>CM038044.1:60203850-62854825 GCA_021397845.1 Areca catechu | reverse complement strand
TTTTGGAGTGATCATCTCATAATTTACTTAAGGGCAATTGAGCATCTAAGATAAGGGGAGGAGTTGATTACCTCTCCTTAGCCCAAAACCACCATCCAATCATTCGAACCTAGACCTAATTTAAAATCAGTTAGACCTAATTTGCCCTAGTGGGCTAGGGACACCAATTGGTCGGGTCTAGGCTAGTGTTGAGTCAGTTTGCCGAGTTATTCTGTGTGTGCTTAGCACTCAGTGTCTAGAACGGTGGTTCAGGGATCCATTCCCGAAGGGCTTGTGTGCTGGTCCGCCTACCTGGCCAATCACTGATTGGTGTCTAGGATTGGCAATCAGGGACCTAACACTCCCCTTACACCTGCCTGGCTGAGTCCTGAGTTACTACAGGCTAGCTTGCCACTCTGATTGGGCATCTAGTTTGGACTCTAGGTCTAGTGATCCAGTAGTCGATTTAGTCTAGTCCCATTTTGTGTGCTTGCTTGAATCATCATGTCTACCAGAAACGGAGTGCCATATCAACCTGGTCAAACCCAACCTGATTTAGAGGCCATGATCAGAACTCTTACTGAAAGTATGGCTAAAATGAATCAGGATATGACAAACACTGTGGCCCAGTTTAGCGCACAAATTCATGAGGATCTTACCCAACTTAGGGACCGAGTCCAAGTACTTGAAGAACCTAGACATCGAAATTGGACTCCTGACCCCGATTTTAATGTGCCTCAACCTCACCCACATCAGGAGCCTAGAAGGCCTTTATATAGAGATCCTGAACCTAATCATAGGAGGCCTGACCCAGAGCCTGAAGATAGAGATGATAGGTTCATCAGGAACATCAAATTAGATGCACCCACTTTTGATGGTAGTCTGAACCCTAAGGTGTATTCTGATTGGGAGGGTGAGATGGATCAATACTTTGAGTGGTATGCTATGTCTGAGGAGAGGAAATACAAGTTTGCCAAGATGAAATTAGTGCGTCAAGCTAGGTTATACTGGGGGAACATTGAGCTAACCACTAGGAGACGGAATGTTGAGCCCATAACCACTTGGCAGGGTATGAAAGAAAAACTGAGAGATAAATACCTACCCATTTCATACCAGCAAAACCTGTTAGACCAATGGCAAAACCTGTTAGACCAATGGCAAAACCTGAAACAAGGAAACCGATCTGTCTCAGACTACATAGCTACTTTTGATGAATACCTAATGAGATGTGATGTGAGTGAAGCCCACGAAGTCACTTTGTCTAGATTTAGGGCTGGACTGAGGGAAGATATCAAGAGAGAACTATTTCTGAGAGAGGTTACGGATCTAGACCAAGCCTACCAGATTGCACTGAACACTGAGAAATTTCAGAGAGGACCTATACCTTCTAGGGTTAGTGCCCCAATCCCAAGGAATGGACCTAGCCAAGTTATCCCTAGTAAACCTTTTCAGGGTACTTCTACCCCTAGGCCCATGGACAAAGGTAAGGCACCTGACACCTAGAGAACCCCTAGTTCAAATATCACCTGTTTTAAGTGTCAGAAACCAGGTCACATTTCCAGTCAGTGTACTGCCATAGCCTGTTTCAAGTGTCATAAGGTAGGTCATGTTGCTAGCCAGTGCCCTCGGAGATCCCTTTACATAGAAGAGGGAGTGAATGATAATTCCGAGCCCAGTGAGGAATTTGAAGAAGAAGTTTATGAGGCCGGAATGAATTTGGTTGAGGAGTATGAAGGAGAGGAGGAACCCAATGAATCTGACCAATTAGGAGTTGTAAGATGCATCCTATCCTAGAATCTAGTTCAAGAGGATTGGCGTAGGACTAACATCCTACAGACTTTTCTTAAATTAGGGGATAAGGTATATAAGATCATCATAGATAGTGGGAGCTATGTAAATGCCATCTCTACTAGCACTGTCAAGATGTTAGGCTTAATCCCAGTTCCCCATCCCAACCCCTATAAGGTTTCTTGGGTAGATTCTACCTCCATACCCATCCAGTCTAGATGTCAAGTCCAAATCCAAATGCAATCTTATCACGAAAAGATTTGGTGCGATGTCTTACCCATGGGGGTGAGCAGTATAATTCTCGGAAGACCTTGGTTGTATGATCATGATGCCACCCTCTTAGGAAAATCCAATACCTGTGTCTTTAGTTTCAATGGGAAGAAGATTACGATCCATTCAGCTCCCCCTAAGGACAAGGTAACTAAAGGAGCCGGTAAGGTTAAGGAGATGAAAACTGGAGTGAACCTAATCAGTGCTAAGGATCTAGAACAAGAAATTCATAGTGGTTCACCCATCTGGATGTTGACTGCTAAGGAACTTAGAACTTCGGAACCCTCAGAGCCTCCTCAAGAAGTTAAACCTGTGTTAAAAGAATTTGAGGATGTCTTTCCCGAGGATTTGCCAGACCACCTTCCACCTCTTAGGGATATCCAGCATGCCATAGATCTAATCCCAGGAGCGACTTTGCCCAACTTGCCCCATTACAGGATGAATCCATCTGAGCATGAAGAACTGCAAAAGCAGGTTGGAGAATTATTGAGGAAGGGGTTTATTAGAGAAAGTCTTAGCCCTTGTGCAGTCCCAGCCTTACTAACCCCAAAGAAAGATGGCACGTGGAGGATGTGTGTTGACAGTCGTGCCATCAATAAAATTACAATCAAATATAGGTTTCCCATCCCTAGACTAGATGACATGCTTGATATGATGGCTGGTGCAATGGTTTTTTCTAAGATTGATCTCAAAAGCGGCTATCATCAGGTTAGGATTAGACCCGGGGATGAATGGAAAACTGCTTTCAAAATTAAAGATGGTCTTTATGAATGGGTTGTTATGCCTTTTGGGTTGTCCAATGCTCCTAGTACCTTCATGAGAATTATGACCCAGGTACTTAGAGCTTTCATAGGAAAATTTGTGGTGGTCTATTTTGATGACATCCTGATCTATAGTAAGACCCCAGCAGATCACCTAGGCCACCTTAGAGCAGTCTGCCAAGTTTTGAGGAATGAGAGACTCTACGGTAATCTTAAGAAGTGTGAATTCATGACTAGTAGAGTTATCTTTCTTGGTTTTGTAGTTACCCCTGACGGCGTGGCGGCCGATCCTGAGAAAATTAGGTCCATAGTAGACTGGCCAGAGCCAACCAATGTGCATGAAGTTAGAAGTTTCCACGGCTTGGCTACCTTCTATAGGCGATTCATCAAGGGGTTTAGTACTTTAGCTGCTCCTATCACTGATTGTATTAGGAAGGGAGAATTTCATTGGACTAAGTCAGCCCATAAAGCCTTCCTAGATCTTAAGGATAAAATGACCCAGGCACCCATTCTGAGATTACCCGATTTTTCTAAAGTATTTGAGGTTGCCTGTGATGCTTCAGGTGTAGGAATAGGTGGAGTCCTAAGCCAAGAGAATCATCCCATAGCATTCTTTAGTGAAAAACTTAATGATGCTAAGATTAGGTATTCTACCTATGATAAGGAATTTTATGCGGTGGTGCAAACTTTGCGTTACTGGAGACATTATTTGCTACCGCAGGAATTTATACTATTTTCGGACCATGAGGCTCTTAGATTTCTGAACTCCCAAAAGAAGCTTAACCCTAGGCATGCTAAGTGGGTAGAATATATCCAGTCCTATACTTTTGTCCTGAAACATAAGGCTGGAGTTGAGAATAAGGTAGCTGATGCCCTTAGTCACCGATCTCTGTTATTAACTTCTGTTAGAACTGAGGTCATAGGGTTTGAGCAAATCAAAGAGGAATATGAGTCTTGTCCGGATTTCACAACTGTGTATCAGGATCTAGTTCAAGGACCATCTAGTAATCACCAGGATTATACCCTTGTAGATGGTTTTTTGTTCTTCAAAAATAGGCTTTGCATCCCTAGAACTTCTCTTAGGGAATTTTTGATTTGGGAAATCCATGCTGGAGGTTTAGCCGGCCTTTTTGAAAAAGACAAGACCATTCTAGCTATTGAAGACCACTTTTTCTGGCCTAGCTTGAAAAGGGATGTAGCTAATATTGTAGCTAGATGTCGAACCTGCGCGGTTGCCAAACAGCGAAAACAAAACACTGGCCTTTATACCCCATTCCCTGTCCCAGATCGTCCTTGGCAAGATGTGAGTATGGATTTTGTGTTAGGTTTACCTAAGATCCAGAGGAGACATGATTCTATCTGTGTCGTAGTCGACCGATTCTCTAAAATAGCCCACTTCTTGCCTTGTTCCCAAACCTTTGATGCGTCTAAGGTAGCCACACTTTTCTTCAATGAGATAGTTAGACTCCATGGCCTACCTAAGACAATCGTTTCAGATAGGGATGTCTGGTTCACCAGTTACTTTTGGAAGACCCTTCGGCATAAGTTAGGGACAAAACTTAAGTTTTCAACTGCCTATCATCCCCAAACTGATGGCCAAACTGAAGTAGTGAACCGTAGCCTAGGAAATCTGCTGAGATGTCTTGTTGGTGAAAACACCAGAAATTGGGATTTATACCTACCAAGGGCAGAATTTGCGTACAATGACTCGGTCAATAGGTCTACGGGTAAGAGTCCATTTGAAATTGTACATGGGTACAAACCTCACACACCTCTTGACCTAGTCCCTTTACCTGTCCACACTCGAGTCTCCGAGTCTGCTGAGAATTTTGCACAGCATGTAAAAGACTTGCATAAAGAAATTCATGCCAAAATAAATTTAAGTAATGAAACTTATAAGAAGTTGGCTGATACTCAAAGGCGAGTCAAATCTTTTATTGAGGGAGACTATGTGATGATTAGGTTAAGGCCTGAACGGTTTCCTCCTGGAACCTTTAGAAAGTTACATGCTAGGGGAGCTGGACCATTTAGAGTGGTAAAGAGAGTAGGATCCAATGCCTATGTGCTCGAGTTGCCTCCAGAACTAGGCATTAGTTCTACTTTCAACATTACAGACTTAGTAGAGTACAGGGAGCCAGCTGTGATTCCTAGTGAGCCTTTTGAGCCTTACCCTATCATTGAGAGTGATCCCGACCCTGTGTGTCCACCAACAAACTGGCCTGTGAGGAAAGAGCAGATTGAAAAGATCCTGGATGATCAGGTTATCTCTACTCATAATCGAGGATACCAAAGGTACCTGGTCCGCTGGCAAGGAAGGCCAGATTCTGATGACTCTTGGATCTCCCGAGAAGAATTACAAGAATTGGACCCAGACCTCTTGGAGAGATACCAGAGCCAACTTGAGCCTTACTCGACAGGGTCGAGTTCCTCCCACCCTGGGAGAATTGGTGTGGGCACCAGACTCAGAAGAAGACTTCAGAGCTCCATTTGGATCTCTGATTGACATTGCCCGAGAAATTTGGGTTTGTAATAAAGGTTGACCTGGTCAACCAGTTTATTTATTTTATTTATTGAGTCACCATTTAAATTTTGTTGAGTCATGTTGACTCAGTGCAAGTCCCAATATGGTTTCAATTTGGTCCAAAATGGTGCCACATTTGTCTTCCAATCAAATCAAGGTTCAAGCAAGTGGAGGCCACACTCCAAGCCACACGCCCAGCCACACTCCGAGCACACGCCAGAGTCCAGGAGGTGCCACAGAGGCATCCCAGTGTCATGGTCCCCACATCCAAAGAAGAAAAAATCAAATTGGAGGCTACTTTAAAGGAGGCACCCATACCTGCCTATTTTACCTAAGCAAAGAAGGAAGAAGACTTCTCTTGGAGAAGAAATCAAAGAAGGACATCCAACCTACTCCTAATTGAAGTTCAAATCAAAATCAAAGAGCTTAACTTGGAGTGGAAGAAAAGAAGAAATACCATAAGAAGAAGAGGACTCCAAATCCAAATCCAACTCCAAAGGAGGCACCAAAAAAATTCAAAAAAAATTCCTTTATGGCCGTCCCAATTTTTTTTGAACTCTTGGTCGGCCAAGAGAGAAGATTTTCTACCTAATCTAGTGGTTGGAGGAGTTTAGTCCCACATGGGAATTTGTACAAGCTTGGAGAAAATTTTAGGTCTATATAATAGACCTCTCTTTGTAACTTTAGAAAATCAATGAAGAAAAATTATTTTTGCTATTCTCTTGTGTTGAGTGACCTAGGTTTCTCTTCTTCCGCACTAATCTAAGTGTTGAGCTCCGTGAGGGGGTAATCCGGGTTCCATTGGAGCCTTGAGGAGGTGAGAGATCTCCATCTTTATCCAAAACCCTAGGTTAGTCACTTGAAATTCCAAAACCCTAGCCGCCCTTCATTATTTTCAATCCATCAAACCCTATCTCCATCCATCTCCCACGGCCTCTCTCTCTCTACAAGTCCAGGCCGTCCACCCTCATCCAGATCCAGTCCGGCTACTTCAGATCCAGAGCAAGTTCCAAGGAAAATCACATCAACATCCAGGAGAATCCAGTTTTCAGCAATTTCAATCTTCAAGTTCATCAACCTGGTAAATCTTTCCCTTGACTCTCTGATTCCATCAATTGTTTTTCTTCTCTTCTAGATCTTGAGTTCAGGAGAAGCCAACCGGCCAAAGGACCAGTATTGGAGGATCCATTACGAAGATATCTGAATCCGGGATCCAACAATCTGCTCGGGAGAGTTCCTCCACCAAAATATGTGAAGATCATTGTCTGGTTAGATAAACCATCTCTTCTCTTTATTTCTGTTCTTTTGAAAGTTCGGAGCGAAACCCTAGGTCTGGGAGTTTCTCAACCCCCAGCGATCCGTTGCTTCTGAACTACTCTGATAATTTAGTTTCCCTAAAATTGTGCTTTCAATTATCATATTAGTATCTTTCAATGTTAGGTTAACTTTTCTTTGATTTGAAGCCAACTTCTACAAACATATAAAAACAACAAAAAAATTAGTTAATCCTAATTTACTTCCGCATCGCATTCCTTTATTTGTTCTGCATCATTTTTGGTATCAAATCTTTCGTGCTGCATCAAGGAGTTCTTCCTTGGTCCGAGTTTCGTGTGGATCACCATTGGAGGGTGAATGTTTGGGCGCCTGGTGGAGAAGAAGGCTAAATCAGGGTTTTCTTCATCGGATTGGATACTAGCAGTTCAGGTTGGTGTCTAAACTCTAGTTTATATTATATATGCATGTTCGTATGTTTTAATTCCTAGTAAGAAGGTCTTGGGTTAAGGGTTTGGTAGTGGTTTCATAATAAATTTTTGAAATCCACGCTTCCGCCCTGGTCACCAAAACCCTTACAATCATTTCATGCCTAGATTTAGCACCTGTGAACTACTCAAGTCCATGTTATATAGCTTAGATAAGTACTCCATCTATCGCTCTTAAGCATAGGTGTCTCTTGAACCATGTCTATCCCAAAGAGTTCTATATTATAGTCAAAGTTCTTAAGTTTTGGAGGCATTATTTGCTTCCATGAGAATTTATCTTGTATTCGGATCACGATGACTTCAAGTTTTTCAATTCACAGAAGAATTTAAGTTCGAAACATGGAAAGTGGATTGAGTTGCCTACACCTTTGTCATAATGTACGAAGCAGGCATCAAAGCTATTGATGCACTCTCTTATAGGGTGGACCTCTTATTTGTAGTTAGTATAAAAGTTATGGATTTTGACAGTTAAAAGAAGAATATAATGAATGCCTGGAAAATAAAAATAACAATATTGTACTCCTCATTATGCATGCTAGAATATTAGAGTCAAGATCATCCTTTGTAGAGCATGCTAGAAGTTTGCCTAAAGAGATTAGTGATAAAATTAATATAAGTAATTAAATAAATAATTAGCATATTCTCGTCAATAAGTCAAAGATTTTGCTAAGAATGAATATGTCAAGATTACGGTCAAACCTGAGCAATTTCTACCAGGAACCGTTCGAAAGCTACATGCCGGAAGAATAGGCCCATTCAAGATTTTAAAGAAAGTTGGATTTAATATTTATGTTATTAAACTACCATATGGCTATGGGATTAGTTCAATTTTAAATGTATCAAATCTAATTGAATATAAAGAACCAACATTGATACCCAGTGATCTATTTGAGCCTGTACCATCTTTTATGAGTGACCCTTCCCTTGAGTGCCCATAAGCCTAATTGAAAGAGCAGGATGATGAGATCGATCGCATCCTAGACGAGCATATCAAGTTCACTAGGGGTTGAGACTATCATGGCTATTTGGTTCGTTGGTGAGGTAGGCTGAAGTCAGAGGATTCCTAGATTATTCGAGACTTCCAGAGTAGTATGGAGCCTAACTCGATAGAGTCGAGTTCTTCCTTTCCCAGGAAAAATGATGAGGACATTGTTTAGTATGAATTTTGATGCATGCCCGGCATTTTTTGGAGCATATAGATATATTTATTTATTTATTTTATTTTACCTGGGTATATGGATTTAATTTTTTAGATTTATTTTCTTGTATCCTGCTCATGCATGGATATCAAAGCATGGAACTAGATTAGTTTAGATTATTTTAAAATTTATTTTAGATTAATTTGAAGTCATTAAGTTTTGGTCGAGTTGGCCTCCAACTTATTGGGGATTATAGTCTATTTAAAGTGGTATTGTAATTAGAAAAAAATCATAGAGAAAATTAATAGAAGTATTTTGGATTTTCCCTAATTCCCTTCTCTCCTCTGTTATCTTTTTCTCCTTCTCTCTTCTTCTTCTCCTCCCTTCTCTTCTCCTTCCTCTACTATTTCCCCATTCTTCTTCTTTCTCCTATTCTTCTCCCTCTTCCCTTCTTTCTCTTCATTCTACTTCTCCTTCCCTGTTTCTCTAACACTCCAAGACTCTATTCTAAACCTCCCTATTCAACTGATCTTAGCCACCAAACCCACCATCCATCCTCCATCGCTAGATGCTCACTACCCTACCGCCATCCACCTCCACAACCCCACCACAGTTCGCCTCTACCTAAGCCGTAGCCCAAGGACCTTCCCCTCCCTCCTCTGTTCCATTTTTGCTGAACCTCCCATCTCCCAATGATGCCTTTTTAGGACAACCGCCACCTCCCACCACTGCACTGCTACTACACCTCTAGTATCTCCCACCTCTCCTCTGCCACAGCTGACCCCATTGCTCGTAGCCTCCTTCATCCTCTTATTCGGAAGCTCCAACTCGATACCCCAACACCGACAAGTGCCTGCCCTAAGCCGAGTGCACCACAATGCCCGGAGACCCACCTCCTCTTCTCTGCCGTACCCCATCACCCATGGCCCTCGGCTCCGCTCGTCGCCTTCCTTATGATCCATCGCTTGAGGCCTTCCCTAGCTCCTTCGATGTCGGCAACCACTCGCTTGCGACCCCATCCACCGTCCATCATCTTCTCCCTCCTTAGACTCAAAAAAAAACAAAGCCCCATCCGCCGTCCTCTCCTTCCCCTTTTACCTCAGATGCCATCGCCAACTCCTACCTTTTCCCTTCTACCATGAATGTCGTCTCCATCTTCTACCCAAAATTGTTCTCCTGGCCACCGCACATGCAGAGGATGACCATGCCCATGCACACAATCTCGACGGATCCCACTGCATCACCTATGTTGCCGTGCCATCTGTCGATCATGCATCCGTGCCACCCATCCCACCGGTGATTTCACCCTGATGCCATCCTCCTCTATGATCACCGGCAAGCCTTTCCCTTCATCCATGGTCACCACCCAAAGCCCTCTATCGTGCACTGCTATCCCTGAATGCTTTTCAGAGTAGATCCAATAATCTCTGTTGACTTCTATGTTTGGGCTACTTTGGACCGACTTGGATCAATTTTTTACTTGGGATTGGTTATATATGTGTTGTAGCTAACCTCGTTATGTTTTGGTGATCCAGATCGAATGACTCCTCTTGTTTTGCTTATGAATCATTGGCTGGACATTTTGACCACCTCTGGATCGATCTCCATCATCCAGGAATCGTGACATCCCGTGCTTGGTGAGACCTATTCATGATTTTGTTTAGGTTTTTAAAAGTCTTTATCGGTAATTTTATTTTTAGCACCCACTTTATTTATTTTAGATTCGAATTAATTGAATTGAATAAACCTAGCCTAACAGTCAGTCATTCCTTAATTACCAATGATCCAAGTACTTGAAATATTTAACTGTGCATGCCGATCGAGTCACTTCCTAGATTGGACCTTAATCTTAAGCCAATTAGCTTAATTCTTGCTTGCTTTTTATATATGCTATTATTTATTCTAATTGCTTATTTAATTTTTATTCACTAATCTCAATAGTGGGTCTTTAGATCTAGGATAGCTAGCCCATCCTGCATCAGCATGTTTAGGATAAAAACATTTTTTTCCTCTCTATTTTTTATCTTTTCTCTGGTTTTTAGCATATGGAATTGATGGAAGAAAGAAGAAAGGGGAGGAGCAAGATCATGCAGTAAGTAAGAAGAATGAGATATATCTCACTTTCCTAATGCCATCCACATCTTCTAATATTTTGTTCCACAAAATTGTTCATGTCCCCTTGGAACTCCATGCCCTCTTAAAGTCAATCTAGAATTGAATTCAAAACAACAAGGACAACTCAAATTGGTGTGGAGTAATATGATATTTGTGGTAAGAAAGAAGCCCTTTTCCTTTCATATGCTAATGAACTTCTCCCATCTAATTTTGTCACATAAAATTATCCCATGCCATAACCAATTAAAAATTTGATAAAATCAAAACTTTAATCTAATGTGAATCAAATTCAAATTAGATAAGAGTCTAATCTTATTCGAAGAGAGAGACTCCCCGATAGAAGGAGAGTTAGCACCAACTTTTGGCAACCAAAAAATTTCTCATGCACAAAAATAAGAGGGGCACTAAAGTTCTTCACTATTTGATGCCAAAATGGAAAGAAAGGTAAGAGAGTCCAAGTAGACTGGGACTCTGGCTTCCTGGCTTAATTTGGATCAATTTGGAATCCAATTCAAACTTGATTCGACTGAATTTGGAAAGTTGTCAACCTTAATCCAATTAGGACTAGAATTCATATTGAACTTGAATTAGTAAACCTAATAAGCCCAATTGCATTGCAACTCTTGCAATGATGTCTCTTATGCTAATAATTAGTAGATGCGAAAAATAGCAAATGCCAAAAAAAGTAGTACCGATAGCAGGTGCCAAAATTAGTAGATGCCAAAATTAGCTAGTTCTCAATATGTAACTTTAACATATTTTTATCCAACCATGTGATTAGGTCAAGCTTCTATTGTGTATGACCCCTCAGGTTCTATTTTATTTGGTAGTGAGACATACCATGATCTTTATCAAGTATCATTGAACTCTTTCAATAGATCAGAATAATTCCAGCTCACCCCATCAAGGATCGTTGATCCAAAATGATCCTCGTGGATCCGAGAGTCTAGTATATTTTATTTTGAGTCCAGTTAAGTCCATTTAGTCGAGTCTAGTTATTTTTAGTCCAATCAAGTGAGTTAGATCGAGTCTTGTAATTTTCATTCATGTCAAGATCCAAGAGGAAGAAAGTAGACCCAGAGATTCACTAGGCCCTCCCCAATCAGAATTGGATTCCATGCACCTGGACCTTTACATGCCTCCAAGCCCACAAGAGAGAGCTCCAATCCAAGATAAAAGTCCACTATTGACCAGGTCCACTAGGGTTTCTTGGTCCATAAGTTATGATTTCTTAGCCCTCAAGTCATGTACCCTGGGGTGAATCTATAATACCCCACCCCCTCTTGTATTTTGAATGTGATGGATGAATAAAATTTCTTGAGTTTTGTGTGAAGGATCTGTGTGATCCCATGATATCTATGTGATCCCTATTGTTCTGTGTGAAGGATTTCTGTGTGATCCCTAGGGTATCTGTGTGATCCTTATTGTTCCTAAGGGTATCTGTATGATCCCTTTCCCCCTCTTTTCAGGGTATCTATGTGATCCCTATTGTTCTGTGTGAAGGGTATCTATGTGATCCCTAGGGTATATGTGTGATCCCTATTGTTCCTAAGGGTATCTGTGTGATCCCTTTTCTCCTCTTTTCAGGATATCTGTGTGATCCCTAGGGCATCTATGTGAGCCCCTTTGCTATGTGCTCGTCCTTCTAGGAAAATCTATGTGAATCACAGTTATCTTTCTAAACCCTTCGCCCTCTTCTTTCTTCTTCCAAATAAAACCTAATCCCCTGATGACTTCTTAGCTCACCAGCGATCCAACCCCGATCTCTGTCCCTCATCACACCAGTGATGCTTAGTAATATGTAGTAGAACCTAGTAGAAAGAAGAATGAGTCTCTAGGTATAATTACTATATAATTAAGTTCTTCTATCGAGAGTCCTAATAAGATGCAGTTCTTAGAAACTCGCCAAATCTTAAGTTTTTGTCACATGCTAGATTTAATTGGCCTAAGTCCAATGTGAAACTAATGGTGAAACTCATAAAAACTCTTTTCCATTCTTCACCTACCATGACCATTAATTTTCGGACTTAGCTTCTTAAATTGTATAGGACTGTACCTTAACTACTAAGATCGATAGATCCCCATAAGTGTACTTCCACTTCTATAGTGAACCTACTATAGCTAATGAATATCATAAGATCCAAAATAGCCAGGGCTAATATTTTATGTTATCAAACTACAGCAACTCCACTATGAGTGGTCAAGGCACCACAGGTCAAAGAACCACTTATATAATAATAGTATTGAGAATGTCACTGATGAGTGAGTAGACATCCATATAATTTTTCATGATGGTCACACTCAATACCGTTATTCTCTAATGACCACTTGTACTTTTATTCTAGTGTCCTCATATTGTAGACTTAGACTCATCTATCCAAAGAAAAGTGATCGGTGCACCGATCAAATTGGATAAATTACCATCCCCATGATATCCTATGATCGAGAGTATTTAAGAATTAATCTATAATGACATGTGTCTCAAATTTTCAATTCTTGAAAATATGTCACTATCTATTAATTCTTTGGATGATATATGGACACATGTATAGAAAAATTATCCAAATTAGAATATTAAATATAATTTTATGTCCTAGAATTAAAAATGTGACAGCCAGATTGGTTTATAGGGCATACATCTAATAAAGTCCTGTTGGGAATTGGGTCCCAAAGCCAATCATCTAAACTGTAGACGATTGTATTATTTTGTAATTGTATATGAATTTCTTAATGAATAAAAATTATTCTTTTGGCTGTTCATTATATATGCATTTTCTTGAAAAGAACTCTTGTGTGATGGAGTCCTTAGAACTATATTATATTTGATATAGAGAGGATATATCGAGTAGTTCTTAAACTGGTTCATAACCAAAGGATACATTGTTATAAGATGGCGATGTATTGAGTGTAGGTTGTTGTATGTCACATTTATTGGATATCCTCTTAACCAAGGAGTATAGAGATACTGATGTGACATACAGGTGAAATGTATGACATCTCACTGAACGTGACCAACTGCAGAGCTCCCTTCTGCCAAAGGATTGCTCACGAAGGGATATGGGTATATATGTCCCTTAGACCTGAGATTACTATGGTAGCTTGCAAGCAAATCACTATACTTTGGTACCGGACTACCTGGATTTCTAATCCAATGATGAAAGATTTTGGGTACAGTCAAGTACTTGTAAAGCAGTAGTGGATCAAGATGGGATTGATCCCTCCAAATGGTTTGGAATGAATGACTCACTATGTCTCAATTTAGTAAAATCTTGGCTAGGGTAGTTCTTGTGAGGACTCATAGAACTTGTAAGGTTGAGACATGATTTGGATGTACCAGCAGGCTGGGGTTGGTAGTCAAATCCTAGGATATCCCGAGCATTATAAGGTCAAAGGGATGAATTATGCGGTAACCATATTTCAGAGGTTCCAGAAAGTTGCTCTGCAATCTTTGACCTATCTGGACATCGGGTATCATTGCTAGATGATGATTTTGATTGGTACTGAAAGTGTTCCAGTGCTACTGGCTTAGTATTCGAACCTATGGGGTCACACACCATAGGAGTTTCTATTTGATCTTAAGGCTGATTGATGATTGAGAATCGTTTTCCATCATTGGAGGTCAATATGATTGACCATGTTCCAAGGGTTGACACTTCCAAGTATCGACACTTAGAAGTATCAACACTTGCAAGTGTCGACACTTGGAAGTGTCGACACTTGGCTGTGATGAGTAAAAATTCTAGAAAGAATTTTTGGAAAGTTTTGACCTTAATTCGAATTTCAAATTCTAGTTGGTTTTGGCTCCAAGCCTTCATGGAATGGTGGTCATTCTTTGGAAGGTTTTGACCTTAATTTGAATTTCAAATTTTTGCTAGTTTTGGCTCCAAGCTTTCATGGAATGATGGTTATTCTTATCTTAGAGCCAATTTAGTATGGCCCATGACCTTCTCCTCCAATCACTCCTCCTTCCTCTTTCTCCCTCTCATGGCTGCCTCTATAAATAAGGTTTTTTTTAGGGGCTGCTGGTTGATTGAAGAGTTTTTCTTATTGAATGAGATTGCTAAAATTCTAAGAGGGAAAAGAAAAGGTGCTTGGGAGGACTAGGATTTTGGGTGTGTGACTACCTAGCACTCAAGCTAGGTCTTGGGAAGAGAGCTAGTTAGGAAGGGTTCTACCTCTCCTCCTTGTCTTCTAAGAAGAAGTAGATCGGCTTTAAGGATCCCAAGGAGCTAGCACTCCAAGGGAGTTAATCAGAATTGAGCCCTGGTGTGAACTATCCATAGAGGCCAGACACGTATGTGGCTCGATGGCTTTTCACAACCTCCTCCTTAAGGTATAACGGTAAGGTATCCTTAAACCTTTTGGTTCTTTTTCTATTTATGATATCTTTTGCATGCTACATTATCATACTTGTTCCTGTTGTAGGTAGATTGGTAGATCGTTTTGATTGATCTAACAAGCCTTCCACTGTGCTTATTTTAAAATTATTTTAAAATATATTTTTTCTTCCATGCATGCTCATTTTGCTTTCCCTTCAATAGTATCGGAGCCAGGTTCTTCGTAGTATAATAATGCTAGCATGCTTTAACATCATAGTTTTCTTTTAAAGTACTTGGATTGAGTGCTTCACCGTGGTCATCCAATCATAGGAGAGAAGTAGGGCTGCAAGACCCTCTCTTCCCATTCAATGGGGTCTCTTATGGCATGTAGGGGCCGCTTGTTATTGACTCATAAAGAAGAAAAAAAAAGAAAATATAGATAAAAATGTTTTAATCTAATATTATGATCATAAAACAAATTTAGATGAGATATAAGAGTTTTTGTTTTGATTGGTTTTGATTAAAAGTTAAAAAAAAAACTTTGGATTTGAAATCGTTGTTTTGCCTTTATGACAGGCCTTGAGTCGACCTAACTGTTGACTCTTGAGTCGACTCATGCGTGCATATAGAAAATATGACTTTCTGTTAACTCTCTGTCTCAGGTCTTGAGTCAACTCATGAGTGCAAAGTGTCGACACTTGAGTCGACTCATGAGTGCATAGTGTCGACACTTGACCTGAGAATGTAGTAAAATAATGAATTCAAATTTTGATTCATTGTAAAATTGTTTTACATTATAAATTAAAATTATTTTAATTTATAAAGGCTATTAAACTTAATTGATAATTAAGTTACCTTGAATGATAAAAAACTCTAGGAATATGATTCAAAGATTTTAAGTTATTTCAATAAACCTCAAGGGTCATGGGTTAGCTTCCATTAATTAGGTCCTTAATTGGGTTTGACCTAAGTTTAGATGCATTAGACTACGTAGAGAACTAATCTAATCAAATATTGAGTTAGGATTTCTTCTCTATAGATCTCTCTAATAGTTAGATTGATTAGTCCATAAATCTAAATGGACCTAATTTGTGGCTCAGTGGATAGCCCAAGTCTTTAGGCTAGTCTAATCGAGTCTGATAAACCAATTGGTGTCCAAGATAAGTTTGGCAGTTTGATCTTGGTTCTTTGGAACCTCTTACCTGGCCAACTCGGTTGGTGTCTAAGGCAAGAAAGTTAATGGCGGAATCCAACCCATGATCTCACTTACCTGGCCAATATGGTCGATCAAAATTGACTGGATAGCTCACTGACTCGTGTTAACCCATGTCACCCAAGGTTAATCAATCTTGACTGATTTTAAGTATTCATGTATCATTAGTTATGTGTAACCCTCCTTGATAACTGATGTGGTCAGTGGGAGGTTGATCCATGTCTTCTTATCTCTTCTTCTGTCACATTAAAATTAAACCCTCTAAATTATTAGGGTCATAAAAAGATGAAGTTATGGGGATAATCGAGTCTTAGCCTCCCATTACGTGAGGTAATGGGTCTAATAGTTGGGTGTTCATCGGTAGATCCAAAGATCGAGTGTTCATCGGGCTATTGAAATTACTGTTCCTAATATGATGGCTCAGTGCGACTCTCATAACGGTAGTCAGGTGGGCTGGCCAAAGTCGGGCTTGACTATTCGTTAATTAGAAGCATTGAATTTTATCATGTTAATGGTTGGACCTAACCAGGACCTTCAATAGGAGGTCTAAAGGCCGATTGAAGTGCACCTTAGGGCAAGACCTAAATACTAGAAATTACTTGGAGAAGTAATTGGTTGAAGAACCTACCTTTAGATATGCATGACTGAGTTGGCCAAAGTTGAGCTCATGTGTTGTCTATTGGGTTCTTGTATCCACTAAGGAATTAAAGTGATTCCTCAAATTGAAGGTTGAGGCTACTAGTCTGAACAAAATAGTGGGAAGGCCTTTAGACTAAAGTCCATGTCTTTAGATTAATAAATCATATACACTAATAAGTTTTGGTTTTCCTTTCAGATGTCTTCCAACCTGTCGCTCCGGTCTCTTCTCGATAACGAGAAGCTTAAGGGTCCCAACTTCGATAGCTGGTATCGAAGGCTCAGGATTGTTCTAGAGCATGAACGGATTTTGTATGCGATATCGGATCTGACACCTAAAACCCCTGCTCCCAATGCTCGGGGTTCGATCAGAGATACTTATCAGAAGTGACTTTCCGACAGGACCACTGTCCGATGCATTATGTTGGCAGCAATGAATGATGAGTTCAATTGCAAATTTGAAGAAGCCTAGTTGGAGGAAATCCTTCAAAGATTGAAGGAGTCCTTCAGCTTACCAGATGATGTTGAAAGGTACAGGGTCTCCTATGCTATTTACAACACATGGATGCGTGATGGGTCCTTAGTCACTGATCATGTATTGTATATGATGAGATGATTGAGCGCCTGGGCAAGCTCGGATGTCCCTTACATGAATAGCCCGGGAAAGATACGATTCTGAATTCCCTGCTCTCTTTCTATCTAGACTTTCTTGATCACTTTAGAATGAATAAGCCTGCAATTAACTACCACGGTCTATTGGAGTTATTGCAGTCTTATGAGAAAGACCACCAACTGAACAAAGGGGTGGTAAATCTAGTGGGAGGATCTTCGGCAGGGCATCATCCCTTCAAGAAAGGAAAAAAGAAGAATAAAGGGAAAAAGGTGCCGAATGCTTCTGGCCCAATCAGGCCAAGAGGATGAAGGTTGATAAGAGCCAAGTGGAGTGCTTCTTCTATAAGAAGTAGGGTTATTAGAAGAGGAACTATTTTCTTTATATTGCATCCCTTGACCCAAACAGGTCCAAGAAGAGAAAGCAGCAGGATGGTGCTGGACAAGGTATTCATATGATAACACCTTGTAGTTTCTCTATCTACGATACTACTAACTGAATATTGGATATAGGAAGTCCAATTCATATTTGCAATTCTTTGTAGGGACTTCAAGTTAGTAGAAGATTCGAGGATGGTGAGAGATTCTTGAACGTGAAAAATGGAAGCCAAGTTCTAGTCCTGGCATTAGGAGTCCTCAAATTAGTTTTCAAGTCTTGTAAAATCATTTTGAATGAGTGTCATTATTGTCCGTCTTTCAACTTGAATGTCATTTCTATAGGTCAATTGGCCATATATGGTTATGAACTATCAATAAATAATGACATTTGCAAAATCATTTGAAATGGTTCTGTTATGATGAATGGACATATGAACAATGGCATTTATGTACTATCATGACCTATTAGTGTAGTATACATGTCTAGCAAATGCCCTAGGATTGATAATATCAGCAATGCGTACCTATGGCATTGTAGGCTGGTCATATTAACAAGAGCAGGATAAATGGTTGAAAAGTGAGGGTCTCCTCGAGATTAGTAAAAGTGGTTCACTACCAACCTGTGAGTCCTGTCTTCTTAGTAAGATGACAAAATCATCTTTTACTGAAAAAGGTGAACGAGCCAAAGAGATTCTAAGTCTGGTATATACTGATGTATGCAGACCCATGAATATTAGTGCCAGAGGTGGGTACAATTATTTCATTATGTTTATAGACGACCTTTCGGGATATGGTTATGTCTTCTTGATGAGACATAAATATGAATCATTTGAAATGTTCAAATGATATCGTAAAGAAGTAAAAAAATAAACTAGAAGGTATACAAAACCCTTCGATTAGATCAAGACGGTGAATATCTTTTCGATGAGTTTTTGACATATCTTGAGGAGAATGGAATTCTCTCTTTTAGTGGACATCTCAGTTAAATGGAGTGTCTGAAAGGAGAAATCGAACCCTGTTAGACATGGTTCGGTCCATGATGGGCTTTGCTTCTCTACCGTTATCCTTTTGGGGATATACTTTGGAATCAGCATGTTACCTTTTGAATAGGGCTCTGAGTAAGTCCATTAGCAAAACCTCATTTGAGATATGGACTGGACGTAAGCTGACACTCTCACACGTTCGGGTCTGGGATTGCCTGGCTTATGTAAAACATTTGGGAACGAATAAACTTGGACCTAAGTTTGATCAATACCTATTTGTTGGCTATCCAAAAGAGTCTAAGGGATATTACTTCTACTTAGCTAAAAAACAAAAGTTGTTTGTTAGTCTTAGGGCTATCTTTTTGGAAAAGGAGTTCCTTAGTGAAGGAACTGTAGCCACTAAGATTGAACTTAGTGAAGTTCAACAAGTAAAGGAACCAACATGCTTAAGGGATAACATATAACTGGTTATGATTAGTTTACACCCAGAGTCCACGCAAGAACCATTAAGGAGATCCGATAGGGTACCGAGTCGACCAAACAGATACTACGGTTTCTTGGTCTGGGACAGTGATCCCATTGAACTCGATGAGAACAATGATGATCCGATCTCCCATATGGATGCGATGCATAGGTCCGACTCTAAGAAATGGCTAGGATCTATGAAATCTGAATAGAGTCCATAGAAATCAACAATGTATGGACATTGGTTGATCTACCTGAGGGGATAAAACCCATTGGGTGTAAATAGATTTTCAAAAGAAAAGGGCTGTAGATTGGTAGGTAGAAACCTATAAAGCCCATTTGGTTGCCAAAGGCTGTCATCAACATTATGGTATTGACTATGAGGAGATGTTCTCTCCTGTGGCAATGCTCAAATCCATTCGGATCATACTTTCTTTAGTGGCATACTTTGATTATGAAATCTGGTAAATGGATGTCTGAACAACTTTCCTGAATGGTGAGCTGGAAGAGAAAGTATATATGATATAACCTGAAGGGTTCAATCCACAGACGAGTCAAAGGTGTGCAAGCTTCAAAGATCCATCTATAGACTGAAACAAGCATCACGAAGTTGGAACATGCGATTTGATAAGTATATTAAGTCATATGGTTTTGTTAGGAGCGGAGAAGAACCTTGCATTTACAAATGGGTTAATGGTTCTGTAATTGTGTTCCTTGTATTATATGTGGATGACATTCTCTTAATCGGAAATGACATCCCAGCCTACAAGGAGTAAAGGTCTGGTTGTCATCTCAGTTCTCTATGAAGAACTTTGGTGAAGCCTCTTACATACTGGGTATGAAGATCTATAGAGATAGATCTAAGAGGCTTCTGGGACTGTCCCAGTCTACATACATCAACATAGTGCTCAAGCAATTCAGCATGGAAAATTTCAAGAAAGGCTATCTCCCGATAGGCATTGGAATTGCTCTCTCCAAAAGAGATTGTGCGACAACTCTTGAGGAGAGAGAGCATTGAGTAGAATCCCGTATGCTTCGACAATAGATTTTATCATGTATGCCATGACATGTACTATACCAGACATGGCATCTCACTAGGCATAGTGAGCAGATACTAGTCTGACCCTGGTGAAGCTCATTGGAAAGTGGTAAAGACCATCCTTAAGTATTTGTGAAATACTAGGGACCAATGGCAGATTTATGGAGAACTTGACTTAAAACTTGTAGGGTATACTGACTCCAGTTTTCAATCAGATAGGGATGATAGCAAGAGTGTATTAGGATTTATCTTTATCCTAAATGGAGGAGCGATCTGCTAGAAAAGCTTCAAGCATCCTACTATGGTGGACTCAGTATGCAAAGCAGAATACTTTGCAGCATCGGATGCAGCAAAGGAAGCAGTGTGGTTGCGAAAGTTTCTTGGTGAGCTGGGAGTGGTACCTTCCCTGGATGGTCCTATTCTAGTGTATTATGACAGCACTGGTGCCATTGCTCAAGCCAAAGAGCCGAAGTCTCATCACCGTACAAAATATATTCTGCGGTGATATCACCTTGTACGAGAGATCGTGGAACAAGGTGACATTGACCTTCAAAATATCGATGAAAAGGAGAACCTGGCGACCCCTTTACTAAAGTCATCGAAGTTCAAGAGTTCGATAGTTATAAATGAAAAATGGGAATACGATTCTGTACTGATTGGCTTTAATCCAAGTGGGAGTTGGTGGGAATTGTGTCCCAAAGCTAATCATCTAAACTGTAGATGGTTGTTCTATTTTGTAATTGTATATGAATTTCTTAATGAATAAAAGTTATTCTTTTGGCTGTTCATCACATATGCATTTTTCTGAAAAGAACTCTTGTGTGATGGAGTCCTTAGAACTACATTATATTTAATATAGAGAGGATATATTGAGTAGTTCTTAAACTGGTTTACAACCAAAGGATACATTGTTATACGATGGCGATATATTAAGTATAGGTTGTTGTATGTTATATTTGTTGGTTATCCTCTTAATCAAGGAGTATAGAGACACTAATGTGACATACAGGTAAAATGAATGACATCTCACTGAACGTAACCAACGACGGGCTCCCTTCTGTCAAATGGTTGCTCGCGAAGAGATATGGGTATATGTGTCCCTCAGACTTGAGGTCACTATGGTAGCTTGCAAGCAACTTATTATCTTTGGTACCGGACTACCTGGATTTCTAACCAGTGATGAAAGGTTTCTAGGTATAGTTAAGTACTTGTGGAGCGGTGGTGAATCAAGATGGGATTGAGCCCTCCAAATGGTTTGGAGTAAATGACTCACTATGTCTTAATTTAGCAAAATCTTGGCCAGGATAGTTCTTGTGATGAGTCACAGAACTTTTAAGGTAATACATGTTCTGGATGTACCAGGCTGGGGTTGGCAGTCAAACCCTAGGACATCCTGAGCATTATGAAGTCAAAGAGATGAATTATGCGGTAACCATATGCCAGAGGTTCTAAAAAGTTGCTCGGCAATCTTCGACCTATCCGGATGTCAGGTATCATTGCTAGATGATGACTTTGACTGGTACTAGAAGTGTTCCAGTGCTACTGGCTTAGTGTTCAAACCTATGGGGTTGTACACCATAGGGGTTTCTATCTAATCTTAAGGTTGATCGACGATTGAGAATCGTTTGCCATCATTGAAGGTCAACATGATTGACCATGTTCCAAGTGTTGATACTTGGAAGTGTCAACACTTGTCGACACTTGATTATGACGAGCAGAAATTTTGGAAAGAATTTTTGGAAAGTTTTGATCTTAATTTGAATTTCAAATTCTGGTTGGTTTTGGCTCCAAGCCTTCATGGAATGTTGGTCATTCTTTGGAAGGTTTTGATCTCAATTCGAATTTCAAATCTTGGCTGGTTTTGGCTCCAAGCTTTCATGGAATGATGGTCATTCTTGCCTTATGAGCTTAGAGCCGATTTAGTATGGCCCTTGACCTTCTCCCCTAATCACTCCTCCTTCCTCTTTCTCCCTCTCATGGTTGCCTCTATAAACAAAGTTTGTTTTAGGGGCTATTGGTTGGTTGAAGAGTTTTTCTTATTGAATGAGATTGCTAAAACTCTGAGTGGGAAAAGAAAAGGGGCTTGGGAGGACTAGGATTTTGGGTGTGTGACTACCTAGAACTCAAGCTAGGTCTTAGAAAGAGATCTAGTTAGGAAGGGTTCCACCGCTCCTCCTTGTCTTCCAAGAAGAAGTAGATCGGCCTCAAGGATCCTAAGGAGCTAGCACTTTGAGGGTGTTGATCATAATCGAGCCCTGGTATGAACTATTCGTAGAGGCCAGACACATGTATGGCTTGAGAGCTTTTCATAACCTCCTCCTTAAGGTATAACGGTAAGGTATCCTTATGCCTTTAGGTTCTTTTCCTGCTTATGATGTCTTTTGCATGCTACATTATCATACTTATTCCTGTTGCAGGCAGATTGGTAGATCGTTCAAAACGATCTACTAAGTCTTTCACTGTGCTTATTTTAAAATTATTTTAAAATATATTTTTTTTGCCATGTATGCTCGTTTTGCTTTTCCTTCAAGTCCTTCTTAGTTAAGTCACTTGAAGTCTAACTCCAAGTAGGAAACTATTTTGACTAGTCAAAGCCCAATTGAATTAGGATCAGAGATTTAAATCTTTTAACCAGTCAAACCCCAACATGAGAAGGACTCTCCGTTATTAAGCATGGGATTTCAGTTTTGGCCATGGAAATACTATGGGATTTTAGTTTTGGCCATGGAAATACTTTGGGCATGATTCCTTTTTGCATAAAAAAAGATTTATGGATGCCAAGCCTTTTAGCGCATAAAATCTTGGGCTGCCTCCTCTTGTCGCACAACCCCTTTCTCATGCCCCAACATTGATGGGAATTCTCTCAGGGTGCTGGGACTCATGCAGCATGCGGAAGTGAATTTCAAAACAAAAATTCTAAGCATGAAACCCTAATTGGCAAGAAAACCCTAATTCCCAGGAACCCTCATGCAATACCAATCAACAAAATATAAATGAAGTCAAAATACATACTTGGATCACTGAAATCCAATCCTTTCTATGAGGCTCATAAGTGCAAGCCCTCCAATGGTGATCCACATGAGAATGGTACCAAGGAAGAATCCTTACTGGGATCGCTTGCTTCAATAAGACTCTTAGGGCAGCCTTTGGACCTTTGACCACTATAGGACTCTCAGACCTACTATAGGGCACTCTGGATGCTCTCCTAAACCTCTCTTGGTTTATGTATGATCCTCTTCTAGGACTCCTTAGGCATATATCCAAGAATAAAGCCTTGTCAAAAAGACTAGACCTTGTCTTAACAAGACAAGTCTTGCCATAAAACTAAAAAGAGGGTGGCAGGAAAGAGGCTCTCAGATAAAAATATGGTGGAACTGGAGCTCCAAAATCTGATGACCAACTCATAAAAAAAAATAACTTTCTCATTCCATAGTACACCCCATTTATAAAATCAAATGGGGAGTGAAAACATTTCTAGAGTCCTTATCAGATATGTCTTTTCATATCTGATAAGTCTCTTGATGTTTCAAGAGGATTATCTGAAACCTTTTCCTTTCTAGCATTAATTCCCTGAATGCCACATGTCATTACCGGTTTTAAGAGAGGAAAGGTGTCTTCTCTGATCTGAGACAACGCAATGCTTGAAGTATTTTAGAAGCAGAAGGACTCTGCTCTGAAACCGTGCGCGTCTCTTCCACACGAGGTTTTTGTTTCTGTTGTTTCACACCATTCCTTCCATCTGTTTGACCAGTCAATGCATTTCAAAATGGGCGTGGAGAATTTAAAGAGGAATCTCTCATATAAAACTCCCAGAGTTTTATCTATAGAAGGACTCTAAGTCCTTCTACACGCCAATTCATTCCCTATGCGCGCCAAAAGGCGCCAAGAGTCCCTTTATTTGGTGGTCAACTTTATCCACACTCCATGCAATCTTTGACTAGTCAAAGCATAAGCAATATGGGTGTCAAAAAAAAGAGCATTAAGTCCTCTTTCCATCCATATAAATATTTTTCAGATCAGAGGACTATAGACTCTTCTAGGCCTTTTTGAATGCTAAGGTATCATTTTGGCATCTAGAGTCCCAACTCAAATGGACTCTTCAATAAGACGTCCAAAAAACCAAAATAAAATCAGATCAAGCTCTGATTTAGCTATCCCCACTTAGGACTCAACATAATTTAGATTTTTCTTAATTAGGTTAGCCCAATTAGCAAGCAATCGGACCCAATCCAATTGGGTTAGGAATTGGGTTAGCATACATATGCTAGTATGCAATCTGGATAACCAATTAGGATCCCATGACCCTAATTAAACCATGAGTGACTTCCTTGGCCAACTCTCTATTGTGTGTGATCCATTGGGTTCCACATCTAGCCAGCAGTAGGTTTAGGTTTGAGCTGATTCGATCTGATCAAACCTGATTGATCTAATTAGGTCAAATTTGCTCACCTAATTGTCCAATTCGAATCACACATCGAATTGACTCATGAAACCAATCCAATTGGTTCATGAAAACCCACAAGACAAAATTGACGTCTAGCAACGTGTCATGCCTACCCGGAAGATGAGAGATTTGATGAAAATTACCAAAATACATCAGTAGTAAGTTACCGTGCAATTTAATCTTTTGATCTCCCATTATCCCGATTAAGTGATGGGTATGGATAAATGTCAAATCCTAACACTTAATCATATCGAATCTCAGCTCAATCATGAGGACTCAGCTGATGACTGATTAAAGCCACTTCTAATCTCATCATACTTGCAAAGATTCGTTGAGTCACTCATCTAAGAGATTACACGGGATAATATATCCTCTTACCAGGATTGATCGATTCCTTATTGGTCCACTCACATCCTTCGTACACCTTCCATCATACCCAGAACACCCCGTATATGTCGCAATGCCATGAATGAGTATAAACCAAAGTATGGCTTAGTATGCACAAGGAACCATGATGACCTCAGGTCTGAAGATCACATGCACAACTTCTACTCTGGGACCTATCTTTTGACAATGAGTAAGACTTCCATAAGATAGTCCCGGTGCGGATCAGTTCAGTGTATTCATAACCTAATGGGCACCCTTATCCTTGTATTAATGTTTCTACACAATTGGCTGTGAGACCAACCATCCTTATCAACTGAGCATACATAGGATAAGCTAGTCTTACCGGATTCATCGATCCCCGAATCGATGGTCCAATGATTAGGAACATTCTAGATTAGGGTTTATAGGAATTAGGTCTCACTGTTATTTTATCATAACCCTAATTCCATTGCCCTACTCTATAGGATTCATCATAGTCAAAAACATGACATAACAGTATATGATGAATCAAATGCCTTTATTATAAATAATGATGTCATACATGAGTTGGAAGTTTACAAAAAGGCCCATACAATGATTGGCTATTAGGGCATTTTCTAATCAAATCCCACTCGCACTAAAGCCAATCGTCCTTATACTTTATGCCCATACAATTCAAGTGGCGATCTAGCTGCTACTTGGCTAATGCTTTAGTGAATGGGTCTGCTATATTGTTTTTTGTATCAACTCATTTGATGACAACATTTTGTCATTCTATAATCTCTCAAATGAGGTGGAACCATCTTTGAATGTGCTTGGACTTGTGATGAGACCTTGGTTCCTTAGCTTGTATAACAGCCTTAGTGTTATCACAGTATAATGGCACTGGCTGTTGTACATTAGGAACCACGTCCAATTCCATAATGAATTTTTTCATCCAGATAGCTTCCTTTGTGGCTTCACTAGCAGCTATATACTCTGCCTCAGTGATTGAGTCAGCAATAGTAGGTTGCTTGGTACTCTTCCAACTCACTGCACCAGCATTCAGGGTGAAGATATATCTCGATATAGATTTGCTATTATCTGGATCTGATTGAAAACTAGAATCTGTATAGCTTTCTAGTTTCAACTCAGATCCTACATATACTAGAAAAATATCTGTAGTCCTTCTCAGGTATTTAAGAATATTTTTCATAGCTTTCCAATGATCCTCCCCTGGATCTGCCAGAAACCTACTCACTATGCCCAAGGCATAAGCAACATCAAGCCTGGTACATAACATGGCATACATAATCAACCTATAGCCGAAGCATAAGGAATCATAGCCATCTTCTCTCTTTCTTCTGATGTCTTAGGAGACATTTTCTTAGAGAATTGTATGCCTTGACTCATTGGCAAGTAACCTTTCTTACTTCCATCCATGTTGAATCTCTTCAACACTAAGTCAAAGTACCCAGATTGGGATAAGTCCAGCATCCTCTTGGATCTATCTCTATAGATCATTATACCCAGTATATAGGATGCTTCTCCCAAATCCTTCATGGAAAACTTTGATGATAGCCAAGTTTTAACTGATTGCAACATTGGGATATCATTCTCAATGATCAGTATGTCATCCATATATAAAACTAAGAAAACAATGGCACTCCCACTTGTTTTTTTATATACACATGGTTCATCCATATTTTTGATAAAACCAAATCCTTTGATTATTTCATCAAAATGGATGTTCCAACTCCTCGAAGCTTGCTTAAGTCCATAAATGGAATTCTTTAACTTGCATACCTGGTTTGGTCTTCCACTTGAGACAAACCCCTCTGGCTATGACATATAGACTTCTTTCTCAAGATTTCCATTGAGGAAAGCAGTCTTTACATCCATTGCCAAATCTCATAGTCATGGTATGCTACTATGGCAAGCAGTATCCAAATGAACTTGAGCATGGCTATTGGAGAAAAGATTTCATTATAGTCTACACCATGTTTTTGTCTAAAACCTTTTGCTACCAACCTAGCCTTATAGGTCTCAACTTGACCATCTGCTCCAATCTTCTTCTTGAAGACCCATTTACTTCCTATCAGGTTAATTTCTTCAGGTGGATCTACCAAGGTCAAAACCTGATTGGAATACATGGAGTTCATTTTAGATTTTATAGCACCAAGCCACTTGTCGGAGTCCCTACTCTCGATAGCTTCCGAATAGGTCAGAGAATCATCATCCTGTATGATACTATCTTCATTGTCATCCCCAATGACAAAGCCATATCTGAGAGATGCTCCCCGCACCCTTTCTGACCTTCGGAGAGGAGGTGTGTATTGTGGCTGTTCTTGATCCACA
Source organism: Areca catechu (assembly GCA_021397845.1). NCBI lineage: Eukaryota > Viridiplantae > Streptophyta > Magnoliopsida > Arecales > Arecaceae > Areca > Areca catechu. The sequence goes on along the minus strand of CM038044.1, from coordinate 62,827,703 downwards.
AGAACCTCTAGTTGAGGAACTTCACTTGAAGGCTCATCGGTTTGTTGGTTCTGTTATTCACACAACTCAAGTGAAGAATCACTACATCCTTCTTGGATAAACTCTTGTTCCAAGAATGTAGCATGCCTATTGACAATTATCTTTTGCTCAGTAACATTATAAAAGAGATATCCCTTACCTTCTTTTGGGTAACCAACAAACCTACACTTGTCAGCCCTAGCACTTAACTTATGTCCAAAGTTATTCTTGACATAAGCATGGCAACCCCAAATCTTTAAGTACTCAAGACTTGGTCTTTTACCATTCCATAACTCAAATGGAGTGCTACTTACTGACTTAGATGGAACCCTGTTTAATATGTATGCAGCAGTCTCCAAGGCATGTCCTTAGAAGGAAATGAAAAGATCTGTGAAGCTCATCATGGATCTCACCATGTCCAACAAGGTACGATTTTTTCTTTCTGCCACTCCATTTAACTGGGGTATATAAGGAGGGGTCTATTCAGAAATAATGCCTTTGTCCTTGAGATGGTTCAAAAACTCACTAGATAAGTATTCCCCTCCTCGATCAAACTGAAGAGCTTTAATACTAAGTCTAGTTTGTTTTTCAACCATACTTTGATATTCTTTAAACTTATCAAAGGCTTTAGACTTATGTTTCATAAGATACATATAATCGAACCTTAATAAATCATTGATGTGGCGAAATCACTGACATGGGACCCCAATTGGATGCCGCATCGAATGAAGCTGCCACGTGGGTCGTTCCAGCCCAGACTCCTTCATTGAGCCGAGCTCATCCCCTTCAGAACATCGGAGCAGCCTGCCAAAGCTATGCTCCATCCTCCACCAGGTTGTTCCCATGAGCCCGGGATGCCTAGGTCGGAGCCAAGCGACCTCCTCCATCGAATCGAGCCCTTCGAGGTTAAGCCCCTTGGTCTGGAGTCAAGCCCAGCACTCCACCAAGCGGAGCCCCTTCGAGGTTAAGCCCTCTGGGATGGAGTCAAGCCTTACCCTCCTCCGCCAGATCGAGTCCTTCGAGGTCGAGCCCCTTGGTCTGGAGTCGAGCCCAGCACTCCTCTGCCAAGCGGAGCCCCTTCGACGTCGAGCCCTCTGGGCTGGAGTTGAGCCTTACCCTCCTTCGCCAGATCGAGCCCTTCGAGGTCGAGCCCCTTGGTCCAGAGACGAGCCTAGCACTCCTCCGCCAAGCAGAGCCCCTTCGAGGTCGAGCCCTCTGGGCCGAAGTCGAGCCCTGCCCTCCTCCGCCAGATCGAGCCCCTCGAGATCAAGTCCCTTGGTATGGAGTCGAGCCCAGCACTCCACCAAGCGAATCCCCATCAAGGTCGAGCCCGCTGGGCTGGAGTCGAGCCTTGTCTCTTCAGTTTGGCCCCCACCTCGGATGAAGGCACCAACAACCAAAAGGGCGACACCGTCCTCCCTGGACGTCGGTGAGTCACCCGAGGATTGCAAAGAAGTGCCCACCAGGCTATAATAACTACCCACAGCTACCACTTACACCGGAGGAGAAAGAAGCTCCACGATCAAGGTGCCATGCTCTCCACCAACCATCTACACCACCTGAAAAAGGAAGTCAACCAGGGGATTCGAATCTCGGGGGCGGCGGCCCCTCGATCGAGGCACTACCAAGTTTCCCAGAACGGATCAACCGGAAGGAATGTCAGGGCGCACAGTAGTTCCCTTATCATGAACCGGGAAAAACATCCTATCCATGGCATGGGACACCGCTGCACGTGCCTGCTAGCATGGGAGAGATCTCGAGGTATGCGCCAGCAACCACGTGGGCTTAAAAAAGCCATCTGCACCCCAACAAGGAGGTAATAACAACATACCGAAAACATACTCAAGCAAGTAAGGGAGGCGAGGTCACACGGGAGAGCCACCTCTGATTTACCTCGGCCATCACCCTTCCCAGCACACTTGCATTTTAATCACACATCATTCACTCCTCCTAGCATGGAGTTCATCTAAAGGGGCTCGACCAGGAGGATTTGTTCCCTTGGATCATCACTGACTTGACCGTCGGAATGCCCCTATCAGAATCCCCGGCCTGGGTCTCTAACCCTGTTTTGTAGGTCCTGAAGCATAGACCAGTCCTGAAGAGACAAGGAGCAATCCAACATTGACAACAGCTATGGGCCACGATGATCTTGATGGTAACAGATTGGTGTGCTAGGAAGGGGGGCAAGACGATCTTCGATCCAACCTAAACCCCTTGCAAGCAGCTCATCGGGAGAATGGTGACGACGTGAGTGAGAGAAGTCTCCACCAACCATGCAGAAGATCCCCTTTCCCGTGGAGACCCACACAGTCCAGAGGGGAGCTCCCCGCTCCAGCTCAACCACCTTCGATGGACATCCAGATGGCCGCACTTGCCCAGCAGATGCAAATCCTCACCATGGTGGTGTGCCAGCTCCAGCACCAACAACGGTCTTTGGCCACCTACCAGCAGCCAGGGACCCCCACGGCCCATGCCGTAACACCCCGTGATAGCCTGCATTCCTTCTAAGGAAGGCCTTCGTAGCCGCGGGCCATCACCGGCCACCGGGGTAGTCACCAAACTCCGGCGAAGAAATAACGGGCTGGGTCTACTGATCGGAAGAGCTGGTCCCCGAACCTCGAGTGGGTGATGTCCAAACCCCACCGAGGTAGAAAAAGCAAGACCCCCCATCATTGACACCATCCCACGTTACCTTCTCCGTCTCCTTCAGCCTCGACGGAGGGCTCGATCGACGAAGCCATCAGGCGCACAGCCGAGAAGCGCCTGAAGGAGCACGAGCGCATGCTGGTGGAGCTATCCCGTCGGTTTGCAAATCTCCAGGGCTCCACCAGTGAGCCAACGGGCTATGACGCCCATCCCCCATTCTCTCGAGAAGTCCAAGAGGAACCGATCCCGGCTTAATTTTGCATGCCGCAAGTGGATCCCTATGATGGGACCACCAACTCCCTAGATCACCTTGAGAGCTACAAAGCCCTCATGAGGATCTAGGGTGCCACCGATGCTCTCCTCTACGTCACCTCCCTGCTACTCTCCGGAAAGCAGCCCGAGTGTGGTTCACCCACCTGGAGTCGGAGAGCATTAGCTCATTTGCTCAGCTGGAGCAGAAGTTCGTGGCTCACTTCGATGCTAGTCGGAAGGTGCCATGCAAGGCGGATAGCCTCTTCTCTGTCAGGCAGCAGCACCGTGAGCCCCTACGAGACTACATGGCCCATTTCAAGGCTACCGTGCTGGAAGATCTACAACCTTGATGAGCTAGTTGCTATGCTGGCACTGAAGAGAGGGCTCAGGATTTCCCGCCTGACCTACTCTTGATAAAAAGCCCCCCAAGTCTTACTTCGAGCTCCTCCTCCGTGATGCGAGACAGAGCGGGGGAAGCAAGAAGGATTGCTGGCAAGCGTAGAAGTCATCAGGAGATTAGGGCTTGCACTCAAGAACAGGAACCAGGGCGTTACACCCACTCTAATCTGGGGAAAAACTCAAAACTTAGATCAAAATAACTTTAATTTGTATTCATAGAAAAAAAGATACTTCATATAAGAGGGGAGGGGTGGTATTTATAGATTCACCCTAGGGTACATGACTTAAGGGCTAAGAAACCTTGACTTATGGGCCAAGAAACCCTGGTGGGCCTGGTTAACAGTGGGCTATCTTGGACTGGAGCTCTCTCTTGCGGGCTTGGCGGCATGAAAGGGCCCAGGTACATGAAGGCTAGCTCTGGTTGGGGGGCCTGGTGAATCTCCTGGATGCGAACTCTCCTCTTGTACATGACCTGAATGACTCGATCGGACCTGACTGAACTAAAATGACTAGACCTAACTAAGTGGACTCAACTGACTGAGTTGTCTCACTTTAGACTCAGGACTTAATTGACTTACTTCAATACAGGACTCAAGTAACTTAGGACTAATGGACTACAGGACTCGACAAAACTATAATAGACTTTGGGATTCCATCATTCCCCTGCGGTGGGGAGAACTCAACTCCGTCAGTCAGGCTCAGCGAGGGTGGATGGAACTGAAACCAATCAAAAAAAGGCTGGGGTCACCCATTTTTATTTTTTTATTTTTTTGTTCAACTTTTTTTTCATCTTTGCACTAAAAATTGTGCAGCTTTGGAAGCCGTGCGGTGCTGAAATTCATGCTACTCCAAAAAGCATGCTACTCCAAAAATCGTGCTGCTCCAGAATCGTGCAGCTTTCATGTTCATGCTGGACTTCCTTCTTCTCCATGGATCGAAGGCTGGAATAGGGGATGTCCTCTGGCAGTAAAATCCGGCACACCTTCACCGACGACGGCGAGGGAAGGAAGACGGTGGCACGGTCGAGTGGAGTATGGCGAACGTGGACCTCTCCGATTAGGAGAAGCAGCGAATGATGAGGATTGGCCTAGGCGTGCGTTCGGAGGAGTCTGGCATCATCGGTGGCTACAGGAGTAGGGAGGATCTGGCGGGAGGAGGAGTGGAGGAGGTGGTCGAGCTTGAGGGTGAGGGCGTCGGGGTGGCGATCGCGGTAGAGGTTGAAGAGGGCCTCAGCCTGTGATCACTGCTCGTTGGCGGAGGTCATCATCTGTGACACCAGAGCCTCGAACAGGGCCTGGTCCACCGCCCCAAGGATCGCCGCCACCTACTGCTGCTTCTGTTGCTCCATCCCAAATGCATTGCTTGGACCGAAGGAGGGTTAGGGTTTCCGGTGGATGGATCGTCGATGATGATGCCTTCTCTTCTAAACTTTGGATTAGGGTGATGGGGACATCTCAAGCACGGATCTTGGAGCAAGCATAATTCTTGGAGTGGCACAGATCTTGAAGCATTTTTTGGAATAAATTTATTTAGGATTTATCTTTTGTTTAAAATTTGAATTAGGATTTGGTTGGTTAGGATTGATATATGGATAGGCTTATCTTATCCTATCTTATATTTGAATTTGATTCGTTCTTATCTTTTTATCTTGTATTCAAATTCAAATGAGGGTTAGAAAATCTATAAATACCACTCTCAGCCTTTTGTAATGAGGAGGATGGATGAATAAAATTTCTATTGTTTTGTGTGAAGGATCTGTGTGATCCTAGGATATCTGTATGATCCCTTCTCCATCTTCCCAGGGTTTCAGTGTGATCCCTGATTTTGGGCATCTGTGTGAGCCCAGGGCATCTATGTGAGCCCCTTTGCTATGTGCTTGTTCTTCTAGGGCATCTGTGTGAGCCCCTTTGCTATGTGCTTGTTCTTCTTGGGGAATCTATGTGAACCCTAATATTTTTCTTAACCCTGCACCCTCTTCTTTCCTCCTTTGCAAATCCTAATCTCTGGTGACTTTCATGCTCGCCAGCGATCCAGTCCAATCCCTGTCCCGCATCAAGTGGTATCAGAGCTAAAGGATTAGGATTTTTCTGTTTCATCACCGGCCCACTGTTCTCTTTCTTCCCTGTTTCAAATCTCGTCCATGGATCCTTCCCCAACATCGACGTCGGACCACCCTCCCCCCAGCCGGTCACCCACCACCATTCCTCCCTTCCAGCCCTCACCCCTATTTTCTGCTTCGTCTATGCCAAGCTCTCCAAGAACTGCCTGCAACCCATTTTCAAAGCACAGATTTCAAAGCACACCAATCTCAAAGCTGCAGCATTCTCAAAGCAAAGTTGATTAAAAAAAAAAAATCATGGTTATGTCAAGCTAAAAGTTTGGAGTTCCCGGAGCTGAAGTCAAGCTGAAGCTGGAGCCTGACCCAAACTCGACAGAGTCGAGTTTTTTCCCCACCGTAGGAGAATGATGGGGACATCTCAAGCACGGATCTTGGAGCAAGCATAATTCTTGGAGTGGCACAGATCTTGAAGCATTTTTTGGAATAAATTTATTTAGGATTTATCTTTTGTTTAAAATTTGAATTAGGATTTGGTTGGTTAGGATTGATATATGGATAGGCTTATCTTATCCTATCTTATATTTGAATTTGATTCGTTCTTATCTTTTTATCTTGTATTCAAATTCAAATGAGGGTTGGAAAATCTATAAATACCACTCTCAGCCTTTTGTAATGAGGAGGATGGATGAATAAAATTTCTATTGTTTTGTGTGAAGGATCTGTGTGATCCTAGGATATCTGTATGATCCCTTCTCCATCTTCCCAGGGTTTCAGTGTGATCCCTGATTTTGGGCATCTGTGTGAGCCCAGGGCATCTATGTGAGCCCCTTTGCTATGTGCTTGTTCTTCTAGGGCATCTGTGTGAGCCCCTTTGCTATGTGCTTGTTCTTCTTGGGGAATCTATGTGAACCCTAATATTTTTCTTAACCCTGCACCCTCTTCTTTCCTCCTTTGCAAATCCTAATCTCTGGTGACTTTCATGCTCGCCAGCGATCCAGTCCAATCCCTGTCCCGCATCATAGGGTTTGCAAAAGGAGAGGGTTTTGGTTTGGGGATTGGGTTTTAGATTCCAGGGGAAGCGAGGAAGGGCATCACCAATGTATTGGGCGAGCTAGAAGAAGATTAGAAGGGCGGACTCCTGGAGGCGGGGGAAGTCGATGGACGTGATGGCCTGAAACATGAAGGGGAAGAGCTTCGGCAAGCCATCATCGAGGAGGAGGCTGGAGGTGAGCTCGGAGATGGTGTCACAGAGCTTCTTGGCGATGAACTTGGAGTCCTCTCACTGGATGATAGAGAGGAGGGACTTGAGGGAGGACTGCGTCGCAAGGGAGAGGTGGGGCCAGAGGTAGGAGGGCAAGATGGTGGCATGGGGAAGACTTGATCGGAGGCAGTGCTGGAGACGGGCTTCATGGGCAATGGCAGCAGGGGGTGTCAGCATAGAGAAGAGTCAGGAAGAAGAAACATATTCTAATCCGTCTAGGCTCTGATACCAAGTTGATGCAGGACAGAGCGGGGGAAGCGAGGAGGATTGCTGGCGAGCATAGAAGTCATCAGGGGATTAGGGCTTGCACTCAAGAACAGGAACCAGGGCATCACACCCACTCCAATTCGGAGAAAAACTCAAAACTCATATCAAAATAACTTTAATTTGTATTCTTAGGAAAAAAGATACTCATACAAGAGGAGAGGGATGGTATTTATAGATTCACCCCAGGGTGCATGACTTGAGGGCTAAGAAACCCTGACTTGTGGGCCAAGAAATCCTGGTGGGCCTGGTCAATAGTGGGCCTATCTTGGACTGGAGCTCTCTCTTGTGGGCTTGGCGGCATGAAAGGGCCCAGGTACATGAAGGCCAGCTTTGGTTGGGGGGGCTTGGTAAATCTCCTGGCTGCAAACTCTCCTCTTGTACATGACCTGAATGACTCGATCGGACCTGACTGAACTAAAATGACTAGACCTGACTAAGTGGACTCAACTGACTGAGTTTTCTCACTTTATTACATGACTCAGAACTCAATTGACTTACTTCAGTACAGGACTCAAGTAACTCAGGACTAATGGACTACAGGACTCGACAAAACTGTAATAGACTTCGGGTCCTCATCCTCCGAGTCCAGAAGTACATCTGTGCTGAGGAGGCATATCAAATGAGGAGAGAGCTGGATCGGAGGCCTCTGAAGAAGCCCACTCCCGGGGAGAACTCCGAGATGTGGAAGCCCAGATCAGTCACTCCAAACTTTCGCCAAAGGTCAAAGCCGAGAAGAGATCCCATCCCGGAAGAGAGCTTCACTCCTCTCCTCGCCCCGAGGGAGAAGATCCTCATGGAAATCGAGGGTGAGTGCTACCTGAAGCGCCCGCCTCCGCTGAAGCCATCCAATGGTTGTGATAGGATGAAATATTGTAAATGAAAGAAAAACTGTAGCGAGCATGCTTTCTATTTTAAAATTTTTTCAAAATAATATACAACGGAAGCATAATAAAGAAGATTAACATTTAATCTAATCATGCTTTTAGAACTTTTCTATGCTACTTAGCCCAAGATCTTGCATGAATGAGTAATATAAACTATGAAATCATGAACTCATGCTATGAACAGCTTTCAAAGCAACATATCTTTATATATAAAACCATACCTCATATGAAGTGGAGATGCTCTCTGCTGCGAAAGATCCAGGAGGAGGTAGAAGATCTCTGCTTAGCCGCACACGTGTCCGGCCTTTACAGGTGGTTCACACTGGGGCTCTTTCAAGATCCACTTCCACTCCAAGTGCTAGCTTGTTGTGGAACGATTTGATCGGAACTCCTTTTCTTCTTTTGATGTCGGACTCACCGAATGAATGATGAAACTCAAGAGGTGGAGGATGAGATGTTGAAACCCTTCCCAAACACTCAATCCCAAGACCTAGATCACTAGGTACAAACATGCACACTCTTTTCCCAAAGTCCTCACACCCATACAAAACCTAGAACCTTTCTTAGTTTCTTTCCTTTCCTTCCTTTTGATTTTTCCAGCATTTCTTTGCTGAATTATCAGTTGTTTTCATCCTCCCATTTCAGCCCATCATATAGGTGGAGAGGGAGAGGGAGAGTGGGGAGTTATGGGTGGTTATGAAGGGGTTATGGATGGTTATGGGAAGTTATAGTCATGGGAGGTTATATAACTCCTCAAAATTGAATTTAAACCTATTTAAATTCAGATTAATGTCTCAATTAATTTCAGTTCATAACTGAAATCAATTGGGTCAAGTGTGCATACATTGGGTTCAACCCAATTGGACCCAAACCGATTTTGAACCAAATCCCATTTGATTCATTCCAGATTTTTATAGCTCAATCAAATTGGGATATCAAGTACACATTACTTAATTCACCTCCATGCATCACCAACTTTTAGTGAAAAATTTTATGTCATAACTTTTGTGACATCAAGTGTCTACACTTGCGAAATCAACAAGTGTCGACACCTACACAAGTGTCGACACTTTCAAGAATATCAAGTGTCGACACTAGGGTAAAGAAAACACTTTTCCTTTGTGATTCCACGATCGATTCCCAATCATTCTTCGATCACTAGATCAAGTAGAAATCCCTATGGTGTATGACCCCATAGGTTCGAACACTAAGCCGGTAGTACTGGAACATTTCCAATACCAGTCAAAGTCGCTATCTAGCAATGACACCCGACGTCCGGATAGGTCGAAGTTGCAGAGCAACAATCAAGAACCAGGAGATACAGAAACCCTGTAATTAATCCCTTTGACCTCAATGCTTAGGAAGGCTTAGGGTTAAACTGCCCAACCCATAAAGTCCATCAATAATGTGTCTCAACCTCACAAGTCTTGTAACACTTTACAGAGATTACCCTGGCCAAGATTTTGCTAAATTGAAATGCAGTAAGATATCTACTCCAAACACTTTGGAGGGGTCAATCCCATCTTGATCCGATCACTTCTACACGAGTACTTAACTGCACCCAGAAACATTCCATCCCTGGATTAGAAATCCAGATAGTCTAGCACCAAAGTACAGTGAGTTGCTCGCAAGCTACCATGACGATCTCATGTCTGAGGGATAACTACGTCCATATCAAAAACTCTAGGCAGAAAAAGTACAGACGGGTCACGTTCAATGAAATGTCAAACACAACATCTGCATGCCATACCAGTGTCTCCACACTCCTTGGTTAAGAGGACAACCAATGACTATGGCACACAACGACCTATACTTGATATACTATCATCTTGAAATAAGTGTATCATTTGGTCGCGAACAATTTTAGGACTATATGATATATCCTCTCTATATCACATACAAATAGTCCTAAGGACTTCATCACTCAAGAACTCATTACAGAAAGATGAAATAGTGATGAACTGCCAGAATAAACATTTTATTCAATAATATAATTCATATACAATTACATCAAATGTACAATTGTCTACAGTAGACAATTGGCTTTGGGACATATTTCCCAATAGTAAATTCCACCATGACTATGGCCACGACACCGAAGAATGCCGTAACCTCAAAAGGAAGATTGAAGACCTCATAAAGAGGGGCTACCTTGGAAGGTTCATGGGGGGCAGACCTCCATCGGAACCTCAGGCGCTCGTTGCGCTCCCTCTGGTCCATGTCGTCGACAACCACCCCACTGAAAAGACGGTCGGGATGATATGCTGGGGAGCCGAGTGTGCTTTCAAGAAGGCCCGAGGTGGGGGAAATCTTGAGAATGTACTTCTCTTTACGAGGGAAAGGGGAGATGAAAGTAAAAATGTAAACAACGATGCTGTGGTCGTCGAGAAGATGATCGCAAAGCATCATGTAAAATGCATCATGGTTGATAGTGGAAGCTCCACGGATGTGCTTTTTTATGATGCTTTCTCCAGGATAAATCTTTTCCTCGCTCAGCTTATACCCGTGCACATGCCTCTTGTTGGTTTCACGGGTAACTCCGTGGGGGTTGAATGGGAGATTACCCTCCCCATTACTACCAGGACTCCATCTCGGTAGAGCACCATCATGATGACATTCATAGTTGTTAGGCTCCTTTCAGCCTACAACGTGATCCTTGGCTGACCCAGGCTTAACTTGCTCGATGCGGTCATCTCCACAAAGTGGCTGTTGGTGCAGTTCCCGACCTCCTATGGCATCGGGGAGATGAGGGGGGCACCTCAGCCCATTCATCATTGCCTCCAAACTGGGGCCAAGGCTGTCAAGGATGACCCCAGTGTAGACGACCTCGATCAAAGAGTACAGGACCCCAGAGGTGGCCTGGTCGAGCGCTTGCTGTCGTATCCCCTCGGAACCGACCAGGCAAAAATGGTGCAAATCGGGGGGCAGCTGTAAGATGATGAAAGGGCCCACCTTCTAGAGTTTCTTCGGATGAACTCTGATGTGTTCGCTTGGACAGCGACCGACATGCCCAGGATCCCACCAGAAATCATAATCCACAAGCTAAGCATCGACCCGAAGTACCACCTTGTTTGGCAGAAGAGGAGAAGTTTTGCACCGGAGAGGGAAAAGGCAATCAACGAGGAGGTGGACAAATTCCTCACAGCCGAATTTGTTCGGGAGGTGCAGTATCTGAGCTGGCTGGCAAATGTGGTCATGGTAAAGAAAAATAATGGAAAGTAGAGGATCTGTGTAGACTACACCGACCTCAACCGAGCCTATCCAAAGGATAGCTTCCCTCTGTCGAAGATCGACCAACTAGTGGATGCCACCTCGGGGCACCGCTTGCTCTTCTTTATGGATGCATTCTCTGGATATAATCAAATCCGGATGCATTCAGAGGATGAGGAGCACACTACCTTCATCACCGATCGAGGGACATACTGCTATCGAATGATGCTATTCGGCTTAAAGAATGCTGATGCCACATATCAGTGCCTAGTCAATAGGGTCTTCCAAGACCAGATCGGCAGGAACATGCAAGTCTATGTGGATGACATGCTTGTCATGAGCAAGCCGAGTTCAGACCATGTAACCGACCTCGCAGATGATGGGAATTCTCCCCGGGTGCCGGGGATCATGCGGCATGCAGAATTGACTTTCAAAATAAAACTTCATAGCATGATACCCTAACATGTATAACATGTATAGAAAATCCTAATTCCTAGGAACTCCTTGTGCAATATCAACTAATGAATCATAAAATATAGTCAAGAAAAATACCTGGATCGCTGAAACCCAACTTTTCAACAAGGTTCACAAGCGCAAACCCTCCAATGGTGATCCACACGAAACTCGGACCAAGGAAGAACTTCTTCAAGTTGTTTGGAGAAGTGGAACTCTTTCGGCAGCCTTTGGTCTATTGACCACTATAGGACACCCTGTCCTACTGAACGGCACTCAAGACATTGTCCTAAACCACTTTAGGTTCTAGGACTACCCTTATCTAGGACTCTATAGGCTTATGTCCTAAAATCAAGCCTTGTCCTAGTGTAGAAGAACTTGTCTTGACAAGACAAGTCTTGTCCTAAAACAAGGAGGGAGGGAGAAAGTGGAAGACTCTCAAACAGACTCTTGGGAAAATAAAAACACTGATCTCAGAAGATCGTAGAAGAAGAAGCAGTAGTTCTTCTTATTTCACCATACCCCCTATTTATAATCTCAGATGGGGCGTGAAATGCATCCCGACAACACTTATCAGATATGAAACATCATATCTGATAAGACTCTTCGGGAATGGAGAGTCATATCTGTGTTCTTTCACTTACCAGATCAATCTCCATCGCGCCATGTGTCAAATATTAGTTTTTGAGATAGCGAGATGCCTCTTCTAATCCGATGTAATGTGAGGCTTGAAGAGTTTCAGAGACAGAAGGACTCTGCCCTCTGTTGTGCACGCACATATGAAGAGGCGCGACTCTTCATGTGCGCGCCACCTTTTCACTCCTCTTCAAACCATCCCATTCAAACTTTAAACCGATCTTTCGACTTGTCAAGGCATGGGGATTGAGCAAAGAGGTGCCTTCCTGATGAAGCTCCCAGAGTCTCATCTGGAGAAGGACTCTCAGTCCATCTGCGTGCCATACTTTCTCCCGGGTTTGCCAAAGGGCGCCAATAGTCTTTCCCTTTCCATTTAGTCCATCCAAAGCAATAAATTGACTTGGTCAAACATATAAAATATGGAAGTCATTGGAAAGGCACCAAATAAGCTTTCTGACCATATCTTTTATTTTTAGATCAGAGGTCTGTAGGCCCTTCTGTGTCCTTTTGAAGTTAAGGCATCATTTAGGTACCAAGAGTCCCATGCCATTGAGACTCTTCATATATAACACCTAAAATGCCCTTAAGTTCAAATTAAAATCAGATCAAGCTCTGATTTGGCTAGCCCCACTTAGGACTCAACCTAATTTAGGTTTTCCATAATTAGGTTAGCCAAATTAGCAAGCAACCGAACCCAATCCAATTGGGTTAGGAATTAGGTTAGCCTACATATGCTAGTTTGCAATATGGCTAACCAATTAGGATCCTATGACCCTAATTAAATCATGAATGACTTCCTTGGCCAAGTCTCTATTGTGTGTGACCCATTGGGTTCCACATCTAGCCAGCAGTAGGTTTAGGTTTGAGCTGATTCGATCCGATCGAACCCGATTGACCTAATTAGATCAAATTGGCTCACCTAATTGTCTAATTCGAATCACACATCGAATTGACTCATGAAACCAAACCAATTGGTTCATGAAAACCTACAAGATAAGATTGACATCTAGCAATGTGTCATGCCTACCCAGAAGATGAGGAATTTGGTGAAAAATACCAAAATCCCTTTCAGTAATAAGTTACCGTGCAATTTAATCTTTCGATATCTCATTATCCCGATTAAGTGATAGGTATGGATATATATCAAACCCTAATACTTAATCATATTGAATCTCAGCTCGATCATGAGGACTCAACTGATGACTGATTAGATTCCACTAATCTCATCCTGCTTTGATCAAAGGCTCCTTGAGTCTCTTACCGAAGAGATTGCATCGGATAACAATTCCTCTTACCAGGAATGATCGATTTCTTATTGGTCCACTCACATCCTTCGTACTCCTTCCACCATACCCAGAACACCCCGTATATGCCGCAATGGCATGAATGAGTATGAACCAAAATATGGCTTAGTGTGCACAAGGAACCATGGTGACCTTAGGTTTAAAGATCACATGCACAACTTCTACTCTGGGATCTATCTTTTGACAAGTAGTAAGACTTCCATAAGATAGTCCTGGTATGGATCAGTCCAGTATACTCATACCCTGATGAGCACCCTTATCCTTGTATTAGTATCTCTACACAAGTGGTTGTGAGATCAACCACCCTCATCAACTGAGCATACATAGGATAAGCTAGTCTTTCCGGATTCATCGATCCTTGAATCGATGGTCTAACAACTAGGACATTCTAGATTAGGGTTTATAGGAATTAGGTCTCACTGTTATGAACTCCATCATAACCCTAACTCCATTATCCTAATTTACGGTGTTCATTATAATCAATAAGAAAATATGACACAACAGTATATGATGAATCAAATGCCTTTATTAATATGAAAGTATGTCATACATGAGCTGGAAGTTTACAAAAAGGCCCTCATAATGATTGGCTCTTAGGGCACTTTTCTATCAAACTCCCACTTGCACTAAAGCCAATCGCCCTTGTATTTTATGCCCATACAATTTAAGTGACGATTTAACTGCTGCTTGGCTAAAGCTTTAGTGAATGGGTCTGCTATATTGTTCTTTGTGTCAACTCGTTCAATGACGATATCTTGTCTTTCAATAATCTCTTGAACGAGGTGGAACCGTCTTAGAATATGCTTGGACTTGTGATGAGACCTCGGTTCCTTAGCTTGTGCAACAGCCCCAATGTTATCACAGTATAATGGCACTGGCTGTTATACATCTGGAACCATGCCCAATTCCATGATGAATTTTTTCATCCAAACAGCTTCCTTTGCGGCTTCACTAGCAGCTATATACTCTGCCTTAGTGACTGAGTCAGCTACTGTTAGCTGCTATGTACTTTTTCAACTCACTGCACCACCATTCAGGGTGAAGACATATCCTGATGTGGATTTGCTATCATCTGGATCTGATTGAAAACTAGAATCTATATAACCTTCTAGTTTCAAATCAGATCCTGTATATACTATAAAAATATCTTTAGTCCTTCTCAGGTACTTAAAAATATTTTTCACAGCTCTCCAATGATCCTCTCTTGGATCTGCCTGAAACCTACTCACTATGCCCAAGGCATATGCAACATCAGGTCTGGTACATAACATGACATACATTATCGATCCTACAACCGAAGCATAAGGAATCATAGCCATCCTCTCTCTTTCTTCTGATGTCTTAGGGGACATTTTCTTAGAGAGATGTATGCCTTGACTTATAGGTAAGTAACTTTTCTTACTTCCATCTATGTTGAATCTCTTCAACATTAAGTCAATGTACCTGGATTGGGATATGTTGAAAATTTGATTCCAAACCCAACTAGATTTCATGAATCATATCTTCTAGAACAACCTTATTCCCGATCAAGAACGAACACCCTGATCAACAAAGCAATTGCGAAAGCGTATCACCAGGTTGTGGATGACCATCTGCCAGTAATCTCCATTGAAGATCGTTATAGGATTCAGGTCTATGAAGATCAAGAACAACAAGAACAGGAGAAGAGAAAAGAAAAAGAAGAACAAAGGAGTTTTCACGGGAGAAAGGGATATTTACTTCCAAGAAGTTCGTTACACCACTCATTCATCTTCTTACGAGAATACAGTATATATATACCTCGGTCACACATGCCCGAGATCCCATAAAACTCCCTCAGCTGGCACCGTTGAAAACAGTTCACCCGTCATCCGAGCCGACTTAAAAAACATTCTAGCCGACTCGTCCAGAACAAATTTCCTGACTATTCATCCGAGCTGAGTCTAATCCATCCGAGCTGACTTGAATCCATCCGAGTCGACTCTAATACATCCGAGCCGACTCTTCCAGACAATAGCTTTCCTGTCTGAGCATCTTTCTAGAACCAAGAATTCAAGAGATATGAAAATCGTACCTGCAAGAAGTTTTACTTCCAACCCTTTGATCTTGAGAAGTACGATGGCAAGGGAAACTTCACCTTATGGCAGCAAAGGGTTAAAGATTTGCTAGTTCAATAGAGAATCTACAAGGTCTTGGTTATAGAAAGACTGGAAAAGATTGGTGTTGAAGAATGGGAAGAGTTAGAAGAGATTGCTTTTAGCACCATAAGGATGTGTTTGGCTGATCAGGTTTTACCTGAGGTATGTTCAGAGACTACTGCAAAAGGTCTTTGGAGAAGACTGGAGAACACATACATGGGAAAGAACATGGACAGAGAGTACATGGAAAGAGTCCATATGCCAATGCAGTGGGCAGTTTGATGTATGCTATGGTTTGTTGCAGGTCGGACATAGCATATGCTGTAAGCCAGGTGAGTAGGTACATGGCTAATCTTGGAAAGGAACACTGGAAAGCATTGAAGTGGATTTTGAGATATCTGCAAGGGACTCAAAGACATGGACTGGTATTTGGTGGGCAGCTTGAAGGACATGAATGAAACTCCATAGAATCATGTGAGGATTCAGGGTTTGTTGATGCAAGTTATGCATATGATCTTGATACAAGGAGGTCTACAACAGGTTATCTCTTCTGCATGTATGGTGGACCAGTTTCTAGGAGACAACCCTTCAACCTATTATTGCTTTGTCTACAACAGAAGCTGAGTATATAGGGATTACTGAAGCTGCAAAAGAAGCACTATGGTTGAAAAGGCTAGTGTCTGAAATGGGGGTGAAACAGTATATGGTGGTCCTGCACAGTGACAGCCAGAGTGTCATACACTTGACACAGAACCCTGTCTATCATGCTAGGACCAAGCATATAGATGTGAGGTACCACAGAGTCAGAGAGCTGGTGGAGGAAGGAGAAGTGGTGCTGGTGAAGGTTCATACAACGGTGCTAGCTGGGGGAGTTTTTTGGGATCTCGGGCACGTGTGACCAAGGTATATACATATATATTGTATTCTCGTAAGAGGATGGATGTGTATGGTGTAACGAACTTCTTAGAAGTAAAAATCCCTTTCCCTTATGAAAACTCCTCTGTTCATCTTCTTTTTCTCTCTTCTCCCATTCTTGTTATTCTTGATCTTCTAGACCTGAATCCTACCATGATCTTCAATGGAGATTGCTGGCAGATGGTATTCCATAACCTGGTGATACGCTTCCGTAATTGCTTTGTTGATCAGGGCTTTCATTCTTGATCGGGAACAAGGCTGTTCTAGAAGATTTGGTTCATGAAATCTAGTTGGGTTTGGAATCAAATTCTCAACAGGATAAGCCTAGCATCCTCTTGGATCTATCTCTATAGATCCTTATACCCAGTATATAGGATGCTTCTCCCAAATCCTTCATGCAAAACTTTGATGATAGCCAAGTTTTAACCGATTGTAACATTGGGATATCATTCCCAATGATCAATATGTCATCCACAGACAAAACTAAGAAAATAATGGCACTCCTACTTGTCTTCTTATACACACGGTTTATCCACATTTTTGATAAAATAAAATCCTTTGATTATTTTATCAAAATGGATGTTCCAACTCATCGATGCTTGCTTAAGTCCATAAATAGACTTCTTTAACTTGCATACCTGGTTTGGTCTCCCACTTGAGACAAACCCCTCTGGCTGTGACTTATAGACTTCTTCCTCAAGGTTTCTATTAAGGAAAGCAGTCTTTACATCCATTTGCTAGATCTCATAGTCATGGTATGCTACTATGCCAAGCAGTATCCGAATGGACTTGAGCATGGCTACTGGAGAAAAGGTTTCATCACAGTCTACATATTTTTGTCTAAAACCTTTTGCTACCAGCCTAGCCTTATAGGTCTCAACTTTACCATCTGCTCCAATATTCTTCTTGAAGACCCATTTACACCCTATCAGGTTAATTCCTTCAGGTGGATCTACCAAGGCCCAAAACTGATTGGAATACATGGAGTCCATTTCAGATTTTATGGCACCAAGCCACTTGTCGGAGTTCCTATTCTCAATAGCTTCTGAATAGATCATAGGATCATCATAGTGTATGATACTGGCTTCATTGTCATCCCCGATGACAAAGCCATATCTGAGAGGTGCTCTCCGCACCCTCTCTGATCTTCGGAGAGGAGGTGTGTATTGTGATTGTTCTTGATATATAAGAACCTCTGGTTGAGGAACTTCACTTGAATGCTCATCAGTTTGTTGGTTCTGTTCTTCACACAACTTAAGTGAAGAATCACTACATCCTTCTTGGATAAACTCATGTTCCAAGAATGTAGCATGCCTACTGATAATTATCTTCTGCTCAGTAGCATTATAAAAGAGGTATCCCTTACCTTCTTTTGGGTAACCAACAAACCTACACTTGTCAGCCCTAGCACTTAACTTATGTCCAAAGTTATTCTTGACATAAGTGTGGTAACCCCAAATCTTTAAGTACTTAAGACTTAGTCTTTTATAATTCCATAACTCAAATGGAGTGCTACTTACTGACTTAGATGGAACCCTGTTTAATATGCATGCAGTAGTCTCCAAGGCATGTCCTCAGAAGGAACTGGGAAGATCTGTGAAGCTCATCATGGACCTCACCATGTCCAACAAGATGTAATTTCTCCTTTCTGCCACTCCATTTAACTAGGGTGTATATGTTATTCTTGACATAAGCATGGTAACCCCAAATCTTTAAGTACTTAAGACTTAGTCTTTTATCATTCCATAACTCAAATGGAGTGCTACTTACTGACGTAGATGGAACCCTATTTAATATGTATGCAGCAGTCTCCAAGGCATGTCCTCAGAAGGAAATGGAAAGATCTATGAAGCTCATCATGGACCTCACCATGTCCAACAAGATGCAATTTCTCCTTTCTGCCACTCCATTTAACTGGGGTGTATAAGGAGGGGTCCATTCAGAAATAATGCCTTTGTCCTCGAGATGGTTTAAAAACTCACTAGACAAGTATTCCCCTCCTCGATCAGATCGAAGGGCTTTAATACTAAGTCCAGTTTGTTTTTCAACCATACTCTGATATTTTTTAAACTTATCAAAGGCTTCGGACTTGTGTTTCATAAGATACACATAACCGAACCTTGATAAATCATCAATAAAAGTGATGAAATAAGAATATCCTTCTCTGGCCTGAGTTGACATAGGTCCATACACATCAGTATGTACAAGACCTAACAATTCAGTTGCCCTTTCTCCATATCCAGTGAATGGAGACTTGGTCATTTTCCCTTTGAGGCAAGACTCACAAGTTCTTAATAATTGAAAATCATCAAGGTCAAAGTAATCATCTTTGACTAACTTGTTTATCCTTGACTCACTGATATGACCTAACCGGCAATGCCAGAGATATGTGATATTGACATTATCTATTATTCTCTTCTTGTCATCTACAAGAAGTATTTCATCATTGAGTACTAAAGTTAGAAGATCATTCACAAAGCAACCATGCCCAAATATTGTATTATTATGAAGAATAGAGCAGCCACTGCTCTTTATACTTATTTCATATCCTTATTGTAACAACAAGGGTATAGAAATTATGTTTCTTACAATATTTGGTACATAGTAGCATTCTTCCAAACTTATGATATTATCTGAAGGAAATAACAGAAGATAGGTGCCCACAGCTTCAGCAAATATGGGTTCTCCACTTGCCCCATATAATTTGAAGTCACATTTCTTCAAACTTCTAATTATGTGGAGTCCTTATAAAGATTTACAAATATCTGACCCACATGCGGTATCCAATACCCATGAATTAGAAATAGATTCACTCAATGATAAATTGGTTTGTATCATGTACAAACCCTTAGATGCACCACTTGCATCTAGCTTCATATTTGCAAGACAAGTCTTGCAATCCTTCTTCCAATGCCCAAACATGCTGCAATGGAAACAAGCTCCATCAGCCTTTTTCCTCAACCAGTCCACATAGTTTGAACCGGTTAACTTATTAGCATCCAAGATGCCACTCAGTGATAAGTTTGAAGCCATTATTTAAATATCCTATATTTAATTAAAGAATAATATTAGTAGACCACTCAAGATGACATCCATAACTAGATAAGGACTTTCTATCTAATTATGTCTCCCACTATTTTTTTCAAATATCATAACCCTCAACTATGGTAAGCGAGAAACCTTTCCTGGTTTTCTTAGTGGGGTTGAGATCCTTATTTCTCATGAGTACCTTGTGTATGCACAACAAACACACATGAGTTCAAAGGTAGGACAACCTTTCCAATTGCAACCCGTGCAATTCTCAATAATTATCTTTGCCTTTAAGACACTTATGGCCTTGTGTATGCACAACAAATCATAATGTCTTAGTTTAGTCGAACCCTTCATTTCCATATAGCCATAATTGAATAATGTTACCCTTGTGTATGCACAACAAAGCAACATTTCCAACCATGCCATAAAGTACTAAGTGCACCAAGACAAATCTTATATCAAACCCTAGAGTAGGCCTTGTGTATGCACAACAAACCTACTATAGTCTTGACATAAATTTGGCTTAGCATGAAGGAAGGCAAAATATAGTACACTTAACCAATTATCATTACAAATTAAGATTTAGATACGACCAAATTGGCCAGGTGAGTGGAATGGGTGAGGGGATCCCCCCGTTGCTTTCCTTAGACATCAATTAGATTGGCCAGATCAGTCAATGGAACCAATTAAAAACCTCATTCCTTTAACCTTCATAGAACCACTTGCCTAGACACCAATTGGTTGATCAAACTCTAACCGGTTTTGCTTTTTGACTAAGTTTTATACTATAACTAAATATGATTTCTGATGAGGGCTTTGATGGTCTCAAAACACATTCTAAAACTATCATGATAATAATGTTTATTACTACTAGTATAAACATAAACACGATATCCAAGTTTATAACAAATATAAACTCAATGCATATCACTTTAGCATATGCATTAAAATTTATGTCATCAAGCATATTACCCTAATATGCATAGCATTATATGACAATTAGCATATTACCCTAATATGCAAATCAAGACATGATAAAATATCTTTCACCTTACTTATTAATGGGATATGGCCACAGCGGCACCCCTACATACCATAGGAGACCTATTGAATGGGAAGAGAGGGCCTTTAAACCCTACTTGGCTCCTATGACCGGACGGCCATGGTGACTAACCCAATCTAAAGTAGTTACTTGGTTCATGCATAGTTTTATATTGAAAAAATATCATACATATGAACATGGTCGAGTCGACTCGATAAGGTTCGGGTCGGCTCGGTAGTGGAATTTAATCAAACTCTAAAATGATTCATAATTGGAATGCCACAAGGATGGCTCTGATACCACTGATAAGAATTCTCCCAGGATGCCGAGGATCATGCATCATGCAGAATGACTTTCAAAATAAAATTTCATAACATGATACCCTATCATGTATAACATGTATAGAAAACCCAAATTCCTAGGAATCCCTTGTGCAATATCAACTAATGAATCATAAAATAGAGTCAAGAAAAGTACCTAGATTGCTGAAACCCAACTTTTCCACAAGGTTTACAAGCACAAACCCTCCAACGGTGATCCACACGAAACTCGGACCAAGGAAGAACTCCTTCAAGTTGCTTGGAGAAGTGGAACTCTTTCAGCAGTCTTTGGTCTATTGACCACTATAGGACACCCTGTCCTACTGAAGGGTACTCAAGAAACTGTCCTAAACCACTTTAGGTTCTAGGACTACCTTTCTCTAGGACCCTACAGGCTTATGTCCTAAAACCAAGCCTTGTCTTAGTGTAGAAGAACTTGTCTTGACAAGACAAGTCTTGTCCTAAAACAAGGAGGGAGGGAGAAAGTGGAAGACTCTCAGACAGACTCTCGGGAAAATAAAAACACTGATCTCAGAAGATCGAAGAAGAAGAAGTAGTGGTTCTTCTCATTTCACCACATACCCTATTTATAATCTCAGATGGGACATGAAATGCATCCTGACAACAATTATCAGATATGAAATATCATATATGATAAGACTCTTCAGGAATGGAGAGTCATATCTGTGTTCTTTCACTTACCAGATCAATCCCCATCATGCCATGTGTCAAATATTGGTTTCTAAGAAAGGGAGAGACCTCTTCTAATCCAAAGTAATGTGAGGCTTGAAGAGTTTCAGAGGCAGAAGGACTCTGCCCTCTGTTGTGCACGCATATAGGAAGAGGCGTGACTCTTCATGTGCGCGCCACCTTTTCACTCCTCTTCAAACCATCCCATTCAAACTTTAAACTGGTCTTTTAACTTGTCAAGGCATGGGGATTGAGCAAAGAGGCACCTTCCTGATAAAGCTCCTAGAGTCTCATCTGCAGAAGGACTCTCAGTCCATCTGCGCGCCATACTTTCTCCCGGGTGCGCCAAAGGGCGCCAATAGTCTTTCCCTTTCCATTTAGTCTGCCCAAAGCATCAAATTGACTTGGTCAAACATATGAAATATGGGTGTCATTGGAAAGGTTATCAAATAATCTTTCTGACCATATCTTTTATTTTCAGATCAGAGGTTTGTAGGCCCTTCTGTGCCCTTTTGAAGTTAAAGTATCATTTAGGTACCAAGAGTCCCATGCCATTGGGACTCTTCATATATGGCACCTAAAATGCCTTTAAGTTCAAATTAAAATCAGATCAATCTTTGATTTGGCTTGCCCCACTTAGGACTCAACCTAATTTAGATTTTTCATAATTTGGTTAGCCCAATTAGCAAGCAACCGAACCCAATCCAATCAGGTTAGGAATTAGGTTAGCCTATATATGCTAGTATGCAATCTGGCTAACCAATTAGGATCCTATGATCCTAATTAAATCATGAATGACTTCCTTAGCCAAGTCTCTATTGTGTGTGACCTATTGGGCTCCACATCTAGCCAGCAGTAGGTTTAGGTTTGAGCCAATTCGATCCGATCGAACACGATTGACCTAATTAGGTCAAATTGGCTCACCTGATTGTCCAATTCGAATCACACATTGAATTGACTTATGAAACCAAACCAATTGGTTCATGAAAACCTACAGGATAAGATTGACATCTAGCAATGTGTCATGCCTACCCAGAAGATGAGGAATTTGGTGAAAAATACCAAAATACCTTTCAGTAATAAGTTACTATGCAATTCAATCTTTCGATCTCTCATTATCCCGATTAAGTGATAGGTATGGATATATATCAAACCCTAATACTTAATCATATTGAATCTCCGCTCGATCATGAGGACTCAACTGATGACTGATTAGATTCCACTAATCTCATCCTGCTTTGATCAAAGGCTCCTTGAGTCTCTTATCGAAGAGATTGCATCGGATAACAATTCCTCTCACTAGGAATGATCGATTTCTTATTGGTCCACTCACATCCTTCGTACTCCTCCACCATACCAAGAACACCCCGTACATGCCGCAATGGCATGAATGAGTATGAACCAAAATATGACTTAGTGTGCACAAGGAACCATGGTGACCTCAGGTCTAAAGATTACATGCACAACTTCTACTCTAGGATCTATCTTTTGACAAGTAGTAAGACTTCCATAAGATAGTCCTGGTACGGATCAGTCCAGTATACTCATACCCTGATGAGCACCCTTATCCTTGTATTAGTATCTCTATACAAGTGGTTGTGAGATCAACCACCCTCATCAACTGAGCATACATAAAATAAGCTAGTCTTTTCAGATTCATCGATCCTTGAATCGATGATCCAATGACTAGGAATATTCTAGATTAGGATTTATAGGAATTAGGTCTCACTCTTATGAACTCCATCATAACCCTAACTCCATTGCCCTAATTTATGGGGTTCATCATAATCAATAAGAAAATATGACATAACTGTATATAATGAATCAAATGCCTTTATTAATATGAAAGTATGTTATACATGAGCTGGAAGTTTACAAAAAGGCCCTCATAATGATTGGCTCTTAGGGCACTTTTCTATCAGTGGAGTCCTTCCACAACCTTTGAGAGCACAAGATGAAGCTAAACCTGACGAAGTGCGCCTTCGGGATAGCAGCAGGAAAATTCCTCGACTTCATGGTGACCCTAAAAGGGATTGAGGCGAACTCGGAGAAGGTCCAGACGATCATCGACATGGAGCACCTGAACTCGAAGAAGCAGATCCAGCACCTGACGGGTCGGGTCATTGCATTGAGCCGATTCATCTCGAGGTCGGCAGACCATTGCCTCCCCTTCTTCAAGATGTTGCACAAGGTGAATGACTTCACCTGGATGGAGGAGTGCAAGATGGCCTTCGAGGAGATCAAAGACTTCCTGGCATCACCACCACTGCTCTCCAGGCTAGAGATGAGAGAGGAGTTCCTGCTATACCTGGCGGTCACCCCCGAAGCTATCAGTTCGGTTCTTGTCCGCATGGACCAGGATGGGTCCCAAAAGTTGGTGTACTACACCAGCAAGCTCCTTCGAGATGCTGAGACCAGGTACACCCGAATTGAAAAACTCATTTATGCTCTTATCATGTATGCTTAACATCTCAGGCCGTACTTCCAAGCTCACCCAATCGCGATCTTGACGGACCAGCCTTTGAGGGCTGTGCTCAGTCATCCTGACACATCTGGATGCTTGGCCAAGTGGGCACTAAAGCTCAGTGAGTTCGACATTGCGTACCAATCGAGGTCATCCTAGAAGGCCCAGGTGCTGGCCGACTTCCTGGTCGAGTGCACGGGACTCGTTGAAGAACCAGAGCAGACGGTACCGGAGCATCAAGAGGAGCCTGGTATAGAGGAGGAGCCTTGGATCCTCCACATCGACGGCACATCCAATGCGGGCGGAAGTGGAGCAGGCTTAATCCTCACCAACAATGATGGAGTTGTAGTTGAATTCACACTCCATTTCAAGTTCGCCATGATAAATAACCAGGCAGAGAATGAGGTACTCCTTGCGGGCCTTAGGGTATCCCACGAGCTGGGTGTAAGGAGCCTGAAGATCTTCACTGATCCCCGACTGGTGGCTGGACAAGTCTCTAGAGAGTACGAAGCGAAAGATCCCCAGGTGATGAAGTACTTGGAGCAGGTCCGCTTGAGCACAACAGGTTTTCGATGCTTCAGCATCTCTCATATCCCCCGAGGTGAGAATGCTCGCATTGATACACTATCCAGGCTCACGACCTTGTCGTACTCATCACTGGGGCATGCCCACATCGAGTACCTCGAATGTCCAAGAGATGAAACTCCTGCAGAAGTGCAGCAGGTCACCCCGGAGCCGAGCTAGATGGATAGGTACATCATATACCTCATCGATGTCACTCTGCTAGAAAATCGAGCAAGGCAGGCCTCATCAAGAGGAAGGCCTCGTGGTTTGTCCTCATGGAAGGACAACTCTACCGCCGGTCCTATTCTTATCCGCTCTTGAAGTGCTTGAGACCCGCAGAGGCAGCCTTCGTGCTCTAAGAGATCCACGATGGCCTTTGTGGGAACCACATCGAGGGGACAACCCTGGCATACAAGGCCCTCCATCAAGGTTACTACTGAGAGACCATGAGGGAAGATACCGCTGACTTCGTGAAGAGGTGCGATAGGTGGCAACGCCACGCTCACATACTGCATTAACCAGCGGCATCCCTCTCCCAACTCTCCGCCCCATGGCCATTTGCCCAGTGGGGAATGGACATCGTGGGACCATTTCTCCCTACACCAGGGCAGCGAAAGTTTTTGATAGTGGCCATCGACTACTTCATCAAGTGGGTAGAAGCAGAGCCATTGGCACGGATCATAGAAGTCAAGGTCTGCCAGTTCTTCTAGAAGTCAATCATCTGCTGCTTTGGGCTCCCCCACAGCATCATCACTGATAACGGGCGGCAGTTTGATAACCGGAAGTTCAAAAAATTTTGTGCCAAACTCGGCTCAGTCGCTCAACCCCAGACCAATGGGGAAGCCGAGGTAACCAACCAAACCATTCTCCAGGGACTCAGGACTAGGCTGGACCAAGCCAAGGGCAGGTGGACGGAAGAACTCCCAAGCATTCTATGGGCATACTACACAACACCCAGGATGGCAACGGATGAAATGTCCTTCAACCTCACCTTCGGCTCAGAAGCAATCATCCCGATTGAGCTCGGCATGTCCATACTATGGGTACAGCAGTATAACGAAGCAGAGAACCCGGCATACTTTCTCCTCAACCTGGACCTCCTCGAGGAAACCAGAGACAAGACCCGACTCCGAATGGTAGCTTACCGATAGCGTGTAGCTCGATACTACAACTTGCTAGTGAAGCCGAAGGTCTTCCATCCTGGCGACTTGGTGCTACACCGAGCTAAGGCATCCCAACCCCCAGAGTGCAACAAACTTCACCGAACTGGGAAGACCCCTACAAGATGGTCGAAGATCTCCAACATGGAGCTTACTACCTCGCGAGTCTGGATGGTGCCAGATTCCCACGGACATGGAATGCTTGCAATATGAGAATATACTACCAATAATGTAAGGCCTTTCCATATAATAAAGATCCCTTTTTGTGTAAGCAACTTTTGCCTTGTAGGTACATTTAAGCCCGGAGCCCAGCTCTCCAGCACCAAAGCTTGGAGCCCAGATCTCCGGCACCAAGGCACAAAGCCCAGCTCTTCGACACACTTAAGCCCAAAGCCCAGCTCTCCGGCACCAAAGTCTGGAGCCTAACTCTCTGACATCGAGGCACAGAGCACAACTCTCTGGCACCAAAGCCCGAAGCCCAGCTCTCCGACACTTAAGCCTGGAGCCCAGCTCTCCGGCACCAAAGCCAGAAGCCCAGCTCTCCGGCACCGAGACACGGAGCCTAGCTCTCCAGTGTTTAAGCCTAGATCCCATGATTCTCCGGCACCAAAGCTCGAGGCCCAGCTCTCCAGCATCAACAGTGTAAGGTCCTTCCTCACTAATAATCAGGATTCCCCTTATGCAAACTCTTTTTGCCTTGCAGGAGAATCATCGTCCGACCCCAGGTCTGGCACTCAAAGCCCGGATCCCACAACTCTCTGGCACCAAGTCCTAAAGCCCAGCTCTTAGGCCATCAAAGCCCGAATCCCATGACTCTCCGACACCAAGTCTTGGAGCCCAGCTCCCAGGCATCAAAGCCCGGATCCCACGACTCTCCGGCACCAAGTCATGAAGCCCAGCTCTCAGGCCATCAAAGCCCAGATCCCATAACTCTCCGGCACCAAGTCCCGAAGCCCAGCTCTCAGGCCATCAAGCCTAGATCCAATGACTCTCCAGCACCAAGTCTTGGAGCCTAGCTCCCAGGCATCAAAGCCCGGATCCCATGACTCTCCGGCACCAAGTCCTGAAGCCCAGCTCCCAGGCATCAAAGCTCGGATTCCACGACTCTCCGGCACCAAGTCCTGGAGCCCAGCTCCCAGGCATCAAAGCCCGGATCCTACGACTCTCCGGCACCAAGTCCTGAAGCCCAGCTCTCTGGTACTAAAGCTTGAAGCCCAGCTCTCAGGTCATAAAGCATGGAGCCCAGATCTTCGGCACTGAAGCTTGAAGCCCAGCTCTCTGGCCATCGAGCCCGAAGCCTAGCTCTCTGGCACTGAAGCTTGAAGCCCAGCTCTCAGGCCATCAAGCCAGGAGCCCAACTCTCTAGCACTAAAGCTTGAAGCCCAGCTCTAGGCCATCAAGTCCGGAGCCCAGCTCTTCGGCACTGAAGCTTGAAGCCCAGCGCTCTGGCACTCGGGAATACTCATCCACCTCTGAAACACTTAGAGACATAGTGGAAGCCTCCTCTCTAATCTCATTACATGCAAAAAAAAAAAAGAAGAATAAAGAGAGAAAAGAGAAAAAAAGAGGGGAGAGGTAAAGTAGTTTCAAACTAAGACGGTTGAAAATCTTCACTTCATTGAAAATTTGTTGTTCGTTACAAGTGTCCTCGGGCCCCCGACATGTCGGGCAGCCCAGGCCAAAAATAGAAGAAATGAAAAACAGAAAGGGAAATCTACCCTACTCAGGCGGTCCTTCGCTGGAGCTACGTGGCTGCGAGACATAATCTCCCGGAGCCTCGAGCTCTACAGCTCTTACTTCAACAACCACCACCGATGGAGAAGGTTCGGAGATGGCCATCAACTCCTCAACTGAGCTCGAGTCTAGGGCCGGCTCCACGTTCGAAGCTCTGGGATAGCTGAGGAAAGCCCGACCCTTGCTTGAGATGTAGTCCTCAACTCTGGAGCGAAGGTACATAAAGCCTTTATAGAAGGAGTCCGATGCTGTCTCGTGGAACTCGACGGTGAACTCCTCTGAGGCCCTATACCTTGCCACGGCCTCCTCAGCATCCTTCTTTGCCTCGGTGGCTTGCCTCTTCGCCGCCTCTGCCGACTCGACCGCCGCTGCCACCTCCTTCTCAGCAGTGATGGCCCTCTTCTCGGCACTGATCAGCCTCTCCCTGGCTGCCTCCAGCTCAGCCTGGAGAGATTGTGCGTGCCCCTTCTACTGGACGGCCTCGGTGTTGAACTCAACCAGCCTTTTTTCAGTGGCTGTGAGCTCCTCAACCTTGCTCCTTGACCGGCCCCGTTCTTGTTCAAGACCCTCCTAGAGCTCCTTGTTCGTCAATCCGAGCTCCTAGGAGAGGTTATTCTTCTCCTTCAGCTCGATTTTCTGGGACTTGACCTTTGCTGCTCGTAGTTGGTCATTCTTCAACTAGTTTTTACAGCAGTCCCTGATCAGGAGAAGCTGGTACCAATCTGCACCAAACAAAACATCAGCAACCAATGCAAGGAAGGAGTAAGAAATCAAGAAGATGAAATGACTTATCGAGAAGAGTTGGGGGAAGACGCTGCCAATCGCATTCCCCAGCAGCTTTCTAGCCTTTTCCCGTCGGTCACATGATTGGATTGCAAAATCCATCATGCACTCTGCCAGCCCCTGGTTTCGAAGCAAGGAGATGTTGGGTGCCAGTCTGAATGGGACTCGGTCATAGTCCCTCTCCCTCCTGCTCGCCTGGGAGGCAAAACCACCTGTTCCACCAACGGAAGAGGCCTCAGGGGAAGGATGTGAGCTCGACCCTCCTTCAGGCGGTGCCTCTGGCACTGACCCTGTTTCTCCTTACACCTCCTCCCCCTCCTTGAAGACAACGGCCTCCGAGGGAGGATGCGACACGATGGTGATGGCTGCGGTAGTGGCCCTGGCTCGGATGACCACCTCGGGCTCCGAGGCCGGGACCGGCTCTCGTCACCTCAGTCGCTATGGAATGGGATCAGCCACCCTCTGGCCTGCTTTGGGCCTTGTCTCAACTGCCCCTCTTCCTTGCCCGGGGATGGTCTTGGCCTCCCTCCTCCTTAGCTCGGTCGGCATGGCAGGAGCGGTCACCACTGCACTCCCGTCGCGAGTCCTCTTCGAGTGGGATTCTTCGACCAATTTTGCCAAAGGCCTCTTCCTAGTGATCAAGAGTAGGTCATCCACCGAGAACTTCATACCTACATACAGAGGAGGTAATGTCAGTTCCAAGTTTGGAGAAATAGAGTAAGAAGCACAAGGAGAAGAACTTGAGCCGAACTCACCGAACTCTCCCATTGGGTTGACCCCAGCTTCGAAAAGGTTCTGCTTTGATAATAGAACCTCGAGGGAAGGAATCTGGATGGTGTAAAGCTGCTTGTAGACATCTAAGTCAGTTGCTTCGATCGTAAAGCTTTGGTTAGGGGACCGATCTGGGTCACTCCGCACCCAGTTGACCCCCTTGACGGTAGCAAAGAAAAATTTGCTCATCCACCTTTTGATGGAAGAGGAGAGTTCAAATCTAATGCCCTTCGGGCGAGAAGAGATGGACCACCACTTCTCCTTGGAAGGGTGGCGCTTTAGGGTGAAAAATGCCCTGAACAATGAAAAATGGGCTACAATCCCGTGGAAATGGCAGAGTACTATAAAGCAAAAAATAGTCCTTATGGCATTCAGGACGAGCTTAGCAGGGACTAGATGGCAGTTGCTTAACACTAAAAGGAAGAAGGGTGGAAAGGAAACCGAAGCCCTCCGGAGAAGGTCTCCTCATAGAAGGCGATTTGGCCTGGGCTACTGGAGGTAACCCGATCCCCTAGTCGAGGGATCAAGAGCCGGACGGAGTATGGGATGCCATAGACATCCCGGATGGTCCCCAGTTCCTCAGCATAGATTGTTGAAGCAATCTTGCCTGGACCTGTCGACCAAGCAGGTTCAGGGGTGGGTTCAGGTGAAGGAGGGGGAGGGCTAGACCTGGGATCCCTAATGACTATCCCACCCGGGGGATGCCTCCTACTAAGCTCAAAATGTTCTTCCTCCCTCTCTTCATCGGAAGAAGAAGAAGATGGCCTCGACTTAGAAGGCCCCGCCTCAACCTGGTTGGTCGAGGAATGGAAGTTGGGACCCAAACGAGACATCTATAGAGATGAAGAAGATGAATGCTCAAGAACAGGGGAAAGACAGATTGCGTCCGAAGAAGGCCCTAGACTCAAAAGAAGAACCCTACTCTACTAGGAGATGGAAGAAGAAAGAGACGAACCTGGTTCCTAGGAGAGTCTAAGATGGCCGAGGGAGAAGAAGAGACTTGGGTACAATGGCGGGCACACGAGGTTCGAAAGAGTAGATGTTTTGGAAAAAATCAGCCTTTCATTTCGAAGTGACCTGATGCCAACCGTATCGTTACAGCATCTCCGCCGACCGATTTGTGCCGCGTGTCAACCATCGGTGAGGGGATGTCTCGCTTCGACCGTGGCCACTCTGAATTCTATGCTAGCAATAACTACTCCTCAGATGTGGCCACGTCGCTCCTCTGCGTTGGCTTGGAGAAACCGCCTCACGAAGCACCAGCGATCGTAGCCATTATTGCACCGGATTTTTGCCTTTCCATATCAGCATCGTAATTACTCCCTTTGTCCTGAGCACCGCATGCCAATGGGCCTCGGGAGTGGGGGCAAATGATGTGGTGGGATTGCTGATTTGGGACCCCAATCGGATGCCTCGTTGAATGAAGCTGCCACATGGGTCGTTCCAGCCCGGACTCCTTCGTCGAGCCGAGCTCACCCCCTTCAGAATGTCGGAGTAGCCTGCCGAAGCTATGCTCCGTCCTCCGCTAAATCACTCCCACGAGCCCGGGATGCTTAGGTCGGAGCCAAGCGACCTTCTTTGCCAGATCGAGCCCTTCGAGGTTGAGCCCCTTGGTCCGAGGTCGAGCCCAGCACTCCTCTGCCAAGCGGAGCCCCTTCGAGGTCGAGCCCTCTTAGACCAAGAAGAAAGGGCCCTTAGGAACATCAAACTAAATGCCCCTACCTTCGATGGTAGTCTAGATCCTAAAGTATATGTAGATTGGGAGGAGGATATGGAGCAGTATTTCAAGTGGTATACAATGACTGAAAGGATGAAGTTTAAGTTTTCCAAAACTAGGTTGGTTCGCCAAGCTAGGTTATTCTGGAATAGTGTTGAAAGGCTGGTAGCACAGAGAGATGAAGAACCTATAGCAACTTGGAGAGGCATGAAAGCCAAACTTAGGGAGAAGTACCAACTACTTTCTTACACCCAGAGTTTATTGGACCAATGGCAGAATCTGAGTCAAGGGAACAAGAGTGTGGCTGACTACATCGCGAAGTTTGATGAGTATGTCATGCGGTGTCATGTCAATGAATCTGCTTCTGTGACCCTGTCTAGGTTTAGGGCTGGCCTACACCCAGACATCCAGAGAGAGCTTTACTTTAGAGAGGTCACTGATTTAGAGTATGCTTACCAAGTTGCAAGGAATTGTGAGCGTTTCTAGAGGGCTCCTACCTATCGTAAACCTAAACCCTTTAGAAACCCTAGTCGACTCTCAGGACCTAACCCAGGGTATAGTCGGGCTTACATGAGTCATCCCAATTCTTACCGACCTGACCCGGGTCGACCCAACCTCAGCTGACCCAGCCCGAGCTGACCAGATCTGAACCGACCCCATTTTAGCAGAGAGGAAAAGGGTAAAGCTGTTGGAGCCCATAAGAGTCCCACTCCCCAAAACACTTACTTTAGGTGTCATAAATCTGGACATCGAGCTAGCCAGTGCACCTCCACAGCCCTAGTCATAGAAGAGCCAACTGAGAATGAGATAGAACCCATTGCTGATCCAGAGGGAGAAGTCAATGAGCCAGAAGATCAGTTACTGGAAGAATATGAGGGAGAGGAAGAGCAATTTGAATCTGAAGACCTTCTAGGGGTAGTTAGGTGCATCCTTACCCAAAACGTAGTACAAGAAGATTGGCGTAGGGCAAACATCCTACAAACCTTTGTCAAACTAGGGGATAAGGTTTGCAAAATCATAGTTGATAGTGGGAGCTGTGTCAATGCTATCTCTTCTAGTACTGTCAAAGCCCTAGAATTGACCTCAGTTCCTCACCCCAACCCTTACAAGGTCTCTTGGATTGATTCAACCTATATACCCATAAAATCTAGGTGCCAAGTCTTAATCAAATTGCAATCTTATGAAGAGAAGATTTGGTGTGATGTCCTTCCCATGGGCGTCAGCAGTATTATCTTAGGATGACCCTGGCTTTATGATCATGATGCTACTCTTTATGGTCGGACCAATAGTTGTACTTTCAATCACCATGGGAAGAAATTTACCGTTAACCCAGTTCAGCCTAAGGACCAGGCTAAGAGAGGATCAAGTAGTCTTAAGGAAAAGAAGCCTGGAGTCAACCTAATCAAATCTAAGGAATTGGAGAAAGAGATTGCTGAGGGAGCCCCTGTTTGGATTTTGACCACCAAAGATAGTCATGAACTGACCCAAATAGAGCGCCCCCAAGAAGTCGTTAAGGCTCTGAAAGAGTTTAAGGATGTCTTCCCTGAAGAATTACCTGATCATCTACCACCTCTTAGGGACATCCAACATGCCATAGATTTGGTCCCAGGAGCCACCTTACCCAACCTTCCCCATTATAGAATGAACCCGAACACCAGGAATTGCAAAAACAAGTAGGAGAGTTGCTTAGTAAGGGTTTTCTTAGGGAGAGTTTATGTCCCTGTGCCGTCCCTGCTTTGCTAACCCCTAAGAAAGATGGAACCTGGAGAATGTGCATAGATAGCAGAGCCATAAACAAGATCACAATCAAGTATATGTTTCCCATCCCCCATTTAGATGATATGCTTAATATGATGGCCGGAGCTACTATTTTTTCCAAGATAGACCTTAAGAGTGGCTACCACCATATTAGGATTAGACCCGGGGATGAATGCAAGATAGCTTTTAAAACTAAGGATGGCCTTTTTGAATGGGTAGTGATGCCTTTTGGACTTTCTAATGCTCCCGGCACCTTTATGAGGGTCATGAACCAAGTCCTGAAAGAATTTACTGGAAAATTTTTGGTGGTTTATTTCGATGACATTTTGATTTACAGTAGGACTAAAGAAGACCATCTTAACCATCTTAGGTTAGTCTGCCAGACCCTTAGGAAGAATAGCCTTTATGCCAACCCAAAGAAGTGTGAGTTCATGACAACAAGGGTTATCTTCCTAGGTTTTGTAGTCATCCCAGAAGGAGTCTCCGCTGATCCCGAGAAAGTTAGAGCCATATTGAGTGGTCAGTCCCAACTAGTGTCCATGATGTGCGTAGTTTCCACGGCCTAGCCACTTTTTATAGGAGATTTATTCAGGGATTTAGTTCAATCATAGCACCCATCACCGACTGCATCAGGAAGGCTTCCAATGGACCAAAGCTACAGATAAAGCCTTCCAAGAAATCAAAGATAAAATAATACAAGCACCTGTCATAAGATTACCCGATTTTACTAAGGATTTTGAGGTTGCTTGTGAGGCTTTGGGAGTTGGCATTGGAGGAGTACTTAGTCAGGAAAATCACCCCATGGCCTTCTTTAGCGAGAAACTCAATGAGGCCAAAGTTAAGTACTCGACCTATGATAAAGAGTTCTATGCAGTCGTTCAGGCTCTTAGGTATTGGAGGCATTACCTATTACCCCAAGAATTTGTCCTTTTCTTTGACCATGAAGCCCTTCGATACCTGAACTCCCAGAAAAGACTAAACCCGAGGCACGCTAAGTGGGTAGAATTCATCCAAGCCTATACCTTTATGCTTAAACATCGTGCTGGTACCAAGAATAAGGTAGCTGATGCCCTTAGCCTTCATGCCCTATTACTAAATACCGTTAGGACTAAGGTTATAGGATTTGGTCGATTGAAAGAGCAATATGAGACCTGTCCTGACTTTGGAAAGATTTTCCAATCTAAGAAACACCCACCATCTAGCACCTATAGTGAGTACACCCTCCAGGATGGTTATCTTTTCAAAGCCAATAGGTTGTGCATTCCCAAGACCTCTTTTCGAGAATTCTTAGTTTGGGAGACCCATGCAGGAGGCCTAGCTGGTCACTTTGATAGAGAAAAGACCATCTTAGCAGTAGAAATCCAGTTCTTTTGGCCTAGCCTGAAAAAGGATGTAGCTATCATTGTTTCCCGGTACCGAACTTATGCTGTCGGCAAACAACAGAAATAGAATACTGGCCTGTACACCCCTTTTCCCGTGCTTAGTCGCCCTTGGGAAGACCTTAGCATGGACTTTGTAGGAGGATTGCCCAAGATCGCAAGGAAGCACGATTCAGTCTATGTAGTGGTAGATAGGTTCTCCAAAATGGCCCATTTCATACCCTGCTCCCAGACCCTAGATGCTTCCAAAGTTGCCAAGCTCTTTCTTGATCATGTGGTTAAGTTACATGGCCTTCCAAAAACCATAGTGTCCGATAGGGATGTTCGATTCACTAGCTACTTCTGGAAAATCCTTTGGCACTTACTAGGCACCAAGCTTAAGTTCTCAACTGCCTACCACCCGCAAACAGATGGCCAAACTGAGGTAGTCAACTATAGCCTAGGGAACCTCTTGAGATGTTTGATAGGTGAACATACCGGAAACTGGGATCTTCTTTTACATTGAGCTAAGTTTGCTTACAACAGTTCTGTGAATAGGACCACCGGGAAAAGTCCTTTCGAGATTGTGAGTGGTTACAAGCCTAACCGACCCCTTGATTTGATTCCCCTACATATCCATGCTCGTGTCTCTGAGTCCGCCGAATCCTTTGCACAGCATATTAGGGACATACATAAGGAAATTACCAACAAAATTGATCTAAGTAATAATACATATAAAAAAATGGCTGATTCCCGAAAATGAGCCAAAGAGTTTGAAATTGGGGATTCTATAATGATTAGGCTTAGGCCTGAATGGTTTCCACCAGGAACCGTTTAGAAACTTCATGCTCATGGAGCTGGCCCCTTTAGAGTGATAAAGAGAGTCGGCCCTAATGCCTATGTTCTTGAGTTACCCCCAAATTATGGCATTAGCTCGACTTTCAATATCTCAGACTAAGTCGAGTACAGGGAACCAGCAAACATTCCTAGCGAGCCATTTGGGCCTGACCTTTCTTTTGAGAGTGAACCCGAACCTGAGTGTCCACCTCCAATTATGCCTGAGAGAGGAGAGCGGATCGAGCGTGTCCTGGATGACCAAGCTATCACTACCCGGGGCAAAGGTTATCAACGTTTCTTAGTCCGATGGCAAGGCCGACCTAAGTCCGATGACTCATGGATTACCCGGGAGGACTTGCAGTGCCTCGATCTCAACCTTCTAGAGGAGTACCTAAGCTAACTCAACTCTTAATCAACAGGGTCGAGTTCCTCCCACCCTGGGAGAACTGGTGTGGGCACCAGAATCCGATAGAGGCTCCTCAACCCTCTGTGGATGCCCAATTAGGGTTCCAATTTTTTGGGTCTTGTAATAAGGCTTCAAGCCTAGTCTCAAACTTGTAATTTTCTTTTGCTTTAAATTAAGTCTCATGTCTAGTCTGTACTTTGACCAATTGGGTCAAATGTGTCCTGTACTGAGTCCAGTCACAAATCGAGTCCAGTTTGAGTATGTTGGAAGTATGGGTCCATGCAAGAATTGGTCTTAAAATTTAGTCTCCTTGGAGCCAAGTCAGGAAGGTATCCAAGCCAGCTTAGGGCCCACCTTTTCATCCTTTGTGGCGCCATGACAACTTGCCATGTGGGCAGCACACTTTTCATCCTTGGATGCCCAAAGGGGAGGAACACATCACTTGACACTAGCCCTTTTTCCCTCCCCCTATCAAGTCCTTTTCCAAGCAAGGGTGGTCGACCAAAGGGAAGGGTCAAAGGGAAGTTGAAGTTGGGAATTCAAATCCCTTGCTTCAAGCCCTCCAATCAAGTCTTCTTCCCAAATTGTTTGAACCTCTTTGGAAGGAAGAGACAAGATCCATGGGCGCCTCCACTTCACACTCCCCATGTCATGCCTCGTACCAAAAGGGGATGCACAACCAAGGAAGGAAGAAGAACACATGCCTTGCTCTCAGCCTCTCTTCATGTTTTCTTCCAAAACAAAGAAGCTACTTTCCAAGATCAAGGCGCCAAGATCTCTCCTCCAAGCCTTGCATCATGCCACGCCCAATCAAGCTCTTGGTCGGCCAAGGAGAGAAGAAAGTCAAAGCTTTTGGGTGCCCATCCAAGAAATCTTGCAATTTTTCATTTGAATTTCAAATGGGGTCCTTAGGTGCCTATTTAAAGGACCTAACCCCTCCTTTGTAAGCCTAATCTTTGATGAATGAAAAAAACTACATTTCTTGAGTCCAATTTCTCTTTAGTTGCCTTTGTTCACTAAGAACGTCGATCTCCATGTGGGAGCACCTTCGCCTTCGGGCGTCGAGAGGTGTGAGGCCTCAAGTCACCATCACTTCCGCAACTCCATCATCCGACTCCGAATCGAGAAGAACTCTGCCTTCACTACAACAACTCTCTTTCATTCTTCTATTGCTTTCTTCCGATTGAAACCTAACCCTTCTTTGAATGTTTGCAGGTCCCCCAAGTGCTTTGAGTACGGAGATGGTTGCCGTTGCCATCGAGATCTTTGGACAGCCAGTCGACGCTTTCGCAAGGTTGATGGCTCGATTATCCAGGCCGCATCCGCCAGAGTGAGGGATCTCTGCATCGGGTGCTTCAGATCTTTGAGGTTTGCCCCGTGATTCCTAAGTAGGTATTGATCGGAGAGCTAAGTCCTACAGGGTTTCTCAATCCCGGGGTCCTCTCTTTATCATTGCTTAGGGACTAATTCACCTGCTCGTAGTTCTTGTTATTATTGAACCTAGATCAACTCTTACTTATTTTCGGGAATCCAAAGAAAATCATAAAAATCTAAAAATAAAAAAAAATTAACAAATCACTTGCATCATTCTTCATATTCGCATCTAGTTAGTCCCCTATCACCCTGCTGGATGATCGGAAGGAAGCCATCTTGCTCAAGGAGAAGGCCATGCGAAATGTTATGCTGGATGGACAACTATAATGAAGGTCCTACTCTTACCTCCTATTGAAGTGCCTGAAGCCCTTAGAGGCCACTTACGTGCTCTAGGAAATACATAAGGGCATCTATGGCAATCATGTGGGGGGCAGAACTTTGTTCTACAAAGCAATCCGACAGGGATACTTTTGGAAAATGATGTAGGAAGTTGCCGCCAACTTCATGAGGAGGTGTGATCGGTGCCAACATCATGCCCACATACAGCAGCAACCGGCATTCCCACTTTTCCAACAATCGGCTCCATGGCCGTTTGACTAGTGGGGGATGGATATCTTAGGTCCCTTCCCCGCTGCATCTAGGCAATAAAAATTCTTAATTATGGCCAATAACTACTTCACCAAGTGGGTCGAGGCCAAGCCACTAGCCTGGATAATAGAGGCGAAGGTCCAGTCATTCTTCTGGAAGTCCATGATCTATCGATTCAGCCTCTTGCACTCGATTATCACCGACAACGGGAGGCAATTCGACAACCGGGCCTTCGAAGAATTCTACACCAATCTCAGCATCCGCCATCACTTCACTTTGGTGGCTCATCCTTAGACCAATGGTGATGCCAAGGTGACCAACCGGACCATCTTGCAAGGGCTCCGCACGAGGCTAGATGAAGCTAAGGGTTGATGGGCTGAGGAGCTACCCAGCATGCTGTGGGCCTACCATACCATGCCCTGTACGGCCACTGGTGAGATGCCCTTCAACCTTGTCTTCGGCACTGAAGCCATGATCCCAGTAGAACTCGGCCTACCCACATTACAGGTGGAGCAATATGATGAAGCAGAAAGTTTAGCTCGTCTCCTCCTCAATCTGGACTTGTTGGATGAGATAAGAGACAAGGCCCGACTTCAGATGGTGGTCTACCGGCAGCGAGTCATGAACTACTACAACTCTTGCATGTGGCCCAAAGTATTCCGTCTGGGCGATCTTGTCCTTAGGACAGTGGAGGCATCCTAACCAAGAGAAGGTGGGAAACTCTCCCCAAATTGGGGGACCATACAAAGTGGTGGAGGCCTTACCAGGTGGGGCCTACTACCTCGCTGGGCTCGACAGCATCCGATTCACGTGAACCTAGAATGCCGGCAACTTAAGAATGTACTACCAATAATGTAAGACCCTTCCACGATAAATTAAAGTTCCTTTTTGGTGCAACCTTGTTCTTACCTATACAGGAACTCGTCAATCCGACTCCAAGTCCAGCAGAATAAGCTCGAAAACTTATGAAGCCTGGCACTTTAAGCCCGAAAAATTATGAAGCCCGACACTCTAAGCTCGAAAACTTATGAAGCCTAGCCCGGAAACTTATGAAGCCCAGCACTCTAAGCCCAGAAACTTACGAAGCCTGGCACTCTATGCCCGAAAACTTATGAAGCCTGGCACTCTAAGCCCCAAAACTTATGAAGCTCGGTACTCTAAGCCTAGAAACTTATGAAGCTCAGCACTCTAAGCCCAGAAACTTAGAAAGCTCGACACTCTAAGCTCCAAAACTTACGAAGCTCGGCACTCTAAGCCAGAAAACTTATGAAGCTCGGCACTCTAAGCCCAGAAACTTATGAAGCTCGGCACTCTAAGCCCAGAAACTTATGATGCCCGGTACTTTAAGCCTGAAAACTTACGAAGCCCGGCACTCAAAACTAGTAATCCCACCTTCGAGGTC
Source organism: Areca catechu (assembly GCA_021397845.1). Taxonomy (NCBI): domain Eukaryota; kingdom Viridiplantae; phylum Streptophyta; class Magnoliopsida; order Arecales; family Arecaceae; genus Areca; species Areca catechu. The sequence continues at coordinate 62,789,281 of CM038044.1, read as the reverse complement.
AGGAGACAACAGCAGTCCCACCTCCGAGGTCCAGAGATACACCACCGCCTTGCTCACAGTCCAGAGATGTCATGGGAACCTCAAGTAATCCCTCCATCTGCTGCCTAACTCACAGCTCGGTGAAGCAAGAAGATCCAAGGGTCTTGCATTCTGGTTCGAATGGCCTCGAGGATCAAGAAAAAGATGGTGGGGACATCAGGATCAGACACAGATCACTAGATCCCATATGGTTTACTGATTAGGGTTTTTAGAACCTTAGTCATGTGTCATAATTATGCAACAAAGTAGATTGAGTCCTATAATAAGTTGAGGCTAGTTGATTTATCTCAACCCTAGTTAGTCTATTGAGTCCTGTACTTGAGTATGAGTCTAGTGAGAGTTCAATTTTTATACAAGAGGAGAGGAAACATAGTTTTGGAGTACTTTGGAGTACTAACAGGCCTCATCCAGGAGCTAGAGGCCCAGATACTATTCAGATTCCTTCAAGATGCTCTTTGGATGCCTAGATTCCTTCCAAGTGTTTCTCCAGATGCCAAAGAATATTCCCAGACATGGGTGCCCCATGATTCTCAGGATACTCCAGCATCCCAGGCCTTGAAATCCAAAGCCCAGGAGTCAACCTTAAGTACTTAAGAACCAAGATGCTATTTTGATACAAGGAATATGCTTGCCCTAGGACCCAGGCATCCCAGCTTCTAGGAGGCCCAAAGCCCATGCACCCAAGCCCTTTTGCTTCCCACCCTTGATTCCCCATGAGCCCAACATGCCAACCAAGGAGGCATCCACAAGTTTGACTTGGTCCAAGCAAAGTGGAGAAGGGAAGACTAGGTCAAATTCCTAAGTAGTTTAGGATTTCTATGTTGTTCTGGTCTTGTTTTTCTAACATGGTTAGGAGAGGACTTGTATTCTTTCTAGGAGAGGACTTGTATTCTTTCTAGGAGAGGGCATGGGAACATCTATATAAACCCCACCCCTTCCCCCTCTTGTATTAACTTTATTCATGAAATCAAAACCCTGCTGAAATTTTGAGCTTGCGAGCTTGTGTTCTTTGTTCTTGTGTTTTGTGTGGTTGTTTTGTGTGCCCTAGCCAACCCTTGATTCCTTGCCCAAGTCTTCATCTACCATGCCCAAGGAGAAGAAGCCCTAGCTACCCAACAAGCCAAGGATCTTCTTCTTCCTCAGGCCGCCAGCTCTTCTAAACCCTAATCCTTCTTCCTTCAAAATCCTAGTTTTTTTCCTTTGTTTATTTATTTCTTTGATTAACCTTTGATGCTTGCAAGATCCCCGAGGAGTTTTCCCCTCCCCAGAGGAGGCTTTCTTTGCCTTCAGACCAGATCGAGATTGCCTTCAAATTTGGGAACTACAGGCTTGTCCTCCAGGCGCCATCCTGAGTGCTGAGAGACCTCTTCATCAATAGGATTTGCAATCATTGCCTAGTACTATCCTTCCCTAATCCTGATTTCTAATCTGTTGAAGGTATGCTATCCTAAACTGGGGTTTCTTAATTCACGGGATCCTACTTTATTATTCTACATGAGTTATTTTGTGGGTATGATAGTTTCTTACATTACATGCCTGCTTATGATTCTTTATTTAATTTCGGGTTATTAGCCTACAAATTTAATTTAAAAAAAATATAAAAAAAATTGATTTCTATTTTGCATCAGTCCTAGGATCATCATACATCAAAAGAGGGTGAGGTGCTTCCAAGGACCTCCACGCCCATCCTAAGGCCCTAAAGTAGGCCTAATGAGGGACGGGATTCTAATATGATGCAGGATATGCAAGGGATGAACATGAAGAAAAGCAGATTAAAGCAAACAAATATTTTTAGATTTATTTATGGTTTAATTTCTAAAACTAGGCAAGACTAGGTTAGGATTATCCTGTATCAATTAGCATCCTACCCACATGCTAGATCAATCAAAAAGAAAAAAAATCAGGATCCTAGATCTAAGAAGGCCTATTAGGAGCATGTTCACCTTCAAGAAATCAAACAAAAAGAGATGGGCATTAGGTTTAACATACTAGGAAATAATTTCTAGTTGCTGTAGAAGAGATCGCTCAGCTCAGATCGGTGGCTGGATGATCCGGTCACATTCCTGTGGATCCACTAGCTTTTTATCAGCTTTATTCGAGGGAAAAGAAGATGTCATCCAAGGACAGTTTCACCGGAGGGATCCTGCAAACATCAGGAGTTGGTGTCTAGGATGATGAGAAAAATAATAAACTGGAAGAAGATGGAAGAGGGGAAGAGAGGGGTTGTTGGAGAGGTTGGCGGTCTGCTTAAGAAGATGGGCTTTTGGTCTTGGATGAGGGCAACCTGGTAGCAAGGAGGGCATCTTGGCTTGAAGAAGAAGGGTGGATGGCTTGGCTTAGAGGGAAGAGAGAGATTAGCAGGGGGCGGCTAAGGTTTGTAAAGCTAGGGCACTCACGTCTCACACATAGACTTTCAAAGAACACAATTGTCACAAGAAAATTTACCAGAGTTTTAATTCATGAAAAGAGATTATCATTACAAGAGGGGAAGGAGTGGGGTATTTATAGGCTCACCCAGATCCTCTCCTTGCTAGGATTGGATTACAAAGTTTGATTAGGAAGAGAATTACAAAGTGACTTAGGACTAGGAGTATATAACTTGAATAGAATTAAAACTTGATTCCTAGTAGGATGTGGACTTCTCTCTCCTTCTTGGACTTGGTCAAAGGACCCCTCATGGGCTAGGATGCCTCCTTGGATTGGGCTTGGGCATTGGGTGCCTTCTTGTGGACTTTTGGGCAGCAAATAGGCACCTTCAAGTGGGCTTGGGCGGCCTCTAGATGGGCTTGGTGCATGGGCTGGGAAAACCCTGGGCGCCCACTTCAATTTAGACTGGAGTAGGCCTGGGGCACCATCTTCTTCTGGACCTGGGGTATGGGCTTGAAAGGGTGCCAATCCTAAGAGGGCTTCTGGGATAGGGCGCCTCGAAGATAGAATATTCTCTAGGTGCCAGGTATCTTCAAGTGTGGAGGTGCCATGGGCTTGGATTTGCTTTGACCTGGGAAGGCTTGGTGATTCTTCTCTTATACTAGAAAGTTACAGGACTCATTACACTGAACTGGAATGAAGGACTTACAGGACTCAAATAAACTCATTAAACTGGACAAATGGACTTACTCAACTTACAAATGGACTCAAATAACAGGACTCAATGGACTAAGTGAACTCAATTGGACTCAATTGATTTACTTTTATTACATAGACTCAGTTAACTCAACTTGACTAGACTGGAATACAAAAGGACTTCAATTGACCTAGTGAACCTAACTGGCTTACTTTATTACAAGACTCAAGTGAGCAAATGGACTCACTGAACTCACTTGACCTAATACAAAAATTGAGCAACACATGAATTAGAGAACAAATTGAAGCTTGAAGTCTATGTCTGATCTGATATCCCCATCAATTCTCCCGTGGTGGGAGGAACTCGACCCTGTCGAATAAAATCGATCTAGATCTGGCACTGCTCTGATGGATCTGGGTTGAGGCATTGCGGATCCTCTCGAGTGATCCACGAATCCTCAGATCTTGGTCATCCTTGTCAATGAACCAAGTGACATGGAAGCCTTTGATCCGGATACTAATGGCTTGGTCGTCCAGGATACGCTCAATCTATCCTCTCACAAGCTAATTTGATGTGGATACTCAGGGTTGGGTTTGCTCTCAAAGAAAAGGGTTAGGCTCAAAACTTACTGGGTATCATTGCTGGCTCCCTATACTCAACTAAGTCTGAGATATTGAAGGTTGAGCTTAATGCCTAATGAGGTAACTCAGGCACTAGGTCCAACTTTCTTTATCACTTTGATGGATCCAGCTCATGGGTATGTAGCCTAATCATCACAAGATTTCCTAGCAAACTCTTAGACTCTTTTTGAGAATTAACCATGTTCTTATAAAGATTATTGTTCACATTAATCTGATGATTAATTCCTCGTGCAGATCTCTAATCATGTAGTATAAAACTCAAAACACCTAATAACATGCAGACAAAATACCTAATATGGGCAAATAACTCATGCCAACACTTATTGATATGCGACTCGATTAAACCCTAAACTACAACTATGGATTTGTCCCTTGGTCAGGTGGGTGACATACAGATGAGAACTTGGCATGCACTCCTAACAGATGCCATAGGATCCTCCAAAAGTAAAATGCAAACATGACATGCTCAATGAAGGAATGCAACATGCAAACTTCTGCAAAATGCAATCTAGTGGTTAGGAAAACATGAGAAGCTTCTGGAGAGGGTAGAAAATAAGAGGTAGGTTCAGGGTTAGTTTGGTAGGGTAGAAAGTAAGAAAAGGGTTCGGGGTTGATCGGATAGAATAGGATACAAGAAGGGATTTCAGGGATGAGTCCTAGACTAATGAGGTTGACCTTACAGGGTTGACGTATATCTACAGGGTTTGCATAATGAAAGAATGGGTCATTAATTTTAGGGAAGAGATCAATTAGAGTCAAAGGAGTGACTTCATCCTGAGGGTACTGATTTAAAGAGATCAGGTCCTTAATAAATTCTTCTGGCTCTTGAATCTTAGGACTAGACTCTATAATTGGGCTTTCTTCTAGTATCTCCTAAGGTAAAACTCTAGTAGCAGTATCAAGTTCTCTTCCTCTAACTGGTTTTCCACTACAGGTTCAGTTTGGGTGTGGTCAAGGTTAACTAACTTTGGGTTGGCTTCTATCTGGGTATGGTCAGGGTCAACTAACTCTGGGTTGGCTTCTACCTAGATATGGTCAGGGTCAACTAATTTTGGGTTGGCTTTAGTCTGGGTATCTGCTGGGTCAACTAATTCTAGGTCTTCTATAGGTATCTCTTCTTCTTCTTCCTCATACTCATCTACTAAGCTCACATCAGCTTCATACACTTCCTCTTCAATATCATTCTTGTGAACCAGTGGGGTGGTAGGAGGAGGAGGTTTACTAAGAAAAATTGACTAATGTCTGGGGTAGCAAGGGTGGGTCGACTAAGGGGTACCTGACTGATATTAGGCTCATATCTAGGGATACTAATCCTATGGGGTTCAAATCGACTAGGAAAAACCTGACTGGTGCTAGGCTGATACCTAGAGATTATGGGTTCCTTGGGCTCATAGGACAAGGGTTCAGCTCTATGGGTCTTGGGTCTACTGGGCTCATAGAATGTGGGTGCATAGGTTCTAGAGTCATAGAAAATGAGTTATAGGAACTGGGTAGGTAGCCTTCTCTAAGTTTGCTCTTCATGGCTCTCTAGGTAGTTATGGGGTTTTCTCCATTCTGTCTAGTCATTCTCTCAACTTTATCCCAGTATATCCTAGCCTTGCAAACTAACTTAGATTTGGCAAACTTATATTTCCTCTCCTCACTCATGTCATACCATTCAAAATAATAGTCCATGTATCCTACCCAATCTATGTAGACCTTGGATTCTAGACTGCCATCAAATGTGGGCACATCTATCCTGAAGTTCCTAGTGGTTCGCTCATCTTGGTCTATGAAATCATAATTGGGTTGGGCTCCAAGTATGGGTCATGGTATGGGGTTCTCCTAAGGTTGGGAGGTGTGGGCAAAGGTGACTCAAATTTAGGCTTAGGGTGGATCTTGCGAGTCCTTTCTAGGTTCCCTAAATGGTCTCCTATTTGGTCAAATCTATTGGTCAATTGGTTTTGGGTTTGGGTCAGTTGGTTTATCTGGGTGATCAATTGGGCATTCATTTGGTTCATCTGGGTGGTTAATTGGGCAATTATCTGATCACTCATGGTCTTCATGAGAGTCTCAAGGTTTGGCTCCATGGTTGAACTGGGTTAGGGTTTAGACCATTGGTATTGGGTTCCTAACCTAGTGGTCATGCAATCAAACAATCAAGGTGGTATGATGATATCAAGCACACAAAGGTTAACACGTGCTAGGGTTTGCTAGACCTAGAGCTAAAACCTAATGAGTTAACTCAACTTACACTCAACACAGCACTTAATCCTTTCACTGGCCAGGTAAGAGGTGGGGTGGTGGGAGACTCCCCCTAATTGTCACAAGGTCCTAATTAAGTAACCACCAGTCCGCTTAGGATGTTTGCCTTTGGACCTCTAGCCTTAGGCACTAGCTTTCAGTAATATATATGGGTTGGGTGCACTAGTTCCCTCACAAGACTCGAACCTAACTTGTTGGTGTTCCTAAGCTATTAGGTTGCTAGTTAATTATAATTAAGGCTTGGGTTCTGATGCTAGGTGGTTGTTTTGGATCCAAGACAGGTGATGAAATCCTGCCTTGATCTGACAGAGTAAAATTGCCTTTAAGATTAGTTTAATGATATGATGCACAATCAATGAACCCTAATGCAATCTAGTAACAAAACAGAGAATAATTTTTTTTTTTCTTCTTTTTATGAGGTGGCAACTTAATTATAAGTTGATTAGGTGAGCAAACAAAATTGGCTTGGGTTTGGGGGGGTTTGGATGTAAGTTAGGTTTGGTTCAGTCAGATATGCAAAATTCACAAAAACTGAAATTATAGGTCTGCATTGATGCAAAATCTCATATGGTTTTCAGAGCAGAAAATTTTCAAAAAAAATCTTAGAACAGAGAATTAACAGTGAAGATGATTCTTACCAAATTTCATGCAAAACAAAATTCAAATGATGATGCAACACATAGGGTTCCTGACTAGGTGCAGAAAACTCAGGATTCTGATTAGGGTTTTTAAGATGTAGATTTTTTTTAACTTTTCTTGTTTCTGTAAAATTAATTAAAAATATTTATAATTATCAATATTGATAAGAGAGTACTCTGTGCAAGTTTCAGAGAAAAATAAAATACCTAAGGTGATAAAACATATCAAAACTCAGACCTCTAGTGAGATGACAGGATGCAGATTTTGGTTAGAGTTTATTTTTTGCCATTTTATTTGTTTATTTTCAGATCTGAAAAATCCACAAAAGTAATAGAAAAATATAGGACTAAACAAAGGTTAATGGGTCCAAAAATCAAAATAAAATAACAAAGTTTGATAGGAAAAACAATCATATGTCCTGACTAGTTATGCAGAAAACAGCATGCAGAATGCAAGAACATGCCCTAATCTTGCTTTGATACTAAAATTGATGAGGGACGAGATTCTAATATGATGCAAGATGATATGCAAGGGATGAATATGAAAAAAATCAAATTAAAGCAAGCAAATATTTTCAGATCTATTTATGGTTTAATTCTCGAAACTAGACAATACTAGGTTAGGGTTATTCTGTATCAATTAGCATCCTACTCACATGCTAGATCAATTAAAAAGAAAAGAAAATCAGGATCCTAGGTCTAAGAAGGCCTATTAGGAGCATGTTCACCTTCAAGAATTCAGAGAAAAAGAGATGGGATTAGGTTTAACATACCAGGCAATGATTTCTAGTTGCTATACAAGAGATCGCTTCGCTCAGATCGGTGCTTGGATGATCCGGTCACATTCCCGTGGATCCACCGGCTTTTTATCAACTTTGTTCGAGGGCAAAGAAGACTTCATCCAGGGATAGTTTCACCGGAGGGATCCTATAAACATTAGGGGTTAGTGTCAAGGATGATGAGAAAAATGATAAACTGGAAGAAGATGGAAGAGGGGAAGAGAGGGGCTGTTGGAGAGGATGGCGGTCTGCTTGAGAAGATGGGCATCTGGTCTTGGATGAGGGCAGCCTGGTAGAAAGGAGGGCATCTTGGCTTGAAGAAGAAGGCTAGAAAGCTTGGCTTAGAGGGAAGAGAGAGATTAGCAGGGGTGGCTAGGGTTTGTACAGCTAGGGCACTCATATCTCACACACACACTTCCAAAGAACACAATTGTCACAAGAAAATTCACCAGAGTTTTAATTCATGAAAAGATATTTTGATGTGGGCATCAGGGTTTGACTTGAGCCCTTCAAACTTTGGGGGATCTCTGATTAGGGTTCTGTGTTTATCGAGTCCTGTAATAAGGCTGTCAGCCTCTAGTTTATTTGCTTAAATGGAGTCTGTACCTCGACCCATTGGGTCGAGCTGAGTCTTGTAACAAGTCGGGCCGAGTCTAAGCCCATGAAGTCTTTAGTAGTTCAAAAGTTAAGTCTTTTTTAAGCCTAACAAAGGCAAGGAGACATGTCAGCTCAGGGCCTACCTTATCTGTTTATGTGGCGCACTGAGGTGATGACATGTGGGTTGTTTTGGGCACCCAAGAAAGGGGACCACTCTCATGATCCATGCCCCCTTCCCCTCCCCTCTTCAAGCTCTCTTCCAATCTAGGATGGGCGGTCATGGAAAGATGTTTCAAATCCCTTGATGCATGCCTCCACTCAAGACTCCTTCCATAAAGAAGTCAAGCAAGAAAGGCATCCTCCATTCTCCAAGTGGAAAGAAGTTTCAAATCCCTTGATGCATGCCTCCACTCAAGCCTTCTTCCATAAAGAAGTTAAGCAAGAAAGGCATGGTGAAGACATCAAGCCTCAATCCAAGCCTTCTACCAAAATAAGCCATGCAAGGAAGGAAGGTCAAAGACCAATCCCCCTCTCCAAGCCTCCAATCATGCCATGCCTAGGATTATTCCCATTTGGTCGGCCTTGAATCAAGCCAAGAAAAGTCAAAGTGGGACAAATCCCTCCAAGCTAGCCTTACTTCATGTTTTCTACCAAAACCAAGCAAGCAAAGAAAGAAGTTCTCCTCCAAATTTTGGGCGCCAAGTGTAATGGGGTAGTTTAAATTTCAAAGTGCTCTTGGGTGCCTATTTAAAGGACCCAAACCCCTCTTGTAAAAGATAATTGATGATTAATGAAAGAAAGCTTGTGTGTTCCATCCTCTTCTTCAATCCTTGTCTCTTAGGCTAGGTTGAGTGAGAGCTTCCTTCGTCCTCTAGGACGTCGCGTGGTGAGAGGCCACATTCCTTCGCCTGAGGGTAGCATGGTGAGAGGCCACATTCCTTCGCCTGAGGGCATCGCGTGGTGAGAGGCCACATTCCTTCGTCCTTCCGGGACATCACAGGGTGCAAGGCCCCAAGTTATCTTCACCGACACCATCATCCGAACCCCATCTCCTCAACCCTTTCCTTTGTTTTTCTTTCCACCTTTCGATCATCTAAAAGGAAAAAGAAAAAAAAAAAAAGAAACTAATCCTCTTTGTTTGCCTACAGGTCCCCTTGGTGCCACGACCATCGGAGAAGGTTCGCTTTGCCACTGTGACCACCCGATCGAAAGCCAGCCTATCCGCGGGTTCGACAGCTCGGACATCCAGGTCACATCCGTCAAGGTTGAGCGATCTCTGCACCAAGAGCATCAGAGTGTTGAAAGGTTTGCATCCCTATCTCCTAGGTAGGTATTGATTGTATCGAGCTAGTCCTAATCCCGGGGTTCCTTAATCTCGGGGTCCTGGTCTATCATTATTTAGGGATTGATTTGCTAGCGTAGATTTCTTTTCTTTCAGTTTTCCTAGGTTCTCTTTACTTGCAATCGAGAACCAAAGATAAAATCCTAAAAAAAAAATATAATCATATTTGCATCATCCGTGCTAGCATCATCACCTGTGGGCATCAGGGTTTGACTTGAGCCCTTCAACCTTCGGGGGATCTCTAATTAGGGTTCTACCCATTGAGTCCTGTAATAAGGCTTCAAGCCTTTAATTTTGTAATTATCTTTGCTTTGAGCCAAGTCTAAATCTTGTACCTTGACCAATTGGGTCAAGATTAGGTCAACTCGAGTCCTGTAATTTATTTTAATCCAAGTCTGGGTCTGCCTGAACTTCGGGTCCCAACCCAATGAGAGAAAACTTGTCCTTTGGGTCAAGCCCATTTTAGTGGACCAAGCCTTGACTTGACACTGCCACTTCATCAGCTGCATGGCACCACATCAATGCCACATGTGCACCCAAGAATGGAAGCAAGGAGGCACCCCATAAGCATTCCACACGCCTCCATTATCCCCTCCCCATATCATGCCATGAGCCATCATATATGGGTTGTTGAAGATTCAAGCCACAAAGCAAGCCCTCCAATCAAGTCATCTTCCTAAAATAGTCAAGCAAGAAAGGTATCCTCCATTCTCCAAGTGGAAAGAAGTTTCAAATCCCTTGATGCATGCCTCCACTCAAGCCTTCTTCCATAAAGAAGTTAAGCAAGAAAGGCATGGTGAAGACATCAAGCCTCAATCCAAGCCTTCTACCAAAATAAGCCATGCAAGGAAGGAAGGTCAAAGACCAATCCCCCTCTCCAAGCCTCCAATCATGCATGGCTTATTTTGGTAGAAGGCTTGGATTGAGGCTTGATATCTTCACTATGCCTTTCTTGCTTAACTTCTTTATGGAAGAAGGCTTGAGTGGAGGCATGCATCAAGGAATTTGAAACTTCTTTCCACTTGGAGAATGGAGGATGCCTTTCTTGCTTGACTTCTTTATGGAAGGAGTCTTGAGTGGAGGCATGCATCAAGGGATTTGAAACTTCTTTCCATGACCACCCATCCTGGATTGGAAGAGAGCTTGAAGAGGGGAGGGGAAGGGGGCATGGATCATGAGAGTGGTCCCCTTTCTTGGGTGCCCAAAACAAACCACATGTCATCACCTCAGTGCGCCACATAAACAGATAAGGTGGGCCCTGAGCTGACATGTCTCCTTGCCTTTGTTAGGCTTAAAAGAGACTTAACTTTTGAACCACTAAAGACTTCATGGGCTTAGACTCGGCCCGACTTATTACAAGACTCAGCTCGACCCGATGGGTCGAGATACAGACTCCATTTAAGCAAATAAACTAGAGGCTGACAGTCTTATTACAGGACTCGATAAACACAGAACCGTAATCAGAGATCCCCCGAAGTTTGAAGGGCTCAAGTCAAACCCTGATGCCCATATCATATTTACATTGCAAAAGGGGGAGGGGTGGGGTATTTATAGGCTCACCTAAGTCCTCTCCTTGTTAGGATTGGATTACAAAGTTTGATTAGGAAGAGAATTACAAAGTGACTTAGGACAGGAGTACATAATTTGAATAGAATTAAAACTTGATTCCTAGTAGGATGTGGACTTCTCTCTCCTTCTTGGACTTGGTCAAAGGACCTCTCATGGGCTAGGACACTGTTATATCCAATCAGCTTTCTCCTGATCAGACCTGAGTCGACAACCCTTCGGCCGGAGCGGATCAAGTGTATGATTGACCCACTTCAGCAGAGGTCCGAACGACCCGCTGTGGTAGAGGTCCGTCCGACCCACTCCACCAAGGGTCCATCCGACCCACCTTCAGTAGAGGTCTGACCGACCCACTCTGGCAGAGGTCCGAACAACCTGCTATAGTAGAGGTTCGTCCGACCCACTCCACCAATGGTCCATCCGACCCACCTTCAACAAAGGTCCGACGAACCCACCTTCTGCAAGATTTTATCTAAAGGCTCCAAAAGCCTCTTCCAGCTGGTACCAGAATTCTATTACAACAGATTCCATGACATGGCCACTTCTTGGTGCCACTTGGCCACTATCCTGATTCTTCTAGGGATAAATCAAACATTCCCAGCCTACCCCCTAATAGAATTTAGCAGTATTCCGTGCCTATATAAGGTAACAGGGGACTACGAATGCGAGCTAAGTATTTTCTTCCTACTCCATAAGCTTATCTCATTGATTCCTCCATTTTGTTGCCTTTAAGCTCTCGCTAACTTAAGCATCGGAGTGTCTCCCATCGGAACACCACTGGTCCTTGGGGACCTTTTGCAGGAACTGGAAGAAGAGCGCTCCAACCAAGCCCACCTGAGCCCAGTCCAGGAGAAGTTGCATCAACAGATTGGCGTTGAAGGAAGGGCTAACTTTCATTCCTGTGTTCCCTTCTCTAAAAGGAGGAATCCACTTACCAGGAAGGATAATGGCAAAGGGAAGAGCCAATAACACCTCTGCCAGGAGAGGTCACTCCCCGTCCAGGTCAGAAGGACCTCCCAGGGAGAATGATGTCTCTAAACCTATTGTAACTCTAGGACTGTAGCAGTTCCAGACACTCCTGAACAACATCGATACACTTACCACCACAGTTCAGCACCTCCAAAATGCGGCTAACCATCGGCAGCATCCACCTGTTACTTCTCGCACCAACCACCAACCTGCCGCTAAGGGATGTCGACAGCAAGAATGATGCGGGACAGATGCACGGGGTGGATCGCTGGCAAGCGTAGAAGTCACCAGGGATTAGGGTTTGTAGGGAAAAGAAAGAAGAGGGTGAAGGATAACTGGGGTTCACATAGATTCCCTACGAAGGACAAGCACACAGCAAAGGGCTGACATAGATGCCCTAGGGATCACACAGATACCCTGAAAAGTTCACACAGAACTCAAGAAATCTTATTCATTCATAGCATTTTAAAATATAAGAGGGGGTGGGGTATTATAGATTCATCCTAGGATACATGACTTGAGAGCTAAGAAACCCTGACTTGTGGACCAAGAAATCCTGGTGGACCTGGTCAACAGTGGGCCTTTATCTTGGACTGGAGCTGTCTCTTGTGGGCTTGACAACATGAAAGGATCCAAGTGCATGAAGTCCAGCTCTAGTTGGGAGGCCTGGTGAATCTCCGGGTCTGCTTACTCTCCTCTTGGATCTTGACATGAATGAAAATTACAAGACTCGATCTAACTTACTTGATTGGACTGAAAATAGCTAGACTCGACTAAATGGACTCAACTGGACTCAAAATAAAACATACTAGACTCTCGGGTCCCCATCATTCTCCTGGAGTGGGGAGAACTCGACTCCGTCGAGTCAGGCTCAGCGAGGTTGATGGAACCGAAATCAATCAAAAAAGGACTCCGAGGCTAGGTTCACCCTTTTTTATTTTTTTATTATTTTTTTCAACTCCTTTTCTTTTCTTTTTATTTATTTTTTCCATCTCTACTTTAAAAATTGTTTAACTTTGGAAGCCGTGCGATGCTGAAATCCATGCTGCTCCAGAAATCATGCTGCTCCAGAAATCATGTGCTAAAGTTGGCAACAGTGAAGGGCATGTGCCTTCATATTCGTGTGCTGGAGCATCTCATCTCCATGAACCAACACCAGAAAATAAGGGAGGCTCGTAGAGGGGGAGGGAAGTCCGGCGAGCTTCACCGGTGGCGGCACTAGGGCGAAGACGGCGGCTTAGGGAGATGCTTCTAATGGATGGCACGGGGGTGACGACGTTCGACAGGTGAGGCTCCAACACGAGAAGATCTTGGTGGTCTGCAGCACATCCCGGTCGGACAGCTTGTACTCCCCCATACCGCCCTTCTGGTCAATGGCCTGCATGAAGATGAAACCGAGATGGTGCAAGCCGAGGCCGATGGCGAGAGCCTCGATGAGTGCCTCCTCGTCGGGGTCACGAAGGAGGGCAAGAGCCTCCTCGGTACCCTGCTGGGGGGGCTCATAGATGAAGTCGATGGTGATGCGGCCGTAGAGGAAGCCACCGTGCTTGACGGCGAAGGCGTGGGCAGCATCGCGATCGAAGGAGGCAGCGGAGCAGGGGCGTTTCCTGATGGGAGACGTGAATCTGGTGGGTGATGAGGTCATCCATGGTCATTTTACGGCCACAGGAGAGCACGGGTGAGGGGGGAGGGCATGGCAGGGGTTCTTGGGATCGAGGGTAAGGGCCTTACTGAGGGCCTCGATCTCGTGGAGGAAGCTGGCGATGAAGATCGGGCTGAGGGCTTGATGGCATTGGAGAGGGCGAGGATGAGCCGGCGGTCGAAGATTTGACGGGATAAGCATCGCGATGCCACTGGCATGACATGACTATAGGCCCGGTGGTTTGGTGGCACAACAGCGGCACGTCCTTCGGCATGGTGTTGTGGCGACAGGGAGATGGGACGATGTCGAAGGTGGGAACTTCCGCATCAGCATCAGTGGAGGCATGATCAGGGGCGTTCCCAGTTGTAGGCAATGTGGAGACGGGCTTCACGGGCAATGGCAGTAGGGGTGTTGTCACAGAGAAGATTTGAGAAGAAGAAACGTACCCTAAGTCATCTGTGCTCGATACCAAGTTGATGCGGGATAGATGCGTGAGGTGGATCACTGGTGAGCGTAGAAGTCACCAGGGATTAGGGTTTATAGGGAAAAGAAAGAAGAGGGCAAATGATAACTAGGTTTCACACAGATTCCCCGTGGAGGACAAGCACACAGCAAAGGGTTCACACAGATGCCCTAGGGATCACATAGATATCCTGAAAAGTTCACACAGAACTCAAGAAATCTTATTCATTCATAGCATTTTAAAATACAAGAGGGGTTGTGATGTGGGATGAAGCTCTGATACCAAAATTGATGCGGGACGAAAGGGGGGGCTAGGAGGATCGTTGGAGAGCTGAGAAGTCTCCTGTGATTAGGGTCAAGAAGGCGAAAAAAAATATGTGGGGGCAAGAAAGATGGATATTCTATGGACCTGGGACTTTCCTTCATGGAGAGACATCGCACCTCTAGGGCATCTCACCCACCGCACTACATGTAGTCTAGGGCGTCCCACCCATCTCACTACATGCGGAGCCTAGGGCATCCCACCCAAATCGCTACCTGGGGCCATGAAGGAGAAGCTCCAAGATCATAGAGGGGACTCAGCTAGGGAGAAGATAACTGGGGCCTCACACCCCTCGACACCCACAGGTGAAGGAAAGACGGGCCTCACGCCCACTCCTAATGGAGCCAAAATCAAGAACACTCGTTTCAAAAATTCATATTCATCATCATCATATTTTATTGAAGAGAGGGGGTGCCTTTATATAGCCTTACAAAACTTGGGACCCAAGAAAAAAATATAAGGCATGCAGCCCAAAAAAAGGTAACATCCCAAACCTACTATGTTTGCAGACTGAAAACATGGTAGAAATCTAAACAGAATCCTCCCTATATGGTGGAAAATAAAACTAATCATAATCTAAAACTAATTTAAAAAAAAACTTCCCAATTGTTCCATACATCCAGATTTAAAATAAATAAAATAAATTTCAAACTCCTCCAGATCTGTGCTGAGTTGCTCTGAAATATGTACAAGCTTGATGACTGTGCAGAAAATTCTTGCTTTGAGAAGCATGCCTTTGGAAATCGTGTAGCTCCAAGAACTGTGTAGCTTTCATGTTCGTGCATTGCTGGTTCCTCCTCCACGGACCGAAGGGGAAGATATACGGTCAATGGGGTCCATCCAATCATCGGGCATGGCAGCGCGGGGGAGATGGAGGGCCTTCGAGGGGGTCACCGATGGTTGGCCATGGCAGATCCGGGACAAACAGGAAGAAAAAAGGAGAAAAAATGGAGGTTCTGTTAGTTTTTGGGAGGTTGAAGATGATAGGAATAGCAGAGGGATAAAATCGGGATAAGTCTGGAATAAAGCTAGAACAAAGGAATAGGTGGAATAGCTAGAATAAGAAAATATGAAATAGAAATATAAAAATCTAGAAAAGAAAAAAGAAAACCTGGATGGGTTTTGATGTCCCCATCATTTTCCTGGGGTGGGGAAAACTCGACTCCATTGAGTCAGGCTCGCTGCAATTTTTTTTTTCTCTCTTTTTGTGTCTTTCTTTTTTTTCAACTTTTTTTTTCAACCCTAATACTCTCCTGCTCTGATACCAAAATTGATATGGGATGAAGCTCTGATACGAAAATTGATACGGGACGAAGGGGGGGCTAGGAGGATCGTTGGAGAGTTGAGAAGTCTCCTGTGATTAGGGTCAAGAAGGCGAAAAAAATGTGGGGGCAAGAAAGATGGATACTCTATGGACTTGGGAATTACCTTCACGGAGAGACGTCGCACCTCTAGGGCATCTCACCCACCCCACTACATGTAGTCTAGGGCATCCCACCCATCTCACTACATGGGGCATCCCACCTAAATTGCTACCTGGGGCCGTGAAGGAGAAGCTCCAAGATCATAGAGGGGACTCAGCTAGGAAGAAGATAACTGGGGCCTCACATCCCTCGACACCCATAGGTGAAGGAAAGACGTTTCTCATACCCACTCCTAATGGAGCCAGAACCAAGAACACTCGTTTCAAAAATTCATATTCATCATCATCATATTTTATTGAAGAGTGGGGGTGCCTTTATATAGCTTTACAAAACTTGGGACCCAAGAAAAAGATACAAGGCATGCAATCCAAAAAAAGGTAACATCCCAAACCTACTATGTTTGTAGCCTGAAAACATGGTAGAAATCTAAACACAATCCTCCCTATATGGTGGAAAATAAAACTAATCCTAATCTAAAACTAATTTTAAAAAAAGCTTCCCAACTGGTCCATACATCTAGATTTAAAATAAATAAAATAAATTTCAAACTCTTCCAGATCCATGCTGAGTTGTTCTGAAATCCATGCAGGCTTGATGATTGTGCAGAATATTCTTGCTCTAAGAAGCGTGTGCTTTGGAAATGTGCAGCTCCAAGAACTATGCAGCTTTCATGTTTGTGCACTGTAGGTTCCTCCTCCATGGACTGAAGGGGTTGAACTACGATAGATGTAGAGGTCGGGATGGCCGGCGGCGGGAACGGGTGCCGACGGGAAGTAGGGGCAGACGGCGGCACGGTGGAGGAGGGGTGTGGCACGGACATGCGGAGAGCAGGGGAGGCACGACCGGCGGGTGTGGGCGTTGGTGCTTTGGCTACTTCGCCGGTGGCCGGCAATGGCACTGGGGAGGAAGACGGCAGACGTGGGCGCGTGTGGTGGGGGCGCAGGGGCGGATGACCATGGGTGGAGCTGTAGGGGAAGTTGGATGGCCGACGGGGTCCATCCAATCGTCAAGCATGGCGACGTGGGGGAGATGGAGGGTCTTTGTGGGGGTCGCCGGTGGTCAGCCATGGCATATTCTGGACAAACGGGAAGAAAAAAGGAGAAAAAATGGAGGTTCTGTGAGTTTTTGGGAGGTTGAAGATGATAGGAATAGCAGAGGATAAGATATGGATAAGTCTGGAATAAAACTAGAATAATAGAAATATGTGGAATAGCTAGAATAAGAAAATACGAAATAAAAATATAAAAATCTAGAAAAGAAAAAAAGAAAATCCGGATGGGTTTTGATATCCCCATCAAGGTGGGTTATTTATAAGTTCACTCTAGGGTACATGACTTGAGGGCTAAGAAATCCTGACTTGTGGGCCAAGACATCCTGGTGGACCTGGTCAACGTGGGCCTTTGTCTTGGATTGGAGCTCTCTCTTGTGGGCTTGGCAGCATGAAAAGGTCCAAGTGCATGAAGTCCAGCTCTAGTTGGGGGCTTGGTGAATCTCTTGGTCCGCTTACTCTCCTCTTGGATCTTGACAAGAATGAAAATTACAGGACTTGATCTAACTCACTTGATTGGACTAAAAATAGCTAGACTCGACTAAATGGACTCAACTAGACTCAAAATAAAACACACTAAACTCTCGGGTCCCCATCAAAGAAGTTCCTTAGGCCCGTTCTCACACTACTCTGGAGCCTCGAAGGTCTCAAGGAGCTCGTGCTGATGGGAAGAGGGTGTGGTCTGCTTCACCCTCGTATGCTGACTCCGTCCCTGATGGCGTTCAGCACCCTAGCGAAGTCCCAAGAGACTACACCAGCAAGATCTTGTGCATGGAGGAGTGGATTGCTGAACTAGTCAATCGACAGAAAGTCGATGGGGGGCAGGCATACGACCCTCGCTCACCTTTTCTGTTGAAATCATGGGGGAACCCATCCCCCGTCACTTTAAGATTCCATAGGTGGACCCGGATGATGGTACCACCGACCCGCTGGACCACCTGAGCACCTACAAGGCCCACGTGATGGTATAAGGCACCTTCGACACCCTCCACTGCATCTCCTTCCCTGCAACCCTTAAGAAGGCAGCCCGAATGTGGTTCTCTACCATCCGACCAGGTACGATCCACTCCTTTCCTTAGCTTGAAAAACTCTTTCTCTCCCATTTCAGGACTTGCAGTCAGACACCAAGGAACACTGACTGCCTCTTCCTTGTACTGTAAAAGGGGGGAGAGACCCTCTAGACTACATGTCCCATTTCAACTCAGTGGCCATGTAGATCCTGGATCTGAATGAAGACGTAGCTATATCGGCCTTCAAGAGAGGGCTGTGCTCATCCAGGCTTAAATTCTCCCTGGATAAGAAATTCTTAACAAGCTACTCCGAGTTGCTGGCCCGGGTGCAGAAGTATGCCCTGGCGAAAGAGCAGGCGACGAGCCGATGCCAGGCTGAAGGGAAGTCGGCTTCCAAGTAGCAGAGCGACAAGGCTCCCGAAGTCTGACGTCCTAGTAATGGCAACAACTCGGCCTGATGCCGTAGCCCAAAGTCAAAGGACTTTCCCAAGAGGTTCGAAACTTATGCGCCCCTCTCCCTTCCGAGGGAGAAGATCCTCCTGGAGAACGAGACCTTCCTGCAAAGGCCTTGTCTGATGAGGGGCCCCTCTGCATCCAGAAATAGAGACAAATACTGTCGATTCCATCGGGACTACGGACACAACACTGAACACTGCCTCCAGCTGAAGGATGCAATTGAAGACCTCATCAGAAGGGGATACCTGCACAAGTACGTCCGACCTCAAAGGAATCAGGCCAAAGCTTCGACTACCAGAGACCCCCTAGAGGAGACAGAGCTGCCCAACCAGCATCCGACCGATGGGAATGTTGGCATGCTGCACTGTCAGTACAATTGGAGATATGAAGAAGACCAGGATATTATGAGGAGGTCTAGGGGTTTTAATGTAATTAGCTTCTCCAACGAGGACCTCCTAGAATCCTACATTTATGGGAATGATCCTATAGTCGTGTCGGCAGTAATTGCCAACTATGATGTAAAAAGGATCCTTATTGATAATGGAAGCTCCATGGAAGTGTTATTGTATAATGCCTTTGTCAGAATGAATATGTCCAAATCAAAGCTGCAAGAATCCCCTATGCCACTGACAGGCTTTGGGGGAAACTCCGTCGGAGTGGAAGGGGAGACAACATTGCCTGTGACCATCGGAATGGAGCCTTTCCAAAAGACTCTCCCCATCAACTTTATGGTTGTACGTATGACCTCAGCATACAATGCCATCTTGGGTCGACCGGCCCTCAACAAGTTCTGGGCCATAGTCTCTACCTACCACCGGCTGGCAAAATTTCCAACTCAGAACGGGGTCGGAGTTATGAGGGGAGACCGCAGGATGGCCAGGCAATGTTTAACCATCCAAGACAAGCAGTCAGAAGATCATTCCACTCTGGATCAGCTCGACACCAGGGCCAAAGCCGACGACCGCGACCAACTAGTTGAAAGAATTCTGTTTGTTCCCCTTCAGGAAGATGATCCTACCAGGGTCCTCCAAATTGGAAGCACTCTTAGTAAGAAGGTCAAGTTGGAATTGATTGACTTCCTAAGGAATAATGCCGACATCTTTGCTTGGTCTGCGTCGGACATGCCAGGCATTATGTCGGAAGTTATAACCCACCAGCTTAAAGTAGATCCTACCTACAGGCCTGTCAGATAGAAGAAGAGGAGCTTCGCTCCTGAAAGACAAAAGGCCATTGACGAGGAGGTTAAGATGCTCTCTGATGCCGGCTTCATCAGAGAGGCCCATTATCCTGACTGGCTGGCGAATGTTGTAATGATGAAAAAAGCTAATGAAAAATGGAGGATATGTGTGGACTACACCGATCTCAACAAGGCTTGTCCAAAGGATAGCTTTCCTTTGCCAAAGATTGACCAACTGATGGATGCCACAACGGTCATCAGCTGTTGAGCTTCATGGATGCCTTCTCCGGCTATAACCAAATCAGGATGCATCCGGAGGATGAAGAGAAGACAGCCTTTGTCACCGACAAAGGACTGTATTGCTATAAAATGATGCCCTTCAACTTGAAGAATGCCGGTGCCACTTTCCAAAGGCTGATCAACTGGGTTTTTGAAGGGCAACTTGGAAGAAATATGGAGGTGTATGTTGATGATATGATTATCAAAAGCCTTCACAAAGCCGACCACATTATGGACTTGCAGGAATCCTTTGATGCTTTGAGGCATCATCGGATGAAGCTGAATCCTTCCAAGTGCACCTTTGGGTTGACTTCCAGAAAATTCCTTGGCTTTTTGCTCATGCAAAGAGGAATTGAGGTCAACCTTGACAAAATCAAAGCTGTCATGGACATGGGGCATCTGACCAACAAAAAGCAAGTGCAAGAACTTACAGGCCAAATAGCCTCTCTCAGCTGCTTCATTTTCCAGTTAGCTGAGAAATCTCTACCTTTCTTCAAGACCTTGCAGCAGTTGGACTGCTTCCATTGGACTGACGAGTGTCGGTCGACCTTCGAGGCACTGAAGACTTATCTAAAGAACCCTCCATTATTGGCTAAGCCGATGGAGGGAGAGCCCTTATACTTGTACTTGTCGGCATTGGATAAGGCAGTCAGCTCTGTCCTCGTTCGAGTCGGAGAAAGCAATCAATGAAACCTGTCTATTATATCAGCAAAGTTCTCCATGATGCCAAAACGAGATACCCAAAATGTAGAAGCTTGTCTATTCTTTGGTCATAGCAGCCAAGCGATTGTGGCCCTACTTCCAGGTGTATTCGATTGTCTTCCTGTCCGATCAACCTCTCAAGGCGATCCTCAGGAGCCCGGACACATCTGGTTGGCTTGCCAAATGGGCCATCAAGCTTGGCAAATTTGACATTTCTTTCCAACCCCGGTCGGCCATGAAGGCTCAAGTAATTGCTGACTTTATTATAGAGTGTACCTAGAAATAGGAAGTACCCTCACAAGTGGCCGGCGCACCTGAAGTGACACCATTGAAGAGGCAGAGCCCGCTTGGACCCTTCATGTGGATGGAGCGTCCAACCTTGCAGGCTGCTGATGCGGGATAGAGATTAGGGATTGGATCACTGGTGAGCATAGAAGTCACCAAGGATTAGGGTTTGCAGGAGGAAGAAAGAAGAGGGCGAAGGATAACTGGGGTTCACATAGATTCCCTATGGAGGACAAGCACACATCATAGGGCTCACATAGATGCCCTAGGGATCATACAGAAATCCTGAAAAGTTCACACAGAACTCAAGAAATCTTATTCATCCATGGTATAAAAAATATAAGAGGGGTGGGGTATTTATAGATTCACCACAGGGTACATGACTTGAGGGCTAAGAAACCCTGGTGGACCTGGTCAACAGTAGGCCTTGGTCTTGGACTAAAGCTCTCTCTTGTGGGCTTGGCGGCATGTAAGGGTCCAGGTGCATGAAGGCTAGCTCTGGTTGGGGGACCTAGTAAATCTTCGGGTCTGCTCTCTCCTCTTAGATCTTGATGTGAATGAAAATTACAAGACTCGATCTAACTCACTTGATTGGACTGAAAATAGCTAGACTCAACTAAATGGACTCAACTGGACTCAAAATAAAACATACTAGACTCTTGGGTCCCCATCATTTTCTTGGAGTGGGGAGAACTCAACTCCGTTGAGTCAGGCTCAGCGGGGGTTGATGGAACCGAAACCAATCAAGAAAGGACTCCGATGTTGGGTTCACCTATTTTTATTTTTTTTATTTTTATTTTTATTTTTCAACTTCTTTTCTTTTCTTTTTTTTATTTTTTTCATCTCTGCTCTAAAAACCATGCATCTTTGGAAGCCGTGCAGTGCTGAAATCCGTGCTACTCTAGAAATCATGTCGCTTCAAAAATCGTGCATTGTAGTTGGCAACAAGGGATGGCATTGCTTTCACGTTTGTGCTGTCCCCTTTCTTCTCCATGGTCCGATGCAGGGTGGAACAAAGACTCCAGCGGGATGTAGCGGTCGGATCGGCTATCTCCGGTTGCAGGAAAAGGGGACGAATGGCCAACGGGGAGCTTGGCTGAAATCTGGTGGGGTGTCGCATGGACCTGTGATGCAAGGGTTTCTAGCAGTTTGGGCGGGAAGGCACGAAGGGGTGGGGCTCAAGCAGCTGCTGAAGCTTCGATCCGAGGCCGTAGGATGGCGGTGAATCAGGCGATGGATTGGGTTTCCGGTTGTCGTCGGCTGCCAAAAAGGGAGCAGGGAGGATGGGATGACTCCATTGATGGAGGGAGGTCCGGCTTGCTATGGTTGTTTCCGATGGATGGTGGCCGAGCTTCATGATGGAGGCGGTGATGAAGATCCGACGGAGGGCTTAATGGCATCGGTGAGGGCGAGGACGAGCTGGTGGTCGAAGATCCGATCGGATAAGCATTGCGATGCCACGGGCATGACATGGCTACAGGCTCGGTGGTTTGGTGGCACAACAGTGGGACAGTCCTTCAGGATGGTGTTGTGGTGACAGGGAGATGGGATGACAACGGAGGCGGGAACTTCCGGATCGGCATCGGTGGAGGTGTGATTGGTGGCGTTCTCGATTACAGGTGATGTGGAGATGGGCTTCACGGGTGAGGCAGCAGGGATGTCAGCACAGAGAAGATTCGGGAAGAAGAAACATACCCTAATCAGTCTGGGCTCTAATACCGAATTGATGGTGGAGGTGTGATCGGTGGCGTTCTCGATTGTAGGTGATGTGGAGATGGGCTTCACGGGCGAGGCAGCAGGGATGTCGGCACAGAGAAGATTCGGGAAGAAGAAACATACCCTAATCTGTTTGGGCTCTAATACCGAATTGATGCAGGATAGAGATCAGGGATCGAATCGCCGGCGAGCATAGAAGTCACCAGGGATTAGGGTTTGTAGGAGGAAGAAAGAAGAGGGTGAAGGAAAACTGGGATTCGCACAGATTCCGAGTGGAGGACAAGCACATAGTAAAGGTCTCACATAGATGCCCTACGGATCACACAGAAACCCTAAAAAGTTCACACAAAACTCAAGAAGTCTTATTCATCCATGGCATAAAAAATATAAGAGGGGTGGGGTATTTATAGATTCACCCCAGGGTACATGACTTGAGGGCTAAGAAACCCTGACTTGTGGGCCAAGAAATCCTGGTGGACCTGGTCAACAGTAGGCCTTTGTCTTGGACTGGAGCTCTTTCTTGTTGGCTTAGCGCATGTAAGGCCAGCTCTGGTTGGGGGGCCTGGTGAATCTCTTGGTCTGCTCTATCCTCTTGGATCTTGATATGAATGAAAATTACAGGACTCGATCTAACTCACTTGATTCGACTGAAAATAGCCAGACTCGACTAAATGGACTCAACTAGACTCAAAATAAAACATACGAGACTCTCGGGCCCCCATCAGCCAGGAGTTCTAAGGAGGACCCCAGCACCGATGACCTTGACCAAAGGGCGTAGGACCCAAGGGCGGCCCTATCGAGCATCTGCTAACATTCTCGCTTGGGGCGGACCCAGCAAAGATGGTGCAAATCAGGGCCTAGCTACAAGAAGAGGAGCGAACCTGCTTGCTAAGCTTTCTCCAGGTGAACATGGACGTGTTTTCCTGGATAGCTACAAACATGCCCGGGATTCCCCTCGACATCATCACCAAAAAGTTGAGCATTGATCTGTAGTGCTGCCATGTCCGGCAGAAGAAGAGGTGCTTCACCTCGGAGAGGCAAGGGCGATCAATAAGGAGGTGGAGAAACTCCTCGCAGCTGGCTTCATCCGTGGAGTAAGTACCCTAGCTGGTTGGCAAATGTGGTCATGGTCAAGAAGAACAATAGGAAGTGAAGGATCTGCGTGGACTACATTGACCTCAACCGGGCCTGCCTGAAGGATAGCTTCCCACTGCCAAAGATCAATCAGCTAGTAGACACTACCTCGGGGCACTGTTTGCTCTCCTTCATGGATGCGTTCTTCGGGTACAATCAGATCCAGATGCATCCTGAGGATGAGGAATACACTGCTTTCATCACAGATCAGGGGATGTACTGCTATCGAATAATGCCCTTCGATATGAAGAATATCGGTGCCACGTACCAACGGTTGGTTAATCGAGTTTTTAAGGATCATATCAGCTAGAACATGCAAGTCTATGTGGACAACAAGCTCGTTATGAACAAGCCGAAGTCATACCACGTCACTGACCTAGTAGAATCCTTCCAAAACCTTTTCCTGCACTTGATGAAATTGAATCTAGCAAAGTGCGCTTTCGGCATGGCGGCAGGGAAGTTTCTTGGCTTCATGGTCACCCAGAGGGGAATAGAAGCAAATCCTGAGAAGGTCCAAGCAATCATCGATATTGACTACCCTACCTCGAAGAAGCAGGTCCAGCACCTAGTGGGCCGGATTACTACCTTGAGCCGGTTCATCTCGAGGTTGGCTGACTGCTGTTTACCTTTCTTTAAGTCGCTACGTAAGGTGCACGACTTTGTCTGGATGGAGGAGTGCAAGACAACCTTTAAAGAGTTGAAGAAATTCCTGGCATCGCCACCATTGCTCTCAAGACTAGAGGATGGAGACGAACTCTTGTTGTACCTGGTGGTCACCCCAAGGGCCGTCAATTCGGTTCTTGTCTGTATAGATGGGGATAGAGTCCAGAAGCTGGCATACTATGCCAGCAAGCTTCTCTGAGATGCGGAGGTCAAGTACACCCACTCTAAGAAGTTGATCTTCACTCTCATAATGTCTGCTCAACGGCTCAGGCTATACTTCCAAGTGCATCCGATTACGGTCATGACGGACCAACCGCTGAGAGCCATACTTGGCTACCCTAACACCTCCAGGCACTTGGCCAAGTAGGCTCTGACGCTTAGTGAGTTCGACATCGCGTACCAATCAAGGTCATCCCAGAAGGCCCATGTTGATGCGGGACTAACTAAATGCAAGATGAAATGATGCAGGTAATTTGTTCCTTTGTGAATTTTAGGGTTTTTTTAAGTTATGGATTCCTGAAGACAAACCAAGAGCAAATCTAGGGATTCAATAATAATAAGAACTACTAGCATGTGAATTAGCCCCTAAAAAAGGATAAAAAGAGGACCCCGGGATTGAGAAACCCCGTGGGACTTAGCTCTCAGAGCAATACCTACTTAGGAGTCAGGGTAGCAAACCTCAAAGATCTGAAGCGCTCGATGCCGAGATCACTCGCTCTCGCAGATGTGGCCTGGATGATCGAGCCCTCAACCTCGCGGATGCACTAGTTTTCAGTCCGAAGGTCACGAAGGCAAGGGAGACCGACTCCGTGTCCGTGGTGCCGGAGGACCTGCGAGCATTCAAAAGGAAGAGTTAGGTTTCATTCAAAAGAAAGCAATAGAAGAAGAAAAGAGAGTTGATGTGGTGATGGCGGAGTTCTTCTTGCTAGGCGCTCGGTTGGAGGATCCCAATGGACTCTGACTCGAAATTGGAGGATGGAGTTGCGGAAGAGATGGTAACTTGAGGCCTCACACCTCTTGACACCCGAAGGTGAAGGTGCTCCCTCACGGAGATCGATGTTCCTAATTAACGAAGGCAACTAAAGAGAATTTGGCTCTCAAGAAAAACTTGTATTTTTGATTCATTATCAATTAGCTTTACAAAGGAGGGGTAAGGTCCCTTTTATAGGCACCTTAGGACCCCATTTAAATTTCAAATGAAAATTACAAATCTTTTCTTGATGGGGTGCCCAAAAATTCAAAAATTCTTCCTTATTGGCTGACCATGAATGTGGCTTGATGTGAGGCTTGGAGCAAAGCTTGTTCCTCCTTTCCTTGGTTGTGCTTCCACCTTTGGTACAAGGCATGATATGGGGAGTGGGAAGTGGAGGCGCCCATGGATCTTGCTATTCCTTCCAAAGTTGTTCAAGTAGTTTGGAAAGAAAGCTTGATAGGTGGCTTGAAGCAAGGGATTTGAATTCTCCAAACTTTAACTCCCTTTGACCTTCCTTGGCTGGCCACCCATGTTTGGAAAATAGCTTGATAGGGGGGAGGGAAAAAGGGAGTGTATCAAGTGATGTGTCCCCCCCTTTTGGCATCCAAAATCTGAATTGTGTGCCGCCCACATGGCATGGTGAAGTGGCGCCATGCAGGATGAAGAGGTGGTCCCCTGAGCTGAGTTGGCTTCCTTCATGGCTTGGCTCAAAAAGTGACTAGACTTCAAGACCAATCTTTCTTCAAACAGACTTGGCTGGACTCAATACAGGACTGGACTTAGTACAGACTGGACTCAATACAGGACTGGACTCAGTACAGGATACAAATAGACCAAATTGGTCAAAGCACAGGACAAAACACAAATACTTGAGACTCAATTCAAAGCTAAAAAATTTATAAGGTTTAGGCTTGAAGCCTTATTACAAGACCCAAAAAGTTGGAACCTTAATTAGAGGTCTGGTGCCCACACCACAAGTGCTGGCTGACTTCCTGGTCAAGTGCACCGGCTGAGCGAGGAGCCCGAGGAGGCCAGCATGGAACACCAGCTGGGCCTGAAACCGAGGAGGAGATCTAAGTCCTCCATGTGGATGGTGCATCCAACTCGGGAGGGAGCGGAGCGGGCCTCATCCTTGCCAATGGTGATGGGGTAGTGGCTGAATGTGTGCTCTGCTTCCGATTTGCAGCAACCAACAACCAGGCGGAGTACGAGGCACTCCTCATGGGACTGAGAGTCTCTCGCAAGCTGGGTGTGACCAACCTAAAGGTCTTAACTGACTCCCAGCTGGTAGCCTGGTAGGTCTTTGGAGAGTTCAAGGCAAGGGACCCCCAGATGATGAAGTACTTGGAACAGGTATGCTTGAGCACGACGGGCTTATGGCATTTCAGCATGTCCCACATCTCCCGTGGAGAGAATGCTCATACCGACACCTTCTCGAGGCTCGCAATCCTATCGGACTCGTCGTTGAGTCACGTCCACATTGAATACCTAGAAGTTTCGAGCTACGAAGCTCTCGGGGAGGTCCAGCATGTCACCCCGGAGCCTAGTTGGATGGATGGGTACATCAGGTACATCACTAACGGCACCCTAATAGAAGATCGAAAAAGGCCAGCCTCATCAAGAAGAAGGCCGTGTGCTTTGTCTTAATGGATGGGCAACTTTACCGCAGGTCCTATTCTTATACACTCTTGAAATGCCTGAGATCCACAGAGGTAGCCTTTGTGCTTCAGGAGATACACGAAGGCCTCTGCAGGAACCACGTGGGGGGTAGGATGCTAGCATACAAGGTTCTTCATTAGGGGTATTACTGGGAGACTATGAGGGCGGACGTTGCCGACTTCGTGAAGAGGTGCGATCACTGCCAGAGCCATGGGCGCATACAACATCAATCAGCGATGCCACTCTCCTAACTCTCGGCCCCCTGGCCTTTTGCTCAGTGGGGGATGGATATCCTCGATCCATTTCCTCCCGCGATCGGACAATGCAAGTTTTTGATAGTGGCTATTGACTACTTCACCAAATGGATGGAGGCAGAGCCATTGGCACGGATCACCGAGGCCAAGGTCCGCCATTTCTTCTGGAAGTCGATCATCTACCATTTTGGGCTCCCCCACAGCATCATCACTAATAACGGACGACAGTTCGATAATGGACAGTTCGAGGAGTTCTGCACCGACCTCGGAATCTGCCATCGCTTGACCTTGATGGCCCACCCCCAGACGAACAGTGAATTTGAGTTGACCAACTGGACCATCCTCCAGGGGATCCGAACCAGATTGGACCAGGCCAAGGGTAGGTGGGGAGAAGAACTCCCCAGCATCCTTTGGGCCTACGACACAATGCCTAGAACTGCCACGGATGAGATGCATTTCAACCTCATCTTCGGCTCTGAAGTAGTTGTCCCAGTCGAGCTCGGCATGCCCATGCTGAGGATAGAGCAATATGATACAGATGAAAACCTGGCTCACCTTCTTTTAAACTTGGAACTCCTTGAGAAAATGAGAGACAAAGCTTGGCTCTGGATGGCAGCCTATCGGTAGCGGGTAGCTCAATACTACAACACGTGAGTAAGGCCGAAGATATACTGAGCGGGTGACTTTGTGTTGCAGCGTGCTGGAGCCTCTCAACCTTGGGAGTGCGGCAAGCTCTCCCCGAACTGGGAGGGCCCTTACAAGGTGGTAGAGCTCTCCCCCAAGGAGCATACTACCTCACTGAGCTTGGCGGCACCCGATTTCTACGGACTTGGAACATCGATAACTTGAAGATGTATTACCAATGATGTAAGATCTCCTCCCATTAATGATAGAATTCCTTTCAGTGCAAACCATCTTTGCCTTGCAGGAATATCGTAGCCTAAAAACTCTTGAAGCCCGGCACCTTGAGCCCGGAAACTCTTGAAGCCAGATACTTTAAGCCCGAAAACTCTTGAAGACCGACACTTTAAGCCTGGAAACTCCTGAAGCCTTGCACCTTAAGCCCAGAAACTCTTGAAGCCCAACACCTTAAGCTCAAAAACTCCTGAAGCAAGGCACCTTAAGCCCAGAAACTCCTGAAGACTGGTACTTTAAGCCTAGAAACTTCTGAAGCCTGGCACTTTAAGCTCGCAAACTCCTGAAGCCTGGCACTTTAAGCTCGCAAACTCCTGAAGCCCTACACTTTAAGCCCGAAAACTCCTGAAGCCCAGTACTTCAAGGCAGGAAACTTTCGAAGCCCTGCACCTAAGCCAAAAACTGAGGTCGAGCCCCCCGTTGGGGTAGAGTTCCCCATTGAGGGTGAATTCTGCAATGAGGCTTAATCCCCATTCCTTGAGTTCTTTCACCTCGATGGCTCCCCCGAAGTCGAGCGTTCATCTATTTTCTACTCGGGACATGGAGGACCCAAGAATGCAACCGACTTAGGGGAGATGCACGAAGTCTCTCCACCTCGTCTCCGACATGGCGAAGAAGCTAAAAGCCAAAGACCCCTCTCTTCTTCTACCCACGTATTTTGAGCTCTAGAGGGAAGAGCTAGTTGCTCAATGCCCCGTTGTACGGCATTGTAGCTAAAGCATGTGCCTCGGCGGCCCAAAAAAAAAAGAGAAAATAAGAAAGAATAGGGGAGAGGAAGAGAGGGAAAGGAAGAGGAGAATTGAGACTCCACTGGAAAAAGAGATTCTTTATTAAGATGCAAAAGTGTTACATCATACAAAGACCCTCGATAGGCCGGGCAATCCGAAGATAGAAGTGAAAAGAAAAAATGAAGGAATGCGAGTGAAGTGAAGGAGCTCCTATTCTACTAGCAACTTCCTAGGGTGACACCATGGCACAATAGCATCCGCTCTGGCTTCCACCGAGGGAGCTGGTTCTGCGGCAGCCGGAGGTTCCTCCTCCACTGCTATGGCTGTGACCTCACCAGGATCCTTAGCCGGTGCCACAACGAAGACGAGGTGTCCAGGTTCAGCTGGAGAATAGCTGGGTAGCCTGGGACTTGCAATGTTCAAAGCCCTTGGAGAAAGAGTTGAGGATCACCTCCTCGACTTTGTCAATATAAGCTTCTGAGG
Source organism: Areca catechu (assembly GCA_021397845.1). Classification (NCBI taxonomy): domain Eukaryota; kingdom Viridiplantae; phylum Streptophyta; class Magnoliopsida; order Arecales; family Arecaceae; genus Areca; species Areca catechu. Next base: position 62,760,070 of record CM038044.1, on the reverse strand, counting down.
CCTTGTAATTGGGGACAGCCTCGGTGACCTCTTTCTTGGCGGCCTTCGCTAAAGCCACCATGCCCGTGGCCTTTTCGTCGATAGTTGCAGCCCAAGCCTGTGCAACCTCGAGCTGGGTCTGGAGATCCTCGGTCTGCTCCGATGCCTGGGCCACCTCAGCCTTTAGTCCCTCGGCATGGGCTGTCTCGGCCTTGAGTCCCTCAGCACTGGCTATCTCGACCTTGAGCTCCTCAGACCTGCACCTAACCCAGTCCTTTTCCCGGGCCAGGGAAGCCTCGAGATCTTTAATGTGCCTCTCGGTGCTTGCCACCTTGGCCTTCAATCTTTATTTTTCTCTTCATCTTCCTGAGCCCTGGCCATCTTCTCCTTGGCCTCGGTCATAGCCGATGCCAGTTCCTGCTCCTTCAACTTCTTCCTCTTGATCTAGTGGGAGCAGTAATCATGGATGAGCAGAAGATCTATGCCAAGCTACACCAACGAAGGCATCAGCAAAAAGAAGAAGAAAAAAAAAGAGAAGAAGAAAAAAGGCTGAGAGCCTTATTGTGAAGAAATGGGGGAAGGTGCCGAGAATAGCATCCAGCAAGGGCCTTCCTCCCCTTTCTCATCGATCGCATGATTGGACAGTGAAGTCCATCATGCGCTCGGCCAAGGACTGATCCTAAGTCATCGAGGAGTTCAGCACCACCTCGAAGGGCACCCTCCGGGAGCCAAACTTCTTCTTCACCCGGGCTATTGTCGCATCCTCATGGGTGGCCGAAGACATCTCCGAGCCGCTGGTTGAACTTGCTGCCACATCGGACGGTGCCATCAGCATCAGTACCCTCCTTTCATCTCCTCTCGCCTCTACCTCGATGACTTTGGGAGGTAGAGGTGCGGCAGCGACGGTGGCAGGCCAAAACCATGCACCCATGATGGAGTCCCGGGTCAGAGGCAAAGCCTGTCACCTTGGTGGATCGCGCGCCTATTCAGTTGCCCCTCTACCCGGGCTGAAGGTTGTGACTGGCCTGGGCCTCTGGCCGGGCTCATTTCAGGCCCTCTTTGGGGGAGACTCCCTGGGCCCCCCTGGCGTGCCTCTTCTCTGGGCATGCTGGACTATCTGCTCTATTGAAAGTTTCATGCTTGCAAGAAGAAAAGAATTGAGGTCAGCCTCGCACTCGGATAGACCTAGGGAAAGGAGAATCAAGTTTAGGCCGAACTCACCCAACTTCTGGATTGGGTGGACCCCGGCTTCAAAGAGATTCTGCTCCAATAGCAGAACCTCCAAGGAAGGGATTTGATCGGCGCGGAGCTGGTCATAAATTTTCCAATCAGCCGCTTCGATAGCAGAGTTCTAGTTCGGAGTCCGATCTGGGTCGCTCCAAATCCAATCGACCCCCTCGATAGAAGCAAAGAAATATTTACTCTTCCATCCTTTGATGGAAGAGGGGAGCTCAAACTTAATGCCCTTTGGGCAAGGAAAAATAAACCACCACCTGTCCTTAGTCAGGTGGCACTTTAGGATGAAGAAAGCCCTGAACAAGGAGAAATGGGCCACAATCTCGTGGAAGTGGCAAAGGACGATGAAGCAAAAATATTCCTAAAGGTGTTTGGAACCAGCTAAGCCGGAGCAAGGTGGTAGTTGCTAAGAACGGAGAGGAAGAAAGTATGGAAAGGGAGTCGAAGGCCCCTTATGAGGGATTCCTCGTAGAGGGTGATCCAGCCCGGGCCACTAGAGGTGACCCACTTCCCCGGTCAAGGGATCGAGAGTCAGACAGAGCTTGGGATACCGAAGGCCTCCTAGGTTATGGCAAAGTCCTCCTCGGTTATCACCAAGGCGACCCCACCGGGACCAGACGAACAGGACGGCTTGGGGAGAACATCTGGGATGGAAGGAAGAGGGGGGTAGGCCCTAGGCTCCCCTATCACAATCCTGCTAGGATGAAGGTTCTTGTGAACCTTGAGCAGGACTTCCTCCTCCTCATCAAAAGAAGAGGGAGTCCTCGATCGAGAGGGCCTCGCCTCATCGAGATTACTTGAAGGATGAAAACGATGGCCTGAAGGGGCCATCCTAGCAAAGACCATGGAGGAACAAAGAAGGATGAAGAATGAAGGAAGGAAGTTGGAGTTAGAAGGGGCTCTGACAACAGGCTCTACCAAACTGAAGGATAGGGGAAGACTGCGGAAGACTAACCTGGTGGCTTTGGAAGTCAAAAACACCTAGAGGGGAAGAAGAGAAAGGCTTTGGTACATCGACGGGCACGGAGGATTTGAAAGAAGTGATGTTCTCAGGGAATTTTCCCTCTTTTCGAAATGACCAGGCAACGGCCATACCCCCCTTGCAACCGCCTCCATCGAATCACTGCCACATGTCAAAATCAATGAGAAATGATGCTTCGGTTCACAAAAAATTGCTTCGGGTCTTGTGTCGGTCATTATGTTTTCTCGGACCAACTGACGTGTCATCCCCGCATTGGCTCAAGGTCCACTCCCTAGGTGCCGGCAATTGTGGTATTAATGGTGCTCAATTTCTACCTTTCCATGTCAGCACTGCTTTTACTCCCATCTTCCCAAGCACTGCATGCCAATGAGATTCGGGAGTGGGGGCAAATGATGTGGCAAGATCGCTGATGTGGAGTCCCTATCAGATCCAGCTTCATGTCGCATGGTGCCATGTCAAACCCTTTGCCAGGCGACTCCATGGAGGTCGAGGTGCCCTGGCCAGAGTTGAGCTTTTTTGCTGGGTGGCTCCCTCAAGGTTGAGCCCACCTCTGCCAAAGTTGAGCTCCTGCTATCTTTGAGCTTCTTCGTTGGGTGGCTCCCTCGAGGTCGAGCCCACCTCGATCGAAGTCTAGCTCCCACTCTCTTCGAGCTCCTTCATCGGGTGGCTTCCTCAAGGTTGAGCCCACCTTGATCGAAGTCGAGCTCTCGCTCTCTTCGAGCTCCTTCGTCAAGTGGCTCCCTTGGGGTTGAGCCCACCTCGATCGAAGTTGAGCTCCCACTCTCTTCGAGCTCCTTCGCTGGGTGGCTTTCTCGAGGTCGAGTCCACCGCGACCGAAGTCGAGCTCTCGCTCTCTTCGAGCTCTTTCGTCGGGTGGCTCCCTTGGGGTCGAGCACATCTCGGTCGAAGTCAATCTCTCACTCTCTTCAAGCTCCTTCGTCGAATGGCTCCCTCGGGGTCGAGGCCACCTTGGCCAAAGTTGAGCTCTCGTTCGAATCCCACGGTGCCGCTTCCCTCAGGCAGCAGGCCATCGCTCAAGGACCATGGCGGAGTACCTCCCAGGATGCCATGATCACCCCTACTGCTGTTTATACCAGATAGAAAAAGATGCCCTGCCCAAAGCATCGCTCTCTCAACCGACCATCTGCACCACCCAAAAGAGAAAACTATCCCGGAAGATTCAAATCCAGGGGGTGGCTGCCCCCCGATCGAGGCACTGCCAGGTTTTCTGAAGAAGAGCGACCAGATGGAGAGTTAGAGCATGCAGCATAACCCTTTATCATGAATGAGGAAAGACACCTATGCACACGGCACGAAGCACTACCAGACGTTCACCCTCTAGCATCGACAGAGGGAGGAGATCCTAAGGTAAGCTGCTGGGAGGGATCTTGGCAAAAAGGACTCTACGAGGGTTCCCAGGAGAAGGTAAGCAAGTCTGACCCGAGCAAACAGGAGAGAAGGCAGTGCACAGGAGAGCAACAGCGAGACTGAGCACTTTGGGCTACCGGAGACTCATTGGAAGGGTCTTGATGGACAAAGCCACAAGGCCGGAGTTCTCCTTAATTGCTCTTACCCCAACTCTATTCCCTTTATTTCAAACTAAATCTTCTCTTTCGAGTGTAGAGTCTGAGCAAGGGGCCCACAGGGAAGGATTTGTTCTCCTGGATCGTCACTGACTTGATCGTTGGAGTGCCCCCACCGGGATCCCTGGCCCGGGTCTCCTATGTTTTGCAGGTCCGGGCATGCGTGCAGGCTCTCGTGTGACTAGGTCGGCTCTAGCTACAGGCCACGACGGTGTAGGCGGCAATAGGTGGCAATCTAGGTGATTGTGGCTCAGTAGGGGTCATACGGGTCTCTTCAAAAGTTCCTATCCTTTCTTCCATTTGATCAAACCTATTGTTCAATTACTTGAACTAGTCAGCATTGTTCTCATTAGAACTTCTAGATTGGGGTCCATGGTAGAGCTTGGTTGGTCTTGTGAATGCTGGTATGGAGTTCCTGTTCTAGTAGTCATTCAATATAAAGACTCGTTTTAGGATTTGCTAGACCTAGAAGTCCAATATAGTATGAATTGACTAAGTATAGATCAAAACTACAAATACCCTTTCAAATGGCCAGGTAAGAGGTGGGATTGCGGGAGGCCTCCTTGCTTTCACGAGGACCCAATTAAGGAACCATAAATCCACTTAAGGTATTTGCCTTTGGACCTCTAGCCTTAGACACCAATTTTCAGAATTAGATGAAGAGATGATTCACACTAGTCTCAACACACTAATTGAGATTGACTTGTTGGTGTCCCTAATTCTAATTAGGTTGCTAATAGATTTTAAATTAGGCTTAGACTCAAATGCAAGGGTGGTTGTTTTTAGGCCAAGAAATGATAATGACCTCCTTCCCTTATCTTATGATATTGTCGTCCTTAGAGTAAGTTATGCATAGGATGGCATATGAAACCCTAACGCAATCTAAAAATCATTTTTTTTTATATTTTATGATGTGTCAAGCTTGAGTTTCAGCTAGTTAAGTGATCAAGCAAAAATGGCTTGGGTTTGGTGGTTTGGATATGATTTAGTTTTAGCCCAAACAAAACATGCAGAAATCTTAGAGCAAAACTATTCTTAGGCAGTAATCAGGCATGCATAAATTTTATAGACTGAATTAAATCCTAAGAAAATTTTAAAAAATAAAATCAAATGTAGCGAATCTAGCAAAATAAGAATAAGAATTTTTTGATCTTCCTACATGCAAAAATAATTAAAATAATAGACTATGTACTAGAATGGATGTTGGTGGGGCACTAGAATCAGACACAGATTACTGGGCCCTATCTGGTTTACTTAGCCATGTGTCACAATTTTGTAACAAAGTAAATTGAGTCCTGTAATAAGTTGAGACTAGTTGATTTGTCTCAATCCTAATCAGTCAATGAGTCCTGTACTTGAGTATGTCTAGTGAGAGTCTAATTTTTGTACAAGAGAGGAGGTGATGCAGAACGAAAGCTCTGATACCAAAAATGATGCAGAACGAATGCTCTGATACCAAAATGATGCAGAACAAATGAGGAGATGATGTGATGCGGAAGTAAATTAAGATTAATTCTTTTTTTTTTTATATTTCAGAAATTGGCTTTGACTCAAAGTAAAGTTAAACTAAGTTGATGGAAACTAGGTAAGGATAGAAAGCACAATTTAGAAGAAGCTAAGTTGTCAGAGTAGTTCAGAAGTAACGGATCGCTGGGGGTTGAGAAACTCCCAGACCTAGGGTTTCGCTCTGAACTTTCAACAGGACAGAAATAAAGAGAAGAGACGATTTACCAACCAGATAGTGATCTTCACAGAATTTGGGTGGAAGAACTCTCTCGAGCAGATTGTTGGATCCTCGGAGTCGGCAATCTTCGCAATGGATCCTCCAATACTGGTCTCGTGGCTGGGTCGGCTTCTCCTGAACTCAAGATCTGGGAAGAAGAAAAACAAGTGATGGATTCAAAGACTCAGGGAAGGATTTACCAGTTCGAAGAACTTGAAGGCTGATGTCGCTGAGATCCGGATTCACTTGAAGGCTGATTCGACTCCCTCTGGAAAGAGCTTTGGATCTGAATTATCCGGACTGTAGCTGGATGCTGGTGGTCGGCCTGGACTTGGAGAGAATGGCCGTGAGAGGTAGGATATGCTAGGGCTTGGTGGAAAGAGAAGGGTGATGGTGGGCGGCTAGGGTTTTGGAGTAGAAGTGGCTAACCTAGGGTTTGGGTTTTGGAGATCTCACACCTCCTCAAGGTTCCTGGGGAACCCGGATTTACTCCCTCATGGAGCTCAACACCTGGATGCAAGTGCGGAAGAGAGAAAACACAAAGTTTGCTCACAAAAAAAATTTGGTTTCATTCATCTTTTTTTTTTTCAAACTTACATGGGGTTTAATTTATAGGCCATTACAAGAGAGTAGGGTTTTACATCTTCCCATGTGGGACTAAAGGAGGGGATCTTCAAATTAGGATATCAATCCCTACTCATATGGCCGGCCAATTAATTCCAAAGTTGATTGAAGCTTCAAAAAGGAAAGTGGGTGGCGCCTCCTTGTCTTGACCTCCAAGAAAATATTTTTTTCCTTCTATGCTTGGCCTTATCTGGAAGTGTTTGGGCGCCTCTTAACCTTGCCCTCTAAGAGAAGATTTGTTGCCTTTTATATCTGGCTTTAGTTGGAATGATTAGGGCGCCTCCTAACCTTGCTTTTCAAGAGAAATCTCCTTCCTTCCATGGCTCAACCCTTTTTGGATACCTCCTTTTCTTTGTCCCCAAGTTATGGCTCCTTCTAACTTTGTTTTGAGTATTTCTGGCAGGTAATGGGTGCCTCCTTGAATTTCTCTCCAAGAGAATTTCTTCCCTTTCATAGTTTGGTTCTTTTGGGAAGTCTTGGGCCGCCCCCTTGATTTGTGGACCCCTGGTGGATTTCTCCTCAATTGGCGCATGAAAGAGGGGAGCTGCTATCTGTGGTGTGGGGACCAAAGCCTGCTGGATGGAGATGTGGCACCCCCTGGACTCAGGCGTATGGCTGGGAGTGTGGTGCCCACTTGCTTGGCCTTGGAAGAAAATGTAACACCCCAGGTTGAAGCCCTAGTCCACTACTGAGTCAACATGACTCAACAAAATAAAAATGCAGGTAATACAGACTCAAACTAAAATTAAGTTGATCAAGTCAACCCTTATTACAAGCCAAAAATCCTAATTCTTTGGGCAAGGTTAATCAGAGATCCAGATGGAGCTCTGAAGTCTTCTTCTGAGTCTGGTGCCCGCACCAATTCTCCCGGGGTGGGAGGAACTCGACCCTGTCGAGTATGGATCAAGTTGGCTCTGGTATCTCTCCAAGAGGTCTGGGTCCAATTCTTGTAATTTTTCTCGGGAGATCCAAGAGTCATCAGAATCTGGCCTTCCTTGCCAGCGGACCAGGTATCTTTGGTATCCTCGATTACGAGTAGAGATAACCTGATCATCCAGGATCTTTTCAATCTGCTCTTTCCTCACAGGCCAGTTTGTTGGTGGACACACAAGGTTGGGTTCACTCTCAAGAGCAGGATTAGGCTCAAAAGGCTCACTGGGAATCACAACTGGCTCTTTATACTCTACTAGGTCTGTAATGTTGAAAGTGGAGCTAATGCCTAGTTCTGGAGGTAACTCGAGCACATAGGCATTGGATCCTACTCTCTTCACCACTCTAAATGGTCCAGCTCCTCTAGCATGTAACTTTCTAACGGCTCCAGGAGGAAACCGTTCAGGCCTTAACCTAATCATTACATAGTCTCCCTCATCAAAAGTTTTGACTCGCCTTTGAGAATCAGCCAACTTCTTATAAGTTTCATTACTTATATTTATTTTGGCATGAATTTCTTTATGCAAGTCTTTTATATGCTGTGCAAAAACTTCGGTAGACTCGGAGACTCGTGTGTGGATTGGTAAAGAGCTAGGTCAAGAGGTGTGTGAGGTTTGTAACCATGCACAATTTCAAAGGGACTCTAGCCTATAGACGTATTGATCGAAACATTGAATGCAATTTCAGCCCCGGACAAAATACAAATCCCAATTCTTGGTGCTCTCAAACAAACCAAAATCTGAGCCAAAGCCTAGTAAAGGGTCAAGAAAAACAAAACTAGACTGACGACGCATTCCTAAAGAATGGACTTTATTCCAAAGGAACCCTAGGTCTAAACCTAACAAACTAAGGCTCTCTAGGTTTGACCTTGGGTCAGAGGAGGGCATGCAGAGCATGAAAACTTATTATGGATGCCTAGTAGGTGCCATAAGGTCTTCCAGAAGTAGGTGGCAAACCTAATAGGTTCTGACATGTGGTTTACTCTAAAGGCTTCGACAAAGTATACTTGGATGGTGTAAGAAGCATTGGAAGTCCTAGAGAAAGGGAGGAGATATGAGGTGGAGTCTCGAATTACCTGTTGACTAAAGGTGGTGACCTGAAGGTTTGAATGGTGATCTATGAGTGTCAACTGGTCATCCTTTCGAAAGGAAAAGTTTGCTACTCCCAGAAATGGATCAAGAGATGGTTCGGGAAGCAGCCTAGGACATGTGATTGCAACAGTTAAAGTTTGCTCTCTAAGCAAATAATGATCCACTTTCTCAAGAACTGGATTAGAGAATGATTCATGGGAGGGCCTATGGATGATGACCTCAAGACTTGAAATTTGACCTATGGGTGCGGAAAGGTATACTTTATAGAAGGGTAGGTCAGTCATGCGAAGGAAGGGGTCAGGGGCCATAAGGAGGACTTCTACAGGACTGGGTGAATCAATCCGCTCAAGACAAGGATGTTCAACTAAGATTACGGGAGAGACCTTAGTGGCTGGGCATGAGACAAGGTCCAATTGTAAGAGGCTTGATTCAGTCATCCTAAGGAGAGGATCTACCATAGGGTGGGCAAACTTAAACAGTTCAGTGCAAAGATCTTTAATTGGTACTTGGGGAATGACTATCATTAGAGGGTACGAACTGATAGCTCGGGCTAACACTATGAGTTCTTCCTGGGGGTATTTGACTAAAGGAACCTTGTTCTCACAAATCTCTTGAATTTCTGAACTAGGTCCTACCATTTGGTTGCTTTCCAAGGTCTCCTCAGGTAAGGAACCAATAGTATCGATGTCACATTCTTCAAGTTCTTCCCCCTCATATTCATTAACTAGACTCAAGCCAGCATCATATATTTCCTCGATGCCATCTTCAATGGGTTTCGAGTCAGTGGTAATTGGGTCAACTGATTCTGGGCTTGTCATACCTAACCGTTCTTCCTCATTGGTAGGCTTGGGTTCTCCCTCATTAATGTCATCCTTAGGATTCTTACCACTTAGCTGTGCACAAGCCAGTCCTATGCATGGGCACTGACTAGATTTATGGCCTCTTTCTCCATAAAACAAACATTCTTGAGATATAGGAACCTGGGTCACACTGGGTTTCAAGCTAGTAGAGACCTTACTTGGGCATGGGTGTGGATCTAAATGGTTTGATCTAGAAGACTTGGGTTGTTAAGTGACTGGTCTAGAATATTGTAAGGACCTCTCGTAGACACGATCCACACTATAGATATCATGGTTAGGCTTCCTAAGGTTATGCTCGGGATCACGGTATAAGGTCCTCCTAGGCTCCTGGCATGGATGAGGTTGGGGCCTATTAAATTTTGGATCAGGGGTCCAATTTTGATGTCTACGTTTCTCAAGTACTTGGACTCGATCCCTAAGCTGGGTAAAATTCTTATGGGCTTGTTCTTTACACTAGGTAACAGTAGCAGTCATATCCTGACTCAATTTGTTCATACTTTCAGTAAGAGCTCTAACCATGGCCTCTAAATCAGGTTGGGTTTGACCAGGTTGGTAGGGTACTCCATTCCGGGTATACATGATGATGCAAGCAAACACACAGAATGTAACTAGACTAAAGCGACTACTGGCTCACTAGACCTAGAGTCCCAAACTAGATGCCCAATCAGAGTGGCAAGCTAACCTGTAGTAACTCAGGACTCAGCCAGGCAGGTGTAAGGGGAGTGTTAGGTCTCTGAATGCCAATCCTAGACACCAATCAGAGATTGGCCAGGTAGACGGACCAGCACACAAGCCCTTCGGGATGGAATCCCTGAACCACCGTTCTAGACACTGAGTACAAAGCACACACAGAGTAACCAGACAAACTGACTCAACACTAGCCTTGACCCGACTTGTTGATGTCCCTAGCCCACTAGGGCAAATTAGGTCTAACCAATTTTTAGATTAAAGGCTTAGGTTCGAATGAGTGGGTGGTGGTTTTGGGCTAAGAAGAGGTTATCAACTCCTCCCCTTATCTTAGATGCTCAAATGCCCTTAAGATGAATGAAGAGATGAACACTCAAAAATAATTGGATTGCAGAACACAAAAATAGAGATGCAGTAATTTAATTCTCAGAAATCCCACAGAAACCAATAAATCACAGAAAAATTATACAAAATAGTATCAATTATACTGGTTTCAACAAAACAAAAATCACCAAATCTAGAGTTACCTGTACTGAGAAATAATTCTTGCAACAGGGCAATTACGGGCTGAAAACAGAGCACTTCCCCGTTTACAATTCCTGCTACGAAGTTATAACCCAACGGATCCCCTACACACCCTAGGAACACCCCGTGGAATGGGAAGAGGAGGTTTGCACCTCGCTTCATTCCTAGGACCGGACGTCCTGGGGAGTCTACTTCGAGCAGACAAAGTAAAAAGAGAGAGACTCAAACAAGCAATCAAAACAGAAACCCTAGACAGGGCTCTGATACCAAAATGATGCAGAACGAAAGCTCTGATACCAAAAATGATGCAGAACGAATGCTCTGATACCAAAATGATGCAGAACAAATGAGGAGATGATGTGATGCGGAAGTAAATTAAGATTAATTCTTTTTTTTTTATATTTCAGAAATTGGCTTTGACTCAAAGTAAAGTTAAACTAAGTTGATGGAAACTAGGTAAGGATAGAAAGCACAATTTAGAAGAAGCTAAGTTATCAGAGTAGTTCAGAAGTAACGGATCGTTGGGGGTTGAGAAACTCCCAGACCTAGGGTTTCGCTCTGAACTTTCAACAGGACAGAAATAAAGAGAAGAGATGATTTACCAACCAGATAGTGATCTTCACAGAATTTGGGTGGAAGAACTCTCTCGAGCAAATTGTTGGATCCTCGGAGTCGGCAATCTTCACAATGGATCCTCCAGTACTGGTCTCGTGGCTGGGTCGGCTTCTCCTGAACTCAAGATCTGGGAAGAAGAAAAACAAGTGATGGATTCAGAGACTCAGGGAAGGATTTACCAGTTCGAAGAACTTGAAGGCTGATGTCGCTGAGATCCGGATTCTCTTGAGGGCTGATTCGACTCCCTCTGGAAAGAGCTTTGGATCTGAATTATCCGGACTGTAGCTGGATGCTGGTGGTCGGCCTGGACTTGGAGAGAATGGCCGTGAGAGGTAGGATATGCTAGGGCTTGGTGGAAAGAGAAGGGTGATGGTGGGCGGCTAGGGTTTTGGAGTAGAAGTGGCTAACCTAGGATTTGGGTTTTGGAGATCTCACACCTCCTCAAGGTTCCTGGGGAACCCGGATTTACTCCCTCACGGAGCTCAACACCTGGATGCAAGTGCGGAAGAGAGAAAATACAAAGTTTGCTCACAAAAAAAATTTGGTTTCATTCATCTTTTTTTTTTTCAAACTTACATGGGGTTTAATTTATAGGCCATTACAAGAGAGTAGGGTTTTACATCTTCCCATGTGGGACTAAAGGAGGGGATCTTCAAATTAGGATATCAATCCCTACTCATATGGCCGGCCAATTAATTCCAAAGTTGATTGAAGCTTCAAAAAGGAAAGTGGGTGGCGCCTCCTTGTCTTGACCTCCAAGAAAATATTTTTTTCCTTCTATGCTTGGCCTTATCTGAAAGTGTTTGGGCGCCTCTTAACCTTGCCCTCTAAGAGAAGATTTGTTGCCTTTTATATCTGGCTTTAGTTGGAATGATTAGGGCGCCTCCTAACCTTGCTCTTCAAGAGAAATCTCCTTCCTTCCATGGCTCAACCCTTTTTGGATACCTCCTTTTCTTTCTCCCCAAGTTATGGCTCCTTCTAACTTTGTTTTGAGTATTTCTGGCAGGTAATGGGCGCCTCCTTGAATTTCTCTCCAAGAGAATTTCTTCCCTTTCATAGTTTGGTTCTTTTGGGAAGTCTTGGGCCGCCCCCTTCATTTGTGGACCCCTGGTGGATTTCTCCTCAATTGGCGCATGAAAGAGGGGAGCTGCTATCTGTGGTGTGGGGACCAAAGCCTGCTGGATGGAGATGTGGCGCCCCCTGGACTCAGGCGTATGGCTGGGAGTGTGGCGCCCACTTGCTTGGCCTTGGAAGAAAATGTAACACCCCAAGTTGAAGCCCTAGTCCACTACTGAGTCAACATGACTCAACAAAATAAAAATGCAGGTAATACAGACTCAAACTAAAATTGAGTTGATCAAGTCAACCCTTATTACAAGCCAAAAATCCTAATTCTTCGGGCAAGGTTAATCAGAGATCCAGATGGAGCTCTGAAGTCTTCTTCTGAGTCTGGTGCCCGCACCAGGAGGTTACCCTATTTTGGAGTTTTACCAGGCCTCATCCAGGAGCCAGAGGCATTTACATCAGCTTATGGGTTGTTGTTTGACACCCCAGAATCCTAGATACCCTCTAGATGCTCTCTAGATGCCCTGATTCCCTCCAGATACCATTCCAGATGCCATATTCCCTCCAGATGCTCCGGAATATGCCAGATGCTAGGTGCCCTTTGATTTCCAGGATATTCTAGCATCCCGGGCCTTGAATTCACAAGCCCAAGAGCAAAGCCCAAGCACTTAAGGACCAAGATGCTCTTTGGATGCCAGGAATATACTTGCCCCAGGACCCTAGGTGCCCCAGCTTCCAGGAGGTCCAAAGCCCATGTGCCCCAAGCCCTTGGCCAGCCCTTGCAGCCCCCCATGAAGCCCAACATGCCAAGAGTGGCATCCTTGAGGTTGACTTGGTCCAAGCTAGGAGGAAGAGACCAAGTGGAAGGAGGAAATCAAGTTTTTAATTTTATTCAACTTGTATACTCCTAGTTCTAGGTTTATTTTGTAATCTTTCTCCCACTTAAATTATGTAAACCTATCCTAACTAGGAGAGAGCTGAAGTCCTAATAAGGAGGGGGCATGGGAACTCTATGAATACCCCACATCTCCTCCTCTTGTAATCAATCAACTCTTATGAAATATTATTCTACTAAATTGTTTTAAGACTGGTGTCTTGTGTTTTCAGGTTCTTTGGTTTTGGTTCTTGTTCTTGTGTTGACCAACCACCATCCCTAGCATTCTCCCATGCCCTAGCCACCTTCTTCAAAGTCCAAGGAGAAGATGCCATTGCTGCCTAAAGTCCTGAGAAATCATCTTCTCCAAGCCGCCAGCAACTCCAAGCCCTGATTCTTTCCCTTCTTTCAATCCTTGTTTCTTTCTTTTATTTACTTGTTTCCTTGCTAACCTCTGATGCTTGTAGGATCCTCGAGATATTTTCACCCTCCCAAAGGAGGCCCTCTTTGCCTTCAGGACCACCCAACATAGCCCTCACATCCAAGGTACTGAAGGCTTCATCTTCTAGGCATCAATCTAAGAGCTATATGACCCCTTCATCAGCAAGTTCTTCAATCCCTGACTGGTACAAACCTTCCTACTCTTAATTCATATTTTAATTGAAGGTTAGATATCCTAAGACATGAATTTCTCAATTCTTGGATCCTGACTTTTATTATTTTGCATGAGTATGCCTGCGATTATGATGATTTTTTGCATTGCTATTCATCCTGCTAGTCTTTACTTGATTTTGAGAATCTAGCTACAAATTAAAATTATAAAAAAATATTAAAAAACTAGTTTACTATTTTTTCTACATATTTATCAATCTTAGAGTCATCCTATATTAGTTTGGTATCAGAGTGGATTAAGGATAGCATTCATCTGTATTAGGATCACAAACCCTAATTTCTGCATTCTGCTAGCTGCATTAGGTGTCTGTTTTTCATCTGATTTTGACCACCTAGGAATTTTATTTTTCTATAAAGTTTGCATGAAGTGTTATCTGTCTTGTCCTATATTTTATAAAAATTTTTAATTAATTTTACAAAAAATTAAAAGTTCTAAAATTTGGCATATTTGAAACCCTAACTAAAATCTTGATAATTCTATATCAGTCCAAAAACCCTAGGATTTGCAACATCATATGATTTTGGTTTTACATAAAATTTGGTAGAGGTCATCACCACCGTCCATCCTAAATCCTAGAGTTTTCCTGATTTTTTTCTGCATCATAATACATGTCAAACACTGCATTAATCAGAACCCTAAATCTCAGAATTCTGTGAACTCTGTACACTTACTCAACCAAACCTAACCAACTTCCACACACCCCAATCCCAAGCCCAATTTGTTTGCTAACCTAATCAACCTAAACCTACTTTGCCACTTCATAAAATACACATAAAATATTTTTATTTTTCTAATTATTTTAGATTGCATCAGGACCATCGATTGCCATCATCTCTTTAACCTAATCTTAAGGGCAATTGCTATCTAACATCAGGGCAGGATTTCATCCCCTGTCCTGAGCCCAAAACAACCATCATCATATTGACCCAAGTCTAAATTAAAATTAATTAGACTTAATTTATTTTAGAGGGCTAGGTGACACCCAACAGGTCAGGTTCGAACCGTGTGGGCCAACTAGTGCATTTAATCCTATGGCTATTACTAAAAATTGGTGTCTAAGGTTGGGGGTCCAGAGTCAAACGACCTAAGTGGAATGGTGGTTTATAATTAGGACCCTATGACAAGCAAGGGGAGCCTCCCACCACCCCATCCCCTACCTGGCCAGTGGAAGGATTAGCTGCTGGGTTAATTGTAAATTGAGTAGACCCATTCAGTTTTGGCTCTAGGTTTAGCAAACCCTAGATTATACTAACCCTTTTGCATGCTTGGCTGCATTCATTCCACCTTGATTGTTTATTTGTTTGCATGACCACCAGGTCAGGAGTCCATTATAATTAGTCTAAGCCCAAACCTAATTCAACCATGGATCCCAATTTTGAAGCTTTCATGAAGACCATAACTGACCAATTTGCCCAAATGAACCACAAGTATGACCAAACCACTACCCAAACCCAAGCCCAATTTGCTCAAACCCAAAATCAACTAGTCCAAATAACCAACCAGATCACCCAAATGACCCAAACCAACAACCAGGCAACCAATAGGATGGACCAGATAGCCAATATGTTGGAACAAGTAGAAAACTGACTAGGGACTATAGAGAGAACCCAAGAGTCCAATACCGAGCCTGACCCTGATTCACCCAAGTCCACCTCCCATAATCCTAGGAGACCCCAGAACCAGGATCAATTTAGGGAGCCTAACCATATGGGAAACCAATACCAGGATCCATATCATGAACCTAATCTCAAGAGACCCAATCAAGAGGACCAAGACCAGGATGATAGGCTTCTTAGGAGCATCGAGTAGACCCACCCACCTTTGATGGTAGCCTAGAACCAAAGGTCTATATAGATTGGGAGGGAGGCATGGAGAGGTACTTCAACTTGTATGCCTTGAGTGATGAGAAAAAGTGTCAATTTGTCCAGCTTAGGCTAACCGATCAAGCTAGGTTATATTGGGAGCAAGTAGAGCATCTCGGTAGGCAAAGAGGCCACCCACCCATTGTCACCTGGGATGCCATGAAATTAAAGCTTAGGGCCAAATATGTTCCCCTATACTATAAATAGTGTCTCTTAGAACAATGGCAGAGATTAAAATAAGGGACCAAAATTGTAAAGGAGTTCATAGCCCAGTTTGATGAGTGCACCCTAAGATGTGGTCTAGATGAACCTGAGTCAGTTACCCTATCTAGGTTTAAAGCTGGCCTTAGAGAGGATATCCAGAGGGAACTGTACTTAAGGGGAGTTGAAACCTTAGAACATGCCTACTAGGTAGCTGAAAATTTTGAAAGGTTCCAAAGAGTACCTATGGTCAGAAAGCCTGAACCCTTTAGAACCAATAACCCAAGCTTTAGGCCAAACCAAAGCCAAACCTACCAGGGCCGACCAAATTTTAATCAAGCCCGACCTAACCTAATCCCAGATAGGTCAAACTCAACCTTGAGTCGACCTAACCCCAACCCAAGTCATCCCAACCCTAATTCATCTCGTCCAAACCCTAGTTCGAGTTAGTCCAGTGCTAGCAATGCTACATCAAATAGGAATGACAAGGGTAAGGCACCAACTTATCAAAAGAACCCAAGCCCTAGCCCCAATGCCTACTTTAGGTGCAACAAGGTAGGTCATTATGCTTGCCAGTGTCCCACCAGGTCTTTGCATATAGGAGAGCTTGAGGAAGATGAGCCTGAACCCAATGAGAATAAGGAAAAAGAGGTCTACGAAGTTGAGGAAGACTAAATTGAGAAGTATGAAGGAGATGAGGAGGATTTTGAATAATCAAACTTCGTAAGGGTAGTTAGATGTATCCTGTCCCAGACCAAAACCCAGGAAGATTGGCATAGAACTAACATCCTACAAACCTTTATGAAGATTGGGGATAAGATCTGCAAGATAATTATAGATAGTGGAAACTGTGTGAATTTCATCTCACACAAGGCTATCAAAACCCTAGGTTTAAACACAGTTCCTCACCATAGCCCCTATAAGGTATCCTGAATAGACTCCACATCCATACCCATTAAGTTCAGATGCCAAGTCCAGATCCAGCTTTAGTCATACCAGAATAGAGTGTGGTGTGATGTTGTGCCCATGGGGGTAAGCAGTATAATCTTAGGATGGCCATGGCTCTATGATAATGATGCCACCCTTTATGACCGGTCTAATGCTTGTATGTTTACTTTTCATAGGAAGAAGATCACCATAAACCCCACCCCACCTCAGGAATCAATTAAGAGAGGATCTAGCTCACTTAAGTAGAAGAAAATTGGAGTTAATTTAATTACTGCAAAAGAGCTAGAGAAAGAGATATCTGTGGGCACTACTGTTTGGATGTTAGCTATGAAGGAAGTATCTGATCCTACTGATATAGAGTACCCTCAGAAGGTCAAGGGAGTCTTGAGTGAATTCATTGACATATTTCTTGAAGATTTACCTGACCAATTACCACCACTTAGGGATGTCCAATATGCAATGGATTTAGTCCTAGGAGCTACCCTGCCTAACCTGCCTCATTATAGGATGAACCCAACTGAACACTTAGAGCTTCAAAGATAGGTAGGTGAGCTTCTTAGAAAAGGGTTTATTAGGGAGAGCCTACGTCCTTGTGCTGTACCAGCCTTATTAACTGCTAAGAAAGATGGCATGTGGAGGATGTGTGTTGATAGCCGTGCCATAAATAAAGTAACTAAGAAGTATAGGTTTCCCATCCCCTGCTTGGATGATATGTTGGATATGATGGCAGGAGCCACAATCTTTTCAAAGATAGACCTCAAGAGTGGCTACTATCAGGTTCGAATCAGACCTGGGGATGAATGGAAAATAGCTTTTAAAACCAAAGATGGTCTATATGAGTGGGTTGTAATGCCTTTTGGGTTATCCAATACCCTAGTACTTTCATGAGAATTATGATCCAAGTCCTTAGGATATTCATATGTAAATTTGTGGTAGTATATTTTGATGACATCCTAATTTATAGCAATTCTAAGGAAGACCATATGGAACATCTGAAACAAGTTTATGAACCCTTAGGAAAGAGAACCTCTATGCTATTTGAAGAAATGTGATTTCATGACCCATAAAGTTATCTTCCTAGGCTTTGTGGTGACCCCTGAAGGAGTAGCAGCTGACCCTGAAAAGGTCAGATCCATTGTAGAATGGCCAGTACCCACTAGTGTCCATGAAGTTAGAAGTTTCCATGGTCTAGCCACTTTCTACAAGAGACTTATTAGGGGATTTAGCACCATAGTACCACCAATCACTGATTGTATTAGGAAGGGTAGTTTTGAATGAACCAAAGCAGCAGATAGAGCCTTCCTAGAGATCAAGACTAAGATTAAAGCACCCATCTTGAGGTTACCTGATTTTACCAAAGTCTTTGAGGTAGCTTGTGATGCTTTGGGAGTAGGCATAGGGGGAGTTCTGAGCTAAGAAAGTCATCCTGTAGCCTTCTTCAGTAAGAAACGTAATGAGGTTAAACTTAAGTACTCAACCTATGACAAAGAGTTTTATGCGGTAGTACAAGCTCTTAGATATTGGAGACATTATTTACTATCCCAGGAGTTTGTTCTTTATTCTGATCATGAGGCACTCCGATTTCTGAACTCCCAGAAGAAATTAAACACTAGGCATGCTAAGTGCATAGAGTTTATACAAGCCTATACCTTTGTACTAAAACACCAAGCTGGAATTGAAAACAAGGTAGCTGACGCCTTTAGCAGAAGAGCCTTACTGTTAAACTCTATTAGCACTGATGTCATTGGATTTGATAGGTTAAAAGGAGAATATGAAATATGTCCTGACTTGAATGAAGTTGTTCAATCCCTAACCTAAGGACCATTTAGCACCCATAATGAATACACCCTCCAAGATGATTATTTGTTTAAGAATAATAGGTTGTGTTTTTCTAAGACATCCCTTAGAGAATTCTTAGTCTGGGAAACCCATGCAGGAGGCATTGCTGGTCACTTTGGGAGGAATAAGACTATTCTAGCTGTGGAGGACCAGTTCTTTTTGCCTAGTTTAAAGATGGACGTTTCCAATATAGTGTCCAGATGTAGAACCTGTGCTGTTGCAAAATAGCAAAAATAAAACACTGGATTATATATCCCTCTACCCGTACCAGACCATCCATGGCAGGACTTAAGCATGGACTTTGTTTTAGGCCTACCTAAGACCCTCAGGAAACATGATTCCATATGTATAGTGGTCAATAGGTTTTCCAAAATGGCCCACTTTATACCCTGCTCTCAAACTTTTGATGCATCTAGAGTAGCCCATCTTTTCTTTGATTATGTGGTAAGGTTACATGGATCGCCTAAGACAATAGTGTCAGATAGGGATGTTCACTTTACCAGTTACTTTTTGAAAACCCTTTGGCACTTATTATGTACCAAGTTAAAATTTTTCACAGCCTACCACCCACAAACTGATGGTCAGACCGAGATAATGAACAGAAGTTTAGGAAATATTCTTAGATGCCTCGTAGGTGAACACACGGGAAATTGGGACCTATTGTTACCCCGAGCTGAATTTGCTTACAATTGTTCTGTTAATAGGTCCATAGGGAAGAGTCCTTTTGAGATTGTGCATGGTTACAAACCTAATAAACCTCTTGATTTGATCCCCTTACCATCACATGCACGAGTTTCTAAGTCAGCTGAGTCTTTTGCACAGCATGTTAGGGATATGGATAAAGAAGTTAGCCAAAAGATAAACCTAAGTAATGAACTATATAAGAGCTTGGCTAATTTCCAAAAGAGAGCTAAAGAATTTTCTGTAGGAAATTTTGTGATGATCAGGTTTAGGCCTAAAAGGTTCCCTCTAGGGACTGTAAAGAAACTTCATGCTCACGGAGCTAGCCCATTCAAGATAATAAAAAGAGTTGGACCCAATGCCTATGTGCTTGAGTTACCACTCGACTTAGGTATTAG
The DNA here is from genome assembly GCA_021397845.1 of Areca catechu. Classification (NCBI taxonomy): domain Eukaryota; kingdom Viridiplantae; phylum Streptophyta; class Magnoliopsida; order Arecales; family Arecaceae; genus Areca; species Areca catechu. The sequence continues at coordinate 62,740,694 of CM038044.1, read as the reverse complement.
TTCCACCTTCAACATCTCAGACCTTGTAGATATAGGGAGCCAGCAGCGATACCCAGCGAGCCTTTTGTACCTATCCCTTCCATTGAGAGTGAGCCTGTCCCCGAGTGTCCACCAACAAATTGGCCAAATAATAAGGAAAAGATTGAGAGAATCTTGGATGATCAACCCATCAGTACCCGGAATAGAGGCTATTAGAGGTATTTGGTCCGGTGGCAAGGTCGGCCAAAATCTGAGGACTCGTGATCACCCATGAGGATCTACAGCACCTCAATCTAGACCTACTCTAGCAGTATGAGAGCCAAATTGACCCTTACTCGATAGAATTGAGTTCCTCCTGCCCAGGAAGAATTGGTGGGGCACCAGGATCAGACATAGATTACTGGGCCCTATCTAATTTACTTAGCCATGTGTCATAATTTTATAACAAAGTAGATTGAGTTTTGTAATAAGTTGAGACTAGTTGATTTGTCTTAACCCTAGTCAGTCATTGAGTCCTGTACTTGAGTATTAGTCCATTGAGAGTCCAATTTTTGTACAAGAGAGAAGGTTACCCTATTTTGAAGTTCCACCAGGCCTCACCTAGCTAGAGGCATTTACATCAGCTTATGGGATCTTGTTTGACACCCCAGATCCTAGATACCCTCCAGATGCTCTCCAGATGCCCTGATTCTCTCTAGATGCTCTGGAATATGCCAGATGCCAAGAACACCTTGATTCCCAGGATATTCTAGCACCTCAGACCTTGAATTCACAAGCCCAAGAGCAAAGCCCAAGCAGTTAAAGACCAAGATGGTCTTTTGATGCCAGGAATATACTTGCCCTAGGACCCCAGGCACCCAAACTTCCAGGAGGCCCAAAGCCCATGCGCCCCAAGCCCTTGGCCGGCCCTTGTTGCCCCCCATGAAGCCCAACATGCTAAGAGTGGCATCCTTGAGGTTGACTTGGTCCAATCTAGGAGGAAGAGTCCAAGTGGAAGGAGGAAATCAAGTTTTTATTTTATTCAACTTGTATACTCCTAGTTCTAGATTTATTTTGTAATCTTTCTCCCACTTAAATTGTGTAAACCTATCCTAACTTGGAGAGGCTGAAGTCCTAATAAGGAGAGGGCATGGGAACTCTATAAATACCCCACCCCTTCTCCTCTTGTAATCAATCAACTCTTATGAAATATTATTCTACTGAATTGTTTTAAGACTGGTGTCTTGCATTTTTTGGTTCTTTGGTTTTGGTTCTTATTCTTGTGTTAGCCGACCACCATCCCTAACATTCTCCCATACCCTAGCCACCTTCTTCAAAGTCCAAGGAGAAGATGCCATTGCTACCTAAAGTCCTGAGCAATCTTCTTCTCCAAGTCGCCATCAACTCCAAGCCTTGATTCTTTCCCTTCTTTCAATCCTTGTTTCTTTCTTTTGTTTACTTGTTTCATTGCTAACCTCTGACGCTTGCAGGATCCCCGAGATGTTTTCACCCTCCCAGAGGATGCCCTCTTTGCCTCCAGGACCACCCAACATAGCCCTCACATCCAAAGAACTGAAGGCTTCATCTTCTAGGCATCAATCTGAGAGCTGTGCGACCTCTTCATCAACAAGTTCTTCAATCCCTGACTGGTACAAACCTTTCCACTCTTAATTTCTATTTTGATTAAAGGTTAGCTATCCTAAGCCCGGAATTTCTCTATTCTTGGGTCCTGACTTTTATTGTTTTGCATGAGTATGCATGCGATTATGATGATTCTTTGTATTGCTATTCATCCGGCTAGTCTTTACTTGATTTTGGAAATCTAGTCTGCAAATTAAAATTATAAAAAATTAGTTTACTATTTTTCTTGCATATTTAACAATCTTAGAGTCATTCTTTATCAGACATGATGCAAAAAATTAATCCTAAAGATGCCTATCTCTTTGTTTTCTTCTTCAAGGGTCAATCACAGTGGCACCCCTACACGTCATAGAAAATTTCTTGGAATGGGATGTTGATTGAGACCTCACCAGCATGGATCTCGGAGCAAGCACGAATCTTGAAGCTGCATGAATTTCGGAGCATATCCAAAATAAATTTAGGATTTATCTTTTATTTGAAATTTGAATTAGGATTTGGTTGGTTAGGATTAAGATATTGATAGGCTTATCTTGTCCTATCTTGTGTTTGAATTTGAATTATCTTTATCTTTTTATCCTGTATTCAAATTCAAATGAGGGTTGGACATGTCTATAAATACCACTCTTAGTCCTTTATAAAAAAATAGTTTTTGGAGAAAAAAAATTGAATTTTTAAAAGAGTGATTCTTCTTGCCTCCGCCTTCGGGCATGGGCGTGAGGCCCTAGTTATCCCCTTTCTCAACCCATTTTCTTTAACCCCTCATGACATTTGAGATTCAACCTAGCGCCTCCAAGTATCGAGGAGGGTGTAATGCCTTGGAGGTGTCTCTTCGTTAGGATGAGTTCCAAAGTCTAGCGCCTCCAAGTATCGAGAAGGGTGTAATGCCTTGGAGGTGTCTCTTCATTAGGATGAGTTCCAAAGTTCATGAGATCCAGATTCCTGTCCTCCATCCCCACTATTCCTTCGCCATCTCTAGAAAAAAAAATACCAAAAAAAATAGTACCATAATTTAGGTGACTTCTAGGCTCATCAACAATCCTATCGTCTATCCTCCATCAATTTTAATATCAGAGCCTAAAAAATTAGGATAACCCCGATTTCCCTTCCCTCCCACCAGTCCCGGTGAGTCCCTCAACTTCCCCATTGCTGATCTCCTCGTCTCCAAACCTGATACTATTTCTTCCCTTCGTCCCTTCCCAAATCCTTTACTAGATCGCAGCCAACCCTTCTCCAATCCCTTTACCAGATCCCTTTGGTCGCCTTTTCCCAACCACAACCACTTTTCCTAATGCCATGACTGCCACCGCTGCCTCCCTACTGCCCACCGCCTCACCACAGTCCCCCCATCAAATTATTAGGGTACCGTTCATATCACCCAGAACCAGAATGTACCGGTTAAAGCACTAGCCCTCTGCTGCTTCGACCACCAGCACCGCGACCTCCTCCTCCGGTGAATCCCAGATCCGATCCCCGATGCCATGGGCAAGTCTTCCATCCTCCCTCTCCTCATCATTTTTTCCATGATCTCGTTTTAAAGGCGGCTCTCCATCGCCTGCGGCGCACCTCCGTGGCTAGGTTTCGTAAAGCCCAATCCCCTCTCTCACCACTGAGAGATGTCGGATGATGAAGCGAAGGAGGAGGAGCTCGATCTCACCTCACCTGACATCGTCACCAAATACAAGAACGCAGCAGAGATCGTCAACAAGGCTCTCCAGGTGGTTGTGTCCAAGAGCAAGCCCAAAGCGAAGATATTAGATATTTGTGAGAAAGGCGATGCCTTTATCTGAGAGCAAGCAGGAAACATGTACAAAAATGCGAAGAAGAAGATAGAGAGGGGCATGGCATTCCCAACGTGCATCTCTATGAATAACATCGTGTGCTATGTCTCGCCCCTGGCAGGAGATGAGATGGTTTTGGAGGAGAATGACATTACGAAAATTGACATGGAATGCCATATAGATGGGTTTATTGCAATAGTGGTGCACACTCATGTTCTCCAGGAACGGCTGGTGATGGGAAGGGCTGCGGATGTAATTGCAGCTGCTAACACTGCAGCAAAAGTAGCATTGAGGCTTGTGAGGCATGGGAAAAAGTATAAGGATGTCACAAAAGCTATTCAGAAGGTTGCTGCTGCTCTTGATTGCAAAATTGTTGAGGGGGTTCTTAGTCATCAGCTCAAACAGTTCGTGATTGATGGAAACAAAGTCATGCTTAGTGTAAGCAACCCTGAGGCTAGAGTTGATGAAGTAGAATTTGAGGAAAATGAAGTATATGCTATTGATATAGTCACCAGCACAGGTGAAGGCAAGCCTAAACTCTTGGATGAGAAGCAAACTACTATTTATAAGAGAGCTGTGGACAAAAACTATCACCTAAAAATGAAGTCGTCAAGATTCATCTTTAGTGAAATAAACCAAAAATTTCCAATCATGCCATTTACTGCAAGGGCTTTGGAAATGAAACAAGCTCGACTTAGAATTCAAATTTCTTTCCACTGGTAGTTTTCACGGTGATGACACGGAGATCACTGAGCCGGATGACAAGGTGAAGGACATTCCCATCAGTCACTCCATAATCCTGGATGAGGCTACTGTTCCGAGCTAGCTCCCTGCCATCGAAGACCAGCTTCTGCTTCTTTACCATAAATCCTTTATAGGTCTGGATCCTAAGCTTCACGAAGGAGAAGGACCAAGTGAAGGGTAGATTCCTTCTGAATGTTGTAGTCTGCCAAAGTTCTTCCATCTTCTAACTGCTTCCCAGCAAAAATGAGCCGCTGTTGATCTCGAACAGGGTCAAGGAGGATGAGATCCAGGGACTGCACCAGCATCGACGGCTCCCGCATCATCCACCTGCTGCTCTCCTACCGAAGGAACCGCGCCACCCTGCCCCCCCTCCTCTCTGCCTCCGTGAAGCCCCCTATCTCCACAGCCCGTGAAGTGCCTTGACGACCGTCTTCCGCCGCCGTCCCTTTTCGGGAAGTTCCCAGCCCTAGAGCACCTCTCAATCGCCAATGTGCAGCTCTTGTCACTCGAAGGCATCCCCCGCTTGCCGGCCCTCAAGCGGCTCATCCTCTCTGACAACCGGATATCTGGTGAGCTGGAGTTCTTGGTGGAAGCCGGCCTCGACACCCCTCTGCGATCCCCTATTCTGGTTTCGTCCGTGAAGAAGAAGGAGAGGGATGCACGAACGTGAAAGCAAATCCCCATCCCTCTTGCCGACTTCAACTCAGCACAAATTTCAGAGCTGCACACTCCTTAAAGTGGCACAGATTTCAAAGCACACCCTGGCACTCATCTCAAAGCTGCACCATTTTCAAAGCAAAGTTGATTAAAAAAATCATGGTTATGTCAATCTAGAGTTTGGAGTTCCCGGAGCCTGAAGTCAAGTTGAAGCTGGAGCCTGACCCAAACTTAACAAAGTCGAGTTTTCTCCATCTCAGGAGAATGATGGGGACCTCACCAGCATGGATCCCGAAGCAAGCACGAATCTTGAAGCTACACAAATCTCGAAGCATATCTAGAATAAATTTAGGATTTATTTTTTATTTAAAATTTGAATTAGGATTTGGTTGGTTAGGATTGAGATATGGATAGGCTTATCTTATCATATCTTGTATTTGAATTTAAATTATCTCTATCTTTTTATCCTGTATTCAAATTCAAATGAGGGTTGGATAGGTCTATAAATACCATCCTCAGTCCTTTGTAAAAAAATAGTTTTTGGAGAAAAAAATTTGAAATTTTAGAAGAGTGATTCTTCTTGCCTTCGCCTTCGAGCATGGGCGTGAGGCCCTAACTATCCCCCTTCCCAACCCATTTTCTTTAACCCCTCATAACCTTTGAGATTCAACCTAGCACCTCCAAGTATCGAGGAGGGTGTAATGCCTTAGAGGTGAGAGGTCTCTTCGTTAGGGTGAGTCCCAATGTCCATGAGATCTAGATTTCTGTCCTCCATCCCCACTATTCCTTCGCCATCCCTAGAAAAAAAAATATCAAAAAAAAATAGTACCCTAATTTAGGTGACTTCTAGGCTCACCAACGATCCTACCATCTGTCCCCCATCAGATGTGAGGCTCTTGTAGCCCTACTTTTTTCTATGACCGGATGGCCATGGTGAAGCACCCAATTCGAGTACTGAAGAGAATATACTTGCTACCATGAATATACTACTCATGCAACCATGCTATGATACCAAATTTTGATGAATGAAAATTTCAGATTTCTACTTCCATTTATGTTTGTTCAAATGTCCTCTGAGAGGGAGAGGGTGAGAGGCCCATAGGTTCTTCATTTAGTCAACTTAGCTACCTCCAACTCCACCACATTCCAACAAAGGAGACGCCCCTTCCATTAACGAAAACCATCCTCCCCCATCCACCAAACCAAGTAGTCATCTTCTTCAAGATTCAAAGCTGCCAACACCTCTCTTCAAAGAAATCATCCTACATCACTTTGGAGTATCCATCTTCTTCCTTCAAGATATGCCAACCTGAAAGCAGCCAAGGAGCTCCAATTAGCCCCCATTCAAGGTGCCATCTCCTTCACTTAGCCCTCCAACAACTTCAACCAAACCGCCAACAAGCTTCCTTCTTTAATCCATTTTACATTCCCTTCTTCCTACCTTTCCATGTCACTAACTCCTCATCTTTTGAGGAACCTCCATGATTGCGAGCTGAACAGGAGGTTAATCTTGCTATGGGAACCATTTAAGCTAGAGGTCACCTACCATGGTGTGATAGTTTCAAGTCCTATCCAAAGAGTGCTAAACTTGACTCACCATTACAAGTGTGGGATATCAATATTGGTAAGTAAACCTTCCTTTATTCTTAGGTTTGAATATTTGAATGGTCTAACCCCTAGTTAGAATAGTTTCTGAACTGTTAGGTCCAATCTTCATGAATTAAACATGAAGCCTTAGTTTGAGCTATCCCTTATTTAGTTTTCTTTCATATGAATCCCTTGCTATCTTATGGATGAATTTGTTTATGCTAGTAGGATTCATTGCTCAACCAACTAATTAATCCTCTAAGTTAGAACTCATCTTTGCATGCCACATCATACGGGGTGCTTCTGGATATGGTGGATTATATATGAAGGTAATTAGTAGGTCAACAAGGAATCGATCACTCCTAGTAAAAGGAGAAGTTATCCCATGTGATCTCTTCGAATGATGACTCAGGAAGTCTTTGACCAAACCATGATGAGATTAGATAGCATTTCCAATCTTTCATGATCAAGTCTTCATTATCGAATTGAGATTCGAAAGGATTAAGTGCTAGGGTTTGACATTTATCCATGCCCATCACTTAATCGGGATAAAGTGAGATCGAAAGATTGAATTACAAGGTAACTTTTCACTGAAGGGTATTTTGATAATTTCTACCAAATTCCTTATCTTCCGGGTAGGCATGACATGTTGCTGTTAGAATTCTCTCAGGATCATAATACTGCATCGAAATCAGGACACAAAAGCCTGACACAACGAAAGTAGATATAAAAACTATTTTATATCTAAGCATGCAATTTACAAATAAATTTAATTTATTCATAAGAAATTGTTAAACATGCTATAATAGATGAGAAAAATTTCAGATATGAAAATAAAATTATTTTAAACAAAAATAACTTACCTGGATTGCTATCTTGGTGATGGAGACCAAAAGTCTATTTTATTTTATTTTATTTTATTTGAGTCCTGTAATAAAGTGAGACAACTGAGTCCAGTTGAGCCCACTTAGGTAGGTCCAGTCAAGTCTAGTCGAGTCAATGTAGTTTTATTCAGGTCATGTATAAGAGGAGAGTTTGCAGCCAGGAGATTCACCAGGCCCTCCCAACCAAAGCTGGCCTTCATGCACTTGGACCCTTTCATGCCGCCAAGCCAACAAGAGAGAGCTCCAGTCCAAGACAAAGGCCCACTGTTGACCGGTCCACCAGGGTTTCTTGGCCCACAAGTCAGGGTTTCTGAGCCCTCAAGTCATGTACCCTGGGGTGATCTATAAATACCCCACCCCCTCTTGTATTTTTTTTAATGATGAATGAATATGATTTCTTGAGTTATGTATGAGTTTTTCAGGATTTCTGTATGATCCTTAGGGCATCTGTGTGAGCCCTTTGCTATGTGCTTGTCCTCCATGGGGAATCTGTGTGAACCCTAGTTATCCTTCGCCCTCTCTTTCTTCTTCCCTGCAAACCCTACTCTCTAGAGACTTCTACGCTCTCTAGTGATCCATCCCTGATCTCTGTCCCGCATCAAATGGTATCAGAGCCTGCATAGATTAGGGTACATTTCCTCTTCCAGACTCTTCTCTGTGCCGACACCCCTGCTGCCATCGCTCGTGAAGCACACCTCCACCAACACCAATCTAGAAGTTCATGCCCGAACCCCTCCTCCTTCGCCTCTTTCTCCTCCATGCGGTGGCACTTCTAGCCTTCTTCCGGCCATTAATGGCAGAGGTCCTGGTGATGGATGTCCGATCCCACAGCAGACGGTCATTCCCTTCGCTGAGTTTGGCTCCTCCCGCTATCGCGATGATGGATCCCCCCGCCCAGATTCGATCGTCCATGATCCCTCGACCACACAGCACCATCGCCAGCCACCGTTGTCACCCCCGCTGTCATCACCAGCCACCGCCGACTCCACTGCCATCCTGCCGGACCGTCCTCCACCCAGCATCGATGCCGGCGAGTCCCTCCACCAGCCTCCCTGTTCCCTGCTGCCGGTCCGTGAGGAAGGAGAAATGAGAGGAGGGGCACCGCACGAACGTGAAAGCAATTATTCCTCCCCTTTGCCGATTTCTATGTTGCACGCTCCTCCGAGCAGCACAGATCTCAAAGCCACACACCTTTCATAGCTGCATGGATTGCAAAGCCGCACAGATCTCAGAGCAGCCAATAAAAAAAATTCAGAGAAAAAAAGAAAAGAAAGAAAGGTGAAAAAAAAAATTGAAACTAGCCTCTTTGCTTTGATTTACTTAGTTTCTGTTCCATCAACCCTGCTGAGCCTGATTCGACGGAGTCGAGTTCTCCCCACTCCAGGAGAATGATGGGGACCAAAAGTTCATTTATTTTATTTTATTTGAGTCCTATAACAAAGTGAGACAACTGAGTCCAGTTGAGTCCACTTAGATAGGTCCAGTAGTCTTTTAGTCCAGTCAAGTCCAGTCGAGTCTCCAATCGAGTCAATGTAGTTTCATTCAGGTCATGTACAAGAGAAGAGTTCGCAGCCAAGAGATTCACCAGGCCCTTCCAACCAGAGCTGGCCTTCATGCACTTGGACCCTTTCATGCCACCAAGCCTACAAGAGGGAGCTCCAGTCCAAGATAAAGGCCTATTGTTGACCGGTCTACCAGGGTTTCTTGGCCCACAAGTCAGGGTTTTTTAGCCCTCAAGTCATGTACCCTGGGGTGAATATATAAATACCCCATCCCCTCTTGTATTTTTTTTTAATGATGAATGAATATGATTTCTTGAGTTTTGTGTGAACTTTTCAGGGTTTTTGTGTGATCCTTAGGGCATCTGTTTGAGCCCTTTGCTGTGTGCTTGTCCTCCACGGGGAATCTGTATGAACCCCAGTTATCCTTCACCCTCTCTTTCTTTTCCCCTGCAAACCCTAATCTCTGGTGACTTCTACACTCGCAAGCGATCCGTCCCCGATCTCTGTCCCGCATCACCCGGCCTGCTTTGAAAGTTGTGCTAATTTGCTTTTGAACCAGAGTTCTATTGGAGCTACGCAATCATCCGGCCTCTACTGGTATCCACGTAGAGCTCGCATAATCAACTCATAGAGAGCACCAGACTGCTAGATCCTTGCAGCCCTCTCCTCTTTCAACAAATCAAGTACTATAAGAACTGTACTGATCTGAAACTGGACCGGCTTCTTCTTGAACTAGCTTCTATCTTACAACTGAGATATGCAAGACCTTGGACCTCTTTTCTTTTTCTTCCTCTTATGAAGAACACCTCTCTAGACTCTTGAAGAGAAGAACTAAGCCTTATAAGGAAGAAAAACTCCATGCCCTAAAGAGAGAGAACCTCTGGTCGGCCACCCTTTTTTCTTCTTTTTTTTCTTCTTTGGTTGGTCACCCCTCTCCTCTTTTTATTTCTTATGGTGAAAACTTCTCCAAATCCTCCATGCCTAAAAACTAGAATTCAATCTAATCCAAAATTGGTTAGATTTTAAGAGGAGTAGAAGAGGACTCTTCCTTCTTTCTTTGTTTCATGCCAACCTCTTTTGCACCCCCTTTTGTTTTTGTGCCAACTTGTTCTTGCTGCACAAAACCTTGGGACCACTTTGCTTTGCATGTGGAGAAAAGAGAGATAAGGAGAGAGGTCCCAGTCAAATGGGATTCGTAGTCATAGGTCCAAATTAAGGATTTGATAGTCAAATCGAAGCCAATTTTAAACCCAATCGAACTCATTTCGAAAAGGCTATTGACCCAACTCAATTAGGATTAGTTAACTGAATCTAACTCAATTAAATTAAATCTGATTTAATTCAATTTATAACTGATCCATAATTTATTAGATCAAATATTAATTGTAACATTTACAATTAGGTCCAAATGTACTAAAATTGGCAAGTGCCAAATTTAGTAACATTTTGATTTGCTGATTGGTTACTTAAGCTCCTAATATATGTGACCTCTCGGGTCCTATCCTGTCTGGTAATGAGATATGCTATAATCTCCATTATACATCATCAAAACTCCTTTCGATGGACTGAAACAATTTTTGTTCAACCCTAATTAGGATCATCGATCTGAGAATGATCCGAATGGGCTCTCACAATCCACCATTGACACATAGCAGTATGTAGTGGCAACCTAGTAGAATAAGATTGGACCCCTAAGTGTAGTTATCATGTGATTTGGTTCTTCTATCAAAAATTCCAACATGATGTTGTTACGGAAACTCGTCAAACCCATCAGTCAGATGCTTAAGTTAATCAACTCAGGTCCAATTGTGATACTAATGAAAACACCTTTTCATTATCATTCTGTTATGGCCATAGACTTCTAGACTTAGTCTTATTAAGTTGCATAGGATTATTCCTGACTACTAAGGCTGATATATCCCTACAAGTGAACACCCTACTTTTATAATAAACTTACTGCAACCAACGAACACTGCAAGGTCCTGAATGGATAGGAACCATGTGACCAACGAACACTGCAAGGTCCTGAATGGATAGTGTTGGAATGGAGTCCCTGGATCGGCCGGTCGGAGCCGCTGCATTGCAGGACTGCTCCCTGGTTCACCTGCAAAACAGGTCCCTTGTCGGAGTTGTTCCGGTGGAGGACACTCCGATGCCTAAGTCAGTGGCAGATTCCAGCCACAGAATGAGGAAGGTGTCGAGAGTAGGAGAGAAAAAGGCTCTTGGAGACTATAAGTGTATGTGAGCGTTAATGTTAGCATACCTCTCGAACCATCCTTCTTACCCTTATTTAGAAGAGGGCCTCCGGCCTGTGACCCGCCCTTTTTCCGATGATCATGGAGAGCCAATTTCTCCCATGATCGGTGATCGTGGGTTGTCATTGAGCGATTCTGGCCAGATCGGAGGTATGGCAGCAGGAGTTGCATGCCATGATCATGGCATGATGAGTGTCGATTGTAACCGTTGGTTACAGTTGCCTTTCTGAACCAAATTGTGGTCCAAACTTCGAGTTTCCCCTTGCGTGGACCGAAGACTTGGTATTTCCCTGATGGTGGAGATCGTGTTTATGGCGGGGACCAAAGTATGTGCCTTTGAAAGTCAATGAGAAGTTCGATCTTCGGTCAAGGCCGAAGACGTTACCTGAAGGACCGACCTCCGGATATTTTGGTCCGGTGTGAAGCCTTGGGTTTCCTGCAGTTGGCCTATCCATTGCTTGGTCCGAAGTCCGTAGTCTGGAGAGAGAGGACTTTGACTAGTCGAACCAGAGTCCGGTTTGTAGCTGAACCGGGATATCCCAATAGATATGAATCATGTGTTTGTGCTGTCAAACTATAGCAACTTTATTATGAGTAGCTGAGACACTTTAGGTTAAAGAACTATTCACACAACTATAATATCAGGATGTTATTGATGAGTGAGTAGTCATCCATGTAACTTCCTATACTTGGTCATACTCAGTACCATTGATCATTATCAACTACCTGCACTCTCACTCCAGTGTCACTACACTGTAGGTCAGAGACTCATTTATCCAGAAAGGGAAGTGATCTATGCATCAATTTTAATGGATCAATCACCATCCTCGTGATGTTCCAATAATCGGGAGCTTTTAGGAGTTAATCTATAAAGACACATGCCTCAGATTCTTAATTTTTGAAAATATGTGTCATTGTCTATTAACTCCATGGACGATTCAAAGACACATCAATATAAATGAAACTAATGCCCTTTTTATTCATAAGAAGAATTAAGTACAAAAACTCATACCCTAAAAGTATAATGTGTCAAGCCAACTTGGCTTTTAGGACATACATCTAACAATCTCCCACTTGCACTAAAGCCAATTGGCTACATATCTAAGTCCTATCTTTTCAAGATGGACTTCAGCCTTTTTTTGGTTCAGAGGCTTAGTCAGTGGGTCTACCACGTTGTCCGTGGAGTCTACTATTCACATCTCAATATAATTCTTCTCATGGTAGTCGCGTATAATATGAAACCGCCGCTTAATATACTTAGACTTCTGGTGAGACCTGGGCTCCTTAGCAAGTGCTATTGCACTATTATTATCACAATATATGGGGATGGCATTAGATGGCATCACTCCAAACTCCACAACAATCTTTTTGTACTAGAAGGCTTATTTTGCAACTTTAGAGGCAGCAATGTACTCTGCTCCATTATTGAATCTACTATGATGGGCTGTTTGGAACTTTTTCAACTAATTACTCCATCATTGCATAAAAATACTGATCCTGATATAGACTTTCTATCATCAGGATCAGACATAAAGTCTGAGTCTGTATATCCCTTTATCCCTAATTCTGAACTCCCTTCAAAAATTAAGAACAAATCTTTAGTCCTTCTCAAGTACTTAAGAATGTTCTTCACAGCTATCCAATGTTCTTCATCTAGATTCGACTGATATCTGTTCGTGACACTTACAGCAAGAGCTATATCAGGTTGAGTCACAACATGGCATACATAAGGCTTCCAATTACCGAAGCATATGAAATTTTGCTCATGCGTTGAATCTCTTTAGGTGTATTAGGACATATTTTCTTGGAGAGATTAATGCCATGCTGAACAGGTAACAATCCTCTTTTAGGATTCTCCATGTTGAACCTTTTCAGCATTTCCTCTATGTATAATTTTTGTGAAAGGCCAAGCATTCGATTAGATCTATCTCTATAGACCTTAATCCCTAAAATATAAGATGCTTCACCTAAGTCCTTCATAGAGAATTCCTTAGATAACCAACTTTTGACTGAAGTCAACATCGGAATATCATTCCTAATAAGGAGGATGCCATCCATGTACAATATGAGTAATGTAACTGCCCTCCTACTAGCCTTCCTGTAAACATATGACTCATCCTCATTCTTGATAAAATCAAACGATTTGATTGCATCATCAAAATGAGTATCCAACTTCGAGAGGGTTGCTTTAATTCGTAGATTGATCTATGCAGCTTGCAAAACTTTTGATCTTCATCAATGGAAGTGAAACCCAAAGGATGTTCCATATAGATATCTTTCTCAAGATATCCATTCAGGAATGCAGTTTTCATATCCATCTGCCATATCTCATAATCATGATATGTTGTAATTGCAAGCAATATACAGATGGATTTCAGCATAGCTACTGATGAAAAGGTGTCATGATAGTCAATTCCTTCATGTTAACTATACCTTTTCACCACTAACCTAGCTTTAAAGGTCTCTACCTTACCATCTGCACCTATTTTTCTTTTGTAGATCCATTTACAACCAATAGGTGTAATATCCTTTGGTGGATCCACTAAGGACCATACTTGGTTAGAATGCATTGATTCAATTTTTGACTTCATTACATTCAACCATTTCTCGGAGTTGATGCTGACATCGCCTCATCATAAGTCTTAGGATAAATTAATTGATCCTTGTCCCCAACTATGAATATTTCCTTTATATCCTCTTTAAGCATACCTAAGTACCTTTCAGGAGGTGTGGAGACTCTAGTAGACCTACGAGGTGGAAGAGCATTTATGTGAATTGGTTGATTAGGTTTGATCTGATCTTTAGCTAGCTTCTCTTTAGAGACTTTCTCATCAAGCTCAATTAACCTCCCACTACCACCTTCCTGAATAAACTATTTTTCAAGAAATGTGGCATATCTGCTCATAATCACATTATGATCTTTTGGAAGGTAAAAGTAATATCCTAATATTTCTTTAGGATATCCTATAAACTGAGCTTTCATAAATCTAGATTTTAATTTATCTGCCATTAGTCTTTTGATATATAGGTTGGATATCCCCAAATCTTGAAATGAGCAAGACTTGGTTTCTTACCATGCCAAATCTCATATGGTGTGGTAGGAACAAATTTAGATGGAACTCTGTTTAAAATATAGATTGAAGTTTGTAGGGCATATCCCCAAAGAAATAAAGGCAAGTCAGTGAAGCTCATCATGGATCGGACCATATCTAATAGTGTCCTATTTTTCCTCTTAGACATCCCGTTGAGTTGAGGTGTACCAGGTGGAGTCCATTGTGAGACTATGCCATTATCCTTAAGATAACCTAAAAATTTTCTACTAAGGTATTCACCTCCCTGATCTGATCGAAGAACCTTAAGGGTTTTATCTGTTTTTTTCTACCTCATGTCTGAATTCCTTGAACTTTTCAAAAGCTTCAGATTTGTATCTCATAAGAAACACATAACCATACTGTGAACAATTATCAGTAAATGTTATGAAGTAGTAAAAACCATCCCTGGACTGCATATCAAATGGACCACACATATCAGTGTGTACTAGGGCAAGCAATTCTGTGGCCCTCTCCCCATGTCCTACAAAGGTAACTTGGTCATTTTTTCTTGAAGACTTAACTCACAAGGTGGATATGATTCAGAATTAATTGAATCTAGAATCTCATCCCTTTCTAGTTTGTTAATTCTGTCCTCACCTATATGATCGAGCTTTAGATTCCACATATATTTATCATTTAGTGAAAGAAAATGGTGCAGGTGGTTTGACATGATCCTACACTAGGCATGCAAATAGCTGCGAGAGCAGAATGGATTTTAAAACATTTTTAAAAAATCCGCGCAACGGAAAACTGCTCCGCCCATAACCTAATCTATTCATGTTGCATGTAGGCATGTATCATGATATAAAAATATTTGCAAAAATTAAACAAATAAATCTATTTATGCATGATTAAAAAATAATAATTTTCTGTACCTTTATTCTGCCTGGAATAAACCTAGAATAGGCTGGAATAGCTGGAATAAAACTATTTCAACCTTCTTCTTCCTTGGAACCGTGGGATGTCCTATTTTGAGGTTTGAAAATGTCATCCAAACACCACCTTCCAGACCTCCGTTTGCTCCCAAACTTCAGTAGCGGCAAGGTGGACGAATCTACTTCGATTTGCCACTGATATCTGCAATCAAAATAATCTAAAATAGATGTATAAAATCCCCAAAAGTCTGCTACCAGAAAACTGTAGCAGAACAGGACAGCAGGTTGATCTTCGCGTTTGGAGCTGCAGCGGCGAACCCGGCTCGCGTAGCTTGCTACTTGGAGTAGAAGAGTACTCCCTCTAGAGGGGAGACATGCCGGGGGCCCTCCGATCCACCTTCATGCGCGGTGCTAGCCACTGGAAGGAGACACACGGTCACTGGTTAATGGCAGCAGCACCTTTGTTGTAGTCCGAGTTTGAGCACAAGAAATAATAGGAAAAGGGCTTTGTTTCTCTCCCTCACACTCTACAAAAAACCATCCCAGGAGTATGCAATGGATGAAAAGAATGATCTCTCAAACACTCAATGGAGACTGCTATTTTTCAGCTCTTCACACGGTGTCACAACCATGAAACAGAGCTGCTGTTGCACGGTGTATATATAGGCAGCAATGGAGAGGGAGACGAAGAGACTGGGAGGCCAAGAGGCAACGGTTGCTAATCACCCATTTAACCAGCAATAACAAGAGGTTAAAGCATCCGGTGGAGGGAGAAGAAAGGATGCCCGCCCAGCGTCGATTGGCCTCTTCGGTCGTTTGGCCTTCTAGCAGCAACGAAACATGGAAACCGGTCCAAAGAAAATACCGGTTAAAATAAAATCGGTCCAATCCCATTGGTTTAAATAACCGGTCCAATTAAAAAGGGGTTCAATTCAATTGAATTGGTTCAATTGGTTCACAACCAATTGGAGGCCGAAACGAACTCCGAATCAATTCAAAACTAATTCAGAAAAATCCTGGCACAGTCCTGGTCAGCCCGGAACAATTTTCGGTTGACATAGATAAGGGCAAGACGGGGAAAAGAGTGCTCAAAAATACTGTGACCATAAAATCGAGACGATTCCCAATCGTAATCGGTATCCAGATCAGAGAGTAATCCTCTGTGGCGTGTGACCTCGTAGGTTCGAACCTAAACGGTAGCACTAGAACAATTCTAGTTCCAGCACAGGAAACCATCTAGCAATGGGTCCCGGCGTCCGGATAGGTCGAAGATGCGAGAGCAAACTATCGAACCTCTGGCATATGGTTACCGTATAATTCATCCCTTTGACCTCTAATGCTCAGGACGACTGAGATTGGGCTGCCAACCTAGACTGAGTCAGTTGACTACGTGTCTCAACCTTGCAAGCCCAGTGACTCTTCACTAGGACTACCCCAGCCGAGGATTTGCTAAATTGAGATACTGCAAGACATTCAATCCAAACTGTTTGGACAGGTCAATTCCATCTTGGTCCATCACTGCTCCAAAGTATTTGCCTGTACCCAGAAACCTTCCATCACCGGATTAAAAATCCGGGTAGTCCGGCACCAAAGCACAGGGTGTTGCTTGCAAGCTACCATGATGACCTCAGGTCGGAGGGACACATATACCCATATCCAATCGTGAGTATCCCTTTGGCAGAAAGGAGCTGCACGGAGTCACGTTCAATGAAATATCACATATCCCACTTGTAGATCACATTAGTGTCACCACAATCATTTGGTCAAGAGGACAACCAAATGATGTGAACTACAATAACCTATACTTGATATATTGTCGTCCAGTACAATATATCCTTTGGTTGTGAACAAGGTTTAAGGACCACTCGATACATCCTCTCTGTATCGAAGTCAGTGTAGTCCTAAGGACTTCATCACATGGAAAGAGTTCATTTCAGGAAAATACAATATGTGATGAGCTGCCAAAAATAATATTTTATTAATTGAAAGAAAGAGTACAATACATAGCTCAACCGCCTACAACCCAGGCGATTAGCTTTGGGACACAATTTCCAACAACTCCCACTTGTACTAAAGCCAATCAGAAGAGTTTCTAATACCCATTTCTCATTTACAATAGTCGAACTCTTTTATTCCGAGGGCTTTAGTGAAGGGGTCTGCTAGATTTTCTTTTCCATCGATCTTCAGAAGATTGATGTCGCCTCGTTCTACGATATCTCGTATGAGGTGGTAGCACCGCAGTATGTGCTTGGTGTGGTGATGAGCTCTAGGCTCATTAGCTTGAGCAATGGCTCCAGTGCTGTCACAGTACACCGGAACAGGACCATCAAGGGAAGGTGCCACCCCTAGCTCTCCAAGGAACTTTCACAACCACACAGCTTCCTTTGCTGCATCTGATGCTGCAATGTATTCTGCTTCGCATACCGAGTCTGCAACAGTTGCCTGCTTGGAACTTTTCCAGCAGATCGCTCCTCCATTCAGGGTAAATACAAACCCTGACACACTCTTGCTATTATCTCTATCCGACTGGAAACTGGAGTCAGAGTACCCCACAAGTTTCAAGTCAGGTTCTCCATAAATCAGCCATTAATCTTTAGTATTTCTCAAATACTTAAGGATGGACTTAACCACCTTCCAATGTGCCTCACCTTGGTCAGACTGGTATCTGCTCACTACTCCTAGTGAGTATGCCACGTCTGGTCTAGTACAAGTCATAGCATACATGATAGAGCCTACTGTGGAAGCATAAGGTACTCTACTCATGCGCTCTCTTTCCTCAGGAGTTGTCGCACAATCCTTCTTGGAAAGAGTAATTCCAGAACCTATCGGGAGATAGCCTTTCTTGGAATTTTCCATGCTGAACCGTTTCAGCACGGTATCAATGTACGTAGACTGGGACAGTCCCAAAAGCTTCTTAGATCTATCTCTATAGATCTTCATACCTAGTATGTATGAAGCTTCACCCAAGTCCTTCATGGAGAACTGAGATGATAACTAGACCTTTATTCCTTGTAATGCTGCGGCATCATTCCCGATTAAGAGAATGTCGTCAACATACAGTACTAGGAATACAATCACAGAACCATTAACCCATTTATAGATGCACGGTTCTTCTCCATTCCTAACGAACCCATACGATTTGATACACCTATCAAACCGTAAGTTCCAACTTCGAGACGCTTGCTTGAGTCCATAGATGGACTTCTGCAACTTGCATACTTTTGATTCATCTGTGGATGTGAACCTTTCAGGCTGTATCATATACACCTCCTCTTCCAGCTCCCCATTTAGGAAAGCGGTTTGGACATCCATCTGCCAGATCTCGTAATCAAAATATGCTGCCAAAGCAAGCATGATCCGAATGGACTTGAGCATTGCCACAGGGAAGAAAGTCTCGTCATAATCGATACCATATCGTTGACGATACCCCTTGGCAACCAGACGGGCTTTATAGGTCTTTACCTTCCCATCTGCGCCCCTTTTCCTCTTGAAGATCCATTTACACCCGATGGGTTTTATCCCTTCAGGCGGATCAACCAATGTCCATACATTATTGATTTCCATGGACTCCATTTCGGATCGCATGGCTCCAAGCCATACCTCAGAGTCAGATCTCTGAAGAGCATCCATATAGGTGATCGGATCCTCATTGTTCTCATCGAGCTCAATAGGATCGCCATCCCGGACCAAGAAACCGTAGTATCTATCCGGCTGACGCGGTATTCTACCGGATCTCCTAATAGGTTCTGGGTGTGATTCAATCACAGCCGATTCTACAATGTCCTTAAAGTGTGCAGGTTCTTCTATTGGCTGAACTTCATCAAGTTCAATCTTAGAGGCTATAGTTTCTTCTCCAAGGAACTCCTTTTCCAAAAAGATAGCTCTAAGAGCAACGAACACCTTTTGTTCATTCTCCAAGTAGAAGAAATACCCTTTGGTTTCCTTAGGATAACCAATGAATAAACACCGATCAGACCTTGGACCAAATTTGTCTGAGTCTAAACGCTTTACGTAAGCCGGACAACCCCAGACCCGAAGGTGTGAGATTGAGGGTTTATGTCCATTCCACATCTCATACGGAGTGGAGACAACAGACTTACTTGGAACATTATTTAACAAGTAGCAGGCTATCTGAAGCGCATATCTACAAAAGGATAGCGGCAGATTTGCAAAGCCCATCATGGATCGAACCATGTCCAACAAGGTTCGATTCCTCCTTTCGGACACACCATTCAACTGCGGTGTTCCTGGAGGAGTCCACTGAGAGAGAATTCCATTCTCCTCAAGATATGTCAAAAATTCACCAGATAAGTATTCACCACCTCGATCAGATCGAAGGGTTTTAATACTTTTTCCAGTTTGCTTTTCTACTTCATTACGGTATCGTTTGAACATTTCAAACGACTCGGACTTATGTCTCATTAAGAAGACATAACCGAACCTTGAAAAGTCGTCTATAAAAGTAATGAAATATTTGTATCCTCCTCTAGCACTAACTGTCATCGGTCCACATACATCAGTATGTATGAGACTTAGAAGTTCTGTAGCTCATTCACCATTTCCAGTAAAAGGTGACTTGGTCATTTTACCAAGTAAACAGGATTCACAAGTGGGCAGTGATTCAGAATCACTAACCTCGAGGAGTCCATCTCCTCGCATCTTGTTTATCCTATTTTGGTTAATATGACCTAGCCTACAGTGCCAAAGATACAAATCGTTGACATTATGTAACCTTGGGCGTTTGCTAGAAGTGTACATTACACTAACAGGCCTTGATAGTACATATATGCTATTATTTAATCTAGCTTTTATTATAATAGAGTTATTCAAAATAACATTACAAAAATCTTCTTTTATTGATAGTTCAAAACCACAATTGGCTAAAAGGCCTACAGAGATTATGGTCATAATGAAACTAGGACAATAGTGACAGTCGACTAGTTCGACAGTACAAGACTCAAAGACAAGATGCAGAACTCCGACTGCCAGTACTGGAACATGATTTCCATTCCCGATGCTCAGAAACTGTTCTCCATCTTCAAATCTTCTGCTAACTTGAAGTCCCTGTAACGAATTACAAACGTTAATTGGACTACCAGTATCCAATACCCAGTTAGCAGTATCAACAATAGAGTAATTACAAGGTTTTATCATAAAAATACCTTGTTCAGCAGACTTCTACTTTCTCGGCTTGTTCGGATCAAGGGACGCAATATAAAGAGAACAGTTCCTCTTCCAGTGTCCCTTCTTCTTGCAGTAGAAATATTCTGCAGAAGATTGATCAGCCTTATACTTCCTGGTCTGACTAGGGCCAGGAGCATACTGCACCTTCTTTTCCTTTTTATTTATTTTCTTCTTCCCTTTCTTAAAGGGACGACAACCTCTACTACCTCCCACTAAATTCACCACCCCCTTATTCAGTTGGTGGTCTTTCTCGAAAGTCTGCAGCAACCCCAAAAGACCATGGTAGTTGACTGCAGGCTTGTTCATTCTATAATGATCGAGAAAATCAAGATAGGAAGAGGGAAGAGAATTCAGGATCGCATCCTTGCTGAGCTACTCGTGCAAGGGGCATCCGAGTTTGCCCAGCTTTTCAATCAGCTCGATCATGTATAATACATGATCGTGATTGAACCACCATTCGGCATCTTGGAATTGTAGATGGCACAAGACACTTTGTACCATTCTATATAATCCGGGGTGCCGAAGGATTCCTTCAACTTTTGTAGGATTTCATCAGGTTGGGCTTCCTAGAATTTGCGACTGAACTCGTCGTTCATCACCGCTAACATAATGCATCGGACAGTAGTCCGATCAGAGACCCACTTCACATAAGCGTCTCTGACCGAACTCCGTGCATTAGAGGGAGGGATTTCAGGTGCCGGATCCGTTATCACATAGAGGATCCGTTCATGCTCCAGAACGATTCTCAACCTTCGATACCAACTATCGAAGTTGTGACCCTTTAACTTCTCGTTGTCGAGAAGTGACCGGAGCGATAAATTGGAAGACATCTAAAAAGAAAATAAGACCAAATTAGTGTATGAATTAATAATTTAACCAAAAGACTTGGACTTTAGTCTAAAGGTTTCTCCCACTAATTTTTCAGATTGGTAGCCTCTAACTCCAATCTGTGAAAACACTTTTTCAAGTGGGTACTGAAATCCAATAGGCCTCGCATGAGCCCGACTATGGCCAGCTCACCCATATGAGCCTAAAGGTAGGTTCGTAAACCAATTGTTTCCCTAAACAATTTTCAGTATTTCATTTTGCCCCAGAGAACACCCCAATCGGCCTAGGGGACTCCTATTGCGGGTCTCTGTTTAGGTCCAACCATTAAAATGACAAATCCAATGCTTCCAGCTAACTAAAGACCAAGCCCGACTATGGCCGGCCCACCTGGTCCCGTTAAGGAGGTTGCACTGAACCATCATCGATCAGATAGAAATTCCAGTCGCCGGATGTACACCCGTTCTATGGAACTGCCGATGCACACCAAGCTAGTGGACACATTTCTATCCAACTTAATGGGAGGCTAAGACACTGTCAACTCTTTGACTTAGTCTTTTTAAGGACCTAATAATTTTAGAGGATTTTTAATTATGACAGAAGAAAAGACAAGGACATGGATCATCCTCCCACTAAATCAATCAGATTTCAGGAGGGTTGAAATAAATCAACAAACGATCCATGGGCACCTATAGATCAGTCGACCGATCAACCTGGGTGACATGGGTTAACTCGAGTCATTGAGCTTATCCAATCAGTTCTGGTCGACTCGACTAGCCAGGTAGGTAAGATCATGGGTGAGTATCCGCCATTAACCATCTTTCCTAGACACCAACCAAGTTGGCCAGGAAAGAGGTAGCCTCATACAACCATGATCACAATGCCAAACCTACCTCGACACTAGTCGGTTTACCAGACTCGATCAGACTAGCCTAAAGACTCGGGCGTCCACTGAGCCACTAATTGGATCCATTTTAGATGAATGGATCAACTAATCTAACTATTAGATAGTTCTAAAGAAGGGCCTTAAACAACTTTTGTTTAATCTTCTTGTAATCCGGTTCAACTAAACTTAGGTCTAACCCAGTGATGAACCCAACTAGTCAGCTAACCCAATTTAACCCAAAATGGCTTATGCAATGTTTTAGATTTCATAAACCTAAAATTTTTAATAAGCCAAACACTTAATTAAAATATTTTTTAATTAAGTCACAATGTAAAACATTTTTACATAACAAATCATGCATCAAGATTCAAATTTTATAAATATTTCATATCCATATAAAACATGCCTAAAACATGTATCATCAAATTAAAACATTTTTAATTTTAAAAATTCTTTAAGGATCCTTCTGAAGAGGCAAACACAGACGATCCGCATCATGTCAAAGATACACGGTCATGGTGAAGGTCTCAACTAGGTTCCAAAAAGAAATCATGATACATTTAAATTAGATTAAACAAATTTTAATCTATAAACATGCATACAGGAATAGATTACACATGCAACCTGCTCTGATACCACTGAAAGAAAATGGTGCAGTTGGTTTGACATGATCCTACACTAGGAATGCGAACAGCTGCGGGAGCAGAATGGATTTTAAAATATTTTTAAAAAATCCGTGCAACAGAAAACTGCTCCGTCCAGAACCTAATCTATTCATGTTGCATGTAGGCATGTATCATGAGTAACAAATATTTGCAAAAATTAAACAAATAAATCTATTTATGCATGATTAAAAAAAAATAATTTTCCGTACCTTTATTCTGCCTGGAATAATTCTGGAATAAACCTGGAATAGGCTGGAATAGCTGGAATAAAACTATTCCAGCCTTCTTCCTTGGAACCGTGGGATGTCCTGTTTTGAGGTTTGAAAATGTCATCCAAACACCACCTTCCGGACCCCCGTTTGCTCTCAAACTTCAGCAGCGGCAAGGTGGACGAATCTACTTCGATTTGCCACCGATATCTACAATCGAAATAATCTAAAACAGGTGCATAAAATCTCCAAAAGTCTGCTGCCAGAAAACTGCAGCAGAACAGGACAGCAGGTTAATCTTCGCATTTGGAGCTGCAGCGGCGAACCCGGCTCGCGTAGCTTGCTCCTAGGAGTAGAAGAGTACTCCCTCTAGAGGGGAGACATGCTGGGGGCCCTCCGATCCACCTTCACACATGGTGCTAGCCGCTGGAAGGAGACACACGGTCACTGGTTAATGGCAGCAGCACCTTTGCTGCAGTCCGAGTTTGAGCACAAGAAACAATAGGTAAAGGGCTTTGTTTCTCTCCCTCACACTCTACAAAAAACCAGCCCAGGAGTATGCAATGGATGAAAGGAATGATCTCTCAAACACTCAATGGAGACTGCTATTTTTCAGCTCTTCACACGGTGTCACAACCACGAAACAGAGCTGTTGTTGCATGGTGTATATATAGGCATAATGGAGAGGGAGACGGAGAGACTGGGAGGCCAAGAGGCAACGGTTGCTAATCACCCATTTAACCAGCAATAACAAGAGGTTAAAGCATCCGGTGGAGGTAGAAGAAAGGACGCCCGCCCAGCGTCGATTGGCCTCTTCGGTCGTTTGGCCTTCTAGCAGCAATGAAACGTGAAAACCGGTCCAAAGAAAATACCGATTCAAATAAAACTGGTCCAATCCCATTGGTTTAAATAACCTGTCCAATTAAAAAGGGGTTCAATTCAATTGAATTGGTTCAATTGGTTCACAACCAATTGGAGGCCGAAACGAATTCTGAATCAGTTCAAAACTGATTCAAAAAAATCCTGGCGCAGTCCTGGTCAGCCCGAAACAATTTTCGGTTGACACAGACAAGGACAAGACGGGGAAAAGAGTGCTCAAAAATGCTGTGACCATAAAACCGAGACGATTCCCAATCGTAATCGGTATCCGGATCAGAGAGTAATCCTCTGTGGCGTGTGACCTCATAGGTTCAAACCTAAACAGTAGCACTAGAACAATTCTAGTACCAGCACAGGAAACCATCTAGCAATGGGTCCCGACGTTCGGATAGGTCGAAGATGCGAGAGCAAACTATCGAACCTCTGGCATATGGTTACCGTATAATTCATCCCTTTGACCTCTAATGCTCAGGATGACTGAGATTGGGCTGCCAACCCAGACTGAGTCAGTTGACTACGTGTCTCAACCTTGCAAGCCCAGTGACTCTTCACTAGGGCTACCCCAGCCGAGGATTTGCTAAATTGAGATACTGCGAGACATTCAATCCAAACTGTTTGGACAGGTCAATTCCATCTTGGTCCATCACTGCTCCACAAGTGCTTGCCTGTACCCAGAAACCTTCCGTCACCGGATTAAAAATCCGGATAGTCCGGCACCAAAGCACAGGGAGTTGCTTGCAAGCTACCGTGATGACCTCAGGTCAGAGGGACACATATACCCATATCCAATCATGAGTATCCCTTTGATAGAAAGGGGCTGCACGGAGTCACGTTCAATGAGATATCACATATCCCACTTGTAGATCACATCAGTGTCACCACACTCATTTAGTCAAGAGGACAACCAAATGATGTGAACTACAACAACCTATACGATATATTGCCGTCCAGTACAATATATCCTTTTGTTGTGAACAAGGTTTAAGGACCACTCGATACATCCTCTCTGTATCGAAGTCAGTGTAGTCCTAAGGACTTCATCACATGGAAAGAGTTCATTTCAGGGAAATACAATATGTGATGAGCTGCCAAAAATAATATTTTATTAATTCAAAGAAAGAGTATAATACATAGTTCAACCGCCTACAACCCAGGTGATTGGCTTTGGGACATAATTCCCAACATTTAGATCATCTCTAGCACGTTTATGTCCTATGGCATTCACTTTAATTTTCTCGTTAATATTCAAAGATGCATCGGCATGCAAATAATAAAGATTGTCAATTAAAATAGCTTTTGTAACTAATTTATTTCTAAAATAAATATTACAAAAGTCTTTATTGAATGTAAATTCAAATCTTTCCTGTGCTACCACAAAGATAGAAATTAAATTTTTTCTAGCTCCAGATATAAAATAATAATCACTAAGTACTAATCTAAATCCTAAAGGTAATACCAGAGAGTATGATCCAATAACTTGTGCAGCAACATTTGCTCCATTTCTGACATGTAGGACCATCTCACCTTCTCTCAGCATTCTACTTCATTCTAGACCCTGCATTGAAATGCATATATGAGCACTAGAGCCATAGTCTAAAATCCAACTAAAAGTAGATGAAACTGTTAGGTTAGATTCAATAATGAGTTTTGACTTACCTTAAAAAGGTGCATCCTCCTTCTATTTCTTTAAGCTTTCCAGGTAGAGAGGATAATTTCTTTTCCAGTGGCCATTCGTATTGCAGTGGAAAAATTTTTCTTTGTTAACCTTGGCTTTCTTAGGAGTGTCCTTCTTCTATTTGTTTTCCTTCTTCTGCTTCTTTGCAGGTTTCTTCTTCTTCCAAGTAGACTTTCTTTTGGAGGAAGACTGTTCCACAAAGAAAATTGAGCCCCTTAAACTCTTCAGGATCCCCTCATTGCTTACCAACATATTCAATAATTCAGGAAAGGTATAATTCAACTTGTTCATATTATAGTTCATAACAAACTGAGTATATGAACTAGTCAAGGATGGAGTATCAAATTCACCTGAAGCTCCCTGTGAATAGGAATGCCCAGCTTTTCAAGCTGTTCTGTGTCCTTGATCATTAACAAATAATGATCATGGATGGACCGCCCTTCATGCATCTTGTTGTTGAAAAGCCTTTTTGACATCTCGAAACATGCAATTCGACTTTGTTCACCTTATAACACTTGCAGGTGAATCAGAATCGATTTAGCAGTTGTCATATCCTCATGTTGGCTCTATAATTTATTTAACATTGAGGCTAACATGTAACACTTAACCTTATTATTATCTTCCATCCATTTTTTATATGTAGTTGTCTGACAAGCATTTGGATGGTTAGGTAAAACAAGGGATTCCTGGTCAAGCACATAGCCCAACTTCTTAGAACTCAAAACAATTTTGATATTTTTTAACCAATCTTTGAAATTAAGGCTTACAAGTCAGTTTGTCTCTAGAATACAGGCTAAGGGATTTAAAGCAAGCATGGTTAACTGTAAGAGTAGAAGATTCAAATTAGATGCTTTATACTTAATTATAAAAATTATTCTAGGGTCTTTAAAAAATAATTTTAGAACTCTGACTAATCCCCATAATACTCTCCTTGGAGATGGGAAACCCTACGACTCTAGGTTTCTAGTGGGTACTACAGTTCCATCGATGTGCAGTACCTCACAGTGTCCAGTTATTGGTAACACGCTACACTAATAAGTGGCCAACTTCTTGTCCAATGTATCTAATACAAGTTGTAGCATCTTGGTCTCTAAATCATGGAACCTCAACGTATCCGTTTATTGGTCCAATCATTTGTTAAGTCAGACCCACCATTCCTGCTAGACAAAGCCATCATTGAGTCCCTCAACGTGCCTATTTATTAGGCCCAACCCCATCAGTTCTTAGCAACATCTCATGCTTAATAGGATGGTTGTGTCTTCCCGATGCAACAAGACTACTGTAACCAGCTAAGAATAATCAACACCAGTAGGACACCCGCACACCTACAATGGTGGAACATCCAAGACTTAATATTTATGGGAAGCTAAGGTTCAGGTTTCTTCTAAATTGATCAGCCAAATCATGTCTGACCAAATAGATTAAGTCAGCACAATCTCATGTCTGACTTAAAATAGCTAGCATGGGTGAACTCAAATCAAAAGTGACCCAATTGAAAATTTAATCAACCAAATTGGCCAGGTCAGTTTGATATATGGGAGGGTTCTGCCATATACCCTCTTTCCACCAAACTAGTTGGTTGAGAAAAAGTTAGCCCCAATTAAAAACCATGATCAAAACCTTCCTTAGATACCAATTGATTATAAGATTCAATTAGGTCAATCTAGTGATCTGGGCTCATCACTAAGCTAAATTAGGTCTTAGCTTATCGATTCACAATCAAATGAATCGATCTAACCATACATCATCTAAAAATAATTTTAAGGTGACGGCACCTAATTTGTTCAACCCAAACCCTCATGCACCTAATTTGATTTTCTTGATCAAATCAATTTTAAAATAGGTTCAAGTGCATGACTTTACTGGCTTATGATCATGAATCAAATTTAAGATCTAACCTAATTTCGTGCATCACATACATCAACATGTTAGATCATATAATTAAACTACATCTAATGTAATTAAATAGATTTAAAACATGCTTAACAACACATCACATATGTAATCATAAATCGATCAAAACTTTTGAAAATCCTTTTTCAAAAAAAAAGGTTTACATCAAAGTAGGACAACCTTTGATCAATTAATTTTTATAATATAATATTTAATTTCAGATCTAAAAGTTATGATTTTAATTTTGAAAATAGTTTTTCAAAACATAACAACTCTATGCTAGAACAACCTTATATTCAGCATAGATTTGAAACAATCATTATCTAACTTTCTGATCTGAATATGTTTCAGATCGGATTCTCATCCATGCATGTTAAAGAAAGGAGAACCATGGCTTTGATACCACTATTAGAATTCTTCCAGGAACAGAATATTGCATTGAAATCAGGACTCAAAAGCCTAGTGCAGCGGAAGTAGATATAAAAACTATTTTATGTCTAAGCATGCAATTTACAAATAAATTTAACTTATTCATAAAAAATTCTTAAACATGCTGTAGTAGATGAGAAAAATTTTAGATATAAAAATAAAATTATTTTAAACAAAAATAACTTACCTGGATCGCTATCCTGGCCAGATTTGAAAATTATGCCGATCCACTTTTGAATCAGAGTTCTACCGAAGCCGTGCAATCACTCGGCCTCTATTGGTATCTACATAGAGCTTGCATAATCGAGTCATAAAGAGCATCAAACTACTAGATCTTTGCAGCCCTCTACTCTTTCAGCAAATCAGGTGCTTTAAGAACTATATCGATCTGAAACTGGACCGGCTTCTTCTTGAACTAGCTTCTATCTTGCAAACTGAGATATGCATGACCTTGTGATGCAGGATGACTCTAAGATTACTAAACGTGCATGAAAAAATAGTAAACTATTTTTTTATGATTTTTTATAATTTAGGTTTGTAGGCTAAATTTCTAAATAAAAGTAAGAACTAGCAAGAAGAATAGCATTGCATAGAATCATCATATTACAAGAAAACTCATGCAAAATAATAAATTCCAGGACCCGAGAATTGAGAAACTCCCATATTAGGATAGCTTATCTTCATCAAATCAGAAATTAAAAGAAGAGAAGGATGTTACCAATCAGTGATTTGAGGAATCTACAATCGAAGGGGTCACACAGCTCTCAGATTGATGCCTGGAAGACGAAGCTCGGTTCCCTTGATTAGATGGCGGATTTGGACAGTCCCGGAGGCAAGGAACACCTCCTTTGGGGAGGTGAAACACCTCAGGGATCCTGCAAGAATCAAGGGTCAATCAAAATATTAAGTAAGAAAAAGAAAGGAAACTAGGTTTAAAAGGAATCAGGTTAGGATTTAGAAGCGGGGTGGCTTGAAGCTTGATGAAGATCTCCTTGCTTGGTGGCCTAGGGCACTCCTTCTTGGACGTGTGAAGGCTTGGATGGTAGTGAGTTAGGGTGTGAAAGGATGATAGGGCAGCAAAGAATTTAGCCAAGCACAAGAACATAAACCAAAGAACCAAAGAACTCAAAAAAAGTAACACACAAGCTCGCAAGCTTAAATAAATTTACCAAGATTTTGATATCATGAATAAAAATTGATTACAGGAGGGGGAGGGGTGGGGTTTATATAGAGCTCCCATGCTCTCTAACTAGGGTTACACACTTGGGTTACAAGTCCTCTCCTAGCTAGGTTAGAAAAATAAATCTTAAAACAATTAGGAGCAGAAGTCCCAACTAGGTTAGGATTTGACCTAGTCTTCTCCTTCTCCCTTCATGCTTTGACTATTATACTCAAGGATACCTCTTGAACTTGGTCAACACTTCAAGGTTGCCTAGGAGGGTGTGTTAGACTTTAAGGGCAGCAAGGGGTCGACCCAAAGGGACTTGGGTGCATGGGCTTGGGCCTTTGGAAGTTGGGGTGACCTGGTAGCCTGGTAGCCTGGTAGGAGGAATATTTCATGAAATCTTGCTTCTTTAGGACTTGGACTTGGTGCCTGGGCTTGATTTTCTTTGGGCTGGGATATAGGTGGACCTCTGGAATCATGGATGCCCTGGTCTGGGAATATGCTCTGGCATCTGAAAGGGAATCTGGGCATTTGGAGGGCATTTGGAGGGAATTAGGGTTTCTAGAAGCATCTTGGATCCTGAGTTGCCACACAAAATCCATTATGCTGATGTAGTGACCTCTGACTCCTGGATGTGGCATGGTGGAACTCCAAAGTAGGGTGACCTCTTCTCTTGTACAAAAATTGGGCTCATACTGGACTCATAATTGATGTATAGACTCAAAGTACTGACTAGGTTGAGGGTTGAGATAAATCAACTGACCTCAACTTATTACAGGACTCAATCTTAATTGATTACAAAATTTTCAAAACTTTGATATATGACTAATTAAACCATATGGGACCCAAGGATCTGTGTCTGATCCTAGTGTCACCACTAAATCTTCCAAGGCGGGAGGAACTTTACCCCATCGAGTATGGCTCAATTTGGCTTAAGGAGGGTATGGGTTGAGGTGTTGTAGATCCGCACCAGCATTCCACAAGTCCTCAATTCTAGCTGACCTTGACACCGGATCAAATACCGTTGACAATCTCTATCCTGGGTACGATAGCTTGATCATCCAGAGCTCTTTGAATCGTTTCCTTACCATAAGGCCAAATTATATATGGTTGCTCTAGGGTGGTTTCTCTCTCAAAGAATGGGAGTGGCTCATGGGGCCACTGGGTATCACTACTGGCTCCCTAGACTTTACAAAGTCTGAGATGATGAAAGTGGAGCTAATATCAAAATCAAGTGAGATCTTAGGCACATAGGCATTGGGTCCACTACTATTCATTATTTTGGATGGGCCAGCTTCGCGAGCAGAAAATTCTTTGACAGTCACATATTCCTCTGCATAAAAATCTTTATCTTTTTTTGGAAATTAGCCAAATTATTTAGTTCATTAATTTTGTTCAGCTCTTGACTAATTTCATGATGCATATGCTGTGCAGAGGCTAGTGTAGGTGTAGATTTGTGATTTAGGATGGTGAATTTTATTGGACTCAACTAATACCTATTAGACTCGACTAAACTTTCTGGTGCGGACACCAAAGGCACTAGAATAAGGCAGAGGCTTCTCAACCCTCTGTGGATCACTTAAATAACATTCGAGTCCACTGTAATAAAGCTTAGTCCAGCTGAGTTGTTTCATTTAAGTCTTGTAATTATTTAGCTCATGTTGAGCTAGTTCAGTCCAATGTTAGTCAGCTCATGTCGAGCTAATTTTATTTTATTTTTTTGAGTCCTATTCAACCATATTGAAGACTCAAGACCACATCATACAAGTAAAGACCAAGTCTAATCAGATTGAAGACATGGAAGTATAGCACAAGTCCAACCCAGCTTGAAGATTTGAAGACCCCAGGAGGAAAATTCAGAAAACCCTGATTTCTTGCAGATGCCCTCCAGATGCCCAGATTCCCTTCCAGATGCCAAAGTATATTTATAGATAAGGTCATCCATGATTCCAGAGGTCCATCTGCATCCTAGCCCAAAGAAATCAAGCCCAGGTGCCAAGCCCAAGCCCCTAAGAAGCAAGATACCAGGGAATATTCCTGCTACCTGGCTACCAGGCCACCCCAGCTTCCAGAGGCCCAAACCCATGCACCCAAGCCCCTTTGGGCTGGCCTTTTGCTGCTCCTAGAAGCCCAACACGCCCCCCTAGGCGTCCTTGGAGTCTTGACCAAGTCAAGAAAATTTTTAGGGATTTTTCTACCTAATATTTCCTTATTTTCTAGCTAGGGTTTGAGAAGGAAAAGGATTCTTATGTAAAGACTTATGTACCCTTACTTGGAGCCCAAGGTTAAGGGTCTATTTAAGGGACCCTAGCCTCTTGTATGAGGGAATTTTTGATGAATGAAAACCTTGAGTTCTTCTATTGAGTTGTGTGATACCCTGCTGTGTGCATAAAGGGGTTTGCGAGAGTTCTTCTTCCCAGTGCTGCAATCATCTTCCTGCTACCAACAAGCATCTCAGATCCCTGGACGCCCACTCCAAAAGAAGCCTTCCCTTGCTGTTTTTCCTTTGATTTCTTATTCCTTTGTGAGTTTTCTAACCCCTGACAGGTCGTTTGCAGGTCCCCGAGTTCCTACGAATCCAACGACTCCAGCCAAGCCTCAATCGGATCACCGAGCAGAAAGCCGGGTATCCGCGGGTCTTTGGCTCGATTTTCCAGGCCGCATCCGTCGAGGAACGAGAGACCCTTTTGCTGCGATCTTCACAGACATTGTCAGGTACACCCCTCTACCTCCAGTAGTTTTATTGTAGGAGAACTTGCCCTAACCGAGGCTTCTCAGCCCCGGCGATCCTTCTTTTCTACTTTTCTAGGTCCTAATCTGCATGCTGATCTTCTAAAATTCATATAAAATTCCCTATAACTTATTTTAATCTGAAATTCGGGAATTAATCACCCAACCCCACATATAAAACATATAAAAAAAATTGCATGCATATTAGTTCTGCATCATTTGGTATCAGAGCTTAGATTAGGGCTTGTTTTCTGCAATTTTTCAGTCCATATATACTCTGTTATGTTAATTATTTCTCCCTGTTAAAAACTCTAAAAATTCTAAAATTTATTTTCCTGGATTTATCATAATTCACAGTAATTTTAAAAATTTTTGCAGATTTTATTATGGCCTGTGAATTTTATACAAGCCAAAATAAGGCCTGCAAATTTTCGGCTCTATTTTTTTTAGCAAGACAAGTTTGGAAGTTTTAGGGTTTTGTTTAGCAATTTTTGCATATCTTTTAATTTTAGTATATTTCATGCATATTAGGCCATAATTTGCAAGTTTTCTTCTATTTAATAAAATACCCAAAAAAAAAAAAAAAAATTTTACATATTCTCCAAAAATACCAAAAACATCTAAACCCTAATTTGCATCCTCATCTGCCTGCCATCATTGCATAATTTACTTTTAAGGGCATTCTTGCTATATCAGATAAGGGGAGGAGTTGATAACCTCTCCTTAGCCCAAAACCACATCCCTTGCATTCGGTCCCAAGCCTTAACCTAAAATTAATTAGACTTAATTTGCCCTAGTGGGCTAGGGACACCAACTGGTCGGGTCCGGACTAGTGTTAGATCACTGTGTTAAGTTAACCTGTGTGTGCCTTGTGCTTAGTGTCTAGAACGGTGGTTTAGGGATTCAATCCCGAAGGGCTCGTGTGCTGGTCCGCCTACCTGGCTAATCTCTGATTGGTGTCTAGGATTGGCAATCAGGGACCTAACACTCCCCTTACACCTGCCTGGCTGAGTACATGGTTACTATAGGCTAGTTTGCCACCTTGATTGAGCATCTAGTTTGGACTCTAGGTCTAGTCAGCTATAGTCGGTCTGATCGAGTCTTGCATGAGCACTAGATCAGGAGTTTCATATCACCCACCTCCTTCACAAATGTCTGAACCCATGGAAAATTTACAAGCCCAAATAAAAGCCCTAGTTGATCAAATGGCCCAGATGGCTACCCAGTTAACTCAGTCTGGTATTCAAACCAATGATAGAATTGACCATCTTGCCAGCAGGTTTGATCAGTTAGAAGTCCGGGTAGGGACCCCAGGAAAAACCCAGGGTTCACAGTCTGAGCCAGATCCTAATTCCCCTCAACCTAGGAGAACCCCAAACCCTAATCCATACCCTGAGGTCGAACCTAGGAGAGCCCCTCATCCTGACCCATACTATAACCCTCAGCCTAGGAGGACCCCAGACCCTGACCCATACCAAGAGGTCGAACCTAGGAGAGCCCCTCAACCTGACCCATACTACAATCCTGAGCCCAGGAGGACCCCGAACCCTGATCCATATCTTGAGGTTGAAACTAGAAGAGGCTATCGTCCTGACCCAATCCCTGAAGTTCGTCATAGAAGGCCTAATCAGGATTTTGTAGACCAGGAGGACCGATCCTATAGACATGTCAAGCTTGATGCTCCAACTTTTGATGGTTGTCTAGATCCTAAGGTCTATATAGATTGGGAGGGAGAGATGGATCAATATTTTGAATGGTATGATATGACAGAGGAGCGTAAATTTAGGTTTGCTAAGCTTAAGTTGATTCGGGAAGCCAGGTTACATTGGGCTAGTGTTGAGAGAACCCTTAATCTAGGAGGGCATGATCCTATAACCACCTGGTGGGCTATGAAGGGTAAGCTTAGGACAAGATACGTTCCAGCTTCATATCGTAGTGGGTTACTAGATCAATGGCAACGATTTAATCAGGGTAACAAGAGCATAGATGAGTACATTGCAAAATTTGATGAGTATTCCATGCGATGTGATTTGAGAGAGTCTGAGGATGTTGTCTTATCTAGGTTTAGGGCGGGATTAAGAGATGACATTAAGAAAGAGCTCTACATGAGAGAGGTTAGAGACCTGGACCATGCTTACCAGATTGCTAGGGATCATGAACGTTTCCATAGAGGGCCCGTTTACCGTCGACCTGAGCCCACTAGATACCTTAGTCAGTATCCGGGAGCTAGCCAGCCCCTTCAGAGTCGACCCATACCCAGTCGACCCAGTCCTAGTCTACCAGGCCCAAACCGACCCAGTCCTAGTCAGCCAGGTCCGAGTCGACCACAGCCTAGTAATTCTTTGGCCCGCAAGGATGATCGAGGAAAATCTCTAGAAGCTAATAAGGGTTACACTCCCCAGAAGACCTGTTTTAGATGTCATAAGCCAGGCCACTTTATGAATCAATGTCCAGTTAGTGCTTTACATCTAGGTGAATTACAGGAAGAAGAGCCTGAGTCTGTAGTCGAACCTGAGGGAGAAGTTTATGAGGCTGATAATCAATTAATAGAGGAGTACGAAGGTGAGGAGGAAGAACCTGAGTTTGAGAACCAATTAGGAGTGGTTAGGTGCATCCTAGCCCAAACCCCAGTTAAGGAAGATTGGCGTAGGACTAGCATCCTACAGACTTTTGTTAAGATAGGGGATAAGGTTCTTAAGATCATCATAGATAATGGGAGTTGTGTCAATGCCATCTCTGCCAAGACAGTTAAATCTTTAGGATTGACCACAGTTCCTCATCCTAGCCCGTACAAAGTTTCTTGGGTAGATTCCACCTCCATCCAAATTCAAGTTAGGTGCCAAATCTTACTTAGATTGCAGAGCTATGAGGAAAAGATTTGGTGTGATGTTATCCCCATGGAAGTAAGTAGTATGATTTTAGGTCGACCTTGGCTATTTGATCATGATGCAACCTTGTATGGTCGAACCAATGTTTGTACCTTCAACTACCATGGGAATAAGTTTGTTATCAATCCAGCTCCCCCTAGGGACCCAGTTAAGAGGAGTTCTAGTAGCCTTAAGGACAAGAAACCTGGAGTTAACCTGATTAAGGCTAGGGAGTTAGAACAGGAGATTGTTGATGGTAACCCTGTTTGGATCTTGACCTCCAAAGAAATATTAGAGCCAACCCAAAAGGAACACCCTAAAGAAATTGTTGAAACTCTGAAAGAATTCGAGGATGTCTTCCCTGAGGATTTACCTGATCAATTGCCACCCCTTAGGAACATCCAGCATGCAATAGACTTAGTTCCAGGAGCCACTTTACCAAACCTTCCTCACTATAGACTGAATCCCAGTGAGCATCAAGAATTACAGAGACAAGTGGGAGAATTACTTAGGAAGGGTTTCATTAGGGAGAGCCTGAATCCATGTGCAGTCCCTGCTCTACTGACCCCTAAGAAGGATGGTACCTGGAGGATGTGTATAGATAGTAGAGCTATCAACAAAATAACTGTGAAATATAGGTTTCCCATCCCCCGGTTGGATGATATGTTAGACATGATGGCCGGAGCCAGAATTTTCTCCAAGATAGACCTTAAGAGCGGCTATCATCAGGTGAGAATTAGACCTGGGGATGAGTGGAAAACTGCTTTCAAAACTAAGGATGGCCTGTTTGAGTGGGTTGTAATGCCCTTTGGACTTTCCAATGCACCAAGTACCTTTATGAGGATTATGACCCAGGTCCTGAGAGAGTTTACCGGAAAATTTGTTGTGGTCTACTTTGACGATATTCTGATTTATAGCAGAACCAAGAAGGACCACCTTAGTCATCTAAGACTGGTATGCCAAACCCTTAGGGAGAATAACCTCTATGCCAACTTTAAGAAGTGTGATTTCATGACACATAGGGTCATCTTCCTAGGTTTTGTTGTCACCCCTGAGGGAGTTTCTGCAGATCCTGAAAAGGTTAGGGCGATTGTTGAATGGCCTACACCCTCTAATGTCCATGATGTACGTAGTTTCCATGGCCTAGCAACCTTTTACAGGAGATTTATTAGGGGTTTTAGCACAATCGTCGCACCTATCACCGATTGCATTAGGAAGGGTACATTTGAGTGGACCAAAGCAGCTGATAAGGCCTTCCTAGAGCTGAAGGATAAGATGACCCATGCACCCATCCTTAGATTACCTGACTTTACTAAGGTGTTTGAGGTCGCTTGTGATGCCTCGGGAGTAGGAATAGGTGGGGTACTAAGTCAAGAGAACCACCCTGTAGCCTTCTTCAATGAAAAGCTGAATGAGGCTAAACTTAAGTACTCTACCTATGACAAGGAATTTTATGCGGTAGTCCAGGCCCTTAGATATTGGAGACATTATTTACTCCCGCAGGAGTTTGTTTTATTTTCTGACCATGAGGCACTCCGATTCCTGAACTCCCAAAAGAAACTGAACCCACGGCATGGTAAATGGATTGAGTACATTCAGGCCTA
This sequence comes from Areca catechu, assembly GCA_021397845.1. Classification (NCBI taxonomy): domain Eukaryota; kingdom Viridiplantae; phylum Streptophyta; class Magnoliopsida; order Arecales; family Arecaceae; genus Areca; species Areca catechu. The sequence continues at coordinate 62,704,710 of CM038044.1, read as the reverse complement.
CACTTTCGTCCTGAAGCACCGTGCCGGTACTGAAAATAAGGTAGCAGATGCCCTGAGCCGTAGGTCTTTACTATTGGGATCAGTTAGCACCCAAGTCATAGGGTTTGATAGGTTAAAGGATGAATATGAAACCTGCCCAGACTTTGGAGGCATTTACCAGACCCTCAGGCTAGGACCATCCAATACCCATAGTGATTATACCCTTCAGGATGGTTACCTTTTCCAGAATAATCGACTCTGTATACCCAAAACTTCCCTTAGAGAATTCCTAATCTGGGAAATACATGCTGGAGGTTTAGCTGGTCATTTCGGTAGAAATAAGACGATCTTAGCAATAGAGGACCAGTTCTTTTGGCCAGGATTGAAAAGGCACGTTGCACGGATTGTAGCCAGATGTCGAACTTGTGCTGTTGCCAAACAGCAAAAGCAAAACACTGGTCTTTACACACCTTTACCAGTGCCTGATCGCCCTTGGCAGGACCTAAGTATGGATTTCGTGCTAGGATTACCTAAGACCCAAAAGAAACATGACTCAATCTTTGTAGTGGTCGATAGGTTCTCTAAGATGGCTCACTTTATTCCCTGTTCCCAAACCTTTGACGCGTCTAGGATAGCCAAACTCTTCTTAGATCATGTGGTCAAACTCCATGGCCTACCCAAGACCATTATATCTGATAGGGATGTTAGGTTCACTAGTTATTTCTGGAAGACCTTATGGCACCTATTAGGGACCAAGCTTAAGTTTTCTACAGCCTACCACCCTCAAACAGATGGCCAAACTGAAGTAGTGAACCGAAGTTTAGGAAACCTCCTTAGATGCCTGGTAGGTGAACATGTTGGAACATGGGATTTGTTATTACCTAGAGCAGAGTTTGCCTACAACAGTTCAGTAAATAGGACAACGGGTAAGAGCCCTTTTGAGATAGTCCATGGGTACAAGCCTAATCGCCCCATTGATTTGATTCCTTTACCTATTCATGCACGAGTCTCAGAGTCTGCAGAGTCATTTGCACAGCATATTAGAGACTTGCATAAAGACATTAACCAAAAGATAAACTTAAGCAATGAAACTTATAAAAATTTGGTTAATTCCCGAAGAAGGATCAAAGAATTTGATGTAGGGGATTCTGTCATGATTAGGCTTAGGCCTGAACGGTTCCCACCTGGGACTGTTAAGAAGCTTCATGCTCGGGGAGCCGGACCTTTTAAAGTATTAAAGAAGGTTGGATCAAATGCCTATGTGCTAGACTTGCCTTCGGATATGGGCATCAGTTCTACCTTCAATATTACAGACCTGGTTGAGTACAAGGAACCGGCAATGATACCCAGTGAGGCTTTTGGGCCTATCCCTTCTATTGAGAGTGATCCTTACCCAGAGTGTCCACCAATTAATTGGCCTGAGAGAGGAGAACGGATCGAGCGTATCCTGGATGATCAAGCCATTACGACCCGGGGCCGCGGTTATCAACGCTTCCTAGTCCGATGGCAAGGCCGGCCAGAGTCGGACGATTCGTGGATTTCTCGAGAGGACTTGCAACGCCTCAACCCAGACCTTCTTGAGAGATATGTGAGCCAATCTGATCTTCACTCGACAGGGTCGAGTTCCTCCCATCCCGGGAGAATTGGTGCGGACACCAAAGGCACTAGAATAAGGCAGAGGCTTCTCAACCCTCTATGGATCACTTAAATAACATTCGAGTCCACTGTAATAAAGCTTAGTCCAGCTGAGTTGTTTCATTTAAGTCTTGTAATTATTTAGCTCATGTTGAGCTAGTTCAGTCCAATGTTAGTCAGCTCATGTCGAGCTAATTTTATTTTATTTTTTTGAGTCCTATTCAACCATATTGAAGACTCAAGACCACATCATACAAGTAAAGACCAAGTCTAATCAGATTGAAGACATGGAAGTATAGCACAAGTCCAACCCAGCTTGAAGATTTGAAGACCCCAGGAGGAAAATTCAGAAAACCCTGATTTCTTGCAGATGCCCTCCAGATGCCCAGATTCCCTTCCAGATGCCAAAGTATATTTATAGATAAGGTCATCCATGATTCCAGAGGTCCATCTGCATCCTAGCCCAAAGAAATCAAGCCCAGGTGCCAAGCCCAAGCCCCTAAGAAGCAAGATACCAGGGAATATTCCTGCTACCTGGCTACCAGGCCACCCCAGCTTCCAGAGGCCCAAACCCATGCACCCAAGCCCCTTTGGGCTGGCCTTTTGCTGCTCCTAGAAGCCCAACACGCCCCCCTAGGCGTCCTTGGAGTCTTGACCAAGTCAAGAAAATTTTTAGGGATTTTTCTACCTAATATTTCCTTATTTTCTAGCTAGGGTTTGAGAAGGAAAAGGATTCTTATGTAAAGACTTATGTACCCTTACTTGGAGCCCAAGGTTAAGGGTCTATTTAAGGGACCCTAGCCTCTTGTATGAGGGAATTTTTGATGAATGAAAACCTTGAGTTCTTCTATTGAGTTGTGTGATACCCTGCTGTGTGCATAAAGGGGTTTGCGAGAGTTCTTCTTCCCAGTGCTGCAATCATCTTCCTGCTACCAACAAGCATCTCAGATCCCTGGACGCCCACTCCAAAAGAAGCCTTCCCTTGCTGTTTTTCCTTTGATTTCTTGTTCCTTTGTGAGTTTTCTAACCCCTGACAGGTCGTTTGCAGGTCCCCGAGTTCCTACGAATCCAACGACTCCAGCCAAGCCTCAATCGGATCACCGAGCAGAAAGCCGGGTATCCGCGGGTCTTTGGCTCGATTTTCCAGGCCGCATCCGTCGAGGAACGAGAGACCCTTTTGCTGCGATCTTCACAGACATTGTCAGGTACACCCCTCTACCTCCAGTAGTTTTATTGTAGGAGAACTTGCCCTAACCGAGGCTTCTCAGCCCCGGCGATCCTTTTTTTCTACTTTTCTAGGTCCTAATCTGCATGCTGATCTTCTAAAATTCATATAAAATTCCCTATAACTTATTTTAATCTGAAATTCGGGAATTAATCACCCAACCCCACATATAAAACATATAAAAAAATTGCATGCATATTAGTTCCGCATCACTTTCCTATCGAAGAAAATTTTATTGGACTTTCTAGGGTCACACTATAGACTCTCTAGGTTTGACCCTAGCATGGCATGCACATGAAAATTTACTATGGACTCCAAGAAAATGCCATAGGATTTTCCAGAAGTAAAATGCAAACATGACATGTTCAATGAATAAATGTAACATGCAAACTCTTATAAAATGTAACCTAATAGTAAAAAAAATAAAAGAAGTTTCAGGAAAGGGTAGAAAATAAGAGGTGGGTTCAGGGTTAGTCTGGCAGGATGAGAAATAAGGAGATGATTCAGGATAATCAGAAAGAGTAGAATACTAGAATGGGTTTCAGGGATGAGTCCTAGACTATTGAGATTGACCTTATGGGTTTGAGGTAGTCCTATAGGGTTTATAGTATGGAAGAGTGGGTCACTAATCTCAGGGAAGAGATCATTAATAGGAACTACAGGATGGGATTCTTCCTAAGGGTACTGATAAGCCAAATCCTTAATAAAATCAACGGGTTCAAGAAATTTAGGACTGGGTTCTATACTTGGACTTTCGTCTAGTGGCACTGCAGGTAAAACTCTAACAGCAATATCAGGGTTCTCTTCCTCTAACTGCTCTTTCGCTATAGGTTCAGCTTGGGTGTGGTCGGGTTCAACTATTGTTGGGTGGTCTTTTATGTGGGTATGGTCAGGTTTAACTGATTCTAGAGTGGCTTCTACCTGGGTATCTATTGATTCAACTAACTCTAAGTCTTCTATGGGAAACTCCTCTTCTTCCTCCTTAGACTATTCCATTAAGCTTGGATTAGCCTCATATATCTCCTCTTCAAGGTCATTTGGGTGAACCAATGAGGTGGTAAGAGGGGGGGTAGACTAAGAAAAAACTGACTAATGACTGGGGTGACAAGGGTGGGTTGGCTAAGGTGCTCCTAACTAACACTGGGTTCATATCTAAGGATAATAATCCTATTGGGCTTAGGCTGACTAAGGGTTATGGGTTCATAGGTTATGGGTTCAGTCCTATTGTCTTATCTAGGATTCCTAACTGATCTCCTACTTGGTCAAATCGTTGCTCTACTTGGTTGAATCTATGGTTCATTTGATTCTGGGATTGGGTAAATTGGGTTATTTGGTCATTGGTTTGGTCAAGCTTAGTATTAATTTGGGTCATTTGGGCTGATTGATCTTGGGTTCAGGTGTCGGATTGGTCAAACCTACAGTTCATTTGGGAGATAATCTAATCACTCATAGCCTTCATCATGGCCTCAAAATTGGATTCCATAGTTGGGTTGGGTTGAGGTTTTGACTTTTGGTATTGGGTTCCTAATCTAGTGGTCATACAACAAATCAAACAATCAAAGTGGAATGATGCAGCCAAGCATGCAAAAGAAAAAATTTAGTACAATCTAGGGCTTGCTAGACCTAGAGTCAAAACTGAATTGATGCAGAACGAAAGCTCTGATACCAAAAATGATGCAGAACAAATAAAGGGATGCGATGCGGAAGTAAATTAAGATTAACTAATTTTTTGTTGTTTTTATAGGTTTGTAGAAGTTGGCTTCAAATCAAAGAAAAGTTAACCTAACATTGAAAGATACTAATATGATAATTGAAAGCACAATTTTAAGGAAACTAAATTATCAGAGTAGTTTAGAAGCAACGGATCGCTGGGGGTTGAGAAACTCCCAGACCTAGGGTTTCACTCCGAGCTTTCAACAAAACAGAAATAAAGAGAAGGGAAGGTTTATCTAACCAGACAATGATCTTCACAGATTTTGGTGGAAGAACTCTCCCGAGCAGATTGTTGGATCCTCGGAGTCGGATATCTTCGTAATGGATCCTCCAATACTGGTCCTTTGGCGGGTTGGCTTCTCCTGAACTCAAGATCTGGAAGAGAAGAAAAACAATTGATGGAATCAGAGAGTCAAGGAAAAGATTTACCAGGTTGATGAACTTGAAGATCGAAATTGCTGAAAACTGGATTCTCCTGGATGCTGATGTGATTTTCCTTGGAACTTGCTCTGGATCTGAAGTAGCCGGACTGGATCTGGATGAAGGTGGATGGCCTGGACTTGTAGAGAGAGAGAGGCCATGGGAGATGGATGGATCTAGGGTTTGGTGGATGGAAAATAATGAAAGGTGGCTAGGGTTTTGGAATTTCAAGTGGCTAACCTAGGGTTTTGGATAAAGATGGAGATCTCTCACCTCCTCAAGGCTCCAATGGAACCCGGATTACCCCCTCACGGAGCTCAACACTTAGAATAGTGCGGAAGAAGAGAAACCTAGGTTGCTCAACACAAGAGAATAGCAAAAATAATTTTTCTTCATTGATTTTCTAAAGTTACAAAGAGAGGTCTATTATATAGACCTAAAATTTTCTCCTAGCTTGTACAAATTCCCATGTGGGACTAAACTCTTCCAACCCCTAGATTAGGTAGAAAATCCTCTCCCTTGGCCGACCAAGAGTCCAAAAAAAATTGGGACGGCCATAAAGGAATTGTTTTGGAACTTTTATGGCACCTCCTTTGGAGTTGGATTTGGATTTGGAGTCCTCTTCTTCTTATGGTATTTCTTCTTTTCTTCCACTCCAAGTTAAGCTCTTTGATTTTGATTTGAACTTCAATTAGGAGTAGGTTGGATGTCCTTCTTTGATTTCTTCTCCAAGAGAAGTTTTCTTCCTTCTTTGCTTAGGTAAATTAGGCAGGTGTGGGCGCCTCCTTTAATTTAGCCTCCAATTTGATTTTTTCTTCTTTGGATGTGGGGACCATGACACTGGGATGCCTCTATGGCGCCTCCTGGACTCTGGCGTGTGCTCAGAGTGTGGCTGGGCGTGTGTCTTGGAGTGTGGCCTCCACTTGCTTGAACCTTGAGTTGATTGGAAGAGAAATGTGGCACCATTTTGGACCAAATTGAAACCACATTGGGACTTGCACCGAGTCAACATGACTCAACAAAATTTAAATGGTGACTCAAGAAATAAATAAAATAAATAAACTGGTTGACCAGGTCAACCTTTATTACAAACCCTAATTTCTCGGGCAATGTCAATCAGAGATCCAAATGGAGCTCTGAAGTCTTCTTCTGAGTCTGGTGCCCGCACCAATTCTCCCAGGGTGGGAGGAACTCGACCCTGTCGAGTAAGGCTCAAGTTGACTCTGGTATCTCTCCAAGAGGTCTGGGTCCAATTCTTGTAATTCTTCTCGGGAGATCCAAGAGTCATCAGAATCTGGCCTTCCTTGCCAGCGGACCAGGTACCTTTGGTATCCTCGATTACGAGTAGAGATAACCTGATCATCCAGGATCTTTTCAATCTGCTCTTTCCTCACAGGCCAGTTTGTTGGTGGACACACAGGGTCGGGATCACTCTCAATGATAGGGTTAGGCTCAAAAGGCTCACTAGGAATCACAGCTGGCTCCCTGTACTCTACTAAGTCTGTAATGTTGAAAGTAGAGCTAATGCCTAGTTCTGGAGGCAACTCGAGCACATAGGCATTGGATCCTACTCTCTTTACCACTCTAAATGGTCCAGCTCCCCTAGCATGTAACTTTCTAACGGTTCCAGGAGGAAACCGTTCAGGCCTTAACCTAATCATCACATAGTCTCCCTCAACAAAAGATTTGACTCGCCTTTGAGTATCAGCCAACTTCTTATAAGTTTCATTACTTAAATTTATTTTGGCATGAATTTCTTTATGCAAGTCTTTTACATGCTGTGCAAAATTCTCAGCAGATTCGGAGACTCGAGTGTGGACAGGTAAAGGGACTAGGTCAAGAGGTGTGTGAGGTTTGTACCCATGTACAATTTCAAATGGACTCTTACCCGTAGACCTATTGACCGAGTCATTGTACGCAAATTCTGCCCTTGGTAAATACAAATCCCAACTCCTGGTATTCTCACTTAACCAAAATCTGAGACAATGTCCTAAACTCGACTGACGATGCATTCCTAAAGAATGGACTTTATTCAAAAGAACCCTAGGTCTAAACCTAACAAACTACGGCTCTCTAGGTTTGACCTTGGGTCGGAGGATGGCATGCAGAGCATGAAAACTTATCATGGGTGCCTAGTAGGTGCCATAAGGTCTTCCAGAAGTAGGTGGCAAACCTAATAGGTTCTGACACGTGCTTCACTCTAAAGACTTCGACAAAGTATACTTGGATGGTGTAAGAAGCATTGGAAGTCCTAGAGAAAGGGAGGAAATATGAGGTGGAGTCTCGAATTACCTGCTGGCTAAAGATGGTGACCTGAAGGTTTGAATGGTGATCTATGAGTGTCAACTGATCATCCTTACGAAAGGAAAAGTTTTCTACTCCCAGGAATGGATCAAGAGATGGTTCGGGAAGTAGCCTAGGATATGTGATTGCAACAGTTAAAGTTTGTTCTCTAAGCAAATAATGATCCACTTTCTCAAGAACTAGATTGAAGAATGATTCATGGAAGGGCCTATGGATGATGACCTCAAGACTTGAAATTTGACATATGGGTGCGGAAAGGTATACTCTATAGAAGGGTAGGTCAGTCATGCGAAGGAAGGGGTCTGGGATCATAAGGAGGACTTTTATAGGACTGGGTGAATCAATCCGCTCAAGATAAGGATGTTCAACTGAGATTACGGGAGAGACCTTAGTGGCTGGGCATGGGACAAGGTCCAATTGTAAGAGGCTTGATTCTGTCATCCTAAGGAGAGGATCTACCATAGGGTGGGCAAACTTAAACAGTTCAGTGCAAAGATCTTTAATTGGTACTTGGGAAATGACTGTCATTAGAGGGTACGAACTGATAGCTCGGGCTAACACTATGAGTTCTTCCTGGGGGTATTTGACTAAAGGAACCTGATTCTCACAAATCTCTTGAATTTCTGAACTAGGCCCTACCACTTGGTTGCTCTCCAAGGTCTCCTCAGGTAAGGAACCAATAGTATCGATGTCACATTCTTCAAGTTCTTCCCCCTCATTTTTATCAACTAGACTCAAGCCAGCATCATATACTTCCTCGATGCCATCTTCAATGGGTTTCGGGTCAGTGGTAATCGGGTCAACTGATTCTAGGCTTGTCATACCTAACCTTTCTTCCTCATTGGTAGGCTTGGGTTCTCCCTCATTAATGTCATCCTTAGGATTCTTACCACTTAGCTGTGCACAAGCCAGTCCTATGCATGGACACTGACTAGATTTATGGCCTCTTTCTCCACAAAACAAACATTCTTGTGATATAGGAACCTGGGTCACACTGGGTTTCAAGCTAGTAGAGACCTTACTTGGGCATGGGTGTGGATCTAAATGGTTTGATCTAGAAGACTTGGGTTGTTGAGTGACTGGTCTAGAATATTGTAAGGACCTCTCATAGACACGATCCACACTATAGATATCATGGTTAGGCTTTCTAAGGTTATGCTTGGGATCACGGTATAAGGTCCTCCTAGGCTCCTGGTATGGATGAGGTTGGGGCCTATTAAATTTTGGATCAGGGATCCAATTTTGATGTCTACGTTTCTCAAGGACTTGGACTTGATCCCTAAGCTGGGTAAAATTCTCATGGACTTGTTCTTTACACTGGGTAACAGTAGCAGTCAAATCCTGGCTTAACTTGTTCATGCTCTCAGTAAGAGCTCTAACCATGGCCTCTAAATCAGGTTGGGTTTGACCAGGTTGGTAGGGCACTCCATTCCGGGTAGACATGATGCAAGCAAACACACAAAATGAGACTCAACTGAACGACTACCGGCTAACTAGACCTAGAGCCCAAACTAGATGCCCAATCAGAGTGGCAAGCTAGCCTGTAGTAACTCATGACTCAGCCAAGCAGGTGTAAGGGGAGTGTTAGGTCCCTGATTGCCAATCCTAGACACCAATAAGTGATTGGCCAGGTAGGCGGACCAGCACACAAGCCCTTCGGGACGTAGTCCCTGAACCACCGTTCTAGACACTGAGTGCTAAGCACACACAGAATAACTCGGCAAACTGACTCAACACTAGCCTAGACCCGACCAATTGGTGTCCCTAGCCCACTAGGGCAAATTAGGTCTAACTGATTTTAAATTAGGTCTAGGTTCGAATGATTGGATGGTGGTTTTGGGCTAAGGAGAGGTAATCAACTCCTCCCCTTATCTTAGATGCTCAATTGCCCTTAAGTAAATTATGAGATGATCACTCCAAAAAGAATTGAATTGCAGAACACAAAAAACAGAGTTGCTGTATTTTAATTCTCAGAATTTTCACCGAAACCAATAAATCGCAGAAAAATGATGGAAAATAGGTTCAATTATACTGGTTTCAACGAAGCAAAAATCATGCAATTCGGAGTTTTATGTAGGGAGAAATAATTCAGACAACAGGGCAATTACGGGCTGCAACTAGATTGTCTTCCCCGTTTATAATCCCTGCTACGAAGTTATAACCCAATGGATCCCCTACACGCCCTAGGAACACCCCGTGGAATGGGAGGAGGAGGCTTGCACCTCGCTTAGTTCCTAGGACCGGACGTCCTGGGGAGTCTACTTCGAGCAGACAAAATAAAAAGAGACAACAATCAACACAAGCAAGCAAGCAAATCAGAAACCCTAGACTGGGCTCTGATACCAAAAATGATGCAGAACGAAAGCTCTGATACCAAAAATGATGCAGAACAAATAAAGGGATGCGATGCGGAAGTAAATTAAGATTAACTAATTTTTTGTTGTTTTTATAGGTTTGTAGAAGTTGGCTTCAAATCAAAGAAAAGTTAACCTAACATTGAAAGATACTAATATGATAATTGAAAGCACAATTTTAAGGAAACTAAATTATCAGAGTAGTTTAGAAGCAACGGATCGCTGGGGGTTGAGAAACTCCCAGACCTAGGGTTTCACTCTGAGCTTTCAACAAAACAGAAATAAAGAGAAGGGAAGGTTTATCTAACCAGACAATGATCTTCACAGATTTTGGTGGAAGAACTCTCCCGAGCAGATTGTTGGATCCTCGGAGTCGGATATCTTCGTAATGGATCCTCCAATACTGGTCCTTTGGCGGGTTGGCTTCTCCTGAACTCAAGATCTGGAAGAGAAGAAAAACAATTGATGGAATCAGAGAGTCAAGGAAAAGATTTACCAGGTTGATGAACTTGAAGATCGAAATTGCTGAAAACTGGATTCTCCTGGATGCTGATGTGATTTTCCTTGGAACTTGCTCTGGATCTGAAGTAGCCGGACTGGATCTGGATGAAGGTGGATGGCCTGGACTTGTAGAGAGAGAGAGGCCATGGGAGATGGATGGATCTAGGGTTTGGTGGATGGAAAATAATGAAAGGTGGCTAGGGTTTTGGAATTTCAAGTGGCTAACCTAGGGTTTTGGATAAAGATGGAGATCTCTCACCTCCTCAAGGCTCCAATGGAACCCGGATTACCCCCTCACGGAGCTCAACACTTAGAATAGTGCGGAAGAAGAGAAACCTAGGTTGCTCAACACAAGAGAATAGCAAAAATAATTTTTCTTCATTGATTTTCTAAAGTTACAAAGAGAGGTCTATTATATAGACCTAAAATTTTCTCCTAGCTTGTACAAATTCCCATGTGGGACTAAACTCTTCCAACCCCTAGATTAGGTAGAAAATCCTCTCCCTTGGCCGACCAAGAGTCCAAAAAAAATTGGGACGGCCATAAAGGAATTGTTTTGGAACTTTTATGGCACCTCCTTTGGAGTTGGATTTGGATTTGGAGTCCTCTTCTTCTTATGGTATTTCTTCTTTTCTTCCACTCCAAGTTAAGCTCTTTGATTTTGATTTGAACTTCAATTAGGAGTAGGTTGGATGTCCTTCTTTGATTTCTTCTCCAAGAGAAGTTTTCTTCCTTCTTTGCTTAGGTAAATTAGGCAGGTGTGGGCGCCTCCTTTAATTTAGCCTCCAATTTGATTTTTTCTTCTTTGGATGTGGGGACCATGACACTGGGATGCCTCTATGGCGCCTCCTGGACTCTGGCGTGTGCTCGGAGTGTGGCTGGGCGTGTGGCTTGGAGTGTGGCCTCCACTTGCTTGAACCTTGAGTTGATTGGAAGAGAAATGTGGCACCATTTTGGACCAAATTGAAACCACATTGGGACTTGCACCGAGTCAACATGACTCAACAAAATTTAAATGGTGACTCAAGAAATAAATAAAATAAATAAACTGGTTGACCAGGTCAACCTTTATTACAAACCCTAATTTCTCGGGCAATGTCAATCAGAGATCCAAATGGAGCTCTGAAGTCTTCTTCTGAGTCTGGTGCCCGCACCATGAATGGGTCAACTCAACTTACACTTAACCCAGCAGCTAATCCTTCCACTGGCTAGGTAGGGGGTGGGGTGGTGGGAAGCTCCCCCTGCTTGTCACAGGGTCCTAATTAAAAAACACAAGTCCACTTAGGTTGTTTGACTCTGGACCCCAGCCTTAGACACCAGCTTTCAGTAATAGCTACAGGATTAAATGCACTAGTTGGCCTACACAGCTCAGACTCGACCTGTTGGTGTCACCTAGCCCTGTAGGGCAAATTAAGTCTAATCAATTTTAATGAAGACTTAGGTGGAAATGCTGGGTAGTTTCTTTGGGCCCAGGACAGGTTATGACCTCCTGCCCTGATGTTATATTGATTGCCCTTAAGAATAGATTAAAAGATGATGAACATTCAATGGTTCCGATGCAAACTAAAACATATCAAAAAATAAAATAATTTTTAATAATTTATGATGTTTCAAGTTAGGTTTAAGTTAATTGGGGTTATCAAACAAAGTTTGTCTTGGGATTGGGGGGTTTTGGAAGTTAATTAGGTTTTGGTTGAACAAGTATGAAGAATAGTAGAATTCTAAAAATTAGGGTTTCAGATGATATGGGTTTTGACATAGATTCTGATGCAAAAAAAAATCAAAAAAATTTTATGACAGAAGATGGACGGTGATGATGATACCTACAAAATTTTATGCAAAAAAAAATCAAATGATGATACAAATCTTAGGGTTTTCAGACTACTACAAAAATTTTAGGATTTTGTTAGGGTTTCTAAGATGCCAAGTTTTAATGATTTAAAATTTCTATAAAATTAATTAAAAATTTTGATAAATCAGAAGACAAGACAAAGAACAATTCATGTAAATTTCATAGAAAAATAAAATTCTTAGGTGGTAAAAATAAGATGGAAATTAGATACCTAATGCAGTTAGCAGGATGAAGAAATTAGGGTTTGTGATCCTAATACAGATGAATTCAATCCTAAACCCGCTATAATACCAAACTAATATGGGACGACTCTAATATTTCTAAACATGCATGAAAAAATAGTAAACTAATTTTTTTATGATTTTTTATAATCTAGGTTTGCAGGCTAAATTCCCAAGTAAAAGTAAGAACTAGCAAGAAGAATAGCAATATGAAGAATCATCGTATCGCAGGCAAACTCATGCAAAATAATAAATTCCAGGACCTTAGAATTGAGAAACTCCTGGATTAGGATAGCTTATCTTCACTAAATCAGAAACTAAAAGAAGGAAAAGATGTTACCAATTAGTGATTTGAAGAATCTGCAATCGAAGGGGTCACACAGCTCTCAGATTGATTCCTGGAAGATAAAGCTCGATTCCCTTGATTAGATGGCTAATTTGGGCAGTCCCGGAGGCAAGGAACTCCTCCTCTGTGGGGGAGAAATAGCTCAGGGATCTTGCAAGCATCAAGGGTCAATCAAAATAGCAAGTAGGAAAAAGAAAGGAAACTAGGTTTAAAAGGAATCAGGTTAGGATTTAGAAGCGGGGTGGCTTGAAGCTTGATGAAGATCTCCTTGCTTAGTGGCCTAGGGAACTCCTTCTTGGATATGTGAAGGCTTGGATGGTAATGAGATAGGGTGTGGAAGGATGCTAGGGTAGTAAAGAATTCAGCCAAGCACAAGAACACAAATTAAAGAACCAAAGAACTCAAAAAAAGTAACACACAAGCTTGCTAGCTCAAATAAATTTACCAGGGTTTAATATCATGAATAAAAGTTGATTACAAGAGGGGGAGGGGTGGGGTTTATATAGAGCTCCCATGCCCTCTAACTAGGGTTACACACTTGGGTTACAAGTCCTCTCCCAGCTAGGTTAGAAAAACAAATCTTAAAACAATTAGGAGCATAAGTCCCAACTAGGTTAGGATTTGACCTAGTCTTCTCCTTCTCCCTTCATGCTTTGACTATTCCAGTCAAGGAAACCTCTTGGACTTGGTCAACACTTCAAGGATGCCTAGAAGGACATGTTGGGCTTCTACGGTAGCAAGGGGTCAGCCCAAAGGGGCATGGATGCATGGGCTTGGGCCTCTGGAAGCTCGGATGGCTTGTTAGCCTGGTAGTAGGAATATTCCATGGAATCTTGCTTCTTTAGGGCTTGGGCTTGGCTCCTGGGCTTGATTTCCTTGGGCTGGGATACAGGTGGACCTCTGGAATCACGGATGCCCTGGTCTGGGAATATACTCTGGTATCTGGAATGCATCTAGAAGGAATCAGGGTTTCTGGAAGCATCTTGGATCCTGGGTTGTCATACAAAATCTATTGGGCTGATGTAGTGACCTCTGACTCCTGGATGTGGCCTGGTAGAACTTCAAAGTAGGGTGACCTCCTCTCTTGTACAAAAATTGGGCTCATACTGGACTCATAATTGATGTACAGGACTCAAAATACTAGCTAGGTTGAGGGTTGAGACAAATCAACTAACCTTAACTTATTACAGGACTCAATCTTAATTGATTACAAAATTTTCAAAACTTTGACACATGACTAATTAAACTATATGGGATCCAGGGATCTATGTCTGATCTTGGTGTCCCCACCATCTTGGGCCTCTTTTCTTTTTCTTCCTCTTGTGAAGAACACCTCTCTAGACTCTTGAAGAGAAGAACTAAGCCTCACAAGGAAGAAAAACTCCACACCCCAAAGAGAGAGAACCTCTGGTCGGCCACCCTTTTTTCTTCTGTTTTTTCTTCTTTGGTTTGCTACCCCTCTCCTCTTTTTATTTCTTATGGTGAAAACTTCTCCAACTCCTCCATGCCCAAAAACTAGAATTCAATCTAATCCAAAATTGGTTAGATTTTAAGAGGAGTAGAAGAGAAGGACTCTTCCTTCTCTCTTTGTTTCACGCCAACCTCTTTTGTGCCTCCTTTTGTTTTTGCACCAATTTGTTCTTGCCGCACAAAACCTTGGGCCCACTTCACTTTGCATGTGGAGAAAAGAGAGATAAGGAGAGAGAGTCCTAGTCAAATGGGGTTGTAGTCATAGATCCAAATTAAGGATTTGACAGTCAAATCGAAGCCAATTTTAAATCCAATCGAACCCATTTCAAAAAGGCTATTGATCCAACTCAATTAGGATTAGTTATCTGAGTCTAACTCAATTAAACTAAATCTAATTTAATTCAATTAATAACTGATCCATAATTTATTAGATCAAATATTAATTGTAACATTTACAATTAGGCCTAAATGTACTAAAATTGGCAAGTGCCAAATTTAGTAATATTTTGATTTGCTGATTAATTACTTAAGCTCCTAATGTATGTGATCCCTCAAATCCTATCCTGTCTGGTAATGAGACATGCTATAATCTCTATTATACATCATCGAAACTCCTTTCAATGGACTGAAAAATTTCTACTCAACCCTAATTAGGATCATCGATCCAAGAATGATCCTAATGGGCTCTTACAATCCACCAGTGACACCTAGCAGTATGTAGTGGCAACCCAGTAGAATAAGATTGGAACCCCTATGTATAGTTATCATATGATTCGGTTCCTCTATCAAAAATTCTGACATGATATTAGTTACATAAACTCGTCAAACCCATTAGTCATATGCTTAACTTAATCAACTCAAGTCCAATTATGATACTAATGAAAACACCTTTTCATTATCACCTTGCTATGGCCATAGACTTCTGGACTTAGTCTCATTAAGTTACATAGGATTATTCCTGACTACTAAGGCTGATAGATCCCTACAAGTGAACAACCTACTCCTACAATAAACTTACTACAGCCAACGAACACCACAAGGTCCCGAATGGATAGGAACCATGTATTTGTGTTGTCAAACTACAACAACCTTATTGTGAGTAGCTGAGACACTCTAAGTCAAAGAACTATTCACACAACTACAACATCAGGAAGTTATTAATGAGTGAGTAGTCATCCGTATAACTTCTTATACTTGGTCATGCTCAGTACCATTGATCTCTATCAACTACCTACACTCTCACTCCAGTGTCACCATACTATAGGTCAGAGACTAATCTACCTAGAAAGGGAAGCAATCTATGCATTGATTTTAACGGATCAATCACCGTCCTCATGATGTTCCAACAATCAGGAGCTTTTAGGAGTTAATCTATAAAGACACATGCCTCAGATTATCAATTTTTGAGAATATGTGTCATTATCCATTAACTCCATGGACAATTCATAGACACATCAATATGAATGAAACTAATGCCCTTTTTATTCATAAGAAGAATTAAGTACAAAAATTCATGCCCTAAAAATATAATGTATCAAGCCAACTTGGCTTTTACGGCATACATCTAATAGTTGCTAGACATGAATCATGTCTTGTATGCTTTCATGGATCAATTCAATTGGATTCATGTGTCAATTTGAAAGTTGGTTTGAATTGGCAACTTAGGTCAGCTCGATTTGACCTAATTAAGTCAATCGAGTTCGATTGGATTGAATTGGCTTGGACCTAGGCCTACTGCTAGCTAGATATAAAATCTAAAGGATCACACACATTAGAAAATTGGCCAAGAAAGTCAATTATATATTTATTAGGATCATGGGATCCTAATTAGCTAGCTAATTGACATACTAGCATATGTTTGCTAGCCCAACTCCTAACCCAATTAGATTTGGTCAGCTTGTTTGCTAATTAGGCTAACCAATTTAAATGGTATTTAAATTAGATTGAGTTTTAAGTAGGGCAGCCTAATTTGATATTTATCTGGATTTATTTGGCATTTATCTTGGTCATTTTGAAGAGCCTTACATGGCATGGATGCTTAGCGCCAATTTGTGGTGTGCACCAAGAAAAGTATGCACAGAAGGACCAAGAGTCCTTCTACCAGTCAGTCACAAAAGTCAGATAAAGTCTGAAGGACTTCATCCTCATCTTCACATCCTTTTAGAAGGGCATTGACTGGTTAAAAGGATAAGAGTTCGGTGTGGAATGGGTTGGCGCAAAATGAAGAGTTGCGTCTCCTAATTTTGGCACTAATTTGAAACCAGGGGTCCTTCTATTTGAAGGCTCCTATATTTCTCCGATGCTTCACATCAAAAACCACACCTTTTAGCCTTCCCATAACCAGTCAAAGCCATATGGTAGAAGGAGGATTAATGTAGAGATTCCTAGGCACTGATACCACTTGTTGGGAATCCAGATCAGCGCCTATGCAGTGGAAGCAACGAGTTCTTGGATTCAATATCATGCAAAGGAGACATAGAAGAAGAGATGTAGGAGAAAAAGAGATTGTATTATTCCATTGGAGAAGAACCTTGTTACAATCAAGAAATGGCACCCCCTCTCAAAACCGAAAAGCTTCATGCCGTCTCTCACCAAGAACAAGAACCAAGATGGCGTCCCTTCTTTGTGAACCAAGAAGCCTCACGCCCCCTTCTCCAAATCTAGAAGCCCCACGATCCAACCTAAGAGACTCCATGCATGAAAGTCTTCATGCACCCTTCTTGGAACCATTTCTCATCTCAACCCCTCAAGATCATCTCATCCCAAGACCGTGAGCCAAGCCTCATGGTCCTCTCTCAAAACTATGGATGCCCTAAAGGGGGCGATCCCCCACAGACTCCCTCACCGAGAAGTCTCTCCAAACCGTCGCCCCTCCTTTCTTCATATAATGGGGCTGGTGGGGGCACCAGGATCAGACACAGATTACTGGACCTTATTTGGTTTACTTAGTCATGTATTACAATTTTGTAAGAAAGTAAGACTGAGTTGTAATAAGGTGAGACTAGTTGATTTGTCTCGACCTAGTCCAGTATATTGAGTCCTGTACATTAGTATGAGTCCAGTATGAGTCTAAATTTTATACAAGAGAGGAGGTTATCCTATTTTGGAGTTCCACCAAGCCTCATTCAGGAGCCAGAGGCAATTACATTAGCTTATGGGAGCTCAATTGACACCCAAGAGCTCTAAATGCCCTCTAGGTGCCCTGATTCCCTTCAAATGCCATTTCAGATGCCAGATTTCCTCCAGATGCTTTAGAAATATTCCATATACTAGGAGCCTATGTCTTCCAGGTTATTCCAGCACTCTAGGCCTTAAAATTCCAAGCCCAGGAAGCAAACCCAGCATGAAGAACTAAGATTCCAAGGAATATGCTGATACCAGGACATCCCAGCTTCCAGGGCCCAAAGCCCATGCACCAATCCAATGGAGGACGACCCCTTGCTGCCCCTTGAAGCCCAACACACCTAGGATAGGCATCCTCCATGAGTTGACCAAGTCTAACATGGTAGAAGAGTTCAAATACAAGGAGTTTGAGTTTTTATTTCATTCAACTTGTATACTCCTAGTTCTAGGTTTATTTTATAGTCTTTCCCCCACTTAAATTATGTAAACCTATTCTAACTAGGAGAAGACTTGTAATCCCTTTTGAGAGGGCATGGAAACTCTATAAATACCCTACCCCATCCCCCTCTTGTATCATCTCTTTCTTATGAATACAACTTGCTGAAATTTTGAAGTCATTGCCTTGTGTTGGTGTTTTTGGTTGTGGTTCTTTACTTTGAGTGCTCTCCTTGTGTACCCCGATCAAATCTCCGTTTCCCTAGCATTCTTTTGTATCCTTGGAGATTAGCCATGCCTAGAAGAAAATGCCCTATCTGCTGCCCTAATCAAGCAACTGCTTCTTCCCTGGGACATCCGCACCTAAACCTAGTTCTTTCAATTCAAAATCCTAGTTCCTTTTCTATTTTTTAAAATTGCTATTTTGATTGACTCTGACATTTGCAGGATCCCTGAAGTGTTTCACCTCCCTAGAGGAGGCTTTCCTTGCCTTCAAACTGGGTCCAGATCAGCCATCTGATTTAAGGAACTAAAGCTTCTTCATCCAGGCTCCGATCAGAGTGTGAGTGATCCCTTCAATTACTGAATTTATTATCTCTGATTGGTAAAAAACCTTCCCTTCTCTTATTATATGATTTAATGAAGATTAACTATCCTAAACCAAGAGTTTCTCAACTCTTGGGTCCTGGCTACTTATTATCTTGCATGAGTTCTTTGCGATACGATGATTCTTTGCATTGCTAGTCTTTCTGCTAGTTCTTTACTTAACTTTGGAATTTAGCCTACAAACCTAAATTATAAAAATCACAAAAAAACTAGTTTGCTATTTTTCCTGCATGATTAGTAATCTTAGAGTCATTCCACATCAAGGGCGGTGGTTAGACTTCCTTGAGTGAGTAGATCTTGGTCTTCTTATTGGGCTTAGACTTCTTGGATTGTTAGGCTTCTTCTTCTTAGACCCAAACTAGATAGGACTCCTTAGATAGTTAGGCTTCTAAGTGGTTACAACCAACTAACTAACCACCTAACCAATAAGCTAACCTACTAACCAACTGAACCCCTTTTCACACCTAGGGGTAGCTGGCTACACCTCTGGATCTAAACCCCATAACCCAACTAGGTTATGTTAAAATCTCTAAAAAACTCCCTCAAACAAGTTAAAGTGAGAAAATACTCAAATCCCGAGTCCATGTACACCCATGTCTCACATGTTCTCTCAACCCTGGGTCAAGCCCCTTGACTTAACATGACTCTGGAGCCCTGAGAACTTATAAACCTAAACCCCCAAACCTGTCCATCAATACACCATGAACCTCCTGGAACACCTCTAGGACCTCTGGAATGAAGGAAAACCTGGTGTAGCAACAGCCTATTCTAGGCATGCAACACTAGGAAGTAGGTATTGCATAATTAAAAATTTTTAAACATACAGTGGAAAGTACCTACTCATCATAGGATCTAACATATCATGATGCATGTAGCATAATATACAGGCATGTATAGGCAATTGCATCAATTATAAATCATATGATAACAACTAGATCTAGGCATGCATGATCTCAAAATAAAATATACTTGATCGAAGCCGACTCCCTCAGTCTTCAGATTAGATCAGCAGTGACCGGTTGAACTCTTTTAACAGCAAAATAAGATCTACAACCGCAAAATAAATAGGTCAATGCAACCTTTCGAGGTGTCCAAGCATCCATCCTCTAGAGTATCCACGTGCTGGGCTCTCGCTGATCCGACTTCCACATGAATACTAGTTCACCAAAAATCAATAAACTGATCACGGAAGGTGGAGCAAGAAAAACAAACATATCTCACGGTCAGTCTTCTCCAAGACTGCCCAGACTCCACAAATAGCACGCACTGGAAACTAAAAATAGTAGAAGGATTTCTCGGACACTCCCTGCTTCACTCAATAGGCACATGCTCGGTACTTCTTAATTCCCTCGCGGCCTTAGAAACCCAGTAAGCAAAATTACTTAGAAATCCTATGAAGGCCAACAGAAAAATCTGCTCTTCTCTTCTCCCTCTCGCTGCTCCTCTCTTACTTCTTTCTTACTTCTCTTGTACCTTTTGGCGTTCAACACTTGGGCTTTATTTATAGGCATAGAAACCAAACCGTGAAGGGAAGGGAAGTGCAGTCCAGATCGGTGTATAACAAAGAGTTTTCCCAAGTGTAAACGAAACTCACTTGCTGGAAGAGAACCACACGGCTGAGAACTCCCAAAAGGCTTGGCATCCACCATGAGAGCTCTCTTGGATCACTGGGAACACCCATGAAGCAGCAGGGAGACCTCTCCCGGTCCAAAACAAAATGATCTCCCAAGCCGAAGAGAACAACTGGAGTTGTAACCTGATCTCCAAAATGCCACGTCAAAAACTCCTTTAGATGACAAAGAATTCATTTAGGGCTGGGAAGAGAGTTCACGAGAGAATGGAAGACATGCTGGAGTGTTCCACCGAGAGTGGAAGAAGAGTTTGTGAAGAAGTGAAGACGTGTGAGAGAGAGCCCTTGTTTGGTTTAAACGCTGGGAACTCGTATGGGAGATAAACACCAAGAGAGGCAATCCAAATAACCTCGCTCGATCTCTTATCCAATGCATACGGTCAAACAGGGGAGAAGAAAAAGTGTAGATCGTGAAACAGGGGAGCATCCTTTTAAAAAACTAGTTTCAACAAAACCAAATGACCGATTCATCCATTCCAAATAAAATTGGTTCACTAAAAACTAGTTTACCAATTTCAAAAATTGGTTTAATAAAATCTGGTCTAATTAAACACAATAATAAAATTTGGTTAAGTCCTGGTCTTCCAGGAACAATTCCTGGCTGACCCAAACTCATCCTGGTCGATCCAAATCGGACCAGAAAATCCAATGTGTGCTTAATCAATCCGTGTGACCTAAATACCGAAATGATTTCCAATCGTTGATCGGTTCTTGGATCAGGAAGAAATCCTCGATGGCGTGTGACCTCATAGGTTCGAACCTAAATGGTAGCACTGGAACGCTTCCAGTACCAGCACTTGATACCATCTAGCAATGGGTCTCGGCATCCGGATAGGCCGAAGATGCGAGAGCAATCTATCGAACCTCTGGCATATGGTTACCGTATAATTCATCCCTTTGACCTTCAATGCTCTAAATGACCTAGGGTTAGATTGCCAACCCTAGCTGAGTCAATCCACAACATGTCTCAACCTCGCAAGTCTAGTGACTCCTCATTAGGACTATCCCGACCGAGGATTTGCTAAATTGAGATACTGCGAGACATTCAATCCAAACGATTTGGATAGGTCAATTCCATCTTGGTCCACCACTGCTCCACAAGTACTTGCCTGTACCCAGAAACCTTCCGTCACCGGATTAGAAATCCGGGTAGTCTGGCACCAAAGCATAAGGAGTTGCTTGCAAGCTACCATGATGACCTCAGGTCGGAGGGACACATATACCCATATCCAATCACGAGCAATCTTTTGGCAGAAAAGAGCTCCACGGAGTCACGTTCAATGAGATGTCACACATCCCACTTGTAGATCACATCAATGTTACCACACTCCTTTGGTCAAGAGGACAACCAAATGATGTGAACCACAACAACCTACACTTGATACATTGCTGTCCTGTATAATGTATCCTTTGGTTGTGAACCTTTTTAAAGGACCACTCGATATATCCTCTCTATATCGAAGTTAGTGCAGTCCTAAGGACTTCATCACATAAATAGAGTTCATTATAGAAAAATGTAAAATGCGATGAGCTGCCAAAATAAAGTTTTATTAATTCATATACTAATAACAATACTGAGCACAACAGCCTACAACCTAGGTGATTGGCTTTGGGATACAATTTCCAACATGGAACACCTCCAGAAACTGCTTGGCATGCCTCCAAGCTCTCAGGGATCGCCTCGAACATCCCTGCCATGGCCTTCCAAGTATCTCCAAAGTTTGGGAGCACCACACAAAATCCTACAATCTCTACCTTGGTGCCGCCATGCTTTTGCAAACCTGGCAACATCCTCCTGCGCAACCTCGCTATAACTTCGTATCCTAATAGCTCCTTGTGCGGATCTCCTTGCCTTTGCCAACATCCTTCAGCTGTTGAGCTCCCTTAGAGACCTTTGTGATGATCGCCTCCTTAGCTGAAGATCCTTGCTTGTACCCTGGCACCACCATTATAGTCTTCCTTATGCCTGGCAGCTGCATCAATCTTTTCCTTGGACTTTCTTAGAGAGACCACAATGAACCTGAACCGGCACTCGCTATAACTGGAGCACTACTTGACACCATCTCCTTAGAGCCATACCTCACTACCTGTGCATACTGCTCCACCTTCCTCGGTGCACCCCTGGCACTGGTGCTGGGATGTGACTCTCCCCTATGCACCCCTCTGCTCTGACCTCATGTCAAATCCTGCTCTACCCATGAAGCCACCTCTCCCCGATGCTCCACCTGATGCCACAGAAAGAAATCTCGAGGCTAGCCACTCAATGCTGCTTTATTGAGCCTGCCACTACACCTCATACCCCATCACTGCCTCCTCGGATCCTTCGCATCCCATGAACCTTTTTGAGACCATTTGGATACATTGCACCTGCAGGCTCCTCCGAAACAAAGAGCTTATCCAACTCTTCCTCTGACCCATTGACTAAACTTGACAAATTTGAGCTTTTCTTTTCTCCATCCTTGCACCTCTTCCTAAGGACACTATACAACGCCATCATAAATCTTGACAAGCTCCACATGACCGTCTGCACCCTTCCTGTTATCTTCAGAGCTGACATCTTCCTATTGAAGCCACCTTGCCACCCCAGCTAAAACATCGACCTATGCTCTACAGCTCCTGAGACTCATGCTCCACCGCGCTCTTAACCTCGAACTGATGTCTTCCTGCTCTGTCCCTATGACTGCAACGCCAACCTGTGCTTCCGTAGTGCACCCAAATAGTTGTGCAAACATAACGCCAATGTTAGACCTCTTCATCTACAAAGATGACCAATCCCGATCCATGATCCCCTCTGGCTTTTCTTCCAAAGCCACATCAAGAAAACTCTACACCAACAAATCCTCCAGCCGAACCATCCACATAGAAAAGCTTTCCTTTCCATTAAATTTCTCAAACTCCACATTGCTACTACTGTTCATGGTTGATCAGGCCATGAAGAACAATTCAAATGGCTAAATTTTAGAAATACCTCGAAGGGATCCCAGGATAGAAATCTACAACACACAGATAGCGTGCGGATAGATGCAGTAGAAAATTGCTTGCAAGCCAGTCTTCTTCCTTCTTCTTGGAGATGAACCGGGGGCAGCACCTCTTTCTTCCTTGAATCCTCCTCTCCTAATGCATGAACAATTGCTTTGAGAGAACCTCGCTCTGATACCAATTATAGAGATTCCTAGGCACTGATACCACTTATTAGAAATCCGGATCAGTGCCTACGCAGCAAAAGCAACGAGTTCTTAGATTCAATAACATGCAAAAGAGACATAGGAGAAGAGATGTAGGAGAAAAAGAGATTGTATTATTCCATTGGAGAAGAACCTTGTTACAATCAAGAAATGGTGCCCCATATCAAAATCGAGAAGCTTCACGATGTCTCTCACCAAGATCAAGAACCAAGATGGTGTCCCTTCTTTGTGAACCAAGAAGCCTCACGCCCCCTTCTCCAAATCCAGAAGCCCCATGATCCAACCCAAGAGACTCCATGCATGAAAGTCCTCACGCGCCCTTCTTGGAACCATTTCTCATCTCAACCCTTTAAGACTATCTCATCCTAGGATCGTGAGCCAAGCCTCATGGTACTCTCTCAAAACCATGGATGCCCCAAAGGGGGCGATCCCCATGGACTCCCTCACTAAACCAGAGTCTCTCCAAACTGTCGCCCCTCTTTTCTTTATATAATGGGGTGGTGGTTAGACTTCCTTGAGTGAGTAGATCTTGGTCTTCTTGGTCTTCTTGTTAGGCTTAGACTTCTTGGGTTGTTAGGCTTCTTCTTAGACCCAAACTGGTAGGACTACATAGGTAGTTAGGCTTCTAAGTTATTACGACCAACCAACTAACCACCTAACCAACTAAGCTAATCTACAACCAACTGAACCCCCTTTCACACCTAGGGGCAGCTGGCTACACCTCTAGATCTAAATCCCATAACCTAACTGGGTTATGTTACAATCTCTCAGAAAACTCTCCCCAACAAGTCAAAGTGAGAAAACACTCAAACCCCGAGCCCATGTACACCCATGTCTCATATGTTCTCTCAACCTTGGATCAAGCCCCCTGACCCAACATGACTCTGGGGTCTTGGAAACTTATAAATCTAAGCCCCCAAATTTGTCCATGAATACACCATGAACTCCCTGGAACACCTCCAGGACCTCTGGAATACCTCCAAAAATTGCTTGGCATGCCTCCAAGCTCTCAGGGATCACCTCGAACATCCTTGCCATGGCCTCCCAAGTCTTTCTAAAGCTTGGGAGCACCACACAAACCCTACAATTAATACTGGAAACCGAATAAACAAAGATTTGTTTCTTGGTGCATGAAAGTTCTTATCTAGATATGTCTTATTATCCTAATAAGACTCCTCTTTAAAAGGTCTTATCAAATGGCTGAAGGATAGACATATCAAGCACCCCATTCCTCTCTATATATTGACATCGATAATCTGATGCCAAGACACAAGAGTCTTTCATCAGAATACTACCTACTATTTTCTCTCCCTTTTTCTTGAGACAAGGTTTGTCTCTTTAAGACAAAACTTGTTGTTTCTAGACAAGGCTAGTCTGATTAAGACAAAAGCCTAGGAAGAAAAATAGAAGGGATATTAGAGAATTGAGTGGATTCATAGTATTCTCTAAGAGCCCTACAGGAGGGTAGGGGATCCAGCATAGGAAAAAAGTTCGAAAGGCTACTGGAAGAGTCCTAAGCAAATAAGCAACTTGCGTAGGAGTGCTTCCTTGGTCTGATTCCTATGTGGATCACTTTTGGAGGGCATGTACTTGTGTGCCTAGTAGAAATAAATGAGTATAGCATTCCAGGTATTCATTTATAACCTTAATGATTAGATTTATTAGTTATCATGATCAAGTGATCCTAGGGTTTAGGGTTCTGGCTGGTCAGGGTTTTAAATATAAAAATTTTTGAAACCTAGTCTTCCACTGCACCTGGCCTAGGTAACCCTACACATTAAGCTGGATCAATATGACTAATTTAGGTGCCCTTGGACCAGCTAGTCTTGAACCCTCTTCTAAGACTTGGTGAAGTCAGTGGATGGATTTCTGATTACTAATTCATGTCTTCTCTTTTCTATAACACATATCTAGATTCTCTAAATTATTAGGTCCTTAAAATGATAAAGTTATGGGAATAATTGAGTCATGGCCTTCCATTAAGTTGGATGGTAATGGATCCAATAGTTTAGATAATCATTGGAGGCACCATACACCTGGTGTTTACTGGCTATTGGAATTATTATTGGAATTATCATTTATAATATGATGATTCAGTTATGACTTTCTTAATAGTGGTCAAGTTGGCTGAGCCACACTCAGCCCTGGTCATTCGTTAGCTAGATGCATTGAGTATTGTCATGTTAATGGTTAGACCTAACCAGGACTTTCAATAGAGGCACCACATACCTACTGAAGAGATGCCTTGGATAAAATTATTACTAGAAATTATTTAGAGAAATAATTGGATAAAACCTACCTATAGATGTATAGTGGTTGGCTAAGCCACACTCAGGCCTATGTGCAATCTATATGGATTCTAGTACCTACTAGGGAATTAATATAATTTCTCGAATTAGAGGTAGAGGCTACCAATTCGTATAAATAGCAGGAGAACCTTTAGACTAAAGTCTAAGTTTTTAGAATTTAATAATTTATATATTAAACTGGTCTTATGTTTTCTTTTTAGTTATGGCTAATTCTTTATCACTTCAGTCAGTGTTGAATGATGACAAGTTGATAGGACTCAATTTTAATATTTGGTATCAAAAATTAAAGATTGTCGTAGTGCACGATGGATCTTATATGTACTTATAGATCCAGCACCTAAGGAGCCTACTTTAAATGCTTGTGGTGCGGTCTGAGACACTTACTAAAATAGCTCAATGACTGAACCATTATGCATTGCTTAATAAGGGAGGTGATGAATGACAAGTTCAGTCACAAGTTTAAGGATGCTCAGCCAAAGAAAATGCTTCAAGTATTGAACGAGTCCTTTGGCACACCTGATGATGTTGAGTGACACAAAACCTCTTGTACTATTTTCAATGCTTGGATGTGTGAGGGGGCATCGACCACTAATCATATATTATACATGATTGATTAGATCAAATGCCTGAGCAAACTTGGGTTTTCCTTGGATGAGCAGCTAGGAAAATATGCGATTCTGTATTCTTTGCCCAAGTTCTACCTAGACTTTCTCAGTCATTGTAGAATGACTAAGCTTGCAGTAAACTACCAAAGTTTGCTAGTGTTACTATAGACTTATAAGAAGGATCACCAACTCCATAAGGACCCATGAATATTGTGGTGGGGTCTTAATCTGGACATCGTCTCTTTAAGAAAGGGAAGAAAAAAATAAACATAAGGTATAGCATGCTAGGACATCTCAGCCCTCTCAGACCAAAAAATCTAAGATCGATAAGAGTTAGATAGATACTTCTATTATAAGAAGTAGGATCACTAGAAAAGGAATTGTCCTCTCTATATTGCTTCTCTTGACCCAAATAGGTCGAATAAGATAAATAAGCAAGCTATTGCTAGACAAAGTAATTATATGATGACACCTTATACCTTTTCTATTTGTGATACTACTACTTGGATATTGGATATCAAAAGTCTAATTAATATTTGCAATTCATTATAGGGACTTCAAGTTAGTAGGAGATTTGAAGACAGTGAAAGATTCCTAAATTGGGAGATGTAAGTCAAGTTTCAATCTTAGCTTTAGAAATTTTCAAGCTTGCTTTCAATTCTTGTAATATTATTTTGAGTGATTATTACTATTGTCCATCATTATTATTAAATATTATTTTTGTAGGCCTTTTGACCAAAGATGGATTTGATTCTTAACAAAGAATGATTGTTGTGATATCATTATGAATGGTATTACTTTAATGCATGGACAATTAAGAAATGGCATCTATATACTATCATAGCCTGTTGGTGTAATGTACACTTCTAATAAATGCCCTTGATTAGATAATGTTACTGATGCCTATCTTTGGCACTATAGAATAGGTCATATTAACAAGAAAAGGATAAACAGGTTGACTAAAGAAGGTATCCTCGATATCAATAATTATGAATTATTGCTAACCTATAAATCCTTTCTTGGCAAGATAAGTTACCTTTTACTAGAAAAGGTGAATGAGCCAACAAAGTTCTAAGTCTAATACATACTGATGTATACGGACTAATGAAAACTAGTACCAGAGGTTGGTATTACTATTTCATTACATTTATTGATGACCTATTTAGGTATGGGTACATCTATCTTATAAAGCATAAATCTAAATCATTTGAAATATTCAAATATTTCCATAATGAGGTTGAAAAAAAAGTAGAAAGAGTATTAAAACTCTTCATTTAGATCAAGGAGAAGAATACCTTACTATTAAGTTTATGATATATCTAGAAGAGAATGAAATTTTCTCATAATGACATCTCCTGGAATACCTCAACATAACGGATTGTCAAAAAGGAGGAATTAAATACTGTTAGACATGGTTCAACCCATGATGGGCTTTGCTAGTATGTTGAACTTCTTTAATGGATATGCTCTTGGGATGGCTTGTAACTTAATAAGGTTTTGAGCAAATCTATCGATTAAACACCATGAGATATGGATAAGGTATAGGCTGGTAGTCTCACACCTTAGGGTTTGGGGATGCCCAATGTATGTCAAACATTTAAAGGTAGATAAGTTTGAAACAAGGTTTGAAAATATCTTTTTATTAGGTATCCTAAAGAAACTAAGGTTATTACTTCTACCTTGCTAAAGACAAAAGGTGTTCATCAATCTTAGGGCTTCTTTTTGGAAAAGGAGTTCCTTGGAGAAGGAACTAAAGCCACAAAGGGTCAAACTTGGTGAAGTTTGACAAGAAGAAGAACCGATAGAAACAAGTAAATAATAGAACCAGATTTGATTTGATCAAACCTAGAGCCCATTATAGAGGCACCTTTGAGGAGATCGGATTGAGTATCATATTAGCCAAAATGATAATATAGTTTCTTTCTCTAGGATGGTGTCCTGTTGAACTTGATGAAAACAACAAGGATCCGATCTCCTATATGGATGCCATGTAAAGATCTGACTCTGATAAGTGGCTGAAAGCCTTGAAATCCAAAATAGAGTCTATAAAAATCGATGATATATAGATATTCATTAATCCTCCTGATGAGACAAAATCCATTAGGTGTAAATAAATTTTCAAAAGAAAAAGGGGCACAGACAAGAAGGTGGAAATCTATAAAGCCTATTTGGTTACCAAGGTATATCATCAATGTTATGGTATTGACTATGACAAGATATTTTCTCTGATGGCAATCTCAAGTTCATTTGCATTATGCTTGCGATGGTGGTATTCTTTAATTATAAAATCTGGTAAAATAGATGTCAAGAAAGCTTTCCTAAATAGAGAGCTAGATGAAGAGGTGTATATGATACAACCTGAAGTGTTCACATCCATAGATGAATTAAAGGTATGCAAGCTTTAGAGATCTATTTATGAGTTAAAGCAGGCATCATGGAGTTGGAACATGCATTTTGATAAGATGACCAGAATGTATAGCTTCATTAAGAACGGAGAAGAACCCTATATCTATAAATGGATTAATGGTTCTGTAATTATATTTCTTGTATTGTACATGGATGGCACTCTCTTAATTGTGAATAACATCCCTGCATATTAGAAAATAAATGTTTGGTTATCATCTTAGTTTTCTATGAATAATTTAGGAGAAGCATCTTACATCCTAGGGAAAAAGATATATATAGATTTAATTAAAAGGCTGCTTAGATTGTTCCAATGCATGTGCTAATACTATGTTGAAATGGTTCAGCATAAAGAATTCCAAGAAGGGCTCTCTATCGATTGGCCAAGAAATTTCTTTCTTTAAGATGGATTGTGTGACAACTCCTTAAGAGAGAGCTTATGAGTAGAATCCTACATGCCTTGATAGTGGGATCTATCATATGCATCATGACATGTACAAGACCGGATGTGGCCTACTTACTAGGGGTAGCGAGTAGATACTAATCTGATCTAGGTGAAAACCATTAGAAAGTTATAAAAACAATACTTAAATATTTAAGAAATATCAAGGACCAATGGCTCATATTGACTTAAAACTTATAGGATACATTGATTCCAACTTTCAGTTAGATCGTGATGATGGCAAAAGTGTGTCAGATTTTGTATTTACCCTAAATGGTGGAGAGACGCTGGACAAGTTTCAAGTATCACACTATAATTGATTTTATTTGCATGGCAAGTATATTTTGGCATCCGATGTTGTAAAGGAAGCATTTGGTTATGAAAGTTTATCATGAGCTTAGAGTGGCACCCTCTATTGATGGTCCAATTCTTCTATATTGTGACAGTATTGGAGCCATAGCTCACGTGAAAGAATTGAAGTCCCATTAGAGAACCAAGTACATTCTACATCGCTATCACCTTGTATGAGAGATCATGGATCGAGATGATATCAAGCTTACATTCTACATCGCTATCACCTTGTATGAGAGATCATGGATCGAGATGATATCAAGCTTAGAAGATCAATGGAAAAGAGAACTTGGCTGACCCATTTATTAAAGACTTCAAAATCAAAGAGTTCGATGATCACAAATAGAAGATGGGTATTATATACTATTTCAATTGGCTTTAGTTCAAGTTGGAGTTGTTGAGAATTATGTCATATAGCCAATCATCTAAGTTATAAATAGTTGTACTCTTTGTAATTTATATATGAATTATATAATTAATAAAAGTTATTTTGTAGTTCATCATAACTTGTGCATCTTTCTTTTATGAATTCTTTTATGATGTTCTTATAGCTACTTCCATTCTATAAGAAGGATTTATCATGTATTTCTTGAACTTATTCGCAATCAAATAATATTTACTAAGGATGAGAACATTTATCAGTATAGGTCGTTGTGTATCATATGGGTTGGTTGTCCTGTAACCAATGTGTGGAGATACTATTATGGTATATAGGTGAAATATAGGTATATATTGTTGCCCAGGTGGCTTCCCAGAGGGGGTGAATTGGGATTAAAAAACTTTTACAAGTATGTGCACTTTGAAATTCTTTTAGTATAGAGGTGAAGTGTGCAAAGCGAAAGTAAATAATTGAAGCAATAGCAATGAAAGAACAATCACAAACACCAAGAAAAAGAGTGGTTCGGAGCAACCGGCTTCTACATCCACTACCCAAGGACCACTTGGGATTTTCACTATATCCCCCAACTGGAATACAGTCGGATTGTTTTAATAGACCACAATCCAAACCTATACACTTTGGTTTTATCGAGATTACCAAAGAAACCCTAACTCCCTTTGGTTTTACATGGGATTACCAAAGAAAATCTAAACACTTGGTTTTAAACCGGGAAAACCAAGAACCCAAACTTAGGTTTTAAGAGGTTCACCTAAAAACCTTTAACTCTCTCTTAAGACATAGCCCCTTGCTGTTCTTAGAGAGTAAACAAAGATAAAGACAATGTAATCAAGCAACTACAACAAACCAAGTTTTTTTTGGTGTTGCCGATGTAGATCAAGATGAAGTCAAGCCTTGAGTGCTCTTCAATGCTCTTCAATGTTGCTTCTTCCTTTCTTTAATGAGTGGATTCAATGATGGAGTAGAGTTGGTAAAGCTTTGAATCCAACTTGAATGCTCTTTGAGGTAGGTAGTTGAGTGACTTGAAAGCTCTTTGATTTCTCAAGAAATTCAACAATAAATCTCCAAAAATTTTTAATCCTTCAAAAATAATCCTATTTATAGTTTTCCATAGATATGGCTATTGTAGGGCCTTGGAATTCGTGAAATGGCCGTTGGAGATAAATTGGGGTTCAAATTTTAATTTCAGCAAACTAGCCATTAGAGTGCAAAAACGGCTCCACAAGCCGGCTTGAGCTTCAGGAGTTGGCTCGAAGTCTCAGACAGGCCAAAACAAACTTCTATGGGAGCCGCTCTTCAAGCTAGAGTCGGCTCTTGCCTTCTAGCTTTCAGTCAAGTCAAAACATACATACCTAGAGTTGGCTCTGGATTAGGAGGTCGGCTCCAGTTCTCAGAACTTCAAAAAATATATTTCTGAATAGTCGGCTCTTGGACTGGGAGTCGACTCTTGTTATGAAACTTTGAAACTTTCTTCGTGCCATGCCATCATGAGTCGACTCTTGAAAGTCTTTTAAAAATTGCTTCAACCTTTTCCAAAAATCTTCAACATTGAATCAACTAGAAGCTAATCTACATACTCTATCAAATTTTCACAATTTTAAGCCCATTTACATGATTACAACATTCATAAGTTAGGGCTTTTACAAACTCAATTGAATTACCCTTAAGTAAATTGAAAAACCATTTTAAACAATGGTAACCAATTCCTGCAAAACTTCTTAAATAATTTAAGAAGAGTTAGTATCAAATACATGCTCCAATATTTTGTGATCATCAAATCATTTCAGGGGTCAACAATCTTTCCTTTTTGATGATGACAAAATACTAGGCATGATTAAAAAAAATTAAAAGCACTTTACAATTGCAGTATTTTCAAGTCTATGCGTATCATACAGGTTAGGTATCAGTGTATCGATACAATGTGCCAAATGTATCAAATGTTAGAATTGAATACTAAATATCATGTGTATCAAGTATATCGAAACATGATGTATCATATGAAAGGATTATGCCCTATAAGCAATATTTGTATCTCCCAGACCATTGTAAATTGACAAGTTAATAAAGGCAATATTTTTTCATCATTCGCTGTGTCATTATATGATGAACCCCATAGATTAGGCTATGGTCCTAGGGCTATGATGAGATCATACCAGTAAGATCTAAGGCCATAAAACCCTAATCTAGAATATTCCTAGTCATAGGAACCCTGAGAAGGGGATCAGGGTTTCCGGTTAGACTGGCACATCCTATGTATGCTGAAAAGGGTGACTGCTCTCACAGTCACTTGTGTGGGACACTAATACAAGGATGTGGGTGCTCATTAGCGAATGAGTTCACTGAATAGATCTAGTTTGAGAACATCTAATGGAGCCTTAGCTGCATGACAATAGATGTTTCTCATAGTGGGAGTTGTACAAGTAGTCCTATGACCTAGACTGCCATAAATACCTTATGTACATGAACCCATGCTTTGGTTCATCTCAATCATGACACTGGGTCATGCACGAGGTTGATGCTGGGTATGGTGAATTGTATATGAAGGGTAATGAGTAGTCAACAAGGAATTGATCACTCTAGTAGGAGGAGATTGCATCCAGCCAATTAGGTCAGATGATGATTCAGGAAATCTTTGATCAAAGTACAGATATTAGAAATGATTTCTAATATCGAATTATGAATCATTATGTATGACTGAGCTGGGAATGAGTATAAGCTGGTTTTGACATGTTTCCATATCCCTAGTTATATTCGGGATGCAAGATGATTGAAGGATCGAATTGTACGGGAACTTTCCACTGAAGGGTAGTTTTGGAATTTCACCAGAATTCCATATCTTCCGGGTAGACATGACACGTTGCTAGACGTCAATCTTGTCTTGTGGGTTGATCAAATTAATGGTTAATTGGATCACTAATTAGGAGGAGTCCTAATTGACTAACTCGAGTTAGCTCGATTTGACCTAAATCGATTAGAATTAGTTCTGATCAAATTAGGTAACTTGCACTCGGACCCACTGCTGGCTAGGTATGGAACCCAATGGGTCACACACTTAGGACAGATAATCAAGGATTTAATTTGGAATTAAATCTCGTTTGCAGATGAACCACTAGCATGTGTGGCAAACCATGGCTTCTACTTGAATCGGATTCGAGTTAGGGTTCCGATTTGGTCTTTTTTAGATCCAAATTCATTCCGGTTTGAATCTAATTGAAGATTCAAGACATTGGGCTAATAGTAGCTAGCAATTGGGCTAACCTAAGAGGCTAAACCCCTTTCCCACATCGCCTAAGCCCCTTCCCCTCTCTTCCCACGCGCGCGCGCAAGGAGAAGAGTCCACGCGCGCGCGTGGACTCTCCCAAGGGGCATTTTTGCGTGAGAAAAAAAAGGGGATCGGCGTTTTGGCTGAAGGGGCATGGAAGAGAGTCCACCTAGCGTGGACTCTTCAAAAAATGAGATTACCGTGAAAGAAAAAAAAAAAAAACATCGAAGGGGCGCGACTCTTCTCTTCTGCGCGCGCCCTTCTGTGTTTTTCGCGACTCTTCTTGCGTCTTCCCATCCCAAAGGCCGTGAGATTAATTCAAGGGCCGTGAGATGAAGGGAAAGGACGTGAGAAGGGAGAGAGGGGCGTGAGAGGGTGATTTCAGATGGGTAGGCGCCTATCTGTCGCCTATTTAAGGAGAAGACTTCACCGTAAAAAAAAAAGGTAGATAAAAAAAAAAAAAAAACTATTCCAGATTTTCTACAGTGAAGCCTTGCTTCTATTTTCCCTCTCCCTCTCCAGAAGATTGTTTCCCCCTCCTCTCTTTCCTCTTTGATTCCTTTACAGAGCCTTGGCTCTGTCGAATCTCAGAACAGAAGGAGAGTCAGAGAGAAACTCTCCGACGGTAAAGGAAGAAGGCGCCTCTCCTTTCTTTCTTACATTAAGACAATCTTGTCTTAATTTTCTTCTCCCTCCAAGACAAGCCTTGTCTCATTTTAGGACAAGGGCTTATTCTTAAGACAAGAGTGTCTTAAGGGGCCAAAGTTGCTAGAAGACAAGGAGAAGGGTAAGAGAGAAGGTTTAGTCCTAGTTTGGCTAGAGGAGTCCTAGCCAATAGCCCATATATCAAGTTCTTGGGGTAGAACTTGATTGGAAGGAACCCAATTAAGGAGTCAGTGTCTTGATCATCTGCCCGTGTGGATCACCATCGAGGGCGGACAAGTGGACGCCTGGTGTGTTCAAGAGGCTACTCAATTTAGAGTTCATTTCTGCATCAGACTGGTAATAGCGATCTGAGATTAGTATTTAAACAATGTTTAAATTTGGACATGCATGTAGTCATAGTTTTTAATTGCTAATAAGGAGATTTGGGATTAGGGTTCAGACCTGGTTTCATAAATTTTTGAAATCCACGCTTCCGCACTGGTTCAGGAACCCAACAGTGGTATCAGAGCCTCCTTATTAGGATTAAAACTTATGCAGTCAATTCATGTTTTATTAAATGATGTAGTATCATGTTAAAGTTTTTATATTGATGCACAATGCATGTCTTTGATTGAACATGAGTTTGATGATTGCCACCAGTTAGGGTTTTCCACTGAAACCCTAATTGTCTTAGAGATATGATTAGCCCTGGAGCCATCATACTGAAATAAGGTTGCCCTGGCATAATGGTGTATCCATTATGTGGTAAATGGTTGTCCTAGTATGATGGCACACATTTCACATATTTGCTTAGTTTAAAGCATGTATTAATATATGTGATAGCTTTTAATTGAATGTGCTGGCATTGCATAAATCCCTCTTAAAATTATATTAAGTGGTAGTATAGTTAACCGATAAGCATTATTAGTCATGATGGATAATTAGTCATTTCGGTGTCTAGAAAGGTGGTTCTGGGAAGGTAAGGGAATCGTGGTTTTTAATTGGTTCCGTTGTCTGACCTGGCCAATTTTAAATTGGTGTCTAGGAAAGCAACGGGGGGACCCCCACATCTCTTCTACTAGCTTGGCCGATCTGATTGATTTAATTCTTGACTAACATGCTTGGTGTTAAAATACTATTATTGGCCTTCCTTCATGATAGGTCATTATTGTGTTACGATCTATACTAGGTTTGTTGTGTACACACAAGACCTAATATGGTGACTAACACAATTTTGGCCTAATACAATTATTTGTTTATGGCATGATTTAATGTAATATTTTGTTGTGTACACACAAGGGTATTACTATTAAAGTCATGACTATATGGCTATGGAGGGTCTTACTTAACTGAAATATTATAGTTTGTTGTGTATACACAAGGCTATTAATATTTTAGAGGCCGGGATAAGTTGAGAATTGTACGGGTTACAATTGGAGAGAGTTTTCCTACCTATGAACTTATATAAGATTTGTTGTGTACACACAAGGTCTTTTATAAGGGATTGGGATCTCAACCCCACTAAGAAAACTAATTAGGGTTTTCTCGATCATCGTATAGAGGGTTATGATGCTCGATAAAATAGTGGGAGACATAATTAAATTAAAGTCCTAATTTAATTATGTATTGTCATTTCATGGTTGTTTGCTTATGTATTGTTCTTTGTTTAAATGTAGATAAATGGCCTCTTCACTCTCACTCCGTAGTATTTTAGATGCCAACAAATTGACTGGGCCTAATTATGTTGATTGGCTGAGAAATTTAAAAATAGTACTCAGTCAAGAAAGAATTTCCTATATTCTTGATACCCCAATTTTGGAACCACCAAGGGAAGATGCCTCGCAAGAGGAGAAGAACACATATAATATGTGGCAAAATGACTCACTTACTGTCAAGTGTGTTATGCTTGCCTCTATGACTAATGAGTTGCAGAGGCAGCATGATAGCATGGATACTAACTCCATACTGCTCAATTTAAAAGAGCTTTATGGAGAACACAGTAGAACTGCTAGATATGAAATATCTAAGCAGTTGTTCCGTGCAAGGATGACAGAAGGTACATCAGTACAAGACCATGTATTAAAGATAATTGATCTAATCACTCGATTAGGTCAATTAGGTTTTGTAATGGATGGGGAGTTGAATCAAGACTTGATCTTGCAATCACTCCCAGAGTCATTTTCACAGTTTGTTCTTAATTACCATATGAACAAACTTAATTCTTCCTTGCCTGAGCTGTTGAATATGTTGAAGACAGCAGAGAGCCATGTAAAGAAAAATAAGGCTCCAGTTCTTCTTGTGGATA
This sequence comes from Areca catechu, assembly GCA_021397845.1. NCBI lineage: Eukaryota > Viridiplantae > Streptophyta > Magnoliopsida > Arecales > Arecaceae > Areca > Areca catechu. The sequence continues at coordinate 62,668,992 of CM038044.1, read as the reverse complement.
AGAAGAAGACAGGCAAAAAGGGTTCCAGTAAGAGGATGAATCCCAAAGGAGGCATTAAGAAGAAGAAAGGAAAGAAGGCCTCCGGACAGATGACCTGCTTTCATTGTGGCAAGCCGGGTCATTGGAAAAGGAACTGCAAGGTTTACCTTGCAAGTGTGAAGCCTGGTGCATCAGAGGCACCAAAAGGTATGAAAGAAGTTCATACTATTTTGTCATTGGATTCTTCCATTTCAAATACTTGGGTGTTGGATACCGCCTGTGGTCATAACATCTGCAAATAATTGCAGGGACTTTAGGGGCTTAAAGTATTGAAGGAAGGTAACTTTGAGCTCTACGGTGCTGGAGGGGACCCCATCCAAGCAGAAGCTGTAGGGACTTATATTTTGAAGTTACCTTCAGGGAAGATCTTGGAGCTAAGGAATTGTTACTATATGCAAAAATCATTAGAAATATCATATCTGTACCCTTGTTACTTAAACAAGGATATACTATGAATGTAATGAGCAGTGGCTGCTCAATTTCTTTATCTAATGAAATTATATGTTATGGCATATTCTGCAATGGTCTATTAACTCTTTCCACTAATGACAATATTTTTCATGTTTCTAACAAACGGAAAAGAGATGATGTAAACAATACCTTACTTTGGCATTGTCGACTTGGACATATTAGTGAGACTAGGATTAACAAGTTATACAAAGAAAATTTCTTTGATCCTTATGACTATGAGTCATTAGGAACTTGTGAATCATGTCTCATGGGTAAGATGACCAAGACTCCATTTAGTGGACATGGAGAAAGGACAAAAGAGTTATTGGGACTCATACACACAGATGTATGTGGGCCTATGACAACTCAAGCCTATGGTGGATACTCATACTTCATCACATTTACTGATGATTTTTCAAGGTATGGATTTGTGTATCTAATGAAACATAAGTCCGAGGCTTTTGAAAAATTTTTAGAGTATCAAAGTATGGTAGAGAAACAGACAGGAAAAGTATAAAGATCCTCCGATCAGATAGAGGAGGTGAGTACTTATCCACTGAGTTTCTTGATCACCTTAAAGATAAGGGGATCATCTCTGAATGGACTCCTCCTTACACACCATAATTAAATGGTGTTGCTGAAAGGAGGAATCGTACTTTATTGGATATGGTACGGTCCATGATGTGCTTCACGGAGTTACCTTTTTCTTTCTGGGGATATGCTTTGGAACAGCAACTTATATCTTGAATAGAGTACCATCTAAAACTGTCTCTAGCACTCCATATGAATTATGGAGAGGTAAGAAGCCCAATCTTAAGTATATTAAGATATGGGGATGTCCAGCCTATGTAAAAAGAAATTTTGGACATAAACTAGATGCTAGAGCAGACAAATGTCTATTTATGGGATATCCTAGAGATAGTATAGGATATCTGTTCTACCACCCTACTGAACAAAAGGTTTTGGTCAGTAGGCATGACACTTTTATGGAAAAAGAATTCATCCTACAAAAGGGCACTGGTAGAAATATCGAACTTAATGAAATTCAACAAATAGACACTTCTCAGTCAGTAACAACATAGTTAATATAGAACCTGAACACACTCCTATCCGTAGGTCTGATAGGGTGCGACAGGCACTTGAGAGGTATGGGTTCATAATTGAAAATAATGAAGCCCAAATCATTCAAATGATGAGCCTCTAACCTATACGGAAGCAGTCATGAGTAGAGACTCAGACAGATGGCTGGAAGCCATGAGATCCGAGATGGACTCCATGTATGTCAACCAAGTATGGTCTTTGGTTGATGCACCAGAGGGTATTAACCCTATTGGGTGTAAATGGGTCTATAAAAAGAAGATTGGGGTAGATGGCCAAGTTGAAACTTAAAAGCCAGATTGGTGGCTAAGGGTTTCAGACAAAAACAGGGAATAATTATAATGAAACATTTTCCCCTGTTGCCATGCCCAAATCTAGTCGGATTATGCTTGCTATAGCAGCATATCATGATTATGAGATCTGGCAAATGGATGTAAAAACTGCATTCCTCAATGGTTTCCTTGAGGAAGAGGTTTATATGTCACAGCCAGAAGGTTTTGTCTTGGAGACTAAACCTAATCAGGTATGTAGGCTAAAGAAATCCATTTATGGATTAAAGCAAGCATCCAGGAGTTGGAACATCCGATTTGATAAAACAGTCAAAGAATTTGATTTTTTCAAAAATGAGGATGAACCTTGTGTGTACAAGAAGACTAGTAGGAGTGCCATAGTTTTCTTAGTTCTATATGTTGATGATATACTTCTTATTGGGAATGATATCCCAATGTTACAATCAGTCAAAGTGTGGTTATCGAAACAGTTTTCAATGAAAGACTTGGAGAAGCATCCTATATACTGGGTATAAAGATCTATAGATAAGATCAAGAAGGATGCTAGGCTTATCCCAGTCTAGGTACATTGACCAGGTGCTAAAGAGATTTAGCATGGAGGAAAGTAAAAGAGGTTACTTACCTATTGGTCATGGCATACATTTTTCTAAGAGGATGTCTCCTAAGACACCTGAAGAAAGAAATAGAATGAGTTCTATACCTTATGCTTCGGCTATAGGGTTGATTATGTATGCTATGTTATGTACCAGGCCTGATGTGGCATATGCCTTGGGTGTAGCCAGTAGATTTCAGGCTGATCCAGGAGAGGATCACTGGAAGGCTGTGAAAAATATTCTTAAGTACCTGAGAAGGACTAAGGATATTTTTCTTATATACGGAGGGTCTGATCTTAAACTAGAAGCCTATTCAGACTCTAGTTTTCAATCAGACCCAGATGATAGTAAATCCATTTCAGGGTATGTCTTTACCTTGAATGGTGGAGCAGTAAGTTGGAAGAGCACTAAACAGCAGACTGTAGCTGACTCAACTACCGAGGCAGAGTACATAGCTGTCAGTGAAGCCGCCAAGGAAGCTGTCTGGATGAAGAAATTCATCACAGAGTTGGGAGTAGTTCCTGAGATTGAGAGCCCGTGCCACTCTATTGTGATAACACTGGAGCAGTTGCTCAAGCTAAGGAACCGAGAGCCCATCACAAGTCCAAGCACATTCTGAGACGCTTCCATCTTGTCCGAGAGATAATCGAGAGACAAGAAGTCTGCATCAATAGAGTGGATACAAAGAACAACATAGCAGACTCGTTCACTAAGGCTCTACCACAGCGGGAGTTTGATCGCCACCTCGATTGTATAGGGTTAAAGAATAAGAGCGATTGGCTTTAGTGCAAGTGGGAGATTGAAAGGATTATGCCCTATAAGCCAATATTTGTATCTCCCAGACCATTGTAAATTGACAAGTTAATAAAGGCAATATTTTTTCATCATTCGCTGTGTCATTATATGATGAACCCCATAGATTAGGGCTATGGTCCTAGGGCTATGATGAGATCATACCAGTGAGATCTAAGGCCATAAAATCCTAATCTAGAATATTCCTAGTCATAGGAACCCTGAGAAGGGCATCAGGGTTTCCGGTTAGACTGGCACATCCTATGTATGCTGAAAAGGGTGACTGCTCTCACAGTCACTTGTGTGGACACTAATACAAGGATGTGGGTGCTCATTAGCGAATGAGTTCACTGAATAGATCCAGTTTGAGAACATCTAATGGAGCCTTAGCTGCATGACAATAGATGTTTCTCATAGTGGGAGTTGTACAAGTAGTCCTATGACTTGAGACTGCCATAATACCTTATGTACATGAACCCATGCTTTGGTTCAATCTCAATCATGACACTGGGTCATGCATGAGGTTGATGCTGGGTATGGTGAATTGTATATGAAGGTAATGAGTAGGTCAACAAGGAATTGATCACTCCTAGTAGGAGGAGATTGCATCCAGCCAAATTAGGTCAGATGATGATTCAGGAAATCTTTGATCAAAGTACAGATATTAGAAATGATTTCTAATATCGAATTAATTGAATCATTAGTGTATGACTGAGCTGGGAATGAGTATAAGCTGGTTTTGACATGTTTCTATATCCATAGTTATATTCAGGATGCAAGATGATTGAAGGATCGAATTGTACGGGAACTTTCCACTGAAGGGTAGTTTTGGAATTTCACCAGAATTTCCATATCTTCCGGGTAGACATGACACATTGCTAGACGTCAATCTTGTCTTGTGGGTTGATCAAATTAAATGGTTTAATTGGATCACTAATTAGGAGGAGTCCTAATTGACTAACTCGAGTTAGCTCGATTTGACCTAAATCGATTAGAATGAGTTCTGATCAAATTAGGTCAACTTGCACTCGGACCCACTGCTGGCTAGGTATGGAACCCAATGGGTCACACACTTAGGACAGATAATCAAGGATTTAATTTGGAATTAAATCTCGTTTGCAGATGAACACACTAGCATGTGTTGCAAACCATGGCTTCTACTTGAATCGGATTCGAGTTAGGGTTCCGATTTGGTCTTTTTTAGATCCAAATTCATTCCGGTTTGAATCTAATTGAAGATTCAAGACATTGGGCTAATAGTAGGCTAGCATTGGGCTAATCTAAGAGGCTAAACCCCTTTCCCACATCGCCTAAGCCCCTTCCCCTCTCTTCCCACGCGCGCGCGCAGGAGAAGAGTCCACGCGCGCGTGGACTCTCTCCAAGGGCGTTTTTGCGTGAGAAAAGAAAGGGGATCGGCGTTTTGGCTGAAGGGGCGTGGAAGAGAGTCCACCTAGGCGTGGACTCTTCAAAAAATGGATTACCGTGAAAGAAAAAAAAAAAAAACATCGAAGGGGCGCGACTCTTCTCTTCTGCGCGCGCCCTTCTGTGTTTTTCGCGACTCTTTCTTGCGTCTTCCCATCCCAAAGGCCGTGAGATTAATTCAAGGGCCGTGAGATGAAGGGAAAGGATGTGAGAAGGGAGAGAGGGGCGTGAGAGGGTGATTTCAGATGGGTAGGCGCCTCTCTGTCGCCTATTTAAGGAGAAGACTTCACCGTTAAAAAAAAGGTAGATAAAAAAAAAAAAAAAAAAAACTATTCCAGATTTTCTACAGCGAAGCCTTGCTTCTATTTTCCCTCTCCCTCTCCAGAAGATTGTTTCCCCCTCCTCTCTTTCCTCTTTGATTCCTTTACAGAGCCTTGGCTCTGTCGAATCTCAGAACAGAAGGAGAGTCAGAGAGAAACTCTCCGACGGTAAAGGAAGAAGGCGCCTCTCCTTTCTTTCTTACATTAAGACAATCTTGTCTTAATTTTCTTCTCCCTCCAAGACAGCCTTGTCTCATTTTAGGACAAGGGCTTATTCTTAAGACAGAGTGTCTTAAGGGGCCAAAGTTGCTAGAAGACAAGGAGAAGGGTAAGAGAGAAGGTTTAGTCCCAGTTTGGCTAGAGGAGTCCTAGCCAATAGCCCATATATCAAGTTCTTGGGGTAGAACTTGATTGGAAGGAACCAAATTAAGGAGTCAGTGTCTTGATCATCTACCCGTGTGGATCACCATCGGAGGGCGGACAAGTGGACGCTGGTTTGTTCAAGAGGCTACTCAATTTGGAGTTCATTTCTGCATCAGACTGGTAATAGCGATCTGAGGTTAGTATTTAAACAATGTTTAAATTTGGACATGCATGTAGTCATAGTTTTTAATTGCTAATAAGGAGATTTGGGATTAGGGTTCAGACCTGGTTTCATAATTTTTGAAATCCACGCTTCCGCACTGGTTCAGGAACCCAACATCATATGTATCATAACATGATGTATCGATACATGATGTATCAAGGGTATTAACTATACAATGTATATCAAAACTTATGGAATTTTCAAATTTTGAAGTAAACTTAGGTTTCATCAAGTTTTCATGAATCAAACATTCATTTCATCAAGTTTTTATAACATATAGCATTTGTAAACAATTCTTGAGCAATTTTCATGAATCAATATAGATTTCCAAGAAATTTTCATGAATCAACATAACTTTCATGAATCAACAAAACTTCATAACTTTTATGAATCAACATAACTTCCATGAATCAATATAGCTTTTTCTTTTTCATGCCACACACAGTCTCCATTCTCCCCCTTTTTATCATCAACAAAGTATATGAGAAATGGATCATTCATTTATAACATTAATTCAATCATATCATTAATTCATTCATAACACTAATTCAAGTGAATATGTATTATAACAAGTGAAATATATATATATATGAAATAAGCCAGTACATAGCATATGTGATACTTTACAAATGTGCCACGACATGACAAAATAGTATCACACAATCAGAATACAACAAAATAAAATCTCAAAAACAAGGATAAAACCTAAACATCATAATGAAGGGCTAGGATCACTATCAGGTTCTTCCTCATCAGAGGAGGAACCAACTCTAGAATACCTGGACTAGGTTTGAACTTGGGGAACCTAGGGCGGAGATCCCTAATCCTAGTCCTAGTAGGTGTAGAAGTCCTAGTCACTTTAGATTTAGGTTTAACTTTGGTTTTTGATTTTGATGAAATAAGACAGGTGTAGGTCTGGCAGTAGGTGATCAACAGATAGGGCCAAAGTGCTGGTGGACGAAAGCATCTGAGTAGCCAGAGTCACTCCATCATCAGTAGATCCAGCAGCCTCCATACTATCCTGAGGCTCACCAACAGCAGGTGTGGCGTGATAAGGTGCATCAGTGCAATGTGTCGCCTGTCCCTGCCCCGCATGAGTGCTAGTACCAGTCCTAGTGCCCGTGCCAGTCACTGTGGAAGTAGAAAGTGCATGCTGGCTAGCCGCAGATAGTTGTCTCAATAAAGCCATAATATCATGAAAACCCTGCTGCATCTCAAACTGAAGTGAACTAATCCTCCTGTCAGTGTCAGTCCTGAGACAAGAAATCTCCTCCAAGACTCTCTAAAGTCTATCATCAGTATCATGTCTAGCAGTAGTAGGAGTCCTGACTGGTGAGTGAGGTGAAGTAGGAGCCGACTCGGATGGTCCAGCCTCATTAGTCTGTCCCTCAGTCTCCTCACCATGTCCCTGAGCAGCCTGTACATCATCATCTGAATCCTCTGAATGTGCTACAGGAACACCTGATGTCTTCCTGATCCAATTTCCATCAACTTTAATAAATCCCATTCTGGTTAGGGATTTCACAGTGCACCTGTCGATGTGCAGCAGCAGACGGTAGTCCTCTCCAGTAAGATCAAATCAGCATCCTGGAATAACAAAGTAAACACCATCCCGTAAGGCAAACTGGCTCGTGCCCTACGTACAGCCTCTCTCATCTGAGAAATCAAAAAAAATGGAAGTTGAGGGGCTCCCGCTCAATCAGTCGCCACATGAATATAAGATATCTCTCGCTAACCCAATCGAATCTCCCCGTCCGGGATAAGAAAATCCTGCTAATGTATTGATATTGTGCAATAGCCTCATCTCCAATGAGAGCTGATTTGCACTTACATGAATAATCCCTTTCACATTAGATCTTTCCAAAATGAGTCTAAGTGTCTTCACTTTTTCCTTCATTCTGCTCACTTATTTTTATGAATTTCCCTTTCACTATTCCTTCCAAATGAAAAGCTCCCAGTGACATGCTCTCAAAAAATTGATGAAACAAATTTGGATAAGTTGGAACATTCAATTTTCAATTAACAAAAATCCTTCCAACCTTGTTTTCAAGCCAAGCACCAATACTCAACTGTTCTTGTTCTAGAAAACTGAAATCGATGCACTTACCAGGGTGACTTGTCGATTTCCCATGGGTATGACTTGTCGGGGTGCATGGACTTCTTCCTCTTGCTCAATTGGCTGATCCTCTTGCGGAATCGAAGTATCCAATTGCCTCGTGCTCCTCCGTTCCTCAGCCATAGACCGAACTACTCTCCTTGCTTTCTTTGCCACAGCCTTGCAAGGTGCCATTTTTGCAAAGATTAACGATTTGAAGAGATTTGAGAGGGTTTTTGGAGAGTTTCCTAGTGTGGAGTGAGGAGTCGGCTAGAATGAAATGGTCAAAATCTAGAAAACACAATGAATAGGAAATACGAAAATCCTACTTAAAAAGCTTCGGCCCGACCTGCGAGTTGGCTCGCCGAGAGCCCTGAGAACTCAAGTCGACTCGAGCAAAATTCAAACTAAAGGTCAGAAAGGGTCAAACTCAGTTTCTAAAGGTTTCTAGAGTCTAAACTAGGTTGTCCTATGCTCTAAAAAAAATTTGAAATTTATAGATATTTTTCCTTAATTTCAAAATTAGGTCAAATAGGTCTAAAATGGGTCACATAGCCCTAATTCTCCTCTAATTTTCTCAAATCTATCTTGACTTAATGGTTTAGTAAAAATGTCCGCTAGTTGGTCTTTAGTATGTACAAATTCTAGTTCAACAATATTGTGTAAAACATGATCACGAATAAAATGATATCGAATTTCAATGTGCTTAGTTCATGAGTGTTGAATTGAATTTTTTGATAAATTAATAGCACTAGTATTGTCACATTTAATAAGAATTTTGGATTGGATACACATAATCTTCTAGTTGTTGCTTGATCCATAACACTTGAGCACAACAGCTCCCAGCAGCCACATATTCTATCTCAGCAGTAGATAGTGCTACAGAGTTCTCTTTGCGATAGTGCCAAGAAATCAAGTTAACACCTAGAAATTGACAGGTGCCACTTGTTCTCTTTCTATCTATTTTACATCCTCCATAGTCAGTATCAGAATAACTAATTAACTTCGATGATGTATGCTTAGAATACCACAAACCTACATTACAGGTGCCTTTCAGGTATTTAATAATTCTCTTAACAACTATGATGTGTGATTCTTTAGGATTAGATTGAAAACGTGCACACATACAAACACTAAATAATATATCAGGTCTACTAGCTGTTAAATAAAGTAATGATCCGATCATACCTCGGTATAGCTTTTGATCAACATTTGTGCCATTTTCATCTTTATCAAGTCTACATGCAGGACTCATTGGTGTTCCATTTACCTTGCTTGATTCCATGCCAAACTTCTTGATTATTTCTTTAATGTACTTGGCTTGGTTGATCAGAATACCTTCTTTAGTTTGTTTAATTTGAAGTCCAAGAAAGTAACTCAATTCACCTATCAAGCTGATTTCGAATTCTCCCTGCATTAGCTTAGCAAAGTCTCGACACAAAGATTCATCAGTAGATCCAAAGATAATATCATCAACATATATTTGAACAACTAAAATATCATTTTTCTTTCTTTGAATAAATAGTGTGGTGTCAACACTACCACTTACAAATTCATCAATAATTAAAAATTTACTTAGTCTATCATACCAGGCTCTAGGTGCCTGTTTCAGACCATATAAGGCTTTATTCAGTTTGAAAACATGATTCGAGAAAGTGTGATCGATAAAACCAGGAGGTTGCTCAACAAAAACTTTTTCAGATAAAAACCATTCAAAATGCACTCTTTACATCCATTTGAAATAATTTGAAATTCATAAAACATGCATAAGCTAATAGCAATCTAATAGCTTCTAATTTAGCTATTGGTACATAAGTTTCATCAATATCTATTCCTTCTTCTTGATTATATCCTTGTGCAACTAATCTAGCCTTATTTCTAATTACATTTTCATCTTCATCTAGTTTATTTCTATAAACCCACTTAGTGCCTATAACAGGATGATCATTGGGTCTTTCTACTAAGGTCCAAATATTATTTTTTCTAAATTGGTTTAATTCATCATGCATTGCTAACATCCAATTAGGATCAGTTTTGACTTCTTCTATATTATGTGGTTCTACATGAGAAATAAAAGCAATTAAATCATGTACATCTCTATGAGCAGATCTAGTTTTAACACCTTGAGATGGGTCTCCTATAATAATTCTTTAGGGTGTGATTGTACATACCTCCATTCTTTAGGTATATCATCATGCTCTTTACTCACCTCTTCTTTATGTGGTTCACTTGATTGTTTGTCTTAAGAGTCAAGTCTTTCATTCCATGTTGTAGAGTACCTGCATCATCATCAGCAAAATCTTCCTTTCTCGAAGATGTAATGTTAGATTCATTGAAAACAACATAACAGATTCTTCAACAGTCAAAGTTCTTTTATTGAAACTCGATAGGCATTACTATTTAAAGAATATCCAAGAAAAAGCCTCATCAGATTTTGCATCAAATTTACCAAGATTGTCTTTTCCATTATTAAGAACAAATATTTACATCCGAAAACATGAAAATATTTGATATTTGGTTTTCTATTGTTCCAAAATCATATGGGGTTTTTCTGATAATAGGTCTAATCAAAACTCTGTTTAAAATATAGCATGAGGTATTAACAGCTTCTGTCAAAAGTATTTTGGAAGATTTCCTTCACAAAGCATTGTTCTAGACATCTCTTCCAAAGTACAATTTTTTATTTATACAACACCATTTTGCTATGGTGTTCTAGGTATAGAAAAGTTATGATCAATACCGTGCTTCGTGCAAAAATGATTAAAATACTGATTTTCAAATTCGGTGCCATGATTACTACGAATTGAAATGACAGATAAGTTTTTTAAATTTGTAACTCTTTGTAAAACTTTTTGAATACATTAAAAGTATTATCTTTATGTGCAATAAATAAAACCCATGTGTATCTTGAAAAATCATCTACAATCACAAGTCCATATTTCATACCACCTAGGCTGGTAGTCCTAGTAGGTCCAAATAGGTCCATGTGAAGTAGCTCTAAGGGTCTAGAAGTTGAAACTATGTTTTTAGATTTAAAACTCGCCCTCACTTGTTTTCCTAACTAACATGCATCACAAATATAATCAAAATTAACTTTAAATTTCGACAAACCTTTGACTAAATCTTTTGCAATAAGTTTAGCTATTGTGTCCATACTAGCATGACCAAGTCGTCTATGCCATAGTAAATTTGATTCCTTGCTCTTGTCTATCATTGCTACAAGACTTGTATTACTTGACATAGCTAGATCATTAAGATCTACCACATAAATGTTACCAAGTCTGTGTCCAATAAATTTAGTACTAGAGTTAAGTGGATCAACTACTATACACATTGATGACTTGAAGAATACATTAAAACAAATGTCACATAGCTGACTAATACTTAAAAGATTATGCTTTAATTTTTCTACAACACATTTTCAATAAATGTAGGAGTAATTTTGATTTTACCAATACCGATTATCCTTCCTTTTCTATTGTCACCAAATGTTACCTTTCTACCATCCTTCTGTTCTAGAGTGAAAAATTGATCAGCATCATTAGTCATGTATCTTGAATAGCCGCTATCCAAATACCATCTTTTCTTTATACTTGTGGCTGCAATACATCCCTGCAAAAGAATCATTTAATAAATTTAGGTATCCAAGCTCTCTTGGGTCTCTGCAAGTTAGTGGAAATGGTTCCTTTTGGAACCCAAACTTTCTTAATTTCTTTTTGCCATTGTATTTCAAATGATATTCAAATGCTTTATGACCAATATTATTATATGCATAGCATACAATCTTTAAATTTGAATAATAACCATGAGATGATGCAAATTTAGGTCTAACACGTTTTGAACTAATGAACTTAGGAGTATATGAAGTAGAAGTTGAAGATTTGTTTGAAATAGAGCCTTTATAACCAATTCCAAATTTATTATTTGTTTCTTTTTGATCCTTTAAAATTAATTCAAGTTTGCTAGAACTTAGAATTAATTTTTCAACTAAGGGTTTCAATTTTTGAACTTCTTTCTTTAGGTCATCATTTTCATTTTTCAAAACCTTATTTTTCTTAAAAAGCTCTTCTTTTTCAACTTGAACAATCTTAAGTCTTTCACAAACCAATTTAATTCTCTTTGTAAGATTTGTTTCTTTCACAAAATTCATTCTTGTCTTTTTCAAAAATGTCACATTGATTTTTTAAATCTATCATTTTTAAACCAGCCTTTTTGTATTCTATCAATAGTTCATAAAAAGTATTATGCAATTCATCATAAGTGAATTCCTAATTATATTCAGAAGTACTTACCTCGTCCTCCAAACCCAAAAGACAGATTTATGCCATTTTTGTTGTCTTTTCATCCTCTTTAGTGGATATAGTTTCATCACTATCACTCCAAGCAGCTAGCATTACCTTCTTCTTTTAAAGAATATATTTTTCTTCCCTTCAGGACAAACAGGATGGATGTGTCCTTGCTTCTTGCATCCGTAGCAGATAGGTACTTGATATTTTTTTTTCTCTTTATCTTTATCTTTTTCTTTTCCAAAGTCACCTTTTTTATAATGCTTTCTCCATCTGTTTGTTTTTCTTCTGATCATAAACCTTTTAAATTTTCTCATGACTAGGGTAATTTTATCATTTCCAAGATCATCATCATCTGATGAATCAGATTCTTCATTCTTATCTTCCTCGATAGCTTTAAATGTAATGGCCTTCTTTCTTTTTGCATCTTCTTCAGTCCTTTATTGCATAGCCAATTCATGTGTGATTAAGGATCCAAGTAGTTCATTTAGTGGCAGTGTATTTAGGTCCTTTGCTTCTTGAATTGCTGTCACTTTGGCTTCCCACTTATCTAGCAAAGATCTTAAGACTTTTTGGACAAGATCAGCATTAGAACAAGTTCTACCCAGACTCTTGAGACCATTTATGATATCAGTAAAATAAGTATATATAGCAGATATAGTCTCATTAGGATCCATTTTAAACAGCTCATAATTATACACAAGTAGATTGATTTTTGATATCTTAACTTGAGAAGTGCCTTCGTGTGTGATTTCTAATTTGTCCCAAATTTCTTTGACAGAATTGCAAGTTGAAATTATGTTAAACTCATTTGGATCCAAAGCACAATACAATAAATTCATTGCTTTGGCATTCAATTCAGCTAATTTCATATCATTCTCGTCCCAATCCTCTTCTGGTTTGGGAACCTCTACATCATTAACTTTAATTATGGGTGTGTGAGGTCCTTTCATAATAATTTTCATAAGTGAAAGTCTACGGCTTGAATGTATATCTTTATTCTTGCCTTCTAATAAGTATAATTAATTTCGATGAAAAGTGGTGGTCTATTTGGATTGACCTTCGACCAATGAAGTGCTCATGGGATGTGCCATATATCTTTACTCTAACTAACTTTCAGGGACTCTACTCTGATACCACTGGTTGCCCAGGTGGCTTCCCAAGAGGGGTGTGACTTAGGATTAAAAAACTTTTACAAGTATGTGCACTTTGAAATTCTTTTAGTGTAGAAGTGAAGTGTGCAAAGCGAAAGTAAATAAATTGAAGAAATAAAGCAATGGAAGCACAATCATAAATACCAAGAAATAGAGTGGTTTGGAGCAACCGGCTCCTATATCCACTACCCAAGGACCACTTAGGATTTCCACTATATCCCCCAATTAAAATACAGTCAGATTATTTTAATAGGCTCACAATCCAAACCTATACACTTTGATTTTATCGAGATCACCAAAGAAATCCTAACTCCCTTTGGTTTTACACGGGATCACCAAAGAAAACCCAAACACTTGGTTTTAAATCGGAAAAACCAAGAATCCAAACTTAGGTTTTAAGAGGTTTACCTAAAAACCTTTAACTCTCTCTTAAGACACAGCCCCTTGCTGTTCTTAGAGAGTAAACAAAGATAAAGACAATATAATCAAGCAACTACAATAAATCAAGTTTGTTTTGGTATTGCCGATATAGATCAAGATGAAGTCAAGCCTTGAGTGCTCTTCAATGCTGCTTCTTCCCTTCTTTAATGAGTGGATTCAATGATGGAGTAGAGTTGGTGAAGCTTTGAATCCAACTTGAATGCTCTTTGAGGTAGGTAGTTGAGTGACTTGAAAGCTCTTTGATTTCTCAAGAAAATTCAATAATAAATCTCCAAAAATTGTTTAATCCTTCAAAAATAATCCTCTTTATAGTTTTTCATGAGATATGGCCATTGTCGGGCCTTGAAATTCATGAAATGGCTATTGGAGATGAATTGGAGTTCAAATTTCAATTTCAGCAACTAGCCGTTGGAGTGCAGAAAACGGCTCCACGAGCCGGCTCGAGCTCCAGGAGTTGGCTCAAAGTCTCAGATAGGCCAAAAATAAACTTCTGTGGGAGCTGGCTCTTCAAGCTGGAGTCGGCTCTTGCCTTCTATCTTTCAGTCAAGTCAAAACATACATACCTAGAATCGGCTCTTGGACTAGGAGTCGGCTCTAGTTCTTAGAACTTCAAAAAATATATTTCTGGAAGAGTCAGCTCTTGGATTGGGAGTCGGCTTTTGGTTCTAAAACTTTGAAACTTTCTCCGTGCCGTGCCACCATGAGTCGGCTCTTGCAAGTCTTTAAAAATTACTTCAAGCTTCTCCAAAAATCTTCAACATTGAATCAACTATAAGCTAATCTACATACTCTATCAAATTTTCACATTTTAAGCCCATTTTACATGATTACAACATTCATAAGTTAGGGCTTTTACAAACTCAATTGAATTACCCTTAAGTAAATTTGAAAATCATTTAAAACAAAGGTAACCAATTCCTGCAAAACTTCTTAAATAATTTGAGAAGAGTTAGTATCAAATACATGCTCCAATGTTTTGTGATCATCAAAATCATTCCAGGGATCAACATATATTTCACTGAATGTGGCCCACCTATGGAGCACTTTGTTGTCAAGGATTGCTCATGAAGGATATGAATATAAGTGTCCCTCAGACATGAGATCATCATGGTGACTTGCAAGCAAGTCACTATGCTTTAGTACCAGACTACCTGAATTTCTGAATTTCTAATGATATAAGGTTTCTAGGTATAGTCAAGTACTTGTGAAGTTTATGTATGGATCAAGATGGGATTGATCGCTTCAAGTTGTTGGAGATGATGCTTCACTATGTTTCAATTTAGCAAAATCTTGGCCAAGATAGTTCTTGTAAAGAGTCACAAGATTTATAAGGTTGAGATATAATATGGATGTACTAATTAAGGGTTGACAGTTTAACCCTAAAGTCATCTTGAGCATTTAAGGGTCAAAGGGATGAATTATATGGTAACCATATGCCAAAGGTTCTTGAATATTATTTTATAACTATTTGACCTATCCGGACATCGTGTATCATTGTTAGATGGTCACTTTGATTAGTACAAAATTTGTTCATGTGCTACCCGCTTAGTATTCAAATCTATAAGGTCACATATAATAGATGTTCCTGACTAAATGATGGTTGATCAATGATTATGAATTATTTAGGGTTTAATCATTAATATGGTTGATGATTAATATTAAGTTGACTCATCCATATCATTAGTGATTTGACTCATCAATGATTCATTATGAGTTAATGAATTATGCAAGGATTAATTAGCAATTGATTACTAATTAGGCGAATTTGATTGAGCAATGAGATTTGGATCAAGTCTAATTGAATTGGATTCAATTAGGTTGACCCAATTTGGTTATGAAATAACCAATCACTAAGGAGGTTTGATTTCTAATTTGATTAGGACTTGGACTCAATTAATTTCTAATTGGATTAGGATTTAATAAATAATATTAGGTTTCTAATTTGATTAGGTTCACTTATCTCTTGAGATCTAACAAAATATGATTTAGTTTAAAATCAAATTCAATCAAGCTCGAGTCAGATTAGATTGGACCACATCCATGCACCTAAAGTCCCATGCTTCATGTGAATTCAAAATTTGAATTTTGAATTCAAATTGGGATTTGAATTTTGAATTCAAATTGGGATTTGAATTTTGAATTCAAATTGGGATTTGAATTTTGAATTCAAATTGGGATTTGAATTTTTGAATTCAAATTGGGATTTGAATTTGAATTTAATTTTAAATTTAAAATGAGTTGGTTTTAATTTTGAATCAAAACCACCTCACCACATCCTAACCCTCCTAACTCCCTAGCTTCTCTTGGATGCCACCTTTTAATAAGGATTAAGACTGGGTGTGTGGGTGTGTAAGAATTTTGAAAAGAGTGTTTTCATAAAAAGGAAAAACGGTTGGGAAGAGTTCTTCTAAGAGGAATAGCTCTTGGGCATGGGATCCAAGAGTTCTCTAATAGGGTTGGGAAGAGAGAAAGAAAGGGATCCAAGAGTTCTTCTAATAGGGTTGGAAAAGAGAAAGAAAGGGATCCAAGAGTTCTTCTAGTCTCTTCTCCACTTTCTTCCCCCTCCTCATTTCTTTCCAGGTGTTCTTCTTCATCCTCTAGAGAGTCCAAGTGATCTGAAGGAGTGATCAGCCATCAAAGGGTCTCTATAAAGAGCTAGTACATTATGGTGATCAATAGTATAGAACTTTGTGTGGACATCCTATAAAGGCCATACATGTTTGTAGCTTGGAAGATCCTTCATTCCATAGAATTCAGAAGTGGAGTTCTTCAACCCATGCTCAATTAAAGAGTTCAGATTATATATATGCATTATAATCATGTTATAGATCCTATATATATCTTGTATATCATAGATATGATTTACATTATAGTATTTATCACATAGATATTATATCTGCTTTTAATTTTTAGATTATATATATGCATTATAATCATGTCATAGATCCTATAGTAGGCATTTTTAAAATTTAATCTTATGCATGATAGATTAATTAGATTAATCTTTACATATTTTATTATGAAAAATTTTAATAAAGTTTTGAAAACATGCATGAATTGCCTACCGTTCCGTTCAATTTGGTCCTTACTAATTTTTATCCATTCCTCTCACTTATAACTTTTATAAATTGATCCTAATCATCAATCATATTGATAATTAGATCATGATCCAATCATTCAATCAAGTTAAACTTATATTGTGTATCACCTTACAGGTTCTATTATATTTGATAGTAAGGGAGATCATAGTATCATCAAAACTCCTTCAATGGATTGGAATGATTTCAACTCACCCGAACAAGGACCATCGATCTAAAGATAATCCTTGTGAGTTCTCATAATCTCCAATGATACTTAGCAGCATGTACTGGCAATTCAGTAGAACATAATATATAGAATCCCTAGGTGTCATTATCGTGTGATTCGGTTCTTCTGTCATAAGTCTTGACAGGATGGAGGTTATGGAAAACTTATCAACCCCTCCATCTATCATATATAAGATTTATTTGCTTAAGTTTAATTTTTGATATCTTTTGGAAACCCTTTTTCATTCATTATATTACTGTGGCCATGATCTTAATGTCTCAGCTTCATAAATCACATAGAACTATTCCTTAACTGCTAAGGTTAATAGATCCTATCTAGATATGCACCCTACTTCTATAGTGAACTTAATTTAGCCAACATCAATCATAAGGATCCAAAGACTAGGAGATCAAGTGATTATGCAGTCAAACTATATCAAGCTTATCATGAGTAGCCGAGGCATTGCCAAACAAAGAACTACTCATAGTACTATAGCATCAAGAAGTCACTGATGAGTGAGTAAACATCAAAGTGACTTCTTGTATGGTTATGCTTGTATGTTTGTTCTCCAACAACTACTTACACTCTTGTTTTAGCATCCCCATGCTATAGACTTGACACTTATCATTCCAAAGGAAAATGATTTATGCATCGATCTGGATGGATCGATCATCATCCCCGTGATAATCTAGCGATTGGAAGAAATTTAGGAATTAATCTATAATGACACATACTTCAAATTTTCAATCCTTGAGAATATGTGTCATCATCTATTAATTCCTTGATGATTCAAGGATATATTACACAAGAATCAAAATAATAGTCTATTTAATTGATAAATAAATAAATTAAGTATAAAAGTTATGACCTAGAAAGTTACTATGTGTTGGTCATATTGGCTTCTAAGGCATACATCTAACATTCCTCCCTTTATGGATGCCTTCTCTGGCTACAATCAGAAATGGATGTCGTCGAAGATGAGGAGAAGATGCCTTTATAATTGACCATGGGCTCTCGTGTTATAGGGTCTGGCCTTTGGGCTTAAGAATGCAAGTGCCACCTATTAGTGGTTGGTGAGTAGGATCTTCAAAGATCAAATCAATCCAAACATAGAGGTATATATTAATGATATACTAGTCAAAAGCTGATCTACTTATGATCACATTGCTAACCTCCAAGAAACTCTCAACACCCTGTGCTACCATAAAATGAAGCTAAATCTGGTGAAATGTACATTTGGAGTTATATCCAAAAAACTCCTAGATTTCATGGTCTCACATAGAGGCATTGAGGCCAATCCAAAGAAGATTGGGATGATCCAACAAATAACTCCTCCAAAGATGATCAAGGAGGTTCAGCACCTCACTTGCAAAGTAGTTGCCCCCAATTAGTTCTTGTCCAAATCAGCTAAAAGGTGTCTTCAGTATTCAAAATCCCCAAACAACCGAAGGACTTCCAATGGACCATAAAGGGTGAAAAGTCATTCAAGGATTTAAAGAAATACATTAGCTTTGCCCCATTATTGAGCAAACCCAAACCTGGTGAAGAGCTTTTCCTCTATCTTGCCATATCATCTATGGTAATAAGTTTGGTACTCATTCAAGAGGAAGGAAAGATCTAGAAGCCAGTCTACCATATAAGCAGGTTCTCCATGATACGAAAACCCGAAATACTTGGCTTGAAAAGTTGATCTTTGCCTTACATATTTCTACTAGGAAGCTTCATCCTTACTTTCAGGCCCATACTATTATTCTTCTTACTGATAAACCCTTGAAGACCATATTTTATTGACTAGAAATGAATAGCCAAATGGGTGCTCAAGCTTTCAGAGTTTGATGTAAGGTTTTGCCCAAGGCCTTCAATTAAAGCCCAAGTTCTAGTGGACTTCATCCTTGAATGTTTAATCCTGGATGAAAAAGGTTCTCAGAATGAAGAAATAACCAAGGTCGACCCAGAGAAGTAATGGATTTTGTATGTTGATGGCTCATCCATCTCCATAGGATCGAGGGTGGGTCTCATTCTGACTAGTCCTAAAGGAGATGTCATTGAGTATGCCTTGTGCTTCAAATTCCTAGCCACCAAATGAAGTATAATATGAAGCTTTAATGACTAGGCTTAAGATTGCAAAGGAGGTGGAGTCCATCACCTCATGGTCTTCAATGACTCCTAACTAGTGGTCAGACAAGTTAAAGTTAACTACGAGGCTCGAGAGGAAAATATGAAGAAGTATCTCCATAAGGTAAAATACTTGATCTCACAATTTTAAGCCTTAATGTTTAGCAAGTCCCAAAAGCAAGAAAAACTAGGGTTGATGCATTATCAAAGCTGGTGGCGTCTCTGCCAGTCGATCTTTGAAAGGGTACATTTTCTGAGGTGTTGAAATAGTCAAGTCTCGAGGAGTCTCAAATTTTTTATAGATTGATGACGAGCCTAGTTGGATTGATCCTCTATTCAAATATCAGAGGCAAGGTGAACTATCGCATGATTAGAAGGAAGCTTGGAAGATAAGGCACCAAGCATCCTACTATATTTTACATGATGGTAAGTTATGCAAGTGGTCATTCTCATTACCTCTATTGAAGTACTTGTAACCATCCAAAGTAGATTACACCCTAAGGGAGGTTCATGAAAGAGTTTATGGGAACCACCTAATGTGCAGGTCCTTAGCCTACAAGATATTTTGGCAAGGCTACTACTAGCCCAATATATAGTAGGATGTAGTTGAGTTTGTATAGAAGTGTGACCAAAATGCTACTATCCAACATCTACCATAGTGCTCCTAACTCCAATCGCTGCTCCTAGGCCTTTTGCCTAGTGAGGGATTGTTGGTTTTAGCCCTTGATTTTAATGACTAACAAAACGTTGAGTACATATTTTATACTAATGATTCAATTATAGTTATGAGTTTCAGGATACAGGCATCTCAAATTTTTAATATAAAAGTATCATGGCACTCATTGAAAGCTGAGCAATTTTCATGATTTAAGAAGTCTTCTCATATGAAAAAGCCCTTAAAATAGATCAATCGAAGCTTTACAAAAAGAGTATTGAAGTTTTATTGAAGAGCATTTTGAATATTGAAGGTTGGCACATGTTTCTATCAAGTTGCAGAGTCAAGTGTCGACTCATGGCACACTAAGTGTCGACACTTCAGAAACTGGCACGTAGAAAATTCTTTTGGCATGCTAAGTGTTGACTCATAGGAATCAAGTATCGACTCACAGAAATCAAGTGTCGACTCATGGAAACGAAGTGTCGACTCAAGGTCTAAGATTTTTCAAGTTACATAACTATGCCATTTGGAGTTTTTGTGTCAAGTGTCGACTCAGGAAATGCAAGTGTCGACTCAGGAGATTCAAGTGTCGACTCATATGGTTCAAGTGTTGACTCATAGCCTGAGAACAAAAAAAGGATAGAACCCTGGTTTTTCAAGTGTTTATACCTAGTGTTGACTCATGTAACCCAAGTGCTAACTCATGAAGACTCAAGGGACTCACAGAAGTCAAGTGTCGACTCACAGGTTCTAACAAAATAATGGCTATATTTTTTGAGAGGTAGATTTAATCTCTACAAGCTCTCAATGGCTAGTTTTGCTCCTTCAACAGTCTTAAACCATTTTTGGAAGTTCTTTGAGTATTTAAGCTTCACCAAACTCATTCATTAAGCATTGAACATACAAGAAACAAACATTCCCTAAGAACTTCACTTCCAAAGCCAAAAAGAAAGAAAAAGAAAAGATTCCACTAAAAAAACTTACAAGCCTTTCATTTCAGCATTCCAAAAATATCTTTGAAGTGATTTCAAAGAGAAGTCAAGTCAAGAAATCATCAAGAGCCTCAAAACTTTCATATTCCACTCTATAAGAGACTTTGATTGTGCTTTTATTCTTGTATCTTTGACTTTATTCTTTGTTGACCTAGCTTTCATGAATTTTGAAACTAGGTTGTTAAGGTTGTTGGTGAGCCAAAGTGACAATACCAACAAGGGTTTGACTTGTGAGCTCGAAGACAAAATAAGTTGTAAAGATTGTTGGTGAGCCTAGGTGACAAAAGCAACTTAAGTTTTGACTTGTGAGCCTTGGAAAACAAGTCGGCTATAATTTTGAAGAGATTATAATGAAATTCCAAAGGGAGGCTTGGGAATGAATGTAGGTGCTTGGATTGCACCGAACTACTATAAAACTTTGTATTTATATATGATTGCTCTCTATTGCTTGCTCTTTATTCCTTGCATTTAATTTGTTGTTATTTGTTACTTTTAGAGCTAAATCACTTTGCTTCATAAACACTTCAAGACCAGTACATAATTGTTTAAATTTTTAAAAGACCCAATTCACCCCCCTCTTAGGCTCTATTTTTAGGCAACAAGTGGTATCAGAGCACCGGTACTCTACTTGTAGGTCCAACGATCTTGAGTAAAAGATCATGGCAGCCCCAATTGGTATGGGTGTTGTAGAAGGACAAGCCTTTAACCGTCCCTCATTGTTTAATGGCATAAATTACACATACTAGAAGACACGCATGCGCATTTACATTCAAGCCATTGACTATAACATGTAGAGTGTAGGGTTCGGGAACCAGTGCGGAAGTGTGGATTTCAAAAACTTTATGAAATCAGGTCCGAACCCTAATCCCAAAATCTCCTTATTAGCAATTAAAACTTATGACTACATGCATGTCCAAATTTAAACATAGTTTAGATACTAACCTCAGATCGCTATATCCAATCTGATGTAGAAATAAACTCCAAATGGAGTAACCTTTTGAACACACCAGGCGTCCACTTGTCCACCCTCCGATGGTGATCCACACGGGCAGATGATCAAGACAGTGACTCCTCAATTGGGTTCCTTCCAATCAAGTTCTACCCCAAGAACTTGATATATGGGCTATTGGCTAGGACACCTCTAGCCAAACAGGGACTAAAACTTTCTCTCTTACCCTTCTCCTAGTTTTTTTTGCAATTCTGGCCCCTTAAGACACTCTTGTCTTAAGAATAAGCCCTTGTCCTAAAATGAGACAAGGCTTGTCTTGGAGGGAGAAGAAAATTAAGACAAAGTTGTCTTAATGTAAGAAAGAAGAAAAGAGGCGCCTTCTTCCTTTACCATCGGAGAGTTTCTCTCTCTGACTCTCCTTCTGTTCTGAGATTCGACAGAGCCTAGGCTCTGTAAAGGAATCAAAGAAGAAAGAGAGGAGGGGGAAACAGTCTTCTGGAGAGGGAGAAGGAAAGAGAGCAAGGCTTCTCCGTAGAAAATCTGGAATTCATTTTTTTACGGTGAAGCCTTCTTCTTAAATAGGCGACAGAGAGGCGCCTTCTCCTTCTGAAAAATCCTCTCACGTCCCTCTCTCCCTTCTCACGTCTTCTCTCTTAATCTCACGGCCCTTGGGATTAATCTCACGGCCTCTGGGATTAATCTCACGGCCTTTGAGATGGACAGACGCGAAGAGGGATCGAGAAAAACTCAGAAGGCGCGCGCAGAAAAAAAGAGTCGCGCCCCTTCGGTGTTTTTTTCTTTCTTTTCACCGTAATTCCTATTTTGAAGAGTCCACGCCTAGGTGGACTCTGATCCACGCCTTATCAGCCAAAAGACGCCGTTCCCTTCTTTCTTTTTCACGCAAAAACGCGATTTGGAGAGAGTCCACGCGCGTGTGGACTCTTCTCCTTGCGCGCGCGCGCGTGGGAAGAGAAGGGGAGGGGTTTTAGGCGATGTGGGAAAGGGGTTTAGCCTCTTAGGTTAGCCCAATTGCTAGCCTATTGTTAGCCCAACGTTTTAAATCTTCAATTAGATTCAAACCGGAATGAATTTGGATCTAAAAAGACCAAATCGGAACCCTAACTCGAATCCGATTCAAGTAGAAGTCATGGTTTGCAACACATACTAGTGTGTTCATCTGCAAACGAGATTTAATTCCAAATTAAATCCTTGATTATCTGTCCTAAGTGTGTGACCCATGGGTTCCATACTTAGCCAGCAGTGGGTCCGAGTGCAAGTTGACCTAATCTGATCAGAACTCATTCTAATCGATTTAGGTCAAATCGAGCTAACTCGAGTCAGTCAATTAGGACTCCTCCTAATTAGTGATCCAATTAAACCATTTAATTTGATCAACCCACAAGACAAGATTGACGTCTAGCAACGTGTCATGTCTACCCGGAAGATATGGAAATTCTGGTGTAATTCCAAAACTACCCTTCAGTGGAAAGTTCCCGTACAATTCGATCCTTCAATCATCTTGCATCCCGAATATAACTATGGATATGGAATCATGCCAAATCCAGTTTATACTCATTCCCAGCTCAGTCATACACTAATGATTCAATTAATTCGATATTAGAAATCATTTCTAATATCTATACTTTGATCAAAGATTTCCTGAATCATCATCTGACCTAATTTGGCTGGATGCAATCTCCTCCTACTAGGAGTGATCAATTCCTTGTTGACCTACTCATTACCTTCATATACAATTCACCATACCCAGCATCAACCTCGTGCATGACCTAGTGTCATGATTGAGATTGAACCAAAGCATGGGTTCATGTACATAAGGTATTATGGCAGTCTCAGGTCATAGGACTACTTGCACAACTCCCACTATGTGAAACATCTATTGACATGCAGCTAAGGCTCCATTAGATGTTCTCAAACTGGATCTATTCAGTGAACTCATTTACTAATGAGCACCCACATCCTTGTATTAGTGTCCTACACATGACTGTGAGAGCAGTCACCGTTTTCAGCATACATAGGATGTGCCAGTCTTACCGAAAAACCCTGATCCCCAACTCAGGGTTCCTATGACTAGGATATTCTAGATTAGGGTTTTAAGGCCTTAGATCTCACTGGTATGATCTCATCATAGCCCTTCAACCATAGCCCTAATCTATGGGGTTCATCATAATGACACAGCGAAATGAAAAAATTATTGCCTTTATTAATTTGTCAATTTACAATGGTCTGGGAGATACAGATATTGGCTTATAGGGCATAATCCTTTCATAGAGGACTATTGTTAAAGGTCCTCATCAGCCTACTATCTTGATTAATGGCATTCCCACTCCTAAAATGGAAGATGATAGGGATGAGAATGACATTAAGCAAATAGAGCTTAATGCAAAGGCTATGAATCTATTGTTTTGTGCTTTAGATCCAAGCGAATTCAATAGAATTTTAAATTATCTCTCTACAAAAGAATATGGGACATACTTGAAGTTACCCATATGGGTACTCATCAAGTGTAAACTACAAAGTTAACATGCTCATTCATACATATGAAATATTTAAAATGGAACCATTTGAATCTATTAATGAAATGTATACTAGATTCACTAATATTATGAATGGCATGATAAGCTTGGGTAGAGTCATTTCTAATGGTGAACTTTTTAATAAACTTTTCAGGTCTCTTCTGGCTTCTTAGGATGCTAAAGTCATCGCTATAGAAGAAGCCAAAGATGTAAATACTCTTTCACTCGAGCAACTTTTGGGCTCATTGATGACTTATGAGCTCTCGAAATAAAAGACAGTGGACTATGACAAGAAGAAGAAAATGATTACCTTCAAGTCCACTACCAAGAAGAACCAAGTGATTATTCTTATAAGGAAGATGATGAAAATGAAATGCTCTTATTGCAAGGAAGTTTAGGAGGTTTATAAGGAAGAAGAAATACAACTTCAAGAAGAAGCCTCAAAAGGGAGAGCCTAGTAAAGAGAAAGAAAAAGAGAAAGAAAGGGAGCAACCTACTTTCTTTGAGTGCAAGAAACCCTGTCACTTCAAGTTGGACTACCCCTTACTCAAGAAGAGTAGAAGAAAATAAGAAAGAAATCCATGATGGCCACCTGGAGTGAGAGTGAGGACTCAAGCTTAGATGAAGAGCAGCAAGAGGTTGCAGATTTCTGTTTAATGGCAAACAATGATGAGGTAATGCCTAAATCTGAAAATTAGTTTACCTTTGAAGAATTGCATGAAGTTTTGATGAATTAGTAGTTGAATTTCAAAAACATAAAATGAAACACAAAGAACTAAAGAAGCAAAATTTGGAATTGGTTAAAACAAATGATAGGTCTTTGATTGAAAATTATTGTTTGCTTCAAGAAAATAAGAAGCTAATTGATAAAATTATCTTTTTGAAAAAAGAAAAGGAAGATTTAAAAAAAGAAAATTGTTTGCAACAGCTAAAATTTTGCTAAACAAAACAAAGAACTTTTGCAAGAAAACAAGAAGTACAAGGGTGAGCTTGAAAAATTAAACCATTTATTAAATGTTTACTTATAGTTCTAAAAACTCAATATGCTTTCGAATAATCAAAGAGCTATTTTGAACAAAGCTAGATTAGGTTTCAGAACTCAAAACAATAAAAGATTTTTATGAATTTCTTTGAGCCTGCTTCATCCTCTATTACTTGTTATTCTTGCGGCAATATGGACATAATTATATTTGTGTAATAAAGAAAATTGAACAAAATTAGAAAAGTTTGGGTTCCAAAAGTAACCATCACAACTGATCCTAAAGGACACAAGATGACTTGGTACCTAAAGTCTCCACCTGATTTTTTGTTGTAGGTGTGCCTTGCAACCAACAAAAATTGTGGTGCCTCAATAGCGATTGCTCAAGGCACATGATTGGAGATGTAGAGCAGTTCTCCTCACTTGAATATCAAAATGATGAAAATGTGACCTTCGATGATAATGGAAAGGGCAAGATTGTTGGCATTGGTAAAGTCCATATCATCCCCTTTACTTATATAGATAATGTTTTTTATGTTAATGGTTTAAAGCATAATTTACTTAGTATTAGCTAGTTTTGTGATAAAGATTTTAAAATTATTTTCGAATCTTCCATGTACATTGTTTCTAGTCTTGATGACAATGGCATCAAGTTTATTAGTCATAGGCATGGTAATATTTATATGGTTGATCTTAATGATCTTCCTATTTAAAACGGTCAATGCCTAGTGGCAATGGAAGCCAAGATCAATGAAACTAGTTGGCTTGGCATCGTAGACTAGGACATGCTAGTATATATTTGCTTTCAAAACTTTGCTAAAAGAATTTAATAAAAGACTTGCCAAAACTTAGTTTTGAAAAGGATAGATTTGTAGTGCTTGCCAACTTGGAAAACAAACTAAATCTTCTTTTAAATCAAAAGGAATAGTCTCTATATCTAGACCCCTAGAATTACTTCATATGGACCTCTTTGGACCTACTAGAATATCTAGTTTGAAAGGCAAGAAGTATGGTCTAGTTATTGTAGATGATTTCTTATGTTTTACATGGGTCATGTTTTTAGCTCACAAAGATGAAACTTTTTCTGCATTCATTAAATTTCATAATAGAGTCTCAAATAAAAAAGGTGTTTCAATTAAATCTTTGAGTGATCATGGTATAGAATTTGAAAATCATGATTTTGAAAAGTTTGTAATGAAAATGGCATTCATCATAATTTTTCTATACCTAGGACACCTCAACAAAATGGGATGGTGGAAAGAAAAACAGAACTCTTGAAGAAATGGCATGCACCATGCTTTACAAAAATGATTTGCCTAGGTATTTTTGGATGGAAGCCATAAATACTGCTTGCTATGTTTTAAATCGTGTTTTAATCTGGCCTATTTTAAAGAAAACACCTTAGAGCTTTGAAAAGGTAGGAAACCTTCAATTAAGTATTTTCATATTTTTGGATACCATTATTTCATTTTAAATAATGGCAAGGACAATCTAAGCAAATTTGATGCCAAGTCAGATGAGAGTATCTTTTTAGGTTACTCTACATCTAGCAAGGCACACAAGGTCTTCAACAGAAGGACACCTATTATTGAAGAATCCATCAATGTTGTGTTTGATGAAACTAATCAAAAATCTTCTAGAAAAGAATATTTTCTTGATAATGAAACAGGTATCCAAAGAACTGAAGAAGTGAACAATAATAAAGAGCCCTCCAAGGAGCAAGATGATAATAAAATAATGAAAGAGAATAAGTACAAGGAGTTGAAGCATCATCAATATTAAATCCATTGCCAAAAGAATGGAGGTATGCTCATGGACATCCCAAAGAACTTATCATTGGTGATCCATCAAAAGGAGTAAGCACTCGTTCCTCATTAAGAAATGTATGTGATTATTTAGCTTTTATCTCTCAAGTAGAACCTAAATCTATTAAGGAAGCTGAAAATGATTGTAATTAGATAAATGCTCTGCAAGATGAACTAAATCAATTTTAAAAAAATAATGTTTGGACTTTAGTTGAAAGACCTACTAATATTTCAATAATTGGTACAAAATGGATTTTCAAAAATAAGCTTGATGAAAATGGAATAGTTGCCAAATGATACAATCAGGAGGAAGGGATTGATTTTGATAAAACCTTTGCTCCTGTTGCAAGACTTGAAGCAATTAGGCTATTATTTGTATTTATATGTTTTATGGATTTTAAACTATTTCAAATGGATGTTAAAAGTGCCTTTTTAATGGATTTATTGAAGAAGAGGTTTATGTCGAACAACCTCCCAGTTTTGAAAATCATGAATTTCCAATCATGTTTTTAAACTTCATAAAGCTTTTTATGGTTTGAAACAAGCTCCAAGAGCTTGGTATGATAATTGAGTTTCTTCTTGCTTAAAAATGATTTTTCTAGAGAAAATGTAGTCACTACATTATTTCTGAAAAAGAAGAATGATAATCTTGTAGTAGTATAAGTTTATGTGGATGATATCATATTCGGTGCTACTAATGAATGGCTTTATCAAGAGTTTGCAAAGTTAATATAGGGAGAGTTCGAGATAAGCATGTTGGGAGAGCTTAATTTCTTCCTCAGACTCCAGATCTAGCAAACAAAAGAGAGAATCTTCATCAACCAAGCTAAGTATACAAAAGAAATATTTAAAAAGTTTGGGATGGAGAGCACCAAGCCATTAGGTACGCCTATGAACTTCTCTTGTAAGCTTGACAAAGTTGAATCAGGTAAATCTATAGACCAAAAGCTATATAGAGGAATGATTGGTTCATTACCATATCTAACTACTAATAGGCCAGATATAATATTCAGTGTTTGTATGTGTATAAGATATCAGTCACCCCTAAAGAGTCTCATCTTTTGGCTGTTAAACGCATACTTAGATACCTATCTGGTACTATAGATATTAGACTTTGGTACTCTAGAGATTCATCATTTGAATTGATTGCTTATTTCGATGTTGACTTTGTTGGGTGTAAACTTGATAGAAAAAGTATTAGTAGAACTTGTTAGTTTCTTGGAGTTAATTTGATTTCATGGAGTAGCAAGAAACAGAACTCAGTTGATCTATCTATGGTAGAAGCCAAATATATAGTAGTTGGAAGCTGTTATGCTCAAATCCTATGGATCAAACAACAACTCGAGGATTTTGGCATCAAATTAATTAAGACACCCATAAGATGTGACAATACTAGTACAATCAATTTAACTAAGATTTATGTGCAATATTCAAGAAGTAAACACATTGAAATAAGACATCACTTCATAAGAGATCATGTGCAAAACTCTAATGTGATGCTTGAATTTATTTGTACTGACAATCAATTAGCTGATATTTTCACCAAATCCTTGAGTGAAGAAAGATTTTGTATGATTAGAAGAAAACTAGGTATCATAGATCCTTTTTGTAGAACTCTTTTAAATCTTGTTCTTATTGAATTTCTTAGTGCTCAAAATCATATTCTCCTTATCCTAAACCCTTCACTAGAAATTCCTTGATTTGTTAAAATTTTATTGAATTTTATTTTGGGTTTTTCTTGGCCAAGTGTTGACACTTGACTTTTGGCCAAGTGTCGACTTACGCCAAGTGTCGATACTTGACAAAATTTGAAGTGTCGTCTCACGGGCGGAAATCCAATTTTTTTGGGGCATCAAATGTTCAATCCATGCCACTTGTTCCTTTTTTCTCCCATGCCCTAGTGGTCCATAAACTCTCTTTTTACCATGAAACAATGTTTTTCCTCTCGTGTCCCTTGAAATTCCAGTAATATTTTTCTCTTACCCTCTTTTGGACCGTTCATTCACTGTTTTTATCCATTTTTTCCTTGATTTGTTCAATTCTTCATGGATTTTATTGTGTTTCTCTTTGTTTCAACCGAATCCATCTTCTTAATCTTCTCGGTCGATTTTTTCCTTTGATTTGTTGTGGATCAGACAATCCTTTGCCTTTTTCCTTCCACATTTCTCCCTCCTCTTCCCTCCTTTTGATCGATTCTTGCTTGCCCTCATTTTTTCTTTTCTGTCGGTTTCCTTTTTCCTTCTTGGTCATTTCCTTCCTCTTTTGGCAGTTCCTAGTTCACCCTTCCCTCTCCTTTTTCCTTTTCTCTATTTGGTGAACATGGGTCCCGGCAAGCAATTTGCTTAAAGGAAGAGAGTGAGTCAGGGAGCAACTGAAAGAAGGACCAAGGCTCGAAGTGACAGAGGACAGCAGTCTGAGAGAGTGACACCAGCTCATTCCCCCTCAGCAGACAGAGTATCAGGGAAGATTATTGCTGCTGGTCGACGAGTTGACTCAAGATTCTTCGACCGTGACAGTTTTGATCTAGGTCAGATTCTAGAGGCTACTGGATTGATCTCCTTCTGTACCATGAAGGAGAAATATTATCCACATCTTATCCGGAAGTTCTATGGAGTTTAGCCTGTAGAGGATTACTTTGGAGTGCCACAGTCCGAGGCATTGAGATTCCTATTTATGTGGAGATTTGAGTAGAGTCTGGGATATTCCCCATCGTGGGATTGTTTCCACCAATGTTGGAGATAGAGATGAGGCACTTCGATGCATCTTGGAGCGAGACGATGTTCGCGATGTGACCATAGTCACCGCGAATCAGCTATCTATAGAGATGCGGCTTCTTCACCACTTTGTAATGAGGATTCTGTTGTTGAAGACAAGTCGCTTTGATTTCATTACAGAGAGAGAGCTGGTGTTGATGGTTTGCTTGTCATAGAGGAGGGCCATCGACCTCCCAACTTTGATGCTGAGCCAGATGAGAGACCTAGCGTCGACTGTGTCTTCTGTACGGGATGGGACTGACTCATCTTTTCAGAGCCTATCATGTTTTTTTGGAGGGGGAGGACTCCAAAGATATTCTGCATACTGACGTGTATGATGAGCGTTCTCTACATCGTATGGGATACCGGAGGGTGGCTGGGAGATGGGTGCATTGTGAGTCTGGTCAGGAGCCAGATGAGAAGGATGAGATTAGAGCTGTCGAGGCAGGACCTTCTGAGCCTGCTGAGTAGTTGACACCTCCTAGACCCGCACCTATTGCAGCTTCTGGATCTGAGCCTGTCACACCTGCACCTGTCTCTTCACCTGTTGCTGCTCCTCATTCATCTACTGAGTTATCTTTTGAGGAGCATATGAGATATCAGTTTACTGAGGTCAAGAACGAGATGATTGGACTGAGAGTTAGGACTACTTGTTGGGTTCTGGTGCAACGCAGTGGAAGGGTAATTTCAAAATTGAAACTAAATTCACACCAAAAACCCTAAACCAGGAACTCCTTACATAAGACTAGAACATATGACAAGCATATCAATGCAAATGGATTAGGGTACCAACCTGTAATTGCTTATTCCAACAAACTTGAAGTTGAAGGGGCTAACTGAATTCACCAGGCGTCCAGGTGTCCGCCCTCCGATGGTGATCCACACAGAGCAATGATCAAGAACACTATCTTCTTGTCCAATGGTTCTCCTATTGAGTTCTTCTTCCTAGAACTCGATTCTTCGGATTATGGCTGGAATTCTTCCACACAAAGGTTGCCTCCCTTTCTTTGATCTCTTCTCCTCCTTCCACTAAGACCTTGGCCCTTTAGACACCCTTGTCTTGAAGAAAAGACCTTGTCCTAAGAGTATAGGCTTGTCTTAAGTTGGAGGAGAAATTAAGACAATAATGTCTTAATATAAAAAAGAAAGGAAAGAATATCAGAACTCCTTCTTTCCTTTACCGTCGGAGACCTCTTTTATTCTTGTTCAGCAACAGAGTTTCGACAGAGGAGTCCTCTGTAAAGGAAACAATGTAAAACAAGAAAAGAGAGAAGGAGTCTTTTGGAGAGGAAGAAGAAAAATAAAAACATTACAGATTTCAATTACCCGTTCTGATTTTCCTGACCCCTTAAATAGTTTTCAGAGAGGCGCCCACACAACTCTCCGTAAACTCCTTCTCACGCCCTTCTCATTTTGTCACGCCCCTTCCTCCTTCTCACGGCCTTCCAGATTGAATCCCATGGCCTTTCTTAAAGGAAAAGTCGCGATGTTTTAAAAAGAAAGGAGTCGCGACTTTTCATCTCCGAAGAGATGTTATTTTGCGTGACCGGGAAGAAGCAACGCTTTCTTTCTTTCTTAAAAACCCATCAACCGTTGGATTCCCATCCAAGGGGGCATATCTGAGGTGCTAACTCTAAGAAAGGAGGCCGCCCCATCTTAATTCATCGGAGAATTAAGTGGGGTGCGCCAAGAGTCCATGCGCCATGGACTCTTCCAAATGGCGCGCCAAGAGTCCATTAGCGCATGGACTCTTGGCATTTTGGCATGAAAATGCTAAGGGGCGAGTGGGGGGCCAGCCTAGGTGCATGGTTAGCCAATAGGGTTAGCCATAATCCCTATAAACTCAATTAGGGTCTAATTAGATCCAATTAGAACCCAAATGAACCAATCCGGAACCCTAATTCGAATAGAAGCTAGGATTTGCAACACCTGCTAGAGTGTCATCATGCAAAATGATTTAATTACAAAATTAAACCCTTGATCAATTCTCTTAAGTGTGTGACCCATTAGGTTCCACATCTAGCCAATAGTGGGTTCGAATACAAGTTGACCTAATTTGATTAGAACTCTTTCTAATCGATTTAGGTCAAATCGGGCTTACCCGATTATGATCAATTAGGACTCTTCCTAGTAAGTGATCATTTAATTTAATCAACCCACAAGACAAGATTGACGTCTAGCAACGTGTCATGTCTATCCAGAAGATATGGAAATTCGGGTGAAACACCAAAACTACCATTCAGTAGAAAGTTACCGTACAATAAATCCCCGATCAGCCTGTACCCAGAATATAATTATGGATATGGATATATGTCAATTCCAATATTACATTCATTTCTAGCTCAATCTTATATTGATGATTCAATTATTTTGATATTAGAAATCATCTCTAATATCTTTACTTTGATCAAAGATTCCCTGAATCATCATCCGATTGATAACTAGCTGGATGCAATCTTCTCTTACTAAGAGTGATCGATTCCTTATTGACCTACTCATTACCTTCATATCCAATTCACCATTCCTAGTATCAATCCTGTGCATGACTCAGTGTCATGATTAGAATTGAACCAAAGCATGGGTTCATGTACATAAGGTACTTATGGTAGTCTTAGGTCAAAGGATTACTTGTACCACTCCCACTATGAGAACCTTCTATTGACATGTAGCTAAGACTCCATTAGATGTTCTCAAGTTGGATCATATCAGTGAACTCATTCTCTAATGAGCACCCACATCCTAGTATTAGTGTCATACACAAGTGACTATGAGAGCAGTCACCCTCTCCAGTATACATGGGATGTGCTAGTCTTACCGAAAAAACCCTGATCCCCTACTCAGGGTTCCTTTGACTAGGAATATTTTAGATTAAGGTTTAAGACTTTAGGTCTCACTGGTATGATCTCATCATAACCCTAAAATCATAGCCCTAATTTATGGGGTTCATCATATAATATAAACACAGCGTGATGAAAAATAATGCCTTTATTAGATTATTGTCAATTACAATGGTTTGGGAGATACAACATAGATTGGCTTATAGGGCATATCCCTTTCACTACTCAGCTCCAGTTTGAGATTGAGGGACTAAGAGCTCATACTGATAGTCGTCTCAGGATATCTATGATAGCTAGAGATCGTATCGAGATCGAGTAATCACCTCCTACTGATAGTGCTTATCAGATTGATTTCTGATCTCTGTTCCTTAGAATGCCTTCTGAATTCCTTCTCCACCTGTGCTGGTGATGATGATGACACCACCCAGATAGACATGATGACACTCATGATGGTGGTGATGGACATGGAGGTGATGGCGATGATGGTGATGGTTGTGGTGGTATGATATAGATGTTCTTGATGATGATAGCGATGGCAGTGATGACAAAGCAGGAGACTATGAGATCATCAGTAGAGAGGCTCACACTCCTTTGCTCCTACTGTTCCTCCTAAAGATAATCAGCTTGCCACTGCACCTATGTTTCTGACACCTGCCAATATCCTTCCTCCACCCTCTACTAGATCTTCCCGGGTTGTACCTCGATTAGGACCGTCATCTAGGACTAGGAGCCATAGCATCTTTAAGACCCCTAGATCCATTGTTTCTAGGACTAGGATTAGTGTTTCGATTTATCTTGAGCTTCTATCTGATGAGGAGTAGCCTCATAGATGTTATCATGCTATTTATGTTTATGCTTTTATATTACTATGTATCAGGTATGTTTACCATGTTGTTTATCTTCACTATGTATCAGTCTTAGTCATGTATTAGTTTATGCTATGCAAGCAATGTTGTACTAAAATTCTCATTGAATATATGATAGCTTGTGTTTATCTCATGATTACTCTTCTTTTTATCTATTGGCTCTGATACCACTGATATTTATTTATTTTTTTTGGATCTTAGCCTCTAACCAAGCTTGTATGCATTAATTCAGGAGGAGTTTACTCCTTTTAATATTTATGTTGTCAAAAAGGGGTTGTAAGATACATATATAAGCATTTTCTATAAATTTTGAAATATATCAAAACTTATCTACATAGAGGGAGAAAAATAATTTTTCACTTTGTTTGGCACTTCTCCATGAAATTGTGTTGCATAAACCTTGATATGTTGAATTTAAAGTGTATGCTCTCTTGAATAAGTGTTTAGTATTTTAAATTTAATTTAAATGCTTATATACTCAAGATTTTGTCAACATCAAAAAGGGAGAGATTGTTGGCTTTAGCCTTTGATTTTGATGACTAACAAAAGTTGAGTACATATTTTATACTAATGTTTCAATTATAGTTATAAGTTTCATGATACAGGCATCTCAAATTCTTAATATATAAGTATCATGGTACTAATTGGAAGCTGAGCAATTTTCATGATTTAAGAAGTCTTCTCATCTGAAAAAGGTCTCAAAATAGATCAATCAGATCTTTACAAAAATGTATTGAAGTTTTATTAAAGATCATTTTGAATTTTGAAGGTTGGCACATGTTTCTGTCAAGTTGCAGAGTCAAGTGTCGACTCATGGCACACTAAGTGTCGACACTTCAGAAATTGGCATGTAGAAAATCTTTTGGCACACCAAGTATCGACTCACAGAAATCAAGTGTCGACTCACATAAGTCAAGTATCGACTCACAAAAGTCAAGTATCGACTCACAAAAGTCAAGTATTGACTCAAAAAAGTCAAGTGTCGACTCACAGAAATGAAGTGTCAACTCAAGGCCTGAGATTTTTCAAGTTACAAAACTATACCATTTGGAGGTTTTTGTGTCAAGTGTTGACTCAGATAATACAAGTGTCGACTCAGGAGATTCAAGTGTCGACTCATAGCCTGAGAACAAAAAAAGGATAGAACACTAGTTTTTTCGAGTGTTTATACCTAGTGTCGACTTATGTAACCCAAGTGTCAACTCATGAAGACTCAAGTATCGACTCACAGAAGTCAAGTGTCAACTCACGGGTTCTGACAGCAATAATGCTATATTTTTTGAGAGGCATATTTGGTCCCTACAAGCTCCCAACGACTAGTTTTGCTCTCCAATGATCTTAAACCATTTTTTAAAGTTTTTGAAGTATTTAATCTTCACCAAACTTATTCATGAAGTATTGAACACACAAGAAACAAACATTCCCTAAGAACTTCACTTCCAAAGCCAAAAAGAAAGAAAAAGAGAAGATTCCACTGAAAAAAGCTTAAAAGTTTTCATTTCAGCATTCTAAAAGTATCTTTGAAGTGATTCCAAAGAGAAGTCAAGTCAAGCAATCATCAAGAATTCTTAGCAAATTTGTGAGAAGTGACAAGGCTATAAGTCCTGTCAGTGGATCTATCAGTAGATCATTCCATTACCCAGAATGTCTACCTCTCATTAATTAAAATACTATCTTGTATGCATTGCCGATCATGCTCTTTAATGGTGACATCGACCATGTAAGGGGCTAGTCCACTCCTTTTAACTGCAAGGATTTGTCAAAGATTAGGGGATATGGCCTCCTGATTATGCCACTAAGTATGTGGAAATGAGCATTGATTAATTCCTTCTTGGGTTGCTTGAAAGTATATTACTAAAAGATCTTATCATCCCTTGGGCATAGGGTCCCAGGTTGGACCCGATCCTCCTACCGAGGTTGATGGTCGATTAATTTCAAGGGTCTCAATGTGCTATACTGGTGCATCCAAGGGTTGTTGGAGCTTAATTGCTAAAGGCATGGTGAACCTTTGCCAAGGCTGAAGGTCAACCAAGCTGAGGGTCTCAACATGCTATCTTGACCTATCCAAAGGGGTCAAGCCTCAGATGTTGAAGGGGATGTTGAAGGGGTGGTGGTCCTTTATCAGGACCAAAGATCAATCAGATCGAAAGGGCTCAATGGCATAATTCCATCCCGCCTAAGGAATGGCTGGCCTCAAATGCTAGACCTTCAATATACACCTTTTCCATGTAAAGACTACCATCCAATAATATGAGGTCTGAAGCCTTATCCATCAAAGATCCCATGCCTGCCAAACTGTCTGAAGAATTATCATATATAAGGACATGACATGTAACTAGTATTGTTCCATCAAGAAACTTAAGAGACAACTCTACTAACACTCCATCATGGTAGCAATTTGTATATCGTCTCATATATAACCATTTGGCATTGTAAACCTTAATAAGATGCAGTCTCTGTGCTAGGGTTCAACCATGGTTTGGAAGGCTAATTATTGTGGTGACTATTTACTTAGCCTCGAGACATCTGTTGGGCCATCGACTAAGGCTGAGCCACCCATTGAACAATCGAGGAGCAATAACATCATCGACTAAGAAGGAGATGACCACTGACTATCTCCAACACATTGCACCAAAAGACTACATATAGTCAAATCCAACTATTATCCCTTCACGCATCCATCGAATACTTACTAGGACCCAACTAAGACCCATACTTAGTTGGGTATACTAGAGTATGTTGTCAGGCCCCTCTCTCGATCAAGTCCCATCTCTCTTGGCCAGGCCCATTCTCTCTTGGCCAAGTCCATCTCTCTCGACTAGGCCTGTTCTCTCTTAGCCAGTCCCATCTCTCTCGACTAGGCCCCTTCTCTCTCGGCACCAGATAAGCCATCCTAATACTCAGAGCCAATCATATTCGAGTAAGTGACCATAGCTGATCTCAACTGATCCCAACTATCCTAGATATCCCAACAATGATCATGGCAAGAAAGATCATGGTGGACAAGTTCATGGGGATTAGTATCTCAATAGAATTAGCTATCTTAAAAGAAAAGATACTAATGAAGAGAACCCAGGAGATAAGATCCTAATTGAAAGAATGGTGCCCTAAAAGCCAATCGTTATAAAGGCATTTTTATGCTCTACCAACTCATGTATGACATTATTTATCAATCAAAGGCATCTTTAGATTCATCATACTGCTACATCTTATCAAGATTATGATGAACCCCATAGGTTAGGATAATGGAATTAGGGTTATGATGGAGATCATAATGGTGAGGCTTAAGTTCCTATAAACCCTAATTTAAAATGTTCCTAGTCATTAGATAATCGATTTGGGGATCGATGAATCCGGAAAGACTAGCACATCCTATGTAGCTCGATGGAGAGGGTGGTTGATCTCACAACCACTTGTGTAGAGACACTAATACAAGGATGTGGGTGCTCATTAGGTTATGAGTCCACTGAACTGATCTGACAAGAGAATATCAAATGGAAGTCTTACTTGTCAAAAGAATGTTTTCTTAGTGGGAGTTGTGCATGTGATCCTTAGACTTGAGCTACCATAGTATCTTGTGCACATGAACCCATGTTTTGGTGCATACTCACTCACTCATGGCAATTAAGTCATGTATGGGATATTTCTGGATATGGTGGATTGTGTATGAAGGTATTGAGTAGGTCAACAACGAATCGATCACTCCTAGTAAGAGGAGAAGTTATCCCGGTGATCTCTTCAAATGATGACTCAAGAAGTTTTTGATCAAAGCAGGATGAGATTAGATAGGATTTCTAATCATCATCGATCAAGTCTTCATTATCAAATTAAGATTCAAAATGATTAAGTGCTAGGGTTTGACATTTATATTCCCATCACTTAATCGGGATACAGGAGATCGAAGGATTGAATTACATGGTAACTTTCCATTGAAGGGTATTTTGGTACTTTGTACTAAATTTCTCATCTTCCAAGTAGGCATGACATACTTTTAGATGTC
Source organism: Areca catechu (assembly GCA_021397845.1). Classification (NCBI taxonomy): domain Eukaryota; kingdom Viridiplantae; phylum Streptophyta; class Magnoliopsida; order Arecales; family Arecaceae; genus Areca; species Areca catechu. The sequence goes on along the minus strand of CM038044.1, from coordinate 62,631,632 downwards.
AATCTTGTCTTGTAGGTTTCATGAATCAATTGGATTAAATTCCAGAGTCACGTCAATTCGAGAGATGGTTCGAATTGGTAACTTTAGGTCAGCTCAATTTATCCTATTAGTCGATCAATTCGAATTGACTCGAATGGCTTAAGACCTAGACCTACTACTTGGCTATAATAGGGAACCCAAGGGTCAACACACATTAGGTAATTGACCTAGGAAGTCAATTGGCATTAATTAAGGGTCATGAGATCCTAATTGGTTAACTAGGCTGCACACTAGCATGTGTATACTAACCTAACTCCTAACCTAATTGAATTGGGTCTAAAAGGTTGCTAAATGGACTAACCAATTTATGGGAGACCTAAATTGGTTTGAGTCCTAAGTGGGATGAATTTATCCGATATTTTTCATGGCTTTTATGCACCAAATACCAAGAGACTTAAGGGCATGGGACTCTTGGTGCCAAAAGAAATGGTTGGCAATTAAAGGGGCGCAGTAGAACCAACAGTCCTTCTGCTTGTTGATCACTTGTAAGGTGATAAACTACACTTTATCCCCTTTCATATGACACCCATTTTGCATGGTCTTTGACTAGTCAAAGATAGGAAATGGCATGGAGAAAATTGATCGACAAGTGAAAAGTAGCGACTCTTCACTATTGGCGCACAGAAAAAGACCTAGAGTCTTTCTACTTTGGGGACTTTGTTTCTAGATGAAGCAAGGCATCCCTAGCCTTATCCCTTATTCATTTGATATGGCATATTACCAGTGAAATATATGAAGTGAATTAAGATGGCGCACATATGAAGGGTTGCTTCCCTTCATGATAACCGCAAATAATTTAAATCCAAGAGTCCTTCACAATGAAGGAACTTGACTCGTGGAAGGGTCACTTCATTCCACACCATCTAAACCACCTCCCTGCTGGTTACATGCCACATGGCATGAGGATAAGTGGGCCACATTATCTAGACAAAGGGATATAATGCTTTTGGCGCATGAAAGGTCTTTACCTTTCATGATAAAACCTTCTTCTTAGTGAAGGGTCTTATTTGATCCGTGTTTAGATAGATCAAAGGCTAATGATAGGGCATATCTGGCACCTCCCCCTCTCCTATAAATAGCCATCGGTGTTTAGGCCGATGGTATCACAAATCTTTTCTTTCCTGCATTCTTACACTCACACTCTGCCACACTCTCCTTTCGTCTCTACCTCCCTTGTCTTGTCTTAAGACAAGTACTTCATTTTAAGACAAGGGTTTTAGGAAGTGAATTAGGAAGTGTAAGTGAAAGTGAAGAGAGTTTTGGAAAGGGCTCAGAGTGCTCTACTGGAGGGCAAGGGTCTGAGCAAGAAAGGAGAGGCTGCCAAAGGAAGAAAGGCCATCAGAAGAGTCCCAGTGATTTAAGCAACCTACTAAGGAGTGCTTCCTAGGTTCCATTCTTGTGTGGATCACCTCTAGAAGGTATGCACTTGTGTGCCTAGTAGAAAGAAGAAGGAATTAGCATTCCAAGTATTTTTTTCCATACCCTAATTGCATGACTTGTTAATTGTAAGGAATAAGGGATCTTAGGCTTAGGGTTTCAAGTTATTTGGAATTCAAGAAAGAAATTTTTTGAAATCTATTGTTCTGCTGTGCCTTCGAAACCCTAAAAAACCAACAGTGGTATTATAGCCCTCTTATTTCATTCAATTAATGGTCAATTGATTCAATAGGAATCATATTCTGATGCATGCCACTAAATAGGCTTCAATTATATATTGAAAGATAATATGATCATATATATAAATCATAGTACGATGCATACTATTGAAAGATTATATGATAGTACATATTATCAAGTATGGTGCATGCTATTGAATAAGTATATGATTCTATACATCATTAGTTCGATCATATATTTGAAATGTGTTGTATCATAATAACTACTTCAGATTGGGTTAGTCACCATGGCCGTCCAGTCATAAGAGTTAATTAGGATTTCATGGCCCTCTTTTTCCATTCAATCGGATCTCCTATGACGTGTAGGGGTACCGATGTGGCCATATCTGATGGGGAACAAAAATAAAATGATGAATGACGAGTTTTAGCAAGATAACCATCAAGCAAACTTGGGCAATTAATTATCAAATAAATGGTCTAAAGTAATCCAAGAAAAGAATCTTCATAAGGAGACTAGTTGATCTAAGTTACAATACCCGTAATGTAGATCTAGTTCAAAATAAAGATTAGGATCTTCATAGCAAGGAAACCATCATTACTAGGGTATGTTAACCTTCAAATGATTAGATATAGTGAAGCTTAGGAAGAGTTTTCCTACCACAATGATGGCTAAATTATTTGTTGGAAGAAGAAGCTCTCAACACTCATGGATTTGAGGACCAGAAGGCAAGATGATCACTCTCTACTTTGGGACTTACCTTGTCTTGATCAATGGCATGGAGACCTTCCTCTTGGATGTGGGAACTTGAGAGAATTTGCAAACAAACATGGAATTAGACATGGAAGGGGAATTGAGGTTGGAATGGAAACAAGAGAGAAAGGGAAAGAAACAAGGCCTGTGGCTTAGAACTTGGGGCTTGAACTTGGAGCACTCATTAATGGCATCACACTCTTCAATCTTCAAAGCAGCAATCACCCTCCAACACACACTCAAAGGACCTCTCACTTCCTTCTCAAACATAAATTTGAACACTACAACTTAAAGGACTAAATTACTCCAATTAGAAGAACTAAATCACTCCATACAAGAAGAACTCAAGATAGAACTCAACAAGAAAAAAACCTTCATTAATTCTCAAAATATTTCATACATGGAATGCCTTACAAGGGGAGCCTTGGACCTTATTTATAGTCTTAGAGGTTTGCCAAATTGAGGAGGGGAGGTGGAGTTAGGTAAGTTAACCATTTCTAGTTAAATCTAACTCCTTTGGTTATATAGTTGCAACAAAAATAACTTCTAGGTAAGAGGTTGTAACAACTTGCTATGTGGCACCTAGGTGGCTTTGACATGGCTTCTAATTACTGATGTGGAGCCCTAGGTGTCATGTGATGTAGTATCCCACATGGCAAGTTGGTTGGGGTGGTTGTTGGGTGAGTGAGGAGTGGTCTCATGCTTCCCTTCAAAATGCTTGATGTGTTATTTCTCATGTCTCCCAAAATGTGTCCCATGTGAAAAATAAAATGGGCTTCTAAGAGGTGGCATCATGGGCTTCAAAAGGTAGTACCTTGACTTGCTTGGACTTTGACTTGGGCATGCTTGAAGTTGGTCTTGATCTAGATTGAGTTGACTCAAGGGACTGGTGGCCTTCTTTCATGAGTTGGCTCATGAATTGGTCTTTGTCTTCAAAGGTTTGGTGGGCTTCATTCTAAGGTTCTCATTAATCCTAAGTACACTATATTAGCTATAAAAAAATATCAAATGAATTAGTTAAAAATATTTTTTTCTTATTCATGTCCCATCAGTTCGCCCATCGTGAAAAAGAGCTCGACTCCATCGAGTAGAAATCAGTTTGACTTTGGTAATACTCTAATAGGTCAAGATTGATTCTTTGTAGGTCCTCTCGAGTTATCCATGAGATTTCAGAATCAGGACTGAAAGATTGTGCCCTGAAAGCCAATTGAAATATTGTAATTTTGATCCCAAAATCAATGAATTGACATTTTATAAAGGCATTAGTTTCATCATTTGCTGTGTCTTTTTGATTTTATGATGAACCCCATAGATTAGGGCTATGGTTCTGGGGTTATGATGAGATCATACCAGTGAGACCTAAAGCCTTAAAACCCTAATCTAAAATATTCCTGGTCGATGGGACATTGAGTTGGGGATCAATGTTTCCGGCAAGACCAGCACATCCTATATATGTTTTGTAATAAGGGTGACTGATCTCACAGTCACTTGTGTTTGACACTAATACTAGAATGTGAGTGTTCATTAGAGAATGAGTTCACTGAATTGATCCAGATAGAGAATATCTAATGGAACCTTATCTGTTTGTCAATAGATAATTCTCAAAGTGGGAGTAGTGCATGTGGTCCTTTGACCTGAGACTACCATAGTACCTTATATATATGAATCCATACTTTGGTTCGAAATCAATCTTGACACTGAGTCATGCACGAGGTGATACTGGTTATGGTAGATTGTATATGGAGGTTGTGAGTAGGTCAACAAGGAATTGATCAGCCCTAGTAAGAGGGAATAGCATTCAGTAAATTTCAAATGATGGATTCAGGAAACCTTTGATCAAAGTATGAACATTAGAGTTATTTTCTAATGGTTCATTACTGAATCATCATTATAAAGATTGAGCTAGGGATGAATATGAAAATTGGATTTGACAAGTATCCATATTCATAATCATATTCGGGATGCAAGTTGATCAAAGGACTGAATTGCCCGGTAACTCACCACTGAAGGGTATTTTGGTAATTCCATCAAAATTTCACATCTTCCGGGTAGACATGATACGTTGCTAGACGTCAATCTTGTCTTGTAGGTATATGATTGAGTCATGGTAATTCAAATCAGTCAATTTGAATTAGATTCTAATTGACCGAGTCGAGCTAGTTTGAGTTGACCTAAATCGGCTTAGTTGAGATCTAACCGAATTAAGTCAAATAGCACTCGGACCTACTGCTGGCTAGGTGTGGAACCCAATGGGTCACACACAAAAAAAAATTGATGAAGGATTTAATTTGGAATTAAATCATGTTTGCAGGATAAACACACTAGCATGTGTTGCAGACCAAATTTCTATTCGAATCAGATTCGAATTTGGTTCCGAATTGGGCTTAATTGGGTTCTAATTGAACCAGATTAAGGTCCAATTTATTTTTTAGGACATTGGGCTAACCCATGGCTGAACCCAAGTGAATTTAGTTCACTGAGACCCTCTCTCCAAGCCGCCCCCTCCCTTTTCTCACCCGCGCGCGCCAAGAAAGAGAGTCCATGCGCGTGGACTTCTCTTAAAACGCGTGAGAAAGAAAACGTCGGAGAAAAATCTGAAAAGGGGCGATTCAGATCCTTGTCTGGCACCCTTGGATCTGGATCTGATGGCCAGAAAAAATTAAGGAAAAGATCCGTCGCTTTTCGGTCTCAAATCCGTCTCCGAAAGTCGCTATTCTTCTTGAAGTTTTTCCGAGAGTCCTCGTCGGAAAAACGAAAATCAAATTGGAGAATCATGATTTTTGGTTGAGGGGATGCATGAGGAATGAGGGATCGTGATCCCTGGGGTTTCAGAGGGTTGCGTTGTTTCGAGATGACACCCCTCTGAGATCTACAAATAGGGTTGGGGTTCTCGGGGGTTTTCATGTAACATAATTCAGAGATCCAATTCCCTTTCTTCCTCTCCAGAATACTCCTTCCTCTTGTTCTTGTTGGGTATTGTTTCCCTTACAGAGGTATCCTCTATCAAAACTCTGACCCTAAACAAGAATAAGAAGAAGGTCTTGAACGGTAAAGGAAAGAAAAGGGAAAGGATCTATTCTTCTTTTCCTTCTTGAATTAGGACTTTGACTGTCTTAATTTTTCTTCCAATTCAATTCAAGAAAAGGGATTCAAGAAAGGGAATTCTTGAAGAAAATTCAAGAAGAGGAAAGAAGGAAGAAAAGAAATTTTCAAGAAAGAAAATTTCAGCCTAAAGGTCCAAGAATTGAATTCTTGAAAAATAATTCAAGAAGAGGAGCCAAGAACTAGAAATTATTGTCTTCATTATTTTTTTGTGTGGATCACCATTGGAGGGTGAACATTTGGGCACCTGGTGGAGATTCAGAGTTTGGATTTTGCGATACAGGTTAGTATCTTAATTTGAGATTAAATCTTATATAAACATCTTATATGTTTTAATTCTTTTAAGGAGATTTTGGGATGAAGGTTTGGTGAAGATTTCATAAAGATAAAAATTTTTGAAATCTATGATTCCGCCTTGCCACCGAACCCTACAGTGGTATCAGAGCCTCCTTATTAAGATTAAAATATATATTCTAAATTTTAGATGCATATTTATATAAGTAACATGAGATGTAATATATGTTTGTTATAATGTCACCAATTAGGGTTTTTTCACTCAAACCCTAATTATTGTAGAGATATGCATAGAGATCTTGTCATCATACTGAAATAAGGTTGCCCTGGCATAATGGTGGATCCATTATGTGGTAAATGGTTGTCCTAGTATGATGACACACTAATCACATATTTGTGTTAATTATGCATATATGTTTGATGTATGCCACTAATTAAGGTTTTCACTTAAACCTTAATTTGCATAGAGATATGTTTAGCCTTCTAGTCATCATACTGAAATAAGGTTGCCCTGGCATAATGGTGGATCCATTATGTGGTAAATGGTTGTCCTAGTATGATGGCACACTATGGCACATATTTGCTAGAATGTGCTTTGTTTTAATAAAGCCCTCTTTAACAACATATTAAGTTGTAGTGTCATATACCAAAAGCAAAAATAATCAATATGATTAGTTTATCATTCGGTGTCTAGGAAAAGTGGTTCATGATCGGTAAAGAGGACGTGGTTTTTAATTGGTTCCGTTGACTGACCTGGCCAATTCTTATTGGTGTCTAAGGAAAGCAATGGGGGGACTCCCACCACTCTCCCACTTACCTGGCCGGTATGATTAACTTAATTATTGATTGATATGCTCAGTGTAATATTCACTACATATGGCTTTCCTTCATGCCAAGTCATTATTATGTTATGATCCATATTAGGTTTGTTGTGTACACACAAGGCCTTTTTTCTTTATGGTGACTAACATAATTTTTGCTTGGTACATTTGATGCTTATGGAATGATTTGATATAATACTTTGTTGTGTACACACAAGGGTATTATGATTAATATCATGACTATATAGCAATGAAGGGTCTAACTTAACTAAAATATTATAGTTTGTTGTGTACACACAAGGCTATTAATATTTTAGAGGCCAAGATAAGTTGAGAATTGTATGAATTACAATTGAAAAGAGTTTTCCTACCTTTGAACTTATATAAGATTTGTTGTGTACACACAAGGTCTTTTATAAGGAATTAGGATCTCAACCCCACTAAGAGAACCAATTAGGGTTTTCTCGATCATCACATTGAGGGTTATGATGCTTGATAAAATAGTGGGAGACATAATTAAGTTAAAGTCCTAATTTAATTATGTTTTGTCAACATTGATTGTCTGCTTATGTAATGTTGTTTGTTAATGTAGATTAAATGGCCTCTTCACTCTCACTCCGTAGCATTCTTGATGCAAATAAATTGACTGGACCAAACTATGTTGATTGGTTGAGAAACCTGAAGATAGTACTCAGCCAAGAAAGAATTTCTTATATTCTTGATACCCCAACCTTTAGGGAAGATGCCTTGCAAGAGGATAAGACCACATATAACACGTGGCAAAATGACTCACTTACTATCAAGTGTATAATGCTTGCCTCTATGACCAATGAGTTACAGAGGCAACATGATAGCATGGACACAAACTCCATATTGCTCAATTTAAAAGAACTTTATGGAGAACATAGTCGAACTGCAAGATATGAAATATCTAAGCAGTTATTCCGTGCAAGGATGACAGAAGGTACATCCGTACAAGACCATGTATTAAAGGTTATTGACCTAATCACCCGATTGGGTCAATTGGGTTTTGTTATGGATGGGGAGTTGAATCAGGATTTAATCCTGCAGTCACTCCCAGAGTCATTTTCACAGTTTGTTCTTAATTATCATATGAACAAACTTAACACTTCCTTGCCTGAGCTATTGAATATGTTAAAAACAGCAGAGAGCCATTTAAAGAAAAATAAGGCTCCACTTCTTCTTGTGGATGGTGTAAACAAGAAGAAAATAGGCAAAAAGGGTTCCAAGAGGAGGTTAAATCCAAAAGGGGGCATCAAGAAAAAGAAAGGAAAGAAGGCCTCCGGACAAATGACCTGCTTTCATTGTGGCAAGCCGGGTCACTGGAAAAGAAACTGCAAGGTTTACCTTGCAAGTGTGAAGCCTGGTGCTAGTAATGCACCAAAAGGTATGTATGAGATACATGCAATTTTGTCATTAGACACTTCTAATTCAAACTCTTGGGTATTGGATACTGCTTGTGGTCATCATATCTGCAAATCATTGCAGGGACTACAGAACATTAGAGTTTTGAAGGAAGGCGACTTCGAGCTCTACGGTGCTGGAGGAGATTCCATCCAAGCAGAAGCTGTAGGGACTTATATGTTGAAGCTGCCTTCTGGGAAGATTTTAGAGTTAAAGAATTGTTATTTTATGCCTAGAATCATTAGAAACATCATATCTATACCCTTGTTACTTAAACAAGGATATATTATGAATGTAATGAGCAGTGGCTACTCAATCAGTTTTTCTAATGAAATAATATTTAATGGCATATTTTGCAATGGTCTCTTAACTTTATCTTCTGATGACAATATACTACATGTTAGTAATAAACGAAAAAGAGATGAAGTAAACAATACTTTACTTTGGCACTGTCATCTTGGACATATTAGTGAGCAGAGGATTAACAAGTTATACAAGGAAAAATTCCTTAATCCTTATGACTATGAATCATTAGGAACTTATGAATCATGTCTCATGGGTAAAATGACCAAGACTCCATTTAGTGGACATAATGAAAGGACAACAGAGTTATTAGGACTCATACACACTGATGTATGTGGACCTATGACAACTCAGGCCAAGGGTGGATACTCATATTTCATCACATTCACTGATGATTTTTCAAGGTACGGATTTGTGTATCTAATGAAACATAAGTCCGAAGCTTTTGAAAAATTTTTAGAGTATCAAAGTATGGTAGAGAAACAAACGGGGAAAAGTATTAAGATCCTTCGATCAGATAGAGGAGGTGAATACTTATCCACCGAGTTTCTTGATCACCTTAAATAAAAGGGAATCATCTCTGAATGGACTCCTCCTTACACACCATAATTAAATGGTGTTGCTGAAAGGAGAAATCGTACTTTATTAGATATGGTACGGTCCATGATGTGCTTCACAGACTTACCTGTTTCTTTCTGGGGATATGCCTTGGAAATAGCGGCTAATATTTTGAATAGAGTACCATCCAAATCTATATCTAGCATTCCATATGAGTTATGGAGGGGAAAGAAACCCAATCTTAAGCACCTTAAGATATGGGGATGTCCAGCTTATGTCAAAAGAAATTTTGGACAAAAGCTTGATGCTAGAGCAGAAAAATGTCTATTTGTTGGATATCCCAAAGATAGTATAGGATATCTATTCTACCACCCTACTGAACAAAAGGTTTTAGTCAGTAGGCATGCCATTTTTATGGAAAAAGAATTCATCCTACAAAAGGGCAGTGGGAGAAATATTGAACTTGAAGAAGTTCAACAAGTAGATACATCTCAACAAAATCATAACACAGTTAGTATAGAACCTGAACACACCACTCCTATCCGTAAGTCTGATAGAGTGCGACATGCACCTGAAAGGTATGGGTTCATTATTGAAAATAATGAAGCCTGAATCATTGATAATGATGAGCCTCTAACATATACGGATGCTGTCATAAGTAGTGACTCAAACAAATGGCTGGAAGCCATGAGATCCGAAATGGACTCCATGTATGTCAACCAAGTCTGGACTTTGGTTGATGCACCAGAGAGTGTTAACCCTATTGGATGCAAATGGGTCTATAAGAAAAAGATTGGGACAGATGGCCAAGTTGAAACTTATAAAGCCAGATTAGTGGCTAAGGGTTTCAGACAAAAACAGGGAATAGATTATGATGAAACATTTTCTCCTGTTGCCATGCTCAAATCTATTCGGATCATGCTTGCTATAGCAGCATATCATGATTATGAAATCTGGCAGATGGATGTGAAAACTGCATTCCTCAATGGTTTCCTTGAGGAAGAGGTTTATATGTCACAGCCAGAAGGTTTTGTCTTGGAGACTAAACCTAATCAGGTATGTAGGCTAAAGAAATCTATTTATGGATTAAAGCAAGCATCTAGGAGTTGGAACATCCGATTTGATAAGACAGTCAAAGAATTTGACTTTATCAAAAATGAGGATGAACCTTGTGTGTACAAGAAGACTAGTGGGAGTGCCATAGTTTTCTTGGTTCTGTATGTAGATGACATACTCCTCATTGGGAATGATATCCCAATGTTACAATCAGTCAAGGTATGGTTATCTAAACAGTTTTTCATGAAAGACTTGGGAGAAGCATCTTATATACTAGGCATCAAGATCTATAGAGATAGATCTAGGAGGATGCTAGGTTTATCCCAGTCTAGGTACATTGACCAAGTGCTAAAAAGATTTAGCATGGAGGAAAGTAAAAGAGGTTACTTACCTATTGGTCATGGCATACATCTTTCTAAGAAGATGTCTCCTAAGACACATGAAGAAAGAAATAGAATGAATTCGGTACCTTATGCTTCGGCAGTAGGGTCTATTATGTATGCTATGTTATGTACTAGGCCTGATGTGGCATATGCCTTAGGTATAGCCAGCAGGTTTCAGGCTGATCCAGGAGAGGATCATTGGAAGGCTGTGAAAAATATTCTTAAGTACTTAAGAAGAACTAAGGATATTTTTCTAATATACGGAGGATCTGATCTTAAACTAGAAGCTTATTCAGATTCTAGTTTTCAATCAGATCCAGATGACAGCAAATCTATATCTGGGTATGTTTTTACCCTTAATGGAGGAGCTGTAAGCTGGAAAAGTTCTAAACAGCAAACTGTAGCTGACTCAACAACTGAGGCAGAGTACATTGCTGTTAGTGAAGCTGCCAAGGAAGCTGTCTGGATGAAGAAGTTCATATCAGAGTTGGGCGTAGTTCCTGAGATTGAAGGTCCAGTATCACTTTACTGTGATAATACGGGGGCTGTTGCTCAAGCAAAGGAACCAAGAGCTCATCACAAATCAAAGCACATTCTGAGGCGCTTCCATCTCGTTCGAGAGATTGTCGAAAGACAAGAAGTCTGCATTAAAAGGGTAGAAACGAAGAACAACGTAGCAGACCCGTTCACTAAGGCTCTATCACAGCGAGAGTTTGATCGCCACCTTGATTGTATGGGGTTAAGATTTAAAGGTGATTGGCTTTAGTGCAAGTGGGAGATTGAAAGATTGTGCCCTGAAAGCCAATTGAAATATTGTAATTTTGATCCCAAAATCAATGAATTGACATTTTATAAAGGCATTAGTTTCATCATTTGCTATGTCTTTTTGATTTTATGATGAACCCCATAGATTAGGGCTATGGTTCTGGGGTTATGATGAGATCATACCAGTGAGACCTAAAGCCTTAAAATCCTAATCTAAAATATTCCTGGTCGATGGGACATTGAGTTGGGGATCAATGTTTCCGACAAGACCAGCACATCCTATATATGTTTTGTAATAAGGGTGACTGATCTCACAGTCACTTGTGTTTGACACTAATACTAGGATGTGAGTGTTCATTAGAGAATGAGTTCACTGAATTGATCCAGATAGAGAATATCTAATGGAACCTTATCTGTTTGTCAATAGATAATTCTCATAGTGGGAGTAGTGCATGTGGTCCTTTGACCTGAGACTACCATAGTACCTTATATATATGAATCCATACTTTGGTTCGAAATCAATCATGACACTGAGTCATGCACGAGGTGATACTGGTTATGGTGGATTGTATATGGAGGTTATGAGTAGGTCAACAAGGAATTGATCAGCCCTAGTAAGAGGGAATAGCATCCAGTAAATTTCAAATGATGGATTCAGGAAACCTTTGATCAAAGTATGAACATTAGAGTTATTTTCTAATGGTTCATTACTGAATCATCATTATAAAGATTGAGCTAGGGATGAATATGAAAATTGGATTTGACAAGTATCCATATTCATAATCATATTCGGGATGCAAGTTGATCAAAGGACTGAATTGCCCGGTAACTCACCACTGAAGGGTATTTTGGTAATTCCATCAAAATTTCACATCTTCCGGGTAGACATGATACGTTGCTAGACGTCAATCTTGTCTTGTAGGTATATGATTGAGTCATGGTAATTCAAATCAGTCAATTTGAATTAGATTCTAATTGACCGAGTCGAGCTAGTTTGAGTTGACCTAAATCGGCTTAGTTGAGATCTAACCGAATTAAGTCAAATAGCACTCGGACCTACTACTGGCTAGGTGTGGAACCCAATGGGTCACACACAAAAGAAAATTGATGAAGGATTTAATTTGGAATTAAATCATGTTTGCAGGATAAACACACTAGCATGTGTTGCAGACCAAATTTCTATTCGAATCAGATTCGAATTTGGTTCCGAATTGGGCTTAATTGGGTTCTAATTGAACCAGATTAAGGTCCAATTTATTTTTTAGGACATTGGGCTAACCCATGGCTGAACCCAAGTGAATTTAGTTCACTGAGACCCTCTCTCCAAGCCGCCCCCTCCCTTTTCTCACCCGCGCGCGCCAAGAAAGAGAGTCCACGCGCGTGGACTTCTCTTAAAACGTGTGAGAAAGAAAACGTCGGAGAAAAATCTGAAAGGGGCGATTCAGATCCTTGTCTGACACCCTTGGATCTGGATCTGATGGCCATAAAAAATTAAGGAAAAGATCCGTCGCTTTTCGGTCGCAAATCCGTCTCCAAAAGTCGTGATTCTTCCTGAAGTTTTTCCGAGAGTCCTCCTCGTCGGAAAAACGAAAATCAAATCGGAGAATCATGATTTTTGGTTGAGGGGACACATGAGGAATGAGGGATCATGATCCCTGGGGTTTCAGAGGGTTGCGTTGTTTCGAGATGACACCCCTCTGAGATCTATAAATAGGGTTGGGGTTCTCGGGGGTTTTCATGTAACATAATTCAGAGATCCAATTCCCTTTCTTCCTCTCCAGAATACTCCTTCCTCTTGTTCTTGTTGGGTATTGTTTCCCTTACAGAGGTATCCTCTGTCGAAACTCTGACCCTAAACAAGAATAAGAAGAAGGTCTTGAACGGTAAAGGAAAGAAAAGGGAAAGGATCTATTCTTCTTTTCCTTCTTGAATTAAGACTTTGACTGTCTTAATTTTTCTTCCAATTCAATTCAAGAAAAGGGATTCAAGAAAGGGAATTCTTGAAGAAAATTCAAGAAGAGGAAAGAAGGAAGAAAAGAAATTTTCAAGAAAGAAAATTTCAGCCTAAAGGTCCAAGAATTGAATTCTTGAAAAAGAATTCAAGAAGAGGAGCCAAGAACTAGAAATTATTGTCTTCATTATTTTTCTGTGTGGATCACCATTGGAGGGTGAACATTTGGGCACCTGGTGGAGATTCAGAGTTTGGATTTTGCGATACAGGTTAGTATCTTAATTTGAGATTAAATCTTATATAAACATCTTATATGTTTTAATTCTTTTAAGGAGATTTTGGGATGAAGGTTTGGTGAAGATTTCATAAAGATAAAAAATTTTTGAAATCTATGATTTCGCCTTGCCACCGAACCCTACAAGGACATCCTTGCCAATGAACCAAGTAGCACTGATAGTCTTTGTTTCAAGTAGTGATAATCTTGTCATCTAAGAATCGCTCAATCCTATCTTGTCACTTTGGAAATATGGCTGGTGGACACTCAAGGGTTGGCTCACTCTCAAAGGTAGAATTAGGCCTGACTGGCTCACTAGGTATCATTGTCAGTTCCTTGTACTATATTAGAACTGAAATGTTGAAAGTGGAATTGATACCAAAGTCAGATGGTATATCTAGCACATATTAGGTCCAATTTTCCTTACTATTTTGAAAATGACCTACACCACAGGCATATAATCATTTTGAGCTTAGTCAAGACATAGTCTCCTTTCTAAAATTTTTTGACTTTTTTTATAAAATTTAGCTATATGCTTGTTAATTTCATTGCTCAAAATTTGTTTTACTAATCATGCTATGCATATGACTCTTATAATCATGGATAATTATGCATGGGACACCAAATGATAAGAGACAAATACAAATGGTAAAAGACAAACAAAAACAAAATAAGCTCATATGGACTTTATTTTCTATGGACTAAACTTTATTGTTGGGTTAGGAAACAAGTTTTCCTAATTTTCAATATTCCCCTAAATGACTTTGAAGACTCTGGCACACAACTTCAGGTAAGTGGCAGTGAATCTTAATTTAGTTCCTAACATATGCCATAAAGTCTTAAAAAAGTAACTATTGAATATTATTGGGACCAGATCAATGGTATGGTGGATGTCCCAGATTGGTCAAATAGGAGAGTGCATGTAACGTAGTGATGAATTAGGCTCAGGGCAATTATCAGGGATTATAATTTCCATCTTCCATCTCTTCTATTTACATCTTTCAATTCCTACCATCTCTTCACTTCCAATCCTCATGTTAAATTCTTTTGCAGGTTCTACAATTTCTTGGGGCTGTTCCTTTGGAATTGGTTCTAGATTTTCTCTGATGGTCAATACCCCATTAGGTGATCCTTCATTAATCTCTAGATTTAAATCCTTAACATTTATTAATTCCAGGTCCTCTATTATCTCCTTGAATTGTTCTTCATGGCTTTGTCCTTGGATTTCATTTTGATCATCCCCGTTGTTGATTTCTTTAAGTTGGATAATTATTTTATCTTCAAGTAATTGTTCTTGATCATATTCATCCATAAGGTACGCCCAGCTTCATAAACTTCTTTTTTTAAGTTCGGTTTAGGATCTTCTCTTTCTAGCCCTTCATTTGGACAAGATTTTGATTTTATTTCATCTTTAAATTCTTCAATAGGTTTAGGAGATTTTTCCTCTAATTCTTCCATGGGTTTAGTCTCTTCTTCATCTCCTTCATACTTATTGAATTCAGCAATATATTTAAACACAATTTCATCATCTTGTCTCGATTTGTACCATTGGGTTGGAAGATTTTACTTATAAGATTTGCCTAGGCACTTTTCTCTCAGCTTACTCTTCATATCTCTCCAAGTAATTATTTTATCCCTACTATAATAACTTTTATGCTCAACATATTCTCAATATGACTTAGCATGTCGGACTAGCTTTAATTTGACAAATTGACATTTCTTTACTTCCAACTTTTCATCAAATTCAAAGTACTGATCTATTTTTTTCTTCCAATTGACATACACCTCAAGGTTTCCATCAAAAGTGGGTGCATAGGGTCGATTGCTCCTAAAGACTCTTTCCTCCTGATCTACAAATCCTTGGCAGGGGTATCTAAGTTTATGCTCAGGGGTGAGATCATGATAATGGGCTCTTAACCAATGGAAGGTGATCTAGGATTAGTACGGGTCAAGCAGTCTTTTTTGAGGTTCCCGATTTGATTATTTACTTGCCCTAACACTTTGTTCACTTGTCCTAATTATTTGTTAGGGTATCAAATTTTTCAGTCAGAGTCCTTATAAAGAATTCAAGATTGGGATTCATGGATACATGTAGGACTGTTGGTATAGGGCTTCAGATCAAATGGGCAAGCAGTACAAACCTAACTTCTAGGGCTCCTAGACCTAAAAGCTCAAAATACAAGAATTGACTAAGTACTAGTTAAAGTTGTAATTATCTTTTCCAGTGGCCAGGTAAAAGATGGGGTTACGGGAGGCTCCCCTCGCTTTCACGAGATCCTAATTAAAAATCGCAAGTCCACTTAAGGCATTTGCCATTGGACCTCTTGTCTTAGACACCAATTTCAAGAAGTAAGTACAAACTCAACTAATATTTGGTCTCGTCTTGTACTTGAACCCGACTTGTTGGTGTCCTTAGTTTTAGGTTTCTACTCGATTTCAATTATGGTTTAGGTCAATGCAAATGTGGGTGATTATTTTGGGCCAAGGAAAGGTAATGACCTTTTTTCCTTATGTTATGATTGAATGCCCTTAATTGGATTTAGACATGGATGTACAAACAATCAACTTGTTAACAAGATATCTATACTAGGTCAAATATGTTATGTGATTCAAACCTGAATTAAAAAAAAAAAAATTATAAATTTAAATGGAAAATATAGATTTTGAAGTCCAGGATTTAGAAATCAAACTCTAAAATTTAAATCTTGAATTAGGATTAAAAATTCATTCTGGAAGTTAGAGTTGTTGCAAGATAGTTTCAGCCATAACAACTTCTAGTCAACTAGTTTTAAAAATTTGAAATTAAAATTTTAAAATTCTAAAAAAATTAAAATTAAAATTTGAGTTTTTAAATCTCTCAGTGAAGATTCCATATTCCAAATTTTAAAACTTAATTACTGAAATATGGTTAAGAAACTCATTCTGAAAGCTTGATGTAAAAGAAAATTTCAGCAGGGAACAACTTTCAACTAGCTAGTTTTAAAAATTCAAAATTTAATTTTTTTAAAAATCTAAAAATTTAAAATAAAACTGATTTGGTTAGGTCTCAGATCAGAATTCTTGGATTTTAAAGTTTTGACTTCAGATTAACTTGAATTTTGGTTGAGAAGGTAGTTTGAAAATAGTTGCTGGAAGGTTCCAGCAGTTTAGCTAAATCTTAACAACCTGAATTCAAATTTTAAATTCTGAATTCTAAATCCTTATAAAATTAAGAATTCTAGTGGGAAATAACAAAAATCGAAGTCTTGATCTCAGATCTAAAATTAGAAATTTATAAAAAATATTTTTTTATTTTTTTGAAAATTAAATGAAATGGAAGGCAGAAAAAGAATTCTGGACAAAACTTTAGAAATGATTTAAGAACTCATATTTTAAAACCAGAAATAAAAGAAAAATATTTTTTGAATTTTATATTTCGAATCTTAGCACACTAAGGTACTGGAAAAGTATTATTTTTTTGGATTTTTTTGATCAATATAAGAAATACTAAAATTCATAAAAAATCTGGGTGAATACTAGAATAGAAATTTTAGCAATCAAACACTTGACCTAGTAAACCATAAGCTCTGATACCAAAAAAATTGATGGGGGACGAAAATAAAATGATGAATGTAGAGTTTTAGCAAGCTAACCAGCAAGAAAACTTGATCAATTAATTATCAAATAAATGGTCTAAATTAATCCAAGAAAAGAATCTTCATAAGGAGACTAGTTGATCTAAGTTACAATACCCGTAATGTAGATCTAGTTCAAAATAAAGATTAGGATCTTCATGGAAAGAAAACCATCACAACTTGGGCAAGTTAACCTTCAAATGATCATATCTAATAAATCTTAGAAAGAGTTTTCCTACCAACAATGATGGCTAAAATATTTGATGAAAGAAGAAGCTCTCAACAAATGGATTTGAGGACTATAAGACAAGATGATCACTCTCTATTTTGGAACTTACCTTGTCCTTGATCAATGGCAAGGAGACCTTCCTCTTGGATGTGGGAACTTGAGAGAACCTACAAACAAACTTGGAATTAGACATGGAAGGGGAATTGAGGTTGGAATGGAAACAAGAGAGAAAGGGAAAGAAACAAGGCCGGTGGCTTGAAACTTGGGGCTTGAACTTGGAGCACTCATTAATGGCATCACACTCTTCAATCTTCAAAGCAGTAATCACTCTCCAACACACACTCAAAGGACCTCTCACTCCCTTCTCAAACATAAATTTAAACACTACAACTTAAAGGACTAAATCACTCCAACTAGAAGAACTAAATCACTCCATACAAGAAGAACTCAAGATAGAACTCAACAAGAAGAAAACCTTCATTTATTCTCAAAATATTTCATACATAGAATGCCTTACAAGGAGAGCCTTGGATCCTATTTATAGCCTTAGAGGTCGGCGAAAGTGAGGAGGGGAGGTAGAGTTAGGTTAGTTAACCATTTCTAGTTAAATCCAACTCCTTTGGTTACATAGTTGCAACAAGAAACAACTTCTAGGTAAGAGGTTGTAACAACTTGCTATGTGGCACCTAGGTGGCTTTGACATGGCTTATAATTACTGATGTGGAGCCCTAGGTATCATGTGATGTGGCATCCCACATGGCATGTTGGTTAGGGTGGTTGTTGGGTGAGTGAGGAGTGGTCCCATGCTTTCTCTCAAAATGCTTGATATGTTATTTCTCGTGTCTCCCAAAATGTATCCCATGTGAAGAATAAAATTGGCTTCTAAGAGGTGGCGTCATGGACTTCAAAAGGTGGTATCTTGACTTGCTTGAGCTTTGACTTGGGCATGCTTGAAGTTGGTCTTGATCTGGATTGAGTTGACTCAAGGGACTAGTGGCCTTCTTTCATGAGTTGGCTCATGAATTGGTCTTTGTCTTCAAAGGTTTAGTGGGCTTCATTCCGAGGTTCTCATTAATCCTAAGTACACTATATTAGCTACAAAAAAATATCAAGAGAATTAGTTGAAAAATATTTTTTTTTTTGTTGATGTCTCCCATCAATATCCCATGAACAAGTGAGGTAAACAAATTTATATTATAATCATGCTTATGGTATGCATATTAGGGTTAATATGCTTTAATGATGGAATGAATTTCATATCATATGTGTTTGGTTATGAATGCATTATGATGCCATGAATGTTAGGTTTTATGATGTTATGAATGTTAGGTTGACATGATTAGGTCTATATTAGGATGTGTTAGAGACCATCAAAGCCCTTATAAAAATCATATTTAGTCATAGTGTAAGTTAATCATGATGCAAATCCAATAAGGGTATGATCAACCAATTGGTGTCTAGGCAAGTGGTTCTGGGAAGGTAAAGGGAATGAGGTTTTGAATTGGTTCCGTTGACTTACCTGGTCAATTTAATTAGTATCTAAGGAAAGCAACGAGGGGAACCCTTCATCTCTTCCACTTACCTGGCCAATTTGGTCATATATAAACCCTAAATTGGAAATGCCAAATGATTAAGCACACTACACATTGCCTTCTTTCATGCTAAGCCAAATTTATGTCAACACTATAGTAGGTTTGTTGTGTACACACAAGGCCTGCTCTAGTGTTTGGTATAAAATTTGTCTTGGTGCACCTAGTGCTTTATAGCATAACTGATGATGTTGCTTTGTTGTGTACACACACAGACAACATTATTCAATCATGGCTATATGGAAATGAAGGATCCGACTTGTTAGGAATTGTGTCCCAAAGCCAGTCATCTAGGCTATAGAAGGTTGTACTATTTTATAATCATATATGAATTTTTAATGAATAAAAATTATTCTTTTGGCTGTTCATCACATGTGCATTTTTTTGAAAAGAACTCTATATGATGGAGTTCTTTAGAACTATATTATATTTCATATAGAGAGGATATATCAAGTAGTTCTTAAACTAGTTCACAACCAAAGGATACATTGTTATAGGATGACGATGTATCAAGTATAGGTTGTTGTATCTCACATTGGTTGGTTGTCCTCTTGACTAAGGAGTGTGGTGATACTGATATGACATACAAGTGTAATGTGTGACATCTCACTGAACGTGACTATCTATAGAGCAATCTTTCTGTCAAAGGGTTGCTCGTGAAGGGATATGGATATATGTGTCCCTCAGACCTGAGGTCACCATGGTAGCTTGTAAGCAACCCACTATACTTTGGTGCTGGACTATATGAATTTTTAATCCAGTGATGAAAGGTTTCTAGGTACGGTCAAGTACATGTGGAGCGGTGGTAGATCAAGATGGAATTGATCCCTCCAAATAGTTTGGAGTGAATGACTCGCTATGTCTCAATTTAGCAAAACCTTGGCTAGTGTAGTTCTTGTGAGGAGTCACAGAACTTGTAAGGTTGAGACATGATCTAGATGAACCAAATTAGGGTTGGCATCAAACCCTAGGTCATCCTAAGCATTATGAGGTCAAAGTGATGAATTATACGGTAACCATATGCCAGAGGTTCTAAAAAATTGCTCTGCAATCTTTGACCTATCTGGATGTCGGGTATTATTGCTAGATAAGGACTTTGACTGGTATTGGAAGTGATCCAGTGCTACCGGCTTAGTATTCAAACCAATGGGGTCACACACCATAGGGGTTTCTATCGATCTAAAGGCTGATCGATGATTAAGAATCATTTGCCATACTAGCGATCAATGTGATTGACCATGTTCCAAGTGTCAACACTTGGAACACTTCCAAGTGTCGACACTTGGCTGTGATGAGAAAAAATTATGGGAAGGTTTTGACTTTGAATTTTGAATTCAAATTTTGAAATCTGGCAAGTTTTGGCTCCAAGCTTTCATGGAATGATGGTCATTCTTGCCATTTAAGCTTGAAACCTATTTGGTATAGCCCTCAACCTTCTCCCCCAATCACTCCTCCTTCCTTATTCTCCCTCTCATGGCTGCCTTTATAAATAAGGGTTGTTTTAGGGCTGCCAAGCTGGATGAAACCATTTTCCTGTTGAAGAGTTTTCTTACTGTTGAGATTTTGAGAGAAGAGAAATGGGGCTTTTGAGCACTAGGGTATTGGGTGTGTGAATATCTAGCAATACCTAGCACTCAAGCTAGGTCTTAGAAAGAGAGCTAGTTAGGAAGGTTTCCACCTCTCCTCCTCGTCTTCTGAGAAGAAGAAGATTGGTCTAAAGGATCCTAAGGAGCTAGCACTCCGAGGGAGTTGATCAGAGTTGAGCCCTAATATGAACTACCTGTAGAGGCCAGACATGTGTGTGGCTCGAGGGCTTTTTCCAAAACATCCATCAAAGGTATAACGGTAAGATATCTTTATATCTTTGGTTTCTTTCTTGCTTATGATGTTTATTGCATGCTACATTATCATACTAGGTCATTTTGCAGGCAGTTTGGTAGATCATTTTGATCGATCTATCAAGTCTTCCATTGATTTTATTTAAAATAGTTTTAAAATATCTTTCTGCTGTGCATGCTCGCCTGCATTTTTCCCTTCAATGGTATCAGAGCTAGGTTCTTCGTAGTATAATAATGCTAGCAAGCTTTAACATCATAGTTTTCTCTTTCAAATACTTGGATTGAGTGCGTCACCATGGTCATTTGGTCATAGGAGAGAAGTAGGGCTACAAGATCCTATCTTTTCATTCAATGGGGTCTCCTATAGCATGTAGGGGTGCCACTTGTGATTTGACTCATGAAGAAGAAAGGTAAAGAGAATGTAGATTAAAAGTGTTTTAATCAAATCTGGATTATTATGATCATAAAATAAATTTAGATGAGATCTAAGAGTTTTATTTTGATCGGCTTTGATTAAAAGTTTGGAGAAACTTTGGATTTGAAATCACTATTTTTGTAATGTAACAGGCCTTGAGTCGACTCATGAAGGCTAAAGTGTCGACACTAGACCAGGAAGTGTCGACATTTTGCCTTGAAGGTGTCAACTCATGATCGCATGCCAGAAAATATGGCATTCTATTTTCTTCCCATCTCAGGCCATGAGTCAACCCAAGTGTCGATACTAGCTAGTGTCGACACTTGCCCCTAGTGAGTCGACACTTGACATGAGAATACTAAAAAATAGTGAATTCAAATTTTGATTCATTGTAAAATTATTTTATATTATTAATTGAAATTGTTTTGATTCATTAAGGCTATTGAACTTAATTAAGAACTAAGTTACCTTGAATGACAAAGAACTCTAGGAATATGATTCAAAGATTTTAAGTTATTTCAATAAGCCTTAAGGGTCATGGGTTAGCTTCTGTTAGGTCCTTAATTGGGTTAGACCTAAGTTTAGATATATTAGACTAAATAGAGAACTAATCTAATCAAATGTTGAGTTAGGATTTCTTCTTTATAGATCTCTCTAATAGTTAGATTGATTAGTCCATAGATCTAAATGAACCTAATTTATGGCTCAATGGTCAGCCCGAGTCTTTAGATTAGTCTAATCGAGTCTGATGAACCAATTGGTGTCCAAGGTAAGTTTGGCAGTTTGATCTTGGTTATTTGGGGCTATCTGTTGCCCAGTAAGCAACCCAAGAGGGGGGGTGAATTGGATCTCTAAAAAAAAATTACTTGATGCAATACAATAGTATGTAATCCAATCCAACAATTAATCAAGGTACTAAGAATTCAAATATAATGCTCTTAAGTAAATGTGCAGTGGAAATAAAGAGCAATAAATGCAAAAGCAATATGAGAAGAAAAGCTACCACAAAGGCAAAGAAGTATAGTGTTCGGTTCTATCTAATGCACCTACATCCACTTCCCAAGATCTCTTTGGAAATTCACTATAATCTCAACCGATTATAGCCGATTAGTTTTTCGGGCTCACTAATCAAAACCTGACTTGTTTTCACAAGGCTCATAAGTCAAAACCTCACTTGATTTTATGGGCTAACCATGAACCTAAATGGTTTTAAGGCTCACCATCAACCTCCCTTGGTTTTCTGGGATAACTAAGAACCTAAATGGCTTTCAAAGGCTCACTAATAACCTCTTTTGGTTTTGTAATATGCTAACCAAGAACCCTTACAACAAATAATAGTTTGAAGTAAAAAAAATAATAGCTTTCTAATAAAAAGCAGGTATCTCTTTGAAGCTCAAAGTTCTGATGCTTCTGAACCTGATGAAGTCTCTTTGATTGCTTAAGAATGGTTGATCTTTAATGCTCTTGAAGACTCTTGAATACTTGGAGGCTTGCTTTTGCTTGAGAGTGGCTGAACTTCAATGAATAGGAGTGAATGCTCTCTTTTCTTCTCTCTTGGATATTTTTATTTCATTTCCATGTCTTTTGATTTGATTTTAATCATATAAATACCTTCCTAAGGCCTTAAATCCTGTTTTTAGCCGTTAAACTCGAAAATCTAGCCGTTGAGGGTGAAAAGAGACAAGTTCTGCATTTGAAAAATTAGCCATTACTGTTTTCAGAACTTCATGTGTCGACACTTCAAGCTATGAGTCGATACTTCAGGTCGACACTTGAACTTCTTGAGTCGACACCCAGTTCAAATATCTTCAATCTAGCTTTCTGGAAATCTTAGATGTGTCGACACTTCTTCAGGTGAGTCGACATTTTGAGTTGACACATCACATCCTTGTGTCAACACTTCTACAGTTCTTCATCTTCAGCAAGTTCTGTGACTTAAAAATCTCAAGCGATGAGCTGATCCATGTGTCGACGCTTTGAGTCGATACTTCAAGTCCATGTGTTGACACTTCAGCCGTGCCATCTGAAACTTTCTTTGCATACCGGCTTGTGTCGACACTTCACTTCCACGTGTCGACACTTGGTATCATGTGTCGACACTTTGAGTCGACACCTCACTGAAATCATCATAAAAATGCCTAAACTTGTGCTGAATTAATTTTATACTTCACTCAAGTATTCATTCAAGCAAATTTTAACTGTTCAAGTCTTCTTTGAGCAGATCTTTCATCTAAACTTGGCTTCTTCGATCAAACAATCATTTTTCAAATTTGTGAGCACCTTTTTCTATGAAACCGTACTTCAAAGAAATTATTAGTACTCAACTTATACTTAACTGTTTTGCTTATCATCAAAATTAATAACGGAGTCAACAATCTCTCCCTTTTTAATGATGACAAAACCTTTAAGTATAAATTGCATAAAAAGCTTTTAAAAGAATTTATCAAGGTACAAAGAGCTAAATGCAGTAGGTGTATTAAAGTAATTTGCAATATTGACATGATGTATCAGAGCAAGTATGATATAATAATTAAAAGTGTCAAAGCTTATTATAATGATTAAGAGTATCAGAGCTTTGGGATATATAAGACATAAACTCATGTATCGTGATACTCTCCTAGAAAACATAAATTAGGAGAGGCAAAAAAAAAAAATAGCAATAAACAAGGCTCCCCCTGAATTGATGATTCATAAAAGAGTTTGTAAATATCTTTTCAAACATTTAAAGAGGGATTTAAGATGAAATTAAATTCATAAAAGATTTTCAATATAAAGAAAGTATCGCTCCCCCTTACTTAAGGAATTTGTAAACAATTTTCAATTCAAGTTCAACTAAGTTTTCAAAATAATTTTCAAATTTTCATAAATTTTCAAGCATATTTACACTGTTACACATATTATTCCCTTGCACATTTATACTTTAGTCTTTTACTCCCCCTTTTTGTTATCATTAAAAAGGTAGGAAGACAAATAGGCAAGACATTCAAGATATAGCATTGATGTACAATAAAATTCATTCATTCATTCATTCACTCATAAATGAAGACAATGAAGTTCGAAGGAAAGCTAAAGCATTTCATTCATTTGAAGTCATAAACATGAAGTACAACATAATATTTTTTTTAAAGTCAGAATTTGTACAACAAAAGATAAAAGATGCATAAAAGTAAACTATCTAAACATACAAAGATATCCCAATCCTCATCCTCATCATCATCAGAAGATCTGATCTCAAACGATCCAGTATCAGTAAAAGAGCAAGCTCGAGACCACATCGATCTGAGATCTCGAAGGCGGGTCCTGGTCGGTCATGGATGAGTACAATGACCACGTCCTCTGCGTCGAGCATACGTCTGACCTCTAGCTGAAACAGAAGAGGTGGAGGCTATGTCCTCAATAGGAATAGAGCAGATCAGGGCGACAGTCTTTGCGACTGTCGAAAGTGGTGTACGATCAAAGGATGGACCAAAATCAAGATACTGAAAGCCAAGTGTGTAAAAACCTAGCTCTCGGATAAGAGAGTATGTATGGATTGTAGGTGTATCAATAGTGGTTATGTCAAAAATAGGTGTATCAGCTGATGAAATGATATGTGTATTAATGATAGACGTATCAGCTGAGGAATGAATGGGTGAATCTGCAATCGGTGAATCAATAATAGGACTATCAATAATGGGTGTATCGATAATGGATGAATCAATAATAGGAGAAAGAATAAGAATCGAAACATGATCATCTAATCTAGATGATGGAGTAGATAGGATAGGAGTTTGAGTAAGTGCACTGGAAGGGTTACAAATGGGACTCCTAGGCAAGTCTATTGTCACCTCTGCCACTGGCTCTGAAATCAGATCTGGAAAGTCGAATCTATCAGAGTCAGTCTCCTCATCATCACCATCATCATCACTGTCATCTACAACTAGTGCTGGAGCAAGTGGAGCTGTATCAGAAACTGGAGTGCTCCTTGTAGGTCTGGATAGTGTAGTCAGAATAGTTGAGATGCCATCACTCAGTCCACTGTGGCTCTCTCTGGTCTTAGTAATGAAACAGTCAAGACGCTGTCTAATGATCAAAACATCTATCTCAATGCACCTAACTTTGTCCAATAAACTCTCTGTAGCTTCTGGAGTATCCGACTGAACTGGCTAAGGCTGAGAAGTAGGCTCAAACTGAGAAGCAGTCTCTGGCTGCGCTGCTCGCTCAGGCTGACTCATTGGAAGAGATGCCTCTATAGGTACTACCTCGTCGGAAAGGATGCGCTCCTCCTCTGTAGCATCATCATCATCTCTGTCATCAGCCTGACCAGATACTCTGCATTTCCACTAGCCTCTGAATAGATGATAACCCATCCGATATAATGACCTGATATCATAAACATCAGTATGAAGGAGCATACGGAAGGGCTCGTCCTCAAAACTAATACCATACTCCTTAAATAATAAAGTCAACCCCATCCCATAGGGTAAGTAGAGTCGCTGACTCGTTGAAGCCTCCATCATCTGATGAACCATGAGCACCGGAAGGTAGATGGGTGTGCGCTGTACCAATGAGACCATCACAAGCAACTCTTGCTCAGTGGTGTAATCGAAACATCCGGTCTTCGGTAGAAGGATTCGGGCGATAATGTGGTGCAAAAGTCTCATCTCCATAAACAAATGGGATGCAAGCACGGTGGCTTCCTCAGGCAAAATGTCTGACTCGAATATACATTGGAGACCACTCACTCTATCAATCAGGCTGTCTACAACTGACCCAGTCATAGGAATATCCCACACTCTACTCAATATCTATGAAGTAATTGGGATATCTCTGCCTCTCACTTGAGCTAGCCAACCATCACTCCCATGGGCTAATGATTCGTAGAACTCTCGTATGAGCCCTGGGTAGTATCTCTCGCTTAAAGAACAGAAGGATGTCAAACCAGCATCTCGAATCCACTGACTGATCCTGAAGTGCTATTGGTCGACAAAACTGAAGTCCACAAGGCATCCTCCGATGACCTTCTTCGAACTCATCCAGCTTGAAGCTATCAAAAGAGGTCGAGCAGGCGGATCTGGAGCTCTAGCTTCGTGTCTGGCTTTGGTTCTTTTCTCTACTTCCTGTTGGACTGTCGAGGTTGACGGACTACTTGTTTTCGGGGTTTCATTACATAGAATAGAGATTTGAACAAATTTGGAGGAGAAACCTAAGATTTCTAGGATTCAACTTGGAAATGGGAAGTGGAAAGTCGTTCAATCAAAGCTAAAAAGCATCCCAAACGAAGAATCGAAGGATTTTAAGCATAAATTGGAGGGAAGGAGGAGTGTGGAGAAACTTAGGGTATGTGTCGGCTCGAGTGGGGAGAAGGAATGAGGAAAAAATAATTCGAAAAGCCCTTATCCTCGATCTGCTGCTAGTCAAGTGTCGACTTACGAATGTGTCGACACATCGACTTAAAAACTAAAAAATATGAGAAAGAAAATCTGATCAAATACACTGGAAATACAATGAAATTAGCAAAGATTAATGTGAAATTTGATCTAATTTGAGTCAAAGATTGAAAGATTTTAATCAAAAGGATTAATGATCCCGAGTTCTTTTCTAATCATACAAAATCGATCTTCTAGAAGAGGCTTAGTCAAAATATCAGCTAATTGAAATTCAGTACTAATAAATTCAAGCACAACATCATTATTTTCAACATGATCTCTAATAAAATGATGTCTAATTTCAATATGTTTACTCCTAGAATGTTGAACAGGATTTTTAGTCAAGCAAATAGCACTGGTATTATCACACTTTAAAGGTGTACTAGCCAACTTGATTCCAAAATCTTCAAGTTGTTGCTCAATCCACAAGATTTGAGCACAACAATTTCTTGCGCAATATACTCAACCTCGGTTGTGGATAATGCAACTGAAGTTTGTTTCTTGCTAAACCAGGAGATTAAGTTAACTCCAAAAATTGGCAAGTACCGCTAGTACTCTTTCTATCCAATTTACAACCAGCAAAACCAGCATCAGAATATCCAATTAATTCAGTAGATGAATCTCTAAAATATTATAAACAAATATTAATTATACTAAATAGATATCTAATAATATGCTTAACAGCCAATAGATGTGATTCTTTAGGTTCAGACTGATATCTAGCACACATGCATACATTGAACATTATATCAAGTCTACTAGCAATAAAGTACAGTAAAGAGCAAATCATATCTCTGTATAATTTTTGATCTACATATTTACCATGCTCATCTTTATCAAGTCTACAAGAGGGGCTCATAGGTGGACCTATTGATTTAGTAGTCTCCATCCCAAACTTCTTTATAATTTCTCTTATATACTTAGCTTGGTTGATGAAGATTCCATCTTTAGTTTGCTTGATCTGGAGTCTAAGAAAGAAATTGAGTTCTCCTATCATGCTCATCTCGAACTCACCTTGCATTAGCTTAGAAAACTCTTGACAAAGAATTTCATTAGTAGTACCAAAAATGATATCATCAACATATATTTGTACTACTAATAAATCATTAACTTTCTTTTTCAGAAACAAGGTTTTATCAACATGGCCTCTAGAAAATTCATTTTCAATCAAAAATTTGCTGAGTCTTTCATACCAGGCTCGAGGTGCTTGCTTTAATCCATAAAGTGCTTTATGCAATTTAAAAACATGATCAGGATGTGCATGATTTTCAAATCCAGGTGTTTGTTCAACAAAAACTTTTTCTGTTATAAAACTATTTAGAAAAGCACTCTTAACATCCATTTGAAACAGTTTGAAATTCATAAAACAAGCAAATGATAATACTAGTCTAATTGCTTCAAGTCTAGCAACAGGAATAAAAGTTTCATCAAAATCAATTCTTTCCTCCTGATTGTAGCCTTTAGCAACTAGCTTAGCTTTATTTCTGACAACAATTCCATTTTCATCTAATTTATTCCTAAATACCCATTTTGTGCCAATAATAGAAACATTAGATGGTCTTTCTATTAATGTCCAAATATTATTTCTATCAAATTGAATTAGTTCATCTTGCATGGCATTTATCCAGTTAGGATCTTTTTCAGCATCTTCAAAATATTTAGGCTTAACTTGAGAAACAAAAGCTATATAATCACATTCATTTCTAATTGAGGCTCGAGTTCTTACCCCTTTAGATGGATCACCTAGGATTAATTCCTTAGGATGTCCATAAGCATACCTCCACTCCTTAGGTACATCTTGGTGCTTTGGAGTGTCTTCACCTTTCTCACTTTTGTCTTGATCTTCTTCACTTGGCTGAGGGGGTTGATCATTCAGTATCAGCTTTTGAAGCTTATCAGCACCTGTACATGCATCAGAAGTATCCTCTTTTCTGGAGGATTTGTTAGTAGATTCTTCAAAAATAACATGTACAGACTCCTCTACAACTAAGATTCTTTTGTTGAAAACTCTGTATGCCCTGCTTGATGTAAAGTATCATAAAAATATACCTTCATCAAACTTGGCATCAAATTTTTCAAGATTATCTTTATCATTATTTAAGATAAAAATTTACAACCAAAAACTTGGAAATACTTTAAAGTTGGTTTTCTTTGATTCCAAAGTTCGTAAGGAGTTTTTTTCAAAATAGGGTGGATTAAAACTCGATTCAAAATATAATATGCAGTATTAATAGCTTCAGTCCAAAAATATCTTGGTAAATCGTTTTCACAAAGCATAGTACGTACCATTTCTTTTAAGATGCGATTTTTTGTTTCTATTACCCGATTCTGCTGAGGTGTCCTAGGAGCAGAAAAGTTGGGTTCAATACCTTTTTCATTACAAAAGCTTTCGAAATCCTGATTTTCAAATTTAGTTCCATGATCACTATGAATGCATACAACTGAAACACCTTTTCATTTGAAACCTTTCGATAAAACTTTATAAATGCTGAAAATGACTCATCTTTATATGCTAGAAAGAAAACCCATGTAAATCTTGAAAAATCATTCACTATGACTAATGCATATCTCTTGCCTCATAGACTTGATGTTCTAGTTGATCCAAAGAGATCCATATAAAATAGTTCTAGTGGCCTACTAATAGTCACAAAACTTGTAGGTTTGAAAGAGGTTTTAACTTGTTTTTCAAATTGACATGATTGGCAAACTCTATCTTTTTCAAAACAAAGTTCAGGCAAATCTCTAACTAAATTCTTTTTGCAAAGTTTTAAAAGTAGATACATACTAGTATCCCTAATCTTCTATGCCAAAGCCAACTAGTCTCATTTTTAGTAGAATTCATTGCAACAAGGCATTCTCCATTAGGCAAAGATAGATCATCCAAATCTACCAAAAAATGTTACCATGCCTTTTTCCAATGAATTGTACTCTATTTTTATCCGGACTAGCAATCATGCAATAAGATGATTTGAAAATAACTTGAAAACCTTTATCGCAAAATTGACTAATACTTAAAAGATTATGCTTTAAACCTTCAACTAAAAGTAATACAATTATAAGGAGTTATGTGAACCTTATCAATACCAATGATTTTTTCTTTACCATTATCCCCGAAGGTCACACTCCCTCCGTTCATTGCTTCAAGAGAAGTGAATTGCTTCACATCTCCCATCATGTGCCTTGAGCAACCACTATCAAGATACCAAAGTCTTTTATTCTCCTTGGTTGCAAAACACACCTACAACAAAAATCAAGCTTTGTTTTTAGGTACCCAAACCAACTTGGATCCTTTAGGGTTAGCACTTAAAATGGTTCCTTTTGGAACCCAAACTTTTTTAAAAGAATTAATTTTTCTCAAATTACATTGAAAAGATTTATGACCTTGGTTTTTACATGAAAAACATGTTATGCTAGATGATGCAGGCACAAAAAAGTTTTTAAAGTACTTTTGTTGTTTTTGGGGTTTATAGCCTAATCCTGCTTTATTGAAAATGGCTCTTTGGCTATTTAAAAGTAGGTTTAGTCTTTCTGAACTATAAATAAATTTTTCAATAAAGGGCTTCATTTTATCAAGTTCATTTTTGTACTTTATAGTTTCTAATTCTAAATCTTTATTTTTCTTTAAAAGACCACCATTTGAAATAATAGTTTTGGATCTTTTTAAAACTTCATTCTCCATAGTCAAAGCATTGTTTTTCTTTTCTAAAATATCTAATTTAGTTTTCAAATCACTAACTTCATTTAATAAAGAATTATTTTCATGAGAAAAATTATTTGCATGCTTTTTCAATCTTTTATTTTCAGATAAAACTAATTTGTTATGATGCATAAGTTCATCAAAAGCATTTCTTAACTCATCAAAAGTAAAATCTACTTCGGCATCAGAATTTACCTCATCTTGCTCTTGATGTGCCATTAGACAAAGATTTACAATTTTTGTTTGCTCTTCTTCAGAATTGGAGTCCTCACTATCACTCCAGGTGGCCATCATTAATTTCTTTCTTAACTTCTTAACTTCTTTAAGAGAGGGCAGTCGAATTTGTAGTGACCTGGTTTCTTATACTCGAAGCATGTAAGTATTTCCTTCTCCTTTTCTTTTTCCTTTTCTTTCTCTTTCTCTTTTCCTTTTTCTTTATTTGATTGAAATTTCTTCTTGTATGGGAAATTCCTCCTCTTCATGAATCTTTTAAATTTTCTAGCAAGGAGAGCTTCTTCACCTTCATCTTCTTCTTCTTCTTCAGACTCATCATTGAGGATTCTTCTTATATATTTGATTTGAATGCAATATCCTTTTTCTTTTTATCCATGTCTATTGACTTTTGCTTCAAATTCAGCTCATAAGTCATGAGCAATCCAACTAGTTGCTCTAATGGTAGCTTGTTAACGTCCTTTGCTTCTTGGATGGTGATCACCTTCAGATCCTACGATGTTGGAAGTGACTTGAGAATTTTATTTACAAGATCAGCGTTAGACATTACTTTTCCTAGACTTCTCATTCCATTTACAATAATTGTAAATCTAGTGTACATGTCAGTGATAGACTCATTAGGTTCCATTCGAAATATTTCATAAGTATATACTAACATGTTCATCTTAGTATTTTTTATTTGATCGGTATCCTCATGGATAACTTCAAGTGTATCCCATATTTCTTTAGCTAAAGTGCAAGTAGATATCCTATTGAATTTACTAGGATCTAATGCATAATAAAGAAGATTCATTTCCTTGGTATTGATCTCGGATAGCTTAATGTCATTTTCATCCCAATCCTCTTCGAGCTTTGGGATGGAAACACCATTAACCACAACCCAAGGAATATGAGGACCTTTATCAACTACTCTCCATAAGTTATAATCAATAGAATGCATATAAATTCTCATCCTAGTTTTTCAATATGTATAATTTGATCCATTGAAAAATGTTGGTCTATTTGAGGCTTGTCCCTCAACTACACTAGTACCAATAGGGGCTTCCATAGATCTTTACTCAAGACGGTAAAGCCTATACACTGAGAATAGGGCTCTAATACCACTTGTTGCCTAGTAAGCAACTCAAGAGGGGAGTGAATTGGGTCTCTAAAAAATAATTATTTGATGCAATATAATAGTATGTAATCTAATCCAACAATTAATCAAGGTACTAAGAATTCAAATGTAATGCTCTTAAGTTAATGCGCAGCGAAAATAAAGAGCAATAAATGCAAGAGTAATAAGAGAAGAAAAGCAACCACAAAGGCAAAGAAGTACACTGGTTCAGTGCTGTCCAATGGACCTACATTCACTCTCCAAGATCCTCTTGGAAATTCACTATAATCTCAATCGATTATAGTCGATTAGTTTTTTGGGATCACTAATCAAAACCAAACTTGTTTTCACAAGGCTCACAAGTCAAAACCTCACTTTGTTTTACGGGCTAACCTAGAACCTAAATGGTTTTAAGGCTCACCACCAACCTCCCTTGGTTTTTTGGGATAACCAAGAACCTAAATGGTTTTAGGGCTCACCACTAACCTCCCTTGGTTTTCCGGGATAACCAAGAACCTAATTGGTTTTCAAAGGCTCACCAATAACCTTCCTTGGTTTTGCAATATGCTAACCAAGAACCCTTATAACAAATAATAGTTTGAAGTAAAAAGAATAAAAGCTTTCTAATAAAAAATGGGTATCTCTTTAAAGCTCGAAGTTGTGATGCTTTTGAACTTGATGAAGCCTCTTTGATTGCTTAAAAATGGTTGATCTTTAATGCTCTTGAAGACTCTTGAATACTTGGAGCCTTGCTTTTGCTTAAGAGTGGTTAAACTTCAATGAATATGAGTGAATGCTCTCTTTTCTTCTATCTTGGATATTTCTATTTCATTTCCATGTCTTTTGATTTGATTTTAACCATATAAATACCTTCCCAAGGCTTCAAATCCGATTTCTAGCCGTTAGACTCGAAAATCTAGCCATTGGGGATGAAAAGAGACAAGTTCTGTGTTTGAAAAACTAGCCATTACTATTTCTAGAACTTCATGTATCGACACTTCAGGCTGTGAGTCGACATTTCAGGTCGATACTTGAACTTCTTGAGTTGATACCTAGTTTAAATATCTTCAATCTGGCTTTCTAGAAATCTCAGATGTGTCGACACTTCTTCAGGTGAGTCGATACTTTGGATCGACATATCGAATCCTTGTGTCGACACTTCTGCAGTTCTCCATCTTCAGCAAGTTTTGTGACTTGAAAATCTCAAGCGATGAGCTGATCCATGTGTCGACACTTTGAGTCGACACTTCAAGTCCATGTGTTGACACTTCAGCCGTGCCATCTGAAACTTTCTTTGCATACCAGCTTGAGTCGACACTTCACTTCCATGTATCGACACTTGGTGTTATGTGTCGATACTTTGAGTCGACACCTCACTAAAATCTTCATAAATATTCCTGAACTTGTGCTAAATCAAATTTATACTTCACTCAAGTATCCATTCAAGCAAATTTTAACTATTAAAGTCTTCTTTGAGCAGATCTTTCATATAAACTTGGCTTCTTCGATCAAATTATCATTTTTCAAATTTGTGAGCACCTTTTTCTATAAAAACACACTTCAAAGAAATCATTAGTACTCAACTTATACTTAACCATTTTGGTTATCATCAAAATTAATAATGGAGTCAACACTATCTCTTACCTGGCCAACTCAGCTGGTGTCTAAGGCAAGATGGTTAATGGCAAAACCCAACCCATGATCTTACTTACCTGGTCAATGTGGTCGATCAGAATTGATTGGATAGCTCATTGACTCGTGTTAACCCATTCACCCAAGGTTAATTAGTCTTGATTGATTTTAGGTACCCATGGATCATTAGTTATGTATAACCCTCCTTGTTAATTGAAGTGATCAGTGGGAGGTTAATCCATGTCTTCTCATCTCTTCTTCTATCACAATAAAATTAAACCCTCTAAATTATTAGATCCATAAAAGGATGAAGTTATGGAGATAACCAAGTCCTAGCCTCCCATTAAGTGGGATGGTAATGGGTCCAATAATTGGGTGTTCATCAACATATCCAAAGATCGGGTGTTCATCGGGCTATTGGAATTGATGTTCTTAATATGATGGCTCAGGATGACTCTCTTAACGGTGGTTAGGTGAGCCAGGCAAAATCAGGCTTGACTATTTTCATTAGTTGAAGCATTGAATTTTGTCATGTTACTGGTTGGACTTAATCGGGACCTTCAATAGGAGGCCCAAAGGTTGATTGAAGTGCACCTTGGGAAAAAACCTAAATACTTTGGAGAAGTAATCGATTGAAGAACCTACCTTTAGATGCCCATGGGTGGGCCGGCCAAAGTCGAGCTCGTGTGTTGTCTATTAGACTCTAGTACCCACTAAGGAATTAAAGTAATTTCTCGGATTGGATGTAGAGTCTACCAGTCTGAATAAAATAGTGGGAGGGGCCTTTAGACTAATGTCCATATCAATAGGTTAATAATTCATATATACTAATAAGTTTTGGTTTTCCTTTCAGATGTCTTCCAATCTGTCACTCCGGTCTCTTCTCGACAACGAGAAGCTCAAGGGTCTCAACTTCGATAGCTAGTATTGAAGGCTCAAGATTGTCCTGGAGCATAAAAGGATCCTGTATGTGATATTAGATTCGGCACCTGAAATACCTGCTCCCAATGCTCGGGGTTCGGTCATAGACACTTATCAAAAGTGGCTCTCTGATAGGACAACTATCCGATGCATTATGTTGGCAGCGATGAATGACGAGTTCAGTTGTAAATTCGAAGAAGCCTTGTCGGAGGAAATCCTTCAAAGTTTGAAGGAGTCTTTCAGCACACCAAATGACATGAGAGGTACAGGGTCTCCTATGCTATCTACAATGCATGGATGCATGATGGGACCTCAGTCACTGATCATGTATTATACATGATCAAGATGATTGAGTGCCTGAGCAAGCTCGGATGTCCCTTGCATGAACAGCTTGAGAAAGATGCGATACTGAATTCCTTACCCTCTTCCTATCTAGACTTTCTCGATCATTATAGAATGAATAAGCCTGTAGTTAACTACCACTGCCTATTGAGGTTACTGCAGACTTATGAGAAAGACCACCAACAGAACAAAGGGGTG
The DNA here is from genome assembly GCA_021397845.1 of Areca catechu. Lineage (NCBI taxonomy): Eukaryota > Viridiplantae > Streptophyta > Magnoliopsida > Arecales > Arecaceae > Areca > Areca catechu. The sequence continues at coordinate 62,597,084 of CM038044.1, read as the reverse complement.
GAAAATCTAGTGGGAGGATCTTCAGCAGGGCGTCATCCCTTCAAGAAAGGAAAAAAGAAAAATAAAGGGAAAAAGGTGCAGAATGCTTCTGGGCCCAGTCAGGCCAAGAGAGTGAAGGCTGATAAGAGCCAGGCGGAGTGCTTCTTCTATAAGAAGTAAGGTCATTGAAAGAAGAACTATCCTCTTTATATTGCATCCCTTGACCCGAACAGGTGCAAGAAGAGAAAGTAGCAGGACGATGCTGGACAAGGTATTTATATGATAAGACCTAGTAGTTTCTCTATCTGCGATACTACTAACTAGATATTGGATACAGGAAGTTCAATTCACATTTACAATTCTTTACAGGGACTTCAAGTTAGTAGAATATTCAAGGATGGCACGAGATTCTTGAACATTGGAAATGGAAACCAAGTTCCAATCCTGGCATTGGGAGTCCTTAAACTAGTTTTCGAGTCTTGTACAATCATTTTGAATGAGTATCATTATTATCCGTCTTTCGTCTTAAATATCATTTTTGTAGGCCAATTGGCCATGTATGGTTATGAACTATCAATAAAGAATGACATTTACAAAATCATTTGGAATGGTTATGTTGTGATGAATAGATATATGAACAATGACATTTATGTACTATCATGACTGTTAGTGTAGTGTACATATCTGGCAAATGCCCTACGATAGATAATGTCAGTGATGCATACCTATGGCATTGTAGGCTAGGTCATATTAATGAGAATAGGATAAACAGGTTGAAGAGCAAGGGTCTCCTCGAGTTTAGTGAAAGTGGTTCACTACCAACCTATGAGTCTTGTCTTCTTGGAAAGATGACAAAATACTTTTTACTGGAAAAGGTGAATGAGCTAAAGAAATTCTAAGTCTGGTACGTATTGATGTATGTGAACCCATGAATATTACTGCCAGAAGTGGGTACAGCTATTTTATTACATTTACAGATGACCTTTCGAGGTATGGTTATGTCTTCTTGATGAGACATAAATCTGAATCATTTAAAATATTCAAATGATATCATAATGAAGTAGAAAAATAAATTGGAAGGTATATCAAAACCCTTCGATTAGATCGAAGTGGTGGATATTTTTCGGTGACCTTTTGACATATCTCAAGGAGAATGAGATTTTCTCTTAGTGGCACCTCCAGGGACACCTTAATTAAATGGAGTATCTGAAAGGAGGAATCGAACCCTGTTAGACATGGTTTGGTCCATGATGGGCTTTGCTTCTCTACCACTATCCTTTTGGGGATGTGCTTTGAAATCAACCTGTTACCTTTTGAATAGGGCTTCGAGTAAGTCTATTAGCAAAATCACATATGAGATATGGACTGGACGTAAGCCGATACTCTCATACCTTCGGGTCTAGGGTTGCTCAGCTTATGTAAAATGTTTGGAAATGGACAAACTTGGAGCTAGGTCTGACCGGTGCCTATTTGTTGGGTATTCAAAAGAGTTTAAGGGATATTATTTTTACTTGGCTAAGGAACAAAGTTGTTCGTCTGTCTTAGGGTTATCTTTTTGGAAAAGGAGTTCCTTAGTGAACGAATTGTAGCTGCTAAGATTGAACTTAGTGAAGTTCAACAAGTAGAAGAACTGACACACTTAAGGGACAACATAGAACCAGTTGTGATTAGATCACACCCAGAGCTCACACAGGAATCATTAAGGAGATTCGATAGGGTATCGAGTCGACCAGACAGATACTATGATTTCTTCGTCCGGGATGGTGATCCCATTGAACTCGATGAGAACAATAAGGATCCGATCACCTATATGGATGCGATCTAGAGGCCCGACTCTGAGATATGGCTAGGAGCCATGAAATTCAAAATGGAATCCATGAAAATCAATAATGTAGGGGCATTGGTTGATCCACTTGAGGGGATAAAATCCACTGGGTGCAAATAGATTTTCAAAAGAAAGAGGGCTACAGATGGGCGGGTAGAGACCTATAAAGCCCATCTGGTTGCGAAGGGGTATCGTCAACGTTATGGTATTGACTATGATGAGACGTTCTCTCCTATGGCAATCTCAAATCCATTCAGATCATGCTTGCTTTAGCGGCACACTTTGACTATGAAACCTGGCAAATGGATGTCCGAACAGCTTTCTTGAATGGTGAGTTGCAAGAAGAGGTGTTTATGATACAACCTGAAGGGTTCACATCCATAGACAAGTCAAAGGTGTGCAAGCTTTAAAGGTCCATCTATGGACCGAAGCAAGCATCACGGAGTTGGAACAGCGATTTAATAAGTGTATCAAGTCGTATGGCTTCGTCAGGAATGGAGAACCTTGCATTTACAAAGGGTTAATAGTTCTATGATTGTGTTCCTTGTGTTGTATGTGGATGACTAGTATGGACACCAGGGCTAACACTATAGCCGACACCAAAGCCAGAAGAAAATCGATCGGTTGAACCCACATCCCTGTGGATCACCTATGAATAAAGCCCTAAGCCCAAGCCCAAATCACTTATAAAATAAGCCCTAAGCCCCAATTTTAAAACCCTAATTTAAATTTGAGGCTTAGTCATTTTTTTAAAATTATGTTATTTTGGTCTAGTTGGATTTTGCCTAAACCTTATTTACCAAGTTGAGTTATGTATATATATAGACAAACCCTATTTACCAGCTTGAGCCCGTATTTAATTTTTGTTATGCCTCTTGATCAAATTGGGTTTCAATTGATCAAGTTGGGCTTGAAGTTAGTTATAATTGAGTCATTGTAATTAGTTAGTTGGTTTAATTAGTTATTGAGTCATGTGATTAGTTATTTTATTGAGTCTTGTAATACACAAGGGGACCCAAGTCAAGACCCATGTGACTCCATGTGCCAACCTAACAAACCATGTGCCAACCTAACCAGCTCTTGGTGCCACCTCATTACATGCCACATCATCAAGTTTTGGATGCCCAAGCTTCATCACATGACATGTCATGCCACATCACCCCACATCATGGCACTCCTTGGTTGGCCACATAAGACTCATGTGGGGCACCAATCAAGAATCAAGAATTAGTACTTATCTTGACATCCAGACATCCAGATATCCAGACGTCTAGACATCCGAACATCATTCAACAGTCAAGCTTATCCTTGAAAGGCGCCCATGAATTAAATTCTCTTTTCTTCGTCACCTATTTAAATTCCATCGCTGATTTTGAAGAGGAGTAAAATAGAAGGACTCCATCTCATTTAGCGCCTCATCTCACCTTCTTTTTGTCGCCCTAATGGAGGAGTTTGAACTCACATTGATGCCTATCATGGAAGAGTCTTAATCCTAAACAACAAGGAGTTTAAATTCAAAATCAAGTAGATTAAGATGGAGTCCAAAGGAGTTAGCACCAAGATGGGGAGAAGAATTATTGCCATCCACTTCTCATTTGGGATTTGTCGCTCATTCCGAGAGAGGTTGGCCAATTTCAAATGGATTGGATTAGGCAATTTAAAATAAGGTTACTACAAGTAGGGCACCTAACTCAAAGGAGTTTTATCAAGAAACCTCATCTCAATGTCAAAGGAGTTTTATCAAGAAACCTCATCTCAACACCAAGAAGTCTCATCCTTTTCTTGTCGGCCAAATGAGAAGTAAGAGGATGCCATCTCATCTTAATTTTGTCGCCACACCTCTTTCTCAATGCCCGAAATGGATGAAGATACCATGTTGTCGCCCACTTTGAAGAAGCCTATCTCTTGTTGACACCCAACATGAAGGAAGTTCAAGAACACCTCAAATCCAAGACTCTAAGATGCCAAAGGAAGGATTCCATAGTCTTTGATGTCCAAGAGAAACAATCAATAGAGTTTCTTGCCCTTACTCTACTTGTAGATGGTCTATAAATAACACCATCACCCCTTTGTATATTCATTCAATTCATGAAATAAAATTGAGAGTTTCTCCCAAATTCCTTTGTTCTTTGAGAGCGTTGTGGGGTGTGAAGCCCTATTTTCTTTCTTCTTTGGAGCATCACGGGGTGTGAGGCCCTCTTTATCCCACCATCAGAAACCCTACCCGCCACTTTCATCTTCTTCTCCTTCCAACTTTTTTCCTTTCAATTTTTATTCTTCTTTCCATGCCTTTAACCTGATTCTTGTGAGCATTTGTGATTGATTTCAGGTGATCGAGATTAGAAGTGATGGTGTTCTTTGCCTTGGAACCAGTTGAGTTAAAAATCGAAGCCTGAAGATCGACTATCTGGAAGTCCTGCTGCAAGATCCTAGAGAGTCCAAACAGATCTACAACAAGAGGGTTATAATCTTTGTTGGTAAAGTAAAAAACCTTCTCTAACTCTTTAATTTCTGATCCTTTAAGAAGTAGAACCCTAGTTTAAGGTGATTTCTTATTCACCAAATCCTTTATTCCTAACTAAATTTGTTAGTTCAATATTGCGGGCATATACTAGTTGATTAGTCTTGTTTATTTTGATTGCTTTGAGTCTTTAATCTGAAAAATCCAGAAAAATTAATCACTGTTAATCTTAGTTAATTAGTTTAATAATCAGTAGATTAGTTTTCATATTTTGTCCCTTATCATCTTTGGTATCAAAGCAGGTTAAAACTAGGGTTTAACTACTAATTCTAAAATTTTTGCACATCTAGGTTTAGGCTGAAAATAAACTGCATAAAAGCCATCATAAAAAAATACAAAGAAATTATTAATTAATTTGTTGTTAATCTTCTGTTAGTCTACTATCTAATCTCAAAAAAAAAAAAATTGCATTATTTTTCTGGTGGAAGGAAATCATGCCTCCTGAGCGGGTCTATGCAAGTATACTATCACGACCTATAGAAGTAATGAACTATGGCTGGACGTGATAACCCGATATCGGATTAGATCTAAAAATTTAATTAGATCTAAAATTCAATCTTGGAGGAAAAAAATAATTATTTTTTATTATTTATTATTTAATTTTATTGCACATTAGTGTTTCATCTTTGTGTGAATACATTGTTAACCTAATTTTAAGGGCACTTTACTATCTCAGATCAGGACAAGATTTCATCACCTGTCTTGGGTCCAAAACAACCATCTTGCATTGAACCTAACCCTAATTAAAATTAATTAGAAATCTAAAGCAGCTTAGGGACACCAACAAGGTCGGGTTCCAAGTATTGTGTGAAAGCTAGTGCACCCAATTCTCTCTTGAATCTGGTATCTAAGGCTAGAGGTCCAGAGGCAAATGCCCTAAGCGGACTTGTGGTTTTTAATTAGGACCTTGTGAGAGCAGGGGGAGCCTCCCATGACCCCAGCTCTTACCTGGCCAGTGGACATGGTAATTGCTGAATTGGTTGTAAATTGAGCTGACCCATTCTACTTAAGCTCTAGGTCTAGGAGACCCTAGTTCGATTTGTGTGATTGCATTGCATGGCTACTAGATTAGGAACTCCATACCAGTAGTCTCATCAAAACCCAACCTAGTTTGACCATGGAGTACAACCTTGAGACCTTTCTTAGGACCATGGCTGAATAATGTGCCCAAATGAACAATAGGTTTGATCGACTAGATGAACGACTTGAAAACCTAAAGAGAACCCCTGTGACCCGTACTAAGCCTAAACTTGAGACCCTATGTCCTACACCTCCCAACCTTAGGATAGTCCCTCTCTATGACCCAATCTGGGATCTTAGTGTAAGGAGACCCAATTGTAATTTCATAGACCAGGATGAGAGAGCCACTAGAAACTTTAGGGTAGAAGCACCTACATTTGGTGGTGATCTTGATCTTGAGGATTATAATGATTAGAAATAAGGTATGGATCTATATTTTAAGAGGAAACTAGTGTCTGATGAAAGAAAGATTAAGTTTGCTAAGCTTAAATTAGTACGTCAGGCTAGAATTTACTAGGATGATGTTGAAAGAATGATCAGATGAAGAATAGACATACCCATAACTACTTGGAGCTACATGAAACTTAAACTTAGGGTAAAGTACCTACCCAGATCATATGCACCTAGATCCTATGAACCCAAGGAACCCATAACCCATAGATCCGAGCATATGTCCTATAAGCCTAAGGAACCTAAAACACCTAGGTATCAGCCTAGTGCCAGCTAGGTTTCCCTTAGTTGACCTGAACCCCATGGATTAATAGCCTTAGATATGTGGCCAGTATTAGCCCACTATTCTTTGATCGACCCAATTCTCACCCGAGCTGACTCAACCCTAATTCGAACCGACCCACCCCTACTAGCCCAGATCCTAGCTAATTTCTCCTTAACCGACCTACTCCTACTACCCTATTGGTTCACCAAGATACTTTTGAAGAAGAAGTTTATGAAGCTGATGTGAGCTTAGTAGATGAATATGTAGATGAGGGGATATAGGACGTAGGCACAGAGTTAGTTGACCCTGATTATACCTTGAATGAAGGACAAGTAGTAAAAGAGAACAATAAGGAGTTTAACCCTCCTACTAGGACCTTACCTGAGGAAATCCTAGAAAAGAGTCAAACCATAGAGCTTAGTCCTAAAGTAATCAGTGAGGACTTGATTTTTCCAAACTAGCAACCTCAGGAAGAATTCACTCCATCAGTCCCTATTGAAGATCTTTTTTCTTGAAATTCTTGACTCATCCTTCTTCAGGCTGACCCTTTATTCCCTGTAGGTGTGAATCAATGTCCAACCCTTAAGGTCAACACCATTAGTCTAGTACTAATCCATGAGCCCTTTTCTTATTTGCTATCATTTCGTGAGATTTCCAATGTTACTAGAACCATTAGGTTACATTTTGTTGAGGTTAGCATGTTTCATCAATCTTTTGACCCTGTTAGATTTGCCACTTATTTCTGGAGAACCTTATGGCATCTATTAGGAGTGCATATCAAATTTTCATCTACATGTCACCCGCCAACCAAGGGTCAAGCAAAAAATTGAAATTAAGGACTTAAAAAGATAAAATAAATAAATAAATAAATAATTTTTCTTTACTAGTAATGCATAGTGAGTCTATTAGATGTTTACAGAGTTATATGCACAACACATTAAAGAATTACATAAGAATCATATGGCTGATCCAAGAAAAAGACTCAAAGAATTCAATGAAGGAGACTGTCATGGTCAGGCCACGACCTGAACGGTTCCCACCTGGAATCATGAAGAAGTTACATGCCCATAGTAGTGGACCATACAAAGTAATTAGAAAAATTGGACCTAATGTCTATGTGCTTAATTTACCACCTGAGCTAGGTATTAGTTCGACTTTCAACATTTCAGACCCTATAGAGTATAGGAAGCCAACGTTGATACCTAATGAACCTTTTGGGCCTGATCCCATCCTTGAGAGTGAGCCAACCCATGTGTGTCCACCTACCATACTACTAGTGGTGTGGACATCAAGGCCAGAAGAAATCAACAGGTTGAACCCACATCCTTGTGGATCACCTATAAATAAAGCCCTGAATCCAACCCCTTTTATCATGTAAATATTTTATTTTAAATTATATTATTTTGACTTAGTTAGGGTTAGCCCTTTTTACCAACTGTAATTAGAGTTTTGTTATTTAGCCTTTTGGACTAAACCCTTTTTATCATATTGAGTCAAAACCCCATTTGTAGGTTGTGTCAAACCCTATTGGGCCAAATCCTGTTTATCAAATTTATTCTTTTTATTGCATGAGGTTATGCCTTTTGATCAATTGATCAAGCTGGGCTTAGTTATTTGGTTTTGAGTCTTATAATAATTAGTTATTAAGTCTTGTAATACAAGGTGGACCCAATTGAAGACCCATGTGACTTCATATGCACCAAATTGAAGATCCCATGTGCTAGCTCAAGACAAACCATGTGATTCCATGTGCTAGCCCAAGTCAGCTTGTTCTTGGCACCACCTTTTCAAGAATTTGGACAACACCTGCTACATCATCAGGGGACATCAACACATGTCATGTTTGGATTTGCCATGCCATTTCATTTTGGGACAACACATTCCATGTCACTTTATTTATGCATCAAATTTGGACATTATCACATGACACCACATGCCATGTCATTCTCTTTGGTCAGCCATTTAAAGGAGCTAGCGCCATCCTATTTTAAGATAAGTAAATGAAAAGGAGTCTTCATCCTTGGCACCATTCACTTCAAGTATTCCATGCCAAATCCAAGGAGTCAGCCCACTCTTCCTACCCTCTTTCCAATGCCAAATTCCAAGGAATTTTATTTCATCTTGTTGCCCAAAATGGAGAAGATTGGAAGGATTTCTTGCTTCAAGTATTTGGATCAAACAGATTCCTAGCTACTTAAGTTTCCAGAACTCAAGAGTTTCACCAAAACTCTTGAGTCTTCTTTAATCCAGACTGGAGAGTCCAATTACCTGTAGGAGCCCACATCATCTAGACTCCAGAGTCCAACAATCAAGGCAACCCAAGGAGCCATCTTGACCCTACATCAAGACACCTCATCAATCCTCATAGTTGGTGCCCAAGATGGATGAGAATCCCATGATGATTGTCCACTTGAAGAGAGGTCCAGATTAGCCCAAAGACAAGAGTCCAGGATGCCCAGAGCTAGAATTCCAGGAGTTGTAGTCCAAGGAAAAACAAGTCTAGTCTTTGTATCCCTTACACCACTGGTTGAGGGCCTATAAATATCCCATCAACCCTCCCTATATTATTCATAATTTATTCATCAATAAAGAAGCTCTGTCAAATTTTCTTCCTTCACTGTGTGCATCGCGGGGTGTGAGGCCCTTTCCTTTGTTCTATGGAACATCACAGGGTTTAAGGCCCTACCTATCTAGCCAATAAAAAAATCCTAGCCACCTCTTCTAACCCTTCCCTTCCATTCTTTTCCCTTCCTTTGCTACTTCCTAACTTAAGTTTTCATGGCTGAGTGTTTACAGGTGGTCTGGAATCCAAGATAGATATTCTTGCCTCGGAACTGGCATCACACGAAAGATCAGAGCCCGGGATAGAGATCTTGAAACCTTGCCACAAAATTTTGAGAGTCCAGCCATATTTACATCAGAGAGACGACTCTACATTTGTAAAACTTAAAACCTATTCCCTTCTCTTTGATCACTAAATAGTTGATAAGTAGATTATGTTTATGGTGGTTTCTCAACAACCAAATCCTGCTTTTCTAGTTACTTTGTAGGTTTACTTGTGGGTAATTAACTAGAACTAGTTCACATTTTTGCATACTTTGAGTCTTCTTAAAAATCTGAAAAAATATTAAAAAATTAATCTCTATTTTTCTATGATAATTAGGTCTTAATAATAGTAATTTAGTTTTAATTATTTTCCCGCATCATTTTTGGTATCAAAGCTAGGTTAAACTAGGGTTTAATCACTCATGTGCTGAAATTTCTGCATACCTAGTTAGGCTGAAATTAAATTGCATCAAAACCATATTAAAAAAATTCAAAAATAATTAGAAATAATTTTTTTGTTAATATTCTGCTAATCATAGAAAAATCAGATAAAAATAAGTTTTTATTACTATTTTCTGGTGGAAGGAAATCATACCTCCTAAGCGGATATACGAAAGTATACTTATGACCCATGGGAGTAATGAGCTACGACCAAACATGAAATCCTAAGATCAAAAATCTAAAATTAATCTGATCTGAAACTTAATTTTTTGATAATACAAAAAAATAATTAATTATTATTTTTTTGTTATTTTTAATTATTTTTGTTTGATTGCATCTAGGGTTTCATCTTGTGTGATTGCATCATCAAGTAACCTAATCTTAAGGGCACTCAATATCTACATAAGGGACGGATTTCATCATTCTTCCTTGGCCCACAACTACCACCTTTTGCATCGATCCTAGCCTAATTAAAATTAATTAGACTTAATTTTCTCTAGTGAGCTAGGGATACCAACAGGTCGGGTTCTAAGTATTGTGTGTAAGCTAGTGCACCTAATCCTTTGATTATCACTTGAATCTGGTGTCTAAGGCTAGAGGTCCAGAGGCAAACACCCTAAGTAGTTTCATGGTTTTTAATTAGGACCCTGCGAGAGCAGGGAGAGCCTCCCACAACCCCATTTCTTACCTGGCATAGAAGAGATAGGATCAACAAAAGATGGCTGAGTAGATTGAGGTGGAGATTGTCTAAGGTGTGGCAGGCTACCTAAGGTGAGGTGCAGTCTGACTAGGAGGAGGTACCTGCTGTATGGGAGTGAAGTATATGTAGGCTCAGGTAGGCAACCCAAGAGGGGGGGTGAATTGGGTTTTATAAAACTTTTGTACTATTTAAAATATCTATGAACTAAAGCAAGTATGTGCTAATGCAATTCAAGTGCCTGTGTATTTCAAATAAATGCAGCGAAATTAAAGAAATAAAAGCACAAGGAGAACAATCACACAAATACAAAGATTTATAGTGGTTTGGTGCCAACCAAGTACCTACATCCACTCCCCAAGAACTCCTTGGGAATTCCACTAAGTTTGGTTTTATAACTTAGGCTCACCAATAACCTTTATAACTTGTTTTGTCTTCGGGATCATAAGTCAAACCCTAGTTGGTTTCAAGGCTCACCAACAACCACCCTTGATTTTATGGGATAACCAAGAACCTAAATAACTTTTTTGACTTCGGGCTCACACGTAAAATCCTAGTTGGTTTCAAGGCTCATCGACAACCACTTTGGTTTTCAAAGGCTTACCAAAAACCTCTTTGATTTTCCAAGGCTCACCAAAAACCTTAAGTAAAATAATGTAAGAGCAAGTATAAATGAATACAATAAAAGCTTTTTAAAATAAAGCAAATATCTCTTTGAAGCCTTTGAATGTTGATGAAGATCTTGTCTTCAAATTGATGAAGCCTTTGATTGATGTTTGTGGATGTAGACTTTGATTACTCTCTTTGAAACTTGGAAGCTTGAAGGCTTGAATCACTCAACTCTTAAATCCTTTAAGAATATTCAAGAAACTCACCAAAGGATTGCTTTTCCATTTGATTCTTGATATTTATATAGCCTCCCAACACTTAAATGACCGTTTATAGCCATTAGGGAGAAAAATATGGCCGTTTGAAGCAAGTTGGAGAAGTCTGCAGCTTTTGAAAACTAGCCGTTACTGTTCAAGTGTCGACACTTGAACAATGCAAGTGATGACACTTGCTACAGTAGGTCGACACTAGAACACTATTCACAGCCAATTCAATTTTTCATATTTTCTGTATTTTTCTTATTCTCAGGCCTTGAGTCGACACTTCACTCTTCAAGTGTCGACACTTCATTTCCAGGTGTCGACACTTGCTTGTGCCATGCTGAAACTTTGTTGATACTTCTTCAAATTGAAACTTTAACCTCTTCAAGTTCTTCCATATTAATTTTAAAGTCCATATACTTGATTTTCCATTAATTTAAGGACTTTTTTAACTGAAATACAAGCATTTCTTCATTCAACATGGTTGAGTACTAAGATCTAAAAAATATACTTAAAATACAGTTAGTACTCATATATACTTAAATATTTTGTAAATCATCAAAATCAAGACCAGAGTCAACAATCTCCCCCTTTTTGATGATGACAAAATCTTTAAGTATATGAAAAGGGTAAGCTTAAAAGATTAACAATAGTATAAACATGTAAGCTCAAAAATCACTAAGCTCCCCCTCAATATATGATTCAAAATATTTTTTAGAAACATTTCTTAAAAATATGCAAAATTTATTTCTCAAAAATATGTAAAATTTTTTAAGACAAACTCCTCCTTACTAATTCTTTCCTTAAGATTAAAAATTTGCTTTCTTCTCCTCCTTTTGCACTTTCTTTTATTTCTAAAATTTTTTTTTATGTTTATCCAATTTTCTTCTTTTCATACTTAACATTTTTCTCTCCCTTTTTGACATCATGAAAAAGGGTGAAAGGCAATACAAAGTGGAAATGAAGTCAGAAATAATAGCAAGTAGGTCATCAAAATTAATGCATGAAATCAAATAATTATGATACAAATTGAACATGATACCATTTGAATGTAACTCCCCTCAAAAAAATTAGATTTGAAAACAAGGAGAAAGAATATCAGAGCAATATAAGTACAGCATGATATCAAGCAAAATATTCAAAGCATCAAATATATGACAACAAATCTTTAGATGCTCCTCCTGAATATTATTCCCCCTTAAAAATATGCATTCATTTGAGGAATAAAACATGAAAGCACATGCATCATAATTTCAAACAATTTTAGATGGAACATAAATTCTACGTCTGAAACCAAGGATTTGAAATTTTTAAGATATTCATGATTTTATTTATACCACTTAAAAACTTTCAGCATGATTTCAAATTCATTTAAAATGATTTGATATCCATACAAATGCTAGAAGCAATATGATATCAAGTCTAGCTACTAGAGTAAAGGTTTATCAATATGCATATCTTCTTCTTAAAAGTAACCCTTAACTACTAGTTCTATACTTGATCCAAATCATTTCTAGATTATGCATAGATGCCAAAAATAAAAATATATAAATTATAGCATTTCACTTGAAATAATTTAGAAACTATATTAATCAAAATCAAGTGAAGATCTAATAATCACAAGTTTGACTATGAGAGCTTGAAATCCTTCAACATCAAAATGGTCATGATCACAACGAATGATTATTAGTCTAAGCTTGATTCTAATCAAACAATTAAAATATTTTTCAAATCAATATGCATTTTTAAAAGTATTTTTCATGAAATAATTTAAGATACATCAATCAAAATCAAGTGAAGGTCTTACAATCATAAGTTTAATCATGATAACATGAAATTCATCAACAAGTTTATGATCATAGCCAATGACGATAAGTCCAAACTTGAATCTAATTAACTATTTAAAATAATTTTTCAAAGTAATTGATGTAATAAAAATTTAACTAAATTTTTAATTATGGAAGGAGATGTTTAGAATTTACTAATATACATAATCCTTCCTTTTACCATTTAGTCCAAAATATAGCTTGTCCACTTCTTCAATTTGTCTTGTACAGTTACTTTTCAAGAACTTTCTTTCTTCATGCTGGGCTGTAAGACATTCCTGCAAAACAATCTATGTGGACATTTTTGGTACCCAAACTTTCTTGGGTCCTTTATGATTAGTAATAATGGTTCCTTTTAGAACCCAAACTTTTTTTAATCTAGAAGGATAAGTATTAAAACCATATTTATAAGATAAATTGAAAGAAGCAGGAATAGAGAAATTCTTCAAAAAATATTGCTTCTTTTCTTTAATCAAAATATTTTTCTCTTTCGAAAATTTATCACATAAATCTTTCAAAACATCATTTTCTTTTTCTAAAAATTCTTTTTTTTTTAAAAAATATTCTTTTCAATTTTTTTAAAAATATCAAACTTAGCATTTAAATCATCATTTTTATTAGCAAGATTGGTGTTCTTAAGATAAAATGAATCTACAAGCCTATTTAATTTGTTGTGCTCAATTTTTAGCAATTTATATTCATGCACAAGATCATTAGATGCATCATGTGATTCATTATAGGTAAAATCATAATTATTTTCAGAACATACCTTTGACTCATTTGCCATGAAGCAAAGATGGGCAACTTCATCATCCATACTCGAATCTTCGCTATCGCTCCAAGTTGCCATCATTGCCTTGAATTTCTTTTTGGCTTTGAAAGTCATTATCTTCTTTTCTGTATCAGCTTCCACTATCCTTTGCCATAAGTTCAACTCATAGGTCATGAGTGAACCGATAAGCTCCTCCAAAGGTAAGGTTTCTACATCTTTAGCTTCATGGATCGCCGTCACCTTTGGATCCCATGATATTGGCAAAGATCTAAGAATTTTGTTCACCAAATCAGCATTAGTATAGATTTTGCCAAGATTTTTTAATTCATTAATAATAGTCATAAATCTTGAAAATATATCAGATATAGATTCATAATGCATCATTTCAAAAATTTTAAAAGAATGTACAAGCAAATTAATTTTAGTGTTCTTCACTTGAAGAGTTCCCTCATGAGTAAATTCAAGTGTGTCCCATATTTCCTTCGTCGATGTGCATGATGAGATTCTATTAAATTCATTTAAGTCCAATGCACAATAAAGCAAGTTCATTGCTTTAGCATTGAGTTCAGTTTGCTTAATGTCATATTCATTCCAATCTTCTTCAAGCTTTGGAATGGAAATGCCATTAACCAACATGGAAGGAATATGAGGACCACTAACAATAACTTTCCAAAGATAATAATTAATAGATTGAATATGAATGCGCATGCGAGTTTTCCAAAAAGCATAATTTATGCTATCAAAAAATGGTGGTCTAACACTATTACCTACTAGGGTTGCCATAATCTCTAACTCAAAATCGTTAGATTTTCAAACAGAGCATTTGCTCTGATACCAATTATAGGCTTAGGTAGGCAACCCAAGAGGGGGGGTGATTGGATTTTATAAAATTTTTGTACTATTTAAAATATCTATGAACTAAAGAAAGTATGTGCTAATGCAATTCAAGTGCTTGTGTATTTCAAATAAATGCAGCGAAATTAAAGAAATAAAAGTACAAGGAGAACAATCATATAAATACAAAAATTTATAGTGGTTCGGTGCCAACCAAGCACCTACATCCACTTCCTAAGAACTCCTTGGGAATTCCACTAAGTTTGTTTTTATAACTTAGGCTCACCAACAACCTTTACAACTTGTTTTGTCTTCGGGCTCACAAGTCAAACCCTAGTTGGTTTCAAGGTTCACCAACAACCACCCTTGGTTTTACGGGATAACCAAGAACCCAACTTGTTTTGGCTTCGGGCTCACAAGTAAAACCCTAGTTGGTTTCAAGGCTCACCAATAACCACTTTGGTTATCAAAGGCTTACCAAAAACCTCTTTGGTTTTCCAAGGCTCACCAAAAATCTTAAGTAAAATAATGTAAGAGCAAGTATAAATGATACAATAAAAGCTTTCTAAAATAAAGCAAATATCTTTTTGAAGCCTTTGAATGTTGATGAAGATCTTGTCTTCAAGTTGATGAAGCCTTTGATTGATGTTTGTGGATGTAGACTTTGATTGCTCTCTTTGAAACTTGGAAGCTTGAAGGCTTGAATCACTAAACTCTTGAATCCTTTAAGAATATTCAAGAAACTCACCAAAGAATTGCTTTCCCATTTGATTCTTGATGTTTATATAGCCTCCCAACACTTAAATGACCGTTTATAGCCGTTAGGGAGAAAAATATGGCCGTTTGAAGCAAGTTGGAGAAGTCTGCAGCTTTTGAAAACTAGTCGTTATTGTTTAAGTGTCGACACTTGAACAGTAAGTGTCGATAATTGAATAGTCCAAGTATAGACACTTGCTACAATAGGTCGACACTAGAACACTATTCATAGCCAATTTGATTTTTCATATTTTCTGTATTTTTCTTGTTCTCAGGCCTTGAGTCGACACTTCACTCTTCAAGTGTCGACACTTGATCCTCATGTGTGGACACTTCATTTTCAAGTATCGATACTTGCCTGTGCCATGCTGAAACTTTGTTGATACTTCTTCAAATTGAAACTTTAACTTCTTCAAGTTCTTCCATATTAATTCCAAAGTCCATATACTTGATTTTTCATTAATTTAAGGACTTTTTCAACTGAAATACAAGCATATCTTCATTCAACATGATTGAGTACTAGGATCTGAAAAATACACTTAAAATACAGTTAGTACTCATATATACTTAAACATTTTGTCAATCATCAAAATCAAGACCAGAGTCAACAGTATAGGCTGCTATAACAGTAGTGGATAGCTGACAAAGGGTCACCCAGATTAAATTGAGCTCTTCTTCCATCTTCTTCATTCTAGTATTGAGTGCAACCAGCTCACTTGCTTGGGCATTGGCAAATGCCTCTACAGACCCTCTCAGTCTTCCAAATTCACCTCTAAGAATGCCAACCCCTTTAGTGTAATCATCTTCTACCTTCTTTACTTGCTCCATAGAACCCATCCTGTAGCTCATTTGTCTCAACTTAGTTCTGAATTCTTCAATGCTATGATCATTAGATTTCTTAATATCTTTAGAAGCTGCCTTGAAAGAATTTGTGACAGACGGTAAATCCACCGTGGTGCAGGTCCTATGGACTGAACACTGTCCACCTTGGAGTGAAGATGTTTAATCTCACCATATATGTCATCAAGTTTGGTTTTGATTGTTTGGCGAAGGTCGCCAAACATCGAACCAAAAGTATGGTCAGGGTCTGAGTAAGTAGTCTCATCTGATTTGCAATGAAATCCTGAGACACTAAAGCTCCTGATGTATCAGCAGATGGTCCCTGATCAAATGTAGTCATAGAAGGTGCAGGTGGTGTAGCTAGTGGAGATGTAGGTGCTATAGGTGGAGGTCCTGGAGAGATCCTCGGACTCCTATACTCTCTATGCTTTATCTCCACAGTATCATGAACAATAGGCTCAGCAGCAATAGAGGCAGTGGTAGTCTCCTCAAATGTAGAAGGCCCAGTAGTAGTATCAGTGATAATCTCCGTAGGTAGCTAATCATCATCATTATCATCATCCTCATCACTACTAGAAGACTCGATAGCTCTCTGATCTGATCTTTTCTTCCTCCAAGCTTATTTAGTTAGTTGGTATCCCATTCTTTGCAAATATTTGGAGGAGTAGGTATCAGTGTGATGAAGTGGCTTACCATCTTCACCATCTAAGTTCACTTTGGGAGCCTGGAAAAACAATGTAAGAACCATTCCATAAGGCAAACAGGCCTTCACTTTCCTGACTGCTTCTTTCATTTTCATTGGCATAATGTGAGGTAAATGGAGGGCCTCCCCCTCAAGTAGGTGTCCCATAAAACTGAGATCTCTCTCATTTACACAATCAAACCTGCCAGTCCTCGGGAGAAAGATCTGACTTATAAAGTTGTGCAATAACCTCATTTCAAGGGACAGGGTATTAGCCATCACATTGCCAATACCACTCATATAAGCCCTATTTAAAATTGTCCTGAGGATTTTATATTTGTCTTTTAGAACTAAATGCTTTAACCCTTCATTTGGCATTTTAAGTATGCTACGAAGTCTTTCCTCTATCACTATAATTCTCTTTCTTTTAACTGTAGACTCAACATACTGCTCTTCTAAACTTAAATTTTCATAAAAACTTCTTACCAGAGTAGGGTATGTTGGAACATTTAGAGAATAGAAGAAACTCTAGCCCTGGTCTTTGATTAAATCACCAATCCGAAGCCCTAACTCTTTCAAAAATGTGAAGATAATGCATCTTCCACTTGTTACGGGTCAGTTGGCCAAAGAAATAGTTTGAGTTGGAGGAGAAGATGCTGTAATCGGTTCCATTTCCTATTCTTCCTCTTCTACTGACTGAGTCGGCTCTTCTTGCCATCTCTTAGTCCTCCTTCCTTCTCAGTAGAGGGTTCGACTTGTTTTGACCTCTTGCCGATAGCCCTTGTCGAAGCCATTACACGAGCTCAAGAAGAATGCAAGAAATCAAGCTTGGAAAGGAAGGTTTTGAAGGATGCAAGGAATTCTTGGGTTGGAACAAGGGTTCTAAGGTAGTAGGAAGTGAATACTTAAGGCATAAAATCCTAGATTAAGTCTTATGGCTTTATTAAAAAATCGCTTGCCCGACATCTGTGTCGGCTTGGCAAGCCCTAATTTGCTCGAGTCGGCTCAAGCAGAGATATAAAAGACTTAATCAAGAAATCAAGTCGGCTCAACTTGAGCACAGTTGCTCGAGTTGACACAAACTAGAACTCTCTAGAAGAGTTAAAAAAGGTTCAAAATTGAGATTGAATGGTAGAAATTTACAAGGAGAGATGGTCAAAGGTCTTGGTTTGATGTAGGAGGCTTCTAGATAATGTTTCCTTAAATTTTGAAGAGATTAGGTTAGGTTTTCTAAAGAGGGTCACAAAGTCTTAATTCTCCTCTATTCATTTCAAATCTATCTTGATTGAGAGGTTTAGTAAAAATGTCAGCAAGTTGGTTTTTAGTTAGAATAAATTCTAATTCAGTTTCACCATTCAAAACATGATCTCTTATGAAATGGTGTCTTATCTCTATGTGCTTTGTTCTTGAGTGCTGAATTGGATTTTTAGACAAATTTATAGCACTTGTGTTATCACATTTGAAAGAAATTTTAAATTGTGTAACACCAAAGTCTTCTAGTTATTTTTTAATCCATAATACTTGTGCACAACAACTCCCTGCAGCAACATACTCTGCCTCAGCAATAGATAGTGTTACCAAGTTTTGTTCTTACAGTGCCATGAGATTAAATTCAACCCTAGAAATTGGCATGTGCCACTAGTACTTTTTTTATCTATTTTGCATCCACCATAATCAGCATCAAAAAATTCAATTAAATTTAATGAAGAATGCTTTGAATACCATATACCTAAATTACTTGTTCCTCTTAGATATCTTATAATTCTTTTTACTGCAAGCATATGTGATTCTTTTGGATTAGATTGAAATCTAGCACAAACACATACGCTAAATAAGATATCAGATCTATTAGCAGTTAAGTACAATAGTGATCCGATCATACCTCAATATAACTTTTGATCAATGTTGTTGCCATCTTCATCTTTGTCTAATCTGCTGGTTGAGTTCATGGGTGTGCTCATTTCTTTGCTAGTCTCCGTACCAAACTTATTGATGATTTCTTTGATGTATTTGGCTTGGTATATGAAGATCCCATCTTTTGATTATTTTACTTGAAGTCCAAGGAAGTAGTTTAGTTCACCTATTAGACTTATCTTAAATTCACCCTGCATTAACTTAGTAAATTCTCTACAAAGTTCTTTGTTAGTTGCACCAAATATAATATTTACATAGATTTGTACAACTAATATATCATCGTCTTTCTTTTTGATAGAAAGAGTTTTATCTACATTTCCTTTTGTAAAATCATTTCAAGCAGGAATTTGCTTAGTCTGTCATACCAGGCTCTAGGTGCTTGTTTTAAATCATATAATATTTTTTTGAGTTTAAATACATGATTTGGAAATACATGATTTGGAAAAGCATGATTTTCAAAACATGGTGGCTATTCTACAAAAACTTATTCAGATATGAAATCATTTAAAAAAGTACTTTTCACATCCATTTGGAATAATTTAAAATTCATGCAGCAAGCAAATGCAAGAAGTAATCTTATGGCCTTTAGTCTTGCTACAGGTGCATAAGTTTCATCAAAATATATTCCTTTTTCTTGGTTATATCCTTTAGCTACCAACCTTGCTTTGTTTCTAATAACATTACCTTGTTCGTCTAGTTTATTTCTATAGACCCATTTGGTTCCTATGATGGGATGGTCTGGTGGTCTATCAACTAAAGTCCACACATTATTTCTTTCAAACAAGTTCAGTTCTTCATGCATGGCCATCATCCAGTTTGGATCATTTTCAGCCTCTTCTAAGCTATGTGGCTCTATTTGTGTTATAAAGGCTAGGTAATTATGTGCATCTCTATGTGATGACCTAGTTCTAACACCATGTGAAGGATCACCAATAATTAAATCTTTTGAATGAGCAGTTACATACCTCCATTCCCTAGGTAGATCAGCATGATCCTTACTAATTCTTCTCCTTCTGGAGTTGGTCTCTCTTGTATGCTCATATCTTCCATTTTCTTTTGAAGTGTACCTGCATCATTATCTATACACTCTTCTTTTTTTAAAGGTGAAGGGTCATTTTCATCAAAAATAGCATGCATTGATTCTTCTACAGTTAGAGTTCTTTTATTAAATACTCTATATGCTTTGCTATGTAAGAAAAAATGCTTCATCAGATTTAGCATTAAATTTTTCTAGATTATCCTTACCATTATTCAGCATAAAGTATTTACAACCAAATACATGAAAGTAACTAATATTAGATTTTTTTTCATTCCAAAGCTCATAAAGGGTTTTCTTTGAAATTGGATGAGTCAAAACATGGTTTAAAATATAACAAGCAGTGTTCACCACTTCTGCCCAAAAGTACCTTGGAAGATTGTCTTCACATAGCATTGTTCAGGCCATTTCTTCCAAAGTCCTATTTTTTCTCTTTACAACACCATTTTATTATGGTGTTCTAGGAGTGGAGAAGTTGTGATCAATACCGTGCTATATGTAATAGTCATCAAAAAATTGATTTTCAAATTCAGTATCATGATCGCTTCTAATAGAAATAATTGAAAGATTTTTTTGATTTGAAACTTTTTTATAAAATTTTTGAAAGACTTTAAAAGTTTCATCTTTGTGTGCAATAAACAAGACCGAAGTAAATCTTGAAAAATCATCTACTATCACAAGAGCATATTTCATACCACCTAGGCTTGTGGTCCTAGTTGGTCCAAATAAGTCCATGTGAAGTAGCTCAAGGGGTCTAAAAGTTGAAATCATATTTTTGGATCTAAAACTCCCCCTAGTTTGTTTACCCATTTGACAAGCATCACAAACATGTTCAAAATCAACTTTAAATTTAGGCAAACCTCTAACTAGATTCTTGGAAATTAACATGGCAATAGTATGCATGCTAGCATAACCTAATCGTCTATGCCAAAGTAAACAAGACTCCTTGGTCTTAGCATTCATTGCTACTAGACTGGAACTACTAGACATGGCTAGATCATTAAGATCTACCACATAAATATTTCCAAGTCTATGTCCAATGAATTTGTTACTAGAATCAAGAGAGTGTGATGCGGGATGATTTATGCATACAAAATATTTTTCTGTGATTAAGCATGAAGTTAAGGTTTTGATCCCAAATTTCAAGCCAAGATTCAAAGTATAGAATTCCATGAAAATTCTGGAAGTCATGAATATAGAAATAAACCCTAAAGTAATATATAAGTAGGATCGCTAAGGTTGAGAAACCCTGGTCAGGCTAGCTTTCCTACAATACCACTACTGATGAATCAAGGGGGTATACCTGGCAATGGAAGAAGTGCCTACTGAAGATCGTTCCATGAAGAGATCGCTCATGCTCCCGGTGTGGCCTGGAAGACAAGCTTCTGACCTTACGGATTCGCAATTTTCTGCTCAGTGATTTGATGGCTAATCAGAAGGTATCCTCGGACTCGTGGGAACTAAGGAACCAACAAATCACCATCTAGAATTAGAAAAATAAGAGTATGAAGGTTGAATAATTGAAAGAAGGGAAAAGAAATGCTCTTGGATGATGGTGGCCAAGGGTTGGAAGGAAGGGGCGGCTAGGATTTTGATGTTGTAGATGAAGGCAGGGTGCAGGAACACGAAGAACTTGCACACAGCATGCACACAGCAAGGGCACATAGCAAAAAGAGAAAACTCAAATTTAATTCATCAATATTCTACAATTACATGAGGAGGGGAGGCCTTTAAATAGACTTACAAACTTGGAGCTCAAGTAAGGGTATACAAGTAATCTCCATAGTCTTTCCCTAACCTATACAAACTTTCCTCATGTCCTCTCCATATCAGGTTGAGGCTCTCTCTCTCCATCTCCTTCTCTTGGTCGGCCAAGGGGTGACCCTAAGTGGCCGCCAAAAGGGGGTGACCATAAGGGTTGGCACCCCTCTTAATGGGCTTGGAGTTGGGACAGCCCATTTCAATGCTGGACAGGCTCCAGGGTCCTTCAGGCTATGATCCAGAGTTCCAGAGCCTCCAAAGTCTCTTGCTGGGTCTTCAATAGTCTTCCAATATGGTTCCATGACTTCAAGTTGGCTAGGTCTTCAATTATCTTGAGTTTTCTACTTGCAAAGTTTGACTGGACTCACTATAAAATTTACAGGACTCAAAAAATAACTAGCTCAACATGAGGGATGGTGGAAGGCCCCCCTGCAAGAAGAATCCTAAACATACTAAAATTTGTCTTGCTAAAAAATAGAGCAGAATTGTTCTCAGAAAGTATTCCGGCATACAAAAAATTCACAGACCGAATTAAATCATGATAAAACTATCAAAATACCTTTAATGATAAGGAATCTAGCAAAATAAAAATCAGGATTTTTGCATCTTCCTACATACAGAAATCACAAGAATAAAAGACTATATACTAAGATGATAGGATGCAGAAACTAGCCTTAAACTATGCTCTAATACCAAATGATGCAGGATAATTTATGCATGCAAAGTATTTTTTTGTGATTAAGCATGAAGTTAAAGTTTTAGATCCCAAATTTCAAACCAAGATTCAAAGTATAGAATTTCATGGAGATTCTGGAAGTCATGCATGCAGAAATAAATCCTAAAGTAATAGATAAGTAGGATCGCCAAGGTTGAGAAATCCTAGTCAGGCTAGCTTTCCTACAATACCACTACTGATGAATCAAGGGGGTGTACTTGGCAATTGTAGAAGTACCTGCTAAAGATCGTTCCATGAAGAGATCGCTCACACTCCTGGATGCGGCCTGGAAGAACAAGCATCTGACCCTACGGATTTGTGGCTTTCTGCTCGGTGATCCGATGGCTGATCAGAAGGTATCCTCGGACTTGTGGGAACTAAGGGACCTACAAATCACAATCTGGGATTAGAAAACTAAGAGTATGAAGACTGAATAATTAAAAGAAAGGAAAAGAATGGCTCTTGGATGATGGCGGCCAAGGGTTGGAAGGAAGGGGCGGCCAGGGTTTTGATATTGTAAATGGAGGTAGGGCACAGGAACAAGAAGAACTCGCACACAGCACACACACAACAAAGAGAGAAAACTCAAATTTAATTTATCAATATTCTGCAATTACATGAGGAGGGGAGGCCTTTAAATAGGCATACAAACTTGGGGCTCTAGTAAGGGTATACAAGAAATCTCCATAGTCTTTCCCTAACCTATACAAACTTTCCTCAAGTCCTCTCCATACCAAGTTAGGGCCTCTCTCTCCCTCTCCTTCTCTTGGTCGGCCAAGGGGTGATCTTAAGTGGCCACCCAAAGGGGGTGACCATAAGGGTTGGCGCCCCTCTTGATGGGCTTGGAGCTGGGACGGGCCACTTCAGTGCTGGGCAGGCTCCAAGGTCCTTCAGGCTGCGATCCACAGTTCCAAGGCCTCCAAAGTCTCTTGCTGGGTCTTCCTTAGCCTTCTAATATGGTTCCATGACTTCAAGTTGGCTAGGTCTTCAATTATCTTGAGTCTTCTACTTGTAAAATTTGACTGGACTCATTATAAAATTTACAAGACTCAGAAAATGACTAGCTCAATATGAGCTGACTTGATTGATAAACTTCAAAACTTACAAGACTCAAAAGTTGACCTGACTCAACTGACTTGGCACTCTAAATACAAGACTTAAGTGTAGATAAGACTCCAATGGACTTACTCATAAAACTCAAATGAACACACTCAAATTGATTAAACCCTAATTACAAATTGAACAAAACTTGGACTCACATCCTAAACTCTAATTGGATAACCACAGAGGGTTGAAATGCCTTTGCCAAAGTCTCGGGCCTCTGATGTCCCCATCAGTTTATTACAATACACATAGATGACTCAAAGACAACCTTGAAGCCTTTATCACATAATTGACTTATACTTAACAAATTATGCTTCAATTTGTCTACTAGCAATATATTTTCAATAAAAGTAGAGCAGGTCAATTTGATCTTACCAATATCGATTATTTTCTCCTTGCCATTATCTCCAAAAGTAACCAAACCTCATTCTTTCATCTCTAGGGTGATGAATTGATCCTTGTCACCCGTCATATGTCTTGAACAGTCACTATCAAGATACCATCTTTTCTTCATTTTTTGGGCTACAAGACATTCCTCGTCTTCGAGACCTATAAGACATAGATTGGTAGTTTTTGTGGTCTCTTCTTCTTCCGTTGAAGTCGACTCCCCAATGTTGCTCAAAGTGGCAACCATAGCTTTCTTCTTTTTCTTCCTGAATGTTTTCTTTAGTAAAGGACATTCAGGATGGATATGCCCAGGTTTCTTACATTCGTAGCATGTGGGCATTTGTTCCTTTTCTTTCTCTCTTTCCTTGTCCTTGTCCTTACTATGTTCCCCTTTCTTATGAACCTTTCTAAAATATCTTCCTTTCTTCTTTTCTATAAATCTTCTAAATCTCCACACAACCATGGCTATATCTTCATCTTCCAAGTTATCTTCGGAGGAGGAGCAGTCTTCTTTCGATTCCTCATCTTGTTTTTTTGAATCCGATGCAGCTTTGAAGGCTATTGTTTTCTTCTTCTTCTAATCATCTTCATTTTTATGCTGCATGATCAATTTGTATGTGATGAGAGAACCCAGTAGTTCATCCAATGTTAGTGTGTTTAGATCTTTTACTTCCTGGATGGTCGTCACTTTAGGGTCCCATTTGTCAGGAAGTGATCTTAGAATCTTCTGTACCAAGTCTGTATTTGAGTAAACCCTGCCAAGACTTTTCAAACCGTTAATAATATCTGTAAATCATGAGAACATTGTAGAGATAGTTTCAATTTGTTCCATCTTAAATAATTCATAGCTATGTACTAGAAGATTGATTTTGGAGGTCTTCACTTCGGAAGTTCCTTCATGGGTTACTTCGAGTTTATCCCAGATTTCTTGTACAGATGAGCAAATAGAAATTCGGTTGAACTCGTTTGCATCCAAAGCACAGTATAGTAAGTTCATGGCTTTGGCATTCAATTCTTCCATTTTCATGTCTTGTTCATCCCAATCCTCTTTAGGTTTTGGGACATCCACTCCATCAATTTTAATCACGGATATTTGTGGACCCTTAAGAATGGCCTTCCATAACTGAAAATCAACTGCTTGAATGTATATCTTCATTCTAGCTTTCTAGTATGAAAAATTTGTGCCAGTGAATAGTGGAGGTCTATTAGTAGATTGGCCTTCGGCCAAAGAAGTACTTATGGGATGAGTCATCAATCTTTACTCAAACTAAGTTTAGAGACTCTACTCTGATACTAGTGTTGCCCAGGTGGCTTTCCTAAGGGGGGGGTGAATTGGGAATTTGAAAAATCTAAGCAGATATGTGCTCTATTAAATCTACTTTAGTGGTAAGTGTAGTGTTTCAAATAATAACAGCAGAAGCAAATGCAAATAGAAAAAGCACAATGGAAACATAGAAAATTTAGAGTAGTTCGGAGCAACCCCACTCTTATGTCACTACCCAAGATACCACTTGGGATTTCCACTATATTCACTACTGGAATACAGTCGGATTATTTTACCAGGTTCACAATCCAAACCTAACTTGGGTTTTCAGCCGAGCTTACCAAAAACTCAACACTTGGTTTTACATAGGCTAACCAAGAACCTACACTTGGTTTTGAACAGGCTAACCAAGAACCTATTTGGCTTTTGAACCGGGCTCACCAATAATCCAAGAACTCACAAAATAATTAAAGAAATTAAGCAACAAAATGGCAAACTAATATTGTCTGATGGTTGCTAATGCAACTCGAGAGAAGCCTTCTTAATGGCACTTTAATGCTCTTCAGTGGCTTCTTCAATTTCTTCAATGTTTGCTTCAAGCTTCAGATGGGAGTTGGTGAAGTCTTGAAGACTGACTTGAATGCTCTCTTTAGTGCTCTCTTGCTCACAAGCTCATTTAATGTTCAACTAAGCATTAGCCTCTTCAAAAGTTATCCAAATCCCTCATTTATAGAGTCTTGTACTCTTCTTGGATGGATATAGTCGATGTAGACCGTTGGGATGTGATATTTGATCGTTGGAGCACTTTTTAAATTCAAAAAAGAAGTTATGGAACTAGTCGTTACCTGCCTAGAATTGACCTTCGAGTCGGCTCGGATCCCTCAAGTCGGCTTGAATTCTCAGAGAAGTTCTGGCGAGTCACCTTGCCTCAATTGGGTTAGCTTGGTTTCATAGTGTTCTTGATTCCTTAATTTGGATGAGTCGGCTCACCTTAATTCGAGTCGGCTTGAATTCACAGGTCTTCAAAACTATACTCTAGAAGAGTTGACTCTTCTCATTAGAGTCGGCTCGCCTAGCTGTTCTCTCAGAATTGATTTTTCATGGACTTTGGAGGAGTCGGCTTGGATCTCTGAAGAGTTGACTCAGATGTTTGACTGAATGGATAAATCAACTTGCACTTCTTTTGGATCGTCTTGCCTATCTGATTCAGGAATGGTACTCTGGACGAGTCGGCTCGGATCTTTGTGTACCAGAATCCTTCATGCATGCCATGAACTAGAGTTAACTCCTTTTACTCGAGTCGACTCGGATGAGATTTTTAGTAAGATTTTTATCTCCTCTCAATATTTTATCCAGTAATGTTTTGTCATTCAAGATTCTTTCGAACTCAACTAATAATTAATTATAAGAAATTTAAGCTGGAAAATACTTAGAAGTAACCCATTTTTACAAATATTTCTTTAATTTTTTTTGGGCTTTTCTTTACATGACACATTTATAACACAACTCATGACACATAATGAGATTGTAGGAGTTGTAATTGAGTAATGAAATCATCCTATAAAAACTTGTAAAGCACTTGAAAAGTAGTTAGTAACATAAGTGCATGCTCCAATATTTTGTTATCATCAAAATTACTCAAGGGGTCAACAGTTGCGGTACATTTGTTAATAGTCTTTTGATTCTATCACTTAATGATGAAGTTATGCTTGTTGAAAATAAGAAAAAAAAGAGAGATGATATAAATGTCACATATCTCTGGCATTGCCATTTGGGTCATGTTAGTGAGTCTAGGATAAACAAGTTATGCAAAGAAAATTTCTTTGAACCTTTTGATCATGAATCATTAGGAACTTATGAGTCCTATCTCATGGATAAGATGACCAAATCTACATTCACTAGGCATGGAGATAGGGCAACTGAGCCATTAGGTCTAGTACACACAGATGTGTGTGATCCTACGACAACCCAGACCAGAGGAAGATACTCTTATTTCATCAGTTTTATTGATGACTTATCAAGGTTTGAATATGTATATCTTATGAAATATAAGTCCGAAGCTTTTGAAAAATTCAAAGCATATCAAAGTATAATTGAGAAACAAACTGGGCATAGTATTAAAATCTTTCGATCTGATAGAGGAGGAGAATACTTGTCTATTGAATTTCTTGATCATCTTAAAAATAAAGGAATCCTTTCTTAATGGATCCCTCCATATACGCCACAGTTAAATGGTATAGCAAAAAGGAGGAACCAAACCTTGTTGGACATGGTACGGTCCATGATGGCTTCACAGATCTTCCAGTATCTTTCTAGGGTTATGCCCTAGAGACTGCTACCCACATACTAAATAGAGTGCCATCAAAGGCTGTTAAGAGCACTCCATATGAATTATGGAATGGAAAAAGGCCAAGTCTTAAATATTTTAAGATTTGAGGTTGCCCTACTTATGTCAGGAATGTTTTTGGACATAAGCAAGAGCTAAGGCTGATAAGTGCAGGTTTATAGGATATCTTAAAGAAGGTATGGGTTACCTTTTTTTACCACCCTACTAAGCAAAAGGTCTTTGTTAGTAGGCATGCCATATTCTTGGAAAATGAGTTTATCCAAGAAAAGGGCAATGAGAGGATCTTTGAACTTGAAGAAGTTCAACCTACACCTGAAACAATTCCTCAACCAGAAGTTCCTAATATTCAGGAACAACCACAACACACACCTCCTCTCTGTAGGTCAGAGAGAGTGTGAAGTGCACCTCTCAGATATTACTTTGTCATTGGGAATGATAATGAAGCTAGTATCATACAAGATGATGATCCTGTGACCTATACGGAAGCTGTCATGAGTGAATACTCTGACAAATGGCTGGAAGCCATGAAACCCAAGATGGAATCCATGTACTCTAATCAGGTTTGGACATTAATTGATTGACTTGAGGGAATAAACCCAATCGGGTGTAAATGGGTCTTCAAAAAGAATATTGGAGCAGATGGTCAAGTAGAGACCTATAAGGCCAGGCTGGTGTGAAAGGTTTCAAACAAAACATGGCATTAATTATGATGAAGATTTTTCACCAGTAGCCATGCTTAAGTCCATTCGGATATTGCTTGCTATAGCTACATACTATGATTATAATATATGGCAAATGGACATAAAGATTGCTTTTCTTAATGGATACCTTGAGGAAGAAGTCTATATGTCACAGCCAGAGGGTTTTGTCTCCCGTGAGAGACCAAACCAAGTATGCAAGCTAAGGAAGTGTATTTATGGACTAAAACAAATATCGAGGAGTTGAAACATCTACTTTGATGAAATAATCAAGGAGTTTGGTTTTATCAAGAATGTGGATGAAACATGTGTATATAAGAAGACAAGTGGGAGTGCCCTTGTTTTCTTGGTATTGTATATCGATGACATACTCATCATTGGGAATGATATCCCAATGTTGCAATTGGTCAAGTCTTGGCTATCAAAGCAGTTTTCCATGAAGGATTTGGGAGAGGCATCCTATATATTATGAATAAAGATCTATAGAGATAGATCTAAGAGGATGCTGTGTTATCCCAATCCAAGTACATTGAATTAGTGTTGAAGAGATTCAATATGGAGGAAAGTAAGAAAGGTTACTTGCCCATGAGTCAAGGTGTGTTATCCCAATCCAAGTACATTGAATTAGTGTTGAAGAGATTCAATATGGAGGAAAGTAAGAAAGGTTACTTGCCCATGAGTCAAGGCATACATTTCTCCAAGAAGATGTCTCCTAAGACACCAGAGGAGAGAGAGAGAATGAGTTTGATCCCGTATGCTTCGGTTGTTGGATAAATTATATATGCCATGTTATGTATCAGTCCTGATGTTGCTTATGCCTTGGGCATAGTAAGTAGGTTCCAGGCTGATCCAGGGGAGGATCATTGGAAAGCTGTAAAAAATATTCTTAAGTACCTGAGAAGGATAAAAGATATTTTTCTTATATATAGTGGATCAGAGTTGAAACTAGAAGGGTATACGGATTCTAGTTTTCAATCAGATCCGGATGATAGCAAATCCATATCAGGGTATGTCTTCATCCTATATGGTGGTGCAATGAGTAGGCAGAGTACATAGCTGTAAGTGAAGCCATAGGGAAGCTATGTGAATGAAGAAATTCATCACAGCATTGGGCGTGGTTCCTACTATAGAACAACTGGTGGAGTTGTTGTACAAGTTAAGGAACCAAGGTGTCATAATAAGTCCAAGCACATCCTAAGATGCTTCCACCTCATTCGAAGACAATATGTTGTCATTGAATGAGTAGATACAAAGAACAACATAGCAGACCCATTCACTAAAGCATTACCAAAGCAGCAGCATGATCACCGCTTAGATTGTATGGGTGTAAAACTCAAAGGTGATTGGCTTTAGTGCAAGTGAGAGATTGATAGAATGTTGCCTTAAAATCCAATCATTATAAGAGCATTTCTATGATCTTCCAACTTATGTATGATATTATTTATCAATAAAAGGTATCTTTTGATTCATCATACTACTGCATCTTATCAAGATTATGATGAACCCCATAGGTTAGGGCAATGGAATTAGGGCTATGATGGAGATCATAATAATAAGACCAAGTTTTTATAAATCCTAATCTAAAATATTCTTAGTCATTAGATAATCAATTCGGGGATCGATGAATCCAAAAAGACTAGCACATCCTATGTATGCTCGATGGAGAGGGTGGTTGATCTTACAACCACTTGTGTAGAGACACTAATACAAGGATGTGGGTGCTCATTAGGTTATGAGTCCACTGATCCGATAAGAGAACATCAAATGGAAGTCTCACTTACTGGTCAAAAGAATGTTCTCTTAGTGGGAGTTATGCATGTGATCCTTAGACCTGAGACTACTATAGTTGGTGCGGACACCAGGGCCAGAAAAGATCGACAGATCGAACTCACATCCCTGTGGATCACTTGTAACTAAAGCCTTGAACCCAAACCCTTTTTTCTTGTAAATATTTTATTTTAAGTTCTATTATTTAGGGTTAGTTGAGTTTAGCCCTTCTTACCAACTGTAATTAGGATTTTTATTTTTTAGCCTTTTGGGCCAAATCCATTTTACCAAGTTGAACCATTTATTTACATGTCTGTGCCTTTTGATCAAATTGGGTTTCAATTCATCAGTTAGGCTTTAGTTATTTGGTTGGTTTAATTAGTTTTGAGTCATGTGATTAGTTAATTTAGTTATTGAGTCCTATAATACAAGGGGGGACCCAATTGAAGACCCATGTGACTTCATGTGCACTCAAATCAAGATCGATGTGCACCTAAATCATGATTCCATGTGACTCCATGTGCTAAGTCAAGCCATGTGCTAGCCTAACCAAGTCTTGGTGCCACCTTTTCAAGAATTTGGACATCACATGACTGTTGGACATCACTTGACACTTCATCGGGACAACACCACTTGGCACTTCATCGGGACAACGCCACATTTGCCATGTCACCCTTTTAGTTGGCCAAATGAAATCAAGTTTTGCACCCCTTCTTTTTAAGATAAGTAAAGGAGAAGGAGTCTTCAATTATGGCCTTATATCTTATCCAAGGAGGGCACCTTAATTTTTTTTAAAGTTGTCGCTGGTTTTAAGAGAAGTAAGAGAGAAGGATGCCTCACCTTATCTCCTCTTTGTCGCCCATATGCCAAGGAGCGCTTCATGATATTCCAGATTGTCGCCCATCCTTATTTCATTGCCCATCATAAGAGTGTTTTACTTTAAGGGGATGTCTATCATGAAAAAAAATTCAAATATCAAAGAAGGCCTACCTTATCTTAGAGTTCAAATGCAACGGATTCATGCCAATTTTGAGAAAGAAGGGAAGGACTCCACATCTCAATTATCGCCCAGTTAAAAATAAATACAAGGCATCGCTGATTTTAAGAAGAGTCAACAAGAAGGACTCCTTATTTGTCGTCACCCAAGCTATGAAGACTATTTCTTATTATCACCCACCTTGGAGAGAGCCCCAGTTCATCCCAAGAGCAGGAGTCCAAGATGCCCAGAGCAAGTTTTCCAAGGAGTTGTTGCCTAAGGGAAACAAACACTAGTCTTTGTAACCCTTACATCTCTGGTTGTTGGTCTATAAATATTCCATCAACCCTCCCTATATAATTAATGATTATTGATCAAATACAACGACATTCTATCAAATTTTTTCCTTTGTTGTGTGCATCACGGGGTGTGAGGCCCTTTTCTTTGTTCTTCGAAACATCGCGGGGTGTGAGGCCCTACTTATCCAGACATCAAAAAAACCCTAGCCGACTACTTCCATCCCTCTTCTCTTTTATTTTTCCATTCTCTTCCTTTTGTTACTTCTTTCTAACTGATTGATCTTTCTTTGTTGAGTGATTGCAGGTGATCAAGGATTAAAGTCAAGTATTCTTGCCTTGGAACCAATATCACGGAAGATCGGAGCTCGAAGATCAAGATCTTGAAACCTTGCTGCGAGGTCCTAAGAGTTCCAACAGATCTACTTTAGAGGAAAAATTCTATATTGGTAAAGTTCAAAAAAACCTTTCCCTACTCTTTAGTTTATGATCTTTGGAAGTAGATCCTAGTTTACAGTGGTTTCTTAGCCACAAAATCCTGATTTTCTAGTTGCTTTGTTAGATCTACTCGTGCGGGCATAAACTAATTGACTAGTTTCTTTAATTGCTTCCTTTGAGTCATTTAAAAAACTAAAAAAAAAATTAATCTCTATTTTTTCTCTAATAATTAGGTTTTAATCAGTAGATTAGGTTTTCATAATTGTCCCGCATCAATAGTATCTTGTGCACATGAACCCATATTTTGGTACATACTCACTCATGGTAATTACGTCATGTACGGGGTGTTTCTGGATATGGAGAATTATATATCAAGGTAATGAGTATGTCAATAAGGAATCGATCACTCCTAGTAAGAGAAAAAGTTATCCCGTGTGATCTCTTCAAATGATGACTCACGAAGTCCTTGATCAAAGTAGGATAAGATTAGATAGGGTTTCTAATCATTCATCGATCGAGTCTTCATATCGAATTGAGATTCAAAATTATTAAGTTCTAGGGTTTGATATTTATCCATGCCCATCACTTAATCGTGATACAGGGAGATCGAAGGATTGAATTGCATGGTAACTTTCTGCTGAAGGGTATTTTGGCACTTTCTTCCAAATTCCTTATCTTTCAGATAGGCATGACACATTGCTAGACGTCAATCTTGTCTTGTGGGTTTTCATGAATCAATTGGATTGAATTCATGAGTCAATTCAAAAGCTGGTTCAAATTGGCAACTTAGGTCAGCTCAATTTGACCTAATTAGGTCAATCGAATTTGATTAGATCAAATTGACTTGGACCTAGACCTACTACTGGCTAGATGTGGAATCTAAAGGGTGATACACATTAGGAAATTGACCCAGGAAGTCAATTGGCATTTAATTACGATCATGGGATTTTAATTGGTTAGCTAGATTACACACTAGCATGTGTATACTAACCTAACTTCTAATCCAATTGAATTGGATCTAAAAGGTTGCTAAATGGACTAACCAATTTATGAGAGACCTAAATTGGGTTGAGTCCTAAGTGGGATGAAATTATCAGAATTTATTTGATATTTTTCATGGCTTTTATGTGCCAAATACCAAGAGTCCCGAGGGCATGGAACTCTTGGTGCCAAAAGAAATGGTCGGTAATCAAATGGGTGCAGAAGGACCAAGAGTCTTTTTGCATGTTGATCACTTGTAAGGTGATAAACTACACTTTATCCCCTTTCATATGACACCCATTTTGCATGGTCTTTGACTAGTCAAAGATAGGAAATGGCATGGACAAAATTGACCGACAAGTGAAGAGTAGCGACTCTTCACTATTAGCATGCAGAAAAGGACCTAGAGTCCTTCTACTTTGGGGACTTTGTTTCTGGATGAAGTAAGGCATCCCTTGCCTTATCCCTTATCAATTTTATATGGCATATTACTGGTGAAATAAATGAAGGGGCGGTGAATTAAGATGGCGCGCACATGAAGGGTTGCATCCCTTCATGATAACCGTAAATAGTTTAAATCCAAGAGTCCTTCACAATGAAGGAACTTGTCTCTTGGAAGGGTCACTTCATTCCATGCCATCTAAACCACCTCCTTGCTGGTTACATGCCACATGGCATGAGGATAAGTGGTCCACATTATCTAGACAATGGGATATAAGGCTTTTGGATCATGAAAGGTCTTGACCTTTCATGATAAGACTTCTTAGTGAAGGGTCTTATTTGATCTGTGTTTGGAAAGATCAAAGGCGATGATAGGGCTTATCTGGCACCTCCCCCTCTCCTATAAATAGCCAACGGTGTTTAGGCCAATGGTATCACAAATCCTTTCTTTCCTGTATTCCTACACTCATACTCTGCCACACTCTCCTTTTTTCTCTTCCTCCCTTATCTTATCTTAAGAAAAGTACTTCATTTTAAGACAACGATTTTAGGAAGTGAATTAGGAAGTGTAAGTGAAAGTGAAGAGAGTTTTGGAAAGGACTTAGAGAGTGCTCTACTGGAGGACAAGGGTTTAAGCAAGAAAGGAAGGCTACCAAAGGAAAAAATGCCATTAGAAGAGTCCCGGTGATTTAAGCAACCTACTAAGGAGTGCTTCCTAGGTTCCATTCCTGTGTGGATCACCTCTGGAGGGCATGCACTTGTGTGCCTAGTGGAAAGAAGAAGGAATAAGCATTTCTAGTATTTTTTCCAAACCCTAATTGCATGACTTGTTAATTGTAATGAATAAAGGATCTTAGGCTTAGGGTTTTAAATTGTTTGAAATTTCAAGAAAGAAATTTTTTGAAATCCATTATTCCGTTGCGCCATTGAAATCCTAGAAAACCAACACAATGTCCCACCAGAATTCTATTGTACCTATCAGAGAGGAGACCACCTCTCTAAGGATATTTTGTTATTCTGCATAACTCTATAAATAAGTAAGAGGGGACTACCAATGAGATATGTTTTCACTACCACTCTTATGCTCGCACAATCACTAATTGGCTGTTAGCTGTATCTACTGTAGCCCATTTGATCCTCCTCTTTTCTAACTTAAGCATTAGAGGGTCTCCCATTGAAAACCCTAGCCTAGGGACTGTTGTTGTAGGTTTTCATTCAAGAGCCACCAAGCGTAACAACTAGTTCTGCCTAAAGAAGACCTAAGGATCCACGAGCCCTGCCATAGCTCACCAGAGGGTGATTTGGCAGCAACAAATTGGCACATTGGATAAGGGGCGACAAGAAAGTAAACCCCAACTTTTTGGAGTTCAAGTCCATAGTGGTCACTTGTGCATAAGATGCCTTCTCTAGCCGAATCGAATGCTCTCCATATCATAAGGAGAAGCCTAGCCAAGTGCTAGAACCTCTCACTTTGCCTCTTCCATTGCCGCTTACCCAACAAGACTTGCCAGCCGCTCAAGCACAGCAAGCCCAAGCTCTAGTGATGCGGGACAGGATGGTGATGAGTGATGTGCCATGCTTATCTTGATATATATATATATATTTTATATTTTGAGAGCAATAACTGATATCCTAATAGCAAAGATAAACAGGAAGACCTAAAGAAAATAAAGTGACAACTAGTTATCAAAATTACCTACCCGCATGCAGATATTGTCAAATATCTATAAGGGAGGATCGCGATGATTGAAAAACCACCCTAGATTAGGTTACCTACTTTTGAGTTTTAGATCTAAAGGAAGGGAAGGGGTTTAGATTTACCAATACACTTTAAAATTCCCTTGGTTGAAGATCTAGATTGCAGCACTCTAGAGTTGACGAACCCGACTCCAAAATCGATCGATCCGGTGTCTGGACTCCAATCACACCAGTTCCAAAGCAAGGACTCTGATCTTCAGAGTTGGATCTCGAAAGGATCTACAAAAAGAATATCAGAGTTAATTACTAAAAAAGTGCTAAGAATGCCAAGAACTCAGAAGAATAGAATTAAAAGGTGAAAGAAGGTTGGCGTCAAGGTTGATTGTGCTCTCGGGGTCTTCTTCTTCAACTTGCTTCAGGATTCTCTTCAAAGGATTGGATGTAAACCTTAAAGAGTCTTTAAATGGCAAATTTGATTAAAGAACTGGAACCGATAAGTAGAGCATCACACCCTACGAAAAATGGACATCGCACCCAAGTTATTCTAGGCGTCTCACCTAGCACCTTCAAGCAAACTAGTTATGAAGGAATTGAAGAAAATGAAAACTTGGACGTCACACCCAAGTTGTTCTAGGCGTCTCACCTAGAACCTTCAAGCAAACTAGCTATGAAGGAATTGGAGAAAATGCAATAGCACTTTGTCTTTCCATTACTCAAAATATCATGCTTACAAAGAAGGATTTTGGGCTCTATTTATAGTCTCATTACAAGTAAAAAGATAGGTTCAAATTCAAAATAAAAGAAGAGGGAATTACAATTTTTAATGTTTTGGAATAGGTGCCAATGCTTCATAAAGATGATTATCTTGACTTGATCTTCCACCCTTTTCTTTCCTTAGCTGATTGAAGTTAAATTGCTACATTTAAATGGAAGTGGAGCCCACCTAAAACACCTCCAAGAGAAAGAATTCATGGGGATGAGAAGAGAAATTGTGAAAGGTAGAAAAGCTTTAACCAACTCACTTAAATGCCTTCAAAGCTTGTGCCATTTAATTCTCTTAAATACCTTCAAAAATTATGCCATTTAATTCTCTTAAATGCCTTCAAAAAGCTTTCTTCAAGAAACTCTCTCCACCTTTAAAGCTCCTTAATTGCTACCTTCAAAGCTCCTTCCACCGATTTTAAACTCTTTGTTTGGTGAGAGAATACGTGAAATGTTTTCTTGGAGGAAGAATTTGCATGGAGCTTCCAACCAAATAAATGTAGATGTGGTCCCCTCTTTGCTTCCTTCATGTGATGTAGACTTAGTCAACTCCATACAAAAATAACTCAGGTCTCATTAAATCCAAAATGGATCCAAAGACTAATTACTAGACCCAAACAAACAATTTAGACCCAATTGAGACCCAATTGGACCAATTACAACTTAATAATAAAGATAAGGTGTCATGATGCTTTTTTCTGGTTCTAGTATCCCCACCAATTCTTTCCAGGTGGGAGAACTCGACCTTGTCGAGTAAGGGTCAACTCTGCTCAGGTATCTCTCGAGCAAATCTGGATCAATTTTTTCCAGATTCTCCCAAGTTATCCAAGAATCATCGGAGTCAGGATGTCCTTGCCAATGAACCAAGTATCACTGGTAGTCCTTGTTCCGAGTAACAATCATTTTGTCATCCAGAATTCATTCAACCCTGTCTCTCCGATTTGAGATTTTGGCCAGTGGATAGTCAAGGATAGGATCACTCTCAAGAATGGGGTTAGGCGCAAATGGCTCACTAAGTAGCAGTATCAGCTCCCTATACTCTACAAGATCTGATACATTGAAAGTTGGACTTATGCCTAAATCTGGTGGTAACTCAATCTCATAAGCATTAGATCCAAACATATGAGTTATTTTGAAAGGTCCTGCACTTCGGGCATGTAATTTCTTGATCGTTCCAGAAGGAAATCGCTTAGGTCTAAGCCTAATCATAACTTGGTCCCCTACTTTAAATTCCTTAAACCTTTTGTTTGAATCAGCTGTTTGTTTATATAAGTCATTGCTCTCTTTAATTTTTTTAATGATTTCATGATGCAAGTTCTTTATGTGTTGTGAAAATGACTCAGCAGACTCAAATATGTGTGCATTAATAAGTAAAGGAACCAAATATAATGGCTTCCTATGTTTGTATCCATGAACAATTTAGAACGGACTTTTTCCAGTAGATCTATTGACTGAATTGTTATTGGCAAACTCGGCTCTAGGTAGTAATAGATCCTAATTAGCAGTACTTCCTCCCACTAGACTCTTCAATAGGTTCTAGACTTCGATTTACTACCTCAGTTTGGCCATCAATCTGGGGGTGGTAGGTAGTAGAATATATCAATTTGGTTCCTAGCATATGCCATAAGGTTTTCCAAAAGTAGCTAGTAAACTTAAGTCCCGGTACCAAATCAATTGCATGCTGAATATGTCTTAATGGAGGTAACTGATCTGGTAAATATTTAGGAAAAACATCCTTGAATTCTTCTAATAAATCTAGGACCTCCTTAGGATGTTCTAATTTGTGTTAATCCTGAGCTTCCTTGGTAACCAGAACCCAAACTGGTGACCCTCCAACTATTTCTCGTTCTAGCTCCTTTGCAGTAATCAAGTTCAGATTAGGCTCTTTTTCCTTTAAGTGACTTGACCCTCTCTTAACATGGTCCTTGGATGGAGTCTCATTAATCATTATCTTCTATCCTAGATGGTGAAAAGCACACGAGTTCAATCATCCAAACAAGGTGGCATCGTGATCAAACAACCAAGGTCTACCTAGGATGATACTACTGACTCCCATTGGGAGGACATCGCACCAAACTTCTTCTTGGTAGGATTGTATCTGATTTGTAACTTTACATCGAAACCTGATGGGAATACTAGTTGCATCAATCCAGGATCCTTATAGGGGTTTGGATGTGAGACAGTTGGTAAGTTTAAGCTTTTAACAACATTAGTAGAAATTGCGTTGACACAACTCCCACTATCAATAATGAGTTTACATACCTTATCCCCTATTCTAATAAAGGTCTGTAAGATGTTGGTCTTACGCCAATCCTCATTCTTTTTAGCTAGAGTCAGGATACATCTAACCACTCCTAGTTGATCAATACTGATGATTTCTTCCTCCTCCATGTACTCATCAATTATTTCAGTTCCAACCTCATAAACCTCTTCATCACAAGACTCCTTAGTTTCAAGTTCCTCCAATTCAGGTCCCCCTATGTGTAAGGCTCGTGATAGACATTGAGCAGCAAAATGACCAGTTTGATTACACCTAAAACAAAGTGTGGTATGGTTCCTATCCTTCTGAACCATAGGTGCTTTCCCTATATCATCTTTATGAATAGGCTGGGGATTGGGTCTAGATCGATTGGCAGGAACTTGGTTCTGATTTGGCCTGTTTCCAAAAGTACTAAACCTAGTCTAGTCAGGTCGATAGGTAATAGGTCTACTCTGAAACCTTTCAGAATCCAAAGCAATCTAGTAGGCATGTTCTAAATCATGTACCTCTCTTAGAAACAATTACCTACTTATGTCATTATTTAGGTCTGCTCTGAACCTAGATAAAGTAATCGATTCAGACTTGGACACATCACACCGCATAGCATATTCATCAAAAAGAGTGATGTATTCGAACACAGTTCGATTTCCTTGGATCAGCCTGATATGGAAATGACATGAATGAATTCTAATTTAGTGGGTGATTTAATTTGTTGAGCAATGATCCCTACGAGCATAAACTTAATTTAAACACAAAATAGTAAAAGGTCATATGAAGGAAATACTAAAAAAGGGAATAACTCAAACTAGAGTTGCATATCCATCCATGAAGATTGGAACTAAGGTATTGAGAAACCATCCTATCTAGGACATAGACCATTCAACTATTCAAACTTAAGAAATAAGGAGGGTTTTCTAACCAATATTGATGTCTTAGGACATTAGAAGGGATTCAATTTTAGCACTCCCGAATGGAGATTGGTACTCAAAAACTATCACCTCCAGAGATGAAGACTTCTGGCTTGAAAGGTTCCAAGGGCAAGACCAACTTCCTCGTTGACTCATGATCTTGGAGAACCTTAGAAAGAAAAGGGATTAGTGACTTGAGAAGACAAAAAGATTGAAAATTAATAAAGCTTCAATAATATGATTGGAGTGGATGGAGTTGGAGGAGATCAATTGGCTTCATTCAGTGTCTGGACTGCAATCACCTTAGAATCCTTGAATTGCAACTAGAGTTGGCATCCCATGAAGGCAAGGATGACGTCCAAAATCTGCTGTAAAAGCTTGCTTGAAGATTAGAATAGGCATCCTTGTAGAGTGGCAATGGGGAAGAAGACTTGGTTGGAATTTGGAAGATCTACTTAGGATGGTGGTGGGGCGTCTTCTAGCTAGAATTTTTGTGGATTTAGGGGAATACTAGGATGGCTAAAGGATGATGTTTTGGGTCTCTCACCCACTCCCTCTCGGAGGATATATTGCATATAACAAGTGGAAGAAAAAGACTCTTTTGATTTCATTCATCAATAATCTCCTCTACAAGGGGTTTGGAGTGGTATTTATAGCCTCTCCAAAGTCATTTAAAATTTTGAATTCAAAAGGAGGTTACATAAATCATGGAGAGATAAGTGGAAAAGTTGAAACCATCCTTGATTCATGCCTTGATAAGTGAGGAAGTTGAAACCATCCTTGATTCATGCCTTTATAAGTGGGAAAGTTGAAATCATTCTTGATTCATGCTTTGATAAGATGGAGTGAGGTGGCCTCATGAGGTGGCTTTTCCATGTGGGCTTGGGAGATGAGGTGTCTTCCATATAAGTTTGATGATGTGGCGCTCCAACTTGGCAAGGTTTGTTGAAGTGGTTTGCCTCACCTAATCTTTATGTCTTCGTGCTTCATTTGAACCCAACCAAACCAAACTTGAACCCAACTTGTAAATTCACTAATTACAAGACCAAATTGACCTTAATTGGACTCAAAAGACAAAATTAACATAAGCCCAACCCTAATTACAGGACTTAAACTTGACCAGAGAAACAAATTTCCCTTTTTATAGGACACATGTTCAATAAAAGAAATAAAACTTAAATCAAAAGTGGCATTAACTCAATCAATTGAAATCCATAATGAATTTGGCTTGATAAAATCGAATTGAAGCTTTTTTCGAACTGTGGTGTACGCACCAATTCTCCCAGGGTGGGAATGACTTGACCCTATCGAGTAAGGGTCTCTCTGACTCTGATAATATTCTAGTAAGTTCGGGTTGATTCGTTGTAGGTCCTTCCTAGTGATCCATGAGTTATCAGATTCTGGTCGACCTTGCCATTGCACCAAATAGCGTTGATAGTCTTTATTTCTGGTAGTGATAGTTTTGTCATCTAGAATTCTCTCAATTCGGTCCCACCGCTCTGATATAGAGGCTGGTGGACACTCATGGGTAGGGTCACTCTCAATAGTAGGTTCAGGCCCAAAAGGCTCACTAGGTATCAATATTGGCTCCTTGTATTCTACTAAGTCTGAAACGTTAAAGGTCGAGTTGATACCTAGGTCAGACGGTAGTTCCAATACATACGCATTAGGTCCAATCTTCTTTAGGATTTTGAATGGCCTTGCACCGCGGGCATGTAATTTTTTCATAGTTCTAGGTGGGAACCATTCAGGTTTGAGTCTAACCATTACATAGTCTCTTTCAGAGAACTCTTTGATTTTCCTATGTGAATTAGCCATACGCTTGTAGGATTCATTGCTCATATTGATTTTTGTATTGATTTCTTTATGCAAGTCCTTAACATGCTGTGTGTATGACTCAGCAGACTCAGAGACTTGTGCATGTATGGGTAAAGGGATAAGATCTAAGGATTTCTTAGGTTTGTAACCATGGACCACCTCAAAAGGACTCTTTCCCGTAGATCTATTGACTGAGCTGTGATGGGGAACTAATATGCATGCAATTTTTTTTGTATATTTTACATGTTGCGTTAGGTGATTAATTCCCAAATTTCAGATCAAAATTATTTATAGGGAATTTTGTATGAATTTTTGAATATCAGCATGCAGATTAGGACCTAGAAAAGTAGCAAAGAAGGACCGCCGGGGCTGAGAAGCCTCGGTTAGGGCAAGTTCTCCTACAATAAAACTACTGGAGGTAGAGGGGTGTACCTAACAACGTCTGTAAAGATCGCAGCGAAGGGGTCTCTCGTTCCTCGATGGATGCGGCCTGGAAAACCGAGCCAAAGACCCGCGGATACCCGGCTTTCTGCTCGGTGATCCGATTGAGGCTTGGCTGGAGTCGTTGGATTCGTAGGAACTCAGGGACCTGCAAATGACCTGTCAGGGGTTAGAAAGCTCACAAAGGAACAAGAAAACAAAGTAAAAATAGCAAGGGAAGGCTTCTTTTGGAGTGGGCGTCCAGGGATCTGGAGGGTTTGTTGGCAGCAGGAAGATGATTGCAAACACCGGGAAGAAGAACTCTCACAAACCCCTTTATGCACACAGCAGGGTATCACACCACTCAATAGAAGAACTCAAGGTTTTCATTCATCAAAAATTCTCCCCATACAAGAGGCTAGGGTCCCTTAAATAGACCCTTAACCTTGGGCTCCAAGTAAGGGTACATAAGTCTTTACATAAGAATCCTTTTCCCTCTCAAACCCTAGCTAGAAAATAAAGAAATATTAGGTAGAAAAATCCCTAAAAATTTTCTTGACTTGGTCAAGACTCCAAGGATGCCTAGGGGGGCGTGTTGGGCTTCTAGGAGCAGCAAAAGGCCGGCCCAAAGGGGCTCGGGTGCATGGGTTTGGGCCTCTGGAAGCTGGGGTGGC
This sequence comes from Areca catechu, assembly GCA_021397845.1. Lineage (NCBI taxonomy): Eukaryota > Viridiplantae > Streptophyta > Magnoliopsida > Arecales > Arecaceae > Areca > Areca catechu. The sequence goes on along the minus strand of CM038044.1, from coordinate 62,555,816 downwards.
CTGGTAGCCAGGTAGCAGGAATATTCCCTGGTATCTTGCTTCTTAGGGGCTTGGGCTTGGCACCTGGGCTTGATTTCTTTGGGCTAGGATGCAGATGGACCTCTGGAATCATGGATGCCATTATCTATGAATATACTTTGGCATCTGGAAGGGAATCTGGGCATCTGGAGGGCATCTGCAAGAAATCAGGGTTTTCTGAATTTTCCTCCTGGGGTCTTCAAATCTTCAAGCTGGGTTGGACTTGTGCTATACTTCCATGTCTTCAATCTAGTTGGACTTGGTCTTCACTTGTATGATATAGTCTTGAGTCTTTAGTATGCTTGGATAGGACTCAAAAAAAATAAAATTAGCTCAACATGAGCTGACTAGCATTGGACTGAACTAGCTCAACATGAGCTGACTAGTACAGAACTGAAATAACAACTAAAAATACTCAAATAACAACTAAAATGGACTCAGATGAGCTAAGCCCTTATTACAGATGGACTCATAAATTATTGATCAATTTACAGAGGGTTGAAAAAGCCTCTGTCTTATTCTGGTGCCTCAGGTGTCCCCACCAATTCTCCCGGGGTGGGAGGAACTCGACCCTGTCGAGTGAAGGTTAGACTGGCTCACATATCTCTCGAGAAGGTCTGGGTTGAGGCGTTGCAAGTCCTCTTGAGAAATCCATGAATCGTCCGACTCTGGCCGGCCTTGCCATCGGACCAGGAAGCGTTGATAGTCATGGCCCTGGGTCGTGATGGCTTGATTGTCCAGGATACGCTCGATCCGTTCTCCTCTCTCAGGCTAAATTTGTTTGTGGACACTCTAGGTTAGGGTCACTCACAATGAAAAGGAATAGGTCCAAAGGCCTCACTAGGTAGCGCTGCCGGTTCCCTATACTCAACTAGGTCTGTAATATTGAAGGTAGAACTAATGCCCAAATCCGAAGGCAAGTCTAACACCTAGGCATTTGATCCAACCTTCTCTATCACTTTAAAAGGTCCGGCTCTGCGAGCATGAAGCTTCTTTTAGGCCTAAGCCTAACCAAGATAAAATCCACTACATCAATTTTTTTTTTTTATCCATCTTCGGGAATTAGCCAGTTGTTTTAACATTAGTGTGAGTGGTGAACATGCTAGGCACATGCAGACTCCTAACAAGATGATGCAAAGGACTCAAACCTACACCTAACAGACTTGACTATGCATTCTTATAGAAGGAAATCTTATTAAACTCTTTGGATCTAAACCTAAGAGATTATAGGTTCCCTAGGTTTGATCCTAGCTTGACATGCACATGAAAATTTACAGTGAACTCCTAGCAAATTCCAAAGAGTGTGCCAGAAGTAAGATGCAAACCTAACATGCGTGATGAATGCATGCAGTATGCTAATCTCAATTAAATGCAATCTAATAATCCTATAAATGCTGGAGGTGTCAGGAAAGGGCAGAAAATAGGAAGTGGGTTCAGAATTAGTTTGGTAAGGTAGAGAAAATGGTTCATGGTTAGTTGAATAAAGTAGGATAAAAGATGGGGTGTCAGGAACTAATCCTATACTAATGAGGTTAACCTTACGGGGTTGCGGTATATCTATGGGATTTGTATAATGGAAGGATGGGTTATTAGTCTCAGGGAAGAGGTCCTTAATGGGAACTATAGGAGGAGGCTCATCTTGAAGGTATAGATTCAAAGAGATCAGGTCCTTAATAAAATCTTCAGGTTCTTGTATTTTAGGACAAGACTCTATAATTTGGCTCTCCTCTATGGTTTCCTCAGGTAAGGCTCTAGTAGCAGTACCCAGGTTCTCTTCCTCTATTTGTTCTTCCACTATAGCTTTAGGTTGGATGTGGTCAAGGTCAACTACCTCTAGGTTGGCTTTTACCTGGGCATCTACTGGGTCAGCTAATTCTAGGTCTACTAAAGGTGTCTCCTCTTCTCCCTCATACTCATCCACTAGGCTCACATCAGCTTCATACACTTCCGCGTTAATGTAAGCCTTGTGAATCTCAGGAATGGGTTCATATTTAGGGATACTAATCCTATGGGGTTCAAGTTGACTAGGGGAAGCATGACTAGGCTGATACTTAGGGGTTATGGGTTCTCTGGGCTCATAGGACAAGGGTGTAGATCTATGGGTCATGGGATTATAGGATCTGGGGTCATAGGATTTTGGGTTAGCTCTATGGTCAGGTTCTAAGGATGGATCATGGTATGGGGTCCTTCTAAGGTTGGGCTCTCTATATGGGTCAGGATATTGGGTCCTCATAGGGTTGGACTCCCTATATGGGTCAGAATACTGGGTTCTCCTAGGGTTGGGCTCCCTATATGGGTCAGAGTATTGGGTTCTCCTAGGGTTGGGCTCCCTATATGGGTCAGAGTATTGGGTTCTCCTAGGATTGGACTCCCTATATGGGTCAGAGTATTGGGTTCTCCTGGGTTCAGTATTATAATAATGGTCACGGTAAGGGGTTCTTCTAGGTTCAGTATCATAATAAGGGTCATGGTAAGGGGTTCTTCTAGGTTCAGTATTATTGTATGGGTCAGGCTGAGGGGCTCTCCTAGGTTCAATCTCTCGGTATGGATCAGGGTTTGGGGTCCTCCTAGGTTGAGGATTGTAGTACGGGTCAGAATAAGGGGATCTCCTAGGTTCGACCTCATGGTATAGATCAGGGTTTGGGATTCTCCTAGGTAGAGGGGACTCAGGATCTGGCTCAGATTGTGACCCATGGGTTCTTGCTATGGTCCCTACACGGCCTCCTAACTGGTCAAACCTTTTGGCAAGATGGTCAATTCTATTGTTGGTTTGGGTACCAGACTGAGTTAACTGGGTAGTCATCTGGGCCATTTGATCAGCTAGGGCTTTTATTTGGGCTTGTAAGTTTTTCATGGGTTCAGACATTTGTGAAGGAGGTGGGTGATATGAAACTCCTGATCTAGTGCTCATGCAAGACTCGATCAGACTGACTATAGCTGACTAGACCTAGAGTCCAAACTAGATGCTCAATCAGGGTGGCAAACTAGCCTATAGTAACCCTGTACTCAGCCAGGCAGGTGTAAGGGGAGTGTTAGGTCCCTGATTGCCAATCCTAGACACCAATCAGAGATTGGCCAGGTAGGCGGACCAGCACACAAGCCCTTCGGGATTGAATCCCTAAACCACCGTTCTAGACACTGAGCACAAGGCACACACAGGTTAACTTGACACCGTGATCTAACACTAGCCCGGACCCGACCAGTTGGTTTCCCTAGCCCACTAGGGCAAATTAAGTCTAATTAATTTTAGGTTAAGGCTTGGGACTGAATGCAAGGGATGTGGTTTTGGGCTAAGGAGAGGTGATCAAATCCTCCCCCCATCTGATATAGCAAGAGTGCCCTTAAAAGTAAATTATGCAATGATGGCAGGCAGATGAGGATGCAAATTAAGGTTTAGATATTTTTTTTGGTATTTTGGAGAATATGTTTTTTTTTTTGATATTTTTTTAAATAGAAGAAAACTTGAAAATCATGGCCTAATATACTGGAAATATACTAAAATTAAGAAATATGCAAAAACTCCTAAACAAAACCCTAAAACTTCCAAACTTGTCTTGCTAAAAAAAATAGAGCCGAAAATTTATAGGCACTATTTCAGCTTGAAGAAAATTCACAGGCCATAATAAAATCTAAAAAAAATTTTAAAAATTACTGTGAATTATGATAAATCCATAAAAATAAATTTCATAATTTTTGGAGTTTTTAACAGGGAGAAATAATTAAAATAACAGAGTATATACGGACTGAAAAATTGCAGAAAACAAGCCCTAATCTAAGCTCTGATACCAAATGATGGGGAACTAATATGCATGAAATTTTTTTTGTATATTTTACATGTTGCGTTAGGTGATTAATTCCCAAATTTCAGATCAAAATTATTTATAGGGAATTTTGTATGAATTTTTGAATATCAGCATGCAGATTAGGACCTAGAAAAGTAGCAAAGAAGGACCGCCGGGGCTGAGAAGCCTCGGTTAGGGCAAGTTCTCCTACAATAAAACTACTGGAGGTAGAGGGGTGTACCTAACAACGTCTGTAAAGATCGCAGCGAAGGGGTCTCTCGTTCCTCGATGGATGCGGCCTGGAAAACCGAGCCAAAGACCCGCGGATACCCGGCTTTCTGCTCGGTGATCCGATTGAGGCTTGGCTGGAGTCGTTGGATTCGTAGGAACTCAGGGACCTGCAAATGACCTATCAGGGGTTAGAAAGCTCACAAAGGAATAAGAAAACAAAGTAAAAATAGCAAGGGAAGGCTTCTTTTGGAGTGGGCGTCCAGGGATCTAGAGGGTTTGTTGGCAGCAGGAAGATGATTGCAAACACCGGGAAGAAGAACTCTCACAAACCCCTTTATGCACACAGCAGGGTATCACACCACTCAATAGAAGAACTCAAGGTTTTCATTCATCAAAAATTCTCCCCATACAAGAGGCTAGGGTCCCTTAAATAGACCCTTAACCTTGGGCTCCAAGTAAGGGTACATAAGTCTTTACATAAGAATCCTTTTCCCTCTCAAACCCTAGCTAGAAAATAAGGAAATATTAGGTAGAAAAATCCCTAAAAATTTTCTTGAATTGGTCAAGACTCCAAGGACGCCTAGGGGGGCGTGTTGGGCTTCTAGGAGCAGCAAAAGGCCGGCCCAAAGGGGCTCGGGTGCATGGGTTTGGGCCTCTGGAAGCTGGGGTGGCCTGGTAGCCAGGTAGCAGGAATATTCCCTGGTATCTTGCTTCTTAGGGGCTTGGGCTTGGCACCTGGGCTTGATTTCTTTGGGCTAGGATGCAGATGGACCTCTGGAATCATGGATGCCATTATCTATGAATATACTTTGGCATCTGGAAGGGAATCTGGGCATCTGGAGGGCATCTGCAAGAAATCAGGGTTTTCTGAATTTTCCTCCTGGGGTCTTCAAATCTTCAAGCTGGGTTGGACTTGTGCTATACTTTCATGTCTTCAATCTAGTTGGACTTGGTCTTCACTTGTATGATATAGTCTTGAGTCTTTAGTATGCTTGGATAGGACTCAAAAAAAATAAAATTAGCTCAACATGAGCTGACTAGCATTGGACTGAACTAGCTCAACATGAGCTGACTAGTACAGAACTGAAATAACAACTAAAAATACTCAAATAACAACTAAAATGGACTCAGATGAGCTAAGCCCTTATTACAGATGGACTCATAAATTATTGATCAATTTACAGAGGGTTGAAAAAGCCTCTGTCTTATTCTGGTGCCTCAGGTGTCCCCACCAAGCTGTTATAAGCAAATTCAGCACGAGGGAGTAAGAGGTCCCAATTTCCCATACTGTCACCAACTAAACATCCTACAAGATTTCCTAGACTCCAATTGACTACTTCAATTTGGCCATCAGTCTGAGGATGATAGGCAATAGAAAATTTTAGCTTGGTTCCTAGCATATGCCAAAGGGTCTTCCAAAAATAGCTAGTAAACCTAATATCTCTATCTGAAACAATAGTTTTGGGTAAACCATATAATCTAACTACCTCGTCAAGGAAAAGTTTGGCCATTCTTGAAGCATCTAAGATTTGGAAACATGGGATGAAGTGAGCCATCTTAGAAAATCGATCGACTATAACGAAGATGGAATTGTGTCTCTTGGAGGTCTTTGGGAGTCTTAGTACAAAGTCCATACTAAGATCCTGCCATGGACAATCAGGGACTGGTAGAGGAGTGTACAACCCAGTGTTCTACTTTTACTATTTAGCAACAGCACATGTTCGACATTGCGCTACAACTTGGGCTACATTCCTCTTAAGACTAGGCCAAAAAAACTGATCTTCTACCGCTATGATGGTCTTATTTCTTCCAAAATGGCCGGCTAGGCCTCTAGCATGAACTTCCCAGATCAAAAATTCTCTAATAGAAGTTTGAGGAATACACAGTTGATTTCCTTTGAAAAGGAATCCATCTAGGAGAGTATAGTCACTATGTACACTAGATGGTCCTTGTTGGAGGGATTGATAGATCTCACTAAAGTCTGGACATTTAGGGTATTCCTCTTTCAGTCTATAAAACCCTACAACCTCGGTGCTAACTGAAGTCAAAAGCATGGATCTCCGGCTTAATGCATCTGCAACCCTATTCTTAGTGCCGGCATAATGTTTCAAGACAAAGGCATATGCTTGGATGAATTCTACCCATTTCCCGTGCCTAGGGTTTAGTTTCTTTTGAGAACTAAAGAATCATAAGGCTTTATGATCAGAATAAAGAATGAATTCTTGTGGTAGTAAGTAGTATCTCCAATATCTCAAGGCTTGTACTACCGCATACAATTTCCTATTATATGTTGAGTATCTCATTCTCGCCTCATTCAACTTTTCACTAAAGAATGCCACTGGATGACCTTCTTGACTCAAAACTCCTCCAATGCCAACCCCAGAGGCATCACAAGCAACCTCAAATATCTTTGAAAAATCGGGTAACCTCAAAATAGGTGCTTCTATCATTTTCTTCTTTATTTCTAGGAAGGCTCTATCAGCGAGTTTTGTCCATTCAAAGGTTCCCTTCCTAATGCAGTCAGTAATGGGTGCCACTATTGTGCTGAATTCTCTAATGAATCTTCTATAGAAGGTGGCTAAACCATGGAAACTACAAACATCATGGATGCTCTTGGTTACAGGCCACTCGACTATGGACTTGACCTTTTCGGGATCGGCAGATACCCCTTCAGTGGTGACAATGAATCCTAGAAAGAAAACTCTATGAGTCATGAATTCACATTTCTTGTAGTTGGCATAGAGACTATCTTGTCTAAGGGCTTGGCAAACTTGCCTAAGATGGTCCAAGTGGTCTTCCTTTGTTCTATTGTAGATGAGAATGTCATCAAAGTAGACCACTATGAATTTTCCTAAGAATGTCCTTAAAACTTGGGTCATGATTCTCATGAAGGTACTAGGTGCATTGGACAGATCGAAAGGCGTTACTACCCACTCATATAGGCCATCTTTGATTTTGAAAGCAGTCTTCCATTCATCCCCGGGCCTAATTCTTACTGGATGATGCCACTCTTAAGATCAATTTTGGAGAAAATCTTTGCTCTGGCCATCATATCCAACATGTCGTCTAAATGGGGAATAAGAAAACGGTACTTAATGGTGATTTTATTTATGGCCCTACTATCTATACACATTCTCCATGTACCATCTTTCTTAGCGGTCAGAAGGGCTGGTACTGCATATGGGCTTAGGCTCTCTCGAATGAATCCCTTTTGGAGAAGTTCTCCAACTTGATGTTGTAACTCAAAGTGTTTTGTAAGGTTCATTCTATAATGGGGGAGGTTTGGTAATGTCAATCCTGGGATCAAATCTATTGCATGTTGAATGTCTCTTAAGGGTGGAAGGTGATTAGGAATGTCCTCTGGAAATATGTCTTGAAACTCTTTTAGAAACCTTAACACTTCCTGGGGTTGTTCCTTATGGGGTTGGTCTTGGGTTTCCTTAGCTGTCAAAATCCACACGGGGGAACCACCACTAACCTCCTGTTCCAATTCCTTAGCACTAATCAGGTTTACCCATTGTTTCTTATCCTTCAAGTGACTTGATCCTCTCTTAATTTGGTCCTTAGGTGGCGAAGAATTGATTACAATCTTTTTTTCATTGTGTATAAAAGCACAAGAATTAGAGCGACCATAAAGTATAGCATCTGGTCATACAACCATGGTCATCCTAATATGATGCTGCTTACCCCCATGGGAAAAACATCACACCAAACCTTTTCTTGGTAGGATTTGATTTGGATTGTGACTTGGCACCTAAATTTGATGGGAATCGATGTCGAATCTATCCAGGATACCTTATATGGATTGGGATGGGGCACAGTGGGCAATCATAAATTTTGACCATACCGATTGATATAGCATTGACACAACTTCCTCTATTTAAGATGATCTTGCATACTTTTTTCTCTATTTTAATAAAAGTTTGTAGGATGTTGGTCCTATGCCAATCTTCTTGTTCCTTACCCTGGGTCAAGATACATCTCCAACTCCTAGGAATTCAGATGAGTCTATGATCTCTTCATCACCTTCATACTCATCAGCTAGGTTCTCTCTGGCCTCATATACCTCTTCCTCACAATCTTCTATGGGTCAGGGGCCTCCTCATCTATTTTTCCTATGTGTAGCACTCTGTTGGGACATTGGCTTGCAATATGACCTTCCTGACGACACCTAAAACAATGCACACTACCTCCTCTTCGAACTTCAGGGCTTTTTCCTTTGTCATCTCTACGGGCTACTGGAGTAGTAGGATTGGGTCTGTTGGATGGGCTTGGGTTTGGGCTGGGCCTGCTTCCAGGGCGATTAATCCTAGTGGGCTCAGGTCGGCAAATAAAGGTCTCCTCTGGAATCTCTCACAGTCCCTAGCAACTTGGTAGGCTTGGTCTAGGTCGTGGACTTCTCTCAAAAATAGTTTTCTCTGGATCACCTCATATAGACCTGCTCTAAACCTAGACAAGGTTGTTGCCTTAGACTCGACCATATTACATCTCATCATGAACTCATCAAACTTGGCAATATATTCGGATACTGTCTTATTCCCTTGAGTTAATCGTTGCCATTGATCCAAGAGTCATTGTTCATAGGACATTGGTAAATACTTTTCCCTAAGTTTCACCTTCATAGCTCTCTAAGTGGCTATGAGCATGTCACCCCTCTATCGGCTCATACGTTCAACGTTACTCCAATACAATCAAGCCTGATGGACCAATCTAAGTTTGGCAAATTTAAATTTTTTATCTTTTGACATTTCATACCAATCAAGATATTGGTCCATATCACCCTCCCAGTCCATATACACCTTAGGATCCAAGTTTCCATAAAATGTTGGTGCATCTAGATGAATGTTTCTAAGGGCCCTTCTCATTCTGGTCAACATAATCATGGTGAACTCTCCTTGGATGTGGGTCAGGAGTAAATTCCTGGCGTTGGACTCTAGGATGGACAGGTGGCAATCTGGGTGATTATGGCTTAGTAGGGGTCAAACGGGTCTCTTCAAGAGTTCCTATTCTCTCTTCCATTTGATCAAACCTAGTGTTCAATTGCTTGAACTGCTCGGTCATAGTTCTAATTAGGGTTTCTAGATTGAGATCCATGGAAGAACTTGGATGGTCAAGTGAATGTTGAAAGGAAGTTCCTGATCTAGTAGTCATTCAATACAAAATTTGATCTAAGGTTTGCTAGACCTAAAAGTCCAATATAGTATGAATTGACTTAGTACAGACCAAGACTACAAATATCGTTTTAAATGGCAAGGTAAGAGATGGGATTGTGGGAGCCCCCCCCCCCCCCCGCTTTTGCGAGGATCCAATTAAAGAACCACAAATCCTCTTAAGGCATTTGCCTTTGGACCCCTAGCCTTAGACATCATTTTCCAGGAGTAGATGAAGCAATGATTTACACTAGTCTTAATACACTAATTGAGCTTGACTTGTTGGTGTCCCTAATATAATTAGGTTGTTACTCAATTTTAATTAAAAGGTTTGGGTTCGATGCAACATGGGGTTCGTTATTTTTAGGCTAAGGAAAGGTAATGACCTCCTTCCCTTATCTTATGATATTGATGCCCTTAAATAGTTTAAAATGAATGCAATTATTTTTTTTTGTATTTTATGAAGTGACAAGTTTGAATTTCAGTTGATTAATGATCAAACAAAATGGATTGGGGTTGGTGGTGTTTGGAAGCGATTTTAATTTTTGCCCAACAATACATACAAAATTTTTAGCAGGCCTGTTTTGTTTGTAGAATTTTTTTTAATTTATAAAATCATGCAAAAATAACAAAAATTAAGAGAACTAATTAGAGAATAAACAGTGTAAAAATCAGAAGAAAACAACAGAGATTGATTGGTGAATCAGACTGAAGTTCAAACTATCAATGCAAATTCAGTATGCAAAAACTTTAGTAGGGCTGTTTTCTTAGATAGATAACACTCAATTTTTCAATTAGTAAAATCTCAAAAAAATTACAGTAAATACTGGATTAAGTGGAGATTAAATGATTCAAAAATCAGGCTAAAATAGTGAAAGCTTGATGGCAAAACAGTCCTAGGTTTACTGACCTAACACAGAAATCAGCAAACAAAATTTAAACATGTAAGAGAATTCAAATACCAAAACTTCAACCTAAGGATTCACGTCTGGCCATCATATTCCCATGGGTCGTGATAGTGTACTGGTGTACACTCGCTTAGGAGGCATGAATCTTAGATTCGGATTGGATTTAAAAGGAAAAAAATAAATAGCAAGTATGAAGACTATGCTACCAATGCAATCATGCTCTGATACCAAATTTGATATGGAAATGAGATGAATGAATTCTAATTTTGTGGGTGATTTAATTTGTTGAGCAATGATCCCTACGAGCATAAACTTAATTCAAACACAAAATAGTAAAGAGTCATATGAAGGAAATATTAAATAAGGGAATAACTCAAACTAGGGCTGCATATCCATCCATGAAGATTGGAACTAAGGCATTGAGAAACCATCCTATCTAGGGCATAGACCATTCAATTATTCAAACTTAAGAAATAAGGAGGGTTTTCTTACCAATATTGATGTCTTAGGCCATTAGAAGGGATTTAATTTCAGTACTCCCGAATGGAGATTGGTACTCGAAAACTATCACCTCCAGAGATGAAGACTTCTGGCTTGAAAGGTCCCAAAGGCAAGACCAACTTCCTCGTCGACTTGTGATCTTGGAGAACCTTAGAAAGAAAAGGGATTAGAGACTTGAGATGACAAGAAGATTGAAAATTAATAAAGCTTTGATAATATGATTGGAGTGGATGGAGTTGGAGGAGATCAATTGGCTTCATTCAGTGTCTGGACTGCAATCACCTTGGAATCCTTGAATTGCAATTGGAGTTCGCATCCCATGAAGGCAAGGGATGATGTCCAAAATCTGCTGTAAAAGCTTGCTTGAAGATTGGAATATGCGTCCTTGTAGAGTGGCAATGGGGAAGAAGACTTGTTTAGAATTTGGAAGATCTACTTCGGATGGTGGTGGGGCGTCTTCTAGCTAGAATTTTGGTGGATTTAGGGGAATACTAGGATGGCTAAAGGATGATGTTTTGGATCTCTCACCCACTCCCTCTCGGAGGACACATTGCATATAACAAGTGGAAGAAAAGGACTCTTTTGATTCCATTCATCAATAATCTCCTTTACAAGGGGTTTGGAGTGGTATTTAAAGCCTCTCCAAAGTCATTTGAAATTTTGAATTCAAAAGGAGGTTACATAAATCATGGAGAGATAAGTGGGGAAGTTGAAACCATCCTTGATTCATGCCTTGATAAGTGGGGAAGTTGAAACCATCCTTGATTCATGCCTTGATAAGTAGGAAAGTTGAAATCATCCTTGATAAGATGGAGTGAGATGGCCTCATGAAATGGCTTCCATGTGGGCTTGGGAGATGAGGTGTCTTCCATATAAGTTTGATGATGTGGTGCTCCAACTTGGCAAGGTTTGTTGAAGTGGTTTGCCTCACCTCATCTTTATGTCTTCATGCTTCATTTGAACCCAAACCAAACCAAACTTGAACCTAACTTGTAAATTCACTAATTACAAGACCAAATTGATCTTAATTGGACTCAAAAAACCAAATTGACATAAGCCCAACCCTAATTACAGGACTTAAACTTGACTAGAGAAACAAATTTTCCTATTTACAGGACACATGTTCAATAAAAGAAATAAAATTGAAATAAAAAGTGGCATTAACTCAATCAATTAAAATTCATAATGAATTTGGCTTGATAAAATTTGATTGAAGCTTCTTTCGAACTGTGGTGCCCGCTCCACAGCCTCTACCATTGATCTAATAACCTTTGTTTATAAGACAAAGGTAGATATTTGGCCCTTAATCTATATTTCATCTCCCGCCACGTATCTATAGGTTGGTTTTCCCTCTATCGCTCTAGTCTCTCCATAGTATCCCAATATAGTCATGCCTGTCAGACTAATCTAAACATAGTGAATTTGACCTTACGCTCTTTCGACATAGGATACCATTCGAAATACTGATCCATGTCACTTTCCCAATTGGAGTAAATTTTAGGATCTATGGTATCGTCAAATGTGGGTGCATCAAATCTAATACTTCTGAGGGCTCGCTCTTCCTGATCATCTATATCATACTGTGGCCTCCTAGGAATAGGGCCAGGGGTAACCACTCTATGTTGGACTCGATGCCTGGGAATTTGGTCAGGTCTGACCTCCCTATGTTGGGCTTGATACCTAGGGATTGGGTCAGGAGTCAATTTTGGATGTTGGGATCCTAGGTCATGCCGAGGGATAGCTCCAACGGGTGTAGGGTCAAGTTGAGACACATAGGATTCCTCCAACGAACTTATTCTTCCATTCATCTGATCAAACCTCTGATTGACTCTAGTGCTAAGCTGCCTAAGCTGCTCAGTCATAGATCTTATGAGATTTTCAAGGTTTGAATCCATGGATGTACTAGGTTGGTCCTGGGGAATTTGATATGGTCTTCTAGTCCTAGTAGTCATGCAAACAACTCGATGCACTCAAACAAGCCTAACCGACTATAGCTAGCTAGACCTAGAGCCCAAACCAAATGTTAGGTCAAAATGACAATCTTGGTTGTAGTAACTTGGCACCTGGCTAGGTAAGTGTAAGGTTGGTGGAGGTCCCTCTTTACTTGCCTTAGACACCAATTTGAAATTGGCCAGGTAAGCAGACCAAGCCACCTTCCTTCGGGCTCTTGTCCCTGAACCACTTGCCTAGACACCAGACACACAAGCACACACAAACAAGTTGTCTAAATTAGCTTAACACTTGGATTGACCCAAGCTTGTGGGTGTCCCTAGCTCTCTAAAGCAATAGCAATTAAGTTTCTACTCGATTTTAATTCAAAAATTGGATTCGAATGCAATGTTGGTTGTTATGGGCTAGGAAAAGGTTATCAGCTCCTTCCCCCATCTGACATGTTCGAATTTTCCTTAAAATTGCTTAATATATGAATGTAGTAGACAAACATGCAAACTAATGAAAATCCAAACCATAACGAATCAAAATATTGCTTGTTGAAGTTTAGACAGAATTTATTCTCAGGTCAAAAATAGAAGAGCAAAAATTTTATAGAACTCAGTAAATCATGAAAAATGCAGTAAAATACATTCAAATGCGATGCATTTAACAAAATAAATTTCATGATCTTTGGACTTACCTATAAACAGAAACAATTAAAATATCAGACCATATATGGTAGATAGTGCGGACACCAGAGGCACCAGAATAAGACAGAGGTTTCTAAACCCTCTTTGGATTACCTAGTGGTGATTGAGTCCATTTGTAATAAGGGCTTAGTCCAGTCGAGTTGTTATTTTATTATTTGAGTCATGTAATAGTCATCTCATGTTGAGCTAGTTTTCTTTCTGAGTATTGTAATCATGTCCACTTGTATTGAGTCTGTATTGAGTTAAGCCCGGTCGAAGAAGACTCAAGCATGTGAAGGACACCACCTAGCAGGCCACCTTAGCAGCCGCATGGAGCCTAGTCACACCCTGGATTTTGCCACCTAGGATTACTTGGAGGATCATGAAGTTAGCCCATGCATGAGGAGTTGATGACCACACGCTAGCACCCCCAAGCACACCAACTCCACATGCCAGCATGACAAGAAGGAAAGTCAAAACAGATAAACATGAATCCCCTGATTCATGCTAGCTTGCTTAGGAAAGAAGTGGTCACCCCCTTTGGATGTGACTACCTACCTTGTTTGGAGGGATTTTGTATGGCATGAAAGTGTTTTCTTCCATGTATTCAACCCCACACTTTAGGAAGAAAGTGGGAGAGTATTTTCTTCCATGTATTTAGCCCCACACTTTAGGAAGAAAGTGGTCACCCATTATTTTCCTTATTTTCTTTTGCTTGGGCCCTAAGTCTCATGACTCTATATAAGGGACCCCTTGTATGAAAATTTTAACAATTTTGATATATGAAATATTATTGAGTCTCCAATTGCTATGTGCCTCCCTGCTGTGTGCATTAAGGGATTTTCTGAGAGCTTGTCTTCCTCCTGGTGTTGCAACTGATTTCTGCCACCAGCCAGCCCTTCAGAGCCCTGGCTGGCCCCTCAAAACCTCCTTCCCCTTGCTATTTTTTTTTTGTTTCTTCATTTCCTCTGAGTTTTCTAACCCTTGACAAGTTGTTTGCAGGTCCCTCGACTCCAACGAATCCGACGACTCCAGCCAGGCCTCAATCAGATCACCGAGCAGAAAGCTGGATATCCACGGGTCTCTGGCTTGGTTTTCCAGGCTGCATCCATCGAGGATGAGTGATCTCTTTGCTATGATCTTCACCAGGTGCATCGACATTGCCAGGTACACCCCTTCTGCCACCAGTAGTGTTATTGTAGAAGAACTAGTCCAACCGAGGCTTCTCAGCCTCGGCGGTCCTCTTTCTGATGGTTTTAGGTCCTATTATGCATGCTGTAGCCTCTTATTTTTATATAGAACCTTCAACATCATTCCTTAGTTTGCTCTTCGGGATTAATCATCCAACTTAATTAAAAACATACAAAAAAATTATTGCATGCATATAGGTCCCGCATCAATTTGGTATCAGAGCCTGTTCGGGCTCGGTTCTCTTTGGATCCTCGGATCGGGTGCTTCACCATGGCCATCTGGTCATAGGAGATTATTAGGGCTTTGAAACCCTCTTTTCCAATCCATGGGATCTCCTATGGCAGTAGGGGTGCCACTGTGAATTGACCGATGAAGAAGAACACAAGAAGTTCTTAGGATTTTTCATTTTCAGCCCTTTTTAAATATACTCTGTTCTTTTAATTCTTTCTCCCTACTCAAAACTCTAAAAATTCTAAAACTTCTTTTTCTGGATTTATCATATTTCATTATAATTTATAAAATTTTTGGAGATTTTATTTCAGTATGTGCAATTTCTACAGGTCAAAATACAGCCTACAAATTTTTGACTCTATTTTTTCAGCAAGGCAATTTTGGAAGATTTAGGGTTTTGTTTAGTATTCCTTTGCATATATTTTATTTTTAGCATGTCTTTATCATATTAGGTTCATTGGCTGCAAATCATATTTCTACAAAAAGAACAAAAAAAAATATATTACATATATAAAAGCTACCTAAAACACTTAAACTCTAATTTTGTATCATCTGCCTGTCGTCATTACATAAACTACCTTTAAGGGCACTCTTGCTATGTCAGATGAGGGGAGGATTTGATCATCTCTCCTTAGCCCAAAACCACATCCCCTGCATTAGGTCCCAAGCCTAACTTAAAATCTATTGGACTTAATTTGCCCTAATGGGCTAGGGACACCAACTGGTCGGGTCCGGGCTAAGTGTCAGATCTTTGTGTCAAACTAACCTGTGTGTGCCTTGTGCTTAGTGTCTAGAACGGTGGTTCAAGGATTCAATCCTGAAGGGCTTGTGTGCTGGTCCGCCTACCTGGCCAATCTCTGATTGGTGTCTAGGATTGGCAATCAGGGACCTAACACTCCACTTACACTTGCCTGGCTAAGTACAGGGTTACTATAAGCTAGTTTGCCACCTTGATTGAGCACCAAGTTTTGGACTCTAGGTCTAGGGAGCTGTAGTTGGTTTGATTGAGTCTTGCATGAGCACTAGATCAGGAGCATCCTTTCATCCACCATCTCCACCTTTGGCTGAACCCATGGATAACCTTACAGCCAAGATTAATGCACTCACTAAGCAGTTAGCCCAATCCATAGCCCAGATGACTACCCAGATGACCCAGTCTAATACCCAAACCCATGATAGACTTGACTACTTAGCCAATAGGTTTGATCAGGTGGAGGACCCATATAAGGAGCCCAACCCTAGGATAACCCAATACTTTGACCCATATAGGGAGTCCAACCCTAGGAGAACCCAATATTCTAACCCATATAGGGAGTCCAACCCTAGGAGGACCCAATACTCTAACCCATATAGGGAGCCCAACCCTAGGAGAACCCCATACCATGACCCCTATTTGGAGCCCAACCCTAAGAGAGCCACTAGGTACATTTGTGTTGGTAGCACCTAAATTTTGTGATCTTGAATGTGAGGATTATCTTGCTTGGAAAAGAGATATGGACCTATGTTTTGAACAAAATTGGGATTTCGATTCTAAAAGATGTCAGTTCAAGTTTGCTAAAGCTAAGTTAGTTCACCAGGCCAGGTCAGACTGGGATAATGTTAAGAGAATACTTAGGCTAAAAGGCCATGAACCCATAACTACCTGGAGTGACATGAAACTTGAACTAAGGAGAAAGTACCTATCCAAGTCCTATCAGTCCAAGAGACCCACAACCTATAGATCTTATGACTCCAAATCCTATGAACCTAGAACCTATGTACCCAAAACCTATGAACCTAGATCCTATAATCCCATGATCCATAGATCTATGCCCTTGGAGCCCATAACCCCTAGGTATCAGCCTAATAGTAGTCAAGTTTTCCCTAGTCAACTTGAACCCCATAGGATTAGTACCCCTAAATATGAGCCCAGTAGTAAGCCACTACCCCTTAGTCAACCTGAACCTAGTAGGAGTAGTGCCCATACTCAGGAACCAGGACCTAGCCAATTTTTCCTTAGCCGACCTTCCCCTACCATCCCTTTGATTGACAAGGCTTACATTAATGCAGAAGTGTATGAAGCTGATATGAACTTAGTGGTTGAGTATGAGGGAGAAGAGGAGACACCTTTAAAAGACCTAGAATTAGTTGACCCCGTAGGTACCCAGGTAGAAGCCAATCAAGAGTTAGTTGACCCTGACTATACCCAGCCTAAAGCTATAGTGGAAGAACAATTAGAGGAAGAGAACCTAGATACTGCTGCTAGAACCTTACCTAAGGAAACCATAGAGGAGAGCCAAATTATAGAGTCTAGTCCTAAAATACAAGAACCAGAAGAATTTATTAAGGACCTGATCTCTTTGAATAAGTACCTTCAAGATGAGCCCCCTCCTATAGTTCCCATTCAGGACCTCTTCCCTGAGATTAATAACCCATTTTTCTATTATGCAAATCCTATAGATAGACCTCAACCTCATAAGGTTAACCTCATTAGTCTAGGATTAATCCCTGACATGCCTTCTTATATCGTACTTTATCCAACTAACCCGGAACCTTTTTCTTTACCCTACTAGACTAATTCTGAACCCACCTCCTATTTTCTGCCCTTTCTTGACACCTCCAGCATTTCTAGGATCATTAGATTGCATTTAGTTGAGATTAGCATACTGCATGCATTCATTATGCATGTTAGGTTTGCATTATACTTCTAGCATACCCTATAGAATTTACTAGGAGCCCATTGTAAGTTTTCATGTGCATGTCAAGCTAGGATCAAACCTAGAGAACCTATAATCTCTTAGGTTTAGGTCTAAAGAGTTCAATAAAATTTCCTTCAATAAGAGTGCATAGTTGAGTTTGTTAGGTATAGTTTGAGTCCTTTGCATCACCTGTTAGGAGTCTGCATGTGCCCGGCATATTCACCACCTGCACTAATTTTGAAACAAACTGGCTAATTTCCCAAAGAAGGGCCAAAGAATTTGATGTAGTGGATTCTGTCTTAGTTAAGCTTAGGCCTAAAAAGAAGCTTCATGCTCGTAGAGTCGGACCATTTAAAGTGATAGAGAGGGTTGGACCAAATGTCTATGTGTTAGATTTGCCTCCGGATTTGGGCATTAGTTCTACCTTCAATATCACAGACTACTTGAGTATAGGGAACCGGCAGCGATACCCAGTGAGGTCTTCGGACCTACTCCTTCCATTGTGAGTGACCCTAACCTAGAGTGTCCACCAATTTATTGGTCTGAGAGAGGAGAATGGATCAAGTGTATCTTGGACGATCAACACTTAACGATCCGGGGTCGTGGTTATCAACGCTTCCTAGTGCAATGGCAAGGCCAGCCAGAGTCGGATGATTCTTGGATTTTTTTAGAGGACTTGCAATGCCTTAACCTAGACCTCCTCGAGAGATATGTGAGCCAACTTGATTTTCACTCGACAGGGTAGAGTTCCTCCCATCCCGGGAGAATTGGTGCAGACACCAGAGGCACCAGAATAAGAAAGAGATTTCTAAACCCTCTGTGGATTACTTAGTGGTGATTGAGTCCATTCGTAATAAGGGCTTAGTCCAGTCGAGTTGTTATTTTATTATTTGAGTCCTGTACTAGTTAGCTCATGTTGAGCTAGTTTTCTTTCTGAGTCTTGTAATCATGTCCACTTGTATTGAGTTTGTATTGAGTCAAGCCCAGACGAAGAAGACTCAAGCATGTGAAAGACACCACCCAGCATGCCACCTTAGCAGTCGCATGGAGCCCAGTCACACCCTGGATTTCGCCACCTAGGATTACTTGGAGGATCATGAAGTTGGCCCATGCATGAAGAGTTGATGACCACATGCCAGCACACCCCAAGCACACCAACTCCACATGCCAGCATGACAAGAAAAAAAGTCAAAATAGATAAACATGAAACCCTTGATTATGCTAGCTTGCTCAAGAAAGAAGTGGTCCCCCCCTTTGGATGTCACAACCTACCTTGTTTGGAGGGATTTTATATGGCATGAAAGTGTTTTCTTCCATGTATTCAACCCCACACTTTAGGAAGAAAGTGGGAGAGTATTTTCTTCCGTGTATTTAGCCCCACACTTTAGGAAGAAAGTGGTCACCCATTATTTTCCTTATTTTCTTTTGCTTGGGCCCTAAGTCTCATGACTCTATATAAGGGGCCCCTTGTATGAAAATTTTAACAATTTTGATATATAAAATATTATTGAGTCTCCAATTACTGTGTGCCTCCCTGCTGTGTGCATTAATGGATTTTCTGAGAGCTTGTCTTCCTCCCGGTGTTGCAACTGATTTCTGCCACCAGCTAGCCCTTCAGAGCCCTGGCCGCCTCCTCCAAAACCTCCTTCCCCTTGCTATTTTCTTCTTGCTTCTTCATCTCCTCTAAGTTTTCTAATCCCTGACAGGTCGTTTGCAGGTCCCTCAACTCCAACGAATCCGACGACTCCAGCCAAGCCTCAATCGGATCACCGAGCAGAAAGCCAGGTATCCGCGGGTCTCTGGCTTGGTTTTCCAGGCCGTATCCATCGAGGATGAGTAATCTCTTCTCTGCGATCTTCACCAGGCACATTAGACATTTCCAGGTACACCCCCTTTGCCACCAGTAGCGTTATTGTAGAAGATTTAGCCCAACCGAGGCTTCTCAGCCTCGACGATCCTTTACTTTCTGATGCTTTTAGGTCCTGTTATGCATGTTGTAACCTCTTATTTTTATATAGAACCTTCTACATCGTTCCTTAGTCCGCTCTTTGGGATTAATCATCCAACGTAATTAAAAACATACAAAAAAATTATTGCATGCATATAGGTCTCACATCAGTAGATGTAAAACAAAAACTAGATGCAATGATGATAACCAAATCTAAGCATGCTCTGATACCAAATTTGATGCGGGATGGGATGGTGATGAGTGATGTTCCATACTTATCTTGATTTATATATATATATTTGTATTTTGAGAGCAATAACTGATATCCTAACAACAAAGACAAACAGGAAGACTTAAAGAAAATAAAGTGACAACTAGTTATCAAATTACCTACCCGCATGTAGATCTTGTCAAATATCTATAAGGGAGGATTGCAGTGATTGAGAAACTACCCTAGATTAGGTTACCTACTTTCGAGTTTCAGATCTAGAGGAAGGGAAGGGGTTTAGATTTACCAATATGCTTTGAAATTCCTTTGTTTGAAGATCTAGATCGCAGCACTCTAGAGTTGACGAACCCGACTCCAAAATTGTCCAATTCGTTGTCTGGACTCCAATCACACTGGTTCCAAAGCAAGGACTCCGATCTTTAGAGTTGGATCTCGAAAGGATCTACAAAAAAAATATCAAAGTTAATTACTAGAAAAGTGCTAAGAATGCCAAGAACTCGGAAGAATAGAATTAAAAGGTGAAAGAAGGTTGGCGTCAAGGTTGATTGTGCTCCCGAGGTCTTCTTCTTCAACTTGCTTTAGGATTCTCTTCAAAGGATTAGATGTAAACCTTAAAGAGTCTTCAAATGGCAAATTTGATTAAATAACCAGAATCGATAAGTAGAGCATCACATCCTACGAAACATGGACATCGCACCCAAGTTGTTCTAGGCGTCTCACCTAGCACCTTCAAGCAAACTAGCTATGGAGGAATTGAAGAAAATGCAAACTTGGACGTCACACCCAAGTTGTTCTAGGCGTCTCACCTAGAACCTTCAAGCAAACTAGCTATGAAGGAATTGGAGAAAATGCAATAGCACTTTGTCTTTTTATTACTCAAAATATCATGCTTACAAAGAAGGATTTTGGGCTCTATTTATAGTCTCATTACAAGTAAAAAGATAGGTTCAAATTCAAAATAAAAGAAGAGGGAATTACAAATTTTAATGTTTTGGAATAGGTGCCAATGCTTCATAAAGATGATTATCTTGACTTGATCTTCCACCCTTTTCTTTCCTTAGCCGATTGAAGTTAAATTGCTGCATTTAAATGGAAGTGGAGCCCACCTAAAACACCTCCAAGAGAGAGAATTCGTGGGGATGAGAAGAGAAATTGTGAAAGGTAGAAAAGCTTTAACCAACTCTCTTAAATGCCTTCAAAGCTTGTGCCATTTAATTCTCTTAAATACCTTCAAAACTTATGCCATTTAATTCTCTTAAATGCCTTCAAAAAGCTTTCTTCAAGAAACTCCCTCCACCTTTAAAGCTCCTTAATTGCTACCTTCAAAGCTCCTTCCACCGATTTTAAACTCTTTGTTTGGTGAGAGAATACGTGAAATGTTTTCTTGGAGGAAGAATTTGCATGGAGCTTCCAACCAAATAAATGTAGATGTGGTCCCCTCTTTGCTTCCTTCATGTGATGTAGACTTAGTCAACTCCATACAAAAATAACTCAGGTCCCATTAAATCCAAAATGGACGTCGCATCCAAGTTGTTCTAGGTGTCTCACCTAGCACCTTCAAGCAAACTAGCTATGGAGGAATTGGAAAAAAATGCAAACTTGGACATCGCACCCAAGTTGTTATAGGCATCTCACCTAGCACCTTCAAACAAACTAGCTATGAAGGAATTGGAGAAAATGCAACAGTACTTTGTCTTTTCATTACTCAAAATATCATGCTTACAAAGAAGGATTTTGGGCTCTATTTATAGCCTCATTACAAGTAAAAAGATAGGTTCAAATTCAAAATAAAAGAAGAGGGAATTACAATTTTTAAGGTTTTGGAATAGGTGCCAATGCTTCATAAAGATGATTATCTTGACTTGATCTTCCACCCTTTTCTTTCCTTGGCCATTTGGAGTTAAATTGCTGCATTTAAATAGAAGTGGAGCCCACCTAAAACACCTCCAAGAGAGAGAATTCATGGGGAAGAGAAGAGAATTTGTGAAAGGTAGAAAAGCTTTAACCAACTCTCTTAAATGTCTTCAAAGCTTGTGCCATTTAATTCTCTTAAATACCTTCAAAACTTGTTCCATTTAATTCTCTTAAATGCCTTTAAAAAGCTTTCTTCAAGAAACTCCCTCCTCCTTTAAAGCTCCTTAATTGCTACCTTCAAAGCTCCTTCCATCGATTTTAAACTCTTTGTTTGGTAAGAGAATATGTGAAAGGTTTTCTTGGATGAAGAATTTGCATGGAGCTTCCAACCAAATAAATGTAGATGTGGTCCCCTCTTTGCTTCCTTCATGTGATATAGACTTAGTCAACTCCATACACAAATAACTCAGGTCCCATTAAACCCAAAATGGATCCAAAGACTAATTACTAGACCCAAACAAATAATTTAGATCCAATTGAGATCCAATTGGACCAATTACAACTTAATAATAAAGATAAGGTGTCATGGATGCTTCTTTCTGGTTTTGGTGTCCCCACCATCTAGCCATGGTGGTGTAGGGACTACAACAGCAGTAGCAACAACCTCATATGGTGCTAGCGATTTCAAGTGTATGTGTGCTTGATAAAATAATGCAGTAAAAATAATGAAGTAAATACAAGAAGAGTAGAAGCAGTCACAAACACATAATATTTTATAGTGGTTCGGTGCACTCCAAAGCACCTACGTCCACTATCCTAGGTCTACTTGAGAATTTTACAATAATCTTCCTTGATTACAGTAGATTAGTTTTCCGCACTCACTAATTACAATCCCTTGGTTTTCACAAGGCTAACCAAAAACCAAGTTGATTTTTACAAGGCTCACCAACAACCCAGTTAGTTTTCATAAGGCTCACCAACAGCCTAGTTGGTTTTTGAAACAAGGCTCATCAACAACCCAATCACTTGTTTCAATCCACTTGAAACTAGGAATAACAAGATAATTTAAGTATAATAAAAGAATACAATAAGCTTTCAAAAATAAAAGCAAGTATCTTTTTGAAGCTCTTGGTTGTTATTGAGAAAGCTTGTCTCCAAGTTATTGAAGCCTTAATTAATACTTGAGAGTTGGACTTGAATGCTTCTTGAATGCTCTTGAATGCTTGAAGGCTCAACTTCACTTAAAAGTAGTAGTTCTTCAATGAATATTTGAATGAATGCTCATAACTCATTTCCTCTTGTATTTGGTCCACTTTAAATACCTTTCCAAGCCTTAAATGATCTTTATGACCGTTGGAGAGAATAAAATAGCGGTTAGAAATAAAAAGGACCAATTCTATGCTTAAAAAAACTAGCTACTACTTTTCATCTAGATCCGCAGGTGTTGGCATTTCAGGTCATGAGTCGACACTTGAGTTGACACTAGGTTAAAAATATCTTTTAAAGCTTTTTAGAATACACTGGTGCGTCGACACTTGTTCTAGTGAGTCGACACGTCATCTTCATGAGTTGACCTTGAGCAAAAACTTGAATTCAGCATGTTCTGTATCATTTTTGGTCTCAAGCCTTGAGTCGACACTTGGTCTTCATGAGTCGATACTTCATGCATGCTAGCTGAAACTTCTGCGTATCAGCTCAAGTTTCTGTGAGTATCATCTTGAGTCAACACTTCACTTCTATGAGTTGACACTTAGCTGAAACTCTCTTGATACTTTGCTAAAACTTTTCCAAATTCAAAAATTTAGTTCTTCAAAATCATTCTTATGTGTCAAGGTCTATTTAACTTGAAATTCCATCAATATAAGTGACTTCTTTAACAAGATGATAAGTATTTAAACTTTCAACATATTACAACTTTGATGAGTACCTTATTCTGATAAATGCACTTTTAACACACAGTTAGTACTCAAATATATTTAAATATTTTATTATTAACTAAAATCAAGATAGGAGTTAACAATCTTTCTCTTTTTGATGATGGCAAAACCTTTAAATATATATATATATAGTAAGCTCAAAAGATTTATAATAAGTATAGAGTAATTGAAGTATCAAAGCTATTGATAATAAGTATCAGAGTCTAAGTTGTAATGATTATCGAGAGCAAAAACTTATCTACAATGTTTCAGAACTATATATATAAGAAAGAATTCAATTCATATAGTTTTAATATTTTAGAGCTGTAGCTATAATGTATCAGAGCAATAATTAGAATGTATCAGAGCTAAGTTGTATATATGAAATGTTTAAGAGGTGTGTCAGAGCTAAAATGGATTTGATGAATAAGCATTTGAGCAAAAACAAATAGGTTAAATCATTGAGAGTATCAGAGTAAAGACTTTAAGAGTATCAAAGCATAAAAAAATGTTAGAGCATATCAGAGCAAATAATATATCATAAAGATAGAGAGTATCAGAGCAAAAATATTAGAGCATGAATAGTATCAGAGTATGAAAACAAAGAGTATCATAGCATATAAAAATAAGAATAAGGAGTATTAGAGCATAAAAGATAAAATAAGGAGTACCAGAGCATAAAAAATAAAAATAAGAAGTATCAGATCATAAAATTGAAAAGTATCAGAGCATAGAATGAAAGCTCTCGCTCAATATATGATCGGAAAATATTTTTCAAAACTTAACACATTTTTCAAAGATATTTCTAGAAAGTTTAGAGATTTTAAAAAAAATTTAAAATTTCCTCCTTTAGTACTTTTCTCTCTCTTTTTGTTTATCATTCTCCCCCTTTTGCCATTACTCATTCTCCCCTTTTTCTCGTTAATTCTCTCCCTTTTTGTCATCATGAAAAAGGTGAGGAAAAAGGAACAAAGTAGAGACAAAACATTGCAGTATGGTAAGAATGTAGAAGTGCACAGATAAATGCTGAAAATGTCATTATATATAAAATTTCAAACATTTGATACAAGATACATAATTTGATACAAACAAGATATAACTAATAGATTGATACACTAAGAGATGATATACAGATACACTGATGTACTGTCAACCCTAAGGGGTATTGTCCTTGTCAGAGGAAGACCCAATCTCTAGAATGATCGGTCCAGTAATCTTAGAGGGATGAGGTCATGACCATATCGATCGGAGATCTGCAAGTCTAGTCCGAACTACTCTAGGAACATCACCACGTCCTCGGCTTCTGCTTCTAGCTCGTGCTCTCCCTCTGGCTGGTGCTAAAGAAGAAGCAACATTAGGAGCAGGAACGGGAAATGGGATAGGGACATGATCAATATCAGTGTTAGGAATAGATGGTGTAATATCAAAAATGGGACTAGACGAAAGAACGTGGAAACCATGAGTGTAGAATCCTAGTTCCCTAATCAAGGAAGAAGTGGAAGGTACTGGAGGTGTCCTAGGGAGTATACTAAATGAAGGTGTAGGTAAATCAGTAAGAGTATTAGGTAGATCAATATGAAGAATAGGAGTGGAAACTAAAGTGTCTGATGGATCAGGAATAATGGGAGTGCTAGGAAGAACAGGAGTCTAGACAGAAGAACTGGGTGGATTAGGAGCAGTCTCTGAGGTCCTCATCTCATCAACTGAGGGCACTACATCCTGATCAGTGGCAGTATCTGGCTCAGGATCCACCATATAGTCTGCAATATCAAAATCTGCAAAGAATCACCCTGGCCATCTCCTGTCTCAGTGTTTGGAGTTGGAGCTGGAGGTGTTGGTAAAGCAGGCAGAGAATCCAACGATGGAGGTGAAGGTGCCCTGGTAGAAGATAATCTCTCCAATACAGCCAAGACAACAGAGAATCCCTCTCTCATCTCTTGAAAGCCTGCTCTAATCTTCATATGAGAATGATCCACTCACTATCTCATAGTCATCATCTCGGTCTCCAAGCGAGTGATCCTCTCGTCTATACTATCTATAGGTGGCACCTCAACATGTGCCAAAATAGAGGGTTTGGGCTATGTCTCAAGTATATCCCTGGGTGGCTTAGATAGCCCGGCCTCATTTGTACGTGTTTGCTCCTCCTCAACTACATCCTCCTCCTCATTAGTGTCAGATGTCTGCCCTAAGATCCTGCACCTCCACTGACCTCTATGTCTCTAATAGCCCATCCTATGCAAGGACCTCTCATCGTATATATCCATGTAAAGCAATTATCTCTGTAAGGCTCTCCATCTAGGTCTACTCCATAAGCTCTAAACAACATCGCATAAGGTAGACATAATCTCCTGCTAGTCGCTACCTCCATCATCTAATGGATCATGTGCACCGATAGGTAGATAGGAGTCTCTGAATCAGGGAAACCATAACAAGTAACTCTCGATGATGATGATGAAGTTGAAACACCTTGTCTTCAGTAGAAGGATCCGGGCAACTATATGGTATAGAAGCCTCATCTTCGGAGAAAGTCGTGATGCTATAACAGTGTGTTGACCCTTGGAATGATTTTGATGAAAACCAAACCTTGGTGTATGACAAGTTCATTTTGTAAAACTGAAATTTGTAATGTATAGCTCAAAGAAAAATCAACTACATTTTTATGAAAATGGACTATTTCCATGTATTTTACAAGTATAAATCTCTTAAAATTAAGTTTGATGGAATTGGGGAGCTTTTGGACTTGATTGAATGCCTTTGAAAGAATTCTGAGAAGTTTGGAAAGTTTTTGGAGACAAGTCACTAGAGCCGACTCGAAGTATCCGAGCTGAATCGACTAGAGTGAAAGTTTCTCAGACAGTCAACCGAGCTGACTCAAGTACTGAAGAATTGACTCTTCCAGAGTACTGAAAATCTCAATCGAGGTGGGTGGAATGCCCGAGTGGTAAGAGGTCTCTTCATTAGGATGAGTCCCAAAGTCCATGAGATTGTTTTCCATCCCCATAATTCCTTTGCCACTCCAAAAAAAATCCAAAAAAAAGATGTACCCTAATCTAGGTGACTTCTAGGCTCACCAACGATCCTACCCATCTGTCCCCCATCATTGATGGTGTGGATGTCCCAAAACTTGAAGAGAAATACGATGAACTGAAGGAAAACCAGTGCATCGGACGTCTACCCTAGGCACGCTACACTAGGAAGTAGGTATTGCATAATTAAAAATTTTTAACATGCATATGAAAAAACCTACTCATGCACAGGATCTAACATAATATGATGCATGAAACTGAAACATAGGCATGTATAGGCAATTGCAATAATCATAAATAACATAATATAATCTATATCTAAGCATGCATGATAATAAAAAGTAAATCACATACTTTTATAGAGCTTCCTTTAATAGCAAATCGAAGCAGCTGGTTGAACTCCTTCAATAGCAAATCAGATCTGGAAGAGATTGATGCAATCTCTCGAGGTGTCCAAATATCCACCCTCTAAAGTATCCATGCACGTGCTCTCGTTGATCCAACTCCTGGAAGGATGCTAGTCCTCCAGGAATCAAAGAAAAGTCACGGATAGGTGGAGTAGAAAAAGCCGAACACTACATCACGGATGGTCTTCTCCAAGATCACCGATCCTTCACCAAGAGCACACACAAAGGAGAACTAAAAACAGGGAATAAAATCACAGGACACAAATACAATTTCCACACACTGATTTTTCTCCCAAAAAAAAACTTGCTCTTGGCTCCTCACTTTTATAATATGTTCTTCACTTTACCCTCTCTCATCTCACGATCAATAACCCAGAAAAACCGAGGTAGAGAAAAACACCATAAAGACTCGAAAGTCTTCATGAGAGAAGTGCAGATGAAAACTGAAAAACCCAAGACCCATTTGAAAAGCTCTTGATCGATGGATAAGGCTGGGCTGAATCACCGTGAAAAAATAACAACAACCGAGAGAGGGGAAGACCGAGCGGGGGGGGAAAACACCATGAGAAAACCACTCCAGATCGCTGGCTATGGATAAAATCTGATAACCCAATCTTCATTCAAACTTCAAGCAGCAAACCGATCAACATGATGATCATATCTCATTCAAGCAGTTCTTATCCAAAGCACATGGTAAACATAGGGGAAACATGGGAGGGGAAGAGGGATAATACAAAATAGCATGAAACATTTAAACCACCATGATAAACGAGACAAGATTTTAAATCGGTTCAAAAAAAACCCCTTGGTCCGACCAAACCCAATCATGAAGAAAAACCGGGTCCAGTCATGGTCTACCAGGAACAATTCCTGGTTGACCCAAGCCAATACTGGTCGATCCAAATTAGACCAGGTAGATCAAAATAAATCCAATCCAAACCAATCTTGGTCGATCCAAATTAGTCCAGGTAGATCAAAATAAATCCAATGTGTGCTCAATCATCCATTTGACCTTAATACCGAAACAATTCTCAATCGTTGATCAATTTTTGGATCAAGAAGAAATCCTCTATGGTGTGTGACTTCATAGGTTCGAACCTAAACGATAGCACTAGAACACTTCCAATACCAGCACAAGATACCATCTAGCAATGGGTCCCAACATCTGGATAGGCCGAAGATGCAAGAGCAACCTATCGAACCTCTGGCATATGGTTACCGTATAATTCATCCCTTTGACCTCCAATGCTCAAGATGACCTAGGGTTAGACTAACAACCCTAACTGAGTCAATCCACAATATGTCTTAACCTCGTAAGTCCAGTGACTTCTCACTAGGACTACCTCGGTCGAGGATTTGCTAAATTAAGACATTGCGAGACATTCAATCCAAACAATTTGAACATGTCAATTCCATCTTGGTCCACCACTGCTCCACAAGTACTTGCCTGCACCCAGAAATCTTCCATCACTGGATTAGAAATCCGGGTAGTTCAGCACCAAAACACAGGGAGTTGCTTACAAGCTACCATGGTGACCTCGGTCGAAGGGACACATATACCCATATCCAATCACGAGCAACCTTTGG
Source organism: Areca catechu (assembly GCA_021397845.1). Classification (NCBI taxonomy): domain Eukaryota; kingdom Viridiplantae; phylum Streptophyta; class Magnoliopsida; order Arecales; family Arecaceae; genus Areca; species Areca catechu. Next base: position 62,527,538 of record CM038044.1, on the reverse strand, counting down.
TAGAAAGGAGCTCCACGGAGTCACGTTCAATGAGATGTCACACATCCCACTTGCAGATCACATCAGTGTCACCACACCCTTTGGTCAAGAGGACAACCAAACGATGTAAACCACAATAACCTACACTTGATACATTGCCGTCCTATACAATGTATCCTTTGGTTGTGAACCTTTTTAAAGGACCACTCGATATATCCTTTCTATATCGAAGTCAGTGCAGTCCTATGGACTTCATCATATAAATAGAGTTCATTATAGAAAAATGAATATTATGATGAGCTACCAAAATAAAGTTTTATTAATTCATATATAAATTACAATACTGAGCACAACCACCCATAGTCTAGGCGATTAGCTTTGGGATACAATTTTCAACAACTCCCACTTGTACTAAAGCCAATCAGAACAGTATCTAATACCCATTTTCCTTTTATAATAGTTGAACTCTTTGATTTCGAGGGTTTTAGTGAAGGGGTCAGCCAGATTCTCCTTTCTATCGATCTTCATAAGATTGATGTTGCCTCGATCCATGATCTCTCGCATGAGATAATAGCACCGTAGAATATGCTTGGTGCAGTGATGAGACTTTGGCTCTTTAGCTTGAGTAATAGCTCTTGTGCTATTACAATACACTAGAACAGGACCATCTAGGAAAGGTGCCACCCCTAGCTCTCCAAGGAACTTCCACAACCACATGGCTTCCTTTGCTTCATCTGATGCTACAATGTACTCTGCTTCGCATACCGAGTCTGCAATAGTTGCCTGCTTGGAACTCTTCCAGCAGATCGCTCCTCCATTCAGGGTAAACACAAACCCTGACACACTTTTGCTATCATCTTTATCTGATTAGAAACTGGAGTCAGTATACCCCACAAGTTTCAAGTCAGGTTCTCCATAAATCTGCCATTGGTCCTTAGCATTTCTCAAATGTTCAGAATGGTCTTAACCACCTTCCAATGCACCCAACCTGGGTCAGATTGGTATCTGCTCACCACTCCTAGTGTTTATGCCATGTCTGGTCTAGTACATATCATAGCATACATGATAGAGCCCACTGCAGAAGCATAAGGAACTCTACTCATGCGCTCTCTTTCCTCAGGAGTTATCGCACAATCCTTCTTGGAAAGAGTAATTCCAAAACCTATCGGGAGATAGCCTTTCTTGAAATTCTCCATGATGTACCATTTCAGCACGGTATCAATGTACATAGACTGGGACAATCCCAGAAGCCTATTAGATCTATCTCTATAGATCTTCATACCCGGTATGTAAGAAGCTTCACCCAAGTCCTTCATAGAGAACTGAGATGATAACCAGACCTTTATTCCTTGCAATGCTGCAATGTCATTCCTGATTAAGAGAATGTCATCAACATACAGTATTAGGAATACAATCACAGAACCATTAACCCACTTTTAGATGCAGGGTTCCTCTCCATTCCTAGCGAAGCCATATGATTTGATACACTTATCAAATCGCATGTTCCAACTTCGAGATGCTTGTTTGAGTCCATAAATGGACCTCTGTAATTTGCACACTTTTGACTCATCTGTGGATGCGAACCCTTTAGGCTGTATCATATACACTTCCTCATCCAACTCCCCATTTAGGAAAACGGTTCGGACATCCATCTGCCAGATCTCATAGTTAAAATGTGCTGCCAAAGCAAGCATGGTCTGAATGGACTTGAGCATTGCCACAGGAAAGAATGTCTCGTCATAATCGATACCATATCGCTGACGATATCCCTTGGCAACCAGACGGGCTTTATAGGTCTCCACCATCCAATCTACGCCCCTTTTTCTCTTAAAAATCCACTTGCACCCAATCGGTTTTATCCCTTCAGGTGGATCAACCAATGTCCATACATTGTTGATCTCCATGGACTCCATCTCAGATTGCATGGCTCCAAGCCATGCCTTAGAGTCAGATCTCTGAAGTGCATCCATATAGGTAATTAGATTCTCATCATTCTCATCGAGCTCAATGGGATCACCGTCCCGGACCAAGAAACCATACTATCTGTCCGGCTAATGTGGTACTATACCGGATCTCCTAATAATGGGTTCCAGGTGTGATCCAATCATAGCAGGTTCTATGATGTCCTTAGAGTGTGCAGGTTCTTTTACTGGTTGAACTTCACCAAGTTCAATCTTAGAGGTTACAGTTCCTTCTCCAAGGAACTCCTTTTCCAAAAAGATAGCCCTAAGAGCAACGAACACTTTCTATTCGTCCTCCAAGTAGAAGAAATACCCTTTTGTTTCTTTAGGATACCTAATAAACAGGCATCGATTAGACCTCGGACCAAGTTTATCTGAGTCTAAACATTTTACATAAGCTGGACAACCCCAGACCCGAAGGTGTGAAATTGAGGGCTTATATCCAGTCCATAACTCATATGGAGTGCAGACGACAGACTTACTCGGAACATTATTCAGCAAGTAACAAGCTGTCTCAAGTGCATATCCCAAGAAGGACAGCGGCAGAGTTGCAAAGCCCATCATGGATCGAACCATGTCCAACAGGATTCGATTCCTCCTTTCGAACACACCATTCAACTGGGAGGTTCTTGGAGGAGTCAATTAAGAGAGAATCCCATTCTTCTCAAGATATGTCATGAACTCACCGGATAGGTATTCACCACCTCGATCAGATCGAAGGGTTTTAATACTCTTTCCAGTTCGTTTCTTGACTTTATTATGATATCGTTTGAACATTTCAAACGACTTAGATTTATGTCTCATCAAAAAGACATAACCATACCTGGAAAGGTCGTCTATAAATATAATGAAATATCTGTATCTATCTCTGGCACTAACTATCATGGGTTCGGATGCATCAGTATGTATGAGACTCAGAAGTTCTGCAGCTTATTCACCTTTTCCAGTAAAAGGTGACTTAGTTATTTTACCAAGCAAACAGGATTCGCATGTGGCAGTGAGTCAGAATCACTAACCTCGAGGAGGCCATCTCCTTGCAACTTGTTTATCCTATTCTGGTTAACATGACTTAGCCTACAGTGCCATAGATACAAGTCACTGACATTTTCTATCCTTCGGTATTTGCTAGACATGTACAATTAACTGGCCGTTACAAAACATAAATGCCATTATTTTAACTTAGCTTTTATTATCATAAAGTTATTCACAATAACTTGAAAAAAAACTCCTTTTATTGAAAGTTCATAACTACAATTGGCCAATAGGCCTACAGAGATAATACTCATAATGAAACTAGGACAATAATGACAGTCGACTAATTCGACAGTACTAGACTCAAAAACAAGACTCAGAACTCTGACTGCCAGCACTAGAACACGATTTCCATTTTCGATGCTCAGGAACTGCTCCCCATCTTCGAATATCTTGCTAACCCACAGTCCCTGCGATGAATTTCAAACATGAATAGGACTACCAGTATCTAATACCCAGTTAGCAGTATCACAAACAGAGAAATTACAAGGTTTTATCATATAAATACCTTGTGCAGCACCCTGCTGCTTTCCCTTCCTTGGCCTATTTGGGTCTAAAGATGATAAAGAGGACAGTTCTTCTTCTAGTGTCCTTGCTTCTTACACTAGAAGCACTCTGCACTAGCTTGATCAGCTTTTACTTTCTTGGTCTGACTAGGGCCAGGAGCACTCTGCACCTTCTTTCCCTTACCTTTTTTCTTCTTCCCTTTCTTAAAGGGATGACGACCTCTAAAACCTCTCACTAAATTCACCACCCCTTTATTCAGTTGGTGATCCTTCACGTAAGTCTGCAGCAACCCCATCAAACCATGGTAATTGATTATAGGCTTATTCATTCTGTAATGATCGAGAAAGTCAAGATAGGAGGATGGTAGAGAATTCAGGATCGTATCCTTGCCGAGTTGCTCATGCAAGGGACATCCGAGCTTGTCCAATCGTTCGATCATCTCGATCATGTACAATACATGATCAGTGACCAAACTGCCATTCCGTATTTTGGCATTGTAGATGGCACAAGACACTTTGTACCACTCCATATCATCTACATGCCGAAAGATTCCTTCAACTTTTGAAGAATCTCATCTAGCTGGGCCTCCTCGAATTTGTGACAGAACTCGTCGTTCATCATCGTCAACATTATGCATCAGACAGTAGTCCGATCAGAAACCCACTTCAAATAAGTGTCCCTGACCAAACTCCGAGCATTGGCAGGAGGGATTTCAGGTGCTGGATCCATTATCACATAAAGGATCCGCTCGTGCTCCAGGACTAATCTCAATTTTCGATACCAGCTATCAAAATTGGGACCCTTTAACTTCTTGCTATCGAGAAGTGACCGGAGCGAAAGGTTTGAAGACATTAGAAGGACTTTAATCTAAAGGTCCCTCCCACTAATTTTTCAGATTGGGAGCCTCTAACTCCAATCCGTGAAATCATCATTTCTTAGTGGATACTGAAATCTAATAGACCACGTATGAACCCGACTATGGTTGGCTCACCCATCATGCCTAAAGGTAGGTTCTCTAACTAATTGCTTTCCTAAGCAACTTCCAGTAATAAATTTTGCCCCACAGAACCCCCAATCAGCCTAGGGGCCTCCTATTGAGGGTCTCTGGTTAGGTCCAACCATTAATATGACAAATCCGATACTTCCAGCTAACAAATGACCAAGCCCGACCATGGCTGGCCCACCTGATCATCATTAAGAAGGTTGCATTGAACCATCATCTATGGGAGAGTAATCCCAGTAACCGGATGCATACCCGTTCTATGGAACTGTCGATGTACACCAAGCTAAAGGACTCATTACTAACCCACTTAATGGGAGGCTAAGACACCATCAACTCATTGACTTAGTCTTTTTCAGGACCTAATAATTTTAAAGGATTTTAATTAAATTATGACAGAAGAATAGAGAGAAGAACATGGATCAACCTCCCATTGATCAAATCAATTCTCAGGAGGGTTGAATTAAATTCAACAAGTTGGTCCATGGGCACCTAAAGATCAGACAGGTTGATCAACTTGGGTGACATGGGTTTGCTCGAATAAATAAGCTCTTCTAATCAGTTCTGGTTGACCGGATTGGCCAGGTAATTGAGATCATGGGTGAGTATCCACCATTAACCATCTTTCCTAGATACCAACCAAGTTGGCCAGGAAAGAGGTAGCCTCATGCAGCCATGATCAAAATTGCCAAACCTTTTTAGATACCAATCGGTTTACCAAACTTGATTCGACCAGCCTAAGAACTCGGGCTTACCACAGAGCCACTAATTAGATCCATTTTAGAAGAATGGACTAACCCATCTAACTATTAGATATATACTAAAGAGAAGGTCCTTAATCAACATTTGATTAATTATCTTAAGTCCAATTCAACTAACCTTAGGTCTAACCTAATAAACGGACCCAATCAGATAGCTAACCCAATTAATCCAGATGGCTTATTCAAATGACATTAGGTTTCATAAACCCTAATCTGGCTTGTCATTTAATTAATCTTTCAATTCATAATTGTTAGATTATAAGCCAACATTTAATTAAAACATTTTTAATTAAATCATGTAAAACCCTTTCACATTTTCATGCATCATATCTAGCTCTATCATATCAATTTTATAATATTGCAAGCCTTAACAATTTTAGACATGCCAATGTAAAATCATGTATCAGGATTAAAATATTTTTAATACCGTAGGTTTCCTTTAAGAATCCTTTTGAAAAGGCCAACACAGACGAACCACCTCGTGCCATAGAAAACTAGGAGTTTGAAACCCTGATTAATATGGACACACAGCCATGGTGAAGGTCACAACTAGGTTCCTAAAAGTAATCCCTAACCTAGATATAGATCCAAATCATGCATGCAATCATGATATGCTACACAGGAATCTGTGGCTCTGATACCACTGAAGGAAAACCAGTGCATTGGATGCCTACCCTAGGCATGCTACACTAGGGAGTAGGATTGCATAAATAAAAACTTTTAACATGCATATGGAAAAACCTACTCATGCACAGGATCTAACATAATATGATGCATAAAACTGAAACATAGGCATGTATACGCAATTGCAATAATCATAAATAACATGATATAATCTAGATCTAAGCATGCATGATAACAAAAAGTAAATCACATACCTTTGTAGAGCTTCCTTTAATAGCAAATCGAAGCAGCTGGTTGAACTCCTTCAACAGCAAATCAGATCTTGAAGAGATCGATGCAATCTCTCGATGTGTCCAAATATCCACCCTCTAGAGTATCCATGAGCGGGCTCTCACTGATCCAACTCCCGGAAGGATGCTAGTCCTCCAGGAATCAAAGAAAAGTCATGGATAGGTGGAGCAGAAAAAGTCGAACACCACTTCATGGATGGTCTTCTTCAAGACCACTGATCCTCCACCAAGAGCACACACAAAGGAGATCTAAAAACAGGGAATAAAATCATGGGACACAAAAATAATTTCCACATGCTGATTTTTCTCCCAAAAAAAAACTTGCTCTTGGCACCTCACTTTTATACGCTATTCTTCACCTTACACTCTCTCATCTCACGGTCAATAACCCAGAAAAATCAAGGCAGAGAAAAACACCATAAAGACTCGAAAGTCTTCGTGAAAGAAGTGTAGATGAAAACCAAAAAACCCAAGACCCATTTAAAACGCTCTTGATTGGTGGATAAGGCTAGGCTGAATCACTGTGAAAAAACAACAACGACCGAGAGAGGGGAAGCCCGAGAGGGGGGAAAAACACCATGAGAAAACCACTCCAGATCTCTAGCTATGGATAAAATCTGATAACCCAATCTTCATTCAAACTTCAAGCGGCAAACCGATCAACACAATGATCATATCTCATCCAAGCGGTTCTTATCCAAAGCACATGGTAAAAACAAAGGAAACGTGAGAGGGGAAGAGGGATAATGTAAAATAGCGTGAAACATTTAAAACACCATGATAAACGAGCCAAGATTTTAAACCAGTTCAATAAAAACCCCTTGGTCCGACCAAACCCAATCATAAAAAAAAATTGGGTCCAGTCATGGTCTACCAGGAACAATTCCTGGTTGACCCAAACCAATCCTGGTCACCCAAATCAGACCAGGTAGATTAAAATAATCCAATGTGTGCTCAATCAGTCCGTTTGACCTTAATACCAAAACAATTCTCAATCATTGATCGGTTCCCAGATCAGGAAGAAATCCTCTATGGCATGTGACCTCATATGTTCGAACCTAAACGGTAGCACTGGAACACTTCCAGTACCAGCACAAGATACCATCTAGCAATGGGTCTCGGGGTCCAGATAGGCCGAAGATGTGAGAACAATCTATCGAACCTCTAGCATATGGTTACCGTATAATTTATCTCTTTAACCTCCAATACTCAACATGACCTAGGGTTAGACTGCCAACCCTAACTGAGTCAATACACAACATGTCTTTTCCTCGCAAGTCCAGTGACTCCTCACTAGGACTACCCTAACAAAGGATTTACTAAATTGAGACATTGTGAGACATTCAATCCAAACAATTTGGATAGGTCAATTTCATCTTGGTCCACCACTGCCCACAAATACTTGCCTGCACCCAGAAACCTTCCATCACCGGATTAAAAATCCGAGTAGTTCGGCACCAAAGCATAGAAAGTTGCTTGCAAGCTACCATGGTGACCTCAGGTCAAATGGACATAGACCCATATCCAATCTTGAGCAATCCTTTGGCAGAAAGGAGCTCCACGGAGTCACGTTCGATGAGATGTCACACATCCCACTTGCAGATCACATCAGTGTCACCACACTCCTTTGGTTAAGAGGACAACCAAACGATGTAAATCGCAACAACCTACACTTGATACATTGCCATCCTGTACAATGTATCCTTTGGTTATGAACCTTTTTAAAGGACCACTCGATATATCCTCTCTATATCGAAGTCAGTGCAGTCCTAAGGACTTCATCACATAAACAGAATTCATTATAGAAAAATGAATAATATGATAAGCTACCAAAATAAAGTTTTATTAATTCATATACAAATTATAATACTGAGCACAACAGCCTACAGCTTAGGCGATTGGCTTTGGAACACAATTCCTAACATGAACACGACATGAAAATGGATGAGCTAAACACCAAAGCCATGAACTTGTTATATTGTGTTACTTACATATTAGCAAAAGAAATTTGGGATAAACTTGAGGTAACCCATGAAGGAACTTCCCAAGTAAAAATCTCAAAGATTAATCTTCTTGTACATAATTATGAATTATTTAAGATGGAACCCAATGAGACTATTTAGGCTATGTTCTCACATTTTACATATATTATTAATGGTTTGAGAAGTCTTGGCAGGACTTATTCTAATGCAAATCTCATGTAGAAGATATTGAGATCACTTCTAGATAAATGGGACCCGAAAGTAATCACCATCCAGGAAGTGAAAGATTTGAATACTCTAACACTGGATGAATTATTAGGATCCCTGATTACTCACGAGCTAACTATGCAGCATAGAAATGAAGATGACATTAAAAAGAAAAAGTCAATTGCCTTCAAAGCTGCTATAGAAATGAAGAAACACTAAGAAGAAATCGATGAAGAAAGTTCCTCCTTCGAGGATGATCTTGAAGATGAAGACATTGCACTTGTAGCGAGGAGATTTAGGAAGTTTATAGGCAAGAAAAAGGGAAGACATTGGAGAAAGTTCCATATGAAAGGAGAATACAGCAAGGACAAGGAAAAGAAAAAAGATAAAGATAAAGAGCAATAATAGCCCATTTGCTATGAATGCAAGAAACCTGGGCATTTTAGATCAGATTGTCTGAACTTGAAGAAAACTTTCAAAAAGAAGAAGAAAGCTATGGTTGCGACTTGGAGCGATAGTGAGGAGTCCACTTTAAATAAGGAAGAAGAGACCAGCAAAATAGCAAACATATGCCTAATGGGTCTTAAAGATGAGGTAATGTCCCTTGATCCTCATGATAAATTTACTTTTGAAGAGCTAAATAATGCATTTCATGAATTATTAACTAAATACAAAAAGGCCGGTTTGAAAATAAAGTCTTTGAAAAATAGCAATGATATTTTGATGAAAAAAAAAGAAGAGATTTCAAAAAGAATAAGATTTTACAAAAAGAATTGAGTGACTTTTCTCAAAAATATACCGCTTTGGAAATTGAAAGGAATGATTTTCTTGAGAAAAACAAAGTTTTATATGAAGAAAATGTTGGCTTGCAAAAAGAAGTTGAAAAACTTAAACCTTTAGTTGAAAAGCTAACATTGAGTTCAAATAAACTTGAATTGATTTTAAAAGATCAAAGAGATTCAAGTAGCAAGGCTGGAATTGATTATAATTTTTTGCAAACAAATAGAATTTTAGCAACAAAGTTTATACCTTCAAAAGCTTATGTTCCTAAGTTTTCAAATCAAAGGTCATTTGTATCAAATGCTTCTACATCTACATCTAGAGCTTCAACTTTTGTACCTTTGCAAAATTCTAGAATTATTTGTTATGTATGCAATGGGGTTGGTCATAAGTCATTTCAATGCAATTTCAAAAGAAATGTTAGATGTAAGATTAGAAAGGTTTGGGTTCCCAAAGGAACCACTTCTACTGACCTGCAAGGATCCAAGAAAGCTTAGGTACCTAAAAGAACTCAATGACTATTTTACAGGAATGTCTTGCAGCCCAGAATACAAAGAAAAGATGATATATGGATAGTGGCTGTTCAAGACACATGACGGGTGACAAAGAGCAATTCATCACCCTAGATATGAAGGATGGAGGAATGGTCACTTTTGGTGACAACGGCAAGGGAAAAATAATTGACATCGGTAAGATCAGAATAACCCCTTTTACATTCGTTGAAAATGTATTGCTAGTTGATAAATTGAAGTATAATTTATGTGATAAAGGCTTCAAGGTTGTCTTTGAATCTTCAATGTGCATTATAACTAACTCACTTGATTCTAACACTAAGCTCATAGGTCATAGACTTGGAAACATATATGTGATAGATTTGAATGATCTAGCCATGTCTAGTAGTACAAGTCTTATGACAATGAATGCTAAATCCAAGGAGTCTAGTTTACTCTGGCATAGGAGATTAGGTCATGCTAGCATGATACAATTGCTAAATTGATTTTCAAAGATCTAGTTAATGGTTTACCTAAATTCAAAGTTGATTTTGAACATGTTTGTGATGCATACCAACTAGGTAAACAAACTAGGAGGAGTTTTAAATCAAAAAATATGGTTTCAACTTCTAGACCTCTTGAACTACTATACATGGACCTATTTGGACCAACTAGAATTACAAGCCTAGGTGGTATGAAATATGGACTTGTGATAGTAGCAGATAATTTTTTAAGATTTACTTGGATTTTATTTATTGCACACAAAGATGAAGCATTTAAAGTTTTTCAAAAATTTAATAAAAAAGTTTCAAATCAGAAAAGTCTTTCAGTTATTTCAATAAGAAGTGATCACGGTACATAATTTGAAAATCGGTATTTTGATGATTATTGCACTAAGCATGACATCGATCACAACTTCTCCGCTCCTAGAACACCACAGCAAAATGATGTTATAGAGAGGAAGAATAAGACTTTGGAAGAGATGGCCCGAACAATGTTATGTGAAGGCAACTTCCAAGATACTTTTGGGCAGAAGTGATGAACATTGCTTTGCTTATTCTTGAATAGTGTTTTGATAAGATCGATTTTGAAGAAACCCCTTATGAACTTTGGAATGATAAGAAACCAAATATTAATTACTTTCATATTTTTGGCTGTAAATGATTTGTGATAAACAATGAAAAGGATAAAAGTTTGATTCTAAGTCTGATGAAGCTATTTTTCTTGATTATTCAATCAATAGCAAAGCTTATAAAGTGTTTAATAAAAGAATATTAATAGTAGAAGAATCTGTTCAAATTATCTTTGATGAATCTAAACCCTCTCCTTCTTGAAAAGAAGAGTGTATAGACAATGATGTAGGCACACTTGATCAAGCAATAAAAGATATGAGCTTGAAGGATAAACTAACTCAAGAAGGAGAAGAAATGGTAAGTAGAGATCATGGTGATCTACCAAGAGAATGGAGGTATGTAACTCACATCCTAGAGATTTAATTATAGGTGATCCCTCATAAAGTGTTAGGACTAGGTCATCACTTAAAGAAGTACATGATTATCTAGCTTTTGTTTGACAAGTAGAACCTCATAACATTGAAGAGGCTGAAAATGACCCTAATTAGATGATGGCCATGCATGAAAAACTTAACCAATTTGAAAGAAATAATGTATGGACCTTAGTAAATAGACCCTCAGACCATCCAGTAATAGGAACCAAATGGGTTTATATGAATAAATTAGATGAACAAGGAAAAGTAATTAGAAACAAAGCAAGATTAGTGGTGAAAGATTATAATCAAGAAGAATGAATAGATTTTGATAAAACTTATGCACCTGTAGCAAGATTAGAAGTCATTAGATTATTACTTGCATTTGCCGCTACATGAATTTCAAATTATCTCAAATGGATGTAAAAAGTGTATTTTTGAATGGTTTCATTTCAGAAGAAATTTTTGTAGAACAACCACCAGGTTTTGAAAGTCATACCTTTTCACATTTTGTTTTTAAACTTAATAAAGCATTGTATGGATTAAAATAAGCACCAAGAGCTTGGTATGATAGATTAAGCAAGTTCTTACTTGAAAATAATTTTGTTAGAGGTAATGTAGTTACAACTTTGTTTATCAAGAAGAAAGAAAATGATATGTTAGTTGTACAAATTAATGTAGATGACATTATTTTTGGTGCAACTAATAAGAATCTATGCAAAGAATTTGCTGAGTTAATGCAAGGTGAATTTGAAATGAGCTTGATGAGTGAACTAACCTACTTTCTTAGACTCCAAATTAAGCAAACAAAGGAAAAAATTTTTATCATCCAAAGAAATGAGCACCCCCATGAGCCCCTCCTACAAATTAAACAAAGATGAAGATGGCAACAACATTGATCAAAAGCTTTATCGAGGTATGATTGGATCACTGTTGTATTTAACTGCTAGTAGACCTCATATCTTGTTCAGTGTATGCATATGTGCTAGATTTCAATCAAATCCTAAAGAATCACATTTAATTGCTGTTAAAAGGATGATAAAATATCTCAAAAGAACAAGTAATCTTGGTCTATGGTATTCTAAGCAATCTTCATAAAATTTAATTGGTTTCTCTGATGCTGGTTATGGTGGATGTAATATTGATAGAAAAAGTACTAGTGGTACTTGCTAGTTTTTAGGGTTGAACTTAATTTTATGGCACTGTAAAAAAACTCCATAGCACTATCTACTGCTGAGACAGAGTATGTAGCTGCAGGGAGTTGCTGTGCACAAGTGCTTTGGATTAAGCAACAACTAGAAGACTATGATATTATTTAAACTAAAATTCTTATCAAATGTGATAACACAAGTGCTATCAATCTTATAAAAAATTCTATTCAGCATTCAATAATAAAGTATATTGAAATTAGACATCACTTTATTAGGGATCATGTACAAAATAGAGATATTGAACTTGAATTCATTCCAACTAAAAACCAACTTGTTGACATCTTACTAAGCCACTTAATGAAGAAAGATTTGAAATGATTAGAAGTGAATTAGATTTATGTGATCTTTTTTAGATTTTTTGATCTAATTTCTTCTAAAATTAAGAAAAATTATTTAGAAGATCTCTTACATCAATTTAAGGATAATGACCACCTTATCTAGTGTGCTACTATCCTTAGAAATCTTTTTGGTTGCTTTTTAGAACCATTTTGAGCATTTCTGCTTGAGCAGACATGCTTCTAACCGAGCCAACTTGGTTGTCGGGTTAGGTCTTTTTATATAAAAACCATAGAACAATTTTAGGGCAAATACCTTACCCTTGAGCCCTAACCGTAGAATAGAGCTCTTCCATTTCTTCTAGGGACCACATCTACTCCTCTTCACTAATATCCATCCACTCCTACCCTTGATTTCCAAAATGGCACCAAGAATGGCTGTATGAAAGAGAGCAAGGCATGTGGAATCGAGTGAATAAAGAGAAAGAAGAAGTAAAAGAAGGGAAGAAGAGTCATCTCCTATACAGCAACAAGAAGAAGAACTTGGAAATGAGTCTCCTTCACCCCAAAGACAGGTAATTTCAATGGCTAACTGACCTGTCACTAGTGGGAGAAGAATAATGTTTTCATTTCTTGAGGAATTGGAAGTAAGAATAGGGGATTGGATTGAGAACCAAGGTTGGACCTACTTCTGTTCATTAGACACCCCCTACCCACCCTAATATGGTAAGAAATTTCTTTGAGAATTTGACTCTAGGAGAATATCACATTCAATCTGTAGTAAAAGGAGTTAGGGTTAAAGTTGATGAAGAAATCTTAAGTAGGATCTTGCAAATGCCAAATGAAGGTGTGAACCACTTGGTGTTGAAGAATAAACAGAGAACTCTAAGGTTGATTTTGGAAAGATCTGATGTGGACACCATTAAGAATGTGCAGGCCAATATGCTTTCCTTGGAAATAAGATTGCTGCACAATATAATTAGCAGGATCTTCTTGCCTAGGATCCGGTGCTTTGATTGGGTAAGTGAACGGGACCTAGTATTTATGAGATACTTGATTAAGGGGGAGGCCCTCAATCTACCATATATTATGTTAGTATAGATAAGGGAGGCAGCCAGGAAAGTAAAAGCTTGCCTGCCCTATGGAATGTTTTTTACACTACTCTTTCTGGAGGCTAGGATAGACCTTGCTGGAGAGGATGGTAAACCTCTTCATCATATTGACACTTATTTGAAAAAAAACCCTTTAGAGGATGGGTTACCACATAGTTGAAGGAATTTGGTCAAAAGGATGTCTAGACAGAGAGCTGCACCTCTTCAGATAAGGACAAGGATGAGGATGATCAGATAGAGCACCTAGCTGCTGACACTGAGACTGGTACTATTCATAGTGATGATGCTGATGATGGTACACAGATTGAGACTGAGGAGCAGGAGAGACAGCCTGGCAGTCCTAGGACACCACTTGTACCTTCTATTGGACATACTCCAAGACCATCTACTTCAGGTCCAACTGCTTCCCAGGCATTTATTGCTCAGTAGATTAGACTACTTTCTGAGTCCCTGACTAGTACTTTTACTTCAATGTTTGGCGACCTTCATCAAACAGTTGATATTGGTTTATAAAAGATCAGGACAGAGTTGAGTCAGTTATCATCCAGAGTTGGGGTAGTTGAGACCTCCAGGATAGAGTCGTAGAGTGATTTTCAGTCTATCATTCGAGACCTGCACTCAGACTTGGGGAGATCGAGAGGAGCTACAGATGCCTTCAGTGCCCAGCATACAGCTGAGATACAGTGCTTACAGCAGGGAGTTGAAGGCCTCAAGACTATGCTTCGGACGATTTGGATGTTTCTATCTAGATTTTCTTTTACAGCTAAGACCTCTAGGCAGCCACTAGCACATTCACCTTCTCGACGTCCTACTGCAGGACTATTTGATCCTACACCTATTTCTTCACACCCTCCTATACTTCCTTCAGCAGAGCCTAGTGTGCCACCTACTGATGTTAAAATAGAGCCTACACCCTCTAGAGCAAAACCAAAATCTAGGTCTAAGCAAAACCCAAAGTTCCTAAGGCCCCAACTAAAATTAGAAATAGAGATCTTAGATTTAAACCTTTGAAAAGTAAGACCTCCTCTGTTGTTTTAGAAATTGGCTCTTCCTCTAGTGAGGAAGAAGACTGACTAATTATTGTATGTTTTTACTATCTTGTAAGAAGACTAGTTTGTATCTTTTTGATATATCTTTTGGATGTATTACTTTCTGATATATTATACTTCCTTTCAAAAAGTAATGAAATGCTTTCTTTGGCAAATCATTGTGTACATTGATGATGAGCTTTCTTATTGTTATATCTTATTGCTTCTTTGAATGATCTCACCAATTAACCTGATAAAATAACACTTCACTTGAATTTTAATGAAGAATTTCAACTTGAAAAATTCTATGAGAAAGTGAAATTATCTCAAACAATGTTATTGATCTTCTTCTTTTATTTAAAAAGGGAATGTAATTTGGTTTTGAACCCTTTTTGATTAATAACAAAAAGGGGAAGTAATTGAATGTGCATGGAAAAATAGCATGTAATGGTTGTGCATTGCAAAATCTTTTGGCAAATCTATTGAAACTGTACTTGGATTGAATGAAATAGGGGGAGTCATCCCTGTTATTCACAAGTTACAAAAATTTGCTCTAATTAAGTTAATTTTGCTCTGATCATAACTTGTTCTGATTCATCTCTAGTTTCTAATAGCTTTGATACACTCTTGATATAATAGATCTGATACTTTTTGAAGCCGCTATGATATTCTTTGATACCTAAGCTCTGAGACATTTTGTGATATGATACATTTTGTCTTGATACTTTTTTGCCTAAGCTCTGATACATTTTTGACTTTAATTCATGATAGGCAAAAGCAGCTTTTGATATATATTAACTATGATATACATTAAATCTAATTCAAAAGCTTTTGATACTCTATTGATATGCCCTGATACTTTCAATACATTCATGATACTTGCTGATACACATGAATATATCTCAATTTGAAAGTCATGCATAAGTTTTTTTTTTATATGTTTAAATATAAAGTTTTTCCATGCCCAATATTTTGTCATCATCAAAAAAGAGGAGATTGTTGACCTCTAGAATGATTTTGATGATAACCAAACATTAGAGCATGCATTTGATTACTAACTCTTTCCAAGTATTTTCTATGTTTTTGTAGGATGTTTTAAATGAAAGACTATTCTTCCTACAACCTTGGTGTATGACAAGTTTGTTTTGTAAAACTAAATTTTGTAATGTATAGCCCAAAGAAAAATCAACTACATTTTTATGAAAATGGGCTATTTCCAAGTATTTTACAAGTATAAATCTTTTAGAATTAAGTTTGATGGAATTGAAGAGCTTCTAGACTTAATTGAATGCCTTTGGAAGAATTCTAAGAAGTTTGGAAATTTTTTGGAGACAAGTCACTAGAGCCGACTCATTGCAGAAGAGCCGACTCGAAGTTTGGCACAGCAAGTAGTATTCTGGCACACAGACATTCGAGCCGACTTGGGTAGAGTATGTTTTTTGAAGTTTTGAGAATTTGAGCTGACTCGAAGTATCCAAGCTGATTCAACCAGTGTGAAAGTTTCTTAGACAATCAACCAAGCCGACTCAAGTACTGCAAAGCCGACTCTTCCAGAGTGCTGCAAATCTCAGTTCTGAAGAACCAGCCAGGCGAGCTGACTCGAAGTAAAAGAGCTAACTCGACCCATCTGAGCCGACTCGAATGACTGTTCCAGGTGAGTAACGACTAGTTCCAGAATACTTATTTTGAATTCAAAATGGTCTCCAACGGTCATATTTCGAATCCTAATGGTCTACAACAGCTATAACCTTCTGAAATCAGTTGAAGGGAGTATAAATAATAGATTTGAATCACTTTTGGAGAAGTTAATGAGAGATAAATGAGCTTTTACTGAATATTTAAAAGAACACTCAAGAGAGCACTCAAAGCAAGCACTCAAGACTTCACCAACTCTGATCAGAATCTTGAGGCATTCATTAAGAAAGTTAAGAAGCCTTGAAGAGCATTCAAAGTGCAATCAAGAGGGCTTCTCAAGTGCTACAACTACAACAATTCGACAACTTTGGTTTATCATATTATTGCTTTATTTTTCTAACTCTTCATTTGAGTTGTTCCAAGTACAACAGGGGCTATAGCTTGGACTTGTAAAGGTTATTGGTGAGCCTTGAAACCAAGTGTAGTGGGTTGTTGGTGATCCCATTTAAAACTAACATTATATTGGATTTTTCGTTAGCTCAGGATAAAATCAAGTTTGGGTTTCGGATTATGAGCCCGTGAAAACAATCCGGTTGTATTCCGAGGGTGAATATAGTGAAAATCCCAAGTGGTATCTTGGATAGTGGTTGTAGAGCGAGGTTGCTCCTAACCACTATAAAATTTGCTATGTTTGTAATTATGTTTCCTGTTCTTACTTGCTTTCATAGTATTTAATTTAATTCACAGCACATACCACACTAAAAACTTAAAATGGAGCACATACTTGCAAAAATTTTAAATATCCAATTCACCCCCCTCTTGGGTAAGTGTTGCCCAGGTGGCTATCCAAGAGGGGGGTGAATTGAGAATTTAAAAAATTTAAACAGATAATGTGCAATTAAAAATCCCTTTTAAAGTGTTAGGTGCTGTGCCAGATTTAAAATTTGCAGAAGCTAAATAAGAATGAAGAAGCACAACACAAACACACAAGATTTATTATGGTTCGGAGCAACCTAGCTCCTACATCTACTATCCAAGATACCAATTGGGATTTTCACTATATTCACACTCGAATACAGTAGGATTATTTTACAAGATCATAATCCAAAACCTCTACACTTTGGTTTTAACGGGATCACCAAAGAAAACCCAACACCCTTTGGTTTTAAACAGGATCATCAAAGAAACCTAACACGGTTTTCACAGGATTACCAAGAACCTAACTTGGTTTTACTAGGATCACCAAGAACCAACACTTAGTTTTTATCAAAGCTCACCAAGAACCTATTTGGTTTTTCAAACGGGTTCACCAATAACCCAAACAATTCAGAAATGAATTGAGAAATAAATGCAACAATAATGACAAACTGTAGTTGTCGGATAGTTACCGGTGCAGCTTGAGAGAAGTCCACTTGGATGCACTTGAATGAGCTTTAATTGCTTCAATGGCTTCTTTCCAAATTGCTTCAAGCTTCATATCAGAGTTGATGAAGACTTGAAGACTGACTTGAATGCTCTTGTGCTCTTTTCCTTGTTGGTGGGTAGGATATTCAATAAAGCTTTCAAAACTTTGAGGAACTCATTAATTAATTCTTCAAGGAAGTTCAAAACCCTCAAATATAAGGTCTTCTATCACTCCAAGATAGTTTGAGATGTTGTAGACTATTGGGATGTGACATATGACCGTTGGAGCACTTTTTAGTATTCAAAAAGAAATTCTGGAACTAGCCGTTATGTACCTGAAGATGATATTCGAGTCGGCTCGGATTCCTTCGAGTCAACTCGGATCCTTCGAGTTGATAGGTTGAGTCGCCAGTTCTTCAGTATAGTCGGCTCTTTGTCTTAGGGTGCAAAACTTCACTCTGGACGGGTCAGCTCTTTATAGCTCGAGTCGGCTCGAACTTTCATCTTTGAAAATCTTGAACTCGAGGAGTCGACTCTCTTAAACTTTGGTCGGCTGTTCTTCTCAGGTTCTGAAATCTTTACTCTAAAAGAGTCGGCTCGTTGAAGTTCGGGTCAGCTCGCTTTCTCAGGTCTTCAAAATTTGCTCTGGCGGAGTCTGCTCTTTGAGGATCGGGTCGGCTCGTCGGCTGTTCTCAGAAAATTTCAAAAACTGGACTGTGGAAGAGTCAGCTCGGACTTATTCCACTCAACTCGGATTCACTGGAGTCGGCTTGGTTATCTTCGAGTTGGCTCGAATTGCTGCGTACCAAAATCCTTGATGCATGACATGAGGTGGAGTCGGCTCTTCTTCATGCTGGGTCGACTCGAGTGACTTCTTTAGGATTTTTACAATTAAACTTCAAGAAGACTCTCACCAACATTTTTTAAACTTTTCATGCACACCAACTCAAAATAAATTTTAAGGCACACAAACACATAGAAGTAACCCTTTTTGCAAATTTTTCTTAACTTTTTCATTGGGTTCTTCTTTAGAAAATAAGATTACAACATAACTCAAAACAAGAAGTAAAGATATAGGAGTTGAAGTTTGAACAAATAAATCATCCAACAAAAACTTGTAAACCACTTGAAGAGTTGTTAGAAATAAATGTGCATGCTCCAATGTTTGGTTATCATCAAAATCACTTATGGGGTCAACAATCTTTCCCTTTTTGATGATAACAAAATACTGGGCATGAAAAATTCTTTACACTTACATGTAAAAAGTATTTGAAAGTAAATATTCACATGTATTGGAGCTAACTATCTTTATAAATAAGTATCAGAGCTCTAGTAATGATGATATCATTGTATATTATTGATGTTAGTTCTTTTGTATATATCAAAGTATTAGACTTTACATGCTTCATAAAATCAGAATTAATATAAACATGGAGTATCAGAGTTTCGAAAAAAATATTGATAGAGTTAAGACTAATTTGTAGAGCAATCAAAGCAAGAAAATGATTTAGAGATAAAGCCATTCTTTAAGAAAATCTCTCCCTTCCTCTAGGTTTTAAAATAATATAGCAGTTAGGACCATTTGAATACTATCACTTTTGTGCTCCCTCTTTTTCATTCTTTTTATATACTTTAAGAATAATTGAATAGGAAGCTCACCATAGATATCAGAATTTTCATGACAGCTCAATTATAGATACCATTCTCCTCCTTTTGTCAACCAATCAAAAAGGTGATTTCAATAAAGCTCAGATTTTTGAAATAGATTGAAAAAGTATTTAATATTTGTTTAAGATAATTTCACTTTCTCAAATTGAAAATTCTAATTAAAAGTTCATCATAGTTGTATCAAAAGCATTGTATGATTAGAAGGATAATTCATGACAGCAATAGAAGTTACTAAAGGAGCTTTCATTTCATTAAGAAATTTGCCAAACAAAGTATGAAAGAAGGTACATTCATTCAGTAGAAGATAACAAGTAGAGCATTCACATTGAGAAGTACAAAAATAACCAAAAGACTAGCTAATCAGTTTATTCTTATTCTTCATTAGAAGAAGAGGAGCCAACCTCTATAACCTTATTAGAGGTTTTGGTTTTCAGGAGTTTAAATCTTAAATCCCTGAATCTAGTTCTAATTGGGGCTCTTGGTGTCTTAGTTTTCTTGGTCTTTATCTTCTTCTTGGTCTTAATAGGTTTGGATTTGATTGTAAGTGGATCAGATGAAGGAATAGGAGAAGGTTGAACAGGAGTCTCAAGTGACTCTTTGTTGATCTGTATAGGAGTATCCTCAGTAGTGAAAGTTTCCTTTGAAGATTGCAGTAAGATACTTCTGATTTCTTCTTTAAAGTTCTCCATTTCCTTTTCCATTTTCTCCCTGTGAAGCATATGTTCTAATCTCATTTTCTGCAGGCTGGCATTAACTGAATTTCTTAAATCATCTAGTGCAGAATTCATATGACCTGTCAGTGTGTCGAGATTATTTCCATCCTTTGAAATATCAACTCCTTAAGTTCAGATGGAGTTATCATGCATGTTCAGATCCTTCTTCATCCTTGTTTCCAGATTTGTTGGCTTCAACAGCAGTAGGTTCATCATCATCTGAGGAAGTAGCAGCAATTTGACTAGACATCTTCTTTATCCATACTCCTTGTAATTTGTATCCCATTCTTTTAAGAGAATTCAAGGAATAAGTGTCTGAGTGATGTAGAGGCTTGCCTATCTCATTGGTTAGATCAATTCTAGCTTCTTCAAATAGTAAGGTGAAAACCATACCACAGGGTAGGGATGCTTTGACTTTTCTAGCTACTTCTCTCATTTGAATCATCATGATGAACAGAAGGTTAAGTGGTTCTTCTTCAATCAGATGTCCCATGAAAGTCATGTCCTTTTCACTCACCCAGTCAAAGCAACCAGTTCTGGGAAGAAAAATTATACTGACCATATTGTGAAGAAGTCTCATTTCCTTTGACAGCAAGTTGGCTTGAACATGTTGGATGGAGCTTACATCTTTTTTTTCCAAAATGAGCTTCAAAGTGTGTTCTTTGTCAATTAGGGTAAGCTCGATGGCACTGTCCATTGGCATTTGAAGCAAGTTGCCCAACTTTTCTTCATCCACAATGACTTTAATTCCCTTGATAGTTGATTCCAGATGGTACTCTTCAAGAATTAGGTTTTCATAAAAAGTTCGTACTAGAGAAGGGTAGGTTAGAATATCTAGCGAGCAGAAATACTTCCAACCCTGGTTGTCTATCCAACTTCCGATCTTCATTTCCATTTCTTCTAGGAAGGAGAAATCAATCCTTCTTCTGCAAGTAACAGGCTTGTTGGCCATTGAGGTGGATTTCCTTGTCAGAGAAGATGTTTCTTCTTCTGGAGTTGACCTCTTTCTCTTTTCTCCCTTTCCTTTTAGATCTTCACCGTGTTTGCTTGATTCTGCTGC
Organism: Areca catechu; assembly: GCA_021397845.1. NCBI lineage: Eukaryota > Viridiplantae > Streptophyta > Magnoliopsida > Arecales > Arecaceae > Areca > Areca catechu. The sequence goes on along the minus strand of CM038044.1, from coordinate 62,506,332 downwards.
TTGTGGAATCTTCCATGCAGATCTCCTTGGAGCCATTTCAACAAAGTTTGTAAGAATAAGGGAATCAAGCTTTTGGGGAATGGTTTTTAAGAGATTGGTAAAGGTTCCGAGTAGAGTAGAGTGAGTTTGAAGTGAAATATAAAGTGTTAAGAGGAAGAAAAGATTACTCAAATTTTACTTAAATAGCAATTTCTCGACATTCGAGTTGGCTCGCTCAGCCCTAAAAACATCCGAGTCGGCTCGACCAGAGCGAACTCAAAACAATTAGAACATCGAGTCAGCTAGGCAAGACTTCAGGTTGACCTAGTCGGCTTGACCAGAGCAAGAGCAAAAAAATCAGATATTTGAGCCGGCTCGACCAGAGCAAAATTGCTTGAGTTGACTCAAACAGAAACTTTCCAAAGAAAATGAAATGATTTAGAAATTGAGTTTGATGCAATGAAATTTCAAGGAAAGTTGTTCAGAAATCATGAATAGTTCCAGGAGGTTTTCTTGATAATTTTTCCTTTATTTTAAAAAAAATTAGGTTAAGGAAATCTAGAAAGGATCACAAAGCCCTAATTCTCCTCTAAGTAATTCAAATTTATCCTGGTTCAGTGGCTTAGTAAAAATGTCAACTAGTTATTTTTCAGTTGGGATAAATTCTAGTTCAATGTCATCATTCAAAATATGATCTCTAATAAAATGGTATCTAATCTCTATATGCTTAGTCCTAGAATGCTGAAAAGGATTTTTGGTCAAATTTATAGCACTTGTGTTATCACACTTGATAGGAATTTTGTATTGTGTAACACCAAAATCTTCTAGTTATTATTTAATCCATAACACTTGTACACAATAACTTCCTACAGCAACATTCTCTGCCTTAGCAGTAGAAAGTGCTACCGAGTTTTGTTTCTTACAGTACCATGAGATTAAATTCAACCCTAGAAATTGGCATGTGCTGCTAGTACTTTTTATATCAATTCTACAACCAGCATAATCAGCATCCAAAAATTCAATTAAATTCAAAGATGATTGTTTTGAAAACCAAAGACCCAGATTACTTGTACCTTTCAAATATCTCAATATTCTTTTAACAACAAGCATATGTATTTTTTTGGGATTACATTGAAATCTAGCACATACACATACACTATACAAGATATCCGGTATACTCGCAGTTAAATATAATAAGGATCTGATCATACCTCTATATAGCTTTTAGTCAACATTGGATCCATTTTTATCTTTGTCTAATCTGCAAGTGGGCTCATGGGTGTGCTCATTTGTTTGCTCGTTTTCATAACAAACTTCTTGATTATTTCCTTGGTGTATTTGGCTTGGTTAATGAAGCTCCCTTCCTTTGTTTGCTTTACTTGAAGTTCGAGGAAGTAGTTAAGTTCATCCATTAGGCTCATTTCAAATTCTTGCTGTATTAGCTTAGCAAATTCTTTACAAAAACTTTCATTAGTTGCACCAAATATAATATCGTCAACATAAATTTGTATAACTAATATATCATTATTTTTCTTTTGATGAAAAGGGTTTTATCAACGTTCTTCTTGAAAAATCATTTTCAATCAAGAAAGTGCTAAGTCTATCATACCAGGCTCTAGGGGCTTGTTTCAAACCATATAAAGCTTTATTGAGTTTAAACACATGGTTTGGAAAAGCATGATTTTCAAAACCAGGTGGTTGTTCTACAAAAACTTGTTCGGAGATAAAACCATTTAAAAATATACTTTTTACATCCATTTAAAGAAGTTTAAAATTCATGTAGCAAGCAAATGCAAGAAGTAATCTAATGGCTTCTAGTCTTGCTACGGGTGCATATGTTTCATCAAAATCAATGCCTTCTTTTTGACTATATCCCTTAGCCACTAATCTAGCTTTGTTTCTAATGACATTTTCTTATTCATCTATTTGTTTCTATAGACCTATTTGGTTCCTATGATTGGGTGGTCTTTAGGTCTATTAACTAATGTCCAAACCTTATTGATTTCAAACTAGTTCAATTCTTCATGCATAGCCATCATCCAGTTTGGATCACTTTCAGCTTCTTCTAGGGTGTGAGGCTCTATTTGTTATATAAAGGCTAGGTAGTCATGTGCAGTTCTATGTGCAGACCTAGTCCTAATACCTTGTGAAGGATCACTAATAATTAATTCTTTAGGATGGGAAGTAGTTTACCTCCATTCTGTTGGTAGATCTGTATGATCCTTACCATTTCTTCTCCTTCTTTAATTGATCTTTCTTGTATGCTCATATCTTCGATCTCTTTTTGAATTGTACCTACATCATTATTTATATACTCTTCTTTCTTAGAAGGTGAAGGGTTAGTTTCAACAAAAATAACATGTATTGACTCTTCAACAGTAAGAGTCTTCTTATTAAAAACTCTATATGCTTTGCTATGTAATGAATAACCAAGGAAAATTGCTTCATCAGATTTAGCATCAAATTTTTTTAGATTATCTTTACCATTATTAAGCATAAAGCATTTATAATCAAAAACATGAAAATAATTGATATTGGGTTTCTTTTCATTCCACAACTCATAGGGGGTTTTCTTCAAAATAGGATGGATCAAAACATGATTTAAAATATAACAAGCAGTGTTTACCGCTTCTACCCAAAAGTACCTTGGAAGATTACCTTCACATAACATTGTTCGGGCTATTTCTTCCAAAGTTCTATTTTTTCTCTCTACAACACCATTTGTTATGGTGTTCTAGGAGCAGAGAAGTTATGATCAATGTCGTTTTCAGTGCAATAATCATCAAAAAATTGGTTTTCAAATTCAGTATTGTGATCACTCCTAATAGAAATTATTGAAAGATTTTTCTGATTTGAAACCTTTTAATGAAATTTTTTAAATACTTTGAAGGTTTCATCTTTGTGAGCAATAAACAAAACCCTTGTAAATCTACAAAAATCATCTACAATCACAAGGGCATATTTCAAACCTCCTAGGCTTGTAGTCCTAGTTGGTCCAAATAAGTTCTTGTGAAGTAGTTATAGAGGTATAATAGTTGAAATCATATTTTTGGTTTTAAATCTCCCTCTAGTTTGTTTACCCATTTGGCATGCATCACAAACATGATCAAAATCAGTTTTAAACTTAGGCATGCCTCTAACCAGATTTTTGGAAATTAATTTAGCAATAGTATGCATGCTAGCATGACCTAATCATCTATGCCATAATAAACAAGACTCCTTGGTCTTAGCATTCATTGCAACTAAACTGGAACTACTTGATATGGCAAGATCATTTAGATCTACCATATAAATATTTTCAAGTCTATGTCCAATGAATTTACTATTAGAGTCAAGAGAGTTTGTTACTATACAAGAGATGATTCAAAGATAACCTTGAAGCCTCATACAGTTGACTAATACTCAATAAATTGGGCTTCAATTTATCTACTAGTAATACATTTTCAATGAAAGTACGGGGGGTTTCTTTTGATCTTACCAATTTTGATTATTTTCCCCTTGTCATTGTCTCCAAAAGTAACCATACCTCCTTCTTTTATTTCTAAGGTGATGAACTGATCTTTGCCACCCGTCATATGCCTTGAACAGCCATTATCGAGATACCATCTTTTCTTTAATTTCTGGGTTGCAAGACATTCCTACAAGATAATCAAGGAGTTCTTTTAGGTACTCAAGCTAACTTGGTTCCTTGCAGGTTAGCTGAGATGGTTCCTTTGGGAATCCAAATCTTTCTTGATTGATTATGGACATTTCTAATAGTATTACATTTAAAAACTTTATATCCAAGTTCTTTACAAGCAAAACATCTGATTCTAGAATTCTGAAAAGATTTAGGCTTTGAAATTCTAGATGTATGAGATGTAGAAATAACAGATTTTATATTTGAGTTTTTAGGAACATACAATGTAGCTTTCGAAATAGAAGTAGAACCTTTTGTCACAAAAGCTTTTTGAGAAGTAAACATTGGAGCAAAATCTTTTTGTTTCATAAAAGTAATTGCTGAAATATAATTTGAACTTGAAGAATTAAAACCAATTCTAGCTTTGTTACCAGAAATTCTTTGTTATTTAAGAGTCAACTCAAGCTTGTTAGAAGATAGAGTTAGTTTTTCAACAAGTGGCTTGAGTTTTTTAACCTCCTTTTTCAACTCAAGATTTTCATTCAATAAAATCTCGTTTTTGTCATGATAAATATTATTTTCAGTTTTCAATAATTTATAGTTTTAAGAAAAGTCATAAAGTTCATTTTGTAATAAAGTATTCTTTTCTGAAATTTCTTCTTTTTCTTTGAGTAAAAAATTATTGATATTCTTTAGAGATCTAATCTTTAGTCCAGCTTTCTTAAATGCAGATAACATATCATGAAATGTAGAATTTAACTCATCAAAAGTAAATTCGACTTGAGCATTGGAGGAAGTTACCTCATCTTCGAGACCCATTAGATATAAGTTAGCAATTTTCGTGGTCTCTTCCTCTTCAGTTAAGGTGGATTCTTCACTGTCGCTCCACGTGGCAACCATCGCTTTCTATTTCTTTTTCTTGAAAAATTTCTTCAATAGTGGATAGTCTGGATGAATATGCCCCGATTTCTTACATTCATAGTAGGTGGGGACTTGTTCTTTTTCTTTGTCTTTATCCTTGTCTTTTTCTTTGGAATGTTCTCCTCATTTATGGAATTTTCTATTGAATCTTCCTTTCTTCTTTCACATAAACTTTCTGAATCTCTTCACGACCATTGCAATACCTTCATCTTCTAGATCGTCTTCAAAGGAGCTAAAGTCATCTTTCATCTCTTTATCATTCTTTGATTCCAATGTAGCCTTGAATTCAATAGTTTTCTTCTTCTTCTGGTCATCATCAATTCTATGCTGCATGGCTAATTCGTGTGTGATGAGGGCGCCCATTAATTCATACATGGATAGAGTGTTTAAATCTTTAGCTTCCTGGATGGCAGTAACTTTAGAGTCCCACTTATCTAGAAGTGATCTCAATATCTTCTATACCAAATCAGCATTTGAGTAAACCCTGCCAAGACTTTTCAAACCATTAATAATATCTATAAATCTAGTGTACATGGTAGAGATATTTTTTAAGTTCCATTTTAAATAATTCATAATTATGTACTAAAAGAGTAATCTTTGAAGTCTTCACTTGGGAAGTTCCTTCATGGGTCACCTCAAGTTTATCCCAAATTTTCTTTGCTGAAAAGCAAGTGAAAATTCGATTAAACTCGTTTGAATCCAAAGCATAGTATAGCATGTTCATGGCTTTAGCATTTAATTCCCCAAATTTCATGTCGTATTCATCCCATTCCTCTTCAGGCTTAGGGATATCCACGCCATCAATTTTGATCATTGGAACATGTGGCCCTTTAAGAATGACCTTCCATAATTGAAAATCAATAACTTGTATATAGATGTTCATTTTTGCTTTCCAATACGAATAATTTATGCCTATGAAGAGTGGAGGTCTATTAGTTGACTGGCCTTCCACCAAGGATGTACTCATGGGATGAGCCATCAATCTTTACTCTAAAGTAATTACAGACATTGCTCTGATACCAGTTGTTGCCCAGGTGGCTACCCAAGAGGGGGGTGCATTGAGAATTTGAAAAATTTAAACAGATAATGTGCAATTAAAAATCCTTTTAAAGTGTTAGGTGCTATGGCAAATTAATAATTTGTAGAAGCTAAATAAGAATGAAGAAGCACAACACAAACGTACAAGATTTATAGTGATTCGGAGCAACCCAGCTCCTACGTCTACTACCCAAGATACCACTTGAAATTTCCACTATATTCACACTTGAATACAGTAGGACTGTTTTATAGGATCATAATCCAAAACCTCTACACTTTGATTTTAATAGGATCACCAAAGAAAACCCAACACCCTTTGGTTTTAAATAGGATCACCAAAGAAACCCAACTTGGTTTTCACATGATCACCAAGAACGTAACTTGATTTTACTAGGATCACCAAGAACCCAACACTTGGTTTTTATCAAAGGCTCACCAAGAACCTATTTGGTTTTTCAAATGGGCTCACCAATAATCCAAGTAATTTAGAAATGCATTGAAAAATAAATGCAACAATGATGACAAACTCTAGTTGTCGGATAGTTGCCGGTGTAGCTTGAGAGAGTCCACTTGGATGCACTTGAATGAGCTTTGATTACTTCAGTGGCTTTTTTCCTAATTAATTCAAGCTTTAGATCAGAGTTGGTGAAGACTTGAAGACTGACTTGAATGCTCTTGTGCTCTTTTCCTTGTTAGTGGGTAGGATATTCAATAAAGCTTTCAAAACTTTGAGGAACTCACTAATTAATTCTTCAAGAAAGTTCAAAACCCTCAAATATAAGGTATTCCATCACTCCAAGATAGTTTAAGATGTTGTAGACCATTGGGATGTGACATATGATCGTTGGAGCACTTTTTGGCATTCAAAAAGAAATTCTAGAACTAGCCGTTATGTACTTGAAGATAATATTCGAGTCGGCTCGGATTCCTTCGAGTCGACTCGGATCCTTCGAGTCGATAGGTCGAGTCGCCAATTCTTCAATGTAGTCGGCTCTTTGTCTTAGGGTACAAAACTTCACTCAGGACAGGTCGGCTCTTTATAGCTCGGCTCGGCTCGAACTTTCATCTTTGAAAATCTTGAACTCGAGGAGTCGGCTCTCTTGAACTTTGGTCGGCTCTTCCTCTCAGGTTCTGAAATCTTTACTCTGGAAGAGTCGGCTCGTTGCAGTTTGGGTTGGCTCACTTTCTCAGGTCTTCAAAATTTGTTCTGGCAGAGTCAGCTCTTTGAGGTTCGGGTTGGCTCGCCTGGCTGTTTTCAGAAAATTTCAAAAACTGGACCTTGGAAGAGTCAGCTCGGACTTATTCCAATCGACTCGGATTCACTGGAGTCGGCTTGGTTACCTTCGAGTCGGCTCGGACTGCTGCGTACTAGAATCCTTGATGTGTGCCATGAGTTGGAGTCGGCTCTTCTTCATGCTGTGTCGGCTCAAGTGACTTCTTCAGGATTTTTACAATTGAACTTCAAGAAGACTCTCACCAACATTTTTAAACTTTTCATGCACACCAACTCAAAATAAATTTTAAGGCACACAAACATATAGAAGTAACCCTTTTTATAGATTTTTCTTAGCTTTTTCATTAGGTTCTTCTTTACAAAATAAGATTACAACACAACTCAAAACAAGAAGTAAAGATGTAGGAGTTGAAGTTTGAACAAATAAATCATCCTACAAAAACTTGTAAACCACTTGAAGAGTTGTTAGAAAAAAATGTGCATGCTCCAATGTTTGGTTATCATTAAAATCACATATGGGGTCAACAATAAGCCACCTGGGCAACACGGTGACTCCCTCTCTAATATCCTCTCTCTTAAATATACATTTGTATCCACTGATCCTATCAACCAGGGAGTCCACTATAGTACCACTCATCAAAATCTCCCATGCTCTACTCAGTATCTCTACTGTTAGCAGTATAGTAGTCCCTCTTACCTCTGCCATCCAACTGTCTGCTCCTTTGGCAAGGGTACCATAAAACTCTCACATCAAAGTTGGGTAGATCTCTCCCTAAGTGAATAGAAGTTAGCAAGCCCTGCATGTCTATGCTAGTCACATATCCGAAAGTGCTGCTAGTCCATAAACTCAAAGTCCACCCGCCGTCCTTCGACCATGGCCTTGGAGGCCATCCGGTCTGCTCCAAGAACTGGTGGTCAGACAGGAATCTCCTACTTAGCTGCTGCCTCTGCTTCTTGATCCTCGTGATAGGCCTTCATGCGCCACTCTACATCCTGAATGGAAGGTCGAGGCCTCCTAACTAACTATTTCCTAGGCCCATCATCCAAGAAAAAGAAGAAACATGGATGGAAGGGGAAATGCACAAGGATTCATGATAAAATCGTGAAGAATAGCAAAATCAAGAGGGAAAGAGGGCTCAAAAACTGTTTGAACAATAAATAGGGATTAACGGAAGTTAGGATACTGAGTGGGGAAGTGTCGGCTCAAGAGATTTGGAAAGAAAATGAGAAGAATCGTATCAATTTCTTTATTTAATCACCAGTTCCTACCAGTCAAGTGTCGACTCACGGGATAAGTCCAAGTGTCGACACTTGGACGTGCCGACACTTCAAAGTATCGACACTTCCAGAAAGAATTTGGAAAATAAAGAAAAATCATAGAAAATCAAGGTAATTGATTTTAATAGCCAATAATCGACACTTGGACATGCCGACACTTCAAAGTATCGACACTTCCAGAAAGAATTTGGAAAATAAAGAAAAATCATAGAAAATCAAGGTAATTGATTTTAATAGCCAATAAATGATTGAATATGATTTTCAAGAAATTTTCAAAAGGAATATGAAAGGTCATGAAGAGTGATCGACATCTAATCAAAAGGATTAATGATCCTTAATTCTCTTCTAATCATACTGAACCTATCTTTGTTGAGTGGCTTGGTCAGCATATCAGCTAATTGCATATCAGTACAAACAAATTCAACCATAACATCATTGTTTTGAACATGATCTCTAATAAAATGATGTCTAATTTCTATGTACTTACTTCTTGAGTGTTGAACAGGATTTTTAGTTAAGCTTATAGTACTTATATTATCACATCTTATAGGTGTCTTAGTTAATTTAATGCCAAAGTCCTCGAGTTGTTATTTAATCCATAAGATTTGAGCCCAACAACTTCCAGCTACAATATATTCAGCTTTAACTATAGATAGTGTAACTGAATTTTGTTTCTTACTAAACCATGAGATTAAATTAACTCCAAAAAATTGACAAGTTCCAGATATACTTTTACTATCTAACTTACAGCCAACAAAATTAGCATCAGAATATGCAATTAAATTAATAGATGAATTCTTAAAGTACCACAGTCCAATATCAATAGTGCCAAATAAATATCTAAGTATGCATTTAACAGCTAATAAATGTGATTTCTTAGGCTTAGACGATATCTTGCACACATGCATATACTAAACATAATATTTGGTCTAGTAGCAGTTAAGTACAGTAATGATCCAATGATGCCTCTATAAGATTTTAGATCAACTTTCTTACTAGATTCATCTTTATCAAGCTTACATGAAGGGCTCATAGGTGTACCAATAGGTTTAGTCTTCTTCATCCCAAATTTTTTTAGAATCTTCTTTATGTATTTAGCTTGGTTAATGAAGTCCCTTCACTTGTTTGTTTAATCTGGATTTCAAGAAAGTAACTCATTTTTTCCATCATGCTCATCTCGAACTCTCCGGCATTAGCTTTGCAAATTCTTGACAAAGAGATTCATTAGTGGTACTAAAGATAATATCATCGACATAAATCTGTACTACTAAGAGATCATCAACTTTTTTTCTTTAAAAATAGAGTAATATTACCATGCATGAGGGGCTTGTTTTAAACTATAAAGTACTTTGTGTAATTTGAAAACATGATCAGGATGTTTATGATTTTCAAAATTAGGTGATTGTTCAACAAAAACTTCTTCAGCTATATAACCATTCAAAAATGCACTTTTAACATCCATTTAAAATAGTTTGAAATCCATAAAACATGTAAATGCTAGAAATAATCTAATAGCTTCAAGTCTAGCTATTGGAGCAAAGATTTCATCAAAATCAATTCCTTTTTTTTGATTGTAACCCTTACTACCGGTCTAGCCTTGTTTCTAGTTACTATTCCATTTTCTCTAATTTATTTCTATACACCCATTTAGTACCAATTATGAAAGTATTAGATGGTCTTTCTATTAATGTCTAAACTTTATTTCTTTTAAATTGATTTAATTTCTCTTGCATAGCAATTATCTAGTTTGAGTCTTTTTTAAATTCTTCGATACATTTAGGTATTACTTGTGAAACAAAAGTAAAATAATCACATTCATTTCTAATAGAAGATCTAGTTCTTATCTCTTTCGATAGATCTCCCAAGATTAATTCCTTAGGATATCCATGAGCATACCTCCATTCTTTGGATAAATCATTTGGTGAAGATCTTGTGATTTCTTCTTCATTTTCCTTGTTTTGATCTTCTTCACTTTCTTTGGAAGGGGGATCATCTAAAGTCAGCTTCTTAAGTCCTTCAATATCCGCATAATCATTAGAAGTATCATCTTTTCCAAAGGAGTTGTTAGCAGACTCTTCAAACATAACATGCATGGACTCTTCTACTACAAGTATTCTTTTATTAAAAACTCTATATACCTTGCTAGATTAGAGTATCCTAGGAAGATACTTTCATCTGATTTGGCATCAAATTTGCCTAAATTATCCTTTCTGTTGTTTAAAATAAAACATCGGCAATCAAATACCCAAAAATACTTTAAAGTAGGTTTTCTGGTGCGGGCACCATACTCAAAAGAAGACTTCAAGGCTCCATCTGGATCTCTGATTGACCTTGCCCGAAGAATTAGAGTTTTTTGGTTTTGTAATAAGGGTTGACCTGATCAACTCAATTTTGAGTCTGTAATTTTGTCATTTCAATTTTTGTTGGGTCATGTTGACTCAGTCCAAGTCCAAGGCCCAGGTAGGTGTCATTCCCTTTTCCATAGGGCACCACATTTTCCAGCTACAAGTGGGTGCCACACTCCCTGCCACATCTCCATCCAGTGTACCTTGGTCCCCACGCCTCAAGTAAGCAGGTTCTTTTTTCTTGCACCACTTAGGGAAGAAATCCATCAAGATACCTCAATCCAAGGAGGAGCCAACTTCTTTCCAGATAAACCCAAGCCAGGATGGCAAGAATTTTTCTTGAAGAGAGGATCAAGGAGGTGCCCCACAATGTTCCATAAAAATTCAAGTTATAAAAAGGAAGAGAGCATGTCTTGGGGAGAAAATCAAGGAGGCACCCAAAAGTTTCTAAAAGTGCCAAAGCCATGAAAGGAAGAAGCCTAAACTTGTGGAGCAAGACTAGGAGGTGTCCAAATGAGACAAACCATGAAGGAAAAATCCTTGATTCATGGAGAGATACTAGGAGACACCCCCATAACCTGCTATTTGGAGCTGATTTTCAAGTTTTCTTGGAGTTTTTGGGCTGCCCACTCATGGAAGGAGTCTTGGGAAGAAAATTTGATGCCTAAAGTGTGGGTTAGTCCTATTAGTCCCACATGAAAAATGTATAAAATTTTATTTCTTTGTTATGTCTATATATTAAACTCTATGTAACTCTTGAATAAACAAATGATGAATGAAATCAATTTTTTTGTGAGCAACTTTGTGTTTCTCTCTTCCGCACTTGTATTCAGGTGTTGAGCTCCGTGAGGGAGTAAATCCGGGTTCCCTAGGAACCTTGAGGAGGTGTGAGATCTCCAACCCCAAAACCCTAGCTTAGTCCACCCATCTCTACTCCACCACCACCAAATCCTAATTTTCCATCTTCATCCCACGGCCCCTCTCTTCCACATCGAAGCCGGTCACCAGCATCCAGGTTCAGATCAACTATTTCAACTACAGAGCCAGTTCAAATGAGAGTCAGATCATTATCAAGATCTCCGGAACTTCTACATCCAACAATCTTCATTAAGTCCTCAGGTCAGTGTCTTTCTTTGAGTTTCTGGTTCTTCTTTTGTTCTTCTTCTTCCAGATCCTGAGTTCGAGAAGGAGGCCAACCTTGCCATAGGACTACAATCCGAGGATCCATTGTGAAGATACCCCGTCTCCAAGGATCCTACAATCTGCTCGAGAGTGTACTCCAATTGAAGCAACGAGAGATATCACTGCTAGGTAACAAGAACCTTCCCTTCTCACTTTGTCTGTTTCGTTGAAACTCGGAGCAAACCCTAAATCTGGGGGTTTCTCAATCCCCACTCCTTTTAATTATGCTCTCTGTCATTTCTTAGTTTCTTTCAACATTAGTTTATCTTTCCTTTGAGTCAAAGCCGACTTCTGAAAATATAAACAAAAAAAAAAAATAAAACAAAAAGAATTAGTCTCAATTTACTTCCGCATCACCTCATCTTCTTTCATCCTACATCATTTTCTTTATTTCCAAAGCTCATATGGTATTTTCTTTAAAATTGGTCTGATTAAAACATGGTTTAAAATATAACACACAGTATTAATAGCTTCGATCCAAAAATATCTAGGATGATCATTTTTGCAAAGCATTATGCGTGCCATTTCTTCCAAAGTTCTATTTTTCTTTCTACAATCCCATTTTGTTGAGGTGTCCTAGGTGTAGAAAAATTATATTCAATGCCTTTTTCATTACAAAAATCTTTAAAATTTTGATTTTCAAATTCAATTCCATGGTCACTTTGAATACAAATGATAGAAGTATCTTTTTCATTTGAAACTTTTCTATAAAACATTATGAAAGCTGTAAAAGATTCATCTTTATATGCTAAGAATAAAACCCAAGTAAATCGAGAAGAATCATCCACTATTTCTAATCCAAATCTCTTGCCTCCTAGGCTTGTGGTCCTAGTTGATTCAAAGAGATCCATATGAAGTAGTTCTAGTAGCCTAGAAGTTGAATAATTTCTTTATTTTTAAAAGATATTCTTGTTTGTTTTCCAAATTGATAAGCATCACAAATTTTATCTTTTTCAAATTTAAGTTTTGGTAAATCTATTATTAAAACCTTTTTGCATAATTTAGAAAGTAAATGCATGCTTACATGACCTAATCTATGATGCTAAAGCTAACTAGTCTCATTAATTGTGGCATTCATTGTAACTAGTTATTCACCATCTTGTATAGGTAAATTATCAAGATCAACAAGGTAGATGTTGCCATGCCTATTTTCAATGAATTTCACTCCATTATCATCAAGACTAGATACCATGCAAAAAGATGATTCGAAAACTACTTTAAAGCCTTTATCACAAAACTGACTAATGCTAAGTAAATTATATTTTAATCTCTTTACTAACAATACATTATCAATGAAAGTAGGAGAGATGTAAACTTTACCAATACCAATGATTTTGCCTTTATCATTATCTCTAAAAGTTACATACCCTCCATTCAAAGCTTCAAGAGAAGTGAATTGCTTCACATCTCCTATCATGTATCTTAAGCAACCACTGTCAAGATACCACAATCTCTTTTTCTCTTCGGTTATAAAATAGATCAAGCTTTTATTTTAGGTACCCAAGCCACCTTGGATCCTATATGAAAGAAAAGTGCCCTAAAGCCAATCTTTATAAGGGTATTTTTGTAATCTTCCAACTCTTGTATGATATTATTATATTAATTAAAGGCATTTTTTGTTTCATCATACTTTTGTATCTTATTTAAAGATTATGATGAACCCCACAGGTTAGGGCAAAGGAATTACGGTTATGATGCAGATCATAATGGTAAGACCTAAGTTCCTATAAACCCTAATCCAAAATATTCTTAGTCATTCGATCATCGATTCAGGGATCGATGCTTCCGGAAAGACTAGCTTATCCTATATATGCTTGATGGAGAGGGTGATTGGTCTCATAGCCACTTGTGTAGAGAAACTAATACAAGGATAAGGGCGCTCAATAGGGTATGAGTTCACTAAACTGATCCACACCGAGACAATTTTATGGAAGTCTTATTACTTGTCAAAAAATAGTTCTCATAGTGGGAGTTGTGCAAGTGATCTTTAGACCTGAGGTCACCATGGTTCCTTATGCACACTAAGCCATGTTTTGGTTCATACTCACTTATGACATTGAGTCATGTAGGGATATTCTCGGATATGTTGGAAGGTGTATGAAGGATGTGAGTGGACCAACAAGAAATCGATCATTCCTAGTAAGAGAAATTGTTATCCCAAGTAATCTCTTCGATTAATGACTCCGGGAGTCTTTGATCAAAGCAAGATGAGATTAGAAGTGGTTTCAATTAGTCATCAGTAGAGTCTTCATTATCAAATAGAGACTCAAAATGACTAAGTGCTAGGGTTTGACAATTATCCATACCCATCACTTATTTAGGATAATGAGAAGATTGAATTGCACGGTAACTTTTCACTGAATGGTATTTTGGTACTTTCCACCAAATTTCTCATCTTCCGGGTAGGCATGACACATTGCTAGACATCAATCATGTCTTGTAGGTTTTCATGGATCAATTCGATTGGATTCATAAGTCAATTCGAAAGCTGGTTCGAATTGGCAACTTAGGTCAGCTCAATTTGACCTAATTAGATCAATCGAGTTCGATTGGATCGAATCGACTCGGACCTAGTCCTACTGTTGGCTAGATGTGGAACCCAAAGGGTCACACACATTAGGGAATTGGCCTAGGAAGTCAATTGACATTTCATTAGGGTCATGGGATCCTAATTGGTTAGCTATATTGCATATTAGCATATGTAGGTTGACCTAATCTCCTAATCCAATTGAATTGGATTTGATAGGTTGTTAAATGGACCAACCAATTTATGGGAGACCTAAATTGGGTTGTTTTCTAAGTGGGATGAATTTATCAAATTTTATCTGATATGTTTTGGACATATTATGTGCCATATATCAAGAGTCCAAATGGCATGGGACTCTTGGTGCAAAGTAGAAGGACCAAGAGTCCTTCTGCCTGATAATCACTGATATAGTGATAAAGTACACTTCATGCCCTTTCATTTGACATCCATTTTTCATAGCTTTTGATTAGGTCAAACATGTGAATGGCATGGAGAAAGGTGGCGCGCAAAGTGAAGAGTCGCAACTCTTCACTGTTGGCGCACAAAACTCTGGCACACAGAAAGGACAAGGGTCCTTCTATCTATCAATCACCAAAGCTAGATAATGTCCAAGGGATTTTATCTCCATGCCCTCTCATATGGGTTTGACAAGTCAACATATATGAAATTCGGTGAGATGGTGGTTGGCACAAATGAAGAGTAGCAATTCTTCATTTGGCACAAAATCATAAGCAGAGTCCTTCTACTTTAAGTCAACCACAAATCACCAGTATTTTCATATGAAAAGCCATGTCCCTTGAACCTCTTAAAACAAGTATTTGACATGTGTCAAAAGGATAAGTCGGAGGATAAAAATTAAGGGACTGATATATGTCAATTGGCGCAAGAAGGGACATGGTGCTTCATGATAAGACTCCTTCTCATTGAAGGGTCTTATTTGATCTGTGTTTGGACAGATCAAAGGCTGATAAGAGGCCATATCTAGTGCCCTCCCCTCTCCTATAAATAGCTATTGGTATTTGTTCTGATAGGTATCATAATTCTTTTCTTTCTTACACTTACATTATCACTCTATCCACCCACTCTCTTCATTCCTTTATAAGAGGATAAATCTTGTCTTAAGACAAAGTCCCCATTTTAAGACAAGGCTCTAGGAAGAGAATTAGGAAGTGATAGAAAGAGAGAAGGAATGTTTTAGAGAGGGCTCAGAGTGCTGTACTGGAGGGCAAAGGTCTGAGCAAGAAAGGAGGGGCTGCCAAAGGGGCCACTAGAAGAGTTCCAGTGGCTTAAGCAACCTACTAAGGAGAGCTTCCTAGTTCGATTCCTGTGTGGATCACCTTTAGAGGGCTTGCATTTGTGAGCCTAGTGGAAATAAAAGGAATTAGCATTCCAGGTATTCTTCATAACCCTAATTTAGTGACTTGTTAATTGTAGTGAATAAGAGATTTTGGGCTTAGGGTTTTCTAGTATAATGAATTTTTTTTGAAATTCATTCTTTCGCTATGCCAAAGAAACCCTAGAAAACTCAACAGTGGTATCAGAGCCCTATTATTTCACTCAATTAATGGTCAATTGAATTATGGCATGATATGTGATAATAGGAAAGTATGATCATATGCAATGTTATCATATTTTTGATGCATGGTTTAGTTTAAAGACATATATATGATATGTTATATCCTAGTAACAACTTTGGATAGGGTTAGTCACCATGGCCATCTGGTTATAGAAGCAAAGTAGGGTTTAAAGGCCCTCTCTTCTCATTCAATGGGGTCTTCTATGACATGTAGGGGTGCCACTGTGGCCATATCCCATGAACAAGTGATGTGAATAGATGTTTAAAATAAACATGTTGTGCAATGCATATTAGGGTTAATATGCTTGCTTGCTAGTTTTATTATCATGTTGTCATGATAAGTTAGCATGTGTTTTGAGACCACATCAAAGCCCTTATTAAAATCATATTTAGTCATAGTGTAAAGTTAATCATGATGCAAAATCAATTAGGGTTTGATAGCCAATTGGTGTCCAGGCAAGTGGTTCTAAGAAGGTAAAAAGATTGAGGTTTTTAATTGGTTCCGTTGTTTTACCTGGCCAATTCAATTAGTGTCTAAGGAAAGCAACGAGGGGACCCCCTCATCCCTTCTACTTATCTAGCCAATTTGGTCATATCTAGACCTTAAATTGGAAATGCTAATTGATTAGGTATACTATAATTTGCCTTCCTTCATGCTAAGCCAAATTAATATCAAAACTATAGTAGGTTTATTGTGTAACACATGGCCGCTAGGATTTGATATAAAATTTGTCTTGGTGTAGTTAGTGCTTTATAGCATGATTGGAATTGTTGCTTTGTTGTGTAACACATGGGAAACATTATTCGATATGGCTATATAGAAATGAAGGGTCTGACTAAACTAAGACATTATAGTTTGTTATATAACACAAGACTATAAGTGTCTTAGAGGTAGTTCGTTTGTTGAGAATTGCATGGGTTGCAATTAGAAAGGAAGTCCTACCTTTGAACTAATGAGTGTTTGTTATGTAATACTAGGCACTTATGAGGAATTTGGATCTCAACCCCACTAAAGAAATCAAGTAAGGTTTCTCGCTTACCATAGTTAAGGGATATGGTATTCGAATAAAATAGTGGGAGACATAATTAGATATAAAGTCCTTATCTAGTTATGAATGTCATCTTGAGTGGTCTGCTTATATTATTCTTTAAATAAATGTAGGATTTAATATGGCTTCAAATTTGCCACTGCGGGGCGTCTTAGATGCCAACAAGTTGACCAGTTTCAATTATGTGGACTGGTTGAGGAACCAGAGCATAGTATTGACTCAGGAAAAGCTTTCATATATTCTTGATTCTCTAGATCTAAAATCGATCGGAGAGGATGCTTTCGAGGAGGAAAGGGCCATACATAAAATGTGGCAAAATGATAGCACAACTGTCAGGTGCATCATGTTAGCCTCAATGAGCAATGAGCTTTAGAGGCAACATGAAGGGATGGAACCTCATTCCATATTGCTCAATCTAGAGAAGCTCTATGGAGAGCAAAGTAGGTTGGCTCGATACGAGATATCGAAGCAGTTGTTCAGTGCACAAATGAGTGAGGGTTCATCAATGCAAACCCAAATGGTTAACTTAATCACCCGACTAGGTCAATTAGGGTTTGAATAGATGGTGAACTTAATCAGGACTTGATCCTGCAGTCACTCCCGGATTCCTTCTCTCAGTTTGTTCTAAATTATCATATGAATAAATGAAATATTTTTTTGCCTGAACTACTGAACATGCTTAAGATAGCAGAGAGCCATTCTAAAGGAGATAAGGCTCATCTTCTTCTTATTGATGAGAAGAAAAAACATGCAATGAAAAAGGGTATGAAAAGGAAGTTCAACCCTAAAAAAGAGCATCCAGAAGAAGAAGAAAGCCAAGAAGGCTGTCAATGATGGAGCCTGTTTTCACTGGGGCAAGTAAGGACATTGGAAGAAAAATTGCAAGACATATCTTGCAAGTGTGAAGCAGGATGCTGGTGGAGCATCTAAAGGTTTGTGCATGATACAAACTAATTTATCATTGAATGCTTCCATTTCTAATTCATGGGTATTGGATACCACATATGGGTCTTATATTTGCAAGTCATTGTAGAGACTCAACAGAATTAGAAGCTTGAAAAAAGGTGACTTCAAGCTATATGGCACAAGTGGTGAAGCCATGTATGCTGAAGCCGTGGGCACCTATCTTCTATTATTACCTTTGGATAATATTTTAAAGTTGGAAGAATGTTACTATGTACCGAATATTGTAAGAAATATTATTTTAATACCCTTGTTATTATAACAAGGATATGAAATAAGTGTAAAGAACAGTGGCTGCTCTATTCTTCATAGTAATAAAATATTTGGACATGGTTATTTTATTAATGGTCTTCTAACTTTAGAACTCAATGATGAAATATTACTTGTTGATAACAAGAAAAGGAAAAGAGATAATGTCAATGTCACATTTCCTTGGCATTGCCGGTTAGGTCATATAAGTAAGTCAAGGATAAATAAGTTAGTCAAAGAAAATTATTTTGACACTTATGATTTTCAATCATTGGGAACTTGTGAGTCTTGCCTCAAAGAAAAAATAACCAAGTCTCCATTCACCAGGCATGGAGACAGGGCAACTGAGTTATTAGGTCTTGTGCATACTGATGTGTGTGAACCTATGATAACTCAAGCCAGAGGTGGATACTCTTATTTCATCACATTTATCAATGACTTATCTAGGTTTGGTCATGTGTATCTAATAAAACACAAGTCCAAAGCTTTTGATAAATTTAAAGAGTATTAAAGCATGGTTGAAAAACAAACTGGACATAGTATTAAAATTCTTCGTTTTGATCAAGGAGGAGAATACTTGTTTAGTAAGTTTCAAAACCATCTTAAGGACAAAGTGATGGGGACATCAACAAGAAGAAAACATTTTCTACTAATTCTCTTTGATTTTGCAATTAATATGATCTACTAAAGAGAAAATAAGAGCCTTGAAATGAAGCTTACTTAGTCCATGAAGCCAGCTCCACTCGAAGCTCAAACCGACTAGCCAATTCATGAAAGAAAGCCACCTTTTTCTTAAATTGGCTCAAGCTAGACCAAAGCCCAACTTCAAGCAAGCCTTGACGCCCTCCAAAGCAAGGCCCAAGCAAGTCATGGCACCTCCCTTTTGAAGTCCATTTTTCTCACATGGAACACATTATCAAGTATTCTTGGGAGAAGGATTGGACACCTCATCAAGAATTATGAGGGGAGCATACAACTACCTTCCACTTCCCCTCCAACCAATTTGCCTTGTGAGATGCCATATCACACCCCACCCATGGCTCCACAACAGCAAATAGAAGCCACATCATTGCCATGTAGATGTCACATGTCAAAGTGGTTGTAACTTTATACCCATAATTTGTTTCTAGTTAAAACCACCTACCTAAAAATTATTGGAGCCAACTAAGCCCATCCTTATCCCCTCCTCTCTCCCCTTGGCCGAATTCCCTAGCTTAGTAGCCTATAAATAGGGTCCTAAGGCTCTTATTTGTATTCATGTTATTTTGGATTAATGAATGAAATGTTTCTTCTTATTCTAGTTCCCTTGTGTTCCCTTGTGTGGAGTGAGTGAGTTCTCTTTAGTTTGAGTGTTTGAATCCTTGTTTGAGGAGAGGGTGAGAGGCCCTTGAGTTTGTATTTGAAGAGTGGTTTGCCATTGTGAAGAAGTGAAGGTGTGACACCATTGTTGATTGCTCCAAGTTCAAGTTCTACGCTCTCGAGCCGTCGGCCTACTTTCTTCTCTTTTCTTACCTTGTTTCAATTCCATCCTCAATTATCCTTCCACGCCAAATCCTAAGTTTGTTTGCAGGTTCTCTCAGGTCCCCAAGTCCAAGATGAAGGTCTCCATGCCATGGATCAAGGCCAAGGTAAGTCCTAAAGTAGAGAGTGATCATCTTGCCTTCTAGCCCTCAATCCTTGAGTATTGAGAGCTTCCTTTCCACCAAATATTTTAGCATTCATTGCTGGTAGGAAAATCTCTTCTTGGCCCTTTGGATCTGATCATTTGAAGGTATCATGACCTAGTAGGGATGGACTCCTAGCCATGAGATCCATTTCATATTATTTTGAAAGTAATTAGCATGCGGGTGTTTAATTTTGATGAACTAGTCTTCTACTTGGATGAGATTGTCTTCTTTATGATTAATTTTCATGCTTTAAATTCATTTCTCTTAATGTTTTTCTAATCTTTGAAAGCACATCATCATCCTTGCATTTCATCCATCTCCACGTCCCCCATAAATTTTGGTATCAAGAGCTCTAGGTTCTAGTAGGTCAAGCTGCTGAAATTTCTGTTCTAGTTTTTCATCCGAGATTCCATGAATTTTAGTAATTTTTTCATAATGCAGAAAAATCCAAAATAATTCTATTGATACACACTAGAATGTTAATATCTGAGATATAAAATTTTTAAAAAATAAAATTTAGATTTTTTATAGTTTAAAATTCATCATCTCACATTGCTCCTTTAGTTAACAAGTTTTACTTCAATTCTAGTTCATGCCATTTAGATGTTCTATTAATTTTTAGAAAAATTCAAAAAAAGTATTCCCTCTGAATTTTAGATCTCCATTTAAGAAATTCAGATTTTGAAATTTTTAAGTTTAAATTTTGAATTTTAGGTATTTTATGGTTGAGGGTTTGTTAGCTAGAAGCTTCTTGTAACAACTTCTACAACAAGTTTTCAACAAAACGAAATTCTCAGATAAAATTCGAAAAATAAATTCAAATTTTAAGATCTGAAATTTTAATTCTGAGATCTAACAATTAAAATTTTAATTTTAATTTTTTGATATTTTAAATTTTAAAATTTGAATTTTTAAAACTAGTTAGTTGAAAGTTGTTCCCTGCTGAAATTTTCTTGCAACAACTTCTACTTCCAATTTTTTTTTTTTTAATTTTCCAACTAAAATTTAGAATTTAAAAAATTAAAATTTGAGTTTAAAAATTTAGACTTATATATCTACAATTTTTAATTTATTTTTTGAAATTTTAAAATTTTTAGAATTAAATTTGAATCACATGTTTGTGCTAATACTAGTTGTTATGCTATCTAGTTAGTGAATTGTTTGTGCATCCATTTCTAAATCTATTTAAGGGCATTCAATATAACATAAGGGAAGGAGATCATTACCTTTCCTTGGCCCAAAACAATCACCCATATTTGCATTGACTTATGCCATAATTGAAATCAAGTAAGAACCTAAAACTAGAGACACCCACAAGTTGGGTTGAAGTGCAAGATGAGGCCAAGTATTAGTTTAGTTTGTACTTCTTGAAATTGGTGTCTAAGGCTAGAGGTCCAATAGCAAATGCCTTAAGTGGACTTACAGTTTTTAATTAGGACCTCATGAAAGTGAGGGGAGCCTCCTGCAACCCCCCCTCTTATCTTGCCAGTGAAAAGCATAATTGAAACTTTAACTAGTACTTAATCAATCCTGTATTTTGAACTTTTAGGTCTAGGAGCCCTAAAAGCTAGGTTTGTACTGATTGTCCATTTGATTTGAATCCCTATACCAACAGTCCTACACTCAGTTTGGTTTATCCATGGATCCCAATATTGAATTCTTTATGAGGACTCTGACTGAAAAATTTGATACTGTAACTGAGAAATTAAGAAAAATGAACAAATAATTAGGTTAAGTGAAGAATAGAATTGGGACCCTTGAAAAGGCCCAAAAGACCCCCATCGAACTTGAGTCATCTAGGTCAATTCCCTGAGGCCCAAGAGTCCAACAACATGAGCACACCCCTGAGTACAACCCAAGGAGGCTTAATCCTGATTTCATGGAAGAAGCCCATAGAGCCCATGTTGAGCCCGAGTCACCTAGGTCGATTCCCCGTGCCCATCAATTTGACTACACCTTTGATCACACTCCTAGGAGACCTCACAAAGACTACTTAGATCAAGATGAAAGAGCCATGAGAAACATTAGATTAGAGGCTCCTATCTTTGATGGAAGCTTGGACCCTAAGGCTTATATTGACTGGGAGGAGAAAATGGACCCGTATTTAGAATGGTACGAGATGACTGAGGAGAGGAAATTCAAGTTTGCCAAACTGAGATTAGTTCACCAGGCTAGATTATACTGGGATAATGTGGAAAGAGTAATAGATAAAGAGGAGACATGCCCATAGCCACTTGGAGAGTCATGAAAATTAAGCTTAGGGAAAAATACCCCTACATCTTATCATCAACAACTATTAGATCAGTTGCAAAGATTATACCAGGGCAATAAGACTGTGTTGGAATATATTGCCAAGTTGATGAGTTTGCAATGAGGTGCAACATTACTAAATCAGAGGCTATAACACTATCTAGGTTTAGAGCTGGTCTGCGAGAAGAGATCCAAAGAGAATTGTTATTAAGGGAAGTCACTGACCTAGACCAAGCCTACCATATAGGAATTGTGAGAGATTTCATAGGGGACCAATAACTCGACGACTTGAACCAACTAATGTTGGTACCCCTACTCAAAAACCAGGGTTCATCCAAGTGCATCAAAATCACCCCATTCCTCCAACCCCATCGAGCCAATTAGTTGATAAGAGTAAGGCCCCTGCAACTCGAAAGAATGGTAACCCAAATATCCAATGTTTCAAATGTCAGAAAATGGGATACCTTGCTAGCCAACGCCCTACCCAATCCTTACATATAGAAGAGTTAGTTGATGAGGAGAATGAACCCACTTGAGAGTTGGAAGAAGAGGTATATGAGGCTGAATCCAATCTGATCAATGAATATGATGATGAAGAAGAAGAAGAAGGAGGTTATGATAAGACATCAGGTATTGTTAGAATTTTGACCGAAATTTAGGAGGAGAATTGGAGAAGGACTAACATCCTCCAAACATTTATCAAGATAGGGAAGAAAGTCTAAAAAATACTTATAGACAATGGGAGTTGTATAAATGCGATTTCAACCAAAGCCCTTGAAAACTTAGGTTGACCCCTATTCCACATCCTATTCCATATAAAGTCTCTTGGATAGATTCTGCTTCAATCCTTATCAAGACCAGATGTCAGGTTCCAATTCAAATTCAATCCTATCAGGAACAAGTATAGTGTGATGTTCTTCCTATGCGGGTAAGTAGCATCATTTTAGGTAGACCATGGTTATATAATCACGATGCAACTTTGTGTGGTTGATCAAATTCATGTGCCTTCACCCATCAAGGAAAGAAGCTTGTCATTAACTTGATCCCACCTAAAGACAATATCAAAAGAGGGTCTAGTGACTTGAAAGAGAAGAAGGTTTATATTTAATTGATGCCAAGGATATGGAGAAAGAAATCAAGGAAGGATCACCCATATGGATTTTGTCCCTTAGGAAAGTCCAGGGACAAAATCATGAAGAGCAACCTGAGGAGATAAAAGAAGAGGACCCAGAATTAATGTTTATCAGTGTTAAGGGTTCAAAACAAGAGATCATTAAGGAATCACCAATTGGTGTATGACCACTAAGGAAACCCAGGAAACAATCCGATAGGATCAACTCCAAGAAGTTGTAGAGGACTTTCCATATATATCCCATGATCATTTTCCCTATCCCATTTCACCAATCTGGGACATCCACCATGCCATCGATCTGGTCCCAGTAAAATTCAATAGTTATTTCTTCAAGACTTTGTGGCATATGTTAGGAACTAAATTAAGATTTACTGACACTTACCTGATACTATATGCAAGAGTTTTAGAAGCCTTTAAGGGGAATATTGAAAATTAGGAGCTTTTGTTTCATAGCCAACAATAAAGTTCAGTCATTAGTTAATAAAGCCCATTTGAGATTGTCTTTTGATTTAGTATCATTTGAGTTTGTTTTGTCATTTGGTGTCATCCATGCATAAGTCTGCTGAATCATATGCACAACATCTTAGGGATTTGCATAAAGATATTAGTAAGAAAATCCATTTGAGCAATGAAGCTTATAAGCATATGATTAACTCACATAAGAGAACCAAAGAATTTCAGGAAAGAGACTATGTCATGATTAGGCTCAAACCTGAATAGTTCCCACCAAGAACTATTAAAAAAATTACATGCCCAAGGTGCAGGCCTTTCAAAGTAATAAAGAAGATTGGACCAAATGATTATGTGCTAGATTTATCACCCGACTTTGGTATCAGTTTCACTTTCAACATTTCAGATCTAGTAGAGTACAAGGAATCAACAATGATACCTAGTGAGCCATTCGGGCCTGATTCCACTTTTGAGAGTGAAACAACCCTTGAGTATCCACCAGCCATAATTCCAAAGCGGCGAGATAGGATTGAGCGAATCCTAGATGATAAGATTATCACTACTCAAAACAAGGACTATCAACGCTACTTGGTTTATTAGCAAGTATGTTCTAATTCTGAAGACTCATGGATTACTCGAGAGGACCTACAAAGAATCGACTCCGACCTACTAGAGTATTACCAAAGTCAGACTGATTCCTACCCGACAGAGTCAAGCTCTTTCCACCCCGGAAGAACTGATGGGGACATCAACAAGAAGAAAATATTTTCTACTAATTCTCTTTGATTTTGCAATTAATATGGTCTACTAAAGAGAAAATAAGAGCCTTGAAATGAAGCCTACTTAGTCCATGAAGCCAGCTCCACTTGAAGCTCAAACCGACTAGCCAATTCATGAAAGAAAGCCACCTTTTTCTTAAATTGGCTCAACCTAGGCCAAAGCCCAACTTCAAGCAAGCCTTGATGCCCTCCAAAGAAAGGTCCAAGCAAGTCATTGCACCTCCCTTTTGAAGCCTATTTTTCTCACATGGGATACATTATCAAGTATTCTTGGGAGAAGGATTGGACACCTCATCAAAAATTATGAGGAGAGCATACAACTACCTTTCACTTCCCCTCCAACCAACTTGCCATGTGAGATGCCATATCACACCCAACCTAAGGCTCTACAATAGCAAAAAGGAGCCACATCATTGCCATGTAGATGCCACATATCAAAGTGGTTGTAACTTTCTACCCATAATTTGTTTCTAGTTAGAACTACCAACCTAAAAATTGTTGGAGCCAACTAAGCTCATCCTTATCCCCTCTTCTCTCCCCTTGGCTGAATTTCCTAGCTTAGGAGCCTATAAATAGGGCCCTAAGGCTCTACACATATTAATTTTTTTGTTAATACTCTATTAATACTTTGCTAATCATAGAAAAATCAAATAAAGATAAATTTTTATCGCTATTTTTTGATGGAAGGAAATCATGCCTTTTGAGCGGGTATATGAAAGTATACTTATGACCCATGGAAGTAATGAGCTACGGCCGGATGTGAAATCCTGAGATCAGAAATCTAAAATTAATTTGATTCAAAAATCAATTTACATATAATAGAAAAAAATTAATTATTATTTTTTTATTATTTTTAATTATTTTAGTTTGATTGCATCTAGGGTTTCATATTTGTGTGATTGCATCATCCAAACCTAATCTTAAGGGCACTCAATATCTACATAAGGGAGGGATTTCATCATCCTTTTTGGCCCACAACCACCACCTTTGCATCGATCCTAACCTAATTAAAATCAATTAGACCTAATTGCTTTAGTAAGCTAGGGACATCAACAGGTCGGGTTCCAAGTATTGTGTGTAAAATAGTGTACCCAATCCTTTGATTATCACTTGAATATGGTGTCTAAGGCTAGTGGTCCAGAGGCAAATGCCCTAAGCAGTTTCATGGTTTTTAATTAGGACCCTGTGAGAGCAGGAGGAGCCTCCCATGACCCTACCACTTACCTGGCCAGTGGACAGAGTAATTACTGAATTGGCTATAATTTGAGCTGACCCATTCTACTTGAGCTCTAAGTCTAGAAAACCCTAGTCCGAGTCGAGTTCTATGTGATTTCATTGCATGGCAACTAGGTTAGGCACACCCTATCAGCCTACTCAAAACCAACCCAATCCACCCATGGTCCCTAGAGATAGGAATCAATCATATATTTTAGGTGCCGTAAAATAGGTCATTTTGCTGCTGACTGTCCCGTACGAACATTGCATATAGGTGAATGTGAGGAAGAGAATGTAGAGAATGCAGAAGAATTTGACGAGGAAATTTATGAAGCTAAGGAAGACTTGGTAGAAGAGTACGAAGGTGATGAAGAGCCCATAGAGTCATCTAACCTACTATGTGTAGTTAGATGTATTCTAGCTCAAACTAAGAAGAATGGGAATTGGCGTAGGATTAATATCTTATAGACCTTCATTAAGGTCGGAGATACAGTGTATAAAATTTTAATAGATAGTGGGAGTTTAGTGAATGCAATATCTACTAATGCTGTTAAGAGCTTAGGCTTATCCATAGTTCCACATCCTAGCACATATAAGGTATCTTGGATTGACGCTACATCAATTCCTATTAGGTTTCAATGCCAGGTCCCAGTCCAAATTCAATCTTACCAGGAGAAAGTATGGTGTGATGTGATTCCAATGGGGGTTAGTAGTATCATTCTAGGCAGACCATGGTTTATGATCATGATGCAACCCTCTTTGGCCGATCTAACTCGTGTTCTTTTAAGCACCATGAAAAGAGAATTGTGACTAACTCGACCCCACCCAAAGACAATACCAAGCGAGGGTCTAGTCATTTAAGAGAGAAAGAACCTGGATTGAACCTAATTAATTCTAAAGAATTAGAACACGAGATCACTGGAGGGTCAACAGTCTGGAATATGACCACTAAGAAAATAGATAGAACAAAACCAAAGTTAGTTGACCCTAATCATACCCTGACTGAAACTGTATTGGAAGGACCATTAGACAAAGAGAACCATGAGGAACCAAACCCTACTGCCGAGACTTTGCCTAAGAAAAAATCAGAAGAGAGCCAAATCATAGAGCCTGGTCCTAAAATTCATGAACCTAAAGTAATTAGTGAGGACTTGATTTATCCAAACCAGCACCCTCAGGAAGAGTTCACCCCATTAGTCCCAACTGAGTATCTCTTTCTTGAAATTCTTGATTCATCCTTTTTTTAGGCTTACCCTTTATTACTTGAGGATAGAATTCAGTATCCAAACCTTAAGGTCAACCCCATTATTCAGGGATTGTTCTATGAGCCCTTTTCTTATGTCCTACCCCACCAAGCTAGCCTCGAATCCACTTCTTATTTCTTACCCTGGCTTGAAGTTTCCACTCTTTCAAGAGCCACCCGATTGCATTTTGTTAAAATTAGTAGGTTGCATAAGTTCTCTAAGCACATTCAATTTGCATCCTATTTTTGGAAAACACTATGGCATCTATTAGGAATTCATGCTAAATTTTCATCGACATGTCATACATTAACCAAGGGTAATTCTAAGAGAAGACTCAAGGAATACAATGAACGAGACTTTGTCATGTTTAAACTACACCTGAACGATTCCCACCTGGAACCATGAGAAAGTTGCATGCCCGTAGTAGTGGACCATATAAAGTGACATAAAATTGGCCAACCAAAATAAATGACATGTGATGTTGTCCCAATGAGGTGGCAGGTGATGTAGCATGTGGCTGTGATATAGGTTGATAAGGTGGCATGGTGCGGGCACTAGGGCTAGAAGAAATCGATAGGTTGAACCCACATCCCTGTGAATCACCTGTGAATGAAGCTCTAAACCCAAACCCCTTTTACCATGTAAATATTCTATCTTAAATTCTGGCATTTTGGCTTAATTATGGTTAGCCCTTTTTATCAACTGTAATTTGGGTTTTGTTATTTAGCCTTTTGGGCTAAACCCTTTTTACCATATTGATTTAAAATCCCAATTGAGTCAAACCCTATTTACCTAATTGGGGTTTTAATGGTCCAGTTTGAATTAGCACTTTTTACCAACTTTAATTGTGTTTTTATTTGCAAGCCAAATTAAGTATGGTTGGTTCAATTAGTTATTGAGTCCATGTAATTAATTAAGTCATGTAATTAGTTGAGTCTTGTACATACAAGAGGAAACTCAAGACAACATTCCATGTGCATCCAATTGAAGATCCATGTGACCCCATGTGCTAGCTCATGATAAGCCACGTGACTGCATGTGCTAGCCCAAGTCACTTATCATGTGCAACCTCTTCTTGGCACCACCTTTTCAAAGATTTGGACATCAACACATGTCATGTTTGGACATGTCATGACACATCATTCGAACAACGCCACTTGGCACTTCATCTAGGACAAGAACACTTGCTAGTCACTCCATGTCTTGCACTATTAGTCGGCCAAATGAATTCCAAATTGGTGCCCCTTCTTTTTAAGATATATAAGTGTGAAGGACTCTCCAAATTGGTGCCCCTCCACTCATGTAATTCATGCCAAAATAAGAGAAGTCGGCCAAGAATTCTTCTTTGTCGCCAACTTCAAAGAGTTCCAAAATATTTGATCACCAAGTGAAGGAGGTTCAATGGTTCTCTACTGCAGGAGTTTTGATCAAACAGGTTCCAAGCTACTTAAGTTCCCAAAACTCAAGAGTCTCATCAAAACTCTTGAGTCTTCTTCTATCCAGATTGAAAAGTCCACTTACCTACAGAAGCCCACATCATCTAAACTCTAGAGTTCAGCAATCAAAGCCAAGTGATGAAGCAATCTTGGCCCTACATTAAGAAACCTCATCATATCTCATCTTGGCACCCAAATGAGATAAGAGGCCCATGAATTCAACCACCTTGGAGAGAGGTCTAGATCAGCCCAACAAGTAGAGTCCAGGATGCGCAAAAGCAGGATTCCAGGAGTTGTAGTCCAAGGGAACCCAAGTCTAGTCTTTGTATCCCTTATACTACTGGTTGAGCGTCTATAAATATCCCATCATCCCCCCTTGTATTATTATTATTATTCATCAATGAATACGACGTTATTCTGTCCAATTCCTTTGTTGTGTGCATCACGGGGTGTGAGCCTGTTTCCTTTGTTCTACGGAGCATTACGGGATGTCAGGCCCTAGTTATCCTACCTATCTAGCTGACAAAAAATCCTAGCCATCATTTCTAACCCTTCCCTTCCATTTTTTTCCTTCCTTTGCTGCTTCCTAACTTGAGTTTCTTTGTTGAGTATTTGCAGATGATCTAGAATCAAAATCCAGTGTTCTTGCCTCAGAACCGGCATGCATGGAAGATCGGAGCCCGAGATCGAGATCTCGAAACCCTGCCATAGAATCTTGAGAGTCCAACCAGATTTGCATCAGAGAGATGATTCTACATTGGTAAAACTTAAAACCTATTCCTTTCTCTTTGATCTTTGAATAGTTGATAAGTAGACCCTAGTTTATGGTGGTTTCTTAGCCATCAAATCCTGCTTTTCTAGTTACTTTGTAGGTTTACTTGCAGGTAATTAACTAGAACTAGTTTACTTTACTATCTCCTTTGAGTCTTCTTTAAAATATGGGGAAAAAATATAAAAAAGTTTAATCTCTATTTTCTTTACTAATTAGATCTTAATATCAGTAATTTAGTTTTAATTATTATCCCGCATCATGGCATGGGCATCCTTGACTTAATGAGGTGGCATATGATCAAGTGGCACCAAGAAGTGGATGACTGTGGCACCAATGCTTGACTTATCTTGAGCTAGCACATGGTGTGTTGGATTGTCACATGGGGTCACATGTGTCTTGACTTGAATGCACATGGTATCTTGATTTGGATCCCCTCTTGTATTACAGGACTCAATATCTAAAATAACTAATCACATGACTCAAAGCTAATTAAACCAACTAAATAACTGAAGTCCCACTTGATCAATTGGAACCTAATTTGATCAAAAGGCATAGATATGTAAACAAATATTTGAACTTGGTAAAAAGGGTTTAGCCCCAAAGGCTTTCAATAGGGCTTATATAAAAACCCTAATTAAAGTTAGTAAAAAGGGCTAACTAACATGGACCATTTACGACCCAATTGAAATTGTGGTTTTTTTTATAGACTCAATTTTGGATCCAAGGATTTTTACAGGGACTCAATTTTAGGGCTTAGGACTAAACCCAACTAAGCTAAAATAATAAAAATTCAGAATAACCATTTACAAGTGTTGTTTGGGCTTAGGGCTTCACTCATAGGTGATCCACAGGGATATGGGTTTGACCTGTCATTTTCTTCTAGCCCTGGTGTTCACACCAGATATGATATTCATTAATTAAGGATCACATCGAAGTGTGTTGATCCTGGAATGATTTTAATGATTACAAAACATTGGATTATGAATAGTATACTAATAATTTCAAATGATTAAGAATATTTTGTAGAGAGCTATGATGATTAGAGATTAGTATACGGAAAAGATGGTTAACTGACAATTAGCAATGAAAACCCTTTAAACAATGGAATTGTTTGTGAGCTATTAGAATGATAAGTCATCTCTTTAGAATCATTGCAAACCTTTATGTATCTTGATAAATTATTTAAGAGAGTTCAATTTTATAATTAAAAGTATTTGAGTTAGTTAAAGAATCCATGTACAATCTTGGAAATCATTAGAAGTCCTCTAGAAGTGTTGAGGAGCTTAAATGTACCAAATTCTATGTAAATTAGAAGTTCAGGCTAAAAGAGCTGACTCCTAGTAGAAGAGCTATCTCTGGCACACTGAATCCAACATAGATTTGGCATAGTTTAAAAGTAGCATAGGAGCCTTCTCTCTCAGAAATAACTGAAAGCATAATTTTTGAACATAGTTAAGAAGTGCTTACTCTCAACAGATGATCCTTCTTTCTCAGAGGAATAGAGAGCATGTTTTTGAAACACTATAGAAGAGCCAACTCCTACTAGGCAAGTTGACTCTTAGCTCATGAACTACTATGGTAATCGCTAGTTCTAGAACTTCTATATTTCATTTTTCGAAGCTTTTAATAGTTTTCTTAGTTTTAACAGCTAGAAATAACTCTAAACTAATGAAAAAATACTTGGAAAAGTATAAAAGAGAATTAAAGTTAAAAGACCAATATTTTTAAGAAGATTCTTTGCCAATCATGGCAAACAAGAGAGAACTCAAGTACTGTTACCTAAAACTCAAGAGAAGCATAACTCTTTCAACCCACTCTCTTGAAATATTAAGTGAGCAACTTAGAGAGCATTGAAGATCAATCTTTGAAGACTTGAAGTATCCATGTGGGGAGTTTCATTGGCAACCTTCCACTCTTTTAAGAGTTTGTATAGTTACACTATTTTTATATTTTATGCTATTATTAGTTTTAGCGGAGAGCTAGAATGAGGGATTGGATTCGAGGTTTTGATTGGTTAACCTTGGAAAACTAATTAGGTTATTTGTTATCTCCAAAATAATTATTGTATTAGGTTTTTGGTTTGTGAGCTCGAGATAAAATAAACTAGCTATATTCTTGTGAGAATATAGTGCAAATTCTAAGAAATCCTTGGATAGTAGACCGAAGAGCTTGATTATTGTGAACCACTATAAATCTTATTTTGTTTGTGTGTGATTGTCGCTCACTATCTCTCTCATTTATACTACAGCATTTGCACACTTCACTTTGCACAACATTTGGCTCACATCATTTAAGTATTAAAAAAGGCATATACTTGTTTCAATTATCAAAAATCCAATTTACCTTCATTTTGGATTGTTGGTCTAGCATCAAGGGGTATCAGAGCCATGTCTTAGTACCATTAATCTAATAATCAAGAGAAAAGATCATAGCAACCCATTTGAGCACATCACTAGCCGAAGGGCAATCTAGTAATAGGCTACCACTATTCAATGGCATAAACTATGGTTATTGGAAGGCTAGAACGAGGATTTACATTCAAGTAATAGACTTTCAAATATAAAGTGTTATAATTAAAGGTCCTTACACACCCATAAAAAAGGTTGATTATATTGACATCCCAAAACCGAAAGAAGAATGAGATGATCATGTAATGAAAATGGCTAAGCTAAATATAAAAGCTATGAATCTTTTGTATTGTGTACTAGACCCCACTATATTTAATCAAATTTCTACATGCAATTCAGTAAAGAAAAGTTAGGATAGACCTCAAGTCACACACAAAGGCAATAACTAAGTTAAGAACTCTAAAATTAATTTACTTATGCATAATTATGAATTATTCAAGATGAAACCCACTGAGACCATTTCCGAAATATTCACAAGATTCACGATATTATTAATGGTCTCAAAAACCTTGGCAGGATATACTTCAATAGTAATTTAGTAGATAAGATACTCAGATCATTGCTAGACAAGTGGGATGCAAAAGTCACTATAATTCAGGAAGCGAAGGATCTTAACAACTTATCTATGGAAGAGCTTCTTTGATATTTGATGACTTATGAATTGAACATAAAGCATTGCGGTGAAGAAGAAGAAAGAAAGAAGAAAACTATAGCTATTAAAGTAGTGGCTAAAAAAAAAATGATGAAGAAGAAGAAAGTCTCTCATCCAAAGAAGCATTAGGAGATGAGGACATGGCCCTTGTAATGAGAAGATTTAGAAAATTCCTGGACAAAGGTAGATCAAAATATAGAAGAAGATACTTGGCTAAGAGAGACCCAAGCAAGGAAAAGGAAAAGGAAAAGGACAAAGATCAATAGTCCACTGGGGCATTATCGATCTAATTATCTAAATCTAAAGAAAGGCTACAAGAAGAGCAAGAAAAAGAAAGCCATGGTTGCTACGTGGAGCGACATTGATCAATCAAGCTCTAATGAAGAAGAAAAGTAAACAAAACCAACCAACCTATGCTCTATGGCTCTAAAAAATGCTGTATGTGCTGAATTGAATATTGAGTTCACTTTTGACGATTACACATAGCTTTTTATAACTTACTTGCAGAATTTAAGAGAGTTGATTTAAAAGTCAAAACTCTTAAGCAATCAAATGATGTTTTATTAAAGGATAAAGATGATCTATAATGAAAAATGATAGTTATAAAAAGAATTAAATGATTTGGGCATCAAGCTAAAGGCTTTCCAATGCTATCCCGGCTAAAAGCTTTCGAGTATTAAATTTTCACATCCTAGTCAAAGGCTTTTGGAAATTGAGCATCAAGCCAAAGGCTTTCCAATGCTTGCCTTGTCAAAGGCTTTTGAGAGTTGAACGCCAGGCTAAAGACTTTCCAATGCCAGCCTGGCCAAAGGCATTCGAGTACTAAATCTTCACATCCCTGCCAAAAACTTTCGAGAGTTGAGCATTAGGCCAAAGACTTTCCAATGCTGGCCTAGTCAATGATTTTTGGGTGATAAATCTTCACATCTCAATCAATGTCTTTCGGGAGTTGAGCATTAGGCCAAAAAATTGATAGCCTCTACCTCTAATTCGAGGAATTACATCAATTTCTTAGCGAGTACTAAAATCCAATAGATTATATATGAACCCAACTTTAGTTGGCTCATCCATGTGCATCTAAAGATAGGTTCTTAACCAATTATTTCACCAAACAACTTCTAGTAAAGGTTTTACCCCAAGCACCTCTTCAATAGGCATTTGGACCTCCATTGAAAGTCTTAGTTAGGTCCAACTATTAATATGCTAAGACTCAGTACTTCTAACTAACGAATGGCCAAGCTCGACTTTGACTAGCCCACCTGACCACCATTAAGAAAGTTGTAATTGAATCATCATAATATGAATGATAATTCTAATATCCAAATGAGCACCAGGCCTTTGGGCCTCCAATGATCATTTTAACTATTGAACCCATTATCATCCTCTTACTAGGAGGCAATGACTCGGTTATCTCCATAACTTTATCATTTTAGGGATCTATTAATTTAGAGAATTTTATTAAATGGTTGAGAAGAGACAAGAAAACATGAACCAATTAGTCAAAGTCCTCCCACTAACTTCACCAAGTCTATGATGAGGGTTGAAGACAAATTGATCAAGGGTACCTAGATCTGTCAAGCTAATCATCCTTACTGATATAGGCTTACTCAAATCAATAAGCTATCTGATCAAAACTTAATTGACCATATTGGCTAGGTAAGTGAGATTGATGGGAGGGTTCTACCATTAACATCTTTCCTTAGACATCGATATATTGGCCAGGCAAAAGATAGCCCTAATTAATAACCATAATCAAATGCCCAACTTACCTTAGATACTAATCAGTTCATCAGATTTGATTATACTAGCCTAAAGACTCGGGTCCGACCACTAAGCCATTATCAGGTCCATTTGATATAATATGGACTTGATCAAGCTATCATTATAGAATTGTTCTAGATAATCCTTGAACTAATTCTACTCAATTTTTGGTTAGGCTAAATCAATTTCTCTATTAGGTCCATATTAATCAAAATTCTAACCCTAGGTCTAACCTAGTTAATTGACCTAGTTCAAGCTAATCTATAGCCCAAATTTATGAACTATCATTCGATTTTTAATTTATAATTTTAGATCTAATCTTTGACATCTTAATTTTTGTAATTAATTAAATTTACTTATGTTAAATTTAAATTTAAACAATTTAAATATATCTCATATAAATTAAATAATTTTAGATTTATACTATATGATATAATTATAATGTTGAAACTTAACTTATGATTTATGTTCTAAACATAAAATCAAATCATAATAACTTTATTTTAGATCAAAGATAATAAATTAATCAAAATTAAATTACTAGAAATTAGATCTAAAACTTGAAATAATTTCAATAAAAATCTTTTCACCTCACTTGTTCATGGGATGAGATCACAATGGAACCCCTACATGCCATACGAGACCCCATGGAATGGGAAGAGAGGGACTTTAAACCCTACTTTTCTTTTATGACTAAATGGCTATAGTAATTAATTCAATCTGAAGTAGTTACTCAGATTTAAAATATATTACATATGCAAAAAACTATATTGCAAATCATGTCATGCAACCTATGGCTTTGATACCATTATTAGAAATTGGGGTAGGGTTTCATGCATGTAATTTTTTAAAAATACCAATAGAAGCAAATTAGATTAAAACTACTTTTAATCAAAAAACATGTATAAGAATAATTTCAAAAAACAAGTAGAAAAGGTTCTTCAGGTTACCTCATAGCCACATAATATGTTTAGCCTTTATAGTTCGTCCATACGAAGCCCTAAAAGATTAGTCTCCCTAGAGTGCTAGCTCTGCACAAAGGCCTTTGGATAGCTAACTTTTCTCCTTCTTTAGAACAACTCAAATACTTCAAAAGGTAGAGGAAGAAGAGATCTCGAGGAGTATAAGGCGGAAGAATATTAAAACAAGAAATAGACCCCTCTCTAATTTCTTTTCTTTTCTCCCTTAAACCCTAGCACCAACCAAGAACCCACACCCAAAATTGTTTCATGAATCCTTTCTTAGATTTTTTTGGGGTGCTTTTTCTTTTCAAAACTCATGGTACAAAGGGATCTCTAATTGTCATATACCGTCAAGAAAATCTCATAAAAATATGGCATCAAAGAGAGTTTTAGATAATGTAGAGATAGGAATAGATTAGGAGAAAGCTATGAGTTTCAGTCCTACTGAAACTCTATCAAATTTAATTCAAAATCAAATTAGAATTAATCCAAACTTAAACCTCATCTTATTCTCATCTAGAAGAGAAGAAGGGAGGGTGACAATTATGATTGGCATGAGGAATCATCACAAAAAATGGATGTGGCATGGAGAACTTTTAGGAGAAAAATAAGAGTGGTGTTAGGCTTGGGTTTGAAAATTGATTTGATTAAAATTAATTACAACCTAATCAAATTAGGTTAGACCCAATTGAGACATCTAAACCTAATCTAATTATATCTCTAATAGCTTAATTAAATTCCAATCAAATTAAAAATTAATTGAGCTAAAGTTAGGATCAAATCAAGATTAAAAATCACTAAGGATTATGTTGTCACATAACCTAATCGAGTGAAACCTAAATAAACCAAATTCAATTATACTTGACTTAAACCTCTTTGCTTAATCAAATTGAATCAATTAAGAACTACACAATGACCTATTCTTATCATTTGATCATGAACATATTTAAGAACTACACGATAAATCCTCCTTTATCGAATAGAAGTAGTTCTAAGGACTTCATCATAAAAAGAATTCAAAAGGAAGATGTATAAAAAGTGATGAACTTCAAAAAATAACTTTTATTTTTTAATGATTATATACAAATTACAATAAGCTCAACCATCTATAACTCATATGATTAGCTTTATGACATATTTCATAATAGGGTGATGGATCTCTCTATTTTGTGTTTGGTGTGATAGATGCTTAGGATTTGATGAGACTCCATGACCTGCATCCTCTTGAGACTCTTGATAGAAGAACTTAATCACATGGTAACTATACCTAAGGATTCTTTCTTCTATTTTTGGTGTGATATAGATGCCTAGGGTTTGATAAGACTCCATGACCTGCATCGTCTTGAGACTCTTGATAGAAGAACTTAATTACATGGTAACTACACCTAGGGGTTCTTTCTTCTATTTTACTGAGTTGCCACTATATATTGCTAGGCATCATTGGTGGATTGTGAGAATCCACTAGGATAATTTGGATAAACGATCCTTGATGGGATGAGCTGGAATTATTCTAATCTATCGAAAGAGTTCGATGACACTATGATGGAGATCATGGTGTGTCTCACTACCAGATAAAATGAAACTTGAGGGTTACATGTTAGGTTGATGCTGATATAGCGGAAGACTGGATTTCAAAAATTTTCATTATTGAAATCCTAATCAGCCGGAATCCTAGACCCAAGGACCGGTTAACTATGACAACTAATAAATCATAACTTTAGGATTATAGAGAAATACCTATAGTGCTATATTCCATAAGGCATACAAGTGTATGCCCTCTAGAGGTGATCCACATAGGAACCAAACTAAGAAAGCACTTTTATCAAGCTTGCTTATATGACTAGAACTTTTTCTGGTAGCCTTTCTTCCTTCAGCAGCCTTTCTCCCTTTACTAAAACCCCTACCCTCCTATAGGGTACTCACAGATCTCTCTGAATCCTCTCTTAGAATCTAATTATCTTTCTTATATCTCTTTCTAGACTCTTGTCTTAAAATGACAAGCCTTGTCTTAAAGAAGACTTTTTGTCCTAAAAGAAGGAAGAGAGATAGAAAATATTTCCTTTAGATCTATTTTGCATCAGAATACCAATGCCTTTATATATTGAGTGATGGGGAACCTGATAAACCTTTTTCTCAATCCTTGATCTGAATTTTTAATGATTATAAAGGACCCTTCAAGCAGAAGGAGTCCCTTGGGTGAAAGGTTTTATCTTGATATGCCACATCATGCCATATCACTACTCCAAAAGACATATGTATCTCTTCAAATTTTCAGCGATTTTTCTACTTGCCATGTGGCAAGTAACTGGTCAAAATTTGGCCAAGGGATGTGGGATTCCAAAGGTTGTATCATAGAACTAGAAGCCTTCAAATAGAAGGACTTTTGGATTTATGATTGCATGCTAAACATGAAAGGACACGTCCCTTCATTTTTTGTGCCACACTTCTCCATGCCATAACCAACCTTTTGATAGATTAAACCCAATTCAAATGGATGTCGGGATAAGGAAGAAAGGCCTAACAGTTATCTAGAATAGGCGATTAAGTGATAGAAGGACTCTTGATTCTTCTATGCCCCTTAATCTTGGTGCATGCCAACATGGCATGAAGAGTCCAATCCCCTTTGGACTCTTCTATAATCCAAGGATAATGTTCAATAAATTTTAGATAAATATAGATAAATATTGTTCCAATTAGGACTCAACCCAATCTAAGACTTACTTAAATTTGTTAGCCCAAATAGCAAGCAAATTAACCCAATATAGTTGGGTTAGGAGTTAGGTTAGCATGCATATACTAGTATGCAAATTAGCTAGCCTATTAGGATCCAATGACCCTAACCAAAATCCAATTGACTTCATTGTCTAATTTCCTAGCATGTGTGACCCTTTGGGCTCCACATCTAGCTAGCAACAGGTCCAGGTCCAAGCTATTTCGACCCGATCAAAATTGATTGACCTATTAGGTCAAATCGAGCTGACCCAAGTTGCCAATTCGAGCCAACTTTCAAATTGACTCATGAATCTAACCAATTTGATTCATGAAAACCTACAAGATATGATTGACATCTAGTAACATGTCATGCCTACCCGAAAGATAAGAAATTTAGTTAAAATTACTAAAATATCTTTCAATGGAAAGTTACCATATAATTCAATCCTTCGATCTCCTTTTATCTTGAATAAGTGATGGGTATGGAGAATTGTCAAATTCTAGCACTTAATCCTTTCGAATCTTACTTCAATAATGAAGACTCAATTGATGAAAGATTATTAAACTCTTTTTAATCTCATCCTACTTTGATCAAATACTTTTCGAGTCAACAATTGAAGAGATTACATGGGATAAGTCCTCCTTTCACTAGGAGTGATCGATTCCTTATTGAACCAACCACATCCTTCATGCACAATTTACCATATCCGAGAACACCCTGTACATGACTCTTTGTCACGAATGAGTATTATCCAAAATATGGCTTTATGTGCATAAGAAACCATGGTGATCTTAGGTCTAAGGATCACATGCACAACTCCCACTATGAGAACCATCTTTTGACAAGTAGTAAGACTTCCATAAGATGTTCTCAAGGTGGATCAGTTCAATGAACTCATACCCTAATGAGCACCCACATCCTTGTATTAGT
This sequence comes from Areca catechu, assembly GCA_021397845.1. Lineage (NCBI taxonomy): Eukaryota > Viridiplantae > Streptophyta > Magnoliopsida > Arecales > Arecaceae > Areca > Areca catechu. The sequence continues at coordinate 62,468,001 of CM038044.1, read as the reverse complement.
GTTCCTATACAAGTGGCAGTGAAACCAACCACCCTCTCCATCGAGCATATATAGGATGTGCTAGTCTTTTCGGAAACATTGATCCCCGAATTGATGATCCAACAACCAGGAACATTTTAGATTAGGGTTTATAGGAACTTAGGTCTCACCATTATGATCTCCATCATAATCCTAATTCCATTACCCAACCTATGGGGTTCATCATAATCTTGATAAGATGCAGCAATATGATGAATCAACAATTACCTTTTATTAATAAGTAATATCATACATGAGTTGGAAGATTATAGAAATGCCCGTAAAAAGATTGGCTTTTAGGATACAATTCTTTCAATCATCGACTTGCACTAAAAAAAATCACCCTTGTATCTTACACCCATACAATCTAAGTGGTGATCAAATTGCGACTATGGTAGTACTTTAGTGAATGGGTATGCTATGTTGTTCTTTGTATCTACTTGTTCGATGAAAACATCTTGTCTTTCTATTATCTCTCGAACGAGGAGAAAGTATCTTAGGATGTGCTTGGACTTTTGATGAGACCTTGGCTCTTTAGCTTGCATAACAACTCTAGTATTATCATAATAAAGTAGCATTAATTGTTGTATAGCAGTAACCATGCCCAATTCTATGATGAATTTCTTTATCCACATAGCTTCCTTTGCAGCTTTACTTGCAAGTATGTACTCTATCTTAGTAACTGAGTCAGCTATAGTTTTCTACTTTATACTCTTCCAATCCACTGCACCACCATATAGGGTGAAGACATATACTGATATAGATTTGCTATCATCTAGATTAGATTGAAAACTGGAATCGTATATCCTTCTAGTTTCAACTCTGATCCACCATGATGGGGGACGTGATGGGGGATGGATCATTGGTGAGCTAAGAAGTCACCAGGGATTAAGGTATCACTAGATTTTCTTTAATTTTTCTAATTATTATGGAGGTGGTGAAGTGTTGCCCAGGTGGCTTCCCAAGAGAAGGGTGAATTGGGATATTAAAAACTTTCTTTTAGTGTTGGTGTTATGATAGATTATGCAATGGAAGTAATTAAATCAACAAACACAAAGAAGTCAATCAGACACAATCACAAACATAAAGAAATTAGAGTGGTTCGGAGCAACCCGCTCTTACGTTCACTACCTAAGCACCACTTGGGATTTACACTATATTCTTTCTAGAATATAGTCAGATTGTTTTGTTGAGATCACAATACAAACTCTACACCCTTTGGTTTTATACCGGGTTCACTAAAGAAACCTATACTTGATTTTACACTAGGCTTACCAAGAATCCAAGTCCCTTTGGTTTTTAATATCGGGCACACCGAGGAAACCCAACTTAGGTTTTAATAGGCTCACCTAAAAACCTTTCAACACTCACAAGACACAGCCGCTTGCTGCTCTTGGAGAAGAAACAAGATATATCAAATGAAAATAGAAACTTTACAACAAATATAATTTGTTTGGTAGTTGCCGATGAAGCTCAAAATGAAGCCTTACTTTAGATGCTCTTAAATACTCTTAAAGCTACTTCTTGACTTCCTCAAAAGTTGGATTTAATGAATGAAGATGAGTTGGAGAAGCTTTGAATCCTTTCTTGAATGCTCACTTGAAGTTGGTTGGTGAAAGACTTGAAATTCACTTGAATGCTCTTTAACTTTCAATGAATAATCGATAATCATACTTTAATCCATCATAAATACTCCCTTTTATAGTTTTCAAGCAAATCTAGTTGTAGGGCCTAGAAAATTGAAATAGAGATGTCAGAACCTTCTTGATATTCAAACAGACAATTCTGCAACTAGCTGTTACAGGCCTGAACCCGATACTCGAGTTAGCTCGAGATGGTTGAGTCAGTTCGAAGTCTTAGACAATAGAAAATCAAACTCGGTACAAGTCAGCTCTTCTAGGTCGAGTCGGCTCGAAGTCTTAGTCAAGATAAATATAAACTCTGGACGAGTCTGCTCTTCTGGGTCGAGTTGGCTCGTGGCTCTGAGTTTCTGAAACTTGTGATTTGGAACTTCTATTAGAGTCGACTCAATATATTCGAGTCAGCTCGGATTTTTGAAACTCTGAAACTCTTCGTGCCATGCCAGAATAGGAGTTGACTCTTGATCCATGAGTCGGCTCGAGCAGAACTTCTTCAAAATTCAGCCAATTGAATCTCCAACCAGTACAACTCTTCCAAAACTTCAAAATTGGTTACAAAGGATATCTTACCTATTCAAACTCATTTTGACTTATTTATAGCCCTTTTTACATGATTACAAGAATGAAAATTAGGGCTTTATAACTTTGAGGTCTTCAATTCAATACACTTCATTAATTAATACAACTGTATTGGGATAACTTCAACTAAGTAGGAAATAAAGTGATTCATTGATAAATGCTTCCTACAAAAACTTCTTGAATAATTGAAAGAGTTAGTCATAAATACGTGCTCCAATATTTTGTAATCATCAAAATCATTCTAGGGATCAACAATCTTTCCCGTTTTGATGATGACAAAAAACTGGGCATGACAAGCTTAAAAAAAACTTTACAATTGCAGGTATAGTAACATGCTATGTACCGATATTCACATGTATCAATGTATATTCAAAATAGTATGTATCAGAACAGATGAAGTCTCGTGATATAGTATCAGAATTGAAAAGAACTAGTGTCAAAGCAAAGTATCAACAATTAAGAGCATGTATCAGAATAATACGGTTATCATACCAATCATAATGTTTCAAAATCATAATGTATCAAACAAACTTGCAAACAAACTTTTCAATATTAGTTCAATACTTTATATTCAAAAGAATTTTCAATAATTGCTCTCCCTTTTTTATGTAATAATTACAATTCTTCTCATTTCTTTAGATTTTATACACTTCTCTCCCTTTTTGTCATCAACAAAACATAATAATGAGAAATATTACTGAGAACATATTTAAGATAAAAGAATTTTTCCCTTTGACAAAATTCAAGTTATTCATGTACAATTAATTATAAACATTCATATCACTTATCAATTATAATATAAGATTTTTCAAAAGACATATATATATATATATAAGGAGTGTCAGTACAAAATGTGATACAATACAAAGGTGTCAATGCACTACAAAACAATATCACATGCAATAAAAGAAATCTAAACTCAAAATGTAGGGCTAGACTCATCTTCACTAGAAGAAGAAGAGTCAACTTCTAAAATGCCAGACTGTAGTTTGAACTTAGGAAATCTAGGCCTAAGGTTCCTATGTCTAGTCCTAGTAGCAATATCAGAGTAGCTCTAGGTCTAGAAGATGAAGACCCAGATCGGAGTAAGGTGTATCAAGATCGGAGTAAGGTGTATAGAGGGATGATCTGATAAAGCCAAGGTACTGGTACTGGAAAGAATCTGCATCGTTGAAGTATCTACAATATCAGTGTGCTACTCCTCATTGACTATAGGTAACTCAGTAGCCTGTGTATCAATACACTGCTCATCAGGATTGCCAATAGGGTGCTCAGGCTCTATAGGTCCAATGTCAGTACCATCATCTAGTCCAGGTCTATCATCTAGTGGTGGAGGAGGTGCTGATGGTCCAGCTACACTGATCTCTCGAAGGGCTACTAAGATCAGCTAGATCCATCCCTCATCTTAGTCTGTAGTGCATCTACATGGCATCAGTCTTAGCTCTCTCTCATTGTAAAGTGGAAAGCTCATCCAAGATTGTCTGCAATCTCCGATCATGCAAACCACTAGTATCTGAATCTCTCACAGGGGATCGAGATGAAGTAGGTATTGGCTCAAAGTGTCCAGCCTCATCAGTGGGTCGCTCAGTCTCGATATCCTATGCCTGTCCAGTCTGCTCATCATCAAAAGACTCATCATCAGAATGTGCCACTCTCTTTCCTGAGGTCTTTCAAATCCATCTATCTTCAACCTTATGAAAGTCCATTCTGTTCAGTGACTTGGCATTGTATCTATCAATATGTAATAAAGGTCCCCTGTCCTCACCTGACAAATCAACACTAGCATCCTGGAAGAGTAAAGTGAATACCATGCCATAAGGAAGACAAACTCGTGCCCTACGAGCTGCTTCCCTTATCTGAACAATCATAATTTAAGGCAAGTTGAGGGCCTCCCACTCAATCAAACATCTCATAAACACCATATCTTTTTCACTTATCCAAACACATCCTCCAGTTTTGCGTAAAAATACTTTACTAATAATGTTTTGTAGAAGTCTCATTTCCAAAGACTACTGAGGTTAGCTTGAACATGAACAATCCCTGATACATCATTTCTCTCCAAAATAATTCTTATGGTCTTTTGTTTTTCTTTCATCACCAAAAAACATTCTCCTTCTTTTGGAATTTGCAACAATGTACTTAATCTTTGTTCATCCATAATAATGTTCTTCTCTTTAACAATAGATTCAAGATGGAATGTACCAAGAGACAAATTTTCAAAGAAATTTCTGACCAAGGTTGGATAGGTAGGTAAATTAAGCATGCAAAAGTGTTTCCAACCCTAAGCTTCAAGCCAATCACCCAATTTCAAGTTCTCCTCTTCTGGAAAATTGAAATCTACAATTCTTCCAGAGGTTACCTATCGATTTTCCATAGGAATGATTTGCCTTGGAGCATCTAGAACATCGGTTGGCTGCTGCTCAAGTTGTTCTTCAGCGGGTTGTGAATCTAAAGCATCAACCCTTCATTTTGTCCTCCTTCCTCTGTAATAGATCGGATCACCTTCCTAGGTCTTTTTCCTATGACCTTCCTAGGTGCCATTGATCTTAGGTTAGGGATTATAATGGATTCTAGAGGCTTTTCTAAGACTTGGGAGAAGAAATGAGTGGAGATAAATAGTGAAAATGGAAAGAGGTTAGAGAAATAAAGCTTCGAAACCTTATTTAAAAAAACCTAAACCTATCCTTCGAGTTGGCTCAATAGAACAAGGGATTGCTTGAGTCGGCTCGAGTAAAAACACAGCTTAAAGCTCAAAAGTCTAAACTAAAGGTTTCTATAGCTATATTAGTACTAAGTGAAGTGGTCAATTGCTCTAAAATGAATTTGGAAGACTCTAGATAATTTTTTTTAATTTTTGAAAACTAGGTCAAAAATCTTAATATGGGTCACATAGACCTAACTCTCCTCTATTCTTTTCAAATCTATCTTGGCTAAGAGGCTTTGTAAAGATATCAGCTAGTTGGTTCTCAGTAGGGACAAATTCTAATTCTATGTTGTTATTCAAAACATGGTCTCTAATAAAATGATGCCTTATTTCTATATACTTTGTCCTAGAATGTTGAATTGGTTTTTTAGATAAATTAATAGCACTTGTGTTATCACATTTGATAAGAATTTTAGATTGGATAATACCATAGTCTTCTAGTTGTTGCTTAATCCATAACACTTGTGCATAACAGCTCCTTGTAGCCATATATTTTGCTTCAGCAGTGGATAGTGCTACAGAGTTCTGTTTCCTACAGTGCCATGAAATTAAGTTAAAAAAATACCTAGAAATTGGCATGTGCCACTGGTACTTTTTCTATCAATCTTATAGCCACCATAGTCAGCATCCGAATAACTAATTAGCTTTAAAGATGAATGCTTGGAAATCCACAATCCTACATTACATGTGCCTTTAAGATATTTAATAATTCTTTTAATAGCAATAATGTGTGATTCTTTTGGATTTGATTGAAAATGTGCACATACACAAACACTAAATAGAATGCCAGGTCTACTGACAGTTAAATAGAGTAGAGATCCGATCATACCTCTATATAACTTTTGATCAATACTTGTACCATTTTCATCTTTATCTAATCTGCATGCAGGACTCATAGGTGTTCTAGCTTCCTTGCTTGATTCCATGCCAAACTTTTTGATAATTTTTTTAATGTGTTTGGCTTGGTTGATTAGAATCCCTTCCTTCGATTGTTTGATTTGAAGCGCGAGAAAGTGTTCAGCTCATCCACTAGACACATTTTGAATTCTCCCTGCATTAACTTAGCAAAATCTTGGCATAAAAATTCACTAGTAGATCCAAATATTATATCATCAACATAAATTTGAACAGCTAAAATATTATTATTTTTCTTTTAAATAAATAGGGTAGTATCTACACTACCTCTTACAAAATCATTTTCAAGTAAAAACTTATTTTATCTGTCATACCAGGCTCTAGGTGCCTGTTTAAGACCATATAAAGCTTTATTTAACTTGAAAACATGATTTGGAAAAGAGTGATTGATAAAACTAGGTGGTTGTTCTACAAAATCTTCTTCGGATAAAAAAATATTTAGAAAAGCGTTATTTACATCCATCTGAAATAATTTAAAGTTCATAAAACATGCATATGCTAGAAGTAATCAATAGCCTCTAGTCTAGCTACTGGTGCATAGGTCTCATCAAAATATAATTATTCTTCTTGGTTGTAACATTGAGCTACCAGTCTAGCCTTATTTCTAATAACATTACCTTGTTCATCTAGTTTGTTTTTATAGACCCATCTAGTACCTATAATGGGTAGTCTAATGGTCTCTCTACAAGTGTCCAAACATTATTTCTCCTAAATTGGTTTAACTCATCATGCATAGCTAACATCTAATTAGGGTTGATTTCAGCTTCTTCTATTGTATGTGGTTCTACATGAGATACAAAAGCAATTAAATCATGTGCATCCTTATATGAATCTCTAGTCCTAACATCTTGTGAAGGATCTCCTATAATAAGTTCTTTGGGATGTGATTGTACATATCTTCATTCTTTAGGTAGTTCTTCATGATTTTTACTAACCAAGTCTTCTTGTTGTTCATCTGATTACTTGTCTTTGATAGTCATGTCCTTCAATTCCTTTTCAAGTGTACCTGCATTATCAGCACAATCTTCTTTTCTAGAAGATGCAATGTCAGTCTCATTGAAAATAACATGAATTAACTCTTCAATAATTAAAGTTCTCTTATTAAATACTCGATATACTTTTCTATTAGTCGAATAACCAAGAAAAATAGCCTCATCAGATTTAGCATCAAACTTACCAAGGTTATCCTTACCATTGTTAAGCACAAAATATTTACAATCAAAAACATGAAAATAATCAATATTTGGCTTTCTATTGTTCCATAATTCATAAGGGGTTTTTCTTATAATAGGTCTAACTAAAACTTTGTTTAAAATGTAGCAAGCGGTATTTATAACTTCTACCTAAAAATATCTTGGAAGATTTCCTTCACAAAGCATCGTTTAGACCATCTCTTCCAAGATCCTATTCTTTCTCTCTACAATACCATTTTGCTGTGGTGTTCTAGAAGCGGAGAAGTTGTGATCAATATCGTGCTTTGTACAAAAGTGATCAAAATATTGATTATTGAATTCTGTACCATGATCACTATGAATAGAAATAACAAAAAGATTTTTCAAGTTAGAAACTCTTTTGTAAAACTTTTTAAATACTTTAAAAGTTTCATCTTTATGTACAATAAATAAAATTCAAGTGTATCTTGAAAAATTATATACAATCACAAGACCATACTTTATACCACCTAGGCTTGTTGTCCTAGTGGGTCCGAATAGATCCATGTGAAGTTTCTCTAAAGGTCTAGTGATAGAAACAATATTTTTGGATTTAAAACTCCCCCTAACATGTTTTCCTAATTGGCATGCATCACAAACATAATCAAAATCTATTTTAAACTTCAGCAAACCTTTGACTAAATCTTTTTAAATAAGTTTTGTAATAGAATGCATGCTAGCATGTCCAAGTCATCTACACCATAGTAAACTTGATTCCTTGCTCTTATCATTTATTGCTACGAGACTTGTGTTACTTGACATAGCTAAATTATTAAGATCTACGACATAAATATTACCAAGTCTATGTCTAATGAACTTTATACTAGAGTCAAGAGGATCAGCTACTATACACTTTGAAGCCTTGAAGAAAACATTAAAGCCAATATCACATAGTTGATTGATACTTAACAAATTATACTTTAACTTTTCTACTAGCAGTACATTCTTAATAAAAGTAGAAAGAGTAATTTTAATTTTACCAATATCGATTATCCTTCCTTTACGGTTGTCACCAAATGTTACCATGCCACCATCTTTTTCTTCAAGGGTGAAGAATTGATCTATGTCACCTGTCATGTATCTTGAGCAGCCGCTATTAAGTTACTATATTTTTTTTGTGTTCAAGGCTGCAAGACATCCCTACAAGACAATCAAGTAGTGAATTTAGGTACCCAAGCTTTCTTAGGTCATTGCAAGTTAGTAGGATTGGTTCCTTTTGGAACCCAAATTTTCTTGATTTTCTTTTTGTCATTGTATTTCAAATGACACTCAAAAGCTTTGTGACCTGTGTTATTACATGCATAGCAAATAATTCTTAACTTTGAATAAGAAGCATATGATGTAAACTTAGGTCTATATTATTTTGATGCAATGAACTTTAAAACATAAGAAGTGGATGCAGAAAACTTATTTGTATTTGTGCCTTCATAACCAATTCCAAACTTGTTTCTAGAATCTCTTTGATTTTTCAAAATCAATTCAAGTTCGTTAGAGCTTAAAGTTAATTTTTCAACTAATGGTTTAAGCTTTTGAACTTCCTCTTGCAAGTTAGTATTTTCCTTTTGTAAAATTACATTCTTTTCAAGAAGTTCTTCCTTTTCAAATTGAACGATTTTAAGTCTTTCACATGTCATACTTAATTCTCTTTGTAAAATTTTGTTTCTTTCACAAACTTCATTTTTATCTTTTTCGAAAGTATCACAATTATTTTTTAAACTCTTTATTTTCAAACTAGCCTTTTTGTATTCAATCAACAGTTCACAAAAAGCTTTATGAAACTCATTATAGGTAAAATCTAAATTTGGTTCAGAAGTTGTTACCTCATCCTCTAAACCCATAAGACAAATTTGAGCTATCTTCATTGTATCTTCTTCTTCTTCAGTTGATGTAGATTCATCGTCGCTCCAGGCTATAAGCATTGCTTTCTTTTTCTTTTGCTTAAACAACTTTTTCTTGATTTTTGGACAATCAGGATGTATGTGTCCTAGTTTTTTGCATTCATAATAGATTGAAATTTGATCTTTGTCCTTCTTGTCCTTCTCCTTGTCTTTTTCTTTTTCTTTTTCATAGTCTTCTTTTCTGAATTGTTTTCTTCATCTATTTGTTCTTCTTCTACCCATAAATCTTTTAAACATTTTCATTACTAGAGCAATTTCATTATTCTCCATATCATCATCATTAGAGGTATCTGAATGTTCATCCTTATTCTCTTCAATTGCTTTAAATGCAATGATCTTTTTTCTTTTTGAGTCTTCTTCTGTTCTTTGTTGCATGGCTAGCTCATGTGTGATCAATGATCCCAACAACTCATCTAATGGAAGTGTATTCAAATTCTTTGTCTTCGGGATTGCTATAACCTTTGCTTCCCATTTTTTAGGCAAAGATCTCAAAACTTTCTGCACTAAATCAGCATTGGTATAGGTCCTACCAAGACTTTTAAGACCATCTATAATGTCAGTAAAATTTAAAAATATAATAGGTATAGTTTCATTTGGCTCCATTTTGAATAACTCATAATTATGCACAAGAAGGTTAATTTTAGAAGTCTTTACTTATGGTGTGCCCTTGTGTGTGATTTCGATCTTATCCCAAATTTTTTTAGCAGAATTACACATGGAAATTCTGTTAAATTCATTTGGGTCCAAAGCACAATAAAGTAAATTCATGGCTTTGGCATTTAACTTGTCCTTTTTCATATCATTCTCATCCCATTTCTCTTCAGATTTGGGAACCTCAACATCATTAATTCTGATAGTGGGTGTGTGAGATCCTTTTTGAATTATCTTCCATAATTGAAAGTCTATGGCTTGAATGTATACATCTTCATCCTTGCCTTCCAATATGTATAATTAATTCCAGTGAAAAGTGGAGGTCGGTTTGTGGATTGGCCTTCAGCCAAGGAGGTACTCATGGGATGTGCCATCAATCTTTACTCTAAGGAATTTCAGAGACTCTGCTCTGATACCACTTGTTATCCAGGTAGCTTTCCAAGAGGAGGGTGAATTAGGATAATAAAAACTTTCAAGTATGTGCACTTTAAAAATCTTTTAGTGTTGGTGTTGTGATAGATTATGCAACGAAAGTAATTAAATCAACAAACACAAAGAAGTCAATCAAACACAATCACAAACACAAAGAAATTAGAATGGTTCGGAGCAACCCGCACAATCACAAACACAAAGAAATTAGAATGGTTCGGAGCAACCCGCTCCTATGTCCATTATCCAAGCATCACTTAGGATTTCCATTACATTCTTCCTAGAATACAGTCAGATTATTTTGCCAGGATCACAATCCAAACCCTACACCCTTTGGTTTTACACCAAGCTCACCAAAGAATCCCATACTTGGTTTTACACCAGGCTTACCAAGAACCCAAGTCCCTTTGGTTTTTAATACCAAGCTCACCAAAGAAACCCAACCTAGGTTTTAATAGGCTCACCTAAAAACCTTTCAATACTCATAAAACATAGCCCCTTGCTGCTCTTGGAGGGGAAACAAGATATATCAAATGAAAATAGCAACTTTACAACAAATCCAATTTGTTTGGTAGTTGCCGATGAAGCTCAAATTGAAGCCTTACTTTAGATGCTCTTGAATACTCTTAAAGTTACTTCTTGACTTCCTTAAAAGTTGGATTAAGTGAATGAAGATGAGTTGGAGAAGCTTTAAATCCTTTCTTGAATGCTCACTTGAAGTTGGTTGGTGAAAGACTTCACTTGAATGCTCTTTAACTTTTAATGAATGATAAATAATCATCCTTTAATCCATCATAAATACTCCCTTTTATAGTTTTCAAGCAAATCTAGCCATTGTAGGGCCCAGGGAATCGAAATAGAGCCATTGAAGCCTTCTTGAAATTCAAATAGATAATTTTGTAATTAGCCATTACAAGCCTGAACCCGATACTTGAGTTGGCTCGAAGTCTTATATAATAGAAAATCAAACTCTATATGAGTCGGCTCTTCCAGGTCGAGTCAGCTCGAAGTCTTAGTCAAGATAAACACAAACTCTGGACGAGTCGACTCTTCTAGGTTGAGTCGGCTTGAGGCTTTGAGTTTTTTAAACTTATGGTTTGGATCTTCTGTTCGAGTCGGCTCAATATATTCAAGTCAGCTTGGATTTCTAAAACTCTGAAACTCTTCGTGCCATGCTATAATAGGAGTCGGCTCTTGATCCATGAGTCGGCTCTTGATCCATGAGTCAGCTTGAGCATAACTTCTTCAAAATTCAGCCAATTGAATCTCCAACCAATACAAGTCTTCCAAAACTTCAAAATAGGTTACAAAGGATATCTTACCTAATCAAACTCATTTTTACTTATTTATAGCCCTTTTTACAAGATTACAAGAATGAAAATTAGAGCTTTACAACTTTAAGGTCTTCAATTCAATACACTTCATTAATTAAGACAACTGTACTGGGATAACTTCCAGCTAAGTAGGAAATAAAGTGATTCACTGATAAATGCTTCCTACAAAAACTTCTTAAATAATTGAAAGAGTTAGTCATAAATACATGCTCCAATATTTTGTAATCATCAAAATTGTTGGCTCCACCCAGTGATTTTGATGAATAACAAAACATTGAGTGCATATTGTATACTAATGTGTATTTCAAGTTATGAGTTTTTAGGAAGAAAGCATCTCAAAATCTCAAAAACTTATGTTTCATGGCACGTCATGGCACGGAGCATTTCTCGCAAATCTAGACATACTCTTCATGGAAAAAGGGCATCTACATGTTTAATTATTATGTGTTTATGATTCATTTAAGTTTCAAAATTTATATTTATATTTTTGGGATAATTTACATAAGAATCTGAGCTTTTCAGTCTCAAGTTTTACACCTGGAAAGTCAAGTGTCGACACTTCAGCATTTGGCATGGACAAAAATCCTTGGCACGCCAAGTGTCGACACCTAGAACTTAATGTCGACACCAAGTGTAGACACTTAGGTTTCCAAGTGTCGACTCAAGGCCTAAGAATTTTGAAAATACAGAACTTTATCATTTAAGAATTTTTGTGTCAAGTATCGACACCTATGCATCAAGTGTCAACACTAGAAAGTTCAAGTGTCGACACCTGACAGCCAAGTGTCGACACTTGAAGCTTGATAGCTCTAACGGATCTATTTTTCTGACTTGCAAAACTTGCTTTTCAAGCTCCAAACGGCTATATTCGAGGTTCCAACAGTCATAAACTATTTTTTGGAAGGTTCTTGGTATATTTAACCACTAACCTCATTTTAAAGGAAGAGAAGTGCATTGAAGTGTATTCAAGTCTTTTCAAAAGCCAAAAAGCCCATATTCTCTCAAGTACTTCACATCAAAAGCCTTTTATAGTTTGATTCCTTGAAAAGCCTACAAGCTCATCCTTACATCATTCCAAAAGAGGCACTTTGAAGGACATTCCAAGGAATAGTCAAGACAAAGCATCAACTTGAGCTTCAAAGATTCCATTTTACTCTTGAAGAGAGTTTGTTTTAGTTTTAAAATTGTATATCTATTTTTATATTATGATTTGACCTTGCTTTCAAGGGTGTCTTGAAAGAATGTTGTTGTGGTTTGTTGGTGAGCTAAAGGGATAAAACCAACTAGGGTTAACTTGTGAGCCCGAAGACAAAACAAGTGTTAAGGTTTGTTGGTAAGCCTAGATGACAAAACCAACTTAGGTTTTGACTTGTGAGCCTTGTGAAAAATAAGTCAGCTGTAATATTATTTGGATTATAGTGAAATGCCCAAGGGTGGCTTGGGGAGTGGATGTAGGTACTAGGTTTGCACTGAACCACTATAAATCTTGTGTTTGTGTATGATTGCCCTCTTCCTCTCTTGCTCTTTTATTATTGCTACTCACTTATTGTTTTCCGCTACTTTCAATCTCTTGCATTGAATTTATCATTATTCACAAGCACCACTAGTCCTTCACATTATTATTTTAAATTTTTTAAAAGATCCAATTCACCCCCCCCCCCCTCTTGGGCTCCATTTCTAGGCAACAAAAATCATTCCAGGGGTCAACATGAAGTAAACAACGGAGATGGAAGGTAGGGGTTTAGACTGCCATGGACTTGGAAATTCACACTCGCGGAGAAACCTCTCACCTCTAGGGCATCTCACCCACCTCACTAATGGAGCCATGAGGATAACTTTCCAAGGTCGTAGAGGGATAAAGAAGATGGACACTCTACGGACTTGGGACTTACATTCATGGAGAGATCTCATACCTTTAAGGCATCTCACCCACCTCACTAATAGAGCCGTGAAGAAAAAATCTCTAAGGCCATGGACGGGGAACTCAAAGGAGAAGGGATAACTAAGGTCTCACATCCCTCGATGCTCGAAAACAAAGGCAAGGTAGGGTCTCACACCCCTCGATGCTCGAAAGCAAAGGCAGAAAATGGGCCTCTCACCCTCTCCATGTAGAGCGAAAACTTAAACTAATTTTATTCATCCATTTCTTTTTTGAACTCCTCTTCTCATACAAGAGAGGAGGTCCTTATATAGGGAACAATTACTTGGGAAGTAAATAAAGAAAACATAAAAAATATGAGGCACCACAATCCTTCCTGGTTTGCTGATTGAAAACATGGAAAGTGTTATACAATTTCCAAAGAAGCTCACGAAAAATAAAGAAAGATGGGGGGGACCAAGGGGGGACCATGTGGGGCACCAAACACCTGCTCTCTTGGGCTTGGGGTGGACCACATCTTTCCTTAGTTGCTTGGCATGAATCAAGGGATTCATGTTTATCCATTTGACCTTCCTTCTTTGCTTCAAGGGGGGCTTGAAGTGAGGTCCAATGGCTCTCTGCTCTTTGACTTGATCAACCAAATAAATTGATGGATAGCTCCTGAATCCCCATCATTTCCCTGGAGTAGGGAGAACTCAACTCTATTGAGTTTGAAGATGAATTGGGTGGAACTAAAACTCATACATTATTTTGAAATCCATGCAGTCCTTGATATTTTTTTTTGATAGCCCTGCTCTGAGATCTATGAAGCTTTGAGATCCATCTAGCTCTAAGATCTATATGACTTTGAGATCAGTGAGGCTTTGAGAAGCGTGTAGAGGGAGAAGTCGACTTCGAATGCAGCCATTGCATTCACGTTCGTGCATGCTTTCGTTCCTCATGGATCGAACAGGGGATGAGTTTTTCGCCTTGATATCATCAATGACGGTGCTAGGCGAATATGGCAAAATGGATGGGATGATGGCCATCATGGATGAGAAGATGCCGGCATGAAGATCATCTCGGTTGTCCAAGGATCGCTCTGATCAGAAAGAAAATGATGACGAAAGGGGGTTCTGGCGGCATCGATGTTATCAATTGGTAGGGAAAGGGCTTCAATGGGTGGCATGGGTAGTCGATCGGATCAGGTGGAGGCACTGATCGGATCTGGGCACCACAATCGATGGTGTTGGATGGACTCTGATCTGATGGGTGTCGGGTGTTGCGAAGCAGGCCGGTGGGACAGGCGACCGATGGGGAGCAAGGAAGAGATGGAACAAGGTAGCATATTGATAGTAGGGGATTCCGGTGGGATATGGGGCATCCAGTGGGATCCGATGGAGGCATAAATTGGATCTGGGTAGTCCAGACGCAGGTGGAATCGATCGACTATTGCAATGGATCCCGTGGGAGGCAGCATCGATGAATCTTTTTGGGTGTTCGATTGGTGGTGGTGGACAGTCAGAGGTGGGATCCGGTGGTCTCTAGTCAATTGGGATTCAGGAATCGATGATCGTCGATGAAATCGATGATGAGGGGTTGATCTCTGGAGGGAGGGACATCCAGCGGTGCTGTGGATAGGGAATCGGGTGTTCGTAATCAGCTAGGATGATGGCGCGATCATGGCTCGGTGATGGCGCTGGTGAGCCGACGATGGAGAGGTGGCAGATGGATCAAGGAAGGAGATGATGAGAATAACTTGAGGATAAGTTAAGGATAAGTAGAGAGTAGCAGGAATAACAGGAATAAGATGGGACAAAAACGAAATAACGGATATCCTAAATCTCTAGGCTCTGATACCAAAAGTGATGGGGGATGGGATGGGGGATGGATCGTTGGCGAGCTATGAAGTCACCAGGGATTAGGGTATCACTAGATTATCTTTAATTTTTCTAATTTCTATGGTGGTGGTGAAGAAAACAACGGAGATGGAAGGTAGGGGTTTGGACTGCCATGGACTTGGAAATTCACACTCGTGGAGAGACCTCTCACCTCTAGGGCATCTCACCCACCTAATTAATGGAGCCATGAGGATAACTTTCCAAGATCATGGAGGGATAAATAAGATGGACACTCTACGGACTTGGGACTTACATTCATGGAGAGATCTCACACCTCTAGGGCATCTCACCCACTTTACTAATAGAGCCGTGAAGGGAAAATCTCTAAAGCCATGGAGGGGGAACTCAAAGTGGAAGGGATAACTAGGGTCTCACACCCCTCGATGATCAAAAGCAAAGGTAGAAAATGGGACTCTCACCCTCTCCATGTGGAGCAAAAACTTAAACTAATTTTATTCATCCATTTCTTTTCTGAACTCCTCTTCTCATACAAGAGAGGAGGTTCTTATATAGGAACCAATTACATGGGAAGCAAGTAAAGAAAACACGAAAAATATGAGGCACCACAATCCTTCATGGTTTGTTGATTGAAAACATGGAAGGTGTTATACAATTTCCAATGAAGCTCAAGAAAAATAAGGAAAGAAGGGGGGACCATGTAGGGCACCAAACACCTGCTCTCTTGGACTTGGGGTGGACCACATCTTTCCTTAGTTGCTTGGCATGAATCAAGGGATTCATGTTTATCCACTTGACCTTCCTTCTTTGCTTCGGGGGGGCTTGAAGTGAGGTCCAGTGCGTCTCCTCTTTAACTTGATCAACCAAAGAAACTGATGGATAGCTCTCGGGTCCCCATCACACCATATTTTAGAAAAACATCTTTAGTCCTTCTCAAGTACCTAAGAATGTTTTTCATAGGTTTCCATGATCCTCCCTTGGATTAGCCTGGAACCTGCTTACTATGCCCAAGGCATAGCAACATCAGACCTGATACATAACAAGGCATACATGATTGATCCTATGGCTGAAGTATAAGGAATCATACTCATCCTCTCTCTATCTTCTGGTGTCTTAGAAGACATTTTCTTGGAGAGATGTATGCCTTGACTCATGGGAAAGTAACCACTCTTACTTCCCTCCATATTGAATCTCTTCAACACTAAGTAATGTACCTGAATTGGGATAAGCCTAGCATCCTCTTAGATCTATCTTTATAGATCTTTATACCTAGTATATAGGATGCCTCTTTTAAATCCTTCATGGAAAATTGCTTTGATAGCTAAGACTTGATCGATTACAATATTGGTATATCATTCCCAATGATTAGTATGTCATCAACATTCAAAACTAAGAAAATAAGGGCACTCCCACTTGTCTTCTTACACACACACGGTTCATCCACATTCTTGATAAAGTCAAACTCTTTGATCGTCTCATCAAAGTAGATATTCCAACTCCTTGATGCTTGCTTCAATCCATAAATAAATTTCTTAAGCCTGCATTCTTGGTTTGGTCTCTCACTTGAAACAAACCTCTCTGGTTATGACATATGACTTCTTCCTCAGGATATCCATTAAGGATAGCAATCTTTATATCCATCGACCAGATCTCATAGTCATAGTATGCAGCTATGGCAAGCAATATCTGAATGGACTTAAGCATGGCTACTAGTGAAAAAGTTTCATCATAGTCTATTCCATGTCTTTGTCTGAAACCTTTTGCCACCAGCCTGGCCTTGTAGGTCTCTACTTGACCATCTACTCCAATCTTCTTCTTGAAGATCATTTACATCCAATTGGGTTTACTCTCTCAGGTGAATCAACTAATGTCAAAACCTGATTATAGTACATGGAGTCCATCTTGAATTTCATGGCTTCTAGCCATTTGTTAGAGTCTCTACTCCTGCATAGGTTACAGGATCATCATCTTGTATGATACTAGATTCATTATCATTCCCAATGACAAAGCCATATCTGAGAGGTACACTTTGCACTCTCTCTGACCTATGGAGAGGAGGTGTGTGTTGTGGTTGTTCTTAAACCATAGGAATATCTGGTTAAGGAATTGCTTCATGTGTAGGTTAAACTTTTTCAAGTTCAAATTTCCTCCCACTGCCCCCTTCTTAGATAAACTCTTTTTCCAAGAATGTGGCATGCCTACTAACAAAAAACTTTTTCTCAGTAGGGTGGTAGAAAAGGTATCCCATACCTTTTTTAGGATATCCTACAAACCTACACTTATCAACCCTAGCACTTAGCTTATATCCAAAAATATTCTTGACATAAGCAAGGCAACCCCAAATCTTAAAATACTTAAGACTTGGCCTTTTCCCTTTCTATAATTTATGTAGAGTGCTTTTAACTACCTTTGATGGCACCCTGTTCAATATTTAGGCAGCAGTCTCTAGGGCATAATCCCAGAAGGATATTGGAAGATCTATGAAGCACATCATGGACCGTACCATGTCCAACAAGGTACGATTCCTCCTTTCTGCTATACTATTTAACTTTGGTGTGTATGGAGGGGTCCATTCAGAGAAAATACCTTTGTCTTTAAGATGCTCAAGAAATTTACTAAACAAGTATTCTCCTTCTCGATTAGATTGAAAGATTTTAATACTATGTCTAGTTGATTTCTCAACCTCACTTTGATACTCTTTGAATTTATCAAAGGCTTTGGAGTTGTGTTTCATAAGATATACATTTCCGAACCTCGATAAATTATCAGTAAAACTGATAAAATATGAGTATCCTTCTCTGGTTTAGGTTGTCATATGACCACACACATCTGCATACTAGACCTAACAACTCAGTTGCCCTTTCTCCATGTCTAGTGAATGGAGACTTGGTCATCTTACCCACGAGACAAGACTTATAAGTTCCTAATGATTGATAATCAAAAGGTTCAAAGAAATTATCTTTGTACACCTTATTTATCCTGGACTCATTGATATGACCCAAACAACAATGCTAGAGATAGGTGACATTCACATCATCTCTCTTTCTTTTCTTGTTCTCAACAAGCATAACCTCATCATTGAGTGACAGAATCAAAAGACTGTTAGAAAATGTACCATAACCAAAGAATTTCTTTGAAAAGAAAATTGAGCACCCATGGCTTGTCAAATTTATTTCATAACCTTGTTTCAACAACAAAGGTACAAAAATAAAATTCCTTATAATGTTGGGTACATAATAATAATTTTATAATTCAAGAATATTGCTCGATGGCAATAATAATAGATAGGTGCCAATAGCTTCAGCTTGATGGGTTTATCACTTGTGTCGAATAGCTCAAAGTCACCCTTCTTCAAGCTTCTAGGTCTCTGTAACTCCTGCAATGTCTTACAGATATGAGACCCACATGCGGTATCCAATACCCATGAATCAGAAATTGAAGAACTCAATGACAAGTTTGTTTATATTATGTACAAAACTTTAGATGCTCCACCAATATCCTACTTTAGACTTGCAAGATATGACTTGTAATTCTTCTTCCAATGCCCTTGCTTCCCATAGTGATAGCAGGTCCCATCAGCAGAAGGCTTCCTCGACTTCTTCCTCTTCTGGAAGCTACTCTTAGGGTTCTTCTTCCTCTTTGAACCTTTCTTCATTGCCTGCTTCTTCTTTCCATCAATCAGAAGAAGCTGAGCCTTATCACCTTTGAAGCAGCTCTCTACTATCTAAGCATATTCTGCAGCTCAGGCAATGACAAATTCAGTTTGTTCATATGATAATTCATGATGAACTATGAGAAGGAATCTAGAAGTGACTGTAGGATCAAGTCCTGACTAAGCTCTCTATCCATCACAAATCCTAGTTGACCTAATCGAGTGATCAGGTCAATCATCTTAAGGACATGTGCCTGAATGGAAGAGCCCTCACTCATGGATGCTTGGAACAACTACTTCGATGTCTCATATCGAGCAGTCCGACATGCTCTCCATAAAGCTCATTAAGATTGAGCAATATGGACAAGGTTCCATTTTCTCATGTTGCCTCTACAAATCATTACTCATAGAGGCCAACATGATGCACTTAACAGTCATGCTGTCATTCTACCATATTTTATATGTGAACCTTTCCTGCTTAGTAGCATCATCTCCTACTGGATCTGGGATAAGAGAATCGAGGAATAGGCAAGCTTTTCTTGAACTTATATAATCCTCGGTTCCTCAACCAATCCATATAATTCAGAATGGTCAATTTGTTAGCATCCAAGATGCCCTGTAGTGAAAGGTTAAAAGCCATAATGTAAAATCTACATTAAATAAAGAACAACTATAAGCA
Source organism: Areca catechu (assembly GCA_021397845.1). NCBI lineage: Eukaryota > Viridiplantae > Streptophyta > Magnoliopsida > Arecales > Arecaceae > Areca > Areca catechu. Next base: position 62,448,574 of record CM038044.1, on the reverse strand, counting down.
GGACATTCATGATGATATTCATAATCAAACAAGAACTTTTGCATCTAATTATGTCTCTCACTATTTTTTTTCGAATACCATAATCCTCAACTATGGTAAGCGGGAAAACCCTCCCAAGGCTTCCTTAGGGGGGTTGAGATCCCAATTCCTCATGAATGCCTTGTGTTAATCACAACAAACCCCCATAAGTTCAAAGATAGGAAACTCCTTTCCAAATACAACCCTTGCAACTCTCAACATAACACTTGCCTCTATGATGGGGACATCGCTAGCACTAATCCCGGAGCAGCATCGATCCTGGAGCAGCACTGATCTCGGAGCAGCACAGATTTTAATAAATTTATTTAGGATTTATCTTTATCTTTATCTTTTGAATTATGATTTGGTTAATTAGGATTTAGATATGGATAGGCTTATCTTATCTTATCTTGTATTTGAATTTGAGTCATCCCTATCTTTTTATCCTGTATTCAAATTCAAACGAGGGTGGACAGGTCTATAAATACCACCCTTAGTCCTTTGTAAAAAAATTAGTTTGGTTAATAAAGAGTTTTTTTGAAAAGAGTTTTTCTTTTCGTTCATCCCATATGGGGAGGGTGAGAGGCCCATCTATCTTTCGCCTTTGGGCGTTGACGGGTGAGAGACCCTAGTCCTTCACCTTCGGATGTCGAGGGGTAAGAGACCCTAGTCCTTCACCTTCGGGCATCGAGGGGTGAGAGACCCTAGTCCTTCGCTTTCGAGCATCGAGGGGTGAGAGACCCTAGTTATCCCCTTTTTCCCGTCGAGTCCTCTCTAGGTTTTAGGAATTTTCCTTCATGACCCCAGGTAGCGATTTGGGTGGGATGCCCTAGGCGCATGTAGTGAGATGGGTGGGATGTCCTAGGCTACATGTAGTGGGATGGGTGAGATGCCCTAGAGGTGAGATGTCTCTCCATGAATATAACTTCCAAGTCCTAGAGTGTCTAATTTTTCTACCCTCTATCCCTATTTTTCCTTCGCCACCACCATTAAAAAATCAAAAAAAAAATTAAAAAAATAGGATACCCTAATCTTCGGTGACTTCTCAACTCATCGACGATCCTACCCTGATTCTGTCCCCCATCACTCTAACACACTTATAGCCTTGTATCAATTATAACAAACTATAATTTCTTAGTTTAGTCAAACCCTTATTTCCACACGGCCATGTTTGATAAATATTGTCCTTGTGTCAATCACAACAAAGCAACACCACCAATCATACCACAAAGCATAAAATGCACCAAGACAAATATCATATCAAACCCTAGAGTAGGCCTTGTGTTAATCTCAACAAATCTACTATAGTTTTTGACATGGATTTGGCTTAGCATGAAGGAAGGCAATTTTTAGTGTGCTTAATCAATTAGAATTTCCAGTTTAAGGTCTAGATATAACCAAACTAACCAGGTAAGTGAAAGAGATGAGGGGGTCCCCCTGTCGCTTTCCTGGGATACCAAATGAATTGGCCAGGTCAAACAAAGAAACCAATTAAAAATCTCATTCCCTTTACCTTCCTATAACCACTTGCCTAGACACCAATTTGCTAATCAAATCCTAAATGGATTTGCATCATAATTAACTTACACTATGACTAAATATAATTTATATAAGGACTTTGATGGTCTCAAACACATCTTGATTAAATCTACCAACATGCCACATATTCCAACAAATAAGCATATTAACCCTAATATGCATAACCAAAGCATGATTAAAACAACAATCCATTCATCTCACTTGTTCAAGGGATAAGGCCACAGCTATACCCCAACACATCATAGGAGATCCCATTGAATAGAAAGAGAGGGCCTTTAAATGATAGAAAAATACCCTAAGAGCCAATCATTGTTTGGGCCTTTTTTGTAAACTTCCAACTCATGCATGACATCATTATTTATAATAAAGGCATTTTATGCATCATATACTACTGTGTCATACTTTTGACTATGATGAACCCCAAAGAGTAGGACAATGGAATTAGGGTTATGATAAAATAACAATGAGACCTAATTCCTATAAATCCTAATCTATAATGTTCCTAGTCATTGGACCATCAATTCGGGGATCGATGAATCTAGTAAGACTGGCTTATCCTATGTATGCTAGTTGATGAGGGTGGTTGGTCTCACAGCCACTTGTGTAGAGATACTAATATAAGGATAAGGGTGCTCATTAGGTTATGAGTACACTGAACTGATCCGTATTGGGACTATCTTATGGAAGTCTTACCCCTTGTTAAAAGATAGGTCCTAGAGTAGAAGTTGTGCAAGTGATCTTCAGACCTGAGGTCACCATGGTTCCTTGTGCACACTAAGCCATACTTTGGTTCATACCCATTCATGGCATTGCAACATGTACGGGGTGTTCTTGGTATGGTGGAAGGTATACGAAGGATATGAGTGGACCAACAAGGAATTGATCAATCCTGGTAAGAGGATATGTTATCCCATGTAATCTCTTCGATGAGTGACTCAAGAAATCTTTGCAAAGTAGGATGAGATTAGAAGTGGCTTCTAATCAGTCATCAACTGAGTCCTCATGATCGAGCTGAGATTCGATATGATTAAGTGTTAGGGTTTGACATTTATCCTTACCCATCACTTAATCGGGATAATGGGAGATCAAAAGATTGAATTGCACGGTAACTTACTACTGAAGGGTATTTTGATAATTTCTATCAAATTCCTCATCTTTCGGGTAGGCATGACATATTGCTAGATGTCAATCTTGTATTTTTGGTTTTCATGAACTAATTGGATTGGTTTCATGAGTCAATTTGATGTGTGATTCGAATTGGACAATTAGGTGAGCCGATTTGACCTAATTAGGTCAATCGGGTTCGATCGGATCGAATCAGCTCAAACCTGAACCTACTGCTAGATAGATGTGGAACCCAATGGGTCACACACAATAGAAAGTAGGCCAAGGAAGTTACTCATGGTTTAATTAAGGTCATGGGATCCTAATTGGTGAGCCAGATTGCATACTAGCATATGTAGGCTAACCCAATTCCTAACCCAATTGGACTGGGTCTAGTTGCTTGCTAATTGGACTAACATAATTAAGGGAAACCTAAATTAGGTTGAGTCCTAAGTGTGGATAGCCAAATCAGAGCTTGATCTGATTTTATTTTGGACTTTTGGACGTTTTATTGAAGAGTCCATTTGAGATGGGACTCTAGATGCCAAAATGACACCTTGGCATTCAAAAAGGCCTAGAAGAGTCTATAGTCCTCTGATATGAAATATTTTTATATGGATAGAAAAAGGATTTAATGTTCTTTCTTTTGACACACATATTGCATATGCTTTGACTAGTCAAAGGTTGCATGGGGTGTAGATAAAGTTGACCAAAACATAAAGGGTTTCTTGGCGCCTCTTAGCGCGCGGGAAATGAAGGTGCGCATAGAAGGACAAAAGTCCTTCTGTAAATGAAACACTTGAGTGTTTCATTTCAGTGGGCACCTTCTCATCTTATCCCACGCCTCTTGGATATGTTTCACTGGTCAAGGCTTTTTGAAAGGGCAAGAAAAATGGATGGAAGCAAAAGCGCGTATGAAGAGACGCGTCTCTTCATGTGGCGCACACCCTGAAGCAGTGTCCTTCTGCTTTCAGGACTCTTCATATTCTCTGGTGTTTGGAGATTGAAGAGGCACCTCTTGGCTTCCCAGGGACAAGTACTTGCCATGTGGCAAGTCACAGATTGTCTAAGAAAATGGACGGATGCCAATATGTCTTTTGGTGCATGAAGAGACATATTGGATATGATTTTTCAGTCTTGAAAAATCATATATGATAACCTGTTGGAGGATATATCACACGCCCCTCTTAAAACTATAAATAGGGATAGTGATATGAGTTTCAAATCTTTTTCTTTTCACCGTAAAAAGATATTCTGAGTGTTCTTGCACTTCTCTCTCCCTCCTTAATTTAGGACAAGACTTGTCTTGTTAAGACAAGGTCTTTTCTACCAGGACAAGGCTTAGTTTTAGGACATAAGCCTAAGGAGTCCTAGAGGAGAGTTGTCCTAAAACCAAGAGTGGTTTAGGACTATGTCCAGAAAGCCCTACAGTAGGTTAGGGTGTTCTACAGTGGTCAAAGGTCAAAAGGCTGACAAAAGAGTCCTGTTGAAGCAAGCAACCACGGTAGGGATTCTTCCTTGGTACCATTCTCATGTGGATCACCATTGGAGGGCTTGCACTTGTGAGCCTCATGGAAAAGATTAGAATTCAGCAATCCAGGTATATATTCTGATTTCATTTATGTTTCGTTGATTGGTATTGCATAAGGGGCTCCTGGGAATTAGGGTTTTCTAGCCATATTAGGGTTCATGCTTAGAATTTTGTTTTGAAATTCACTTCTGCATGCTGCATGATATCCGGCACCTTGGGAGAATTCCCATCAGTGGTATCAGAGCCAGCCTTGTGGCATACCAATTATGAATCATTTTTGAAGTTCATGATTTTCACATATCGACTCGACCCGACTAGTATTCGAGCCGACTCGAACCCTGTCATGTCGACTCTACTAGAATCTTGTGATGAAAATTCATATTAGGGTTAATATGTCAGATTTCTAGTTTCTTCATGAAAAAGGCATGTTAATGCATTGATATGAAATTTTGCATAGTAGGGTAATATGTTTAATTTCTATTTCTCATGAAATGCATATTATCATTTCAAGATGAAATTATGCATGTTGATTGAACCAAGTAACTACTTTGGATTGGGGTTGTCATAGTCATCCAGTCATAGGAGTAATGTAGGGTGTAAAAAGTCCACTATGTCCATTCTATAGGTTTCCTATGGTGTGTAGGGGTGCAACTTTGTGGTAATTCCCATGAATGAGTGAGGTGAATGGTATTTTACATTAATCATGTCATGTTTTGCATATTAGGGTAATATGCGTGTTATCATGCTATGCATATTAGGGTAATATGCTTGTTGTCATGTAATGCTTTGCATATTAGGGTAATATGCTTGATGACATGAATGTTCTATATATGTTAGAGTTATATGGAATATGTTTATATTTGTTATAAACATAGTTATCATGTTTATGTTTATACTTGTAGTTATAAATTTAATTATCATGATAGTATTTAGAATGTGTTTTTGAGACCATCAAAGCCCTCATAAAAATCATATTTAGTCATAGTAAAAAAACTTAGTCATGATGCAAAACTGATTAGGGTTTGATCAGCTGATTGGTGTCTAGGCAAGTGGTTCTGGAAGGTAAAGGGAATAAGGTTTTTAATTGGTTCCATTGTCTAACCTGGCCAATTTAATTGGTGTCTAAGGAAAGCAACGAGGGGACCCCCTCACCCCTCCACTTACTTGGCCAATTTGGTCATATCTAAACCTTAACTTGAGAATGCTAATTGATTATATATACTATAATTTGCCTTCCTTCATGCTAAGCCAAATTAATATCAAAACTATAATAGGTTTGTTGTGTAACACAAGATCTACTCTAGGGTTTGATATGAAATTTGTATTGGTGCACTTAGTGCTTTATGGCATGGTTGAAATTGTTGCTTTGTTGTGTAACGCAAGGGCAACAATTTTCAATTATAGCTATATAGAAATGAAGGGTTTGACTAAACTAAGACATTATAGTTTGTTGTATAACATAAGACTATAAGTGTCTTAGAGGCAAAGATAATTGTTAAGAATTGCACGGGTTGCAATTGGAAAGTAAGTCCTACCTTTGAACTTATTAGTGTTTGTCGTGTAACACAAGGCACTAATGAGAAATTAGGATCTCAACCCCACTAAGGAAACTGGAAAGGTTTCTCGCTTACCATGGTTGAGGGTTATGGTATTTGAAGAAAATAGTGGGAGACATAATTAGATAGAAAGTCCTTATCCAGTTATGGATGTTATCTTGAGTGGTCTGCTGATATTGTTCTTTAATTAAATATAGGACATTTATTTTTATGGCTTCAAATTTATCATTGCATGGCATCTTGGATGCTAATAAGTTAACTAATTCAAACTATGTGGACTGGTTGAGGAAGAAGGCTGATGGAGTCTGTTCCCATTGTAGCATGTTTGGGCATTGGAAGAAGGATTGCAAGACTTGTCTTGCAAATGTGAAGCTAGATGCAAGTGGTGCATCTAGGGGTTTTGTACATGATACAAACCAATTTATCATTGAGTGAATCTATTTTTAATTCATGGGTATTGGATACCGCATGTGGATCACATATTTGTAAATCTTTACAAGGACTCCACAGAATTAGAAATTTGAAGAAAGGTGACTTCAAATTATATGGGGCAAGTGGAGAACCCATATATGCTGAAGCTATGGGCACCTATCTTCTGTTATTACCTTCAGGTAATATTGTAGGATTGGAAGAATGCTACTATGTGCCAAATATTGTAAGAAACATTATTTTTATACCCTTGTTGTTACAACAAGGATATGAAATAAGTGTAAAGAGTAGTGGCTGCTCTATTCTTTATAATAATAAAATATTTGGACATGGATCTTTTGTGAATAGTCTTCTAACTTCAGTACTCAATGATGAAATACTTCTTGTAGATGACAAGAAGAGAAAAAGAGATAATGTCAATGTCACATATCTCTGGCATTGCCGGTTAGGTCATATCATTGAGTCAAGGATAAATAAGTTAGTCAAAGAGGATTACTTTGACCCTGATGATTTTCAATCATTAGGAACTTGTGAGTCTTGCCTCAAAGGGAAAATGACCAAGTCTCCATTCACTGGATAAGGAGAAAGGGCAACTGAATTGTTAGGTCTTGTACATACTGATGTGTGTGGACCTATGTCAACTCAGGCTAGAGGAGGAATTCTTATTTCATCACTTTTATTGATGATTTATCAAGGTTCAATTATGTGTTTCTTATGAAACACAAGTTCGAAGCTTTTGATAAGTTTAAAGAATATCAGAGTATGGTTGAAAGACAAACTGGACTTAGTATTAAAGCTCTTCGGTCTGATCGAGGAGGGGAAAACTTGTCTAGTGAGTTTTTGAACCATCTCAAGGACAAAGGCATTATTTCTGAATGGACCCCTCCTTATACATCCTAGTTAAATGGAGTGGCAGAAAGGAGAAATCACACCTTGTTGGACATGGTGAGGTCCATGATGAGCTTCACAGATCTTCCTATTTCCTTCTGGGGACATGCCTTGGAGACTGCTGCATATATATTAAACAGGGTTCCATCTAAGTTAGTAAGTAGCACTCCATTTGAGTTATGGAATGGTAAAAGACCAAGTCTTAAGTACTTAAAGTTTTGGGGTTGCCATGCTATTATGTCAAGAATAACTTTGGACATAAGTTAAGTGCTAGGGTTGACAAGTGTAGATGGTTACCCAAAAAAAGGCAAGGGATACCTGTTTTATAATGCTACTGAGCAAAAGATAATTGTCAGTAGGCATGCTACATTCTTGGAACAAGAGTTTATCCAAGAAGGATGTAGTGATTCTTCTCTTGAGTTGTGTGAGAACAAAACCATCAAACCGATGGGCCTTCAAGTAAAGTTCCTCAACCAGAGGTTCTTGTGGATCAAGAACAGCCACAATACACACCTCTTCTCCAAAGGTCCGAGAGGGTGCAAGGAGCACCTCTCAGATATGGCTTTGTCATCGGTGATGAGAATGAAGCCAGTATCATACAGGATGATGATCCTGTCATCTATTTGGAAGCCGTCGAGAGTAGGGACTTCGACAAGTGGCTTGGTGCCGTGAAATCTGAAATGGACTCCATGTATTCCAATCAGGATTGGACCTTGGTAGATCCACCTGAAGGAATTAACCCGATAAGGTGTAAATGAGTATTCAGAAGAAGATTGGAGCAGATGGTCAAGTTGAGACCTATAAGGCTAGGATGGTAGCAAAAGGTTTTAGACAAAAATATGATGTAGACTATGATGAAACCTTTTCTCCAATAGCCATGCTCAAGTCCATTCAGATACTACTTGCCATAGCAGCATACCATGATTATTAGATCTGGCAAATGGACATAGAGACTGCTTTCCTCAATGAAAACCTCGAGGAAGAAGTCTATATGTCACAGCTAGAGGGGTTTGTCTCAAGTGGGAGACCAAACCAGGTATGCAAGTTAAAGAAGTCCATTTATAGACTTAAGCAAGCATCAAGGAGTTGGAACATCCATTTTGATGAAACAACCAAAGGATTTGGTTTTATCAAAAAATGTGGATGAACCATGTGTGTATAAGAAGACATGTGGGAGTGCCATTGTTTTCTTAGTTTTGTATATGGATGACATACTGATCATTGAAAATGATATCCTAATGTTGTAATTGGTTAAAGCTTGGTTATCATCAAAGTTTTCCTTGAAGGATTTGGGAGAACCATCCTATATACTGGGTATAAGGATCTATAGAGATAGATCCAAGAGGATGCTGGGCTTATCCCAATCTAGGTACATTGATTTAGTATTGAAGAGATTCAACATGGATGGAAGTAAGAAAGGTTACCAATGAGTCAAGGCATACAACTCTCTAAGAAGATGTCTCCTAAGACATCAGAAGAAAGAGAGATGATAGCTATGATTCCATATGCTTCAGCTATAGGATCAATTATGTATGCCATGTTATGTACCAAGCCTGATGTCGCTTATGTCTTGGGCATATGAGCAGGTTTCAAGAAGATCCAGGAGAGAATCATTGGAAAGCTATGAAAAATTTTCCTAAGTACCTAAGAAGGACTAAAGATATTTTTCTAATATACGAAGGATCTGAGTTAAAACTAGAAGGTTATACAGATTTTAGTTTTCAATTAGATTCAGAAGATAGAAAGTCCACATCGGGGTATGTCTTCATCCTGAATGGTGGTGCAGAAAGTTGGAAGAGTACCAAGCAGTCTACAGTAGCTGACTCGGTCACTGAGGCAGAGTACATAGCTGCTAGTGAAGCTGCAAAGGAAGCTATCTGGATGAAGAAATTCATCATGAAATTGGGCGTGGTTCCTAATGTACAATAGCCAGTACCATTATACTATGATAACACTGGGGCTGTTGCACAAGCTAAGGAACCAATGTCTCATCACAAGTCCAAGCACAGTCTAAGACGGTTTCACCTTATTCAAGAGATTATAGAAAGACAAGATGTTATCGTCAAACGAGTTGACACAAAGAACAATATAGCAGACCCATTCACTAAAGCATTAGCCGAGCAGCAGTTAGATCGCCACTTGGATTGTATGGGCATAAAGTATAAGGGCGATTGGCTTTAGTGCAAGTGGGAGTTTGATAGAAAAATGTCCTAAGAGCCAATCATTGTTTGGGCCTTTTTTGTAAACTTCCAACTCATGCATGACATCATTATTTATAATAATGGCATTTGATTCATCATATACTACTATGTCATATTTTTGACTATGATGAACCCCATAGAGTAGGGGAATGGAATTAGGATTATGATAAAATAACAGTGAGACCTAATTCCTATAAATCCTAATCTAGAATGTTCCTAGTCATTGGACCATCGATTTGGGGATCGATGAATCCAGTAAGACTATCTTATTCTATGTATGCTCAGTTGATGAGGGTGGTTGGTCTTACATCCACTTGTATAGAGACTCTAATACATGGATAAGGGTGCTCATTAGGTTATGAGTACACTGAACTGATCCGCACTGGGACTATATTATGAAAGTCTTACTACTTGTCAAAAGATAGGTCCCAAAGTAGAAGTTGTGCATGTGATCTTCAGACCTGAGGTCGCCATGGTTCCTTATGCACACTAAGCCATACTTTGGTTCATACTCATTCATGGCATTGCAACATATACGGGGTGTTTTAGGTATGGTGGAAGGTGTGTACGAAGGATGTGAGTGGACCAACAAGGAATTGATCAATCCTGGTAAGAGGATATGTTATCCCATGTAATCTCTTCGATGAGTGACTCAAGGAATCTTTGCAAAATGGGATGAGATTAGAAGTTGCTTCTAATCAGTCATCAGCTAAGTCCTCATGATCGAGCTGAGATTCGATATGATTAAGTATTATTCGATATGATTAAGTGTTAGGGTTTGACATTTATCCATACCCATCACTTAATCGAGATAATGGGAGATCAAAAGATTGAATTGCATGGTTACTTACTACTAAAGGGTATTTTGGTAATTTCTATCAAATTTTTCATCTTCCGGGTAGGCATGACACATTGCTAGATGTCAATCTTGTCTTGTGGGTTTTCATGAACTAATTGGATTTGTTTTATGAGTCAATTCGATGTGTGATTCGAATTGGACAATTAGGTGAGCGGATTTGACATAATTAGGTCAATCGGGTTCGATCGGATCGAATCGGCTCAAACATCAATCTACTACTGGCTAGATTTGGAACCCAATGGGTCACACACAATAGAGAGTAGGCAAAGGAAGTTACTCATGATTTAATTAGGATCATGGGATCCTAATTGGTTAGCCAGATTGCATATTAGCATATGTAGGCTAACCCAATTCCTAACCCAATTGGATTGGGTCCGGTTGCTTGCTAATTGGGCTAACCTGATTAAGAAAAACCTAAATTAGGTTGTGTCCTAAGTGGGGATAGCCAAATCAGAGCTTGATCTAATTTTATTTTGGACTTTTGGACGTTTTATTGAAGAGTCCATTTGAGTTGGGACTCTAGATGCCAAAATGACACCTTGGCATTATAAAAAGCCTAAAAGAGTCTATAGTACTCTGATCTGAAATATTTTTATATGGATGGAAAGATGATTTAATGCTCTTTCTTTTGACACCCATATTGCATATGCTTTGACTAGTCAAAGGTTACATGGGGTGTAGATAAAGTTGACCACAACATAATAGGTTTCTTGGCGCCTCTTGGAGCGCGGGAAATGAAGTTGCACATAGAAGGACAAAAGTTCTTCTGCAGATGAAACACTTGAGTGTTTCATTTCAGTGGGTGCCTTATCATCTTATCCCACATCTCTTGGATATGTTTGACCGGTCAAGGCTTTTTGAGAGGACGTGAAAAATGGATAGAAGCAAAAGCGTGCATGAAGAGACGCGTCTCTTCATGTGGCGCGCACCCTGAAGCAGAGTCCTTGTGCTTTTAGAACTCTTCATATTCTTTGGTGTTTGGAGATTGAAGAGGTGCCTCTTGGCTTCCTAGAGACTGGTACTTGCCATGTGGCAAGTCACAAATTGTCTAAGAAAATTGACGGATGCCAATATGTCTTTTGGTGCATGAGGAGACATATTAGATATGATTTTTCAGTCTTGAAAAATCATATCTGATAACCTGTTGGAGGACATGTCACACGCCCCTCTTAAAACTATAAATAAGGGTGGTGATATGAGTTTCAGATCTTTTTCTTTTCACCGTAAAAAGATATTCTGAGTATTCTTCCACTTCTCTCTCCCTCCTTAATTTAGGACAAGACTTGTCTTTTAAGACAAGGTCTTTTCTACTAGGACAAAGCTTAGTTTTAGGACATAAGCCTAAGGAGTCCTAGAGGAGGGTTGTCTTAAAACCAAGAATGGTTTAGGACTATGTCCAGAAAGTCCTACAGTAGGTTAGGGTGTCCTACAGTGGTCAAAGGTCAAAAGGCTGACAAAAGAGTCCTGTTGAAGCAAGCAACCTCGGTAGGGATTTTTCCTTGGTACCATTCTCATGTGGATCACCATTGGAGGGCTTGCACTTGTGAGCCTCGTGGAAAAGATTGGATTTCAATGATCCAGGTATGTATTCTGATTTCATTTATGTTTCGTTGATTGATATTGCATAAGGGGTTCATGGGAGTTAGGATTTTCTAGCCATATTATGGTTTCATGCTTAGAATTTTATTTTGAAATTCACTTCCGCATGCTGCATGATTCCCGGCACCCTGGAAGAATTTCCATCATTAAACCCTACTTATCTCCTATTATTGGGAATAGTTTTCCAAATCCAATTATCTAGGCTGTATGCGGTTGTGCTATTTTGTAATTGTATGTGATTTTTTTTAAATGAATAAAAGTTATTCTTTTGGCTATTCATCACATGTGCATTTTCCTGAAAAGAACTCTTGTATGATGGAGTCCTTAGAACTACATTATATTTGATATAGAGAGGATATATGGAGCAGTTCTTAAATTGGTTCACAACCAAATGATACATTATTATAGGACGACGATGTATCAAGTGTAGGTTGTTGTAGGTCACATTGGTTGGATGTCCTCTTAACCAAGGAGTGTAGAGACACTGATGTTATATACAGGTAAAATACATGACATCTCACTGAACGTGACCAACTGCAGAGATTCCTTCTTGCCAAAGGGTTGCTCGTGAGGGATATGGGTATATGTGTCCCTCAGACCTGAGGTCACCATGGTAGCTTGCAAGCAACTCACTGTACCTTGGTGCTGGACTACTTGGATTTCTAATCTGGTGATGGAAGGTTTTTTGGGTACAGTCAAATGCTTGTCGAGTGGTGGTGGATCAAGATGGGATTGACCCCTCCAAATGGTTTGGAGTGAATGACTCACTATGTCTCAATTTAGTAAAACCTTGGCCAGGGTAATTCTTGTGAGGATTTCATAGAACTTGTAAGGTTGAGACACGATCTGGATGTACTAAATTAGGGTTGACAGTCAAACCCTAGGTCATCTTGAGCATTTGAGGTCAAAGAAATGAATTATGCGGTAACCATATGCTAGGAATTCTACAGAGTTGCTATGCAATCTTCGACCTGTCCAGATGTTGGGTATCATGCTAGATGATGACTTTGACTGGTCTTGAAAGTGTCCAGTGCTACCGGCTTAGTGTTTGAACCTATGGGGTTACACACCATAAGGGTTTCTACCTGATCTAAAGGCTGATCGATGATTATGAATCGTTTGGCATCACCGGGGGTCAATATGATGACCATGATCCAAGTGTCGACACTTTGGAGTATCGACACTTTGAAGTGTCGGCACTTCCATGTGTCGACACTTGCTTGTGACGAGGATTTTTTTTTTTACTAATTTGATTAGTGAATTTTGGAGGACTTATTTTGTAATATGATTGCAACCTGATGGGTTAAGCCAAATGTGATTTGGCTTAGGATCAAATTTGATTTGATTTTTCATGCTCTCTTCTCTTAAAAAGATTTAAATTTGAATTTCAAATTCAAATTTCAAATCTTGGCTAAAATTGGCTCCAAGATTTTTATGGAATGCATTATTTGGCATTTAAGCCTAGAGCTAATTTTGTTTAACCCTTAACCCTCTCCCCCAATCACTCCATCTTCAATATCTCTCTCCCTCTTCACTGCCACCATAAATAAGTGTTATTGTAGGGCTAGCAAAAAGGATGACAAGCTGAGCTTTTGTAAGAGAGAAAGAAAAGGATTCTTTAGAGTGGGATTTGAGAGGATTATGGTTTTGGGTGTGAGCCTACCTAGCAATCAAGCTAGGGTTTGGGAAGTGAGAGTTGGTTGGGAAGGGTTCCACTTCCACTTCTCCTCATAAGAAGGTCTTGCAGGTCCAAGGAAGGAGAAGATTTTCTTCCAGGATCATGAAAATCTAGCACTCCAAGGAAGTTGATTGGGGTCGAGCCCTGGTGTGAACTACCCATAGAGGCCAGACACTTGTGCAGCTCGGCATCTCTTCATCACCTCTATCCAATGGTTTAAAGGTAATGTACCTTTCTCTTGGTCTCATGTGATCAGATCTAAAGCATGAAATTGTTACATGCTTTTTCTTTTTGTTGCTTATAGTATCCTTTGCATACACTTTTATTATATTGGGTCCTGTTGCAGGTAGATTGGTAGATCGGCTTGATCGATCTACCAAGCCTTCCGCTATTCTTTATTTTAAAATAATTTTAAAATACAGTTTGCTTGTACTGCTTCACTTTCACCTATGACTGGATAGCCATGGTAACTAAACCAATTTGAAACAGTTACTAGGACACACATATGTAATATGAACCAATCATGCAAAAGTCATAGCAAAGAAAGCAATTAGCACTAAAATGACTACTAATTGCTTGAATCAAGATGGGTCTGATACTACTGTTGGGTTCATGCGGACACAATGAAAGACTGTATTTCAAAAATTTTTATTATTGAACCCCTAATCAGCCAGAACCCTAGATCCAAGGATCACTTGACCATGACAACTAATAAATCATAACTTTAGGGTTATAGAGTGATACGGCTATATCCATTGACATGGAGTCCATCTGGATGCTGGTTGCCAGCTGGCAGGTGAAGGTGCTTCCTGAGCATGGTGTCCAAGCGAGGAGCCGAAGTGAGCCCCCTACCGAGGTCAGCTCCCGGCTGGGGTCAAGCTTATACTACCACCAACTGAAGGAAGGAGGATGATAGAGTACAAATCATGGCAGGAAAGGAGGTTGTCTTCACCAAGACCCCGTCGCTAGGATGGTATGACTGATAGGCGACGGCTCGCTGGCTGAAGCCTTCGGAAGGAGACGCCTCATCGGAGCACCAAGATCCCCTTAGGCCTCTGTTTACACCAATCATGAAGGAACGCCCCATTCGAGGTGTGGCACCCCTAAACCTACCATCTGCATCACCTACAAGAAGAAGGTCACGCTATAGGATTCAAACCCTGGGCGGCCGCCCACATACCAATGCTCTGCCAAGCTTTCCAAAACATGACGACCAACTAAAATGTCAGAGCTAGCGATATAACTCCTTACCATATAGGGAGAAAGGGGAGCTCATGCACAGTCCCCGAATGCTACCAAATCTCTCCCTTTGGACTCCCCCAAAAGGAGAACATTTGGGAAGCAAGGTCAAGGGGCAATCTTGCCTCTCTATAACAAACTTCAAGGGGCCTTCGAATAAAGGAAGAGGACAAGGAAGCAAGGGGTAAGCGAGGTAATCATTGGCACATAGAAGGGGAGAGCAAACCAGATGAAATGCTCTTAGGTTACCAAGAAATTCATCAGAAGAAATTCACGGACATAGCCAACCCTGCTCAGGCTCTCCTTCTCGGCTGATACTCCTTTCTCACTTTCTTTTCTCTAAAAGATAACCTCAGAATGTGGAGACCTCATCGGGATCCATCGAGGGAGATCTATTCTTTTGGATCATCCACTGACTTGATCGTCAGAGTGCCCCCACTGGAATCCTCGACCCGGGTCTCTTTTCTTTTGCAGGACCATGTACGCGTGCAGGATTCTAAACGAGGAGGTCAACGCCCGATGCCACATCGGAGCTACAAGCCATGATGGTCCAGGTGGTAACAGATTGGTGCACCAGGTTTGGGGGGTATGCAAAAACATCAATCAAACTAGACCCCCCACCATAAAAGAAGCTCCATTTGAGGCATGGTGGTGACACGCACGTGGAAAGCCTCCACCAGCCACGTAGGAGGTCCTCCTTCTTATGGAGGCCCACGCAGCCCAAAGGGGGAGCTCCCCGCTCCATTGCAATTGCTCTGGGTGGATATTCAGCTCATCATGCTTGCTCAGCAGATGCAGACTCTGACCATGGTCGTGCAGTAGTTACAACATTAGCACCGGTCCCTGGCCACCCAACAATAGCTAGAGAACCCCGCAGCCCTAGCCGCCCGACCCTGCGGCAGCTTGCACTCCTTCCAAGGCAGGCAACCACAACCATAGGACATGACTGATCCCCGGGATAGCCTCCAGACCTTGGCAAAGCGATAGAGAAGCGGGTGGTCGATCAGGAGAGCCAGTCCCCAGTCTTAAAGCGTGCCACCCTCAAGCACTGTAGATGCTACCAAAGCAAGGGCCCCCATCATGCCCCTCCTCAGCAGTCACCTCCATCCTCTCCAATAGCCTTAGCGAAAAGTTCCACTGATAAGGCTATCAGGCACATGGCAGAGAAGCACTTGGAAGAACAAAAGTGTAGGCTGGCAAAACTATCCCACCAGTTCGCTAACATGCAAGACTCCTCCCGCGAGCTAGTAAACCAAGATGCCCAACAGCTCTTCTCCCAAGAGATCCATAAGGGGCCGATCCCAAGTCGGTTCTGCATACCCCAAGTGGATCCCTATGATGGGACTACTGACCCCCTGGATCACCTGGAGAGCTACAAGGCTCTCATGAGAGTCCAGGGGAAAATAGACACCCTCCTCTACTTAGCCTTCCCCGCTGCTCTTTGAAAGGCTGCTCGAGTCTGGTTCACTCACCTCGAACTTGAGAGCATCAATTCCTCGATGAAGCTGGAAAGAAAGTTCGTGGCACACTTCGACACTTACCGGAAGGTGCCACAAGAAGCCGATAGCCTTCTCTCCATCAGGCAATAGGACCACAAGTCCTTGTGAGACTATGTGGCCTGCTTCATGGTCTCCGTACTGGAGATCTATAATCTGGACGAGCCCATCGCCATGCTGGCACTGAAGAGAGGGCTTCGGACTTCCCACTTGGCCTACTCCCTGGACAAGAAGTGATGTACTCTGACCAAACCATGAGAGAGCTAAATGGGAAGCCTTTGGAGAAAAAAACCCCAGGAGAAGCCCTAGGGGCATGCAAGCCCGGGCCAAACCTGAGTTTCCAAGAGAGGCCCAAGCTAAAGAGCGGTCCCATTCTGGAAAAAACATATACTCTTCTCCTTGCCCCGAGGTCGAAGATTCTCATGAAGATTGAGGATGAGCACTACTTGCATCGCCCTCTTCCACTGGGGCCACCCAGTGGCCACGACAAGATAAAATACTGCCGGTTCCACGGTGACCATAGCCACGACACCGAGGAATTCTGCCACCTCAAAAGAGAAATCAAAGATCTAAAAAGGAGGGGCTACCTCAAAAAGCTCGTGGGGGGCAAGACCCCGATGGAGCCTCAGGCACTTGTGGCCTTTCCTCCTGTCCCTGTAGTTGATAATCGATCCACCGAGAAGCCTATGGGTATGATATGTTGCGGGACAAACTCTCTCCAGACTGGGAAGGTCCTTATGAAATAGTCGAAAGCCTTCCCCCTGGATCCTATTACCTCGCCGAACTTGATGGCGCCCAGTTCACGTGGGCCTGGAATGATAAAAGTCTAAGGACATACTACCAATAATTTAAGGCTCCCTCCTTTCAATAAAAGATTCCTTTCAGTGCAACGTTGTCTTTGCCTTGCAGGAAAACCATCACCCGACCCCAGGCCTCGCGATCCAAGCCGAGAAACTCTTGAAACCCCGCACCTGCTACCGTGGCCACAATCCAGAGATGTCAATGAGATGCCCCAAAAGTTCTGCCATCTTCCGTCTGACTCACAGTTTGGCGCCTTAAGCTTGGAAACTTATGAAGCCTGGCACCTCAAGCTCGAAAACTTATGAAGCCTAGCACCTTAAGCCCAGAAACTTATGAACCCGGCACCTCAAGCCCAAAAACTTATGAAGCTCGGCACCTTAAGCCCGGAAATATACAAAGCCCAGCACCTTAAGCCCAAAAACTTATGAAGCCCGGCACTTCAAGCTCAGAAATTTACGAAGCCCGGTACCTTAAGCTTGGAAACTTATGAAGCCCGACACCTCAAGCTTGGAGACTTACAAAGCTCGGCATCTTAAGACCGGAAACTTATGAAGCTCGGCACCTCAAGCCTGAAAACTTATGAAACCCGACACCTTAAGCCTGGAGCCTCAGTGCCCCGCACCAAAGCTGGGAAACTATTGAAACCCCGCACCTACTACCATCCTCACCATCCGAAGATGTCAACGGGACATCCCAGAAGTTCCACCATCTGCCGTCTGACTCATAGCTCGGTACCTCAAGTCGAGAAACTCCTGAAGCCCCGCACCTACTGTCATCATCACAGTTTGGAGATGTCAGTGGGACACTCCAGAAGTTTCACCATCCATCGCCTGACTCATAGCTCAGCATCTCAAGTTGGGAAGCTCTTGAAGCCCTGCACCTGCCACCGTCCTCATAGTCCGGAGATGTTAGCAGGACAGTCCAAAAGTTTTACCATCTGCCACTTGACTCACAGCTCAGCACCTTAAGTCGGGAAACTCCAGAAGCCCCGTATTCAACCCACTGGACCGCCAATTCAGTGATGGCAAAGTAGGGCACTCCTGAAGGCCCACACTCCATCGAGCAGACACAGAACTAGTAAGGACAATTTTGAGACTCCTCAAGTTAAGTGCCCCAACTTGATGGTCTCGTAGGGTCGCTCAGGCCCCACTTAAGCCATCCATCAGCTCTTGGCTTGACTGGAGAGTTCCTAAGATAAGAAGCTACTAAAGAGGTTCGAGGTAACCATAAAAATGAGAACTCAGTGAAGCAAGAAGGACTTCATTGATATTGCATGAAAAAGATACATCATCTTGACCCCCGATAGGCCAGGCGGTCCCAAATAGATTATGGAAGGAAATCGAAGCCTATCACTTCGCAGGCTCCTTCCCGGGATGACGGGTAGGTGCGCCGGCATCCCCTTGGGCCTCTACAACCCTCACCGGTGGGACTTCCTCAGCGACAGGAGCAGGCTCCTCCTCAGCCATGGCAGTAGGAGTCATAGTTCTCCTTGAGCCTCCACCAAGGCTGCCCGAGACCATAACCTAGTCTAGCTTCAGCTCTGGGAAGAGCTGGGCCACCAGAGATCTATAGACCCCGAATCCTTTAACGAAGGAATCCATGGACGCCTCTCGGACTTCCTCATAAAACGTCACCGAGGCCCTGAACATGGGCACTACCTTGATGGCCTCCTTCTTGGCAGCCTCCATCAGAGCCACCACCCCTGTGGCTCTCTCCTCGGTTGCTGACAGCCGAGCTTGCATTGCCTCCAGCTGTGCTCGGAGGCCACTCCTTAGCTCTTCCACTTGGGCAGCTTTGGCTTTGAGCTCCCCTGCCTGGTGGGAAGCCCGATCCCTTTCTTAGGCCAAGGATACTTCGAGGTCCCTAACATGATTTTCGGCATCGACCACCTTGGCTTGGACGACCTTATCCTTCTCCTCCAAGGCCCGGGTCTTATTAGTTCGCTCTTGGGCCTCAACAGCTAGCAACACCCTTTCCTGCTCTCGCTGGGCATCTCTCTTTTCCCACTAGGTGCAGTAGTCATGGATGAGAAGAATGTCGATCCCGATCTGCACAATCAAAGGTGTTAGCTATGGCAACCAGACTAAAGCAACAGAAAAGAAAAAGACTATTATGAAGAGGAGGGAAAGGGTGACAAGAAGGGCCTCCAATAGCATCCTACCTCCCCTCTCGCAGTGATCGCGCGACTGGACCGTGAAATCCATCATGCGCTTTGCAAGCATGAGATCCTGGGTGACCACCGAGTTTGGTTTCACCCCAAGTGCTGCCCTCTAGATAGCAGCCCTCCTCGGTGTTGGGGGCGTCACCACATTCATGGGAACCACCTCCAAAGGCATCTCATGTAGCAGGGGGAGTTCGTTGCCATGGATGGTGGCATCATCGGTGGTCACTCCGCCACCCTTTCTCCCTCCATATCCACCTCGATGATTGCGGTAGGCTAGACCGCAATGGTAGTAGCCAGCCTGGCCTGTGCACCCGTGCCAGGTTCTTGGGTCGGAGCTAGGCTCGCTACCCCGAAGGCTCGAGGGCCGGCTCGATCGCTTGCCCCGTAGGGCCAAAAATTGAAGTAGGCCCCGCCCATTGGCTAGCTCGGCTCGGGCCCTCTTTGGTGGAGCCTCCCTGGGCCCGGATGATAGGCCTCTCTTTTGGGAAGATTCCAAAAGCTATCCATTGAGAACTTCATTCCTGTAGGAAGAAGAAGATAAAGGTTAGCAGTAGACCGAAAAGGACTCATGGAAGAAGAGATATCCCTCCAGACTCACCTAGCCCCTGGATTGGACTGATCCCGATGTCGAATAGGTTCTGTTGGGGATCCGGTGCACCGCAGCGGAAGTGTAATTTCAAAAGGATGAAATTTGTACCATAATCCCTTATCCAAGATCTCCTTATTCAGGATTAAAACATATAATAAACATACAAACTTACATTGTTAGAATTAGGGTACCAACCTGTAATCGCTAATTCCAACAAAATTTGATGTTGAAGTGGCTGATTGATTTCATCAGGCATCCAAGTGTCCGCCCTCCGATGGTGATCCACACAGAGCAATGATCAAGACAACTCTATCTTCTTTTCAATGGTTCCTTCTATTGAGTTCTTCTTCCTAGAACTCAATTGCTTGGACTATGGCTTGAATTCCTCCACACAAGAGCTTGCCTCCCTTTCCTTGACCTCTTCTCCTCCTTCCACTAAGACCTTGGTCCTTTAGACACCCTTGTATTGAAGAAAAGACCTTGTCCTAAGAGGACATAGGCTTGTCTTAAGTTGGAGGAGAAATTAAGACAATGATGTCTTAATGTAAGAAAGAAAGGAACAAATCAGAACTTCTTTCTTTCCTTTACCGTCGGAGACTTTTACT
Source organism: Areca catechu (assembly GCA_021397845.1). Classification (NCBI taxonomy): domain Eukaryota; kingdom Viridiplantae; phylum Streptophyta; class Magnoliopsida; order Arecales; family Arecaceae; genus Areca; species Areca catechu. The sequence continues at coordinate 62,428,278 of CM038044.1, read as the reverse complement.
CTTATTCTTGTTCAGTAGCAGAGTTTCGATAGAGGTGTACTCTGTAAAGGAAACAGTGCAAGAGCAAGAAAAGAATAAAAGAGTCTTCAGGAGAGGAAGAAAGAAAAACATTTTATCCAGAGTTCTGATTTTTCATGCGCCTTAAATAGTTTTCAGAGAGGTGCCTTCAAAACTCTCCATAAACTCCTTCCCACACATTTCTCAATTTCTCACACCCCTTCCCACTTTCTCATGGCCCTTCAGATTAAATCCCACGGCCTTTCTTAAAGAAAAAGCTGCGGTGTTTTAAAAAGAAAGGGGTCGTGACTTTTCATCTCCGAAGAGATGTTATTTCGCGCGCCCGGGAAGAGTTAGCATTTTTCTTCTTTCTTAAAAACTTTCCAGCCGTTTGATTCCCATCCAAGGGAACACAAGTGAGGCTCTAATTCTTAAGAAAGGAGGCCGCCCCAAATAAAATCATCGGAGAATTAAGTGGGGCACGCCAAGAGTCCATGCGCCATGGACTCTTCCAAATGGCGTGCCAAGAGTCCATATGCGCATGGACTCTTGGCATTTGGCGTGAAAATGCAAGGGGGGTGGGTGGGGAGGCTAGCCAAGTTACATGGCTAGCCAATAGGGTTAGCCATAATCCCAATTAACTCAATTAGGGTCTAATTAGGTCCAATTTGAATCCAATTTGAACCAATCCGGAACCCTAATTTGAATCCGATTCGAATAGAAGCTAGTGTTTGCAACACCTGCTAGAGTGTTATCCTGCAAAGATGATTTAATTCCAAATTAAACTCTTGATCAATCCTCTAAAGTGTGTGACCCATTGGGTTCCACATCTAGCCAGCAGTGGGTTCAAATACAAGTTGACCTAATTTGATTGGAACTCTTTCTAATCGATTTAGGTCAAACCGGGCTTACCCGATTTGATCAATTAGGACTTTTCCTAATAAATGATCTTTGAATTTGATCAACCCACAAGACAAGATTGACGTCTAGCAACGTTTCATGTCTACCCGGAAGATATGGAAATTCTGGTGAAATACCAAACATACCCTTTAGTAGAGAGTTACCGTACAATTAAATCTATCGATCAGCCTGCACCCAAAAATATAATTATGGATATGGATATATGTCAAATCCAATATTATATTAATTTCTATCTCAATCTTATATCGATGATTCAATTATCTTGATATTAGAAACCATCTCTAATATCTTTACTTTGATCAAAGATTCCCTGAATCATCATCCGATTATTAACTAGCTGGATGCAATCTCATCTTACTAAGAGTGATCGATTCCTTGTTGACCTACTCATTACCTTCATATCCAATTCACCATTGCCAGTATCAATCCTGTGCATGACTCAGTGTCATGATTAGGATTGAACCAAAGAATGGGTTCATGTACATAAGGTACTTATGCCAGTCTCAGGTCAAAAGATTACTTGTACCACTCCCACTATGAGAACCTTCTATTGACATGTAGCTAAGACTCCATTAGATGTTCTCAAGTTGGATCATATTAGTGAACTCATTCTCCAATGAGCACCCACATCCCAGTATTAGTGTCATATACAAGTGACTGTGAGAGCAGTCACCCTTTCCAGTATACATGGGATGTACTATTCTTACCGGAAAACCCTGATCCCCTACTCAGGGTTCCTTTGACTAAGAATACTTTAGATTAAGGTTTTAAGATTTTAGGTCTCACTGGTATGATCTCATCATAACCCTAAAATCATAGCCCTAATCTATGGGGTTCATCATATAATATAAACACAGCGTATGATGAAAAATAATGCCTTTATTTAGAAAATTGTAAATTACAATGGTTTGGGAGATACTACATAGATTGGCTTGTAGGGCATATCCCTTTCAATCTCCCACTTGCACTAAAGCCAATCGCCTTTAAATCTTAATCCCATACACTCGAGGTGGCGATCAAAATCTCGCTGTGGTAGAGCCTTAGTGAACGGGTCTGCTACATTATTCTTTGTATCAACTCTATTTATGTAGACATCTTGTCTCTCTACTATTTCTCGGACAAGATGGAAGCATCTCAGAATGTGCTTGGACTTATGATGAGCTCTTGGTTCCTTAGCTTGAGCAACAGCCCCAGTGTTGTCACAGTAAAGTGGCACTGGGTTTTCAATTTCAGGAACAACACCCAACTCTGTGATGAACTTCTTCATCCAGACTGCTTCCTTGGCGACTTCACTAACAGCTATGTATTCTGCCTTTGTGGTCGAGTCAGCTACAGTCTGCTGCTTGGTACTCTTCCAACTCACTGCTCCACCATTTAGGGTAAAAACATATCCTGAAATGGATTTGCTATCATCAGGGTCTGATTGAAAACTAGAATCAGAATAAGCTTCTAGTTTAAGATCAGAACCACCATAAACCAGAAAAATATCCATAGTCCTTCTTAGGTACTTAAGAATATTTTTAACTGCTTTCCAATGATCCTCTCCTGGATCAGCCTGAAACCTACTGACAATGCCTAAAGCATATGCCACATCAGGCCTAGTACATAACATGGCATACATTATGGACCCTATTGCCGAAGCATAGGGTATAGAATTCATTCTATTTCATTTTTTCAGGTGTCTTAGGAGACATCCTTTTAGAAAGATGTATGCCTTGACTCATAGGAAGATAACCTCTTTTACTTCCATCCATGCTGAATCTTTTTAGCACTAAGTCAATGTACCTAGATTGGGATAAACCTAGCATCCTCTTAGATCTATCTCTATAGATCTTAATACCTAGTATATAGGATGCTTCTCCCAAATCTTTCATGGAAAACTGGTTTGATAGCCAAACCTTGACTGATTGCAACATCGGGATATCATTCCCAATGAGGAGTATGTCATCTACATACAGAACCAAGAAGACTATGGCACTCCCACTAGTCTTCTTATAAACATAGGGTTCATCCACATTTTTGATAAAACCAAACCTTTTAATAGTTTCATCAAAGCGGATGTTCCAACTCCTTGAAGCTTGCTTTAATCCATAAATAGATTTCTTTAGCTTGCATACTTGATTAGCTTTATTTTTTGAAATAAAACCTTCTGGCTGTGACATGTAGACTTCTTCCTCAAGGAAACCATTGAGGAATGCAGTCTTCACATCCATCTGCCAGATCTCATAATCATGATATGCTGCTATAGCAAGTAAAATCCGTATTGATTTGAGCATGGCAACAGGTGAGAATGTTTCATCATAATCAATTCCCTGTTTTTTGTCTAAAACCTTTAGCCACTAGTCTGGCTTTATAGGTTTCAACTTGGCCATCAGCCCCAATCTTTTTCTTATAGACCCATTTGCACCCAATAGGATTAACACCCTCTGGTGCATCAACCAAAGACCATACTTGGTTTACATACATAGAGTCTATTTCGGATTCCATGGCTTCTTGCCATCTATCTGAATCAGTACTCAAGATAGCTTCCGTATAGGTCAGAGGTTCATCATTTTGAATGACTTGGGCTTCATTATTTTCAATAATAAATCCATACCTCTCCGGTGCCCGTGGCACTCTATCAGACCTACGGGGAGGAGTTTTGTATTCTGGTTCTGTCCTAACTATATATTCTAATGGTTGAGAATTGTCTATCTGTGTTTCTTGTACTTCTCCAAGTTCAATAGTTCTACCATTGCCCTTTTCTAAAATGAACTCCTTTTCTAGAAAAGTGGCATGCCTGCTGACAAAAATCTTTTGTTCAGTAGGATGGTAGAACAGATATCCTCTACCTTCTCTAGGATATCCTACAAATAGACATTTATCCGCTCTAGGTTCCAACTTATGTCCAAAATTTCTTTTAACATAAGCTGGACATCCCCATACCTTGAAATATTTAAGATATGGTTTCTTTCCACTCCAAATTTCATATGGAGTACTAACAACGGATTTAGAAGGTACCTTGTTCAGAATGTAAACAACAGTTTCTAGGGCATGACCCCAGAAGGAAATGGGTAAATTTGTGAAGCACATCATGGATTGTACCATATCTAATAAGGTACGATTCCTCCTTTCAGCTATACCATTTAGCTGGGTGTATAAGGAGGGGTCCATTCAGAAAGAATTCCATTAACTTTAAGATAGTCTAAAAACTCCGTGGATAAGTATTCTCCTCCTCGATTAGAACGAAGAACTTTAATACTTTTCCCGGTTTGTTTTTTGACCATACTTTGATACTCCTTAAATTTATCAAAGGCTTCATATTTATGTTTCATAAGATACACATATCCGAACCTAGATAAATCATCTGTAAAAGTGATAAAATATGAGTATCCTCCTCTAGCCTGAGTTGTCATTGGACCACATACATCAGTATGTATAAGTCCTAATAACTCAGTTGACCTTTCTCCATGTCCAGTGAATGGAGTCTTGGTCATCTTACCCATGAGACATGATTTGCAAGTTCCTAATGATTCATGCTCATAAGGATCAAGGAATTTTTCCTTGTATAACTTGCTTATCCTAGACTCATTAACATGACCAAGTCGATGATGCCAAAGTAAAGTATCATTAAAGTCTTTTCTTTTCCTTTTATAATTGACATGAAAAATACTATCATTGGAAGAAAGAGTTAAGAGCCCATTGCTAAATATGCCAGAACAAATAATTTTATTAGATAACATTATCGAGCAACCAGTGCTCGTTACATCCATTACATATCCTTGTTTTAATAACAAAGGAATAGATATAATGTTCCTAATAATCTTTGGCATATAGTAACAATTTTCTAACTCCAAGATCTTCCCTGAAGGCAACTTCAGAATGTAGGTCCCTACAGCTTCTGCTTGGATGATATCACCACCAGCACCATAGAGATTGAAGTCGCCTTCCTTCAATACATTAAGCTTGTGGAGGTCCTGCAAAGATTTGCATATATGGTAACCACAAGCAGTATCCAATACCCAAGTATTTGATATAGATGAATTTAATGTCAATATAGTATGTATCTCATACATACCTTTTGGTGCATCTGACGCACCAGGCTTCACAGTTGCAAGGTAAGCCTTGCAATTCCTTTTCCAATGTCCTGCTTTGCCACAAAAGAAACAGGTTGACTGTTTTGAGGCCTTCTTTCCTTTCTTGTTCTTATTGATGCCACCCTTAGGATTTAGCCTCCTACTAAAATCCTTTTTGCCTGATTTCTTCTTATTGGTCTTATCAACAAGAAGAAGTGGAGCCTTTTCTTTCTTAACGTGGCTCTCTACTGTTTTTAACATATTTAACAGCTCAGGCAAGGAAGTGTTCAGTTTGTTCATGTGATAATTCAAGACAAATTGAGAAAATGACTCCGGGAGTGATTGCAGGATTAAATCCTGATTCAGCTCCCCATCCATAATAAACCCTAATTGACCCAATCTGGTGATTAAGTCAATTACCTTCAGGACATGATCCTGAACGGATGTACCCTCTATCATCCTAGCATGGAATAACTGCTTAGATATTTCGTATCTAGCAGTTCTGCTTTGTTCTCCATAAAGCTCTTTTAAATTGAGCATTATGGATTGAGTATCCATGCTTTCATGCTGCCTCTATAACTCATTGGTCATAGAGGCCAGTATGATATACTTGACAGTGAGGGAGTCATTCTGCCACATTTTGTATGTGGCCATATCTTCCTGTGTGGCATCATCCCCTAGTGGATTAAGACTAGGGGTATCAAGAATATAAGAAAGTTTTTCTGAACTCAGTACAATCTTTAATTTTCTCAACCAGTCCACATAGTTTGGACCAGTCAGTTTGTTGGTATCTAAGATGCTTCGCAGTGATAATGAAGATGCCATTTATCTACATTTAATAAAGAATAATACATAAGCAAACAACCATGAAATGACTTACATAATTAAATTAGGTCTTTAATTTAATTATGTCTTCCACTATTTTATCAAAAATCATAGCCCTCACTATGATAATCGAGAAGAACCCTAATCGATTTTTCTTAGTGAGATTGAGATCCTAATAACTTATAAAAGATCTTGCAAATAACACAACAAATCTTTTATATGCTCAAAGGTAGGAAACTCTTCCAATTATATCTCATATAATTCTCAAAAATAACTTGGCCTCTAAAATATTATAAGTCTTGCAGAAAACACAACAAACCATAATGTTCTAGTTAAGTCAAGACCCTTTCATTTCTATACAGTTAGTATTCAAATATAATGCCCTTGCAGATAACACAACAAGGCATTATACTGAATATACTGTAAGCATATCTATGCACTAGACCAATATTATGTTAATCACCATATTAGGTCTTGCAGATAACACAACAAACCTAATGTGTTTCATAACACAATAATGATCCAGCATGAAGGAAGGCCAATATATAGTATTTTTTTAACACTAAGCATTTAAGTCAAGATTTAAATATAATCAAATTGGCCAGGCAAGTGGAAGAGATGTGGGAGTCCCCCCGTTGCTTTCCTAGACACCAATAAAAATTGGCCAGGTCAGTCAACGGAACCAATTAAAAACCACGATTCTCTTTACCTTCCCAGAACCACCTTTCTAGACACCGAATGATCAATTATTCATCATGACTAGTGATGCTTATTAGTTAAATATACTATGACTTAATATAATTTTAAGAAGAGGGCTTTATAAAATTGCCAGCACATTCTTATAGAACATATCACAATCATATCATTCTGATAAACATATATATGCTAAGTGTGTCATCATACTAGGATAACCATTTACCACATAATGAATCCACCATTATGCCAGGGCAACCTTATTTCAGTATGATGACTTCAAAACTAATCATATCTCTATAATAATTAGGGTTTGAGTGAAAAACCCTAACTAGTGGCATACATCAAAACATTAATTATCATATATGCATCCCATAAATTATGCTAAGTGTATCAGCATTCAAGGGTTTAAAACCCTAATTGCGATACTACAACAAAAATACATATAGATAATTTTCATATGTTTTAACTGTAATAAGGATGGCTCTGATACTACTGTTGGGAATCCGGTGCACCGCAGCGGAAGTGTAATTTCAAAAGGATGAAATTTGCACCATACTCCCTTATCTAAGATCTCCTTATTCAGGATTAAAACATATAATAAACATACAAACTTACATTGTTAGAATTAGGGTACCAACCTGTAATCGCTAATTCCAACAAAAATTTAATGTTGAAGAGGCTGATTGATTTCATCAGGCATCCAAGTGTCCGCCCTCCGATGGTGATCCACACAGAGCAATGATCAAGACAACTCTATCTTCTTTTCAATGGTTCCTTCTATTATGTTCTTCTTCCTAGAACTCAATTGTTTGGACTATGGCTTGAATTCCTCCACACAAGAGCTTGCCTCCCTTTCCTTGACCTCTTCTCCTCCTTTCACTAAGACCTTGGCCCTTTAGACACCCTTGTCTTGAAGAAAAGACCTTGTCCTAAGAGGACATAGGCTTGTCTTAAGTTGGAGGAGAAATTAAGACAATGATGTCTTAATGTAAGAAAGAAAGGAACAAATCAGAACTTCTTTCTTTCCTTTACCGTCAGAGACTTTTACTCTTATTCTTGTTCAGAGCAGAGTTTTGATAGAGGTGTACTCTGTAAAGGAAATAGTGCAAGAGCAAGAAAACAATAAAAGAGTCTTCAGGAGAGGAAGAAAGAAAACATTTTATCCAGAGTTCTGATTTTTCATGCGCCTTAAATAGTTTTCAGAGAGGCGCCTTCAAAACTCTCCGTAAACTCCTTCTCATGCCTTTCTCAATTTCTCACGTCCCTTTCCACTTTCTCATGGCCCTTCAGATTAAATCCCATGGCCTTTCTTAAAGAAAAAGCCGCGGTGTTTTAAAAAGAAAGGGGTCGTAACTTTTCATCTCCGAAGAGATGTTATTTCGCGCGCTCGGGAAGAGTTAGCATTTTTCTTCTTTCTTAAAAACTTTCCAGCCGTTTGATTCCCATCCAAGGGCACACAGGTGAGGCGCTAATTCTTAAGAAAGGAGGCCACCCCAAATAAAATCATCGGAGAATTAAGTGGGGCGCGCCAAGAGTCCATGCGCCATGGACTCTTCCAAATGGCACGCCAAGAGTCCATATGCGCATGGACTCTTGGCATTTGGCATGAAAATGCAAGGGGGGCGGGTGGGGAGGCTAGCCAAGTTACATGGCTTGCCAATAGGGTTAGCCATAATCCCAATTAACTCAATTAGGGTCTAATTAGGTCCAATTAGAACCCAATTTGAACCAATCCGGAACTCTAATTCGAATCCGATTCGAATATAAGCTAGGGTTTGCAACACCTGCTAGAGTGTTATCCTGCAAAGATGATTTAATTCCAAATTAAACTCTTGATCAATCCTCTTAAGTGTGTGACCCATTGGGTTCCACATCTAGCCAGCAGTGGGTTCAAATACAAGTTGACCTAATTTGATTAGAACTCTTTTTAATCGATTTAGGTTAAACCGGGCTTATCCGATTTGATCAATTAGGACTCTTCCTAATAAATGATCTTTGAATTTGATCAACCCACAAGACAAGATTGACGTCTACGAACGTGTCATGTCTACCCGGAAGATATGAAAATTCTGGTGAAATACCAAAATTACCCTTCGTAGAGAGTTACCGTACAATTAAATCTTTCGATCAGCCTGCACCCAAAAATATAATTATGAATATGGATATATGTCAAATCCAATATTATATTTATTTCTAGCTCAATCTTATATCGATGATTCAATTATCTTGATATTAGAAACCATCTCTAATATCTTTACTTTGATCAAAGATTCCCTGAATCATCATCCGATTGTTAACTAGCTGGATGTAATCTCATCTTACTAAGAGTGATCGATTCCTTGTTGACCTACTCATTACCTTCATATCTAATTCACCATTCCCAGTATCAATCCTGTGCATGACTCAGTGTCATGATTAGGATTGAATCAAAGAATGGGTTCATGTACATAAGGTACTTATGCCAGTCTCAGGTCAAAAGATTACTTGTACCACTCCCACTATGAGAACCTTCTATTAACATGTAACTAAGACTCCATTAGATGTTCTCAAGTTGGATCATATCAGTGAACTCATTCTCCAATGAGCACCCATATCCTAGTATTAGTGTCATACACAAGTGACTGTGAGAGCAGTCACCCTTTCTAGTATACATAGGATGTGCTAGTCTTACCGGAAAACCCTGATCCCCTACTCAGGGTTCCTTTGACTAGGAATACTTTAGATTAAGGTTTTAAGATTTTAGGTCTCACTGGTATGATCTCATCATAACCCTAAAATCATAGTCCTAATCTATGGGGTTCATCATATAATATAAACACAGCGTATGATGAAAAATAATGCCTTTATTTAGAAAATTGTCAATTACAATGGTTTGGGAGATACAACATAGATTGGCTTGTAGGGCATATCCCTTTCAGGTTCTGCTTCAACAGCAAAACCTCAAGGGAGGAGATCTGATCAAAAACAAGATGGTCATATATTTCTCGATTTGAGGCCTCGACCTGGAAGTTCCAATTTGGGGTCCGATCCGTATCACTCCAGACCTAATCCACCCATTCAATAGAAGTGAAGAAGAATTTACTCTTCCACCCTTTGATGGAAGAGGGATGCTTAAACTTATGCTCTTCGGCCGAGGAGAAACAAACCACCACCCGTCTTCAATCGGTTGCATTTCAGGATAAAGAAGGCCCTGAACAGGGAGAAATGAGCAACAAACCCATGGAAGTGGCAAAAAATAATGAAGCAGTTAATGACCCTAATAGCATTGGGGGCGAACGCGGCAGGAACAAGATGGTAGTTATTGAGGAAAGAGAGAAAGAAGGGTTGAAAAGGCAAACGAAGGCCCCTGAGAAAGAACTCCTCGTAGAGGGCTATTTGACCTGGGCCATTAGAGGTGACCCACTCCCCTGGTCCCAAAATGATGGGGACATCAAAACCCATCCAGGTTTTCTTTTTCTTTTTTCAGATTTTTTTTATTTTTAGTTTAAAAATATTTATCCCAGCTATTCCACCTATTCCCATTATGCTCACTTTATTCCATGTTTATTCCCAACATATTCCATGTTTATCCATGTCATCTTATTCCTCTTAGAAAACTCCCAGAACTACATTTTTTTCCATTTTTTCTTATTGTTTGACCTGGATCTGCCACGCCCGACGATCGGTGACCTTAATGGCCATCCACCTCCCCCCGATATCGATCTCCTCATGGGAACGCCGGCGAATCCCACGAACCGCCCATGGCTGTTTCCCCCCTTGCGGCTCTGCCCATGCCGCGGCCCTCTTCGCCGCGCCGCCGACCCTGCCGCACCTGCTGCCACCATGCTGCGTCCCTCCTCCACCACCGGTGGCCTCCACCTCTCGGCCACCACCCCCGCTCTCCTGCTCTGCCCCCATGCCGTGCCGCTCTCTCCCGCACCGCCGTCCGCCCTCTGCCCTTCCCCTCAAGCTCCGCGCTCCACGTCCACCTCCTCCACTGGGATGACCCCTGCTCCATCGATGCTACCATCCGCCAACGCCACCGCTCGCAAGAAGATGAAACCACTTCCTTGTTTGCTATTGCTCCGAAGAGGAAAAGGCCAAGGCCTGTTAAATTTGAGGATGAAAGCCCCACGAGTCCTGTTGGCCTAGAGGCTCTTCCAAGCACATCCATGTCTTCTTCAGCTAAGTTGGAGTCCGAGCAACCGGTGAAGACCAAGGCTTCATCACCCAGATCAGAGAAGAGTCTTCTATGCATGGATCTCAAAGCAAAAACAACCTGCACAAATTCCAGAGCAGTTAGTTTTCTGTGCAGATCTTAGAGCAGAGGAGGAATTTGAATTTGAATGGGTCCACATTTTCCTCCACAAATGATGCCTCTCTTCATGGAAATGCCCACTATTTTCTCCCCTTATTTTGTTTTTTGAATTTCAAAATTTGAATTTCAAAATGGCTTGGTGTCTATAAAATAGGCTCCAATCCTTCTTGTAAAAACAATTGATGAATGAAATTTTTGTTTTAGAGAAGAGTAATTCTTCTTCCGCTTCGAGAGGAGAGGTTGTGAGGCCCAATCCTAGGACATGATGTGAGGTCATGCCCAGTTATCTCCCTTCCCATTCTTTTTTCTTTATCCCCTCGTGACCTTTGAGATCCATCCTAGCACCTCTAAGTATCGAGGAGGGTGTAATGCCTTAAAGGTGAGAGGTTTTTTCATTAGGGTGAGTCCCAAAGTCCATGAGACCCAGATATGATGGGGATCCAGAGCCCAGCCACCTCAGCAGCCACATGGAGTCCCAGTCGCATCCTCGATTGCATCACCTAGGATTACATGGAGGATCACATGAAGACGGCTCGTGCATGACCACATTCTAGCACACCCCTTCCACCCTCCAAGCACATCAACTCCACATGCCAACAAGTGAGAACGGAAGGTCAAGTCGATAAGCATGAATCCCCTGATTCATGCAAAGAAACTAAGGAAAGACGTGGTCCCCCACAAGCCCAAAAGAGCAGGTGTTTGGTGCCCCACATGGTCCCCACTTGGTCCCCCTTTTCTTTCTTTATTTTTCTTGAGTTTTTTTGGAAATTGTATAAAACCTTCCATGTTGTCATTCAGCAAATCAGGAAGGATTGTGCTGCATATATTTTCTTTACTTGCTTCCTAAGTAATTGGTCCCTATATAAGGACCCCTCTATTGTATTGAAAGTAATGAAATTGAATTTTTTAGAAAGAGTTTGGTTCTGCCTCCATTTAGAGTGGGCTTAAGCCAATTTTGCCTTCGCCTTCGGGCATCGAGGGGTGTGAGATCCTATGCCTTTTTCCCGTGGGACATTGAGGGGTGTGAGGCCCTGTTTTCTTTTGTCCTGCGGGATATCGAGGGGTGTGAGGCCTATTTGCCTTTGTCCTGCGGGACATAGAGGGGTGTGAGGCCCTGTTTGCCTTTGTCCTTCGGGACATCGGCGGTGTGAGGCCCTGGTTATCCCATTCTTGACCCTAATCCCTGGAGACTTCTCGGCTCTCCGATGATCCTTCCATCTCAGTCCCACATCAACTTGGTATCAGAGCAGGAAAGGATTAGGATTATAGAAAAGAAGAAAAAAAAGATTATTGGTACCTAGAGGTCTTAGGATATCCATTATTTCTTTTTTTCCATTTTATTCAGGTTATTCTTGCTATCCTCTACTTATCCCCAACTTATCCTCGACCTATTCCCATCATTTCCTTCCTTTATCCATCCACCACCATCTCCATCACTGGCTCACCAGCGCCACCACTGAGCCATGGCCGAGCCACCACCCCATCCACAGCACCACCATGAAGTCCCAGATCGACACCACCACCCGTGACTTCCCCCATCCTCTCTCTCTGCCTCCCGTGAAGTTCGATGTTGAAGATCCATGGCACAAAGTTGACCGGTGACATCTTCCTGCTCACCGCCACAAGCCGACGCCTCCAGTCGGATCTTGTCCCTATTCATTGCTTGCTGCCGCCCCTCTTCCACCTGTGACAGAGACTCCGATCACCCGTCTTCACCGTCCTCTCACCAAACAGATCCGTGCCCAAGATCTTGCCACCTCCATCCTCATCACCACCTCCCCGACTCAGGTCGCCATCGCTTGCTCCACGGTCGATGCCTTCCTCCGCCGCCACACCTCTGACCAATCCCATACCTTCTTCTCCATCGCTCCACCCTCCTCTGTCACCTCTTCGACTTCGACGATTCACCCCATCACCCCACTTGTTTATATTTTAGGGCCACCGGTCGCTGATCTCATAGGAGGCAGCAGACACCGCTTGCAACCTAACGGATAGCCCGAGCCCCAGATCCGCCCGTGCCACTGGCCACAGCATCTTCTTCCCTTTTCAATCGGAGAGCCCACCACCAAGCCCAACCATGCCACTGTCCATGCCGACCATCTTCCCATCCGTGCCAGCCATCGTCCTGCCCGTTCCGCCGTCTTCACCCAGCACCGTCGCCGGTGAAGGCCTCGCCAGTTTTCCCTGCCCGTGACCCGCTTGTGTTATGCCCAACCTCCTTCCATGGGGAAGAAGAGAAGCACACGAACATCAAATCATCATTCCTCCTTGTTGCCGACTTCAGAGCTGCATTATTCTCAAAGCACACACTCCCCACAGCACACTGATCTCAAAGCAGCCCAAATGATGAAGTATGAATCTCAGAGCGGCACCAATTTCAAAGCTGCATGATTCTCGGTGTAGTAAAAAAATAAATAAATAAATCATCAAGCATTGCATCGACTTCAAATAATGGGTTTCAGTTCCACTGCTCGGTTGCCACCCCCGCTCTCCCACTCCGCCCCCATGCCGCGCCCCTCTCCCCCGCACCGCCGTCCACCCTCTGCCCTTCCCCTCAAGCTCGACGCTCCATGTCCACCTCCTCCACTAAGATGACCCCTCCTCTGTCGATGCTACCGTCCGCCAATGCCACTGTTCGCAAAGAGATGAAACCACTTCCTTGTCTGCTTTTGCTCCGAAGAGGAAAAGGCCAAGGCCTATTAAATTTGAGGATGAAAGCCCCACAAGTCCTGTTGGCCTAGAGGCTCTTCCAAGCACGTCCGTGTCTTCTTCAGCTAAGTTGGATCTGAGAAACCGGTGAAGACCGAGGCTTCATCACCCAAGTCAGAGAAGAGTCTTCTATGCACGGATCTCAAAGCAGAAACAACCTGTACAAATTTCATAGCAGTGAATTTTCTGCACAGATCTTAGAATAGAAGAGGAATTTGAATTCGAATTTGAATGGGTCTACATTTTCCTCTACAACTGCCGCCCCTCTTCATGGAAATGCCCACTATTTTTTCTCCTTATTTTGTTTTTTGAATTTGAAATTTGAATTTCAAAATGGTTTGGTGTCTATAAAATAGGCTCCAATCCTTGTAAAAATAATTGATGAATGAAAATTTTATTTTAAAGAAGAGTGATTCTTCTTCTGCTCTGAGAGGAGAGGGTGTGAGGCCCAACCCCAGGACATGACGTGAGGTCATACCCAGTTATCCCCCTTCCCATTTTATTTTCTGTATCCCCTCGTGACCTTTGAGATCCATCCTAGCTCCTCCAAGTATCGAGGAGGGTATAATGCCTTAGAGGTGAGAGGTCTTTTTGTTAGGGTGAGTCCCAAAGTCCATGAGATCCAGATCCCTATCTTCCATCCCATTTTTTCTTCGCCATCAAATTAGAAAATCAAAAGAAAATTAGAATACCCTAATCTAGGTGACTTCTAGGCTCACCGTTCGATCCTCCTCTCTAGCCCCCCAGTTGTCCTACATCATAAAACCAAGAGTTGGATGGAGTACAGGATCTCGTAGGTGGCCCGGATCATAGAGAGATCCTCCCTGGTCATCGTCGAAGTGATGCCTGAAGGCCTGGTCGGACGAGAAGACCTGGAAGAAGTAATAGGAGTGAAAGAGACAGGAGGAGTAGGAGGGGCCCTGGTCCACCTATGACTACTCTGGTCGGGCAAAGGTTCGTACAGATGATGAGAGGAACCTCCTCCTCCTCATTAGAAGATGGAGTCCTCGATCGAGAGGGCCCTGCCTCATCGGGGTTTCGAGAAGAGCGATGGTTCCGACCGGACAGAGCCATCCAAGATTAAAGAAAGAAGGAAGTGTACAGGGAAAGAAGGCCTGGGAACCCTATAGGAAAACTCAGCCTAGCCAGAGAAAAAGGAGAAGGCCAAGGAGGACTATCCTGGTTATTGGGGGAAAAAGATAGCTGGAAAAAAAAGAAGCTCTGGTCAGATGGCGAGCGAGAAAGTTTTGAAAGGGATGATTAGGGGAAAGCTTACCCTCTTTTCAAAGTGGCCAGATTGCAACTATACATCCTTTCGACACTCCCACCACTAGATGTGCACCATGTGTCAACATCGACCAAAGGCGACACCCCGATGCAACGGAAACAACCTCGGGTCGTACAACCATCATTATGCTTCCTCGAACCGACTGATTTGGAGCCCCCATACTGGCTTCCAGGCACAACGCGTGAAGTGACGGCGATCGTGGCATTTAATGGCACCAGATTTTATCCTTTCCATGTCACCTCCATAATTACTTCCTTAGCCTCGAGCATGACATTTTGTCAAGGCTTGGGAGCAGGGGGCAACTGAAGAAGTGATATCACTGGGTCCCGCTCGGATCCAGCCAATAGAGATTGCAACCGTAAGCTCTGTCCATTCAAGTCCTTCTACTGGGTTGGCTTCCCTGAGGTCGAGACTCCAGCAGAAGCTAAAATCCCCTTCGAGTCCTTTCGTTAGGTTGGCTCCCCCTAGGTCGAGACTCCAGCAAAAGCCATATTCCTTTTCGAGTCCTTTCACTGGGTTGGCTCCCCCAAGGTCAAGACTCCAGCCGAAGTTGAACTCCACCTTCTGCTGGGTTGGCTCCCCCCAGGTCGAGACTCCAACCGAAGTTGAACTCCACCTTTTGCTAGGTTGGCTCCCCCCAGGTCAAGATCTAGCAGAAGCCAAATTTCTCTTCGAGTCCTCCTACTGGGCTAGCTCCCCCAAAGTGCACATCCATGGAGGGCACAATCATGGCATGGTACTCGGTTTCATACCCTGAAGGCCCCTCAACTAAATTATGAAAGTAAGCCCGTCAAGGCCCCTACAGGCCTCCTTCAGAGTAGCTCAAGCAGAAAAAAGAAGGGAAGGAAGACACAAGATGGTGCAATTAGAATACAAGGTGTTTCAGCCAAAGGGAAGTGGAAGGCTGCATCAACTAAATGTTCTTCTCTCCAGGGATAAATTCTTAGCACCCTGGAAAGCTACACATAAAAAAAAAAGAAAGAAAAAGAAGGAAGAAGAAAAGGAAGGAAAAAAGATAAGAAGGAGAAGCGCATAATGGTCAAAACAAAAACCTTCATTGATCAAAAGTCTCTTACATCCTACGGAGGTTCCCGACAAGTCAGGAAGCCTCTCGAAGATCTAAGTTACAGATAAGAAGGGATCCTAGCTAGTTATGTATCCTACTTTTGAAAGCAACTGGAGGTATGCTAGTTCCTTCCTCAACTGAGCTTCCTGGGAAGGAGGACGACGATGCATCCACCTTTACCGCATCGTCCTCCCTAAGCGTTTGCCAGGTCTCTAGAGCCTAGCATCAGCTCTGTCACCCCGAGGATGCAGGTGCCCTTCCTTAATTGAAAACCCAAGGAAGGAGTACAGCAATGCATCCTCCTCGACCGCATCGTCTTCCTTGGATTTCACCAATCTGGTGATTCCAAGAGCAGCTGCAGCCGCTCCTCTTTAGGCCACTCTCAGTAGCACCACAGCAACCATGGCCTTCTCCATGGTGACTACAACCGTGGCCATCCCGCCATTCAATTACATGACCAGTCACACCCAGGAGGTTCGCAGGTAGGTGATGCAGAACTAAAATGCATGCATAATTATTTTTGTAATTTTTTTGATTAAGTTGTGTGTTTAATTCTCGAAGAACAGGCTATGAATCAAAGTAGAGAAATCTATGCAAGTAAGAAACACCAGCATACAAAGTGAAACCTAAAAAATAATAAGAAAGAGGACTGCCGAGACTGAGAAGTCTCGATTGGGCTAGTTCCCCTTCAATAAGGCTACTGGAAAGCAGAGGGGGTGTACCTGACAATGGTTGATGAGCTTGATGAAGATCCTAGATGAAGGGATCACTCTAGCTCCCGGATGTGGCCTAGATGATCAAGCCGGAGACCCACAGATTCTCGACTTTCAACCCAGTGATCCGATCGCTGCCCGGCTGGAGTTGTTGGATTCATAGAAGTCGAGGGACCTGCAAACAGCCTATCGAGGGTTAGAAATAAAAGCAAGGATGAAGAAATAAAGTTGAAACAGCAAGGGGAAAGAAAAGTTTGGGGGGGTGGCCAGGGCTTGGAGAGGTGGATGGCAACTGGAGACTGGGGGCAGGACAACATGAAGAAGAGAAGGGGCTCACACAGAATCCCCTTAGCACACAGCAAATAGCACACTGCAATTGGAAAACTCAGTTATATTCATCAAAAAGTTATTAAATTTTCATACAAGGGGTCCCTTATATAGAGTCATGAGACTTAGGGCCCGAGCAAAAGAAAACAAGGAAAATAAGGGGTGCCCACTTTCTTCCTAAAGTGTGGGGCTAAATATATAGAAGATAACACTCTCATGCCATACAAAATTCCTCCAAACAAGGTAGGTAGTGGGCAGCCAAAGGGGGGGACCAAGGGCTTCAAGCTGCTCTCCAGGGTTCCAGGACTTTGAGCTTCTTCTGCTAGGCCTTCATGGTCTTCATAGCTTCTAGTTGGGTTGGTCTTCACTTGTACCAGCTTGGTCTTGAGTCTTCATTGGACTTAGACTATATTTATAGGACTTAGAAAGAAAACTAGCTCAACATGAGCTGACTGGTATAGGATTCAAATGACAACTCAATTAGACTAAGCCCTTATTACAAATGGACTCAAACACTACTAAGTAATCCGTAGAGGGTTGAGAAGCCTTTGTTTTATTTTGGTGCCTCTGGTGTCCCCACCAATTCTCCCAGGGTGGGAGGAACTCTACCCTGTCGAGTAAGGATCACACAGACTCACATATCTCTCAAGAAGGTCTGGGTCGAGATGCTGCAAGTCCTCTTGAGAAATCCACAAATCATATGATTCTATCTAGCCGTGCCATCGGACCAGGTAGTGTTGATGGCCGCGACCCCGGGTCATGATGGCTTGATCATCCAAGACATGCTCGATCCATTCTTCTCTCTCAAGCCAATTAATTGGTGGACACTCTGGGCTAGGGTCACTCACAATGGAAGGAGTAGGTCCAAAGGCCTCACTGGGTATCAACTGTTGGTTTCCTATACTCAACCAGGTCTACAATATTGAAAGTAGAACTATTGCCTAAATTTGGAGAGGCAAATCTTACACATAGGCATTTGGTCCAACCTTCTCTATCACTTTAAAAGGTCCGGCTCCATGAGCATGAAGCTTCATTTAGACCTAAGCCTAACCAAGATAGAATTCTCTACATTGAATCCATTGGCACTTATTCAAGAATTAGCCAGTTTGTTAGATGTTTCATTACTTAAATTACTCTTATGGCTAATATCTTGATGCATATGTTGTGCGGTGTTCAGTGCAGGTGTTGACATGCTGGGCACATGCAGACTCCAAACAGGTGACGTAAAGACTCAAACTAAAACCTAACAAAGTGTAGACTATGCATTCCTATTAAGAGGAGTTTTATTGGACTCTTATGGGCCTAAACCTAACAGACTATAGACTCTCTAGGTCTGACCCTGGTGTGGTATGCACATGAGAATTTACAATGGACTCCTAGCAAATGCTATAAGGTCTTCCAAAAGTAGGTCGCAAACCTAACATACTCAAAGAATTGGTATAACCAAACGACCTCAACAAAGTGTAAATGGAAAGTTTGGGAAACATTGGAAGCCTTAGGGTAGGGCAGGAAATAAGAATCAGAGTCTTGGGGTAATCCATTGGAAACATGAAATAGACCTTGGTTACTAGGGATGACTTTAAGATTTGAACTTTGATCTATGGGTGACATAAGGTCCACTTGAAGGATGGAGAATTTGGTCATTGCAAGTGCAAGGACTTTAAGAAAGGATGACTTAATCAGTTCAAGAAAAAGGTCATTGACTGGGGTTAGAGGAATGAACTCTTCATGAGGATACTGAATGAGGTTTGGGGTTGAGGCTAAAGGAGTGGGCTCTTCCTGAGGGTATTAACTTATAGGAACCAAGTCCTCACTAATTTCCTGTTGTTCTATCACTCCAAGACTAGGCTCTACAATTTCACCTTCGCCTAAGTTTTCCTCAGGCAAGGTACTAGAGTGATCCTCCTGAAAGTCTTCTCCTTCGTATTCATCTACTAAACTAGGATCAGCCTCATACACTTCCACCTCAGGCTTATTAATGGGTTCTGGGGTCTTTTCCTTGCAAACTAATTGGATAGGAGTAGTAGGCTGCTCTAAAAGAAGTCGGCTAGGTTTGGACTTAGGTTCAAGGGAATTGATCTTGTTGGACTTAGATTGACTGATCATGAGTTCCTTCTGATATAACTCGAATTCCCTAGCTAGGTGATAGGCTTCCTCTAAGTCCTGAATTTGCCAACGAAATAGCTCCCACTGGATATCCTTATATAGGCCATCTCTAAATCTAGCCATGATCTTAGACTCGGGTTCGACTGTGTTACATCTCCTACTAAACATGTTAAATTGGTCAATGTACTCAGACACAGTTATGTTCCCTTATTTCAATTTGTACAATTGGTCTAAAAGTTGGAACTCATAAGATCTACCTAGGTACTTCTCTCTTAATTTATTTCTCATGGCTTTCTAAGCATGAATTTATCTCCTCTTTGATAACATTCATCCTCAATATCTTCCTAGTATCGCCTAGCATGTCGAATTAACTTACGTGTGGCCAATCTAACTTTTCCTAACTCTGTCATCTGAGTGTACTCAAAATACTGATCCATTCATTCCTCCCAATCAATATACACCTCAAGATCTGGACTTCCATCAAAAGTGGGTGCATAAGGTTGGGTGCTCCTAGTGGGTTTTTTCTATGAGTCAACCAAGTATGGGTATGGGCTTCTAGGACTATACTCAAGGGTGAGATTAAGATGGTAAGCTCGTGGATCAAAGGTACTGGGCCTAGGGGATTTAAATTCATCAAGGGTCCTACAGGCTTCGTTCCGGGCCTCCGCTTAGGTAAGTGATTGGCTCATTAGGGTAATTTGTTTAGACAGGGCTCTCAATTGGGCCTGAATCCTGGACTCCATGATTAGACTAGACTGGACATGGACTGATGGATGAATGGACTCCTAATCTAGTGGACATGCAACACACATAAGACAAACTGACTAAGGCTTCCTAGACCTAGAGCCCAAACAAAATAGGTTGACTCAACTTACACACAACTCAGCTCCTAGTCTTTCAACTAGCTAGGTAAGATGTGGGATGGTGGGAGGCCCCCTGCTCTCGCAGGGACCCAATTAAGGAACCACCGATCTACATAGGTCATTTGACACTGTACCTCTAGCCTAGACATCAGCATTCAGTAATAGGAATTGAATTAGGTGCACTATTCATCCCACAATGGTTGAACTTGACCAATTGGTGTCCCTAGTCCACTAGGGCAAATTATGTCAAGTTAATTTTAAATTAGGCTTGGGATTATATGCAAGGGATGTGGTTTTTGGGCTAAGGAAAGGTAATGACCTCTGTTGACTCCATTATTTATTTTAATGATAAGCAAAATGGCTAAGTATAAGTTGAATACTAATGATCTCCTTGAAGTATGTTTTTATAGAAAAAGGTGCTCACAAATTTGTAGAAATTTATTTATTTGAAGAAGACAAATTTACATGAAAACAACTGCTCAAAGAGGACTTGGAAAGTCAAAATTTGCTTGATGGATATCTGAGTGAAGCATAAATTTGGTTCAGCACAAGTTCAAGAATTTTTGTGAAGATTTTAGTGAGGTGTCGACTCAAAGTGTCGACACATGGAAGTGAAGTGTCGACTTAAGCCGGTACGTAAAGAATGTTTCAGATGGCATGGCTGAAATATCAACATATGGACCTAAAGTATTGACATATGGATCAGCTCATCGCCTGTGATTTTCAAGCCATAAAACTTGCTGAAAATGATGAACTGCAGAAGTGTTGACACATGGATGCAAAGTGTCGACTTAAAGTATCGACTCAACTGAAGAAGTGTCAACCCATCTGAGATTTCCAGAGAACCAGATTGAAAATTTTTGAACTGGGTGTCGACTCACAGCCTGAAGTATCGACACATGGAGTTCTAGGAACAGTAACAGCTAATTTTTCAAATGCAAAACTTGACCCTTTTGCCCTCCAATGACTAGATTTTCAAGTCTAACGGCTAAAAACTAGATTTGAGGCCTTTGGAAGGTATTTATATGCTCCAAATCGAATCAAAAGGAGAACTATTCATGAGAATTGATGTGAATGAAATAGAAGCATTCAAGTGAAAAGAAATGAGAGTTTTAAGTCCTATTCATTGAAGATTCAACCACTCTCAAGCAAAAGCAAGTCTCCAAGCTTTCAAGAGCCTTCAAGAGCATTGAAGATCATCCATTCTTGAGCATTCAAGAGGCTTCAACAAGTTCAAAGCATCTCTATATCGAGCTTCAAAGAGATACACACTTTTGTTTAGAAAGCTTATATTGTTTCTCTACTTCTAAACCTTATTTGTTGTAAGGGTTCTTGGTTAGCCTAGTGTAAAACCAAGGGAGGTTGGTGGTAAGCCTTAAAACCATTTAGGTTCTTGGTTAGCCCGTAAAACCAAGTGAGGTTTTGACTTGTTGGCCTTGTGAAAATAAGTTGGGTTTTTGATTAGTGAGCCCGGAAAACTAATCAACTGTAATCGGTGTGATTATACTGAATTCCCAAGGGAATCTTAAGGAGTGGATATAGGTGCATTGGATAGCACCGAACCACTATATTTCTTGATCTTTGTGGTTGATTGATCTCTCTACTTGCTTTTTATTTATTGCTCTTTACTTTCGATGCACTTTTATTTAAGAGCATCGCATTTGATTTCTTTGCACCTTAATTGATTGTTGAATTGGATTGCATAGCATTGCATTGCATCAAGTAAATATTTTTTAGAATCCAAATTTACCCCCCTCTTGGGTTGCTTACTGGGCAACAAGTGGTATCAGAGCCCTGTTCTCAGTGTATAGGCTTTACTGCCTTGAGTAAAGATCTATGGCAGCCCCTATTGGTACTAGCATTGTTGAGGGTCAAGCCTCAAATAGACCTCCATTTTTTAATGGATCAAATTATACATATTGAAAAACTAGGATGAGAATTTATATGCATTCTACTGATTATAATTTGTGGAAAGTTGTAGATAAAAGTCCTTATATTCCTTTAGTAGTGATTAATGGTGTTTCCATCCCAAAGCTCGAAGAGGATTTGGATGAAAATGATATTAAGCAATCCAAGATCAATGCCAAGGCAATGAATCTCCTTTATTGTGCATTAGATCCTAGTGAGTTCAATAGAATATCTACATGCACCTCTGCTAAAAAAATATGGGACACACTTAATGTTACCCATGAAGGTACCGATCAAGTGAAAAATACAAAGGTGAACATGTTAGTGCATACTTATGAAATGTTCCAATTGTAACCTAATGAGTCAATCACAGACATGTACACAAGATTTACAAATATTGTAAATGGAATGAGAAGTCTTGGAAAAGTAATGTCTAACGCTGATCTTGTGAAGAAAATTCTAGGTTCACTTCCAACATCATGGGATCTGAAGGTGACCATAATTCAAGAAGCAAAAAACGTTGACAAACTATCTCTAGAGCCGCTGGTTGGATCGCTCATGACATATGAGTTGAATTTGAAATAAAAATCAATGGACATGGATAAAAAGAAAAAGGGGATCGCTTTCAAATCAAACATACAAGAAGAATCCTCAGTTGATGAGTGTTGGCTTTGGATCCTTAGTTTTGATGATTAACAAAAGGTTGAGTATATGTTTGGACTAATGTTTCATTTCAAGATAAAGTTTCAGGACTTAGGTTATTCAAAAAGAGTATCAAGAGTACAATGATGAAACCAAGCTTGCCTGATTTGGGAAAGAGCTCTTCTACCTTGAACAAAATCAAATTTCTCATATTGGACCTTCTTATTAAGAAGAAATTCACAAAAGAAACAAAGACTTAGAGAAACTCAAGCATGGCACGCACCTCTCCAAGAGTTTCAGAAAAATTCAAACCAGAGGTCGACCACCAGAGGTCGACACCTTGCCAAAGGTCGACCACCAGAGGTCGACTCATGAAGAAAAGAAAAGTTCAGCTAGGCCGGCACGGCAAAATTTCAGTGGCACGCTCTAGAGGTCGACCACCAGAGGTCGACACCTGTCTAGAAGTCGACACCAGAGGTCGACTCATAGCCTGAGAATTCAAACAGGGCAGAACTATGGTTTTCTGGATTTTTGCCTAAGATAAACTGGAGGTCGACTCATGAGGTCGACACTTGATCCAGAGGTCGACTCATGAGGTCGACTCATGGCATAATGGCTAGTTTTTTTGAACTTTTGATTTGATTTCTAACGGCCATAAACGGCCATATTTTTATTCTAACGGTCTTGTGGAGTTGTTTCAGCTTGAATGAGGTATTTAACCTCCACCTAACTTCAAAAAATACAAGGAGACAAAGTGAAAAGGAATAGAGTGAAAGTACAAAGCCTTCAATCAATTCCAAGCCAAAAAGAGTGAGAAAACCAAGAGATTCCTTAGCCAAAAGGTTTCCATCTTTGAGGAATCCAACTTTCAAGTGTTTGGCATTTAGTGAGGTCCAAGATTCCAAGAGAAAGGCTTGAAGAGTCTCCATCAAGAGCTACATCGAATTACTTTTTGCTCAAAAGGAGTTTGTCTTGATTTATTCATTGTATTCATATTCTTTTTGTCTTAGGCTAGTTTCAAGGGAATTTGAAACTAGTGTGAGGTTTGTTGGTGAGCCAATTAATAAAACCAACTAGGGTTGCTTGTAAGCCCGAAGCCAAAACAAGTGAGTGAGGTTTGTTGGTGAGCTAATTGATAAAACCAACTAGGGTTGCTTGTAAGCCCGAAGCCAAAACAAGTGTGTAAGGTTTTGACTTGTGATCCTTGGAAAACAAGTCGGCTGTAATCTAGAAAAGATTATAGTGGATTTTCCCGAGTGGAGCTTGGGGACTGGATGTAGGTGCTAGGTGCACCGAACCACTATACTTCTTGTGTGTTTGCATTGCTTTACTCTTCTTTAGCTCTTTAATTGTTGCTATCTTTCATTGCTTCCGTTGTACAATTACTTGAGCACTAGCACTCTTCACTTTTGAACTCGATAGCACATATATTGCTTTAATTTTTTAAATACCCAATTCACCCCCCCTCTTGGGCACCATATCTGGGCAACAATGAGTCTGAAGAAGAAGATGAAGATGAAGGTGAAGAAGCCCTCCTTGTAAGAAAATTCAGAAGATTCATGAAGAGGAGGAAGTTTCCTTATAAAAAGAAGTTTCAATCAAAAGAAAAAGGAAAAGAGAAAGAGAAAGAAAAAGAAAAAGAAAAGGAGAAGGAAATACCAACATGCTTTGAGTGCAAGAAGCCGGGTCACTACAAGTTCGATTGCCCTCTCCTTAAGAAGTCAAGGAAGAAATTAAGAAAGAAGGCAATGATGGCTACCTGGAGTGATAGTGAAGACTCTAGTTCTAAAGAAGAGCAAACTGAAGTTACAAATATCTATCTTATGGCACATCAAGAGCAAGATAAGGTAAATTCCGACACCAAAATAGATTTTACTTTTGATGAGCTTAAAAATGCTTTTTGATGAACTTATGCATTATAAACTGATTTTATGTGAAAATAAAAAGTTGAAAAAGCATCCAAATAGTTTTTCCTTTGAAAACAATTCTTTGTTAAATGAAGTTACTGATTTGAAATCTAAACTGGATGTTTTAGAAAAGAAAAACAATGCTTTGTCAATAGAGAATGAAGTTTTGAAAAGACCCAAGAATGTCATTTCAAATGGTGATCTTTAAAGAAAAAGATTTAGAATTAGAAAATGCAAAGTACAAACATGAACTTATAAAGATAAAGCTTTTTGTTAAAAAATTTACCTATAGCTCAGAAAAATTGAATCTTCTTTTGAATAGCCAAAGATCCATTTTAATAAAGCAAGATTAGGCTATAAACCACAAAAATAACAAAAGTATTTCAAAAACTTTTTTGTACCTGCATCTTCTAGCATAACTTGTTTTTCTTGTAAGAAGCAAGGTTATAAATCTTTTCAATGCAATTTAAGAAAAATCAATTCTTTTAAAAATGTTTTGGTTTCAAAAGGAACCATTTTAAGTACTAACCCTAAAGGACCCAAGTTGGCTTGGGTACCTAAAAACAAAGCTTGATTTTATTGCAGGTGTGTCTTGCAACCAAGCAAAACAAAAAACTTTAGTATCTTGATAGTGGTTGCTCAAGGCACATGATGGAAGATGTGAAGCAATTCACTTCTCTTGAAGCTTTGAATGAAGGGAGTGTGACCTTCGGGGATAATGGTAAAGGAAAAATCATTGGTATTGGTAAGGTTCATATAACTCCTAGTTATATTAATAATGTACTTTTAGTTGATGGTTTGAAGCATAATCTTTTAAATATTAGTCAGTTTTATGATAAAGATTTTCAAGTTATTTTTAAATCATCTTATTGTATGATTGCTTGTTCGAATATAAATGGAGCACAATTCATTTAAAAAAGGTATAGAAATGTTTATTTGGTTGATTTAGATGATCTATCTTTGCCTAATGGAGAATATCTTATTGTAATGAATTCTACTAAAGATGAGACTAGTTGGCTTTGGCATAGAAGATTAGGGCATGCTAGTATGTATATACTTTCAAAACTTTGCAAAAAGAATTTAGTTAGAGATTTTCTTGAACTTTATTTTGAAAAGGATAGAGTTTGTCAAGCATGTCAATTTGGTAAACAAGTTAAAACCTCTTTCAAATCAAAGGCTTTGTAACTACTAGTAGGCCACTAGAACTACTTCATATGGATCTCTTTGGACCAACTAGAACATCAAATCTAGGAGGAAAGAGATATGGATTAGTCATAGTGGATGATTTTTCGAGATTTACATGGGTTTTCTTTCTAGCACACAAAGATGAATCATTTTCTGCTTTTATAAAGTTTTATCGAAAAATCTCAAATAAAAAAGGTGTTTTAGTTGTTTGCATTCAAAGTGATCATGGAACTGAATTTGAAAATCAAGATTTTGAAAACTTTTGTAATGAAAAAGAAATTGAACACAACTTTTTTGCATCTAGGACACCTCAGCAGAATGGGGTAATAGAAAAAAAATCATATTTTAGAAGAAATGACATGCACTATGCTTTGTAAAAATGATTTACCGAGATATTTTTGGACTGAAGCTATTAATACATCATGTTACATTTTGAATCAAGATTTAATTTGTCCTATTTTGAAGAAAACTCCATATTAACTTTCGAATCAGAGAAAACCAACTTTAAAGTATTTTCGAGTTTTTGGTTAAAAATATTTTATTTTAAGTAATGAAAAAGATAATCTTAGAAAATTTGATGCAATGTCTGATGAAGGTATCTTTTTAGGATACTCCACATCAAGTAGGGCATACAGAGTTTTCAATAAAAGAACTTTGGTTGTAGAAGAGTTAATGCATATTGTTTTTGAAAAATCTACTAACAAATCCTCGAGAAAAGAGGATACATCTGATGAATATGCAGGTGTTGACAAACTTCCAAAGTTGACACTAAATGATCAACCCGCTCAGCCAAGTGAAGAAGATCAAGACAAGAATGAGAAAGGTGATGACACTCCTAAGCACCACAATCTACCTGAGGAGTGGAGGGTATGCTCATGGACATCCTAAGGAGTTAATCCTAGGTGATCCATCTAAAGGGATAAGAACTCGAGCTTCAATTAGAAATGAATGTGATTATATAGCTTTTGTATCACAAGTAGAGCCTATATATTTTGAAGAAGCTGAAAAAGATCCTAACTGGATTAATGCGATGCAAAATGAATTAATTCAATTTGATAGAAATAATGTTTGGACATTAATAGAAAGACCATCTAATGTTTCTATTATTATCACTAAATGGATATTTAGGAATAAATTAGATGAAAATGGAATTATTGTTAGAAATAAAGCTAGGCTAGTTGCTAAAGGCTACAACCAGGAGGAAGGGATTGATTTTGATGAAACTTTTGTTCCTATTGCTAGACTTGAAGCAATTAGACTATTATTAGCATTTGCTTGTTTTATAAACTTTAAACTATTTCAAATGGATGTTAAGAGTGCTTTTCTAAATGGTTTTATAATAAAAAAAGTTTTTTTTGAATAACCACTTGGATTTGAAAATCATGCACATCCTGATCATGTTTTTAAATTGCACAAAGCACTTTATGAATTAAATCAAGCACCTCGAGCCTGGTATGAAAGACTCAACAAATTTTTAATTGAAAATGAATTTTTTAGAGGCCATGTTGATAAAAAACTATTTTGAAAAGGAAATATAATGATTTATTAGTAGTACAAATATATGTTGATGATATCATTTTCGGTGCTACTAATGAAATTCTTTGTCAAGAGTTTGCTAAGCTATTACAGGATGAGTTCGAGATGAGCATGATGGGAGAACTCAATTTCTTTCTCGAACTCCAGATCAAGAAAACAAAAGATGGTATCTTCATCAACTAAGCTAAGTATATAAGAGAGATTATAAAGAAGTTTGGGATGGAGACTACTAAATCGATAGGTACGCCTAAGAGCCCCTCTTGTAGACTTGATAAAGATGAACATGGTATATCAGTAGATCAAAAGTTATACAGAGATATGATTGGTTCTTTACTATATTTAACTGCTAGTAGACCAGATATAATGTTCAGTGTATGCATATGTGCTAGATAACAGTCTGAACCTAAAGAACCATATTTGATGGCTGTTAAGTGCATTATTAGATATCTATCTAGTATTGTTGATATTGGTTTACGGTATTCTAGAGATTCATCTGCTAAATTGATTGGATATTCTGATACTAATTTTACTGATTATAAATTGGATAGAAAGAGTACTAGTGGTACTTGCCAATTTCTTAAAGTTAACTTAATCTCATGGTTTAGTAAGAAACAAACTTCAGTTGAACATTCAAGGAGTAAACATATTGAAATTAGATATCATTTTATTAGAGATCATGTTGAAAATAATGATGTTGTGCTTGAATTTATTAGTACTGAATTTCAATTAGTTGATATTTTGACTAAACCTTTTCTAGAAGATCGGTTTTGTATGATTAGAAGAGAGCTCGGGATCATCAATCCTTTTGATTAAACTTTTCCTATTCTTGACTCAAATCAATCATATTTGACATCAATCATGCTACATCTCTGCTAATTTTGTTGAATTTCATTGAATTATGCTTGATTTTGATCAACACTTAAATCTCTTAGTTTTCGATTTTTAAGTCAATGTGTTGACACATTGATGTGTCGACACCTGAATGTGTTGACACATTCGTGAGTCGACACCTAAATGTGTCGACACATTCGTGAGTCGATACTTGAACGACAGTAGACAAAAAATAAGGGCATTCCAAAAAATTTTTCTCCTTATTTCTTCATCTCTCTCGAGCTGACACATGACCTAAGGTATTCGTCACTCCTCTCTATTTCATGATTTAAACAAGTTGATTCTTCGTTTGGAGTAATTGGTTGTTCGAATTTTGCTTCATTTCGGCTTCCATTTGGATTTTGAGCCTTAGAAATCCTAGATTTTCACCCAATCTTGCCCAAATACTTATTTTAAGCAATGGGACCCTGAAAGCAAGTAGTCCGTCGACCTTGTTAGTCAAATCAGGAAGAAGAACAAAGAAAGAACGAAGACAAGATACAAGGCTAGAGCTCCTAATCCGCCAGCACGACCACTTTTTGTAGCTTCTAGCAGAATGAGTTTGAAGACCGTCATTGGGGGACGATGAGTAGACTTCAGTTTTGTCAACCAGCAGCATTTTAGGATCGGATTGTGGATTTAAGAGGCTAGTTTGACTTCTTTTTGTTCACTGAATGAGAGATTTTACCCCGGACTTATTCGAGAGTTTTATGGATCACTTGCCCGTGGATCTGATGGATGGATGGCACAGGTGAGAGGCCGGGATATCCTAATTTCATCAGAGGTTCTAAGTAGAGTATGGGACATTTCGATGACCAGTTCAATGGTGGATAGCCTGATGGACAAAGTGAGTGGACTGCAGTGTATCTTTGAGTCTGATATATTGCCTGAGGAAGCCACCGTACGTGCATCCCGACTGTCAGCAAAGATGCGATTGTTGCACCATATTATTGCCCAGATACTTTTGCCGAAGACCAGATGCTTCAATTACATCACTGAGCGGGAGTTGCTAGTGATGGTCTCATTAGTTCAGCGAACACCTGTCTGCCTTCCAGTGCTTATGATTCATCAGATGATGGAGGTGTTGACGAGCCAGTGACTCTACCTGCCCTACGGGATGGGGTTGACTATTTTGTTTAGGGCGTACGGTGTCAGCTTTGATGATGAGCCCTTCTGCATGCTACTTCATACTGATGTATATGATATCAGGTCATTATACTGGATGGGTTATCATCTATTCCGAGGCCAGTGGACTCACAGGATATCTGGTCAGGCCCAGGAAGAGCTGATGATGATGATACTGCAGAGGAGGAGCGCATCCCCTCTGGTAAGGCAGGACCTAGCGAGAGTCAGCCTGAGAACACAACATAGCCAGAGGTTGCATCTCAGTCTGAGCCTACTACTTCAACACAAC
This sequence comes from Areca catechu, assembly GCA_021397845.1. Lineage (NCBI taxonomy): Eukaryota > Viridiplantae > Streptophyta > Magnoliopsida > Arecales > Arecaceae > Areca > Areca catechu. The sequence goes on along the minus strand of CM038044.1, from coordinate 62,398,953 downwards.
CTCAGCTAGCTCAGATGGAGACTCCAGCAGTTTCTGATAGCTTATTGGGCATAGTCAGATTCATTGAGATTGATCTTCTGATCATTAGACAGTAACTTAACTGCTTCATAGCTGAGACTAGAGAGAGCCATAGTGGACTGAGTGATGGCATCTCAGCTATCTGACCACACTGTCTAAACCTTCAATGAGTACTCCAGCTTCTGATACAGTTCCACCTGCTCCTGCACCTATTGTTGATGGAAATGATGTTGATGGTGATGATATTAATAAAGATGATGAGGAGACTAACTCTGATGGATTCAACTTTCCAGATCTGACTACAGAGCCAGTGGTGGAGGTGATGGCAGGCTTGCCCAAGAGTCCTACTCATGACCCTTCTAGTTCACCTACCCAGACTCCAGTCCTATCCTCTCCTTCCATATCAGATGATCATATTTCTATTCCTATTCTTTCACCAGTTATCAATTCTCCTGTTGTTGATACACCTATTGTTGACACACCCATGATTGACACTCCTATCATTGATTTGCTAATTACAGACTTACCCATTCATTCTTTAGCTGACACATCTATCTTTGATACACCGATTGTATCATCAGCTGATACCTCTATTTTTGACACACCCATTGTTGATATTTCTACCATTCACATATCCTCACTTATTCGAGAGCTTGGTTTTTATACACCTAGCTTTCAGTATCTTGACTCTGGTCCTTCCTTTGATTGTACGCCACTTTTGGCAATCACTGAGACTATCGAACTGATCAGTTCCATTCCTATGGAGGACATTGCTTCCACCTCTACTGCTCCAGCCAGAGGTCGGACGTATGCTTGATGCAGAAGACATGGTCATCATACCCATCCACGACCGACCAGGACCCGACTCCGAGATCTTAGATCGATGTGGCCTCGAGCTCGATCTTTTACTGATACAGGACCAATTGAGTTTGGATCGTCTTCTGATGATGAGGAGGATTATGATATCTATGTATTTTTAGATAGTTTACTTTTATGCTTCTATGTACGTTTTGTTGTAAAAATTCTGACTTGAAATGAAAAATCATGTTGTACTTCATGTTTGTAGCTTTAAATGAATGAATGACTTAAATTTCCTTGGTATTTCATTGTCTTTATGAATTGTCTTTATGAATGAATGAAGATTTTACATTGTACTTCAATGTTGTATCTTAAATCTATTGCCCTCCTACCTTTTTAATGATAATAAAAAGAGGGAGTAATAAGATCAAAGTATAAAAATGTAAAGTATATTTGTGATGTGCAAGGGGTAAATAAGAGTATTTGCAAAGTTTGAAAATTATTTTGAAAACTTGAATTGAAATTGTTTACAAATTTCTTAAGAAAGGGGGAACAATACTTTGTTTTCATTGGAATTTTTTTTTAAAGTAAATTTCATCTTAAAACCCCTCTTTAAGTGTTTTAAAAGATATTTACAAACTTTTTTATGGATCATCAATTCAGGGGGAGCTTTACTTATTGCTGAATTTTCTTATAGAGTATCACGTTACATGTGTTTATATTTCATATATATCCCAAAGTTCTAATAATCTCAATCATTATAATTTGCTCTGATATTCTAAATCATTAGATCACTCTTATTCTGATACATCTTGTCAATATTGAAAATTACCTTGATATACCTGTTGCATTTAGTTCTATGCACCTTGATGAATTCTTTTAAAAGCTTTTCATACAATTTATACTTAAGGGTTTTGTAATCATCAAAAAGGGAGAGATTGTTGACTCCATTATTGATTAAGCAAAATGGTTAAGTATAAAAGTTGAGTACTAATGATCTCCTTGAAGTGTGTTTTTATAGAAAAAGGTGCTCACAAATTTGTAGAAGTTTATTTATTTGAAGAAGGCAAATTATATGAAAAGAACTGCTCAAAGAGGACTTGGAAAGTCAAAATTTGATTGATGGACATCTGAGTGAAGTATAAATTTGGTTCAGCACAAGTTCAAAAATTTCTATGAAGATTTCAGTGAGGTATCGACTCAAAGTGTCGACATATGACCCCAAGTGTCGACACATGGAAGTGAAGTGTCGACTCAAGCCGGTATGCAAAGAATGTTTCATATGGCATGGCTGAAGTGTCAACATATGGACATGAAGTGTTGACTCAAAGTATCGATACGTGGATCAACTCATCACCTGAGATTTTCAAGCCACAAAACTTGCTGAAAATGAAGAACTGCAGAAGTGTCGATACATGGAAGCAAAGTGTCGACTCACCTGAGGAAGTGTCGATACATCTGAGATTTCCAGAGAACCAGATTGAAGATTTTTGAACTGGGTGTCAACTCAAGGAGTTCAACTGTCGACCTGAAGTGTCAACTCATAGCCTGAAGTGTCGACACATGGAGTTTTGGGAACAGTAATGGCTAGTTTTTTAAATGCAAAACTCGACCCTTTTGCCCTCCAATTGCTAGATTTTTAAGTCTAATGGCTAGAAACTGGATTTGAGACCTTGGAAAGATATTTATATGCTCCAAATCAAATCAAAAGGGGAACTATTCATGAGAATTGATGAGAATGAAATTGAAGCATTCAAGTGAGAAGAAATGAGAGTTTTAACTCCTATTCATTCAAGATTCAACCACTCTCAAGCAAAAGTAAGCCTCCAAGCATTCAAGAGCCTTCAAGGACATTAAAGATCATCCATTCTTGGGCATTTAAGAGGCTTCAACAAGTTCAAAGCACCTCTACATTTAGTTTCAAAGAGATACTCGCTTTTGTTTAGAAAGCTTATATTGTTTCTCTACTTCTCAACCTTATTTGTTGTAAGGGTTTTTGGTTAGCCTAGTGTAAAACCAAGGGAGGTTGGTGGTGAGCCTTAAAATCACTTAGGTTCTTGGTTAGCCCGGAAAACGAAGGGAGGTTGGTGGTGAGCCTTAAAACCATTTAGGTTCTTGGTTAGCCTGTAAAACCAAGTGAGGTTTTAACTTGTAGGCCTTGTCAAAACAAGTTGGGTTTTTGATTAGTGTGCCCAGAAAACTAATCAATTATAATCGGTGTGATTATAGTGAATTCCCAAGGAGATCTTAGGAAGTGGATGTAGGTGCATTGGATAGCACCGAACCATTATATTTCTTGGTCTTTATAGTTGATTGATCTTTTTACTTGCTTTTCAATTATTGCTCTTTATTTTTGTTGCACTTTTATTTAAGAGCATCACATTTGATTTCTTTGTACCTTAATTGATTATTGAATTGGATTGCATAGCATTGTATTGCATCAAGTAAATATTTTTTAGAGACCCAATTCACCCCCCACTCTTGGGTTGCTTACTAGGCAACAACCTCCTTCCCTTATCTTGGATATTGATGCCCTTAAGTTAATTATGCAATGATGGCAGGTAGATAAAAATATAAATTAGGATTTTAAGTGTTTTTGGCATTTTATGAGTATATGTAATTTTTTTTGATATTTTTTTAAAATAGAAAGATAATTTGCAGATAATGACCTAATATGCAAGAAGCATGCCAAAATTAAAGATATGCAAAAATTATACAAAAACAACCCTAAATTTGCTGAAATTGACTTTACTGCCAAAAATAGAGCAGAACTGTTCTCAAGGAGTATTTTGGCTAGAAGAAAATCCACAAAACAAATTAATTCTTGAGAAAATTTTAAAAATTAACTTCAATTATAAGAAATTCAAAAAAATAAATTTTAGATTTTTTTGAATTCTATAATGGTAGAAACAATTAAAATAGTAGAATATATACTAAAAAGGTCGAGATGTGAAAAAAATCCTAATGAACTCTTTGTTTTCTTCTTCAAGGGTCAAATCACAATGGCACCCCTACACGTCATAGGAGATCCCATAGATTGAAAAGAGAGGGTCTTGCAGCCCTACTAGTCTTCTATAACCAGATGGCCATGGTGAAGCATCTGATCCGAATATGCAAAGAGAACTGAGCCCAAATAGGCTCTGATACCAAATGATGCGGAATTAAAATGCATGCATAACTATTTTTGTAATTTTTTTGATAAGTTGTGTGTTGAATTCTCGAAGAACAGGCCATGAATCTAAGTAGAGAAATCTATGCAAGTAAGAAACGACAGCATGCAAAGTAAAACCTAAAAAGCAATAAGAATGAGGACCGCCGAGGCTGAGAAGCTTGGTTGGGCTAGTTCTCCTTCAATAAGGCTACTGGCAAGCAGAGGGGGTGTACCTAAAATTGGTTGATGTGCCCGATGAAGATCATAGATAAAGGGATCGCTCTCGCTCTCAGATGCGGCCTGGATGATCAAGCTAGAGACCCACGGAATCTCGACTTTCAACCAGGTGATCCGTTCGCTGCCCGATTGGAGTCGTTGGATTCGTAGTAGTCGAAAGACCTACAAACAGCCTATCGAGGGTTAGAAATCAAAGCAAAGATGAAGAAATAAAGTTGAAACAGCAACGGGAAAGAAAGGTGGATGGCGGCTGGAGACTCGGTGCAAGACACCAGGAAGAAGAGGAGGGGCTCACACAGAATCCCCTTAGCACACAGCAATTGGAAAACTCAGTTATATTCATCAAAAAGTTGTTAAATTTTCATACAAGGGGTCCCTTATATAGAGTCATGAGACTTAGGGCCCAACCAAAAGAAAACAAGAAAAATAAGGGGTGCCCACTTTCTTCCTAAAGTGAGGGGCTGAATACATGGAAGATAACACTCTTATGCCATACAAAATCCCTCCAAACAAGGTAGGTAGTGGGCAGCCAAAAGGGGGACGAAGGGCTTCAAGCAGCTCTCCAGGGTTCCAGGACTTTGAGCTTCTTCTGCTGGGCCTTCCATGGTCTTCATAGCTTCCAGTTGGGTTGGTCTTCACTTGTACCGGCTTGGTCTTGAGTCTTCATTGGACTTAGATTACATTTACAGGACTCAGAAAGAAAACTTGCTCAACATGAGTTGACTAGTACAGGACTAAAATGGCAACTCAATTAGGCTAAGCCCTTATTACAAATGGATTCAAACACTACTAAGTAATCTATAGAGGGTTGAGAAGCCTCTATCTTATTCTGGTGCCTCTCGTGTCCCCACTAGTAGGCTGCTCTCATCACACAGGCAACCACCTTCTCTGCCCCCTAGGACCTCTCTCCACTTTCTCCTCCTTCAGGGGAACCTCAAGCTCAGCGGACTTCTTCTCCCACTGGGATGCCCCCGCCAGGATGCCAGCCGAACATTCCCGGAGAAACATCATGCGGCCTCTCAGCCCTTCATTCAGAAACCTGAAGCTCACTAGAAGACCTCCCTCGGCACAAGCCAGGAGAGAAGAGTTAAAGAGAAAAGGCATTAGAAAAAAGAGGAGACTCTGCGAAGGCCATCCACCTGTACTTAAAAAGATAAGGGATGGCTTCTCTAGAACAAATCATGCCGCTCCCTCATATCGATTGAAGGTACGTACCTCATTAATTGCTGGACTAGCTAGAAGATGCCACGTACTAACATTGGGTGATCCGAATGCTCTATTCCTAGAGGATCCGCGTCGACCCAGGAGAAGCATTTATGACCACCATCGGAAAGCCGAGTGCCACGAAATCCCCATCAATGCAAAGGCATTGTCTACGAGGCACAGGTGCATAGAGACATCGGTAACGTAAGAAACGTCCCAATCCACATCAGCATGATCATTACTCTCCACGCCTTGAGCACTATATCATCTTCCAGGCTCGAGAGTGGGGGGCAATTTATACAACTGTATCTGCTGACATGGAGTCTATCTGGATGCCGGCTGTCAGTCGGCAGGTGAAGGTGCCACCTGAGCATGGTGCCCAAGTGAGGAGCCGAAGTGAGCCCCCTACCGAGGTCAGCTCCCGACTAGGATCGAGCTCATACTACCACCAACTAAAAAAAGGAGAACGACAAAGATTCAATTCATGGTGGGAAAGGGGATGTCTTCACCAAGATCCCACCGCTGGGACAGTATGACAAATAGGCAATGCCCCGTCACCCGAGGCCTATGGAGGGAGATGCCTCACCGGAGCACCAAGATCTCCTCAGGCCCTAGTTTACACCAATCAGGAAGGATGCCCCATTTGTGGCATGGCACCACTCAACCTACCGTCTACATCACCCACAAGAAGAAGGTCATGCCAGAAAATTCAAACCCTGGGATGGTCGCCCGCATACCAATGCTCTGCCAAGCTTTCCAAAATATGGCGACCAACCAGAATGTCAGAGCTAGCAACATAACTCCCTGCCATGAAGGGAGAAAGGGGAGCTCATGCACAGTCCCTGAACGCTACTAGATGTCCACCCTTTGGACTCCCCCAAAAGGGGAACATCTGGAAAGCAAGCTCAAGGGGCAATCCTGCCTCTCTATGACAAACTTCAAGGGCCTTCGAACAAAGAAAGAGGACAAGCAAGCAAGGGGTAAGCAAGGTAATTGTTGGCACATATAAGGGGAGAGCAAACCAGATGAAATGCTCTGAGGCTACTGAGAATTCGTCGAAAGAATCCCACGAATATAGCCAACCCTGCTCAGGCTCTCCTTCTTTGCTGACACTCCTTTCTCAATTTCTTTTCTCTAAAATATAACCTCCTAACATGGTGACCTCACCAGGATCCACTGAGGGGATCTGTTCCACTGGATCGCCCACTAACTTGATCGTTAGAGCACCCCCATAGAAATTCTCGGCCCGGGTCTCTTTTCTTTTGTAGGACCAGGTACACACACAGGATTCCAAACGAGGGTGACGCCTAACGCCATATAGGAGCTACAAGCCTTGACAGTCCAGGCGGCAACATAGAGGAATACCTGGAGTGCTATACTCCATAAAGCACATAAGTGTATGTCCTCCAGAGGTGATCCACATAGGAATTGGATCAAGGAGGCACTCCTATTGAGCTTGCTTATTTGACTAGGGCTCTTCCTGGTAGCCTTTCTTCTGTTAGTAGTCTTTCTCTCTTTACTGGAACCCCTACCCTCCTGCAAGGCACTTAGAGACCTCTTTGAATCCTCTCTTGGAATCCTATTATCCTTTGATGAGAGATGGGATGCAGGGATCGCTGGCAAGCATAGAAGTCACCAGGAGATTAGGGTTTTCCTTGAAGAAGAAAGAAAAGGGAGCAGGGCAGCTGGGCTTGCACTCAAGAACTGGTAACACGGGCCTCACACCTACTCCAATTTGGAGAAAAATACTTAGAGAAAATAACTTTTAATTTGTATTCATGAAAAAAAAGATGTTTCATACAAGAGGAGAGGGGTGAATATTTATAGATTCACTCCAGGGTACATGACTTGAGGGCTAAGAAACTCTGACTTGTGGGCCAAGAAACCTTGGTGGACCTGGTCAACAGTAGGCCTTTGTCTTGGACTGGAGCTCTCTTTTGGGCTTGGAGGCATGAAAGGGCCTAGGTGCATGAAGTCCAGGTCTGGTTGAGGGGGCCTAGTGAATCTCCAGGTCTACTTACTCTCCTCTTGGATCTTGACATTACAGGACTCTTGACTTGAAACAAAAGACTCACAGGCCTAAAGGGACTCAACTGGACTTACATGTTCCACTTTATTACATGACTCATTGGCTCACTTTGACTCAAGTCACACAGTACTAATGGACTCTAATAGATTCTTGGATTCCCATCATTTCCCTGTAGTGGAGAGAACTCAACTCCGTCGAGTTTGCGTGAGTAGGGGTTTGATGGAACCGGAACCAATCACATCGAAAAAGGCTCTTAGGCTAGGTTCACCCATTCTTTTTTTAACAAATCCCAGATTTCTTTTTTTTTAATCTGCTTTGCTCTGAGATCTATGAAACTTAGAAATTCTCACTGCTCTGAGAATCATATGCTCTGAAAATCATGTAGCTCTAGAAATCAAGTAGCACTGAGGTCGGCAATAGGGGACGACACTGCTTTCACATTCATGCTGTCCCCTTTCTCCTTCTTCACGGACTGAGACCAGGTAACAAAGGGGCTTGCGGGGCGGGATTCTGGCAGGCATCGTCGGCAACAGCGCTTAGAATGACGGTGGTGGCACGGATGGGAGGCAGATCTCCGGTGGCTATGGAGACGGTGGAAAGGTGTTACATGGAAGACCAAATCTCAGGTGGCTGGAGGGGCTTTGAAGGAGGAGACGGGTAGCCAGAAGAGGGGGGGAACGACTTCTCACTAGTTTGGAGGTGGCTGGCTTCAGGCAAGGGAGCACGGATGATGAGGCATCATGGGCATTGGTGGCACGGGCAATCGACGGGGGAAGGAAGGTGATCTGGTGGAGGCACCGACCAAATCTGGGTGATGGTAGCAGGGGCGTCGATCGATTTGGAAGAGGTCTTTGGAGGAGGAGATTGGTAGGGCATTGTCGCATAGCATGAAGATCCGTGTGGTGGCACAGCAGATCCAGAGAGGGGGAGGATCTGGAGTGGGAGTCGGTGGCATGGGGGAGACTTGATCGGAGGTGTTCCCGGTTATAGGCGGTGTGGAGATGGGCTTCACGGGTGGAGGTCCGGTGGAGATGGCTCGGGCAGTGGCGGATGATGATGATGGCGGTGTCCTCTGGTTGGTGAGGCATCGCGTGCGATGATGGGGCGTGGATCAGGGCAGACGGTGCATGGGCATCGGCTGTTGTGGGTTTGGGTGGAAGATGATGATGGGGCATTGGGGGTCATGGGAGGGAGGCAGATGCAGGGCATTGATGATCCTCGATGGCTAACCGAGGTTTGAGACAGAGTCTTGCATAGGAAAATCTGAATAGGAGGAATGATATGGAGCCGGGGAGGAAGAGGAAACCCTAATCCTTAGGGCTCTGATACCAAGTTGATGAGGGACGGGTTGCGGGGATTGTTGGCAAGCATAGAAGTCACCAGGGAATTAGAGTTTGCCTGGAAGAAGAAAAAAGGAGCAGGGTGGCTAGGGCTTGCACTCAAGAACAAGGAACACGGGCCTCACACCCACTCCAATCTGGAGAAAAAAACTTAGACAAAATAACTTTCAATTTGTATTCATGAAAAAAAAGATGTTTCATACAAGAGGGGAGGGGTGGGTATTTATAGATTCATCCCAGGGTACATGACTTGAGGGCTAAGAAATCCTGACTTGTGGGCCAAGAAACACTGGTGAACCTGGTCAACAGTGGGCCTTTGTCTTGGACTGGAGCTCTCTCTTGTGGGCTTAGCGGCATGAAAGGGCCCAGGTGCATGAAGTCCAGCTCTGGTTGAGGGGTCCTAGTGAATCTCCAGGTTTGCTTATTCTTCTCTTGGATCTTGACATTACAAGACTCTTGACTTGAAATAAAAGACTTACGAGACTAAAGGGACTCAGCTGGACTCACATGTTCCACTTTATTACATGACTCAATTGGCTTACTTTGATTAAAGTGACATAGTACTAATGGACTCTAATAAATTCTTGGATCCCCATCATCCCTCCTATATCTCTTCCTAGACTCTTATCTTAAAATGACAAGCCTTGTCTTAAAGTAGACTTTTTGTCCTAAGAGAAGGAAGAGAGAAAAAATATTTCTTTCAAATCTATTTTGCATCAGAATATCGATGCCTTTATATACTGAGTGAAGGGGTGCCTGATAAATCTTTTTCTCATTCCTTGATATGATTTTTTAATGATCAGATAGGACCCTTCAAGCAGAGGGAGTCTCTTGGGTGAAAGGTTATCTTGATATGCCACATCATGCCATATCACTATGCCAAGAGATATGTATGTATCTCTTCAATTTTTTGGCGATTTTTCTACTTGCCATATGGCAAGTAACTAGTCAAAATTTGGTTAACAGATGTGGGATTCCAAAGGTTATATCAGAAAACCAAAAGCCTTCAAACAGAAGGACCTATGGATTTATGATTGCGCACCAAACATGAAGGGACATTGATGGGGGACGGGGATTAGGGTAGGATCGCCGGCGAGCTGAGAAGTCACCAAAGATTAGGGTATCCTATTTTTTTTATTTTTTTATTTTTCTAAGGGTGGCGAAGTAATAATGGAGATGGAGGATAGGAAAATTGGACACTCTACGAACTTGGGACTTACATTCACGAAGAGACCTCTCACCTCTAGGGCATCTCACCCATCCCACTATATGTGAAGCCCAGGGCATCCCACCCAAATCGCTACCTGGGGTCGTAAAGAAAAATCTCTAAGACCATAGAGGGGACTCGACGGGAAAGGCGATAACTAGGGCAAAGGCAATAACTAGGGCCTCACACCCCTTAATACTCGAAAGCGAAGGCATAGGGTCTGTTGGCTCCACCCAGTGATTTTGATGAATAACAAAATATTGAGTGCATATTGTATTCTAATGAGGATTTCAAGTTGTGAGTTTTCAGGAAAAAAGAACATCAAAATTCCAAAAACTTATGGTGTATGGCACGTAATGGCACGGAGTAATTCTCACAAATCCTTGCATTCTCTTCATTGAAAAAGGGCATATAAATGTTTAAATATTATGTGTTGATATATTCAAGAATTTTATTTATATTTTCGAGGCATTTATACTTGAATCTGAAAGTTTTCAATCTCAAGTGTCGACACCTGGACAGTCAAGTGTTGACACTTCAGCATTTGGCACAGACAAAAATCCTTGGCACGTCAAGTGTCGACACCTATATTCAAGTGTTGACACCAAGTGTCGACACTTAGGTTCCAAGTGTTGACTCAAGGCCTGAGATTTTTGAAAATACAGAACTTTGTAATATTGAGGATTTTTGTGTCAAGTGTCGACACCTGACAGCCAAGTGTCGACACTTGAATGTTCAAGAGTCGACACCCAGAAATCAAGTGTTGACACCTAACAGCCAAGTGTCGACACCTGACAGCCAAGTGTCGACACTTGCAGCCTGACAGCTCTAACGGATCTATTTTTCTGGCTTGCAGAACTTACTTTTCAAGCACCAAACGGCTATTTCCAAGGCACCAATGGTCACAAACCATTTTTTGGAAGGTTTTTGGTGTATTTAAGGTCCACCAACCTCATTTTAAAGCAAGAGAAGTGAAGTGAAGTGTATTCAAGTGCATTGAAGTCTACTCAAAAGCCAAAAAGTCAATATTCTCTCCAAACTTCACATCAAAAGCCTCTTCTAGCTTGATTCCATTGAAAAGCCTACAAGCTCATCCTTACTTCATTCCAAAAAGAGGCACCTTGAAGGAGATTCCAAGGAAGAGTGAAGACAAAGTATCCACTTGAGCTTCAAAGATTCCAATCTACTCTTGAAGAGAGTTTGTTGTAGTTTTTAAATTTCATATCTATTTTTATTGTGATTTGACCTTGCTTTCAAGGGTATCTTAAAAGAAGGTGATTGTGGTTTGTTGGTGAGCCAAAAGGATAAAACCAACTAGGGTTAACTTGTGAGCCTGAAGACAAAACAAGTGTTAAGGTTTGTTGGTAAGCAAGCCTAAGTGACAAAACCAACTTAGGTTTTGACTTGTGAGCCTTGTGAAAAACAAGTCGACTGTAATCTAGTGTGGATTATAGTGAAATTCCCAAGGGTGGCTTGTGGAGTGGATGTAGGTGCTAGGTTTGCACCTAATCACTATAAACTTTGTGTTTGTGTGTGATTGCTCTTTTCTTCTCGTGCTCTTTAATTATTGCTAACATCTTGCATCAAATTTATCATTGCTCACAAGCACCACTAGACCTTCATTTTATTGTATTAAATTTTTAAAAGACCCAATTCACCCCCCCTCTTATGCTCTATTTCTGGGAAACAAGTGGTATCAGAGCACCGGTACTCTCTTGTAGGTCCAAGGATCTTGAGTGAAAGATCATGGCAGCCCCAATAGGAATGGGTATAGTTGAAGGTCAAGCTTCAAATTGACCCCCACTTTTTAATAGCACAAATTACACATACTGGCAGACACGCATGCACAAGCTCTTGATTATAATTTATGGTGAACAATTGTAAAAGGTCCTCATCAACCCACAATGATGATTAATGGCATTCTCACTCCTAAAATGGAAGATGATTGGGATGAGAATGACATTAAGCAAATTGAGCTTAATGCTAAGGCAATGAACCTTTTATTTTGTTCTTTTGATCCTAGTGAATTTAATAGAATATCAAATTATCTCTCCGCCAAGGAGATTTGGAATACACTTGAGGGTACACACCAAGTGAAAACCACCAAGGTTAACATGCTAATTCACACATATGAAATGTTTAAAATGGAACCTACTGAGTCTATCAGTGAGATGTATACTAGGTTCACAAACATTGTGAATGGCATGAGAAGTCTAGGAAAAATAATCTCTAACGGTGAACTTGTGAATAAACTTCTCAGGTCTCTACCAGCTTCATGGGATGCAAAGGTCACTACGATTGAAGAAGCTAAAGATGTCAACACTCTCCCACTGGAACAACTGCTGGGCTCTTTAATGACTTATGAGCTCTCTCTCAAACAAAAGAACGGAGAGGTGGACAAAAAGAAGAAGGCGATCGCGTTCAAATCTACTACCAGAGAGGACTCAAGCGAAGACTCTGAAAAGGATGACGAAGAAGATGAAACGGCTCTATTAGCAAGGAAATTCAGAAGGTTCATGAGGAAGAAAAAGTTCAACTACAAAAAGAAACCTCTGAAAGGTGAGCCGAGTAAGGAAAAGGATAAGGAAAAGGAGATGGAGCAGCCTACGTGTTTTGAGTATAAAAAACCCGGGCATTTCAAGATAGACTGCCCCTTGTTAAAGAAAAGCAGAAGAAAGCTAAGAAAGAAAGCCATGATGACAACCTGGAGTGAAAGTGAAGACTCCAGCAAGAGGTAGCAAACTTTTGTCTGATGGCCGATCAAGAAGAGGTATGTTCTGAAACCGAAAATGAATTTACTTTTGATGAGCTTCATGAGATTTTTGATGAACTAGTCATAGAATTTCAAAAGCTAAAGTCAAAATATAAAGACTTAAAGAAGCAAAATTTGGATCTAGCTAAAACAAATAACAACCTTTCAAATGAAAATGAATGCCTTCTTATACAAAATAAAAAATTAAATGATAAGATTATGGTTCTTGAAAAAGAAAAGGATATCTTTAAAAAGAAAAGTGACTTACTTTCAAATGAAAATTTGTCAAAACAAAGCAAAGAAATTTTAATTGAAAATAAAAGATATAAAGAAGAAATCAAAAAACTAAAACCTTTTGTAGAAAAATTTACTTATAGTTCTGAAAAATTAAATTTACTCTTAAATAACCAAAGAGCAGTATTTGACAAAGCAGGATTAGGATTCAGAACTCATAAGAAACAAAAACTCTTTAAAAATTTCTTTGTGCCTGCATCTTCATCCATTACTTGCTATACTTGTGGTATCAAAGGACATAAATCTTATATGTGTAACAAAAGAAAATTAATTAATACAAAGAAAGTTTGGGTTTCGAAAGGAACCAATGCCACTAACCAAAGAGGACCCAAGATGGCTTGGGTACCTAAAGTCTCCACTTGATCTTTATTGCAGGTATGCCTTGCAACCAAAAAAGAAAAGGATGTGGTACCTTGATAGCGGTTGCTCAAGGCATATGACAGGAGATGTGGAGCAGTTCTCATCACTCACATATCAAAATGGTGGCAATGTAACTTTTGGTGATAATGGAAAGGGCAAAATTATCGGTATTGGTAAAATCCATATCACCCCTACCTCTTATATTGATAATGTTTTATATGTTGATGGTTTAAAACAAAACTTGCTTATCATTAGTCAATTTTGTGACAAAAATTTTAAAGTTGTTTTTGAATCTTCTTTGTGCATTGTTTCTAGTCTAGATGACAATGGCATTAAGTTTATTGGTCATAGGCATGGCAATATTTATATGGTTGATCTTGATGATCTCCCTATTCAGAAAGGTCAATATCTAGTGGCAATGGAAGCCAAGATCGATGAAACTAGTTGGCTTTGGCATCGTAGAGAAGGACATGCAAGCATGCATTTAATTTCAAAACTTAGCAAAAAGAACTTGGTAAAAGATTTTCCTAAACTCAATTTTAAAAAAGATAAAATTTGCAGTGCATGTCAACATGGAAAACAAACAAAATCATCTTTCAAACCAAAAGGAGTGATCTCTACATCTAGACCTTTGGAATTGCTTCACATGGACCTCTTTGGGCCTACTAGAACATCTAGTTTGGGAGGTAAGAAGTATGGTCTAGTCATTGTAGATGATTTCTCACGATTTACATGGGTCATGTTTTTAGCACATAAAGATGAAACATTTTCTGAATTTATTAGTTTTACAAAAGAGTTTTGAATGAAAAAGGTGTTTCAGTAGTATCTTTCAGAAGTGATCATGGAACCGAATTTGAAAATGTCGATTTTGATAAATTCTGTATTGAAAATGGAATTCATCACAATTTTTCTACACCTAGGACACCTCAACAAAATGGGATGGTAGAAAGAAAAAATAGAACTCTTGAAGAAATGGCACGCACTATGCTTTGTGTAAATGATTTACCTAGATATTTTTGGACGGAAGCTATAAATACTGCATGCTATATTTAAATCGAGTTTTAATTCGACCAATTTTAAAGAAAACCCCTTATGAACTTTGGAAGGGTAGAAAACCTTCAATTCACTATTTTCATGTTTTTGGATGCCGTTGTTTCATCTTAAACAATGGTAAAGATAATTTGAGTAAATTTGATGCCAAATTAGATGAGGGAGTCTTTCTAGGCTACTCCACATCTAGCAAGGCATACAGGATCTTCAACAGAAGAACACTTGCTGTTGAAGAATCCATATATGTGGTATTTGATGAAACTAACCAAAAATTTTCAAGAAAAGAAGATGTACTTTTTGATGAAACAGGTAGCAAGAAAACTGAAGAAATAAACAACAATGAAGGGCTTACCAAGGAACAGAACGATGATCAAAATACTGAAGGAGATCAAGCACAAGGTGATGAAAATACATCAACTGTTGATCCATTACCAAAAGAATGGAGGTATGCTCATGGACACCCAAAAGAACTAATTATAGGTGATCCATCTAAAGGTGTAAGTACTCGATCATCTCTTAGAAATATTTGTGATTACTTAGCTTTTGTATCTCAAATTGAACCTAAAACTATTGAGGAAGTTGAATGTGATAGTAATTGGATAAATGCTATGCAAGATGAACTTAATAAATTTAAAAGGAACAATGTTTGGACACTAGTGGATAGGCCTTCAAACACATCAATTATTGGTACAAAATGGGTTCTTTGAAATAAACTTGATAAAAATGGAATAGTAATTAGAAATAAAGCTAGACTAGTTGCCAAAGGATACAATCAGGAGGAAGGGATAGATTTTGATGAAACCTTTGCTCCTGTGGCTAGACTTGAGGCAATTAGGCTATTGTTGGCTTTTGCTTGCTTCATGAATTTTAAACTATATCAAATGGATGTTAAAAGTGCCTTTTTAAATGGATTAATTGAAGAAGAAGTTTATGTTGAGCAACCCTCTGGTTTTAAAAATTCTGAATTTCCAAATCATGTTTATAAACTTCATAAAGCTTTATATGGATTAAAACAAGCTCCAAGAGCTTGGTATGATCGTTTAAGCTCCTTTTTGCTGAAAAATGATTTTACTAGAGGTAATGTAGATAAAACTTTATTTTTAAAGAAAAAGAATGATGATCTCTTAGTAGTACAAATCTATGTAGATGATATAATATTTGGTGCTACTAATGAATCTCTTTGTCAAGATTTTGCAAGATTAATGCAGGGTGAGTTCGAGATGAGCATGATGGGATAACTGAATTTCTTCCTCGGACTCCAAATAAGGCAAACCAAAGAGGGGATCTTCATCAACCAAACAAAATACACAAAAGAAATACTCAAGAAGTTTTGAATGGAGAACACTAAGCCTTTAGGTACCCCTATGAGCTCTACATGTAGACTTGACAAGGATGAATCAGGTAAGTCTATAGACCAAAAATTATATCATGGCATGATTGGTTCATTGTTATATCTTACTGCCAGTAGGCCAGATATCATGTTTAGTATCTGTATGTGTGCTAGATATCAATCTAATCTTAAAGAGTCTCATCTTTTGGCTGTTAAACGCATACTTAGATATCTATCTGGCTCAATTGAAATTGGTTTATGGTACTCTAGAGATTTTTCATTTGAATTAATTGCTTATTCTGATGCTGACTTTGCTGGGTGTAAACTTGATCGTAAAAGTACTAGTGGAACCTGTCAGTTTCTTGGAATAAATTTGATCTCTTGGAGTAGCAAGAAACAGAACTCAGTTGCTCTATCTACGGCGGAAGCCGAATATATAGCAGTTGGAAGCTGTTGTGCTCAAATCCTCTGGATCAAACAATAACTCAAAGATTTTTGCATTAAACTAACTAAGGCACCCATAAGATGTGACAATACTAGTGCAATCAACCTATCTAAAAATCCTGTGCAATATTCAAGAAGTAAATACATTGAAATAAGACATCATTTAATAAGAGATCATGTACAAAACTCTAATGTAATTCTTGATTTTGTTTGTACTAATGATCAGTTAGCAGATGTGTTTACAAAGCCTTTGAGTGAGGATAGGTTCTGTGTGATTAGAAGAGAGTAAGGTGTCATTGATCCATTCTCCTAGAACTCTCTTAATATCAATTTTACCTAAATCCTAGAGCTCAAAACCTATTGACTAAAGCCCCAAAATTTTATCAAAGTTTTTTCTTTCTTTTTTAAAAAAATCTTTTCCAGATTTTCTCGATTTTTTGGCCAAGTGTCGACACTTGGAAAGTGTCAAGTGTCGACACCTGACCAAGTGTCGACACTTGACATATCCGAAGTGTCGACACTTGCGAATCTGAAACTGTTTTTAAAAGGACCGAACGGGGGTTTTTGAAATTTTCTTCCCCCCTTGATTTCTTGCAATGGTGGTCCCCTCTGTCCAAATCCATCCTTTCACCTCTTAATCCATCACAAATCAGGTATTTCTCTTTTCTAATTTCGTTTTATTTTTTCTTGTTTTTAGTTTTGTTGTTTTCGAACCAAACAATTGTGATTTGGGTTTTTCGAGTATTTTTCATGAATCTAACCGGATTTTTGCATGTTTTAGTAGATTTCTAAAACTTCGTTTGAGGGAATAGTGTTTTAAACTTATTTTTCTCAGATTTCCTTCATCTTTTGGCCGTTTTCATCCGTTTTCGCAAAAAAACTATTTCATTAATTTTGGCCAAAATAAATTGGGTTTTCATCTAAATTAAACTTACTAAATCCATTTATTGATGATTTAGAAAGGTTTTTCATGATGCATTTGTGACATTTTCGCCTATTTGCTAAAACCCTAAGTGATTAAACCCAAATCCCATGGTTTTTTATTTTTAGACCTAACAAAAATTATTTTTCCAAAGATTCAAATGTGTTCTACCAAACAAAAATATTTTCTACAAATTTTGTTCGGAAGTTTGTCATTTAATCAAAATATATTTTCTACGAATATTATTACAATTTTTCAAACATTGTTGATTCTGGTTTTTGAAACCTATTTGAACATTTTTCTAATCTCAACCTGTAGCTAGTCCCTTGTTCTAAGCCTTTCTTCCTTTTTCCTGGTCAGTTGGCTATAATGGGTCATAGAAAGAGACTTGCAGTTAGGGAGAGGCCCAGTCATGGTACTGAGAGGAGGTCGAAGGCCATATTTGATTCAGCACAGCTGAGCAGTACAGCTACACCGAGCTCCCCCCCTGCAGAGAGGATGGCAGGGAAGTTTGTAGCCTCAGTGAGGAGAGTCAACTTGCAGTGTTTCGACAGGCACCACTTCATCATTCGATAGATACTCACTGATGCAGGACTAGTACCATTCTGCACCACGTAGGAGAGGTACTATCCTCACCTAGTGAGGGAGTTCTATGGTGCACTGGACTATCGACGACTACTGTGGACGACATCTGTTAGGGGTATTCAGATTTCTTTGACTGATGAGCTTCTGAGCTGTGTATGGGAGATACCCCGGAGAGGAGTCTGTGCTATTTTAGTGGATGATAGAGAGGCGGCATTTAGGTGCATCCTTGAGAGAGAGGATGTTCGCGGTATATCAGTGGTTACCACGAACCAGTTATCATTGGAGATGCGCCTTTTGCACCATATTACTGCACGGATCCTACTGCCGAAGACTGGCAGATTCGACTTCATCACCGAGAGGGAGTTGATGGTGATGACGAGTCTGATCGAGAGGAGACATATATATATTTTTTTCCTGTTGCTGACATAGATGTATGATGCTGCTACTCAGCGCCGACACTGTTTGCCATACGGCATGGCACTGACCCGACTTTTCAGAGCGTGTGAAGTATCATTGGAGGGGGAGATCCCCAAGGAGATACTGCACACAGACGTGTATGACGAGAGGTCATTGCACCGGATGGGATACAGGATAGTTGGAGGTCGATGGGTTTGCAGAGAGTCTGGCCAGGAGCCAGATGAGGAGGACGAGATTCGAGAGACTGAGGCTGGACCATCTGAGCCAGCAGTTTTTCCTCCAGTCAATATTCCATTGACACAGGCAGAGCACTTGTCTCCTGACACTTCAGCTCCTCCACCACTATCTACAGGACTATCTTTTGAGAAGAATGCCAGAGCACAGTTTATAGAGATCAGAGGTGAGGTGACTCAGCTGCGTAGCGAGGTCGAGCTTCTACGAGCACATACTACCTCGAAGCATGCTGAGATTCGCAGATCTATGGAGGAGGGATTCTCTCGCATTGAGAGTCTGTTGAGATCCCTTATACCTCCTGCAGCCCCTGTACTTGCACGATCTGACGATGATGATGATGATGGCGGTGATCACCAGAGTGACCATGCTGATTCTGCTGAGGATGGTGATCAGGATATTGATAGAGCTACAGAGGTAGTGGGCAGTCGAGATCCTCCTACTACACCAGCTCCTACTACCACCTTGGTTGATTCCACACCGCACCTTATTGCACCGCTGATCATCTTTCACCTCCTTCTACAAGATCATCTAGGGTTGTACCCGCCTTTGGTCCTTTCGGCCGCACTAGGAGTCATAGAGCTTTAGCACCTCCTAGGGCATTAGCCACCAGATCTAGGATCAGTGCTCCTTTTAGTCTTGATGTTCCATCTGATGAGGATTAGCCTCACAGATGTTTGTTTTAGCTCTTATGTTGTATATTTGATACTTATTTGACTCTGATGATATATGTATGTTTCATCTCTTTTGTACTGAAAACTTATCTTATATATATATGTTTCTGTTCAGTACTTTTTTATCTTGGCAAATTTTGTGCTTCACTAAATCAGTTTACTATTCTTTGGCTCTGATACTCTTTTATCTTGATATATTTTAGCTCTGATACTCTTTGATATTAGCATAATTATGACTTTGCTATCTATGATATGTATTTCTCTACTATCTTTTTGTCTCCATGCTCATTGTGAGGGGGAGGAAAAATTCCCCTTTCTAATGATTGACAAAAAGGGGGAGAAAGTGTATTGATTTTATTGATGTATAAATTTGTTAAGAAAAAGGTGTTAATTCATAAATTTGTTGAGAAATTGTATTGATTGTGTTGATTTTTCACCTTGTAAGAATCATTGAAGTTTACCTTAATAAGAAGTATCTAATTAAGGGGGAGATTGATTCTTCCTAACCATAAAGCTTTGTCTCTCTAGTGGACTTAAATTCATATTCAACAATTAAATGGTTAAAGTTTGAAATATGTTGCCTTTTTACTCAAGGTTTTGTCATTATCAAAAAGGGGGAGATTGTTGGCTCCACCCAGTGATTTTGATGAATAACAAAACATTGAGTGCATATTGTATTCTAATGAGAATTTCAAGTTGTGAGTTTTCAGGAAGAAAGCACCTCAAAATTCCAAAAACTTATGGTGTATGGCACGTAATGGCACGGAGCAATTCTCACAAATCCGGGCATCCTCTTCATTGAAAAAGGGCATATAAATATTTAAATATTATGTGTTTATGTATTCAAGAATTTTATTTATGTTTTTGAGGCATTTACACTTGAATCTGAAAGTTTTCAGTCTCAAGTGTCGACACCTGGACAGTCAAGTGTCGACACTTCAGCATTCGGCACAGACAAAAATCCTTGGCATGCCAAGTGTCGACACCTATATTCAAGTGTCGACACTTAGGTTCCAAGTGTCGACTCAAGACCTGAGATTTTTGAAAATATAGAACTTTGTAATATTGAGGATTTTTGTATCAAGTGTCGACACCTGACAGCCAAGTGTCGACACTTGAATGTTCAAGTGTCGACACCCAGAAATCAAGTATCGACGCCTGACAGCCAAGTGTCGACACTTGCAGCCTGACAGCTCTAACGGATCTATTTTTCTGGCTTGTAGAACATGCTTTTCAAGCTCCAAACGGCTATTTCCAAGGCACCAATGGTCACAAACCATTTTTTGGAAAGTTTTTGGTGTATTTAAGGTCCACCAACCTCATTTTAAAGCAAGAGAAGTGAAGTGAAGTGTATTCAAGTGCATTGAAGTCTACTCAAAAGCCAAAAATCCAATATTCTCTCCAAACTTCACATCAAAAGCCTCTTCTAGCTTGATTCCATTGAAAAGCCTACAAGCTCATCCTTACTTCATTCCAAAAAGAGGCACCTTGAAGGAGATTCCAAGGAAGAGTGAAGACAAAGCATCCACTTGAGCTTCAAAGATTCCAATCTACTCTTGAAGAGAGTTTGTTATAGTTTTTAAATTTCATATCTATTTTTATTGTGATTTGACCTTGCTTTCAAGGGTGTCTTGAAAAAAGGTGATTGTGGTTTGTTGGTGAGCCAAAGGGATAAAACCAACTAGGGTTAACTTGTGAGCCCGAAGACAAAACAAGTGTTAAGGTTTGTTGGTAAGCCTAAGTGACAAAACCAACTTAGGTTTTGACTTATGAGCCTTGTGAAAAACAAGTCGACTGTAATCTAGTATGGATTATAGTGAAATTCCCAAGGGTGGCTTGGGGAGTAAATGTAGGTGCTAGGTTTGCACCGATCCACTATAAACTTTATGTTTGTGTGTGATTGCTCTTTTCTTCTCGTGCTCTTTAATTATTGCTAACATCTTGCATCAAATTTATCATTGCTCACAAGCACCACTAGACCTTCATTTTATTGTATTAAATTTTTAAAAGACCCAATTCACCCCCCCCTCTTGGGCTCCATTTCTGGGCAACAGGATGTCACACCCCTCGATGCCCAAAAGTGAAGGCAAGATGAGCCTCATGCTCAATCCTTAATGGAGGTAGAATGAAGAATCACTCTTCCCTAAAACCTCTTTTTCATTAACCAAGTTTTTACAAAGGATTGTGGGTGGTATTTATAGACCTTTTCAACCCACATTTGAATTTGAATACAAGATAAAAAGATAAGGATGGTTCAAATTCAAATACAAGATAAGGTCTATCTATACTAGATAACTCAATTCTAATCAAACTAATCCTAAATCAAATTTCAAAATAATTAATAAAGATAAATCCTAAACTAATTTATTATGGTACTGGATATGCATCAAAACTCATGGTACTTCTAGATCTGTGCTACTTTGGGATTCGTGCTGGTGATATCCCCATCATTTTCCTGTGGTGGGGAGATCTCAATTCCATCGAGTCAGGCTTCAGCAATCTTCTGGCTCTAGAATGTGCATGGCCTCTAGAATTTTTTTTAAATCTGTTCTGAGATCTATGCACTTTGAAGATCATGTGCTTTGAGGAGTGTGCAACTTTGAAGATCATGTGCTTTGAAATTGGTGCAGCTTTGAACTCCATGCAACTTTGAAACTCGTGCAGCTATGAAATCGACAATAGGGATAGGCAAGTGCTTTGATGACAGTGCGATGCTTCTTCTTTTCCCTTCTCCATGGATCGAAACTAGGGAACATGGGAGGCTCACGAAGGGCAGTCTGGTGGGCGTTCACCGGTGACAGCACTGGGGTGGAAGATGGTGGCCGACAATGTCACTGGGGAGCAAGACGGCGGTGTAGCTGGGAGAAATGTGGCATGGACAAAGGAAAATCACATAAAGGAACTATGGCATGGCTGGGCTTGGAGGTGATCTCTCCGATGAGGTCGGTAGACTAGAAGATGGCCAGATGGTGCTTGCGATGTCGATTGTAGGATCCGATGGGAGGTGGTGGCACTATCGATCTCTGGCACAGTGGGTTGTGGGTGATGGCACGGTAGCGGCACGGATGGCACGACATTTGCCAGCATGGACATGGATTGGGTGGAGGCTACAGCATTACCGTTGCTCCCGTGCTCCGTTTCATTTGATGGCATCAGGGACTGAAGAATGGTGCCGGACGATGAGGCCATGTTCTCGGGTGACACCGGAGGGGAGCTATTCAGAAAGCTTCGAATGAAAGATCGTGATGGCCGCAAGCGGGGGAGATGAGCGGGATGCAGTGGTGGCGACGGGCTTTGGATCACAGCGGAGGACGTGTGACAATGGGGAGGAGCCACGGGAGGGGAGGGTGGAGCTATGAGAGTGAGAAGTTGAGGAGGGATCAGTGGGAAGCTTCATGGATCAGTAGACAGCTCGCTGGATGGAGGGATCTGTGATTGGGTGATGGCAGTATGGGCGTCGATGGGGTGATGGATCTGGGTTGGTGCTGGCCAAAGAAGAGGGTAGTGGATCAAGGATAGGGGAGAGAAAGAATGGTGGGGTTGGGGGGAAGGAAAGAAGATGGCAATACCCTAATCCTCTAGCTCTGATACCAAATTGATGGGGGACGGGATCAGGGGTAGGATCGTCGGCGAGCTAAGAAGTAACCGAAGATTAGGGTATCCTATTTTTTTATTTATTTATTTTTCTACAGGTGGCGAAGGAATAATAGAGATGGAGGATAGGAAAATTGGATACTCTACGAACTTGGAACTTACATTCACGGAGAGACCTCTTACCTCTAGAGCATCTCACCTAGCCCACTACATGTAGCCTAGGGCATCCCATCCAAATCACTACCTGGGGCCATGAAGGAAAATCTTTAAGACCATAAAGGGGACTTGACAGGAAAGGCGATAACTAGAGCAAAGATGATAACTAGGGCCTTACGCCCCTCGATGCTCGAAAGCGAAGGCATAAGGTCTCATACCCCTCGATGCCTGAAGGCGAAGGCAAGACGGGACTCACGCCCACTCCTTTACGGAGGCAGAATGAAGAATCACTCTTCCTTAAAAACTTATCTTCATTAACCAATTTTTTACAAAGGATTAAGGGTGGTATTTATAGACCTTTCCAACCCTCATCTGAATTTGAATACAAGATAAAAAGTAAGGACGATTCAAATTCAAATACAAGATAAGGTCTATCCATACTAGATAACTCAATCCTAACCAAACTAATCCTAAATCAAATTTCAAAAAAATTAATAAAGATAAATCCTAAACTAATTTTTTATGGTACTGGATATGCATCGAAATTCATGATGCTCCGAGATCTATGCTGCTCCGGGATCCATGCTGGTGATGTCCCCATCAGACGTGTCCCTTCATGTTTTGCACCACGCTTCTCCATGACATAACCAACCTTTTGACCGATTAAGCCCAATTCAAATGGCATGGGGATAAGGGAGAGAGGCCTAGCACTTATCTAGAATAGGTGATTAACTGGTAGAAGGACTCTTGGTCCTTCTGCAGTCCTTAATCTTGGTGCATGCCAATATGGCACCAAGAGTCCAATCCCCTTTGGACTTTTTCACAGTCCAAGGATAATATTCAATAAATTCCAGATAAATCTAGAAAAATACTATCCCAATTATGACTCAACCCAATCTAAGATCCACTTAAATTGGTTAGCCCAAATATCAAGCAAACTAATCTAATGTAATTGGGTTAGGAGTTAGGTTAGCATGCATATGCTAATATGCAAATTAGCTAGCCTATTAGGATCCAATGATCCTAACTAAAATCCAATTGACTTTCTTGGTGAATTTCCTAGCTTGTGTGACCCTTTGGGCTCCACATCAAGCTAGAAATAGGTCTAGGTCTAAGTTATTTCAATCCGATCAAAATCGATTGACCTAATTAGGTCAAATCAAGCTAACCCAAGTTGCCAATTTGAACCAACTTCCAAATTGACTCATGAATCCAACCAATTTGATTCAAGAAAATCTACAAGATATGATTGATATCTAGCAACATGTCATGCCTACCTAAAAAATGAGAAATTTGGTTAAAATTATCAAAATGCCCTTCAGTGGAAAGTTACCCTACAATTCAATTCTTCGATCTCTCTTTATCCCGAATAAGTGATAAGCATGGAGAATTGTCAAATCCTAGCACTTAATCCTTTTGAATCTCAATTCGATAATGAAGACTCGATCGATGAAAGATTAGACACCCTTTCTAATCTCATCTAGCTTTGATCAAAGACTTCCTGAGTCAATAATCGAAGAGATTACATGGGATTAGTCCTCTTACTATGAGTGATCAATTCCTTATTGATCCACTCACATCCTTCATGCACAATCCACTATATCTAAGAACACCCCATATATGACTCTTTGTCATGAATGAGTATGAACCAAAACATGGCTTTATGTACATGAGAAACTATGGTGATCTCTGTCTAAGGATCACTTGCACAACTTCTACTATGAGAACCATTTTTTGACAAGTAGTAGGACCTCCATAAGATTTCTCAAGGTAGATCAGTTTAATGAACTCATACCTTAATGAGCACCCATATCCTTGTATTAGTGTCCCTACACAAGTGGCTGTGAGACCAACCACCCTTTCCATCGAGCATACATAGGATGTGCTAGTCTTTTCAAAAATATCGATCCCCGAATTGATGATCCAACAACTAGGAACATTTTAATTAGGATTTATAGGACTTAGGTCTCATCATTAATATCTCCATCATAACCCTAATTCCATTATCCTAACCTTTGGGGTTCATCATAATCTTGATAAGATATAGCAGCATGATGAATCAATAATAGCCTTTTATTAATAAGTAATATCATGAGTTGGAAGATTATAGAAATTCCTGCACAAAGATTGGCTTTTAGGGCATAATTCTTTCATTATACATAATAGAAACTTGACATAATCACATAGTTAGATAAAATATATAAGAGTTACGCATTTAGAAAGTCTAAATTTGTATGGTTTACAAATTTAAAATTGCTATTTTTGGCACCCACTGATTTTAGCAAGAAGGACTTCATTAAAAAAGTTATAATTTAATTAGATGATTTGATCATTTAATTATGATTAAACTTGATACAAATTGAATTGGATCTGATTTGATTGAGTTTGGATGATTACATAGTCCAACTAGATTTTGGATTAACCTAATTATAATTGTTGCAAGCCAATTTGATTTAACATAATTTGTTGCCTAATCCTAAATGAATTAAATCTATTTTAAATCAATTAGGTTTAATCTATTCTATTTGAATTTAGTGATCCTAATTTGATTAGGATCAATTCCTAATTAATTATAGCTTAAACCTAAACCTAAATTGGTTAGAAATTATGTTAGTTTTCTACTTGGTTAGAATTAGTTATTACTTGGTCTAACTAATTCCTAACTAATTCTTAATTATTTATGGATTTAAACTTAAACATAATAGGATTAGTTAGGTTAGTTAAAATCCTAAAAAAGGTTAGGACAAGGAGTTAGTTAGTTGAACTAATTCTTAACTTGCTAATTTTCTCTCTCCCTCCCCATGCTATTTTTCTCTTTGGCATATAAGAAAGAAGGGATATACCCTTCTTCTTGTGAAGAAATAATTGACATGGAATTTTTGGGTGCACAAAGGTGTTTGGCACCCCTAGGTGTCTCTCTCCCTACTTATCCTAACCTATCTAGGTATTTGAATTTGACTTAAATCTATTATCCTAATTATAGTTGAGAAGGAACTCTAGGGAGAGAAAATTTGATGATATGGCATGAAAAATAAAGTGAATTAATATGAGATATGGGTGCACACATATTAAGGTGGCATGGAGTTTTTTCTTGAGTTGACCATGAGAAATAAAATCAAGATTAGCACCCCATCTTTCTCTTGATTCCACCATCCATACTATTTATGAGAGAGAATAATATTATTCATCTCCCTTTATGATTTTCCTCCTCTTAATCTTGAATAAAAGGGTTTAGTTCAAGAAGAGAAAAATATTCTTCCTTGATTCTTGAGAAGTGATCTCTCTTCATTCTTGGATTTCTTGAGTAAAGAAAAGGAAAAGAAGAAAGGGAGATATGATCCAACTATCGAAGCAAGGTCTGCAAGGTGCTAGCACTTCGATGGCCTAGGGACTTTGATTAAACCATCTCCATGTGGATACCAACAGAGACCAAACATGTGCGTAGCTCCAATGGAAACCATGATTTTCCCCTAGATCTGATCTAGTGAAACCCGAGAATTTCTTCCAAATTTGATTTGATGAAGATGTGATGCAGGACTACTAAGATGATATGCAAGTGATTTTCTTTTGTTGTTTTATGTTTTAATGGATTGATTGATTCCCAAAATGAAGCAAAGAATGGATCTAGAGATTCGCATAAGGACAAGAAACTCTAGCATGTAGACATAACCCTTAAATAGTGATAAAGAAAGAACCTCGGGATTGAGAAACCCCGGTAGGACTTAGCTCTAAATCAATATCCTACTTAGGAGACTAGGGAGTGCAAACCTCTCAAAGCTTTGAAGTGCCTGATGCTAAGTCCACTCACACTCATGGATGCGGCCTGGAAGATCAAGCCCTCGACCTTGTGGATTCACCGGCTCTCCGTCAGATGGTCCTGAAGGCAAGGAAGGCTGACGCCTTTGTCCGTGGTACCTGAAGGACCTGCGAGCAACCTAGAGATGAGTTAAAAAATAGCAAGAAAAAATGGGAAGGCAATGAAATAAGGGAGGGTGAAGAGAAGATGGCGATCGAGGAAGGCTCTTCTTGTTAGTTATCCTAGAAGATCTTCCAGGGGGCATCCAAGCTTGGGAAGACAGGTTGGTGGCTTGCGTAGGAAGAAGGTAACCAGGGCCTCTCACCCCTCGATGTCCCGAAGGAAAAAGGCACACTCTCTCACAAAGTTCCAAGTCTCAAGATAAAGGCTAGGAAGAATATTTTAGATTCTTTTTTTTTTCATTCATCAAAATTTATAATTTACAAGAGGGTTAGGGCCCTTTTTATAAGCTCCCAAGTCCTCATTTGAACATTTGAATTCAAATTTGAAAAAAGGAGTTACAAGCTTGTTTATGGAGAAGAAAGGTGTTGGTTGTCTTCATGAATCAAGGGATACCTATTTTGAATTTTGAATCTCCTCTTCA
Organism: Areca catechu; assembly: GCA_021397845.1. NCBI lineage: Eukaryota > Viridiplantae > Streptophyta > Magnoliopsida > Arecales > Arecaceae > Areca > Areca catechu. Next base: position 62,371,761 of record CM038044.1, on the reverse strand, counting down.
TGAAGCTTGGATGATCATGAATGCTAGGCTTGATCCTTGGTGATATGGCTTGATATGTGGAGTGGAGTGAGGAGGGTTGTTTGCTTGAATCAAGGGGGCGCCCTGGTGCGGATACCAGAGGCACCAGAATAAGACAAAGGCTTCTGAACCCTCTGTGGATCACTTAGTTATATATGAGTCCATTTGTAATAAAGCTTAGTACATCTAAGTTGTTTTTACTTGAGTCCTTTACTAGTCAGCTCATGTTGAGCAAGTCATTTTCCGGAGTCCAATACATGTCCAGTAATGACTCGTACAAGTGATGACCAAGCCAGCTAAGTTAAGACAAACCCAACTAAAGCTAGGAGGATCATGGAAGGCCTAGGAGGAGAAATCACAAGCCTCAGAGAAGAAATCAGAAGCCTGGGAGACAAGCCCGAGATCCTGAAGCCTTGAAATGTAGCTTGATGCAATTTGGGCCAGCCCAGGCCTAGGAGGGAAGAAAGTGGTGCCAAGGACTTATGCTCACCACCCTTGGTCGGCCACAAGGGTCACCTCCCTTAGCCGACCAAGGCAAGAGACGGAGATAAATTGTAGGGATTTATTCTACCTATTTTTTCCTTATTTTCTAGCTAGGGTTTGGGTGGGAATAAAATTCCTATATAATGACTATTGTATCCTTACTTGGGGCCTAAGACTATAAGTCTATTTAAAGGACCCTAGTCTCTTGTATGAGAACTACTTTTGATATATGAAATAATCTTTGATTCTCCAATTGCTATGTGCTACCCTGCTATGTGCTTAAGGGGTTCTGTGTGAGCCCTTCCTCTTCTCGGTGCCCTGCGATTACTTCCTATCGCCAGCCTGCTCTCCGAAGCCCTGGCCGCCCACTCCAAACAACCTCTTTCCTTTGCTATTTTATCCTTATTTCTTCTTCTCTTCTATGTTTTCTAACCCCTAACATGTCGTTTGTAGGTCCCTTGACTCCAACGAATCCGACAACTCCAACCAGGCCATAATCGGACCACCAAGCAGAAAGTCGGGTATCCGCGGTCTCTGGCTTGGTTTTTCAGGCCGCATCCAAAGTGAGAGCGACATCTTCATGTACGATCTACACCGGGTGCTTCCACCATTGCCAGGTACACCCTCTCTATCACCAGTAGCTTTATTATAGGTGAACTAGCCCAACTGGGGCTTCTCTGCCTCGGCGGTCCTTTTCTTTTTATTACTTTTAGGTCCTATCTTGAATGCTTTAGTTTCTTATCTTGCCTAGTTTTCCCTGCTTAGATTCTTGGTCTGTTCTTCATGATTAATCACACAACTTAACAATAAATATACAAAAAAAATACTTTCATGCATATAAAGGTTCCGCATCAATTTGGTATCAAAGCCTGTTTTGGGCTTGGTTCTCTTTGGATACTTGGATCGGGCGCTTCACCATGGCCATTCGATCATAGGAGATTATTAGGACTTCGAAACCCTCTTTCCCAATCGACATGATCTCCTATGGCGGTATGGGTGCCGATGTGAATTGGCTCGTGAACAAGAACACAAGGAGTTCTTAGGGTTTTTTTTCATTTTCGACCCTTTTCAAATATACTCTATTATTTTAATTGTTTCTGCCTTCACATAACTCAAAAAATTTTGAAATTATATTTGCTGGATTCTTCGTAATTCAAAGTATTTTACAAAATCTTTTTAGGAATTATTTCAGTCTGTGGATTTTCTACCAGTCAAAAAACTGCCTGAGAACAATTCTGCTTTATTTTGGCAGTAGACCCGATTTCGGAAAGTTCAGGGTTTTTTTAGTATAATCTTTGCATATATTTATTTTTAGCATATTTCTTGCATATTAGATCATAATCTGTAATTATCTTCTATTTAATAAAAAATTCTAAAACAAAAAAAAAAATACATATATTCCAAAAATACCAAAAACATCTAAACCCTAATTTGCATCCTCATCTGCCTGCCATCATTGCATAAACTACCTTTAAGGATACTTTTGCTATGTCAGATGGGAGGAGGATTTGATCACCTCTCCTTAGCCCAAAACCACATCCCCTACATTCGGTCCCAAGCCTAAATTAAAATATATTAGACTTAATTTATCCTAGTGGGCTAGGGACACCAACTGGTCGAGTCCGGACTAAGTGTCAGATCACTGTGTCAAGCTAACATTTGTGTGCCTTGTGCTTAGTGTCTAGAATGATGGTTCAGGGATTCAGTCCCGAAGGGCTTGTGTGCTGGTTCACCTACCTGGCCAATCTTTGATTGGTGTCTAGGATTGGCAATCAAGGACCTAACACTCCCTTTACACCTACCTGGTTGAGTACAAGGTTACTCTAGGCTGTTTGCCACCCCGATTAAGCATCTAGTTTTGGACTCTAGGTCTAGGCAACTGTAGTCGAGTCAATATTGAGTCTTGCATGAGCACTAGATCAGGAGCATCATATCATCTACCATCTCTATTTTTGTCTGAATCCATGGACAATCTTGAAGCCTAGACTAAAGCCCTTGCTGACCAAATGGCCCAGATGACTACCCAGATGACTCAGTTGACTCAGTTCACTATCCGAATCAATAATAGACTTAAACACTTAGCAAATATGTTTGATCAGGTAGAAGACCATGTAGGGACCATAGAAAGAACCCATGGGTCATAGTCTGAGCCAGATCCTTAGTCTCCTCCCCATCCTAGGAGAACCCCTCGCCATGACCCTTACTATGAGACTTAACCTAGGAGGACCCCAAATCCTGATCCATACTTTGAGGATGAACCTAGGAGAGCCCATCGTCATGACCCAATCCCAGAGGTTTGTCCTAGGAGACCCAATCAAGATTTTGTAGACCAGGAAGATAGATCCTATAGACACATTAAACTTGATGCCCCCACCTTTGATGGTTGTCTTGATCCTAAGGTCTATATAGATTGGGAGGGAGAGATTAATCAATATTTTGAGTGGTACAATATGTCCGAGGAGCGTAAGTTTAGGTTTGCTAAGCTTAAGTTGGTCCGAGAGGCCAGGTTGCATTGGGCTAGTGTTGAGAGAACCCTTAGACTAGGAGGGCATGATCCCATAGTCACCTGGAGGTCCATGAAGGGTAAGCTTAAAAGGAAATACATTCCACCATCATATCGCTAAGGTTTAATGGATCAGTGGCAGCGTTTGAATCAGGGTAGCAGGAGTGTAGATGAGTACATCGCAAAATTTGATGAGTATTCCATGCGATGTGACTTAAATGAATCTGAGGATGTTGTTCTATCTAGGTTTAGGGCTGGACTGAGAGATGATATTAAGAGGGAGATCTATATGAGAGAGGTTAGAGACCTGGACCATGCCTATCAGATTGCTAGGGATCATGAGCGTTTCTAGAGAGGGCCCGTCTACTATAAACCTGAACCCACTAGATATCCTAGTCAGTACCTAGGAGATAGCCAGTCCCACCAGAGCCAACCTAGCCCAGCTGACCTAATCTGAGTCACCCTGACCTGAGTCGACCCCAGCCTAGTACTCCTTTGACCTGTAAAGATGATAGAGGAAAATCTGTAGAGGTCCATAGGAGTAACAATCCCCAGAAGACCTATTTTAATGTCAGAAACCATGCCACTTTATGAGCCAATGCCCAGTTAGTGCCCTACACTTAGGTGAGCTAGAGGAAGAGGAGCCGGAACCCATAGCTGAACTTGAGGGAGAAATTTATGAGGCTGATGACCAATTGTTAGATGAGTATGAAGGTGAGGAGGAGGAACCTGAGTTTGAGAACCAATTAGGAGTGGTTAGGTGCATCTTAACCCAAACCCCAGTTAAGGAAGATTTGTGTAGGACTAACATCCTACAAACCTTTGTTAAGGTAGGGGGTAATGTACTTAAGATCATCATAGACAGTGGAAGTTGTGTTAATGCCATCTCTGCCAATACAGTTAAATCCTTAGGATTGACCACAGAACCCCATCCTAGCCCTTACAAAGTTTCTTGGTAAATTCCACCTCCATCCAGATTAAAGCTAGGTGCCAAATCTTAGTTAGACTACAAATCTATGAGGAAAAGATTTGGTGTGATGTCATCCCCATGGAAGTAAGTAGTATCATTCTAGGTCGACCTTGGCTTTTTGATCATAATGCAACCCTGTTTGGTCGAACCAATGTTTGTGCTTTTAGCTACCATGGGAATAAGTTTGTTATCCACCCAACTCCCCCTAGAAATCCAGTTAAGAAGGGTTCTAGTAGCCTAAAGGACAAGAAACCTGGAGTTAACCTGATTAAGACTGAGTTAGAAAGAGAGATTGCTGAGGGTAACCCTATTTGGATCTTGACCACCAAAGAAATACATGAGCCAACCCAAAAAGAACACCAAAGAGAAATTGTTGAGGTTCTGAAAGAATTTGAGGATGTCTTCCCTAATGATTTACCTGATCAATTACCACCCCTTAGAGACATCCAACATGCAATAGACTTAGTCCTAGGAGCCACTTTACCAAACTTCCTCACTATAGAATGAACCCCAGTGAGCATCAAGAATTACAGAAACAAGTGGGAGAATTGCTTAGGAAGGGTTTCATTAGGGAGAGCTTGAGTTCATGTGCAGTCCTTGCTCTACTAACCCCTAAGAAAGATGGTACCCGGAGGATGTGTGTAGACATTAGAGCCATCAACAAAATAACTATGAAATATAGGTTTCCCATTTCTCGATTGGATGATATATTAGACATGATGGCCAGAGCCAAAGTTTTCTCAAAAATAGATCTTAAGAGCGGCTATCATCAGGTTAGGATTAGACCTGGGGATGAGTGGAAAATCGTATTCAAGACTAAGGATGGCCTGTTTGAGTGGGTTGTGATGCCTTTCGAACTTTCCAATGCACCAAGTTCCTTTATGAGGATTATGACCCAAGTCCTGAAAGAATATACTGGAAAATTTGTTATGGTCTACTTTGATGACATCTTAATTTACAGCAGGACTAAGAAGGACCCCCTTAGTCATCTAAGATTAGTATGCTAGACCCTTAGGGAGAATAGCCTCTATGCCAATTTTAAGAAGTGTGAGTTCATGACACATAGAGTTATCTTCCTAGGTTTTGTTGTCACCCCTAAGAGAGTTTTTGCAGATCCTGAAAAGGTTAGGACAATTGTTGAGTGGCCTATACCCACTAGTGTCCACGATGTGCATAGCTTTCATGGCCTAGAAATCTTTTACAGGAGATTTATTAGGGATTTTAGTACAGTCATCGCACCTATAACTGATTGCATTAGGAAGGGTACATTTGAGTGGACCAAAGTAGCTGATAAGGCCTTCATAGAACTTAAGGATAAGATGACCCATGCACCCATCCTTAGATTTCCTGACTTCACTAAGGTGTTTGAGGTCGCTTGCGATGCCTCAGGAGTAGGAATAGGTGGGGTACTAAGTCAAGAGATTCATCTTGTAGCCTTCTACAATGAGAAGCTGAATAAGGCTAAATTTAAGTACTCTACCTATGACAAGGAATTTTATGTGATAGTCCAGGCCCTTAGATATTGGAGACATTACTTACTACCACAGGAGTTTGTCTTATTTTCTGATCATGAGGCTCTTCGGTTCCAAAACTCCCAAAAGAAACTTAACCCACGGCATGGTAAATGGATCGAGTACATTCAAGCCTATAGCTTTGTCTTGAACCACCGTGCCGGAATAGAAAATAAGGTAGCAGATGCCCTTAGCCATAGGTCTTTGCTATTAGGATCAGTTAGCACCCAAGTCATAGTGTTTGATAGGTTAAAGGATGAATATGAAACCTGCTCAGACTTTGGAGACATTTACCAAACCCTCAAGCTAGGACCATATAGTATCCATAGTGAGTATACCATTCAGGATGGCTACCTTTTTCAAAACAATCAACTCTGTATACCTAAAACTTTCCTTAGAGAGTTCCTTATTTAGGAGAACCATGCTGGAGGTTTAGCTGGTCACTTTGGTAGGAATAAGACAATCTTAGCGATAGAGGACCAGTTTTTTTGGCCAGGATTGAAAAGGCATGTCGCACAGATTATAGCCAGGTGTAGAACTTGTGCTATTGCAAAATAGCAGAAGCAAAAGACTGGTCTTTACAAACCTTTACCAGTGCCTAATCGTCCTTAGTAGGATCTAAGTATGGACTTCATGTTAGGATTACCTAAGACCTAGAAGAGACATGATTCCATCTTTGTAGTGGTCGATAGGTTCTCTAAGATGGCTCACATCATCTCCTATTCCCAGACATTTGATGCATCTAGAGTAGCCAAGCTTTTCTTAGATCATGTGGTTAGACTCCATGGCCTACCCAAGACCATCATATCTGATAAGGATGATAGGTTCACTAGTTATTTCTGGAAAATCCTGTGGCACCTGTTAGGGACCAAGCTTAAGTTTTCTACAGCCTACCACCCCCAAACAGATGGCCAAACGGAAGTGGTGAACCATAGTTTAGGAAACCTCCTTAGATGTCTAGTAGGTGAATACATTGGAACTTGGGATCTATTATTGCCTAAAGCAGAGTTCGCCTACAATAGCTCAGTGAGTAGGACAACGGGCAAGAGTCCTTTTAAGATAGTCCATGGGTACAAGCCCCCGTTGACCTGATTCCTTTACCTGTTCATGCATGAGTCTCAGAGTCTACAGAATCATTTGCACAGCATATTAGATACTTGCATAAGGACATTAGCCGAAAAATAAACCTAAGCAATGAAACATATAAGAAACAGGTTAATTCCCGAAGAAGGGCCAAGGAATTTGATGTAGGGGATTCTATCATGATTAGGCTTAGGCCTGAGTGGTTCCTACCCAAGACCGTTAAGAAACTTCATGCTCGCAGAGCCGGACCTTTTAAAGTGATGAAAGGGTTGGACCAAATGCCTATATGTTAGATTTGCCTTCGGATTTGGGCATTAGTTCTACCTTCAATATCGCAGACCTGGTTGAGTATAGGGAGCCGGTAGTGATACCTAGTGAGGCCTTTGGACCCATTCCTTTCATTGAGAGTGACCCTAGCCCAGAGTGTCCACCAATAAATTGGCCTCAGAGAGGAGAATAGATCGAGCGTATCTTGGATGATCAAGCCTTAACGACCCGGAGCCACGGCTATCAATGCTACCTGATCCGATGGCAAGGCTGGCCAGAGTTAGATGATTCGTGGATTTCTCAAGAGGACTTGCAATGCCTCAACCCAGACCTCCTCGAGAGATATGTGAGCTAGCATGATTTTCAATCGATAGGGTCGAGTTCTTTCCACCCCGGGAAAATTTGTGCAGACACCAGAGGCACTAGAATAAGACAGAGGCTTTTCAACCCTCTGTGGATCACTTAGTTACATTTCAGTTCATTTGTAATAAAGTTTAGTTCATCTAAGTTGTTTTTACTTGAGTCTTGTACTAGTCAGCTCATGTTGAGCTAGTTATTTTCTGGAGTCCAATACATGTCCAGTAATAACTCATTAAAGTGAGGACCAAGCCAGCCAAGTGAAGACCAACCCAACTAAAGCTAGGAGGATCATGGAAGGCCTAGGAGGAGCCTCAAAGAAGAAATCAGAAGCCCAGGAGACAAGCTCGAGACCCTGAAGCCCTGAAATGCAGCCTGAAGCAATCTGGGCCAGCCCAAGCCCAGGAGAGAAGAAAGTGGCGCCAAAGACTTATGCTCACCACCCTTGGTCAGCCACTAGGGTCACCTCCCTAGGCCGACCAAGGCAAGAGAAGGAGAGAAATTGTAGGGATTTATTCTACATATTTCTTCCTTATTTTCTAACTAGGGTTTGGGTAGGAATAGGATTCCTATGTAATGACTATTGTATCTTTACTTGGGGCCCAAGACTATGAATCTATTTAAAGGACCCTAGTCTCTTGTATGAGAACTAATTTTAATATGTGAAATAATCTTTGATTCTCCAATTACTGTGTGCTTAAGGGGTTCTGTGTGAGCCCTTCCTCTTCCTGGTGCCCTGCGATTGCTTCCTGCCGCTTGCCTGCTCTCCAAAGCCCTGGCCGCCCACTCCAGACAACCTCTTCCCTTTGCTGTTTTCCCCTTATTTCTTCTTCTCCTCTATGTTTTCTAACCCTTGATAGGTCATTTGCAGGTCCCTCGACTCCAACAAATTCGATGACTCCAACTTGGCAATCGGACCACCGAGCAGAAAGTCGGGTATCCACTGGTCTTTGGCTTGGTTTTCTAGGCCACATCCAGATTGAGAGCGATCTCTTCGTGTATGATCTACACCGGGCGCTTCCACCATTGCCAGGTACACCCCCTCTACCACTAGTAGCTTTATTGTAGGTGAACTAGCCCAACCGAGGCTTCTCAGCCTCGACGGTCCTTTTCTTTCTGTTTCTTTTAGGTCTTATCTTGCATGCTTTAGTTTCTTATCTTGCCTTATTTTCCCTACTTAGATTATTGGTCTGTTCTTCGGGATTAATCACACAACTTAATAATAAAAATACAAAAAAAATACTTGCATGCATATATAGGTTCTGCATCATGCCCACTTTGAATTTGAATTTCTTCATGGAGTTTAAATTCGAATTTCTTCATGAAACTTGGAGTATTGAATTCTTCATGGAGTTTGAATTTGAATTTCTTCATGAAGTTTGAATTGGAATTTCTTCATAGAGTTTGAATTTGAATTTCTTCATGGAGTTTGAATTTGAATTTCTTCATGAAACTTGGAGTGTTGAATTTCTTCATGGAGTATGAATTTGAATTTCTTCATGGAGTTCGAATTTGAATTTCTTCATGGAGTTCGAATTTGAATTTCTTCATGAAACTTGGAGTCTTGAATTTCTTCATAGAGTTTGAATTTGGTGAAGTGTGGCACCTCCCATGCCATGTGGCATTGATGATATGGCATGCCATGTGTTGGCACTTTTAATTTGGCATGGAGGAGGGGTGGCTTGACTCATCTTCAATTGGGCTTGACTTGATTGCCCACTTTGTAGGGTTCGGTGGCAAGGCAGAATCATAGATTTCAAAAATTTTTATCTTTATGAAATCTTCACCAAACCTTCAACCCAAAATCTCCTTAAAAGAATTAAAACATATAAGATGTTTATATAAGATTTAATCTCAAATTAAGATACTAACCTGTATCACAAAATCCAAACTCTGAATCTCCACCAGGTACCCAAATGTTCACCCTCCAATGGTGATCCACACAGAAAAATAATGAAGACAATAATTTCTAGTTCTTGGCTCCTCTTCTTGAATTCTTTTTCAAGAATTCAATTCTTGGACCTTTAGGCTGAAATTTTCTTTCTTGAAAATTTCTTTTCTTCCTTCTTTCCTCTTCTTGAATTTTCTTCAAGAATTCCCTTTCTTGAATCCCTTTTCCTGAATTGAATTGGAAGAAAAATTAAGACAGTCAAAGTCTTAATTCAAGAAGGAAAAGAAGAATAGATCCTTTCCCTTTTCTTTCCTTTACCGTTCAAGACCTTCTTCTTATTCTTGTTTAGGGTCAGAGTTTCGACAGAGGATACCTCTGTAAGGAAAACAATACCCAACAAGAACAAGAGGAAGGAGTATTCTGGAGAGGAAGAAAGGGAATTGGATCTCTGAATTATGTTACGTGAAAACCCCCGAGAACCCCAACCCTATTTATAGATCTCAGAGGGGTGTCATCTCAAAACAACGCAACCCTCTGAAACCCCAGGGATCACGATCCCTCATTCCTCACGCGTCCCCTCAACCAAAAATCATGATTCTCCAATTTGATTTTCGTTTTTCCGACGAGGAGGACTCTCGGAAAAACTTCAGGATGAATCGTGACTTTTGGAGACGGATTTGCGACCGAAAAGCGATGGATGTTTTCCTTAATTTTTTCTGGCCATCAGATCCAGATCCAAGGGCGCCAGACAAGGATCTGAATCGCCCCTTTTCAGATTTTTCTCCGACGTTTTCTTTCTCACGCGTTTTAAGAGAAGTCCACGCGCGTGGACTCTCTTTCTTGGCACGCGCGGGTGAGAAAAGAGAGGGGGCGGCTTGGAGAGAGGGTCTCAGTGAACTAAATTCACTTGGGTTCAGCCATGGGTTAGCCCAATGCCCAAAAAATAAATTGGACCTTAATCTGGTTCAATTAGAACCCAATTAAGCCCAATTCGGAACCAAATTCAAATCTGATTCGAATAGAAATTTGGTCTGCAACACATGCTAGTGTGTTTATCCTGCAAACATGATTTAATTCCAAATTAAATCCTTCATCAATTTTCTTTTGTGTGTGACCCATTGGGTTCCACACCTAGCCAACAGCAGGTCCGAGTGCTATTTGACTTAATTCGGTTAGATCTCAACTAAGCCGATTTAGGTCAACTCAAACTAGCTCGACTCGGTCAATTAGAATCTAATTCAAATTGACTGATTTGAATTACCATGACTCAATCATATACCTACAAGACAAGATTGACGTCTAGCAACGTATCATGTCTACCCGGAAGATGTGGAATTTTGGTGGATTTACCAAAATAGCCTTCAGTGGTGAGTTACCGGGCAATTCAGTCCTTTGATCAACTTGCATCCCGAATATGATTATGAATATGGATACTTGTCAAATCCAATTTTCATATTCATCCCTAGCTCAATCTTTATAATGATGATTCATTAATGAACCATTAGAAAATAACTCTAATGTTCATACTTTGATCAAAGGTTTCCTGAATCCATCATTTGAAATTAGCTGGATGCTATTCCCTCTTACTAGGGCTGATCAATTCCTTGTTGACCTACTCACAACCTCCATATACAATCCACCATAACCAGTATCACCTCGTGCATGACTCAGTGTCATGATTGATTGCGAACCAAAGTATGGATTCATGTATATAAGGTACTATGGTAGTCTCAAGTCAAAGGACCACATGCACTACTCCCACTATAAGAATTATCTATTGACAAACAGATAAGGTTCCATTAGATATTCTCAATCTGGATCAATTCAGTGAACTCATTCTCTAATGAACACTCACATCCTAGTATTAGTGTCAAACACAAGTGACTATGAGATCAGTCACCCTCATTACAAAACATATATAGGATGTGCTGGTCTTGCCGGAGACATTGATCCCCAACTCAATGTCCCATCGACCAGGAATATTTTAGATTAGGGTTTTAAGGCTTTAGGTCTCACTGGTATGATCTCATCATAACCCTAGTACCATAGCCCTAATCTATGGGGTTCATCATAAAATCAAAAAGACACAGCAAATGATGAAACTAATGCCTTTATAAAATGTCAATTCATTGATTTTGGGATCAAAATTACAATATTTCAATTGGCTTTCAGGGCACAATCTTTCACACTTGTTGACCCATCTTCAAACTAGCTTGAGCCTATCTTCAAATTGACTTGAGCTTGTGAACCAACTTGGCTAATTATAAGACCAATTGACCCTAACTTAACCAAATTGGCCAAATTACAAGACTAAACCAAAATTGAAACCAACTTGATAATAATTACATGACTTGAAAGTAAATTACTCAGGCTTTAAACCTTATTACAGGACCCTAAAGATTAAAACTCTAATTAGAGATCCATAAAGGGTTGAGGAGCCTCTGTCTAATCCTGGTGCCTGTACCAAGATAGAGTAGTGCTACATGAAAGTAGATTAAAAAAGTTTTGTTTTTATTATAGATCTATATCATATGTTCATAATTTGTTCCTGTTATGCATGCTTAGAGTAGATTTTTATTCTGTTATGAGTTATGTTGCCTAGATGGCCAACCCAAGAGGGGGGGTGATTGGGTTTGAACACAATTTCAATAAGTATGCGCCTTTTAAAATCTTTGTGTGGGGAGTGAAGCATATGAAGTATTATATGCAGAAGCAAATGAGTATACAAAGACAAAACAATTACAAATACCATAAATTTAGAGTGGTTCAGAGCAACCTAGCTCCCATGTCCACTACCTAAGGTGCATACTTGGGATTTCCACTATATTCTTCCCGAAAACAGTCGGATTATTCTTTTATGGGCTCACAATCCAAAACCTAGTACAATATTAGCTTTTTTGGGCTCACTAACAACCCAACTTGGTTTTCAAGGCTAACAAATCAACCTCAAAACAATCTATAAGTTATAGCCACCTGCTGTACTTGAAATAACTAAAAGTAGAGAGTATCAAATGAAAAGCAACACTAAAACAAACCAAAGGTTGTTGAATGGTTGCAGTTGGAGCTCTTAATGAAGCCCTTTTGATTGCTTCTTCAATGCTCTTCAAGGCTCGCTTGATTTCTCAAAGAATAACTCAAGAAGTTGGTAGGAAGTAGTTGAAGCTCTTGAGTTTTCACTTGAAAGCTCATAGAATATTCAATGCTCTTATTAACCACTTGTCAAAAACTTCTTTTTCTTGCTTTAGATCCATCATTTATAGCCTTTTGAAGTATTCCCAGGTGAATATTATTGGGAATAGTGTCCCAAAGCCAATTATCTAGGATGAAGATGGTTGTGCTATTTTGTAATTGTATATGAATTCTTTAAATGAATAAAAGTTATTCTTTTGGCTGTTCATTACATATGCATTTTCCTGAAAAAAACTCTAGTATGATGGAGTTCTTAGAACTACATTATATTTGATACAGAGAAAATGTATCGAGTAGTTCTTAAACTAGTTCACAACCAAAGGATATATTGTTATACTACGACAATGTATTAAGCATAGGTTGTTATATGTTACATTGGTTGGTTGTCCTCTTAACCAAGGAGTGTAGAGACACTAATATGACATACAGGTGAAATGTATGACATCTCACTGAACATGAGCATCTGCGGTGCTCCATTCTACCAAAAGATTGCTCGCGAAGGGATATAGATATATGTGTCCCTCAGACCTGAGATCACCATGGTAGCTTACAAGCAACTCACTGTACTTTAGTACCGGACTTCCTAGAATCTAGTGATGGAAGGTTTCTGGGTACAGTCAAGTACTTGTGGAGCAGTGGTGGATCAAGATGGGATTGACCCCTCCAAATAGTTTGGAGTGAATGACTCACTATGTCTCAATTTAGCAAAACCTTGTCTAGGATAGTTCTTATGAGGAGTCATAGAACTTATAACGTTGAGACACGATCTGCATGTACTAAATTAGGATTGGCAGTCAAACCCTAGGTCAACCTGAGCATTATGAGGTCAAAGGGATGAATTATGCAGTAATAATATGCCAGAGGTTCTAGAGAGTTGCTCTGCATCTTCGACCTATCCGGACATTCGGTATCATTGCTAGATGATGTCTTTGACTGGTATTGAAAACATTCCAGTGCTACCAGCTTAGTATTCGAACTTATAGGGTCATACCATAAGGGTTTCTATCTGATCTAAAGGCCGATCGATGATTCAGCATTGTTTAGCATCATTATGGGATCAATATGGTTGACCATCACCCAAATGTCGACACTTCTATAAGTCGACACTTGGCTATGACAAGGATTTTTCACTAATATGATTAGTAAATTTTTGGAGGACTTATTTACAATATGATTGCAATTTGATGGGTCAAGCCAAATGTGATTTGGCTTATGATCAAATTAGATTTGATTTGTCATGCTCACTTTTGTTGACTTTGGCTCCTTAGTTTTGATGATTAACAAAAGGTTGAGTATATGTTTGGACTAATGTTTCATCTCAAGATAAAGTTTCAGGACTTAGGTTATTCAAAAAGAGTATCAAGAGTACAATGATGAAACTAAGTTTGCCTGATTTGGAAAAGAGCTCTTCTATCTTGGACAAGATCAAATTTCTCATATTGGACCTTCCTGTTAAGAAATTATTATCAAAAGAAACAAAGGCTTAGAGAAACTCAAGCATGGCACGCACATCTCTAAGAGTTTCAGAAAATTTTAGATCAGAGGTCGACCACCAGAGGTCGACACCTTGTCAAAGGTCGACCACCAGAGGTCGACTCATGAAGAGAAGAAAAGTTCAGCATGGCCGGCACGGCAAAATCTCAGTGGCACGCTCCAGAGGTCGACCACCAGAGGTCAACACCTGTCCAGAGGTCGACACCAGAGGTCGACTCATAGCCTGAGAATTCAAAATGGGCAGAACTATGGTTTTCTGGATTTTTGCCTAAAACAAACTGGAGGTCGACTCATGAGGTCGACACTTGATCCAGAGGTCGACTCATGAGGTCGACTCATGGCATAACGGCTAGTTTTTCTGAACTTTTGATTTGATTTCTAACGGCCATAAACGGCCATATTTTTGATTCTAACGGTCTTGTGAAGTTGTTTCAGCATGAATGAGATATTTAACCTCCACCAAACTTCAAAAAAGACAAGGAGACAAAGTGAAAAAGTTTAGAGTCAAAGTACAAAGCCTTCAATCAATTCCAAGCCAAAAGAGTGAGAAAACCAAGAGATTCCTTTGCCAAAAGCTTTCCATCTTTGAGGAATCCAACTTTCAAGGATTTGGCATTTAGTGAGGTCCAAAGATTCCATGGGAAAAGGCTTGAAGAGTCTCCATCAAGAGCTTCAACGAATTTCTTATTGATCAAAAGGAGTTTGTCTAGTTTTATTAATTGTATTCATATTCTATTTGTGGTAGGCTAGTTTCAAGGGAATTTGAAACTAGTGTGAGGTTTGTTGGTGAGCCAATTGATAAAACCAACTAGGGTTGCTTGTAAGCCCGAAGCCAAAACAAGTGAGTGAGGTTTGTTGGTGAGCCAATTGATAAAACCAACTAGGGTTGCTTGTAAGCCCGAAGCCAAAACAAGTATGTAAGGTTTTAACTTGTGAGCCTGGTAAAACAAGTCGGCTGTAATCTAAAGATTATAGTGGAAATTCCCAAGTGGAGCTTGGGGAGTGGATGTAGGTGCTAGGTGCACCGAACCACTATACTTCTTGTGTGTTTGCATTGCTCTTCTTTTGCTCTTTAATTATTTATTTATTTCATTGCTTCCGTTGCACAATTATTTGAGCACTATCACTTTTCACCTTAAAACTTGATAGCACATATATTGCTTTAATTTTTTAAATACCCAATTCACCCCCCCTCTTGGGCACCATATCTGGGCAACAAGTGGTATCAGAGCACCGGTACTCTCTTGTAGGTCCAACGATCTTGAGTTAAAGATCATGGCCACCCCAATTGGAATGGGTATAGTTGAAGGATAAGCATCAAATCGCCCTCCTTTCTTTAATGGCACAAACTACACATACTGGAAAACTCGTATGCGTATTTATTTACAAGCTGTAGATTATCATATATGGAGAATAATTACTAAAGGGCCTCATCAGCCCACTCACTTGGTTAATGGGATTATCACCCCAAAGTCTGAAGAAGAATGGGATGACAATGACATCAAACAAGCTAAGTTAAATGCTAAGGCGATGAATTTGCTATTCTGTGCACTTGACCCTAGTGAATTCAACAGAATATCAAATTGTATTTTCGCCAAAGAAATTTGGGATACACTTGAGGTTACCCATGAGGGTATACACCAAGTGAAGGCCACAAAGGTGAACATGCTCATTCATACGTATGAGATGTTCAGGATGGAACCAACTGAAAGTATAAGTGAAATGTATACTAGATTTACCAATATAGTAAATGGTATGAGGAGTTTGGAAAAAATTATATCTAATGGTGAACTGGTTAACAAACTTCTCAGGTCTCTTCCGGCTTCATGGGATGCGAAAGTAACAGCTATAGAAGAAGCCAAGGATGTCAATACTCTACCTCTCGAGCAGCTTCTTGGATCACTGATGACTTACGAGCTTTCACTAAAGCAGAAGACAGTGGACAATGACAAGAAGAAGAAAGCCATAGCCTTCAAGTCCACTACAAAAGAAGAGTCAAGTGATGAATCAGAAGAAGAAGCTGATGATGATGAGACAGCCCTCATTACAAGAAAATTCAAAAGATTCATGAGAAAGAAGAAGGGCTTCTACAAGAAAAGGCCACAAAAAGGTGATCACAATAAGGAAAAAGAAAAAGAGAAAGAAAGGGATCCACTCATCTGATTCGAGTGCAAGAAGCCTGGACATTACAAAACGGATTGCCCTTTGCTTAAAAAGAGTCGAAGGATGTTAAGAAAGAAAGCCATGATGGCTACCTGGAGTGAGAGTGAGGACTCTAGCAGTGATGAAGAGCAGTAGGTAGTCGCCAACTTATGTTTCATGGCCAATGAAGATAATGAGGTAAATTCTGAACCTGAAACTGAATTTACTTTCAATGAATTGCATGATGCTTTTGATGACTTAGTTATGGAATATGAAAAATTAAAACTGAAAAATAAGAAATTAAGAAAGCTAAATTTTGAGCTTACCAAAAATTCAGAAAAGTTTTCAACTGAAATTGAAAATTTAATTCAAGAAAACAAGAAATTAACTGAACATGTAAAGACCTTGACAAATGATAAGGATAATCTTTTAAAAGAAAATGATTCTTTGAAAAATAATAGAAGTCTTAAAACTAATGAAAACATTGAAAAATAAAATAAAGAACTATTGCTTCAAAATAAGAATTACAAGGAAGAGTTAGAAAAAGTAAAACCTTTTGTAGAAAAGTTTACTTTTAGTTCAGAAAAACTGAATATACTTTTAAATAGTCAACATGCAGTGTTTAACAAAGCTGGACTTGGATTTAAGCCACACAATCAGCAAAAACTTTACAAAAACTTTTTCATACCTGCATCTTCTAATATTACCTGCTATGCATGTGGTAAATTAGGACATAAATCATATGTTTGTAATAGAAGAAAATTAAATACCTTTAAAAAGATTTGGGTTCCAAAAGGAACCAATTTGACTAACCCTAAAGGACCCAAGATGACTTGGGTACCTAAAGTTTCAACTTGATCAATTTTTGCAGGTGTGCCTTGTAACCAAAAATAAAAGAAGAATGTGGTATCTGGATAGTGGTTGCTCAAGGCACATGATTGGGGATGTGAAGCAATTCTCATCACTAGCAGCTATTGATGGTGGAAACGTTACTTTTGGTGATAATGGAAAAGGCAAAATCGTCGGAATTGGTAAAATCCGTATCACCCCTAATGCTTATGTAGATAATGTATTATTTGTTGATGGCTTGAAGCATAATCTTTTTAGCATTAGTCAGTTTTGTGATAAGGGTTTTAAAGTAATTTTTGAATCATCTTTGTGCATGGTATCTAGTCTAGATGTTGATGGCATCAAGTTCACTGGTCTTAGGCATGGAAACATTTACATGGTTGATCTTGATGATCTAGCCATGGAAAGTGGTCAATGCCTAGTGGCTAAGGAAGCCAAGGCAAGTGAAACTAGTTGGCTTTGGCATCGTAGGCTAGGGCATGCCAGTATGCAGTTGATTTCAAAATTAAGCAAAAAGAATCTTGTAAAAGAATTGCCAAAACTCACATTTGAAAAAGATAAGATTTGTGCTGCATGTCAATTTGGAAAACAAACTAAATCTACTTTCAAACCTAAAGGAGTAGTATCTACTACTAGACCCCTTGAATTATTGCATATGGACCTCTTTGGACCAACCAGAACAACTAGTTTGGGAGGTAAAAAATATGGGCTAGTAATTGTAGATGATTACTCACGATTTACTTGGGTGATGTTTTTAGCTCATAAAGATGAAACATTTTCAGCTTTTGTTAAATTTCATAAAAGGGTTTCAAACGAAAAAGATCTCACTATTGTTTCTTTGCATAGTGATCATGGAACTGAATTTGACAATCATGATTTTGAAGCTTTTTGTAATGAAAATGGTATTAGTCATAATTTTTCTGCACCTAGGACACCTCAACAAAATGGGGTGGTAGAAAGAAAGAACAGGACACTTGAAGAAATGGCACGCACAACACTTTGCGAAAACGATTTACCTCGATATTTTTGGGCAGAAGCCATTAATACTTCATGTTACATTTTAAATCGTGTTTTAATTCGACCTATTTTGAAGAAAACACCATATGAGCTTTGGAAAAATCGAAAACCTAATCTCAAGTATTTTCGTGTATTTGGTTGCCGCTATTTCATATTAAACAATGGCAAAGATAATATCAGTAAATTTGATGCCAAGTCAGATGAGGGTATCTTCTTAGGATACTCTACTTCTAGCAAGGCATACAGGGTCTTCAACAGAAGAACTCTTCTGGTTGAAGAATCAATTCATGTAGTGTTTGATGAATCTAACGAAAAATCTTCTAGAAAAGAAGATTCTATTGATGTTGAAACATGTACAAAGAAGCTTGAACAATTGACAATCAATGAAGATGAGCCCAAAGGAGATGATGATCAAGAGAATCAAGATCAAATTCAAGAGATCAATGCAACTTCACCAAAACCATTACCTAAAGAATGGAGGTATGCACACGGACACCCTAAAGAGCTAATAATTGGTGATCCATCAAAGGGGGTAAGTACATGCTCTTCTATTAGAAATGTTTGTGATTATTTAGCTTTTGTATCTCAGATAGAGCCTAAGTCAATAGAAGAAGCTGAAAAAGATTGTAACTGGATTAATGCTATGCAAGATGAACTAAACCAATTTAAAAGAAATAATGTTTGGACTTTAACTGAAAGACCCCTTAATGTTTCTGTAATTGGCACAAAATGGGTTTTTAGAAATAAACTTGATGAACATGGTATTGTAATTAGGAACAAAGCTAGACTTGTTGCTAAAGGCTACAACCAGGAATAAGGGATCGACTTTGATGAAACCTTTGCTCCTGTTGCTAGGCTAGAAGCAATTAGACTTTTACTTGCTTTTGCTTGTTTTATGGATTTCAAGTTATTTCAAATGGATGTAAAGAGTGCCTTTTTAAATGGATTTATTGAAGAGGAGGTTTATGTTGAACAACCTCCTGGTTTTGAAAATCATGAATTTCCTAATCATGTCTTTAAATTGCATAAAGCATTGTATGGTTTAAAGCAAGCTCCTAGAGCTTGGTTTGATAGATTAAGTTATTTTTTGATGAAAAATGATTTCTCTAGAGGTAATGTAGATAATACATTGTTTTTGAAAAAGAAAAATGATGATCTCTTAGTAGTACAAATCTATGTAGATGATATTATTTTTGGTGCTACTAACGAATGTCTTTGTCAAGAATTTGCAAAGTTAATGCAGAGTGAGTTCGAGATGAGCATGATGGGAGAACTCAACTTCTTCCTCGGACTCCAAATTAAGCAAACCAAAGAGGCGATCTCCATCAACCAAGCCAAGTACACAAGGGAGATATTGAAAAAGTTTGGGATGGAGACTACCAAACCAATAGGTACCCCTATGAGCTCTTCATGTAAATTAGACAAAGATGAATGTGGTAAATCAGTAGACCAAAAACTATATAGAGGCATGATTGGTTCATTGCTATATCTAACTGCCAGTAGACCAGATATAATGTTTAGTGTTTGTATGTGTGCACGTTTTCAGTCTGCTCCTAAAGAATCACATCTCTTAGCTGTAAAACGTATATTTAGATACTTATCTGGGTCTATCGAAATTGGTCTTTGGTACTCTAGAGAGTCATCATATGAATTAATTGCATATTCTGATGCTGATTTTGCTGGGTGTAAACTTGATCGAAAAAGTACTAGTGGAACTTGTCAATTCCTAGGAGTTAATTTGATTTCATGGAGCATTAAGAAACAGAATTCGGTTGCTCTATCTACGGCGGAAGCCGAATATATAGCAGCTGGAAGCTGTTGTGCTCAGATTCTATGGATCAAACAATAACTCGAGGACTTTGGCATCAAACTAATTAAGACACCTATAAGATGTGATAATACTAGTGCAATCAATTTAACGAAAAATCCTGTACAACATTCAAGAAGCAAACATATTGAAATAAGACATCATTTCATAAGAGATCACGTTCAAAACTCTAATGTGTTGTTAGAATTTATTTGTACTGATTATCAATTGGCTGATATATTCACAAAACCATTGAATGAAGATAGATTTTGTATGATCAGAAGAGAACTGGGAGTCATTGATCCTTTTGCTTGAAACTCTTCAATTTTCATCAAAATTCCTCAAAAATGATTTATAAATTCTCAAATATGTTTAAAGGTTATTTTTCTAAATTATATCAATTTTTTTAAATTTTACAGAATTTTATTTTCGGTAATTTATTGTTGGAGGTCGACACTTTAATTTTTCGGAGGTCGACACTTGAGGTCGACCCCTAAGGCTTTTGGAGGTCGACACTTGAGGTCGACCCCTGAAAATTTTTAGAGGTCGACACTTGAACAGAAAACCTCTTTTTTAAAACCCGTCCGCAAGCCTTTTTTTCTCCATTTTCTTTTTACTTCTCCTTCGTGTGGTCCCCCTCCAACTTCCCTAAACCCCTAAATAGTGCATTTCCACCCTTCTCCTTCATCTTTTTGGGAAATCCTCTCCTCTCCTCTTGCTTTCCTTGGAATCAAACCTCTTTTTGACCGTGTTTTTGGTTTTGGACAACCGAAACCCTTTGCATCTATCTACCCTCAAATCTCGGTTGTTTTTCAATTAAAATCACTTATTTCTTTCCTCCGTTTCTTACTTTTTCTTCATTTACTCTCGATTTTCTCCATTCTCACAAACCCTATCTCACCATTTCACCTTCTCCTCTTTTTCTCAATCCGTGAACCTCTCTTTCCCTCTCCTTTCCTCTTAGCCTTGCTTCATTGCACTTCTCCCTAAGTTACCCCACTTCCTTTCATATGGGTCCGAGAAAGCACTTGGCAGTAAGGAAAAGGAGATTGGAACAAGGCCAGGGTAGTACTGAGCGACGACGAAAGGTCAGACATGAGCGTGAGCCGACCCCAGAGCCACCTGCACCAGTGCCAGCCAGCTTAGTTCGGAAGAGCATTGCTAGTGGGAGGCGTGTGGATATACCATTCTGGGATCAGCATCACTTCTTTATTGGCGATGTACTGAGAGATGCAGGTCTGGTTCATTTCTGTACGATGTCTGAGAGATTCTACCCGGACCTCATCAGGGAGTTTTATGGATCCATGGCCACTGATGGCGTTGGATGGTCTGCTACAGTACGTGGGATCGAGATTCCAGTGACACCGGAGGTCATCAGTCACGTTTGGAGGATTCCACTTCACGGCATTGCTGCCACTTCTATCAGTGACAGAGATGATGCAGAACGGAAGCTCTGATACCAAAAATGATGCAAAGCAAAGAACAAAGAAGCGTATGCGGAAGTAAATTTAGGATTAATTTGTTTTTTTTTTTTTTTTTTTTTTTTTGTATTTCAGAAATTGGCTTTGACTCAAAGTAAAGCTAAACTAAGTTGAAGGAAACTAGGTAAGGATTGAAAGCACAATTTAGATGAAACTAAATTATCAGAGTAGTTCAGAAGTAACTGATCGCTGGGGGTTGAGAAACTCCCAGACCTAGGGTTTCGCTCTGAACTTTCAATCAGAACAGAAATAGAGAGGAGAGATGGTTTACTAACCAGACAGTGATCTTCTCAGGATTTTGGTGGAAGAACTCTCTCGAGCAGATTGTGGGATCCTCGGAGTCGGCTATCTTCGCAATGGATCCTCCAATACTGATCTTGTGGTTTGGTCGGCTTCTCCTGGACTCAAGATCTGGGAAAGAAGAGAAACAAGTGATGGAATTCAGATACTCAAGAAAAGATTTACCAGGTTGAAGAACTTGAAAGCTGAAGTTGCTAAAATCAGGATTCTCCTGGAGGCCGATATGACTTCCTCTTAGAATTGCTGTAGATCTGAAGTATCTGGACTGGAGCTGGATGCTGGTGGCCGGCCTGGACTTGGAGAGGGTGGCCGTGAGAAGTGGAATAGACTAGGGCTTGGTGGAAAGAGAAGGGTGATGGCGGCTAGGGTTTGGGAGTGGAGTGGCTAACCTAGGGTTTGGGTTTTGGAGATCTCTCACCTCCTCAAGGTTCCAGGGGAACCCGGATTTTACTCCCTCACGGAGCTCAACACCTGGAAACAAGTGCGGACAAGAGAAAACACAAGTTTGCTCATGAAAAAAATTTCTTTCATTCATCTATGATTTTTTTAAACTTACAAGAGGGGTTTAATTTATAAGGCATTACAAGGGAGGAGGGTTTCACATCTTCCCATGTGGGACTAAAGGAGGGGATCTCCAAATTAGGGCAAATCCCTTACATATGGTCGGCCAAAATACCAAAAAATAGGATTTGGGTTATAAATGGCAGGTAGATGGCGCCACCTTGCTTGGATCTTCAAGAAAAATTTTCTTCCTTCCCTGGATCAACTCTTTTGGACTCCTCCTTTTCTTCCTCCCTAAGTCAAGGCCCTTCCCATCTTTGTTTTGGACATTTTTGGCAGGTAGTGGGGGTGTCTCCTAGTATCTCTCCATGAATCAAGGATTTTCCCTTCATGGTTTGGCTCTTTTGGACACCTCCTAGTCTTGCTCCACAAGTTTAGGCTTCTTCCTTTCATGGCTTTGGCACTTTAGGAAACTTTTGGGTGCCTCCTTGATTTTCTCCCCAAGACATGCTCTCTTCCCTTTTATAACTTGGGTTTTTATGGAACATTGTGGGGCACCTCCTTGATCCTCTCTTCAAGAAAAATTCTTGCCATCCTGGCTTGGGTTTATTTGGAAAGAAGTTGGCTCCTCCTTGGATTGAGGTATCTTGATGGATTTCTCCCCTAAGTGGCGCATGAAAGAAGGGACCTGCTTTCTTGTGGTGTGGGGACCAAGGCACACTGGATGGAGATGTGGCGCCTCCTGGACTCTGGCGTGTGGTTGGGAGTGTGGCGCCCACTTGCTTGGTCCTGGGAGAAAATGTAACATCCCAGGTTGAAACCCTAGTCCACTACTGAGTCAACATGACTCAACAAAATAAAATGCAGGTAATGTAGACTCAAGCTAAATTAAGTTGATCTAGTCAACTCTTATTAAAAACCAAAAAAAATCCTAATTCTTCGGGCAAGGTTAATCAGAGATCCAGATGGAGCTCTGAAGTCTTCTTCTGAGTCTGGTGCCCGCACCAATTCTCCCAGGGTGGGAGGAACTCGACCCTGTCGAGTAAGGATCAAGTTGGCTCTGGTATCTCTCCAAGAGGTCTGGGTCCAGCTCTTGTAACTTTTCTCGGGAGATCCAAGAGTCATCAGAATCTGGCCTTCCTAGCCAGCGGACCAGGTATCTTTGGTATCCTCGATTACGAGTAGAGATAACCTGATCATCCAGGATCTTTTCAATCTGCTCTTTCCTCACAGGCCAATTTGTTGGTGGACACACAGGGTCAGGTTCACTCTCAAGAGCAGGATTAGGTTCAAAAGCCTCACTGGGAATCACAGCTGGCTCCCTATACTCTACTAGGTCTGTAATGTTGAAAGTGGAGCTAATGCCTAGTTCTGGCGGCAACTCGAGCACATAGGCATTGGATCCTACTCTCTTTACCACTCTAAATGGTCTAGCTCCCCTAGCATGTAACATTCTAACGGTTCCAGGAGGAAACCGTTTAGGCCTTAACCTAATCATTACATAGTCTCCTTCGTCAAAAGTTTTGACTCGCCTTTGAGAATCAGCCAATTTCTTATAAGTTTCGTTACTTAAATTTATTTTGGCTTGAATTTCTTTATGCAAGTCTTTTATATGCTGTGCAAAAACTTCAGCAGACTCGGAGACTCGTGTGTGTGGGCTAATAGTGAAATCAGATCAAGTGGTGTGAGGCTTGTATCCAAGAACAATTTCAAAGGGACTTTAGCCTATAGACCTATTGATCGAAACATTGAATGCAATTTCAGCCCTGAACAAAATATAAATCCCAATTCCTGGTATTCTCACTCAACCAAAATCTGTGTCAATGTCCTAAACTCGACTGACGATACATTCCTAAAGAATGGACTTTATTCAAAGGAACCCTAGGTCTAAACCTAACAAACTACGGCTCTCTAGGCTTGACCTTGGGTCGGAGGATGGCATGCAGAGCATGAAAACTTATCATGGGTGCCTAGTAGGTGCCATAAGGTCTTCCAGAAGTAGGTGGCAAACCTAATAGGTTCTGACACGTGGTTCACTCTAAAGACTCCGACAAAGTATACTTGGATGGTGTAAGAAGCATTGGAAGTCCTAGAGAAAGGGAGGAGATATGAGGCGGAGTCTCGAATTACCTGCTGACTAAAGGTGGTGACCTGAAGGTTTGAATGGTGATCTATGAGTGTCAACTGGTCATCCTTACGAAAGGGAAAGTTTGCTACTCCTAGGAATGGATCAAGAGATGGTTCGGGGAGTAGCCTAGGACATGTGATTGCAACAGTTAAGGTTTGTTCTCTAAGCAAATAATGATCCACTTTCTCAAGAGATGGATTAGAGAATGATTCATGGAAGGGTCTATGGATGATGACCTCAAGACTTGAAATTTGACCTATGGGTGCGGAAAGGTATACTCTATAGAAGGGTAGGTCAGTCATGTGAAGGTAGGCGTCTGGGGTCATAAGGAGGACTTCTACAGGACTGGGTGAATCAATCCGCTCAAGACAAGGATGTTCAACTGAGATTACGGGAGAGACCTTAGTGGCTGGGCATGGGACAAGGTCCAATTGTAAGAGGCTTGATTCAGTCATCCTAAGGAGAGGATCTACCATAGGGTGGGCAAACTTAAACAGTTCAGTGCAAAGATCTTCAATTGGTACTTGGGGAATGACTGTCATTAGAGGGTACGAACTAATAGCTCGGGCTAACACTATGAGTTCTTCCTGGGGGTATTTGACTAAAGGAACCTGGTTCTCACAAATCTCTTGAATTTCTAAACTAGGTCCTACCAGTTGGTTGCTTTCCAAGGCCTCCTCAGGTAAGGAACCAATAGTATCAATATCACATTCTTCAAGTTCTTCCCCCTCATATTCATCAACTAGACTCAAGCCAGCATCATATACTTCCTCGATGCCATCTTCAATGGGTTTCGGGTCAGTGGTAATCGGGTCAACTGATTCTAGGCTTGTCATACCTAACCGTTCTTCCTCATTAGTAGGCTTGGGTTCTCCCTCATTAATATCATCCTTAGGATTCGTACCACTTAGTTGTGCACAAGCCAGTCCTATGCATGGGCACTGACTAGATTTATGGCCTCTTTCTCCACAAAACAAACATTCTTGCGATATAAGAACCTGGGTCACACTGGGTTTCAAGCTAGTAGAGACCTTACTTGGGCATGGGTGAGGATCTAAATGGTCTGATCTATAAGACTTGGGTTGTTGAGTGACTGGTCTAGAATATTGTAAGGACCTCTCATAGACACGATCCACACTATAGATATCATGGTTAGGCTTCCTAAGGTTATGCTCGGGATCACGATATAAGGTCCTCCTAGGCTCCTGGCATGGGTGAGGTTGGGGCCTATTAAATTTTGGATCAGGGGTCCAATTTTGATGTCTACGTTTCTCAAGTACTTGGACTCGATCCCTAAATTGGGAAAAACCCTCATTCATGTCCTGACTCAATTTGGTCATACTTTCGGTAAGATTTCTAACCATGGCCTCTAAATCTGGTTGGGTTTGACTAGGTTGGTAGGGTACTCCATTCTGGGTAGACATGATGATGCAAGCAAGCACACAAAATGTGACTAGACTAAAGCGACTACTGGCTAACTAGACCTAGAGCCCAAACTAGATGCCCAATCAGAGTGGCAAGCTAGCCTGTAGTAACTCGGGACTCAGCCAGGCAGGTGTAAGGGGAGTGTTAGGTCCCTGAATGCCAATCCTAGACACCAATCAGAGATTGGCCAGGAAGGCGGACCAGCACACAAGCCCTTCGGGATGGAATCCCTGAACCACCGTTCTAGACACTGAGTACAAAGCACACATAGAGTAACCAGACAAACTGACTCAACACTAGCCTTGACCAGACTTGTTGATGTCCCTAGTCCACTAGGGCAAATTAGGTCTAATCAATTTTAGATTAAAGGCTTAGGTTCGAATGGAGGGGTGGTGGTTTTGGGCTAAGGAGAGGTTATCAACTCCTCCCCTTATCTTAGATGCTCAAATGCCCTTAAGGTGAATTAAGAGATGAACACTCAAAAATAAATGGATTGCAGAACACAAAAACAGAGTTGCAGTAATTTAATTCTCAGAAATCTCATGGAAACCAATAAATCATGAGAAAATTATGAAAATTAGTTTCAATTATACTGGTTTCATCAAAACAAAAATCACTAAATTTGGAGTTACCTGCAGTGAGAAATAATTCCTACAACAAGGCAATTACAGACTGAAAACAGAATGCTTCCCCCGTTTACAATTCCTGCTACGAAGTTGTAACCCAGCGGATCCCCTACACGCCCTAGGAACACCCCGTGGAATGGGAAGAGGAGGCTTGCACCTCGCTTAGTTCCTAGGACCGGACGTCCTGGGGAGTCTACTTCGAGCAGACAAAGTAAAAAGAGAGAGACTCAAACAAGCAATCAAACAGAAACCCTAGACAGGGCTCTGATACCAAAATGATGCAGAACGGAAGCTCTGATACCAAAAATGATGCAAAGCAAAGAACAAAGAAGCGTATGCGGAAGTAAATTTAGGATTTTTTTTTTTTTTTTTTTTTTTTTTTTTTTTTTTTGTATTTCAGAAATTGGCTTTGACTCAAAGTAAAGCTAAACTAAGTTGAAGGAAACTAGGTAAGGATTGAAAGCACAATTTAGATGAAACTAAATTATCAGAGTAGTTCAGAAGTAACGGATCGCTGGGGGTTGAGAAACTCCTAGACCTAGGGTTTCGCTCTGAACTTTCAATCAGAACAGAAATAGAGAGGAGAGATGGTTTACTAACCAGACAGTGATCTTCTCAGGATTTTGGTGGAAGAACTCTCTCGAGCAGATTGTGGGATCCTCGGAGTCGGCTATCTTCGCAATGGATCCTCCAATACTGATCTTGTGGTTTGGTCGGCTTCTCCTGGACTCAAGATCTGGGAAAGAAGAGAAACAAGTGATGGAATTCAGATACTCAAGAAAAGATTTACCAGGTTGAAGAACTTGAAAGCTGAAGTTGCTAAAATCAGGATTCTCCTGGAGGCCGATATGACTTCCTCTTAGAATTGCTGTAGATCTGAAGTATCTGGACTGGAGCTGGATGCTGGTGGCCGGCCTGGACTTGGAGAGGGTGGCCGTGAGAAGTGGAATAGACTAGGGCTTGGTGGAAAGAGAAGGGTGATGGCGGCTAGGGTTTGGGAGTGGAGTGGCTAACCTAGGGTTTGGGTTTTGGAGATCTCTCACCTCCTCAAGGTTCCAGGGGAACCCAGATTTTACTCCCTCACGGAGCTCAACACCTGGAAACAAGTGCGGACAAGAGAAAACACAAGTTTGCTCATGAAAAAAATTTCTTTCATTCATCTATGATTTTTTTAAACTTACAAGAGGGGTTTAATTTATAAGGCATTACAAGGGAGGAGGGTTTCACATCTTCCCATGTGGGAC
Organism: Areca catechu; assembly: GCA_021397845.1. Lineage (NCBI taxonomy): Eukaryota > Viridiplantae > Streptophyta > Magnoliopsida > Arecales > Arecaceae > Areca > Areca catechu. Next base: position 62,344,475 of record CM038044.1, on the reverse strand, counting down.
TAAAGGAGGGGATCTCCAAATTAGGGCAAATCCCTTACATATGGTCGGCCAAAATACCAAAAAATAGGATTTGGGTTATAAATGGCAGGTAGATGGCGCCACCTTGCTTGGATCTTCAAGAAAAATTTTCTTCCTTCCCTGGATCAACTCTTTTGGACTCCTCCTTTTCTTCCTCCCTAAGTCAAGGCCCTTCCCATCTTTGTTTTGGACATTTTTGGCAGGTAGTGGGGGTGTCTCCTAGTATCTCTCCATGAATCAAGGATTTTCCCTTCATGGTTTGGCTCTTTTGGACACCTCCTAGTCTTGCTCCACAAGTTTAGGCTTCTTCCTTTCATGGCTTTGGCACTTTAGGAAACTTTTGGGTGCCTCCTTGATTTTCTCCCCAAGACATGCTCTCTTCCCTTTTATAACTTGGGTTTTTATGGAACATTGTGGGGCACCTCCTTGATCCTCTCTTCAAGAAAAATTCTTGCCATCCTGGCTTGGGTTTATCTGGAAAGAAGTTGGCTCCTCCTTGGATTGAGGTATCTTGATGGATTTCTCCCCTAAGTGGCGCATGAAAGAAGGGACCTGCTTTCTTGTGGTGTGGGGACCAAGGCACACTGGATGGAGATGTGGCGCCTCCTGGACTCTGGCGTGTGGTTGGGAGTGTGGCGCCCACTTGCTTGGTCCTGGGAGAAAATGTAACATCCCAGGTTGAAACCCTAGTCCACTACTGAGTCAACATGACTCAACAAAATAAAATGCAGGTAATGTAGACTCAAGCTAAATTAAGTTGATCTAGTCAACTCTTATTAAAAACCAAAAAAAATCCTAATTCTTCGGGCAAGGTTAATCAGAGATCCAGATAGAGCTCTGAAGTCTTCTTCTGAGTCTGGTGCCCGCACCAAGAGAGCACGCCTACAGATGTATTCTAGAGCGTGAGGATGTTAGCGGCATTTCCACAGTAGCCGCTAACCAGCTTTCACTGGAGATGAGAGTGCTGCATCACATCATCGCCCGTATCTTGATTTCGAAGAGCGGGAGATTCGATTTTATCACTGAGCGTGAGCTGGTGTTGATGGTGTCCCTGAGACAGCGGACTCCCATCAACCTTCCCAGGATCATGCTTCAGCAGATGGGTGAGGCAGCATCTCACAGGAGACTTGTTCAGCCTTATGGCATGGGGCTGACTCAGCTATTCAGGGAGCATGGTATTTCATTTGATGGTATACCCTTCAGTCAGCTGCAGCATACTGATACTTATGGAGAGAAATCCCTGCATAGGATGGGATTTCGACTGATTGGTGACCGCTGGGTGCGACGAGAGTCTGGCCAGGAGCCAGATGAGGAGGATGAGATCCGAGCAGCTGAGGCAGGGCCTTCAGAGCCTACTGATCATGCTACACCTCCTCGCCCAGCACCAGAGTCAGAGACTGCGGAGCCTGAGCCATTCACGCCACCACCCTCATCAGCTCCAGCACCTACTACTACTACTGCTACACCACGGAGGACTTCAGCGAGGATATCGAACTTTGAGCAGAGAGTGACTGATCACATTTCAGAGGTCCGAACAGAGATCACTGGTGTACGACAGGAGCTACATGATCTGCGGATACACACAGACATGCGCATTGGTGCTCTCTCAGCTAGTATGGATACAGGATTCTGACAGATCCTCAGCCTACTGAGATTAGCACTGTCATCAGGGACTGCAGATCCGACAGTATCTCCTCCACATTCTGATGATGATGATGATGATGACTCCAGTGGATACAGTGACAGTGATGGAGATCAGCCTGGAGCTGGTAGTTCTGATATTCCACCTGCAGATCCGATTCCAGAGATACCCCCTGCTACTGATCCTCCAGCTACAGATCTTCCGAGTACAGATCCTCCAGCCACAGATGTGCCAGTTGATACTGAGCTTACAGAGTCACTGTTTGAGACTATTACTGGGATTCTGGATGATATAGATGAGCATACAGAGACAGACATTGATGATCCCACAGCTTATGAGCTAGTCAGCAGGCAGACCCCAGCTCAGTCTACTCAGCATACTGATCCGTCTACTCCTTCTGCTACTGCTTCAGTCGGGACACCTGTGGAGCCCTTTCCTCGGACCTATAGATCTCGTAGGACTACCCCTAGGTCTGGTCCCTCTCTGAGGACTCGGAGACACTCTCATAGGACTCCAAAATCCTCATCTAGGATCATGGCTCCTGTCTCTTTTGATATACCTTCTGATGAGGAGTAGCCTCATAGATTTACTTGTTGTACTTAGTTTGCTTTGTATGGTCTGTTGTATCAGTGTTTTGTGCTTACTATGTAAGCAATTTTGTAACTGAATACATTTGTTTTTATCTATATTGTGATATTTTACTATCTGATACCAGCTCTTAGCATTTATCTTTTTAAACCCTCAAGATAGAATATTTTTGTTATATTGAATGTACAAATTGAGGGGGAGCATGTATTTTATGCAACTAAATACTTCATTATAATTGAATATAAGTTTCCTTAATATATCTTTCACTACAAAAATGGACTTTTTGATTCTTGACAAAAAGGGGGAGTAGTAAAGTATATATGATTCTCATGAGTAAAGTATATATGAGACTCCTTCTTATGTGTAGTAAAGTATATATGATTCTTATGAGTAAAGCTTGTATATTTCTTACTCATGAGAATGTTTTGACAAAAAGAAAGAAGTAAATGAAAAGTAAAATCTTTTTGACTCTTGAGAATGCCTTCACCAAAAGTAGATGAAAAGTAAAATTTTTATGATATACTCATGCATGTAAGGATTCTTTGAAAATTTTTATCATTGCTATATTTTGCTTTTGGACTTAATTGCATATATACTCAAGGTTTTGTCATCATCAAAAAGGGGGAGATTGTTGACTTTGGCTCCTTAGTTTTGATGATTAACAAAAGGTTGAGTATATGTTTGGACTAATGTTTCATCTCAAGATAAAGTTTCAGGACTTAGGTTATTCAAAAAGAGTATCAAGAGTACAATGATGAAACTAAGTTTGCCTGATTTGGAAAAGAGCTCTTCTACCTTGGACAAGATCAAATTTCTCATATTGGACCTTCCTGTTAAGAAATTATTATCAAAAGAAACAAAGGCTTAGAGAAACTCAAGCATGGCACGCACATCTCTAAGAGTTTCAGAAAATTTCAGATCAGAGGTCGACCACCAGAGGTTGACACCTTGTCAAAGGTCGACCACCAGAGGTCGACTCATGAAGAGAAGAAAAGTTCAGCATGGCCGGCACAGCAAAATCTCAGTGGCACGCTCCAGAGGTCGACCACCAGAGGTCAACACCTGTCCAGAGGTCGACACCAGAGGTCGACTCAGAGCCTGAGAATTCAAAATGGGCAGAACTATGGTTTTCTGGATTTTTGCCTAAAACAAACTGGAGGTCGACTCATGAGGTCGACACTTGATCCAGAGGTCGACTCATGAGGTCGACTCATGGCATAACGGCTAGTTTTTCTGAACTTTTGATTTGATTTCTAACGGCCATAAACGGCCATATTTTTGATTCTAACGGTCTTGTGGAGTTGTTTCAGCATGAATGAGGTATTTAACCTCCACCAAACTTCAAAAAAGACAAGGAGACAAAGTGAAAAAGTTTAGAGTCAAAGTACAAAGCCTTCAATCAATTCCAAGCCAAAAGAGTGAGAAAACCAAGAGATTTCTTTGCCAAAAGCTTTCCATCTTTGAGGAATCCAACTTTCAAGGATTTGGCATTTAGTGAGGTCCAAAGATTCCAAGGGAAAAGGCTTGAAGAGTCTCCATCAAGAGCTTCAACGAATTTCTTATTGCTCAAAAGGAGTTTGTCTAGTTTTATTAATTGTATTCATATTCTATTTATGGTAGGCTAGTTTCAAGGGAATTTGAAACTAGTGTGAGGTTTGTTGGTGAGCCAATTGATAAAACCAACTAGGGTTGCTTGTAAGCCCGAAGCCAAAACAAGTGAGTGAGGTTTGTTGGTGAGCCAATTGATAAAACCAACTAGGATTGCTTGTAAGCTCGAAGCCAAAACAAGTGTGTAAGGTTTTGACTTGTGAGCCTGGTAAAACAAGTCGGCTGTAATCTAAAGATTATAGTGGAAATTCCCAAGTGGAGCTTGGGGAGTGGATGTAGGTGCTAGGTGCACCGAACCACTATACTTCTTGTGTGTTTGCATTGCTCTTCTTTTGCTCTTTAATTGTTGATTTATTTCATTGCTTCCGTTGCACAATTATTTGAGCACTATCACTTTTCACCTTAAAACTTGATAGCACATATATTGCTTTAATTTTTTAAATACCCAATTCACCCCCCCTCTTGGGCACCATATCTGGGCAACAACTTTTCTTTAAAAGATTCAAATTTGAAATTTGAATATAAATTTCAAATCTTAGCTAAAATTGGCTCCAAGGTTTTTTATGGAACACATTTTTTGGAATGCAGATTTTCTCCCATATAAACCTAGAGCTAATTTGGTTCAACACTTAACCCTCTCCCGTAATCACTCCTCCTTCCATATCTTTTCCCTCTTTGCTGCTACTATAAATAGGTGTCTTTGTAGGGGCAGCAGAGTTAATTGAGGTTGACTTTTGCTGGGCTTTTCTAAGTGGGAGGGATGGTATCCTTAGAATGGGGTTTAATAGGATTTGGGTTTTGGGTGTGAGCCTTCCTAGCAATCAAGCTAGGGTTTGGGAAGAAAGAGTTAGTTGGAAAGGGTTCCACTTCTACTTTTCATTGTTCCCCAACCAGATTTTTTGGTGGCTTCAAGAAAGTCTTGCAGGTCCAATGAAGGAAAAGATCAGCCTCAAGGATCCTGAGGAGCTAGGCACTCTAAGGGATTTGATTGGGATCGAGCCCTAGTGTGAACTACTCGTAGAGACCAGACATTTGTGTGGCTCAGCGGCTCTTCATCACCTGCATCTAAAAGTTAAAGGTAACGTACCCTTTCCTTTTCTTTGATCTTGATATCTCTTCATTCACTTTTATTATGTCAGATCCTGTTGTAAGCAGATTGGTAAATCGACTTGATCGATCTACCAAGTCTTCCATCATGCTATACTTTAAAATAGTTTTAAAATATAGTTTGTCTACCTGATGTGCCTTTTAAACTTTCAAATATGATTGTTAGAATGTATTGGGAGTTGAAAACTAGCCATTGTGAGACTTTTAGAACCAAGAAATTTGAATTCTGGAACTAGCCATTACTGTTGAAAACCAGAAATTAGAGTCGGCTTGGATGATTTAGTCGGCTCAAATTATTTGTCAAGTAAAAACTGAAGTCTGTCAGAGTCAACTCATTTCAATTGAGCCAGCTCGGATGACTGAGTTCTTAGAGCACAATTTTAGTCACTCTGAAGGAGTTGGCAAGAATCTTCCTTGAGTCGGCTCGGATGACTGTATCATGAAACTTTTGTGCCGTGCCAAGGAAATGTATCAGCTCTATTTGATTGAGTCAGCTTAAGTGAAACTTCTTCAAAAGCTTCCAAACAACTCAAACTTCTTCCAAATATCTTTAAACTTCTTCGAAACAACTTCTAAACAACTTTTAAGATCTTTACACTTAAAATTACATTAATTTGGCCCTTTTTACATGAATATACAAACAAATTTACCTAGGGCTCTTAAATACTTGAAACTCATTTTATGAGTACATTGATACACTACAATGATCTCAGAATTGTAGGATGAATGATTGTCCATTTGAAACATCCTACAAAAACTTCTTAAATATATGAAGAGTATTAGTATCAAATGCATGCTCCAATATTTTGTTATCATCAAAATCATTCCAAGGATCAACAATCTCTCCCTTTTTGATGATGATAAAATACTAGGCATAGAAATATAACAAGTACCTTTATATTTTAGTTGTATTAAAGTAAATGACAACTGTAACAGAGTAAATAAGTTTAAAATGCTATACTGTATATCGAGCAATTCAAATTGTTTGTTCAAATTATGATCTAGTATATAACGGTTGTATCAGAGTTTTATTGTAATATCAGAGCTTTGCAACTTAAGTATTAAAGCTGTATAAGTTAAGTATCAGAGCTAAGTTATGTATCAGAGCTATCAAGCATTCAATTTAAAAATAGACTGAAGTATCAGAGCATTATATGAGAGTTCATTTTACATTTTAACTTAAGTATCAGAGCTTTTTCAATTTTACTGAAGTATCAGAGCTTTAACAAAAGTATCAGAGCTATCAAAGCTTTAACAAAAGTATCATAGCTTTTAAAATGAAATATCAAGGCTCATTGTAATTTAAAGAAATATACACACATTGCACATATAATTGTTCATGAAGTTTTTCATTCTAATCCATATTTTCCAAATATCAGAGCTTTGTGCATTAGCTTTGTGCATTACATAATTTTATCATATTAGATGATTATTTTGCATGCTTTATAGATTTCTACTACTTTTTGTCATCAACAAAAATTATAAACTTTGCATTACATATTTCTCTCCCTTATTATAGAGTTCAACACATTAAGAGAATAAAAGAGAGTAAAGAATTGTAATTGCCAAAAAAGTGAAATTTCATTAAGAATCTCAATTCAATACATGTAATACATTGAAACAGTTACATGAGACACAATCAAAAGACATATGTGAGGCTAGTCCTCATCAAATAGAAGGTCCAGTACAATGTTAGCCACAACCCTATGTGCGATGGATCTAGGAGTCTGATGTGTCAAGTTCCTAGTCCTAAGTGAGAGTTCGACTCTAGAAACTCTAGTCCTATGGTACTGCCTTGGAGTGTCTCTAGTGGGTGCTGGAGGAGGTGGAGTAGGCTCTGGCTCATGTACTATTGGAGGCTCTAAAAGAATAGTAGTCTGCTGATCTATGAAGGCATCTGATAGAGCTAATGTGCTGGTCCCTGTGAGTATCTAAGTAGCTGGGGTATCATGAAAGCTCTACTCAGGCTACTCAGGCTCAAGTACTACTGGAGTCTCCATACCATGCTCATCTGCCTGGTAATGAAAGTCCATCATGATCTGGTGGAGGTGGAGATGATCTGGATGGTCCAGCCGAAGTAGTCTGATGAATAGCTACCAGAATCTGACTAAATCCATCTCACATCTCTATTTATAGTAGATCAATCCTTGCATGAACCTCAACTCAAACATAGTGTAAGTCAGATTTCAAAGTCAAAATATCAGCCCAGAGTGTCTATATCTACTCAGCATCATGATGTCCTCTAATGCTAGGCTCAGATGGAACTATCTGAGGTGGTATAATGGGAGCTGGCTCTGAAGGTCTAGCCTCATCCTCATCAACAGTCCTCGCGGTAACATCTGCACTAGCTAGAATGTCCTCATCAAAATCATTTGAATGTGCTACCCTCTGACCAGAAATATTCCTCATCCAGACTCCCTCTACTAGATGGTATCCCATCCTATGTAGGGATTTCTCCGAGTACCTATCAGTATGAAGTAGAGGTCTGCTATCCTCACTAGTCAGGTCTATATCATAATCCTAAAATAGAAGTGTAAAAGCCATGCCATAGGGCAGACATGCCTTGGCCCTCCTGGCTGCATCTCTGATCTAGGTCATCATAATCAAAGGTAGATTGAGGGCCTCCCCCTTAATCAGGTACCTCATAAACATTAAATCTCTCTCACTGACCCAATTAAATCTTTCGGTTCTTGGTAAAAAGACTCTGCTGATAATGTTATGTAACAGCCTCATTTCCAAAGAAAGAATATTAGCTTGTACATTTGTAATTCCATCAACATTACTTCTTTCAAGCACAGTCCTCAAAGTCCTTTGCTTATCCTTGATATTTAAATAACACTTTCCAACTTTAGGTAACTGTAAAACCCTACTAAGTCTAGTTTCATCAACTGACATGGTTACTCCCTTTACTATGGATAGTATCTGATGTTCTCTAAGTGTAAAATGCTCAAAGAAAGTCTTACTAGAGTAGGGTAAGTGGGAATGTCAAGTGAACAAAAATATTTCCAACTCTGTGTCTCAATCCAATCTCCAATCCTAAACCCTTGATTTTCAAGAAAAGTAAAATCTAATTTTTTTTTTGAAGTGACTAGACAATTACCCATTAAAATGACTTGCCTCTGTGGAGATTGATGTTCTTGGGAATCCTCATGAGATGGCTCTTCCTCCCTACTTTTTGATCTTCTCTCGGCTTGTGTAGTGTTGGGTGCCACCCACTTGGATTTCTTGGCTACTTCTCTTTTAGGTGCCATTGGATCAAGATCTAAGGAAAAAATGGAAGGGTTGAGTGGTCCCTAAGCTTAGAATGGAAAGTGGTCCCCTAGGGTTCTGTTTCAACAGTGAATGGGAAAGTGAAATGAAATTTTAGGGCAAATGGGTCTTATGATGGCCTACTGTTCGAGTCGGCTTGGCCATAGGGTTTTCTTGCTCAAGTCGGCTCGAGCAAAAACTAAGGGAAATTGCTCAAAAATTCAGGGAAACAGCTCATATTCTTAGAAAAACACTAAATAGGTATGTATCTAGCTTGGATAAATGTTGGGGGTTTTCTAGATAATTTTTTCTTAATTTTGAAAAAATTATGTCAAAATTCTAAAAAGGGTCACAAAGTCCTAATTCTCCTCTAATCATTTTAAATCTATCCTCATTAAGTGGTTTGGTAAAGATGTCAGCTAATTATTTTTCAGTACAAATGAATTCAAGTTCAATGTCACCATTTTGAACATGATCTCTAATAAAATGATGTCTAATTTCAATATGTTTAGTTCTTGAATGCTGAAAAGGATTCTTTGTTAAGTTAATAGCACTTGTATTATCACATTTGATTGGAATTTTAGATTTGTATTACTATAATCTTCTAGTTATTGCTTAATCCATAACACTTGAGCACAACAACTCCTTGCAGCCACATACTTTACTTCAATAGTAGTGCCATGGAGTTTTGCTTCTTGCTATTCCGTGAGATTAAGTTCAACCCTAGAAATTGACATGTGTCACTAGTGCTCTTTTTATCAATTCTACATCCACCATAATCAGCATCAGAATAACCAATTAAATTTAAAGATTAATATTTAAAATACCATAAACCTGAGTTAGATGTACCTTTAAAATATCTTATAATTCTTTTAACATCAAATATATGTGATTCTTTAGGATTAGATTGAAATCTTGCACATATACAAACACTAAATAGTATATCAGGTCTACTTATAGTTAGATAAAGTAGAGATCCGACATACCTTGATATAGTTTTTGATCAACTTTGTAACCTTCCTCATCTTTGTCAAGTTTGCAAGTTAGGCTAATGGGTGTGCCAATTTCTTTTACAGATTCAATCCCAAATTTTTTTAATAGTTCTTTGATGTACTTTGTTTGGTTGATGAATATCCCTTCCTTTGTTTATTTGATTTGAAGTCCAAAGAAGAAAGTGAGTTCACCCATCATGCTGATTTCAAATTCTCCCTATATTAGCTTGGCAAAATCTTGATAAAAAGTTTCATTAGTTGCACCAAAAATTATATCATCAACATATATTTGTATAACTAACAATTCATCATATTTTCTTTTGTTAAATAAAGTTATATCTACTTTACTTCTTTTGAAATCATTTTCTAAAAGAAATTTACTCAACCCCTCATACTATGTGGTGTGGGCACTAGGATCAGATAGAGGCTCCTCAATGCTCTATGGATCTCTGATTAGGGTTTCAATTGATTGGGTCCTATAATAAGGCTTCAAGCCTGAACATTTTAATTTTGAATCATGTACTTAGTTCCAATTTTTGTTTTAGCCTTATACCTTGGCCAATTTGGTTAAGCTAGGTCAATGGGTCCTGTGTTTAGCTGTATTGGTCCAAGCCTAAGTCTACTTGATGATTGAGCTCAAGCTGGAGTGGACATTTGAGTCAAGCCTAGTTAATGGATCAAGCCGTCTTCCCCATGCCAAGTTGGATCACCATGTCAATGACTGGAGCACCACTTCATCAGTGCCAAATGGCACAAGGGGGTGCCACCTTACCAAGACACTTGGGCGGCCAAGAGAGAATGGAGGGATTCAAAGTCAATGCTTGTTGGATGCCCATGCTCCAAGCCAACAAATTCCCCATCCCACTCCCCACATCAAGCTCTTTTCCAAAGTAGCTTGGTAGGCCAAGGAAGGTCTTCAAGGCAATGAAGCATCCCTTGATTTGAGAAGACATGTTCCTTGCTTCAAGTCCCCCACATCATGCCTTCTTCCCAAAGAGTCTTGGATGGCCAAGGAAGGTCCTCAAGGAAATAAAGCATCCCTTGATTTATGAAGACATGTTCCTTGCTTCAAGGCCCCCACATCACGCCTTCTTTTTAAAGAGTCTTGTTCGGCCATGGAAGAAAATCAAAGTCCAAAGGGCGCCACCTTGAATCATGAAGACAACATTCCCCAAATCAAGCTCCTCCACCAAAGCATGGTCGGCCTAGTATCTTGGATTTCGAATTCCAAGGGATTAGATGCAGATTTTTGGGCACCCCTTGTTGAATATTTTGTAACTCCTCTCATTTGAATTCAAATGAGACTTAGGTGTTTATAAAAGGAGCCCTAACCCTCTTGTAATAACAATTTTTGATGAAATGAAAAAAAGAGTTCAAGTTTTCTTCCATTAGCCCTTGTCTTCTTAGACTAGGAACTCTGTGAGAGAGTGCCTTTATCCTTCGAGACATCGAGAGGTGAGAGGCCCTAAGTTACCTTCCTCCTTTGCAAGCCACCAGTCCATCTTCAAGCTAGGATGCCACCTGGAAGATCTACCTAGATGCCCAACAAGAAGAACCCTCTTCGACTACCATCTTCGATTCCTTTTCTCCTCCCTTTTCATTTTCTCATACCCCTACTTACTATTTTCTAACCCTTCTCTTAGTTGCTCGCAGGTCCTCCAGGTGCCATGGACAAAGGATTCAGTCTCCCTTACCTTCGGACCATCGGACAGAAAGCCGATGAATCCACAGGGTTGAAGGCTTGATCTTCCAGGCCGCATCCGCGAGTATGAGAGAACTCGGCATCGAGCGCATTAGAAATTTTAAGGTTTGCATTCCCTGGTCTCTTAAGTAGGTATTGATTTAGAGCTAAGTCCTACGAGGTTTCTCAATCTCGGGGTCATCTCTTCATCATTATTTAGGGACTAAACTTGCATGCTAGAAGTATCTTGTTATTATAGAATCCCTGATCTAGTTTCTGCTCAACTTCGGGAATCAGAAAATCACTTAAAACCTAAAACACCAAAAAGAAATCATTTGCATATCCATCTCATTATTAGTATAGTTCCGCATCATCTTCATCCTGTATCACCATGCTCTAGGTGCTGATTTCAAATCATATAATACTTTGTTTATTTTGAAAACATGGTTTGGAAAAGTGTGATTTACAAATCTAGGAGGTTGTCTACAAAAACTTCTTCAATATAGTCATTTAAAAAAGCACTTTTCACATCTATTTGAAAAAGTATAATTTCCATTGTTGTCACCAAGATCGTCGTGGCCTGCAGCTCCGATGCATCATTGCTATGTCGAGTGCCTCCTCCCGCTGGGTGCGCTTCCTCCTCTTCAGGGGTCAGCTCTTCGATTCGATCAGCCTATAAAAAAGAGGAGACCCATACTGGAGATTCCATCGAGGATACTTCGATGATCAAGTTAGTGGGTTATCAAGGAGAAACAGAACCCCCGTAATGGAGAGCTTGGAGGACTCCCTTGTCTTAGGGGGTGACATGATAAAGATGTTAGTATAGAAGAAAGAAAAAAATGGAGAGCAGGGTGAGAGGAGGTTCTCCGGTCGGTCTTGCAGTCGTTGAGCATTTTGGTTGCTTGCTTACTTTTCCCCCCACTCATCTCACTTCGTCTCCTCTTACCTCCCTTACCTTTTCCTCTTCTCTCCCTTTCTATCCTCCTTTTTTTTCTTCTTCCTCCTTTTTTGGTGGACCTTTTTGCTCACTCTTTTGTATTGGCTGGCATGGTGCCGTCGAGCCCTGAGCCATGGTGGGGTGCTTCAATTTCGAAAGGGTCCATCCAAGAGTTATAGGACCTGTGGCTTTTGTAGAATTTTTTTTTCAGAGAAATTCCAAGCCTCACGTCATGGGGACTGATGTTCCCCAATTGCACGAGGGTAGATGTGGTGGCATGTTACAGGGCCAGGCATTTGGTAGCGCATGCGCTGTACAGGTATGACAGGCGACGGGGAGTCAAGAGCCTCCATGGTTTGAATTTCTGTCAGTCTTCTCTCCTTTTGCCTTTGGTGGGAACTTGGACTCCCGCTGGATGGGGGATGAAGTCCCACTCTAGGGATCAACCCTTGGAAGCATGAGCCTGACCCTGGAAGCATCTTAAAATGTTGATGCGGGATAATAATTAAAACTAAATTACTGATATTAAGATCTAATTAGCAGAGAAAATAGAGATTAAATTTTTTTATATTTTTTTTCCAGATTTAAGAGAAGACTTAAAGGATACAGTAAAGTAAACTAGTTCTAGTTAACTACCCGCAAGTAAACCTACAAAATAACTAGAAAAGTAGCATTTGGTGGCTAAGAAACCACCATAAACTAGGGTCAACTTATCAACTATTCAGAGATTAAAGAGAAGGAAATAGGTTTTAAGTTTTACCAATGTAGAATCGTCTCTCTGATGCAGATTTGGCTGGAATCTCAAAAATCTACGGCAGGGTTTCAAGATCTCGATCTTGGGCTACGATCTTCTGTGCGATACTAGTTCCGAGGCAAGAATACTTGATTTTGATTCCAGATCACCTACAAACACTCAACAAAGAAAACTCAAGTTAGAAAGCAACAAAGGAAAGAAAAAGAATGGAAGGGAAGGGTTAGAAGTGATGGCTAGGATTTCTTTTCGGTTGGATAGGTAAGGCCTCACACCCCGCGATGCTCCGTAGAACAAAGGAAAGGGCCTCACACCCCATAATGCACACAGCAAAGCAATTGGATAGAATAACATCATCTTCATTCAAGAATAATAATAATAATACAAGGGGGGTTGATGGGTATTTATATTCCCTCAACTAGTAGTGTAAGGGATGCAAAGACTAGACTTGTGTTTCCTTGGACTACAACTCCTTGAATACTGCATTTGGGAATCATGGAATCTTACTTGTTGGGCTAATCTGGACCTCTCTCAAAGGTGGATGAATTCATGGGCCTCTTATCTCATTTGGGTGCCAAGATGAGATAAGATGAGGTGTCTTAATGTAGTGCCAAGATTGCCTCATCACTTGGCTTTGATTACTGGACTCTGGAGTCCGGATGATGTGGGCTTTTGCAGGTGAGTGGACTCTTCAGTCTAGATAGAAGAAGACTTAAGAGTTTTGATGAGACTCTTGAGTTCTGGAAACTTGAGCAGCTTGGAACCTATTTGATCAAAACTCCTATGGTAGAGAACCATTTAACCTCCTTCACTTGGTGATCAAATATTTTGGAACTCTTTGAAGTTGGCGACAAAGAAGAATGCTTGCCAACTTCTCTTGTTTTGTCATGAATTACTTGAGTGGAGGGGCACCAATTTGGAGAGTCCTTCACACTTACACATCTTAAGAAGAAGGGGTGCCAATTTGGAATTCATTTGTCCGACTAATGGTGTAAGACATGGAGTGACATGGTAAGTGTTCTTGTCTTGGATGAAGTGCCAAGTGTGTTGTCCAAATGATGTATCATAACATATCCAAACATGACATGTGTTGATGTCCAAATCATTGAAAAGGTGGTGCCAAGAGGAGGTTGCACGTGACAAGTGACTTGGGCTAGCACATGGAATCACATGTCTTGTCTTGAGCTAGCACATGGGATCACACGGGGCTTCAATTGGGTGAACATGGAATGTTGTCTTGAGTTTCCTCTTGTATTTACAAGACTCAATTAATCACATGACTTAACTAATTACATGGACTCAATAACTAATTGAACCAACCATACTTAGTTAGGATTACAACTAAAAACCTAATTAAGGTTGGTAAAAAGGGATAATTCAAACTGGACCATTAAAATCCCAATTGGGTAAATAGGGTTTGACTCAATTGGAATTTTGACTCAATGTAGTAAAATAAGGGTTTAGCCCAAAAGGCTAAATAACAAAATCCTAATTATAGTTGGTAAAAAGGGCTAACCCTAACTAAGCCAAAATGATAGAATTTAAGATAGAATATTTACATGATAAAAGGGGTTTGGGTTCGGGGCTTCATTCACAGGTGATCCATAGGGATATGGGTTCAACCTGTCAATATTTTCTGGCCCTGGTATCCATACCAATTCTCCCCGAGTGAGAGAAACTCGATCTTGTCGAGTGTGGGTCAACTCCGCTATGATAGCGCTCTAGTAAGTCTGGGTCAACTCTCTGCAAGTCCCCTCTGGTAATCCAAGAATCATCAGTATTGGGTCATCCTTGCCAACGAACCAGATATTGCTGATAATCTTTGCCCTGAGTAGCGATAATCTTGTCATCCAAGATCCACTCGATCTTGTCTCTCCAGGCTGGTGGTATGGCAGGTGGACACACTTGGGTTGGCTCACTCTCAAGGATTGGATCAGGTCCAAATGGATCACTAGGAATCAACATTGGTTCCCTATACTTAATAAGGTCTGAAATGTTAAAAGTAGGACTAATGCCTAGTTCAAGTGGTAACTCAAACACGTAGGCATTAGATCCAATTTTTCTAATTACTTTGTATGGTCCATTACTACGGGCATGTAACTTCTTCATGGTTCTAGGTGGAAACTGTTCAGGTCATAGTCTAACCATGACAAAGTCTCCTTCGTTAAATTGTTTGAGTCTTTTCTTAGAATTACCCTTGGTTAATGTATGACATGTCAATGAAAATTTAGAATGAATTCCTGATAGATGCCATAGTGTTTTCCAAAAATAGGATGCAAATTGAATGTGCTTAGAGAACTTATGCAACCTACTGATTTCAACAAAAAGCAATCGGGTGGCTCTAGAAAGAGTGGAAACTTCAGGCCAGGGTAAGAAATAAGAAGTGGATTCGAGGCTAGCCTGGTGGAGTAGGACATAAGAAAAGGGCTCATAGAACAATCCCTGACTAATGGGGTTGACCTTAAGGTTTGGACACTAAATTTTGTCCTCAGGTAATAAAGGGTCAGCCTGAAAAAAGGACGAATCAAGAATTTCAGGAAAAAGATACTCAATTGGAACTAATGGGGTGAACTCTTCCTAAGGGTGTTGGTTGGGAAAATCAAGTCCTCACTAATTACTTTAGGTTCATGAATTTTAGGACCAGGCTCTATGATTTGGCTCTCTTCTAATTTTTCCTCAAGCAAAGTCTCAGCAGTAGGGTTAGGTTCCTCATGGTTCTCTTTGTCTTAACCTCTTAGATATGGGGGAGTGAGTTGGGCTCGAGGAATTGGGGGAATGGGTCTAGGCATCTCAGAGCTTTGACCTAGGGAGTGGGTCTAGGTGTTTCAGGATTAGATCTAGTCACATGGGATTCTTCAGGGTTACCTAGTCTCTCTTCTATTTGGTAAAACCTCTTAGTAAGCAGTCTAAATTGATCGGTTATTGTTTTCATAAAATTCTCCATATTAGGGTCCATGGGTGGATTGGATTAGTTTTGAGTAGGCTAATAGGGTGTGCCTGACCTAGTTGTCATGCAATGCAATCATATAGAACTCGACTCGGACTAGGGTTTCCTTGACCTAGAGCTCAAGTAGAATGGGTCAGCTCAAATTATAGCCAATTTAGTAATTACTCTATCCACTAGCTAGGTAAGAGGTGGGGTCGTGGGAGGCTCCCCCTGCTCTAGCAAGGTCCTAATTGAAAACCATGAAACTACTTAGGATGTTTGCCTCTGGACCTCTAGCCTTAGATACTAGATTCAAGTGATAATCGAAGGATTGGGTGAACTAGCTTACACACAATACTTGGAACCCGACCTGTTGGTGTCCCTAGCTCACTAGGGCAATTAAGTCTAATTGATTTTAATTAGGTTAGGATCAATGCAAAGGTGGTGATTGTGGGCCAATGAAGGGTGATGAAATCCCTCCCTTATGTAGATATTGAGTGCCCTTAAGATTAGGTTTGGATGATGCAATCACACAAATATGAAACCCTAGATGCAATCAAATTAAAATAATTAAAAATAATATAAAAATAAAAATTAATTAGTTTTTTTGTATTATCTACAAATTAAGTTTTATATAAGATTAATTTCATATTTCCGATCTCCGGATTTCACGTCCGGCCGTACCTCATTACTCCCATGGGTCACAAGTATACTTTCGTATACCCGCTCAGGAGACGTGATTTCCTTCCACTAGAAAATAGCAATAAAAGTTTTTTTTATTTGATTTTTTTGTGATTATCAGAGGATTAATAGAGGATTAACAAAAAATTTATTACTATTTTTTTTGAATTTTCTTTGATAGGTTTTATGTAGTTTTAATTTCAACCTAGTTCTAGGTATGCAGAAATTTCAGAACTAGTAGTTAAACCCTAGTTTAACCTTCGCTCTGATACCAAAAATGATACAAGACAATAATTAAAACTATATTACTAATATCAAGACTTAATTAGTAGAGAATATAGAGATTAATTTTTTTTATATTTTTTTTAAAATTTTAAAGAAGACTCAAAGGAGACAGTAAAGTAAACTAGTTCTAGTTAATTACCCACAAGTAAACCTAAAAAGTAACTAGAAAAGTAGGATTTGGTGGCTAAGAAACCACCGTAAACTAGGGTCTACTTTTCAACTATTCAGAGATCAAAGAGAATGGAATAGATTTTAAGTTTTACCAATGTAGAATCATCTCTCTGATGCATATCTGGTTGGACTCTCAAGATTTTGCGGCAGGATTTCAAAATCTCGATCCTATGCTTCGATCTTTCGTGCGATGCCGGTTCCAAGGCAAGAACAACTGATTTTGATTCCAGATCACCTGTAAACACTCAACAAAGAAAACTCAAGTTAGGAAGTAGCAAAGGAAGGAAAAAGAATGGATGGGAATAGTAAGAAGTGATGGCTAGGATTTCTTATTGGCTGGATAGGTAGGGCCTCACCTCGCAATGCTCTGTAGAACAAAGGAAAGAGCCTCACACCCCGTGATGCACACAGCAAAGGAATTGGGTAGAATAACATCGTCTTTATTGATGAATAATAATAATAATACAATGAGGGGTTGATGGGGTATTTATAGACCCTCAACCAGTAGTGTAAGGGATACCAAGACTAGAACCCTTGGACTACAACTCCTGGAATCCTACTTCTGGGTGTCCTGGACTCTTACTTGTTGGGCTGATCTGGACCTCTCTCCAAGGTGGATGAATTCATGGGCCTCTTATCTTATTTGGATGCCAAGATGAGATAAGATGAGGTGTCTTGATGTAGGGCCAAGATTGCTTCATCACTTGGCTTTGATTGCTAGACTCTGGAGTCTGGATGATGTGGGCTTTTGTAGGTGAGTGGACTCTTCAGTCTGGATAGAAGAAGACTTAAGAGTTTTGATGAGACACTTGAGTTCTGGAAGCTTGAGCAGCTTGGAACCTATTTGATCAAAACTCCTACGGTAGAGAACCATTTAACCTCCTTCACTTGGTGATCAAATATTTTGGAACTCTTTGAAGTTGGCGACAAAGAAGAATGCTTACCAACTTCTCTTGTTTTGGCATGAATTACTTGAGTGGAGGGGCACCAATTTGGAGAGTCCTTCACACTTACACATCTTAAAAAGAAGGGGTGCCAATTTGGAATTCATTTGGCCGACTAATGGTGTAAGACATGGAGTGACATGGTAAGTGTTCTTGTCTTGGATGAAGTGCCAAGTGTGTTGTCCCAATGATGTGTCATGACATGTCCAAACATGACATGTGTTGATGTCCAAATTCTTGAAAAGGTGGTGCCAAGAAGAGGTTGCACATGGCAAGTGACTTGGGCTAGCACATGGAGTCACATGGCTTGTCTTGAGCTAGCACATGGGGTCACACGGGTCTTCAATTGGGTGCACATGGAATGTTGTCTTGAGTTCCCTCTTGTATTTGCAGGACTCAACTAATCACATGACTTAACTAATTACATGGACTTAATAACTAATTAAACAACCATACTTAATTAGGCTTGCAAATAAAAATCTAATTAAAGTTGGTAAAAAGGGCTAATTCAAACTGGACCATGAAAATCACAATTGGGTAAACAGGGTTTGACTCGGTTAGGGTTTTGACTCGATGTGGTAAAATAAAAGGTTTAGCCCAAAAGGCTAAATAACAAAACCCTAATTACAGTTGGTAAAAAGGGCTAATTCTAACTAAGCTAAAATGATAGAATTTAAGATAGAATATTTACATGGTAAAAGGAGTTTTTGGGTTCATTCACAAGTGATCCACAGGGATGTGGGTTCAACCTGTCGATATTTTTTGGCCCTGGTGTCCACATCAGATTTGCTTGGACTTATTGAGACCTCGATTTCTATGACTGTAAGATCCATGTCCAATTCCATGATGAATTTCTTTGTCTAGACAGCTTCCATCATGGTTCACTTGCAACTATGTTTCTACCTCGATGACTGAGTCAGCTATAGTTAGTTGCTTTGTACTCTTCCAACTCATTGCACCACCATATAGGGTGAGACATATCTTGATATGGATTTGCTATCATCTAGATCTGATTGAAAACTGGAATCTGTATATCCTTCTAGTTTCAACTCTAATCCATCGTATATTAGAAAAATATTTTTAGTCCTTCTCAAGTACTTAAGAATATTTTTCACAGCTTTCCAATGATCTTCCCCTGGATCAACCTGGAACCTGCTTACTATGCCCAAGGCATAAGCAACATCAGGCCTGATACATAACATGACATACATAATTGATCCAATAGCCGAAGCATAAGGGATCAAACTTATTATTTCTCTCTCTCCGGTGTCTTAGGAGACATCTTCTTAAAAAGGTGTATGCCTTGACTCATGGGAAAGTAACCTTTCTTACTTCCTTCCATGTTGAATCTCTTCAACACTAAGTCAATGTACCTGGATTGGGATAAGCCAAACATCCTCTTAGATCTATTTCTGTAGATCTTTATATCCAGTATGTAGGTGCCTCTCCCAAATCCTTCATGGAAAACTGCTTTGATAGCCAAGATTTGACCGATTGCAACTTTAGGACATCATTCCCAATGATAAGTATGTCATTGACTAAGAAAACAAGGGCACTCCTACTTGTCTTCTTATACACACATGGCTCATCCACATTCTTGATGAAACCAAACTCTTTGATTGTTTCATCAAAGCAGATGTTCCAATTCCTTGATGCTTGCTTTAATTCATAAATGGACTTCTTAAGCCTACATGGTTTGGTCTCTCACTCGAGACAAACCCTTCTGGCTGTGACATATAGACTTCTTCCTCAAGGTATCCATTAAGGAAAGCAGTCTTTACGTCCATTTGCCATATCTCATAATCATAGTATGCAACTATAGCAAGCAATATCTGAAAGCACTTATTAAGCATGGCTACTGGTGAAAAAGTTTCATCATAATCAATGCCATATTTTTGTTTGAAACATTTCACCACCAGCCTGGCCTTATAGGTCTCTACTTGACCATCTGCTCTAATCTTCTTCTTGAAGATCCATTTCACCCAATTGGGTTTACTTCCTTAGGTGGATCAATTAATGTCCAAACCTGATTAAAGTACATGGATTCCATCTTGGATTTCATGGCTTCCAGCCATTTGTCAGAGTCCCCACTCGTGACAGCTTTCGTATAAGTCATAGGGTCATCATCCCCTTAATACTGGCTTCATTATCATTCCCAATGACAAATCCATATCTGAGAGGTTCACTTCCCACTCTCTCTAACCTACGGAGTGGAGGTGTGTGTTGTGGTTGTTTCTGATTCTTAGGAACATCTGGTTAAGGAATTATTTTAGGTGTAGGTTGAACTTCTTCAAGTTCAAATATCCTCTCATTGCCCTTTTCTTGGATAAACTCCTTTTCCAAGAATGTGGCATGCCTACTAACAAAAACCTTTTGCTCAGTAGGGTGGTAGAAAAGGTAACCCATACCTTCTTTAGGATATCTTACAAACCTGCACTTGTCAAACCTAGCACTAGATTATGTCCAAAAACATTCCTAACATAAGCAGGGCAACCCCAAATCTTAAAATATTTAAGACTTGGCCTTTTCCCATTCTATAATTCATATGGAGTGCTCTTAATAGTCTTTGATGGCACCCTGTTCAGTATGTGGGTAGCAGTCTCTAGGACATAACCCCAGAACGATATTGGAAGATCTGTGAAGCACATTATGGACCGTACCATGTCCAACAAGGTTCGGTTCCTCCTTTTTGCTACACCATTTAACTGTGGCGTATATGGAGGGGTCCATTCAAAGAGAATTCCTTTGTCTTTAAGATGATCAAGAAATTCACTAGATAAGTATTCTCCTCCTTTATCAGATCAAAGGATTTTAATACTATGCCCAGTTTGTTTCTCAACCATACTTAGATACTCTTTGAATTTTTCAAAGGCTTCACTTGTGTTTCATAAGATACACATATCAGAACCTTGATAAGTCAGTATCCTCCTCTAGCTTAGGTTGTCATAGGACCACATACATCTGTGTGTACCAGACCTAACAACTCAGTTGCCCTATCTCTATGTCCAGTGAATGGAGATTTGGTTATCTTTCCCATGAGATAGGACTCACAAGTTCCTAATGATTCATGATCAAAAGGTTCAAAGAATTTTTGTTTGTACAACTTATTTATCCTAAACTCACTAATATGATCCAAATAGCAATGACAAAGATATGTGACATTTATATCATCTCTCTTTCTCTTCTTGTTTTCAACAAGCACAACTTCATCATTAAGTGATAGAATAAAAAAACCATTAACAAATGTACCACAACCAAAGAACTTCTTTGAAAAGAAGATTGAGCACCCATGGCTTGAAACATTTATTTCATAACCTTGTTTCAATAATAATGGTTTAGAAATAATATTCTTTATAATGTTGGATACATAATAACAATCTTTTAATTCTAGAATATTGCCCAATGGCAATAACATCAGATAGGTGCCAATAGCTTCAGCATGAACGACCACTCGCACCAAACAGCTCGAAGTCACCCTTCTTCAAGCTTTTGGATCTCTATAACCCCTGCAATGACTTGTAGATATGAGACCCACATGCGGTATCCAATATCCATGTATCAAAAGCTGAAGAACTTAATAATAAGTTTGTTTGTATCATGTATAAACTTTTGGATGCATCACGAGCATCCTTCTTCTGACTTGTAAGATATAATTTGCAATTCTTTTTCTAGTGCCCTTGCTTTCTACAGTGATAGTAGGTTCCACCAGCAGAGGGCTTCTTTCCTTTTTCTTTTTCTGGAAGCTACTCTTAGGGTTCATTTATGCTAGGAACAACTGCTTCGATATTTCATTTCGAGCAAACCGACTATTCTCTCCATATAGCTCCTTAAGATTGAGCAATATGGACTGAGGTTTCATTTCCTCATGTTGCCTTTGTAACTCATTACTCATTGAGGCCAATATGATGCACTTGATAGTCATGCTATCATTTTGCCATATTTTATATGTGGCTCTTTCCTCCACAGTAGCATCCTCTCTTACCAGATGTAGGTCAGGAGTATCAAGGATGGAGGCAATTTTCTCTTGAGCTAATACAATTCTCAAGTTCCTCAACCAATCCACATAATTTGGATCGGTCAACTTATTGGCATCCAAGATGCCCCACAGTAAAAGAGTAAAAGCCATAATGTAACAATCTAAAGAACTACTATAAGCAGACCACTCATGATGATATTCATAATTAGATAAGGACTTTTGCATCTAATTGTGTCTCCCACTATTTTCTATCGAATATCATAACCCTCAACTATGGTAAGCGGGAAACCCTTCCAGGGCTTCCTTAGGGGGGTTGAGATCCCAATTCTTTATAAATGCCTTGTGTGTACACAACAAACACTTATAAGTTCAAGGGTAGGAAATGACCCTTTCCAATTGCATCCCTTGCAATTCTCAACTTAACTTTTGCCTCTAAGATACTTATAGGCTTGTGTGTGCATAGCAAACCATAATGTCTTAGTTTAGTCAGACCCTTCATTTCCATATAGCCATGATTAAATAATGTTGCCCTTGTATGTATACAACAAAGCAACATTATCAGTCATGTTATAAAGTACTAGGTGCACCAAGACAAATTTTATACCAAACACTAGAGCAAGCCTTCTGTGTACACAACTAACCTACTATAGTGTTGACATAAATTTGGCTTAGCATGAAGGAAGGCAGTTTATAGTGTACTCAATCATTAGTATTTCCAATTTACGGTTTAGATGTTACCATATTAGCCAGGTGAGAGAAATGAGGGGGTCCCCCTATTGCTTTCCTTAGACACCAATTAAATTGGCCAGGTAAGACAACAGAACCAATTAAAAATCTCATTCCCTTTACCTTCCCAGAACCACTTTGCCTAGACACCAATTGGCCAATCGAACCTTAATCGGATTTGCATCATGATTAACTTATACTTTGACTAAATATAATTTTTATGAGGGCTTTGAAGTTCTCTAACACATCCTAATATAGACTTAATCATGTCAATCTAACATTCATGACATCAAAATGTATTCATAACCATACACATATGACATGATATTCATTCCATCATTCGAGCATATTAACCCTAATATGCATACCACAAGCATGATTATAATATCAATCCATTCACCTCACTTGTTCATAGGATATTGCCACAGCGGCACCCCTACACGCCATAGGAGACCCCATTGAATGGGAAAAGAGGGCCATGAATCCCTATAAAATTCCTATGATTGGGTGGCTATGGTGACTAACCCGATCTGAAGTAGTTATTAGGATATAACACATTTCAAATATGTGATTGAATTAATCATGCATAGAATCATATAGTCATTTAATATATAATTGAATCCTATTTAATGACATGCATCAGAATATGATTCCCATATATGATCATATTCATTACCACATAGGCATATTCAATTGGCCATTAATTGAATGAAATAAGAGGGCTCTAATACCACTGTTGGGTTTCAGTGATGCAGCAGAAGAATGAATTTAAAAAATTTTCATTTTTGAAACTCCAATGACTTTAAACCCTAATCCCGAGATCACTTATTCATTACAATTAATAAGTCACTAAATTAGGGTTCAGAAAAATACTTGGAATGCTAATTCCTTTTCTTTCCACTAGGCTCACAAATGCAAGCCCTCCACAGGTGATCCACACAAGAATCAAACCTAGGAATGACTCATTTGTTGGTTGCTTGATCAATTGGGACTCTTTTGATGGTCTTTCAACCTTCAGCAGCCTTTCTTACCTTGCTCAGATCTTCGCCCTTCAATAGAGCACTTCAAGCCCTTTCCAAATCTACTCTTATATTTTTCTAACACTTCCAAATTCTCTTCCTAAGCCATTGTCTTAAAATGGCAGACTTGTCTTAAGACAAAAACCTAAGTCCTAACAAGGGAGGGAAGAGACAAGGAGGATAGAGTGTAAGAGAATTTGGAGTGTGTGAGAAAGAAAGATAATCTCTCTAAGATTCACTTGGCATAACATCCTAAGCTATTTATAAGAGAAGGGGGGGTGCCAATCATGCCTCTTCATCAGCCTTTGATCTATCAATAGATCAAATAAGACCCTTCATTAAGAAGGAGTCTTATCTTGAAGAGTCAAGACCCTTCATGTGCCAACCACCCTTAACCGATCCTTCTGATTATTCTGGGATTTTTCCTTCATGCCACATGGCATGTAACCAATGGTAAGGCTTCTCAATTAGCATGGAAATGAAAAGACTTATCCATCTGATAAGTTCTTTAAAGCAGAAGGACTCTGTGCTATCATAACTGGCGGTAATAGTGAAGGGATGCAACCCTTCACTTCATGCATGCCAAAAACTTCTCCGCCAATTTCTTCTTTCCATCGGTGATTACCCAATTCAGATAAGGATGAAACATAGCCAAGGGACAGTACCTTTCAGATTTAAATGAATTTCTGAAAGCAGAATGAATTCATTTCTTTCTGCGTGCCAATAATGAAGAGTCGCGACTCTTCACTTGTCGGTCAACTTTCTCCATGCAATATACTACCTTTGACCAGTCAAAGTATATCTAATATGGGTGTCAAATGAAAGGAGATTAAATGTACTTTATCACCATATAAGTGATTATTAGGCAAAAGGACTCTTGGTCCTTTTGTATCCCTTTATTTGCCGAGCACTCAATTTTGGTGCCAAGAGTCCCATGCCATTGGGACTCTTGATATATGGCGCATTAAATGTCCAAAAATTATCAGATAAATTTTGATAATTTCATCCCACTTAGGACTCAACTCAATTTAGGTCTTCAACAAAATGGTTTGTCCATTTTGCAACCTTTAGACCCAATTCAATTTGGGTTAGGAGTTAGGTTAGCCTACACATGTTAGTGTGCAATCTAGCTAACCAATTAGGATCCCATGACCATAATTAAATACCAATTGACTTCCTAGGACAATTCTCTAATGTGTGTGACCCTTTGGATTCCACATCTAGCCAGCAGTAGGTCTAGGTCCAAGCCAATTCGATCCAATTGATTTCGATTTGATCTAATTAGGTCAAATTGAGCTGATCTAAATTGCCAATTCAAACTAGTTTTTGAATTGACTCATGAATTCAATCGAATTGATTCATGAAAACCTATAAGACATGATTGATGCCTAGCAACCTATCATGCCTAACCAGAAGATGAAGAATTTGATAAAATGTATCAAAATACCCTTCAGTGAAAAGTTATCGTGTAATTCAATCTTTTGCTCTCCCTTTATCCCGAATAAGTGATGGATATGGATAATTCTCAAACCCTAGTACTTAGTTTTTTAGAATCTCACTACGATAATGATGACTCTACTAATGATTGATTAAAAATCACTTATAATCTCATTCTGCTTTGATCAAAGACTTCTTGAGTCATCAATCGAAGAGATTACTTGGGATAACATTTTCTCTTACTAAGAATGATCGATTCCTTGTTGATCCACTCACATCCTTCATACACCTTCCACCATATCCGAGAACACCCTGTACATGACTCAATGTCATGAGTGAGTATGAACCAAAACATGGCTTAGTGTACACAAAAAACCATGGTGATCTAAGGTCTAAAGATCACTTGCACAACTCCCACTATGAGAACTATCTCTTGACAGGTAGTAAGACTTCCATAAGATATTCTCAGTACAGATCAATTCAACGAACTCATACACTGATGAGCACCCTTATCCTTGTATTAGTGTCTTTACACAAGTGGCTGTGAGACCAACCACCCTCTCCATCGAGCATACATAGGATAAACTAGTTTTTCTAAAAGCATCGATCCCTGAATCCATGATCCTACGACTAAGAACCTTTTAGATTAGGATTTATAGGAACTTAGATCTCACTGTTATAATCTCCATCATAGCCCTAATTCCATTATCCTAATCTATGGGGTTCATCATAATCTTTAAATAAGACACATCAGTTGATGAAACAAAATGCCTTTATTAATAATGTCATACATGAGTCAGAAGATTGCTAAAATACCCTTACAAAGATTGGCTTTTAGGGCACTTTTCTATCACTATTGTTTCGTTGGTTAGAGAGCCTGTATCCTTAGCCTTGGCCATGATCTTCTTAGCTCCAGAATCATCTCTCGAACCCTACCTGGCATGCCAATTTGTTGCCACCATGATCATCATGGCTTGCAGCTCTGGCGTGTCACCACCGCATCTAGTGCCTCCTCCTGCCAGGTGCGCTTCCTCCTCTTCAGGGGTTGGCTCATCGATCTGATTGACCTGTAAAGAAGAGGTGACCCGGGCCAGAGAGGATGATCGAGGGGTAACAGAATCCCTGGAAAAGAGAGCTTGGGGGACTACCTCACCTTAGTGGGTGACATGATAAAGATGTTAGTATAGAAGAAAAAAAAAATGAAGAGTGGGGAGCGGGGAGGTTCTTCGGTCGATCTTGTGGCCACCGAGCTTTTTGGTTGCTTGCTTACCTCTTGCCCCACTTCTCTTGCTTCGTCTCCTCTTTCCTCCCTTACCTTTTCCTCTTCTCTCCCCTTCTGTCCTCATTTTTTGTTCTTCCTCCCTTTTTTGCTGGACCTCTTTGCTTGCTCTTTTGTATTAACTGGCATGGTACGGTCAAGCCCGACCCATGGTGGGGGACTTTTATTTCAGGAGGGTCCGTTCGAGAGTTGCAGGGCCTATGGCTTTTGCATAATTCCATTTTCGAAGAAATTCCATGTCTCATGTCGTGGGGACTGACGTTCCCTAGATGCACGGAGGCAGACATGGTGGCATGTTACAGGGCCAGGCATCTGGTAGCACATGTGCTGTATAGGTGTGGCTTGCATCGAGGAGTTAGGACCTCCATGGTTTGAATTTCTATTAGTCTTCACTCCCTTCATCATTGGCGGGAACTTGGACTACCACTGGATGGGGGACGAACTCCCACTCTAGAGATCAACACTTGGAAGCATGAGCCTAACCCCAGCCAGGTGCTGTTCTCAACTAGAGGGCTCGCCCTATGAGCTCGACCCCGGCCAGGAGCTGACCTCGGCAAGAGGGCTCGCTTTGGAGGCATGAGCTCGACCCCGGCCAAGAGCTGACCTCGACAAGAGGGGAGCGCCTTGGAGGCATGAGCTCGACCCCGACTGAGAGTTGACCTCGACAGGAGGGCTCGCCTTAGCAACAATTGGATGCCACCCCTAGGTGGCACTCTCCACTTGCGAAACTACCAATTGGGATCCATGCAGGCTCCATGTCAGTGAATGTTGCCATATCAGTTAGATTAATGGCAATGAGATATGGCTCTGATACCACTTGTTGCCTAGATGGCCAACCTATGAGGGAGGGTGAATTGGGTTTGAAAGTAATTTCAACAAGTATGTGCCTTTTAAAAACTGTATGGTGAGTGAAGTATATGAAGTATTAAGTGTGGAAGAAAATGAGTATGCAAAGACAAAACAATCTCAAACACCATAAATTTAGAATGGCACAGAGCAACCCAGCTCCTACATCCACTATCCAAGGTGCACACTTGGAATTTCCACTATATTCTTCTCGAATACAGCTGGATTGTTTTCCTACGGGCTCATAATCCAAAATCCAGTACAATATTACTTTTCTCGGGC
Source organism: Areca catechu (assembly GCA_021397845.1). Taxonomy (NCBI): domain Eukaryota; kingdom Viridiplantae; phylum Streptophyta; class Magnoliopsida; order Arecales; family Arecaceae; genus Areca; species Areca catechu. The sequence continues at coordinate 62,317,330 of CM038044.1, read as the reverse complement.
TCACTAACTGGTGCAGGCGCCAGGCTCAGGAAGAGGCTTTAACCAATGCCAAGTTCTTTATGGATAGAAAATTAAGAATTTAAGTCCCGTAATAAGTCCATGTGTTATGTACTTATTTTTAATTGAATAATTGAGTCATGTTTTATTTCAATTTGGGTTCTCAAGTCTAATTAGAGTTAAATTGGCTTTGTATTGAGTAAGTATAAGTAGTTGAGTTCAAGAGCTACTTGATTTAAATTTTGGTTCTCAAGTCTAATTAGAGTTAAATTGGCTTTGTATTGAGTAAGTATAAGTAGTTGAGTTCAAGAGCTACTTGATTTGGATTTCAATTGAGCAAGATTGAGTGCAACCAGCTTCACCAACAAATCATAACTACTTGGAGCACCACATCATCAATGCACCATGCCATCTTGGAGGACAAGTCATGCCAACTTGGAGGACAAGTCATGCCACATCACCAAGACACTTCAACCATGAATTTCGCCCAAGACAAATTCAAATTTGAATTAATCTTCCACTCTTCATGGAATGCCCACCTTGTAATTTGGTGTTTTGAATTTTGAAAGGGCCATTCCTCTCTTCATGGGATGCCCCTTGATTTTCTCCATGAAAGGAGATGTAATTTGAATTTGAAAGGGAGCTTAAGGTCTATAAAAGGCTCCTAAACCCTCTTGTAATTTGAATGATGAATGAAATGAATTTCTTTCTTGAAAATTTTCTTTGCTTTGATAGCTAAAGTCCCTTAAGAGAAGGTAGCTGTGAGGCCTAGGTTACCTTGTTCCAATCAAGCATTTAGTCCCTCTTTCCATCCCCCATTCGACCAACCTTGAAGACCCTTCTTCAAGCCACACCAAGCTCGTCATCCTCCTCTTCCAAAGAGTTTCATCCACAATGAAGTTCTCCATGCCATCAAGTGAAGAAGGTTCATGCCAAGGGCGCCAAAGGAGATCCACTTCAAATAAATCCTAAGCCTCTTTCTTCCATTTCAAAACTTTCCTCCTCCATTCCTCCAACCTTCCATTTAAACCTTCTAGTCTCTCCATCTATTTGTGCAGGATCCCCAGGTCTCCAAGTTTCCAAGGTGAAGGTCTACTGTGCTAAAGAATTAGATACAAGGTGCCCTAAAACTTAGAGTAATCCCCTTGCCATCCTAATACTTCTTCTTGAGTGTCCCCTTTGCCACATTTCAGAGTATTAATGGCCGAGTAACCATCTTTAAAATCATTCTTTTCAGATCTGAAATATTAGAGTAAGCTAGCCCTAACCTGTGTGGTTTCTTAACCATAATGGTCCATTCTTAATTGCTTTGAAATGGCTCTTTTCTAGTCATGTATTTCACTTACGTTCCTTTCATGTAATTCCATTTCTTTTATGTAGAATAGCCGCATACATATTTGCTTCCTTATCATTTAGTCTCTTTAACTCCTTAAGAAATGCATCATTTGATATTTGTTCCCCATCATCTTGGTATCAGAGCCAGGTTGGTTAGGGTTTAATTTGAATTTCTGCATTTAGGTAGGTTGCTAGAATTTTCTGTATGCATAGCATTCATACTTGCTACATAGTTATCTTTTAAATCCAATCCAGATCTAAGATTCACGCCTCCTGAGCAGGTGTACACTAGTACACTATCATGACCCATGGGAATAATGAGCCCCTGGCTGGATGTGAATCTTTAAGTTGAAGTTTGGTATGTAAATACGTTTGTTTCTTTAAATTCTGCTTGCTATTTTTTTGATTAGGCTGACTGTGATTCGCATAAAAGTTTGAATTAAAGTAGTTAATTTTTCATTGAAATAATTTTTTTCTTACTCCATATTAAGTTAGTTATCAGCACATAAAATTTCATCCTTAGAAAAAAATCAAAAAAAAAAATGAAATTTTTTGCACTCCATCACTATTGCTAAAATTCCTGGATGTTCTGTTCTATTCTTTTTACATTTTCTAATTTTCAGTATCTGCTCAGCATAGCATAGATTTTATCTTTAAATTTTCTTTTATATGGCATATCATCTAGAAGTTAATAGTCTTCTATGAATTTTTTAATTTTTTTTGAAACTGTTATACAGCACTTCTCAGCCCCATTTTGAACTGCAACATACAAAATTTATGTTGCTGAGATTAGGGTTCATATGCATGTTTTGCATCATCTCATGGCAAATCACTCTAAGGGCATCATTATGACTTGGGGGCAGGATTTCATCACCTGTCCTTAGCCCAAAATCGCCAACCTACATAACGAATCCAACCTTTAATTAAAAACTAAGTAGACACTTAATTTGCTCTAGCGAGCTAGGGACACCCACAAGGTCAGGTCGAATCAAGTGTCAAACCAACTTAGACAACCAGTTTGTGTGTTCTTGTATATCTGGTGTCTAGGCAAGTGATTCAGAAATAAATGCCCGAAGGAAGGTGGGTTGGTTCGCTTACCTGGCCAATTTCAAATTGGTGTCTAAGGCAAGCAAAGAGAAACCTTCACCAACCTTACACTTACCTGGCCAGGTACCAAGTTACTACAACCAGGATTGTCATCTTGACCTGACATTTGGTTTGAACTCTAGGTGTAGCAAACCCCTAGCCCGAGTTTGAGTCCGTTTGTGCATGGCAACTAGATCAAGAGCACCTTACCAGCAAACCCCAGCTCAATCAAGTGTAATAACCATGGACCAAAATTTGGAGAACTTGATGAAATCTTTGAATGACCAAATGACCCGACTAAACCAAAACCTAATTGATCAATTATCCTAGACCAACCAAAACATGACTGATCAGATAATCCTTATCACTGCTAGGCTTGATCGATTGAAGCTCGTACTCCTAGAGGAACTCATGAAGTCCAGAATGAGTTAGAACCTGAACCTGAGTTTGAGACACCCATCAACCCTAGAAGGGCTCTTCATCAAGACCATTTCTTTGAGCCAAATCATAGGAGGCCAAATCCTGATCGAGTCCATGACCCGAACCCTAGGATAGCATACCATGACCCAACCTTTGAGCCAAACCCTAGGAGACATAATCAGGATCAAATGGACCATGACGAGCGAACCCTTAGGAGTATTAGGTTGGAATCACCAACATTTGATGAAAATCTGGATCCTAAGATTTACATAGATTGGGAGGGAGAGATGGATCAATACTTCGATTGGTATGAAATGACTGAGGAGAAAAAATGCAAATTTGCGAAGCTTAGGTTAATTCATCAGGCCAGGCTTTACTGGGAAAATGTCGAGAGGTTCATCAGACAAAGAGGTGATGTTCCCATAGTAACCTAGAGGGCAATGAAACTTAGGCTTAGAGAGAAATACCTTCCCATGTCCTACCACCAAAGACTTCTAGACCAGTGGCAGAGATTGACCCAAGGAACCAAGAGTGTAGCCGAATACATTGAAAAAATTTGATGAGTTTGTAATGAGATGCAATGTAGATGAATCCGAATCAGTTACCTTGTCTAGGTTTAGGGCAGGATTGAGAGAAGAGATCTAGAAGGAGTTATTCTTGAGAGAAGTCCATGACTTAGAGCTAACTTACCAGGTAGCACGAGATGCCGAGAGATTTCATAGGGGATCACTTTATCGCAGACCCGAACCCCCTAGTACTAGTGCACCTAGTCAGCAGCCAGAACCAAATCAGATGCGACCCATTCGACCCAATCCTAGCACCCCTCTGACACATAGAGATGATAGGGGTAAAGCACCAGAAGTTCAGAGGACTCAAAACCCTAATGTTGCTTGCTTCGGATGTCATAAGCTAGGCCATTATCCTAGCAATTGTCCAATTAGGGCCTTACACATAGGAGAATTAGAAGAGAATGAGTCTGAACCCATAGAACCCCTAGGTGATAGTGTTGAGGAGGTATATCAGGATGAGGACAATTTGGCAGATGAGTATGAAGGAGATGAGGATCATGTAGAGCCTGATCTTTTAGGAGTAGTTAGATGCATCCTTACCCAGACTAAGACCCAGGAAGATTGGCGTACGACTAATATCCTACAAACCTTTGTCAAGCTAGGGGATAAGGTATGTAAGATAATCATCGATAGTGGGAGTTGTGTGAATGCCATATCCACTAATGCAGTCAAGACTCTAGGATTAGTCACAGCCCCCCAATCCAAATCCCTATAAGGTTTCTTGGATAGACTCCACCTCAATTCCTATCAAATTTAGGTGTCTAGTCCAAATCCAATTTCAGTCCTATCAGGAGAAAGTGTGGTGTGACGTCTAACCTATGGGAGTGAGTAGTATCATCCTAGGTCGACCCTGGTTGTTTGACCATGATGCAACCCTTTATTGTCGATCTAACTCTTGCTCATTCATGCACCAAGGAAAGAAATTTGTGATCGGCCCACACCACCTAAGGACACTGATAAGAGAGGATCGAGCCACTTAAAGGAGAAAAAGAATGGAGTCAATCTAATAACTGCAAAGGAAATTGAGAAAGAGCTCACTGGAGGTACACCTATTTGGGTTTTAACCGCTAAGGAGATTCAAGAGCCATCCCAAAAAGAACACCCTCAAGAAGTGGTTGAAGTGTTAGAAGACTTTAAGGATGTATTTCCAGAAGACCTACCTGACCACCTTCCACCACTTAGGGACATCCAACATGCTATTGATTTAGTCCCTGGAGCAACCTTACCCAATCTCCCATATTATAGGATGAACCCTACCGAACATCTAGAATTACAAAGACAAGTAGGGGACCTCCTTAGGAAAGGATTTATTAGGAAGAGTTTGAGTCCTTGTGCAGTCCTAGCTTTACTGACACCTAAGAAAGATGGCACCTAGAGGATGTGTGTTGATAGTCATGCCATCAACAAAATCATCGTGAAATATAGATTTCCTATTTCCCGATTAGATGACTTGTTGGTATGATGGCTGGAGCTACTATCTTTTCTAAGATCGACCTTAAAAGTGGCTACCACCAAGTGAGGATTAGACCAGAGGATGAATGGAAGATTGCATTTAAGACTAAGAATAGGTTATTTGAATGGGTAGTGATGCCTTTTGGATTGTCCAATGCACCAAGTATATTTATGAGGATCATGACCCAAGTCCTATGAGCTTTTATTGGAAAATTTGTTGTGATTTACTTCGATGATATTTTGATTTATAGTAGGACTAAAAAAAGCCACTTAGACCACCTTAGGTAAGTATGTTCAGCCCTTAGGAAAGAGAGTCTCCATGCCAATTTGAAGAAGTGTGAATTCATGGCCCCTAGAGTCACTTTTTTAGGTTTCATTGTTATCTCTGATGGAGTTTCAGCTGATCCTGAAATGTTCAAATCCATAGTTGTTGAGTGGCCTATTCCCAAAACTGTTCATGATGTTCATAGCTTTTATGGTTTAGCCACCTTCTATAGGAGATTCATTCGAGGATTTAGCTCCATTATTGCACTAATAACTGATTATATTAGGAAGGGTAGTTTTAATTGGACCAAAGTAGCCAATAGAGCCTTCCTAGAGATAAAAAATAAGATGACCGAAGCACCAATTTTGAGGTTGCCGAATTTTCCAAAAGTATTCGAGGTTGCTTGTGATGCATCTGGAGTCAGAATAGGAGGTGTTTTAAGCTAGAAGAACCACCCCATAGCTTTATTTAGTGAAAAGTTAAATGAGGCTAAGCTTAAATATTCCACCTATGATAAAGAGCTCTATGCGATAGTGCAAACTTTAAGGTATTGGAGGCACTATCTACTACCACATGAATTTATCCTATTTTCTGATCACGAGGCCCTTAGATTTCTTAGTTCCCAAAAAAAGCTGAATCCTAGGGCATGCCAAGTGGGTGAATACATCCAGGCCTACACATTTGTCTTGAAACACCATACCAGAATTGAGAATAAGGTAGCCATTGCATTGAGCCATAGAGCCCTGCTTCTGAACTCGATTAGCACTGAAGTCGTTGGTGGTGCGGGCACCAGACTCAGAAGAAGACTTCAGAGCTCCATCTGGATCTCTGATTAACCTTGCCCGAAGAATTAGGGTTTTTTTTGGCTTGTAATAAGGGTTGACTTGATCAACTCAATTTTAGCTTGAGTCTATATTACCTACATTTTTATTTTGTTGAGTCATGTTGACTCAGTAGTGGACTAGGGCTTCAACCTGGGGTGTTACATTTTCTCCCAAGGCCAAGCAAGTGGGCGCCACACTCCCAGCCACACTCCCAGCCATACGCCTGAGTCCAGGGGGCTCCATATCTACATCCAGTAGCCTTTGGTCCCCACACCACAGATAGCAGCTTCCTTCTCTCATGCGCCAGTTGAGGAGAAATCCACCAGGAGTCCACAAATCAAGGGGGCGGCCCAAGTCTTTCCCAAAAGAACCAAACTAAGAAAGGGAAGAAGTTTTCTTGGAGAGAACTTCAAGGAGGCGCCCACTACCTGCCAAAAATATCCAAAACAAAGATGGGAAGGGCCTTGACTTAGGGAGGAAGAAAAGGAGGAGTCCAAAAGAGTTGATCCATGGAAGGAAAGAAATCCTCTCTTGAAGACCCAAGCAAGGAGGCGCCATCTACCTGCCTTTTATAACCCAAATCAAATTTTTTTGGTACCTTGGCCGACCATATGTGTATGGATTGTCCTGATTTGTAGATCCCCACCTTTAGTCCCACATGGGAAGATGTAAAACCCTACTCCCTTGTAAAGCCCTATAAATTAAACCCCTCTTGTAAGTTTAAAAAAATCAGATGAATGAAACCAATTTTTTTGTGAGCAAACTTTGTGTTTTCTCTCTTTCACACTTGCTTCCAGGTGTTGAGCTCCGTGAGAGAGTAAATCCGGGTTCCCCAGGATCCTTGAGGAGGTGTGAGATCTCCAAAACCCAAACCCTAGGTTAGCCACTCCACTCCCAAACCCTAGCCGCCCATCACCCCTCTCTTTCCACCAAGCCCTAGCCTATCCCACCTCTCACGGCCACCCTCTCCAAGTCCAGGCCGACCACCAGCATCCAGCTCCAGTCCGGATACTTCAGATCTACAACAATTCTAAGAGGAAGTCTGATCAGCCTCCAGGAGAATCCTGATTTCAGCAACTTCAGCTTTCAAGTTCTTCAACCTGGTAAATCTTTTCTTGAGTATCTGAATTCCATCACTTGTTCCTCTTCTTTCCCAGATATTGAGTCCAGGAGAAGCCGACCAAACCACAAGACCAGTATTGGAGGATCCATTGCGAAGATAGCCGACTCCGAGGATCCCATAATCTGCTCGAGAGAGTTCTTCCACCCAAATTCTGAGAAGATCACTGTCTGGTTGGTAAACCATCTCTCCTCTCTATTTCTGTCCTGTTGAAAGTTCAGAGCGAAACCCTAGGTCTGGAAGTTTCTCAACCCCCAGCGATCCATTACTTCTGAACTACTCTGATAATTTAGTTTCATCTAAATTGTGCTTTCAATCCTTACCTAGTTTCCTTCAACTTAGTTTAGCTTTACTTTGAATCAAAGCCAATTTCTGAAATATATAAAAAAAAAAGAAAAAACGAAAAATTAATCCTAAATTTACTTCCGCATACGCTTCTTTGTTCTTTGTTCTGCATCATTTTTGGTATCAGAGCTTCCGTTCTACATCATTTTTGGTATCAGAGCCCTGTCTAGGGTTTCTGTTTTGATTGCTTGTTTGAGTCTCTCTCTTTTTACTTTGTCTGCTCGAAGTAGACTCCCCAGGACGTCCGGTCCTAGGAACAAAGCGAGGTGCAAACCTCCTCTTCCCATTTCACGGGGTGTTCCTAGGGCGTGTAGGGGATCCGTTGGGTTATAACTTCATAGCAGGAATTGTAAACGGGGAAGTGCTCTGTTTTCAGCCTGTAATTGTCCTGTTGCAGGAATTATTTCTCACTACAGGTAACTTCAAATTCAGTGATTTTTGTTTTTCTGAAACCAATATAATTGAAACTATTTTGCATAGTTTTCCTGTGATTTATTGTTTTCCATGAGATTTCTGAGAATTAAAATACTGCAACTCTATTTTTGTGTTTCTGCAATTCAATTATTTTTGAGTGATCATCTCTTAATTCATCTTAAGGGCATTTGAGCATCTAAGATAAGGGGAGGAGTTGATAACCTCTCCTTAGCCCAAAACCACCACCCACTCATTCGAACCTAAGCCTTTAATCTTAAAATTCATTAGACCTAATTTGTCCTAGTGGGTTAGGGACATCAACAAGTCGGGTCAAGGCTAGTGTTGAGTCAGTTTGTCTGGTTACTCTGTGTGCGCTTTGTACTCAGTGTCTAGAACGGTGGTTCAGGGATTCTATCCCGAAGGGCTTGTGTGCTGTCCGCCTACCTGGCCAATCACTGATTGGTGTCTAGGATTGGCATCTAGGGACCTAACCCTCCCCTTACACCTGCCTGGCTGAGTCCCGAGTTACTACAGGCTAGCTTGCCACTCTGATTGGGCATTTAGTTTGGGCTCTAGGTCTAGTTAGCCAGTAGTCGCTTTAGTCTAGTCACATTCTGTGTGCTTGCTTGCATCATCATGTCTACCCAGAATGGAGTACCCTACCAACCTAGTCAAACCCAACTAGATTTAGAGGCCATGGTTAGAAATCTTACCGAAAGTATGACCAAATTGAGTCAGGACATGAATGAGGGTTTTTCCCAATTTAGGGATCGAGTCCAAGTACTTGAGAAACGTAGACATCAAAATTGGACCCCTGATCCAAAATTTAATAGGCCCCAACCTCACCCATGCCAGGAGCCTAGGAGGACCTTATACCATGATCCCGAGCATAACCTTAGGAAGCCTAACCATGATATCTATAGTGTGGATCGTGTCTATGAGAGGTCCTTACAATATTCTAGACCAGTCACTCAACAACCCCAGTCTTCTAGATCAAACCATTTAGATCCACACCCATGCCCAAGTAAGGTCTCTACTAGCTTGAAACCCAGTGTGACCCAGGTTCCTATATCTCAAGAATGTTTGTTTTGTAGAGAAAGAGGCCATAAATCTAGTCAGTGCCCATGCATAGGACTGGCTTGTGCACAGCTAAGTGGTAAGAATCCTAAGGATGACATTAATGAGGGAGAACCCAAGCCTACCAATGAGGAAGAAAGGTTAGGTATGACAAGCCTAGAATCAGTTGACCCGATCACCACTGACCCGAAACCCATTGAAGATGGCATCGAGGAAGTATATGATGCTGGCTTGAGTCTAGTTGATGAATATGAGGGGGAAGAACTTGAAGAATGTGACATTGATACTATTGGTTCCTTACCTGAGGAGACCTTGGAGAGCAACCAAGTGGTAGGACCTAGTTCAGAAATTCAAGAGATTTGTGAGAACCAAGTTCCTTTAGTCAAATACCCCCAGGAAGAACTCATAGTGTAAGCCCGAGCTATCAGTTCGTATCCTCTAATGACAGTCATTCTCCAAGTACCAATTGAAGATCTTTGCACTAAACTGTTTAAGTTTGCCCACCCTATGGTAGATCCTCTCCTTAGGATGACTGAATCAAGCCTCTTACAATTGGACCTTGTCCCATGCTCAGCCACTAAGGTCTCTCCCGTAATCTCAGTTGGACATCCTTTTCTTGAGCGTATTGATTCACCCAGTCCTGTAGAAGTCCTCCTTATGGCCCCAGACCCCTTTCTTCGCATGACTGAGCTACCCTTCTATAGAGTATACCTTTCCTCACCCATAGGTCAAATTTCAAGTCTTGAGGTCATCATCCATAGACCCTTCCATGAATCATTCTTTAATCCATCTCTTGAGAAAGTGGATCATTATTTGCTTAGAGAACAAACCTTAACTGTTGCAATCACATGTCCTAGGCTACTCCCCGAACCATCTCTTGATCCATTCCTAGGAGTAGCAAACTTTCCCTTTCGTAAGGATGACCAATTGACACTCATAGATCACCATTCAAACCTTTAGGTCACCACCTTTAGTCAGCAGGTAATTCGAGACTTCGCCTCATATCTCCTCCCTTTCTCTAGGACTTCCAATGCTTCTTACACCATCCAAGTATACTTTGTCGAAGTCTTTAGAGTGAACCACGTGTTAGAACCTATTAGGTTTGCCACCTACTTCTGGAAGACCTTATGGCACCTACTAGGCACCTATGATAAGTTTTCATGCTCTGCATGCCATCCTCCGACCCAAGGTCAAACCTAGAGAGCCGTAGTTTGTTAGGTTTAGACCTAGGGTTCCTTTGAATAAAGTCCATTCTTTAGGAATGCATCGTCAGTAGAGTTTAGGATATTGTCTCAGATTTTGAGAGCACCAGGAATTGGGATTTGTATTTTGTCCAGGGCTGAAATTGCATTCAATGTTTCGATCAATAGGTCTATAGGCTAGAGTCCCTTTGAAATTGTTCATGGATACAAGCCTCACACACCACTTGATCTGATTTCACTATTAGCCCACACACACAAGTCTCTTGATGCACTTGCATAGCATGTAAAGGATTTGCATAAAGAAATTCATGCCAAAATAAATTTAAGTAATGAAACTTATAAGAAGTTGGCTGATTCTCAAAGACGAGTCAAAACTTTTGACGAAGGAGACTATGTAATGATTAGATTAAGGCCTGAATGGTTTCTTCCTGGAAACGTTAGAAAGTTACAAGCTAGAGGAGCTGGACCATTTAGAGTGGTGAAGAGAGTAGGATCCAATGCCTATGTGCTCGACTTACCTCCAGAACTAGGCATTAGCTCCACTTCAACATTACAGACCTAGTAGAGTATAGAGAGCCAGTTGTGATTCCCAGCGAGGCTTCTGAACCTAATCCTGCTCTTGAGAGTGAACCTGACCCTGTGTGTCCACCAACAAACTGGCTTGTGAGGAAAGAGCAGATTGAAAAGATCCTGGATGATCAGGTTATCTCTACTCGTAATCGAGGATACCAAAGCTACCTGGTCCGCTGGCAAGGAAGGCCAGATTCTGATAACTCTTGGATCTCCCGAGAAGAATTACAAGAATTGGACTTAGACCTCTTGGAGAGATACCAGAGCCAACTTGATCCATACTCGACAGGGTCGAGTTCCTCCTACCCTGGGAGAATTGGTGCGGGCACCAGACTCAGAAAAAGACTTCAGAGCTCCATCTGGATCTCTGATTAACCTTGCCCGAAGAATTAGGGTTTTTTTTGGCTTGTAATAAGGGTTGACTTGATCAACTCAATTTTAGCTTGAGTCTATATTACCTGCATTTTTATTTTGTTGAGTCATGTTGACTCAGTAGTGGACTAGGGCTTCAACCTGGGGTGTTACATTTTCTCCCAAGGCCAAGCAAGTGGGCACCACACTCCCAGCCACACTCCCAGCCATATGCCTGAGTCCAGGGGGTGCCATATCTACATCCAGCAGCCTTTGGTCCCCACACCACAGATAGCAGCTTCCTTCTCTCATGCGCCAGTTGAGGAGAAATCCACCAGGAGTCCACAAATCAAGGGGGCAGCCCAAGTCTTTCCCAAAAGAACCAAACTAAGAAAGGGAAGAAATTTTCTTGGAGAGAACTTCAAGGAGGCGCCCACTACCTGCCAAAAATATCCAAAACAAAGATGGGAAGGGCCTTGACTTAGGGAGGAAGAAAAGGAGGAGTCCAAAAGAGTTGATCCATGGAAGGAAAGAAATCCTCTCTTGAAGACCTAAGCAAGGAGGCGCCATCTACCTGCCTTTTATAACCCAAATCAAATTTTTTTGGTACCTTGGCCGACCATATGTGTATGGATTGTCCTGATTTGTAGATCCCCTCCTTTAGTCCCACATAGGAAGATGTAAAACCCTACTACCTTGTAAAGCCCTATAAATTAAATCCCTCTTGTAAGTTTAAAAAAATCAGATGAATGAAACCAATTTTTTTGTGAGCAAACTTTGTGTTTTCTCTCTTCCGCACTTGCTTCCAGGTGTTGAGCTCCGTGAGAGAGTAAATCCGGGTTCCCCAGGAACCTTGAGGAGGTGTGAGATCTCCAAAACCCAAACCCTAGGTTAGCCACTCCACTCCCAAACCCTAGCCTCCCATCACCCCTCTCTTTCCACCAAGCCCTAGCCTATCCCACCTCTCACGGCCACCCTCTCCAAGACCAGGCCGACCACCAGCATTCAGCTCCAGTTCGGATACTTCAGATCTACAGCAATTCTAAGAGGAAGTCTGATCTGCCTCCAGGAGAATCCTGATTTCAGCAACTTCTGCTTTCAAGTTCTTCAACATGGTAAATCTTTTCTTGAGTATCTGAATTCCATCACTTGTTCCTCTTCTTTTCCAGATCTTGAGTCCAGGAGTAGCCGACCAAACCACAAGACCTGTATTGGAGGATCCATTGCGAAGATAGCCGACTCCGAGGATCCCACAATCTGCTCGAGAGAGTTCTTCCACCCAAATTCTGAGAAGATCACTGTCTGGTTGGTAAACCATCTCTCCTCTCTATTTCTATCCTGTTGAAAGTTCAGAGCGAAACCCTAGGTCTGGGAGTTTCTCAACTCCCAGCGATCCATTACTTCTGAACTACTCTGATAATTTAGTTTCATCTAAATTGTGCTTTCAATCCTTACCTAGTTTCCTTCAACTTAGTTTAGCTTTACTTTGAGTCAAAGCCAATTTCTGAAATATATATATATATATATATAAAAAGAGAAATTAATCCTAAATTTACTTCCGCATATGCTTCTTTGTTCTTTGTTCTGCATCATTTTTGGTATCAGAGCTTCCGTTCTACATCAGTTGGATTTGAAAGACTTACAGAGCAGTATGATACCTATCCAGACTTTAGTGAAGTTTACCAAGCTTTGAAATTAGGACCATCTAGTAACCATAGTGAGTACACCCTTTTAGATGGTTATCTGTTTAAGAAAAACAAGCTTTGTGTTCCAAAGACTTCTCTGAGAGATTTTCTGATTTGGGAAACCCATGCTAGAGGTTTGGCTAGCCATTTTAGAAGAAACAAGACCATATTGATAATTGAGAAGAAATTTTACTGGCCAGGCCTTAAGAGACAGGTAGCCAATATTGTTGCCCGATGTAGGACATGTGCGGTTTCCAAACATCAAAGACAAAATATCGGGTTATACAATCCTTTACCTGTGTCGGATTGTCCATGGAAGGATCTTAGCATGGACTTTATTTTAGGACTGCCCAAGATCCTTAGAAAACATGATTCAATCTTTGTAGTGGTCTACAGATTTTTGAAAATGGCCCATTTTATACCCTGCGAACTTTTGATGACTCCAGGGTAGCCAAGCTTTTTCTCGATCAAGTAGTCAAGTTACATGGGTTACCTAAGACCATTGTTTCTGATAGGGATGTCCATTTCACAACCTACTTTTGGAAAACCCTTTGGCACCTACTAGGAACAAAACTAAAATTGTCAATTGCTTACCACCCTCAGACTAATGGACAAACCAAGGTTGTAAATAGAAGTTTAGGGAACTTATTGAGGTGCCTTGTTGGAGAGAGTCTAAAAAATTGGGATTTACTTCTACCTCATGCTGAATTCATGTACAACAGCTCGGTCAATAGGTCTACTGGCAAAAGTCCCTTTAAAATTGTCCATGGTTATAAACCTAAAAGACCTATCGACCTCATTCCTTTGCCCTCACATGCACGTATATCTGAGTCTGTCGAGTCATATGCACAGCATCTTAAAAAATTATATAAGGAAATTAGTATGAAGATTCAAATGAGTAATAAGGTTTATAAGCATATGGCTGATTCACGTAAACGAATAAATGAATTTGATGAAGGGGACTCTATCATGATAAAACATAGACCCGAAAGGTTTCCACTAGGGGCTATGAAGAAATTGCATGCCCGGGGAGTTGGACCTTTCAAAATAATTAAGAAAGTTGGATCTAATGCATATGTGTTAGAGTTACCGCCTAATTATGGCATTAGCTCCACATTTAATATTTCTGATCTGAAAGAATATAAAGAACCGGCATTAATTCTTAGTGAGCCTTTTGGACTTCTCCCTGCCTTTGAGAGCAAAACCCTACATGTCCACCAACAATTCCACCAAATCGGAGAGACAAGATTGAACGTATCTTGGATGACCAAGTGATTACCACTAGAAATAAGGATTATCAACGTTATCTAGTTCATTGGCAAGGCCGACCAGAATTTGAAGACTCCTGGATCACTTGAGAGGATCTACAACAAATTGACCTAGATCTATTAGAAAAATATCACAATCAGATCGATCCTTACTCGACAGGGTCGAGTTCCTCCCACCTGGGGAGAATTAGTGCGGGCACCAAGCTCAAGAAAAGGCTTCAACCAATGCCAAGTTCTTTATGGATAGAAGATTAAGAATTTAAGTCCTGTAATAAGTCTATGAGTCCTGTACTTGTTTTCATTTGAATAATTGAGTCTTGTTTTATTTCAATTTGGGTTCTCAAGTCCAATTAGAGTTAAATTGGCTTTGTATTGAGTAAGTATAAGTAGTTGGGTTCAAGAGCTACTTGATTTGGATTTGAATTGAGCAAGATTGAGTACAACCAGCTTCACCAACAAACCATAACTACTTAGAGTACCACATCATCAATGCACCATGCCATCTTGGAGGACAAGTCATGCCAACTTGGAGAACAAGTCATGCCACATCACCAAGACACTTCAACCATGAATTTCACCCAAGACAAATTCAAATTTGAATTAAGCTTTAACTCTTCATGGGATGCCCACCTTGTAATTAGGAGTTTTGAATTTTGAAAGGGCCATTTTTCCCTTCATGGGACGCCCCTTGATTTTCTCCATGAAAGGAGATGTAATTTGAATTTGAAAGGGAGCTTAAGGTCTATAAAAGGCTCCTAAACCCTCTTGTAATCTGAATGATGAATGAAATGAATTTCTTTCTTGAAAATTTCCTTTTCTTTGATAGCTAAAGTCCCTTGAGAGAAGGTTGGTGTGAGGCTTAGGTTAACTTGTTCCAATCAAGCATTTAGTCCCTCTTTCCATCCCCCATTCGACCAACCTTGAAAACCCTTCTTCAAGCCACACCAAGCACGTCATCCTCCTCTTCCAAAGAGTTTCATCCACAATGAAGTTCTCCACTCCATCAAGTGAAGAAGGTTCATGCCAAGGGCGCCAAAGGAGATCCACTTCAAATCAATCCTAAGCCTTTTTCTTCCATTTCAAAACTTTCCTCCTCCATTCCTCCAAACTTCCATTTAAACCTTCTAATCTCTCTATCTATGTGCAGGATCCTCGGGTCTCCAGGTTTCCAAGGTGAAGGTCTACTGTGCTAAAGAATCAAATACAAGGTGCCCTAAAACTTAGAGTAATTCCCTTGCCATCCTAATACTTCTTCTTGAGTATCCCCTTTACCACATTTCAGAGAATTAATAGCCAGGTAACCATCTTTAAAATCTTTCTTTTTAGATCTGAAATATTAGAGTAAGCTGGCCCTAACCTGTGTGATTTCTTAACCACAAAGATCCATTCTTAATTTCTTTGAAATGGCTCTTTTCTAGTCATGTTTTTTACTTACGTCCCTTTCATGTAATTCCGCTTCTTTTACGTAGAATAGCTGCATACATATTTGCTTCCTTATCATTTAGTCTCTTTAATTCCTTTAGAAATGCATTATTTGATATTTGTTCCCCATCACTAACAACCAAACTTAGTTTTCAAGGCTAACCAACCAATCTCAAAACAATCCATAAGTTATAGCCACCTACTATACTTGAAACAACTCAAAGTAGAGTATAAAAAAAAAAGCAACACAAACAAACCAAAGGTTGTTGAATGGTTGCAGTTGAAGCTCTTAATGAAGCCCTCTTGATTTCTTCTTCAATGCTCTTCAAGGCCCACTTGATTTCTCAAATAATAACTAAAAAAGTTGGTGGGAATTAGTTGAAGCTCTTGAGTTTTCACTTAAAAGCTGTTAGAATTTTCAATGCTCTCATTAACCACTTGTCAAAAACTTATTTTTCTTGCTTTAGATCCATCATTTATAACCTCATGAAGTGTTTTCAAGTGAATATGACTGTTAGAATGCCTTGGAAGTTGAAAACTAGCCATTGGGAGAGTTTTAGAATCAAGAAATCTGAATTCTGGAACTAGCAATTACTATTGAAAACCAGAGATTAGAGTTAGCTCGGATGATTAAGTTGACTCGAATTCTCAGTCACGTAAAAACTAAAGTCTGTTTGAGTCAACTCATTTCAATTGAGTCCGCTCGAATGACTGAGTTCTCAAAACCCAATTTCAGTCACTTTAGAGGAGTTGGCTCGAATCTTCCTTGAATCAGCTCGGATGATTGTATCATGAAACTTTTGTACCATGCCAAGAAAATATATCAACTCTATTTAATTGAGTCAGCTCAAGAGAAACTTGTTCAAAAGCTTCCAAATATCTTCAAACTTTTTCCAAACAATTTTTAAACAACTTCTAAGATCTTTACACTTAAAATTATATTAATTTGGCCCTTTTTACATTAATATACAAACAAATTTATCTAGGGCTCTTAAATACATGAAACTCATTCTATAAGTACATTGATACACTACAATGATCTCCAAATTATAGGGTGAATGATTGTCCATTTGAAATATCCTATAAAAACTTCTTAAACATATGAAGAGTATTAGTATCAAATGCATGCTCCAATATTTTATTTTCATCAAAATCATTCCAGGGGTCAACATGTTAATTTTAATTAATTAAAAATTTTTGATAAAACTGAAAGATTGTGCCCTGAAAGCCAATTGAAATATTGTAATTTTGATCCCAAAATCAATGAATTGACATTTTATAAAGGCATTATTTTCATCATTTGCTGTGTCTTTTTGATTTTATGATGAACCCCATAGATTAGGGCTATGGTTCTAGGGTTATGATGAGATCATACCAGTGAGACCTAAAGCCTTAAAACCCTAATCTAAAATATTCCTGGTCGATGGGACATTGAGTTGGGGATCAATGTTTCCGGCAAGACCAGCACATCCTATATATGTTTTGTAATAAGGGTGACTGATCTCACAGTCACTTGTGTTTGACACTAATACTAGGATGTGAGTGTTCATTGGAGAATGAGTTCACTGAATTGATCCAGATTGAGAATATCTAATGGAACCTTATCTGTTTGTCAATAGATAATTCTCATAGTGGGAGTAGTGCATGTGGTCCTTTGACCTGAGACTACCATAGTACCTTATATACATGAATCCATACTTTGGTTCGCAGTCAATCATGACACTGAGTCATGCACGAGGTGATACTGGTTATGGTGGATTGTATATGAAGGTTGTGAGTAGGTCAACAAGGAATTGATCAGCCCTAGTAAGAGGGAATAGCATCCAGCTAATTTCAAATGATGGATTCAGGAAACCTTTGATCAAAGTATGAACATTAGAGTTATTTTCTAATGGTTCATTAATGAATCATCATTATAAAGATTGAGCTAGGGATGAATATGAAAATTGGATTTGACAAATATCCATATTCATAATCATATTCGGGATGCAAGTTGATCAAAGGACTGAATTGCCCGGTAACTCACCACTGAAGGGTATTTTGGTAATTCCACCAAAATTCCACATCTTCCGGGTAGACATGATACGTTGCTAGACGTCAATCTTGTCTTGTAGGTATATGATTGAGTCATGGTAATTCAAATCAGTCAATTTGAATTAGATTCTAATTGACCGAGTCGAGCTAGTTTGAGTTGACCTAAATCGGCTTAGTTGAGATCTAACCGAATTAAGTCAAATAGCACTCGGACCTACTGCTGGCTAGGTGTGGAACCCAATGGGTCACACACAAAAGAAAATTGATGAAGGATTTAATTTGGAATTAAATCATGTTTGCAGGATAAACACACTAGCATGTGTTGCAGACCAAATTTCTATTCGAATCAGATTCGAATTTGGTTCCGAATTGGGCTTAATTGGGTTCTAATTGAACCAGATTAAGGTCCAATTTAATTTTTAGGACATTGGGCTAACCCATGGCTGAACCCAAGTGAATTTAATTCACTGAGACCCTCTCTCCAAGCCGCCCCCTCCCTTCTCTCACCCGCGCGCGCCAAGAAAGAAAGTCCACGCACGTGGACTTCTCTTAAAACGCGTGAGAAGAAAAAATGTCGGAGAAATTCTGAAGAGGAGCGTTTCAGATCCTTGTCTTGCACCCTTGGATCTGGATCTGATGGCTAGAAAAATTTAAGAAAAAGATCCGTCGCTTTTCGGTCGCAAATCCGTCTCCAAAAGTCGCGATCCTTCCTAAAGTTTTTCCGAGAGTTCTCCTCGTCGGAAAAACGAAAATCAAATCGGAGAATCATGATTTTTGGTTGAGGGGACGCGTGAGAAATGAGGGATCGTGATCCCTGGGGTTTCAGAGGGTTGCGTTGTTTCGAGATGACACCCCTCTGAGATCTATAAATAGGGTTGGGGTTCTCGGGGGTTTTCATGCAACATAGTTCAGAGATCCAATTCCCTCACTTCCTCTCCAGAATACTCCTTCCTCTTGTTCTTGTTGGGTATTGTTTCCCTTACAGAGGTATCCTCTGTCGAAACTCTGACCCTAAACAAGAATAAGAAGAAGGTCTTGAACGGTAAAGGAAAGAACAGGGAAAGGATCTTTTCTTCTTTTCTTTCTTGAATTAAGACTTTGACTGTCTTAATTTTTTCTTCCAATTCAATTCAAGAAAAGGGATTCAAGAAAGGGAATTCTTGAAGAAAATTCAAGAAGAGGAAAGAAGGAAGAAAAGGAGATTTTCAAGAAAGAAAATTTCAGCCTAAAGGTCCAAGAATTGAATTCTTGAAAAAGAATTCAAGAAGAGGAACCAAGAAATAGAAATTTTGTCTTCATTGTTTTTTCTGTGTGGATCACCATTGGAGGGTGAACATTTGGGCGCCTGGTGGAGATTCAGAGTTTGGATTTTGCGATACAGGTTAGTATCTTGATTTGAGATTAAATCTTATATATAAACATCTTATATGTTTTAATTCTTTTAAGGAGATTTTGGGTTGAAGGTTTGGTGAAGATTTCATTAAGATAAAAAATTTTGAAATCTATGATTCCGCTTTGCCACCGAACCTTACAGTGGTATCAGAGCCTCCTTATTAAGATTAAAATATGTATTCTGAATTTTAGATGCATTTTTATAAAAGTAACATGAGATGTAATATATGTTTGTTATAATGTCACCAATTAGGGTTTTCACTCAAACCCTAATTGTTGTAGAGATATGCATAGAGATCTAGTCATCATACTGAAATAAGGTTGCCCTGGCATAATGGTGGATCCATTATGTGGTAAGTGGTTGTCCTATTATGATGACACACTAATCACATTTTTGTGTTAATTATGCATATATGTTTGAAGTATGCCACTAATTAAGGTTTTCACTTAAACCTTAATTTGCATAGAGATATGTTTAGCCTTCTAGTCATCATACTGAAATAAGGTTGCCCTGGCATAATGGTGGATCCATTATGTGGTAAATGGTTGTCCTAGTATGATGGCACACTATGGCACATATTTGCTAGAATGTGCTTTGTTTTAATAAAGCCCTCTTTAACAACATATTAAGTTGTAGTGTCATATACCAAAAGCAAAAATAATCAATATGATTAGTTTATCATTCGGTGTCTAGGAAAAGTGGTTCATGATCGGTAAAGAGGACGTGGTTTTTAATTGGTTCCGTTGACTGACCTGGCCAATTCTTATTGGTGTCTAAGGAAAGCAACGGGGGGACTCCCACCACTCTCCCACTTACCTGGCCGGTATGATTAACTTAATTATTGATTAATATGCTCAGTGTAATATTCACTACATATGGCTTTCCTTCATGCCAAGTCATTATTATGTTATGATCCATATTAGGTTTGTTGTGTACACACAAGGCCTTTTCATTATGGTGACTAACATAATTTTTTCTTGGTACATTTGATGCTTATGGAATGATTTAATATAATACTTTGTTGTGTACACACAAGGGTATTATGATTAATATCATGACTATATAGCAATGAAGGGTCTGACTTAACTAAAATATTATAGTTTGTTGTGTACACACAAGACTATTAATATTTTAGAGGCCAAGATAAGTTGAGAATTGTATGAATTACAATTGGAAAGAGTTTTTCCTACCTTTGAACTTATATAAGATTTGTTGTGTACACACAAGGTCTCTTATAAGGAATTAGGATCTCAACCCCACTAAGAGAACCAATTAGGGTTTTCTCGATCATCACATTGAGGGTTATGATGCTTGATAAAATAGTGGGAGACATAATTAAGTTAAAGTCCTAATTTAATTATGTTTTGTCAACATTGATTGTCTGCTTATGTAATGTTGTTTGTTAATGTAGATTAAATGGCCTCTTCACTCTCACTCCGTAGCATTCTTGATGCAAATAAATTGACTGGACCAAACTATGTTGATTGGTTGAGAAACCTGAAGATAGTACTCAGCCAAGAAAGAATTTCTTATATTCTTGATACCCCAACCTTGGAACCATTAGGGGAAGATGCCTCGCAAGAGGATAAGACCACATATAACACGTGGCAAAATGACTCACTTACTGTCAAGTGTATAATGCTTGCCTCTATGACCAATGAGTTACAGAGGCAACATGATAGCATGGACACAAACTCCATATTGCTCAATTTAAAAGAACTTTATGGAGAACATAGTCGAACTGCAAGATATGAAATATCTAAGCAGTTATTCCGTGCAAGGATGACAGAAGGTACATCCGTACAAGACCATGTATTAAAGGTTATTGACCTAATCACCCGATTGGGTCAATTGGGTTTTGTTATGGATGGGGAGTTGAATCAAGATTTAATCCTGCAGTCACTCCCAGAGTCATTTTCACAGTTTGTTCTTAATTATCATATGAACAAACTTAACACTTCCTTGCCTGAGCTGTTGAATATGTTAAAAACAGCAGAGAGCCATTTAAAGAAAAATAAGGCTCCACTTCTTCTTGTGGATGGTGTAAACAAGAAGAAAATAGGCAAAAAGGGTTCCAAGAGGAGGTTAAACCCAAAAGGGGGCATCAAGAAAAAGAAAGGAAAGAAGGCCTCCGGACAAATGACCTGCTTTCATTGTGGCAAGCCGGGTCACTGGAAAAGAAACTGCAAGGTTTACCTTGCAAGTCTGAAGCCCGGTGCTAGTAATGCACCAACAGGTATGTATGAGATACATGCAATTTTGTCATTAGACACTTCTAATTCAAACTCTTGGGTATTGGATTCTGCTTGTAGTCATCATATCTGCAAATCATTGCAAGGACTACAGAACATTAGAGTTTTGAAGGAAGGCGACTTCGAGCTCTACGGTGCTGGAGGAGATTCCATCCAAGCAGAAGCTGTAGGGACTTATATGTTGAAGCTGCCTTCTGGGAAGATTTTAGAGTTAAAGAATTGTTATTTTATGCCTAGAATCATTAGAAACATCATATCTGTACCCTTGTTACTTAAACAAGGATATATTATGAATGTAATGAGCAGTGGCTGCTCAATCAGTTTTTCTAATGAAATAATATTTAATGGCATATTTTGCAATGGTCTCTTAACTTTATCTTCTGATGACAATATACTACATGTTAGTAATAAACGAAAAAGAGATGAAGTAAACAATACTTTACTTTGGCACTGTCGTCTTGGACATATTAGTGAGCAGAGGATTAACAAGTTATACAAGGAAAAATTCCTTAATCCTTATGACTATGAATCATTAGGAACTTGTGAATCATGTCTCATGGGTAAAATGACCAAGACTCCATTTAGTGGACATAATGAAAGGACAACAGAGTTATTAGGACTCATACACACTGATGTATGTGGACCTATGACAACTCAGGCCAAGAGTGGATACTCATATTTCATCACATTCACTGATGACTTTTCAAGGTACGGATTTGTGTATCTAATGAAACATAAGTTCGAAGCTTTTGAAAAATTTTTAGAGTATCAAAGTATGGTAGAGAAACAAACGGGGAAAAGTATTAAGATCCTTCGATCAGATAGAGGAGGTGAATACTTATCCACCGAGTTTCTTGATCACCTTAAACAAAAGGGAATCATCTCTGAATGGACTCCTCCTTACACACCACAATTAAATGGTGTTGCTGAAAGGAGAAATCGTACTTTATTAGATATGGTACGGTCCATGATGTGCTTCACAGACTTACCTGTTTCTTTCTGGGGATATGCCTTGGAAACAGCGGCTAATATTTTGAATAGAGTACCATCCAAATCTGTATCTGGCATTCCATATGAGTTATGGAGGGGAAGGAAACCCAATCTTAAGCACCTTAAGATATGGGGATGTCCAGCTTATATCAAAAGAAATTTTGGACAAAAGCTTGATGCTAGAGCAGAAAAATGTCTATTTGTTGGATATCCCAAAAATAGTATAGGATATCTATTCTACCACCCTACTGAACAAAAGATTTTAGTCAGTAGGCATGCCATTTTTATGGAAAAGGAATTCATCCTACAAAAGGGCAGTGGGAGAAATATTGAACTTGAAGAAGTTCAACAAATAGATACATCTCAACAAAATCATAACATAGTTAGTATAGAACCTGAACACACCACTCCTATCCGTAAGTCTGATAGAGTGCGACATGCACCTGAAAGGTATGGGTTCATTATTGAAAATAATGAAGCCCGAATCATTGATAATGATGAGCCTCTAACATATACGGATGCTGTCATAAGTAGTGACTCAGACAAATGGCTGGAAGCCATGAGATCCGAAATGGACTCCATGTATGTCAACCAAGTCTGGACTTTGGTTGATGCACCAGAGAGTGTTAACCCTATTGGATGCAAATGGGTCTATAAGAAAAAGATTGGGACAGATGGCCAAGTTGAAACTTATAAAGCCAGATTAGTGGCTAAGGGTTTCAGACAAAAACAGGGAATAGATTATGATGAAACATTTTCTCCTGTTGCCATGCTAAAATCTATTCGGATCATGCTTGCTATAGCAGCATATCATGATTATGAAATCTGGCAGATGGATGTGAAGACTGCATTCCTCAATGGTTTCCTTGAGGAAGAGGTTTATATGTCACAGCCAGAAGGTTTTGTCTTGGAGACTAAACCTAATCAGGTATGTAGGCTAAAGAAATCTATTTATGGATTAAAGCAAGCATCTAGGAGTTGGAACATCCGATTTGATAAGACAGTCAAAGAATTTGACTTTATCAAAAATGAGGATGAACCTTGTGTGTACAAGAAGACTAGTGGGAGTGCCATAGTTTTCTTAGTTCTGTATGTAGATGACATACTCCTCATTGGGAATGATATCCCAATGTTACAATCAGTCAAGGTATGGTTATCTAAACAGTTTTCCATGAAAGACTTGGGAGAAGCATCTTATATACTAGGCATCAAGATCTATAGAGATAGATCTAGGAGGATGCTAGGTTTATCCCAGTCTAGGTACATTGACCAAGTGCTAAAAAGATTTAGCATGGAGGAAAGTAAAAGAGGTTACTTACTTATTGGTCATGGCATACATCTTTCTAAGAAGATGTCTCCTAAGACACCTGAAGAAAGAAATAGAATGAATTCGGTACCTTATGCTTCGGCAGTAGGGTCTATTATGTATGCTATGTTATGTACTAGGCCTGATGTGGCATATGCCTTAGGTATAGCCAGCAGGTTTCAGGCTGATCCAGGAGAGGATCATTGGAAGGCTGTGAAAAATATTCTTAAGTACTTAAGAAGAACTAAGGATATTTTTCTAATATATGGAGGATCTGATCTTAAACTAGAAGCTTATTCAGATTCTAGTTTTCAATCAGATCCAGATGACAGCAAATCTATATCTGGGTATGTTTTTACCCTTAATGGAGGAGCTGTAAGTTGGAAAAGTTCTAAACAGCAAACTGTAGCTGACTCAACAACTGAGGCAGAGTACATTGCTGTTAGTGAAGCTGCCAAGGAAGCTGTCTGGATGAAGAAGTTCATATCAGAGTTGGGCGTAGTTCCTGAGATTGAAGGTCCAGTATCACTTTACTGTGATAATACGGGGGCTGTTGCTCAAGCAAAGGAACCAAGAGCTCATCACAAATCAAAGCACATTCTGAGACGCTTCCATCTCGTTCGAGAGATTGTCGAAAGACAAGAAGTCTGCATTAAAAGGGTAGAAACGAAGAACAACATAGCAGACCCGTTCACTAAGGCTCTATCACAGCGAGAGTTTGATCGCCACCTTGATTGTATGGGGTTAAGATTTAAAGGCGATTGGCTTTAGTGCAAGTGGGAGATTGAAAGATTGTGCCCTGAAAGCCAATTGAAATATTGTAATTTTGATCCCAAAATCAATGAATTGACATTTTATAAAGGCATTATTTTCATCATTTGCTGTGTCTTTTTGATTTTATGATGAACCCCATAGATTAGGGCTATGGTTCTAGGGTTATGATGAGATCATACCAGTGAGACCTAAAGCCTTAAAACCCTAATCTAAAATATTCCTGGTCGATGGGACATTGAGTTGGGGATCAATGTTTCCGGCAAGACCAGCACATCCTATATATGTTTTGTAATAAGGGTGACTGATCTCACAGTCACTTGTGTTTGACACTAATACTAGGATGTGAGTGTTCATTGGAGAATGAGTTCACTGAATTGATCCAGATTGAGAATATCTAATGGAACCTTATCTGTTTGTCAATAGATAATTCTCATAGTGGGAGTAGTGCATGTGGTCCTTTGACCTGAGACTACCATAGTACCTTATATACATGAATCCATATTTTGGTTCGCAGTCAATCATGACACTGAGTCATGCACGAGGTGATACTGGTTATGGTGGATTGTATATGAAGGTTGTGAGTAGGTCAACAAGGAATTGATCAGCCCTAGTAAGAGGGAATAGCATCCAGCTAATTTCAAATGATGGATTCAGGAAACCTTTGATCAAAGTATGAACATTAGAGTTATTTTCTAATGGTTCATTAATGAATCATCATTATAAAGATTGAGCTAGGGATGAATATGAAAATTGGATTTGACAAATATCCATATTCATAATCATATTCGGGATGCAAGTTAATCAAAGGACTGAATTGCCCGGTAACTCACCACTGAAGGGTATTTTGGTAATTCCACCAAAATTCCACATCTTCCGGGTAGACATGATACGTTGCTAGACGTCAATCTTGTCTTGTAGGTATATGATTGAGTCATGGTAATTCAAATCAGTCAATTTGAATTAGATTCTAATTGACCGAGTCGAGCTAGTTTGAGTTGACCTAAATCGGCTTAGTTGAGATCTAACCGAATTAAGTCAAATAGCACTCGGACCTACTGCTGGCTAGGTGTTGAACCCAATGGGTCACACACAAAAGAAAATTGATGAAGGATTTAATTTGGAATTAAATCATGTTTGCAGGATAAACACACTAGCATGTGTTGCAGACCAAATTTCTATTCGAATCAGATTCGAATTTGGTTCCGAATTGGGCTTAATTGGGTTCTAATTGAACCAGATTAAGGTCTAATTTAATTTTTAGGACATTGGGCTAACCCATGGCTGAACCCAAGTGAATTTAATTCACTGAGACCCTCTCTCCAAGCCGCCCCCTCCCTTCTCTCACCCGCGCGCGCCAAGAAAGAAAGTCCACGCACGTGGACTTCTCTTAAAACGCGTGAGAAGAAAAAACATCGGAGAAATTCTAAAGAGGAGCGTTTCAGATCCTTGTCTGGCACCCTTGGATCTGGATCTGATGGCCAGAAAAATTTAAGAAAAAGATCCGTCGCTTTTCGGTCGCAAATCCGTCTCCAAAAGTCGCGATCCTTCCTAAAGTTTTTCCGAGAGTTCTCCTCGTCGGAAAAACGAAAATCAAATCAGAGAATCATGATTTTTGGTTGAGGGGACGCGTGAGGAATGAGGGATCGTGATCCCTGGGGTTTCAGAGGGTTGCGTTGTTTCGAGATGACACCCCTCTGAGATCTATAAATAGGGTTGGGGTTCTCGGGGGTTTTCATGCAACATAGTTCAGAGATCCAATTCCCTCACTTCCTCTCCAGAATACTCCTTCCTCTTGTTCTTGTTGGGTATTGTTTCCCTTACAGAGGTATCCTCTGTCGAAACTCTGACCCTAAACAAGAATAAGAAGAAGGTCTTGAACGGTAAAGGAAAGAACAGGGAAAGGATCTTTTCTTCTTTTCTTTCTTGAATTAAGACTTTGACTGTCTTAATTTTTTCTTCCAATTCAATTCAAGAAAAGGGATTCAAGAAAGGGAATTCTTGAAGAAAATTCAAGAAGAGGAAAGAAGGAAGAAAAGGAGATTTTCAAGAAAGAAAATTTCAGCCTAAAGGTCCAAGAATTGAATTCTTGAAAAAGAATTCAAGAAGAGGAACCAAGAAATAGAAATTTTGTCTTCATTGTTTTTTCTGTGTGGATCACCATTGGAGGGTGAACATTTGGGCGCCTGGTGGAGATTCAGAGTTTGGATTTTGCGATACAGGTTAGTATCTTGATTTGAGATTAAATCTTATATATAAACATCTTATATGTTTTAATTCTTTTAAGGAGATTTTGGGTTGAAGGTTTGGTGAAGATTTCATTAAGATAAAAAATTTTGAAATCTATGATTCCGCTTTGCCACCGAACCTTACAAAAACTACATACAATCCATGGATTGTTAGATGATTCTTTTATTGACTCTTATCTTGATTTTGATAAATAACAAAATACTTAAGTATATTTGAGTACTAAATATGTGTTAAAAGTATGTTTATCAAAACAAGGTACTAATCAAAGTTGTAGTGTATTGAAGAGATCAAAATGCTTGTCATCCTATTAAAGAAGTCACTTATATTGATGGAATTTCAAGTTATATGGACCTTGGCATATCAGAATGACCTTGAAGGACTCAAATTTGGAATTTGGATAAGTTTCAGCAAAGTTTCAGCCATGGTCGACTCATGAACTTCAAGTGTCGACTCAAGGTGTCGACTAACAGAACTCTGAGTTGATACGTAGAAAATATTTCAGTCGGCACACTGAAGTATCGACTTGTGGAAACCAAGTGTCGACTCATATGTCGACTCATGCTCAATCAAGTATCGACTCAAGGCCTAAGACCAAAAATGATACAGAACATGCTAATTTTTGAAAATTACTTAAGTGTCGACATATAGAACATGTCGACTCACAAAGATGAAGAGTCGACTCATAAAGATGAAGTGTCGACTCAAGTGTTGACTCATCAGAAGAAGTATCGATGCACCAGTGCATCTAAAAAGCTTCAGAAAACTTTTTTAACCTAGTCTCGATCTAAGTGTCGACTCATGATATGAGGTATTGAAACTTGCAGGTCTGACTGAATAGTAATGGCTAGTTTTTTAAAGTACAGAACTTCTCCAACTTATTTCTAACAGCTATTTTCTCCTCTTCAATGGTCATAAACAGTCATTTAAGGCTTAGAAAGGTATTTAAAGTCCATAACACTCAAGAGGAAAGCAACTAATGAGAACTAATAAGCAACTAATGAAGAACTAATTGATTATTCATTATTTTTGAGTGAGTTGAGCCTTCAAGCATTCAAGAGTATTCAAGAAGTATTCAAGTACATATTTTAAAGCATTGATTAAGGCTTCAACAAGTTGGAGGCAAGCTTTCATAATTGCAATAAAAAGCTTCAAAGAGATATTTGCTTTTATTTTTGAAAGCTATTGTAACTTTTCATTGTAGTTGATTTTATTGTTGTTTCTAGTTTCAAGTAGATTGAAACTAGGCTTGGATTGTTGGTGAGCCTTGTGAAAACCAACTAGGTTGTTGGTAAGCCTTCTGAAAACCAACTAGGTTATTGATGAGCCTTGACCAAGGGATTGTGATTAGTGAGTCTAGAAAACTAATATATCGTAATCAAGATTGGATTATAGTGAAATATCCAAGTGAACCTTAGATAGTAGATGTAGGTGCTTGGAATGCACCGAACCACTATAAATTCTTGTGTTTGTGATTGCTTATCTTTCTCTTCTTGCATTTACCTTATTACTTTTGCTACATACTTTTGTTAAGCACACAAATACTTTGTAAACACACTAGCACTTAATTTTAATTCTTGCAAAAGGTTTTTGGAACCCAATTCATCCTCCCTCTTGGGTTACTTAGCTAGGCAACAAGTGGTATTAGAGCCTTGTACTCAGCTTGTAGGTCTAACCACCTTGAGTTAAAGATCTATGGCAGTCCTAATAAGTACTGGTGTTATTGAGAGTCAAGCCTCAAATAGACCACCATTTTTTAATGAAACAAATTACACATATTAGAAAACTCGCATTCAAATTTATATGCATTCTATTGACTATGGTCTTTGAAAAGTTATTGTTCATGTTCCTTTTATGATGGTTAATGGCATTTCCATTCCAAAACTCAAAGAGGATTATGATGAAAATGATATTAAGCAATCTGAGCTTAATGCCAAAGCAATGAACTTGCTTTATTGTATATTAGATCCTAGTGAATTCAATAGAATTTTCATATGTGCATCAACCAAAAAAATATGAGACACACTTGAGGTTATTCATGAGGGTACCTATCAAGTGAAAAATATAAAAGTAAATATGCTTGTGCATACATATGAAATGTTTAGAATGGAGCCTAATGAATCCATCACTGATATGTACACAAGATTTACTAATATTGTTAATGGAATGAGAAGTCTTGGCAAAGTTATGTGATGTGGCATATTTATAGGAAATATGGCATGAATGACTAAAGCAATTAAGCTAATTAAAACTCTAAAATATATGATCTAATTTCAATCATAGTGGAGTCATTAAGATGCATTAAAGAAGACTAAACTAGAAGGCTTATATGCTTCGCAGTAAAAATCTGAATTAAGTTAATGAACTAGGACCTACGTAGCTAGAAGAACCATCTAATTAGAACTATACCCTATTCAAAAGTTCATACCATAAGAGGAAAGGAAAGGATTTAGATACCAATAATGACTCTCCAAAAACCTTACACAGGTTCACTCCTTCACACTCAGGATTGGCGACTAACTGATCAAGCAAACCCACCTGTTGGAAGTAGAGGTTCTTGCTGCTGAGTTGAAGGCAAGGAGGACTTTATCCTGGACTAGATACTTCTTAGGATCCTGCAAGAACAACCATTAGTATTGTGGAGGAGATGGAAGATAGTATGGAATAAAAATAATGGAAGGGAGGGAAGTAGAGGATTGTTGGTGATCTTGGTGGAGTGTGGCCGGCTGCTCTTGAAGATGAGGTAGGTGTCAATGGAAGAAGAACTTTTGCTGGAATTTGAGAACTAAAGCACTTGGTTGAGCTCTCACTCGATCCCTCACGGATGGCATTTGCAAACATAAATGAAGATAAGAAAATTCTGGATTTCATTCATTCAAAAGCATCCTTTTACAAAGAGATTAGGGGTCTATTTATAACCTTCAAAGCTCCATTTGAAATTCATATTTTATATGAAAAGAGGAGAAAATGTAGTTACATATTTGAATTTCAAAATTCTTGAAAAGGGGGTTCCAAATATGAAAATCTGCATGCATGGGTGCCAAGTGTCTAAATCTGAAAATCTTCATATATAGGTGCCAAGTGTCTAAATATAAAAATCTGCATGCATGGGTGCCAAGTGTCCAAATCTAAAAATCTTCATGTATGGGTGCCAAGCATCCAAATCTGAAAATCTTCATGTATGGATGCCAAGTGTCCATTCTCTTGGATAAGGTGTCTTGGTGAGGTGGCTTCAATCAAAGCTTCATTCCATCCAATGGCTCTTATTTCATGCACCCTTGATTTGAAGATTTACTTGATGTAGCTTTGGTTCATCCCTTGGTTGGACTTTACTCAAGCTCAAAAGAAAAATTACAACTCAATTTAGACTTGAGTACATTTGACTCTTACAATTCAATTGACCCAAGGCTTCAAGACCTAATACTTAGCAAGACTCAAACATAAAATCATGGTACAAGAAAACTTAACTAGACTCAAGGCTCAGACTAAGAACAAGTTAATAAGATTGGGACTCAATTTGCAATCCATCAAGAATTGGTGTTGACTAGGTTTGATTGAAGTCTTCTTTTAACCTTGGTGCCCGCACCAATTCCCCCGAGTTGGGAAGAACTCGACTCTGTTGAGTAGGGATCTGTTTTACTTTGGTAGTATTTTAATAAGTCTAGGTTGATTCTTTGTAGATCTTCTTGAGTAATCCATGAGTCTTCGGACTTAGGTCGACCTTGCCAATGAACTAAATAGCATTGGTAACCTTTATGCCAGGTGGTGATGGCTTGGTCATCCAGAATATGCTCAATCTTATCTCGCCATTCTGGTAGAATTGTTGGTGGACATTCAGGGATGGATTCACTCTCAATAATTGGCTCAGGCTCAAATGGCTTGCTAGGTATCATTATTGGCTCCTTATACTCTACTAGGTTTGAAACATTGAAAGTCGAGTTGATACCTAAATCATATGGTAAGTCTAGCACATACGCATTAGATCCTATTTTCTTTATAACTTTAAACGGACCTGCACTACGAGCATGCAATTTTTTTAAGGTTCCTAGTGGGAACCGTTCTGGTCAAAGACTTATCATAACATAATCTCCTTCAGTGAATTCTTAGACTCTCCTATTTGAATTTGCCATATGCTTATAAGTTTCATTGCTCAATTGGATCTTTTTGTTAATTTCATTATGTACATTTCTAATATGCTGTGCATATGATTCATCTAATTCAAAAATTCAAGCTTGTATGGGTAAAGGAATAAGATCTAAGGGCTTCCTAGGTTTGTAACCATGGACCACTTCAAAAGGACTTCCTAGTAGATCTATTGACTGAGCTGTTGTAAGCAAATTCAGCACGAGGGAGTAAGAGATCCCAATTTCCTGTATTGTCACCAACTAAACATCTTAGCAGATTTCTTAGATTCTGGTTGACTACTTCAGTTTAGCCATCAGTCTGAGGATGATAGGCAGTGAAAAATTTCAGTTTGGTTCCTAGCATATGCTAGAGGGTCTTCCAAAAGTAGCTAGTGAACCTTACATCTCTATCTGATACAATAGTTCTGGGTAAACCATGTAGTCTAACCACCTTATCAAGAAAAAGTTTGGCCATTCTAGAAGCATCTAGGGTTTGAGAAAATGGGATGAAGCGAGCCATCTTAGAAAATCAATCAACTACAACATAGATGGAATCATGTCCCTAAAGGTCTTTGGGAGTCATAGTACAAAGTCCATACTAAGATCCTTCCATGGACAATCAGGGACTGGTAAGGGAGTACACAGGCCAATGTTTTTCCTTTGCTATTTAGCAACAGCACATGTTCGACATTGGGCTACAACTAAAATACTTCAAAAATTACTTTGTTCCTGTATCATTCTCTATTACATGCTTTAGTTGTGATAAATTTGGACATAAAGCATATCAATGTAATCTAAGAAAGTTAAATAACTCTAGAAAAGTTTGGGTTCCAAAAAGAACCATTACTACTAACCCTAAAAGACCCAAGATGGCTTGGATACCTAAAACAAAAACTTGATCTTTTTTGCAGGTGTGTCTTGCAACCATGGAGAAGAGTAGAATATGGTATATTAATAGTGGTTGCTCAAGACACATGATGGGAGCTGTGAAGCAATTCACCTCTCTTGAAGCTTTGATGATGGGGACATCATCAGCACAGATCCTGAAGTAGCACAAAACTCAATACAGCATGAATTTTGATTCACATCCAGTACCAAAATAAGTTACTTAGGATTTATCTTTATCGATTATTTAAAATTTGATTTAGGATTTGATTGGATTGGATTGAGTTATCCAGTGTGGATAGGCCTTATCTTATCTCTAAACCCCTTATCCTTATCTTGTATTTGAATTTGAACCCATATCTATTTTTCTTGTATTCAAATTCAAACAAAGGTTAGGAAAGGTCTATAAATACCATCCTCGGTCCTTATTAAAAAATAAGGTAAATGAAAATAAGTTTTTAGAAAAGAGTGATTCTTTTCTTTCGCTCTACATGGAGAGGGATAGAGACCTAACTTTTACTCCATAAGTAGAGCACGAGAGGTGTTGTTGCCCAGAAATGGAGCCCAAGAGGGGGGGTGAATTGGGTCTTTTAAAAAATTAAAACAATAATGTGAAGGTCTAGTGGTATTTGTGAATAATAATAAATTCAATGCAAGAGATTGAATGCAGCAGAAAATAATGAGTGAGTAGCAATAACCAAAGAGCAAGAGAGAAAGAGGGCAATCACACACAAACACAAGGTTTATAGTAGTTCGGTGCAAACCTAGCACCTACATTCACTCCCCAAGCCACCCTTGGAAATTTTTCTATAATCCAAACAAGATTACAGCTGACTTATTTTTCACAAGGCTCACAAGTCAAAACCTAAGTTGGTTTTGTCACCTAGGCTCACCAACAAACTTTAACACTTGTTTTGTCTTCGGGCTCACAAGTTAACCCTAATTGGTTTTATCCCTTTGGTTCACCAACAAACCATAACAACCTTCTTTCAAGACACTCTTGAAAGCAAGGTCAAATCATAAGATAAAAACAAATATAAAACTTTAAAACTAAAACAAACTCTTTTCAAGAGTAGAATGGAATCTTTAAAGCTCGAGTTGATGCTTTGTCTTGACTCTTTCTTGGAATATCCTTCAAAATGCCTCTTTTGGAATGATGTAAGGATGAGCTTGTAGGCTTTTTCAGGGAATCAAACTATAAAAGGCTTTTGATGTGAAGTATATGAGAGAATATAGGCTTTTTGTCTTTTGAATGGACTTCAATACACTTCAATGCCTTTAGAAGGAGGTTGGTGGAGGTTAAATACACTAAGAAACTTCCAAAAAATAGTTTGTGACCGTTGGAGCCTCGGATCTAGCCATTGGAAGCTTGAAAAGTAAGTTCTGCAAGTCAGAAAAATAGATCCATTAGAGCTGTCAGGCGTCAAGTGTCGACACTTGGCTGTCAAGTATCGACACTTGGCTGTCAGGTGTCAACACTTGATTTCTAGGTATCAATACTTGAATTTTCAAGTGTCGACATTTGATGCACATGTGTCGACACTTGACACAAAAATCCTCAAATGACAAAGTTCTGTATTTTCAAAATTCTCAGGCCTTGAGTCGACACTTGGAAACCTAAGTGTTAACACTTGGTGTCGACACTTGAGTTCTGGGTGTCGATACTTGGCGTGCCAAGGATTTTTGTTTATGCCAAATGCTGAAGTGTCGACACTTGGCTTTCTAGGTATCGACACTTGAGATTGAAAAGCTCAGATTCAAGTGTAAATTTTCTCAAAAATATAAATATAAAATTTGAAACTTAAATGAATCGTAAACACATAATAATTAAACATGTAGATGCCCTTTTTTTATGAAGAGGATGTCCAGTTTTGCGAAAAATGCTCCGTGCCACGATACATAAGTTTTTGAAATTTTGAGGTGCTTTCTCCCTGAAAATTCATAACTTGAAATACATATTAGTATACAATATGCACTCAATGTTTTGTTATTCATCAAAATCACTGGGTGGAGCCAACAATCTCCCCCTTTTTGATGATGACAAAACCTTGAGTAAAATAGCATTAAGTTTCAAATTTCAACTGTTATAATTAATGAATATGAATATAAGTCCATATGAGGCATAATCTTCATAGTTAGGAAGAAAATCTCCCCCTCAATTAGATATTTCTAATTAGAACAATTAATATGTTATTGCAGGATAACAAATTAGATCAGATGTGAAGGTTCTCACAAACAAGGTGGAACAATCTATACTATTACTTGATTTGAAGGTTTACACTTTACACAAACAATTTTATGCATTTATTTATACAATCTATTACTTCCCCTTTTGGTCAATCATTAGAAAGGGGAATAACCTCCTCCTCATAATGAGCATGGAGACAAAAGGATGGTAGAGTATCAAATATGACAGGTATCAGAGCCAAAAAGATCCAAAGAGAGAATCAGAGCTGAAGAAAGTAAATTTAACCAATCAATCATAAATAATAAGTACTAAACTGAAATATATAACTGATAAGAGAAGTTTTCAGTACAAAATTTGCTAAGTCATTAGCAAAAACTAAAACATACAGAATGTATCAGAGTCATATAGTAATTAGAACATGAACCATAAAAGACATACAACAGAAGAAATAAAAGACATAAAAGACATCTGTGAGGCTAATCCTCATCAGATGGAATCTCAAGACTAAAAGGAGCACTGATCCTAGATCTAGAGGCTAAGGCCCTAGGAGGTTTTAAAGCTCAACGACTCCTAGTGCGGCTAGAAGGACCAAAAGTGGGTACAACCCTAGATGATCTAGTGGAAGGGGGGAGAAAAGATCAGCTGGTGTAACAAAGTCTGGTGTGGAATCAACCAAGTCAGTAGGAGTAGCTGGGGTAGTGGGAGGATCACGACTGACCACCTCAAAACCATCTGCACTACCATCACTGTCACTGCCATTGCCCACGATCTCTGTAGCTCTGTCCTCATCCATATCTGCTTGATCACCACCATTAACTGTATCAACATGGTCGCTCTGGTGATCATCACCATCATCATCATCATCAGAAGAAGAAGATACAACTGTAGGGGCTACTGGAGGTATAAGGGATCTCAATAAATTCTCAACACGAGTGAAGCCCTCCTCCATAGTCCTACAGATCTCAGCATGCTCCGAGGTAGTATGAGCTCGAAGAGTCTCAACCTCGCTGTGTAGCTGAGTCAACTCATCCCTGATCTTAGTAAACTGCTCTCTGGCGTGCTCCTCAAAGGGTAATCCAGTAGTAGGTGGCGGAGGAGCTGAAGTACCAGGAGTCGAATGCTCTGCCTGTGTCGATGGAATATCAATGGGAGGAAAACCTGCTGGCTCAGATGGTCCTGTCTCTGCCTCTCGAAGCTCGTCCTCCTCATCTGGCTCCTGGCCAGACTCTCTACGCACCCATCGACCTGCGACTAGTCTATACCCCATACAGTGCAAAGACCTCTCATCATAGACATCTGTGTGTAGTATCTCCTTGGGGATCTCCCCCTCCAGTGATACTCCACATGCTCTAAATAACCTGGTCAGGGCCATACCGTAGGGTAAACAATGATGGTGCTGAGTCACGGCATCGTGCATCTGTACTAACATCAAAGATGAAAGGTTGATCTGCCTCTTCTCTGTCAGACTCGTCATCACCATCAGCTCTCTCTCAGTGATGAAGTCGAACCTTCCAGTCTTCGACAGAAGTATACGGGTCGTGATGTGGTGCAATAGGCGCATCTCCAGGGATAACTGGTTCGCGGTGACTATAGATACACCACGAACATCCTCTCGCTCGAGGATACACCTAAATGCAGCCTCCCTGTCATCCACCGTAAAAGCACTGACTCCCCTATGGGGGATCTCCCAAACTCTGCCCAGTAGCTCTGCAGAAAGTGAAATCTGAACACCTCTCATGGTCGTAGTCCATAGAAGTCATCGACAGTCCATCGCACCATAGAACTCCCTCACAAGATGAGGGTAGTACCTCTCCTGCATAGTATAGAAGGATACTAAACCTGCATCAGTGAGCAACTGTGGCAAGAGAAAGTGGTGCCTATCAAAACACTCCAGGTCGACTCTCCTCCCAGAGGCTACTAACTTCCCTGCCATCCTCTCTGCAGGGGGGTGTGGAAGAACTACTAGCCTGTGCAGAATCAAATCTGGCCTTCGATCTCCTCCCTACACCTCGACAGATCTCTCCATAACTGCAAGTCTCTTCCTGGGACCCATTACAGCAAGCTGACCAAGAGAGTTTAAAGAAGATAAGCTAGGGTGGATTCACTCAGACTAGGAGCAAAGGGACTGGTTAAAAATCATTTTATAAGATAGTTTTGAAACAAACTTAGAGTTATAAAGTACCAAGATAATTTTGAAAAACCAGAAACATTTTGAAGGTGAGGATTTTATAAGCTAGATAAAGTTTTTGGATGGAAATTTTATAGAGCATATTTTGTAATACCAAAATACCAAAATACTTGGGTTTTGGGCTTAGAACATTTAGGGTTCTACCAAAATAAAAATATTGTGGCAAAAACATTATGATAAATTAAGATAAATCACTGGAAATATGTATTAAATACTAGTTTTTAGGTGAATACCCAAATTTTTGGCTAAAAACTTAAACAGTGATTTTACCCAAATTTGGATGAAATGTGTGTGGAGAATGACCTAAATCATGAGAAAACCATGAAAAATACAGTGTAAATCATTATTCCTTCAAACGGAGTTTTGGAAAACCACTAAAACTCAGGAAAATCCGGTCGTAATCCAAATAAAATCAGCAAATCCTTAATTTAGGTCAAAACGGTTTAACGGTGAGGAAAATGAAAATTTAAGAAATAAAGTGGAATAAAGAGAAATTGGAAGAGGGAATACCTGATTTGTGTGGGGTTAAATGGGAAGAAGAGTGATTTGGATACAGGGGGACCACTGTTGCTTGAAATCAACGGGGGAAAATTAAAACAAAAACCCTCGGTCGGTCTTTTAAAAACAGATTTTGTTTCACAAGTGTCGACACTTAGTATTTGTCAAGTGTCGACACTTGGTCAGGTGTCGACACTTGACAATATCCAAGTGTCGACACTTGGCCAAAAAAATCGGAAAAATTTTCAAAAAATCTAAGAAAATATTTAACAACATTTGGGGCTCAAAGCAAGTGATTTTTTGAGTGAAATGTCTTAGATATTATTAAAACTATGAGAGTTCTAGGAGAATGGATCAATGATATCTAACTTTCTTCTAATCAGACATAACCTATCCTCACTCAAAGGTTTGGTAAACACATCTGCTAACTGATCATCAGTACATACAAAATCAAGAATAACATTAGAGTTTTGTACATGATCTCTTATAAAATGATATTTTATTTCAATATGTTTACTTCTTGAATGTTGCACAGGATTCTTAGTTAGATTGATTGCACTAGTATTGTCACATCTTATGGGTGTCTTAGTAAGTTTAATGCCAAAATCTTCGAGTTGTTGTTTGATCCAAAGGATTTGAGCACAACAGCTTCCAGCTGCTATATATTCAGCTTCAGCCATTCATAAAGCAACTGAATTTTGTTTCTTGCTACTCCAAGAGATCAAATTTATTCCAAGAAACTGATAAGTTCCACTAGTACTTTTACGATCAAGTTTACACCCAGCAAAGTCAGCATCAGAATAAGCAATCAATTCAAATGAAGAATCTCTAGAGTATCATAAACCAATTTCAATTGAGCCAGATGATATCTAAGTATGCATTTAACAGCCAAAAGATGAGACTCTTTAAGATAAGACTGATATCTAGCACACATACAGATGCTAAACATGATATCTGGCCTACTGGCAGTAAGATATAATAATGAACTGATCATACCACGATATAATTTTTGGTCAATAGATTTACCTGATTCATCCTTGTCAAGTCTACAAGTAGAGCTCATAGGGATACCTAAAGGCTTAGTGTTCTCCATCCCAAACTTCTTGAGTATTTCTTTTGTGTACTTTGCTTGGTTGATGAAGATCCCCTCTTTGGTTTGCTTTATTTGGAGTCCGAGGAAGAAATTTAGTTCTCCCATCATGCTCATCTCAAACTCACCTTGCATTAACTTTGCAAAATCTTGACAAAGAGATTCATTAGTAACACCAAATATTATATCATCTACATAGTTTGTACTACTAAGAGATCATCAATCTTTTTCTTTAAAAACAAAGTTTTATCTACATTACCTCTAGCAAAATCATTTTTGAGCAAGAAAGAGCTTAAACGATCATACCAAGCTCTAAGAGATTGTTTCAACCCATACAAAGCATTATAAAGTTTGTAAACATGATTTGGAAATTCAAAATTTTCAAAACCAGGAGGTTGTTCAAAGTAAACCTCTTCTTCAATTAGACCATTTAAAAATGCACTTTTAACATCCATTTGAAATAATTTAAAATTCATAAAGCAAGCAAAAGCCAACAATAGCCTAATTGCCTCAAGTCTAGCCACAGGAGCAAAGGTTTCATCAAAATCTATCCTTTCCTCCTGATTGTATCCTTTGGCAACTAGTCTAGCCTTATTTCTAGTAACTACACCATTTTCATCAAGTTTATTTCGAAAAACCCACTTTGTACCAATAATTGAAGTGTCTGAAGGCCTATCTACTAATGTCCAAACATTGTTCCTTTTGAATTGGTTAAGTTCATCTTGCATAGTATTTATCCAATTACTATTACATTCAGCTTCCTCAATAGTTTTAGGTTCAATTTGAGAAACAAAAGCTAAGTAATTACAGATATTTCTAAGGGATGATCGAGTACTTACACCTTTAGATGGATCACCGATAATTAGTTCTTTTGGGTGTCCATGAGCATACCTCCATTCTTTTAGTAATGGATCAACTATTGATATGTTTTCATTACTTTGTGCTTGATCTCCTTCAGTATTTTGATCATCGTTCTGTTTCTTGGTAAGCCCTTCATTGTTGTTTATACTTTCAATTTTCTTGCTACATGTTTCATCAGAGAGTACATCTTCTTTTCTTGATGATTTTTGGTTAGATTCATCAAATATCACATGTATAGGTTCTTCAACAACAAGTATTCTTCTGTTGAAGATCCTGTATGCCTTACTAGATATGGAGTAGCCTAGAAAGACTCCCTCATCTAATTTGGCATCAAATTTACTTAAATTATCCTTACCATTGTTTAAGATGAAACAACGGCATCCAAAAATGCGAAAATAACGAATTGAGGGTTTTCTACCCTTCCAAAGCTCATAAGGTGTTTTCTTTAGAATCGGTCGAATTAAAACTCGATTTAAAACATAGCATGCAGTATTTATGGCTTTCGCCCAAAAATATCTAGGTAAGTCATTTTCACAAAGCATGGTGCGTTCCATTTCTTCAAGAGTTCTTTTTTTTCTTTCTACTACCCCATTTTGTTGAGGTGTCTTAGGTGCAAAAAAATTATGATGAATGCCATTTTCAATACAAAATTTATCAAAATCAGCATTTTCAAATTTGGTTCCATGATCACTTCTCAAAGATACGACTGAAACACCTTTTTCATTCAAAACTCGTTTATGAAATCTAATGAATTCAAAAAAAGTTTTATCTTTATGTGCTAAAAACATGACTCATGTAAATCATGAGAAATCATCTACAATAACTAGACCGTACTTCTTACCTCCCAAACTAAATGTTCTAGTTGGCCCAAAGAGGTCCATGTGAAGCAACTTCAAGGGTCTAGATATAGAGATTAGTCCTTTTGGTTTGAAAGAGGATTTGGTTTGTTTTCCAAGTTGACATGCACTGCAAATCTTGTCTTTTTCAAAATTGAGTTTAGGCAAATCCTTTATCAAGTTCTTTTTGCTAAGTTTTGAAATTAAATGCATGCTTGCATGTCCTAGTCTGCGATGCCAAAGTCAACTAGTTTCATCGATCTTGGCTTCCATTGCCACTAGGCATTGACCATTTTGAATAGGGAGATCATCAAGATCAACCATATAAATATTGCCATGCCTATGACCAATGAACTTGATGCCATTGTCATCTAAACTAGAAACAAGTTATGTTTCAAACCATCAACATATAAAACATTATCAATATAAAAAGAAGGGGTGATATGGACTTTACCAATACCGATAATTTTGCCCTTACCATTATCACCAAAAATTACATTGCCACCATTTTGATATTCGAGCGATGAGAACTGCCCCACATCTCCTGTCATATGCCTTGAGCAACCGCTATCAAGGTACCACATTCTTTTCTTGTTGGTTGCAAGGCATACCTGCAATAAAGATCAAGTGGAGACTTTAGGTACCCAAGCCATCTTGGGTCCTTTTAGGTTAGTGGTATTGGTTCCTTTTAGAATCTAAACTTTCTTAATGTTACTCAATCTTCTTTTGTTGCACATATAAGATTTATGCCCTTTAGTACCACATGTATAGCAAGTAATGGATGAAGATGAAGGCATAAAGAAATTTTTAAAAATATTTTGTTTCTTATGAGTTCTGAATCCTAAACCTGCTTTATCAAAAACTGCTCTTTAGTTGTTTAAAAGCAAATTCAATTTTTTAGAACATAAGTAAATCTATCTACAAAAGATTTTAATTTTTCAATTTATTCTTTATATCTTTTATTTTCATCCAAAATTTCTTTGCTTTGTTTTGAAAATTTTTCATTTGAAAGTGAAGAACTTTTCTTTTTCAAGACTTCTTTTTCTTTTTCAAGAGCTACAATCTTATTATTTAATTTTCTATTTTGAAGTAGAAGGCATTCATTTTCACTTGAAAGCTTGTCATTTGTTTTGGCTAAATCCAAATTTTGCTTCTTTAAATCTTTATGTTTTGATTTTAGTTTTTGAAATTCTATGACTAATTCGTCAAAAACATCATGAAGCTCATCAAATATAAATTCATTTTCTATTTCAGAACATACCTCATCATGAACAGCCATCAGACAGAAGTTTGCCACCTCCTGCTATTCTTCCTCAGAACTGGAGTCCTCACTATCACTTCAGGTTGCCATCATTGCTTTCTTTCTCAACTTTCTTCTACTTTTCTTGAGCAAGGGGCAGTCTACCTTGAAATGGCCAGGTTTCTTGCATTCAAAACAAGTGAGCTGCTCCTTCTCCTTCTCTTTGTCCTTCTCTTTACTTGGCTCACCTTTCAGAGGTTTCTTCTTGAAGTTGAACCTTTTCTTCCTCATGAACCTTCTGAATTTTCTCGTCATTAGAGCCATATCATCTTCTTCATCATCTTCTTCGGAGTCATCGCTTGATTCTTCTCTTGCAGTAGATTTGAAGGCGATTACTTTCTTCTTTTTGTCAACTTCCACATTCTTTTGCTTAAGGAAGAGCTCATAGGTCATCAGTGAGCCCAATAGTTGTTCAAGTGGAAGAGTGTTGACATTATTGGCTTCTTCAATAGCTGTTACTTTCGCATCCCAAGAAGCCGGTAGAGACCTGAGAAGTTTGTTCACAAGTTCACCGTTAGAAATAATTTTTCCTAGGCTTCATGCCATTCACAATATTTATGAACCTAGTATACATCTCACTAATAGACTCAGTAGGTTCTATTTTAAACATTTCATACGTATGAATAAGCATGTTAACCTCAAGTATATCCCAAATCTCCTTGGCGAAGAGACAATTAGATATTCTATTAAATTCACTTGGGTCAAGAGAGCAAAATAATAGATTCATAGCCTTAGCATTGAGCTCGATTTGCTTAATGTCATTCTCATCCCAATCATCTTCCATCTTTGGAGTGAGAATACTATTAACCAACATCGTAGGCTGATGAGGACCCTTTACAATTATCCTCCATAAATTTATAGTCAAGAGCTTGAATAAAAATGCGCATGCGTATTTTCCAATATGTGTAATTTGTGCCATTGAAAAGTGGGGGATGATTTGAAGCTTGACCTTCAACTATACCCATTCCTATTGGGGCTGCCATGATCTTTTTACTCAAGATCCTTGGACCAACAAGAGAGTACCGGTGCTCTGATACCACTTGTTGCGCAGAAATGGAGCCCAAGAGGGGGGGTGAATTGGGTCTTTTAAAAAATTAAAACAATAATGTGAAGGTCTAGTGGTGTTTGTGAATAATAATAAATTCAATGCAAGAGATTGAATGCAGCAAAAAATAATAAGTGAGTAGCAATAACCAAAGAGTAAGAGAGAAAGAGGGCAATCACACACAAACACAAGGTTTATAGTGGTTCGGTGCAAACCTATCACGTATATCTACTCCCCAAGCCACCCTTTGAAATTTCACTATAATCCAAACAAGATTACAGCTGACTTGTTTTTCACAAGGCTCATAAGTCAAAACCTAAGTTGGTTTTGTCACCTAGGCTCACCAACAAACCTTAACACTTGTTTTGTCTTCAGGCTCACAAGTTAACCCTAGTTGGTTTTATCCCTTTGGCTCACCAACAAACCACAACAACCTTCTTTAAAGACATCCTTGAAAGCGAAGTCAAATCACAAGATAAAAATAAATATACAACTTTAAAACTAAAACAAACTCTCTTCAAGAGTAGAATGAAATCTTTGAAGCTCAAGTTGATACTTTGTCTTGACTCTTCCTTGAAATATCCTTCAAAATGCCTCTTTTGGAATGATGTAAGGATGAGCTTGTAGGCTTTTTCAGGGAATCAAACTATAAAAGGTTTTTGATGCGAAGTACTTGAGAGAATATAGGCTTTTTGGCTTTTGAATGGACTTCAATACACTTCAATGCCTTTAGAATAAGGTTGGTGGAGGTTAAATACACCAAGAAACTTCCAAAAAATGATTTGTAACTGTTAGAGCCTCGGATCTAGCCATTGGGTGCTTGAAAAGCAAGTTATGCAAGTCAAAAAAATAGATCCGTTAGAGCTGTCAGGCTTCAAGTATCGACACTTAGCTGCCAGGTGTCGACACTTGGCTATTAGGTGTCAACACTTGATTTCTAGGTGTCGACACTTGAACTTTCAAGTGTCGACATTTGATGCACAGGTGTCGACACTTGACACAAAAATCCTTAAATGACAAAGTTCTATATTTTCAAAATTCTCAGGCCTTGAGTCAACATTTGGAAACCTAAGTGTCGACACTTGGTGTCGACACTTGAGTTCTAGGTGTCGACACTTAGCGTGCCTAGGATTTTTGTTCATGCCAAATGCTGAAGTTTCGATACTTGGCTTCCCAGGTGTCGATACTTGAGACTGAAAAGCTCAGATTCAAGTATAAATTGCCCCAAAAATATAAATATAAATTTTGAAAATTAAATGGATCGTAAACACATAATAATTAAACATGTAGATGCCCTTTTTTCATGAAGAGGTTGTCCAGTTTTGTGAAAAATGCTCTGTGCCACGATACATAAGTTTTTAAAAATTTGAGGTCCTTTCTCCCTGAAAATTCATAACTTGAAATACACATTAGTATACAATATGCACTCAATATTTTATTATTCATCAAAATCACTGGGTGGAGCCAACAGGTGCAACTCAGGACATGATGCGAGGTCAATGTTTAGTTATCCCTCTACCCTTTGATTCCATCTTTATCGCCCTGATGTCCATTGAGATTCACCCTAACGACTCTAAGTAGCGAGGTGGGTGGGATGCCCTAGAGGTGGGAGGTCTCTCCATTTGAGTGTGTGTCCTAAAGTCCATGATAGTCCAAATTTTTCATACCTTCCATCTCCATTATTTCTTCACCAAAAAAAATATAAAAAAATTAGTGATACCCTAATCATCGATGACTTCTCAGCTCGCCGACTATCCTCCCCTATATCAGAGCTAGAAAATTAGGGAACGGTTATATCACCCAAGATTTCTCCCTCACCAACCTGCTGAGTCCCTTCACAGATGCACCACCCTTGGCACCGACTTCACCAAGAGGTTCAACCCCATCCCAGGTATGATCCCATCTATATCACCCTTTCCAATAGCCACCTCCTCTCCTGATCCAACCAAGCCACCCTGAAAGCTCTCTATTCCACCAAGCTTTCCACTCTTCGACCCCCGAAAGTCATTGTCTATAGTCATCGTCGCCGGTAGCAACTTTTGGCCAAACTCCCCCTAGGATCTCGACCATCCCTAGTGGGAAACAGTAGTAAGGGAAGCTCCACTTTCCCAACCCACCGTAGAACCACCCATGCCAATCACCGGTAATGAGCTCCCCGTCACCCCTGGCTTCCTCTACTTCTTTGTCGTTCACATCATCGATCGAAACACCTCCACCCAGATCGAAGCCTCCATCTCCGCTC
The DNA here is from genome assembly GCA_021397845.1 of Areca catechu. Lineage (NCBI taxonomy): Eukaryota > Viridiplantae > Streptophyta > Magnoliopsida > Arecales > Arecaceae > Areca > Areca catechu. The sequence goes on along the minus strand of CM038044.1, from coordinate 62,273,678 downwards.
GCAATGCCAGAAGTCGATGTCCAGAGAGATCCACCACCAAGCCCCATCTCCACCCAGTCTCGTGTCGTCGACTCCGCTTCCAGCTTGCCATCCGTTTCTTCTCCTACTGGCAGCAAATCGACACCCCACGGTCTCTAATCTCATCGGAGACACCCATGAAACCCACCAACTCGAGCCCGTCTTCCACCTGCTACCTCCCACGAAGGCTTCATCTCCCCATGACCATCGCCATCGCCCGCCACCATCTTCCCGAATGCCATCTTCCTCCCCTTTTCTCTTTGTGCCAGCCATTTATGAAGAAGAGAATGCACAAGAATGTGAAAGCTGTATGCTCATCAAAGCACACGATCTTCAAAGCTACATGCTCCTTAAAGTGCATGATCTTCGAAGCTCCATGCTCCTAAAAGCACATGATCCTCAAAGCTGCACACTCTTCAAAGTGCATGATTCTTAGAGTAGAGCTGTTGAAAAAAAAATCTAATGGTTATCTCAAGCTGGAGTCCCAATAGCCTGAAGTCAAACTGAAGCTAGAGTCTGAGCTTGACTCGATGGAGTTGAGTTCTCCCTACCTCAAGGAAATGATGGGGACATCATCAGCATAGATCTTGAAGCAGCACGAAACTTGATGCAGCATGAATTTCGATGCACATCCAGTATTAGAATATGTTATCTTAGGATTTATCTTTATCGATTGTTTGAAATTTGATTTAGGATTTGATTGGTTAGGATTGAGATATCCAGTGTGGATAGGTCTTATCTTATCTTTAAATCCCTTATCCTTATCTTGTATTTGAATTTGAACCCATATCTATTTATCTTGTTTCAAATTCAAACGAGGGTTAGGAAAGGTCTATAAATACCACCCTCAATCCTTATTAAAAAATAAGGTGAATGAAAATAAGTTTTTAGAAAAGAGTGATTCTTTTCTTTCGGTTAACATGGAGAGGGTGAGAGGCCCAACTTTTGCTCTGTAAGTAGAGCACGAGAGGTGTAACCCCAGGACATGATGCAAGGTCATGTCTAGTTATCCCCCTACCCTTTGATTCTACCTTCTTTACTGCCTTCATGTCCTTTAAGATTTACCTTAACTGCTTAAGTAACAAGGTGGGTGGGATGCCCTAGAGGTGAGAGGTCTCTCCGTGTGAGTGTGAGTCCCAAAGTCCATGAGAGTCTAGATTTTTCCTACCTTCCATCCCCATTATTCCTTCACCATAAAAAAATAAAAAAAATTAGTGATACCCTAATCATCGATGACTTCTTAACTCACCGACAATCCTCCCCTATCCCGTCCCCCATCATTTGAATGGAAGAAATGTAAATTTTGGAGACAACGATAAAGGCAAAATTATTGATATCGATAAAGTTCACATTACTCCATCTACTTTTTTTGATAATGTATTATTAGTAAAAGGATTAAAGCATAATTTATTGAGCATTAGTCAATTTTGTGACAAAAATTTTAAAGTAATTTTTGAATCATCTCTTTACATGATATCTAGTCTTGATGATAATGGATTGAAATTCATTGGAAATAGGCATGGCAACATCTACCTAGTTGATATTAATAATTTATCTATATAAGATGGTGAATGCCTAGTTGCAATGAATGCCTCAAATAATGAGACAAGTTGGTTGTGGCATCATAGATTAGGTCATGCAAGCATACATTTGCTTTTCAAATTATATAAAAATGAGTTAGTTAAAGATTTACCAAAATTTAGATTTGAAAAAGATAAAATTTGTGATGCTTATCAATTTGGTAAACAAACAAGAACCTCCTTTAAATGAAAAGGAATTGTTTCAACTTTTAGGCCACTAGAGCTACTCCATATGGATCTTTTTATGCCAACTAGGATCACAAGCTAGGAGACAAGAGATATGGATTAGTTATAGTAGATGATTTCTATTGTTTTACTTGAATTTTATTTTTAGTACATAAAGATGAATCTTTCTTGGCTTTCATAAAGTTTTATCGAAATGTTTCAAATGAAAAAGATACTTCTATTTTTTCTATTCGAAGTGATCATGGAACTAAATTTGAAAATCAAAACCTTGAAGATTTTTGTATTGAAAAAGGCATTGAACATAATTTTTTTGCACCTAGAACATCTCAACAAAATGGGATGGTAGAAAAAAAAATAGAACTTTAGAAGAAATGGCATGCACAATGCTTTACAAAAATAACCTTCACAGATATTTTTAGGTTGAAGCTGTCAATACTGCATGTTATATTATAAACCGAGTTTTAATCAGACCAATTTTAAAGAAAACATCATATGAGCTCTGAAAAGAAAGAAAACCTACTTTAAAGTTTTTTCATGTATTTGGTTGTCGATATTTTATATTGAACAATGGAAAAGATAATTTAGGTAAATTGATGCCAAGTCAGATAAATGTATCTTCTTAGGATACTCTACATATAGCAAGGTATACATAGTTTTTAATAAAAGAACACTTATAGTAAAAGAATCTATGCATGTTGTGTTTGAAGAATCTACTAACAAGTTCTCTAGAAAAGAGGTTACTTCTCATGATTTTGCAGGTATTGAATGATTTAAGAAGTTGACTTTGAATGATCCCCCTTCCAAAGAAAACGAAGAAGATCAAATTAAGGAGAATGAAGAAGAAGTCACAAGATCTTCATCGAAGAATCTACCTAAAGAATGGAGGTATTCTCATGGACATCCTAAGAAATTAATCTTAGGAGATCCATGATAAGGGATAAGAACTAGATCTTTTATTAGAAATGAATGTGATTATATTGCTTTTGTTTTACAAATAGAACCTAAGAATATAGAAGAAGCTGATAAAGATCCAAATTGGATGATTGTTTTGCAAGAGGAATTAAATCAATTTGAAAGAAATAAAATTTGGACTCTAATTGAAAGACCATCTAATGCTTCAATAATTGGTACTAAATGGGTTTATAAAAATAAATTGGATGAAAATGGAATATTAACTAGAAACAAGGCTAGACTGGTAGTTAAGGGTTACAATCAAGAAGAATGAATTGATTTTGATGAAACCTTTGCTCTAGTAGTTAGAATTGAAGCTATTAGATTACTTCTAGCATTTGCATATTTTATAGATTTCAAATTATTTCAAATAGATGTTAAAAGTGTATTTTTGAATGGTTATATAGTTGAAGAATTATTTATTGAACAACCATCTAGTTTTGAAAATCATGCTCATCCTGACCATGTTTTCAAATTACACAAAGCATTTTATGATTTAAAACAAGTCCCTCATGCATGGTATGAAAGACTAAGAAAATTTTTAATTGAAAATAGTTTTACTAAGGGTCATGTTAATAGTACCTTGTTTTTAAAGAAAAAGGCTGATAATATCTTTGTAGTACAGATCTATATTGATGATATTATCTTTGGTGCCACTAATAAATCTCTTTATCAAGAATTTACTAAGCTTATGCAAGGAGAGTTCGAGATGAACATGATGAAAGAGTTAAGCTACTTCCTCGGACTCCAGATCAAACAAACTAAAGAAGGGATCTTCATCAACCAAGCTAAATACATAAAGGAGATTCTGAAAAAGTTTGGGATGGAGAAAACTAAACCTATTAGCATACCTATGAGCCCTTCATGTAAACTTGACAAGGATGAATCTGATAAGAAAGTTGATTAAAAATTTTATAGAGGCATCATTGGATCTTTATTGTACTTAACTGCTAGTAGACTAGATATTATGTTTAATATATGCATGTGTGCAAGATATCAGTCTGAGACTAAGGAATCATATTTATTGGCTATTAAATGCATGCTTAAATATTTATCTGGCACTGTTGATATTAGATTGTGGTACTCTAAGATTTCAGCAATAGATTGAATTGCATATTTTGATGCTAGTTTTACTGGCTATAAATTAGATAGGAAAAGTACATCTGGAACTTGTCAAATTCTCTGAGTTAATTTAATCTTTTGGTTTTGCAAGAAACAAAATTTAGTTGCACTATCTATAGCTGAAGCAGAATATATTGTAGTTGAAATTTGTTGTGCTCAAATCTTGTAGATTAAACAACAACTCGAGAACTTTGGCATTAAATTAACTATGACACCAATTAGATGTGATAATACAAGTACAATAAACTTAACTAAAAATCTTGTTCAACACTCAATAAGTGAGCATATAGAAGTTATACATCATTTTATTAAAGACCATGTTTAAAACAATGATGTTGTGCTTGAATTTGTTTGTACTGAAATATAATTAGTAGATATATTGACCAAGCGACTCAATGAAGATAGGTTCAATATGATTAGAAGAGAATTAGGGGTCATTAATCCTTTTGATTAAGTCTCGATCATTCTTATGACCTTTGAAATTTTCTTTCAAAATTTCTTGACCTAATATGCTTAAAATTTATGATCAATCATTATTGACTCTTAAATCAACTCCCTTAATCTTATTTGTGATCATTTCCTTATTTTTTCTTGATTTTTTTGAAGTGTCGATACTTGGAAGTGTCGACACCTCGAAGTGTCGACACTTGGACTAAGCCCATGAGTCAACACTTGATCGTCGAATAGCATTATTCAAATAGGGAAAAATGATTCATTTCTTCCACTTTTTCTTGAGCCGACATGTCTTCACCCTATTCCATCTCTTCTAGTTGTTCCCATTTACTGTTTTAACCATTCCTTTCAGAGTTTGAGCCTGATCTTGCCCTCACATTCCACCATTCTTCACGGTTTCATCATGATTCCCTTGTTTTTCTCTCTCCATTTTTGTATTCCTTTTTATCCTAGACAATAGGGCTCAAGAAGCAGTTGGTTAGGAGGCCTCGACCTTCCTCTCAGGATGTGGAGTGGCACACGAAGGCCCGACATGATGATCAATCTATAAAGGCAGCAGCATAGACTAAGATACCAGTTTGACCAACAGTCGCTGGAGCAGACCGCATGGCCTCCAAGGCCATCATTAGGAGGAGATGGAGAGTGGATTTTGAGTTTGTCAACTAGTAGCATTTTGGAATTCGTGATTGGCTAAGAGATGCTGGTCTGGCACAGTTCTGTTCCCTCAGAGAGCGGTTCTATCCAGCACTGATGAGGGAGTTTGTTGGTACCTTGGCCGAGGCGTTGATCGATGGATGGTAGAGGTGAGAGGGATCACCATTCCATTATCAACAAAGATACTGAGTAAAGTATGGGAGATCCTGATGAGAGGTATAGTAGTAGACTCACTTGTAGACAATATCAGTGGCTACAGGTGTATCTTTGAGAGAGATGACATTGAAGAGGGAGCTAGCATTGTTGCTTCATGGCTATCACCAGAGATGAGGCTCCTGCATCACATAGTTGCCCGAATCTTATTGCTGAAGACCAGGATGTTTGATTTCATCTCTGAGAGGGAGCTTCTAGTGGCGGTTGCGCCGATACAGAGGACTCCAGTCTGCCAACCGGTGCTTATGGTACATCAGATAATGGAGGCAGTGACCAGTAGGAGACTTTGTCTACCCTATGGGATGGGTCTTACTATACTATTTAGGGCATACGGAGTGGATTCTGATGGAGAGCCATACCGACAACTACTCCACACAGATGTGTATGATGAGAGGTCTCTTCACAGGATGGGCTATCAGAAATACAGAGGTTAGTGGAGGCACATGACTTTAGGATAGGCACCTGATGATGCCGGACCTAGGAGATGCATGCAAGTGATTTTTTTTTGTTGTTCTATGTTTTAATAGATTGATCGATTTCTGAAATCAAGCTAAGAATGGATCTAGAGATTCACTTAAGGACAAGAAACTCTTAGCATGTAGACATAGCCCCTAAACAGTGATAAAGAAAGGACCCCAGGATTGAAAAACCCTAGTAGAGCTTAGCTCTAAATCAATACCCTTCTTAGGAGACTAGGGAGTGCAAACCTCTCAAAGCTCTGAAGTGCCCGATGCCGAGTTCGCTCGCACTCATGGATGTGACCTGGAAGATCAAGCCCTTGACCCTGTGGATTCACTGGCTTTCCGTCAGATGGTCCAGAAGGCAAGGAATGCTAACTCCTTTGTCTGTGGTACCAGAAGGACCTACGAGCAACCTAGAGACGAGTTATAAAATAGCAAGAAGGAAGGGGAAGGCAATGAAATAAGGGTGCGTGAATAGAAGGTGGCGATCAAGGAAGGTTATTGGGTGGGCCAGCTCACACCCTCTTGGTTCATTCGGATGGGGGGTATGGGCCCACGAAATATGGGTGCCACTATTAAGGTGAGGTTGGTGCCACGTCAACGCCCCTTGGATGGTGCTACGGTGCTCGTCCCCAGGTTGGAGCTGGCTTGGTGATAATACGCTGGGTTGGTGTTGTGGTGCTCGGTGGGGGTCGACTCATGCACCCCCGGGTTACTATGCTACCTGCTTTAAGAAAGATAAACTGCCACTTATAAATAGGGACTTTTCTTTGGTAAGGTTGGTTGGGATGTCGATCTTACAGTTAGTATCAAAGCCAAGGTCATGGGTTCGAGTCCCCGCAGGTTAAATTCTCGAGGGTTTTTTACTAGGGTGGGGGATTGTTGGGTGGGCCAGCTCACACCCTCTTGGTTCATCCGGATGAGGGGTCTAGGCCCACGGAATGTTGGTGCCATTGTTAAGGTGAGGCTGGTGCCACGTCAATGCCCCTTGGATGGTGCTGCGATGCTCGTCTCAAGGTGGGAGTCGGCTCGGTGATAGTGTGCTGGGTTGGTGCTATGGTGTTCGGTGGGGGGGTCGATTAGTGCACCCCGAGATTGCTGTGCTACCTACTTTAGGAAAGATAAATCGCCACTTCTAAATAGGGATGTTCCTTTTGGATAGTTGGTTGGGGCATCAATCCTACAAAGGCTCTTCTTGTTTGGCATCCAAGAGGATCTTCCAGAGGCATCCAAGCTTGGGAAGAAAGGTTGGTGGCTTGCATAGAAAGATGGTAACTAGGGCCTCTCACCTCTCAATGTCCTGAAGGACAAAGGCACACTCTCTCATAGAGTTCCAAGTCTCAAGACAAGGGCTAGGAAGAAAATTTCATATTCTTTTTACAAGAGGGTTAGGCCCCTTTTTATAAGCTCCAAGTTCCCATTTGAATTCAAATGAAAGGAGTTACAAAACATGATTTGAGGATGAATCAAGGGGGTGCCTAAATTTGAATTTGAACTCTCATTCCAAGGGTTATCCACTTGAAATTTGAATTCCCCTTTCATGTAGCTTGGCCGACCATGATCTTGGTGGAAATGCTTGATTCGGGGAGGGAAAAGAGGATGTTGTCTTCATGAATCAAGGGGTGCCCATTTGAATTTTGAATTTCTCCTTCATAAAACCTTGGTCGACCATGATCTTTAGAGATGTGGCTTGATTTTTGGAGTGGGGTGAGGATGTTGTTGGCTTGGATCAAGGGGAGGTTAATAGGCGTCCAACATAGCTTTTGAATTTAAAATTTTTCGATCTTGTCTTGGCCGCCCAATGGAGCTTGGTGAAGTGGCGCCTCCCCATGCCATGTGGCACTGATGATGTGGCACTCCTCATGAGTTGGTACTCCTAAATTGGTGTGGAGAGGTGGCTTGACTCATCTTCAATTGAGCTTGACTTGATTGCCCACTTATGGACCCATCTTCAAACTAGCTTGAGCCTATCTTTAAATTGACTTGAGCTTGTGAACCAACTTGGCTAATTACAAGACCAATTGACACTAACTTGACCAAATTGGCCAAATTATAAGACTAAACTAAAATTGAAACCAACTAGATACTTATTACATGACTCGAATGCAAATTACTTAGGCTTTAAGCCTTATTACATGACCCAAAAAAGATTAAGAACCCTAATTAGAGATCCATAGAGGGTTGAGGAGCTTTTGTCTAATCTTAGTGCCCGCACCACCTGATACTGACCAGGATGATGAGGAGGATACTTTTGAGGAGGAGCAGACACATAGAGAGAGGCCGGACTATTTGAGCCACATAAGGATATACCTGAGACACTTCCCGAGCCATCAGTATCGGCACATGTTAAGGTGCCACCTCCTATAGATAGTACTGAGGATTGGATCACTGGACTGGAGGTTGAGATGCAAATCATTAGACAGCGAGTAGATCTGATGCATATGGAGATGAGAGTAGGTTTTCAGGAGATGAGGGAGAGTTTTATTACTATTTTGGTGCTATACAGGGATTATCTTTTAGCAAGCCACCTTCACCTCCACCAGCACCACCAGCTCCACCTGTAGATACTAGGATAGGAGATGGTCAAGATGATTCATCCGCAGACTTTGACATTAATTAATTTATGGTGTATCCTGAGCCAAATACTGTAGCTAATCAGGATGCTGAGCCCGTGATGGATGCTGAGAGGACCTCATAGGCTGCTTCTTCTCCACCTAGTCGAGTTCTTCAAACTCCCATCCTTCCCAGTACCCCTGTTACACCTAATTCTTTAGATCTTATTATTTCCACACCCATTCTTTACTCTGACCCATCTGACACTTTAGCGGACTTACCTATACCTTCAATCAGTATACCCCCTACTTTTCTCGATAGGACACCAGTAGTTCCTTCTATATCCATGGAGTTAGGATTTTACACTTTTGGATTCCACATTCTTTCTTCTGGTCTTATCTTTGATATCACTCCACCTATTACTGATATTGAACTTGACCCTGTCACATTTCCTATTTCTACTCCTGACATTGCCTCTTGTTCAGCATGAGCCAGAGGGAGAGTACGAGCCAAAAGCAAAAGTCGAGGATGTAGTGACATTCCTAGAGATGTCTGCACCAGACTTGCTGATCTCCGGCTAATGTTGCCGCGACCCCGTCCCTCTAGGATTACGGGACCTAACATTTTAGAGATCGTGTCTTCCTTTGATGAGGACAGAGCCCCTTAGGATTATGGTGCAGGCACCAGGATTAGACAGAGGCTCCTCAACCCTCTGTGAATTTCTGATTAGGGTTCTAAGTCCTTTTTGGTCCTATAATAAGGCTTAAGATATTTAAGCCTGAGTAATTTGCATTCGAGTCTGTAATTAGTATCTAGTTGGTTTCAATGATGGTTTAGTATTGTAATTTGGCCAGAATGAGTTAATTTGGTCAAGTTATAGTCAATGGGTCCTGTAATTAGCCAAGTAGGTTCACAAATTCAGGTCAATTTGAAGATGGGTTCAAGCTAATTTGAAGATGGATACACAAGTCCAACCTATTCAAGCCACTTCTCCTCCTGTCAAGTTAGGACTGCCAACTCATCTTCCAAGCTATGAAGGATGCCACATCACCAATGCCACGTGTTATGGGAGCGCTACATGTCATGAGAGGCACCACATCACCAAAGCCATGTCAACACCTTGGGCGGCCAAGCTGAAATTTCAAATTCAAACTCCAAAGTGGGTGCCCTCTAACCCCCCCTTGATCCAAGCAAACAACATCCTCACTCCACTCCACAAATCAAGCCACATCACCAAGATCTAGCCAAGCTTCATGAAAAAAGAATTCAAAATTCAAAGTAGGCACCCCTTGATTCATGAAGACAACAATCCCCATTCTACTCGCCAAATCAAGCTTGTAACCCCCTTTTCAATTTGAATTCAAATGAGTGAAGGGAGCCATAAGCAGGCAAAAGATATGCATTTTAAAACCTTTTTAACATGCATTGCAGTGGAATAGTAAAGGTTAAACTATTTTAATCTAAACATGATATAGAATCTTTGTTTTACATAGCTTACCAATGTAACATGACATGAACAATGTATAATATAAAACATGAACCTACCATATCAAACCTTTTGATGCACACCTTCAAAGAGGCAAAGCAACTCCTTATAGCAATGGAAGAAGGAATGGATGATGCTCCCAAATCATCAACTAAAAAGGTGGACGAAGCTCTACCAGCCACAATTATCTGGCCTCCACCAGTGGTTCACATCAGGGACTTGCTTGACCAGTGCTTTCCGAAGTGCTAGCTTCGAAAACTCCTTGGTAGCCGATTCTTTTTCCTCGAACATCAAGACTCCTTGCACCGCCGAAGAACGCAATGGATGTGGGAAACACTCTGGAAACAACCCTTCCCAGACTCTCTTTCCTAGCCTAGAGCACTAGGCAATCACACACCCAACACCCTTAGATCTCTCCTTCCAACTTTTGGTAGAAAACCACTCCACCTTTCTCTCCCTTTTCTCTCAATTTTTGTAAGGCTTTTGCTATCAAAAACATTTCATTTCCTCTCCTTTTCCATGTCTTAAATAGCTCCTATCTTATAGGAGAGAGTGAGGAAGGTGGGTGAGAGTTATGGAGAGAGTTAGTGGGGAGGGAGTTATGGATAGCATTTATCCAACCATTAATTTCAAATATCAGGTTAAATTTGAAAATTAAGTTGATAATTAGAAATTAAATCATGTTTGAGTTTAAAATCCAATTTCCAACTCAAATGTGAAAGGAAAGTGCCCTAAAAGCCAATCTTATGTAACGGCATTTTTGTAATCTTCTAACTCCTGTATGATATTTAATAATTAGTAAAGGCATATAGTTTCATCATATTACTGTGTCTTACTTAAAGATTATGATGAATTCTATAGTTAGGGCAAATGGAATTAGGGTTATGATAGAAATCATAACAGTGAGATCTAAGTTCTTATAAAACCTAATCTAAAATGTTTCTAGTCGATGGACCATCGATTCGGGGATCGATAAGTCTGGAAAGACTTGCTTATCCTATTATGATCTGTTAAGAGGGTGGTTGGTCTTACAGCCACTTGTGTAGAGACACTAATACAAGGATAAGGATGCTCATTAGGCTATGAGTTCACTGAACTAATCCGCACCGGGACTATCTTATGGAAGTCTTACTACTTATCAAAAGATAGATCTCAAAGTAGGAGTTGTGCATGTGATCTTTAGACCTGAGATCACCATGGTTCTTTATGCACACTAAGCCATATTTTGGTTCATACTCATTCATGACAGCAAGTCATGTACGGGGTGTTATCGGTTATGGTGGAAGGTGTATGAAATATATGAGTGGACCAACAAGGAATCGATCATTCCTAGTAAGAGAAATTGTTATCCTAAGTGATCTCTTTGATTGATGACTCAAGGAGTATTTGATCGAAGCAGGATGATATTAGAATTGGTTTCTAATTAGTCATCAGCTGAGTCTTCATTATCGAATAGAGATTCAAAATGTCTAAGTGCTAGGGTTTGACATTCATCCATACCCATCACTTAATCGAGATAATGGACGATTGAAAGATTGAATTGCACGATAACTTTCTACTGAAGGGTATTTTAATACTTTCCACCAAATATCTCATCTTCTGGGTAGGCATGATATGTTGCTAGATGTCAATCATGTCTTGTAGGTATTTATGAACCAATCGGATTGGTTTCATGAGTCAATTTGATGGATAGTTCGAATTGGCAATTTAGGTCAGGTCAATTTGACCTAATTAGGTCAATCGGGTTCGATAGATTCGAATCGACTTGAACCAAGACCTACTGCTAGCTAGATGTAGAACCCAAAGGGTCACACATATTAGGGCATTGACCAAGGAAGTCATTCATAATTTAATTAGGGTCATGGGATCCTGATTGGTTAGCTAGATTGCACACTAGCATGTGTAGGCTAACCTAATTCCTAACCCAAGTTGATTCGGATCTAGTTTCTTGCTAAATTGATCAACCAATTTAAGAGAGACTTAAATTGGGACATGTCTCAATTAAGGCAGCCTTTGTCAGATTTTATCAGGACATTTGGTGCCACTTGGACAAGAGTCCAAGTCGGTTGGGGTGCTTGGGTGCAAGGTTGCACGTGCCAAGGAGAAGAGGGTGCAACAAGGACCAAGAGTCCTTCTGCAGATGAATCTCTCTTGCTGAATTTATTTGGACTCCTCTTGGCATACATCCCCAAGCCTCCTAGGATTGATTGACTGGTCAAAACATATTTGAATTAGAATAGAGATTGAATGAAGGGTGCGCGCGCATGAAGAGTTGCAACTCTTCATGTGGCACGCGATCTGAGGCAGTGTCCTTCTGCTGTCTGGACTCTCTCCGATGCTTGGGAACAGAAGAAATGCCTGTTGGCTTCGCAGAGATTGGTACTTGCCATGTGGCAAGTGGAAAATAATCCAGGAAAGGGAAGGCATGCAGATATGGCCCTTGGTGCATGAACTTGCATATCGGATATGTTTTTTCAAACCAGATCACTTCTCTTCGGTTTTGAAAAATCATATCTGATAAGTCAGCAGTTGGTCATATCAAACACCCCTCTTAAAACTATAAATAGGGGGTGGTGTTCTGAGTTTTAGAGAAGAATTCCATCAGAGTTTTATTCGGAGTGTCTCTCTCCCTCCCTCCTTAAGACAAAACATGTCTTTTTAAGACAAGGTTTTTTCTTACTAGGACAAGTCTTAGGTTTTAAGACATAAGCCTAGAGTGTCCTACAGGAGGGCTATCCTAAATCCAAGAGTGATTTTGGAGAGCATTCAGAGTGCCCTACAGGAGGATAACGTGTCCTACAAAGGAGGAAGTCCAGAAGGCTGTTAAGAAGAGTCCTAGTCAAGCAAGCAATTGAAATAGGAATTCCTTCTTGGGTCAATTTCTGTGTGGATCACCATTTGAGGGCTTGCACTTATAAGCCTAGTGGAAAGGAGTGGAAAACAGCATTCCAGGTATTCTTCATAACCCTTATTAGTGACTTATTATTTGTACATGAATGAGGGGATCTTGGGATTAAGGTTTCTAGTTGATAAGGGTTTTTCATGTGTAAATTTTTGAAATCCAGTGTTCATTTATGCTAGAAGACCCTTAAGAAACCCATCAGTGGTATCAGAGCCATCCTTAATTCATTCAATTAATTATCATTTGTATGATCAAATGCTTATTAGATAGCTAGTTTGATCATAGGTTTTGATGCATGCCAATAATTAGGGTTAGGTGGAATGTTGTATGGTTTTGTAAGGTAACCTTAATATGATATTATGCATATTGATATTTAAATGCATCTTAGTAACATGTCTTATCCTAGTAACTACTTTGGATTGGGTTAGTCGCCATGGCCATCTGGTCATAGGGTTTAAGTAGGGTTTTAAGGCCCTCTCTTTCCATTCAATGGGATCTCCTATAGCGTGTAGGGGTGTCGCTGTGGCCATATCCCATGAATAAGTAAGGTGAACGGAGTATTGTACAACATGCTATGATTTGCATATTAAGATAAATATGCTTGTTGGACATCATACTATGCATATGCTGGATTGATATGCTATTATTATACTTGTTGTTATAAACATGATAACATGATTATTTAGGATGTGTATGAGACCATCAAAGCCCTCATAAAAATCATATTTAGTCATAGTATTAACTTAATCATGTGCAAAATAGATTAGGGTTTGATCAGCCAGTTGGTGTCCCGGCAAGTGGTTTTGGGAAGGTAAAGGGAATGAGGTTTTTAATTGGTTCTATTGTCTGATCTAGCCAATTCAATTGGTGTCTAAGGAAAGCAATGGGGGGACTCCCTCACCCCTTCCACTTACCCGGCCAATTTGGTCATATCTAAACCTTAACTTGGGAATGCTAATTGATTAAGTATACTATAATTGGCCTTCCTTCATGCTAAGCCAAATTAATATCAAAACTATAGTAGGTTTGTTGTGTAACACAAGGCCTACTCTAGGGTTTGATATAAAATTTGTCTTGGTGCACTTAGTGCTTTATAGCATATTGGAAATTGTTGCTTTGTTCTATAACACAAGGGCAACATTATTCCATCAAGGCTATATAGAAATGAAGGGTCTGACTAAACTAAGATAATATAGTTTGTTGTGTAAAGTGTCTTCGAGGCAGTTTATTTGTTGAGAATTGCATGGGTTGCAATTGGAAAGGAAGTCCTACCTTTGAACTCATTAGTGTTTGTTGTGTAACACAAGGCACTCATGAGGAATTAGGATCTCAACCCTACTAAGGAACAAGTAAGGTTTCTCGCTTACCATAGATTGAGGGTTATGGTATTCGAATAAAATAATGGGAGACATAATTAGATACAAACTCCTTATCTAGTTATGAATGTCATCTTGAGTGGTATGCTTATATTGTTCTTTAATTAAATGTAGGGTATATATTATGGCTTCAAATTTATCATTGCGGGGCATCTTAGATGCCAACAAGTTAATTGATCCCAATTATGTGGACTGGTTGAGGAACCTGAGAATAGTTTTGACTCAGGAAAATCATTCTTATATTCTGGATTGTCAAGTTCCTGAACCGATCGAAGAAGATGTATCCGAGGAGGAAATTGCAACACACAAAATGTGGCAAAATGACAGTATAACTGTCAGGTGCATCATGTTAGCCTCGATGAACAATGAGTTTCAGAGGCAACATGAAGAAATAAAACCTCAGTCCATATTGCTCAACTAAAAGGAGCTATATGGAGAGCAAAGTAGGGCTGCTCGATACGAGATATCAAAGTAGTTGTTCTGTGCATGAATGAGTGAGGGTTCATCTATACAAATCCATGTATTAAAAATGATTGACTTAATCACCCGTTTAGGTCAATTAGGGTTTATGATGGATGGTGAACTCAATCAGGATTTAATCCTACAATCACTCCCAGATTCCTTCTCTCAGTTTGTTCTTAATTATCACATGAACAAACTGAATATATCTTTGCCTGAATTGCTGAATTTTTTGAAGATAGTAGAGGGCCATTCAAAAGGTGTTAAGGCTCATCTTCTTCTCATTGATGGGAAGAAGGAACAGGCAAATAAAAAGGATTTGAAAAGAAAGTTCAACCCTAAAAGGAGCATCCAGAAGAAGAAGATGGTTAATGATGGAGCCTGTTTCCACTGCAGCAAGCAAGGGCATTGAAAAAAGAATTGCAAGACATATCTTGCAAGTGTGAAGGTGGATGCAAGTGGAGCATCTAAAGGTTTGTACATGATACAAACTAATTTATCATTGAGTGCTTCCATTTCTAATTCATGGATATTGGATACCGCATTTGGGTCTCATATCTGTAAATCTTTACAAGGACTCCAAGGAATTAGAAGTTTGATGAAAGGTGACTTCAAATTATATGGCATAAGTGGAAAAGCCATGTGTGCTGAAGCTGTGGGCACCTATCTTCTATTATTACCTTCAGGTAATATTTTAAAGTTGGAAGAATGTTACTATGTTCCAGATATTATAAAAAACATTATATCAATACCCTTGTTATTACAGCAATGATTTGAGATAAATATAAAAGAGCAGTAGCTGCTTTATTTTTCATTACAATAAAATGTTTGGACATGGTTATTTTATAAATGGTCTTCTGACTTTAGAACTCAGTGATGAAATACTACTTGTTGATGACAAGAAGAGAAAGAGAGATAATGTCAATGTCACTTTTCTCTGGCATTGCCAGTTAGGTCATATTAGTGAGTCAAGGATAAATAAGTTAGTCAAAGATAATTACTTTGACCTTTATGATTTTCAATCATTAGGAACTTGTGAGTCTTACCTTAAAGGAAAAATGACCAAGTCTCCATTCACTAGACATGGGAACAGGACAACTGAGTTATTAGGTCTTGTGCATACCGATGTGTGTGGACCTATGACAACTCAAGCCAGAGTGGATATTCTTACTTCATCACCTTTATTGATGACTCATCTAGGTTTGGTCATGTGTATCTAATGAAACACAAGTCTAAAGCCTTTGATAAGTTTAAAGAATATCAAAGTATGGTTGAAAAACAAACTGGGCATAGTATTAAAAGTCTTCATTCTGATCGAGGAGGTGATTACTTGTCTGGTGAGTTTCTAAACCATCTCAAGGACAAAGGGATAATCTCTGAATGGACCCCATCTAATACACCCTAATTAAATGGTATGGCAGAAAGGAGAAATCGTACCTTGTTAGACATGTTGAGGTCCATGATGAGCTTCACAGATCATTCCATTTCCTTCTGGGGACATGCCCTGGAGACTGCTACCTATATTTCGAATATGGTACCATCTAAGTCGGTTATTAGCACTCCATATGAGTTATGGAATGGCAAAAGAATAAATCTTAAGTACTTAAAGATTTGGGGTTTCTATGCTTATATCAAGAATAATTTTGGACATAAGTGCTAGGACTGACAAATGTAGGTTCGTTGGTTATCCTAAAGAAGGTATTGGATACCTCTTTTATAATACTACTGAACAAAAGATATTTGTCAATAGACATGCTACATTCTTGGAGCAAGAATTTATCCAAGAAAGGGTAGTGAATCTACACTTGAATTAAGTGAAGAACATAACCTACAACTTGCTGAGTATTCAAGTGAAATTCCTCAACCAGAAGTTCTTGTAGACCAAGAACAGCCACAATACACACCTCCTCTTTGAAGGTCATAGAGGGTGCGGCGAGAATCTCTTAGATATGGCTTTGTCATCGGGGATGACAATGAAGCCAGTATCATTCAAGATGATGATCCTGTGACCTATTCGAAAGCTATCGAGAGAAAAGACTCAAACAAATGGTTGAGTGCCATGAAGTCTGAAATGGACTCCATGTATTCCAATCAGGTTTGGTCCTTGGTAGATCCACCTGAAAGAATTAACCCAATAGGGTATAAATGGATCTTCAAGAAGAAGAAAAGAGTAGGTGGTCAAGTAGAAACTTACAAGGCCAAGTTGGTAGCAAAAGATTTTAGACAAAAACATGGCATTGACTATGATGAAACCTTTTCACCAGTAGCCATGCTCAAGTCTATTCGGATATTACTTACTATAGCAGCATACCATGATTATGAAATCTGGTAGATGGACGCCAAGACTGCTTTCCTTAATGGAAATCTTGAGGAAGAAGACTATATGACACAGCTAGAGGGTTTTGTGTCAAGTGGGAGACCAAACCAAGTATGCAAGATAAAGAAGTCCATTTATAGACTAAAACAAGCATCGTGGAGTTGGAACATTCATTTTGATGAAACAATCAAGGAATTTGGTTTTGTCAAGAATGTGGATGAACCATGTGTGTATAAAAAGACAAGTGGGAGTGCATTTGTTTTCTTGGTTTTGTATGTTGATGACATACTGATCATTGGGAATGACATCCCAATGTTACAATATGTTAAAACATGGCTATCATCAAAGTTTTCCATGAAGGATTTGGGAGAGGCATTCTATATACTAGGTATAAAGATCTATTGAGATAGATCTAAAAGGATGCTAGGCTTATCCCAATCTAGATACATTGACATAGTGTTGAAGATATTCAATATGGATGGAAGTAAAAGGGGTTACTTACCTAAAAGTCAAGGCATACATCTCTCTAAGAAAATGTCTCCTAAGAAATCAGAAGAAAAAAAAAGGATAGCTATGATTCCTTATGCTTCGGCTATAGGATCAATTATGTATGCTATGCTATGTACCAGGCCTGATGTTGCTTATGCCTTATGCATAGTAAGTAGGTTCCAGGCAGATCCAAGTGAGGATTATTGGAAAGCTATGAAAAATATTCTTATATACCTTAGAAGGACTAAAGATATTTTTCTTATATATGGAGGATCAGAGTTGAAACTAGAAGGATACAAGGATTCTAGTTTTCAATCAGATCAAGATGATAACAAATCCATATCAGGTTATGTCTTCACCCTATATAGTAGTACAGTAAGTTGGAAGTGTACAAAGCAACCAACCATAGCTAACTCAGTCACTGAGATAGAATACATAGCTGCAAGTGAAGCCACAAAGGAAGCATCTGGATGAAGAAATTCATCTTGGAATTGAGCATGGTTCCTAAAATACAACAGCCAGTGCCGTTATATTGTGATAACACTGGAGCTGTAGCACAAGCAAAGGAACCGAGGTCTCATCATAAGTCCAAGCACATCCTAGGATATTTCCACCTCGTTCGGGAAATCATAGAAATACAAGATGTTATTATCGAACTAGTTGATACTAAGAACAATATAGTAGATCCATTCACTAAAGCACTATCTCAACAGCAATTTGATCACCACTTAGATTTTATGGGATAAAGTACATGGGTGATTGGCTTTAGTGCAAGTGGGAGATTGAAAGAAAAGTGCCATAAAAGCCAATCTTATGTAAGGGCATTTTTGTAATCTTTCAACTCTTGTATGACATTTAATATATTAATAATGACATATAGTTTCATTATATTGCTGTGCCTTATCTAAAGATTATGATGAACCCCATAGGTTAGGGAAAATGAAATTAGGGTTATGATGGAAATCATAACAATGAGACCTAAGTTCCTATAAACCCTAATCTAAAATATTCCTAGTCGATGTACCATTGGTTCGGGGATCAATAAGTCTGGAAAGACTAGCTTATCCTATGAATGCTCTGTTAAGAGGATGGTTGGTCTCACAGCCACTTGTGTAGAGACACTAATACAAGGTTAAGGGTGCTCATTAGGATATGAGTTCACTGAACTGATCCATACCTACAACTTGTCAAAAGATAGATCTCGAAGTAGGAGTTGTGCATGTGATCTTTAGACCTGAGGTCATCATGGTTCCTTATGCATACTAAGCCATGTTTTGGTTCATACTCATTCATGATAGTAAGTCATGTACGTGGTGTTCCCGAATAAGGTGGAAGGTATATGAAGGATATGAGTGGACCAATAAGGAATCGATCATTCCTAGTAAAAGAAATTATTATCCCAAGTGATCTCTTCGATTGATGACTCAAGGAGTCTTTGATCAAAGCAAGATAAGATTAGAATTGGTTTCTAATCAGTCATCAGCTGAGTCTTCATTATTGAATAGAGATTCGAAATGATTAAGTGCTAGGGTTTGACATTTATTCATACCCATCACTTAATCGGGATAAAGGAAGATCGAAAGATTGAATTGCATGTTAACTTTTTACAGAAATGTATTTTGGTAGTTTCCACTAAATTCCATATCTTTCAGGTAGGCATGACATGTTGCTATATATTAATCATGTCTATTCATGAACTAATTGGATTGGTTTTATGAATCAATTCGATGGATAGTCCGAATTGGCAATTTAGGTTAGCTCAATTTGATCTAATTAGGTCAATTGGGTTCGATCGGTTCGAACTGGGTTGAACCTAAGCCTACTGCTGGCTAGATGTGGAACCCAAAGGGTGATACACGTTAGAGAGTTGACCAAGGAACTCATTCATAATTTAATTAGGGTCATGGGATCCTAATTGTTTAGCTAGATTGCACACTAGCATGTGTAGGCTAACCTAATTCTTAACCCAAGTCGATTTAGATCTAGTTGCTTGCTAAATTGATCAACCAATTTAAGGGAGACCTAAATTGGGACATGTCTTAATTAAGGCAGCCTATGTCAAATTTTATCTGACTTATTTTGGACATTTGGTGCCACTTGGACAGGAGTCCAAGTCGGCTGGGGTGCTTGGGTGCAAGGTTGCGCGAACCAAGGAGAAGAGGGCACAGAAATGACCAAGAGTCCTTCTATAGATGAATCTCTCTTACCGAATTTATCTGGACTCCTCTTGGCATACATCCCCACACCTTCTAGGACTGATTTACCGGTCAAAACATATTTGAATTAGCGTGGAGATTGAATGAAGGGCGTGCGCACATGAAAAGTCACAACTCTTCATGTGGTGCGTGGTCTGAGGTTGAGTCCTTCTGCTATCAGGACTCTTCATTATCTCCGATGCTTGGAAACTGAAGAGATGTCTCTTGGCTTCCCAGAGATCAATACTTGCCATGTGGCAAGTGGGAAATAATCCAGGAATGGGAAGGGACACAGATATGGCCCTTGGCGCATGAACTTACGTATCAGATATATTTTTTCAAACCAGATCACTTCTTTTCGGTCTTGAAAAATCATATCTGATAAGTCAATAGCTGGTCATATCACACGCCCCTCTTAAACTTATAAATAGGGGGCGATGTTCTATGTTTCAGAGAAGAATTCCATTGGAGTTTTATTCTAAGTGTCTTTCTCCCTCCCTCCTCCTTAATACAAAACTTGTCTTCTTAAGACAAGGTTTTTTCTTACTAGGACAAGTCTTAGGTTTTAAGACATAAGCATAGACTGTCCTACAGGAGGGCTATCCTAAATTCAAGAGTGGTTCTGGAGAGCATTCAAAGTGCCCTATAGGAGGGTAGGGTGTCCTACAAAGGAGGAAGTCTAGAAGGCTGTTAAGAAGAGTCCCAATCAAGCAAGCAGCTAAAGTAAGAATTCTTTCTTGGATCAATTCCTATGTGGATCACCATTGGAGGGCTTGCACTTGTGAGCCTAGTGGAAAGGAGTGGAAAACAACATTCCAGGTATTCTTCATAACCTTTATTAGTGACTTATTAGTTGTACATGAATGAGAGGATCTTGGGATTAGGGTTTCTAGCCGATAAGCATTTTTCATGTGTAAATTTTTGAAATCCAGTGTTCATTTATGCTGAAGACCCTTAAGAAACCCATCAAAATGGATAAGGTGCACCAGTTTTTGTTTAACCCAAGTTGACCATAAACTAGTCTGAATCAAATTCAATTCGATTCGAGCTAGTAAATTTGCAATTTAATCAAATTGATTTTAGAAGCAATCATATTACACATTATACCTCAAAAACATCATTAAGAATTGATAAGAATAATCTCATAACTTTTGTGAAGCCAAGTGTTAACTCATGAGATAAGTCCATGTGTCGACACATAGGTAAAATTTCATCTTATAAAATTTCGAACCCTAGATGATTCCCAATCATCAATCAGTTATTAGGTCAAGTAGTTACCCCTATGGTGTGTGACCTCCTAGGTTCGAACACAAAGCTGGTAGCACTGGAACAATGTCAGTACCAATCGAAGTCGCCATCTAGCAATGACACCCGACATCTGGATGGGTCGAAGTTGCAGAGCAACCATCAAAAACTTCTAGCATATGGTTACTATATAATTCATCCCTTTGACCACTTAATGCTCTGGATGACTTAGGGTTAGACTACCAACCCTAGATCATCAGCTCATCCAAACATATGTCTTAATTTTGCAAGTTCAATGACTCTTCACCAGAACTACCCTGGCCAAGGTTTTGCTATATTGAGACATCAGTGAGTTATTCACTCCAATAAATTCGGAGAGTTCAATCCCATCTTGATCCTACAATTGCTCCATAAGTCCTTGACTGCATCCATCATCCTTTCAAGACCGAATTAGAAATTCGGCGAGTCTGGTGCCAAAGCATAGTGAGTTGCTTACAAGCTACTATGGTGATCTTAGATCTGAGGGACACATATATCCATATCCCTTCGTGAACAACCCTTTGACAGAAAAGTGAGTTCCATTAGGTGTGTCACGTTCAGTGAATTAGGTGTGTCACGTTCAGTGAAATGACATACACTCCACTTGCATGTCATACCAATGTCTCCACATTTCTTAGTTAAGAGGATAACCAACCTATATGACATACAATGATCTATACTCGATACATAGTCGTCCTATAACAATGTATCATTCGATCATGAACAATTTAAAAACTACTCGATATATCCTCTCTATATCGAGTGCAAGGAAGTTCTAAGGACTTCATCACAAAAGAGTTCATATTAAGAAAAATGCATATGCGATGAACTGCCAAAAGATAACTTTTATTTATATCAAAATTCATATCTAATATATAAATAGCACAACCATCTATAGCCTAGACGATTGGCTTTGGGACATAATTTCCAACAATAAGGATTTGGGAGCTTATAAATGTAGCCCTAACCCTCTTGTAATGGAGAATGATGCATGAATGAAATTCTAAAATTTTTTTTCTAGGCCTTATCTTTATGACTTGGAACTCTGTGATAGAGTGAGTCTTCACTTTCGAGCATCGAGGGGTGTGAGGCCCTAGATATCCTCTTGCTACACAAGCCACCAACCCACCTCCCAAGTCTGGATGCCCCTTTGGAAGCTCCTCCTGGACACCCAACAAGAAGAATCTCCCCTTGACTGCCACCCTTAACTTCACCCCTCTTCATTTCTTTGCTATCTTATTCCTTCTTGTTTTCTAACTTAGTTCTAGGTTGCTTGCAGGTCCTTTAGGTGCCACGAACAAAGGAGTCGACCTACCTTGCCTTCAAGACCATCTAACAGAAAGCCAGCGAACCTGCAGGGTTGAGGGCTTGATCTTCTAGGCCACATCCATAAGTGTTAGCAAACATGGCATTGGGAGCTTCAGAGTTTTGAAAGGTTTGCACTCCTTAATCTTCTAAGTAGGGTTATTGATTGAGAGCTAAGTCCTACAAGGGTTTCTCAATCCCAGGGTCCTGCTTTAATCTCTATTTAGGGTCATTTCTGCATGCTAGAGTTTCTTGATCACTATGCAAGTCTCCAGATCTTTTCTTAGATTGATTTCAGAAATTTTCCAACTCATTAAAATATAAATTAAAAAATAATCGCTTGCATGCATCCTAGTCCTGCATCATCTTGGTATCAGAGCCTGTTTGGGGCTTAGTTTCTCTTTAAGTACTCAGATCAGGTGCTTCACCATGGCCATCCAGTCATAGGAGAGAAGTAGGGCTGTAAGACCTTCTCATCCCATTTGAAGGGATCTCCTATGGCATGTAGAGGTGCCACTGTGATTGACCCTTGAACAAGTAAACAAAGAGATATGCATCTTTAGGGTTAATTTTCTGCATCATGTCCATCCCAATACATAGTCTGTTATTTTAATTATTTCTATATGTAGGAAAATTAGAAAATTTTAATTCTTATTTTGCTAGATTCGATACATTTGATTTTATTTTTTATTTTTTCAAGAATTAATTCGGTCTGTAGAATTTTTGCATGCCTGATTACTACCTGAGAACAGTTCTACCCTATAATTTTAGCATATATTTATTTCAACCTCTTTAAATTCTAGCATACTTTAATTTCTGCACTTTAGGTTCATATCATTTAATTTCCAGTAATTTTTATTTCTACTAAAATACATCAAAATACATAAAAAAAAGTTTAAGTGCACATCATTAGATTTCATATGTATGCCATCATATGCATAACTTACTTTAAGGGTGACAATATCATAAGATAAGGGAAGGAGGTCATTACCTTTCCTTGGCCCAAGAACAACTCCCTTTGCATTCGAACCTAAGCCTAACATAAAATATATTAGCAACATAATAGCTTAGGGACATCAATAAGTCACGTTTAACCATTGTGGGAAACTAGTGCTGCTACCCTTCAATTAGTGATGGAAAGCTAGTGTCTAAGGCAAGAGGTCCGGTGTCAAATGACCTAGCGGTGTTGTGGTTCCTTAATTGGGTCCCTGCGAATAGTAGGGGGTCCTCCCACACTCCCACATCTTACCTGGCCAGTGAAAGGGCTGGTTGTTGTGTTGTGTGTAATCTAAGTCAACCCATTCTATTTGAACTCATATGTCTAGCAAAGCATAGTACCTTCCATTATGTGTTGCATGTCAACTAGGTCAGGAGTCCAGTATCACCCACATCACACTCAGTCAGGTGAACCCATGGATAATAACCTTGAAAATCAAATTAGGACTCTTACTGAGCAAATTACCCAAATGAACCAAAAGATGACCCAAGTGGAGACATTGGTAGAAGCCCGCAGGGCCCATGCTAAATTCAAATCCCCTAGGCCCGATTCCTTTAACCCAAGAGCCCATTATCATGATCTCACCCCTAAGTATAGCCCTAGAGTCCCATACCCATACTTGGTTGATTCAGAGGAAAGACCCAATAGGAGCACCCAACCTTATGCACCCACTTTTAATGGAAGTCTAGATCCTGAGGTGTATATTGATTGGGAGGAGAGCATGGATCACTATTTTGAGTACACTAAGATGTCAGAGTTAGGAAAAGTTAGATTGACCACATGTAGGTTAATTCGACATGCTAAGGGCATTGGAATGTTTTGAGGATGAATGTTATTTGAGAGGAGATCAGATAAGTACCTGGAATGCCATGAGAAGTAAGTTGAGAAAAAAGTACCAAGGTAAATTCTATGAGCAACAACTTTTACATCGATGGTACAGACTGAGACAGGATGATAGACTAGTGTCTGAGGATACTGAGGAATTTAATGAGTTTGTCAAGAGATGTAACATAACCGAATCTGAGACCATTACCATATCTAGATTTCGAGGAGGCCTATGTAAGGACATCCAGTGGGAACTATTTCAATGGGAAATTCATACTCTAGAGGAAGCTTATCGGATTGCTAGGGAATTCGAGTCTTATCAAAGGAAACTCATGAGTAGCCGACCTAAGCCCAGCATGATTAGCACCTCTAGGCCAATTCTTAAGCAGATTCCTTCAAACCAGCCTAATACTCCTATACCATTAGTTTGCAAGGAAAAGACCCCTGAACCCAATAATGAGCCTGAGGAAAAAGTATATGAGGCTGAACCGAGTTTAATTAATGACTATGAAGGGGATGAGGAAGAACCCACTAAAGAATTTCAGGGAGAAAAGGTTGAACACACTGAGAATTTAAATGAAGAAACTCCTGAGCCCATTGAAGAATCCAAAGAAGACATCTATGAATCAAGTCTAGTGGAGGAGTATGATGAGGATGGACCCGAGGTTGAAATTGAAGGAACAAATAGAAAAAGATCTTGAACCCACTACAGAATTTGAAGGAGTGACTGAGCCAGGATCAAACATTGTAAATGAAAGTGAGGGTTCGCAAGAGTTGTCCATAGAGGAGGTCCCGGAATAATTCTCTAAGGAACAACCCCAGGAAGTAGACATTATTTTAGAAGACTTTCAAGATAAACTTCCCAAAGACCTTCCTGATGACCTTCCACCATCTAGGAAAATCTAGCCTAACCTAGATCTTACACCTATAGATCCTCTTAGTACTAATCATGAGGTTAGGACAAGTACACCATTAATTGCGCTTAAGCATAGAATTTCATTGAACCATATCTATCCTAGGTGATGGGGACCGGAAAGTCCATTTTATTTTATTTTATTTTATTTGAGTCCTGTAATAAAGTGAGATAACTGAGTCCAGTTGAGTCCACTTAGGCAGGTCCAGTCTCTTAGTCCAGTCAGTCAAATCAAGTGAGTCCTATCGAGTCCATTCATGTCAAGATCCAAGAGGAGAGTAAGCAGACCCGGAGATTCACCAGGCCCCTCAACCAAAGCTGGACTTCATGCACTTAGGCCCTTTCATGCTGCCAAGCCCACTAGAGGGAGCTCCAGTCCAAGACGAAGGCCCGCTGTTGACCAGGTCCATGAGGGTTTCTCGGCCCATAAGTCAGGGCTTCATAGCCCTCAAGTCATGTACCCTGGGGTGAATCTATAAATACCACCCCTCTGCTCTTGTATGAAATATCTTTTTCCTATGAATACAAATTAAAGTTATTTTGATCCGAGTTTTGAGTTTTTCTATGGATTGGAGTGGGTGTGATGCTCGGGTTCCCTGTTCTTGAGTACAAGCCCTAATCCCCTGGTGACTTCTACTCTCACCAGCAATCCTCCCCCGCTTTGTCCCACATCAACTTGGTATCAGAGCCTAGATGGATTAGGGTACTTTCTTCTTCCCGACTCTTCTCTGTGCCGACATCCTTGCTGCCATCATCCATGAAGCCTGACTCCACATTGCCTGCAATCAGGAACGCCACCAATCATGCCTCCACCGATGCTGATCCAGAAGTTCTCGCCTCCGTTGTCATCCTCTCTCTCTGTCACCACAACACCATGCTGAAGGACTGTGCCGCCAAACCACCGGGCCTATAGCCATGTCACACTCGTGGCATCACGATGCTTATCCCACCAGATCTACAATCACCGGCTTGTACTTACCCTCACTGACACCATCAAGCCCTCTACCCGATCTTCATCACCGCCCCAATCATGAAGGCCGCATGGAAATCAGCCCCGGCCACCGACAGCATGAAGAAGCCCTATCGATTGAGGTGCCCAAATCTGATCGACGCCTCCAGCCAGATCTAGAGATCAAGGTCTAGGGACCTCGAAGCAGGTAGTGGTGATGATTGCCCTACTCTGCCTCATCCTCCTCCTCATAGTGGCGCTCCTGGCCTCCTTCCAGCCGTTGATGGCAGAGATCCGGGGGATGGAAATCTTATCCGACGGGCGGACCATCACTCCCTTCGACGAGTTCGGCTTCTCCCACTGCCAGCGACGCAGACGAATGTCGCCATCCCTCCTCTCCACCCGCTGCTACCAACAGCATCGACCATGCTGCCTCGTGCCATCCAGTTGATCTCTGCATTCATCATCACCGACGCGTCGCCCGAACCTGAGCGCACCTCCCCGGCTCCACCTCCTCCCACCCGTCCAAAACCCCATGCCACCGCCTTCCTTCTCTCATCATCATCGATGAAGGCATGCCAAATTTTGCAGCGTGACGACCTCCCCTGTTCCAACCTTCGGTCCATGGAGAAGATGGAAGGAGCCTGCACGAATGTGAAGGCAAATGCCTTCACTGTTGTCGACTTCAGTGCACGATTTCTAGAACTAGCCTCTTTGCTTTGATTTGCTTAGTTTCGTTCCATCAACCCCGCTGAGCCTGACTCGATGGAGTCGAGTTCTCCCCACTCCAGGGCAATGATGGGGACCCGAAAGTCTATTTTATTTTATTTTTTTATTTATCCGGATTGAGTGGGTGTGATGCATGGGTTTCCTATTCTTGAGTGCAAGCCCTAATCCCCTGGTGACTTCTATGCTCGCCAGCGATCCATCCCCATGCATCTGTCCCACATCACTAAGGCTTCCAATGTTCCCCAAACATTCCAATTACACTTTGTTAAGGCCATTTAGTTGCACCAGTTTTTTGAGTATGTTAGGTTTGTGACCTACTTTTGGAAGACCTTATGGCATTTGCTAGTAGTCCATTGTAAATTTTCATGTGGATGCCAAACTAGGGTCAAACATAAAGAGTCTATAGTCTGTTAGGTTTAGGCCTAAAAAGTTCAAAAAAATTCCTCTCAATAGGAATGCATAGTTGAGTCTGCACTTTTTTAAGTGTCAGTACAAGTCTCAGAGTCTGTAGGATCATTTGCACAGCATATTAGGGACTTGCATAACGAGATTAGCCAAAAATTAATCTAAGTAATAATACATACAAGAGTGGCTGATTCCCGAAAGTGAGCCAAAGAATTTGAAATAGGGATTCTATAATGATTGCCTAGGCCTGAATGGTTCCCACTAGGGACTGTTAAGAAGCTACATGCTCGTAGAGCTGGACCCTTTAGAGTGATTAAGAAAGTAGGACCTAATGCCTATGTGCTGGATTTGCCCCCATATTTTCATTATTTCAACTTTCAATATCTCTAACTTAGTTTAGTATAGGGAGCCGACAACAATACCTAGCAAGCCATTTATCCTGACCTATCCTTTGAGAGTGAACCCAACCCTGAGGTCCACCTCCAATTTACCTAAGAGAGGAGAACAGATTGAGTGTGTCCTGAATGGTCAAGCTATCATAACCCGGGACAAAGGCTATCAGCATACCTGGTCCGTTGGCAAGGCTGACTAGAATCCGATGATTCGTGGATTACCCGAGAGGACTTGTAGTGCCTCGACCTCGATCTTCTTGAGAAATACCAAAGCCAGATCAACCCTTACTCGACAGGGTGATTTCCTCCCACCTCGGGAGAATTAGTGCAGGCACCAGGATTAGACAGAGACTCAACCCTCTGTGGATTTTTTATTAGGGTTCTAAGTCGTTTTTGGTCCTGTAATAAGACTAAGACATTTAAGCCTGAGTAATTTGCATTCGAGTCATGTAATTAGTATCTAGTGGGTTTCTATTCGGTTTAGTCTTGTAATTTGGCCAGAATGAGTTAATTTGGTCAAGTTAGGGTCAATGGGTTTAATTAGCCAAGTAGGTTCATAAATTGTGGTCAATTTGAAGATAGGTTCAAGCTAATTTGAAGATGGATCCACAAGTCCAGCCTGATCAAGCCACTTCTCCTTCATGCCAAGTTAGGACTTCCAACTCATCTTCGAAGCCATGGAGGATGCCACATCACCAATGCCATGTTTCATGGGAGCACCACATGTCATGAGAGGTGCCACATCACCAAAGCCATGTCAACACCTGGGTGGCCAAGCTAAAATTTCAAATTCAAACTCCAAAGTGGGCACCCTCTAAACCCCTTGATCCAAGCAAACAACATCCTCACTCCACTCTACAAATCAAGCCACATCACCAAGATCTAGCCAAGCATCATGGTCGGCCAAGCTTCATGAAAAAAGAATTCAAAATTCAATTTAGGCACCCCTTGATTCATGAAGACAATAATCCCCATTCCACTCCCCAAATCTAGCTTGTAACCCCCTTTTCAATTTGAATTCAAATGAGGACTTAGGAGCTTATTAATAATGTGGCCCTAACCCTCTTGTAATGGAGAATGATGCATGAATGAAATTTTGAAAATTTTTTTTCTAGGCCTATCTTTGTGACTTGGAACTCTATGAGAGTGTGAGCCTTTTCTTTCGAGAGTTGAGGGGTGTGAGGCCCTAGATATCCTCTTCCTACACAAGCCACCAACCCAACTCCCAAGTCTAGATGCCCCTCTAGAAGCTCCTCCTAGACACCCAACAGGAAGAATCTCCCCTTGACCGCCACCCTCAACTTCACCCCTCTTCATTTCTTTGCATCTTTATCCTTCTTGTTTTCTAACTTGGTTTTAGGTTGCTCGCAGGTCCTTTAGGTGCCATGGATAAAGGAGTCGACCTACCATGCCTTCAGAACCATCTGACAGAAAGTCGATGAAGCCACAGGGTCGAGGGCTTAATCTTCCAAGCCACATCCATAATTGTGAGCGAACTTGGAATCGGGTGCTTTAGAGTTTCGAAAGGTTTGCACTCCCTAATGTTCTGAGTAGGGTTATTGATTGAGAGCTAAGTCCTACCAGGGTTTCTCAATCTTGGGGTCCTGCTTTAATCTATGTTTAGGGTCTATTTCTACATGCTAGAGTTTCTTGATCACTATGCGAGTCTCCAGATCTCTTCTTAGTTTGATTTCAGGAATTTGCCAACTCATTAAAACATAAATCACAAAACAATCACTTGCATGCATCTATGTCCTACATCAAATTGGTCCGTATATCGGTATATCAGTGCATCCTTGTATCAGTTATATCTGTTATGTATCTGTTATATGTTATTTGTATCAAACTGTGTATCAATGTTTGAATATAATGTATCAAATTTTGAATTTATAAATCAATGTTTGGAATTGTATCAATTTCTTGTGTATTCATATCACCTTTTATTGCGCTTCTATAATCTTCTTACTTATCTCCTTCTTCTACTACTTTCATCTCTTTCTTATGATGACAAAAAGGGGGAGAATTAATGGTAATGGTATCGAATATAATGGTAATAAAAATGGAAAATGGAAATGTTTATGTATTATGATATCAAAATGGTAAACAAAAGGAAAATAAATGGTACGAGTAAAAAGAGGGAGACAAGAAAGCAATACGTAAGAATTAAGAGGAAAGAATGGTTAAGGGGGAGAAAAGTAATAAAGAAGGATTTTTATAAATTTTTGAAAAATAATTTTAGATCATATTTTCACGAGGAGCTTCAGATTTATACTCTGATACTCCTTATTTCTTATATTTTTTTCATTTTGCTCTGATACTCTTTATTGTTATGATCTGATACTCTTTATTTTTTATGCTCTGATACTCTTTATTTTCATGCTCTGATACTCTTCGTGCTCCAATATTTTTGCTATGATACTCTCCTTTATGTTTATTATTGCTCTGATATACTCTGATACTTTCGTGTCTAATACTCTCTATCGTTATGTTGTATATTTACTTGATACTCTTAAAGATTTTGCTCTGATACTTTCATGTTCACCTGTTTTGCTCTAATGCTTATCTTTCAAATCTATTTAAGATCTACTACACCTTTTCGAACATTCATATAAGTATACAACTTTGATATATTTCAATTATAGCTCGATACATTTTACTTATAGCTCTGATACGTTGAAACTATATGAATTAAATTCCTTCATATATATATACACATAATAGCTCTGATGCATTATAGATGAGTTTTTGCTCTGATAATTATTACAACTTAGCTTTGATGCTTATATTAATAGCTCTGATACTTATAGTTAATGCTCTATACTTTTATAATTTTTTTTTCTTATAAACCTTCTAAATCTCCTTACGACCATGCCTATATCTTCATCTTCTAAGTCATCTTCGGAGGAGGAGCAATTATCTTCTAATTCTTCATCTTGTTTTTTTGAATCTGATGCAGCTTTGAAGGTAATATTTTCTTCTTCTCTTTCATCTTCATTTTATGCTACATTGCCAATTCATGAGTGATGAGAGAACTAAGCAGTTCATCTAGTGTTAGTGTGTTTAGATCTTTTGCTTCCTAAATGGTAGTTACTTTGGGGTCCCATTTGTCTGGAAGTGATCTAAGAATCTTCTATACTAAGTTAACATATAATAAACCCTGCCAAGACTTTTCAAACCATTAATAATATATGTAAAATATGAAAACATGGTAGAGATAGTTTCAATTTATTCCATCTTAAAAATTCATAGCTATGTACTAGGAGATTGATTCTGGAGGTCATACTTGGGATGTTCCTTCATGGGTCACTTCGAGTATCCCAGATTTTTTTGCATATGATGAGCAAATAGAAATTCGATTAAACTCATTTACATCCAAAGCATAATAAAGTTCATGGCTTTGGCGTTCAATTCTTCCATTTTATATCATGTTCATCCCAATCCTCTTCAGGTTTTGGGATATCCACGCCATCAATTTTAATCATGGATATTTGTGGACCCTTAAGAATGATCTTCTATAACTGAAAATCAAAAGCTTAAATGAATATCTCATTCTAGCTTTCCAATATAAATACTTCGTGCTAGTGAACAGTGGAGGTCGGTTAGTAGATTGGCCTTCGGCCAAAGAAGTACTCATAGGATGAGCCATCAATCTTTACTCTAATTAAATTCAGAGATATTGTTCTGATACCAGTTGTTGCCTAGGTGGCTTTCTAAGAGGGGGATGAATGGAAATTTAAAAAATTAATCAGATATGTGCTCTTTTAAATGTACTTTAGTGGTAGGTGTTGTGTTTCAAATAATAACAATGAAAGAAAACACAAACAGAAAAAGCAAAATGCAAACACAGCAAATTTATAGTAGTTTGGAGCACCCTTGCTCCTACATCCACTACCCAAGATACTGCTTGAAATTTCCACTATATTCATCACTGGAATACAGTCGGATTATTTTACCAGGTTCATAATCCAAACATAACTTGGTTTTTCAACCGAGCTCACCAAAAACCTAATACTTGGTTTTACACAAGATCACCAAGAACCCAACTGGGTTTTGAACAGGATCACAAGAACCCACACTTGGTTTTGAATAGGCTAACTAAGAACCTAATTGGTTTTTTAAACCAGGCTCACCAATAACCCAACAACTCATAAAAGAGTTAAAGAAAATAAGCAACAAAATGACAAACTAATATTGTCTGATAGTTGTTGATGCAGCTCGAGAGAAACCTTCTTAATTACACTTTAATGCTCTTCAGTGGCTTTTCTTGAAGACTGACTTGAAGCTCTTTAGTGCTCTCTTGCTCACAAGCTCATTTAATGTTCAACTAAGCATTAGCCTCTTCAAAAGTTATCCCAATCCCTCATTATAGAGTCTTGTACTCTTCTCAAGGGATATAGTCATTGTAGACCGTTGAGATGTGACATTTGATCGTTGGAGTACTTTTCAATTCAAAAAAGAAGTTATAAGACTAGCCATTACCTGCCTGGAATCAACCTTCGAGTCAGCTCAGATCCTCGAGTTGGCTCAGATTCTCAGAGAAGTTCTGGTCGAGTCACTCGCCTTATTTGGGTCGGCTCATTTTCACAGTATTCTTGATTCCTTACTCTGGATGAGTAGGCTCATCTCAGTTCGAGTCAGCTTGGATTCATAGGTCTTCAAAACTGTACTGAGTCGGCCCTTCTCATTGGAGTCGGCTTGCCTGGCATTCTCTCAAAACTGATATTTCATGAACTCTAGAGGAGTCGACTCGGATCTCTAAAGTGTCGACTCGGATACCTGATTGAATGGATGAGTCCACTCGGACTTTCTTTGGGTCAGCTTGCTTGTCAATTCAGAAATGATGCACTAGAGAGTTGTCTCGGATTCCTGTGAGTCAGCTCGGAACTCTGATGCCAGAATCCTTATGCATGCCATGAACTAGAGTTGGTTCCTTACTCGAGTCAGCTTGGATGAGTTTTAGTAGAGCTTTTGTTTCTTCTCCAGATTTCATCCAGCAATATTTATCATTCAAGATTCTCCCAACTCAACAACAATTGATTCTAAGAAATTTAAGCTTGAAAACACTTAGAAGTAAGCCATTTTCGAGAATTTTCTTTATTTTTCTTTGGGTCTTCTTTACATGACACTTTACAACACAACTATGACATAATAAGATTTTAGGCATTGTAATTTAGCAATGAAATCATCCTACAAAAACTTGTAAGGCACTTAAAAAGTAGTTAGTAACATAAGTGCATGCTCCAATGTTTTGTTATCATCAAAGTCATTCAAGGGTTCAACATATCTTAGTTTGGTAAATACTTATATATGTGGACCAAGAATATAGTGCCAGGGTGGGTGTATTATCTTATTACGTTCATAGATGACCTATCCAGGTATGATTAGTTCTTATTGAGACATAAATCTGTGTCATTTGAAATATTCAAACAATATGGTAATGAAGTAGAAACATAAACTAGAAAGTTTATTAAAACCTTCGATCAGATCAAGGTGGTGAGTATCTTCTGGTGATTTCGGACTTATCTTGAGGAGAATGAAATTCTTTCATAATGGACTCCTCCAAGGACATCTCAGTTAAATGGAGTATCTGAAAGGAGGAATTGGACTCTATTTGATATGGTCCAATCCATGATGGGCTTAGCCACACTACCTATATCCTTTTGGGGATATGCTCTTGAATCAGCATGTTATCTTCTAAAAAGGGTTCCTAGTTAATCCATTGACAAAACTCCATATGAGATATGGACCGGGCATAAGCCAACACTATCACATCTTCGGGTTTGGGGGTGTCCGGCTTATGTCAAATGATTGCAGATGGATAAACTTGGACCTAGGTCTAATAGGTGCCTCTTTGTTGGGTATCCAAAGGAGTCTAAGGGTATTTCTTCTATCTGCTTGAGGAACATAGAGTGTTTGACAATCTTAAGGCTACCTTTTTGGAAAGGGAGTACCTTATTGAAGGTACTCGAGCTGCTAAGGTTGAACTTGGGGAGTTTAATAGGTAGAGGAAACAACACATTCTAGGATCGTTATAGAACTAGATTGATAAGATTTGAGCCTATTATGCAACCATTAAGAGATCCGTAGAGTACCGTGACAGCAGATAGAAACATGGTTTTCTAGTCCAGGATAGTGATCCTGTTGAGCTCGATAAGAACAACGAGGATTGATCACCTATATGGATGCAATGTAGAGGTTTGACTCTAAGAAATGGCGAGGCATGAAATCCAAAATGGAGCCATGGAAATCAATAAGTGTGGACTTGGTTGATCCACCTAAAGGGATAAAATCCATGGGTACAATGGATCTTCAAAAGGAAGAGGGGTGCAGAGGGGTAGGTGGAGACCATAAAGCCCGTCTGGTTGCCAAGGGATATCTCAACATTATGGTATAGACTATGACGAGACATTTTCTCCTATGGTAATGCTCAAGTCTATTTGGATTATGCTTGGTTTGGTAGCATATCTAGACTATGAAATCTGGCAAATGGATGTCCGAACAGCTTTCCTAAATGGTGAGCTGGAAGAGGAAGCATATATGATGCAACCTGAAGGATTCACATCCATAGATGAGTCTAAGATATGCAAGCTGTAGAGGTCCATTTAGGACTGAGTAGGCATCTCGGAGTTGGACATGCATTTTGATAATGTATCAAGATGATGGTTCGTAGGAAATAGAGAGAGAACCATGCATATATAAATGGGCTAATGTTCTGTAGTTGTATTTCTTGTTCTGTATGTGGAGACATTATCTTAATCAGGAATGACATCCTGCATTACAAAAAATAAGGTCTGATTGTTATCTCAGTTCTCTATGAAAGACTTGGGTGAAGCTTCCTACATACTTGGTAGAAATTGTATAAATATAGATCAAGGAAGCTTTTGGGATTATCTCAATCTATATACATAGACACTGTGCTGAAATGGTTCAGCATGGAACATTCTAAAAAAGGCTATCTTCTGATAGGCCATGGAATTACTCTTTCCAAGAAGAATTGTGCGACAACTCTTGAGGAGAGAGAGATAAGTAGATTTCATATGCTTCGACAGTGGGTTCTATCATGTACGCCATGACATGTACTAGACCAGATGTGGCAACTCATTAGGGGTAGTTAGTAAATACCAGTCTCACACAGGTGAGGCATATTGGAAGGTAGTAAAGTATCAAGATGTATGGCTTCGTTAGGAATAGAGAAGAACCCTGCATATATAAATGGGCTAATGGTTCTGTAGTTGTATTTCTTGTTCTGTATGTGGATGACATTATCTTAATCAGGAATGACATCCTGCATTACAAAAAATAAAGGTCTGATTGTTATCTCAGTTCTCTATGAAAGACTTGGGTGAAGCTTCCTACATACTTGGTAGAAATTGTATAAATATAGATCAAGGAAGCTTTTGGGATTATCTCAATCTATATACATAGACACTGTGCTGAAATGGTTCAGCATGGAACATTCTAAAAAAGGCTATCTTCTGATAGGCCATGGAATTACTCTTTCCAAGAAGAATTGTGCGACAACTCTTGAGGAGAGAGCGTATAAGTAGAATTTCATATGCTTCGACAGTGGGTTCTATCATGTACGCCATGACATGTACTAGACCAGATGTGGCAACTCATTAGGGGTAGTTAGTAAATACCAGTCTCACACAGGTGAGGCATATTGGAAGGTAGTAAGACTATCCTTAAATATCTACGAAATACTGAAGACCAATGGCTAATTTATGAAGAACCTGACTTAAAACTTATGGGGTACATTGATACCAGTTTTCAGTCAGATAGAGATAACAGTAAGAGTGTATCTGGATTTGGTTTACCCAGAATGGAGGAGCCATCTGCTAGAAAAGTTTCAAGTAGCATACAATGGCAGACTCAGTAACGAAGCAGAATACATTACAATATCAGATGCCACAAAGGAGGCTGTGTGTTTGCGGAAGTTCCTAGGCGAGTTGGGAGTAGCACCTTCCCTAGATGGTCCTATTTCGGTGTATTATGATAGCACTGGAGCCATTGCTCAAGCCAAAGAACCAAAGTCCCATCAGCATACTAAGCACATTATGCATCATTATGCGAGAGATCATGGAATGAGGTGACATCGAACTTATGAAGATCGATGGAAAGGAGAATCCAGCCAACCCCTTCACTAAAGCCGTCAGAGTTCAACAATTATAAATGGAAGATGGAAATATGATTCTATTCTGATTGGCTTTAGTCCAAGTGGGAGTTGTTGGAAAATGTATTCCAAAGCTAATCATCTAGCTTGTAGACGGTTGAGCTGTTATTGTAATTGTATATGAATTTTATTGAATAAAATATTTATTTTGGCTGTTCAGCACATTTCACATCTTCCTACAATGAATTATTATGTGATGAAGTTCTTAGGACTACTTTGATGTGATATAGAGAGGATGTATCATCTAGTCCTTAAATTTGTTCATGACAAAATGATACATTATCACAGGACGATAGTGTATCAAGCGTAGGCCGTTGTATGTCATAGTTCTTGGTTCTCCTCTTTACCAAGGAGTGTACAGACACTGGTATGGCATACAGGTATTGTGTATGACAATTCACTAAACATGACCCATCTGTAGAATATTCTTTCTGCCAAAGAGTAGTTCGCATTAGGATATGGATATAAGCATTCCTCTAACTTTAGATTACCATGGTAGCTTGAAGCAACTCGCTATGCTTAGGAACCAGACTATCAGATTTCTAATCCGGTGATGAAAGTTTGCTGGGTACAATCAAGTACTTGTGTAACAGTGGTTGGATCAAGATAGGATTAACCCCTCCAAAAGAATTTGGAGTGAATGACTCATTATGTATCAATTGAGTAAAACCTTGGCCAAGGTAGTCCTTGTAAGCAGTTATAGAGATTTTGAGTTTGAGACATATTGTGATGGACTATTTTAGAGTTGGGTAAATAAACCCTAAGTCTTCTAGAGCATTGAGGGTTAATAGAATGTATTATATGATTATCATATCCATTTAGTTCTTGATAGTTGCTCTACAACCTTCGACCTTCCAGACATCGGGTGTAATTCCTAGATGGCGACTTTGGCTAGTATTGGAAGTATTCTAGTACTACCAGCTTACTATTCTAACCTATGGGGTCACACACCATAGGGGTTTTTGATTAACCTAATGGCTATTGAATGATTGTGAATTATTTTTGGACTCTTTGGACAATTTGATTGTCCATCTACATTTCAGAGTCGACTAGAATCATGAGTTGACTCAGTTGTAGGGATTTGATGACTTGTCAAGTGTTGACACATCATGTTACAAATATTGTGACAAAGGTTTTAATTACTAAATGATGGTAATTATATGGAGGGTTAGTGGCAATATGATTGCTTGATTAATTCAAATTTATTGAACAATCTAGTTTGGGTCAAATCGAATGTGTTTCGGTTTGGGCTTGGGGTAGGTCCAATGTGATTGGGCTAAATCATTGCATCTAATTTTAAATTTGAGTTTGAATTATGAATTCAAATTTTAATTTATGTTTTAAATTCAGAATTTACTTTGAATTTAAAAGGATGTAACCCCATGGCCTTGAATCCTTTGTAACACCCCACCTTTATGTAACCCATAACTCATGTAACTCTCCCCTTCTCCTCTCTCCCCACTTACCTATATGTTTGGGGGCTTAATGAGGACGTGAATGAGAAGGTTTTCTGAAATTAATTGCTGGAAATTCTTCGAAAAGAGATGAAAAATGAAAAGGAAGAAGGAGAGCTTGAAACCTTTGTGTGGGAAAGAAAGGTTTAGGTTTGGGTGTGTGCTGCCTAGTATTCTAGGCTTGGAAAGAGTGTCTTGGGATGGGTTCTTGAGTGCACTTCCTACCCCCTCCATAGTCCTTCTTCATCTCCTGGAGTGTCCCAAAGAAGAAGAAGAAGAAGAGTCCATAAGCCAATTCGTTCCGGCAAAGCTTGGACTTCAAAGGAAGAAGGTCAAGGAAGAACTCCGGTGTGGATTACCTGTAGAAGCCGGACATGTGTACGGCTTCTAGAGTGATTGTCTTCCTTGGTGAGCCTTTCCTCAACCTAGCGAGTGTCACATCGGATTAAAGGTAAGGCTCTTGGTGAGTTTTCTAAGGAAGTGTTGTTTGTTATGTGCATCGAACATAGAATGATTCTATGTGATGCACAACTTTGTGTGCTTGCATTTTCTTTTATTTGCATGTTAATATTCATACATGATGCTATTTGTAGGCATATATTAGAAATGTTCTAATATTATATGTTGATTAATATGATTAATCAAGTCTTCCACGGTGATGCAAGGTTAAAAATCTTAAAGTTGGAGAAGACCTTCCAAATAAGTGTGCATTTGGGGAAGACCTTCCACGGTGATGCAAGGTTAATCAACTATTGCCTACATCTTGTTTCCTAACAGGAAGGACATCACATGGCATATTGGAGAAGACCTTCCAAATGCAATGAAAGTTGCATATGTGGATCAACTCCAATAAGTGTGCATTTGGGGTCTCTTTCAAAAAGTTCCTAGGTTTCAAGGTCTTGCATCGTAGAATCAAGGTGAACCCCGAGAAGCTTTGGGCAATCCTAGAGATGACACCCTGCAGGAACAAGAAGGAGATCCAGCGTATTACAAGTTGGGTCACCACATTGAGCCAGTTCGTCGCAACGTCTAATGTCAAGTGCCTGCCCTTCTTCAAAGCCTTGAGATAGATCAAGGACTTCTAGTTAATAGAGGTGTGCTAGGCATCCTTCAAGAAGCTTAAGACCTGCCTCACCACCACACCACTTCTTATAAGGTTGGTTATGGGGAAATATTCTACCTCTATTTGGGCATTTCCTCATGGCCATGAGTTCTATGCAAATTTGAGATGAAGATAGAGTACAGAAGCTAGTCTACTAAATCAACCAGATCTTCAAGGATATAGAGACCTAGTACTCAAAGATAGAAAAGGTCACCTTTTCCCTCCTTACTTTGGGAGATGATTTTGCCCATACATCCAATCACACCCCATCGTGGTCCTTTCCAATCAGTCCCTGTGCTAGATTTTATAGAAGATTGATGCCTCTAGGAGGATCATCAAATGGGCAGTGGAGCTGGATAAGTTCAACATCCATTACCAGCCACACCCCTTTATCAAGGTCTAGGCTTTGGTGGACTTGCTTGTGGAATGCACCATCCCCGATGAGGCAGAGGCTGGGCCAGAGCCAGTGGAGCTAGAGCCAAAGTTAGCAAGTGAGGTTTGGACTCTCCACATTGATGGTGCTTCCAATGCTGGAGGGTCCAAGTCTGGGATGATCCTCACTAGCCCAAAGAGTGTTGTCGTTGAGCAGGCACTTCGTTTCGACTTCAAGGCCTCTAACAACGAGGCAGAATATCAAGCCCTCCGCATAGGGTTGAGACTCACTCGCAAGCTTTGGGTTTGGCATCTTAAAGCCTCCAGTGATTTCTAGCTAATTATTGGGCATGTCCATCAGGAGTTCGACATCCGAGCCCCCACCATGGAAAAATATCTTAAATGGGTAAAGTAGATTACTTTATCTTTTCTTTCCTTTTAGATTTTGCAGATCCCTCGGATAAAGAATGCCCAGGTGGACCTGCTATCAAGGTTGGTGACCTCTAGATTCATGGATATTTTGAAGATCACCTACATCAAGAACCTCAAGAGACCTAGCATTGAGGAAGAGCTAGTCTCGATCTTACAAGCAGATACAAACCTTGCTAGATGGATCCCTTGATTCACTACTTGGAGGAGGTAATGCTGCCAAAGAACAAGGCCGAGGTGAGAAAACTCAAGTATCGGTCCACCTTGCTTGTTATACTTGTGGGAAGCTCTATAAGCAAGCCTACTCAATGCCATTCCTCTATGTAGGGTTACGGTTGGATAGTGGAAAGTTGGATTTCAAAATTTTTCAAATATTGAAATTCTAGTCAACCAAAACCCTAAACCCTGGATCCCTTGATTAAAGCAATTAATTAGGACAATCATGAAAGAATTTAAAAGAATACCTATATTGTTAAATACTTATTTTTCTATAGGCACACAAGTGCATGCCCTCTAGAGATGATCCACATGAAAATCACTCCAAGAACAAGACTCCTTCCAAAAACCTTGTTATTAAGTTCTAACCTATGGAACTCGATTTGACCCGACCTAGTCAAACCCACTCTTGACTTGGGCTTGAACTCTCTTAGACTTGGAATTGGACTTCTAAAACTTCTATTCCTAACTCTAATTTTCACACAATTATCTTCCTAATCTATTGTCTTAAATAGGCAAACTTATCTTAATATTAAGACCATATAGTAACAAAAGAAGGAAGAAAATTGCTTGGATAGAGTTGGAATGATTTGATCCCTATCTACTGACCCCTTTTTATAGTAATAGGAGAGGCACCAAATAATCCAGATATGTCAGTCTCAATGTCAAATAAATCAATATATCAAAAATTAAGAGTCTTATATGACAAGGACTCTTAATTATGAGATACGTTGATTCAACCTTCCCCATGTGCACCCCATGTGGAGAGAAATGTTTCATACCTTTACATAGATTAGAAATCATCTAGTTTTTCTATGTGGATACCTCTTTTAATCAGCTTTTAGATGGTATAAATATCATATTAAAAGACATTTTATTTTGCCAAAAAATGTGAAAAGACATTTTATTCTTGCCATACGTGCCAAGGAGAAAGAGGAGTTTCACATCCCTTAAGACCTGTGCACATTTAAAAATGTGTTTTCACATGATGGAGGACATAGAGGACTTCCTTGTGGGTCTCAAAACTTAATCAGAAAGGTTTCTTATGTCCCCTTCTTGCACAAAAGTTTCAACCTTTTCTATCCATGGTGATAAAGATGATGGAGTCCCAATCAACTTAGACTCTATAATTACTACCATAAATTATTGAAAAAAGTCCAATAAAACTCAAATAAAATTAATCCAATTCAAAGGCTAACCCAATTTAATTAATAACTCAATTGGGTTAATTAATTCAATAAAACTTTGATCAAATCAAATTGATTAAAGTGTTAGGGTTTATACTTTCTATGCTAGCATGTTTCTTGGTTACCCTAATTGGTTCCTTTGGTGTAACCAACCAACCAAAACTTGTTCGTCATTAATTTTTTGTGTGTGACCCTATGAGTTTCATATCTAGCTAGTAGTAGGTCTAGGGATATATTTGATCTAATCAATAAAAATTCATCTAATTGATTTAGGTCAAACCCATGCTAGCCCCAGCTATTTAATTAGAACTCTTTCTAATTGACTTACAACATAAATTCCTTAATTCATGAAAACCTATAAGATATGATTGACATCTAGCAATATATCAAGCCTACTGAAAGATGTAGAATTTGATGAAAATTACCAAAATGCCTTTCAATGATAAGTAACCATGCAATTCAATCCTTCAATCACCCCTTTATCTCAAATAAGCAATGCATATGGAAATTTGTCAAACCCTAAAACTTTATTTATTAGAATCTTGACCAATAATAAAAACTTGATCAATAAAAGATTAAAACTATTTCTAATTTCATCCTGCTTTGATCAAAGACTTTCTGAGTCATCATATGATAAGATTACATGGGATAAATTCTTCTCTTACTAGGAGTGATTGATTTTTTGTTGACCTACTCATAACCTTCATACACAATCTACCATATCCCCCCCCCATATATAACTTAGTCATGAATGAGTATGAACCAAAACATGGATCATGTATATAAGATTCTATGGTGATCTTTGGTCTAAGGATCACTTGTACAAGTCCCACTAAGAAAACTATCTTTTGACAAATAAGACACCATAGGATATTCTCATGATGGATCAATTTAGTGAACTCATTCCTAGATGAGCACCTACAACTTGTATTAATGTCTCTACATAAATGATCGTGAGACCAATCACCCTCTTTATCCAGCATATATAGGATGTGTCTGTCTTACCGGAAACATCAATCTCTAACTCGATGGTCTTTCGACTAGGAATATTTTAGATTAGGATTTATAAGAATTTAGGTCTTGTTGTTATGAACTATATCATAACCCTAAATCCATTACCCTAATCTATGGGGTTCATCATGATCTTAAAATAAAAAGGTATAAGATATAGCAACTGATGAAACAAAAATGCCTCCTTATTAATAAATTATCATACATGAGTTAGAAAAATTTACAAAATAGCCCTTATCATATAAGATATGCGATTGGCTTGTAGGCAATATTCTTTCAATCTCCCACTTGCACTAAAGTCAATCGCATTGTATTTAATTCCCATACAATATAAATAAAGATCAAACTACTATTAAGGAAGGGCCTTACTGAATGGGTCTACTGTGTTGTTTTTTGTATCTACTCATTTTATGACCATGTCTTTATTGATGTCCCGATAAAGATGACTAGCATGCAAGACTAGGTTCTAAATCCTAGATACAACGAAAGTAACAATCATGAAAAATAATTTTTCAAAAGTATGCTAATATAAAATAAATATAAACATCATCTAACATACCACTTAATATGCGTAGAAAAATAAATCAGATCTGAAATGTAATTAAAATTATAAGATGAATGATTCAACTTACAAAACTTGCTAAATCCTTCTTCTTGTACTAGATCTGTCGGATCAATCGCATTTGATGGGATTCGTTGGAGCTACACACATGCTTGGCCTTTGTTAATATCCATATGGAGCCTTCCTAATTGAATCACTAAGATCCCCAGACTACTAGATCCTTGTAGGTCTTTCTTCAAACTTGGAGATAGACCTTCTTCTTCTGATCGAAGATCTAGAACCTTATATTGCCTTTTGCCTCTTCTATAGAAAATAATTACAGAAATATTTAGAACTTATTTTGATTTTCCTCTATCTATAAACTAGACCCTCTACTTTCTTTTGATATATAGAACATATATGGCACAAAAGAGAAATAATAAGGAATAGGAGAAAGAAAAGTGGGTGACAAATCTTATTCTATGCTGCCTTTCTTGCATCCTGTCTTGAAGTCCATGCAAAAACCCCTCTTCATGCCATCTTTATCTAGGACTCTCTCTCCTTCCAGATTTGATTGGACTCTTATATGATTTGAATGTTATTCAAATTAGATTTTAATGACTCTGATATGTCATTCAAATCATATAAGAGGTGCCAACTTGGTGCCTCTCTCTTCTTGCTATGCTCACCAAGAGGAGGTGCCTAAATTAAACCAAGTTTAAAAAGCCTATTGACCCCATCAACTAAGTTAACAATTCAAGTCAAACTTGAATAATAAATCAAATTAACTTTAAACAAAGCTAATAATTATTAAATCTAATTTAATTTAGTCAAATAATAGAGTCAAAAATTATTACAATATTTGTAAATAAGTCCATCATACTAAAATTAGCAAGTGCTAAAATCAATAGGTGCCAAAATTAGTAGATGCCAAAATTGTTAAGTGCCAAAATTAGTGGGTACTAACTATTTAACTCTTATGTAGATCCATGCTTAGGTTAGGTCAAACTCCTTTTGTGTGTGACCTCTCAGATTTTATTTTATCTGCTAGTGAGATATACTATGATCTCTATCATAATAATATCATCGAAACTCTTCCGATGGACCGAAATAATTTCAGCTTAATCCTAACTTTAATCGTTGATTTGAAAATAATCTTAGTGAGCTCTCACAATCTGTTAATGATACCTAGCGGTATGTAGTGAAAACCTAGTAGAATTGAAATGAATCACTAGGTATAGTTACTATGTAATCAAATTTCTCTATTAAAAATTTTGACAGGACAGGTCATGAAAACTCATCAAATCCTAAGCATCTATCATATGTCAGACTTAATTATCTTGAGTCTAATTGTGATTTACTTGTAAACTCCTTTCCAATATCACAATACTGTAGCCCCAAATTTAAGGACTCAAACTATTAGGTCGCATAGGACTATACCTTAACAACTAAGACTATCCTTTATAGTGTACTCCCTACTCCTACGATGAAACTACTACAATAGTGAAACAACTACAACCAACGAACACCACAAGGTTTGAATAGCTAGGGACCATATTCATGTGCTGTCAAATCATAGCAACTTCACTATGAATAGCCGAGAGAGTACAGGTCAAGGAATTTCTCACACAACAATAGCATTTGAGAAGTCATCGATGAGTAAGTAGATATCTATGTAACTTCTTAAACTTAGTCATACTAAGTGCCATTATTCTTTAACAATCATTTGTACTCTCACTCCATTATCTCTATACTATAAAGCCAAGTCTCATCTACCTAGAAGGAAGGCAATTATGCACCAATCTTGATGGATTAATTACCATTTCCATGATGATCCAATGATTGGAAGATTTTTAAGAGTTAATCTATAATGATACATATTTTAATTTCTCAACTCATGAAAGTATGTATCATTATCCCTTAACTCTATGGATGATTCATAGACAAATTAGATATGATGTAAAGAATAAAGCTCAATTTTATTGATTCAATGAATTAAGTACAAAATTATATCTTAGAAAAGATACAATGTATCATGTC
Source organism: Areca catechu (assembly GCA_021397845.1). Lineage (NCBI taxonomy): Eukaryota > Viridiplantae > Streptophyta > Magnoliopsida > Arecales > Arecaceae > Areca > Areca catechu. Next base: position 62,229,939 of record CM038044.1, on the reverse strand, counting down.
AACTGGCTTTTAAAGCACACATCTCTCCTATTTGTACTAAAGCCAAGGTCATTTACCTAAGTCCTATTTTTTCAAGGTGAACTTTAGTCTTCTACTAGGGCTCAATTATTTTGTCAGAGGATCCATGGAGCCTACTCTTCGCATGTCGATGTACTTTTTCTCAAGGTAGTCGCGTATGATATGGAACCATCATTTTATGTGCTTGGACTTCTGGTGAGACTTGGGCTCCTTAGCAAGGGCTATGGCACCATTATTATTGTAGTACAAGGGAATGGCATCTAATGGCATCACTTGGAGCTCCATAATGAATTTCTTATACCAAAAGGCTTTCTTTGTAGCTTCAAAGGTGGTGATATACTCAGCTTCTATAGTAGAATCAGTAATAATGGGTTGCTTAAAACTTTTCCAACTGGTAGAACTACCATTACAAAGAAACACACATGGTGATGTAGACCTTCTATCATCAAGATCAGATATAAAGTTTGAATCAGTATATCCCTCTACTCGTAAATCTAGACTTCCTTTGAAGACCAAGAATAAATCCTTAGTTCTTAAGTACTTAAAGATGTTCTTCAGCAATCCAGTGCTCTTCACTAGATTTGACTGATATCTGCTCATGACACTTCATGAAAGTGCAATATTAGGTTGAATACACACAATGGCATACATGATGTTCCTAATTACCAAAATATATGGGATCTTGCTCATGCACTGTATCTCCTCAGGTGTGCTAGGACACATCTTCTTGGAGAGATTAATGCCATGCCTAAGGAATAACAATCCCCTCTTAGAGTTCTCCATGCTGAATCTTTTAGCACTTCCTCTGTGTAATTTTTATGAAAAGCCAAGCATCTAATTCGGTCTATCTCTATAGACCTTAATTCCTCAAATATAAGATGCTTCACCTAGATCTTTTATAGAAAATTTCTTAGACAACTAATTTTTAACTAAAGTTAACATGAAAATATCATTCCCAATCAAGAGGATGTCATCCACCTACAATACCAGGAATGTCATAGCCCTTCTACTGACATTCTTGTCTATATAAGGCTCCTCTTATTTTTAATGAAATCAAATGATTTAACTACATTATTGAAATGAGTATTCCAATTTTGAAAAGCTTGCTTTAATCCATAAATGGATCTAGGAAACTTTCAGACTTTATGATCATTATCACTGGAAGTGAAATCCAAAGGCTACTCCATATAGATATCTTTCTCGAAATATCCATTAAGGAATGTAGTTTTTACATCCATCTATTATATTTCAGAATCATAAAATACTGTAATAGCAAGTAGTATGCGGATGGATTTCAGCATGGCTATCAATGAAATAGTGTCTTGATAGTCAATGCCTTCACACTAACTATACCCCTTTTCCACCAGCCTAGCTTTATATGTTTCTACCTTACCATTTGCACCTATCTTTTTTTTGTAGCTCCATTTACATCTAATGGGAACTATCCCCTCAAGTGGATCCACTAAGGACCAAACTTGGTTTGAATGCATTGAGTCAATTTCTGATTTTATAGCACTCAACTATTTCTCGGAATCGATGTCTGACATTGCCTTATCAAAGGTCGTAGGATCAAATTATTTGATCCTTATCTCCTACAAGAAACATTTTCCCTATGTCCTTTATAAGCATACCTAAGTACCTTTCGAGAGGACGGGAGACCTTACTAGATCTATGAGGTGGTGGAGTAACTACATCTCTTGGTTTGTTGGATTCAACCTGATCTCTAGTTGGCTACTCTTTAAAGACTTTTTCATCAAGCTCAATTAACCTTCCACTACCACCATTCTGAACAAACTATTTTTCAAGGAACATGGCATGCCAGCTCACAATTATACTATGATCCTTTGGAATGTAAAATAGTATACCATAAATTCTTTGAGATATCCTATGAAGCAAGCTTTTATCAATCTAGATTCTTTAAGGGATTTTTCTATTTACTTCTCTACTTCATGTCTGAACTCCTTGAATTTTTTAAATGCTTTAGACTTAGTCTCATAAGAAACATATACCCATACCCTGAATAATCATCAATAAAGCTGATGAAGTATTGAAAACCACCACTGGCTTACACATCAAATAACCCACACACATCAGTATGTACCATGGCAAGTAATTCAATGACCCTCTTTCCAAAACCTGCAAAGGGTAACTTGGTCATTTTCTTTTGAAGGCAAGATTCACAAACTAGGTATGACTCATAATTAATTAAGTCAAGGATACTATTTTTTTCTAGTTTGTTATCCTATCCTTACCAACATGACCAAGCCTAAGGTTCCACATATACTTTTGGTTTAGGTCATCGTCATTTGTGTTCTATGGCATTCACTATTTGCTCATTAATGTTCATAGATACATTAGTATTTAAATGATATAGATTGTTTATCAAGAGAGCTTTTGCAATTAATTTATTTTTGAAATAAATCAAATAAAAATCTTTATTAAAGATAAATTCATAACCTTCCTATGCTAGAACAGAGATAGAAATCATGTTTCTGCTAGCTACAAGTACATGGTAATAGTCTTTCAAAACTAAACTAAACTTTAAAAGTAATGACAAACAACGGTCTTTCAAAACTAAACTAAACTTTAAAAATAATGACAAACAACATGCTCCCACAATGACTGCAGCAAATCTTGTACCTTTTTCAATATGTAGTATATTTTTCCTTCCCTCAACACTCTATTTCTTATTAGACACTATATTGAAGTACAAATATGAGCCCTTGAACCAAAGTCTAATACCGAACTAGAAGTAGAAGATACCATAATGTTTGATTCAATAATGAGCACAGACATACCTTCTGAAGGTGCATCCACCTTTTATTTCTTCAAGATCTCTAGGTATAATGGATAGTTTCTCTTATAGTGTCCATCCACATTATAGTAGAAACATTTTTCTTTGCTTACAGTAGGCTTCTTTTTAGCATTCTTCTTCTTAGGCTTACTATCCTTCTTCTACTTCTTTGTAAGTTTCTTCTTCTTCCAAGTAAACTTTTTCTTAAACAAAGATACCTATTTCATAGCTAGAACAGAGCCCCATAAACTTTTCAAGGTCCCCTCATTACTTACTAGCATGTTTAATAATTTAGGCATATAAGTCAATTTGTTCATTATAGTTCATTGTGAATTGTGCAAATGAGTTAGTTAGGGACTGAATGATAAAATCGACTTGCAATTCCCTATGAATTAGTATGCCTAGCCTCTCAAGCTATTCAATGTCTTTGATCAATGTCAAGCAATGATCATGGACTGACTGCCCTTCGCATATTTTGGTATTAAAAAGTCTTTTAAAGACCTCAAAGCATGCAGTTCGACTCTACTCACCATACAGCTCTTGTAGGTGAGTAATTATAGCCTAGCAATTGGCATATCCTCATACTGGCTTTGCAACTCATTTGACATTAAGGCTATAGTGTAGCAATTTACCCCAGTTCATCTTCCATCCATTCTTCTGGTGAACACTAGGATGGTCAGGTAAGACAGGGGCTCTTGGTCAAGCATATAGCCCAACTTCTCAGAACTCAAGACTATGTCGAGTTCCTGAACCAGTTTGTATAGTTAAGGCCAACAAGTTGGTTTGTTACAAGGATATGGGCTAATAGATTGGAAACTGACATGGTTTAGCTATGAAGAGCAAAAGATTGGATTAGATTTTTATACATAATAATAAAAATTATTCTAGTGACTTTAAAAAATAATTTTGACTACCACTAATTTCACAGATCTCACATACTCTCCCATAGAGATACGAAAACCCCTGTGCGACCAAGGTTTCTAGTGGGTACTATGGTCCTATTGATTTACGGTACCTCACCATGCCCGGTTATTGGTAACTTACTATATTAATGAATAGATAACTCTTGCCCAATGCAACTCATGAATGTTGCAATGACTCGATCTGTAAGTCATGAAGCCTCACCATGCCCGGTTATTGGTCTAATATTTAGTTAAGTTTGACCCATTGTTAATGTCTAAGCAAAGCCATTGTTGGATCCCTTACCATGCCCGGTTATTAGACCCAACCCCATCTATACCTAGCAACATCTCATGTTAATAGGGTGGTTATGTCTTCCTAGTGCAATTGAACCACTGTAACCAGTCGAGAATAATCAACATCAGTAGGATGGTGCACACCTACAATTGCCAAAGACCTAAGACTTAATATTAATAAAAAGATTTGGATTCAGGTCTCATCTAAATTAGTCGGCCCAATCACATGTCTGACTAAACAGGTTTAGGTCAACACATTTCATGTCTGACAAAATTAGTCAGCATGGGTGAACTTGAATCAAAAGCTACCTAATCAAAAACTTAATTGACCAAGTTAGCTAGGTAAGTTAGATCAATGGGAGGGCTCCACCATTTAAACCTCTTTTCTTAAACACAACCAAGTTGGCCAGGTAAGAGTTAGCCCCAATTAATAACCATGATTAAGACTTGCATTAGATACCAATTCGTCAATAAGTATTGACAAGTTAGCCTAGTGACTCGGGCTTACACAATCGAGCCAAATTAGGTCTTAAATAGATCAAGTCATATCAATTACGAATCTATGTGACCAACCTACATCTAAGATCAATTTTGAGCTCCTTTGACCTAACCCTAATAAAACTTGATTCGGTTGGATCAATTGCTTAAAATCAAAATAGGATTCTAGCTTGATTTAATCAAAATCATAATGTGTAGCCTAATCACTAGATATAATTCAAAAATCGACACCCACATCCATGAAATAAAATTCAAAATCTAAATCAATTTTATATTATATTTAATTTCATGGAATTAATAGTTTATGATCATAAATTGATGATCAGATCTAAAACCTAGTCTATATGTCACATACATGTAGTTTTAGATCAAACTGATTAACCTACATCTTATATAATTAATTTTAGATCTAAAATATGAACCTAATTCTCTTAACCATATTCTTCTTCATGGGTCAAATCATAAGCGGCACCCTTACATATCATAGGAGATCCATTGAATGGAAAGAGAGAGCCTTTAAACCCTACTTAGCTCCTATGACTAGATAGCCATGGTGATGTACCAAAATTGAGTACTTGATTATGAAATTATAATCAATTAATCATTAAATTAATTTATTCATTTTCAGATCTAAATTAAAACCATAATACATCATCTATATATCAAAAAACTTAGATCTAAACATATGGATATATGTTTCAAAAATAATTTTTATAAACATCAAAACTAGTCATATGAAAGCCTTTTCATTCATCAAAAAATTATTAAATCCAATTTAAAACCTTCAAATCTAAAGAAGATTCAGATTTGAATCTATTCCAAACATATCAAAAACCATGGCTCTGAGACCACTGTTGATGCCCTAGTAAAGATGACTAGCATGCAAGACAAGGTTCTAAATCCTAGAGGCAACGAAAGTAAAAAATCCTGAAAAATGATTTTTCAAAAGCATGCTGATTTATAATAAATCTAAACATCATCTAACATGCCACATTACATGGTAGAATAAAATAATAAATTAGATCTAAAATGTAATAAAATTATAAGATGAAGGATTCAACTTACAATAATCACTAAATCCTTCTTCTTGTACTAGATCTATCGGATCAATTGGATCTATGGGATTTGTAGGAGCAGTGCATATGTCTGGCCTCTACTGGTATCTACATAGAGCCTTCCTAACCAAATCATCAAGTGTTGATCCCTTAAATGATTTTGATGATAACAAAATATTAGAGCATGCATTTGTTTTACTAACAACTCTCCAAGTGCTTTTCATGTTTTTGTAGGATGATTTTATTGCTTAATTACAACTCCTACAATCTAAATTTGTCATGAGTTGTGTTGTAAGTATGTCATGTAAAGAAGAGCCCAAAGAAAAAGTAAAGTAAAAATCATGAAAATGGGTTACTTCTGTGTGTGTTTCAAGCTTAAAATTTCTTAGAAATTATTGTTAGAAGAGTTGGAGAGTTTCTTGAATGTTTGAAGTCTTGCTGGATGATTTCTAGAGAAGAACTGAGAATTCAATGTAAAACTCATCCGAGCCGACTCGAGTAAAGGGAGCCGACTCTTGTTCATGGTACGCATGAAGGTTTCTAGCAGCAAATATCCGAGCTAACTCAGAAGAACCCGAGCTGACTCGTCCAGAGTAACATTTTTTGAATCAGACAGGCGAGCCGACCTGAAGGAAGTCCGAGCTGACTCTATCATTCTGCCAGACATCCGAGTCGACTCTTCAAAAGTTCGAGCCGACTATTCCAGAGTCCAGAAAGAATAGTTTTGAGACAACAGCCTGATGAGCCAACTCTAATGAGAAGAGTTGACTCTTCCAGAATGTAGTTTTGAAGACATGTGATCCGAGCTGACTCGAACTTAGGCGAGCCGACTCTTCCAGACTAAGGAATTAGAACATTGTGTAACCAAGCCAACCCAAATGAAATATGGTGACTCGACTAGAACTTCTCTAAGGATCCGAGCCGACTTGAGGGATCCGAGCCGACTCGAAGGTTGATTCTAGGTAGGTAACAGCTAGTTCCAGAATATCATTTTTAAATTTGAAAAGTGCTCCAACGGTCAAATGTCACATCCTAACAATCTAAAATGACTAAAATCACCTGAGAAAAATACAAGACTCTCTAAATGAGGGATTGAGACAACTTTGAATAGAGAATGCTTAGTTGAACATTTATTGAGCTTGTGAGCAAGAGAGAACAAAAGGGAGCATTCAAGTCAGTCTTCAAGTCTTCACCAACTCTTATCTGAAGCTTGAAGCATAGTTTGAAGAAGTTGAAGAAACCTTTGAAGTGCATTGAAGTGCAATTAAGAGGGCTTCTTTCGAACTACATCGGCAACCATCAGATAACATCTGTTTGTCATTTTGTTTCTTATTCTTTTCAATTCATTTTTTGAATTATTGGGTTATTGGTGAGCCCGGTTTAAAAACCAAATAGGTTCTTGGTTAGCCTATGTAACACCAAGTGTTGGGTTCTTGGTGATCCTGCTAAAACCAAGTGTTGGGTTTCTTTGGTGAGCCTGATTTAAAACCAAAGGGTGTTGTTTAGATTGTTATCCCGGTAAAACAATCCTACTATATTCTTGTTATAATATAGTGAAAGTCTCAAGTGGTATCTTAGGTAGTGGATGTTGGAGCTGGGGTGCTCCGAATCACTATAAACCTACTATGTTTGCATTATGATTTTTCTCCTTGCTTCTGCTTTTGCTTTAATTATCTAAATCACAGCACCTAACACTTCAAAGAAGATTTTAAAGAGCACATATCTATTAAATTTCTCAAATTTTCAAATCACCCCCCTCTTGGGAAAGCCACCTAGGCAACAACTAGTATCAAAGCAGTGTCTCTGAATACAATTAAAGTAAAGATTGATGGCTCATCCCATGAGTACTTCCTTGGTCGAAAGCCAATCTATTAATAGACCTCCACTGTTCACAGGCACGAATTACTTATATTGGAAAGCTAGAATGAAGATATTCATTCAAGCTATCGATTTTCAATTATGAAAGGTCATTCTAAAGGGTCCACAAGTATCCATGATAAAAATTGATGGCATGGATGTCCCAAAGCCTGAAGAGGATTGAGATAAACATGACATGAAAATGGTAGAACTGAATGCCAAAGCCATGAACTTATTATACTATGCTTTGGATGCTTACAAGTTCAATCGAATTTCCACTTGCTCTTCTGCAAAGAAAATTTGGGATAAACTTGAAGTGACCCACGAAGGAACTTTCCATGTGAAGACTTTGAAAATTAATCTTGTTGTACATAATTATGAGTTATTTAAAATGGAACAAAATGAATCTATCTCTGCCATATTTTCTTGCTTTATAGATATTATTAATGGTTTAAAAAGTCTTTGCAGGGTCTACTCAAATACTTACTTAGTACAGAAGATCCTTAGATCACTTTAGATAAGTGGGACTCCAAAGTGACTGCCATCCGGAAGCGAAAGATCTAAATACTTCTGGATGAACTGATGGGTTCTCTCATCACACATGAACTGGCCATGCAGCATAGGATTGATGATGATAAGAAGAAGAAGAAAACAATTGCCTTTAAAGCTGCATTGGATTCAAAGAAATAAGATGAGGAATCAGAAGATGACTGCGCTCCTCCAAAGATTACTTAGAAGATGAAGACATCGCAATGGTCATGAGAAGATTTAGAAGATTTATGGGAAAGAAAAAGAAAGGTATTATAGAAAATCTCATAAGAAAGGGGAGTATAGCAAGGACAAGGACAAAGGAAAAGTAAAAGAAAATGATCAAATGCTGATCTACTATGAGTGTAAGAAACCTGGGCACATCCATCTTGAATGTCCTCTTCTAAAGAAAACCTTCAAGAAGAAGAAAAAGAAGGTGATTATTGTTACTTGGAGCGACAGCGAGGAATCGACTTCAATTGAAGAAGAAGATACCACAAAAACTGCTAACTTGTCTTATGGGTCGCGAAGATGAGGTATTGTCCCTCGAACCTCAAATTGAATTCATCTTTGATGAATTAAATTCTATATTTCATGACTTATTATCTAAATTTAAAAAGGCTAGAGTAAAGATTAGAGCTTTAAAGAATATCAATGACTCTTTATAAAAGGAGAAAGAAGAGATTTCAGAAAAGAACAATTTATTGCATAAAAAGTTAAGTATCTTTTCTGAAAATAACAAGGTTTTAAAAATTGAGAAAAATATATATCTTAACAAAAACAAAGCCTTGACTGATAAAAATAATGATTTAAAAAAGGAGGTTGAAAAGCTCAAGCCTTTAGTTAAAAAAATTACTTTATCTTCAAACAAACTTGAGTTAATTTTAAAAGATCAAAGAATTTCTAAAAATAAAGCTGGAATTGGCTTCAATTCTTCTAATTCAAATAGAATTTCAGCTAATACCTTTGTGACTTCAAAAGCTTATGTTCCAAAATCTATATCTCAAAAAGCTTTTGCAACAAATAATTTTGCATCCACTTCTAAGCTATAATGTGTGTACCTAAGATTTTAAATAGAAAATCTTTTATGCCAAAAGGTATTGCATCTACATCTTATGCTCTACATTTAGAACTATAAAATTTACATTTTTTCAGAATTCTATAATTGTTTGTTATTCATGTAAAGGGTTAGGACATAAGGCCTTTCAATGCAATATTATTAGAAATGTTAAAAATCAAGTAAGAAAGATTTTGGTTTCCAAAGGAACGACCTCTACTAACTAGCAAGGATCTAAGTTAGCTTGGGTACCTAAAAGAACTTGTTGATTGTTTTGCAAGAATGTTTTGCAGCCTAGAAATTAAAGAAAGGATGGTATCTAGACAGCAGCTACTCAAGACATATGATGGGTGACCAAGATCAATTCATCATCCTAGAGATGAAAGAAAGAGGTATGGTTACTTTTGGAGATAATAGCATGGGAAAAATAATTAGAATCGGTAAGATCAAAATAACCCCCGTACTTTTATTAAAAATGTATTGCTAGTAGACAAATTGAAGCATAATTTGTTAAGTATTAGTCAATTATGTGTAAAGGCTTCAAGGTTGTCTTTGAATCATCTATGTGTATTGTAACAAACTCTCTTGATTCTAGCAACAAATTCATTGAACATAGACTTGAAAATATTTATGTGGTGGATCTTAATGATCTAGCCATGTCTAGTAATTCCAGTTTAGTAGCAATAAATGCTAAGACCAAGGAGTCCTATTTGCTTTGGCATAGATGATTAGGTCATGCTAGTATGCATACTTTTGCCAAGTTAATTTTTAAAAATCTAGTAAGAGACATGCCTAAGTTTAAAATAGATTTTAATCATGTTTGCGATGCATGTCATCAAATGAGTGAATAAACTAGGAGGAATTTTAAATCCAAAAATATGATTTCAATTTCTAAACCCCTTGAGCTACTTCACATGGACTTATTTGGACCAACCAAGACTACAAGCCTAAGTTGTATGAAATATGCTCTTGTGATAGTAGATGATTTTTTAAAATTTACTTGGCTCTTGGGTCTTGTTTATTGCTCATAAAGATGAAACATTTAAAGTTTTTTGAAAATTTCACAAAAAAGTATCAAATCAGAAAAATCTTTCAATATTTTCTATTAGAAGTGATAATGGCATGGAATTTGAAAATCAATTTTTCGATGATTATTATACAGAAAATGGCATTGATCATAACTTCTCGGCTCCTAGAACACCACAACAAAATGGTGTTGTAAAAAGGAAAAATAGGACTTTAGAAGAAATGGCCCAAACAATGCTATGTGAAGGCAATCTTCTAAGGTACTTTTGGACAGAAGTAGTGAACACTACTTGTTATATTTTAAACTGTGTTTTAATTCATCCAATTTTAAAGAAAACTTCTTATGACCTTTGGAATGAAAAGAAACCTAATATCCATTACTTTCATGTTTTTGGCTGTAAATGCTTTGTGCTGAATAATGGTAAGGATAATCTAGGAAAATTTGATGCTAAGTCTGATGAAGCAATTTTTCTAGGTTATTCATTCTATAGCAAAGCATATAGAATATTTTAATAAAAGAACTCTAACTATAGAAGAGTCAATGCATGTTATTTTTGATAAAACTAACCTCTCACCTTCAAAGAAAGAAGAGTTTATAGATAATGATGCAGGTACACTTCAAAAGTAGATGGAAGATATGAGCATACAAGAAAGACCATTGAAGAAGGAGAAGAAATGGTAAGTAAGGATCATGTTGATCTACCAAGGGAATGGAAGTATGTTACTTCTTATTCAAGAGACTTAATTATTTGTGATCCTTTACAAGGAGTTAGGACTAGATCATCACATAGAGATACACATGATTACCTAGTCTTTGTCTCATAAATAGAACCCCATAACTTAGAAGAAGCTGAAAATGATCCAAACTGGATGATGGCCATGCATGAAGAACTAAACCAATTTGAAAGAAATAAGGTATAGACCTTAGTTGATAGACCATCAGACTATCCCATCATAGAAATTAAATGGGTCTATAGAAATAAGTTAGATGAACAAGGCAGTATAGTTAGAAACAAAGCAAGGTTAGTAGCTAAAGGATATAACAAGAGAAAGGAATAGATTTTGATGAAACCTATGCACCCGTAACAAGACTAGAAGCCATTAGATTACTTCTTGCATTTGCTTGCTACATGAATTTCAAACTATTCTAAATGGATGTGAAAAGTGCTTTTTTAAATGGTTTTATTTCCAAACATGTTTTTGTAGAACAATCGCCAGGTTTTGAAAACCATACTTTTTGAAATCATGTTTTTAAACTCAATAAAGCACTGTATGGAAATAAGCACGTAGAGCCTGGTATGATAGACTTAGCACTTTCATGATTGAAAATAATTTTATAAGAGAAAATATTGATAAAACTCTTTTCATCAAAAAGAAAAATAATGATATATTAGTTGTACAAATTTATGTTGATGACATTATATTTGGTGCAACTAATGAAAGTCTTTGTAGAAAATTTGCTAAGTTGATGCAGGGTAAATTTGAAATGAGTCTAATGGGTGAACTGAACTACTTCCTTGGACTTCAAATAAAACAATCAAAGGAAGTGATCTTCATAAACTAAGTCAAATACATCAAAGAGATTATCAAGAAGGTATGGAGTCAAGCAAACAAATGAGCACACCCATAAGTCCTACATGTAGATTGGATAAAGATGAAGATGGCCACAACATTGATCAAAAGCTCTATCGAGGTATGATTGGATCATTGTTGTACTTAACTACTAGTAGCCTGATATTTTGTTTAGCATATGAGTATGTGCTAGATTCCAATCTAATCCTAAAGAATCATATATGCTTGCTGTTAAAAAATTATAAGATATCTAAAAGGAACAAGTATTCTAGGTCTATGGTTTTCAAAGCATTCTTCATTAAATTAAATTGGATTTTTGGATGTTGATTATGCTGGTTGTAAAATTGATAGAAAAAGCACTAGTAGCACATGCCAATTTCTAGGGTTGAATTTAATTTCATGGCACTGTAAGAAACAAAACTCGGTAGCACTATCTATTGCTAAGGCAAAGTATGTTACTGCAGGGAGTTGTTGTGCACAAGCGTTATGGATTAAACAATGACTAAAAGACTTTGGTATTATATAATCTAAAATTTCTATCAAATGTGATAACACAAGTGCTATAAATTTGATAAAAAATCCAATTCAGCATTCAAGAACTAAGCACATAGAGATTAGGTACCATTTTATAAGAGATCATGTTTTAAATGGTGAAATTGAATTAGAATTTATTCCAACTGAAAACTAACTTACTAACATTTTCACTAAACTACTTAATCAAGATAGATTTGAAATGATTAGAGGAGAATTAGATTTATGTGACCCTTTTTTAGAAATTTTTTTAACCTAATATCTTCAAGATTAAGAAAAAATTATCTAGAAAACCTCCTACATCAAACCAAGATCTTCGACAATCTCTCCTTATGATTTTCTAGATTTAATTTTCATTTTTGAACCTTTTTGACTCTTGTGGAGAGTTCCTGTTCGAGTCGACTCGAGCTACAGTGCTCAAGTCGAGTCGACTCAAATTTCTGTTTTGTTCTATAGAACTCTGCTCGAGCTGACTCGAGCAAATTAGGACTTGCCTAGTCGACTCGGATGTCGGGCAAGCTATTTTTTAAAAGATCCGAAGGACTTTTTCTTATTGTTTATGCTTTTTGCTCTTGCTCAAAACCCATGTTTCCCACTCGAACTTCACTTCCATTCTTCCAAAACCTACCTTTTCAAGCTTCGATTCTTGCATTCTTCCTAAGTGTGTGCAATGGCTCCAAAAATGGCCATCGGGAAGAGATCTAAATGGTCCGAGCCCAATGTAGAAAGAGAAAAAGAAGGACAAAGCATTGGCAAGAAGAGCTGACTCGATCAATCGAAAGGGAAGAGCAAATAGAATAACAAATTGCAGTTCCCTCTTCTCCGAGACAACCAGTTTCAATGTCCAATCGACCAGTGACAAGCGGGAGAAGAATCATCTTCACATTCCTAAAAGAATTGGGGCTACAAATTGGGGATCTAATTGAAGATCAAGGCTGGAGCTTCTTTTGCTCACTGAATGTGTGGCACCTATCCGAATCTGGTAAGAACTTTGTATGAAAATTTGAGATTAGAAGAATAGCATGTTGAGTCTACAGTTAAAGGAAAGAGGATTATTGTGATAGAAGAAAGACTTAGTAACCTACTAGAGATGCCGAACGAGGGCTTGAAACACTTGGTTCTAAAAGACAAAGAAAAAACCCTCCGAACAATTTTAAACAAAGAGGATGTGAATGGTATTGGTAATGTAATGGCCTATACATTGCCCCTTGAGATGAGATTGTTGCATAATTTTATCAACATGATCTTTCTCCCAAGAACTGGAAGATTTGATTGGGTAAGTGAAAAGGATCTTAGTTTTATGGGACATGTAATTGAGGAGGAGGCCCTCAACTTACCTCACATCATGCTTTTGCACATAAAAGAAGCTGTCAGGAAGGTAAAGGTCTGTTTGCCTTATGGTATGGTTCTTACCCTATTTCTCCAGGCCTCCAGAGTAAACCTTGATGGTGAAGATGGTAGGCCCCTTCACCATACTGACACCTGTACCTCCAAATCCTAGCAACGAATGAGATATCAACTAACTGAAGGAACATAGAGGAAAAAGGGAACAAATGTGGGAGCTATAGAATCTTCCAGCAGCGATGATGATGATGATGATGATGAGCAGCTACCCAGGGAGATTATCACTAATACTATTTGCTCCTTCCACCCTTAAGGAAACTGCTACCACTGCTACTACCTCTGCTGCTGATGAGCTTGCTACTAAGCCCAATGCTTTTAATACTGTGGAGACCGAGCATACAAAGTGTGGGAATCCCAGGATCTCTCCATCACCAGCTTCTCCACCAGCACCTTCTGATCAGGGATCATTTGTTGATTCATCAAGAGTTTTAGTGTCTCAAGACTTTATTGTAGATCATATGAGATCACTCACTGAGACCCTAACCAGCTTTATGAGTTCGATGTTTAGTGAGCTTTGCCAGATAGTCGATAGCAGACTTGATGAGATCAGTGGTAAGGTTAGACAGTTATGCTCCAGAGTCGACATCATTGAGTCTACCAGACCTACACCATAGATTGACATTCAGCCTTTATCTAATTTTCTCAGGGCAGCTACTGAAGATATTAAAAAATCTATTGACCAAAGCATAGAAGAATTCAAAGCTAAACTAAGAAAGATGAGATTCAAAATGGGGTCACTAGAGGCTACAAGAAAAATGGAAGATGACTACAGAAAAGGGATTGGCATTTTGAGATCAGAGTTTGGGAGAATTAGAGGTTTTGAAGAGGCATTTGGAAATGCCCAAGCAAGTGAACTGGTTGCACTTAACACTGGGATAAAAAAGATGGAAGAAGAGCTTAGTTCTATCTGGGTGAACCTTACAGAGCTCACTACTACTATTATAGCTTCTATTGCTTCTAGACAGTCTTAGCCTGCACCACCTCCTAGTCAGCCTACTCAGCCTACACCACACCCTAGGCAGCCTGCACCACATCTTAGATGTAAGGCTTCTCAGCCATCTTTTATTGATCCTATCTCTTCCATGCCATCACCTGGACCATCAACTAGCACTAGCGCAAAGATTAAAGTAGAACCAGTACACCCTATTATAGAATTGCCTAGTGATAATGAGTAGATAATTGATTGTATCTTTGCTTTCAATCTTTTGTAATTTGTATTGAAAATTTTGTGAATGAAATGAAAGCTTCTTTATCTTACTCAATGTGTTTGTGTTTGCGCAATACTTTGCAATAATATATTTATTGTGATGATTTTGGATTATCAAATCTGTTTAAAAATCAAATTATCTCGAACAATGTTTTCAATCTTTTCATTCTATTTCAAAAACTAGCCTTGTGTACTTAACAAAGGGGGGGATTGATTTCAACTGATTACCTTTTCGATTATTGATAAAAAGGGGGAGTATGTATAATTGTGCAGGAAAAATATATAAATAAGGGGGAGAATGATACAAATATTGTATCTTGCTTATTTATATTTGCTCCGATAGACTTGCAATTTGCTCTGACATAATTGACAATTATTTACAATGATACTTATTGATTCCTTGTTGGTCAAAAGCTCTGATATGTAATGTTTTTCAAAGAGCTCTGATACTTTATCTATATGCAAGCTTTGATACTCTAATACATTTTATACATATAAGAGCTCTAATACATGTATAATTTTTTTTCAATATAAAAGCTCTGATACATGTTAATATTTAACTTCAAATATACTCATCCATATAATTGTAAAGTTTTTCCATGTCCAGTATTTTGTCATCATCAAAAAGGGGGAGATTGTTGACCCCTTGAATGATTTTGATGATAGCAAAATATTGAAACATGCATTTATTTTACTAACAACTCTCCAAGTGCTTCACAAGTTTTTGTATGATGATTTTATTGCTCAATTAAAACTCCTACAATCGAGTTTTGTCATGAGTTGTGTTGTAAGTATGTCATGTAAAGAAGAGCCCAAAAAAAAAGTAAAGTAAAAATCATGAAAATGGGTTACTTCTAAGTGTGTTTCGAGCTTAAAATTTCTTAGAAATTGTTATTAGAATAGTTGGAGAGTTTCTTGAATGTTTTAAGTCTTGCTAGATGAATTCTAGAGAAGAACTAAGAATTTAATGTAAAACTCATCCGAGCTGACTCGAGTAAAGGAAGCTGACTCTTGTTCATGGCATGCATGAAGGTTTCTGGCATGCAGATATCCGAGTCGACTCAGAGGAACCCAAGCCGACTCGTCTAGAGTAACATTTTCTGAATCAAACAGGTGAGCCGACCCGAAGGAAGTCCGAGACGACTCTATCATTTTGCCAGACATCCGAGTCGACTCTTTAAAAGTTTGAGCTGACTACTCCAGAGTCTAGAAAGAACGGTTCTGAGATAATAGCTGGCGAGCCGACTCTAATGAGAAGAGCTGACTCTTCTAAAGGGCAGTATTGAAGACCTGTGAATCCGAGCCGACTCGAACTTAGGCGAGCCAACTCTTCCAGAGTAAGGAATTAGAACACTATGTAACTGAGCCGACCCAAATGAAACGAGGTCACTCAACCAAAACTTCTCTAAGGATCCGAGCCAACTCGAGGGATCCGAGCCGACTCAAAGGTCGATTCGAGGTAGGTAACGGCTTGTTCTAGAACACCATTTTTGAATTTAAAAAGTTCTCCAATGGTCAAATGTCACATTCCAATGGTCTACAATGACTAAAATCACCTGAGAAGAATACAATACTCTATAAATGAAAGATTAAGATAACTTTTGAATAGAGAATGCTTAGTTGAACAATTATTGAGCTTGTGAGTAAGAGAGTATTCAAGTCAGTCTTCAAGTCTTCACCAGCTCTCATCTGAAGCTTGAAGCATACTTTGAAGAAGTTGAAGAAGCCTTTGAAGTGAATTGAAGTGCTGTAAAGAGGGCTTCTCTCAAGCTACATAGGCAACCATCAGACAACATCTGTTTGTCATTTTGTTACTTGTTCTTTCAATTCATTTTCTAAATTGTTGGGTTATTGGTGAGCTCGGTTTAAAAACCAAATAGGTTCTTGGTTAGCCTGTGTAAAACCAAGTGTTGGGTTCTTGGTGATCCTGCTAAAACCAAGTGTTGGGTTTCTTTGGTGAGCCCGGTTTAAAACCAAAGGGTGTTGGGTTCTTGGTGATCATGCTAAAACCAAGTATTGGGTTTCTTTGATGAGCCTGGTTTAAAACCAAAGGATGTTGGGTTTGGATTGTGATCCCGATAAAACAATCCTACTATATTCTTGTTAGAATATAGTGGAAATCCCAAGTGATATCTTGGGTAGTGGATATAGGAGCTGGGGTGCTCCGAACCACTATAAACCGTAGTGTTTGCATTATGATTTTTCTCCTTGCTTCTGCTTCTGCCTTAATTATCTAAATCATAGCACCTAATACTTTAAAGAAGTTTTTAAAGAGCACATATTTGTTAAATTTTTTAAATTTTCAATTCACTCTCCTCTTGGGAAAGCAACCTGGGAAACATCAAGACCCCTGAATTGCTAGATCCTTTCAGGTCTTTCTTCAGAACAGAGATGGACCTTCTTCTTCTACTCTAAGATCTAGAACCCTATATAGCCTTTCTCCTCTTCTATAGGAAATAATTACCATAAATATTTAAAACCTATTTCTAATTTTTCTTATCTATAAACTAGTCCCTCTCGACTTTCTTTTGATATATAAACATATATGGTGTAGAAGATAAATAATAAAAAACAAGAGAAACAAAAGTGGCGACAAATCTTATTTTGCATTGCCTTTCTTACATCCCTTCTTAAAGTCTACTCTAAAACCCCTCTTCATGCCATCTAAAAGTTTAGATAAATTGTATTCTAATCTGATTTGAATAACATTCAAATCAATAAGAGTCTGGTAAAATTTGGAAGGAGAGAGAGTCCCACATAAAGATGAGAGGTGCCACTTGGTGCTTCCCTCTTCTCATCGCGTGCACCAAGAGGAGGCACACATTTCCGTGCCCTTCTTTTAGTTTTTGCATGAGTAAAGGCGAGGGACACCCAGTCAACTAGGTCTTCTAGCTACTAGTCTAGTTTGACTCAATTTTTGATTAATTTTAAAACCATTTCATATCTAAATTGAACCAAATTCAAAAAGGCTATTGACCAAGTCAACTTGATCAACAATTCAATTCAAACTTGAATAATGAATCCAATTAGCTTTAAATTAAGTTAATAATTATTAAATCTGATTTAATTAAGTCATATAATAGAATCAAAAATTATTACAACATTCATAAATAGGTCTATCATGCTAAAATTAGCAAGTGCTAAAATCAATAGGTACCAAAATTAGCCATGCCAAAATTGACAAGTACCAAAATTAGTAGGTACTAACTATATAACTCTTATATAGATCTATGCTTAGGTCAGGTCAAACTTCTTTTGTGTGAGACCCCTCAGATTCTATTCTATCTAGTAATGAGATATATCATGATCTTTATCATAGTATCATCGAAACTTTTTAATGAAATGAAATAATTTCAGTTCAACCCTAACTTTGATCATTATCCGCAAATGATCCTAGTGAGCTCTCACAATCTATAATGATAACTAGCAATATGTAGCGACAATCTAGTAGAATAGAAATGAACCTTTAGATGTAGTACCATATGATCAAATTCCTCTGTCAAAACTCTTGACATGATACAGGTCTTGGAAACTCATCAAACTCTAAGCATCCATCATATGTTAGACTTAATTAGATTGAGATTAATTATGATTTTCTTGAAAATTCCTTTTCAATATCATACTATTATGGCCATAGATTAGGACTCAACCTATTAGGTCATATACGACTATACCTTAATTACTAAGGCTGATGGATCCCTTATAAGTGTACTCCCTACTCATATAGTAAAGCTACTATAGCCAATGAACACCACAAGGTTCTAAATGGCTAGGGACCATGTTCATATACTATCAAACCATAGCAATCTTATTGTGAGTAGTCGAGATATTACTAGTTAAGGAATTACTCACACAACTATAGTATTTGAGAAGTCACCAATGTGTGAGTAGACATCCATTGACTTCTTGGACTTGATCACACTCAGTGCTATTGTTCTCTAATAACATCGATTTGAGGGTGGTAGGATTTGGAAAATTTAAGCTTGGTTCCTAATAGGTGCCAAAGGATTTTCCAAAAAATACTGGTGAAATGGACATCCCTATCAGACATTATGGTCTTAGGAAAGCCATGTAACCTAACCCCTTATCAAGAAAGAGCTTGGCTACTTTAAAGGCATCAAAGGTCTGAGAGTAAGGTATAAAATGGGCAATTTTTTAGAACCTATCGACCACTACATAGATGGAGTCATGTTTCCTTAGGGTCTTAGGTAGTCCTAATACAAAGTCTATGGTTAGGTCTTGCCATGGGTGATCTGGTATATGTAAAGGGGTGTATAAACCAGTGTTTTGCTTCTACTGTTTGGTAACAGCACAAGTTCGACATCTGGACACAATGTGGACAACATCCCTCCTTAAGGTTGGCCAAAAAACTGGTCTTCTACAGCTAAGATAGTCTTGACTCTTCCAAAATGACCAGCTAGATCTCCTGCAAGGGTTTCCCAAACTAAAAATTCTCTAAGTGAGGTTCTGGGAATACACAGTCTATTTTCTTTAAAAAGGTAACCATCCTGAAATGTGTACTCACTATGCGAACTGAATGGTCTAAGTTTAACAAATTGGAAAATTTTACTAAAGTCAGGGTAGGACTCATACTCATCTTTCAATTGGTCAAACCCTATAACTTCAGTCCTAACAGTTCTTAGAAGCAAGGCACGATGGCTAAGGGCATCATAACCTTATTTTCAGTTCCAGCTCTATGTTTTAGCACAAAGGTATAGGCTTGGATGTATTCTATCCATTTGGCATGCCTAGGGTTCAACTTTTTCTGTGAGTTTAGGAATTGGAGTGCTTCATGGTCAGAGTAAAGGACAAACTCTTGGGATAGTAGAAAATGTCTCCAGTATCTAAGTGCTTGTACTACTACATAGAATTCCTTGTCATAGGAAAGTATTTTAGTTTAGCCTCATTGAGTTTTTCATTGAAGAAGGCTACTGGGTAATTCTCTTGGCTCAAAACTCCTCCTATGCCTACTCCCGAAGCATCACAAGCTACCTCAAAATTTTTAAAAGAATTAGATAACCTCGGGATAGGTGCTTGTGTCATCTTATCTTTAATCTCTAGGAAGGCTTTATCAGTAGCTTTGGTCCATTCAAAATTTTCCTTCCTAATATAGTCAGTTATGGGTGCTACAATGGTATTGAATACCCAGATAAATCTTTGATAGAAGGTGGCTAGACCATGGAAACTACATACATCATGAATGCTAGTGGGTACTGGCCACTCTACTATGGACCTAACTTTCTCAGGGTCTACTGAGACTCCCTCGAGGGTGACTATGAATCCTAGGAAGATGACTCTATCCGTCATAAAATCATACTTCTTCAAGTTGGCATAGAGGTTCTCCTTCCTAAGGGTTTGGCAAACTTGCCTGAGGTGGTTCAGGTGGTCTTCCTTAGTCCTACTATAGACAAGATGTCATCAAAGTAAACAATGATAAATTTTTTGATGAACACACGTAGGACTTGGGTCATGATTCTCATAAAGGTGCTAGGGGCATTGGACAAACTGAAAGGCATCACTACCCATTCATACAGACCATCCTTGGTTTTAAATACAATTTTTCATTCATTCCCATGTTTGATCCTAACCTGATGATAGATGCTCTTAAGGTCAATCTTTGAAAAGATGGTTGCACCGGCCATCATATCTAACATATCATCCAATCGGGGGATGGGAAACCTATATTTTATAGTAATTTTGTTTATGACATGACTGTCAATACACATTCTCCACGTGCCATCTTTCTTAGGGGTTAATAGGGCTGGTAAAGCACATGGACTTAAGCTCTCCCTAATAAACCCTTTTTTTAAGAAGTTCTCCTACATGCTTCTGTAGCTCTAGATATTTAGTTGGGTTCATCCTATAGTGGGCAGGTTGGGTAGGGTGGCTCCTGGGACTAAGTCTATCGCATGCTGAACGTCCCTTAGTTATGGTAACTGGTCAGGTAAATCTTCAGGAAATTCATCCTCAAACTCACTTAAGATTTCCTTAACCTCCTGAGGGTGTTCTTTATTAATTAGGTCAGGTACTTCCTTAGCATCTAACATCCAAATAGTGTAACCCTTAGAAATCTCTTTTTATAGCTCCTTAGCAGTAATCAAATTAACTCTAGATTTCTTCTCTTTAAGTGAAGTAGATCCCCTCTTAACATTGTCCTTAGGTGGGGCTGGGTGAATCAAAATATTCTTCCCATGAAAATTGAATGAGTAGGAATTCGATCGACTGTATAGGGTAGCGTCATGGTCAAATAGCCAAGGTCTGCCTAAGATAATGCTACTCACTCCCATGGGTATGATGTCGCACCACATTTTTTCCTGATAAGATTGTAGCTAAATCTAGACTGGGCATCGAAACTTGATGGGGATGGAGGTTGAGTCTATCTATGAAACCTTATAGGGACTAGGATGGGGAACTAGGGTCAAGCCTATGGTTATAATTGCCTTGGCTGAGATAGCATTCATGCAGCTCCCATAATTGATAATGATTTTGCATACCTAATCCCCTAATTTCATAAAAGTCTATAGGATGTTGGTCCTGCGCCAGTCCTCTTGTGTCTTAGTTTAGGCTAGGATGCACCTAACTATCCCTAATAGGTTAGATTGCTCATCTTCCTCCACATCACCTTCATAAGCATCTATCAGGTTGTCCTCAGCTTTATAGATTTCCTCTCCTAATTCAACTGTGGGTTCAAGCTCTTCCTCCTCAAGTTTCCTTATATGTAAGGATCTGGTTGGGCATTGGCTAGCATAATGACTTACCTTATGACATTTAAAACAGGCATTGGGGTCGGGACCTGGGTTCCTCTGGGTTTTAGGTTCCTTATCCTTGTCTTCCCTACTGGTTTAGTGGGGTACTAGGGCTGGGTCGGGCTGGGCTAAGGTTGGGCTAGGCTTGGTTAGGGATGGGCTAGGCTTGGTTAGGGTTGGGCTGGTATAGGTAGGCTTGGCTAGGTTTAGGTCATGGGTATGGGGCACTAGGCCTAATGGGCTCAGGTCGACGGGTTGTGGGTGCCTTCGGAACCTCTCATAGTTCTTCGTTATCAGGTAGGCTTGCTCAAGATTACCGACATGCCTTAAAAACAGCTCTGTCTGGATGTCCTTGTAGAGACAGGCTCTAAAACATGATAGGACCATAGAATCAGCCTCTTGTATGTTACACCTTATGGCATACTCATCAAATTTGGTGATGTATTTTGACATAGATCTATTCCCTTGACTTAATCTTTGCCAATGGTGTAGGAGTCTCTGCTGGTAGGATGCAGGAAGGTATTTTTCCCTAAGTTTCCTATTCTTGCTTGCTAGGTATTTATGGGAAGGTCATCTTGTTATGTGATTTGGCACTCTATATAGCTTAACCTGACAGACTAACCTTAATTTGGCCAATTTACACTTCCTTTCCTCACTCATTTCATACCAGTTAAAGAATTGTTCCATCTCTCCTTTCCAATCTATGTAGGTCTTGGGATCTAAGGTGCCATCGAATATAGGTGCATCTACCTTGATGTTTGTAATGATCCTTTCATCATGGTCCAAGAATTCCTGATTGGGCCTCCTAGGCTGGGGCTCCTGAAAGGGGTCAGGGTGTGGGGCTCTCCTTGGGTTGGGCTCTATAAATGGGCCATGGGGTCAGCCTCTCCTATGGTTTGGAGGTGTGGAATGGGGTGAACTCAAGCTCAGGTTCAGTGTTGGACTCTGGGGTTCTCTCTACATTTTCTAAATGGTCTTCTATGTGGGTAAACCGATTAATCATTTGGGTACTGGTCTGGGTCAATTGGTCAAACCTATGGTTTATATGGGCAAACTGATCAGTAATGGCCCTCAGTTGAACACCAAAATCATTGTCCATGGTTAAGCTAGGTTGTTGGGGTTTAGACTGATGATACTGGACTCCTGACCTAGTTGTCATGCACTCAATCAAACACATGATGGCAATCAAGCACACAAGGGTTAACACATTTTAGAGTTTGCTAGACCTAGAGCCAAAGTTGAATGGGTCAACTCAACTTACACCCATCTCAACAACTAATCCTTCCACTAGCCAGGTAAGAGGTGGGGTGGTGGGAGGCTCCCCCTGCAAGTCACGGGGTCCTAGTTAAAAACCATTAGTCCACTTAGGGTGTTTGTCTCTGGACCTCTAGCTTTAGACACCTGTTTTCAGTAATAGTTGGAGGATTGTGTGTACTAGTGTAACCACAAAACTCGGACCCGACCTGTTGGTGTTCCTAAATCAATTAGGTTGATAGTTGATTTTATTAGCCTTGGGTCGAATGCAGGTTAGTTGTTTTGGACCTAGGACAGGTGATAAAATCCTGCCCTGATCTGACAGAGGAGAGTGCTCTTAAGATTGAGTTAATGCGAATGATGAACACATGATGAAACCTGATGCAATATAAAATAAGAAAACAAAGAATAAAATTTTTTTTTTGTCTTTTTATGACATGACTGACTTAAATTTAAGTTGGTTAAGTGATCAGTCAAAGTTGGCTTGGGTTGGGTGGGGTTTGGTTGTTGATTAAGTTTAGTCAAGTCAGGCATGTAGAATTAGCAGAAATTAAAATTTTTTTATTATATTTTGATGCAAATCATAGCACAGATTTTAGAGTAGAAAAATTCTAAAATTTTGGAAAATAGAGGGTTACGTGTGAGGATGATTCCTACCAAATTTCATGCAAAAAAAAAATAGTTTGATGATGCAAAACCTAGGTTTTCTAACTAGCTACAGAAAAAAATAGATTTTTGGTTAGAGTTTTTGTTTTACTAATTTTTTATTTTTTCATATTCTGTAAAATCTAAGAAAAATAGCAGTAAAATAGAGGACGACTCAGATAGGAATCAGTGCAAAAATCACCAAAAATAGTATGCCTAAGATGGAGAAATAGACCTAATCTTGGACCCATAGTGTAGAAGATAGGACGCAAATTTTTCTTTTTTTGTGGTTTTGTGTTTTGTGGAAGATGCAACTGCCCTAAAATGTGCCCTGATACCAAATTGATATAGGGTGCAGTGGAAAGGGGATAATCATGCATACAAATAGTAACTAATAATTTTTATTAATTTTAGATTTTACATTTGATGGCTAAGTTCTCGAGAAAGAGGAAAAGAACTATCATTGAGAAGATGTAAGGACCAACTACACTACCTGCATATAAGATTATGCAAAGAAATAAAGACTAGGATTACAAGGGTTGAGAAACCACTCAGTTAGGATAGTATTACCTTCAGCAAATTAGAACTATGAGTAGGGTTTGGTTTCGTAGCTGACAATGATGAGATCTTGATCGAAGACGGGGTCAATCTACACTCCTAGATCGGTGCCTGGATGAACGAGTCTCTTTCCCGCAGATCAGTTAGCTTTTCATCAGCTGATCTCGAAGGCAAAGAAGACCTCCCCCTTGGGAAGTTTTACCAGATGGATCCTACACACGTTAGGGGTTAGGGTCACAGAATATAAGAAAAATAAGTAAATAGAAGAAAGATGATTGGAGCGTGGAGGGAAGCTTCAGGTGGCTGGCGGCCAGTTGAAGAAGGGGATGACTGGCTTGGATGAAGGTTGGCATCCTTGGGCTTCAGCTAGAAGGTGGGATGGCTAGGGTTTCATGGATGGGGGAAGGAAGGTTGGTGGCTAGGGTTTGCACACAAAAAAATTAAAACAGGTCTTACACCCACTCCAATCTGGAGGACCAATTTGATAGAATAACTTTAGATTGTATTCATGAAAAAAGAGATGATTATAAGAGGGGGATGGGTAGGGTATTTATAGGCTCACCCAGGTCACCCAGGTCTCTCTCCTTATCAAAATAGGAGTACAAGTCTTTATCAAAGTGGAATACAAAATTAAATCAAACTAGAAGACTAATCTCCTTGTAGAAGTGGGCTGGCTGACTCTTTCTTGAACTATATGGCTCCCCTTGGGCTTGGGCTAGCTGGGGCACCTTCACTGGATGGGGCTTGGGCTGGGGCACCAGATCATGAAAGGGCTTGGGAGGGCACCAGCTCTAGATGGGCCAAGGCAAGGGTGCCAAGGCCTTGGGCGCCAAAAGCTGGGGTGCCAAAACCTGGGGTGCCATGGGCTAGGGGGGCGCTGGAATCCTGTGGACCTGGGGTGTCATTCTCCAGGGTTTGGGGTGGCATGAAAACGAGCCCGGATACTATGCTGATGTCTTGAATGCAGGTCCAATGTCCACCTCTTGAACATAACTTGAAAGTTACATGACTCTTATGACTTGAGAGTTACAAGACTCATGTGACTGAACAGAAACTGGGTGGACTTCTTGACTGGACTAACATAACTGAACTCACATAAGAGGACTCAATTTATTGATGAACAGGACTTGGTTCACATTAATACAAGTGACACAGTCTAAAGGACTACACTACAGGACTTATAAGAGGACTTAAGAAAACCACATCGGGACCAGTAATCGTTTCCTGACCCTGGTGCCCGCACAATAATAAATATACAATTGATTTCCTTGGCCAATTCCCTAATGTGTGTGACCCTTTGAGTTCCACATCTAGCTAGTAGCAGGTCTAGGTCCAAGACAATTCGATCCAATCAAACATGATTGACCTAATTAGATCAAATAGAGCTGACCTAAGTTGCCAATTCGAACCAACATCCAAATTGACTCATGAATCTAATTGAATTGATCCATGAAAATCTACAAGACATGATTGACATCTAGCAACATGTCATGCCTACTCGGTAGATGAGAAATTTAGTTGAAGTTACCAAAATATCCTTTAGTGAAAAGTTACAATGCAATTCAATCCTTCGATCTCCCTTTATCCCAATTAAGTGATGAGCATGGATAAATGTCAAACCCTAGTACTTAATCCTTTCAAATCTTAATTCGATAATGAAGACTCAGTCGAGGAAAGATTAGAATCCCTATTGATGGGGTCATCGACCTGCACAATTCTTGGAGCAGCACGGATCTCAGAGTAGCATGGATCCTGGAGCAGCATGGATTTGGTGCAAATAAATTTAAATTCAAAGATTATATATTTAGGATTTATCTTTATTTTGAAATTTATTAGTTGGTTAGGATTTCGATATCTAGTTGTTAGGATTGAGATATGGATAGGCCTTATCTTGTATTTGAATTTGAACCATCCTTATCTTTGTATCTTGTAATCAAATTCAAATGAGGGTTGGAAAGGTTTATAAATACCACCCTCATTGCTTTGTAAAAAATTGGTTAATGAAGATGAGTTTTTAGGGAAGAGTGATTCTTCGTCTGCCTCCACAAAGGAGTGGGTGCGAGGCCTGTCTTGCCTTCGCCTTCGAGGGTATGAGACCCTATGCCTTTGCTTTCAAGCATCGAGGGGTGTGAGGCCCTATTTATCCCCTTCCCCATCAAGTCCCCTCTATGGTCTTAGAGTTTTTTCTTCATGGCCCCAGGTAGTGACTTGGGTGGGATGCCCTATGCTCCGCATGTAGTGAGATGGGTAGGATGCCCTAGGCTACATGTAGTTGGGTGGGTGAGATGCCTTAGAGGTGAGTGGTCTATCCATGAATGTAAGTCCCAAGTCCGTAGAGTGTCCAATTTTCCTACCCTTCATCTCCATTGTTCCTTCGCCACCCCGTAGAAAAAAAAAAAAAAAAATAGTAGTACCCTAATCATCGGTGACTTCTCAGCTTGCCAACAATCCTACAACTGATCCCGTTCCCCATCACCTATCTAATCTCATCATGCTTTGATCAAAGACTTCCTAAGTTATTATTCGAAGAGATCACACGGGATAACTCTTCTCTTACTAGGAATGATCGATTCCTTGTTGACCTACTCATTACCTTCATACACAATCCACCATATCCAGAAGCACCCCGTACATGACTTAATTATCATGAATGAGCATGCACCAAAACATGGGTTCATGTGCATAAGATACTATAGTAGTCTTAGGTCTAAGGACCATATGCACAACTCCAACTAAGAGAACAATTTTTTGACAAGTAAGACTTCGATTTGATGTTCTCTTATCGAATCAGTTTAGTGGACTCATAACCTAATAAGCACCCATATCCTTGTATTAGTGTCTCTATACAAGTGGTTGTGAGACCAACTACCCTCTCCATCGAGAATACATAGGATGTGCTAGTCTTTCCGGATTCATCAAACCTCGAATCAATGATCCATCGATTAGGAACATTTTAGATTAGGGTTTATAGGAACTTAGGTCTCACAATTATGATCTCTATCATAACCCTAATTTCATTGCCCTAACCTATGCGGTTCATCATAATCTTGATAAGATGCAGTAGTATGATGAATCAAATAACTTTTATTAATAAATAATATCATACATGAACTAGAAGATCATAAAAATGCCCATATAATGACTGGCTTTTAGGATACTATTATTTCAATCTTTCACTTGCACTAAAGCCAATCGCCTTTGTATTTTACATCCATACAATCTAAGTGGCAATCAAACTACTACTTTGATAGTGCTTTAGTGAATGGGTCTGCTATCTTGTTCTTTATATCTACTCATTTGATGACCACATCTTGTCTTTTAACGAGGTAGAAGTATCTTAGGATGTGCTTGGGCTTATGATAAGACCTTGGTTCCTTAGCTTGCATAACAATTCCAGTGTTATCATAATAAAATGGCACCAGTTGTTGTATAGTAGGAACCATGCACAATTTTGTGATGAATTTTTTCATCCATATAGCTTTCTTTGCAGCTTCACTTGCAGCTATGTACTTTGCCTCAGTGACTGAGTAAGCTATAGTTGGCTGCTTTGTACTCTTCCAACTCACTGCACCACCATATAAGCTGAAGATATAACTAATATAGATTTGCTATTATCTAGATCTGATTGAAAACTAGAATCTGTATATGCTTTTAGTTTCAACTCTCATCCATTATATATTAGAAAAACATCTTTAGTCCTTTTCAGGTACTTAAGAATATTTTTCATAGCTTTCCAATGATCCTACCTTGGATCAGCTTGGAACCTGCTTACTATGCCCAAGGCATAAGCAACATCAGGCTTGGTACATAACGTGGCATACATAATTGATCCTACAGCTGAAGCATAAGGGATCAAACTCATTCTCCCTCTCTTTTGGTGTCTTAGGAGACATCTTCTTGGAGAGGTGCATGTCTTGACTCATAGGCAAGTAACCATTCTTACTTCCCTCCATGTTGAATCTCTTCAATACTAAGTCAGTGTACCCAGATTGGGATAAGGCAAGCATCCTCTTAGATCTATCTCTATATATCTTTATACCCAGTATATAGGATGCATCTCCCAAATCCTTCATGGAAAACTATTTTTGTCGGAGCAAGATCTACTCTGTGGAAACCCAAGATCAACCTTGATGCAATCATGGCAGAAAGGGAACTCATGATCAGGGAAGAGATGGGGCACGCCATCCACCCCATCATGGAGGCACACCCCCATGGGGCTGAACACGCGAGAGAGAACCAAGGAGGGGGAGAGGAGGAATGATGGCTGGGGAGAAAGGGTGCTGTATTTCTTCTCTTCAAATAATCTGTAAGACATGTATATATATCTATACAAGAATAGGTCAAAACCCTACTTAAAAAACTCCCCCTAGGCCAACTCATAGAAGTCTGAATCCTCTCAGATGAGTCAACTCATCCAGGTCACGAGTCGACTCGAACACCTGAGAGTCGACTCGTCCAGAACATCCTCCTTGCTGTTGACCTGCAGGAGTTGGCTCCTACATGACCAAGCCGACTCGATCCAACCGAGTTGACTCCTATAGAACCCAAACTGACTCTAACCCTCAAGATCTTCAAACCTAGATCTCGAGCCCGTGGAGTACCGAACTCCATCCTAGGACCAAACCCATCCTAGACATCCATAAATACATTATAAGTTCCCTAGAACACCTCCAGGAACTGCTTGGCACACCTCCAAGCACCCAGGGATCACCTCCAGCATCCCTACCATGGTGGTGGGGGCACTAGGATCTGACACAGAGTACTAGGCACTGTTTAGTTTATTAATAAGGGTTTTGATCCCTTAATAATGTGTCAAGTTTGTAATGAAGTTGAGTTGAAATGGGTCCTATAATAAATTGAGTTGTCTTAACCTCAGTCCAATCCAGTTATGTCCTTTAAGTTTAAGTCAGTCCAGTTTCATACAAGAGGATGATCACCATCCAAAGTCTTCACTAGGCCCTCCTAGAACAAAGCAAGCCCAAGCCCTTGAAGCCACACACATGAAGATTCCAGGCGCCACCATGGAATATTCTCTAATCAAAATTCAATTAGGCACTTAGGGTTTCAAGCCCACCAGGGAAGTCATGCACCAAGCCCAAGCGTCAAGCCTTCTTGGAGGCCGCTCAAAGCCCATTGGAGGCCACCCCTTGCTGCCCAAAGCCCATGCCTAATCCACTTTGGCATCCAAGACAAAGAGAAGCCCTTTTGACCAAGTCCAAGAAGGAGAGGAGTCAACTTCCAACAAGGATATCATGTTTTATTTCTACTCAAATTATGTACTCCTAGTTCTAACCAACTTTGTAATCCTTCTCCCTATAAAACTTTGTAATCCTATCCTAACAAAGAGAGGGCATGGGAACATCTATAAATACCCCACTCCTCCCCTTCTTGTAATCAACTCTTATTCATGAAATAAACTCTGGTGAATTTTTATTAGCCTGTGTGTTCTTCTTTGAAGAAAGTCTGAGTGATACTTGTGTGCCCTAATCGCTCTAAGCCCTAACTGCCCAAAGCATCCACTAATCAAGCCCTAACACACCCAAGGAAGGAAGCCCTAGCCATCCACAAGCAAGGAGTGTTCTTCCACATCCCAGTTGCCAGCTTTAGCAAACCCTGATTCTTCCGACTTTCAAACCCTAATCCGATACTATTGTTTTCTTATTTGCTTCCTAACAAACCTCTGATGCTTGCAGGATCCCCGAGGTGTTTGATGGAAATTCTTCCAGGGTCACGGGGATCATGCAGCATGCAGAATTGACTTTAAAAATAAAATTTCATAGCATGATACACTAACATTATAACATGTATAGAAAAAACAAATTCCCAGGAACCCCTTGGGCAATTACAACTAATGAATTATAAAATAAAGTCAATTAACATACCTGGATCGCTAAATCCAATCCTTTCCACGAGGCTCACAAGTGCAAGCGCTCCAACAGTGATCCACACGAGACTTGAACCAGGGAAGAATCTCTACCGGGGTTGCTTTCTTTAATAGTACTCTTAGGATAGCCTTTGGACCTTTGACCACTGTAGGACACCCTGTCCTACTGTAGGGCTCTCTAGATACTCTCCTAAGGTACTCTTGGCTTTTTAGGACAACCCTCTCCTAGGATCCCTTAGACTTATGTCCTAAAACAAAGCCTTGTCCTAAAAGATAAGACCTTGTCTTAACAAGACAAGTCTTGTCTTTAAAGAAGGAGGAAGGGAGACAACAGAAAGAGGCACTCAGATAACTCTCGAAAAAATGGACTTCTGTTTCTGATGACCAAAAATATAAAGTCTCATTTCACCGTACCCCCTTTATATAGATTCAGATGGGGTGTGAAAAGCATCCCGAGACTCCTTATCAGATATGACTCTTCATGTCTGATAAGGCTCTTCATGCTTCAAGAGAATTTGATGTTCTTTCCCTTTCCAGAGGAGTTTCCTATATGCCATTTGGCATGTACCGGTTATGAAGAATGGAAGGAGGCATCCTTTCAATCTTGAAGAGCATGGAATAGGTAGAGTTCTAAGGGCAGAAGGACTGCCTCAGAATAGTGCATGCGTAGATGAAGAGAAGCGACTCTTCATCTGCGTGCCAATATTTCTTTCTACTTTCACACTGCCCCTTCTACTTCTTTGACCGGTCAATCCTCTCCAAGAGGTGTGGGGATAAAGTGAAGAGGCACCACTTTGATGAAGCTCCCAGAGTTTCATTTGCAAAAGGACTCTTAGTCCTTCTGTGCATGCCATACTTCTCCCCGGTGCGCCAAAAGGGTGCCACTTTCCTTTCCCACTTCTCTCTCCACCCAAAGCAGCATATATTGACCAGTGAAATATATGAAATATGGGTGTCATTGGAAAGAGCATTAAATGAGCTTTCTGACCATATAATTTATTTTCAAATCAGAGGTCTGTAGCTCCTTCTGTGTCTTTTTGAAGTTAAGGTGTCATTTAGGTACCAAGAGTCCCATGCCATTAGGACTTTTTATATATGGCGCCTAACATGCCCAAAAATCCAAATAAAAATCAGATCAAGCTCTGATTTGGACAGCCCCACTTAGGACTCAACCTAATTTAGGTTTTCCATAATTAGGTTAGCCCAATTAGCATGCAACCGAATCCAATCCAATTGGGTTAGGAATTAGGTTAGCCTACATATGCTAGTATGTAATCCGGCTAACCAATTAGGATCCTATGACCCTAATTAAATCATGAATGACTTCCTTGGCCAAGTCTCTATTGTGTGTGACCCATTTGGTTCCACATCTAGCTAGCAGTAGGTTTAGGTTTGAGCCGATTCGATCCGATCGAACCCGATTGACGTAATTTTATCAAATTGGCTCACCTAATTGTCCAATTCGAATCACACATCGAATTGACTCATGAAACCAAATCAATTGGTTCATGAAAACCTAAAAGACAAGATTGACGTCTAGCAACGTGTCATGCCTACCCGGAAGATGAGGAATTTCATAGAAAATACCAAAATACCCTTCAGTAGTAAGTTACCATGCAATTCAATTTTTCGATCTCTCGTTATCCCGATTAAGTGATAGGTATGGATAGATGTCAAACCATAACACTTAATCATATCGAATCTTAGCTCGATCATGAGGACTCAACTGATGACTGATTAGATTCCACTAATCTCATCCTGCTTTGATCAAAGACTCCTTGAGTCTCTTATCAAAGAGATTGCATGGGATAACAATTCCTTTTACTAGGAATGATCGATTTCTTGTTGGTCCACTCATATCCTTCGTACACCTTCCACCATACCCAGAACACCCCGTACATGTCACAATGCCATGAATGAGTATGAACCAAAGTATGGCTTAGTGTGCACAAGGAACCATGGTGACCTCAGGATTAAAGATCACATGCACAACTTCTACTCTGGGATCTATCTTTTGAGAAGTAGTAAGACTTCCATAAGATAGTCCTAGTGCGGATCAGTTCCAGTATACTCATACTCTGATGAGCACCCTTATCCTTGTATTAGTGTCTCTACACAAGTGGTTGTGAGATCAACCACCCTCATCAACTGAGCATACATAGGATAAGCTAGTCTTTCCGGATTCATCGATACCCGAATCGATGGTCCAACGACTAGGAACATTCTAGATTAAGGTTTATAGGAATTAGGTCTCACTGTTATTTTATCATAACCCTAATTCCATTGCCCTATTTTATGGGGTTCATCATAATTATTAGAAACATGATACAGCAGTATGTGATGAATCACATGCCTTTATTAATATAAAAATATGTCATACATGAGTTGGAAGTTTACGAAAAGGACCTCATAATGATTGGCTCTTAGGACACTTTTCTATCAGTGTTCACCTCCAAAGAGGAGGCTGTCTTTGCCTCCTGGACTGAACATGATAGCTGATTGATCCGTGGACAACAGGCTCATCTTCCAGGCGATGATCCAAAGTGCTATGTGACCCCGTCTTCGATCGGATCTTCAAATTATTGTTTGGTACAATCCTTCCCCCTTTTGATTTTTGATTTCATTGAAGGTACGCTATCCTAACTGGGGGTTTCTCAATCCTCGAGGTCATTCTTTTATTATTCTACATGAGTTCATATGTGGGTATGTTAGTTCTTTTCAATACTAGTTTGCTTGCTAGTCTTGTTTTCGAGATTTTAGCCTCCAAATTAAGTCTTTAAAAAAATATTAAAAAAATAGTTACTATTTTCCTATATTCATGTCAGTCCTAGGTTTATCTTGCATTGGTTTGGTATCAGTGCGGGTTTAGGATAGCTTTCATCTTCATTAAAATAACAAAAATATTTATATCTATTTTTCTGCATCCTGTCGCCTAAATTAGGGGTCTGATTCTTGATCTATTTCGTCAACATAGGGATTTTATTTTTCTTTGAAATTCTCATGGAATACTCTCTATTCAGGTTAATAATTTTTATAATTTTTAATTATTTTTATAGAAACAAAAAAATTATAAAAATCTGTATCCTAGAAACCCTAACAAAAATTCTGAGCTTTCTGCACATAGTCTGAAACCCTAGGTGTTAACATCATCATCCAGATTTTGTTCTGCATGAAGTTTTGTAGAGATCGTCTTCGCTACGAATCCTATATCTTGAGGTTTTTTAGATTTTTTTATGAATATAAAACCATACCAAATTTTGTATCAAAGCAAACCCTGATTTCTAATTCTGTGATTTCTGCACACCTGACTGAACCAAACCTAACTCACTTCCAAACCCCACTTCACCCAAGCCAATTTTTTTTGATAACCTAACCAACTCGAAATTAATTTGTCACCTCATAAAAAGATAAAAAAAAAATATTTTTGTTTTGTTTTAGATTGCATCATGTTTCATTGTGTGTTCGTCATTTGTATTAAACCAATCTTAAGGGCACTGAGATATCTCATATCAGGGTAGGAGGTCATGACCTATCTTGGGTCCAAAACAACCACCTTGCATACATACCCAAATCCTATTTAAAATCAGTTAGCAACCTAATTTGCTCTAGTGAGCTTAGGGACACCAACAGGTTGGGTCCGAGTTATGTGGGTAAAGTAGTGCATTCAATTCTCTAACTATTACTAAAACCTGGTGTCTAAGGCTAGAGGTTTAGAGGCCAATGCCCTAAGTGGACAAGTGATTTTTAATTAGGATCTTGTCATAGGTAGGGGGAGCCTCCTACCACCCCACCTCTTACCTATCCAGTGGAAGGATTAGTTATTGAGTTGGGTGTATGTTGAGTAGACCCATTCAACTTTGGCTCTAGGTCTACCAAACTGTAGTCCATAGTAACTTTTGTGTGCTTGACTACATCATAACACTTTGACTGATTGATTGCATGACCACTAGGTTAGGAACTCAATACCAATGGTCTAAACCCTAACCTAGCTCAACCATGGAATCCAATCTTGAAACTCTCATAAAAGCCATGAATGACCAGCTACTTGCCCAATTGACTACCTAGATGAACTTATCCAATACCCAATCCCAAAATCAGCTTGCCCAGTTGACCACCCAAATGAACCAGATGAACCACATGTTCGACCAGTCCAATACCCAATCGCAAAATTAGATTGCCCAGTTAACCACCCAAATGAATCAAAAATTTGACCAAATGATCCAATCAAATAACCAAGCAACCAATAGGCTTGACCAATTAACCAATAGGCTTGACCAAGTAGAGAACCGATTAGGAACCATAGAAAGAGCCCAAGAGTTCAATACTAAACTTGATCCTGATTCACCCTTTTCCACTTATCATAACCCTAGGAGAACCCAAAACCATGACCACTTCGTGGAACCCAACCCTAGGAGAGTCCAATGCCAAGAACTCTATCAGGATCCTAACCTTAGGAGGCCCAATCACGATGACCAATACCATGATGAGAGAATCCTTAGGAGCATCAAAGTAGATCCACCCATCTTTGATGGCACCCTAGATCCCAAGGTCTACATAGATTGGGAGGGAGGAATGGAACAATATTTTTAATGGTATGCCTTGAGTGATGAAAGGAAGTATCAATTTGTCAATCTTAGGCTAATCGATCAGGCAAGGTTATACTAGGAACACGTAGAGCACCTTACTAGACAAAGAAACCATCATCCCATCACCACGTGGAAGGCCATGAAGCTAAAACTTAGAGAAAAATATGATCACCCATACTACCAACAATGTCTCCTAGACCAATGGCAAAGATTAAAATAGGGAGCCAAGATTGTGAGAGAGTATAAAACCCAGTTTGGTGAATGTGCCCTTAGGTGTGCCCTAGATGAACCTGAATCAGTGACCTTATCCAAGTTTAGAGTTGGCCTTCGAGAGGATATTCAGAGGGAACTGTACTTAAGGGGAGTTGAACTCATAGACCAGGCCTATCAGATATGTTGACTCTGGTTTTGATTTTGATGATTGACAAAATACTTAAGTATATGTGAGTACTAATTATATTTTTAAGTATGTTTATCAAATCTTAGTACTCATCCATGTTGAATAAAGAAATCCATATTTTCAGTTGAAGAAAGTCCTTTGGAATTAATGGAAAATCAAGTATATGAACTTTGGAATTGATATGGAAGAACTTGAAGAGGCTAAAAATTAATTTTGAAGAAGTTTCAGTACTGGCACAAGTAACTGTCGACTCATGAAGAAGTTCAAGTGTTGACTCAAGGTCTAAGAACAAGAAAAATACAGAATAGTGTCAAACCAGAATTTTTGCCTTGAGCTGACCTATGTGTTGACTCATGGTGAAGTGTAGACTCAAGAGGTCGACTCATGAAGAAAATTTAAAAAATTCAAGTGTCGACACTTGGTATAATGGCTAATTTTTTATAAGTGCAGAATTGACTCCAACTTGCTTCAAACAACTAGTTTTTCATCCCCAACAGTCATAAATGGTTATCTATGGGTTGGAGAGCTATATAAACACCAAAAATCAAATGAAAAATCAAACCTTTGGTGAGATTATTGAATATCCTTCAAGGATTCAAGAGTTGGTAGTTCAAGCCTTTAAACTTCCAAAGATAAGAGAGTGCATCCAAGTTCATATCATAAAGCTGCAATCAAAGGCTTCAACAACTTGAAGACAAGTTTTTCATCAACAATTAAGGGCTTCAAAGAGATATTTGCTTTGTTTAAGAAAGCTTTTATTATGTTCTTTTCATATTGTACTTACTTTGTTTATTAAGATTTTTGGTGAGCCTTGGAAAACTAAAGAGATTTTTGGTGAGCCTTGAAAAACCAAAGAGGTTATTGGTTAGCCTTTGTGTAAAACCAACATAGGTTATTGGTGATCCCATAAAAATAACATAGATTGTTGGTGATCCCGTAAAACCAACATAGGTTGTTGGTGAGCCCGCAAAACCAACAAGGTTTTTGGTGAGCCCGCAAAACCAACAAGGTTTTTGGTAAGCCGTGAAAACCAAGAGGTTGTTGGTTAGCCTAAGTTAGAAAACAAACAAGGGTTTTGACTTATGAGCCTGGAAAACTAATCGACTATAATCTTGGTGATTATAGTAAAATTCTTAAGAAAAACTTGGAGAGTGGATGTAGGTGCCATGGAGTGCACCGAATCACTATATAATATTGTATTTGTGATTGCTCTTATTTATTGCTTATTTACTCTTACATTTACTTTATTAATTTCGTTGCATATTTTTATCAAGTATACAAATACTTTGACAAAACACAAGCACTTAATTGTAATTAGCACATACTTATTGAAATAATTCAAAAAGTTTTATAAAATCCAATTCACCCCCCCTCTTGGGTTGCTTCTTCACTAGACAACAATTAGTATCAGAGCTCGAAACCCAAAATCATTAGTATCTAAACTTGATGCTTTACAAAGAATCAAATGATTTTGAGTTAAAAGATCATGGCAACCCTTGTAGGTATTAGTGTTAGACCACCATTTTTTAATGGCACTAATTACACATATTGAAAAACATGCATGCATATTTATATTCAATCTATAGATTATTATCTTTAGAAAATAATTGTTAATGGTCCACATATTCCTTCAATTTTGGTTAATGACATTTCCATTCCAAAGCTTAAAGAGGATTGAAATGAATATGACATTAAGCAATCTAAAATTAATGCTAAAGCAATGAATTTGCTTTATTGTGCATTGGACTCTATGAATTCAATAGGATCTCCACATGCACATCGACGAAGGAGATATAAGACACATATAAAATTACTCGTGAGGGTACTCTTCAAGTAAGAAATACTAAAATTAATATGCTTGTTCATTCTTTTGAAATGTTTAAAATGCAACATTTTGAATCTATATCTGATATGTATACTAGATTTATGACTATTGTTAATGTATTGAAAAGTCTCGGCAAAGTCTATACTAATGCTGATTTGGTTTTAAAATTCTTAGATCTTTGCCAATATCATGGGATCCAAAGGTGACGGCGATCCAAGAAGCTAAAGATGTAGAAACCTTATCTTTGAAGGAGCTCATCAGTTCACTCATGACCTATGAGTTGAACTTATGGTAAAAGAAAGTGGATGCTGATGAAAAGAAGAAAATAATTGCTTTTAAATCCACTACACAAGATGAGTCTTCAAGTGAGGAGTCGGAAGACAGTGAAGATGAAGATGAGATGAATTTTTTGGCTTGATTGGCTCACAAATTTTGAAGATTCATGAGAAAAAGGGCCAAAAAGAAATGCACAAAGAAGGTAATGATGGCTACATGGAGTGAAAGTGAAGACTCTAGTTCAGAAGAAGAACAAATTCAAAAATTAACCAATCTTTGCTTTATAACAAATGAGATAAATTTTGAAACAAAAAATAATTTTACTTTCGATAAATTACATGATGCTTTTGAAGATCTTTGTACATAAATATAAATTATTAAAAATTGAGCACAAGAAATTAAAGAAACATGCTAATTCATTTTCTTTTGAAAATAACAATCTTGAAATTGAAAATAAAGATTTAAAAGCCAAGGTTGCTATTTTGCAAAATGAAAAGAATGATTTTTCTAAAAAAAAAGAGATTTTGGAAAAAGAAATTGTTGATTTGAGAAATTTATGCAATAAGTTTTCAAATAAGAAAACTGATTTATTCAATGAGTTAGAAATTTTAAGAAAATCCAAGACTTTTATATCAAATGTTGAGCTTTTAAAGAAAAATAAAAATCTTGAGTGAAAAAATAAGAATTTCTTTGTTGATGCATCTTCCAATCTAACTTATTTTAGATGTTGTAAAATTGGTCTTAATGCATATTCTTGTAGATTAAGAAAAATTTGGGTTTCAAAAGGAATACTATTTACTAACCCTAAAAGATCCAAGAAAGTTTGGGTACCAAAATTGTCCACCTAGTATATTTTATTGGAATGTCTTACAGCCCAATATGAAGAAAGGAAGTTTTTGAAAAGTGGTTATTATACAAGATAATACAATGAGTGGACAAGCGACATTTTTGGACTAATTGGTAAAGGAAGGATTATATATATCAGTAAATTCTAAACATTTCCTTCTATAATTGAAAATATAGTTGAATATTTATTATAAATGTTGCATCAATTAATTTGAAAATAATTTTAAATAATTAATTAGAATCAAGTTTAGACTTATAGTCATTGGTTATGATCATGAACTTTTTGATGTTGATGAATTTTATGCTATCATGATTAAACTTATGATTATGAGACCTTTACTTGATTTTGATTAATGTATCTTAAATTATTCATGAAAAAAACTTTTAAAGTTGCATATTGCTTTGAAAATTATTTCAATTGATTAATTATAATCAAGTTTAGACTAACAATCATTTGTTGTAATTATGAACTTTTTGATATTGATGGATTTCATGCTCTCATGATTAAACTTGTAAATATTAGACTTTCACTTGATTTTGATTAATATAGTTTTAAACTTTTTCAAGTGAAATGTTATGATTTATGTGTTTTCATTTTTGCCATCTATGCTTAAGTTAGAAATGAATTGGATCATGTTTAGAACTGATAGTTAAAGGTTATATTTAAGAAGAAGGTATGTATATTGATAAATCCTTAACCTAGTGCTAGACTTGATACCATATTACTTCTAGCATTTGTATGGATATCAAATCATGTCAAATAAATTTGAAATCATGCTAAACCTTTTTAAATGATCAATCCTTTACATTTTGAAAATCTTGTATATCTTGAAAATTCAAATATTTGATCTTAGACTTAGTATTTATGTTCATCTCTCATATTATCTGAAATTATGATGCTTGTGCTTTCATGTTTTATTCCTTAATGAATGCATATTTTTAAGGAAGAATAATATTTAGGGAAAGCATCCAAAGATTTGTTGTCATTACATACATGATGATGCTTTCATTATTTTCTTTGATATCATACTTATATTTCTCTGATACTCCTTGTTTTCGAATCTAATCCTTTGAATGTTGTTACATTGAATTGGTATCAAGATTTATTAAGAATCTTAAAAAAGGATAGAGAAGAGCTCCCAGTAACTGCTTTGGATTGTGTTAGTCACCATGATCGTCCGGTCATAAGAGCTAAGTAAGGTTTAAAGACCCTCTCTTTCTATTCACTAGGGTCTCTTATGATGTGTTGGGGGTGCCACTATGGCCTTATCCCATGAAATAGTAAGGTGAATGGATTGCTGTCTTAATCATACCTTGGTTATGCATATTAGAGCTAATACATTTTGAATTATTTTTTGCATATTCATGTCATTTTGTGGTATCATGCCCAATTAGTATCATATTAAATCGGTACCATGATTAATTGATTTCAGGTATTGATTTTGATATCTACTTGCTATTCTTCCACCTTCATTTTCATTTTGTATTGCCTTTCACCCTTTTTCATGATGATAAAAAGGGAGAGATATATGTTAAGTATGAAAAGGGGAAAGATATGATAAACATGAAAAATTATAAGAGAAATGAAAGAAAGGGCAAAAGGAGAAGAAGAAAGCAAAATGGTATAATCTTGAGGGAAGAATTAGCAAGGGGGAGAATGTTTAAAAATTTTGAATGATTTTTGAAAATATTTTTGAAATCATATTTTGAGGGGGAGCTTGATGCTTATTGATTTTGAGCTTACATGTTTGTGTTATTATTAATCTTTTTAAGCTTACCCTATTCATATACTTAAAAGTTTTGTCATCATCAAAAAGGGAATGATTATTGACTCTGGTCTTGATTTTGATGATTGACAAAATATTTAAGTATATATGAGTACTAATTATATTTTTATGTATATTTATCAGATCTTAGTACTCATCTATGTTGAATGAAGAAATCCATGTTCTCAATTGAAGAAAGTCTTTAAATTAATGAAAATCAAGTATATAGACTTTGGAATTGATATGGAAGAACTTGAAGAGGCTAAAAATCAATTTTGAAGAAGTTTCAGCAAGTTTCAACACTAGTACAAGCCAGTGTCGACTCAAGGCCTGAGAACAAGAAAAATACAGAACAGTGTCAAACTAGAATTTTTGCCTTGAGCTGACCTAAGTGTCAACTCATGAGGTTGACTCATGGTGAAGTGTCGACTCAAGAGGTCGACTCATGAAGAAAATTTTGGAAATTCAAGTATCGACAATTGGTGTAACGGCTAGTTTTTCAGAAGTGCATAATTGACTCTAACTTACTTCAAACGGCTAGTTTTTCATCCCCAACGGTCATAAACGGTCATCTATGGATCGGAGAGCTATACAAACACCAAAAATCAAATGAAGAAGTAATCTTTTGGTGAGATTATTAAATATCCTTCAAGGATTCAAGAGTTGAGTAGTTCAAGCCTTCAAGCTTCCAAAGATAAAAGAGTGCATCCAAGTTTACATCATCAAGCTGCAATCAAAGGCTTCAACAACTTAAAGACAAGTTCATCATCAACAATCAAGAGCTTCATAGAGATATTTGCTTTATTTAAGAAAGCTTTTATTATGTTCTTTTCATATCGTGCTTACTTTGTTTATTATTATTTTTGGTGAGCCTTGGAAAACTAAAGAGATTTTTGATGAGCCTTGGAAAACCAAAGAGGTTGTTGGTTAGCTTTTGTATAAAATCAACATAGGTTGTTGGTGATCCCGTAAAACCAAATAGGTTGTTAGTGATCCTGTAAAACCAACATAGGTTGTTGGTGATCCCGTAAAACCAACATAGATTGTTGGTGAGCCCACAATTTTGGTTAGCCATGAAAACCAAGAGGTTGTTGGTTAGCCTAAGTTAGAAAACCAACAAGGGTTTTGACTTATGAGCCCGATGAAAATAAGTTGGGTTTGATTAGTGAGCCTGGAAAACTAATCAACTGTAATCTTGGTGATTATAGTGAAATTTCCAAGAATAACTTAGGGAGTGGATATAGGTGCCGTGGAGTACACCGAACCACTATATATTCTTGTATTTATGATTGCTCTTATTTATCGCTTATTTATTCTTGCACTTACTTTATAAGTTCTATTGCATATTTTCATTAAGCATACAAACTGGTGTGGACACCAAAAGCCGAAAGAAACTTCACTCCAACAAGGTTAGCCTTATCCCAATTTGGATCGAAGATAATTAGGTTACCTTGTATCCTTTAGTTCAAAAATATTTTATTTTCAAGAGTCATTTCCTTTTCAAGAGTCCTGTAATTAATTTTGAGTTTCAAATCAAGAGTGTTTATTGAGTCCTGTAATTACTTTTAAAATTTCATTTCCTGTAAGTCCATTTCAAGTTTTAAAGTCTAGGTCAGTCAAGTCCGTTCAGTTGAGTTAAGTCTAATCAAGTCTTAAAGCCATGAAAGCCAGCAACAAGACTCAAATTCTAGACCCCAGAATTTGACCACATGAAGAAGAGAAGACACATCAACCAAGCAAGAGAAAAGGACCATCAACTAGGACCACTGGGCGCCACATGTCATTCTTATCCAAGTAGAAGACCACCTCACCATGCCACGTCATCAGGTGCCACTTCACCAGCCACCTCATCACCCTTTGGGCGCCAACAAGGAAGATTCAAATTCAAGGAGGTTGGCCACATCCCTCCAAGTCCTCCACCAAATCCTCCAACCCCCCCCACATCCCTCCAAACTCTCCACCAAATCCTCCAACCCCCCTTGTAATCCTCCTCGATTTGGAGAGTTTTTAAATTTCAAAAGCTAGCTTTGTGAGGCTATTAAAAGCCTTGGACGCCCATTGTAAAAGGGATGGATTTTGGGGAATGAATGAAAATTGAAGTTGAAATTTTGGAAGTAGAAGTTGTCTTGTATTTTTTTTTTCTTATGTGAAAGTTTCCCATCCTCTTCCTCCACGCCAAAGCCATTCTTTTTTCCCTAGCAAAGCATCTTCCAAGCTCAAGTGAAGGCATTGGAGTCGGCCAGATCTACTCAAATTTCTGTTCTTAGTTCATCAATTCTTCCATCCCTTCTATATGTTCCTATCCTTCTTCCTTAACTTTGATCTTCATTGCAGGGTCCTTCGAAGTCTTTGAGTTGTGGGCTGGGTTCACCTTAACAAAGAACAAACAAGCTGAAGCCCCAAGTCCAGGGTTCTGATCTCTGTTATCCAGATTCTTCAGTTTTGAGCATTGGTAGTTTCAAGGTATGAATCAAAAGAAGGTTGGAAAGCTCATCAAGGTAAGTCCACAATCATTAGCCCCTATTGTCTAGATCTTCTTCCTTCTTAGTTTAGGATTGTGTCTAATCAAGTAAAAGTCCAATTTCTTATAATCCTTAAGTCTTATTATGATGAGTACAATGCTAGTGTAATTAGGTTTCATTGCTCTACAAACCATATTCAAAACATTAATCATATGTTTGCCGCATCAAATTGGTATCAGAGCATGGTTGCATTAGGGTAGAATAGTTTTCTTTAAATCCAAGCAAGATCTAAAATTCACGCCTCCTGAGCGGGTGTACTCCAGTACACTGTCATGACCCATGGGAATAATGAGCCCCTGGCCGGACGTGAGTTTTTAGATTGAAGTTTTGGGTAAGCCATTGCACTTGTTTGATTAGGTTCTGTTTTCTGAAAATTTGCATTTATTTACTGTAATCCGTCTACAGCTCCAAAGGCAAGTCGCTAATTTTTTATTGAAATATTTTTTTTCTTGTTCCTTTTTAAGTCAGTTATCACCATATTAAATTTCATCATCAGAAAAAAATTATAAAAAAAATGAGAATTTCTGCAGTTTGACACTGTCATTAGGATTTTGTTCTGTCCTTTTTATTTATCTTCATTTGTAGGATCTGCTTAGATTAGTATAGATTTTAGTTTTAAAATTCCTTTCATCTACATTGAAACATATAAGTTAGGAATCCTCTGTGAATTTTTCAGAATTTTTGGACATTTTTTTCATCATGTTTTCCACACCACTTTCAAATTGCAACACACTTCTGCAGCACCTTTGCATTTCATTCATCTCATGAGAAATCAAATTAAGGGCATCAATTTGACATAGGGTCAGGGTTTCATCACCTGTCCCTAGCCCAAAAATCACCAACCAGCATATCGATCCCAGCCCGTTAATTAAAATTGAGTAGAACGTTAATTGCCCTAGTGGGTTAGGGACACCAACAAGTTGGGTTCAGGTTAGGGTCAAGTTAACTGTGTCAGCTAATTGGTGTGTGCTTACTGGCTTGGTGTCTAGGATTGGTGCATCAGGGCTTTGTGATTTGGTCCACCTACCTGGCCAATCTCAGATTGGTGTCTAAGGTTGGCAATCAGGGACCTTCACTCCCCACCACCTACCTCGCTAAGTCCCATAAGTACTACTAGCTAGTTGGTTCACTTAATTAGACCTCTAATTTGTGCTCTAGGTCTAGGAAACCTTAGCTCGAGCTTGAGTTCATTTGCATGCATGACAACTAGAGCAGGGACACCATATTCACCAATCCAAGCCTAGTCCAGTGTAGCCATGGACCCGAATCTTGAAACCATGCTGAAAGGCCTAAATGATCTAATGGCCCAATTGAACCAAATGCTGGCTAAACAATTTTCCTTAGACCAACCAACTCCTACTTTCCCATTAGCTCATATGAATGATAGGAGTAAGAACCTTGAAGTACAAGTTGAGTTCATGAATACTCAAGACTTAGGGTATCCTCAAACTGAAGGGCTAGGGAAGGAAGAAGGCAAGTCTGAACCTAGTAAATATGTGTATGAGACTAACATAAGTTTAATAGATGAATATGAAGGGGAAGACTGTGAAGAGAACAACTTTAATACCTTACCTGAGGAAACCTTTGGTAAAGAAAAGATTATTGAGCCTAGTCCTGAAACATCAGAACAACCAAAATTTAGTGAGGACTTGGTTCCCGTAAGACAATGCCCTCAGGAAGAACCCAATACTTTAGCTTCGACACAAGAACTCCTTCAGGTACCTGAGAAGAACCCAATCATTATTTTAGAAG
The DNA here is from genome assembly GCA_021397845.1 of Areca catechu. NCBI lineage: Eukaryota > Viridiplantae > Streptophyta > Magnoliopsida > Arecales > Arecaceae > Areca > Areca catechu. The sequence continues at coordinate 62,186,136 of CM038044.1, read as the reverse complement.
ACTTTCCTGATGACCTTCAACTACCTAGAAGCATCCCGCCTGTAGATCAATATTCAAATCTTAAGGTCATCATGAGTAACCAAGGTCTGTTTCAAGATTCCCCTAAATTATCCCAAGACTCGGATTCCTATTTCCTGCCTTTCCTTAAGTCTTATCCTAATTTTAGAGCCATTAAGTTTCATTTTGATGAGATTACTAGGTTGCATGAGCCTTTAAAGCCTATTCCTTTTGCTACCTACTTTTGGAAAACCTTATGGCATTTGCTAGGAACCCATGGTAAATTCTCATGTGCATACCAGACCAGGGTCAAACCTAGAGAGTCATTAATCTGTTAGGTTTAGGCCCTAGAGAGTCCAATAAAATTCCTCTCAATAAAGATGCCTAGTTCAGTCTGCATTTCGTAAGTGCTTGTGTAAGTTTATAAGTCTGCTGAGTCTTTTGCACAGCATGTCACAAATCTGCATAAAGAAATCGGTAATAAGATCAACCTGAGCAATGAAACTTATAAACACTTAGCTGACTCACATAAGAGGGCTAAAGAATTCTGTGAAGGGGATTATGCGATGATTAGGCTTAACCCTGAATGGTTTCCCCCTGGAACCATAAAGAAGCTGCATGCCCGCGGAGCGGGACCTTTTAAGATCTTAAAGAAAATAGGGCCTAATGCATATGTTTTGGAACTTCCACCTGATATGGGTATTAGTATAACCTTCAATGTTTCAGACCTAGTAGAATACAAAGAACCACTACTAATACCTAGTGAGCCTTTTAAGCCAGAAACTTTCATTGAGAGTGAACATATTTCCGAGTGTCCACCACCAACCTTACCTGAGCAGAGAGAGAGGATTGAGAGAATCCTGGATGACAAGATCATTACTACCAGGAATAAGGACTATCAGCGATACCTGGTTCAATGGCAAGGTCGACCTGATTCCGACAACTCTTGGATTACTCGAGAGGACCTGCAAAGACTTAACCCAGACTTGTTCGAGCATTACCAGGGCAAAACTGAACCATACTGGACTGGGTCGAGTTCTGCCCACCCCAGGAGAATTGGTGTGGACACCAGAAGCCGAAAGAAACTTCACTCCAACAAGGTTAGCCTTATCCCAATTTTGATCGAAGATAATTAGGTTACCTTGTATCCTTTAGTTCAAAAATATTTTATTTTCAAGAGTCATTTCCTTTTCAAGAGTCCTGTAATTAATTTTGAGTTTCAAATCAAGAGTGTTTATTGAGTCCTGTAATTACTTTTAAAATTTCATTTCCTGTAAGTCCATTTCAAGTTTTAAAGTCTAGGTCAGTCAAGTCCGTTCAGTTGAGTTAAGTCTAATCAAGTCTTAAAGCCATGAAAGCCAGCAACAAGACTCAAATTCTAGACCCCAGAATTTGACCACATGAAGAAGAGAAGACACATCAACCAAGCAAGAGAAAAGGACCATCAACTAGGACCACTGGGCGCCACATGTCATTCTTATCCAAGTAGAAGACCACCTCACCATGCCACGTCATCAGGTGCCACTTCACCAGCCACCTCATCACCCTTTGGGCGCCAACAAGGAAGATTCAAATTCAAGGAGGTTGGCCACATCCCTCCAAGTCCTCCACCAAATCCTCCAACCCCCCCCACATCCCTCCAAACTCTCCACCAAATCCTCCAACCCCCCTTGTAATCCTCCTCGATTTGGGGAGTTTTTAAATTTCAAAAGCTAGCTTTGTGAGGCTATTAAAAGCCTTGGACGCCCATTGTAAAAGGGATGGATTTTGGGGAATGAATGAAAATTGAAGTTGAAATTTTGGAAGTAGAAGTTGTCTTGTATTTTTTTTTTCTTATGTGAAAGTTTCCCATCCTCTTCCTCCACGCCAAAGCCATTCTTTTTTCCCTAGCAAAGCATCTTCCAAGCTCAAGTGAAGGCATTGGAGTCGGCCAGATCTACTCAAATTTCTGTTCTTAGTTCATCAATTCTTCCATCCCTTCTATATGTTCCTATCCTTCTTCCTTAACTTTGATCTTCATTGCAGGGTCCTTCGAAGTCTTTGAGTTGTGGGCTGGGTTCACCTTAACAAAGAACAAACAAGCTGAAGCCCCAAGTCCAGGGTTCTGATCTCTGTTATCCAGATTCTTCAGTTTTGAGCATTGGTAGTTTCAAGGTATGAATCAAAAGAAGGTTGGAAAGCTCATCAAGGTAAGTCCACAATCATTAGCCCCTATTGTCTAGATCTTCTTCCTTCTTAGTTTAGGATTGTGTCTAATCAAGTAAAAGTCCAATTTCTTATAATCCTTAAGTCTTATTATGATGAGTACAATGCTAGTGTAATTAGGTTTCATTGCTCTACAAACCATATTCAAAATATTAATCATATGTTTGCCGCATCACAAACACTTTGGCAAAACACAAGCACTTAATTGCAATAGCACATACTTATTGAAATAGTTCAAAAAGTTTTATAAAATCTAATTCACCCCCCCTCTTGGATTGCTTCTTCACTGGGCAACAAGATAGCTGAAAATTTTGAAAGATTTTACAAAGTATCATTTGGATGATGACCTGAGACCTTTAGGGCCAATACTTTTAGGTTTAGATCAAACCAGAATCCAGCTTACCCAGGCTGACCCGGCTTTAACCTAACTTGACCTAACCCAAATCCAAATTGACCAAACCCAACTCGACACAATCGCAACCCAACCCGTCACAACCCTAACCCACCTCGTTCCAACCCAAGTCTGAGTCAACCCGGTTCTAGCAATTCCGTATCTGTTCAGAATGATAAGGGTAAGGCACCAGCATTTTAGAAAAACCCAAGCCCCAGCCCTAATGCTTGCTTTAGATGCAATAATGTAGGTCATTACGCTAGCCAATGTCCCAGCATATCTTTACACATAGGGAAGCTTGAGGAGGAGCCTGAACCTAATGATGAAGAGGGAGAAAAGTTTTATGAAGCTGAGGCAGACTTGATAGAGGAGTATGAGGAAGATAAGGAGGATTTTGATCAGACCTAGTTGGGGTAGTTAGATGCATCCTATCCCAGACCAAAACATAGGAAGATTGGCGTAGGACTAACATCCTACAAACCTTTATAAAAATTAGGGATAAGGTATGCAAAATAATCATAGATAGTGAGAGCTGTGTGAATGCCATCTCACTTAAGGCAGTCAAAACCCTAGGCTTAAACCTAGTTCCCTATCCTAACCCCTATAAGGTTTCTTAGATAGACTACACATCCAAACCCATAATGTCTAGATGCCAAGTCCAGATCCAGCTTCAATCTTATCAGGATAAAGTGTGGTGTGATGTGGTGCCCATGGCAGTTAGTAGTATAATATTAGGTAGTCCCTTGCTTTATGATCATGACGCTACCCTATATGGCTAGTCTAATGCATGTATGTTTAGCTTTCATGGGAAGAATATTACAATTAACCCCACCGCAACTCAGAATAAAGTTAAGAGAGGATCTAGCTCACTAAAAGAGAAGAAGACTGGAGTTAATTTAATCACTGCTAAAGAGCTAGAGAGGGGGATATCGAGGGAACTACGATTTGGATATTAACTACAAAAGAAGTACCTAGTCCATCTAATAAAGAGTACCCTCAGGAGGTCAAGAAAATCTTAAGTGAATTTAATGATATATTCCTGATGATTTACCTGACCAGCTACCACCACTAAGGGTGTCCAACATGTTATAGATCTAGTCCCAGGAACCACCCTACCCAATTTGCCCCACTATAGATTGAACCCAACTGAACATTTAGAGCTTCAAAGATAGGAAGGTGAACTCCTTAGAAAAGGGTTTATTAGGGAGAGTTTAAGTCTTTGAGCTGTACCAGCCCTATTAATCCCTAAGAAGGATGGCACGTGGAGGATGTGCGTTAACAGCCATGCCATAAATAAAATTACTATGAAGTATAGGTTTCCCATCCCCTGATTAGACGATATGATAGATATGATGGCCGGTGAAACCATCTTTTCGAAAATTGACCTTAAGAGCAGCTATCATCATGTTAGAATCAGACCAGGGGATGAGTGGAAGACTGCTTTCAAAACCAAGGATAGTCTATATCAATGGGTTGTTATGCCTTTTGGGTTATCCAATGCCCCTAGCACCTTCATGAGAATTATGATCCAAGTCCTAAGCATGTTCATAAGTAAATTTGTAGTGGATTATTTTGATGACATCCTAATCTACAGTAGGACAAAGGAAGACCACTTTGATCACTTACGACAGATCTGCCAAACCCTTAGGAAGGAGAATCTCTATGCCAATTTAAAAAGGTGTGATTTCCTGATCCATAGTGTCATCTTCCTAGGATTTGTGGTGACCCCTGATGAAGAGTCAGCTGATCCTGAAAATGTTAGATCTGTAGTAGAGTGGCCAGTATCCACTAGTGTCCATGAAGTATGAAGTTTCCATGGTCTAGCCACTTTTTATAGGAGATTTATCATGGAATTTAGCACCATTGTGGCACCCATAACTGATTGTATTTGGAAGGGTAATTTTGAGTGGACTAAAGCAGCTGATAGAGTCATCCTAGAAATTAAGAATTAGATGACACAAGCATCTATCTTGAGGTTACCTGATTTCTCCAAAGTCTTTGAGGTAGCTTGTGATGCATCGGGAGTAGGCATAGGAGGAGTTCTAAGCAAGGAAAATCATCCAGTAGCCTTCTTTAGTGAAAAACTTAATGAGGCTAAGCTTAAATACTCAACCTATAATGAGGATTTCTATGTGATAGTACAAGCCCTTAGATACTGGAGATATTATTTACTACCCCAAGAGTTTGTCCTTTACTCTGACCATGAAGCACTCCGATTCCTAAACTCCTAGAAAAAGTTAAACCCTAGGCACGCCAAATGGGTATAATTCATACAAGCCTATACCTTTGTGCTGAAACTTCAAGCTGGAACTGAGAACAAGGTAGCAGATGCCCTTAGTCGATGTGCCTTGCTTTTGAACACTATTAGCATTGAAGTCATTGGATTTGATAGGTTGATATAAGAATATGAGACATGTCCAGACTTCAGTGACATTTTCCAGTCCATTATCCAAGGACCATCTACCCATAGTGAATACACCCTCCAAGATGGTTACCTATTTAAGAACAATAGACTATGTATTCCCAGGACTTCACTTAAAGAATTCTTAGTTTGGGAAATCCATGCAGGAGGCCTCGCGGGCCACTTTGGCAAAAATAAGACTATCTTAGCTATAGAGGACCAGTTCTTTTAGCCTAGATTAAAAAAGGATGTCGCTAACATAGTGTCCAAATGTTGAACTTGTGCTATTGTAAAGTAGCAGAAGCAAAACACTGGTTTATATACCTCTTTACCCATACCAGATCGTCCATAGTAGGATCATAGCATGGACTTTGTGTTAGGCCTTCCTAAGACCCTAAAGACATGACTCCATATGTGTAGTGGTCGATAGGTTTTCGAAAATGGCCCATTTCATACTGTGCTCTCAAACTTTTGACACATCCAAAGTAGCCAGACTTTTCCTTGATCATGTGGTAAGGTTACATGGCCTTCCTAAGACTATAGTGTCTAATAGGGATGATGTTCGTTTCACCAGTTACTTCTGGAAGACCCTTTGGCACTTTTTAGGAACCAAACTTAAGTTTTCTATAGCCTACCATTCTCAGACTGATGGCCAAACCGAGGTAGTGAACCGAAGTTTAGGAAATCTGCTTAGATGCCTCATAGGTGAAAATACTAGGAATTGGGACCTTCTTTTACCTTGAGCCAAATTTGCTTATAACAGTTCTGTTAATAGGTCTATAGAAAAAAGTCCATTTGAGGTTGTTCATGGTTACAAACCTAATAAACCTCTTGATCTGATCCCCTTACCCTCGCATGCCCAAGTTTTTGAGTCTGCTGAGTCCTTTGATCAGCATGTTAGGGACTTGCATAAGGAAATAAGTCAAAAGATAAACATAAGTAATGAAATCTATATAAACTTGTCTAATTCTTGAAAACAAGCTAGAGAGTTTTTTGTAGGTGATTATGTGATGATTAGGCTTTGGCCTGAGAAGTTCCCTCTAGGGACCGTAAAGAAATTACGTGCTCGCAGAGCTGGACCTTTCAAAATAATAAAGAGAGTTGGATCCAATGCCTATGTGCTCGAGTTGCCACCCGAGTTAGGTATTAGTTCAACTTTCAATATTTTAGACCTTGTGGAGTACCGGGAGCCACAGCAATACCTAGCAAGCCCTTTGGATATATCCCTTTTCTTGAGAGTGAACCAACCCTAGAGTGTCCACCTACAAATTGGCCTATAAGTGAGAAAAGATTGAGCGCATCTTGGATGATCAAGCCATCAGTACCCGTAATAGAGGCTATCAACGGTATTTGGTTCGATGGCAAGGTCGGCTAGAATTCAAGGAGTTGTGGATCACCCGAGAGGATATGCAGTGCCTCAACCCAGACCTTCTTTAGCAATATAAGAGCCGAATTGATCCTTACTCGATGAGGTCGAGTTCCTCCCACCCCGGGAGAATTGGTGGGGCCACCAAATCTGACATAGATTATTGGGCCCTATCTAGTTTACTAATTAGGATTTTGATCCCTTAATAATGTATTAATTTTTGTAATGAAGTTGAGTTGAATTGAGTCCTATAATAAGTTGAGTTGTCTCATCCTCAATCCAGTCCAATTGAGTCTTATAAGTTTAAATCAGTCCATTTTCATACAAGAGGATGATCACCAGCCAAAGTCTTCACCAGGCCCTCCTAGAACAAAGCAAGCCCAAGCCCATGAAGCCACACACATGAAGATTCCAGGTGCCACCATGGAATATTCTCTACTCCAAATTCAATTAGGCACCCAGGGTTTCCAGCTCACCAAAGAAGTCATGCACCAAGCCCATGCGCCAAGCCTTCTTGGAGGTCTCTCAAAGACCATTGGAGGCCACCCCTTGCTGCCCAAAGCCCATGCCCAATCCACTTTGGCATCCAAGCCCAAGAGAAGCCCTTTTGTCCAAGTCCAAGAAGGAGAGAAGTCCACTTCCAACAAGGAGATCATGTTTTATTTCTACTCAAATTGTGTACTCCTAGTTCTAAGCAACTTTGTAATCCTTCTCCCTATCAAACTTTGTAATCCTATCCTAACAAGGAGAGGGCATGAGAACATCTATAAATACCACACCCCTCCCCCTCTTGTAATCAACTCTTATTCATGAAATAAACTATGGTGAATTTTTGTTAGCTTGTGTTTTATTCTTTATAGTGAGTATGAGTGATACTTGTGTGCCCTAATCCCTCCAAGCCCTAGCCGCCCAAAGCATCCACTATTCAAGCCCTAACATGTCTAAGGAAGGAAGCCCTAGCCATCCACAAGCAAGGAGTCTTCTTCCACATCCCAACAGCCAGCTTCAACAAACCTTGATTCTTCCTACTTTAAAACCCTAATCACATACTACTATTTTCTTATTTGCTTCCTAACAAACCTCTGACGCTTGCAGGATCCCCGAGATGTTCACCTTCAAAGAGGAGGCCCTTTTTGCCTCCTATACCAAAAATGATACCTGACTGATCCATGGACAACAGGCTCATCTTCTAGGTGACGATCTTGATTCTGTGTGACCCCATCTTCGATCGGATCTTCGAATTGTTGTTTGGTACAATCCATCTCCCTTCTGATTTTTGACTTCATTGAAGGTATGCTATCCTAACTGGGGTTCTCTCAATCCTCCAGGTCCTTCTTTTATTATTCTGCAAGAGTTCATATGCGGGTATGTTAGTTCTTTTCATTACTAGTTTTCCTGCTAGTCTTTACTTGTTTTCGGGATTTTAGCCTCCAAATTAAATCTCTAAAAAAATATAAAAAAAAATTAGTTACTGTTTTCCTGCATTCATGTCAGTCATAGGTTCATCCCACATCACATGGCCTCCCAAGTCTCTACAAGAATTGGGAGCACCACACAAAACCTTACAATCTTTACCTTGGTGCCCCCAAGCCTTGGCAAAATTTGCAATATCCTCCTGCACAACCCTGCTATACCTACATGTCCTGACAGCTCCTTGTGCAGACCTCCTTGCCTCTGCCAACACCCTTTAGCTGCTGTGCACCCTTGGAGGCCTCAAGGATGACCACCTCCATTACTAAAGTTCCTTGCTTGTATCCTAGCACCATGAATGTAGCTTTTCTTCTCACTGGAAGCTGCATCAGTCTGTTCCTTGGACTTCACTAGAGAGAACCCAGCGAACCTGAACTGGCACTCGCTGTAACTAGAGCTCTACCTGACACAATCTCCTTGAGCCATGCCAAACTTCGCACACTCTGCTCCACCTGGCTAAGTGCACCCCTGGCACTCATGCTAGGATATGGTCCTCCCTGCACCTCCCGCTCTGATCTCGTATCAAATCCTGCTCCACCCATGAAGCCACCTCTCACTGGTGCTCCTCCTAAGATTGAAGTCCCCTAGATGCCACAGAAAGAAACCCTCGAGGCCAGCAACTCAATGATGGCCTACTGCACCTGCACCTGAATCTCGTACCCAGTCACTACCTCCTCGGACCCTCCGCATCACCATGGACCACTTCGAGACTGTTTCAGATACTCTGCGACCCTACAGGAACCTCCAAAACCCAGGAGCTCATCACAACTCCACTAATCCAGTGATTGAACCTAGCAACCATCTCCACCTAGCTGCTCCATCATGTCCCAGCTTGTCTCCCTGTGGCATGAAATCCTTGGCACTCCTAGAGACCTATCCCTGATCTCCCTGAGTTGCCATCTCCATCAGCTCCAGTCTCTATCCCTAGGCCAATGCAGCCATACCGGGACACTCCCGATTGTTTGATACCCTAGGTGCTCCCTGAGACTGTCACCTGTCCCCCTAAGCTACCTCTGGTATCGCCTCTGCTAATGTACTCTGGTCTCCCTGAGAATCCATCTCTCGAGACCCATCTCCAACCATGCGGGATACCGCACCGACGTATAAAGTATAGCTCCATCATGATCAAGGTAGCTGGAGTACTACCGATCGCTCTCCTCCTTAGTGACCAAGAACCTGGTCCACTACCGATGGAGCTACCACTCATGCTCTGAAAAATTCCCAGTATGTGTCACTCCACCTGTGATAAACAGCAGATCACCCAACCTACCAATGCTCTAGAGCACAAGACCCGCAGCTCTGTTCCACCATCACGAGCACTTGCACCACCAGATCCATCATCCTCGATGAGATCCGCTCCACCAATAGACCTCCGCACTGTTCCCAATACCATGAACCTCTATCTGCTTGGGAGAGTCGAAGATGGAACCATCCTACTCATGCTGCTTGCACACATGGTCGCTGCACCACGATCTCCACATAGACATCACCTGTGATCTGACTCCATCATTGGATCCATCCTAGATTAACATGAAGAGCTCAAAAAAATGGACTCCAATGATGTAGATAGGACTCAAATCAGAGTTCAATTAAGCCTGGAATCATCGAAAATCTAGTCAGCACACATTTCAGAGTAGAGTCACTTAAGATGCCGGTCCACCATGAACCGATCCAATGGTTCATGCATGCATTTGCAGTCCACGGCTGCCATTGTTGTCAATCCACTGTAGAGAACCTTGGACCATAGCCTCTCCCAGCCACCAACGTCACATCTAGCCACTGCATCGAGCCCCCGGCGACTACGCACCATATTGCCACATCTCTGGTGGCTACCCGCATCCTGTGCCATGCCACCGGTGGCTTCCCAATACCATGCCATGCCCGATCTGCTCCGATCAGGACCATGCATCACCTCCGGTGACTTCCCACTACCGAGCAGCACGATCTGGTGACTACCTAGCACCATGCCTGCCCGATCTACTCCGATCGGGCCACCATGGTTCCGCTGCTCCTTGCATCAACCATGACTGAGCCCATGGCCTGCACTGCCCTGGATCGACGAGCTCATGCCCTCCACCGAGCCTGAGCCCATTCGTAGAGCCCTGTATCTGACGATCCCGTGCTCTTCATCATCTCCTTCGATGTGATCAATGCCCAGCGACACCTTGTGCTGCGCTGCAACTAGCAAGCAACCATCTCCTTGCGCTTGGCATCTAGCACCCACAGCAACCTCCTCTTTCACCGAATCTTCTCCATGTCCATAACAAGGACCAAATCCTTGTCATGACACCATCGAGACCGACGAGAGTGATGCTCTCAAGTCTTCTCCTCTGCTACTCCGCCCAGACCAGCACCACCGATGGATACTTCTCTCTCTATTTCTAGGGAGGATAGCAGGTCCTCACCTGCAGATCTAGACACCAGAGATCTACACCACGCGATTGTCAACCTCCTCCTGACCTCACCACCAGAGATCTACACACCGTATCATCACGACGTCCTCTTCCCTTCTTCATTCATGCCATCGCATCAAGGTCGGCTCTGATACCAAATGTTGGAGCAAGATCTGCTCCGCCGAAACCCGGGATCCTCCTTGATGCCATCATGGTGGAAAGGGAACTCATGATCAGGGAAGAGATGGGACATGCCATTCGCTCCCATCATGGAGGTGTGCCCCCATGAAGCTGAACATGTGAGAGAGAACCAAAAAGAGGGAGATGAGGAATGATGGCTGGGGAGAAAGAGCACTGTATTTCTTCTCTTCAAATAATCCCTAATACATATATATATATACCCATACAAGAATAGGTCAAAACCCTACTCAGAAAACTCCCCCTAAGCCAACTCACGGAAGTCTAAATCCCGTCAAACAAGTTGACTCGTCCAGTTCATGAGTCGGCTCATTGACATCCGAGTCGACTCGAACACTTGAGAGTTGACTCATCTAGAACATCCTCCATGCTGTTGACCTGCAAGAGTTGGCTCCTGCAATGACCGAGCTAACTCAATCCAACCGAGTTGACTCCTACAGAACCCAAACCGACTCCAACCCTCAAGATTCCCAAACCCATATCTCGAGCCCGTGGAGTATTGAACTCCACCATAGGACCAAACCCATCCTAAACACCCATGAATACATCATGAACCCCCTGGAACATTTCTAGGAACTGCTTGGCATGCCTCCAAGAACCCAGGGATGGACTCCAGGTTCCCTGCCATGGCCTTCCAAGTCTTTCCAAGGCTTGGGAGCACCCCACAAAACCCCATAACTTTGATAGCCAAGACTTGACTGATTGCAACATTGAGATATCATTCCCAATGATGAGTACATCATCGATATACAAAACCAAGAAAACGAGGACACTCCCACTTGTTTTCTTGTACACACACAGTTCATCTACATTCTTGATGAAACCAAACTCTTTGATTGTTTCATCAAAACAGATGTTCCAACTCCTCGATGCTTGTTTCAATCCATAAATGGATTTCTTAAGCCAGCATACTTGGTTTGGTCTCTCACTTGAGACAAACCCCTCTGGTTGTGATATATAAATTTTTTTCTGAAGATATCCATTAAGGAAAGCAGTCTTTACATCCATCTGCCAGATTTCATAGTCATAGTATGTAGCTATGGCAAGAAATATCCAAATGGACATGGCTACTAGTGAAAAAGTTTCATCATAGTCAACACCATGTCTTTGTCTATAATCTTTTGCCACCAGCCTAGCCTTGTAGGTCTCTATTTGACCCTCTACTCGAATCTTCTTCTTGAGGATCCATGTACACCCAACTGGGTTTTCTCCCTCAGGTGGGTCTACTGATGTCCAAACCTGATTAAAGTACATGGAGTACATCTTAGATTTCATGGCTTCCAGCCATTTGTTAGAGTCTCCACTCGTGATAGCTTCCGTATAGGTCATAAGATCATCATCATGTATGATACTGGCTTCATTATCATTTCCAATAACAAAACCATATCTGAGAGGTGTACTTCACACTCTCTTTGAACTACGGAGAGGAAGTGTGTGCTGCGGTTATTCCTAAATTTAGGAACATCTGCTTAAGGAATTGCTTTAGGTGTAGGTTGAACTTCTTCAAGTTCAAATATCTTCTCACTGCCCTTTTCTTGGATAAACTCCTTTCAAAGAATGTGTCATACCTACTGACAAAGACCTTTTGCTCAGTAGGGTGGAAGAAAAGGTAACCCATACCTTCTTTAGGATATCCTATAAACCTGCACTTATCAGTCCTAACACTTAGCTTATGTCCAAAAACATTTCTGACATAAGCAGGGCAACCCCAAATCTTAAAAAACTTAGGACAACTTTTTTCCTTTCCATAATTCATATGGAGTGCTTTTAACTACCTTTGATGGCACCCTATTCAATATGTAGATAGCAGTATCTAGGGCATAATCCTAGAAGGATATTGGAAGATCTGTGAAGCATATCATGGACCATACCATATCCAATAAGGTTCGGTTCCTCCTTTCTGCTACACCTTTAGTTGTGGTGTGTATAGAGGAGTCCCATTCAGAGAGTATGCCTTTATCTTAAAGATGATTGAGAAATTCACTAGACAAGTATTCTCCTCCTCTTTCAGATCGAAGGATTTTAATACTATGCCTAGTTTGTTTCTTAACCATACTTTGATACTCTTTGAATTTTTCAAAGGCTTCGGACTTGTATTTCATAAGATACACATATCCAAACCTTGAAAAGTCATCTGTAAAACTGATGAAATAAGAGTATCCTTTTCTAGCCTAGGTTGTCATAGGACCACACACATCTGTGTGTACTAGACCTAACAACTCAGTTGCCCTCTCTCCATGTCCTGTGAATTTAGATTTGGTCATCTTACATATGAGACGGGATTCATAAGTTCCTAATGACTCAAGATTAAAAGGTTCAAAGAAACTTTCTTTGTATAACTTGTTTATCCTGCACTCATTTATATGACCCAAGCGGCAGTGCCAAAAATAAGTGATATTTACATCATCTCTCTTTCTTTTCTTATTTTTAACAAGCATAACTTCATCATTGAGTGACAAAATCAAAAGACCATTAGTAAATGTACCACAACCAAAGAAATTTTTTAAAAAGAAAATCGAGCACCTATGGCTCGACAAATTTATTTCATAACCTTGTTTTAATAACAAAGGTATAGAAATAATATTTTTTATAATGTTAGGTACATAATAACAATCTTTTAATTCAAAAATATTGCTTGATGGCAATAATAGCAGATAGGTGCCAACGGCTTTAGCTTGAATGGGATCACCATTCATGCCAAACAGGACGAAGTCACCCTTCTTCAAGCTCCTAAGTCACTGTAACCCCTACAATGACTTGTAGATATGAAACCCACATACGATATCCAATACCCATTATCAGAAGCTAAAGAACTCAATGACAAGTTTGTTTGTATCATGTATAAACCTTTTGATTGGTGTGGATACGAGGGCCAGAAAATGTCGACAAGTTGAATCCACATCCCTATAGATCACCTATGAATAAAGCTCTGAATCCAACCCCTTTTATCATGTAAATATTTTATTTTAATTTCTATTATTTTGGGTTAGTTAGTTAGCCCCTTTTAGTAACTATAATTAGGATTTTGTTATTTAGCCTTTTGGACTAAACCTTTTTTACCACATTGATCAAAACCCCATTTATTGATTGTGTCAAACCCTATTGGGCCAAACCCTGTTTACCAATCTATTCTTTTTGTTACATGAGGTTAAGACTTTTGATTAATTAATCAATCGGGCTTTAGTTATTTGGTTTTGAGTCTTGTACAAATTAGTTATTGAGTCCTGTATTACAAGGAGCACTCAATTGAAGACCCATATGACTTCATGTGCATCCAATTGAAGACCCATGTGCTAGCCCAAGATAAGCCATGTGCTAGGCCAGATCAATTGGTTTTTGGTGCCATCTTTGCAAGATTTTTGGACATCACTACCACGTCATCAGGGGACATCAACACATGTCTTGATTGAACATGTCATTTTGAGACAAAATACATGCCATGTCACTTTATTTTGGACATCCCACATGCCATGTTTTTTTTGGATACTTGAGAAGTAATTAGTGCCCACATGAGAAGACTTCATGCCAACTTTTTTTAAGATGAGTAATTAAGAAGGTTTCTACCAAATTGGCACCCTCCACTCAAGTTATTTCATGCCAAATCTCAAGGTTCGGCCAAGCAATACTTTCCCTCCTTCATGCCATCTTCTAAAAAGTTTCAACCAAAATTATGCAAGGTGTTGGAGGTCCAAGGGTTTCTACTTCCAGTATTTCAATCAAATAGGTTGCCAACTGCTTAAATTCTTAGAACTCAAAAGTTTCATCAAAATTCTTTTGTCTACTCCAATCCAGACTGAAACGTCCACTCACCTACAGAAGGCTATATTATCCAGACTCTAGAGTCCAGCAACCAAGGCCAAGTGATGAAGCATCTTGATCCTACATCAAGCCACATCACCCTATCTCCATTTTGGCGCCCACTTTGGATGAGAAGCTCATGGTTGCCACCCACTTTTGAAAGGAGTCCAGATCAGCCCAACAAGCATAAGTCCAGGCCACCTAGACCAAAATTCCAGGAGTTGTAATCCAAGGAAGAAGGAGTTTACTGTTTGAGTCCCTTACACTACTGGTTGTGGGTCTATAAATATCCATCAACCCCTTGTAATTTTATTCATTCATTCATTAATAAAGAAGCTTTGTCAAATTTTCTTCCTTTGTTATGTGCATCGCGGGGTGTGAGGCCCTTTTCCTTTATTCTTCAGAACATCATGGGTTGTGAGGCCCTTTTCCTTTGTTCTTCGGAACATCATGGGGTGCGAGGCCCTGGTTATCCTACCTATCCAGCCGACAAGAAAACCTAGAAACTTCTTCTAACCCTTTCCTTTCATTTATTTTCCTTCCTTTACTACTTCTTAACTTTAGCTTTCTTTGTTGTGTATTAGCAGGTGATCAGGAATAAAAAATCAGGTATTCTTGCCTCAAAATCGGCATCGCATGAAAGATCAGAGCCCAGGATCGAAATCTTGAAACCCTGCCACAAAATCTTGAGAGTCCGCTATATCTACATCAGAGAGACAATTTTCGTTGGTAAACTTTAAACGTCTTTCCTCCTCTTTAATTTTTGAAGAGTTGATAAGTAGACCCTAATTTTGGTAGTTTCTTAGCCACTAGATCATGTTTTCCTAGTTATTTTGTTAGGTTTACTTGTGTAGGAAGTTATCTAAACTAGTTTCCTTTACTGTCTCCTTCAAGTCTTCTTTAAAAATCTGAAAAAGTATAAACAAAATTTTCTCTACTATTCTCTAATAATTAGGTTTTAATAATAGTAATTTAGATTTAATTATTTATCCCACATCAGTTTTGGTATCAAAGCAGGTTAAACTAGGGTTTAATTGCTCTTGTGTCGACTTAGTTTCCCTTTAAATACTCAGATCGGGTGCTTCATCATGGCCATTCGGTCATAGGAAAAAGTAGGGTTGCAAGACCCTCACCTTCCATTCAAATGAGATTTTCTATGGTGTGTAGGGGTGCCGCTGTGAATTGATCCTTGAAGAAGAAAATAAAGAGATAGTCATCTTTAAGGTTTATTTTCTGCATCACGTCCATTACCATACATGGTCTGTTATTTTAATTGTTTCTATATGCAGATAACTCAGAATCACTTGATTCTTATTTTTCTGGATCCACCATAATTAATAGTATTTTTATAATTTTCTCATAAATTATTTCAATCTACAAATGATTTGCTCACCGGAATACTGCTTGAGAACAGATCAACCCTGAATTTCAGCAATTCTAGTTTATGGTTCTTTTTTCATAAATTTTACATTTTTTAAATTCCAGCATCTTAGGGTTTTTTCTATAAATATATCTCTACTAAAAAATAAAAGAACAAAATAAAAAATATATTTAATTTATTTTTTTATTTTAATTATTTTAGTTTGATTGCATCTAGGGTTTTATCTTGTGTTTGCATTATCAACCAACCTAATCTTAAGGGCACTTGAGCATCTCAGATTAGGGCAGGAGCTCATCACCTGTCTTGGGCCTACAACAACCTTCTTTGCATCCGAGCCTAACCATAATTAAAACTCAATTAGACTTAATTGCTCTAGTGAGCTAGGGACACCAACAGGTCGGGTTCCAAGTATTGTGTGTAAGCTAGTGCACCCAATCCTTTGATTATCACTTGAATATGGTGTCCACGGCTACAGGTTCAAGGGCAAATGCTCTAAGTAGTTTCGTGATTTTTAATTAGGACCCTACGAGAGCAGGGAGAGCCTTCCACGACCCCACCTCTTACCTGGCCAGTGGATAGGGTAATTATTGAATTGGCTATAATTTGAGCTGACCCATTCTACTTGAGCTCTAGGTCTAGGAAACCCTAGTCCGAGTCGAGTTCTGTGTGATTGCATTGCATGGCTACTAGATTAGGAACTCCATACCAGTAGTCTCACCCAAACCCAACCCAATTTAATCATGGATCCCAATTTTGAGACCTTCCTTAGGACCTTCCCTGAACAATATACCCAAATGAACCATAAGTTTGATCGACTAGATGACCATTTAGGTAATCTAGAGAAAACTCGTAAGACCCGTCCTGAACCTAAATTTGAAACACCCTGACCCATTCTTGTAGCCAAATCATAGGAGACCCCCACACCATGATCCAATATGGGACCTTAGTTCAAAGAGACCCAATTATGATTTCATAGACCAGGATGAGAGAGCCACTAGGTATATTAGGTTAGAAGCACCTACCTTTGGTAGTGATCTTGATCTTGAGGACTATATTGATTGGGAAGAAGGTATGGATCTATATGTTGAGAGAGAACTAGTGTCTGATGAAAGAAAGTTTAAGATTGCTAAATCTAAATTAGTACACTAGGCTAGAATTTATTGGGATGATGTTGAAAGAATGATCAGATGAAGAAGAGACATATCCATAACTTTTTGGAGTGACATGAAACGTAAACATAGAAAAAAGTACCTACCTAGATCATATGAACCCAGCTCCTAACAACTCAGATCCAAGACCCATAGGTCTGAACTCATGTCTTATGAACCTAGAACTCATCAACTTGAGCTTGTTGCCCAGAAATGGAGTCCAAAAGGGGAGGTGAATTGGGTCTTTCAAAAATTTAAGTAATTATGTGTCGGTCTTGAAGTGTTTGTGATCAATGCGATTAAACTCTTTATATGCAATGGATAACAGAAAACTAAATACAAAGAATAAAGTGCATGAAATAGAAAGAGCAATCACACACGAACACCAAATTTTATAATGGTTTGGTGCACTCCAAGCACCTATGTCCACTCCCCAAGCTTTACTTGAAAATTTCCACTATAATCTCTTCAAGATTACAGCCGACTTGTTTAACAAGGCTCATAAGTCAAAACCCAAGTTGGTTTTGTCACCTAAGCTCACCAACAACCTTTACAACTTATTTTGTCTTCGGACTCATATGTTAAACCCTAGTTGGTTTTGTACCTTTGGCTCACCTACAACCACAATAACCTACTTTCAAAAACCCTTGAAAGCTTGGTCAACAAAGTATAATGATAAAGATACAAGAATAAAAGTACAATCAAACTCTCTTCTAGAGTGAAATGTGGAAGCTTTGAGGCTTTTGAAGATGCTTGTCTTGTTTTCTCTTTGCAATCTTCTCAAAGGCACTTTTGGAAAGCTGAAATCATAGGCTTGTAAGATTTTTTAATTGAATATCTCCTTTTTTGGCTTTTGGAAGTGAAATTCTTGAAGGAATATTTGACTTTTTGAATTCAATGGAGTTCAATCTTGTTCTCTTGCTTCATGAATTAGTTTAGTGAAGCTTAAATACTCTAAAACTTTCCAAAAAATGATTTGAGATCATTGGAGGATCAAAACTAGCTGTTGGGGGCTTGAAAAGATGAAATCTGCCTCTTATAACATAGATCCATTGAAGTTGTCAAAACTCGTGAGTCGATACTTGACTTCTAGGTGTTGACACTTGGTTCCTAGGTGTCGACACTTGGTCCTACAGGTGTCAACACTTGAATTTTCTGTGTCGACACTTGAAACTCATGTGTCGATACTTGACACAAAAACACTCCAAATGGCATAGTTCTGTATTTTCAAAAAATCTCAGGCCTTGAGTCAACACTTGAATTTTAGGTATTGACACCTGTATTTCAGGTGTCGATAATTGAATTCTAGGTGTCGACACTTGGCATGCCAGAGGAGAATTTTTGCGTGCCAGTTTTTGAAGTGTCGACACTTGGGGAGTCATGAGTCGACACTTGGTTCTATAGTTTGCCAAAAACATGTTCCAATCATCCCAAAATCACAAAGATCTTCAATCAAACTTCAAATCAACTTATGTAAACCATGTTTGATCAATTTGAGCCATTTTTTTAGATGAGAAGATTTCCCAAAACTCTAAAATTACTCAGCTTTATGATACTTTTATTTTAGGAATTTGAGGTGCCTGTATCCTGAAACTCATCCTACAATTGAAACATTAGTATAAAATATGTACTCAACATTTTGTTAGTTATCAAAATCAAGGGCTAAAGCCAACAATCTTCTCTCCTTTTTGATGATGACAAAATCTTTAGTATATAAGTATTCAAAATCAATTTTAGCCATTGTATCCCATAATTATCAATTAAAAACTCGTACAACACAATTGTAATAGAGGAGAGGTACAAATTAAGTGTTGAAGTTAAATTTTCTCTCCCCCTAAGTGAGTTGAGATATGAAACATTTCAAAATTTAAGAAAATGCTTAAATATGTCTCTTAATGCTTATATGCATCTTACTCCCCCTTTTTGTCAACATTAAACAGTAAAGGGAGTAAACTCCCATTGAATTGATGCATTATTAGGTCACAGAAATTTGATAGATATCAGAGCATATGAACAAGATAGGGAGTAACCAAGTACAAAACATAAATGATACAAGACTGATTAGCAAGTAAAGAACTGAAATGCAAGATTTCATATATATATATATATAAGTAAGTTTTCAGTTAAAAATTGCTGATACACTCAGCATACACTGAACCATGATACATAAACATGACAAGTACAACATAGATGATAACATTGATAAACACTAAATATCGGTGATAACATGAAAACTAATACAAAAGCATTAAACATCAGGATAAACATCTGTGAGGCTACTCCTCATCATATGGAATCTCAAAGTAAATAGGACTAGTAATCCTAGACCTAGGAACAAGGGCTCTAGGGATCTTAAGGATACTATGACTCCTAGTCCTAGTAGATGGTCTTAATCTGGGTACAACCCTGGAAGATCGAGTAGATGGTAGAGGAAGTGTCTCAGCGCGTGTCAGAAAGATGGGAGCAGTCAAAATCAAAGTATCACAAGGATCATCAGGATGAATAGCTAGAGTCTGGGTGTCTCTACTGACAATCTCATAATCATCTGCTCGATCATCACTCCCACCAGAGCTACCATCAAGAATATCAATCTCTTTATTCGCAGCATCACCATCACCATCACCATCACCTTGAGTGTCATAATGTCCATCAGGATGGTCATCATCATCATCTGCCGGTGGAGGTGGAGGTGGATCTGAAGGTGCTGCTGGAGGTAAAAGTGATCTCAGTAAGTCTTTGATCTCCGTAAAACCAGCCTCCATGGTCTTACGATACCTGAGAGCTGAGAGTTAGTATGATGAGCTCTCAAACTCTCAACCTCAAACCTCAGCTCTACCTAACAGCCAAACACATAATCTCACTTCGGATATCTGAGAACTCCTACCTAACAAGCTCCTCAAAGGATGTACCAGTAGCAAAAGTAGGAGTAGCAGAAGGTGAAGCAGCTGGTGCACTATGATAGGCTCTGGCTCAGTCACTGCTGCTGGTGTTGGTCTAGGAGGTATATCAGAAGGCCCAGATGGCCCTACCTCTGCCTCTCTAAGCTCAACCTCCTCATCTAGCTCCTGGCCAGACTCCCGGTGCACCTATCTCTTTGCCAATCTCCTGTATCCCAAGCGGTGAAGAGAGCACTCATCGTGCACATCTGTGTGTAGAATGTCTTTGGAGGCCTCCCCCTACAAAGGTATATCATAAGCTCTAAACAGATATGTCAGCCCCATCCCATATGGAAGACAGTGACGCTGTTGGGTCGCAGCATCTCTAATCTACACCTGCATCAGAGCAGGAAGATCAACAACTATCCTCTACATCAGGCACACCATCATCTTCAGCTCCCTCTTAGTGATAAAGTCAAAATGTCCAGTCTTCGGCAGTAAAATCTGAGCAATAAAGTGGTGAAAAAGGTGCATCTCCACTAAAAGCTTGTTCGCGTGACTGTATCCACACCACGAATGTCATCACGCTCTAAAATGCACCGAAAAGCCTCCTCTTGATCCTCTATACATGAAGCAATGATCCCACGATGGGGAATCTTTCAAACTCTGCTAAGGATCTCCTTAGAAATAGGAATATGAATACCTCAGACTGTGGCACTCCATAACATCCTGCTGTAGCCCAAGCTCCCATAAAACTCTCGAATCATGTATGGGTAGTATTTCTCCTTCATAGTACAGAAGAAGATCAACCATGCCGACTCGAGAACCTATCTAAGTTTGAAGCCCTGACGGTCAAAGAAATCCAAGTCCACTCGATGATCAGCAGTAGTCATCTTCCCTGATACCCTGTCAGTTGAAGGTGAAGAAGGAGGTGCTGCTCTCTCTATCTGCTGACTACTGCATTCCTGGCGTTAGTCCTTTTTTCTGCTGAACCCTGACTCGGTTTCTTTTTGTAGTGGTGGGGACACCAGGATCAGACATAGATCTCTGGATCCCATATGGTTTAATTAGTCATATGTCAATGTTTTGAAAGTTTTGTAATAAATTAAGATTGAGTCCTATAATAAGTTGAGGTTAGTTGATTTATCTCAACCCTCAACCTAGTTAGTATTTTGAGTCCTGTACATCAATTATGAGTCTAGTATGAGCCCAATTCTATACAAGAGAGGAGGTCACTCTATTTTGGAGTTCCACCAAGCCATATCCAGGAGTCAGAGGCCACTACATCAGTCCATTGGATTTTGTGGACAACCCAGGATCCAAGATGCTTCAGGAAACCCTGATTCATTCCAGATGTCCAGATTCCCTTCCATATATTAGAGCATATTTCTAAACCAAGGAATCCATGATTCTAGAGGTCTACCTGCATCCTAACCCAATGAAATCAAGCCTAGGTACCAAGTCCAAGGCCTTAAGAAGCAAGATTCCAGGGAATATTCCTGCTACCAGGCTACTAGGCCACCCCAGCTTCTAGAGGCCCAAACCTATGCACCCAAGCCCCTTTGGGCCAGCCCATTGCTGCTCCTAAAGGACCAACACACCCCCCTAGGCATCCTTGAAGTGTTGACCATGTCCAAAGAGGTTTGACCAAGTCCAAGTTGAAGTGAAGAAGGAGAAGACCAAGTTTATTCCTAACCTAATTGGGATTTCAAATCCTTTTAAGCTTTGTAATTCTAACCTAGCTAGGAAAGGACTTGTATTCTAATTTAGAAGAGGACTTGTAATCCAAGTGTAACCATGGTTAATGATGGCATGGGAACTATATAAATACCCACCCCTCTCCCTCTTGTAAGCATCTTTCTCTTATGAATAAACCTTGCTGAAATTTTGAGTTATTGCATTGTGTTGGTGTTTTGTTTTGGTTCATTGGTTGGTGTTTTTGTGCTTGGACGAATTCTTTGCTGCCCTAGCATCCTTCCATGCCCTAACTCACTGCCATCCAAGCCTTAACACATCCAAGAAGGAGTGCCCTAGGCCGCCAAGCAGGAAGATCTTCAACAAGCTTCAAACAGCCCAACTTCTAATCCCTAACCTGATTCCTTCTAAACCTAGTTTCCTTTCCTTTTCTTACTTGCTATTTTGATTGACCCTTGACATTTTGCAGGATCCCCGAGATATTTTACCTCCCTAGAGGAGGCTTTCCTTGCATCCAAAACTATCCAAATCAGCCATCTAATCAAGGGAACTGAACCTCATGATCTAGACTCCAATCAGAGTGCCGTGTGATCTCTTCATCGAAAGTTCTTCAAATCACTGATTGGTAACATCCTTCCCTTCTTTAAATTTCTAATTTGATGAAGATTAGCTATCCTAATCTAGGAGTTTCTTAATTCTCAAATACTGGAATTTATTATTTTGCATGAGTTTGCCTGCGATACGATGATTCTTTGCACTGCTCGTCTTTCCGCTAGTTCTTACTTTATTTTGAGAATCTAGCCTACAAATAAACTTATAAAAATCACAAAAAAATTATTTTACTATTTTCTGTGCATACTTAGCAGTCTCAGAGTCATCCTGCATCAGTTTGGTATCAGAGCTAGTTTAGGATAGTTTGATATTTGCTTCACATTCACAAACCCGAATTCGGCATTCTATCCACTGCATTAGGTATTAGTTTTGAATCTATTTTCAACCATCTAGGAATTTTATTTTTCTCTGAAAATTGGATTAATTGTTCTTTATTGAGTCCTCCATTTTATCAAAGTTTTTAATTAATTTTACAGAAATCCTAAATCATAAAAAATTGGTATATTAGAAACCCTAACAAAATCCTGATAATTTCTGTAGCAGTCCAAAAAACCCTAGGTTTACATCATTATAGGATTTCTTTTCTGCATGAAATTTGGTAGGTTTCATTATCACCATCCATCCTCTATTCGATATTTTTTTTGATTTTTTTATGCATCGGGATCTGTGCCAAATGTTGCATCATCTGAATCCTAATTTTTTGATTTCTGCTATTTCTGCATGCTTAACTCAACCTAACCTAATCAACTTCTAAATGCCCCAATCCCAAGCCAAAATTTGTTTGATAACCCCAGTTAACCTAAATCTAACTTGACATCTCATAAAATAATTAAAAAATATTTAGTTTTTTGATTATTTTAGATTGCATCAGGACCATTGAATGTTCATCAACTTTTACTCTAATATTAAGGGCAATCAACATAACATCAAGGCAGGAGGTCATAACCTGTCCTGGGCCCAAAACAACCACCCAGCATTTTCACCCAAGCCTAATTAAAATCAATTAGACTTAAATTATCCTAGAGGGCTAGGTGACATCAACAGGTCTGGTCGGAGCTGTGTGGGCCAACTAGTGTATTTAATCCTGTGGCTATTACTGAAATCTGGTGTCTAAGGCTGAGGGTCCAGAGTCAAACGACCTAAGTGGTGTTGTGGTTTTTAATTGGATCCCTGCGAAAGCAAGGGGGCCTCCCACACACCCACCCTCTACCTTGCCAGAGGAAGGATTAGCTACTGGGTTAAGTGAAAGTTAAGCTGACCCACCCAATTTTGGCTCTAGGTCTAGGAAACCCTAGATTAAGCTAACCTATTTTGCATACTTGGCTACACCATTCCATTTTGATTGCTTGATTAAGTGTATGACTACTAGATTAGGAACCCAATACCATAAGTCTAAACCTCAAACCAACTCAGCCATGGATCCCAATTTTGAAGCCATCATGAACCAGCTTGCCCAGTTAACTACCCAAATGAACCAAGCCAACATCCAATCTCAAAACCAGTTTACCCAACTAAACCAATCCAATACCTAAATTAATACTAAGCTTGACCAAACCAATGACCAGATAACCCAAATGAACTATAGGTTCAACCAAGTAGACCAACAATTTGACCGGGCAACCACTAGGATCGACCAATTACCACTAGACTAAACCAATTAGAGAATCGATCCTAATGCTGAACCTAATCCTAACCCATCCTGTTCTACCTCTCAAAACCCTAGTAGAACCCAGACTCAGGAATCCTTTGTAGAGCCTAACCATCAGGAACCATACCAAGAACCTAACCATAGAAGAGTCCCGAATCTTGAACCTATCCAAGAACCCATCCGTAGAAGGCCCCAACATGAAGTTCATGATCAAGATGAAAGGGCCATGAGAAATATTAGGATAGAAGCACCCACCTTTGATGGAAGTCTTGAACCAAAGGTCTATGTAGATTGAGTAGGTGATATGGATTATTATTTTGAATGGTATGAAATGAGTGAAGGGATGAAATAAAAATTTGCCAAGATGAGGTTGACTCATCAAGCTAGATTACATTGGGCTAATCTTGAGTGAACTAGGAGACAACGAGATCTTCCACCCATAGCTACTTGGCAAGAGATGAAATTGCAACTCAAGGAGAAATACTTACCAGTATCCTATGATCAATAACTTTTAGACCAATGAAACAAAATTCATCAAGGTAATAGATCAGTGCAGAGTATATTATTGAATTTGATGAGTTTGCTGTTAGGTGCAATATATCCGAGTCTAAAGACCAAACCCTATCCATGTTTAGAATTGGATTAAGAGAAGATATCCACAGAGAACTATACATGAGAGAGGCCCAAGATTTGGAACATACCTATCAAATAGCTAGACATTATGAACAATTCCACCCAGGACCTACCTATCAGAAATCTGAACCTGTTAGGAACAATACCTCATTCCCAAAGTCAAATCCAAACCAGGTATACCAGGGTAGATCAAATCCCAACCCCAACCCAGGTCGAGTTAACTCCAACCCAGTTAGGCCAAACCCTAACCCAGTCCGACCCAACCCTAATCCAATATGATTCAATACCAACCCAAATCGACCCAACCCTAACCCATCTTGACCTAACTCGAGTTTGAGTCCATCTAGTTCTAGTAATTTTGCACCTGCTAGAATCGATAAGGATAAGGCGCCCATGTTTCAGAAAGCCCCAAGTCCCAGCCCCAATGCTTGTTTTAGGGGTAATAAGGTAGGTCACTATGCTAGCTAGTGTCCCACCAGGTCATTACATATAGGGGAGCTAAAGGAACAAGAGGATGAACCCAATAACGAGGATGTAGAAGAAGTTTATGAGGATGAACCAGACTTGATAGAGGAATATGAAGGAGATGAGGAGGAATTTGATCAATTAGGGGTGGTTAGATGTATTTTAACCCAAACCTAACCTGAGGAAGATTGGCGTAGGACTAGCATCCTTCAAACTTTTGTTAAGTATAAGAATAAAGTATGTAAGATTATAATTGATAGTGATAGTTGTGTCAATGCCATTGCTGCTGAGATAGCTAAATCTTTAGGATTGACCCTAGTTCCACATCCTAACCCCTATAAAGTATCATGGGTAGATTCCACCTCTATTCCAATCAAGTCTAGGTGCCAAATCTTAATTAAATTGCAATCATATGAAGAAGAGATTTGGTATGATGTCCATCCCATGAAGGTTAGTAGTGCCATTCTAGGTCGACCATGGCTATATGATCATGAAGCTGCCCTATTTGGTCGAACCAATACCTATACCTTTTATCACCATGGGAAAAGATTTATGATTTACCCCACTTAGCCTAGGAGTTCAAGAAGTTCTAGTAGCATTAGAGCAAAACCAGGAGTTAATCTGATTAAGGCTAAAGAATTAGAAATAGATCCTTCTAAACCCACTAAGAAATTCATGAGAATTGATCCTGAACCCACTTTAATAATTGAAGAAGTAATTAAGCCAGGATCAAACTTTATGGGTGAAACTAATAATTTACAAGAGTTGTTCATAGAGGAAGCCCAGGATCAAATCCCTAAAGAACAACCAAAAGAAATAGGTGTATGTAATGAAACAACATCTGAATGTGAGTCCATAGACTCAATCTGTATGCCTGCACCTACACTAGCCTCTGCACACCATATGCATCATGAAATTAATCAAGAGTTGAACATAATTAATGAACTAAATAATAACTTGGCTAATTCCCGAAAGAAAGATAAAGATTTTTATGTAGGGAAATATGTAACTGTCAAAGAATTCTCTGCTCACGAAGCTGGCCCATCCAAAATAATGAATAGTAGTGGACCCAATGCCTATGTGCCTGAGATATCACCTGATTTAGGTATTAGCTCCACTTTCATCATCTCAGACTTTATAAAGTCTAGGGAGCCAGCAGTGATACCCAGCGAGCCCCTTGAGCCACTCCTATTCTTTGAGAGAGAACCCACCCCAGAGCAACCACATATAATTTTGACCTTATGGTGAGGAAACGATTGAGAGAGCTTTGGATGATCAAGCTATCAGTACCTGAAATTAGAGACTGTTAGTGATATTTGGTCCGATGGCAAGGTCAACCAGAATATGAGGACTTGTGGAATGCTGGTGTGGATCTGCAGTGCCTCAACCCAGACCCTCCTTGAACCAAATTGACCCATACTCGATAGGGTCGAGTTCCTCCCTCCCCGGGAGAATTGGTGGGGACACCAGGATCAGACATAGATCCCTGGATCCCATATGGTTTAATTAGTCATGTGTCAAACTTTTGAAAGTTTTGTAATCAATTAGTACATAAATGCCATTATTCATGTATCCATTCATCAAAATAGAACCATTCCAAATGATTTTGCAAATGTCATTCTTTATTGATAGTTTATAACAACCATACATGGCCAACTGACCAATAGAAATGACATTCAAAATCAAAGATAGACAATAATGACACTCATTCAAAATGATTGTACAAGACTCGAAAACTAATTTGAGGGTTCCCAAGCCAGGACTGGAACTTGGCTTCCATTTTTCAAGTTCAAGGATCTCTTGCCATCGTGGAATCTCCTACTAACTTGAAGTCTCTACAAAGAATTGCAAATATGAATTGGACTTTTAGTATCTAATACCCAGTTAGTAGTATCATAGATAGAGAAACTACAAGGTGTTATCCTATAAATACCTTCTCCAGCACTACCCCGCTGCTTCCTCTTCTTGGACTTGTTCGGGTTCAAGGGATCAATATAAAGAGGACAGTTCCTCTTCCAATGACCCTGCTTCTTATAGAAGATGCACTTCGCCTGGCTCTTATCAGCCTTCAACTTCTTAACCTGACTGGGCCCAGAAGTATTTTGCACCTTCTTCCATTTATTTCTTTTTTTCCTTTATTAAAGGGATGATTCCCTACAAAAGATCCTCCTACTAGATTTACACCCCTTTATTGAGTTGGTGGTCTTTCTTATAAGTCTACAGTAACCCCAACAGACCGTGGTAGTTAACTATAGGCTTATTCATTCTAAAATGATCGAGAAAGTCTAGATAAGAAGAGGGCAGGGAATTCAGTATCGCATCTTTTCCGAGCTATTCATGCAAGGGACATCCGAGCTTACCCAGGTATTCAATCATCTTGATCATGTACAATACATGATCTGTGACTGAGGCTTCATCACGCATCTACATGTTGTAGATAGCATAGGAGACCTTGTACCTCTCAACGTCATATGGTGTATTGAAGGACTCCTTCAACTTTTGAAGGATCTCCTCCTGCTGGGCTTCCTTGAATTTGCGACTAAACTCGTTGTTCATCACTGCCAACATGATGCATCGGACAATGATCCTATCAGAGAGCCACTTTTGATAAGTGTCTCTGATGGAACCCCAAGCATTGGGAGCAGTGATTTTGGCACTGGATCCAATATCACATATAAGATCCTTTCATGCTCCAAGACAATCCTGAGCATTCTATACCAACTATCGAAGTTAGGGCCCTTGAGCTTCTCATTATCGAGAAGAGATCAGAGCAACAAGTTGGTAGACATCTGAAAGGAAAACCCAAAACTTATTAGTGTATACGAATTATTAGCCCAAAGACATGGACTTTAGTCCAAAGGCCCACCCACTATTTTGTTCAGACTGGTAGCCTCTACCTCCAATCTGAGGAATTACTTTAATTCCTTAGTGGGTACTAGAACCTAATAGACAACACATGAGCCCAACTTTGGTCAGCCCATCCAAACACATCTAAAAGTAGATTCTTTAATCGATTACTTCTCCAAGTAACTTCTAGTATTTAGATTTTGCCCAAGGTGCACTTCAATCGACCTTTAGACCTCCTATTGAAGGTTTCGATTAGGTCTAACCATTAACATGACAAAATTCAATGCTTCCAACCAATGAATAGTCAAGCCCAACTTTATCCGGCCCACCTGACCATTGTTCAGAGAATCGCATCGAGCCATCATATTAGGAATGGTAATTCTAATAGCTTGATGAACACCCGATCTTTGGATCTATCGATGAACACCTAACTATTGGACCCATTATCATTCTACTTAATGGAAGGCGAGAACTTAGTTATCCCCATAACTTCATCCTTTTATGGACCTAATAATTTAGAGGGTATAACTTTAATGTGATAGATAAAATGGATAAGACATGGATCAAAAGCACCGAAAATCAGTCAAGACTGATTAGTCATAAAAGAGGGTTTCAAAAACTAATAATCCAAAAGCACTTAAAATCAGTCAAGACTGATTAACCTTAAGTGACATGGGTTAACACGAGTCAGTGAACTACTCAATCAATTCTGATTAACCATATTGGCCAGGTAAGTGAGATCATGGGAAGGGTTGCACCATTAACCGTCTTGCCTTAGAAACCAACTAGGTTAGCCAGGTAAGAGGTAGCCCCATAAAACCATGATCAAATGTCATACTTATCTTAGACACTAATTGGTTCATCAAACTTAATTAAATTAGCTTAAAGACTTGGGCTGACCACTGAGCCACAAATCAGGTCCATTTAGATTTATGGACTAATCAATCTAACTATTAGAGAGATCTATAGAGAAGAAATCCTAACTCAACATTTGATTAGATTAGTCTCTATTTGATCCATTCATCTAAACATAGGTCTAACCCAACTAAGGACCTAATTAAAGCTAACCTATGACCCTTAAAGGTTATTGAAATGACTTAGAGTCTTTGAATTATATTTATAAACTACTTTGTCATTCAAGGTAACTTAATTCTTCATTAAGTTCAATAATCTTCATAAATCGAAGCAATTTCAATTTATATTGTAAAATAATTTTACAAGCATATAGAATTTGAATTCAATATTTCAGGGTTTTCTTGTTGAGTCGACTCATGCGGAATGTGAGTAGGCTCGTCTAGACTAAAAACTGATAGATTATTTTATTTACAAAGATATGTCGGCTCGAGCAGGGGTCAAGCTAGCTTGTCTGCTGGAGCAGAAAATAGTGCCTTCAAATTCATGCATTTTACTTGAACTATTCAAAGTTTTTAGATCAAACATCCATAGATTAAAACTATTTTAACCTATCAAATCTCTCACTTTCTTCTTCATAAGGTCATGACACAGTGGCACCCCTACATGCCATAGGAGAACTCCATTGAATGGAAAGTAATGGCCTTCAAACCATACTTCTCTCCTATGACTGGACGACCATGGCAAATCCACTTTAGTCCAAGTACTTTATGAGGAAAGATAATGATATCTTAACATGGTACTATTATTATGCTACAGTAACCTGGCTCTGATACCAATGAAAGTTTAAAAAGGCATAGCAGGTAGACAGACTATATTTTAAAATTATTTTAAAGTACAACACAGCAGAAGACTTGGTAGATCGATCAAGTCGATCTACCAATCTGCTTGCAACAGGATCTGATATAATAAAAGTGCATGTAGAGATATCAAGAGTAAAGAAAAGGAAAGGGTATGTTACCTTTAACCTTTGGATGTAGGTGATGAAGAGCCGCTGAGACACATAAATGTCTGGCCTCTATGGATAGTTCACACCAGGGCTCAATCTCAATCAACTCTCTTGGAGTACTAGCTCCTTAGGATCCTTGAGGCAGATCTTTTCTTTCCTTGGACCTGCAAGACTTTTTTTAAACCGCCAGAAAATCTGGTTAAGGAACAATGGGAAGAAGTAGAAGTGGAACCCTTCCCAACTAACTTTTTCTTCCCAAACCCTAGCTTGATTACTAGGTAGGCTCACACCCAAAACCCAAATCCTCTCAAACCCCACTCTAAGGATACCTTTTCTCCCTCTCTTTGAAAAGCCTAGCAAAAGTCAACCTCAACTAACTCTACTGCCCCTACAAAGACACCTATTTATAAAGAGAGAGAGATGGAAGGAGGAGTGATTGGAGGAGAGGGTTAAGGGTTGAACCAAATTAGCTCTAAGTTTATATGGAAGAAAATGTACATTCCAAATAATGCATTCCATAAAAAATCTTGGAGCCAATTTCAGCCAAGATTTGAAACTTGAACTCAAAATTCAAATTTGAATCTTTTAAAGGAAAGTGAGCATGACAAATCAAATCTAATTTGATCCTGAGCCAAATCACATTTGTCTTGACCCATCAGATTGCAATCATATTGCAAATAAGTCCTCCAAAAATTCACTAATAGAATTAGTAAAAAATCCTTATCACAGCCAAGTGACGTGTTATGGAAGTGTCAACATTTAGGTCATGGGCAATCATATTGACCCCATATCGATGCTGAACGATTTTCAATCATCGATCAGCCTTTAGATCAGGTAGAAATCCCTATGGTGTGTGACTCCATAGGTTTGAACACTAAGTCAGTAGCACTAGAACATTTTCAGTACCAATCAAAATCATCATCTAACAATGATACCTGATGTCCGGATAGGTTGAAGATGCAGAGGAACTCCTTAGAATCTCTAGTATATGGTTATCACATAATTCACATCCCTTTGACCTCATAATGCTCAGGATGACCAAGGATTTGATTGCCAACCCTAATTTAGTACATCCAGATCGTGTCTCAACCTTACAGGTTCTGTAACTCCTCACAAGAACTACCCTGGCCAAGGTTTTGCTAAATTGAGACATACTGAGTCATTCACTCCAAACCATTTGGAGGGATCAATCCCATCTTGATCACCACTTCTCCAGAAGTACTTGACTGTACCCAGAAACCTTCCATCACTGGATTAGAAATCTAGGTAGTCCAGTACTAAAGTATAATGAATTGCTTGCAAGCTACCATGGTGATCTCAGGTCTAAGGGATACATATACCCATATCCCTTTACGAGCAACTCATTGGCAAAAGGGAGCTCTGTAAATGGTCACATTCAATGAGACATCATACATCTCACTTGTATGTCATATCATGTCTATACACTCCTTTGTTAAGAGGACAACCAACCAATATGACATACAACAACCTATGCTTTATACATCATCATCCTATAATAATGTATCATTTGGTTGTGAACTAGTTTAAGAACTACTCGATACATCCTCTCAGTATAAAATATAATGTAGTTCTAAGGACTCCATCACACAAGAGTTTTTAAAAAAATGTACATTTGATGAACAACCAAAAGAATAACTTTTATTCATTTAAAGAATTCATATACAATTACAAAATAGCACAACCATCTACACCCTAGATGATTGGCTTTGAAACATTATTCCCAATAAGGGAGTGGGAAGCTATCCTTCGAACATGTCCGATTGAGGTTGGTGTAGTCCACATAGATCCTTCACTTTCCTAAGCTTTCCTGACCATCACCACATTAGCAAGCTAGTCAGGATACCATACCTCATGGACGAAGTCCGCTGCAAGAAGCTTCTTGACATCCTCGTCGATCGCCTTTTGCCACTGCAAGGTGAAACTCCTCTTCTTTTATTGAACCAAGCG
This sequence comes from Areca catechu, assembly GCA_021397845.1. Lineage (NCBI taxonomy): Eukaryota > Viridiplantae > Streptophyta > Magnoliopsida > Arecales > Arecaceae > Areca > Areca catechu. The sequence goes on along the minus strand of CM038044.1, from coordinate 62,154,783 downwards.
ATAGTTGGGATCCACATTTAGCTTGTGGGTGATCACTTCAGGTGGGATCCCAGGCATGACCGCAATGGTCTACGTGAAGATGTCTGTATTGGCCCGTAGGAAACTGAGTAGAAGGGACCTCTCTTCCTCAAGCAACAAGGCTCCTACTTGCATAGTCTTCATGGGGTCTTCCCCCAAGGGGATGGGCAGCAAGGGCTCAACTGGTCCACCCTTCAGCTCCGGCTCCGTCGGATTCAGTTGGCTAATGGCTGGGTTCGGATCGACCCTTTGCGATCTTGGGATAGCCTGCAGGTAGTGCTGAACCAACAAAAGGTTTGCTCTATAGAAGTATAAGTCAATGACTTCAGGAAAGAGATCTTCAACTAGGACTAATGGAGTGAATTCCTCCTGAGGGTGCTGGATTGAGAAAATCAAGTCTTCACTAATTACTTTGGGTTCTTGAATTTTAGGACTAGGATCTATAGCATGGCTCTCTTATAGTGTTTCCTCATGTAGAGCTCCAGTAGTAGGGTTAGGATCTTCATGGTTTTCTTTGTCCACTTATCCTTCCAATATGGCTTGAGTGTTTTCATGATCAACTAACTTTGGGTCAATTATATGTATTTCTCCTTTAATCAAAGTAGACTAATTTTAATTACAGGACTCAATTACTAATGATGAAAAGAAGACAGACTACTCATTGTGATCCATAATGAGCTTGGAGGGATCTGATGTCTCTTCCTAGCTCTGGTGTCCTCACTAATTCTCCCGGGATGGGAAGAACTCGATCCTGTCGAGTATGGTTCAACTCTGCTCTAGTAATGTTCTAGTAAGTCTGGGTTTATTCTTTGCAAATCCTCTGAGTGATACATGAATCATCAAATTTTGGACTACCTTGCCATCAATTCAAGTAACGTTGATAATCTTTACTTTTAGTAGTGATAGTTTTGTCATCCAAAATCCACTCAATCTTATCTTTCCATTCTGGTAATTTAGCTGGTGGACACTTAGGGGTAGGGTCACTCTCAAAAATGGAATCAAGCCCAAATAGCTCACTAGGTATCATTATTGGCTCCTTATACTTAACAAGATCTGAGACATTGAAGGTTGGACTAATACCTAATTCAGGTGGTAACTCTAACACATAGGTATTAGACATAATTTTCTTTATGATCTTGTATGGTCCTACACTATGGGCATGTAGTTTCTTCATGGTTCCAAGTGGGAACCATTCAGGTTGAAGCCTGATCATGACAAAGCCTCCTTCATTAAACTCTTTGAAACATTTATGTTAGTTAGCTATATGCTCATATGATTCATTGCTTTCATTAATTTTTTAACTTATTTCTTTATGCAATTTCCTAATACGCCGTGCATATGACTTTGCAGATTCAGAAATGCGTGCAAGCATGGGCAAGGGAATAAGATCTAAAGGCTTTTTTGGCTTATACCCATGGACAATCTCAAACAAACTTTTATCAGTGGTCCTATAGTAGGCAAACTCAAAGTATTAGGAGGTCCCAATTTTCAATAATTTTGACTACCAGACATCCTAACAAATTTCTAAGACTTTGGTTCCTATTCTAGTCTGGCCATCAGGTTGTGGGTGGTAGGATGCAAAAATTTGTGCTTGGTTCCTAGCAGGCGCCAAAGGGTCTTCCGAACATAGGTAGCAAATCAAACATACTCAGAGAATCAATGCAACCTACTAACCTCAACAAAGTGGAATTGAATGGTTCTAAAAGCATTGTAGACATTGGGATAGGGCAAGAAATAAGAAGTGGATTCATGGAATGGTCTTTGATGGATAGGGATGACACTAAGGTTCAGACGTAGGGTTACATCAACAAGCAACAAAAGGTCTGCTCTATGGAAGGATGAGTCAATGACTTCAGGAAAGAGATCTTCAACTGGGACAAATCAAATGAATTCCTCCTGAGGGTGTTGGATTAAGAAAATCAAGTCCTCACAAATTACTTCAGGTTCTTAAATTTCAGGACTAGGCTCTATAGCTTGGCTCTCTTCTAGTGTTTCCTTAGGTAGAGCTCTAGTAGTAGGGTTAGGCTCTTCATTGTTTGCTTTGTCCACTTGTCCTTCCAATATGGCTTTAGTGTTTTCATAGTCAACTAACTCTGGCTCGGTTATATGTATTTCCCCTTTAATATCACCTTATGAACCAATGGGGTAGTAAGAGTGGGTCAGCTAAGGGAAAATTGACTGTTTTCGGGGTTTTGACTCGGTGCACTGATCTTAGTGGGTTCAGATCGATGGGTTCTAGGGCCAAGGATAGTTGGTTTAGGTTAACCAGGGTTAGTACGACTCCTATGGATTCTCTTTAAGTTTTCAAATTGCTCATCTAGTCGGTCAAACATAGTGTTGATTTGCCTAAACTATTCAGTCATAGTCAGAAGCTAGGATTGACTGCATGACCACTAGAGCTGTGATCTCTATCAACTACCTGCACTTTCACTCCAGTGTCACCACACTATAGGTCAGAGACTCATCTACATAGAAAAGAAAGTGATCTGTGCACCAATTTTAATGGATCAATCTCCATCCTTGTGATATTCCAATAATCGAGAGCTTTTAGGAGTTAATCTATAAAGACACATGTCTCAGATTCTCAACTCTTGAGAATATGTGTTATTGCCTATTAACTCTATGGATGATTCATAGACACATCAATATGAATGAAACTAATTTTTTTTTATTAATAAGAAAGATTAAGTACAAAGTTCATGCCCTAAAATTAAAATATATCAAGCCAACTTGGCTTTCAGGGCATACATCTAACAATCCCCACTTGCACTAAAGCCAATTGGATACATATCTAAGTCCCATCTTTTCAAAGTGGACTTCAACCTTCTACTGGCTCAGAGTCTTAGTCAGTGGGTCTGCCACGTTGTCCATGGAGTTTACTCTTTGCACCTTAACATACTTCTCGAGGTAGTCGTATATGATATGAAATTGCCACTCAATATGCTTAGACTTCTTGTAAGACCCGTGCTCCTTAGCAAGAGCTATTGCATCATTAATGTCACAATATATGGGGATGGCATCAAATGGCATCACTCCAAGCTCTGCAACAAACTTTTTATACCAGAAGGCTTCTTTTGTAGCTTCAGAGGCAGTGATGCACTCTGCTTCCATTATTGAATTTGCTATGATGGGCTGCTTGGAACTTTTCCAATTAGTTGCCCCACCATTGCACAAAAACACAGACCCTAATGTAAACTTTCTATCATCAGGATCAGACATAAAGTCTAAATCTGTATATCTCTTTATTCCTAATTTTGAACTCCCTCCAAAGACTAAGAACAAATCTTTAGTCGTTCTTAAGTACTTAAGAATGTTCTTCATAGCTATCCAGTTTTTTTCACCTAGATTTGATCGATATCTGCTCGTGACACTCACAGCAAGAGCTATATCAGGTCGAGTACACAACATGATATACATAAGGCTTCCAATTGCCGAAGTATATAGAATCTTGTTCATGCGTTGAATCTCTTCAAGTGTGTTAAGATACATTTTCTTGGAGAGATTAATACCATGATAAGAGGTAACACTCCTCTTTTAGAGTTCTCCATGCTAAACCTTTTCAGCACTTCCTCTTTGTACAGTTTTTGTGAAAGGCTAAGCATCCGATTAGATCTATCTCTATAGACCTTAATCCCCAAAATATAAGATGCTTCACCTAAGTCTTTCATAGAGAATTCCTTAGATAACCAACTTTTGACCGAAGTCAACATGGGAATATTATTCCCTATAAGGAGGATGTCATCCACGTACAATACAAAGAATGTCACCGCCCTCCCACTGGCCTTCCTGTAAACACATGGCTCATCCTCATTCTTAATAAAATAAACAATTTGATTGCATCATCAAAATGAGTATTCCAACTTCGAGAAGCTTGCTTTAATCCATAGATTGATCTATGCAGCTCACAAATCTTTTGATCTTCATCATTGGAAGTGAAACCCAAAGGCTGCTCCATATAGATATCTTCCTTAAGATATCCATTTAGGAATGAAGTTTTCATATCCATCTGCCATATCTCATAATCATGATATGCTACAATTGTAAGCAATGTATGGATGGATTTCAACATTGCTACTGGTGAAAGGTGTCATGATAGTCAATGCCTTCACGTTGACTATACCCTTTCGCCATCAACCTAGCTTTAAAGGTCTCTACCTTACTATCTGCACCTATTTTCATTTTGTAGATCCATTTACAACCTATAGGTATAATACCCTCTAGTGGATCTACTAAAGACCCTACTTGGTTAGAATGCATTGATTCAATTTCTGACTTCATAGCATTCAACCATTTTTTAGAGTCAATGTCTAACATCGCCTCATCATAAGTCTTAGGATCAATCAATTGATCCTTGTCCCCAACAAGAAACATTTCCTTTATATCCTCTATAAGCATATCCAAGTACCTTTCAGGAGGTTTGGAGACTCTAATAGACCTATGAGGTGGAAGAGCATTTATGTGAATTGGTTTATTGGGTTCGATCTGATCTATAGTTGGCTACTTTTCAGAGACTTTCTCATCGAGCTCATTTAACCTCCCACTACCACCTTCCTGAATAAACTATTTTTCATGAAATGTGGCATGTCTGCTCACAATCACATTATGGTCTTCTGGAAGGTAAAAGTAATATCCTAAAATTTTTTTAGAATATCCTATAAACCAAGCTTTCATAGATCTAGATTCCAACTTATCCGCCATTAGTCATTTGACATAGGCTGACATCCCCAAATTTTGAAATGAGCAAGACTTGGTTTCTTACCATACCAAATCTCATATGGTGTGGTAGGAACTGATTTAGATGGAACTCTATTTAGAATATAAATTGAAGTTTGTAAGGCATATCCCTAAAGAAATAAAGGCAAGTCAGTGAAGCTCATCATGGATTGGACCATATATAATAATATCTTGTTTCTCCTCTCAAACATCCAATTGAGCTGAGGCATATCAGGTAGAGTCCATTGTGAGACTATGCCATTATCCTTAAGAAAACCTAAAAATTCTTTACTAAGTTATTCACCTCACCGATCTGATCGAAGAACCTTAAGGGCTTTACCTGTTTGTTTTTCTATCTCATGTCTTAAATTCTTTGAACTTTTCAAAAGCTTCAGATTTATGTCTCATAAGAAACACACAACCATACTGTGAACAATCATCAGTAAAGGTTATGACATAGTAAAAACCATCCTTAAACCACACATCAAATGGACCACACACATCAGTGTGTACCAAGCCAAGTAATTCTGTGGCCCTCTTCCCATGTCCTACAAAGGATAACATGGTCATTTTTCCTTGAAGCATGACTCACAAGGTGGGTTTGATTCATAATTACTTGAATCTAGGATCCCATCCCTTTCTAGTTTGTTAATTCTATGTTAACCTATATGATCGAGCTTTAGATGCCACATATATTTATTGTTTAGGTCATGACTCTAGCATGTTTATGTCCTATGGCATTCATTTTAATTTTGTTGTTAATATTCAAAGATGCATCGGCATGCAAATGATAAAGACTGTCAATTAAAATAACTTTTGCAACCAATTTATTTCTCAAATAAAAACTACAAAAGTCTTTATTGAATATAAATTCAAATCCTTCCTGTGCTAGCATAGAGATAGAAATCAAATTTCTACTAGCTCCAGGAATAAAATAATAGTCACTAAGTACTAATCTAAATCCTAAAGGTATAACATCAGAGAATAGATCCAATGGCTTGAGCAGCAACTTTTGCTCCATTTCCAACACGTTTCTCTCACCTTCTCTCAGCATTCTACTTCTTTCCAGGCCCTACATTGAAATTCATATATGAGCACTAGAGCCAGAGTCTAAAATTCAACACGAAGTAGATGAAACCGTTAGGTTAGATTCAATAACGAGTATGGACTTACCTTTAGAAGGTGCATCCTCCTTCTATTTCTTTAAGCTTTCCAGGTAGAGAGGACAATTTCTTTTCTACTGGCCATCTATATTGTAGTGGAAACATTTTCTTTTGCTAACCTTGGCTTTCTTAGGAGTGTCCTTCTTTTGTTTGTTCTCTTTCTTCTGCTTCTTTGCAATTTTCTTCTTCTTCCAAGTAGACTTTCTTTGGAGGAAGACTGCTCCACAGAGAAAACAGAGCGCCTTGAACTCTTCATGGTCCCCTCATTGCATACCAATATGTTCAATAATTCAGGCAAGGTGTAATTCAACTTGTTCATATTATAGTTTATAACTAAGCATATGAACTAGTCAAGGACTGGAGGATCAAATCAACCTAAAGCTCGTGAATAGGAATGCCCAGCTTCTCAAGCTGTTCGATGTCCTTGATGATTGTCAAACAATGATCGTGGATTGACTTCCCTTATGTTGGCTCTACAATTCATTTGACATTGAGGCCAACATGTAACACTTAACCTTATTATCATCTTCCATCCATTTCTCATATGCAGTTGTTTGATGAGCATTTGGATGGTCAGGTAAGATAGGGGGTTCCTGCCAAGCGTATAGCCCAACTTCTCAGAACTCAAAATAATTTTGATGTTTCTCAACCAATCTTTAAAATTAAGGTCTACAAGTCGATTTATCTCTAGAATATGGACCAAGGGATTTGAAGCAGACATGGTTAACTACAAGAGTAGAAGATTCAAATTAGATGATTTATACTTAATTATTAAAATTATTCTAGGGTCTTTAAAAATAATTTTAGAACTCCCACTATTTTCTCGGATCTCACACACTCCCCATGGAGATGCAGAATCCTGTGACTCTAGGTTTCTAGTTGGTACTACGGTTCCATCGATATGCGGTACCTCACCATGCCCGGTTATTGGTAACATGCTACACCAATAAGTGGCCAACTCTTGTCCAATGTATTTGAAACAAATTATAGCATCTTGGTCTCTAAATCATAGAACCTCAACATGCCATTTTATTGGTCCAATCATTAGTTAAATCATACCCACCATTCTTGCTAGACAAAGTCGTCATTGAGTCCCTCAACATGCACATTTTTTGGGCCCAACCCCATTAGTGCCTAGCAACATATCATGCCTAATAGGGTGATTGTGTCTTCCCGATACAACTAGACCACTATAACTAGCCGAGAATAATCAACACCAGTAGGACACCCGCACACCTATAATGGTGGAAGACCTAAGACTTAATATTTATGGGGAGCTTAGGTTCAGGTCTCTTCTAAATTGATTAGCCAAATCATGTTTAATCAATTATATTAAGTCAGCACAATTTCATGTATGACTAATTACATTTAGTAAGCACAATCTTATATTTGACTAAAATAACTACCATGGGTGAACTCAAATCAAAAGTGACCGTTTTGAAAACTTAATTGACCAAATGGCCAGGTCAATTTGATCCATGGGAGGGTTCTACCAATATACCCTCTTTCCGTCAAACTAGTTGGTTGAAAAAAAGTTAGCCCAAATTAAAAATCATGATCAAAACCATCCTTAGACCTCAATTAATTGATAAGATTCAATTAGGTCAAGCTTGTTCTTAACTTATCACTGAACAAAATTAGTTCTTAACTTATTGATTCACTATCAAATGAATCGATCTGACCAGACATCATCTAAAAACAATTTTAACGTGACTAGACCTAATTTGTTCAACCCAAACCCTCATGCACCTTATTTGATTTTCTAGATCAAACCAATTTTAAAATTAGGTTCAAGTGCATGACTTTAATGGCTTATGATCATGAATCATATTTAAGATCTAAATCCTAATTTAGTGCATCGCATACAACAACATACATAATCATAAATCGATCATAACCCTTTTTCAAAATCAAGTATACATCAAAGTAGCACAACCTTTGCACTATAGGGGGTAAACCCTATAGCAGGACAACCTTATGTCACCTTATGCAACCTTTGATTAATTAAATTTCAGATTATTAAATTTGTTTTTCAGATCTAAAAATTATGATTTTAATTTTGAAAATAATTTAAAAACATAATAATTCTATGCTAGAACAATCTCATATTCAGCATAGATTTGATACAATCATAATCTATCTAATCTGAATATTTTTCAGATCTGATTCTCATCCATGCATATTAAAGAAAGGAGAATCACGGCTCTGATACCACTATTAGAGTTCTCCTAGGAATAGTATATTACAATCAATCGGCATCAATAGCCTGATGCAGCGAAAGTAGACATAAAAACTATTTTATATCTAATGATGTAATTTATAAATAAATTTAATTTATTCATCACAAATTCCTAACATGCTATAATATATTAGAAAAATATCAGATCTAAAAATAAAATTATTTTAAACATAAAATCTTACCTGGATCGCTATCTTGGCCTGCTCTAAAAAATATGCCAATCCACTATCGAAATCGGGATTCTACTAGAGCCGCGCAATCGCCCGTCCTCTGCTAGTATCCACACAGAGCTCTCATAACCAAGTTGTAGAGAGCACTGAACTACTAGATCCTTGTAGCCCTTTCCTCTTTCAACAAATCAGTCACTTTAAAAACTATGCCAATCCGAATATGGACCGGCTTATGGCTTCTATCTTACAAATCAGACTATGCAAGACCTTTGGACCTCTTACTTTCTTCTCCCTCTTATGTAGAAGACCTCTCAACACTCTTGAAGAGAAGGATTCAAACCTCGCACAAGGAAGAGAGAAACAAATAAAAAGGAGAAGAGGAATTGGCACCCCAGGAGAGAGACTCTCCGGAGAACATGCCCAAGAGGAGAACATGCCTAAAGGGAGAAGTTTTTCATGCCAAAAAGCAGTAGCTACTTGGTTGGCCAACCCCTCTTCCCTTTTATAATTTTTGGTAAATTAATTCTCCAAGTCCTCCATGCCAAAACACCTGTGTTTTATTTCAACTGGTTGAAAATTAAGAGGAGTAAAAGAGGACTCCTCCTCCTCTCTTTCTCTTCACGCCAATTCCCTTTTAGAACCCATCTTGGATTTCATGCCCCTCTTCTTTATCTCCCAAAGAACTTGGGCCCACATTGTTAGCATGTGGAGGCAGGGGGAGACAAGGAGAGATGGTCCCAGTCCAACTAAACTCTAGGTCATGGTCCAAATAAATTGATTTGATAATCAAATCGAAGCCAATTTTAAATCCAATTGAACCATTTCGAAAAGGCTATTGACCCAACTCAATTAGGATCAATTAACTGAGTCTAACTTAATTATATTAAATCTAATTTAATTCAATTAATAATTAATCCATAATTAATTAATTGTAGCATTTACAACAAGGTCCAAATGTACTAAAATTTTTAATTATAATAACATTTTGATTTGCTGATTGGTTACTTAAGATCTTAATGTATGTGACCCCTCAGGTCCTATCTTGTCTGGTAATGAGACTTGCTATAATCTCCATTATACATCATCAAAACTTCTTTCGATGGATTGAAATAATTTCAGCTCAATCCTAATTAGGATCATCGATCTGAGAATGATCCTAATGGGCTCTCACAATCCACCAGTGATACCTAGCAGTATGTAGTGGCAACCCAGCAGAATAAGATTGGAAGCCCTAGGTATAGTTACCATGTGATTCGGTCCTCTATCAAAAATTTCGACATGATGTTGGTTACTGATACTCGTCAAACCCATTAGTTATATACTTAACTTAATCGACTCAAGTCCAATTATGATACCAATGAAAATACCTTTCTATTATCACCCTGCTATGGTGATAGACTTCTAGACTTAGTCTCATTAAGCTGTATAGGATTATTCCTTACTTCTAAGGCTGATAGATCCCTACAAGTGAACACCCTACTCCTACAATAAACTTACTGCAACCAACGAATACCGCAAGGTCCTGAATGGATAGGAACTATGTGTTTGTACTGTCAAACTGCAGCAACCTTATTATGAGTAGCTAGATACTCTAGGTCAAAGAACTATTCACACAACTATAGCATCAGGAAGTTATTGACAAGTGAGTAGTCATCTGTATAAGTTCCTATACTTGGTCATGCTTAGTACCATTGATCTCTATCAACTACCTGCATTCTCACTCCAGTGTCACCACACTGTAGGTCAGAGACCTATTTACCCAGAAAAGGAATTGATCTGTGCATCAATTTTAACGGATCAATCACTATCCTCGTGATATTGCAACAATCGAGAGATTTTAAGAGTTAATCTATAAAGACACATGCCTCAGATTCTCAACTCTTGAGAATATGTGTCATTGCCCATTAACTCCATGGATAAGTTATAGACATATCAATATGAATGAAACTAATACCCTTTTATTAATAAGAAAGATTAAGTGCAAAGTTCATGCCCTAAAAATTAAAATGTGTTAAGCCAACTTGGCTTTCAGGGCATACGTCTAACAGAAAGGTCTTTGTTGGTGTCTGGAATACTGAGGCAATGCCAAGCTGAACATCTCTGGGAGCATCTATAGGAGCATTTGGTGTCTGAGTCTCCCTGCTAACAATTTGATAATCTCCAGCTCTATCATCACTGCCATCACTATCACCACCATAATCATCACCACCACCATCTCCATCTCCATCACCATCGGGATTGTCATCATGTGTGTCAAGGTGGTCATCGTCATCTGCTAGCAGAGGATGTGGAGGTCTTGAAGGTGCAGTCGGAGGCAAAAAAGATCTCAGAAGATCTCATATCTCAGTGAAACCAGCCTCCATTATTTATTTGATGCTTGAGAGCTGATCAGCTGTGTGTGCTCTCAGTCCCTATACCTCTATCCTGAGCTATGTAGTCCTGACTACTAGACCAATAATCTCATCTCTGACCTCTATAATCTGATGCCAAATATGCTCCTCAAAAGTAGACACTACAGTGGGGAGCAGTAGCTGGTGCTGGAGTGGCTGGCTCAGACCTTGAAGCTAGTACTGGTATAGGCCTTGGAGGTGTAAGATGCTTTGTAGGTCCAAAAGGTCCTGCCTCTGCTACTCGTAGCTCATCCTCCTCGTCTGGCTTCTGACCAAACTCCCTGCGCACCCATCTGCCAGCAATCCTCCTGCAGTCCATATGATGTAAGGATCTCTCATCATATACATCAGTATGTATCCTTGGAGGCCTCCTCCTCCAAAGGAATACCATAAGACCTGGAAAGATGAGTAAGCCCCATCCCATAGGGCAGGCAGAGATGATGCTGAGTCGCCGCCTCTCCCATCTGACTCATCATCAGAACTGGCATGTTGATGGCAGTCCTCTATCTGAGGTAGACCATCAACATGAGCTCCCGCTTCGTGATAAAATCGAATCGACTAGTCTTCGATAGCAGGAGCCTCGTAATAATATGATGAAGCAGGCACATCTCAATGGATAACTGATTCACGATGATAGTGGATACACCGCGTACATCATCTTGCTCTAGAACACATTGAAATGCAGCCTCTCCATCACCGATGCATGTAGTAGCAATCTTGTGCAGAGGAATGTTCCAAACTCTGCTCAATGTGCTCTCAGACATAGAAATCTGCACACCTCTAACAATAGTGCTCCACATCAGTCCATTGGTAGCCATGCTACCATAAAACTCCCTGATAAGATGGGGATAGTACTTCTCCTTCATAGTGCAGAGGGAGGTCAAACCTGCTGCTCCAAGCAACTAACCAATGCCAAATCCCTCTCGGTCAAAGAAATCCAAATCAATAATCTGGCTTCCTATAATGTTCTTCCCAGACACTCTCTCTATAGCAGGGATCATGGTGGAGGCACTCGCTCCAGCTCACTGCTCTATTGAGCCTTGGTTGGGTCACACCGAGCCTTAGATCTCCTCTCTATAAAACCTTGGCTCAACCTCTTCTTTGAAACAACCTGCTTGCGGGGTCCCATGACACCAAGAACAACAAGAGAGAAAGAACAAAGAAAAAAAGGGTGAACCAGAGAAGGTCAAAAGGAAAGATGAGCGATCGAGTGAGGAGTGGACCAAGAAAAGGGAAACGGACCAAGAAGGGAAAATTAAAAGGGAGGAAAAGTGAATCTAAGAAGGAAATGGCCAAAGATCGGGAAAGGACCGAATGAAAGAAAAGAACATGAAAGATTCAGCTAAATCACAAAAAAAAAAAGTGAAGAAATTGTAAGAAATTGGACAAAATGAGAGGAAATAGAGAAAATTACTCGAAAAATTGAGGGACAACGATGGAAAATCACTATTCCGCGATTAAGAAGGTGAAGGGGGACCACTAGGGCAATACAACCAAAAATAAGTGATTTCGGAATGAATAGTTGATGCCCTAAAAACACAGGTTTTCGTTCGTAAGTCGACACTTGGATTTTGGTCAAGTGTCGACACCTAGCCAGAAAACCAAAAAAAATCCAGAAAAATTTTCAAAACATTTTCAAAAATCAATGGGGTTCTAGTGAAGGTTTTAAGATATAAAAGAGATGATTTTGGGCTCAAGAAATCAAGTAAAAAAGAGGTTTGAAGGAGTTCTAGATAAAGGGATCAAAGATACCTAACTCTCTTCTAATCATGCAAAATCTATCTTTGCTATGGGGTTTAGTAAAAATATCAGCTAATTGATTATCAGTACAAATAAATTCAAGCATCACATTACAATTTTGCACATGTTCACTTATTAAGTGATGTCTTATTTCAATATATTTGCTTCTTGAGTGTTGAACAGGAATTTTGGTCAAATTAATTGCACTAGTATTATCACATCTTATGGATGTCTTAGTTAATTTGATGCCAAAACTTCAAGTTGTTGTTTGATCTATAAGATTTGAGCACAACAGCTTCAAGCTGCTATATATTTAGAGCAACTGAGTTCTGTTTCTTGCTACTCCATGAAATCAAATTAACTCCAAGAAATTGACAAGTTTTACTTGTACTTTTTCTATCAAGTTTGCACCTAGCAAAATCAGCATCAGAATATGCAATTAATTCAAATGATGAATCTCTAGAGTACTAAAGTCCAATATCAATAGTGCCAGATAAATATCTATGCATTTAATAGCCAATAAATGAGACTCTTTGGGAGCAGATTGATATCTTGCACACATACATACATTGAATATTATATCTGGCCTACATGCAGTCAAATATAACAATGAACCAATGATACTTTTATATAACTTTTGATCAACATTCTTACCTGATTCATCTTTGTCAAGTTTACAAGAGGAGCTTATAGGCATTCCTAATGGTCTGGTACTCTCCATTCCAAACTTCTTTAAGATTTTTCTTGTATACTTAGCTTGGTTGATGAAGATCTCCTCTTTTGTTTGCTAGACTTGGAGTCCGAGAAAGAAGTTAAGCTCACCCATCATGCTCATCTCGAATTCTCCCTGCATTAACTTTGCAAACTCTTGACAAAGATGTTCAATAGTAGCTCCGAAAATAATTTCATCTACACAAACTTGAACTACTAAGAGATTATCATTCTCCTTTTTCAAAAACAATGTAGTATCTATATTTTCTCTTGAAAAACCATTTTTAAGTAAAAATTTACTTAATCTATCATACCAAGTTCTTGGAGCTTGTTTCAATCCATACAAAGCTTTATGAAGTTTAAAAACATGATTGAGAAATTCATGATTTTCAAAACCAGGGGGCTGATCTACATATACTTCTTCTTCAATAAATCTATTTAAAAAAATACTTTTGACATCCATTTGAAATAGTTTAAAATTCATAAAACATACAAATGCTAATAATAGTATAATTATCTCAAGTCTAGCAACAGGAACAAAGATTTCATCAAAATCAATCCCTTCCTCCTGATTGTAGCATTTGGCAACTAGGCTAGATTTATTTCTAGTAACTATTCCATTTTCATCAAGCTTGTTTCTGAAAACCCATTTTGTACCAATTATTGAAACATTAGTAGGTCTTTCAACTAAAGTCCAAATATTATTTCTTTAGAATTGATTTAGTTCATCTTACATAGCATTTATCCAATTACAATCATTTTCAGCTTCTTCAATAGATTTATATTCTATTTGAGAAATAAAAGCTAAGTAATCACATACATTTCTTAATGAGGAATGAGTACTTACCCCTTTCGATGGATCACCAATTATAAGTTCTTTGGGATGTCCATACCTCTATTCTTTAGGTAATGGCTTAGGTATAGATGAGTCACCAACTCCTTGTACTTGTTCTCCTTTATTATTTTAATTATCATCTTGCTTCTTGGAAGGCTCTTTATTGATGTTCACTTTTTTAGTTCTTTGAATACCTATTTCATCATCAAGAATTTCTTCTTTTCTAGAAGATTTTTGATCAGTCTCATCAAACACAACATGGATGGATTCTTCAACAAGAAGTATTCTTCTATTGAAGATCCTGTATGCCTTGCTAGATGTAAAGTAACCTAAAAAGATACTCTCATCTGACTTGTGATGCGGGACTAACTAGATGTGAAGATGAAAAAATGATGCAAGCAAATTTTCTTTAGTGATTTTTAGGGTTTTAATGATTTGTTTAGGATTCCCGAAAATAAGTAGGAGTAGATCTAGGGTTCTATACTAACAAGAACTTCAGGCAAGCAAGTAAGTTCCTAAGCAAGGATAAAAAGAGGACCCCGGGATTGAGAAACCCCGTATGACTTAGCTCTCAGATCAATACCTACTTAGGAGTCAGGGTGGCAAACCTCAAAGATCCAAAGCGCCGATGCCGAGTTTACTCGCTCTCATAGATGCGGCCTAGATGATCAAGTAGTCAATCCCGTGGATGCACCAACTTCTATCCGAAGGTCACGACGGTAAGAGCAACTGACTCAGTGTTCGTGGCACCTGGAGGACCTATGGGCATTCAAGAGAAGAGTTATGATTCAATCAATAGAAAGCAATAGATGAAAGGATAGAGTTGATGTGGTGATGGTGGAGTTCTTCTTGCTAGGCGCCCGGTCGGATGATCCCAATGGACTCTGGCTCGAAGGTTAGAGGATGAAGTTGCGGAAGAGATAGTAACACGAGGCCTCACACCTCTCGACGCCCGAAGGCGAAGGCGCTCCTTCACGGAGATTGACATTCCTAATGAACGAAGGCAACTAAAGAGAATTGGCTCTAAAAAAACTTGGATTTTTCATTCATCACCAATAAGCTTTACAAAGAAGGGGTAAGGTCCTTTTTATTGGAACCTTAGGACCCAATTTAAATTTCAAATGAAAAGTACAAATCTTCTCTTGATGGGGCACCCAAAAATTCAAAAATTCTTCCTCCTTGGCCAACCATGAATTTGGACTTGATTGGGTGTGGCTTGATGTGAGGCTTGGAAGAGGGATCTTGGTGCCCTTGAACTTGGAATGTTGGTCCCATATTTTGGAAGAAGACATGAAGTGGGGCTTGGAGCAAGGCTTGTGTCCTCCTTCTTTCCTTGGTTGTGCATCCACCTTTGGTACAAGACATGATATGGGGAGTGGGAGATGGAGGCGCCTATGGATCTTGCTATTCCTTCCATAGTTGTTCAAGTAGTTTGGGAAGAAAGCTTGATAGGAGGGCTTGAAGCAAGGGATTTAAATTCTCCAAACTCTAACTCCCTTTGACTTTCTCTTGGCCGGCCACCCATATTTGGAAAATAGCTTGATATGGGGGAGGGAAAGAGGGAGTGTGTCAAGTATTGTGTCCCTCCTTTGGGCATCCAAAATCTGAAATTTGCTGCCCACTTGGCAAGTTGACATGGCACCACATAGGATGAAGAGGTTGCACCCCTGAGCTGAGTTGGCTTCCTTCATGGTTTAGCTCAAAAGTGACTTGACTTCAAGACCAATCTTGCATGGACCCATACTTCAAACAGACTCGGACTGGACTCAATACTAGACTGGACTCAGTACAGGACTCGACTTGACCAACTTGGTCAAAGTACAGGACTAGACACAAACACTCGAGACTCAATTCAAAGCTAAAGAAAATTACAAGGTTTAGGCTTGAAGCCTTATTGCAAGACTCAGAAATTGAAACCCTAACTAGAGGTCTGGTGCCCACACCAACTTGGCATCAAACTTGCTTAGATTGTCCTTGCCATTGTTTAAAATGAAACAACGGCATCCAAAAATATAAAAATACTTAATTGAAGGTTTCCTACATTTACAAAGCTCATAAGGTGTTTTCTTTAAAATATGTCAAATTAAAACATGATTTAAAACATAGCAAGCAGTATTTATGGCTTCTACCCAAATATATCTATGCAAATCATTTTTGCAAAGCATGGTGCGTGCCATTTCTTCAAGAATTTTATTTTTTCTTTCTATCATCCCATTTTGTTGAGGTATCCTAGGTACAGAAAAGTTGTGATGAATGCTATGTTCATTGTAAAACTTTTCAAAATCATGATTTTCAAATTCTGTACCGTGATCACTTCTTTAAAAAATAATTGAAAAACCTTTTTTCATTTGAGACTCTTTTGTAAAATTTAATGAATACAGAAAAAGTTTCATCTTTATGAGCTAAAAACATGACCCATGTAAAATGTGAGAAGTCATCCACAATAACTAGATCATACTTTTTACCTCCCAAACTAGTTATTCTAGTAGGTCCAAACAGGTCCATATGAAGTAATTCTAGGGGTCTAGATGTAGAGACTACTCCTTTAGATTTAAAAGAAGATTTATTTTGTTTTCCAAGTTGGCAAGCACTACAAATCTTGTCTTTTTCAAAACTATGTTTTGGCAAATCTTTTATGAGATTATTTTTGTTAAGTTTTGAAAGCAAATACATACTTGCATGTCCTAATCTACAATGCCAAAGCCAACTAGTTTCATTGATCTTGGCTTCTATGGCCACTAGGCATTGACCATTTTATACTAGAAGATCATCAAGATTAACTATATAAATGTTCCCATGCCTATGACCAATAAACTTGATACCATTGTCATCAAGACTAGAAACAATGAACATGAAAGATTCAAAAATAATTTTAAAATCTTTGTCACAAAATTGGCTAATACTAAGTAAATTATGCTTTAAGCCATCAATAAGAAGAACATTATCAATATAAGTAGAGGAGGTGATGTGGACTTTACTAATACCGATGATTTTGCTCTTTTCATTATCACTGAAGGTTACATTTCCACCATTTTGATATTTAAGATATGAGAATTGCTCCACATCTCTAGTCATGTGCCTTGAGCAACCGCTATTGAGGTACCACAATCTTCTTTTGTTGGTTGCAAGACACACCTACAAGAACAAATTAGGAGGAGACTTTAGGTACCCAAGTCATCTTGGATCCTTTAGGGTTAGTGGATATGGTTCCTTTTGAAACCCAAACTTTTCTAACTTTATTCAATCTTCTTTTGTTACACAAATATGATTTATATCCTACTTTGCCATCAGAATAATAAGTAATTGCAGAAGAAGTAGGTATAAAAAAATTTTTGAAATATTTTTGCTATTTTTGTGGTCTAAAACTTAGTCCTGCTTTGTTAAAAATAACTTTTTGATTATTTAAAAGCATGTTGAGTTTTTCATAACTATAAGTAAACTTTTCAATAAACGGTTTTACTTTTTCAAGTTTATCTTTGTACTTTTTATTTTTTTGCAAAAGTTCTTAGTTTTGTTTAGCAAATTTTACAGTTGTTGCAAAAGATTTATCCTTTTTCAAATCTTTCTTTTCTTTTTCCAAAGAAGTAATTTTATCAATTAACTTTTTTTTCTTGAAATAAACAATCATTTTCAATTAAAGACTTATCATTTATTTTAATCAAATCCAAATTTTGCTTTTTAGCTCTTTGTTTTTCATTTTAAGTTTTTGATACTCATCTACCAATTCATCAAAAACATCATGCAATTCCATGAAAGTAAATTCATTTTCAAGTTTAGATTTTACCTCTCATCATTAGCTATTAATGAAAAATTTGCGACCTCTTGCTGTTCTTCATCCAAACTCGAGTTCTTGCTCTCACTCCAGGTTGACATCATGGCTTTCTTTCTTAATTTTTTTTTGCTCTTCTTGAGTAAGGGAAAATCCATCTTGAAGTGGCTAGGTTTCTTGCACTCGAAGTAAATAGGTTGCTCCGTTTTCTTCTCTTTTTCTTTTTCTTTACTATGCCTCCCTTTTGAGGCTTTTTCTTGAAATTATACTTTTCTTTCTCATGAACCTCTTAAACTTCCTTGAGATGAGAGCCATTTCATCTTCATCATCTTCCTCATCAGAATCATCACTTGTACTTCTTTTGTTGTGGACTTAAATGCTATGGTCTTCTTCTTTTTGTCATTGTCCACAACCTTTTGTTATAGTGACAGCTCATATGTCATGAGAGATCCTAGAAGCTGCTCAAAAGGTAGTGTGTTGACATCCTTAGCTTCTTCAATGGCTGTCACCTTTGGATCCTATGATGAACAAAGTGACCTGAGAACTTTATTCACTAATTTAGATTAGAAATAACTTTACCCAAGCTTCTCATATCATTCATAATGTTAGTAAATCGAGTGTACATTTCACTAATAGATTTAGATGGTTCTATCCTAAACATTTCATAGGTATGAATGAGCATGTTAACTTTGATAGTTTTCACTTGATGTGTACCCTCATGGGTTACTTCAAGTGTGTTCCATATTTCTTGAGCGGAGAGATAATTTAAAATTTTATTGAATTCACTTGGATCTAAGGCTAAAACAGTAAATCATAGCCTTAGCATTAAGCTCAACTTACTTAATGTCATTCTCATCCCAGTCATCTTCCAATTTGGGAGTGAGAATGCCATTAACCAAGGTGATAGGCTGATGAGGACCTTTAACAATAGTCCTCCAAATATTATAATCAATGGCTTGAATGTAAATGTACATGCATGTTTTCCAATATGTATAGTTCGTGCCAATAAACAAGGGGGGACGATTTGAGGATTGACCCTCAACAATTCTAATACCAATTTGGGCTACCATTTAGATCTTTGACTCAAGATTGTTAGACCTATATGCTAAGTACCAAGCTTTGATACCACTTGTTATCTAGTATAGCAACCCAAAAGGGGGGTGAATTGTGTTTCTTTAAAAAATATTAAAGCAAATATATACTGCACTTTAAGGTATTTGCGAAGCAATGCAAATGAGCATACAATGGATAAGATGTAATGCTATGAATATAAGATGTAAATGCAAGAGAGCAAAGAATACACACACAAACACAATGGTTTATAGTGATTCGTTGCATATCCAGCACCTACATCCACTCCCCGAGCTATCCCTTGGAAATTTCACTATAATCAACCTAAATTATAGCCAACTTGTTTTCAAGGGCTCACAAGTCAAACCCAAAGTTGGTTTTCTCACTTAGGCTCACCAACAACCTTTACTCAAGCCAACCTAGGCTTGGATTCCAATTTATGGCTTGGAAGGGCCTAACACCGAGTTTCAAATGCTCTTGAAACTAGTCATAATAAGTAAAATTAGAGATACAAGGATAAAGCACAAGCAAACTCTCTTATAAAGTAGAAAGTAGAAGCTTTGAGGCTCTTGATGATTGCTTGACTTATCTTCTCCTTAGAATCACTTCAAAGACCACTTTTGGAATGCTAATTTGAAGGATTGGAAGATTTTTTAGTGGGAATCTTCTTTTTTTGCTCTCTTTTTGACTTTGAAGTGAAGTTCTTAAAGGTATGTTTGTCTCTTGTGAGTTAGTTATTCTTGAATGAGTTAGTTATTCTTGAATGAGTTTGGTGAGACTTAAATACTTCAAAAACTTCCAAAAATTAGTTTAAGACTGTTAATGGAGCAAAACTAGCCGTTTGGATCTTGTAGGATTCAAATTTGACTATAAAAAATTATAGACATTATTGCTGTCAGAACTCGTGAGTCGACACTTAAGTTTGTTCATGAGTCGACACTTGAGTCTTCATGAGTCGATACTTGATAAAAAATATCTCAAAATGGTATAGTTCTGTATCATTATTTTTCTCAGGCCATGAGTCGACACTTGATTTTTGTGAGTCGACACTTGACTTCTTCATGAGTCGACACTTGACTTCTATGAGTCGACTCAAGGCATGCCAAAAAGATTTCTGCGTGCCAGTCCATCGGATGTGCCGACACCTCATATATCATGAGTCGACACTTGGCATGTGCCACTCAAAAACTTTGTGCCAAGCTTCAAGATTCAAAGTGTTCTTCAACAAAACTTTAATATCTTCTTCACAAAGCCCAGATTGATCCATTTTAGGGATTTTCAAGGTGAGAAGACTTCTTATACTCTGAAATTTACTTAGCTTCAAAATTAGTGAGTTTGATACCTTTGTATGAAAATTTTGATGTACCTGTATCCTGAAACTCATAACTACAATTGAAACATTAGTATAAAACATATACTCAACATTTTGTTAGTCATCAAAATCAAGGGCTAAAGCTAACACCAACTAACTCTTTCTTCCCAAACCCTAACTTGATTGCTAGGAAGGCTCATACCCAAAATCCAAATCTTCTCAAACCCCACTCTATGGATACCTTCCCTCCCACTCTTAGAAAAATCCGGCAAAAGTCAACCTCAACTAACTCTGCTGCCCCTACAAAGACACCTATTTATAGTAGCAGCAAAGAGGAAGAAAGATATGGAAGGAGAAGTGATTAGGAGAGAGGGTTAAGGGTTGAACCAAATTAGCTCTATGTTTATATGGAAGAAAATTTGCATTCCAAATAATGCATTCCATAAACCTTGGAGCCAATTTCTGCAAAGATTTGAAATTTGAATTCAAAATTCAAATTTGAATCTTTTAAAGGAATGTGAGCATGACAAATCAAATCTAATTTGATCCTAAGCCAAAGCATATTTGGCTTGACCCATCAGATTGCAATCATATTGCAAATAAGTCCTCGAAAAATTTGCTAATCAAATTAGTAAAAAATTCTCATCACAGCCAAGTGTCGACTTATGGAAGTGTCAACATTTGGGTCATGGTCAATCATATTGACCCCATAGTGATGCTAAATAATTCTTAATCATCGATCGACCTTTAGATCAGGTAGAAACTCCTATGGTGTGTGATCTCATAGGTTCCAACACTAAGCTGGTAGCGTTAGAATGTTTCCAGTACCAATCAAAGTCATCATCTAGTGATGATACCCTCTGAATAGGTTGAAGATGCAGAGCAACTCTCTAGAACCTCTGGCATATGGTTATCGCATAATTCATCCCTTTGACCTCGTGATACTCAGGATAACCTAGGGTTCGACCGCCAACCCTAATTTAGTACATCCAGATCGTGTCTCAACCTTACAAGTTCTGTGACTCCTCACAAGAACTATCCTAGCCAAGGTTTTGCTAAATTGAGACATAATGAGTCATTCACTCCAAACCATTTGGAGAGATCAATCCCATCTTGATCCACCACTACACATGTACTTGACTATACCTAGAAACCTTCTATCAC
The DNA here is from genome assembly GCA_021397845.1 of Areca catechu. Classification (NCBI taxonomy): domain Eukaryota; kingdom Viridiplantae; phylum Streptophyta; class Magnoliopsida; order Arecales; family Arecaceae; genus Areca; species Areca catechu. Next base: position 62,133,488 of record CM038044.1, on the reverse strand, counting down.
TGGATTAGAAATCCAGGTAGTCCGGTATCAAAGTATAGTGAGTTTCTTATAAGCTACCATGGTGACCTCAGTTCGAGGGACACATATACCCATATCCCTTCACAAGCAACCCTTTGGCAGAAGGAAGCTTCGTAGATGGTCACATTTAGTGAGATGTCATACATTTCACCTGTATATCAATCAGTGTCTCTACACTCCTTGGTTAAAAGGATAACCAATCAATGTGACATACAACAACCTATGCTTGATACATCATCATCCTATAACAATGTATCCTTTGATTGTGAACTAGTTTAAGAACTACTCGATACATCCTCTTTGTATCAAATATAATGTAGTTCTAAGAACTCTATCATACAAGAGTTTTTTTTAGAAAAATGCACATGTGATGAATAGCCAAAAGAATAACTTTTATTCATTTAAAGAATTCATATACAATTATAAAATAGGATAACCATCTACACCCTAGATAATTGGTAACAAGAACTTCTCAGTGTGCTGTGGGCCTATCACACTACACCCCGCATGGCCACTGGCGAGATTTCCTTCAACCATGTCTTCGGCATCGAAGCTATAATTCTAGTGGAGCTTAGTCTACCCACGTTATGGGTAGAGCAATATGGCAAAGCTGAGAATCCTATCTATCTCCTTAACCTAGATCTCTTGGATGAGATGAGAGACAAGGTCCGTCTTCGGATGGTGACCTACCGGTAGCGAGTGGTATGCTACTACAACTCTCGTTTGAGGCCCAAAGTGTTCTACCTAGGTGACTTGGTCCTTAGGTGAGTGGAGGTATCCTAGCCAGGAGAATGCGGCAAACTCTTCTCGAACTGGGAAGGTCCCTACAAGGTAGTCGAGGCTCTACCAGGCAGAGCTTACTATCTCACCAGGCTGGACGGTGCTCGATTTATACGAACATGGAATGCAAGCAACCTAAGGATGTACTACCAATAATGTAAGGCGTCATTTTAATTTATAAAGTTCTTTTTGGTGCAACCTTGTCTTTCACCCATACAAGAATGCATCCATTTGACTCCAAGTCTGACAAACAAAGCCGAGAAACTTATGAAGCACCGTACTCAAAGCCGAAAAACTTACAAAACCCTGCACTCAAAGTCAAGAAACTTATAAAGCCCTGCATTAAAAGCCAGGAAACTTATGAAGCCCACACTTAAACCCAGGACACTTATGAAGCCCTACACTCAAAGTCAAAAAACTTACGAAGCCCAACACTCAAAGCCGAGAAACATGCAAAGTCCCATAGTCAAAGTGGGGAAACTTACGAAGCCTCGTACTCAAAGCTGAGAAACTTATGAAGCCCCACACTCAAAGTTAAGAAACTTAAGTAGCCCCACACTCAAAATTGAGAAACTTACGAAGCCCCATACTCAGCTACCTTGCTCATAGTCTGGAGATGTAAGCTAAGAAACTCCTGAAATCCCACCATCTACCACCTGACTCACAACATGGCCAACAAATCCAGAAGTTCCAAAAGTTCCACATCTAGCTACCTTGCTCAAAGTCTAGACATGTCAGCTGGGAACTCTTAAAATCTCACCATTTGTTGCTTTACTCATAGCATGACCAATCAAATCAAGAAGTTCCAAAAGTTCCATATCCAGTTGCCTTGCTTATAGTCCAAAGATGTCAGCCGGGAAACTCTTGAAATCCCACCATCTATCGCTTGACTCACAGCATGGCCAATCAAATCAAGAAGTTCCAAAAGTTTCACATCTAACTGCCTTGCTCATAGTTTGGAGATGTCAGTTAGGAAACTCTTGAAATCCCACCATCTATCGCTTGACCACGCATGGCCAATCAAATCAAGAAGCTGCAGAAGCTCTGCACTCAACCACTTCGCTCATAGTTTGGAGATGTCAGTTGGAAAATCCCTGGAATCCCACCATCTGTTTCTTGACTCACAGCTTGGCAAATCAAGGAGCTCCTGAAGTCCTGCACTCAGGTAGGCATGGCTTCAAGGCCAAAAGAAAAGGAGGGACGAAGTGTTTCCTAGAATCTTCATGCCAATCCTAAGGCTCTAGAATCAACCTGTAGCAACTAAGACATGGGAGAGGTGCACACCTATGGCGATCATGAAGTCTATTTCCTTACCATGCAAAGGGGTAAAGGAATTGAATAAAAAAGATAAACCCAAGCTAAGTACATCAGCTGAGTTGGACTATTCCTTCATTACAAAGATAAGTCCCTCACATGCTTTGAAGGATTCTTTCAGAAAGATTCTATGGAAGTACATCAAGGCCCCCCCGAAAAAAAAGGGAGAAAGAAAAAAGGAGACAAGCAAATAAGGCACATCAGATGGAAAGAAAAAATATATCTTCATTGATGAATGTTTCCTTTACATCCTATGAAGGCTCCCGACAAATCGGGAAGCCTTCCAAAATCTAAGTTACGGGGAAGAAAAACTTTAAGCCTCGCTTGCCGGCTCCTTTCTGGGCCAGCGAGTGGCCCCTCCCGATAGCGACGGGTCCTGGATGGTAGCAGCTTCAGCTTTGACCATGATCGCCTCTGGCTCTGGCTCCATCTTTATCTTAGTGACGGACATCCTTGGTTGGGCTAGAAAAGGTAGCTCGGGAAGGATGTTCTCTAACCCCTTCGACCTGAGAAGATGGATGGCCTTGCTATAGAAATCGTTGAACCCTAAGTGATAGAATTCCAACATTGCCTCAGCAGCCTCATCCCTAAAGGCTTCGGATGCCTTGAATTTGGAGACAGCCTTGGTAGCTTCTTTCTTGGCAATATCCATCAGCACGATGGATGCCGTGGCCTTTTCCAAGGTGGGCACGGTCTTAGCCACCTTCTCAGTGAGCTACACTTGGAGACTCTGCACTACCCCTCTAGGCAGGCCACCTCCACTATGGAGGTAGCTAACTTCTCTGCCCTGTAGAGGCTCTCCCCCTTCTCTTCCTTTAGGGTAGTCTCGAGCTCGGTGGATTTCTTCTCCAAGCTGGTCACCCTTGCCTCGGCACTAGACAGTTGGTCTTGGAGGACCTTCATTTGGCCCTCCAGCTCTTGAACCTGGGCAACCTGGGCCTGGGCCTCATCCCTCTCCTTCCAGAGTGGGACTCCCTCTTCATCATCCCTAGGTAAGAATCCCTAAGGAGCTAGACATCGAGGGCCACCTACATGATGAACGACGGTCAGAACCTTTGCAAATAAAAGGAAAGAAAGTGAAGTAACTAATAAGGTGGCCTACCGAGAAGAGACGGGGGAACACCCCGGTGAAGATGTCCACCACTGGTCGACTGGTCCTCTCTTGGTGGTCCAATGGCTAGGTAGGGTGGTCAGCACATCTTCGGCTAACTTCCCATCCTTCGTCAACCTGGCATCCCGAGGCATGATGAGGGATATTTTCTTTGGCCCTAACCTCGGCATCTCAGATGGCTCCAAGTGTTCCCAGGGTAGTGGCTGGTGGGGACACGGCGATGGCAGACCAGTTGGCAGAAGGCCTATCCCCACACGGTGGTGCTGGGCTCTTGGTGGCTATGTCTCCCAGCACCTCTTCCACCTCTGACTACGGTGGAGCTTCGATTCGCACGAGGGCCACTAAAGGTGCTGGTGTGGCCCCCTCTCCTGGTCAGGCCTCCCCATGGGGCTCTCAGGTTGGAGGATGAGAAGCTAGCTAATGTGTGGCCGGTGCAGCAGGAGGCCCCCTCCTAGCAAGCTCACCAGTGGGTCTCCATCCCGGTTCTTCCCAGGCCCTCTTCATAGGCTCCCCCTCGGGGCCTGTGGAGGTGGCTCTCTTCCTGGACATGCTTTGGAGCTCGTCCATTGAGAACCTCATCTATGTGAAGCATAAAAAAGAATGGTTAGTCATTTATCAAAAGTAGATATCAAACTCAGAAAAAGAAAAAAGAAGCCTGGTATCAAGCCTTACCCTGAGGTGGGGCCTGGCTGACTCCGGCATCGACTAGGTTTTGCTTAGTCAATAGATCCCAAAGAGCTGGAACCTTAGAAGTGATGAGCTGGTTGAATATCTCTTTATCGGCTGGCTCAACTATAGATTGTCAGTTGGGGAGCAGTCTTGGTCAATCCAAACCTAGTCCACCCACTTAACTGAGGCAAAAAGAAACCTAACTTCCATACCTTGATGGAGGAAGGTCCTGTGGAAGTGGCAGAGAATAATGAAGCAGAAGATAGTTGGACAGTGTTGGGAGAAAGCTGGACCAGGACCAAGTGATAATTGCTCAGAAAAAAGAGGAAGAAGGGATGGAAGGGAAGGCGAAGAGCACTGAAGAAGAAGTCTTCATATAGAGAGCGATTCGGCTCTGGCCACTAGAAGTAACCCGTTCCTTCGGTCTTGGAATAGAAAGCTGAATGCAGTAAGGGATCCCAAATGCTCTCCGAACATGGAGGAGGTCCCCACCAATCATCACCAAAGCAATGCCGGAGGAACCGCCGGACTCCTTGATAGGAGCGGAAGGGGGAGGAGGTCCCGTCTCCCTGATGGGAATAGAAGGAGGAGGTGGAGGAGCCGCAAGGCATCCAATAACAATCCTCGGTTGGTGGGGATCCCTGTGGACTACAAAAGGAGCTTCCTCCTTCTTGCTATCTAAGGAAGGAGGCCTTGGCTGGGATGGACCCGCTTCACTGAAAAAATCTGAGCGATGGTGCCCACCATCGAAGGAACTCATGGTCTTTGCAAAGCAAAGAATGAAACCTAGAGATCTAATGAGAGCACCTCTAGCACAGGCTGAAGGAGAAGAACAGAAGAAGCAAAGGAAGGAAGAAGAAGGAGGGAGAGATTTGACTTGCTAGAAACTTCAAACTCTAGAGCAAGGAAGAAGACTAGAAAAGAAGATGAGCAGAGCAACCTTCTGCCCTCGAAACACCCTTAAGGGGTAAGTGATGCGGGATGAAATTCATGAAGACATTAGTATAAAAGAAAAGCTATTTTGAATGAGCAACAATTCAAATCTATATGCCTTATTTTTCCTAAGAAGAAGTAAAGAATATGCTGGAATTGATTGCAAGAAGAGAAAAGAGCACTATCCCGTAGACTGAACTCACCCAAATGATAATGAAAAGGGTTGAGAAACCACTTACGATTAGGACTAGTGCCTTCTTCAATAAGTCAGACCTAAGGTCAGGGGAGTTTGTATCATGTAATGATCTCTTCTCTACAGTTGGATCTCTCAGCACTCGAGGGGGTTGTCACCTAGATAAGGAGACGTTACTCTGGCGAATTCGTCGACTTTCAGGTATGGGGTTCCAAGGCAAGGATGACCTCCTCTATGGATCAAGATACCCAGGAGATCCTACAAGCAATAGAGTTAGAGACCTATTAAAGTAGAGAATGAAGGGGAAAGGAAACTTTGAGTAGAGAGGTGTAGGGAATGGCTATGGAAGATGGATTTTAGCATGGATGAGGCTTGGCATGGAAGAGTCTTGGTGAGGAGGAAGCTTGTCGCTTGGAGACTTGAAGGAGGGATGCTTGTTGGCTAGGGCTTGGAGGAAGAACTCTTGGTGGCTAGGGATTGGAAGAGAGATTAGGGTTTGGAACTTAGAGAACTAGGTTGGTTTGGGCCTCACCCCTCTCCCTCACGAAGCGTCAATGAAATGAGCACAGGAACTATAAAAAAACTTTTCATTCATCAAAATTTATCTCTCACAAGAGGAGATGGGGGGAACTTATTAATCACCCAAGACCCCTTTTGGAATTCGAATACATGCCTAAAACAAGGAGAGAGAAAAGGGGAGTGCCTTTCATGCTTGGGCAGTCAAAGACTTCCAAGTGGAGAACCTCTTTCCTTTCATGCTTGGTCAAAGATTTCCAAGTGGGGCACCTCTTTTGAAATTTGAAAAGCTTTCAAGTTGGTGGGAGAAGAAGGTGGGGCGCCCATTTGAATTTCATGGAAATAAGGAGAGAAAGGAGGGGGCGCCACTTTGTTTCTTCCTTTGCTTGGGACGGCTTGAGTGGGGACCAGTGGAGGTGGCATATGACATCTTCCTTCTTTGCTTTAGCGGGGACCAGTGGAGGTGGTGCATAAAATCTTTATTTAAGTAGGGACCAGTGGCTTTCCTCTTGGACTTAACTTGAATGAAAGAAAACAAAATTACAGGACTCAAGATGAAAACCAATAGGCTCAATTGACTTAACTATATTATAGGATTGACAGGACTCAAAAATTGTTGGACTCAAATGCCTAAGCAATCCATAATGAGCTCTGATTTGGGTGTAGCCTCTTTCTGATCTTGGTGCCCACACCAATTCTCCCGAGGTTGGAGGAACTCGACCCCATCGAGTAAGGGTCATTCTGACTCTGGTATTGCTCTAATAGGTCTGGGTCGATGCAATACAAATCCTTTTGAGTGATCCATGATTCTTCATATTCTGGTCGACCTTGCCAATGAACCAAATAACACTAGTAGCCTCTGTTCTAGGTAGTAACAACTTGGTCATCTAGAATATGCTCAATCCATTTTTGCCACTCAAGTAAATTGATTGGTGGACACTCGGGTGAAGGTTCTTTTTCAAGAATTGGGTCAAGTCCAAATAGCTCACTAGGTATCATTGCTGGCTCCTTATACTCAACTAGATCTGAAATGTTCAAGGTTGGGCTAATGCCAAATTTCGGTGGTAACTCGAGCACATAGGCATTAGGTCCAACTTTCTTTATCACCTTGAAAGGTTCAACTCCATGGGCATGTAACTTTTTCACAGTTCTTGGAGAAAGCTGTTCAAGTCTAAGCCTAATCATCACGTAGTCTTTCTTAGCAAACTCTTTAACTCATTTTTCGGGAATTAGAATATGCATTTAAGTTTCATTGCTCAGATGCAAATTTCTAACATGTTGTGTATATGACTCGTACCAACACCTAATAAATTATAGGTTTGATTATGCATTCCTATCAAAAGAAATTTATTAAATCTTTAACTATAACTTTGTGCCTGACTCTTGGTTGGTGGGTGACATGCAGATGAAAATTTTATATGGACTCCTAATAAATGCCATAAGGTCTTCCAAAAATAAGTAGCAAATCTAACGTGCTCAAAGGATTTATGCAACCTGTTAATCTCAACAAAGTGTAATCGAGTGGTTTTAGAAGATTGGAAGCCTTAGGATAGGGTAGAAAATAAGAAGATGAATCATGGAATAGTCTTTGATTAATGGGGATGACCTTAAGGTTTGGGCATTGATTTATATCTACAAGCGATAAAAGGTCCATTTTATGGAAGGATGAGTCAACCATTTTAGGAAAGAGATCTTTAATCGGGATTGAAGGAGTGAATTCTCCCTGAAGGTACTAAATTGAAGAAACCATATCCTCACTAATTTTCTCGTATTCTTGAACTCAAGACTAGGCTCTATAATTTGATTTTCTTCTAGTATTTTCTCAAGTAAAGCCCTTGTGGTGGTAGTGTTATACTCCTCATAGTTTCTCTTCTTTTAATTGTTCTTCTAATACAGCTTTAGTCTAAGTATTTTCTCGGTCAAATAGTTTTGGGTCTGCCATGTATATTTCCTCTTCAATGTCATCCTTATGAACAAATGGGATAGTAGGGGTGGGTCGGCTAAGGAGAATTTGACCAGCACTTGGCTTATATCTAGCTATACTAATCCTATTGGATTTGGGTTAATGGGTTATGGGTCCCCTCTGCTCATAGGACATGGATAAGTACTTTTCTCTAAGTTTGATCTTCATGGCTCTCCATGTGGCTCAAGGCATGTCTCTTCTCTGATGACAAATGCACTCAACATTTTTCCAACACAACCTATCTTGTCGGACTAACAAAAGTTTAGCAAATTTGAACTTTTTCTTTTCCGACATCTCATACAATTCAAAATATAGATCGATGTCATTCTCCTAATCAACGTACACCTTAGGGTCTAGATTTCCATCAAAGGTGGGTGCATCAAGGAGAATGTTCCTAAGGGCTATTTCCTCTGAATCAGTGAAGTCTTGGTGTGGGTGTCTATGGTCATGTTCAGGGGTGGGATCATGGTGATGGGTTCTGGGACCAAAGAGAATTGATCTAGCTGATTCAGGATTAGTACGGGCTTTATGGGTCTCTTCAAGGGTCCCAATTCGCTCCTCCATTTGGTTAAACCTATTATTTAGTTGTTTGCAATGTTCAGTCATGGTTCTCAACAAAGTTTCAAGATTTGGGTCCATGGTGATACTTGGTTGGGTTTGGGATTGTTGGTATGGGGTTCCTGATCTAGTGGTTATGCAGTACAGAAACTCATTCTATGGGTTTCCTAGACCTAGAAGCTCAATGTAGAATGAATTGACTCTATACAATCAAATCTACAATTACCCTTTTAACTGGCTAGGTAAGAGGTGGGAGTGTGGGAGGCTCCCCCTGATCTTGCAGGGTCCTAATTAAAAACCATAGTTTTGCTTAAGGCATTTGCCGTTAGACCCCAGGGCCTTAGACACCTATTTCTAGGAGTAAGTGAAGAATTGAGTTACACAAGTCTCAACACAATACCTTGAACTTGACTTGTTGATGTCCCTAGTTTAGGTTCTTACTCGATTTTAAATTAGGACTTAGGATCAATGCAAATGAGGGTGGTTATTTGTGGGCCAAGGAAAGGTGATGAAATCCTTCCCTTATCTTGGATAGAATTGCCCTTAGATATCTTAAATATGAATGCACAAGCAAATTCTACTCATCATGAAAACTAAATTACCTAAGCAATTCAGTTTTGTAATGTGCCAGAAAACTTTGGGGTGTTCAATGTGCTAATAAAAGAAAATCATGCATTTCAAGTAATCAGTTAGGCAAGTCATGCAATCACACATCGAGCAAACAATTAGCACATCAAACCTTTAACTTAAGGATTTTCACGTCCGGCTGTAGCTCATTACTCCTATGGGTCATGATAGTATACTTTAGTATACCCACTCAGGAGGCATGAAACCCTAGATCAAAGAATGAAAACAATGTAATTTTTTTTTAAATCTCAGATATGAAATCTATGAGGAAGATTTCAGTCCTGGTTTTTGAACTGGAAATATTAATGAAAAATACTAATGAAAACTAGGATCTAGAATGTTATGAAGAGAACTTTCAGATCAATCCTTAATATACAGAATTTTAGCACTATGCAAAATAAGTCCTAATCACCATGCTGTGATACTAAATTGATGCGGGATGAAATGTATGAAGACATCGATATAAAAGAAAAGCTATTTCGGATGAGCAACGATTTAGATCTATATGGTTTATTCTTCCAGAGGAGTAGAGAATATGCTGGGATTGATTACAAGAAGAGAAAAGAGCACTATCCCGCATAATGAACTCACCCAAATGACAAAGAAAGAGGATCCAAGGGTTGAGAAACCACTTACAGTTAGGACTAGTGCCTTCTTCAACAAGTCAGACCTAAGGTTAGGGGGGTTTGTACCATGCAATGATCCCTTCTTCGTAGTTGGATTTCTTAGCACTCGAGGGGGTTGGTGCCTAGATGAGGAAACGTTACTCTGGCATATTCGTCGACTTTCAGGTCTAGGGTTCCAAGGCAAGGATGACCACCTCTACGGATTTAGATACTCAGGGGATCCTGCAAGCAACAAAGTTAGAGACCTATCGAAGAAGAGATTGAAGTGGAAAGGAAACTTTGAGTAGAGAGGGGTAGGGAATAGCTATGGAAGATGGATCTTGGTGTGGATGAGGCTTGGCATGGAAGAGTCTTAGTGAGGAGGAAGCTTCTCACCTGGAGACTTGAAAGAGGGATGCTTGACAGCTAGGGCTTGGAGGTGGAACTCTTAGCGACTAGGGCTTGGAAGAGAGATTAGGCTTTGGAACCTAGAGAATAGGTTGGTTTGGGCCTCACACCCTCTCTCTCATGGAGCATCGATGCAAAGAGCACAGGAAGTATAAGAAATCTTTTCATTCATCAAAATTCATTTCTTACAAGATGATAGGGGGGGTACTTATTAATCATCCAAGACCCCTTTTGAAATTCGAATACATACCTAAAACTATGAGAGAAAAAAGGGGAGTGCCATTCATGCTTCGGTGGTCAAGGACTTCCAAGTAGGGTGCCTTTTTCCTTTCATGCTTGGTCAAAGATTTCTAAGTGGGGCATCTCATTTCAAATTTGGAAAGCTTCCAAGTTGGTGGAAGAAGGTGGCACACCCATTTGAATCTCATGGAAATAAGGAGAGAAAGGAGGGGGCACCACTTTGTTTCTTCCTTTGCTTGGGGCGGCTTAAGTGGGGACCAGTGGAGGTGGCACATGACGTCTTCCTTCTTTGCTTCAGAGGGGACCAATGGAGGTGGTGCATGAAATCTTTGTTTAAGTGGAGACTAGTGGCTCTTATCTTGAACTTGATTCGAACGAAAGAAAACAAAATTACAGGACTCAAGATGAAAACCAATGGGCTTAATTGATTTAACTCTATTACAGGACTGGCAGGACTCAAAAACTGATAGACTCAAATGCCTAAGCAATCCATAATGAGCTCTAATTTGGGTGCAGCCTCTTTCTGATCCTGGTGACTGTACTAGTCAGGGGGTAGGAGGGCAAGTCCCTTTCAAGCACCTATAGAGTCCCGTCGTCTTGTACGAGTTGAAGGTGTGGACCTCTTTGTCTCCTAGTCAACCGAAGCTCACCATGTGTCAGGATCTACTGAGGGCGATGCTTCGATTTGGAGGTGCTCGTGTTGATTCCGGTGCAGTAATTATGGAGACCTTAAAGGAAGGCTAGCATTGCATCGCTTCATTAGGATGGATGCATGATCTTTGGAGCATTGGTGCTTGAGGCATTAAGCACATAAAATGCATCCCTCCACATCAGCATGATTATTACTCACATCACCCCGAGCACCACTTCGATCCTCAGGCTCGAGTGTGCGGGGCATCTGATATGGCATAACTACTGACGTGGAGCCCATGACGGCAATAGCTGGTAGCCATGTGGGTGGAAAGTGCCACCAGGATGCGGTGCCTAATTGAAGACCTGAAGATGAGCCCTCCATCCGAGGTCAGCTCCTAGCCGGGGTCATGCTTATAGGGTGAGCCCTTTGTCTGAGGTCAACTCCTGGTCGGGGTCATGCTCATGCATGCCAAGGTAAGCCCTCCATCCGAGGTCAGCTCCTAGCCGGGGTCATGCTCATAGGGCAAGCCCTCTGTCTGAGGTTAGCTCCCGACTGGGGGCATGCTTGTGCATGCCAAGGCGAGCCATCTAAATGATGTTAGCTCCTAGCAGGGGACATACTCATAGGATGAGTCCTCCGTCTGATGTCTTCTCTCGACCATGATCATGCTCATGTATGCCATAGTGAGCCCTCCATCCAAGGTCAGCTCCCAGCTAGGGTCATACTCATAGGACAAGCCCTCCATCTAAGGTTAGCTCCCAACCAGGGTTATGCTCATGCATCCCAAGGCGAGCCCTCTATCAGATGTTAGCTCCCAGCTGGGGTCATGCTCATAGTATGAGCCCTCCATCTAAGGTCTGCTCCTTGCCAGGGTCATCCTCATGCATGCCAAGGTGAGCCATCCACCCAAGGTCAGCTCCCAACCGAGGTTGGGCTCATAACGTAAGCCCTCCATCTAAGGAAGCTACCAGTCTGGGTCGTGCTCATGCATGCCAAGGTAGCCCCTCAAATCTGGGGTTGAGCACCTAGCCAAAGTCTTGCCCATGCCCTCTGAAGGTAGACCCCGCATCCAGGGTCGAACGCCCATCGGGATCGTGCTCCTGCTTCCGGAGTCAAGCTCACCAGATTGGGCTCTCCATCTCCTCCTACCGAGTTCAAAGTTTTTGCCTATAGTGAAAAGAGGGAGGACTGGCAGAGATACAAACTGTAACGTGAAAGCTTCCGGCTACCTGCAACTTCTCTAGAAGTGCTGCATGCCCTGCTAGAAAATTCAAACCCTGTAATGTGCCACCTACATGTCCTGTGTAATGCATGCTCCGCCAGGCTCCATGCCCTATGGTGCACCACCACGTCAACAATCGTGCAACCGAGGACAGTGATCCTCGTGACACGAAACATGAACTTCCTCCATGAAGAGTGGAAGGCCACAGGCCTTGTGACACACCATGATCCCTCCTAGAAGGAAAATGCTCCACCATGGCTCGAGGCTCGACGACGTGGCACCCGCCCCTCCCACGGAAAATTGCACCACTAGAGGGACAAGATTTGTAATACACCGAGGATTAAGACCAAATAGAAGGATCTCCTTTAAAGGACCGGTCTGAAGGGAGAGGCAACAGACAAAGAAAAACCCCTCCAGAAAGGGATACAAGGAAAGGAACATCTTAATGAAGCCCCAAGCTTGGTTTGGGCCACTCCAACTCATATAAAAATAGAAGAAAGGATCCTCGAAAGGAGAGAGAGAGGCAACTGGTAAGACTTAGAGAGAAAATGGGCAAGAAACTAGACAAAAGAACCTCCCAGTTCTTTGATCTCCACTCTACCCTATCTCTCCATTTCAATTCCATCTTTCACCCTCTATGAGGAGTGTCCCACAGCTCTTCACCACAGAGATTTTGTTTTCCTTGATCATCCCAAACTGACTTGATCATCAGAGTGTCCCCACCAAAATTCCTAGCCCGGGTCTCCTCTTTTTTGTAGGCTATGTCTGAAGAAAATCGAGCACCCAATGGGAGCCCGACGAGTCCATGCCATGTCAGAGCTACAGGCCATGGCGATCTAGGCAAAACAATAAGCATGCTGTATTCTTGGAAAAAGAATTTATCCAAGAAGAAGGTAATGGGAGAATAATTGAATTGAGTGATGTTCAAAATGAACAAACTCAAGTTCCTCAATCAACAGGACTAGTTGATCAGGTACAACCACAACACACACCTCCTCTTCGTAGGTCAGAGAGAGTGCAGGCAACATCTCTAAGATATGTTTTTTATGATTGGAAACAATCATGAAACTAGTATCATTGAAGGAGATGATCCACTATCCTATATGGAAGCTATCATGAGTAAGAACTCTAACAAATGGTTAAGTGCAATGAAATCTAAAATGGACTCCATGTATGACAACCAGGTTTGGACCTTGGTTGACCCACCTTAGGAAATTGTCCCAATAGGGTGCAAATGGATCGTCAAAAAGATGATTGGAGCAGATGGACAAATAGAAACCTACAAGGCTAGGTTAGTAGTAAAAGGTTTCAAGCAAAAGTACGGTATCGACTATGATGAAACCTTTTTGCTAGTTGCCATGCTATCCATAAGGATTATGCTTGCCATTGCTGCGTACTATGACTATGTGATCTAGCAAATAGATGTTACGACTACATTTCTCAATGGAAATCTTGAGGAAGAAGTCTATATATCACAGCCAGAAGGTTTTGTCTCAATTGGGAGACCAAACCAAGTATGTAATCTTAGAAAATCCATTTATAGATTAAAGCAAGCATCAAGGAGATGGAACATTCTTTTCAATGAAATTATTAAGGAATTTGGTTTTATCAAGAATACGGATAAGCCATGTGTGTATAAGAAGATAAGTGGGAGTGCCATTGTCTTCTTGGTATTATATGTCGATGACATACTTATCATTGAAAATGTTCCAATGATGTAGTCAGTTAAATCATGGCTGTCAAAACAATTTTCTATGAAAGATTTGGGAGAAGCATCATATATTCTAGGAATAAAGATCTATAGAGATAAATCTAAAAGGATGCTAGGATTATCCCAATCTAGGTACATAGACTTAATATTGAAGAGATTCAATATGGAGAAAAGTAAGAGGGGTTACTTGCCCATGAGTTAAGGCATACACATATCTAAAAGTATGTCACCTTAGACTCTAGAAGAAAGAGATAGGATGAATAATAAGATCCCTTATGCTTTGACAGTGAGATCAATAATATATGCAATGCTGTATACCAGGCCTGATGTTGCTTATGCCATAGGCATAGTAAGCAGGTTCAAGGCTGATCCCGGGGAGGATCATTGGAAAGCTATGAAAAATATTCTTAAGTACCTAAGGACTAAAGATGCTTTTCTAATATATGGTGGATCAAAGTTGAAACTAGAAGGCTATACAAATTTTAGTTTTCAATCTAATCTAGATGATAGTAAATCCATATCAGGGTATATCATTACTTTGAATGGAAGAGTAGTAAGTTGGAAAAGTACCAAGCAACAAGCTGTAGCTGACTTAGTTACTGAGGTATAATACATAGCTGCTAGTGAAGTCACTAAGGAAGCAGTCTGGATGAAGAAGTTCATCACAGAATTGGGCGTGGTTCTTGTAATAGAGCAACCAGTACCATTGTATTGTGATAATAGTGGAGCTGTTGTACAAGCGAAGGAATCAAGGTCTCACCATAAGTCTAAGCACATCCTGAGATGCTTCCACCTCATTCAAGAAATCATTGAAAGAAATGATGTGGTAGTAGAATGCGTCGATCAAAGAACAACATAGCAGACCCATTCACTAAAGCACTTCCACTACAGTAGTTAGATCGCCATCTAGATTGTATGGGTGTTAAATATATGGGCGATTGGCTTTAGTGCAAGTGGGAGATTGAAAGAATTATGTCCTGAAAGTCAATCGTAGTTATTGTATCATTGGCTTTCTCCTAACTCAAGATTGATAAACACAATTTTTGATTTATTATATGCTATGTCAATGTTCTTAATTATAAGATTATGATGAACCATTAGGGCAATTGAATTAGGGTTATGATGGAGATTATAATGGTGAGACATAAGTTCCTATAAATCCCAATCTAAAATGTTCCTAGTCATTGGATCATCAATTCAGGGATTGATAATCAGAAAAGACTAGCACATCCTACGTATGCTCAATGGAGAGGGTGGTTGGTCTCACATCTACTTGTGTAGAGATACTAATATAAGGATATAGGTGCTCATTAGGTTATAAGTCTACTAAACTAATCCTACAAGAGAACATTAAATAGAAGTCTTACTTATCAAAAGCAATGTTCTCTTAGTGGGAGTTGTGCATGTAGTCCATAGAACTGAGACTACCATAGTATCTTGTGCACATGAACCCATTTTTAGTGTATACTTATTTATGAAAATTAAGTCATGTAAAGGGTGCTTTTGTATATGGTGGATTGTATATGAAGGTAATGAGTAGGTCAACAATGAATCAATAACTCCTAGTAAGGGGAGAAGTAATCCCATGTGATCACTTTGAATGATGACTCAGGAAGTCTTTGATCAAAGCATGATGAGATTGATAGGATTTCTAATCTTTTATCAGTCAAGTCTTCATTATTGAATTGAGATTCGAAAGGATTAAGTGCTATGGTTTGACAGTTATCCATGCCCATCACTTAATCGAGATAAAGTGAGATTGAAAGATTGAATTGCATGGTAACTTTTCATTGAAGGGTATTTTGATACTTTTTATCAAATTCAGCACCTTTCAGGTAGGCATAACACATTTCTAGACATCAATCATGTCTTGTAGGTTTTCATGAATCAATTCAATTGGATTCATGAGTCAATTCGGAAGTAGTTCGAATTGATAACTTAGGTCAGCTCAATTTGACCTAATTAGGTCATTAAGTTCTATTGGATCGAATTGGCTTGGACTTAGACATATTGTTGGCTAGATATGGAACCCAAAGGGTCACACACATTAGGGAATTGGCCAAAAAAGTTAATTATATTTTTATTAGGATCATGGGTGAAGGAAAAATCAAAGAAAAGCAGGCATGCAAGGCAGAAACATGGTATTTTAAAACTATTTGAAAATATGTAGTGAAAGGCTCAGTAGATAGATCAAAACGATCTACCAATCTGCCTATAACAGGACCTGGTATAACAATATAGCATCCTATAAAATATCAACAGCAAGAAAAGAGTCAATAGGCATAAAGATACCTTACTGCTATACCTTAAAGATGGAGGTAATGAAAGCTCTCAAGCCACACACGCGTCTAGCCTCAACGAGTAGTTCACATCGAGGCTCGACTCTGATCAACTTTCTCGGAGTGCTAGCTCCTTGGGATCCTTCGGGCTGATCTACTTTTTCTCGGTAGACAAGGAGGAGAGGTGGAACCCTTCGTAACTAGCTCTCTTTCCAAGACCTAGCTTGAGTGCTAGGTATTCTCACACCCAATCCCAAGTCCTCACAAAGCCCCTTTTTTTCTTCTAGTTCTTCAACCAACCAGCAACCCCTAAAACAACCTTTATTTATAAAGGCAGCCATGAGAGGAAGAAAGAGGAAGGAGTGATTGGGGGAGAAGGTCAAGGGCCATACCAAATGGGTCCAAGCAAAAAAAAGCAAGTATGACCATCATACCATGAAACCCTCAAGCCAAAAATGCTCAGAATTCGAAATTCGAATTCAAAATTCGAAGTCAAAACCTTCTCAAAAAACTTTCCAGAATTTCTGCTCGTCAATCAAGTGTCGACACTTCCATTTTACCAAGTATCGACACTTTGAACATGATTAATCACATTGACCTCCGGTGATGGTAAATGATTCATAATCATCTATCAGCCTTTAGATCAGATAGAAACCCCTATGGTGTGTGACCCCATGGTTCGAACACTAAGCTGGTGCAGTGGAACACTTCCTGTACCAGTCAAAGTCCTCATCTAGCAATGATACCCGACATTCTGATAGGTCAAAGACTGTATAGCAACTTACAAAACCTCTAGCATATATGGTTACCGCATAATTCATCCCTTTGACCTCATAATGCTCAGAATGACCTAGGATTTGACTGCCAACCCTAATTTGGTACATCCAAATCATGTCTCAACTTTACAAGTTCTGTGACTCCTCACAAGAACTACCTTGGTCAAGGTTTTGCTAAATTGAGATAGAGTGAGTCATTCACTCCAAACTATTTGGAGGGATCAATTCCATCTTGATCCACCACCGCTCCACAAGTACTGATTGTACCCAAAAATCTTTCATCACTGGATTAGAAATTCAGATAGTCCGATACCAAAGTATAGTGAGTTGCTTGCAAGCTACCATGGTGACCTCAGGTTGAGGGACACATATACCCCTATCCCTTCGTGAGCAACCCTTTGGCAGAAGGGAGCTCTACAGATGGTCATGTTCAGTGAGATGTCACACATTTTACTTGTATGTCACATCAGTGTCACCACACTCCTTGGTCAAGAGGATAACCAACCAATGTGAGAACAACAACCTATACTTGATACATTGTCATCCTATAACAATGCATCCTTTGGTTGTGAACCAGTTCAAGAACTACTTGATATATCCTCTATATATCAAATATAATGTAGTTCTAAGGACTCCATCATCAAGAGTTCTTTTTAGGAAAATGCACATGTAATGAACAGCCAAAAGAATAACTTTTATTCATTAAGGAATTCATATACAATTACAAAATTAGCACAATCATCTACAGCCAAGACGATTAGCTTTTGGACACAATTCCCAACAACTTTCACTTGGACTAAAGCCAATCGATACAGAATCTTTTTTCATTTTCCATTTACAATTATCAAACTCTTGAATTCTGATGGCTTTAGTGAGGGGTCAGCCAGGTTCTCCTTTCCATTGATCTTCAGGTCAATGTTACCTCGTTCCATGATCTCTCGTACAAGGAGATAGCACCATAGAATATGCTTGTGCGGTGATGAGACTTTGGCTCTTTGGCTTGAGAAATGGCTCCAGTGCTATCATAATACACCGGAACAGAACCATCCAGGGAAGGTGCCACTCCTAGCTTGCCAAGGAACTTTCACAACCACATAGCTTCCTTCACCATATCCATTGCTGCAATGTATTCTGCTCGCATACTGAGTCCGCCATAGTAGGCTGCTTGGAACTTTTCCAACAGATCGCTCCTCCATTTAGGATAAAGATAAATTCTAACATACTCTTGCTATCATCCTTATCTGACTAAAAACTGGAGTCAGTATACCCCACAAGGTTCAAGTCAGGTTCTCCATAAATCAGCCATTGGTCCTTAGTATTTTGTAAATACTTAAGGATGGTCTTTACCACTTTTCAATGAGCTTCACCTGGGTCAGACTGGTATCTGCCCACCACACTTAGTGAGTATGCCACGTCTGGTCTAGTACACGTCATGGCGTACATGATAGAACCCACTACAAAAGATACGGGATTCTACTCATATGCTCTCTCTCCTCAATAGTTGTCACACAACCCTTTTTGGGAGAGCAATTCCAGTGCCTATCAGGAGATAGCCTTTCTTAGAATTTTCCATGCTGAATCGCTTGAGCATAGTATCGATGTATGTAGATTGGGATAGTCCCAAAAGCCTCTTAGATTTATCTCTATAGATCTTCATACCCAGTATGTAAGAGGCTTCACCCAAGTCCTACATAGAGAACTAAGATGACAACTAGACCTTTATTCCTTGCAATGCTGGGATGTCATTCCCAATTAAGAGAATGTCATCCATATACAATACAAGAAATACAATTATAGAACCATTAGCCCATTTCTAAATGCAAGGCTCTTCTTCGTTCCTAACGAAGCCATAAGACTTAATAAACTTATCAAATCACATGCTCCAATTCCCTGATGCTTGCTTCAATCCATAGAAGGATTTCTGAAGCTTGCACATCTTTGACTCGTTTGTGGATGTGAACCCTTTAGGTTGTATCATATATACCTTCTCTTCCAGCTCACCATTCAGGAAAGCTATTCGGACATCAATTTGCAAGATTTCATAGTCAAAGTGTGCTACTAAAGCAAGCATGATCCGAATGGATTTGAGCATTGCTACAGGAGAGAATATCTCGTCATAGTCAATACCATAACATTGACGATAATACCCCTTGGCAACTAGATGGGCTTTATAGGTTTCAACCTTCCCATCTGTGCCCCTTTTTCTTTTAAAAATTCATTTGTACCCAATGGATTTTATCCCTTCAGGTGGATCAACCAATGTCCATACATTGTTGATTTTCATGGACTTCATTTCGGATTTCATGGCTTACAGCCATTTCTCAGAGTCAGACCTCTACATTGCATCCATATAGATGATCGGATCCTCATTATTCTCATCAAGTTCAATGGGATCACCGTCCTGGATCATGAAACTTTAGTATCTATCCAGTCGACTCAGTACCCTATCGGATCTCTTTAATGGTTCCTATGTAGGCTCGAGGTGTGATCTAATCACAACCGATTCTATGTTATCTCTAGGTATGTCGGTTCTTATACTTATTGAACTTACTAAGTTTGATTTTAGCAGCTACAGTTCCTTCACTAAGAAACTCCTTTTATAAAAAGATAAACCTAAGACTGATTAATAACTTTTGTTCCTTAGTCAAGTAGAAGTGATACCCCTTAGATTTTTTTGAATACCCAACAAATAGGCACCGATCAGACCTAGGTCCAAGTTTGTCCATTTCCAAATGTAGTCGGGCAACCCTAGACTCGAAGGTGTGAGAGTGTCGGCTTACGTCCAGTCCATATCTCATATGGGGTTTTGCTAACGGACTTACTCGGAGCCCTATTCAAAAGGTAACAGGTTGATTCCAGAGCATATCCCCAAAAGGATAGCGGCAATGAAGCAAAGTACATCATGGACCAAACCATGTCTAACAGGGTTCGATTCCTCCTTTTAGATACTCCATTTAATTGAGGTGTCCCTGGAGGTGTCCACTGAGAGAGAATCCCATTCTCCTCGAGATATATTAGAAACTCACCAGAAAGGTATTCACCACCTTGATCTGATCGAAGGATTTTGATACATCTTCCAGTTTGTTTTTCTGCTTCACTATGATATCGTTTGAACATTTCAAATGATTCAGATTTATGTCTCATCAAGAAGACAACCATACTTCAAAAGGTCATCTGTAAAGTTAATGAAATAACTGTACCCACCTCTGGCACAAACATTCATGGGTCCGCATACATTAGTATGTACCAGACTTAGAATCTCTTTGGCTTGTTCACCTTTTCTAGTAAAAGGTGACTTTGTCATCTTTCCAAGAAGACAGGACTCACAGGTTGGCAGTGAACCATTTTCACTAAAATCGAGGAGACCCTCACTTTTTAATCTATTTATCCTATTCTTATTAATATGACCTAGCCTATAATACCACACGTATGCATCGCTGACATTATCTATCCTAGGGCATTTGCTAGACGTGTACATTACACTAACAGATCGTGATAGTATATAAATGCCATTATTTATATGTCCATTCATCACTACAGAACCATTCCAAAAGATTTGTAAATGTCATTCTTTATTGATAGTTCATAACCATAATGGCTAATTAGCCTACAGATATGACATTCAAGATAAAAGATAAACAATAATGATACTCATTCAAAATGATTGTACAGGACTCAAAAATTAGTTTGAGGACTCCCAATGCCAGGACTGGAACTTTGCTTCCATTTTCCATGTTTAAGAATCTCTCGCCATCCTCGAATCTTCTACTAACTTGAAGTCCCTGCAAAGAATTGTAAATGTAAATTAGACTTCCTATATCCAATACCCAGTTAGTAGTATCGCAGATAGAGAAACTACAAGGTGTAATCATATAAATACCTTGTCCAGCATCGTCCTATGGCTTTCTCTTCTTGGACCTGTTCGGGTCAAGGAATGCAATGTAAAGAGGATAGTTCCTCTTCCAATGACCCTGCTTCTTATAGAAGAAGCACTCTGCATGGCTCTTATAAGCCTTCATCCTTTTTGGCCTGACTGGGCCCAGAAGCATTCTGCCCCTTTTTCCCTTTATTTTTCTTTTTCCCTTTTTTAAAGTGATGATGCCCTGCCGAAGATCCTCCCACTAGATTTACCATCCCTTTGTTTAGTTGGTGGTCTTTCTCATAAGTCTGCAATAACTCCAACAGACTGTTGTAGTTAATTGTAGGCTTATTCATTCTATAATGATTGAGAAAATCTAGATAGGAAGAGGGTAGGGAATTCAGAATCGCATCCTTCCTAAGCTGTTCATGCAAGGGACATCCAAGCTTGCCCAGGTGCTCAATCATCTCGATCATATATAGTACATGATCAGAGGCCCCATCATGCATCCGTACATTGTAGATAGCACAGGAGACCCTATACCTCTCAACATCATCTAGTGTGCCAAAGGACTCCTTCACCTTTGAAGGATTTCCTATAGCTGGGCTTCCTCAAACTTGCGACTGAACTCGTCGTTCATCACTGCCAACATTATGCATCGGACAATGGTCCTATCAGAGAGCCACTTTTGATAAGTGTCTCTGATTGAACCCCGAGCATTGGGAGCAGAAATTTCAAGTACCGGATTCGATATCACATATAGGATCCACTCATACTCCAGGACAATCCTGAGCCTTCGATACCAGCTATCAAAGTTGGGTCCATTAAGCTTCTCATTATCGAGAAGAGACTAGAGTGATAGGTTGGAAGATATTTGAAAGGAAAACCAAAACTTTATTAGTATATATGAATTATTAACCTAAAGACATGGAATTTAATCTAAAGGCCCCTCCCATTATTTTGTTCAAACCGGTAGCCTCTACCTTCAATCCAAGGAATTACTTTAATTCCTTAGTGGGTACAAGAGTCCAATAGACAACACATGAGCCTGACTTTGGCCGGCCCATCCATGCGCATCTAATGGTAGATTATTCAATCGATTACTTCTCCAAGTAACCTCTAGTATTTAGATTTTGCCTCGAGATGCACTTCAATCGACATTGGGCCTCTTATTGAAGGTCCCGGTAAGGTCTAGCCATTAACATGATATAATTCAATGCTTTTAACTAATGAATAGTCAAGCCCGACTTTGGCCGGCCCACCTGACACCGTTAGGAGAGTCGCATTAAGCCATCATATTAGGAATAGTAATTCCAATAGCCCGATGAATACCTGATCTTTGGATCTGTCGATGAACACCCAACTATTGAATCCATTACCATCCCACTTAATGGGAGGCTAGGACTTGGTTATCCCTATAACTTCATCCTTTTATAGACCTAATAATTTAGAGGCTTTAATTTTAATATGATAGAAGAAGAGATGAGAAGACATGGATCAACCTCCCACTGACCACATCAGCAATCAAGGAGGGTTACCTAAAAATAATGATCCATGGGCATCTAAAATCAATCAAGACTGATTAACCTTGGGTGACATGGGTTAATAGAGTCAATGAGCTATCCAATCAATCTTGATTAGCCACATTGATCAGGTAAGTGAGATCATGGGCTGGGTTCCATCATTAACAATCTTGCCTTAGACACCAACCGAGTTGGCCAGGTAAGAGGTAGCCCCAAAGAACCAAGATCAAAATGCCAAACTTACATTGGACACCAATTGGTTCATCAGACTTGATTAGACTAGCCTAAAGACTCGAGCTGACCATTGACCCATAAATTAGGTCCATTTAGATTTATGGACTAATCAATCTAACTATTAAAGAGATCTATTAAAGAAGAAATCTTAATTCAACATTTGATTATTGGATTGGGTCAGCTTGTTTGCTATTTGGGCTAACAAATTTAAAAAAAATTAAATTGGGTTGAGTCCTAAGTGGGGCAGCCTAATTCAGTATTTATCTAGATTTATTTGGGACTTATCTTGGATTTATGGAAGAGTCCTACATGGCATGGACTCTTGGCACCAAGTTATGGTGTGCGCCAAGAATAAGTGTACACAGAAGGACCAAGAGTCTGTTAGATTTCTAGGGTTTTGATGGCACAGTGGAATAATGGATTTCAAATTTTTTTTTTGTAAAAACTCCAAGTAACATGAAACCCTAAGCCCAAGATCCCTTATTCATTACAATTAACAAGTCATGCAATTAGGGTTTGGAAAAATACCTGGAATGCTAATTCTTTCTTCTTTCCACTAGGCACACAAGTGCATGCCCTCTAAAGGTGATCCACACAGGAATGGAACCTAGGAAGCACTCTTTAATAGGTTGCTTAAGCCACTATGACACTTCTAATGGCCTTTCTTACTTTGGTCGCCTATCCTTCCTTGCTCAGACCTTTGCCCTCCAGTAGAGCACTCTGAGCCATCTCCAAATCCTCTCTTCACTCTCTTTTCCACTTCTTAAATCTCTTCTTAAACCCTTGTCTTAAAATGATGGACTTGTCTTAAGACAATACCTTAACTCTAATAAGGGAAGGAGGTGATAAGAGTGTGAGTAGCAGAGTGTGAGTGAATGCTGGAAAGAAAGGACGGAATCAGATACTATCAACCTAAATACCAATGGCTATTTATAGGAGAGGGAGAGGCACCGGCTCTTCAACAGCCTTTGATCTGTCCATACACATATCAAATAAGACCCTTTAATGAGAAGGAGTCTTATCTTGAAGAGTTATGACATTTCCTATGCCAACCGCCTTATATCTGTTAGTTTCCTGCCAACTTTTCCACTTGCCACATGGTAGTGACTGGTTGCAGGAAGGCCAAGAGACATGGCTTTTGATTTAGAAGCATCGGTGATTTGAAAAATTCCTTATCAAAGAAGGACTCTGCTTCATGAAATTAGCGCCAAACTTGAAGAGTCGCAACTCTTCATGTGCGCTAACTTTCTTCCATTGCATTCTTCCTTTTGTTGACCTATCAAAGCCCATATGAGAGGGTGTGGAGATGAGGATAAAGTCCCTTGGACTTTATCTGGCTTTGGTGAATGACAAGCAAAAGGACTCTTGTCCTTTTTGTGTGCCAAAAATTTGTGCACCAACAGTGAAGAGTCGCGACTCTTCACTTTGTGCGCCACCTTTCTCCATGCCTTTCACATATTGACCCAATCAAAAGATATGCAAAATGGGTGTCATATGAAAGGGAATTAAATCTACTTTCTGACCATATAATTTGTTTTCAAGTAAGAGGTCTATTGGTCCTTCTGTGCCCCTTTAAATGCCAAGTACCCATTTTGCACCAAGAGTCCCATGCCATTTGGACTCTTGATATATGGTGCATAACATGCCCAAAAAATATCAGATAAAATCTGATAAATTTGTCTTACTTAGGACACAACCTAATTTAGGACTCCAACAAATTGGTTATTCAATTTAGCAATCTTTTAGACCTAATTCGATTGGGTTAGGAGATTAGGTCAGCCTACACATGCTAGTGTGCAACCTACCTAACCAATTAGGATCCCATGACCCTAATTAAAATGTAATTGACTTCCTAGGTCAATTTTCTAATGTGTGTGACCCTTTATGATGTGGGATGGATGCAAAGACTAATTCTAATAATTATAATTTATTATTTTTTTTAATGAGCAATGGCAGCAACTCAAATAAACTATCAAATTAATTTAATTAAAATTAGACTAAGTCTCTACTAACTACCCGTAATATAATCAGCATGCAATCATATGAAGAACCCTTGATCCGATGATTGAAAAACCATCGATTCAAGGTCGTCCTAACTTCAATTAACCAGATCTAATGAGATTTGGATGGTCACTTACCAATAACACTTTTCTCTTCTCCATTTCAATAGATCTGGATTCAATTCTCATGATCTCGCTGTAGGATTCCAAACTTCAATCTTTCAGAGCAAATCTTCTCGTTGATGGTTGGATGGTAAGGAAAACCTCCTCTTCTGATCGAGAACACTAGGGATCCTACAAAGAATGGTGATTAGAACAATAGAAATGGAATGGAAATCTAAAATGCGAGAGGGAAAGAAGGTTGGTCGAATGGGTTCTGGATCTGGACTGGATGCTGAAGATGGAGGCGCCTGGCTTCAGGATCTTGGAGTTAGGAATCAACTCAGATTTCAGTACTTCACACACATCCTAGTGCAATGATAACCAGTAGAGCACTCATATACTACAATTGATTAACCAGGAATTACACTCTCAATGCTTACCCAGCAATTGGAGAAAGGAAACTGCCAGAGTTTTATTAATCAACATAAGTTGGATACAAGGTGGTAGAATGGAGTTGTATTTACAGACCTTCCATACAAGGTAGCATGATAACATAAAATTTTTTGAATACATGATAATTAGGGATTACATTGGACTCTACACTCTTTCTTGACTTGCATGGAAACTCCTTAAAATTTGAATTGAATAGACCTCCCTTGTAATTGGACTTCTCATGGCTTGGGTGGTGAATGAGATGTTCCATGGTTTTAGAAGAAATGTGCAACAAAAAAAATGAGATGAGATGGCACCTAAATTCCTTCTCAATTAGCGCTAATCCATCCTTGGTGTGAACTCCTTCCTGTTTTCATATTTGAATGGTAAGCATGATAATAAAACTCCTCTTTAAATGTCGAATGGATTCCATGAAAACTTGAACTCCTTTAAAATTTAGATGAACCTCCACTTATCCTTGGACTCTTCTTCCATTTAAATTTGAATGATTCCTTGGGTGGGTGTCCATCTTAGAGTGAGCAACAATTTGAGGATGAAGGGGCACCAGATAAGAAGCACAATTCTTCTGCTGTACTTCTCTTAATAGCATCTTCTTGGATTTTCAAATGGGTGATGAGAAGGAAAGTTGGATGGCGCCTCTTTTGGATAAAGATGAACTTTAAAATTATCCCAATGTGTTGATGTCCCAATGTCCCATTGTCAAGATGTCTGGATGTCCCAATGTTTCAATGTCTGGATGTCCAAATGTCTCGATTCTGGATTTCTAATGTTCGAATGTCTGGTGAAAGTTTTGGAAAACCTTCTTTTGTCATAGAATTGATCCACCAGGGTGATGATGACTTGGATCTTGGCTACTTATGAAACCCCTTGACTTATTCAAATACTAATTACAAGATTCAAATTGACCAATTCACAAACAAAGCAAACTAATGTTATTTACAGGACTCAAGCTGAAATTAAAATACTTGACTACTTATTGGTGATCCACAACGAGCTTGGAGGGTTTTGACATCTTTTCCTAGCTCTGGTGTCCTCACCAATTCTCCCAGAGTGGGATGAACTTGATCCTGTCGAGTATGGGTTTACTCTACTCTGGTAATGTTAGAGCAAGTCTAGGTTAATTCTTTGTAGATCCTCTCAAGTGATCCACGAATTATTAGATTCTGGTCTACCTTACCATCGAACCAGGTAACGCTGATAATCCTTACTCCTAGTAGTGATAGTTTTGTCATCCAGAATTTGCTCGATCTTTTCTCGCCTTTCTAGTAATTTGGCTGGTGGACACTCAGGGGCAGGGTCACTCTCAAAGATGGAATCATGCCCAAATGGCTCACTAGGTATCATTATTGGCTCCTTATACTCAACAAGATCTGATACATTGAAGGTTGGACTAATACCTAATTCAGGTGGTAAATCTATTATATAGGCATTAAACCCAATTTTTTTTATGATCTTGTATGGTCCTGTACTAGAGCATGTTGTTTTTTCATGGTCCTGGTGGGAACTGTTCAGGACGAAGCCTAATCATGATAGAGTCTCTCTCATTAAATTCTTTGAAACGTTTATGTGTGTTAGCCATATGCTCATAAGATTCATTGCTTTCAATAATTTCGTACTTATCTCTTTATGCAATTTTTTAATGTGCTATGCATATGACTCTATAGATTCCGAAATACGTGCATGGGCAAGGGAATTAGAATTAAAGGCTTTCTAGGTTTATATCCATGGACAATCTTAAATAGACTCTTGCCTATAGACCTATTGACTGAACTATTATAGGCAAACTCAACTCTTGGTAGTAAAACATCCCAATTCCCAGTGTTTCCACCTACAAGACATCTAAGCAAATTCCCTAGGCTCCAGTTTACAACCTCCGTCTGACCATCTGTTTGGGGGATGGTAGGATGTAAAAAATTTGAGCTTAGTTCCTAACAAGTGCCAAAGGGTTTTCCAAATGTAATTTGTAAATCTAACATGCCTATCAGACACTATGGATTTAAGAAGTCCATGTAGCCTAACCATGCTATTGAGACAAATTTTAGCTACCTTAGAAGCATCAGAAGTTTGTGAACAGGGTACAAAATATGCCATCTTAGAGAACCGATTGACCACTACAAAGATGGAATCATGTTTTCTTAAAGTCTTGGGTAAACCTAACATGAAATCAATACTAAGGTCTTTCTAAGGACAGTCTGGTACTGGTAAAGGGATATACAAGTCAATGTTTTGTTTTTGCTATTTTGCAATAGCACAAGTTCGACACCTAGCTACAACCTAAGCTACATCCTTTTTCAGACTTGGCCAATAAAATTGGTACTCAACAGCTAGAATGGTCTTATTCCTACCAAAGTGACCAGCTAGACCACCGGCTTGGGTTTCTCAAATCAAAAATTCTCTAAGGGAGGTTCTAGGAATACACAACCGATTATCCTTAAAGAGGTAGACATCATTCAGAGTATACTTACAACTAGAGGGTCCTTGTTTGACAGACTGATAGGTCTCACTAAAATCAAGACAAGTTTCATACTATTCCTTCAGTTTGTCAAATCCGACAACTTCAGTACTAACTGAGTTAAGGAGTATGGATCGTCTACTAAGAGCATCGACAACCTTATTCTTAGTACCAATACGATGTTTTAGCACAAAAGTATAGGCTTGAATGTATTCTACCCACTTTGCTTGCCTAGGGTTTCGCTTCTTTTAGGAACCTAAAAATCGAAGTGCCTCATGATCTGAATAAAGGACAAATTCCTGCAGTAGTAGATAATATCTCCAATATCTCAAAGCTTGTACTACCGCATAAAACTCTTTATCATAGGTTGAGTATTTAAGTTTAGCCTCATTTAATTTTTCACTAAAGAAGGCTACAGGGTGACTCTCTTGACTCAATACTCCACCTATACCAACTCCAGAGGCATCACAAGCAACCTCGAAATCTTTAAAAAAATCAGGTAATCTCCACAGAGGTGCTCGAATCATTTTATCCTTAATTTTTAAGAAGGCTCTATTGGCACTCTTGGTCCACTCAAAAGCTCCTTTCCTAAGGCAATTCATGATAGGTGCTACAATTGTGCTAAATCCTTGAATGAATCTCGTATAGAAAGTAGCAAGGCCATGGAAACTACGAACATTGTGTATGTTTTTAGGCACAGGCCACTCAACTATAGACTTAACTTTCTCAAGATCAGCTGAAATCCCTTTAAAAGTCACAACAAAGCCTAAGAAAATAATTCTCGAGGTTAAAAAACTACACTTCTTAAGATTGGCATATAAATTGTCTCTCATAAGGGATTGACACACTTGTCGGAGATGGTCAAAGTGATCCTCAGTTTTACTATATATGAGGATATAATCAAAATAGATACTATAAACTTTCTAAGAAAAGTTTTCAATACTTGAGTCATGATCCTCATAAAAGTACTTGGGGCATTTGACAATCCAAAAGGCATCACTAACCATTCATATAAACCGTCCTTAGTCTTAAAGGCTATTTTTCATTCATCCCCAGGTCTGACTCTAACATGGTGATAGCCGCTCTTAAGGTCAATCTTTGAAAAGATAGATGATCCGGCCATCATATTGAACATGTCATCCAAATGGGGAATAGGGAAATGGTATTTCATGGTTATCTTATTGATGGCTCTACTATCAACACACATTCTTCAAGTGCCATCTTTTTTTGGGGTTAACAATGCTAGAACTGCACATGGGCTAAGACTCTCCATAATAAATCCTTTTCGAAGTAGTTCCCCTACTTATTTTTGTAACTCTAGATATTCTATAGAGTTCATCCTATAATGTGGGAGGTTTGGTAGGATAGCTCATGGGACTAAATTTATGGCATGCTGAATGTCCCTTAAGGGTGGCAGTTGATCGGGTAGATTTTCTGGAAACACATCCTGAAATTCCTTCAAAAATTCAACTATCTCCTTAGGTTGCTCTTGTTGGGGTTGATCAGAAACTTCCTTAGTAGTCAGAATCTAAACTGGCACACCTTTAGTCAACTCACATTCTAGTTCCCTCGCGGTGATTAGGTTAAGTCCTGGCTCTTTCTCCCTTAAATTGCTAGACCCTCTCTTGATATTTTCCTTAGGTGGGGTCGAATTAATGACTATCCTTTTACCATGATGGTTAAAGGAACATGAATTTGACCAGCCATAAAGGTTATATATAGCCAGGGTCTATCTAAAATAATACTACTGACCTCCATTGGAAGAACGTCACACCAGACATTCTCTTGATACGACTGGACCTGGACCATAACCTGACATCTCCATTTAATAGGTATAGAGGTTGAGTCAATCCAAGAAACCTTATAAGGGTTGGGATGGGGCACTGTAGTTAAACCTAGGTTCTTAACCGCATTTATCAAAATGGCGTTAACACAGCTTTCACTATCTATGATAATTTTGCAAACTTTGTCCCTACCTTAATAAAGGTTTGTAGGATGTTAGTCATATACCAGTCCTTGTTCTTCTTGGTCTGCATCAAGATGCACCTAACGACTCCTAAGAGATCAGGTGATTCTAAGTCATCCTCATCCCCTTCATACTCATCTGCTAACTCAAGTTTAGCCTCATATACTTCTTCTTCACATTCTTCCATAGTTTCAGGATCCTTCTCATTAAACTCTCCAATATGTAAGGCTCGCACGGGGCATCGACTATCATAGTGACCATAACTTTTACAATTAAAACATCAAATAGGTTGGTTTCTAGTCCCTTGCATGTCAAGTGCCTTTCCTTTATCATCTTTATGAGCTAGAGGAGTGGTAGGCTTGGGTTGGCTATTGGAAAACTGATTCACTCTAGGCCTATTTCCAGGAGTACTAAACCTATTAGGTTCAGGTCATCTAGTAATGGGTCCTCTCTGGAATCTTTCATAATTCCTAGAAATTTGATAGGCCTGATCTAAGTCATGGACCTCTCTTAAAAATAATTCACTCTAGATGTTCTCATGTAGGCCCGCTCAAAACCTAGATAGGGTGACCGACTCTGACTCAGCTACACCACACCTCATGACAAACTCGTCGAATCTTGCAATATACTCGGACATGGATTTATTACCTTGGTCACTTTTGCTACTAATCTAAGAGTCTTTGCTCATAGGATAAGGGTAGGTATTTCTCCCTAAGTCTGATCTTCATGGCTCTCTATGTAACTATGAGCAAATCTCCTCTTTGGTGCTTAAGCCTTTCAACATTGCCCCAATATAACCTAGCCTGCCGACTAACCTAAGCTTGGCAAACTTGACCTTCCTCTCCTCTGATAGAAAAATGCCCTATGAGCCAATCATTGTTTGGGCCTTTTTTGTAAACTTCCAACTCATGCATGACATCATTATTTATAATAAAGGCATTTGATTCATCATATACTGCTATGTCATATTTTTGACTATGATGAACCCCATAGAGTAGGGCAATGGAATTAGGGTTATGATAAAATAACAGTGAGACCTAATTCCTATAAACACTAATCTAGAATGTTCCTAGTCATTGGACCATCGATTCGGAGATCGATGAATCCAGTAAGACTAGCTTATCCTATTGTATGCTCTGTTGATGAGGGTGGTTAGTCTCACAGCTACTTGTGTAGAGATACTAATCAAGGATAAGGGTGCTTATTAGGTTATAAGTACACTGAATTGATCCGCACCGAGACTATCTTATGGAAGTCTTACTGTCAAAAGATAGGTCCCAGAGTAGAAGTTGTGCATGTGATCTTCAGACCTAAGGTCACCATGGTTCCTTGTGCACACTAAGCCATACTTTGGTTCATACTCATTCATGGTATTGCGACATGTATGGGGTATTCTAGGTATGGTGGAAGGTGTACGAAGGATGTGAGTGGACCAATAAGGAATTGATCAATCCTAGTAAGAGGATATGTTATCCCATGTGATCTCTTCGATGAGTGACTCAAGGAATCTTTGCAAAGTGGAATGAGATTAGAAGTGGCTTCTAATCAGTCATTAACTGAGTCCTCATGATCGAGCTGAGATTCGATATGATTAAGTGTTAGGGTTTGACATTTATCAATATCCATCACGTAATCGAGATAATGGGAGATCAAAAGATTGAATTGCACGGTAACTTACTACTGAAGGGTATTTTGGTAATTTCCATCAAATTTCTCATCTTCCGGGTAGGCATGACATGTTGCTAGATGTCAATCTTGTCTTGTGGATTTTCATGAACTAATTAGATTGGTTTCATGAGTCAATTCGATGTGTGATTCGAATTGGACAATTAGGTGAGCCGATTTGACCTAATTAGGTTAATCAGGTTCGATCGGATAAAATTTGCTCATACCTAAACCTACTGCTTGCTAGATGTAGAACCCAATGGGTCACACACAATAAAGAGTAGGCCAAGGAAGTTACTCTTGGTTTAATTAGGATCATGGGATCCTAATTGGTTAGCCAGTTGCATACTAGCATATGTAAGCTAACCCAATTCCTAACCCAATAGGATTGGGTCCGGTTGCTTGCTAATTGAGCTAACCTAATTAAGAAAAACCAAAATTAGGTTGAGTCCTAAGTGGGGATAGCCAAATTAGAGCTTGATCTGATTTTATTTTGGACTTTTGGATGTTTTATTGAAGAGTCCATTTGAGTTGGGACTTTAGATGCCAAAATGATACCTTGGCATTCAAAAAGGCCTAGAAAAGAGTCTATAGTCCTCTGATCTAAAATATATTTATATGGAAGAAAAGAAGACTTGATTCTCTTTCTTTTGACACCCGTATTGCATATGCTTTGACTAGTCAAAGGTTGCATGGGGTGTAGATAAATTTGACCATAGAAGGACTCTTGGTGCCCCTTGGAGCGCGGGAAATGAAGGTGCGCACAGAAGGACAAAAGTCCTTCTGCAGATGAAACACTCTAGTGTTTCATCAAGGAGCACCTTCTCTTCTTATCCCTATGCCTTTTGGATTTAAATGACCAGTCAAAGGGAATAAGAGAGCGGCATGAAATGGGAAAAAGAGTAGCGCGTGCAAATGAAGAGTCGCGTCTCTTCATCTGCACACGGTTCTGAGGCAGAGTCCTTTTGCTCTCAGGACTCTACTCTTTCCATGGTTTTTAAATCTGAAATGATGCCTCCTTCCATTCTTCTTAATCGCTAAATGCCAAATGGCACATGGAGATTTAATCTGGAAAGGGAAAGAACACGGATAAGACTATTTAATCCTGAAGAATCTTATCAGATATGAAATAACATATCTGATAAGAGATGTCGGGATGGTTTTCATGCCCCTTGAAATATTATATAAAGGGGTATGGTGAAATGAGAGATATAGTTTTTCGGTCATCAAAAAATAGGAATCCCATTTTCCCGAGAGTCTGTCAGTCTGAGTGTTCTTCTACTCCCACCTTCTTAATTTAGGACAAGACTTGTCTTGTTAAGACAAGGTCTTTTCCACTAGGACAAGGCTTAGTTTTAGAACATAAGCCTAAGGGGTCATAGAGGAGGGTTGTCCTAAAACCAAGAGTGGTTTAGGACCGTGTCCTTAAAGCCTTACAGTAGGTTAGGGTGCCCTACAGTGGTCAAAGGTCAAAAGGCTGAAAAAAGAGTTATGTTGAAGCAGGCAACCCCAATAGGGATTCTTCCTTGGTATCATTCACATGTGGATCACCGTTGGAGGGCTTACACTTGTAAGCCTTATGGAAAAGATTGGATTTCAGCGATCCAGGTATGTATTCTGACTTCATTTATGTTTCGTTGATTGGTATTGCCTAAGGGGTTCTTGGGAATTAGGGTTTTCTAGCTATATTAGGATTTCATGCTTAGAATTTTGTTTTGAAATTCACTTCCGCATGCTGCTTGATTCCTGGCACCCTGGGAGAATTCCCATCATCCTCAGACATCTCATACCACTCAAAATACTGGTCCATGTCACTCTCCCAATTAGAATACACCTTAGGGTCTAAGTTTCCATCAAAGGTTGGTGCCTCAAGTCTAATGTTCCTAAGGGCTCTATCTTCTTGGTCATTGACATCTTGATAGGGCTGCCTAGGATTGGGTTCAGGTGTGAGTTCTCAATGTTGGGCTCTTGGACCTGTGGGAATGGATCTAGGTAAATTAGGATTAGGTTGAATCATATGGGATTCTTCTAGATTACCCATTCTTTCCTCCATTTGATCAAACCTAGTATTGAGCTGCCTAAACTGTTCAGTCATAGTTCGCATCAAGGCTTCCAAATTCGAGTCCATAGTGGAATTGGTTTGAGCTTGGGGTTGTTGATATGGTGTTCCTAATCTAGTGGTCATGCAATGCAATCCTAGCTTCTAGGGTTCCTAGACCTAGAGCTTAAGTGGAATGAGCTAACTCAAATTACACCCCCAACTTTAAAATTAGTCTTCCACTGGCCAGGTAAGAGGTGGGGTGGTGGAAGGCTCTCCCTGCTTGACACATGGTCCTAATTAATAACCACCAGTCTGCTTATGGAGTTTGCCTCTGGACCTCTAGCCTTAGACACCAGCTTTCAAAAGTAATTGAAAGGTTGAGTGCACTAGTTCACTCACAAGACTCGAACCCGACCTCTTGGTGTCCCTAAACTGTATTAGATTGCTAATTGATTTTAAATTAGGCTTAGGTTCAAATGCAAAGGGTTACTGTTTTGGGCTAAGGAGAGGTTATCACATCCTCCCCCCATCTGGCATAGTAGAATTGCCCTTAAAATAGTTTATGCACATGATGACACACATACGAAAATGCAAATTAGGGTTTTTAGGTTGTTTTGTATTTTTTATTATTTTTTTGTATTTATTCTTTTGTTTTAGCAGAGATATAATTTACAGAAAAGTACCTAATATGCAGAAAAATTAAAATAAGTATAATTATGCAAAAAGAACCCTAAAGATGCTAAAATTAGTCTTGCTGAAAATTATGATAGAACTGTTCTTAGGCAGTATTTCGATGTGCAGAAAATCTACATACTACAATAAATCATGAGAAAATTCTATAAAATACTATCAATTACATGGAATCTAGAAAAGTAAAAATTAAAATTTTTTGATCTTCCTATATACAAAAATAATTAAAATAATAAACTATATACTAGGATGGACTTGAATGCAGAAAATTAACCCTAAAGATACCTATCTCTTTATTTTCTTCTACAAGGGTCAATCATAGTGGCACCCCTACATGCCATAAGAAATCTCCTTTGAATGGGATGTGAGGGTTTTGCAGCCCTACTATTTTCTATGACCGGATGGCCATGGTGAAACACCCGATCCGAGTACTTAAAGAGAAACTAAGTCGTAACTATGCTTTGATACTAAAGTTGATACAGGATAGATGCATAGACTAATTCTAATAATTATAATTTCTTTTTTTTTATGAGCAATGGTAGTAACTCAAATAAACTATCAAATTAATTTAACAAAAATTAGACTAAGTCTCTACTAACTACCCGCAATATAATCAACATGCAATCACATAAAGAACCCTAGATCCTATGATTGAAAAACCACCGATCCAAGGTCGTCCTGACTTCAATTAACTAGATCTAATGAGATTTGGATGGTTACTTACCAATAACATTTTTTCCTCCTCCGTTTCAACATATATGGATTCAATTCTCACGATCTCGCTGTAGGATTGCAAACTTCAGTCATTCGGAGCAGATCTTCCCATTGATAGTTAGATGGCAAGGGAAAACTTTTCTTCTGATCAAGAACACTAGGGATCCTGCAAAGAATGGTGATTAAAACAATGAAAATGGAATGGAAATCTAAAATGAGTGAGGAAAAGAAGGTTGGACGGATGGGTTCTGGATCTGAAATGGATACTGAAGATGGTGGTGCCTGGTTTCAAGATCTTGGATTAAGGAATCAACTCAGGCTTCGGTACTTCACACACACTCCAGTGCAATGCTTAACCAGCAGTGCACTCACACACTATAATTGCTTAACCAGCAATTGCACTCTCAATGCTTACCCAGCAATTGGAGAAAGGAAACTGGTAGAGTTTTATTAATCAATCATAAGTTGGATACAAAGTGGTAGAATGGAGTTGTATTTATGGACCCTCCATACAAGGTAGCATGATAACATAAAATTCTTTGAATACATGATAATTAGGGATTACATTAGACTCTACACTCCTTCTTGACTTGCATGGAAACTCCTTGAAATTTGAATTGAATAGACCCCCCTTGTAATTGGACTTCTCATGGCTTAGGCGGTGAATTAGGTGTTCCATGGTTTAATAAGAAATATGCAACAAAAAAAATGAGATGAGATGGCACCTTAATTCCTTCTTAATTAGCGCTAATCCATCCTTGGCATGAACTCCTTCCTGGTTTCAAATTTGAATGGTAGGCAAGATAATAAAACTCCTCCTTAAATGTTGAATGGATTCCATGAAAACAGGAACTCCTTTGAAATTTAGATGAACTCCACTTATCCTTGGACTCTTCTCCCATTTAAATTTGAATGATTCCTTGGGTGGGCATCCATCTTGGAGTGTGTGACAATTTGAGGATGAAGGGGTGCCAGATGAGAAGCAGAATCCTTTTGCTTTACTTCTCTTAATGACATCTTCTTGGATTTTCAAATGGGTGATGAGAAGGAAAGTTGGATGGCACCTCTTTAGGATAATGATGAACTTTAAAAATATCCCAATGTCTTAATGTCCCAATATCCCATTGTCTCGATGTCTGGATGTCCAATGTCTTGATGTCTAGATATCCGTATGTCTCGATGTCTGGATTTTCAATGTCTAGATGTCTGCTGAAAATTTTAGACAACCTTCTTTTGTCATAGAATTGATCCACCAAGGTGATGATGACTTGGATCTTGGCTACTTATGAAACCCCTTAACTTATTCAAATACAAATTACAAGACTCAAGTTGACCAATTCACAAACAAAGCAAACTAATGTTATTTACAAAACTCAAGCTGAAATTAAAATACTTGGCTACTCATTGGTGATGCACAACGAGTTTGGAGGTTTTGACATCTTTTCCTAGCTCTGGTGTCCTCACCACTTTGGGTTCCATATCTAGCCGTAGTAGGTCTAGGCCCTAATTCGATCCAATCAAACTTGATTGACTTAATTAGGTCAAATTGAGCTGACCTAATTTGCCAATTCGAACCATCTTTCAAATCAACTCATGAATTCAATCCAATTAATTCATGAAAATAGACAAGACATGATTGACGTCTAGCAATGTATCATGCCTATCCAAAAGATGAGAAATTTGGTAAAAAGTACCAAGATCACTTCAACGAAAAGTTATCATATAATTCAATCCTTTGATCTCCCTGTATCCCGATTAAGTATGGGCATGGATAAATGTGAAACCCTAGCACTTAATCATTTTGAATCTCAATTTGATAATGAAAACTCGATCGATGAATGATTAAAAAACCCTATATCATCCTACTTTGGCCAAAGAGTTCCTGAGTCATCATTCGAAGAGATCACACGGGATAACTTCTCCTTTTACTAGGAGTGATCGATTACTTGTTGACCTACTCATTACCTTCATACACAATCCACCAAATCCAGAAACACCCCGTACATGACTTAATTTTCATGAGTGAGTATGCACCAAAACATGGGTTAATGTGCATAAGATACTATGGTAGACTCAAGTCTAAGTATCACATGCACAACTCCCACTAAGAGAACATTCTATTGACAAGTAAGAAAGACTTCCATTTGATGTTCTCTTGTTGGATCAGTTCAGTGGACTCATAACCTAATGAGCACCCACATCCTTATATTAGTGTCTCTACACAAGTGGTTATGAGACCAACCACCCTCTCCATTGAGCATACATAGGATATGCTAGTCAATCCGAATTCGTCGATCCCCAAATCGATTATCCAACGGCTAGGAACATTTTAGATTATGATTTATTGGAACTTATGTCTCACCATTATAATCTCCATCATAACCCTAATTTCATTACCCTAACCTATATGGGGTTCATCATAATCTTGATAAGATATGGCAGTATGATGAATCAAAAGATGCATTTTATTGATAAATAATATCATAAATGAGTTGGAAGATCATAGAAATGCCCTTACAATGATTGGCTTTCAGGGCACCATTCTTTTAATCTTCGACTTGCACTAAAGCCAATCGCCTTTGTATTTTATACCCATACAATCTAAGTGGAGATCAAGCTGCTACTTTGATAGTATTTTAGTGAATGGGTCTGCTATGTTGTTCTTTGTATCTACTCGTTCAACGAGAACATCTTATCTTTCTTTGATCTCTCGAATAAGGTGGAAGTGTCTTAGGATATGCTTGGACTTATGATGAGACTTTTGGTTCCTTCGCTTGCATAATAGCTCTAGTGTTATCACAATAAAGTGGCACCGGTTGTTGTATAGTAGGAACTACGCCCAACTCCATGATGAATTTCTTCATCCACATCGCTTCCTTTGCGGCTTCACTTGCAACTATGTCCTCAGTGACTGAGTCAGCTACAGTTGGCTGCTTTGTACTCTTCCAACTCACTGCACCACCATATAGGATAAAGACATACCCTGATATGGATTTGGTATCATCCGGATCTGATTGAAAACTAGAATCTGTATATCCTTCGAGTTTTAACTCTGATCCACCATATATTAGAAAAACATCTTTAGTCCTTTTCAGGTACTTAAGAATGTTTTTCATAGCTTTTCAATGATTCTCCCCTGGATCAGCCTGGAACCTGCTTACTATGCCCAAGGCATAAGCAACATCAAGCCTGGTACATAACATGTCATACATAATTGATCCAACAACCGAAGCATAAGCGATCAAACTCATTCTCTCTCTCTATCCTCTAGTATCTTAGGAGACATCTTAGAGAAATGTATGCCTTGACTCATAGGCAGGTAACCTTTCTTACTTCCCTCCAAGTTGAATCTCTTAGGTCAATGTACCTAGATTGGGATAAGCCCAGCATCCTCTTAGATTTATCTCTATAGTTCTTTATACCCAGTATATAGGATGCCACTCCCAAATCCTTCATGGAAAACTGCTTTGATAGCTAAGACTTGACCAATTGCGACATTGGGATATCATTCCCAATGATGAGTATGCCATCGACATACAAAACCAAGAAAATAAGGGCACTCCTACTTATTTTCTTGTACACACATGGTTCATCCACATTCTTGATAAAACCAAATTTCTTGATTGTTTCATCAAAGTGGATGTTCCAACTCCTCGATGCTTGCTTTAGTCTATAAATGGTCTTCCTTAGCTTGCATACTTGGTTTGGTCTTCTACTTAAGATAAAACCCTCTGGCTGTGTCAATAGACTTCTTCCTCAAGATTTCCATTAAGGAAAGCAATCTTTATATCCATCTGCCAGATTTAATAATCATGGTATGCTGCTATAGCAAGCAATATCTGAATGGACTTGAGCATGGCTACTAATGAAAAGGTTTCATCATAGTCAATGCCATGTTTTTGTCAAAAATATTTTGCCACCAGCCTAGCCTTGTAGGTCTCACTTGACCATCTGCTCCTATCTTCTTCTTGAAGACCCATTTACACCCTATTGGATTAATTCCTTCTGATGGATCTACCAAGGTCCAAACCTGATTGGAATACATGGAGTCCATCTAAGATTTCATGGCTTCCAGCCATTTGTCAGAGTCTTCAGTCGTGACAGCTTTCGTATAGGTCACAGGATCATCATCTTGCATGATATTGGCTTCATTATCATTCCCAATGACAAAGCCATATATAAAAGGTGCACTTCGCACTCTTTCTGACCTATGCAGAGGAGGTGTGTGTTGTAGTTGTTCCTGAATCTTAGGAACATCTGGTTGAGGAATTGTTTCAGGTGTAGGTTGAACTTCTTCAAGTTCAAATATCCTCTCATTGCCCTTTTCTTGGATAAACTCCTTTTTCAAGAATGTGGCATGCCTATTGACAAAGACCTTTTGCTTAGTAGGATGGTAGAAAAGGTAACCCATACCTTCTTTAGGATATCCTACAAACCTGCACTTGTAGCCCTAGCACTTAGCTTATGTTCAAAAACATTCCTGACATAAGCAGGGCAACCCCAAATCTTAAAATATTTAAGACTTAGCCTTTTCCTATTCCATAATTCATATGGAGTGCTCTTAACTACCTTTGATGGTACCCTATTTAGTATGTGGGTAGCAGTGTCTAGGGCATAACCCAGAAGGATCCCAGAAGATCTATGAAGCACATCATTGATCGTATCATGTCCTACAAGGTTCGGTTCCTTCTTTCTGCTACACCATTTAACTATAGTGTATATGGAGGGTTCCATTCAGAGAGAATTTCTTTGTCTTTAAGATGATCGAGAAATTTACTAGACAAGTATTCTCCTTCTCTATCAGATCGAAGGATTTTAATAC
Organism: Areca catechu; assembly: GCA_021397845.1. NCBI lineage: Eukaryota > Viridiplantae > Streptophyta > Magnoliopsida > Arecales > Arecaceae > Areca > Areca catechu. The sequence goes on along the minus strand of CM038044.1, from coordinate 62,094,410 downwards.
TATGCTCAGTTTATTTCTCAACCATACTTTGATACTCTTTAAATTTTTCAAAGGCTTTGGATTTGTGTTTCATAAGATACACATATCCGAACCTTGATAAATCATCAATAAAATTGATGAAATAAGAGTATCCTACTCTAGCCTGGGTTGTCATAGGACCACACACATCTGTGTACTAGGCCTAACAACTTAGTTGCCCTATCTCCATGTCTAGTGAATGGAGATTTGGTCATCTTATCCATGAGGTAGGACTCATAAGTTCCTAATGATTCATGATCAAAAGGTTCAAAGAAATCTTCTTTATACAACTTGTTTATCCTAGACTCAATAATATGACCCAAATGGCAATGCTAGAGATATGTGATATTTATATCATCTCTCTTTCTCTTCTTGTTTTCAACAAGCATAACTTCATCATTAAGTGATAGAATTAAAAGACCATTAACAAATGTCCACAACCAAAGAACTTCTTTGAACAGAAGATCAAGCACCCATGGCTTGAAATATTTATTTTACAACCTTGTTTCAACAACAAAGGTATAGAAATAATATTCTTTATAATATTGGGTACATAGCAATAATCTTTTAATTCAAGAATGTTGCCTGATGGCAATAACATTAGATAGGTGCCAATAGCTTCAGCATGAATGAGATCATCACTCGCACCAAACAGCTCGAAGTCGCCCTTCTTCAAGCTTTTGGGCTTTGTAACCCTTGCAATGACTTACAGATATGAGATCCACATGCAGTATCTAATACCCTATATCAGAAGCTGAAGAACTTAATGATAAGTTTGTTTATATCATGTACAAACTTTTGATGCATCACCAGCATCATGCTTCTGACTTGCAAGATATAACTTGCAATTTTTCTTCCAGTGCCCTTGCTTTCCACAATGATGGCAGGTTCTACCAGCAGAGGGCTTCCTTGCCTTTTTCCTTTTCTAGAAGCTACTCTTAGGATTTCTTTTTCTCTTTAAACCCTTCTTAGTAGCATCCTCTCTTACTAGATCTAGGTTAGAAGTATCAAGGATATAGACAATTTTCTCCTGAGCTAATATAAATCTTAGGTTCCTCAACCAATCCACATATTTTGGATTAGTCAACTTATTAGCATCTAAGATGCCCTGCAGTGAAAGAGTAGAAGCCATAATGTAAAACTACAGTAAGTAAAGAACAACTATAAGCAGACTATTCATGATGATATTCACAATTAGACTATGACTTTTGCATCTAATTGTGTCTCCCACTATTTTCTATCGAATACCATAACCCTCAACTATGGTAAGTGAAAAACCCTCCTAGGGCTTTCTTAGTGGGGTTGAGAGCCCAATTCCTCATGAATGCCTTGTGTTAATCACAACAAACATCCATGAGTTCAGGGTACGAAAATCCCATTCCAATTGCAACCCATGCAATTCTCAATATAACAATTACCTCTAAGATACTTATAGCCTTGGTTAATCACAACAAACTATAATGTCTTAGTTTAGTCAGACCCTTCATTTTCATACAGCCATGTTTGATAAATATTGCCCTTGTATCAATCACAACAAAGCAACACCACCAATCATGCCATAAAGCATAAAAATGCTCCAAGACAAATATCATATCAAATCCTAGAGTAGGCCTTGTGTCAATCACAACAAATCTACTATAGTTTTTGACATGGATTTGGCTTAGCATGAAGGAAGGCAATTTATAGTGTGCTTAATCACTTAATATTTCCAATTTAGGATTTAGATATGACCAAATTGGCCAGATAAGTGGAAGGGGTGAGGGGGTCCCCCCGTTGCTTTCCTTAGACACCAATTAAATTGACCAAGTAAGTCAACGGAACCAATTAAAAACCCCATTCCCTTTACCTTCCCAGAACCACTTGCCTAAACACCAATTGGCTAATGATACCCTAAGCAGATTTGCATCATGATTAACTTACATTATGACTAAATATGTTTTTTATGAGGGCTTTGATGGTCTCTAACACATCCTAATATAGACTTAATCATGTCAACATAACATTCATGACATCATAAAACCTAACATTCATGACTTCATAATGTGTTCATAACCATACACATCTGACATGATATTCATTCCATCATTCGAGCATATTAACCCTAATATGCATACCATAAGCATGATTATAATATGAATTATTCACCTCACTTGTTCATGGGATATGGCCACAGCGGCACCCCTACATGCCATAGGAGATCCCATTGAATTGGAAAAGAGGGCCATGAAACCCTAAATAAATCCTATGATCTGACGGCCATGGTGATTAACCCAATCCGAAGTAGTTACTAGGATTTAACATATATCATATGTAATTTAAAACAATCATGCATCACTTCATATCATAATAAGAAATTATTACTAATTGCATGCACCATACATGATAATATTCACTATCATATACCCTTTCAATAGTATGCATCATACTATGTTTTATATATATGATCATATTTCATTCAATATATAAGTGAACCCTAATTAGTGGCATGCATCAGAATATGATCCCCATATATGATCATATTCATTACCAGATAAGCATATCCAATTGACCATTAATTGAATGAAATAAGAGGGCTCTGATACTACTGTTGGATTTCTAGGGTTTCGATGGCACAGCGGAATAATGGATTTCAAAAAATTTCTTTCTTGAAACTCCAAGTAACTTGAAATCCTAAGCCTTAGATCCCTTTATTCATTACAATTAACAAGTCATGCAATTAGTATAGGTCCTACCAAGACATTTAAGATCATTTATAATGTCAGTAAAACATGGAAACATAGCAGGTATAGTTTCATTTGGCTCCATTTTGAATAACTGATAATTATGCTCAAGAAGGTTAATTTTAGAAGTCTTTACTTGTGATGTGCCCTCGTGTGTGATTTCGAGCTTATCCCAAATTTCTTTAGCAGAATTATACATGAAAATTCTGTTAAATTCATTTGGATCCAAAGCACAATAAAGTAAATCATGGCTTTGGCATTTAACTAGCCTTTTTCATATCATTCTCATCCCATTCCTCTTCAGGTTTGGGAACCTCAACATCATTAACTTTAATCATGGGAATGTGAGGTCCTCTTAGAATTATTTTCCATAATTGGAAGTCTATGCTTGAATGTATATTTTTATGTAATTAGTTCCAATGAAAAGTGGAGGTCAATTTGTGGATTGGGTTTCAGCCAAAGAGGAACTCATGGGATGTGCCATCAATCTTTACTCTAAGAAATTTCAGAGACTCTGCTTTGATACCACTTGTTACCCAGGTGGCTTCCCAAGAGGGGATTGAATTGGGATAATAAAAACTTTCAAGTATGTGCACTTCAAAAATCTTTTAGTGTTGGTGTTGTGATAGATTATGCAACGGAAGTAAGTAACTTAACAATCACAAAGAAATCTAGCAAACACAATCACAAATACAAAGAAATTAGAGTGGTTCAGAGCAACCCGCTCCTACGTCCACTACCCTAGCACCCTTGGGATTTTTACTATATTCTTCCTAGAATACAGTTGGGTGTTTTACTGGGATCACAGTCCAACCCCAACTCCCTTTGATTTTTAAACCGGGCTCACCAAAGAAACCCAAGTATCCCTTTGTTTTTACACCGGGCTCACCAAAGAAACCCATGTATTCCTTTGGTTTTTACACTAGGCTCACCAAAGAAACCCAACTTAGGTTTTAATAGGCTCACCTAATAACCTTTCAACACTCACAAGACATAGACCCTTGCTGCTCTTGGAGAAGATATAAGATATTTCAAAAGGAAGCAAGCAACTTTACAACAAACCCAAGTTGTTTAGTAGTTGCCGATGAAGCTCAGATTGAAGCCTTGCTTTAGATGTACTTGAATGCTCTTAAAGCTACTTCTTGACTTCCTCAAAGATTGGATTCAATGATTAAAGATGAGTTGGTGAAGCTTTGAATCATTTCTTGAATACTCACTTGAAATTGGTTGGTGAAAGACTTGAATTCACTTGAATGCTCTTTTAATTTTCAATGAATAAGTAATGAATTCTCTTAATCCATCATAAATACCTTCTTTTTATATTTTTCAAATAGATCTAGCCATTGTAGGACCTAGGGAGTCGAAATAGAGCTGTTGGAGCTTTCTTGGAATTCAAAAATTCAATTCTAGGACTAGCCATTGCAAGTCTGAACCCGACACTCGAGTCAGCTCGAGATGGTTGAATCAGCTCGAGATGGTTGAGTCAGCTCAAAGTCTCAAACAATAAAAAATCAGACTCTATACGAGTCGGCTCTTCTAGGTTGAGTCAGCTCGAAGTCTCAGTGAAGATAAACACAAACTCTAGATGAATTAGCTCTTCTAGGTCGAGTTGGCTCGAGGCTCTGAGTTTCTAAAACTTGAGATTTGAAACTTCTGGTCAAGTCGGCTCAATATCTTCGAGTTGGCTTGGATTTTTAAAACTCCGAAACTCTCCGTGCCATGCCAGAATAAGAGTCGGCTATTGGTCCATGAGTCGGCTCTTGATCCATGAGTCGGCTTGAGTAGAACTTCTTCAAAATTTCAGCCAATTGAATCTCCAACCAATACAAGTCTTCCAAAACTTAAAAATAGGTTACAAAAGAAATCTAACCTAATCAAACTCATTTTTACTAATATATAGCCCATTTTACAAGATTACAAGAATGAAAATTAGGGCTTTACAAATTTGAGGTCTTCAATTCAATACATTTCATTAATTAATACAATTGTACCAGGATAAACTTTAGCTAAGTAGGAAATAAAGTAACTCATTGATAAATGATTCCTACAAAAACTTCTTGAATAATTGAAAGAGTTAGTCATAAATACATGATCCAATATTTTGTAATCATCAAAATCATTTCAGGGGTCAATAATCTCCCTCTTTTTGATGATGACAAAATACTAGGCATGACAAGCTTTAAAAATACTTTACAATTGCATGTATCGTAACAAACTATGTACCGATATTCACATGTATCAATATATATTCAAAATAGTATGTATCGAAATAGATGAAGTCTTATGATATAGTATTAGAGTTGAAATGAACTAGTGTTAAGGCAAAATATCAATTAAGAACATGTATCAGAGCAATAAGGTTAACATACCAATCATAATGTATCAAACAATCTTTTTAGTAATACTTCAATACTTTATATATTCAAAAGAATTTTCAATAATTGCTCCCCCTTTTTCATATTTTTCATGTAATAATGTTAATGCAATTATATTCTCATTTTTCTCAATTTCATGCACTTCTCCCCCTTTTTGTCATCAACAAAACATAATAATGATATACATTACCGGGAATATATTTGAGATAAAATCACTTCGTCCTTTGACAAAATTTAAATCATTCATCCATAATTATTCATAAACATTCATATCATTTATCAATTATAACACAAGATTTCCAAAATACACACATATATATATAAAAAGGAGTGTCGGTACAAGATGTGATGCAATACAAAAGTGTCAAAGCACTACAAAACAGTATCACATGCAACAAAAGAAAGATCTAAACTCAAAAAGTTGGGCTAGACTCATCTTCACTAGAAGAAGAAGAGCCAATCTCTATGATGCTAGACTGTGGTTTGAACTTAGGAAACCTAGGCCTAAGGTCCCTAAGTCTAGGCCTAGTAGCAATGGGGGGTCTAATAGCTCTAGGTCTAGAAGGTGAAGACCCAGTAGAAATCAGGATCGGAGTTGGCTGCATCGAAGGAGGATTTGACAACACCAAAGTGCTGGTATTGGAAAGAATCTGCATCGCTGGAGTATCTGCAATATCTGTGTGCTGCTCCTCAGTGACTGCTGGTAAATCAATAGCCTGTGCGGTGGTAGTACAATGCTCATCTGGTGTGCCAATAGTGTGCTCAAGCTCTGCATGTCCAACATCAGTACCATCTCTGGTCCATGTCCATCATCTGATGGTGGAGGAGGTGCTGATGGTCTAGCTGCACTGGTCTCATGAAGAACTTCTATGATTTGATGAAAACCATCCCTCACTCAGCCTGTAATGTGCCATATGGCATCAGTCTCAGCTCTGCCTCGCTGTGGAGCAAAGTGCTCATCCAAGATAGTCTGCAATCTCTGATCATCATGCAGACCACTAGAAATTGAATCTCTTATAAGTGATCAAGGTGAAGTAGGTGCTGGCTCAGAGGGTCTAGCCTCATCAATAGGTCGCTCAGTCTCGATGTCCTGTGGCTGTCTAGTCTACTCATCATCAGAAGACTCTTCATCAGAATGTGCCACTCTCTATCTTGAGGTCTTCTGAATCCATCTATCTTCAACCTTATGAAAGCCCATTTTGTTCAGTGACTTGGCATTATATCTGTCAGTATGCAATAAACATCTAATGTCCTTACCTGACAAATCAACACTAGCATCTTGGAAAAGTAAAGTAAATACCATGCCAAAAGAAAGACAAGCTCATGCCCTGCGAGTTGCTTCCCTCATCTGAGCAATCATAATGTAAGGAAAGTTGAGGGCCTCCCCCTCAATCAGACATCTTATAAACATCATATCTCTTTCACTTACCCAGTCGAATCTTCCAGTTCTAGGTAAAAACACTCTACTAATAATGCTATGTAGGAGTCTTATCTCCAAAGATAACAAGTTAGCTTAAACATGAACAATCCCTATAACATCACTTCTCTTTAAAATAGTTCTTAAAGTTCTTTGTTTTTGTTTCATCATCAAAAAACATTCTCCTTCTTTTGAAATTTGTAATAATGTACTCAATTTTTGTTCATCTACAACAATATTTTTTTCTTTAACAATAGATTCCAAATGAAATGTACCAAGGGACAAATTTTTGAAGAAATTTTTTACCAAGGTTGGATAGGTAGGTAGATTAAGCATGCAAAAGTGTTTTCAACCCCTCGTCAAGCCAATCACCCAATTTCAAGTTCTCTTCTTCTAGAAAGTTGAAATCCATAGTTCTTCTAGAGGTTACCTATCGATTTCCCATAAGAATAACCTATCTAGGAGCATCTGGAGCATCAGTCGGCTGCTGCTCAAGTTGTTCTTCAGTGGGTTGAGAAGCCGAAGTGTGCAATCTTTGTTTTGTCCTCCGTTCCTTCATAATGGATCAGATCACCTTCCTAGGTCTTTTTCCTACAACCTTTCTAGGTGCCATTGATCTTGGATTAAGGTTTAGGAGGGATTCTAGAGGAGTTTCTATGGCTTAGGGGAGAAACGGGAGAAGATAAATAGTTAAATGGAAAGAAGTTAAAGAAAAAAAGCTAAGGAACCCTATTTAAAAAAGTCCAAACCCGTCCTTCGAGTCGGCTCGATAGAATAGGGGATTGCTCAAGTCGGCTCGAGCAAAAATAGAGGTTAAAGCTCAAAAGGTCAAACTAAAGATTTCTATAGCTAATTGGTATTAGGTGAAGTGGTCATTAGCTCTTAAATGAATTTGAAAGACTCTAGATGATTTTTCTTAATTTTGAAAAAGAATAGGTCAAAAATCTTAATATTGGTCACACAAACCTAACTCTCCTCTAATCTTTACAAATCTATCTTAGCTAAGAGGCTTGGTAAAAATATCAGCTAGTTGGTTCTCAATAGGAACAAATTCTAATTCTATGTTGTTATTCAAAACATGGTCTCTAATAAAATGATGCCTTATATATGCTTTGTCCTAGAATGCTGAATTGAATTTTTAAATAAATTTATAGCACTTGTGTCATCACATTTAATAGGAATCTTAGATTGGATAACACCATAGTCTTCTAGTTATTACTTAATCCACAACACTTGTACACAACAGCTCCCTGCAGCCACATATTCTGCTTCAACAGTGGACAGTGCTATAGAGTTTTGTTTCTAACAGTACCATGAAATTAAGTTAACACCTAGAAATTGGCATGTGCCATTGGTGCTTTTTCTATCAATCTTATAGCCACCATAGATAGCATCCAAATAACTGATTAACTTTAAAGATGAATGCTTGGAATACCACAATCCTAAATTATATGTGCCTTTAAGATATTTAATAATTCTTTTAATAGCAATAATGTATGATTCTTTTGGATTTGATTGAAAACGTACACACATACAAATACTAAAAAGAATATCAGGTCTACTGGCAGTTAAATAGAATAGAGATCCGATGATACCTCTATATAATTTTTGATCAACATGATGCGGGACAGGGTTCGGGGATGGATGCTGGCGAGCTGAAAAGTCACCAGGGAATTAGGGCTTACTTGGAAGAAGAAAAAAGAGGGTCACACAGATACCCTTAGGTGAACAGGGATCACACAGATACCCTTAGGAGAACAAAGCACACAGCAACAGGGATCACACAGATACCCTTAATCACACACTAGGGATTGCACAGATACCCTTAGTGTTGACCCCATAAGTGATTTTGATGATAACCAAACATTGGAGCATGTTCATTTATTTTTAACTCTTCAAGTGTTTGACAAGTTTTTGTAGGATGAATAACATGTTCAAACTTCAACTCCTACACTTCTATTTTCTTGGTTGAGTTGTGTTAAAAATATTTTTGTAAAGAATAGCCCAATCAAAATGCTAAGAAAAATCAATTAAAAGGGTTACTTCTGTGAGTATGTGTGTGCCATGAATTTTAGGTTGAGTTGGTTTGTGTGAAATTATAAAAGAGTTCGTGAGAGTTTTCTTTAAGTTGAATTATAAAAATCCTGAAGAAAACACTCGAGCCGACCCCAGGTGATGAGAGCCGACTCTGCCTACTGGCATGCAGCAAGGATTCTGGAATGCAGTAATCCAAGCCGACTCGATGGAAAGCGAGCCGACTCCAGTGAATCAGAGTCGACTAGAATCAGTCCGAGCCAACTCCCTAGAGTCCATTTTCTGAAGATTTCTGAGAACAGCCAGGCGAGCCGACCCGAACCAGAAAGAGCCGACTCTACTAGACTTAATTCTGAAAGCCTGAGAAAGCGAGCCGACTTGAACTGCATCGAGCCGACTCTTCTAGAGTAAAGTTTTTCAAACCTGAGAAAAAGAGCCGACCCAAGCTGAAAAGAGCTGACTTCTCGAGTTCAAGATTTTCAAGATTTAAGTTCGAGCCAACCCAAGCTACAAAGAATCGACTCATCCAAAGTGAGGTTTTGCACCCTAAGACAAAGAGTCAACTGCATTGAAGATTTGGTGACTTGACCTATCGACTTGAAGGATCCGAGCCGATCAAAGGAATCCAAGCCAACTCGAATGACGCTTTCAGGTATCCAACGGCTAGTTCTAGAATTTATTTTTGAATGTTAAAAAGTGCTCCAACTGTCAAAAATCATTCCCCAACAGTCCACAATGGCTAGAATTACCTTGGGATGACGGAAGACTATAAATTTGAAGGATTTGAACTTTCTTGAAGCAATGATTTAGAGAGATCTTAAAAGAAAAGAGAGCTTCATTAAATATCTCACCAACCAACAGCAAAAGAACACAAGAGCATTCAAGTCAAGTTTTCTGAGTCTTCACCAACTCCAATCTGAAGCTTGAAACAACTTTAGGAAGAAGCCACTAAAGTAATTAAAGCTTATTCAAGTGCATTCAAGTGGACTTCCAACAAGCTACATCGGCAACTATCTGATAAATTGAGTTTGTCATTCTTGTTGCATTTATATTTCAATTCAATCTTTGAATTGTCGGGTTATTGGTGAGCCTGGTTGAAAAACCAAAAAGGTTCTTGGTGAGCCTTGTTAAAACCAAGGGTTAGGTTCTTGGTGATCTTGTGAAAACCAAGTTGGGTTTCTTTGGTGAGCCAGTTAAAACCAAAGGATGTTGGGTTTGCTTTGGTGATCCATTAAAACCAAAGTGTAGAGGTTCTTGCATTGTAATCATGTAAAATAATTCTACTGTATTCGGGTGTGAATATGTGGAAATCTTAAGTAGTATCTTGGATAGTGGATGTAGGAGCTGGGTTGCTCCGAACCACTATAAATTTGGTGTGTTTGTGTTGTGCTTTCTTAACTCTATTTAGCTTCTGCATTTTATAATTCTATCACAGCACCTACCACTTGCAAAGGATTTTGATTTGCACATTATTTGCTTCAATTTTTTAAAAGACCCAATTCACCCCCCTCTTGGGTAGCCACCTAGGCAGCAACTGGTATCAGACCAGTTTCTCTAATTATCTTGGAGTAAAGATTGATGGCTTATCCCATGAGTACGTCTTTGGTCAAAGGCCAGTAACTAATAGGCCTCTACTTTTCACAAGCACAAATTATTTCTATTGGAAAGCATGAATGAAAATCTATATTTAAGCTGTTGATTTTCAATTATGTAAGGTTATTCTTAAAGGGCCACAGGTTCCCATGACTAAAATTGATGGCATGGATGTTCCTAAGCCTGAAGAGGATTGGGACAAATACAACATGAAGATGGGGGAATTGAATGCCAAAGCAATGAACCTGCTTTACTGTGCTTTGGATTCAAATGAGTTTAATTGAATTTCCATCTTCTCTTTAGCAAAGAAAATTTGGGATAAACTTGAAGTGACCCATGAAGGAACTTCAGAAGTGAAAATCTCAAAGATAAATCTTTTAGTGCATAATTATAAATTATTTAAAATAGAACTTAATGAAAGTATTTCTGCCATGTATACTAGATTTACAGATATTATTAACGGTCTAAAAAGTCTTGGCAGGGTATCTCAAATATTGATTTATTATAGAAGATTTTGAGATCACTTCCTGATAAACGGGATCCTAAAGTCACTGCCATCCAGGAAGCTAAAGATTTGAACATTCTATCAATGGATGAATTAATGGGATCTCTCATCACACACGAACTAACCATGCAGCATAGAATGGATGATGATCAAAAAAAGAAGAAAATAATTGCAGTCAAAGCTGCATTGGAATCAAAAGATGATGAAGAGACGGAAGATGACTCTACCTCCTCCGAAGATGATCTTGAAGATGAAGACATTGCAATGGTCATGAGGAGATTCAGAAAGTTTATGGAAAAGAAGAAATGAAGATATAACAGAAAATTCCATAAACAAGGAGAACAATCAAGATAAAAGGACAAGGACAAAGACAAGGATAAGGAACAAGTCCACACCTGCTATGAATGTAAGAAACTGGGACACATTCATCCAGACTGTCCTCAATTAAAGAATTTTTCAGAAAGAAGAAAAAGAAAGTGATGATTGCCATGTGGAGCGAGTGATAGTGAAGACTCCACTTCAACTGAAGAAGAAGAGACCACGAAAATAGCAAATTTATGTCTAATGGATCTCGAGAATGAGGTAAATTCTCCCGACACACAAATTGAATTTACTTTTGAGGAATTAAATTCTGCATTTCATAATTTATTATCTGAATTTAAAAAGACAGGAGTAAAGATTAGATCATTAAAGTATATCAATAATTCTTTACTCAAAGAAAAGGATGAGATTTTAGAAAAGAACAATCTATTGCAAAAAGAACTTCATACATTTTCTAAAAAATGTGATACGTTAAAAACTAAAAATAGAGAATTTCATGACAAAAACAATATTTTGATGAAAGAAAATAATGAGTTGAAAAAGGAGGTTGAAAAACTCAAGCCACTTGTTAAAAAATTAACTTTATCTTTTAATAAGCTTGAGTTAATTCTTAAAGATCAAAGAATTTTTGAAAATAAAGCTTAAATAGGTTTTAATGCTTCAAATTCAAATTATGTTTCAGCTACTACATTTGTGAAACAGAAAGATCTTGTTCCCAAGTTTACTTCTTATAAAACCTTTATTACAAAAGACTCTATTTCCATTTCAAAACCTGTTATTTCTGTACTTCTTGCATATAGAACTTCAAAGTCTAAATTATTTCAAATTTCTAGAATCAGATGTTTTGCTTGCAAAAACCTAAGACATAAAGCTTTCAATTGCAATATTATTAAAAATATCCATAGCACATCAAGAAAAGTTTGGGTTCCCAAAGGGACCACCTTAGCTAACCTGAAAGGACCTAAGTTAGCTTGGGTACCTAAAAGAACTCCTTGATTTTCTTGTAGGAATGTCTTGCAGCTCGGAAATCAAAGAAAAGATGGTATCTCGACAGTGGCTATTTAAGGCATATGACAGGTGACAAGGATCAATTTATTACCCTGAAAATGAAAGGAGGAGGTATGGTTACTTTTGGAGACAATTGAAAAGAAAAAATAATTGGAATTGGTAAGATCAAAATAACTCCCTGTAATTTTATTGAAAATGTATTGCTAGTAGATAAGTTGAAGCATAATCTATTAAGTATTAGTCAATTATGTGATAAAGGCTTCAAAGTTATCTTCGAATCATCTTTGTGTATAGTAACAAACTCTTCTGATTCTAGCAGTAAATTCATTGGACACAGACTATAAAATATTTATGTGGTAGATCTAAATGATCTTGCCATGTCAAGTAACTCCAGTTTGGTTGTAATGAATGCTAAGACCAAGGAGTCTTGCTTATTATGGCATAGAAGATTAGGTCATGCTAGCATGCATACAATTGCTAAATTGATTTTCAAAAATCTTGTTATAGGTATGCCTAAGTTTAAAGTTGATTTTGATCATGTTTGTGATGCATGCCAAATGGCTAAACAAACTAGGGAAAAATTTAAATCAAAAAATTTGATTTTAACTTCTAGACCTTTAGAACTACTTCACATGGACTTATTTGGACCAACAAGGACTACAAGCCTAAGAGGTATAAAATATGTCCTTGTGATTGTAGATGATTTTTCTAGTTTTACATGGATTTTGTTTATTGCACACAAAGATGAAACTTTCAAAATGTTTAGAAAATTTCACAAAAGGTTTCAAATCAAAAAAATCTTTCTATAATTTCAATTAGGAGTGATCACGGTACTGAATTTGAAAATCAATTTTTTGATGATTATTATACTAAAAATGGCATTGTTCACAACTTCTCCGCTCCTAGAATACCACAACAAAATGGTGTTATAGAAAGAAAAAATAGGACTTTGAAAGAAATGGCCCGAACAATGTTGTGTGAAGGTAATCTTCCAAAGTACTTTTGGGCAGAAGTGGTGAACACTGCATGTTATATTTTAAACCGCGTTTTGATCCGTCCTATTTTGAAGAAAACTCCCTATGAACTTTGGAATGAAAAGAAACCCAATATAAATTATTTCCATGTATTTGGATGCAAATGCTTTGTGCTTAACAATGGTAAGGATACTAGTAAAGTTTGATGCTAAATCTGATGAAGTTATTTTCCTTCGTTATTCACTACATAGCAAAGCATATAGGGTTTTTAATAAAAGGACTCTTATTGTTAAAGAGTCAATGCATGTCATTTTTTATGAAACTAACCCATCACCATCTAGAAAAGATGAGTGTATTGATAATGATGCAGGTACCATTCAAAAGGAGATGGAAGACATGAGTATTCAAGAAAGACCAGTTGAAGAAGGAGAAGAAATGGTAAGTAAGGATCATACCGATCTACCAATCGAATGGAGGTATGCTACTTCCCATCCTAAAGAATTAATTATTGATGATCCTTCTTAAGGTATAAGGACTAGGTCTGCATATAGGGCTGCACATGATTACCTAGCCTTTGTATCTCAAATAAAGCCTCACACCTTAGAAGAAGCAGAAAATGACCCAAACTGGATGTTAGCCATGTATGAAGAACTGAACCAATTTGAAAGAAACAAGGTTTGGACACTAGTTGATAGACCTAAAGACCACCCAATTATAGGAACCAAATGGGTCTATAGAAACAAATTAGATGAACAAGGAAGTGTCTTTAGAAACAAAGCTAGATTAGTGGCTAAAGGATATAGTCAAGAAGAAGGTATAGATTTTGATGAAACTTATGCACCTATAACAAGATTAGAAGCCATTAGATTACTTCTTGCATTTGCTTGCTACATGAATTTCAAACATTTTCAAATGGATGAGAAAAGTGCATTTTTAAATGGTTTTATCTCTGAACAAGTTTTTGTAAAACAACCACCGGGTTTTGAAAATCGTGCTTTTCCAAACCATGTGTTTAAACTCAATAAAGCTTTATATGGTTTGAAACAAGCTTCTAGAGCTTGGTATGATAGACTTAGCATTTTCTTAATTGAAAATGATTTTTCAAGAAAAAATGTTAATAAAACTCTTTTCATTAAAAAGAAAAATAATGATATGTTAGTTGTACAAATTTATGTTGATGATATTATTTTTGGTGTAACTAATGAAAACTTTTGTGAAGAATTTGCTAAGCTAATGCAGGGAGAATTTAAAATGAGCCTAATGGATGAACTGAATTACTTCCTCAAACTTCAAGTAAAACAAACAAAGGAATGGATCTTCATTAACCAATCCAAATACACAAAAGAAATCATCAAGAAGTTTGGTATGGAGATGAGCAAACAAATGAATACACCCATGAGCCCAACCTGCAAATTGGACAAAGATGAATGTGGATCCAATGTTGACCAAAAGCTATATCGAGGTATGATTGGATCCTTATTATATTTAACTGCAACTAGACCAGATATCTTGTATAGTGTATGTGCATGTGCTAGATTTCAATGTCATCCCAAAGAAACACATATGCTTGCTGTTAAAAGAATATTAAAATACTTGAAAGGTACAAGTAAAATGGGTCTTTGGTTTTCAAAAAAATAATCTTTAAATTTAATCAAATTTTTTGATGCTGATTATGCTGGTTGTAAAATAGATAGAAAAAGTACTAGTGGTACTTGTCAATTTATAGGGTTGAATTTAATCTCATGGCACTGCAAGAAACAAAACTCGGTAGTACTTTCTACTGCTGAGGCAGAGTATGTTGCTGCAGGGAGCTGTTGTGCACAAGTATTGTGGATTAAACAACAACTAGAAGATTTTGGTGTTTCTCAATGCAAAATTCCTATTAAGTGTGATAACACAAGTGCTATAAATTTAACCAAAAATCCTATCAGCATTCTAGGACTAAGCGCATAGAGATTAGATATCATTTCATTAGAGACCATGTTTTGAATGGTGACATAGAATTAGAATTTATCCCAACAGAAAAACAACAGCTGACATCTTTACCAAGCCACTAAATCAGGATAGATTTGAGTTGCTTAGAGGAGAATTAGGGCTATGTTATCCTTTCTAAATCAAGTAAACCTAATTTCCTTCAAGAACTAAGGAACAATTATCTAGAAAACCTCCTACAACTTTTCATGATTTCTTGAACAACTTTTCTTGAATTTTCAATATATTGAATTCAATTTCCAAATCATTTGATTTCCTATGAAAAGTTTCTGTTCGAGTCGACTCGAGCAATTTTGCTCTGGTCGAGCCAGCTCGAATATCTGAGTCTTATACTCTTGATCTGATCGAGCCGACTAAGTCTTTGCTTAGCCGACTCGGTGTTCTGGTTGTTTCTGAGTTTGCTTTGGTCGAGTTGACTCGGATATTTTTAGGGCTAAGTGAGCGTCAGGAGTTGACTCAAAAGTTGGGAAATCGCTATTTAAGAAATTATAAACTCTCTTTTCTAAGTATTTCACTCTTTTACTTTACTTTGAACACACTCCACTTCCCTTGGAAGCTTTACCATTCTCCCAAAAATCATTCACTAGAGCCTAAAATTCTTTAATTTCTCTGCAATGGCTCCTCGAAGATCTACGAAGAAGGTTCTTCAAATCAATGAATCAAGTGTTCGCGGTACATATGCAAAAGAAAGAAAGGAAAAGAGAAAAAGGTCTGCTCCAGTCCAGTAAGATGAAGAAACTCCTCCTCCTGGACAGCATGTCTCAATGATCAATCGTCCTGTCACTTACGGAAGAAGGATCATCTTTACATTCATAGAATAAATGAGAATGAAAATTAAAAACTGGATAGAGAGTCAAGGATGGAAGCATTTCTGTTCTTTGGATATATTAACCTACCCTTCACTAGTACGGATGTTTTATGAAAAAATTATCATTAAAGAATTTCATTTGGAATCTATAGTCAAGGGAAAGATAGTTATAGTAGATGAAGAAAGATTGGGCAGATTGCTGCAGATGCCAACGAACGATGCTATTGAACTTCTTCTACCGGACAAAGAACACATTCTAAAATTAATTTTGGAAAAAGAAGATGTGAGCATAGTCCAACATGTACAAGCCAATCTACTATCGAAGGAAATGAGGCTGCTACACAATATGATCAGCAGGATATTTCTTTCGAGAACTGGCCGCTTTGATTGGGTCAGTGAGAAGGATATGATAATTATGGGACACTTAATTAAAGAAAAGCCTCTCAACCTTCCTTATATAATGATGATTCAAATGACTGAGGTAGCAAGGAAGGTCAAAGCCTGTCTACCCTATGGTATGGTCTTCACTCTGTTATTTGAAGAACCAGGAGTTGACTTATCAAATGAAATAGGCAAACTATTATACCACTTTGATATCTACTCCTTCAATTCACTAAAAAGAATGGGATACAAGTTACAAGAAGGAGAATGGATAAAAATGATGCCTAGTCAGGTTGCTGCTACCATTTCTGAAAAAAATGAAGCTGTTAATGAAAAAGGAACTGAAGAAACAATGGTTACACCATCAGACCTAAAAAATCTGATATTTCAAAAGATGGAAGCTATCTCCAACTCTTTGACTGATCATACGAACTCTACAATTGAGGAAATCAAAAAGTTAGGTGACATTATATTGCAGAAATTAAGATTTGAACAAGAGCTTTACCAGCAAAAAGTGGTAAAGGAAATGGAGGACTTCAAGTAAGAAATCAGAAGCATCATACTGCAATCACAAAAGGAAACCATTTACACTGAAGATGCTCCTGAACAGATCATCAAGGAATCACTTGACATTCCTGCTCCTATTTCTTTGTCTGATCCACCTAAGACCAAGAAAGAACCCGAAACCAAGAAGACTAAAGTTCTTAGAGCCCCTGTTAGAACTTGATTCAGGGATTTAATGTTTAAACCCCTAAAAACTAAGACCTCTGATAGAGTTATAGAGGTATGCTCCTCTTCTTCTAATGAAGAGGAAGAAGAATAGTTCCTTTAATTTGTCTTTTGGTTGTTTCTAAATTTATCAATGTTATACTTTTTTATTCTGCAATATAAATGTACTTGTATTTTGAACTTATATGAAAATCTTATCAATGAAGTATCTTTTGATTTTATTTACTATCGTGTACAATGATTCAATCTTTGCACTTGCTATAGTACAACTAATGAAATTTTAATTAGAATTTCCAAGTTGAGAATATGGAATTATCTCAAACAAATATTAAAAACTTTCTCAATCTATTTTAAAATCTGAGCTTTATTTGAAATCACCTTTTTGATTGATTGACAAAAAGGGGGAGAGTTTCATATGAAAAATGAGAGTTATGAAAAATGTGAAAAGAAAATTGGAGAAACTTGAAAAGAATGGAAATAGTATATAAGTTGAGCTTCCTACCAACTACTCTCAAAGTGCATGAAAACAGTAAAAAAGGGGGATCACAAAAATAATAGCACTACTTAAACTACTTTAGAATCTAGAGAAGGGGGAGATTCTAAGGGAGAGATTCTCTTGAAATGATCTTGTTCTAATTATTATCTTCTTTATGCTCTGATGTTAATTCTGCCAATTTCTTTTTGGAACTCTGATACTCCATGTTTTGTGCTAATTATAATATCTTGAAGCATGGGAAGTTCAATACTTTGATGATATACTAGGATATCATCTCTTGAGCTCTGATAATTACTTACTAATACCATTAGCTCTGATACATGTGAATATTTAATTTTCAAATACTATTATACATGTAAAGTGTAAAGAATTTTTCATGCCCAGTGTTTTGTCATCATCAAAAAGAAAAAGATTGTTGACCCCATAAGTGATTTTGATGATAACCAAACATTGGAGCATGTACATTTATTTCTGATAACTCTTCAAGTGTTTGACAAGTTTTTGTAGGATGAATAACATGTTCAAACTTCAACACCTACACTTCTATTTTCTTGGTTGAGTTGTATTGAAATATTTTTGTAAAGAAGAACCCAATCAAAATGCTAAGAAAAATCAATTAAAAGGGTTACTTCTGTGAGTATGTGTGTGCCATGAATTTTAGGTTGAGTTGGTTTGTGTGAAATTGTAAAAGAGTTGGTGAGAGTTTTCTTTAAGTTCAATTATAAAAATCCTGAAGAAGACACTCGAGCCGACCCCAAGTGATGAAGAGCCGACTCTGCCTACTGGCACGCAGCAAGGATTCTGGAATGCAGCAATCCGAGCCGACTCGATGGAAAGCGAGCTGACTCCAGTGAATCCGAGTAGACTGGAATCAGTTTGAGCCAACTCCTCCAGAGTCCATTTTTTGAAGATTTCTGAGAACAGCCAGGCGAGCCGACCTGAAACAAAAAAAGCCGACTCTGCCAAACCTAATTCTGAAAACCTGAGAAAGTGAGCCGACCCGAACTGCATCGAGCTGACTCTTCCAGAGTAAAGTTTTTCGAACCTGAGAAGAAGAGTTGACCCAAGCTAAAAAGAGCTGACTCCTCGAGTTCAAGATTTTCAAGATTCAAGTTCGAGCCGACTCGAGCTACAAAGAGCCGACTCATCCAGAGTGAGGTTTTGAGCCCTGAGACAAAGAGCTGACTGCATTAAAGATTTGGCAACTCGACCTATCGATTTGAAGGATCCGAGTTGACTCAAAGGAATCCGAGCTGACTCGAATGACACTTTCAAGTATCCAACGATTAGTTCCAAAATTTATTTTTGAATGCTAAAAAGTGCTCCAATGGTCCAAAATCATTCCCCAACGGTCCATAATGGCTAAAATTGCCTTGGAATGATGGAAGATTTTAAATTTGAAGGATTTGAACTTTCTTGAAGCAATGATTTAGAGAGTTCTTAAAAGAAAAGAGAGCTTCATTGAATATCCCACCAACCAATAGCAAAAGAGCACAAGAGCATTCAAGTCAAGTTTTCAAGTATTCACCAACTCCAATATAAAGCTTGAAACAACTTTAGAATGAAGCTACTAAAGTAATTAAAGCTTATTCAAGTACATTCAAGTGGACTTCCAACAAGCTGCACTGGCAACTATCCGACAAATTGAGTTTGTCATTCTTGTTGCATTTATTTTTCAATTCAATCTTTGAATTGTTGGGTTATTGGTGAGCCCGGTTGAAAAACCAAATAAGTTCTTGGTGAGCCTTATTAAAATCAAGGGTTAAGTTCTTGGTGATCCGGTGAAAACCAAGTTGGGTTTCTTTGGTGAGCCTGTTATAACCAAAGGGTGTTGGATTTTCTTCGGTGATTTCATAAAACCAAAGTATAGAGGTTCTTGGATTGTGATCCTGTAAAATAATCCTACTGTATTCAGGTGTGAATATAGTAGAAATGCCAAGTGGTATCATGGGTAGTGGATGTAGGAGCTGGGTTGCTCCGAACCACTATAAATTTGGCGTGTTTGTGTTGTGCTTTCTTGACTCTGTTTAGCTTCTGCATTTATAATTCTATCACAGCACCTACCACTTGCAAAGGATTTTGAATTGCACATTATTTGCTTCAATTTTTTAAAAGACCCAATTCACTCCCCTCTTGGGTAGACACCTGGGCAATAACTGGTATCAAAGCAGTGTCTCTGATTATCTTGGAGTAAAGATTGATGGCTCATCCCATGAGTACGTCTTTGGCCGAAGGCCAGTCAACTAATAGCCCTCCACTTTTCACAGGCACAAATTATTGCTATTGGAAAGCACGAATGAAAATCTATATTCAAGCTATTGATTTTCAATTGTGGAAGGTCATTCTTAAAGGGCCACAGATTCCCATGACTAAAATTGATGGCGTGGATGTCCCTAACCCTGAAGAGGATTTGGATGAACACAACATGAAGATAAGGGAATTGAATGCCAAAGCAATGAACTTGCTTTACTGTGCATTGAATTCAAACGAGTTTAATCGAATTTCCATCTGCTCTTCAGCAAAGGAAATTTAGGATAAACTTGAGGTGACCCATAAAGGAACTTCACAAGTAAAAACTTCAAAGATAAATCTTTTAGCTCATAATTATGAATTGTTTAAAATGGAACCTAATGAAAGTATTTCTACCATGTATACTAGATTTACAGATATTATTAACGGTCTAAAAAGTCTTGGCATGGTATACTCAAATGCTGATTTAGTACAGAAGATTTTGAGATCACTTTCTGATAAATGGGATACTAAAGTCACTGCCATCCAGGAAGCTAAAGATTTGAACATTCTATCAATGGATGAATTAATGGGATCTCTCATCACACACGAACTAGCCGTGCAGCATAGAATGGATGATGATCAGAAAAAGAAAAAAACAATTGCATTCAAAGCTGTATTGGAATCAAAAGATGATGAAGAGATGGAAGATGACTCTACCTCCTCCGAAGACGATCTTGAAGATGAAGACATTGCAATGGTCATGAGGAGATTCAGAAAGTTTATGGAAAAGAAGAAAGGAAGATATAACAGAAAATTTCATAAACGAGGAGAACAATTAAGAGAAAAGGACAAGGACAAAGACAAGGATAAGGAACAAGTCCCAACTTGCTATAAATGTAAGAAATCGGGACACATTCGTCCAGACTGTCCTCAATTAAATAAATTTTCAGAAAGAAGAAAAAGAAAGTGATGGTTGCCACGTGGAGCGATAGTGAAGACTCCACTTCAACTGAAGAAAAGACCATGAAAATAGCAAATTTATGTCTAATGGGTCTCAAGGATGATGTAAATTTTCCTGACACACAAATTGAATTTACTTTTGAGGAATTAAATTCTGCATTCCATGATTTATTATCTGAATTTAAAAAGGTAGGAGTAATGATTAGATCATTAAAGTATATCAATAATTCTTTACTCAAAGAAAAGGATGAGATTTCAGAAAAGAACAATCTATTGCAAAAAGAACTTCATACATTTTCTGAAAAATGTGATACATTGAAAACTGAAAATAGAGAATTTTATGACAAAAATAATATTTTGATGAAAGAAAACAATGAGTTAAAAAGGAGGTTGAAAAACTCAAGCCACTTATTGAAAAATTAACTTTATCTTCTAATAAGCTTGACTTAAAGATCAAATAATTTCTGGAAATAAAGCTTAAATAGGTTTTAATACTTCAAATCAAATTACATTTCAGCTACTACATTTGTGAAATAGAAAGATCTTGTTCCCAAGTTTACTTCTCATAAAATCATTATTACAAAAGACTCTATTTCCATTTCAAAATCTATTATTTCTGCACTTTATGCATATAGAACTTCAAAGTCTAAATTATTTTAAAATTCTAGAATCAGATATTTTGCTTGCAAAAATCTAGGACATAAAGCTTTCTATTGCAATATTATTAAAAATGTCCATAGCACATCAAGAAATGTTTGGATTCTCAAAGGGACCACCTCAATTAACCTGAAAGGATCCAAGTTAGCTTGGGTACCTAAAAGAACTCCTTAATTTTCTTGTAGGAATGTCTTGCAGCCCGGAAATCAAAGAAAAGATGGTATCTCGACAGTGGCTGTTCTAGGCATATGACAGGTGACAAGGATCAATTTATCACCCTAGAAATGAAAGAAGGAGGTAAGGTTACTTTTGGAGATAATAGCAAAGGGAAAATAATTGGAATTGTTAAGATCAAAATAACTCCCTGTACTTTTATTGAAAATGTATTGCTAGTAGATAAGTTAAAGCACAATCTATTGAGTATTAGTAAATTTTGTGATAAAGGCTTCTATTGGCTCCACCCAGTGATTTTGATGAATAACAAAACATTGAGTGCATATTGTATTCTAACGATGATTTCAAGTTATAAGTTTTCAGGAAGAAAGCGCCTCAAAATTCCAAAAACTTATGGTGTATGGCACGTAATGGCACGGAGCAATTTTCACATATCCGGGCATCCACTTCATTGAAAAAGGGCTTATAATTGTTTAATTATTATGTGTTAATATATTCATGAATTTTATTTTTGTTTTCCAGGCATTTACACTTGAATCTTGATGTTTTCAGTCTCAAGTGTCGACACCTGGACAGTCAAGTGTCGACACTTCAGCATTTGGCACGGACAAAAATTCTTGGCATGCCAAGTGTCGACACCTATATTCAAGTATCGACACCAAGTGTCGACACTTAGGTTCCAAGTGTCGACTCAAGGCCTGAGATTTTTGAAAATATAGAACTTTGTTATTTCAAGGATTTTTGTGTCAAGTGTCGACACCTGTGCATCAAGTGTCGACACTTGAATGTTCAAGTGTCGACTCCCAGAAATCAAGTGTCGACACCTAACAGCCAAGTGTCGACACCTGACAACCAAGTGTCGACACTTGCAGCCTGACAGCTCTAACGGATCTATTTTTATGGCTTGCAGAAATTGGTTTTCAAGCTCCAAACGGCTATTTCCAATGCTCCAACGGTACAAACCATTTTTAGAAGGTTTTTGGTATATTTAATCTCCACCAACCTCATTTTAAAAGAAGAGAAGTGAAGAAAAAGAAGAGAAAGCAAGAGAGAAGTATATTCAAGAGCATTCAAGTCCACTCAAAAGCCATAAAGCCAATATTCTCTCCAAACTTCAAATCAAAAGCCTCTTCTAGCTTGATTCCACTGAAATGCCTACTAGCTCAACCTTACTACTTTCCAAAAAGAGGCAACTTGAAGAAGAGTGAAGTCAAAGCATCCTTTGAACTTCAAAGATTCCAATCTACTCTTGAAGAGAGTTTGTTGTAGTTTTTAAATTTCATATATGTTTTAATTGTGCTTTGACCTTGCTTTCAAGGGTGTCTTGAAAGAAGGTTATTGTGGTTTGTTGGTGAGCCAAAGTGTTAAAACCAACTAGGGTTAACTTGTGAGCCCGAAGACAAAACAAGTATTTAGGTTTGTTGGTGAGCCTAGGTGACAAAACCAACTTAGGTTTTGACTTGTGAGCCTTGTGAAAAACAAGTTAACTATAATTTGGTGTGGATTATAGTGGAATTTCCAAGGATGGCTTGGGGAGTGGATGTAGGTGCTAGGTTTGCACCGAACCACTATAAACATTGTATTTGTGTGTGATTACTCTTTTCTTCTCGTATTCTTTAATTAATTGCTATCATCTTGCATCTAATTTATCATTGCTCACAAGCACCACTAGACCTTCATTTTATTGTGTTAAATTTTTAAAAGACCCAATTCACCCCCCTCTTGGGCTCCATTTCTAGGCAACAGCTTCAAAGTTATCTTCGAATCATCTATGTATATGGTAACAAACTCTCTTGATTCTAGTAGTAAATTCATTGGACACAGACTAAGAAATATTTATATGGTAGATCTAAATGATCTTGCCATGTCAAGTAACTCTAGTTTGGTTGCAATGAATGCTAAGACCAAGGAGCCTTGCTTATTATGGCATAGAAGATTGGGTTATGCTAGTATGCATACAATTTCCAAATTGATTTCCAAAAATCTTATTAGAGGCAAGCCTAAGTTTAAAGTTGATTTTAGTCTTGTTTGTGATGCATGCCAAATGGATAAACAAACTAGGGGGAGATTTAAATCCAAAAATCTGATTTCAACTTCTACTTTAGAACAACTTCACCAACTCCAATATGAAGCTTGAAACAACTTTAGGAAGAAGTCACTGAAGTAATTAAAGCTTATTCAAGTGCATTCAAGTGGACTTCCAACAAGCTGCACCGATAACTATCCAATAAATTGAGTTTGTCAAGATGCATTTTTCTTTCAATTCAATCTTTGAATTGTTAGGTTATTAGTGAGCCCGGTTGAAAAACTAAATAGGTTCTTGGTGAGCCATGTTAAAACCAAGGGTTAGGTTCTTGGTGATCCTGTGAGAACCAAGTTGGGTTTCTTTGGAAAGCCTGTTAAAACCAAAAGGTGTTGGGTTTTCTTTGGTAATCCCATAAAACCAAAGTATAGAGGTTCTTGGATTTTGATCCTGTAAAACAATCCTACTATATTCGGGTGTGAATATAGTGAAAATCCCAAGTGGTATCTTGGGTGGTGAACGTAGGAGCTGTGTTGCTCCGAACCACTATAAATTTGGTGTGTTTGTGTTGTGCTTTCTTAACCCTGTTTAGCTTCTGCATTTTATAATTCTATCACAGCACCTACCACTTGCAAGGGATTTTGAATTGCACATTGTTTGCTTCAATTTTTTAAAAGATCCAATTCACTCCCCTCTTGGGTAGCCACCTGGGCAACACTTAGGGATCACACAAATACCCTAATCACATAGATGCCCAAAGGCAAAAGCAAGATGGGCCTCACGCCCACTCCTTTATAGAGGCAGAACAAAGAATCACTCTTCTAAAATCATCATCATTATTATTCATCATCATGATAGGGGTCTTTCTTTAATTGACCCTAGCCCTTGGATTACATAGAATGAAAAGCAAAGAGGGGGGGAAGTAACATGCTACCTTATGGGTTGATTTGAATGAAAGGGAGATGCCACAAATTTTCTATATTTATGGTTTATACATAGCAATATAGGGAGAAGAAAATCTGGAACTCCTACTTGCTTGCTTCTTTTGCCTAGAATGATTGCATAAAATAGGGATGGGGACCACTTCAAAGCTGGGCACCAAGTTTCTTCCTCTACTGGCTTGCATGAAATAGGGGGGCACCATATGACACATGAGATGCCATATAATTCCTTCCATTTTTCTTGGACGGCCAACATCTACCATAAGGGGTGCTGATCTGCTTCTTTTTGTGCTTAGAAGTTTTCAAGAAAATCCTGGGCTGCCTTGATTGAATAGATGGTGCTTACTGTGACTGGGATCCCATGTGGTTGCTAAAGTGGCTGGGCTCTCTAGTCCCCATCACAACACTTGTGCCATTTTCATCTTTATCTACTCTGCATGCAGTACTTATGGGTGTTCCAACTTCCTTGCTTGATTCCATGCCAAACTTTTTGATAATCTCTTCAATATATTTGGCTTGGTTGATGAGAATCCCTTCCTTTGATTGTTTGATTTGAAGTCTGAGGAAGTAGTTCAGCTCACCCATTAGACTCATTTCGAATTCACCTTGCATTAACTTAGCAAAATCTCAACACAAAGATTCATCAGTAGATCCAAATATTATATCATCAACATAAATTTGAACAACTAAAATATCATTATTTCTCTTTTGAATAAATAGGGTAGTATCTACACTATCTCTTACAAAGTAAAAGCTTTCGTAACCTATCATACCAAGCTAGGTGCCTGTTTAAGACCATATAAAGCCTTATTTAACTTGAAAACATGATTTGGAAAAGAGTGATTAATAAAACCAGGCAGTTGTTCTACAAAAAATCTTCGAATAAAAAACCATTTAGAAAAGCGCTCTTTATATCCATCTGAAATAATTTAAAGTTTATAAAACATGTATATGCTAGACGTAATGTAATAGCCTCTAGTCTAGCTACTAGTGCATAGGTCTCATCAAAATCTATTCCTTCTTCTTGGTTGTAACCTTATGCTACCAGTCTAGCCTTATTTCGAATTATATTACCTTGTTCATCTAGCTTGTTTCTATAGACCCATCTAGTACCTATAACAGGGTAGTCAGATGGTCTCTCTACGAGTGTCCAAACATTGTTCCTTCTAAATTGGTTTAACTCATCATGCATAGCTAACATTCAATTAGGGTCGGTTTCAGCTTCTTCTATGGTATGTGGTTCTACATGTGATTCAAAAGTAATTAAATCATGTGCATCCCTATGTGAAGCTCTAGTCCTAACACCTTGTAATGGATCTCCTATAATGAGTTCTTTGGGATGTGATTGTACATACTTCCAATCTTTAGGTAGGTCTTCATGATTTTTGCTTACCACCTCTTCTTGTTGTTTTTCACTTGTTTGCTTGTCTTTGATAGTCATGTCCCTTAATCCATTTTATTGTGCACCTGCATTATTATCAGCATAGTCTTTTTTTCTAGAAAATACAATGTCAGTCTCATTGAAAATAATTTAAATAGACTCTTCAACAGTTAAAGTTCTTTTATTGAATACTTGATAAGCTTTACTCTTAGTTGAATAACCAAAAAAATAGCCTCATCAGATTTAGCATCAAACTTACTAAGGTTATCCTTACCATTATTAAGCATGAAATATTTGCAACCAAAAACATGAAAATAATCAATATTTGGCTTTCTATTATTCCATAATTTATAGGGAGCTTTTCTCATAATAGGTCTGACTAAAACCTATTTAAAATATAGCAAGCAGTATTTACAGCTTCTGCCCAAAAGTATCTTGGAAGGTTGCCTTCACAAAGCATTGTACGGGCCATCTCTTCCAAGGTCATGTTCTTTCTCTCTACAACATCATTTTACTGTGGTGTTCTAGGAGCAGAAAAGTTATGGTCAATACCGTGCTTTATTCAAATGTGATCAAAATATTGATTTTCAAATTCGGTACCATCACTATGAATAGAAATAATTGAAAGATTTTTCAAATTCGAAACTCTTTTGTAAAATTTCTTAAAAGCTTTAAAAGTTTCATCTTTATGTGCAATAAATAAAATCCAAGTGTATCTTGAAAAGTCATCTATAATCATAAGACCGTACTCCATACCACATAGGCTTGTTGTCCTAGTGGGTCCGAATAGATCCATGTGAAGTAGCTCTAAAGGTCTAGTAGTTGAAACAATATTTTTGGATTTAAAACTCCCTCTAACTTGTTTTCCTAATTGGCATGCATCACAAACATAATCAAAATCTACTTCAAACTTTGGCAAACCTTTGATTAAATCTTTTGAAATAAGTTTTGTTGTGGTATGCATACTAGCATGTCTAAGTCATCTATGCCATAGTAGACTTGATTCCTTGCTCTTATCATTCATTGCTACATGACTTGTGTTCTTGACATAGCTAGATCATTAAGATCTACCATATATATATATTTCCAAATCTATGTCCAATAAACTTTGTACTAGAATCAAGATGATCAACTACTATACACATTGAAGCCTTGAAGAAAATATTAAAGCCAATATCACATAGTTGACTGATACTTAATAGATTATGATTTAACTTTTCTACTAGCAGTACATTCTCAATAAAGGTGGAAGGAGTAATTTTAATTTTACCAATACCAATTATTATTCCTTTATGGTTGTCACCTAAAGTTACCATGCCACTATTTTTTTCTTCCAAGGTGAAGAATTGATCTATATTACTCATCATGTGTCTTGAACAGCCACTGCCAAGATACCATCTTTTCTTTGTGTTCATCGCTGCAAGACATCCTTGCAAAATAATCAAGCAGTTGATTTAGATATCCAAGCTTTCTTGAGTCCTTGCAAGTTAGTAGGATTAGTTCCTTTTGGAACCTAAATTTTCTTGATTTTCTTTTTGTCATTATATTTCAAATTATACTCAAAAGCTTTATGACCTATATTATTACATGCATAGCAAATAATTATTGACTTTGGATAAGAAGCATATGATGTAAACTTAGGTCCATATTGTTTAAATGCAATGAACTTTGGAGCATAAGAAATGGATGTAGAAAACTTATTTGTATTTATACCTTTATAACCAATTCCAAATTTATTATTAGAATCTCTTTATTTTTCAAAATCAATTTAAGTTTGTTAGAACTTAAGGTTAACTTTTCAACTAAGGGTTTTAACTTTTGGACTTCCTTTTGCAAATCAGTATTTTCATTTTGTAAAATTTTATTCTTTTCAACGAGTTCTTCCTTTTCAAAATGATGGTTTTAAGTCTTTCACAAGTCATGCTTAATTCTCTTTGCAAAATTTTGTTTCTTTCATAAACTTCATTTTTAACTTTTTCAAATCTATCACAGTTATTTTTTAAACTCTTCATTTTCAAACTAGCCTTTTTGTATTCAATCAAAAATTCACAAAAAGTATTATGAAGCTCATTATAGGTAAAATATAAATTTGGTTCAGAAGTTGTTACCTCATCCTCCAAACCAATAAGACAAATATGAGCTATCTTTGTTGTATCTTCTTCTTCTTCAATTGATGTAGACTCATCACTGTCGCTCCATGATGCAAGCATTGCTTTCTTTTTCTTCCTCTTAAATATTTTTTCTTAATTTCTGGACAATCAGGATGTATGTGTCCTAGTTTCTTGCATTCATAACAGATTGAAAATTGATCTTTGTCCTTGTCCTTGTCCTTGTCTTTTTCTTTATCATTTCCATGATTCCCTTTTTGAATTGCTTTCTCCATCTATTGGTTTTCTTCTACCAATAAATCTTTTGAATTTTTTCATTACCAGGGCAATTCATCATCTTCCATTTATCATCATCAGAGGTACCTGAATTTTCATCCTTATCCTCTTCAATTGCTTTAATTGCAATGGTCTTTTTCTTTTTTGAATCTTCTTCAATTCTCTGTTGCATGGTAACTCATGTGTAATCAATGACCCTGACAGCTCATCCAACTAGTGTTCAGATCCTTTACCTCATAAATAGTTGTAACCTTTGCTTCTCATTTTTCTATCAAAGATCTCAAAACTTTCTATACTAAATTAGCATTAGTATAGGTCCTACCAAGACTTTTAAGACCATTTATAATGTCAGTAAAATGTGACAACAAGCATGTATAGTTTCATTTGGCTCCATTTTGAATAATTCATAATTATGCACAAGAAGGTTAATTTTAGAAGTCTTTACTTGTGATGTACCCTCGTGTGTGATTTCGAGCTTATCCCAAATTTTTTTAGTAGAATTAAACATGGAAATACTGTTAAATTCATTTGGATCCAAAGCAAAATAAAGTAAATTCATGGCTTTGGTATTTAATTCAACCTTTTTTATATCATTCTTGTCCCATTCCTCTTCATGTTTGGGAATCTCAACATCATTAACTTTTAATCATGGGTGTGTGAGGTCCTCTTAGAATTATTTTTCATAATTGAAAGTCTACGACTTGAATGTATATTTTCATCCCAGCCTTCCAATATGTCTAATTAGTTTTAGTGAAAAGTGGAGGTCGGTTTGTGGATTGGCCTTCGGCTAAAGAGGTACTCAGGGATGTGCCATCAATCTGTACTTTAAGGAATTTCAGAGACTCTGCTCTGATACCACTTATTGGCCAGGTGGCTTCCCAAGAGGAGGGTGAATTGGGATAATAAAAACTTTCAAGTATGAGCACTTTAAAAATCTTTTAGTATTGGTGTTGTGATAGATTATGCAACGGAAGCAAGTAACTTAACAATCACAAAGGAATCTAGCAAATGCAATCACAAATACAAAGAAATTAGAGTGGTACGGAGCAATCGGCTCCTACATACTTACCCAAGCACCACTTGAAATTTTTACTATATTATTCCTAGAATACAGTTGGATTGTTTTATCAAGATCACAATCCAAATCCAACTCCCTTTGGTTTTTAAATCGGGCTCACCAAAGAAACCCGAGAATCCCTTTGGTTTTTATACCAGGCTCACCAAAGAAATCCAAGTATCCCTTTGGTTTTTACACCGGGCTCACCAAAGAAACCCAACTTAGGTTTTAATAGGCTCACCTAATAACCTTTCAACACTCACAAGACACAGCCCCTTGCTGCTCTTAGAGAAGATACAAGATATTTTAAAAAGAAAAAAGCAACTTTACAACAAACCCAAGTTGTTTAGTAGTTGCCAATAAAGCTCAAATTGAAGCCTTGCTTTAGATGTGCTTGAATGCTCTTAAAACTACTTCTTGACTTCCTCAATGATTGGATTCAATAATTGAAGATGAGTTGATGAAGCTTTGAATCCTTTCTTGAATGCTCACTTGAAGTTGGTTGGTGAAAGACTTGAAATTCACTTGAATGCTCTTTTAATTTTCAATGAAGAAGCAATGAATTTTCTTAATCCATTATAAATACCTCCCTTTTATAGTTTTCAAATAGATCTAGCCATTGTAGGACCTAGGGAGTCGAAATAGAGCCATTGGACTTTCTTGGAATTCAAAAATTTAATTCTAGGACTAGCTGTTGCAAGTCTAAACCCGACACTCGAGTCAGCTCGAGATGGTTGAGTCAGCTCGAAGTCTCAAACAATAGAAAATCAAATTCTGTACGAGTCGGCTCGAAGTCTCGGGCAAGATAAATACAAACTATGGATGAGTCAGCTCTTCTAGGTCGAGTTGGCTCGAGGCTCTGAGTTTCTAAAACTTGAGATTTGGAACTTCTGGTCAAGTCAGCTCAATATCTTTGAGTCGGCTTAGATTTTTAAAACTCTGAAACTCTCCGTGCCATGCCAGAATAGGAGTCGGCTATTGGTCCATGAGTCGGCTCTTGATCCTATGAGTCAGCTCGAGCAGAACTTCTTCAAAATTTTAGCCAATTGAATCTCCAACCAATACAAGTCTTCTAAAACTTAAAAATAGGTTACAAAAGATATCTAACCTAATCAAACTTATTTTTACTAATTTATAGTCCTTTTTACAAGATTACAAGAATGAAAATTAGGGCTTTACAACTTTGAGGTTTTCAATTCAATACACTTCATTAATTAATACAATTGTACTAGGATAAACTTTAGCTAAGTAGGAAATAAAGTAACTCATTGATAAATGATTCCTACAAAAACTTCTTGAATAATTGAAAGAGTTAGTCATAAATACATGCTCCAATGTTTTGTAATCATCAAAATCATTTCAGGGGTCAACAATCTCCCTCTTTTTGATGATGACAAAATACTAGGCATGACAAGCTTTAAAAATACTTTACAATTGCATGTATCGTAACATACTATGTATCGATATTCACATGTATCAATGTATATTCAAAATAGTATGTAACGGAATAGATGAAGTCTCATGATATAGTATTAGAGTTGAAATGAACTAGTGTCAAGGCAAAGTATCAAATAAGAACATGTATCAAAGCAATAAGGTTAACATACCAATCATAATGTATCAAAATCATAATGTATCAAACAAACTTTTTAGTACTACATCAATACTTTATATATTCAAAAGAATTTTCAATAATTGCTCTCCATTTTTCATGTTTTTCATGTAACAATGTTAATGCAATTCTCTTCTCATTTTTCTTAATTTCACGCACTCTCCCCCATTTTGTCATCAACAAAACATAATAATGATATACATTACCTGGAATATATTTGAGATAAAATCACTTCGTCCTTTGATAAAATTTAAATCATTCATCCACAATTATTCATAAACATTCATATCATTTATCAATTATAACACAAGATTTCCAAAAAACACATATAGATATATAAAAAGGAGTGTCAGTACAAGATATGATACAATACAAAAGTATCAATGCACTACAAAACAGTATCACATGCAACAAAAGAAAGATTTAAACTCAAAAAGTAGGGCTAGACTCATCTTCACTAGAAGAAGAAGAGCCAATCTCTAAGATGCTAGACCGTGGTTTGACCTTAAGAAACCTAGGCCTAAGGTCCCTAAGTTTAGGCCTAGTAGCAATGGGTGGTCTAACAGCTTTAGGTCTAGAAGGTGAAGACCCAATAGAAATCAGGATCGGAGTTGGCTGCATTGAAGGTGGATTCGACAACACCAAAGTGCTGGTACTGGAAAGAATCTGCATCGCTGGAGTATCTGTAATATCAGTGTGCTGCTCCTCAGTGACTGCAAGTAAATCAGTAGTCTGTGTGATGGTAGTATAATGCTCATTCGGTGTGCCAATAGTGTGCTCAGGCTCTGCATGTCCAACATCAGTACCATCTCTAGTCCAAGTCCATCATCTGGTGGTGGAGGAGGGTGCTGATGGTCTAGCTGCACTGGCCTCATGAAGAATTGCTAAGATTTGCTGAAAACCATACCTCACTCAGCCTGTAATGCATCTATCCTGGCATCAGTCTCAGCTCTACCTCACTGTAGACCAGAGAGCTCATCCAAGATAGTCTGCAATCTCTGATCATCATGCAGACCACTAGAAATTGAATCTCTCATAGGTGATCGAGGTGAAGTAGGTGCTGTGACTGTCTAGCCTCATCAATAGGATGCTTGGTCATAATGTCCTGTGGCTCTCTAGTCTGCTCATCATCATAAGCTCCTCATCAGAATGTGCCACTCTCTATCTTGAGGTCTTCTAAATCAATCTATCTTCAACCTTATGAAAGCCCATTCTGTTCAGTGACTTGGCATTGTATCTGTCAGTATGCAATAAATGTCTCATGTCCTTACCTGACAAATCAACACCAGCATCTTGGAAAAGTAAGGTAAATACCATGCCCTAAGAAAGACAAGCTCATGCCCTGCGAGCTGCTTCCCTCATCTGAGCAATCATAATGTAAGGCAAGTTGAGGGCCTCCCCCTCAATTAGACATCTTATAAACATCATATCTCTTTCACTTATCCAGTCGAATCGTCCAGTTCTGGGTAAAAACACTCTACTAATAATGCTATGTAGGAGTCTCATCTCCAAAGATAACAGGTTGGCTTGAACATGAACAATCCCTGAAACATCACTTCTCTCTAAAATAGTTCTTAAAGTTCTTTATTTTTGTTTCATCATCAGAAAACATTCTCCTTCTTTTGGAATTTATAATAATGTACTCAATTTGTGTTCATCTACAACAATATTTTTCCCTTTAACAATAGATTCCAAATGAAATGTACCAAGGGACAAATTTTTAAATAAATTTCTGACCAAGGTTGGATAGGTCGGTAGATTAAGAATGCAAAAGAATTTTCAACCCCTCATCAAGCCAATCACCCAATTTCAAGTTCTCTTCTTCTAGAAAGTTGAAATCCATAGTCTTTCCAAAAGTTACCTATCGATTTTCCATAAGAATAACCTATCTAGGAGCATCTGGAGCATCAGTCGGCTGCTGCTCAAGTTGTTCTTCAGTGGGTTGAGAAGCCGAAGCATGTAATCTTCATTTCGTCCTCCGTTCCTTCGCAATGGATCATATTCATTTTCCTGCAACCTTTCTAGGTGCCATTGATCTTGGATTAAGGTTTAGGAGGGATTCTAGAGGAATTTCTATGGCTTAGGGGAGGAAATGGGTGAAGATAAATAGTGGAAATGGAAAGAAGTTAAAGAAAGAAAGCTACAAAACCCTATTTAAAAAAGTCCAAACCCATCCTTCGAGTCAACTCGACAGAATAGGGGATTGATTGCTCAAGTCGGCTCAAGTAAAAATAGAGGTTAAAGATCAAAAGGTCAAACTAAAGATTTCTATAGCTAAATTGATATTAGGTGAAGTGGTCAATAGCTCTAAAATGAATTTGAAAAACTCTAGATAATTTTTCTTAATTTTAAAAGGAATAGGTCAAAAATCTTAATATGGGTCACACAAACCTAACTCTCCTCTGATCTTTCAAATCTATCTTGGCTAAAAGGCTTGGTAAAAATATCAACTAGTTGGTTCTCAGTAGGAATAAATTCTAATTCTATGTTGTTATTCAAAACATGGTCTCTAATAAAATGATACATTATTTCTATATGCTTTGTCCTAGAATGTTGAATTAGATTTTTAGATAAATTAATAGCACTTGTATTATCACATTTGATAGGAATCATAGATTGGATAACACCATAGTCTTCTAGTTATTGTTTAATCCACAATACTTGTACACAACAGCTCCCTACAGCCACATATTCTGCTTCAATAGTGGACAGTGCTACAGAGTTTTATTTCCTACAGTGCCATGAAATTAAGTTAACACCTAGAAATTGGTGTGTGCCACTGGTGCTTTTCTTATCAATCTTACAGCCACCATAATCAGCATCCGAATAACTAATTAACTTTAAAGATGAATGCTTGGAATATCACAATCCTGCATTACATGTACCTTTAAGATATTTAATAATTTTTTTAACAGCAATAATGTGTGATTCTTTTGGATTTGATTGAAAATGTGCACACATACAAACACTAAAAAGAATATCAGGTCTACTAGTAGTTAAATAAAATAGAGATCCGATCATACCTCTATATAACTTTTGATCAACTTGATGCGGGACAGGGATCGGGGATGGATGCTGGCGAGCTGAGAAGTCACCAGGGGATTAGGGCTTACTTGGAAGAAGAAAAAAGTGGGTCACACAGATACTTTTTAGAGAACAAATCATACTGCAACGGGGATCATACAGATACCCTTAATCACATAGCTAGGGATCACATAGATAGGGTTCACACAAATATCCTAATCACACAGATGCCCGAAGGTGAAGGCAAGATGGGCCTCACGCCCATTCCTTTATGGAGGCATAATAAAGAATCACTCTTCTAAAATCACCATCATTATTATTCTTCATACATGAAAGGGCTCCTTTTTTAATTGACCCTAGGCTTTGGATTAGATGGAATGAAAAGCAAAGAGGGGGGGCAGTAACATGCTGCCTTATGGGTGGATTTGCATGAAAGGGAGATTCCACAAATTTTCTATATTTGTGGGTTATACATAGCAATAAAGGGAGAAGAAAATCTGGAACTCCTACTTGCTTGCTTCTTTTGCTTGGAATGATTGCATAAAATAGGGATGGGGACCACTTCAAAGCTGGGCACCAAGTTTCTTCCTCTTCCGGCTTGCATGAAATAGGGGGGCACCATATGAGACATGAGATGCCATATAATTCCTTCCATTTTTCTTGGGCAGCTAACATCTACCATAAAGGGTGTTGATCTGCTTCTTTTTGTGCTTAGATGACTTCAAGAAAATCCTGAACTGCCTTGATTGAATAGATGGTGCTTACTGTGACTGGGATCCCATGTGGCTGCTAAAGTGGCTGGGCTCCCCAGTCCCCATCATAACACTTGTGCCATTTTCATCTTTATCTACTCTGCATGCAGTACTGATGGGTGTTCCAGCTTCCTTGCTTGATTCTAGGCCAAACTTTTTGGTAATCACTTCAATGTATTTGGCTTGGTTGATGAGAATCCGTTCCTTTGATTATTTGATTTGAAGTCCGAGGAAGTAGTTCAGCTCACCCATTAGACTCATTTCGAATTCACCCTACATTAACTTAGCAAAATCTCAGCACAAAGATTCATCAGTAGATTCAAATATAATATCATCAATATAAATTTGAACAACTAAAATATCATTATTTCTCTTTTGAATTAATAGGGTAGTGTCTACACTACCTCTTACAAAATCATTTTTAAGTAAAAACTTACTTAATCTATCATACCAAGCTCTAGGTGCCTGTTTAAGACCATATAAAGCCTTATTTAACTTGAAAACATTATTTGGAAAAGAGTGATCAATAAAACCAAGCAGTTGTTCTACAAAAACTTCTTCAAATAAAAAATTATTTAGAAAAGCGCTCTTTACATCCATCTGAAATAATTGAAAGTTCATAAAACATGCATATGCCAGAAGTAATCTAATAGCCTCTAGTCTAGCTACTGGTGCATAGATCTCATCAAAATCTATTCCTTCTTCTTGGTTGTAATCTTGAGCTACCAGTCTAGCCTTATTTCTAATTACATTACCTTGTTTATCTAGCTTGTTTCTATAGACCCATCTAGTACCTATAACAGGGTAGTCAGATGGTCTCTCTACAAGTGTCCAAACATTGTTCCTTCTAAATTGGTTTAACTCATCATGGATAGCTAACATCTAATTATGGTCAGTTTTAGCTTCTTCTATGGTATGTGGTTCTACATGTGATTCAAAAGTAATTAAATCATGTGCATCCCTATGTAAATCTCTAGTCCTAACACCTTGTGATGGATCAATCTCCTATAATGAGTTCTTTGGGATGTGATTATACATACTTTCATTCTTTAGGTAGGTCTTCATGATTCTTGCTTACCACCTCTTCTTGTTGTTGTTCACCTATTTGCTTGTCTTTGATAGTCATGTCACTTAATCCATTTTCAAGTGCAAATCATTATCAGCATAGTCTTCTTTTCTAGAAAATACAATGTCAGTCTCATTGAAAATAATTTAAATAGACTCTTCAATAATTAAAGTTCTTTTATTGAATACTCGATAAGCTTTACTATTAGTTGAATATTACCAAGAAAAATAGCCTCATCAGATTTAGCATCAAACTTACCAAGGTTATCCTTACCATTATTAAGCACAAAACATTTCCAACTAAAACATGAAAATAATCAATATTTGGCTTTCTATTGTTCCATAATTTATAGGGAGTTTTTCTCATAATAGGTATGACTAAAACTCTATTTAAAATATAGCAAGTAGTATTTACAGCTTCTGTCCAAAAGTATCTTGGAAGGTTGCCTTCACAAAGCATTGTGCGGGCCATCTCTTCAAAGGTCTTTTCTTTCTCTCTACAACACCATTTTACTGTGTTCTAGGAGCAGAGAAGTTGTGATCAATTCCATGCTTTATGGAAAAGTGATCAAAATATTGATTTTTTATTTATGTACCATGATCACTACGAATAGAAATAATAGAAAGATTTTCCAAATTCAAAACTCTTTTGTAAAATTTCTTAAAAGCTTTAAAAGTTTCATCTTTATGTGCAATAAATAAAATCCAAGTGTATCTTGAAAAGTCATCTATAATCATAAGACCATACTCCATACCACCTAGGCTTGTTGTCCTAGTGGGTACTAATAGATCCATGTGAAGTAGCTCTAAAGGTCTAGTGGTTGAAACAATAATTTTGGATTTAAAACTCCCTCTAACTTGTTTTCCTAATTGGCATGCATCATAAACATAATCAAAATCTACTTTAAATTTTGGCAAATATTTGATTAAATCTTTTGAAATAAGTTTTGCAATGGTATGCATACTAGCATGTCCAAGTCATCTATGCCATAGTAGACTTGATTCCTTACTCTTATCATTCATTGCTACATGACTTGTGTTCTTGACATAGCTAGATCATTAAGATCTATCATATATATATTTCCAAGTCTATGTCCAATGAACTTTGAACTAGAGTCAAGAAGTCAACTACTATACACATTGAAGCCTTGAAGAAAATATTAAAGCCAATATCACATAGTTGACTGATACTTAATAGATTATGCTTTAACATTTCTAATAGCAGTACATTCTCAATAAAGGTAGAAGGAGTAATTTTAATTTTACTAATATCAATTATTCTTCCTTTACGGTTGTCATCAAAAGTTACCATGCCACCATCTTTTTCTTCAAAGGTGAAGAATTGATCTATATCACTCGTCATGTGTCTTGAACAGCCGCTGTTAAGATACCATCTTTTCTTTGTGTTCACGCTACAAGACATCCCTGCAAAACAATCAAGAGTTGATTTAGGTACCCAAGCTTTCTTGGCTCCTTGCAAGTTAGTAGGATTAGTTCCTTTTGAAACCTAAATTTTCTTGATTTTCTTTTTATTATATTTCAAATGATACTCAAAAGCTTTGTGACCTATATTATTACATGCATAGCAAATAATTCTAGACATTGGATAAGAAGCATACGATGTAAACTTATGTCCATATTGTTTTGATGCAATGAACTTTGGAGCATAGGAAATGGATGTAGAAAACTTATTTGTATTTATACCTTTATAACCAATTCCAAATTTATTATTAGAATCTCTTGATTTTTCAAAATCAATTTAAGTTTGTTAGAACTTAAGGTTAACTTTTCAACTAAGGGTTTTAACTTTTGGACTTCCTTTTGCAAATCAGTATTTTTATTTTGTAAAATTTTATTCTTTTCAACAAGTTCTTCCTTTTCAAAATGGATGGTTTTAAGTCTTTCACAAGTCATGCTTAATTCTCTTTGCAAAATTTTGTTTCTTTCATAAACTTCATTTTTAGTTTTTTCAAATGTATCACAGTTATTTTTTAAACTCTTCATTTTCAAACTAGCCTTTTTGTATTCAATCAATAATTCACAAAAAGCATTATGAAGCTCATTATAGGTAAAATCTAAATTTGGTTCAGAAGTTGTTACCTCATCCCCCAAACCCATAAGATAAATCTGAGCTATCTTTGTTGTATCTTCTTCTTCTTCAGTTGATGTAGAGAAATCACTGTGGCTCCATGCCGTAAGCATTGCTTTCTTTTTCTTCCTCTTAAATAATTTTTTCTTGATTTCTAGACAATCAAGATGTATGTGTCCTAGTTTCTTGCATTCATAACAAATTGGAAATTGATCTTTGTCCTTGTCCTTGTCTTTTTCTTTATCATTTCCATGATTCCCTTTTTGAATTACTTTCTCCATCTATTGGTTCTTCTTCTGCCCATAAATCTTTTGAATTTTCTCATTACCTGGGCAATTTCATCATCTTCTATTTATCATCATCAAAGGTATCTGAATTTTCATCCTTATCCTCTTCAATTGCTTTAAATGCAATGGTCTTTTTCTTTTTTGAATCTTCTTCAATTCTCTATTGCATGGCTAACTTATGTGTAATCAATGACCCTAGCAGCTCATCCAATGGTATTGTGTTCAGATCCTTTGCCTCCTGAATAGCTGTAACCTATGCTTCTCATTTTTCTAGCAAAGATCTCAAAACTTTCTATACTAAATTAGCATTAGTATAGGTCCTACGAAGACTTTTAAGACTATTTATAATGTCAGTAAAATGTGAAAACATAGCAGGTATAGTTTCATTTGGCTCCATTCATAATTATGCACAAGAAGGTTAATTTTAGAAGACTTTACTTGTGATGTGCCCTCGTGTGTGATTTCGAGCTTATCCCAAATTTTTTTAGCAGAATTACACATGGAAATACTGTTAAATTCATTTGGGTCCAAAGCATAATAAAGTAAATTCATGGCTTTGGTATTTAACTCAGCCTTTTTTATATCATTTTCATCCAATTCCTTTTCAGATTTGGGAACCTCAACATCATTAACTTTAATCATAGGTGTGTGAGGACCCCTTAGAATTATTTTTCACAATTAAAAGTCTATGGCTTGAATGGATATTTTCATCCCAGCCTTTCAATATGTGTATTAGTTTCAGTGAAAAGTGGAGGTCGGTTTGTGGATTGGCCTTCGACCAAAGAGTTACTCAGGGATGTGCCATCAATCTGTACTCTAAAGAATTTCAGAGACTCTACTCTGATACTACTTATTGCCCAGGTGGCTTCCCAAGAGGAGGGTGAATTGGGATAATAAAAACTTTAAAGTATGTACACTTTAAAAATCTTTTAGTATTGGTGTTGTGATAGATTATGCAATGGAAGCAAGTAACTTAACAATCACAAAGGAATCTAGCAAATGCAATCACAAACACAAAGAAATTAGAGTGGTTCGGAGCAACTGGCTCCTACGTCCTTACCCAAGCACCACTTAAGATTTTCACTATATTTTTCCTAGAATACAATCGGATTATTTTATCGGGATCACAATCCAAAACCAACTCCTTTTGGTTTTTAAACTGGGCTCACCAAAGAAACCCGAGTATCCCTTTGGTTTTTACACCGGCTCACCAAAGAAATCCAAGTATCCCTTTGGTTTTTACACTGGGCTCACCAAAGATAACTTAGGTTTTAATAGGCTTACCTAATAACCTTTCAACACTAACAAGACATAGCCCCTTGCTGCTCTTAGAGAAGATACAAGATATTTTAAAAAGAAACAATCAACTTTACAACAAACTCAAGTTGTTTAGTAGTTACCGATGAAGCTCAAATTGAAGCCTTGCTTTAGATGTGCTTGAATGCTCTTAAAGCTACTTCTTGACTTCCTCAAAGATTGGATTCAATAATTGAAGATGAGTTGGTGAAGCTTTGATCCTTTCTTGAATGCTCACTTGAAGTTGGTTAGTGAAAGACTTGAAATTCACTTGAATGCTCTTTTAATTTTCAATGAATAAGCAATGAATTCTCTTAATCCATTATAAATACCTCCCTTTTATAGTTTTCAAATAGATCTAGCCATTGTAGGGTCTAGGGAGTCGAAATAGAGCCATTGGAATTTCTTGGAATTCAAAAATTTAATTCTGGGACTAGCCGTTGCAAGTCTGAACCCGACACTCGAGTCAGCTCGAGATAGTTGAGTCAGCTCAAAGTCTCAAACAATAGAAAAACAAACTCTATACGAGTCAGCTCTTTTTGGTTGAGTCAGCTCGAAGTCTTAGTCATGATAAATATAAACTCTGGATGAGTCGGCTCTTCTAGGTTGAGTCGGCTCGAGGCTCTAAGTTTATAAAACTTGAGATTTGGAACTTCTAGTCAAGTCAGCTCAATATCTTTGAGTCAGCTTGGATTTTTAAAACTCTGAAACTCTTTGTGCCATGCCAGAATAGCAGTCGACTATTGGTCCATGAGTCGGCTCTTGATCCATGAGTCGGCTCAAGCAGAACTTCTTCAAAATTTCAGCCAATTGAATCTCCAACCAATACAAGTCTTCCAAAACTTAAAAATAGGTTACAAAAGATATCTAACCTAATCAAACTCATTTTTACTAATTTATAGCCCTTTTTGTAAGATTACAAGAATGAAAATTAGAGCTTTACAACTTTGAGGTCTTCAATTCAGTATACTTCATTAATTAATACAATTGTAATAGGATAAACTTTAGCTAAGTAGGAAATAAAGTAACTCATTGATAAATGCTTCCTATTACCGCCAAGATCATCGTGGACCGTAGCTGAGGTCGAGGTCAAAACTCACCGCCATCGTACGGGATCCTGCTCGATCGCCCGAACCTGTAAAACAGAGTTAGTGACCCGGGCCAGAAATTTCAGCGGGGGCACTCCAATGCTCAAGTCAGTAATGATCCAGGGGAACAAATCCTCCTGGTTGAGCCCCGAGTATGGACTCCTTATTAGGAGGAGAGTTGTGAAGTGGAAGAGTGCAAGTGGGCCGAGTACAGATTGCGGGAGTGACAGCAGAGAAAAGCTCGAACTGGGTGGCTATTTCCATCTAGACCCCTCTTGGGAGTTTTGCGGTAGCCTCGAGCGTTACCTTCCTGTGCGCTGTCCCTTCTTGCTCGTTGGACCACACTCGTTTGAAACTTAGATTGAATGTGGGTGTGTCTGTGTGCATACCTCGTTTGAACCTGGGAGATCCCTTTTTGCTGGGGCATTGCCCGTCGCTTACCTAAGAATTTTCTCCATGCTTATGGGCTGGTGCGATGATGTTTCATGCCGTGGACTAGATGTCTTTCCATTATGGTGACATGGAAGCTACTGTTCGTGCTGACATTCCTTCTGGTCACTTTCTTTTAGGCAACTTTGTAGGATCTCGATCGACGGGCCGGCACCTCCTGGATCCGGGTTTACTGGTTGACTAACAATTTCGAAGGGTGTAGATGGTTGGTAGAGAATGCAGAGCCTCGATCGAAGGATTCCTTCCATTCTGGTACAAGTGGTCGCTTGGGTTACCATCACAGCCTGGCAGGCATCTTTTCGTGGTCCTCGGGCATCGGGCCATTGTCCAGGGAGAGCGACGACCCCCTTCAGCAACGGATCTCTTTGTCTAAGCTGGAGTTGATTTGGAGAAGTGGAGCTCGACTTCAACCTCGGCATCTCGACCCGAAGAGAGAGCAACCGGGTGAAGGAGGGCAGAGCTCGACTTTGGCCTTGGCATCTCAACTCGGAGGGAGCACGGTCGAGCGAAGGAAGGCGAAGCTCAACTTCGGCCTCGGCGTCTTGACCTGGAGGGTGCAAGGCCCGGCAAAGGAGGGCGGAGCTCAACTTCGACCTCGATGACTCAACCTGAAGGGAGCACGACTGGGTGAAGGAGGGCGGAGCTTGGCTTCAACCTCGATGTCTCGACCCAAAGGGAGTGCGACCGGGTGAAGGAAAAGCGGAGCTCGACTTCGGCCTCGGCATCTCAACCTGAAGGGAGCACGGCCAGGCAAAGGAGTCCGGGCAAAGACATTCCACATGGCGCTTCATCGGACGTGGTGTCTGACTGGGGTCCCACATCAGCGATCCCGCCACTTCATTTGCCCCACACTCCTGAGGCCCGTTGGTAGAAGGTGCTCGGGACAAAGTGTGTAATTATGGTGCTGACATGGAAAGGCAAAGATCCGATGCAATAATGACCACGATCGCTGGTGCTTCATGAGGCGATTTCTCCAAGCCAACGCAGAGGAGCCACGTGGCCATTTCCGAGTAGTTATTACTGGCACGGAATTCAAAGTAGCCATGGTCGAAGCAAGACGTTCCACTCATCGATTGTCGACACGTGGTGCTAATCTATCAGTGGAGATGCTGTAATGGTACGGTTGGCGTCGAGTCACTTTGAAATGAAAGGCTGATTTTTTCAAAAACATCTACTATTTCGAATCTCGCATGCCCGCCATCATACCCAAGTCTTCTCTTGTCCCCCAAGAAACAGGTTCGTCTCTTTCTTCCTCCATCTCCCAATAGAGCAGAGCTTTTCTTTTGAGTTTATGGTCTTCTTGGATGCAGTCCATCTTCCTCCTCTTCTTGAGCTTTCACCTTCTTCATCTCTTTAGATGTCTCGTTTCGGCCCCACCTTCCATCCCTCAACCAACTAGGCCGAGGCAGGGCCTTCTATGCCGAGGCCACATTCTTCTTCCTCCGATGAGGAGAGGGAAGAAGAGCACTTTGAGTTTAGTAGGAGGCGTCCCCCTACCGGGATAGTCATTTGGGAGCCCAAAGCTAGCCCTCTTCCTCCTCTCTCTGAACCCACACCTGAACCTGCTCGGTCAACATATCTTGGTGAGATTGCTTCGACAATCTCTGCTGAGGAATTGGGGACCATCCAGGATGTCTATGGCATCCCGTATTCTGTTTGGCTCTTGGTCCCATAACTGGCGGAACGGGTCACCTCCAGTGGTGATGGGGGACACAGGTAGGATCGTTGGTGAGCCTAGAAGTCACCTAGATTAGGATACCATTTTTATTTTTGAATTTTTTTAGGGGTGGCGAAGGAATAGTGGGGCTGAAAGACAGGGATTTGAATCTCATAGACTTTGGGACTCACCCTAATGAAGAGACCTCTCACCTCTAAGATATTACACCTTCCTCGATGCTTGGAGGTGCTAGGTTGAATCTCAAAGTTCATGAGGGGTTAAAGAAAATGGATTGGGAAGGGAGATAACTAGAACCTCACGCCCATGCCCGAAGGCAAAGGCAAGAAGAATCACTCTTCTAAAAACTAAAATTTTTTTCTCCAAAAACTATTTTTTTATAAATGATTGAGGGTGGTATTTATAGACCTGTCCAACCCTCATTTGAATTTGAATACAGGATAAAAAGATAGGAATGACTTAAATTTAATACAAGATAGGATAAGATAAGCCTATCCATACTTCAATCCTTACCAACCAAGTCCTAATTCAAAATTCAAACAAAAGATAAATCCCAAACAAATTTGTTAAAATCTGTGCTACTCTAGGATCGATGCTGCTTTAAGATCAGTGCTGCTCTGGGAATAGTGCGGCTTCAAGATCAATGTTGCTCCGAGATTAATACTGCTCTGAATCCCCATCATTCTCCTGAGATGGGGAAAACTCGACTTCGTCGAGTCAGGATCAGGGGGGAAGTTGGTGAAACCAAATCCAATCAATCAAAGGGGCTCTGCTATGAGATCTGTTCGGCTCCAAGAATTATGCAGCATTGAAAATCATGCAACTCTGGAATCTGTATGCTTGAACTCGATAAGAGGAAACTGGCTTTGCCCTAAGAAGTGTGTAGAAGGATGGTGCTTTCACGATCGTGCCAGCGTTTTTTCTCTTCCATGGATGGATGAATGGAGGAACAGGGGAGGCTTTGGAGGGCAGTCCGACGGGCTTTCACTGGAGGAGGCGCTAGGTTCTGCTCTCTTCTTCCGGCCAACTTTCTTGACACCCATTATTTCAGAAAGTTGGAGAGGAGAGTTAACATTTAACCTGAAATTCATTCAACTCAGCATCACTGAGAGCTCAATCTCTATCATGGTCATAGAGAATGAATATCCGTTTCAAAGCCCTCACACATCGAGGCTTCAATGATTGCATCTCTTGATCAAAAAGTGGGGCAGTAGGATGAAGCACTACCTTCTTAGCATAATAGAAAACCTCAGGAACCTGAATTTGCTTGAGGGCGCAGCATTCGATGCAAGTCTCGATCTCCCGAAATTGCTGCATGATCGGTGACATGACCTGCTACAAGCTCATCTACCGCTCGTCCCGCAGATCCAGCTTGCAGCC
Source organism: Areca catechu (assembly GCA_021397845.1). NCBI lineage: Eukaryota > Viridiplantae > Streptophyta > Magnoliopsida > Arecales > Arecaceae > Areca > Areca catechu. Next base: position 62,050,512 of record CM038044.1, on the reverse strand, counting down.
AATGATGATCACGGGCACCTTAACCTCAAGGCGGCGGAGCTCCGAGAGCCGGTAGGTGACGAGGTGGTCAAGGGTGGAGGGTCGGTCACAGGCATAGGTGAGCACGATTGCGTCGGACATCTGGCACTCGCTGATAAGCTTGGTCTTGTTCTCCAGGCTAGAGGAGGTGTCGATGATGGTGACCGGGACGCGATCGGGGTAGTAATCGGCTGGAAGGTGGGTAGGGGGCAGGACCTGGGGGACATTCTTGGGGGATGTCTCGGTGACTACGGAGATGATGAGACTGGACTTGCCGATGCCAAGGTTGTCGATGATGAAGATGATGCGGATGCTGGTGCGACCGCCAATGATCGCGATGTTGGTCACCATAGGAGGAAGGGGAGAAGGGGGTGTCGATCGCCGGTACCACAGTCGGAGGGGAGGGAAGGAGGGTTTAAAGACAGAGGGGTCCACCACCAGAGGATTAAGCGGTGGTAGGTGATTCGGTGGTGCAAGGACAGGGACGGGATCTATGATTCGGTGATTGCAGTAGGGGCAGTAGGGAGGCGATGTTGGCAGTCACGTCATCAGGGAGGAGGCGGAGACGTTGGGGATGGTGGAGTGGTGGATCTAGCTTGGTGGTGGCCAAACAGGACGGCAGTTGAACAAGGACAGGGAAGAGAAAGAATGGTGGGATCGGGGAAGGAAGATGGTAATACCCTAATCAACCTAGGCTCTAATACCAAAATTGATGGGGGACATGGGTAGAATCGTTGGTGAGCCTAGAAGTCACCTAGATTATGGTACCATATTTTTTTGAATTTTTTTATGGATGGTGAAGGAATAGTGGGGCTGGAAGACAGGGATTTGAATTTCATGGACTTAGGGTCTCACCCTAACGAAGAGACCTCTTACCTCTAAGGCATTACACCTTCCTCGATACTTGGAGGCGCTAGGTTGAATCTTAAAGTTCATGAGGGGTTAAAGAAAATGGGTTGGGAAGGGGGATAACTAGGGCCTCACGCCCATGCCCGAAGCAAAGGCAAGAAGGATCACTCTTCTAAAAACTCAAATATTTTTCTCCAAAAACTATTTTTTTACAAATGATTGAGGGTGGTATTTATAGACCTGTCCAACCCTCATTTAAATTTGAATATAGGATAAAAAGATAGGGATGACTCAAATTCAAATACAAGAGATATGATATGATAAGCCTATCCATATCTCAATCCTAACCAACCAAATCATAATTCAAAATTCAAATAAAAGATAAATCCCAAACTAATTTATTAAAATCTATGCTACTCCAAGATCGATGCTACTCTAGGATCAGTGATGCTTCGGGATCGGTGCAGCTTCGAGATCAGTGCTGCTTCGAGATTAGTGCTGCTCTGAGATCCCCATCAAGTGGCCTAGGCTTGATCACCCTTTATGAGGAGACCTTTGCAGGGGGACTTCGGTTTCCCTTTCACCCTTTCTTTTTCTCGAACCTGAGTAATTACCATCTCGTCCCTGCCCATCTCGTCCCGAATGCTATAAGGACCATCTTTTCCTTCATAGTATTCTGCCATTTCCATGAGATTGTAGCCTATTTTTTCCTTTTCAGGGCATTTTTCACCCTGAAATGCCACCCTTCCGAGGAGGGGTGGTGGTCCATCTCTTCTCACCTGAAGGGCATTAAATTTGAACTCCCCTCTTCCATCAAAGGGTGGAAGAGCAAATTTTTCTTTGCAACCATTGAGGGGGTCGACTGGGTTTGGAGCAACCCAGATCGGTCCTCTAACCGAAATTTTACGGTCAAAGCGATTGATCAAGAGGTCTACGAGCAGCCCACACCACCCAGATTCCTTCCCTCGAGGTTCTATTGTTAGAGAAGAACCTTTTCGAGGCTGGGGTTGACCCAACGAGAGAGTTGGATGAGTTCGGCTTGAACTTTTCTCCTTGTGCCTCTTACTCTATTTCTCTAGACTTGGAACTGACATCGCTTCTTTTGTATGCACGTATGAAGTTCTCGGTGGGTGACCTGCTCTCGATCACCAGGAAGAGACCTCCGTCGGAGTTGGTTGAAGAATCCTCCTCAAACAGGGCTCGCGATGAGCGCGCTGTGGTGACCGCTCCCGCCGCACCGACTGAGCGAGGAGAAGGGAGGCCGTGACCATCCCTAGACGAGGAGGAGGGGTGGTTGAGGTGAAGCCCAAGCTGGGCAGAGGGTGGCTGAGCCCATGCCAGAGCGACCGAGGCGGCGGGAGCCGGTCCCGGCCCCGGAGCCCGAGGTGGTCGTCCGGGCCAGGGCTACTGCCGTAGCAGTCGCCGTATTGTCCCCTCCTCCCCCGAAAGTCGTTGTCATTGAGGAGGGGGAGGAATAAGCGGGAACAGAGGTGGCACCAAGGGTGCCATCCGGGGAGGCACTAAACTCCCCACATGCACCTAAGGCTTCTTCTGCCGGCAGAGCGGGCGATGCGGCATTTGGGGCTAGCAGAAGATAGAGGGACTACCACCGAGTCCCATTCAAGCTGGGGCCCAATGTCTTTCTAGTCCAGGACCAGGGTATGGCAGAGCATATGATGGATTTTGCAATCCAGTCATGCGACCGATGGGAGAAGGCAGGCAAGCTACTGGGGGATGTGATTGGCAACATATTCCCCCTGCTCTTCTCGGTAAGCGACTCCATCTTCTTGATTTCTTCCTTCTTTCTTGTACTGATTACTGGGATTTATTTTGGTGTAGCTCGGTACTGAGCTCCTCTTAATCAGAGATTGCTGCAAGCACTGACTGAAGAAGGACCGCTAGCGGGAGACAGAGCTCGAGTCTGTGAAGACCAAGCTCAAGCAGAAGAGTGATGACTCCTAGGAGCTTAGCCAGAAAAATAAGGAGCTTCATAAGGAGCTCGCGAGTGCTGAGAGGCACTTGAAGGAGCTCCAAGAGATCTTGGACTGGAAGCAGAGCTAGTTAATGAGCAAGGCTAAGGAGCTCACAGCCACTGAGAAAAGGCTGACTGAGTTCAATGCCGAGGCTGTCCAGCAGAAAGGGCGCGTTCAGTTTCTCCAGGTCGAGCTGGAGATGGCCAGGGAGAGGCTGATCGCTGCAGAGAAGAGGGTCATTACTGCTGAGAAGGAGGCAACAATGGTGGCCAAGTCGGCAGAGGCTATGAAGAAGCAAGCCACCAAGGCAAAGAAGGAAACTGAGGAGGCCATGGCAAGGTACAGGGCCTCAAAGGAGTTCGCCACCAAGTTCCATGAGACAGCGTTAGACTTCTTCTACAAAGGCTTCATGTATCTCTACTCCAGGGTAGAGGGCTTCATCCCAGACCAGGGTCGACAGTACCTTAGCTACCCCAGAGCTTCTGACATGGGGCCAGCCCCAGATTCGGGCTCTACTGAGGAGCCAGCCGCAGCTTCCGATCCCTCTCCATTAGCGACAGTTACCGAAGCCGAAGCTATGTAGCCTAAGAACCCAGAAGCTGAAGTCCCACTTGAGCACCGTCACGGGGAGGTACCGCCTGCATAGGATAGAACCCTCTGTTGCCTTCCCTTTCTTTGTTTTTGATCTGGGCTACTCGGCATGTCGAGGCCCAGAAGTAGTTGTATCAAATAGTTGATTTCTAATGAAGTAAAAATTTTCAGTCACCTCGACTTGAATCTTCTTTTCCTTTCTCTCTTTTTCTTTTTTTTTCTTTCTCTTTTTTTTACATGTGATGAAGTTAGAGAGAAGTTACATAACTTACCAAGTTGTTTCCACTTTACTCCTGAATGCCTCATAAGTGGATGAATGTTTTTGAGTGTCGGAGAGCTGGGCTATGTGCTTTGGTGCCGAAGGGCTAGACTCAAAGCTTTAGTACTGGAGAGCTGGGCTCCATGCTCTGTTGCTTGAGGACTGGGCTCAAAGCTTCAGTATTGGAGAGCTGGGCTCCAAGCTTGAGTGCTAGAGAGCTGGGCTTCTAGGCTTGAGTGCTGGAGAGCGTGGGATCCGGTCTTGAGTGTCGGAGAGCACGGGAACCGGGCTTGAGTGCTAGAGAGTGTGGGATCCGGGCTTGAGTGCCGGAGAGCATGGGATCCGGGCTTGAGTGCCGGAGAGCGTGGGATCCGGGCTTGAGTGCCGGAGAGCATGGGATCCAGGCTTCGATGCCGGAGGACTGGTATTCGGGCTTTGGTGCTGGAGGGTTGGACTTCGGGCTTCGATGCCGGAGGGCTGGACTCCGGGCTTCGGTGCTGGAGGGCTGGACTCCAGGCTTCGATGCCTGAGGGCTGGACTCTGGGCTTCGGTGCCGGAGAGCTGGGCTCCAGGCCTTGGTGCCGGAGGGTTGGACTTCGGGCTTCGGTGCTGGAGAGCTGGGCTTCGGTCCATGGTGCCGGAGGGCTGGACTCCAGGCTTCTGTGCCGGAGAGCGGGGCTCCAGGCCTTGGTGCCGGAGGACTGGACTTTGGGCTTCGGTGCCAAAGAGCTGGGCTCTGAGCCTTGGTGCTGGAGGGCTGGACTCTGGGCTTCGGTGCCAGAGAGTTGGGCTCCGGGCCTTAGTGCCGATAGGCTGGACTCCGGGCTTCAATGTCGGAGAGCTGGGCTCCGGGCCTTGGTGCCGGAGGGCTAGACTCCGGGCTTCGGTGTAGGAGAGCTGGACTTCGGGCCTTGGTGCTGGAGGGCTGGACTCCGGGCTTCAGCATACCAGGCCTTGCGCCGGGCAGCGACATCCCTACAAGTCAAAAATGGTTTGCACAAAAGGGGATATTTATTATTATTAGGAAAAGGCCTTACATTACTGATAGTATATTCTTAGGTTGCAGGCATTCCATGTCCGTGGAAATCAGGCACCGTCCAGACTCGTGAGATAGTAAGTCCCATGCAAGATGCCTTCGACCACCTTGTAGGGGCCTTCTAGTGTGGGCACCAGACTCAGAAGAAGACTTCAGAGCTCCATCTGGATCTCTGATTGACCTTGCCCGAAGAATAAGGATTTTCTGGTTTGTAATAAGGGTTGACTTGATCAACTCAATTTTAGCTTGAGTCTGTATTCCCTGCAATTTATTTTTTTGTTGAGCCATGTTGACTCAGTAGTGGTCTAGGACTTCAACCTGGGTATCACATTTTCTCCCAAGGCCAAGCAAGTGGGCGCCACACTCCCAGCCACACTCCCAGCCACACGCCTGAGTCCAGGGGGTGCCACATCTCCATCCAGTATGCTCTGGTCCCCACACCACAAGATAGCAGGTCCCTTCTCTCATGCACCATTTGAGGAGAAAGCAATCTAGGATCCACAATTCAAGGGTGCGGCCCATAATTTTCCAAAAGAGCCAAGATATGAAAAGAAAGAAATTCTTCTTGGAGAGTACTTCAAGGGGGTGCCCATTCCATGCCAAAAATACCCAAAGCAAAGATGGGAAGAACCATGACTTAGGGAGAAAGAAAAGGTGGAGTCCAAAAGAGTTGAGCCATGAAAGGAATGAAATTCTCTCTTGAAGAACAAGGCTAGGAGGTGCCACTTACCTTCCTTTTAAGCCTCCAATCAATTTTTTTTAGGAACCTTTGGCCGGCCATATGTGTAGGGATTGATTCTACAATCCTAATTTGAAGATCCCCTCCTTTAGTCCCACATGGGTAGATGTAAAACCCTACTCTCTTGTAAAGTTCTATAAATTAAACCCTTCTTGTAAATTTGAAAGTAATCTGATGAATGAATCCAATTTATGTGTGAGCAAACTCTGTGTTTTCTCTCTTCCGCACTTGCATCCAGGTGTTGAGCTCCGTGAGGGAGAAAATCCGGGTTCCCCAGGAACCTTGAGGAGGTGTGAGATCTCCAAACCCCAAACCCTATGTTAGCCACTTCACTCCCAAACCCTAGCCACCCATCATCCTTTTCTTTCCACCAAGCCCTAGCCTATCCCACCTCTCACGGCCACTCTCTTCAAGTCAAGGCCTACCCCAGCATCCGGGTCCAGTCTGGATACTTCAGATCCAGAGAAATTCCCAGAGGAAGTCAGATCAGCCTCCAGGAGAATCCGGATTTCAGCAACTTCAGCTTTCAAGTTCTTCAATCTGGTAAGTCCTTCCTTGAGTATCTGATTCCATCACTTGTTCATCTTCTTTCCCAGATCTTGAGTCCAGGAGAAGCCGACTCAGCCACAAGACCAGTATTGGAGGATCCATTGCGAAGATATCCGAATCCGAGGATCTAACAATCTGCTCGAGAGAGTTCCTCCACCAAACTCTATGAAGATCACTGTCTGGTCGGTAACCCATCTCTTCTCTTTATTTCTGTCCTGTTGAAAGTTCAGAGTGAAACCCTAGGTCTGGGAGTTTCTCAACCCCCAGTGATCCATTACTTCTGAACTACTTTGATAACCCAGTTTTATTTAAATTGTGCTTTCAATTATTACCTAGTTTCTTTCAATTTAGTTTAACTTTCCTTTGAGTCAAAGCCGACTTCTGAAAATATAAAAAAAAAAAAAAAACAACAAAAAAAGAATTAGTTTTAATTTACTTCCGCATCGCATCATCATCCTCTTTTGTTCTGCATCACCTTCTCGATTCGGCGACAGCTTGCCGCACTCTCGAGGTTGAGATGCTTCAGCCCGGCACAGTACCAGGTTGCCCGGGCGGAAGACCTTCGGCTTCACTCGTGCATTGTAGTACCATGCTACACGCTATCGGTAAGCTACCATCCGAAGTCGGGCCTTGTCTCTGGTTTTCTTGAGGAGGTGCATCGGGTTCTTTGCTTCGTTGTACTATTGTATTTGCAGTGTGGGCATGCCAAGTTCGACTGGGACAATGACTTCTGTGCCAAAAGTGAGGTTGAAGGGCATTTCATCCGTTACCATCCTGGGCATTGTGTGGTAAGCCCAGAGAACGCTGGGAAGTTTTTCTACCCATCTGCCCTTGGCTTGGTCCAGCCTAGTCCTGATTCCCTAGAGAATGGTCCAGTTGGTTACCTCAGTTTCTCCATTGGTCTGGGGGTGAGCGACCAAGGTGAAGCGATGCTAGATGCCTAGCTCGGTACAAAATTCTTCAAACTCCCGGTTGTCGAAATATCGCCCGTTATCAGTGATGATGCTGTGAGGAAGCCCAAAGCGACAGATGATTGACTTCCAAAAGAACTGGCGAACCTTGGCTTTCGTGATCCATGCTAGTGGTTCCGCTTCTACCCACTTGGTAAAGTAGTCGATGGCCACTATCAAAAACTTGCGTTGCCCTGGTGCCGGGGGAAATGGACCTTGGATGTCCATTCCTTACTAGGTGAACGGCCATGGAGCAGAGAGCTGGGAGAGGGGCACCGCTGATTGACGCTGTATGTGCACGTGGTGCTGGCACCGATCGCACCTTTTCACGAAGTTTGTAGCATCCTCCCTCATAATCTCCCAATAATAACCTTGACGGAGGGCCTTGTATGCCAGCATCCTCCCCCCGATGTGGTTTCCACAAAGGCCTTCGTGGATCTCTTAGAGCACGAAGGTTGCCTCTGTAGGTCTCAGGCACTTCAAGAGTGGATAAGGTAGGATTGACGGTAGAGTGTCCTTCCATGAGGACAAGCCACGAGGCCTTCTTCTTGATGAGGCCCGCCTCTGCTCGGTCTTCTGGCAGAGTGCCATCGATGATGTATCTAATGTACCTATCCATCCAACTCGGCTCTGGGGTGACCTGGTACACCTCTACTGGAGCTTCGTTGCTTGGATTTTCGAAGTACTCGATGTGGGCGTGCCCTAGTGACGAGTTCGGCAAGGTCGTAAGTCTGGATAGTGTATCGGTGCGAGCATTCTCACCTCAGGGGATATGAGAGATTCTAAAGCACCAGAAACCTGTCGTGCTTGAGAGAACCTGCTCCAAGTACTTCATCATCTGGGGATCTCTGGCTTCATATTCTCCGGAGACTTGTCCGGCTACCAGTTGGGAGTCGATGAAGACATTTAGACTTCGTCACCCAGCTCGCGGGAGATCTTGAGGCCCATGAGGTGTGCCTCGTACTCTGCCTGGTTATTTATCATGGCGAACTTAAAATGGAGCGTGCATTCAGCTACAACTCTATTGTTGTTGGCGAGGATTGGGCCTGCACCGCTTCCACCCGCATTGAATGTGCTGTCAACATGGAGGATCCAGGGCTCCTCTTCAGCATCAAGCTCTTCTTGTTGCTCCAAGATCATCTGCTCTGGCTCTTCAGCAAGTCCCGTGCACTTGACCAGGAAGTTGGCCAGCACCTGGGCCTTCTAAGATGACCTCGGCCGGTACGCGATATCAAACTCACTGAGCTTTAATGCCCACTTGGCCAAGCATCTGGATGTGTCAGGATGACTGAGCATGGCCTTCAAGGGCTAGTCCATCAAGACCACGTTTGGTGTTCTTGGAAGTACGGCCTGAGATGTTGAGCAGACATGATAAGTGCATAAATGAGTTTTTCGGATTGGGTGTACCTAATTTTGGCATCCCGAAGCATATTGCTAGCATAGCACACCAGCTATTCGAACCCGTCCTGATCCATGCGGATGAGGACCAAACTGATGGCTCTGGGGTGACTGCCAGGTATAGGAGGAGTTCTTCTCCCATCTCCGGCATGGAGAGCAGTGGTGGTGATGCCAGAAAATCTTTAAGTTCCTCGAAGGCCATCTTGCACTCCTCCATCCAGGTGAAGTCACTCATCGTGCACAGCACCTTGAAGAAGGGAAGGCAGTGGTCCATCGACCTCAAGATGAATCGGCTCAATGTGGCAATCCGACCTGTTAGGCACTGGACCTGCTTCTTTGAAGTCAGATGCTCCATGTCGATGATCGCCTGGACCTTCTCCGGGTTTGCCTCGATCCCCCTTTGGGTCATCATGAAGTGGCAGGATCGCTGACATGGGACCCCAGTAGGACACCTTCCAAGCGAACACGTCAGCATTCACCTGGAGGAACTCCAGAAGGTGGGCCCGTTCATCATCTTGCAGCTATGCCCCAATCTTCACCATCTTCGTCGGGTCAGCTCTGAGGGGATACGATAGCAGGCCATCGAACAAGCCACCTCTGGGGTCCCATGCCCTTTGATCGAGGTCATTTGCACTGGGGTCACCCTCGACAGCCTTGGCCCCGGGGGATGGTTTGGAGGCAATGTTGAACAACCTGAGGTGCCCCCCTCATCTTCCTGACACCGTAGGGAGTTGGGAACTGCACCAATAGCCGCTCTGTGGAAATGACCGCATCGAGCAAGTTGAGCCCGGGTCGGCCAAGAATCATGTTGTAGGCCGAGGGGAGCCTAACAACCGTGAAGGTCATCATGACGATACTTTATGGCATCCCGACAATAATGGGAAGAGTAATCTCCCTTTCGACTCCCACAGAGTCACCCGTGAAACCAACAAGGGGTATGTTCATGGTTCTAAGCTGAGTAAAGGAAAGATTCATCTTGGAGAAAGCATCGTAAAAAAGCATATCCGTGAAGCTCCCCTATCAACCATGATGCATTTTACAGGATGTTTTGTGATCGTCATCTCGACGACCACAGCATCATTGTTTATATTTTTATTTTCATCCCCCCTTCCCTCACAAAGGAAAGTACATTCTCAAAATTTTCCCCACCCCGGGTCTTCTTGGAAGCGCGCTCGGCTCCCGAGCATATCATCTCCACCGGCTTCTCGGTAAGGCAATTATCGACGTAGGGACCAGAGGGAGTGCGATGAGTGCATGAGGTTCCGTTGGGGGTCTGCCCCCCACGAACCTTCCGAGGTAGCCCCTTTTTATGAGCTCTTCGATTTCTCTCTTGAGGTTGTGCACTCCTCGGTGTCGTGGCCGTAGTCATGATGGAAGTTGCAGTACTTCATCTTGTCGTGACCATTGGATGGCTTCAACAGAGGTGGGTGCCTCAGGGAGCGCTCGCCCTCGATCTCCATGAGGATCTTCATCCTCGAAGCAAGAAGAGGAGTGAAGCTCCCTTCAGGGATGGGATCTCTTCTAGGCTTTGGCCTTTGGCGGGAGTCTGGCATGGCTGGTCCGGGCTTCAATGTCTTGGAGGTCTCCTCGGGAGATGGCTTCTTCAGAGGCCTTCCATCCAGCTCCCTCCTCGTTCGATCCACCTCCTCAGTGTGGATGTACTTCTGGACTTAGAGGAGAAGCTCAGAATAAGTCTTGGGAGGCTTTTTGTCAAGAGAGTAGGTCAGGCGGGAAGTCTTGAGCCCTCTCTTTAGTGCCAGCATAGCAACTGGGTCATCAAGGCTATAGATCTCTAGCGTAGCAACCTTGAAACAGGCCACGTAGTCTCGTAAGAGCTCGCGATCCTGCTGCCTGATGGAGAAGAGGCTATCCACCTCTCATGGAACATTCCGGCTGGCATCGAAGTGAGCCACGAACTTTTGCTCCAACTGAGCGAAGCAGCTGATGCTCTTCGGCTCTAGGTAGGTGAACCATACCTGAGCTGCTTTCCGGAGAGTAGCAAGAAAGGCGATGCAGAGGAAAGCGTTGGTCGCCCTTGGACTCTCATGAGAGCTTTGTAGCTCTCAAGATGATCCAGGGGATTGGTGGTCCCATCGCAGGGATCCACCTATGGCATGTGGAACCAGCTTCTCTTGGACTTCTCGGAAGAAAAGAGGATGGGCGTGTAGCTCGTCGGCTCGCTAGCGGAGCCTTGCATGTTTGCAAACTAGCAGGCGAGCTCTGCCAGCTTGCACTCCTGCTCCTCCAGGTGCTTCTCTGCTATGCGCCTGATGGCCTCGTCGGTGAAACCCTCCACGAAGGACGAAGGAGATGGAGAAGGTGACATGGGATGGTGTCTATGATGGGGGGTCTTGCCTATTCGACCTCGGTAGGCTCTAGCCATTATCTGCTCGAGGGTCGGGGATCGGCTCTCCCGATCGGCAGATTCGGTCTGTTGTCTCTTCATCGGAGTTTGGTGACTACCCCGACAGTTGGTGATGGCCCGTGGTGGTGAAGGCCTTCATTGGAAGGAATGCGGCTGTCGTGGGGTGTTGCGGCATGGGTTGTGGGGGTCCCTGGCTGCTGGTGGGTGGCCAAGGATTGATGCTGGTGCTAGAGCCGGTACACTGCTGTAGTGAGGATCTGCATCTGTTGGACGAGTGTGGCCAGTTGGGCATCCATCGGGGGTCGTTGAGCCAGAGCGGGGAGCTCCCCTTCTAGACTATGCGGGTCCCCATGGGAAGCGGGATCTCCTGCATAGCTGGTGGAGACTTCTCTCGCCCGTGTCGTCACCATCCTCACGGTGAGCTGCTTGCAAGGGGTTTCGGTTGGATCAAAGTGCATCCTGACACCCCCTTACCTAGCGCGCCAATCTGTTGCCGCCAAGATCGTCGTGTCCCGTAGCTAAGGTCGAGGTCAGAACTCACCACCGTCTTACGAGATCCTGCTCGATCGCCCGAACCTATAAAACAGAGTTAGTGACCCAGGCCAGGGATTCCGGCAGGGGCACTCCGATGCTCAAGTCAGTAATGATCCAGGGGAACAGATCCTCCTAGTCGAGCCCCGTGAGTATGGACTCCATGCTAGGAGGAGAAGTTGTGAAGTGGAAGAGTGCGAGCGGGCCCGAGCATAGATTGCCGGAGTGGTAGTAGAGGAAAGCTCGAATTGGGTGGTTGTGTCCATCTAGACCCCTCCTGGGGGTTTCGCGGTAGCCTCGAGCATTACCTTCCTGTGCACTGCCTCCTTCTTGCTCGTTGGACCTCACTCATTTGAAACTTAGATTGAATATGGGTGTGTCTATGTGCATACCAAGTTTGAACATGGGAGACCCCTTTTTGCTGGGGCATTGCCCACCTCTTACCTTGGGGTTTTTTTATTGCTTATGGGCGCGTACGGTGATGTTTCATGCCGTGGATGGGTTGTCTTTCTATTCTAGTGACATGGAAGCTACCATTCATGCTGACATTCCTTCTGGTCGCTCTCTTTTGGGCAACTTTGCAGGATCTTGATCAACGGGCCGCCACCTCCTGGATATGGATCTATTGGTTGATTTCCAATTTTGGAGGGTGTAGACAGTTGGTGGAGAATGCAGAGCCTCGATCGGAGTATTCCTTCCATTCTGGTGCAAGTGGTCGCTTGGGTTACCATCATAGCCTAGCAGGCATCTTTTCATGTTCCTTAAGCATCGAGCCATCGTCCAGGGAGAGCGGCGACCCCCTTCAACAGCGGATCTCTTTATCTGAGGTGGAGCCTATCTAGAGAGGTGGAGCTCGACTTTGACCTCAACGTCTCAACTCGAAGGGAGCGTGGCCAGGTGAAAGGAGGGTGAAGCTCGACTTTGACCTCGGTATCTTGACCTAGAGGGAGCACGGTCAGGCGAAGGAGGGTGGAGCTCGACTTCAGCCTCGGCATCTCGACCCGGAGGGAGTGCAGCCAAGCAAAGGAGGGCGGAGCTCGACTTCGACCTCGGCATCTCGACCTGAAGGGAGTGCGGCCGGGTGAAGGAGGGCAGAGCTCGGCTTCAACCTCGGCATCTCGACCCGAAGGGAGCACAGCCAGGCGAAGGACAGGCGGAGCTAGACTTCGACCTCGACGTCTCGACCAGAAGGGAGCGCGGCTGGGTGAAGGAGTCCGGGCTGTGACGTTCCACGTGGCAGCTTCATCCAACGTGGCGTCCGACTGGGGTCCCATGTTAGCGATCCCACCACATCACTTCCTACAAAAACTTCTTGAATAATTGAAAGAGTTAGTCATAAATACATGCTCCAATATTTTGTAATCATCAAAATTATTCCTAGGGTCAATACTTGTTGACCTACTTATTACCTTCATACACAATCCACCGTATCCAGAAACATCCCGTACATGACTTAATTGCCATGAGTTAGTTGCACCAAAACAAGGGTTCTTGTGCACAAGATACTGTGTTAGTCTCAGGTCTAAGGATCACATGCATACTCCTACTAAGAGAACATTCTTTTGACAAGTAAGACTTCCATTTGATGTTCTCTTGTTGGATCAATTCAGTGGACTCATAACCTAATGAGCACCCACATCCTTGTATTAGCGTCTCTACACAAGTGGTTGTGAGACCAACCACCCACTTCATCGAGCATACATAGGACGTGCTAGTCTTTCCAGATTCATCTATTCCTGAATCAATTATCCAACTAGGAACATTTTAGATTAGGGTTTATAGGAACTTAGGTCTCATCATTATGATCTCCATCATAATCCTAATTCCATTGTCCTAACCTATGAGATTCATCATAATCTTGATAAGATATAGCAGTATGATGAATCAAAAGATGCCTTTTATTGATAAATAATATCATACATGAGTTGGAAGATTATAAAAATGCCCTTACAATGATTGGCTTTTAGGGCATTATTCTTTCAGAGTCCTTCTGCCAGTTAGTCACAAATGCCAGATAAAGTCCAAAGGTCTCTTCCTTATCTCCATGCCCTTTTGGAAGGGGCTTTGACTAGTTAAAAGATGAAAAATGCCGTGGAAAGAGTTGGTGCAATATGAAGAGTTGCGTCTCTTCATTTTGGTGCTAATCTGAAACCAAGAGTCCTTTTGTTTGAAGGCTCCTATATTTCTTCGATGCTTCATTTCTAATTTCACACCTTTTATCCTTCCCCTAACTAGTCAATGCCATGTTGTAGGTAGAGAGAATTGCTGGAAAATGAAGACACAATGATTTGTCTCTTGGTGCATGAAAAGTATTGTCATGATGTGTCCTCTCATCCTAATAAGACTCCTTTTGCTTGAAAGTTCTTATAAATGGCTGAAGGAGAGACATATCAAGTTTCCCATCTCTCTCTATAAATTGGCTTCGATAATCTGATGCCAACATTTGAGAGTTCCCTATCAAAAAATATAACCTGCTATTTTCTCTCCCTCCTTAAGACATGGTTTGTCTTTCAAAACAAGGCTAGTCTAATTAAGACGAGCCTGGAAAGAAAATTAGAAGGGGTATCTGGAATCTGAGAGAGGATTCAGAGTATTCTTTGAGTACCCTATAGGAGGGTAGGGGTTCTAGCAAAGGGAGAAAGTATGAAAGGCTACCGGAAGAGTTCCAATCAAACAAGCAACCTTCGTAGGAGTGCTTTCTTGGTCTGATTTCTTTGTGGATCATCTCTAGAGGACAAGCACTTGTGTGCCTTGTAAAAATTAAGGAATATAGTATTTCAGGTATTTCTCTATAATCCTAAAGTTTTGTTTTATTAGTTGTCAAAATCAAGTGGTCCTAGGGTTTTGGGTTCCGGCCAGTCAAGGTTTCGAATATGAAAAATTTTGAAACCTAGTCTTCCACTGTGCCCGACCTCGATAACCCAACATTACCATATTCAATGCCAAAAAAGGGAAGAAGTAAAACAAAAGGAAGGTGCATTGTGCTTAGTTGAGCTACCAAGAAAAATAAGTTAGACCAAAGTTAGGTAGAGTGCTTCTTCTGTAAGAAGCATGGACACTTGAAGAAGAATTGTCCTCTTTATATTGCCTCTCTAAACTCGAACAAGCCAACGAAGAATATGAACAAGCAAGCAGTTGCTGGACAAGGTACTTATATGATAACCCCTGTAATTTTTTCATTTGTGATACTACTACTTGGGTTTTAGAAACTGGAAGCCCTATTAATGTTTGTAATACATTGTAGGGACTTTAGATCAGTAGAAGATTCAAAGAGGGAAAGAGATTCCTAAATATTAGAGATGGAAGATCAATTTTGATTCTAGCTTTAGGAATAGTCAAGCTTGTTTTTGATACTAGTATCATTAATTTAGATGATTATCACTATTATCTTAGTTTTATAATGTATATAATCTCCGTAGGCCTTTTGGCCAAAAATGGTTATCATTTATTAATAAAAGATAATTATTGTAATATCATTATAAATGGTGTTACTGTAATATGGAATAACTAAAAAATGATATTTATGTACTATCACAACCTATTAATGTAGTGCACACACTATGCAAACACCCTAGGATAGATAACGTAAGTGATACTTATCTTGGCACTGTAGGCTAGGTCATATTAATATGAATAGGAAAATAGGTTAAGACAAGAAGGTCTTCTTGAGGTTAATGATTATGAATCATTACCAACATGTGAATCTTGCCTTCTTGGGGAGATGACAAGTCACCTTTTATTGAAAAAGGTGAAAGAACCACAGAGGTTTCGAGTCTAGTACATACTGATGTATCAGATAAATGAACATTAGTGCCAGGGATGGGTACTTATATTTCATTTCATTTATAGATACCTTTTAAGGTTTGGTTATGACTATCTTATGAGACATAAATCTAAATCATTTGAAATGTTTAGATGATACTTTATGAGATAGAGAAATAAATCAGAAAGTATATTAAAACCCTTTGATCAGATTGTATAAAAGATATCTTACCAGTGAGTTTTTGACTTATCTATAGGAGAATGGGATTCTCTCTTAATTGATATTTCTAGGGACATCTTAATTAAATGGAGTGTCTAAAAGAAGGAATCAAACTTTGCTAGACATGATTATGTCCATGATGGGCTTTGCTAGTCTACTGATCTCCTTTTGGGGATATGCTCTTGAATGACCCTATTATTTGTTAAATAAAGTTCTAAACAAGTCTATTGACAAAATACTATATGAGATATGGAAGGACATAAACTGGTGCTCTCATTGCTAAGAGTCTAGGGTACTTGGCTTATGTCAAATTTTTAAAAACAGACAATCTCGGACCAAGGTCTAACAAGTATATTTTTATAGGATACCCGAAAGAGACTAAAGGTTATTTCTTCCACCTTACTAATGAACAAAAGGTGCTCATCAATAATAGGATAGTCTTTTTGAAAAAGGAGTTCCTTGGAGAAGGAACTAATTCCTCTAAGGTTGAAGTTGAAGAAGTTCGACAAGTAAAAGAATCGATATCAATGACTGAATCCTCAAAACTGGATTTGCTTGAATCAAACCCAAAGTCCATGGTAGAAGCACAATTAAGGAGATCTAGTAGAGTACTGCATCGGCCAGATAGATACTATTGTTTCCTGATCTAGGATGGAGATCCTATTGAACTTGATAAAAATAATGAGGATTCGATCACCTATATGGATACGATGCAGAGAGATGACTGATAAATGGCTAAAAGCCATGAATTCTAAAATGGAGTCCATGAAAGTCAACGATATATAGACACCCATTGATCTACCTAAAGGGGTAAAACCTATAGGGTATATAAATGGATTTTCTAAAGAAAAAGGGGCATATAGGGAAGGTGGAGACCTATAAAGCTCATCTGGTTGCAAAGGAATATCGTCAATATTATGGTATTGACTATGACCAGATGTTTTTACCTATGGTAATGCTCAAGTCCATTCAGATTATGCTTACAACAGCAATACTTTGATTTGAGATCTAGCAAATGGATGTGAAAATAGCTTTTCTAAATGGAGAGTTGGAAGAAGAGGTGTATATTATATAGCCTGAAAGGTTCACATTCACAGATGAAACAAAGGCATGCAAGCTTCAAAGATCCATTTATGGATCGAAGTAAGCATCTCAAAGTTAGAACAAGCATTTTGATAAAGTGATCAGAATGTATGGCTTCGTTAGAAATGAAGAAGAGCCCTGTATATAAAAATGGACTAATGGTTCAGTTATAATATTTCTTATTTTGTATGTGGATGACATTCTCTTAATCATAAATGATGTTCCGACATTGCATGGAATAAAAGTATGGCTATCTTTTCAATATGCTCCATGAAGGACTTGAAAGAAATATTCTACATCCTTAGGATGAAGATCTATAGGGATAGATCTAAAAGGTTACTAGGGTTATCCTAGTCAACGTACATTGAGACCGTGTTGAAGCAGTTTAGCATGGTAAATTCCAAGAAAGGCTATCTTCCAATAGGCCATGAAATTAATCTCTCTAAGAAGGATTGTTTAACAAGTCCTCAAGAGAGATAGAGAGCATATGAGTAGGATTCCTTATGCCTTAGTAGAGGGATCTATTATGTACGCTATGATATATACAAAACCAGTTATGGCATACTCACTGGAAATAATAAGTAGAGACCAATTTGATCCAGGTGAGAACCATTGAAAGGTTGTAAAAACCATCCTTAAGTACTTAAGAAATAGTTAAGGACTAGTGGCTCATTTATGGAGATTTTGACTTGAAACTAGTTAGTTACACTGACTCAAGTTTTCAGTCATCTAGGGATGACAACAAGAGTATATTGAATTATGCTTTTATTCTGAATGGAGGAGCTATCTGCTTAAAAAGTTCTAAGCAATAGAATATGGTCGATTCTATATGTAAAGCAGAGCATATTGTGGCATCCAGTGCTATAAATGAAGCTGTTTGGCTATAGAAGTTCATCACCGAGCTTGGAGTGGCACCTTCCATTGATGGCCCAGTTTTTTTATATTATGATAGCACTTGGGCCATAGCTCAAGCAAAGGAACCAAAGGTTCATCAATGAACCAAGTAAATGTCGCTTCTGCTTTCTCTAGGAAATGGTAGATCAAGGTGACATTGACCTTCAGAAGATCGATGGAAAGGAGAAATTGGCTGACTAATTTACTAAAACCCTTGGAATCAAAGACTTCGATGACCACAAGTGAAAGATGGGTATTTGATACTACTCCTATTGGCTCTAGTCTAAGTAGGAGTTGTTAGAAAATGTGTCATACAACTAATCATCTAGGTTGTAGATAGTTGAGCTCTTTATAATTTGTACATAAATTATTAATGAAGTAAAAGTTATTTTTGATAATTCATCTTTTTCTGCATCTTCCTTTGGATACTTTTGAGATGAAATTCTTAGAACTACTTTAATTTAATAAAGGATGATTTATCAAGTTGTTTTTTAATATGTTCAAAACCAAATGATGCATTGTTACCTAGGACGACAATGCTTATTGAGCATAGATTGTTGTACGCCTTATGGATTGGTTGTCCTCATAACCAAGGAATGTGGAGACACTAGTTTGACATGCAGGTAAGTATAGGTGTACATTGCACTGCATATGACCAACTTTGTTGAGTACTCTGATATCAAGAGTATCTTATAGAAGGATATGGATATAAGTATCCCTTTGACCTGAGATTATCATGGTAACTTGCTAGCAACTCATTATTCTTAGGTGCCATACTACATAAATTTCTAATTCAGTGATGAAAGGTTACTAGGTATAGTAAAGTACTTGTAAGTCAGTGATAAGTCAACATGGGATTGACCACTCCAAGCTATTGAAGAAAATGCTCTATCATGTTTCAATTTAGTAAGACCTTGGTCAAGGCAATCCTTGTGAGGAGTCATAGGATTTAGCAAGTTGAGACATATTTTGAGGCATTATTCAGAGTTGGCAGTTAACTCTGAAATCATTTTAGGCATTAGGATCAAAGGGATGAATTATATGAAAACTATATGCCTGGGTTTTTGAATGTTGCTTCACAAACATTCAACTTATCTGGACATTGGGCATCATTACTAGATGGTTGCATCGATTAGTTCAGGAATTGGTTCTTGAGCTACCGACTTAGTATTCAAACATTTGGGATCAGATACAATAGAATTTTTTGACTGATCATGATGGTTGATTAATGATTAAGAATCATTTATGACAAAATTATAAATATGATAAATAATTAAATTGCATAAATATTATAAATTAATAATTAATTAATTATTAATTAATTATAGAAGGATTAATTAATAAATGGACTACTAATTGACTTAATTTGATTGAGTATTGAAAAAATTGTGCCTTAAAAGCCAATCTTTGTACAGGCATTTCTATAATCTTTCAACTTATGTATGATATTATTTATTAATAAAAGGTAATTATTGATTCATCATACTGCTGCATCTTATCAAGATTATTATGAACCCCATAGGTTAGGGCAATGGAATTAGGATTAAGATGGAGTTATAATGATGAGACCTAAGTTTTTATAAATCCTAATCTAAAAATATTCCTAGTCATTGGATCTTCGATTCGGGGATCGATATTTTTGGAAAGACTAGCGCATCCTATATATGCTCGATGGAGAGGGTGCTTCGTCTCATAGCCACTTATATAGAAATACTAATACAAGGATATGGGTGTTATTAGGATATAAGTTTACTCAACTGATTTGCCTTGAGAACATCTTATGGGGTCTTACTACTTGTCAAAAAAATGATTCTCATAGTGGGAGTTGTTCAAGTGATCCTTAGACATGAAATCATCATGGTTTCTTATACATAAAAAGCCATGTTTTGGTTTATACTTATTCATCACAAAGAGTCATGTGCAGGGTATTCTTGGATATGGTGGATTATGAATGAAGGATATGAGTGGATCAACAAGGAATCAATCACTCGTAGTAAGAGGAGGACTTATCCCATGTAGTCTCTTTGATTGATGATTCAGGAAGTCTTTAATCAAAGTAGGATGATATTAGATAGGATTTCTAATCTTTTATCAATCTTGTTTTTATTATTGAATTAAGATTCAAAAGGATTAAGTACTAGGGTTTGACAATTTTCCATACCCATCACTTATTCAGGATAAAAAGAGATAGAAGGATTGAATTGTATGGTAACTTTCAATTGAAGGATATTTTTGTAATTTCAATCAAATTTTTCATCTTTCAAGTTGGCATGGCACTTTGCTAGATGTCAATCATGTCTTGTAGATTTTTATGAATCAAATTGGATTGATTTATGAGTAAATTTGGAAATTAGTTTGAATTGGCTAACTTGGGTCAACTCGATTTGACCTAATTAGGTCAATCAGTTTTGATTGGATCAAAATAGCTTATACCTAGACCTACTTCTAGCTAGATATAGAGCCCAAAGGGTCACACACGCTAGGGAATTGGCCAAGGAAGTCAATTGGATTTTTATTAGGGACATAGGATCCTAATTGACTAGCTAATTAACATGCTAGCATATGTTGGCTAGCCCAACTCCTAACCCAATTAGATTGGGTCAATTAGCTTGCTATTTGGGCTATCCAATTTAAGTGGAACTTAGATTGGGTTGAGTCCTAACTGGGGCAGCAATTATCTGATTTTATCTAGATTTTATTGGGCTTTATCTTTGAATTATGGAAGAGTCCAAGTTAAGTTGGACTTTTGGCACCTTTTTCTAGATAAAGTTTAGGATATTCTCCCTCATCTCCACACCCATCTAATTTTGATTTGATCGATCAATAGGAAGGGAATTGGCATGAATTATGGCATGCACAATGAAGGGATGCGTCCCTTCATATTTGGCATAGATTTAAAAATCTAAAAGTCCTTTTACTTGAAGGCTTCTGGTTCTCCGATACATCCATTCAATTCCCATGCCCCTTAGCTTTATTTTGACCAATTATTTGACATGTGGCAAGTGTAAGAAATGCTTGAAAAATCAAAGAGACACATATATGTCTCTTGGTGCATGATATGGCATATTAGGATAAGTCTTTTTATCCAAGAGACTCCTTCCTATCTGATCATTGGATAATTAGATCAAGGGTCGAGGAAAAGGCTTATCAGGTGCCCCCTCACTCTTTATAAATAGGATTCAATAATCTATTGCCAATGTATCCAAAAACATCTGAAAGAAGTCCTTTCTATTTTCTCTTCCTTGCCTTAGGACAAAGGTCTCTTTTAAGACAAGGCTTGTCCTTTTAAGACAAGACTTGTCATTTTATGACAAAACCCTAGGAAGAGATATAGGAAGGATAATCAAATTTAGAGATGTTTCTGAGTGCCCTACAGGAGGGTAGGGATTCTAGCAAAGTAAAAGGAAGAAAGGTTGTCGAGAAGAGTCCTAGTCAAATAAGCAAGCTTGGTAAGAGTGCTTCCTTTGTTCGGTTCCTGTGTGGATCATCTCTAGAGACTATACAATTATGTGCCTTGTGAAAATTGAGTATAGCACTCCAGATATTCTTCTATAATGCTAAATTATGATTTATTAGTTATCATAGTCAAGTGATTCTTTGGACTAGGATTTTGATCGATTAGGATTTCAATAATGAAAATTTGAAAACTCAGTCTTCTGCTGCATTAGCTCGAAATCCAAGAGTGGTATCAAAGCAATCTTGATGCATGTAATTAGTAGTCATTTTAGTGGTAATTGCTTGCTTTGCTATGACTCTTGCATGATTAGTTCATATTTTATATGTGATATGTTATGTTCCTAGTAACTATTTCAGATTGGATTAATCACAATGGCCGTCCGGTCATAGGAGGTAAGTAGAGTTTAGAGGCCCTCTCTTTCCATTCACTAGGGGTCTCCTATGATGTGTTGGGGTGCGCTGTGGCCTTATCCCATGAACAAGTGAGGTGAATGGATTATTATTTTAATCATGCTATGGTTATGCATATTAGGGATAATATGCTTATTTGCTAGAATATGTATCATATTGGCATGGTTAATTATGATGTGTTTGAGACCACCAAAGTCCTCCTAAGAGTTTTATTTAGTCGTAGTGTTATATAAAATCTTGATGCAAATCCTTTTTAGGGTTTGATTGATGAATTGGTGTTGAAGGAAAGTGTTTCTGGGAAGGTAAAGATAATGTGGTTTTTAATTGGTTCTATTACTTACCTAGCCAAAATTATTTGGTGTCTAAGGCAAGAACGGGGGGACTCCCACATCTCTTCCACTTACCTAGCCAATTTGATTAATTTAGATCTTAGAATTGGAAATGCAATTGATTTTAACACACTACAATTTGCCTTCATGCTAAGCCAAATTTGTATCAAAACTGTAGTAGGTTTGTTGAGTAAACTCAAGGCTTACTAATTAGGGTTTCATATAAAATTTGATATGGTGCATTTTTTGTATTATGCTTGATAATGTTACTTTATTAAGCAAACTCAAGGGTGACATTATTCAATCATGACTATATAAAATGAAAGGTCAGACTAAACAAAGATATTATGGTTTGTTGTACAAATACAAGTCTATAAGTCTCTTAGAGGCAAGTGTTATATTGAAAATTGCAAGGGATGCAATTGGAAAAAAATTTCCTAACCTTAAACTTATAAATATTTGTTATGGAAACCCAGGCATTTATAAGGAATTGGGATCTCAACCCCACTAAAGAAACTAGATAGTTAAGGATTATGGTATTCGAAGAAAATAGTGGGAGACACAATTAGATTAAAAATTCATTGTCTAATTATAAATATCATCATGAGTTGTCTACTTATAGTTGTTCTTTATTTAATGTAGATTTTATATTATGGATTTTACTCTTTTATTGTAGGCATCTTGGATGCCAACAAGTTGACCAGTCTAAATTATATTGACAGGTTGAAGAACTTGAGGATTGTATTAGCTCAGGAAAAGCTTGCCTATATCCTCGATTCTCTAGACCTAGATCTAGTAGGCAAGGATGCTACCGAGGAGGAAAAGGCTATATATAAAATGTAGCTGAATGATAGCTTGACTATCAAGTGCATCATGTTGGCCTCTATGAGCAACAAGTTTAGAGATAACATGAGAAAATGGAATCTCAGTCCATATTGCTCAATCTTAAAGAGCTTTATAGAGAGCATAGTTAGACTGCTTGATATGAAACTTCGAAGCAGTTGTTCTGAGCATGCATGAGTGAGGGCTCTTCCATTTAGGCACATGTCCTCAAAATGATTTACTTGTTCACTCGATTAGGTCAACTAGGGTTTGTGATGGATAGAGAGCTTAATGAAGACTTAATCCTGTAGTTACTCCCACATTTCTTCTCATAGTTTGTCATGAATTACTACATAAACAAACTAAATATGTCATTACCTAAGCTACTGAATATGTGCAAGATAGCAGAGAGCCACTTCAAAGGTAATAAGGTTCAACTTCTTTTGGTTGATGGAAAGAAGAAGCAAGCAATGAAGAAGGGTTCAAAGAAGAAGAGGAACCCTAAGAGTAGCTTCCAGAAGAGGAAGAAGGAGAAGAAGCCCTCTATTGACGGGACCTACTATTACTGTGGGAAGCAAGGGCAAAGGAAGAAGAATTGCAAGTTGTATCTTGCAAGTCTGAAGCATGTGCTGGTGGAGCATCTAAAGGTTTGTACATAATACAAACAAACCTGTCATCGAGTTCTTCAGTTTCTAATACATGGGTATTGGAACTGCATGTGGGTCTTATATCTGCAAGTCATTACAAGGGTTATAGAGACCTAGAAACTTGAAAAAGGGTGACTTCGAGCTGTTTGACATGAGTGGTGAACCCATTCAAGCTGAAGCTGTTGGCATCTATATGTTATTATTGCCATCCAACAATATTCTTGAATTAAAAGATTGTTATTATGTATCCAACATTATAAAAAATATTATTTATGTACCTTTGTTATTGAAAGAAGATTATGAAATAAATTTAATGAGTCATGGGTGCTTGATTTTCTTTCCAAAAAAGTTTCTTAGTTGTGGTACATTTTCTAATGATCTTTTGATTTTGTCACTCAATGATTAGATTATGCTTGTTAAGAATAAGAAAAGAAAGAGAAATGATGTTGAATGTCATTTATCTCTGGCATTTCCATTTAGGTCATATCAATGAATCTAAGATAAATAAGTTGTACAAAGATAATTTCTTTGAACCTTTTGATTATGAGTCATTAGGAACTTGTGAATCCTATCTCATGGGTAAGATGACCAAGTGTCCATTCATTGGACATGGAAAAAGGGTAAGTAAGTTATTAGGTCTAGTACACACAGATGTATATGGTCTTATGACAACCCAAACTAGAGAAGGATACTCTTATTTCATCAGTTTTACTAATGATTTATCAAGGTTCGAATATGTGTATCTTATGAAACACAAGTCTAAAGCTTTTGATAAATTCAAAGAGTATCAAAGTACAGTTGAGAAACAAACTAGGCATAGTATTAAAATCCTTCAATTTGATCAAGAAGGAGAATACTTGTTTAGTGAATTTCTCGATCATCTTAAAGACAAAGGTATTCTCTCTGAATGGACCCCTACATACACACCACGATTAAATGGTGTAGAAGAAAGGAGGAATTATACCTTGTTGGACATGGTACGGTCCATGATGTGCTTCATGGATCTTCCAGTATCCTTCTAGAGTTATGCCCTAGAGACTGCTACCTATATACTGAACAGGGTACCATCAAAGGTAGTTAAAAGCACTCCATATCAAATATGGAAAGGGAAAAGGCCAAGTCTTATATATTTTAAGATTTGGGGTTGCCCTACTTATGTCAAGAATAATTTTGGATATAAGCTAAGTGCTAGGGTTGATAAGTGCAGGTTTGTAGGATATCCTAAAAAAGGTATGGGATACCTTTTCTATCACTCTACTGAGCAAAAGGTCTTTGTCAATAGGCATGCCACATTCTTAGGAAAGGAATTTATCCAAGAAGGGGTAGTGGGAGGTTATTTAAACTTAAAGAAGTTCAACTTACACTTGAAGTAATTTCTTAATCAGATGTTCCTAAGGTTCAGGGACAACCACAACACACACCTCCTTTCCATAGGTTAGAGAGAGTGCAAAGTGCACCTCTCAGTTATGGGTTTGTCAGTAGGAATGACAATAAAGCCAGTATCATATAGGATGAAATCTTATGACCTATATGGAAGCGTTCACGAGTAGAAACTCTAACAAATGGCTAGAAGACATGAAATCCGAGATGGACTCCATGTACTCTAATAAAGTTTGGACATTTGTTGATCCACCTGAGAGAGTAAACCCAATCGGGTGTAAATGGGTCTTCAAGAAGAATATAGGAGTAGATGGTCAAGTAGAAACCTACAAGGCCAGGCTGGTGGTAATAGGTTTTAGAAAAATACTGGTATTGACTATGATGAAACCTTTTCACTAAAGCAATGCCGAAGTCCATTCAGATATTGCTTACCATAGCTGCATACTATGACTATGAGATATGGTAAATGGATGTAAAGACTACTTTTTTTATTGGATATCTTGAGGAAGAAGTCTATATGTCACAATAAGAGAGATTTGTCTTAAGTGAAAGACCAAACCAAGTATGTAGGCTTAAGAAATCCATTTATGGATTGAAGCAAGCATTGAGGAGTTGGAACAACTACTTTGATGAGATGATCAAAGAGTTTGGTTTCATCAAGAATGTGGATGAACCATATGTGTATAAGAAGATATGTGGGAGTGCCCTTGTTTTCTTGGTTTTGTATGTTGATGATATACTCATCATTAGGAATGATATACCAATATTGCAATTAGTCGAGTCTTGGCTATCAAAGCATTTTTCATAAAGGATTTGGAAGAGGCAATCTATATACTGGATATAAAGATCTATAAAGATAGATCTAAGAGGATGCTTGGCTTATCCATATCTAGATACATTTACTTAGTATTGAAGAGATTCAATATGGAGGGAAGTAAGAGAGGTTACTTGCCCATGAGTCAAGGCATGCATCTCCCCAAAAAGATGTCTCCTAAGGCACCAGAAGAGAGAGAGAGGATGAGTATGATTCAATATGCTTTGGTGTAGGATCAATTATATATGCCATGTTATGTACCAGGCCTGATGTTACTTATGCCTTGGGCAAAAGAAGCAGGTTCTCGACTCATCCAGGGGAGGATCATTGGAAAGCTATGAAAAACATTCTTAAGTACCAAAGAAAGACTAAAGATATTTTTCTAATATATGGTAGATTAGAGTTGAAACTAAAAGGGTATACAGATTCTAGTTTTTAATCAAATATAGATGATGAAAGAATGGTGCCCTAAAAGCCAATCATTGTAAGGGCATTTCTATGATCTTCCAACTTATGTATGATATTATTAAAAGGCATCTTTTGATTCATCATACTACTGCATCTTATAAAGACTATGATAAACCTCATAGGTTAGGGCAATGGAATTAGGATTATGATGGAGATCATAATGGTGAGACTACAGAACTACCCTAGTCCAGATCTGATTGGCACCTCCACCGGATAGCCTCCCTTCCACCGTCGACCGCTGCTCCCATCCATGTCGACAACACAGACTAGAACCCTGTCCCCCGTGACTCCTTCCTCATCACCTCATAGGATGAGTCCATCAAGCTCTGGACCGTCGACCACCCCTCCAGCGTCTGCGACCTCCGATCCTCCCCTATTCTGGTTTCATGAAGAAAAGGGGAGGGATTACAAGAACGTGAATGTGATCCCCCCCGTTGCTACCGACTTCAGGGATCTGCACATTTCTTAAAGCAAGAAAACTCGATGCTCCCATGCTCTTTCATGGAGTTGGCCATTCAGTTAAGCCTGCTAATAGCCTGATTTTGAAAATTCTCTCAGCCTCTCCTTCAACATATTCGGCAAATCCAAAGACAAGCTATCAAGCCCTCCCTCACTTACAGGCTCTGCTATTTCATTGGTTTCTATAGTGCAGGTTAATCTCTGGATCTCTGGACCTCTTTAGCAACAGATTTTAAGATCTGATGTGCAGAAGGCTGGGAGATCAATGAAATATGAAAAGTCTGGAAATGAGCAGTTTGTGACTGAAATCAGTAAATGAGTCTTTCATGAAAGGGGCCATCTTAAGGTTGTGAATGTCAAACCTCACAAAGTTGGAGAAACATCGAAGCCTCTTTTGATTGGATGCGGTTCACTAGAGTTCTTGTTGATCCAAACTCGATGGAGTCAAGTTTTCCCCACCTCAGGGGAATGATGGGGATCTCAGAGCAGCACTGATCTTGAAGCAGCACTGATCTCAAAGCAGCACTAATCTCGAAGCAGCACCGATCCCGGAGTAGCATAGATTTCAATAAATTAGTTTGGGATTTATCTTTTATTTAAAATTTGAATTAGGATTTGGTTGGTTAGGATTGAGATATGGATAGGCTTATCATATCCTATCTTGTATTTGAATTTGAATCATCTATATCTTTTTATCTTGTATTCAAATTCAAATGAGAGTTGGACAGGTCTATAAATACCACCCTCAGTCCTTTGTAAAAAAAATAGTTTGGTTAATCAAGTGAGTTTTTAGAAAAGAGTTTTTCTTTTTGTTCACCCCATATGGGGAGGGTGAGAGGCACGTCTGTCCTTCACCTTCAGGCATCGAGGGGTGAGAGACCCTAGTCCTTCATTTTCGAGCGTGGAGGGGTGAGAGATCCTAGTCCTTCGCTTTCGAGCATCGAGGGGTGTGAGACCTTAGTTATGCCCTTTCCCCGTCGAATCCCCTCTATGGTTTTAGGGATTTTTCTTTATGGCCCCAGGTAACGATTTGGGTGGGATGCCCTAGGCTTCGCATGTAGTGAGATGGATGGGATGCCCTAGGCTACATGTAGTGGGATGGGTGAGATGTCCTAGAGGTGAGATGTCTCTCTGTGAATATAAGTTCCAAGTTCTAGAGTCCAATTTTTCTACCCTCCATCTCTATTTTTCCTTCGCACCACCATAAAAAAATAAAAAAAATTGGAAAATAGGATACCCTAATCTTCGTTGACTTCTCAGCTCACCGACGATCCTATCCTAATCCCGTCCCCCATCAAATTGGTATCAGAGCCATAGGTCAGGTTAGGGTACCTTTCTTTCTCAATCCCAGATTTCCCCTACCAGTTTCATCGTTCTCCATCTTTCCTATTCTTGCTCCACCATCCACAGACACCATCTTCCTCTACGGCCGAAGTTCCTCAAATCATCGCCTCCACCAGATCTTCCAAACACTGACGAATCCAGTAGTCCCTACTGCCATGATGCCCGACATCGAAAAGGCCAAAGACTCCCGCTTCAAATCAACTGCGATTGTGACTCCATCTCAGGTCTATGATCGAGCCTTCCATGATCCCCAATGCTATTATTTTCTCTACTTCCATAGAAAAGAGGTGGGCATAAATGAAGCACAAGAAATTTAAGAGAAGAGAGAATGAGCGAGCGAGCAAAGAAACTAAAATTTGCCATCAAGGAGGGATTCCATGACACCGTAAAGAGGAACTCAACATCTATGAATTAATGAGCAGCAGCAGAGAAAAGAATTTCCACCACCGTTCTGACACGGTGATGCTAATGGAGAGGAGAAGTCCACCCCAATTCCTATCTCCTCCTTCAGGCCATCGTCCCCCCAAACCATTTTCCATTGACATCCGATGATCGCCCATCTCTCGCTGTAGCCTGGCACCACCCATGTCAGACTCTGCCTCGACCACTGCACTCCCCATCTCCACCTTCTTTCTCATTGTCCAAGCCCACCACATCTCCCACCTTTTGGTTCTATCTCTTGTCACCGATGCTTGTAAACTCTAGCCCCACACTCATCTTCTTTGCCATGTTGGTTCTGGAACGACCGAGTCACCAGCAGAATCTCCCAAAGAGATGCCTGCATCATCTACCTCACCCCCTTCACTCCTTACGATGTCTATGGCATCTTCAAAGCCTCCACGGTAATGATTCCTCCATCCTCTACTCTCCTTGCACCACAGAACCACCATTCTACCCACCCACCAAAGTCATTCCTTGCAAATCGATGCCCCGACACCGCCGGAGCCCCCTGTGCAGCAGAACCATCCCGCCTCATATCATCGCTGCCTGAGTCCTCCGGTGACCCTCCTCCCCAGAATCAAGCCACAGCCGCCTCCTTCCTCCTGCCCAATCTGGTTCCCTTTGCTGTCGCCGCCATCACAGGTGTCCCCAACAAGCAACAGACCTCCACTGCCTCATCAACGCCTCACCGCCTCCATCCCCCATTCCATCACCCCCTGCCGCCCCTCTTTCACCTATGACAGGGACTCCGACCGCCTGTCTCCATCGTCCTCTCACCAAACGGAACCGCCCTAGTCCAGATCCAATTGGTGCCTCCACCAAATAGCCTCCCTTCCACCGTCGACCATTGCTCCCATCTGTGTCGACGACACTGACTAGAACCCCGTCCGCCGTGACTCCTTCCTCATCGCCTCATGGGACAACTCCATCAAGTTCTGGACCATTGACCGCCCCTCCAGCATCCACGACCTCTGATCCTCCCTTGTTCTAGTTTCGTGAAGAAAAGGGGAGGGATTACATGAACTTGAATGCAATCCCCCCCGTTGCTGTCTACTTCAGGGATCTGCACATTTCTTAAAGCAAGAAAATTCGATGCTCCCATGCTTTTTCGTGGAGTTGGCCATTCAGTTAAGCCTACTAATAGCCTGGTTTTGAAAATTCTGTCGACCTCTCCTTCAGAATATTCGACAGATCCAAAGACAAGCTATCAAGCCCTCCCTCACTTACAGGACTATTTCATTAGTTTCTATTGTGCAGGTTGTTCTCTGGATCTCTGGACATCTTTAGCAACAGATTTTAAGATCAGATGTGTAGAAGGCTAGGAGCTCAACAAAGTATGAAAGTCTAGAAATGACCAGTTTGTGACTAAAATCAATAAATGGGTCTTTCATGAAAGGGGCCATTTTAAGGCCGTGAATGTCAAACCTCATAAAGTTGGAGAAACATCGGAGCCTCTTTTGAATGGATGCGGTTCACTAGAGTTCCTGCTGATCCAAACTTAACAAAGTCGAGTTTTCCCCACCTCAGGAGAATGATGGAAATCTGATCTCAGAGCAGCACTGATCTCGGAGTAGCACTGATCTCAAAGCAGTATTGATCTCAGAGCAACGCTGATCCCAGAGTAGCACTGATCCCGGAGTAGCATAGATTTTAATAAATTAGTTTGGGATTTATCTTTTGTTTAAAATTTGAATTAGGATATTGTTGGTTAGGATTGAGATATGGATTGGCTTATCTTATCCTATCTTGTATTTGAATTTGAATCATCTCTATCTTTTTATCTTATATTCAAATTCAAATGAGGGTTGGACCGGTCTATAAATACCATCCTCAGTCCTTTGTAAAAAAATAGTTTGGTTAATCAAGTGAGGCTTTAGAAAAGAGTTTTTCTTTTCGCTCATCCTGTATGGGGAGGGTGAGAGGCCCGTCTGTCCTTCGCCTTCGGGCGTCGAGGGATGAGAGACCCTAGTCCTTCACTTTCGAGCATCGAGGGGTGAAAGACCCTAGTCCTTCGCTTTCGAGCATCGAGGGGTGTGAGACCCTAGGTATTCCCTTTCCCTGTCTAATCCCCTCTATGGTTTTAGGGATTTTCCTCTATGGTCTCAGGGAGCAATTTGGGTGGGATGCCCTAGGCTCCACATGTAGTGAGATGGGTGGGATGTCCTATGCTACTTATAGTGGGATGGGTGAGATGCCCTAGAGGTGAGATGTCTCTCCGAGAATGTAAGTTCCAAGTCCTAGTGTCCAATTTCCTACCCTCGATCTCTATTTTTCCTTCGCCACCACCATAGAAATATAAAAAAATTAAAAAATAGGATACCCTAATCTTCGATGAGTTCTTAGGTCGTCGATGATCCTACCCTGATCCCATCCCCCATCAATAGGTTTTATGGTTTAGGTTTAGGTTTTATTAGGATTTAGTATTTTGGATCTTTGTTTTTAGGGTTTTGGGTTTTGTATTTTAGGGTTTGTAGTTTTGGATGTTAGGGATTAGGGTTTAGGATTTAGTATTTAGTATTTTATGGTTTAGGGTTTATGATTTTAGGGTTTAGCATTGACTATTTTTTTGATTTAGGATTTTGGGTTTTAGTGTTTTTGGATTATGGTTTAATTGATTAATATTTAGGATTTAGTGTTTAAGGTTTAGGGTTTGAGAGTTTTGCTTAGGATTTTGGGTTTTTGGATTTTGGGTTTTAGCTTAAGGCTTATGATTAAGGTTTAAGATTGAGGGTTTTTGGGATAAGGGTTTAGGGTTTAGGATTTATTATTTAGGGTTTAGGTATTAGGCTTTCGAGGTTTAGGGATTTTTTTTGGGTTTCAGGGGTTAATGTCTTATGGTTTAGTGGGGTTTAGGATTTTGGTTTTAATAAATGGTTTAGGGTTTGAGGGTTTAGGGTTTAGGGTTTATTATTTTGATTTTAGGGTTTAGGGTTTAGGACGTTGGGGTTTAGGGTTTAGGATTTTGGATTTCGGGTTTCTGGTTTAGAGTATATGATTTTAGGATTTAGCATAAAGAGCTAAGAGATTTAGGATTGAGGGTTTAGGTTTTAGGGTTTTGTGTTTAGTATTTTGGGTTTAGGGTTTTGGTTTTAAGGTTTAGAGTTGAGGGTTTGTGGGTTTTGTGTTTTGGATTTAGCATTTAGGGGTTCTTGGTTTAGGGTTTAGGGTTTAGGATGTTGGGATTCAAGATTAAGGGTTTAGATTTTAGGCTTTATGGTTTATTTTAGTTTAGGATTTATTAGTTCAGGGCTGATGTTTAGATTTGGGGTATTTCAGATTTTTGGTTTTTGGGTTTAGGGTTTAGGGTTTTAGGGTTTGTGGTTTAGGGTATTAGGGATTAGGGTTTCGGAGTTAGAGTTCAATATTTTAGGGTTTAGGGTTGAGGGTTGAGGGTTTATGATTTTAGGATTTAGCATTTAGTATTTTTTGGGTTTAGGATTTTGGGTTTTAGTGTTTTTGAATTTAGCATTTAGAGTTGATTAATATTTAGGATTTAGTGTTTAGGGTTTAGGATTTGGGTATTTTGCATTTTGGTTTAAGGTTTTAGGGTTTTAATGTTTTAGGGTTTAGGGTTTAGGGTTTAGGATTTGTTGTTTAGGGTTTGTAGGCTTTCGAGGGCTAGGGATTTTTTTTAGGGTTTAGGGGTTAATGTCTTAGGATTTAGTGGGGTTTATGGTTTTGGTTTTAGACTAAATGGTTTTGGGTTTGAGGGTTTAGGGTTTATTATTTAGATTTTAGGGTATAGGATTTATGGTTTTAGGGCTTAGGGTTTAGCGAAATGGGGTTTATGGTTTAGAATTTTGGGATTTTGGGTTTAGGTTTTCAGTTTTAGAGTATATGGTTTTAGGATTTAGCATAAGAAGCTAAGGGTTTTAGGGTTGAGGGTTTAGGTTTTAGGATTTTGTATTTAGTGTTTTGGGTTTACAGTTTTTGTTTTAACATTTGTAGTTGAGGGTTTGTGCGTTTAGTATTTTGTGTTTTGGATTTAGTGTTTAGGAGTTTATAGTTTAGGGTTTAGGGTTTAGAGTTTTGGTATTGTAGAGTATTTAGGGTTTAGTGGTTTAGGGTTTAGGGTTTAGGATTTTGGGATTTAGGGTTTATGGTTTAGATTTTAGGGTTTAGGGTTTATGGATTTTGTGTTTATGATTTAGGTTGTTATGGTTTAGGGTTTATGAATTTAGTGTTTATAGTTTAGGGTTTAGGCATTTAGGTCCAAGGGTGGTTTAGGGTTTAGGATTTTGGGTGGTTTCGGGTTTAGAGTTTAGCTTGTATTTGAGAGAAAAAGCTGCTAAAATATGTAGTTCCATAATCTATTTGTGCCCATCCTATCTTATCTATACAAAATGCAAAGCACTTAATTAAATTTAGCTAGCACTTCTGGAAGCTTTGCTTTCCTATATTCAAGGGTTGAAGTGATTGTTAACTATACTTGAAATTAAACCTCGCACTATTAGAGCAAGTACTCAATAGTGCAATTGATGTCGGTATTTATGATGAGCATAATAGTCATGAAAGTGTTTATTTTATAGAGGTGATCGATTATGATAGATGGTGGGAATGTCATGAGAGTGTTTCTTTAGGTTATGTTTCATGGGTTGAACCGACTGCCAACTACACTTCCAATTAAACCTTGTAATATTATATCAGGAGCTCAATGGTACATTTCTAGTTGGTAATTTTTTTTAGCATAATAGTCATGAGAGTGTTTGTCTTTCAAAGGAGATTGATTACGATGGATGGTGGGAATATCATTAGCATGTTTATTTGAGTTATGTTTCATTTGAGGGACAATAATGTGAAAAGAATAGGGGAACTCAAAAGTTGTATTGCAAATAAGAGGGTTTAGTGTTTTAAGTTTAGAGGTTTAGTGTTTAGGGTTTTGAGTTTAGGTTTTAGAGTTTTGGGTGTAGGATTTTAGGGTTTAGCATTTAGGGCTTAAGACTTTAGGCTTTTTGGGTTTAAGGCTAGGGATTAATGGGGTTTTGGATTTAAGATTTAGGGTTTAGGATTCCAGGATTTAGGGTTTAGTTTTTATGGTTCACAGTGCAGGGTGATTGGGTTTTAGGTTTCGGATTAAGGGTTTATTGCTTTGGTTTTAGGGTTTAGGGCTTAGGATTTTAGTGTTAGGGTTTACGGTTTTTGATTTTAGGGTTTAGCATAGGTTTAGGGTTTATGGTTTTAGGGTTTAGCATTTTAGAATTTTATGAATTTTTGATTTATAGTTTAGGGTTTTAGGGTTTAGTGATTTAGGGAGTGGATTGAAGGTTTTGGTTTTAGGGTTTAGGGTATAGGTTTTAGGATTTAGGTATTACGAGTTAGGGTTTAGGTCTTAGGGTTTGAGGGTCTAGGGTAGGGTTTAGACTTTAGTGTTTATGGTTTTAGTGTATAGTATTTCGAGATTCGGAATTTTGGATTTCGGTTTTAGGATTTTGGTTTCAAGGTTTAGGATTTTAGGATTTCAAAATTTAAGGTAAAGAATTTTAGGGTTTATGGATTTAGTTTGTAGGGTTTAGGGTGCTAGTGTTTAGGGTTTATGGATTTATTATTTAGGGTTTGTGGAGTTAGGATTTTGGGTTTTGGCATTTAGGTCCAAGGGTGGTTTAGGGTTTTGGATTTTGGATGGTTTAGGGTTTAGATTACTAGAATGTGCAGTACCATAATCTATTTGTACCCATCCTAACCTATCTATGCAGAATGCAAAGCACCTAATTAAATTTTGCTAGCACTTGCAAAAGGGTTTAGGGGTTTTAAGATTTTGGGCTTAGTGTTTAGGGTTTTAGGATTTTTGGATTAACCGTTTAGGGTTAAGGGGTTAAGTAATCTAGGGTTTGGGGTTTAGGGTTTTGGGTGTAGGGTTTAGGATTTAGGGTTTAAGAGTTAGGGTTTTGGTCTTTCGGTTTTAGGGCTAAGGGGTGGGGTTTAGGGTTTAGCATTTAGGATTTGGAGTTTATGTTTTAGGATTTTGGTTATAGTGTTTAGGGTTTAGGGTTTTAGGATTTTATGGTTTAGGTTTAGGGATTAGTGTTAGGGTTAAAGATTTAGTGATTTAGGTATCAGGATATAGGGTCTAGGATTCTGGATTTAGGGATTAGATCTCAGGATTTTAAGGTTTAGGGTTTAGGGCCCAGGGTTTGGCATTTGGTATTTTGGTTTTAGGGTTTAGGGCCTCGGATTTACTTTTTAGGGCTTTGGTTTTAATGTTTTGGATTTTAGGCTTTAAGGCTTTTGGGCTTTGGATTTATGGTTTAATGATTAGGGTTAAGGGTTTAGTGGGTTATGATTTAGGATTTTGGGTTTTTGTTTTAGGGTATAGTGTTTGAGTTTTGAGGGTTTAGGTTTTTGGGTTTATGATTTAGGATTTAAGGCTTAGGGTTTTTGAGTTTAGGTTTTAGGATGTAAGGGTTTATGGTTTAGGATTTATGGTTTGTGGTTTAGGATTTTGGCTTTTAGGGTTTGGGGGTTTAGGGTTTGGGGATTTAGGATTTATAGTTTATGGTTTTAGTGTTTAGCACTTTGGGATTCGGAATTTTTGATATAGGTTTTAGAGTTTTGGTTTAGGGTTTAGGGTTTTTGGAATTCCTAGTTTAGAGTTTAGGATTTACGATTTAGTGGCTTATGATTTAAGGCTTAGCATTTAGGGTTTTGTTTTTCAGGCCTAGGTTTCGAATTCATTGTCTAGAGGTTTAGGTTTAGGGTTTAGGGTTTAGGGTTAAGTGCTTTGGGTTTTAGAGTTTTAGGGTTTGGGGCTTCGGGTTTAGGGTTTAGGGTATAGGTTTTATGGTTTAGGTTTAGGTTTTATTCGGATTTAGTATTTTGGATCTTTGTTTTTAGGGTTTTGCATTTTTGGGTATTAGGGATTTGGGTTTAGGTTTTAGTATTTAGTATTTTAGGGTTTAGCATTGACTATTTTTCTGGTTTAGGATTTTGGGTTTTAGTCTTTTTGGATTACTGTTTAGTTGGTTAATATTTAGGATTTAGTGTTTAGGGTTCAGGGTTTGAGTGTTTGTGCTTAGGGTTTAGGGTTTTGGTTTAAGGCTTATGATTTAATGTTTAAGGTTTAGGATTTTTTGGATTAGGAATTTTGGATTTCGGTTTTAGGATTTTGGTTTCAAGGTTTAGGATTTTAGGATTTCAAAATTTAAGGTAAAGAATTTTAGGGTTTATGGATTTAGTTTGTAGGGTTTAGGGTGCTAGTGTTTAGGGTTTAGGATTTATTATTTAGGGTTTAGGTGTTAGGCTTTCGAGGTTTAGTGATTTCTTTTTGGGTTTTAAGGGTTAATGTCTTAGGGTTTAATGGGGTTTAGGGTTTTGGTTTTAGACTAAATGGTTTAGGGTTTGAGGGTTTTGGGTTTAGGATTTATTATTTAGATTTTAGGGTTTAGGGTTTAGGATGTTGGGGTTTACGGTATAGGATTTAGCATTTTGAGATTTGGATTTCGGGTTTCAGGTTTAGAGTATATGGTTTTAGGATTTAGCATAAAGAGCTAAGGGATTTAGGGTTGAGGGTTTAGGTTTTAGGGTTTTATGTTTAGTGTTTTGAGTTTAGGGTTTTGGTTTTAAGGTTTAGAGTTGAGGGCTTGTGGGTTTTGGGTTTTGTGTTTTGTGTTTTGGATTTAGCATTTAGGGGTTTTTGGTTTAGGGTTTAGGGTTTAGAGTTTTGGTGTTGTAGGGTTTAGGGTTTAGGGTTTAGTGGTTTAGGATTATGATATAGGGGTTTAGGTTAGTGTAAATGGTTTGGGTTTAGGATGTTGGGATTCAAGATTTAGGGTTTAGATTTTAGGGTTTATGGTTTATGGATTTAGTTTTTAGGATTTAGCATGTTAGGGTTTAGGGTTTATGGATTTATTTTTTAGGGTTTATGGTGTCAAGGTTTAGGTTTTAGGTATTTCAGATTTTTGGTTTTAGGGTTTAGGGTTTTGTGTTTTAGGGTTTGCAGTTAGGGATTGGGATTTTGAAGTTAGTGTTCAGTATTTTTGGGTTTATGGTTTTGGGTTGAGGGTTTAGGATTTTATGATTTAGCATTGAGTGTCTTTTAGGTTTAGGATTTTAGATTTTAGTGTTTTTGGATTTAGCATTTAGAGTTGATTAATATTTAGGTTTTAGTGTTTAGGGTTTAGGGATTGGGGATTTTGCATTTTGGTTTAAGGTTTTAGGGTTTTAGGGTTTAGGGTTTAGGGTTTAGGGTTTTAGGGTTTTCAAATGCTAGGAATTTTTTTTTAGAGTTCAGGGGTTAATGTCTTAGGGTTTAGTGGGGTTTAGGGATTTGGTTTTAGACTAAATGGTTTTGGGTTTGAGGGTTTATGATTTATTATTTAGATCTTAGGGTTTAGGGTTTACGATTTTAGGGCTTAGGGTTTAGGGAAATGGAGTTTTTGGTTTAGAAGTTTTGGATTCTGGGTTTACGGTTCCAGTTTTAGAGTATATCGTTTTAGGATTTAGCATAAGGAGCTAAGGGATTTAGGGTTTAGGGTTTAGGTTTTAGGGTTTTGTATTTAGTGTTTTGGGTTTAGGGTTTTTGTTTTGACTTTTGGAGTAGAGGGTTTGTGCATTTTGTGTTTTGTGTTTTGTGTTTTGGATTTAGTGTTTAGGGGTTTACGGTTTAGGGTTTAGGGTTTAGAGTTTTGGTGTTGTAGAGTTTAGGGTTTTGGATTTTGGGATTTAGGGTTTATGGTTTAGATTTTAGGGTTTAGAGTTTATGGATTTAGTGTTTCGGATTTAGGTTGTTAGGGTTTAGGGTTTATGAATTTAGTATTTTTAGTTTAGGATTTAGGGTTTACAATTCCAGGGTTTAGGGTTTAGTTTTTAAGGTTCATGGTGTAGGGTGTTTGGGTTTCAGGTTTAGGATCAAGGGTTTAGTGTTTTGGTTTTAGTATTTAGGGCTTAGGATTTTAGTGTTTAGGATTTAGGGTTTATGGTTTTAGGGTTTAGCATTTAGGGTTTAGGGTTTAGGGGTTTTAGGGTTTTGGTTCTATTGTTTATTGTTAAGCATTTTAGAATTTTTAGAATTTTTGATTTATAGTTAGGGTTTAGATTTAGGGTGTGGATTCAAGATTTTGGTTTTAGGGTTTAGGTTATAGGTTTTAGGATTTAGGGTTTAGGAGTTAAGGTTTAGGTCTTAGGGTTTGAGGGTCTTGGGTAGGGTTTAGACTTTAGTGTTTATGGTTTTAGTGTATCAGGATTTGGGATATTGGATTTCGGTTTTAGGATTTTGGTTTCGAGGTTTAGGTTTTTAGGATTTCAGAATTTAGGGTAAAGGGTTTAGGGTTTACGTATTTAGTTTTTAGGGTTTAGGGTGCAAGAGATTAGTGTTTATGGATTTATATCTAGGGTTTGTGGAGTTAGGGTTTAGGCATTTAGGTCCAAGGATCATTTAGGGTTTTGAATTTTGGGTGGTTTAAGGTTTAGATTACTAGAATGTGCAGTACCAGAATCTATTTGTACCCATCCTAACCTATCTATGCAGAATGTAAAGCACATAATTAAATTTTGCTAGCACTTGCGGAAGGGTTTAGGGGTTTTAAGATTTTGGGCTAGTGTTTAGGGTTTTAGGGTTTTAGGATTTATAGTGTAGGGTTTAGGGGTTAAGTAATCTAGGGTTTGGGGTTTATGGTTTAGGATGTAGGGTTTAGGATTTCGGGTTTAAGAGTTAAGGTTTTGGTCTTTTGGTTTTAGGGCTTAGGGGTTGGGTTTAGGGTTTAGCATTTAGGATTTGGGGTTTATGTTTTAGGATTTTGGTTATAGTGTTTAGGGTTTAGGGTTTTAAAATTTTATTGTTTAGGATTAGGGATTAGTGTTAGGGTTAAAGGTTTAGTGATTTAGGGATTAGGATATAGGGTCTAGGATTCTGGATTTAGGGTTTAGGTCTTAGGGTTTTAAGGTTTAGGGTTTAGGGCCTTGGGTTTGGCATTTAGTATTTTGGTTTTAGGGTTTAGGGCCTAGGGTTTACTTTTTAAGGCTTTGGTTTTAGTGTTTTGGATTTTAGGCTTTAAGGCTTTTGCGCTTTGGATTTAGGGTTTGGTGATTAGGGTTAAGGGTTTAGTCGGTTATGATTTAGGGTTTAGAGATTTTGTTTTAGGGTATAGCGTTCAAGTTTTGAGGGTTTAGGTTTTTGGGTTTATGATTTAGGATTTAAGATTTTAGAAATCTAGGGTTTAAGGTTTAAGGTTTAGGGATTACAATTTCGGGCATTTGGTTTCAGCTTTTAGTATTTAGGATTTAGGGCTTAGGGTTTTTGAGTTTAGGTTTTAGGATGTAAGGATTTAAGGTTTAGGATTTATGGTTTGTGGTTTAGAATTTAGGCTTTTAGGGTTTGAGGGTTTTAGAGTTTATGATTTAACGTTTTAGTGTTTAGCACTTTGGGAGTTGGATTTTTTGATTTAGGTTTTAGAGTTTTGGTTTAGGGTTTAGGGTTTTAGGAATTCATGGTTTAGAGTTTAGGATTTACGATTTAGTGTCTTATGATTCAAGGCTTAGCATTTAAGGTTTTGTTTTTCAAGCCTAGGTTTTGAAATCTTTGTCTAGAGGTTTAGGTTTAGGGTTTAGGGTTTAAGGTTAAGTGCTTTTGGTTTTAGAGTTTTAGGGTTTGTGGCTTAGGGTTTAGGGTTTAGGGTTAAGTGCTTTGGGTTTTAGAGTTTTAGGGTTTGGGGCTTAGGGCTTAGGGTTTAGGGTATAGGTTTTATGGTTTAGGTTTAGGTTTTATTAGGATTTAATATTTTGGATTTTTGTTTTTCTGGTTTTGGGTTTTGTATTTTAGGGTTTGCAGTTTTGGGTGAGAGAGATTAGGGTTTAGGATTTAGTATTTAGTATTTTAGGATTTAGGGTATATTATTTTTGGGTTTAGCATTGACTATTTTTCTGGTTTAGGATTTTGGGTTTTAGTGTTCTTGGATTATGGTTTAGTTGATTAATATTTTGGAATTAGTGTTTAGGGTTATGGGTTTGAGCATTTGTGCTTAGTATTTAGGGTTGTTGGGTTTTGGGTTTTGGTTTAAGGCTTATAATTTATGGTTTAAGGTTTAGGGTTTTTGGGATTAGGGTTTAGGGTTTACGATTTATTATTTAGGATTTAGATATTAGGTTTTCGAAGTTTAAGTATTTTTTTGGGTTTCAGGGGTAAATGTCTTAGGGTTTAGTGGGGTTTAGGGTTTTGGTTTTTGGCTAATTTGTTTAGGGTTTGAAGGTTTAGGGTTTAGGATGTTGGGGTTTAGGGTTTAGGATTTAGCATTTTGGGATTTTGGATTTCGGGTTTTAGGTTTAGAGTATATGGTTTTAGGATTTAGCATAAAGAGCTAAGGGATTTAGGGTTGAGGGTTTAGGGTTTAGGATTTTGGGTTTAGTATTTTGGGTTTAGGATTTTGGTTTTAAGGTTTAGAGTTGAGGGTTTGTCGGTTTTGTGTTTTAGGCTTTGTGTTTTGGATTTAGAATTTAAGTGTTTTTGGTTTATGGTTTAGGGTTTAGAGTTTTGGTGTTGTAGGGTTTTGGGTTTAGGGTTTAGTGGTTTAGGATTATTATGTAGGGATTTAGGTTAGTGTAAATGGTTTAGGGTTTAGGATGTTGGGATTCAAGATTTAGGGGTTTATGGTTTATGGATTTAGTTTTTAGGATTTAGCATCTTAGGGTTTCGGGTTTATGGATTTATTGTTTAGAGTTTATGTTGTCAGGGTTTAGGTTTTAGGGTATTTCAGAATTTTGGTTTTACGGTTTAGGGATTAGGGTTTTGGAGTTAGTGTCCAGTTTTTTAGGGTTTAGGGTTGAGTGTTTATGATTTTAGGATTTAGCATTGAGTGTTTTTTGTGTTTAGGATTTTGGTTTTTAGTGTTTTTGGATTTAGCACTTAGAGTTGATTAATATTTAGGATTTAGTGTTTAGGGTTTTGGGGTTTTGCAATTTGGTTTAAGGTTTTATGGTTTTAGGGTTTTAGGGTTTAGGGTTTACGATTTAGGATTTATTGTTTGGGGTTTAGGTATTAAGCTTTCAAGGGCTAGGGATATTTTTTAGGGTTGAGGGGTTAATGTCTTAGGGTTTAGTGGGGTTTAGGGTTTTGGTTTTAGACTAAAAAGTTTAGGGTTTGAGGGTTTAGGGTTTACGGTATTAGGGCTTAGGGTTTAGGGAAATGGGGTTTATGGTTTAGAATTTTGGGATTTTGGGTTTAGGGTTTCAGTTTTAGAGTATATGGTTTTAGAATTTAGCATAAGGAGCTAAGGGATTTAGGGTTTAGGGTTTAGGTTTTAGGGTTTTGAATTTAGTGTTTTGGGTTTTGTGTTTTCGATTTAGTGTTTAGGTGTTTACGGTTTAGGGTTTAGGGTTTAGAGTTTTGGTGTTGTAGGGTTTTAGGGTTTAAGATTTAGTGGTTTAGGGTTTAGGGTTTAG
The DNA here is from genome assembly GCA_021397845.1 of Areca catechu. Lineage (NCBI taxonomy): Eukaryota > Viridiplantae > Streptophyta > Magnoliopsida > Arecales > Arecaceae > Areca > Areca catechu. Next base: position 62,010,355 of record CM038044.1, on the reverse strand, counting down.
GATTTTGGGATTTAGGGTTTATCGTTTAGATTTTAGGGTTTAGGGTTTGTGGATTTAGAGTTTAGGATTTAGGTTGTTAGGCTTTAGGGTTTATAGATTTAGGTCCAAGGGTAGTTTAGGGTTTAGGATTTTGGGTGGTCTCGGGTTTAGAGTTTAGCTTGTATTTGAGAGAAAAAGCTACTAAAATGTGCAGTACCACAATCTATTTGTACCCATCCTATCCTATCTATGCAAAATGCAAAGAACTTAATTAAATTTAGCTAGCACTTGCGGAAGCTTTGCTTTCCTATATTCAGGGGTTGAAGTGATTGTTAACAATACTTGAAATTAAACCTCGTACTATTAGAGCAAGTTCTCAATAGTGTAATTGTAGTCGGTATTTATGATGAGCGTAATAGTCATGAAAGTGTTTATTTTTTAGAGGTGATCGATTTTGATAGATGGTGGGAATGTCACGAGGATGTTTTGCTAGATTATGTTTCTTGGGTTGAACGGACTGCCAACTACACTTCCAATTAAACCTTGCAATATTAAATCAGGAGCTCAATGGTACATTTCAAGTTGGTAAATTTTTTTTAGCATAATAGTCATGAGAGTGTTTGCCTTTCAGAGGAGATTGATTATGATGGATGGTGGGAATATCATTAGGATGTTTATTTGTGTTATGTTTCATTGGAGGGACAATAATGTGCAAAGAATAGGGGAACTCAAAAGTAGTATTGTAAATATGAGGGTTTAGGGTTTTGAGTTTAGGGGTTTAGTGTTTAGGGTTTTGAGTTTAGGTTTTAGAGTTTTGGATGTAGGATTTTAATGTTTAGGGTCTAGGTTTTAGGGTTTAGGATTTAGGGCTTAAGATTTTAGGCTTTTTGGGTTTTGGGCTGGGAATTAGTGGGATTTTGGATTTAGGGTTTGGGATTTAAGGTTTAGGGTTTAGGATTCCATGGTTTAGGGTTTATTTTTTAAGGCTCACGATGCAGGGTGTTTGGGTTTCGGGTTTAGGATTAAGTGTTTAGTGTTTTGGTTTTAGGGTTTAGTGCTTAGGATTTTAGTGTTTAGGGTTTAGTGTTTATGGTTTTAGGGTTTAGCATTTAGGGTTTAGGGTTTATGTTTTTAGGGTTTAGTATTTAAGGTTTAGGGTTTATGGGTTTTAGGGTTTTGGTTTTACTGTTTATTGGCATTTTAGGATTTTAAGAATTTTTGATTTACGGTTTAGGGTTTTAGGGTTTAGTGATTTAGGGTGTGGATTCAAGGTTTTGGTTTTAGTGTTTAGGGTATAGGTTTTAGGATTTAAGGTTTAGGAGTTAGGGTTTGAGTGTCTAGGGTAGGGTTTAGACTTTAGTGTTTATTGTTTTAGTATATAGTATTTCGGGATTTGGGATTTTGGATTTCAGTTTTAGGATTTTGGTTTCGAGGTTTAGTATCTCAGGATTTCAGAATTTAGGGTAAAGTGTTTAGGGTTTATGGATTTAGTTTTTAGGGTTTAGGGTGCTAGGGTTTAGGTTTATGGATTTATTATTTAGGGTTTGTGGAGTTAGGGTTTAGGCATTTAGGACCAAGGGTAGTTTAGGATTTTGGATTTTGGATGGTTTAGGGTTTAGATTACTTGAATGTGCAGTACCATAATCTATTTGTACCCATCCTAACCTATTTATGAAGAATGCAAAGCACATAATTAAATTTTGCTAGCACTTGCGTAAGGGTTTAGGGTTTTAAGACTTTGTGCTTAGTGTTTATGGTTTTAAGGTTTTAGGATTTTTGGATTTACAATTTAGGGTTTAGTGATTAAGTAATCTAGTGTTCGGGGTTTAGGGTTTAGGGTTTAGGGTGTAGGGTTTAGGATTTTGGGTTTAAGAGGGTTTTGGTCTTTTGGTTTTAGGGCTTAGGGATAGGGTTTAGGGTTTAGCATTTAGGATTTGGGGTTTATGTTTTAGGATTTTGGTTATAGTGTTTAGGGTTTCAGGATTTTCTGGTTTAGGTTTAGGGATTAGTGTTAGGGTTAAAGGTTTAGTGATTTAGGGATTAGGATATAGGGTCTTGGATTCTAGATTTAGAGTTTAGGTCTTAGGGTTTTAAGGTTTAGGATTTAGGGCCTAGGGTTTGGCATTTGGTATTTTGGTTTTAGGGTTTAGGTCCTATGGTTTACATTTTAGGGCTTTGGTTTTAGTGTTTTGGATTTTTGGCTTTAAGGCTTTTGGGCTTTGGATTTAGGGTTTAGTGATTAAGGTTAAGGGTTTAGTGGGTTATGATTTAAGATTTAGGGTTTTTGTTTTAGGGTATTTTGTTCAAGTTTTGAGGGTTTAGGTTTTTGGGTATATGATTTAGGATTTAGGGTTTTAGCAATCTAGGGTTTAAGGTTTAAGATTTAGGGTTTACAATTTCGGGCATTTAATTTCAGCTTTTAGCATTTAGGATTTAGGGCTTAGGGTTTTTGAGTTTAGGTTTTAGGATGTAAGGGTTTAAGGTTTAGGATTTATGGTTTATGGTTTAGGATTTAGGCTTTTAGGGTTTGGGGATTTAGGGTATATGGTTTACGGTTTTAGTGTTTAGGACTTTGGGATTTGGAATTTTTGATTTAGGTTTTAGAGTTTTGGTTTAGGGTTTAGGGTTTTAGGAATTCATGGTTTAGAGTCTAGGATTTACGATTTAATGGCTTATGATTTAAGACTTAGCGTTCAGGGTTTTGTTTATCAGGCCTAGATTTTGAATTCATTGTCTTGAGGTTTAGGTTTAGGGTTAAGTGCTTTGGATTTTAGAGTTTTAGGATTTAGGGCTTATGTTGACTCTATTAATTGATTTTGATGATAAGCAAAATTGTTAAGTATAAGTTGAGGAATAATGATTTGCTTTGAGTGTGTTTTTATTGAAAAGGTGCTTACAAATTTGAAGAAGCTCAATTATTTTGAAAAAGCTAAGTTTGAATGAAAAGATTACTTAAAGAAGACTTGGACACTCAAGAGATGGTTAATTGGATGGCTAAGTTAAATGGAAATATGTTTCAGCTAAAGTTTAGGCCTTTCTGTGAAGTTTTCAAAGAAGTGTCGACTCAAAGTGTCGACACATGACATGAAGTATCGACACATGGAGATGAAGTGTTGACTCAGGCCGGTACGTAGCAATGTTTCAAATGGCACAAATGAAGTGTCAACACATGGACCTGAAGTATCGACTCAAAGTGTCGACACTTGGATCAACATATCGCCTGAGACTTTCAAGCTACAGAACTTGCAGAAGTTGAAGGAACAGCTGAAGTGTTGACATATGGAAGCAAGGTGTCGACTCAAGATGTTGACTTAATTGAGGAAGTGTCGACATATCTGAGATTTCCAAAGAATCAGAATGAAGCAATTTGAACTAGGGTCAACTCAAAAAGATCAAGTGTCGACCTTATGTGTCGACTCACAGCCTGAAGTATCGACACATGAAGTTCCGGCAACAGTAATGGCTAGTTTTTCAAACGTAGAACTCGCCCAAATTGCCCCCCAACGGCTAGTTTTTCAAGTCTAATGACTAAAAACTAGTTTTGAGGCCTTGGGAAGGTATTTATATGCTCAAAATCAAATCAAAACACATGATATTGAAGACCATTAAGGAGTTTTGAGATGAGAGAAGAAAAGTGAGCTATTTAACTCCTATTCATTGAAGTTTCAACCACTCTCAAGCTAAAGGAAGCCTCCAAGCATTCAAAAGTTTTCAAGAGCATTGAAGATCATCCATTCTTGGGCATTCAAGAGGCTATTTAACTACTGAGTTTTGAGATGAGAGAAGAAAAGTGAGCTATTTAACTCCTATTCATTGAAGTTTCAACCACTCTCAAGCTAAAGGAAGCCTCCAAGAATTCAAAAGTTTTCAAGAGCATTGAAGATCATCCATTCTTGGGCATTCAAGAGGCTTCTACAAGTTGAAAGCAACTCTACATCGAGCTACAAAGAGATATCATCCGCTTTGTTTTAGAAAGCTTACATTGGTTCTTTACTTTTAAACCATATTTCCTATAAGGGTTTTTGGTTAGCCTATTGTAAAACCAAGTGAGGTTATTGGTGAGCCTTGGAAAACCAATTAGGTTGATGGTTGCCCGCAAAACCACAAGGTTCTTGGTTAGCCCGGAAAACTAAGGGGGGTTGTTGGTTAGCCTTGTAAAAACCAATTAGGTTCTTGGTTAGCCCGTAAAACCAAGTGAGGTTTTGACTTATTGGCCTTGTAAAAACAAGTTGGGTTTTTGATTAGTGAGCCCGCAAAACTAATCAACTGTAATTTGTGTGACTATAATGAATTTCCAAGGGAATCTTGGGGAGTGGATGTAGATGAATTGGATAGCACCGAACCACTATATTTCTTGGTCTTTGTGATTGCTTGATCTCTCTCTCCTTGCTCTTTACATATTGCTCTTTATTTCTGCTGCACTTTTATTTTAGAGCATTATAATTGAATTGATAGTACCTTGCTAATATATTCGCTAAATTGGATTGCATTACTTAGTATCAAGTAATATTAAGTTTCAATTTTTAGAGACCCAATTCAACCCTCCTCTTGGGTTGCTTACTGGGCAACAAGTGGTATCAGAGCCCTGTTCTCAGTGTATAGGCTTTACTGCCTTGAGTAAAAATCTATGACAGCCCCAATTGGTACTAATGTAGTTAAGGGACAAAGTCTCAAATAGACCTCTATTTTTCAATGGATCAAATTATACTTATTGAAAAACTAGGATGAGAATTTATATGCATTCTATTGATTATAATTTGTGAAAAGTAGTTGATAAGGGTCCTCATATTCTTTCGGTAGTGATTAATGATGTTTCCATCCCAAAGCATGAAGGGGATTGGGATGAAAATGATATTAAACAATCCGAGATCAATGCCAAGGCAATAAATCTCCTCTATTGTGCATTAGATCCTAGTAAATTTAATAGGATATCTACATGCATGTCTACCAAAGAAATATGGGACACACTTGAAGTTACCCATGAGGGTACCGATCAAGTGAAGAACACTAAAGTAAATATGTTAGTGCACACTTATGAGATATTACGAATGGAACCTAATGAATCAATCACTGATATGTACACAAGATTCACAAATATTGCTAATGATATGAGAAGTCTTGGAAAAGTCATGTCTAATGCTGATCTTGTAAATAAAATTCTCATGTCACTTCCAACATCATGGGATCCAAAGGTGACCGCAATTCAAGAAGCCAAGGATGTTGACAAGTTACCTCTTGAGCAGCTAGTTGGATCGCTCATGACTTATGATCTCAATCTGAAACAAAAATCAATGGACATGGACAATAAAAAGAAGGGGATTGCTTTCAAGTCAAACATACAAGAAGAATCCTCAATAGATGAGTCCGAAGATGAAGAGGAAGATGAAGGTGAAGAAGATTTCCTTGCACGAAAGTTTAGAAGATTCATGAAGAGGAGGAAATTTTCTTATAAAAATAAATATCAATCCAAAGAAAAAGGAAAAGAAAAGGAAAAGGAAAAGAAGAAGGAAGTACTTATATGCTTCGAGTGCAAGAAGCCGTGATACTACAAGTTTGATTGTTCTCTTCTTAAGAAATCTAGAAAGAAATTAAGGAAGAAAGCCATGATGGCCACTTGGAGCGATAGCGAAGACTTTAGTTCTGAAGAAGAGCAGAACGAAGTTGCAAATCTCTGCTTAATGTCACATCAAGATAATGATGAGGTAAGTTCCAACACCAAAATTGATTTTACATTTGATGAACATAGGAATGCCTTTGAAGAACTTATGCATGATTACAAACTAATTTCATCTGAAAACAAGAAATTGAAAAAGCATGCAAATAGTTTCTCTTTTGAAAACAATTCTTTACTAAATGATGTTATTATTTTGAAATCTAAATTAGATATTTTAGAAAAGAAAAATAGTGTTTTATCTATGAAAAATAAAGTTTTTAAAAGACCTAAAAATATTATTTCAAATAATGATGTTTTAAAGAAAAACAAGGATTTAGAACTTGAAAATGTCAAGTATAAAAATGAACTTGAAAAGATAAAACCTTTTATTGAGAAATTCACTTACAGTTCAGAAAAGCTAAACCTACTTTTGAACAATCAAAGAGCAATTTTTAATAAGGCAGGATTAGGATATAAACCATAGAAGCAACAAAAGTATTTCAAAAACTTTTTTATACCTGCATCATCTAGCATTACTTGTTTTACTTGTAAAAAGTCAGGTCATAAATCATTTCAATGTAATTTGAGAAAAGCCAATTCTTTTGGTAAAGTGTGGGTTCCAAAAGGAACCATTTTGAATGCTAACCCTAAAGGACCCAAGTTGGCTTGGGTACCTTAAAACAAAGCTTGATTTTATTGCAGGTGTGTCTTGCAACCAAGGAGAACAAAAGACTTTGGTATCTTGACAGTGGTTGCTCAAGGCACATGACTGGAGATGTGAAGCAATTCACTTCTCTTGAAGCTTTGAATAGAGGGAGTGTGACATTCGGTGATAATGATAAAGAAAAAATCATTGGTATTGGTAAGGTTCACATACTCCTTCCAGTAGTATTAATAATATACTTTTAGTCGATGGTTTGAAACATAATCTTTTAAGCATTAGGCAGTTTTGAGATAAAGGTTTTCAAGTAGTTTTAAATCATCATTTTGCATGATTGCTAGTCCGGATATAAATGGAGTACAATTAATTGGAAAAAGGCATTGAAATATTTATTTGGAAGACCTAGATGATCTATCTTTGCCTAATAGAGAAAGCCTTGTTGCAATGAATTTTACTAAAGATGAGACTAGTTGGCTATGACATAGAAGATTAGGGCATACTAGTATGTATCTTATTTCAAAACTTTATAAAAAAATTTAGTTAGAGATTTATCTGAACTTTGTTTCGAAAAAAATAGGATTTGCCAAGCATGTCAATTTGGTAAACAAGTCAAAACTTCTTTCAAACCAAAAGGATTTGTAACTACTAGTAGGCCACTTGAACTACTTCATATAGATCTCTTTGGACCAACTAGAACATCAAGTCTAGGAGGCAAGAGATATGGATTAGTCATTGTGGATGATTTTTCAAGATTTACATGGGTTTTCTTTTTGGCACAAAAAGATGAATCATTTTCAGTTTCATAAAGTTTTATCGAAAAGTTTCAAACGAAAAAGGTGTTTCAGTTGTTTGCATTCGTAATGATCATGGAACTGAATTTGAAAATCAAGATTTCAAAAACTTTTGCAATGAAAAAGGAATAGAACATAATTTTTCTGCACCTAGGACACCTCAGCAGAATATGGTAGTAGAAAGAAAAATCATACTTTGAAAGAAATAGCACGTATTGTGCTTTGTGAAAATGATTTGCCAATATATGGGGCCGAAGCTATTAATACAACTTGTTATATTTTAAATCATGTTTTAATCCATCCTATTTTAAAGAAAACTCCATATGAACTTTGGAACCAAAGAAAACTGACTTTGAAATATTTTTAAGTTTTTGGTTGTAAATATTTTGTTTTGAACAATGAAAAAGATCATCTTGGAAAGTTCGATGCCAAGTCTGATGAAGGTATCTTTTTAGGATACTCTACATCAAGCAGGTTATATAGAGTTTTTAATAAACAAACTTTGGTTGCGGAAGAGTCAGTACATATTGTCTTTGAAGAATCTACTAACAAATCCTTCAGAAAAGAGGATACATCTGATGAATGTGTAGGTGCTGACAAGCTTCAGAAGCTAACTTTGAATGATCAACCTCAACCAAATGAAAAAGATCAAGACAAGAATGAAAAAGAAGATGACACTCCAAAACATCAAGATCTACCTAAGGAGTGGAGGTATGCTCATGGATATCCTAAGGAATTAATCTTAGGTGATCCATCTAAAGGGATAAGAACTCGAGTCTCAATTAGAAATGAATATGATTATATAGCATTTGTATCTCAGGTAGAACCTAAATATTTTGAAGAAGCTGAAAAAGGCTCTAATTGGATCAATTCTATGCAAGAAGAACTAATTCAATTTGATAAAAATAATATTTGGATACTTATAAAAAGATGATGATATTTTAATTATTGGCACTAAATGGGTATTTAGGAATAAATTAGATGAAAATAGTATTGTTGTTAGAAATAAAGCTAGGCTAGTTGCTAAAGGCTACAATCGGAGGAAAGGATTGATTTTGATAAAACTTTTGCTAATGTTACTAGACTTGAAGCAATTAGACTATTATTATTAGTATTTGCCTATTTTATGAATTTCAAATTTTTTCAAATGGATGTTAAGAGTACTTTCTTAAATGGTTTTATAACTAAAAAGGTTTTTGTTGAATAACCACCTGGATTTGAAAATCATGCACATCCTGATCATGTTTTTAAATTACACAAAAAACTTTATGGATTAAAGCAAGCACCTCGAGCATGGTATGATAGACTCAGCAAATTTCTAATTGAAAATAAATTTTCTAGAGAAAATGTTGATAAAATATTGTTTTTAAAAAGAAATATAATGATTTATTAGTAGTACAAATATATATTGATGACATCATTTTCGGTGCTACTAATGAAATTCTTTTTCAAGAGTTCGCTTAGCTAATGCAGGGTGAGTTCGAGATGAGCATGATGGAAGAACTCAATTTCTTTCTCGGACTCCAGATCAAGCAAACTACAGATAGTATCTTCATCAACCAAGCTAAGTACACAAGAAAAATTGTAAAGAAGTTTGGAATGAAGACTGCTAAACCAATAGGTACGCCCATGAGCCTCTCTTGTAGACTTGATAAAGATGAACATGATAAATCAGTAGATCAAAAGTTATATAGAGGTGTGATTGGCTCTTTATTGTATCTAACTGCTAGTAGACCAGATATAATGTTTAGTGTTTGCATATGTGCTAGATATCAGTCTGAACCTAAAGAGTCACATCTTATGGCTGTTAAGTGCATTATTAAATATCTATCTGGTACTATTGATATTGGTTTATGGTATTCTAGAAATTCATCTGCTAAATTGATTGGATATTTTGATGCGGATTTTGTTGGTTGTAAATTGGATAAAAAGAGTACTAGTGGCACTTGCCAATTTGTTGGAGTTAACTTAATCTCATGGTTTAGCAAGAAACAAACTTCAGTTGCACCATCCACAGCTGGCTAAGTATATTACAGCAGGAAGTTGTTGTACTCAAATCTTGTGGATTAAGCAACAACTTGAAGGCTTTGGAATCAAGTTGGCTAGTACGCCTATTAAATATGATTATACCAGTGCTATTTTCTTGACTAAAAATCATGTTCAACATTCTAGGAGTAAACATATTGAAATTAGACATCATTTTATTAGAGATCATGTAGAAAACAATGATGTTTTGCTTAAATTTATTAGTACTGAATTTTAATTAGCTGATATTTTGACTAAACCTCTTCTGGAAGATTGATTCTGTATGATTAGAAGAGAGCTCGGGATCATCAATCCATTTGATTAAATTTTTCCTATATTTTGACTTAAACTAGATCAATTCGACCTTAATTATGATAAATCTTACTCAATCATTATTGGTTTCACTCTAAAATTATCACATTTTAATTAATTTTGATCTACCCTTGAAATCACTGAATTTTTTATTTTCAAGTTGATGTGTCGACACATCGAAGTGTCGACACCTGAATGTGTCGACACATGAACGACAGTAGACTGAGAATAAAGGGGTTTCTGAACCATTTTTCTCCCCATTTCTTTTCTCCTTCGAGCCGACACAAGCTTTCAAGGTACCCTTATTTTTCCCATTCGCGGTTACAAGATTTTACCTGTTATTTCTTTGAATTGGATACTCGATAGCCGGTTTTTGGTTAGATTTCTCCTAGGTTTTGATTTCTAAACCTTACAAAAACCCTAGATTTCAACCAAAACCTTGCCCAATCCTTCAATCCAAGCAATGGAACCTCACAAGCAAGTTGTTCATCGACCTCGTCAGTCAAACCAAGAAGAAGAGCGAAGGACGAAGGCTCGACATGAGTCTAGAGCTGCAGATCCGCCCGCATGACCTTTGTTTATTTCGTCCAGTCGGATGAGGTCGAAGACTGTAGTTGGAGGACATCGAGTGGATTTTTCATTTGTCGACCAGTAGCATTTTTGGATTGGAGAGTGGATTTGTCAGGCTGGTCTGACTACATTCTGTTCACTTAGTGAGAGGTATTACCCTGGGCTGATGTGAGAGTTTTTTGGTCACTCGCCCGTGGGACAGATTGTTGGTTGGCATAGGTCAGAGGACTGGATATCCCTGTTATTTCAGAGATTCTGAGCAGAGTATGGGATATACCAATGACAGGATCTGTTGTTGACAGTTTGATGGATCGAGTCAGTGGACTTCAGTGCATCTTTGAGTTTGACATTCTACCAGAGGGAGCCACTGTACTAGCATCCAGATTATTTGCAGAGATGAGACTTATTGCATCACATCATCGCCTGGATACTTTTGTCGAAGACCGGACGTTTCGACTATATCACTAAGCGGGAGTTGCTCGTGATAGTCTCTTTGGTTCAGCGCTCACCTATATGCATTCAAGTTCTTTTGGTACACAGATTATGGAGGCGTCGACTAGCCAGCGACTCTGCCTCCCTTATGGCATGGGACTGACAGTATTATTTAGAGAGTATGGCATCAGCTTTGAGGATGAGCCCTAAGGTACATTGCTTCATATCGATGTGTACGACATTAGATCATTACATCGGATGGACTATCACTTGTTCCGAGGCCAGTGGACTCGCAGGATATCAGGTCAGGCCGAGGACAGAGCTGATGATGATGATGTAGCAGAGGAGGAGCGCATCCTCTCCGACAAGGCAGGACCCAGCGAGACTCAGCCTGAGAGATAGCGCAGCCAGCGGTTGCTCCTTAGTCTGATCCTTCTACTTCTGCACAGCTTAGCCAACATAGACGGAGACTCCAGGCACTTCAGATAGCTTACTATATAGAGTTAGATGCATCGAGATTGACATATTTATTTTGAGGTAGCATCTTGATTATTTCATAGCTGAGACAAGAGAGAGCCATGCTGGACTTATTGATCGCATCTTAGCTATGCTTTCTGTACTATCCAGATCTTCAACGAGTACTCTGGTTACAAATACTGCTCCTACAACTGTTCATGTACCTGCTCCTACACTAGTTGATGACATTGATGATATTAATACTGGTGTAGATACTACTGTTGGAGATGGTGATACAGTTATTGGAGATAATGGAGATGATGATGGAGATGACGAGGAGACTGACTCGGATAGATTTGATTTCACAGATGTTACTTCAGAGATAGTAGCAGAGGTGATGGCTAACTTGCCTAGGAGTCCTGTTGTTGACCCTTCCTATTCACCTGCCCAGACTCCTGTTTCATCCTCTCCTTCTAGATCTGATGATCGTATTCCTATTCCTATTCCTATTCTCTCTCCAGTTATCGATACAACTATTATTGAGAACCCTGATATTGATACTTCTGCTATTCATACTCCTATTATTGAGACCCCCATTGTTGATACACTGATTATAGATATACTGATACATTCTACAATTGATACTTCTATTTTTGATACGCCTGTTGTGTCATCAGCTATTACCCCTATCCTTGATACATAGATTATTGAGAGTCCTACACTTCATACATCCTCTCTTATCCGAGAGCTTGGATTTTATACACCCGACTTTCAGTATCTTGACTCCGGTCTTTCATTTAATCGCACACCTCTTCCAACGGTTGCTGAGATTGTTGAACCGATCAGTTCCATTCCTGCGAAGGATATTATTTCTACTTCTATTGCTCCAGCTAGATGTCAAACATATGCTCGTCGCAGAGGACATGGTCATCATACCCCCTCCACAGCCGACTAGGACCAGACTTAGAGATCTTCGATCGAGATGGCCACGAGCTCGATCCTTCATTGATACATGACCGATTGAGATCGGTTCATCTTCTGATGATTCCATGGATGAGGATTAGGACTTTTATATATTTTTAGATAGTTTATTTTTATGCTTCTATATATTTCTATCTTTGTTATGTATTTGTTGTACAAGTTCTATGTTTATATGGAAAACTGTTGTTCTTCATCTTTATGTCTTTAATACAAAGGAATGATATATTTTGAACTGCTCTTCAATGTCTTCACTCTTGAATGAATGAATGAATTTTAAATTCAATGCAATACTTAAAGAAAGAGTAGAATAACTCAATGCTATATCTTGTCTACTCAATCTATTTGTTTTCCTACCTTTTTAATGATAACAAAAAGGGGGAGTAGTTTAGTAATGAGATTTAAGTATAAATGAGTATAAAAGTAGAATAATGAAACCAATGCAATATATATTTGTGTTATATTTGTAATATGCAAGGGACAAATAGATTTTTGAAAACCTGAATTGAAAATCATTTATAAAATTCCTTAAGAAAGGGGGAGCTTTATTTTATTTTCATTTGGAAATCCTTTCAAAATGAAATTCATCTTAAAACCCCTCTTTAAATGTTTGAAAAAGGTTCTTACAAATTATGTTATGGATCATCGATTCAGGGGGAGCTTAGTTGTTTAAAATTTTCTTGTAGAGTATCATGATACATGTTTTCTATGCTTTAAATGTCTTCCAAAGATCTGATACTCTCCATCTTTATAACAAGCTCTAGCACTATTACTTTTGTTCTGAATTGCATATCATTAATGCAAGTAATGTTGATACACTTAATGCTTTCAGTATTATGCACCTTGATGATTTCTTTTAAAAGCCTTGTTTTAAAGCAATTTATACTTAAGGGTTTTGTCATCATCAAAAAGGGAAGATTGTTGACTCCATTAATTGATTTTGATGATAAGCAAAATGGTTAAGTATAAGTTGAGGACTAATGATTTGCTTTGAGTGTGTTTTTATTAAAAAGGTGCTTATAAATTTGAAGAAGCTCAATTATTTTGAAGAAGCCAAGTTTGAATGAAAAGATTGCTTAAAGAAGACTTGGACACTCAAGAGATGGTTAATTAGATGGCTAAGTTAAATGGAAATATGTTTCAGCTAAAGTTTAGGCCTTTTGTTAAGTTTTCAAAGAAGTGTCGACTCAAAGTGTCGACACATGACATGAAGTGTCGACACATAAAGGGGAAATGTCGACTCAGGCCGATACGTAGCAATGTTTCAAATGGCATAAATGAAGTGTCAACACATGGACCTGAAGTGTCGACTCAAAGTGTCGACACATGGATCAACACATTGTCTGAGACTTTCAAGCTACAGAACTTGTAGAAGTTGAAGGAACAGTTGAAGTATCGACACATGGAAGCAAGGTATCGACTCAAGGTGTCGACTCAACTAAGGAAGTGTTGACACATATGAGATTTCTAGAGAATTAGAATGAAGCAATTTGAACTAGGCGTCGACTCAAGAAGATCAAGTGTCGACCTTATGTGTTGACTCATAGCCTGAAGTATCGACACATGAAGTTCTGACAACAATAACAACTATTTTTTCAAATGCAGAACTCGCCCAAATTGCCCCCCAATGGCTAGTTTTTCAAGTTTAATAGCTAGAAACTGGTTTTGAGGCCTTGAAAAGGTATTTATATACTCAAAATCAAATCAAAACATATGATATTGAAGACCATTAAAGAGTTTCGAGAAGAGAGAAGAAAAGTGAGCTTTAACTCCTATTCATTGAAGTTTCAACCACTCTCAAGCTAAAGGAAGCCTCCAAGCATTCAAAAGTTTTCAAGAGAATTGAAGAGATCATCCATTCTTGGGCATTCAAGAGGCTTCTACAAGTTGAAAGCAACTCTACATCGAGCTATAAAGTGATATCCGCTTTGTTTTAGAAAGCTTACATTGGTTCTTTACTTTTAAACCATATTTCTTGTAAGGGTTCTTGTTTAGCCTATTGTAAAACCAAGGGAGGTTATTGGTGAGCCTTGGAAAACCAATTAGGTTGGTGGTTAGCCCGCAAAACCACTAAGGTTCTTAGTTAGCCCGGAAAACCAAGGGAGATTGTTGGTTAGCCTTGTGAAAACCAATTAGGTTCTTGGTTGGCCCATAAAACCAAGTGAGGTTTTGACTTGTTGGCCTAGTAAAAACAAGTTGGGTTTTTGATTAGTGAGCCCGTAAAACTAATCAACTGTAATCTGTGTGATTATAATGAATTTTCAAGGAGATCTTAGGAAGTGGATGTAGGTGCATTGGATAGCACCGAACCACTATATTTCTTGATCTTTGTGATTGCTTGATTCTCTCTCCTTTCTCTTTACTTATTGCTCTTTATTTTTGCTGTACTTTTATTTTAGAGCATTACAATTGAATTGATAGTACCGTGCTAATATATTTGCTAAATTGGATTGCATTACTTAGTATCAAGTAATATTAAGTTTCAATTTTTAGAGACCCAATTCACCCCCCCCTCTCGGGTTGCTTACTAGGCAACAGCTTAGGATTTAGGGTTTAGGGTTTAGGATATAGGTTTTATGGTTTAGGTTTAGGTTTTATTAGGATTTAGTATTTTGGATTTTTTTTTTTTGTGTTTTGGGTTTTGTATTTTAGGGTTTATAGTTTTGGGTGTTAGGGATTAGGGTTTAGGATTTAGTACTTAGTATTTTAGGGTTTAGGGTTTATGATTTTAGGGTTTAGCATTGACTATTTTTCCAGTTTAGGATTTTGGGTTTTACTGTTTTTGGATTATGGTTTAGTTGATTAATATTTAGGATTTATTGGTTAGTGTTCAGGGTTTGAGTGTTTGTTCTTGCGATTTAGGGTTTTTGGATTTTGGATTTTGGTTTAAGGCTTATAATTTAAGGTTTAAGGTTTAGGGTTTTTGGGATTAGGGTTTAGGGTTTAGGATTTATTATTTAGGATTTAGGTATTAGGTTTTCGAGGTTTAGGGATTTTTTTGGGTTTCAGGGGTTAATGTCTTAGGGTTTAGTGGGGTTTAGGGTTTTGGTTTCAGACTAAATGGTTTAGGATTTGAGGGATTAGGGTTTAGGATTTATTATTTAGATTTTAGGGTTTAGGGTTTAGGATGTTGGGGTTTAGGGTTTCAGATTTAGCATTTTGGGATTTTGGATTTTGGGTTTCAGGTTTAGAGTATATGGTTTTAGGATTTAGCATAAAGAGCTAAGGGATTTAGAGTTGAGGGTTTAGATTTTAGTGGTTTGTGTTTAGTATTTTGGGTTTAGAGTTTTGGTTTTAAGGTTTAGAGTTGATGGTTTGTGGGTTTTGTATTTTGGATTTAGCATTTAGGGGTTTTTGGTTTAGGGTTTAGGGATTAAAGTTTTGGTGTTGTAGTGTTTAGGGTTTAGGGTTTAGTGGTTTAGGATTATGATATAGGGATTTAGGTTAGTGTAAATGGTTTAGGTTTTAGGATGTTGGGATTCAGGATTTAGGGTTTAGATTTTAGGGTTTATGGTTTATGGACTTAATTTTTAGGATTTAGCATCTTAGGGTTTAGGGTTTATGGATTTATTGTTTAGGGTTTATGGGGTCGAGATTTAGGTTTTAAGGAATTTCAGATTTTTGGTTTTAGGGTTTAGGGTTTGCAGTTTAGGGTGTTAGGGCTTAGGGTTTTGGAGTTAGTGTTAAGTATTTTAGGGTTTAGGGTTTAGGGTTGAGGGTTTATGATTTTAGGATTTAGCATTAAGTGTTTTTTGGGTTTAGGATTTTGGGTTTTAGTGTTTTTGGATTTAGCATTTAGAGTTGATTAATATTTAGGATTTAGTATTTAGGGTTTAGGTTTTGGGGATTTTGCATTTGGTTTAAGGTTTTAGGGTTTTAGGGTGTAGGGTTTACGGTTTAGGATTTGTTGTTTAAGTTTTAGGTATTAGGCTTTCTAGGGCTAGGGATATTTTTTTAGGGTTCAGGGTTTAATGTCTTAGGGTTTAGTGGGGTTTAGTGTTTTGGTTTTACACTAAATGGTTTAGGGTTTGAGGGTTTAGGATTTATTATTTAGATTTTAGGATTTAGGGTTTACAGTTTAAGGGCTTTGGATTTAGGGAAATGTGGTTTATGGTTTAGAATTTTGGAATTTTGGGCTTAGGGTTTCAGTTTTAGAGTATATGGTTTTAGCATTTATCATAAAGAGCTAAGGAATTTAGGGTTGAGGGTTTAGGTTTTAGGGTTTTGTATTTAGTGTTTTGGGTTTACGGTTTTTCTTTTAACGTTTAGAGTTGAGGGTTTGTGCATTTAGTGTTTTGGGTTTTGTGTTTTGGATTTAGTGTTTAGGAGTTTGCGGTTTAGGGTTTAGGGTTTAGAGTTTTGGTGTTGTAGGGTTTAGGGTTTAGTGGTTTAGGGTTTAGGATTTTGGGATTTAGGGTTTATCATTTAGATTTTAGGGTTTAGGGTTTGTGGATTTAGTGTTTAGGATTTAGGTTGTTAGGCTTTAGGTTTCATGGATTTAGTGTTTATAGTTTAGGGTTTAGGCTTTTAGGTCCAAGGGTGGTTTAGGATTTAGGATTTTGGGTGGTTTCAGGTTTAGAGTTTAGCTTGTATTTGAGAGAAAAAGCTACAAAAATGTTTAGTAGCAAAAACTATTTGTACCCATCCTATCCTATCTATGAAAAATGCAAAGCACTTAATTAAATTTAGCTAGCACTTGCGGAAGCTTTGCTTTCCTATATTCAAGGGTTGAAGTGATTGTTAATAATACTTGAAATTAAACCTCGTATTAGAGCAAGTGCTCAATAGTGCAATTGAAGTCGGTATTTATGATGAGCATAATAGTCATGAAAGTGTTTATTCTTTAGAGATTATCGATTATGATAGATGGTGGGAATGTCATGAGAGTGTTTCTTTAGGTTATGTTTCTTGGGTTGAACCGACTGCCAACCACACTTCCAATTAATCTTTGTAATATTAGATCAGGAGCTCAATGGTACATTTCAAGTTGGTAATTTTTTTTAGCATAATACTCATGAGAGTGTTTATCTTTCAGAGGAGATTGATTACGATGGATGGTGGGAATATCATTAGCGTGTTTATTTGTGTTATGTTTCATTTGAGGAAAAATAATGGGAAAAGAATAGGGGAATTCAAAAGTTGTATTGCAAATAAGAGGGTTTAGGGTTTTGAGTTTAGGGTTTAGTGTTTAGGGTTTTGAGTTTAGATTTTAGAATTTTAGGGTTTAGTATTTAGGGTTTAGGTTTCAGGGTTTAGGATGTAGGGCATAAGATTTTAGGCTTTTTGGGTATAGGGCTAGGGATTAGTGGGGTTTGGATTTAAGCTTTAGGGTTTAGTTTTTAAGGTTCACGGTGTAGGGTGTTTGGGTTTCGGGTTTAGGATTAAGGGTTTAGTGTTTTGGTTTTAGGATTTAGGGCTTAGGATTTTAGTGTTTAGGGTTTAGGGTTTATGGTTTTAGGGTTTAGCATTTAGGGTTTAGGGTTTAGTGGTTTTAGGGTTTTGGTTTTAATGTTTATTGTTTAGCATTTTAAGATTTTAAGAATTTTTGATTTACAGTTTAGTGTTTTAGGGTTTAGTGATTTAGGGTGTGGATTCAAGATTTTGGTTTTAGGGTTTAGGGTATAGGTTTTAGGATATAAGGTTTAGGAGTTAGGGTTTAGGTCTTAGGATTTGAGGGTCTAAGGTTAGGGTTTAGACTTTAGTGTTTTGGTTTTAGTGTATAGTATTACGGGATTTGGGATTTTTGATTTCGGTCTTAGAATTTAGGGTAAAGGGTTTTAGGGTTTATGGATTTATTTTTTAGGGTTTAGGGTGCTAGGGTTCTAGGGTTTATGGATTTATTATTTAGGGTTTGTGGAGTTAGGCTTTAGGGTTTTGGCATTTAGGTCCAAGGATGGTTTAGGATTTTGGATTTTGGATGTTTTAGGGTTTAGGTTGCTAGAATGTGCAGTACCACAATCTATTTGTACCCGTCCTAACCTATCTATGCTGAATGCAAAGCACATGATTAATTTTGCTATCACTTGAAAAAGGGTTTAGGGGTTTTAAGATTTCGGGCTTAGCATTTAGGGTTTTAGGGTTTTAGGATTTTTGGATTTACAATTTAGGGTTTAGGGGTTAAGTAATCTAGGGTTTGGGGTTTAGGGTTTAGGGTGTAGGGTTTACGATTTAGGGTTTAAGAGTTAGGGTTTTGGTCTTTTGGTTTTAGGGCTTAGGGGTAGGGTTTAGGGTTTAGCATTTAGGATTTGGGGTTTATGTTTTAGGATTTTGGTTATAGTGTTTAGGGTTTTAGGATTTTATGGTTTAGGTTTAGGGATTAGTGTTAGGGTTAAAGGTTTAATGATTTAGGGACTAGGATTCTGGATTTAGGGTTTAGGTCTTAGGGTTTTAAGGTTTAGGGTTTAGGGCCTAGGGCTTGGCATTTGGTATTTTGGTTTTAGGGTTTAGGGCCTAGGGTTTACATTTTAGGGCTTTGGTTTTAATGTTTTGGATTTTAGGCTTTAAGGCTTTTGGGCTTTGGATTTAGGGTTTAGTGATTAGGGTTAAGGGTTTAGTGTGTTATGATTTAGGGTTTAGGGTTTTTGTTTTAGGGTATAGTGTTCATGTTTTGAGGGTTTAGGTTTTTGGGTTTATGATTTAGGATTTAGGATTTTAGCAATCTAGGGTTTAAGGTTTAGGGTTTACAATTTCGAGCATTTGGTTTCAGCTTTTAGCATTTAGGATTTAGTGCTTAGGGTTTTTGATTTTAGGTTTTAGGATGTAAGGGTTTAAGGTTTAGGATTTATGGTTTGTGGTTTAGGATTTTGGCTTTTAGGGTTTGGGGGTTTAGGGTTTAGGATTTGGAGATTTAGAGTTTATAGTTTACGGTTTTTGTGTCTAGCACTTTGGGATTTGGAATTTTTGATTTAGGTTTTAAAGTTTTGGTTTAGGGTTTAGTGTTTTAGGAATTCGTGGTTTAGAGTTTAGGATTTACGATTTAGAGGCTTATGATTTAAGGCTTAGCATTTAGGGTTTTGTTTTTCAGGCCTAGGTTTTGGATTCATTATCTAGAGGTTTAGGTTTAGGGTTAAGTGGTTTGGGTTTTAGAGTTTTAGGGTTTGGGGCTTAGTGTTTAGGGTTTAGGGTATAGGTTTTATGGTTCAGGTTTACATTTTTTTAGGATTTAGTATTTTGGATCTTTGTTTTTATGGTTTTGGGTTTTGTATTTAGGGTTTGTAGTTTTGGGTGCTAGAGATTAGGGTTTAGGATTTAGTATTTAGTATTTTAGGGTTTAGGATTTATGATTTTAGGGTTTAGGATTAACCATTTTTTTGGTTTAGGATTTTGGGTTTTAGTGTTTTTGGATTATGGTTTAGTTGATTAATATTTAGGATTTAGTGTTTAGGGTTCAAGGTTTGAGTGTTTGTGCTTAGGGTTTAGGGTTTTGGTTTAAGGCTTATGATTTAAGGTTTAAGGTTTAGGATTTTGGGGATTATGAGGGTTTAGGATTTATTATTTAGGGTTTAGGCTTTCAAGGTTTATGGATTTTTTTTGGGTTTCAGGGGTTAATATCTTAGGATTTAGTGGGGTTTAGGGTTTTGGTTTTCGGCTAAGTTGTTTATGGTTTAGGATTTATTATTTAGATTTTAGGATTTAGGGTTTAGGATGTTGGGGTTTAGGGTTTAGGATTTAGCATTTTTGGATTTTGGATTTCGGGTTTCAGGTTTAGAGTATATGGTTTTAAGATTTAGCATAAAGTGCTAAGGGATTTAGGGTTGATGGTTTAGGTTTTAGGGTTTTGTGTTTAGTCTTTTGGGTTTAGGGTTTCGGTTTTAAGGTTTAGAGTTGAGGGCTTTTGGGTTTTTGTTTTAGGGTTTAGGATGTTGGGATTTAAGATTTAGGGTTTAGATTTTAGGGTTTATGGTTTATGGATTTGGTTTTTAGGATTTAGCCTGTTAGAGTTTAGAGTTTATGGATTTATTGATTAGGGTTTATGGTGTCGAGGTTTAGGTTTTAGGGTATTTCAGATTTTTGGTTTTAGGGTTTAGGGTTTTGTGTTTTAGGGTTTAGGGTTTATTATTTAGATTTTAGGGTTTAGGGTTTACGGTTTTAGGGCTTAGGATTTAAGGAAATGGGGTTTATGGTTTAGAATTTTGGGATTTTGGATTTAGGGTTTTAGTTTTAGAGTATAGTTTTAGGATTTAGCATAAAGAGCTATGGGATTTAGGGTTGAGGGTTTAGGTTTTAGGATTTTGTATTTAGTGTTTTTGGTTTAGGGTTTTTGTTTTAACGTTTGGATTTTAGGGTTTGTGCATTTAGTGTTTGGATTTTGTGTTTTGGATTTTGTGTTTAGGGGTTTACGGTTTAGGGTTTATGGTTTAGAGTTTTGGTGTTGTAGGGTTTAAGGTTTAGGGTTTAGTGGTTTAGGGTTTAGGGTTTAAGATTTTGTGATTTAGGGTTTATCATTTAGATTTTAGGATTTAGGGTTTGTAGATTTAGTGTTTAGGATTTAGGTTGTTAGGGTTTAGGGTTTATTGATTTAGTGTTTATAGTTTTGGGTTTAGGCTTTTAGGTCCAAGGGTGGTTTAGGGTTTAGGATTTTGGGTGGTTTCGGGTTTAGAGTTTAGCTTGTATTTGAGAGAAAAAGCTACTAAAATGTGCAGTACCACAATCTATTTGTACCCATCCTATCCTATCTATGCAAAATGCAAAGCACTTAATTAAATTTAGCTAGCACTTATGGAAGCTTTGCTTTCCTATGTTCAAGGGTTGAAGTGATTGTTAACTATACTTGAAATTAAACATCGTACTATTAGAGCAAGTGCTCAATATTGCAATTGAAGTCGGTATTTATGATGAGCATAATAGTCATGAAAGTGTTTATTTTTTAGAGGTGATCGATTATGATAGATGGTGGGAATGTCATGAGAGTGTTTCTTTAGGTTATGTTTCTTGGGTTGAACTGATTGCCAACTACACTTCCAATTAAACCTTGCAATATTAGATCAGGAGCTCAATGGTACATTTCAAGTTGGTAAATTTTTTTTAGCATAATAGTCATGAGAGTGTTTGTCTTTCAGAGGAGATTGATTATGATGGATGGTGGGAATATCATTAGCATTTTTATTTGTGTTATGTTTCATTGGAGGGACAATAATGTGCCAAGAATAGGGGAACTCAAAAGTTGTATTGCAAATAAAAGGTTTTAGGGTTTTGAGTTTAGGGGTTTAGTGTTTAGGGTTTTGAGTTTAAGTTTTAAAGTTTTGGGTGTAGGATTTTAGGGTTTAGGGTTTAGGGTCTAGGTTTTAGGGTTTAGGGTTTAGGATTTAGGGCTTAAGATTTTAGGCTTTTTGGGTTTATGGCTGGGGTTAGTGGGGTTTTGGATTTTGGGTTTGGGATTTAGGGTTTAGGGTTTAGGATTCCAGGGTTTAGGGTTTAGTTTTTAAGCTTCATTGTGTAGGGTGTTTGGGTTTCGAGTTTAAGATTAAGGGTTTAGTGTTTTGTTTTAGGGTTTAGGGCTTAGGATTTTAGTGTTTAGGGTTTAGGGTTTAGGGCTTAGGATTTTAGTGTTTAGGGTTTAGGGTTTATGGTTTTAGGGTTTAGCATTTATTGTTTAGGGTTTATGGTTTTAGGGTTTTGCATTTAGGATTTAGGATTTAGGGTTTTAGGGTTTTGGTTTTAATGTTTATTGTTTAGCATTTTAGGATTTTAAGATTTTTTGATTTACAGTTTAGGGTTTTATGGTTTAGTGATTTATGGTGTGGATTCAAGGTTTTGGTTTTAGGGTTTAGGTTATAGGATTTAGTATTTAGGGTTTAGGAGTTAGGGTTTAGGTCTTAGGGTTTGAGGGTCTAGGGTAGGGTTTAGACTTTAGTGTTTATGGTTTTAGTGTATAGATTTTAGGGTTTTGGGATTTTGGATTTCGGTTTTAAGATTTTGGTTTCGAGGTTTAGGATTTTAGTATTTCAGAATATTGGGTAAAGGGTTTAGGGTTTATTTATTTAGCTTTTAGGGTTTAGGGTGCTAGGGTTTATGGATTTATTATTTAGGGTTTGTGGAGTTAGGGTTTAGGCATTTAGGTCCAAGGATGGTTAAGGGTTTTGGATTTTGGATCGTTTAGGGTTTAGATTACAAAAATGTGCGGTACCACAAGCTATTTGTACCCATCCTAACCTATCTATGCAGAATGCAAGGCACATAATTAAATTTTGCTAGCACTTGTGGAAGGATTTAGGGGTTTTAAGATTTTGGGCTTAGTGTTTAGGGTTTCAGAATTTTTGGATTTATAGTTTTGGGTTTAGCGGTTAAGTAATCTAGGGTTTGGCCGTTTGGGGTTTAGGGTTTAGGTTGTAGGGTTTAGGATTTAGGGTTTAAGAGTTAGGGTTTTGGTCTTTTGGTTTTAGGGCTTAGGGGTAGGGTATAGGGTTTAACATTTAGGATTTGGGGTTTATGTTTTAGGATTTTGGTTATAGTGTTTAGGGTTTAGGATTTTACGATTTTATGGTTTAGGTTTAGGGATTAGTGTTAGGGTTAAAGGTTTAGTGATTTAGGGATTAGGATATAGGGTCTAGGATTCTAGATTTAGGGTTCAGGCCTTAGGGTTTTAAGGTTTACGGTTTAGGGCCTAGGGTTTGGCATTTGGTATTTTGGTTTTAAGGTTTAGGGCCTAGGGTTTACATTTTAGGGCTTTGGTTTTAGTGTTTTGGATTTTATGCTTTAAGGCTTTTGGGCTTCCGATTTAGGGTTTAGTGATTTGGGTTAAGGGTTTAGTGGCTTATGATTTAGGGTTTAGGGTTTTTGTTTTAAGGTATAGTGTTTAAGTTTTGAAGGTTTAAGTTTTTGGGTTTGTGATTTAGGATTTAGGGTTTTATCAATCTAGTGTTTAAGGTTTAAGGTTTAGGGTTTATAATGTCGGGCATTTGGTTTCAGCTTTTAGCATTTAGGATTTAGGGCTTAGGGTTTTTGAGTTTAGGTTTTAGGATGTAAGTGTTTAAGGTTTAGGATTTATTGGTTATGGTTTAGGATTTAGGCTTTTAGGGTTTGGGGGTTTAGGGGAAGGATTTGGGGAGTTTTTGGTTTACAGTTTTAGTGTTTAGCACTTTAGGATTTGGAATTTTTGATTTATGTTTTATTGTTTTGGTTCAGGGTTTAGGGTTTTAGGAATTCATGGTTTAGAGTTTAGGATTTACGATTTAGTGGCTTATGATTTAAGGCTTAGCGTTTAGGATTTTGGTTTTCAGGCCTCGATTTTGAATTCATCGTCTAGAGGTTTAGGTTTATGGTTTAGGGTTTAGGGTTAAGTGCTTTGGGTTTTATAGTTTTAGGGTTTGGGACTTAGGGTTTAGGGTTTAGGTTTTATGGTTTAGAATTAGGTTTTATTAGGATTTAGTATTTTGGATCTTTGATTTTAGGGTTTTGGGTTTTGTATTTTAGGGTTTGCAGTTTTGGGTGTTAGGGATTAGTGTTTAGGATTTAGTATTTAGTATTTTAGGATTTAGGGTTTATGATTTTAGGATTTAGCATTGACTATTTTTTCGGTTTAAGATTTTGGGTTTTAGTGTTTTTGGATTATGGTTTAGTTGATTAATATTTAGGATTTAGTGTTTAGGGTTCAGGGTTTGAGTGTTTGTGCTTAGAGTTTAAGGTTTTTGGATTTTGGGTTTTGGTTTAAGGCTTATGATTTAAGGTTTAAGGTTGAGGATTTTTGGGATTAGGGTTTAGTGATGCGGAATGATGCGATGCAGTAGATCTAATTTTAGTGTAAGATGTTTTAAATAGCAATGATCATAGCAATAAAGCAACTAAACATAACAGACTAAAGAGATTAAAGAAGGTAACTAATACTTACAATATGATCCGTAAGCTATAAAGAATAAGTACCCGATAGATAGGAAACCATCTAAGATTAGGCTATTCCATGCTTCAACTACCAAATCTAATGAGAAAGGATTAGTTGCTTATCCCAGTGGAGATTCTCTTTGACTCGGGATAGATCGGCTGCTTTGTCGCTCGATCTCGTAGCAAGATGAAGATCGGGCCCCCAGATTTTAGATCTACAGTCAGATCTTGGTTCGGAAGCAAAGGATCCATCCTTTAAAGTACTTGAATACCTCGGATCTACAGAGAAGGCAGCAAACAAAACTTTAAGAATAAAGTTAAATCAGTTCAAAATGGAAAAAAAACTGAAGGGTTGGATGCGTAGAGCTTGAAGAAGATCGGTAGTAGCTTGTCGAAACCGGCAGAACCTCCACTCAAGGACCTCACTGCCTTGAGCTCTCAAGGACTTCCCTGATTTGAGCTCTTAATGACCTCCCCACCCTTAGAGTAAATTACTAAAGCCTAACCCAGCTTTGTGGAAGAAAAAATGCATTTTATTTCATGAATCAATAATTAATTACAAGGGGTATGAGATCCTATTTATAGGGTTCTTCACACATGAAGATATCAGAGGACTCCTTTGAATTCAAATTACATTTAAATTTAAATACTCCTTGGCTTCTTGGCTTCTTCCTTGAATTTGAAATTTAAATCCCTTTTTCATGGCTTGGGTGACTTCATGAAAAAAATGTGCGACAGAATGGAGATGGGGTGCTAATCTTCTTCTCATTTGGTGCAAATCCTTCTCAATTTGATTTTTTTATCCTTCTTGATCGGCAACATGAGATAAGAAGGCCTTTGAATGCTTGAATTAAAATCCTTTCTTGAATTTGAATTAGGACGAAGATATCTCTCCCTTTAAATTTGAAAGTAGATATAAGATAACTCTACTTTATCTTGGACGTTTCCTCCTATTTAAACTTTGAATGAACTATGGGTGGGCGTCATCTGGAGTGGGCGACAAGAGAGAATGAGGGTGCCAGATGAAAAGTACAGTCCTTCTGCTTTACTCCTCTCAATTAGTGCCTCCTTGAAATCTCAAATGGGCGATGAAAATATATGGGATGGGCGCCTCTCTTGGATAAGGATGACATTCAAATTGTTTTCTTGTCTTGATGTCTTGATGTCCAGATGTCCAGATGTCTTGATATCTGGATGTCCAGATGTCTGGATATCTGGTAAAAAATTTGGACAACCCTTTTTTGACCTAGAATTGATCCACCAAGATGATGATGACTTGGGTCTTGGGAACTTATGACACCTTGACTTATTCAAGCACTAATTACAGGACTCAAATTGGACAATTCACCAAACAAAGCAAATTAATGCTATTTACAAGACTCTTAAACCAATTAATGGACTCAATGGACTCAATTGGTAACTCAACAATCCTAATTGACCAAATTACACTTAATTTGACCAAATTTCAACTCAATTTAACCTAATTACAAACTCAAAACAATTGGGACTCGAGTGTTCTTTGTGAAGAACACATGGACTTACTCGTTGGTGATCCAAATTGAATTGGAAAAGGTTTACTTCTTCTTTCTAGCTCTTGTATCCTCACCAATTCTCCCGGGATGGGAGGAACTCGACCCCGTCGAGTATAGGTCAATTCGGCTCTGGTAATGTTGTAGCAAGTCAGGGTTCAACTTTTGAAGATCCTCTCTGGTGATCCAAAAATTCTCAGACTCATGTCTCCCTTGCCAACGAACTAGATATCTTTGGTAGTTCTTATTTCTAGTAGTTATGATCTTATCATCCATGTTCTGCTCAATCTTTTCTCTCCTCTCTAGTAATTTGGCTGGTGGACATTCTAGGATAGGGTCACTCTCAAAGGTGGGATCAGGCTCAAATGGCTCATTAGGTATCATCATTAGTTCCTTAAACTCGACTAGATCAGATATATTGAAGGTCGGACTAATACCTAGCTCAGATGGAAGTTCTAGCATATAAGCATTAGGTCCAATCTTTTTTATAATCCTATATAGTCCAGCACTACGGGCATGTAGTTTTTTCATGGTTCCGATTGGAAACTGTTCAGGTCGTAACCTGATCATGACGAAGTCTCCTTCGTTAAACTCTTTAAATCTCTTATGTAAGTTAGCCTCGTACTCATATGATTCATTGCTCTTTTTAATTTTGTTACTGATTTCTTTATGCAATCCTTTGACATGCTGTGAAAATGACTCTGTAGACTCTGGGACTCAGACTGATACTTGATAAAAAATAGACTCAACTATGTAATTCTATTGAGAGAAATTTTATTGGACTCTTAGGGTCTAAACCTAAGAGATGATTGATTCTCTAGGTTTGACCCTGGTCTGGTATGCACATGAAAAGTTACCATGGATCCCTAGCAAATGCCATAAGGTCTTCCAAAAGTAGGTAGCCAAAGGGATGGGCTTTAAGGGCTCATGCAACTTGGTAATCTCTTCAAAATGAAACCTAATGGCTCTAGAAGCATGATAAGGGAAGGGTAGGAAATAGGAATCGGAGTCTTGGGGTAACTTAGGGGAAGCATGAAACAGACCTTGGTTACTCAGGATGACCTTAAGATTTGAATTTGATCTATTGGTGTAAGATCTATGGCAGGTGGGATGCTTCTAGGTGGTGGAAGGTCATCTTGAAGGTCTTCAGGAAGTTCATCTTGAAAGTCTTCTAAATTAATGTCGACCTCCTGGGGTTGTTCCTCAGGGACTTGAAGGAGGTCTTGAGTCGAGGCTAAAGGATTGGGTTTTTCTTGAGGGCATTGAGTTACAGGAATCAAGTCCTCATTAATTTCCTATTACTATGATGTTTCAGGACTAGGCTCAATAATCTTTTCTTTTCCAAGGGTTTCCTCAGGTAAGGTACTAGAGTTGTCCTCCTCGAAGTCTTCTCCTTCATATTCATCCATCAGGTTTTCTCCACTTTTATATATTTCTATTATGGTTTCAGCTTGAGTAACCTTCTGGTCAATTAACTTTGAGTCTGCAATAGTCATTTCCTCTTCAGGGTCATTCTTAGGAACAAACGGGGTCACAGGAGTGGGTCGGCTTGGATTAGGATTTAGTTGGATCTGATGAAAATTAGGTTGACTCTGCTATAGAATGGGTTGACTCGAGTGGACTAGGCTAGATCTTGAATTTTGATAAGGGGCACTAATCTAAATGGGTTCTAGCCAATGAATTCTGGGTCCAGGGAAAGTCGGTTTAGGTGAACCAGGGTTAGTCCGGGACCTACGGGTTCTTTTTAGGTTGTCAAGTCGCTTATCTAGTCGGTCACACCTATTGTCCATCAGGGCACATTGTTCATTGAAGGTCCTCAGTAAAATTTCTATAGTGGACTCCATGATCAGACTGGGTTGGGTTTGGCCTGCTCTAGTGGTCATGCAATGCAAACATTACAAAACAACCTAAGTTTGGGGTTCCAGGACCTAAGGGCCAATATAGGGCTTAGTCAAGGTAATAACCAAGACTGTAGTAACTCCTCGATTGGTCAGGTAAGAGGTGTGATGGTGGGAGGCTCCCCTAACTTTCGTGAGGTCCTAATTAAAGAACCACTAGTCCGCTTAGGGTGTTTGCCTCCAGATCTCTAGCCTTAGACACCAATTCTCAAAAGCACACATAGAAATGACTGCTATAATGGGTAACACGTATATAAAACCCGACCTATTGCTGTCCCTAGCTTTAAGTGCTACTCGATTTTAATTAAGGCTTAGGACTATGCAAATGGGGTTGGTTGTTTTGGGCTAAGGAAAGGGTCCCAATCCTTCTTTTATGTTATATTGCTTGCCCTTATGTGTTTTCAAGTAAAATGAATGCACAATCAACACTAGCAATTCAAAATTTAAACTTTAAATTTCAAATTTTAAGTTTAGATTTCAAATTTGAATTTTAAATTTTAAATTTTTAAATTTGAGATTTTAAATTATAGAAATTGAACTTTTATGGAATTTAAACTATATGCTAAAATTTTGAAATAGAAATGTTCACAGGCAGTAATCAGGCCTGCAAAAATTCTACAGACCGAATTAAATCCTAAGAAAATACCAGAAAATAAAACCAAATGTAAACGAAACAAAAATCAGAATTTTTCGATCTTCCTGGATGCATAAACAATTAAAATAATAGACCATGTACTGGAATGGACGGGATGCAGAAAATTAACCCTAAATATCCAATTTCTCTGCAATTTCTTCTTCAGGGTTCAATTCATAGCGGCACCCCTGAAAGTAAAACAGGGTTGCTGGTGCCTACACAAAGCATGCAACACCAAAGGAAATAGGTATGTATTTTAAAATATTTTTAAAATAACAGCGAAAACACCTACTCCGCACAGGATCTAACATATTCAAAATACATATATAGGCATAACATGGTATAACATTAGCATGTAATATTTATAAACTATTTTATAAACCTAGATCTAGGCATGCAAGAAAAAATAAAACCAGAAATTTTACCTTATTCCCGCTTGGAATAAACCAGGGATAATGTTGGAATAGCTGGGATAACTAGAATAAACTTATTCCAGTCTTTTTCTTCCAACAGCCTTTTGAAACGATGTTTTCTTCTTCTCTCCAACAGCAGCAAAATGAAACCACAACAGCAACACTTTGGTCTCTTGTCCTTTCATAATAGCATGGCAATGTCTTGAAGGAACTTGCTTCAATGGAGATCTAAAGAGTTGCTCATCCAATAACCTTTGGAACTCTTCCTCTCTTCCAATTTCAGCAAACTTGCAACCAAAAATAGAGCAACCAAAACCAGCAAATTTGGAGGTAGATCCGGCTCTCAGGTGCTCAAGGGAACACCCTCTAGAGGGGGGACATGCCTGGGCTCCCTCTGATCTGGCTTCTCATGCGATGCTAGTCACCGGAAGCTCTTGAAAATGGTGGGAAAAAGGAGAAGAACAAAACACTCTGCTCTGATTTTTGTTTTCTCCAAAACAACACTTTCTTCCTTCCACCGAATGAGCACCACAAGCAATCAAGGAATGGTTTTATTCCCAACCTCTTGTCTAAACCCAGCCCCAAAAACCTCTGTGGAATGGATGGATGAAGCTCTCAAAAATGAAGAAGACAACCTCTGAAATTTTTAGTGCCCAGAAAATTTCAACACCCAAAAAATTCTATTCACCGAGAACCATCAAACCGGTCATATTAGTGAGCTGAGAAAAGCTACTGGGAAAACAAAAGGTCACACGATTTTAGTACCATTCAATCTCTTTTCAATCAAGCATTGAAGAGGCATAACGATGTGGTTTATTTTAGCCAAAACGAATGAAACGGGAGAAGAGGAAAAAATGCCCCTGTTCGCCCAAGCCAAATTACCATGTGGATGGGTTCAAACCGGTTCACAACGGGTTTAAAAATCCCAAACTACTTCTAAACCGGTTCACTTAATAATTAGATCAAAATCTAATTAAAAAATGGCTTGGTCAAGTCTCGGTCACCCAGAAACAATTCTCAGTAGACCCAAACAAATTCTAATCGACCCAAACCCGAGTCAATCCAATGTGTGCTCAATCAAACCATTACCAAAATGATTCCTAATCACAAATCGATACCTGGATCAGGAAGAGATCCTCTATGGAATGTGACCTCATAGGTTCGAACCTAGGTGGTAGCACTAGAACAATTCCAATACCAGCACAAGATAACATCTAGCAATGGGTCTCGGTGTCTGGATAGGTCGAAGATGCAAGAGCAATCAATCAAACCTCTGGCATACGATTACCGTATAATTCATCCCTTTAACCTTCAATGCTCATGATGACCTAGGGTTAGACTGCCAACTCTAGCTGCGTCAATCCACAACATGTCTTAACCTCACAAGTCCAGTGACTCCTCACTAGGACTACCCTGGCCGAGGATTTGCTAAATTGAGACACTGCAAGACATTCAATCCAAACTATTTGGACAGGTCAATTCCATCTTGGTCCACCACTACTCCACAAGTACTTGCCTATACCCAGAAACCTTCCATCACCGGATTTGAATCTGGGTAGTCCGGCACCAAAGCACATGGAGTTGCTTGCAAGCTACCATGATGACCTCAGGTCGGAGGGACACATATACCCATATCCAATCATGAGTATCCCTTTAGCAGAAAGGGGCTACACGGAGTCATGTTCAATGAGATATCATATATCCCACTTGCAAATCACATCAGTATCACCACACTCCTTTGGTCAAGAGGACAAACCAAACGATTTGAACCACAACAACCTACCTTGTACATTGCCATCCAGTACAATATATCCTTTGGTCGTGAACCTTGTTTAAGGACCACTTGATATATTCTCTCTATATTAAAGTAAATGTAGTCTTAAGGACTTCATCACATGAAAAAGAGTTCATTACAGGAAAAAGTCAGAATGCGATGAGCTGTCAAAATAATATTTATTAATTCATACAAAAAGTATAATACTCAGCTCAATCGCCTATAGCCTAGGAGATTTGCTTTGGGACATAATTTCCAACAACTCCCACTTGTACTAAAGCCAATCAGAAAGCATCTAATACCCATTTCTCATTTATAAAAGTTAAACTCTTTTTTTTCGAGGGCTTTAGTAAAAATGTCGGCCAGATTTTTCTTTCCATCGATCTTCATAAGATTGATGTCGTCTCATTCTACGATCTCTCGTATGAGGTGGTAGCGCTGCAGAATATGCTTGGTGCGGTGATGAGCTTTCGGCTCCTTAGCTTGAGCAATGGCTCCAGTGCTGTTACAGTACACTGGAATAGGACAATCTAGGGAAGATGCCACCCCTAGCTCTCCAAAGAACTTCCGCAACCACACAACTTCCTTCGCTGCATCTGATGCTGCAAGGTACTCTGCCTCGCAAACCGAGTCTGCAACTATTGCCTGCTTGGAACTTTCCAGCATATCGCTCCTCCATGATAAATACAAATCCTGACACACTCTTGCTATCATCTCTGTCTGACTGGAAACTAGAGTCAATATACCCCACAAGTTTCAAGTCAGATTCTTTATAAATTAGCCATTAGTCTTTAGTATTTCTTAAATACTTCAGGATGGATTTAACCACCTTCCAATGTACCTCACCTGGGTCAGACTAGAATTTGCTCACTACTCCTAGTGAGTATCCCACGTCTGGTCTAGTACATGTCATAGCATACATGATAGAGCCTACCGTAGAAGCATAAGGTACTCTACTCATACGCTCTCTCTCTTCAGGGGTTGTTGCACAATCCTTCATGGAAAGAGTAATTATAGAACCTATCGGAAGATAGCCTTTCTTAGAATTTTTCATGCTGAACCGTTTCAGCACAGTATCAATGTATGTAGACTGGGACAATCCCAGAAGCCTCTTAGATCTTTCTCTATAGATCTTCATACCTAGTATGTAAGAAGCTTCACCCAAGTCCTTCATGGAGAACTAAGATGATAACCAGATCTTTATTCCTTGTAATGCTGCAACGTCATTCACGATTAAGAGAATTTTGTCAACATACAATACTAGGAATACAATCACAGAACCATTAACCCACTTATAGATGCACGGTTCTTCTCCGTTCCTACCGAAGCTGTTGACTTTGGCTCCTTAGTTTTGATGATTAACAAAAGGTTGAGTATATGTTTGGACTAATGTTTCATCTCAAGATAAAGTTACAGGACTTAGGTTATTCAAAAAGAGTATCAAGAGTACAATGATGAAACTAAGTTTGCCTGATTTGGAAAAGAGCTCTTCTACCTTGGACAAGATCAAATTTCTCATATTGGACCTTCCTGTTAAGAAATAATTAACAAAAGAAACAAAGGCTTAGAGAAACTCAAGCATGGCACGCACATCTCTAAGAGTTTCAGAAAATTTCAGATCAGAGGTCGACCACCAGAGGTCGACACCTTGTCAAAGGTCGACCACCAGAGGTCGACTCATGAAGAGAAGAAAAGTTTAGCATGGCCGGCACGACAAAATCTCAGTGGCACGCTCCAGAGGTCGACCACCAGAGGTCAACACCTGTCCAGAGGTCGACACCAGAGGTCGACTCATAGCCTGAGAATTCAAAATGGGCAGAACTATGGTTTTCTGGATTTTTGCCTAAAATAAACTGGAGGTCGACTCATGAGGTCGACACTTGATCCAGAGGTCGACTCATGAGGTCGACTCATGGCATAATGGCTAGTTTTTCTGAACTTTTGATTTGATTTCTAACGGCCATAAACGGCCATATTTTTGATTCTAACGGTCTTGTGGAGTTGTTTCAGCATGAATGAGGTATTTAACCTCCACCAAAATTCAAAAAAGACAAGGAGACAAAGTGAAAAAGTATAGAGTCAAAGTACAAAGCCTTCAATCAATTCCAAGCCAAAAAGAGTGAGAAAACCAAGAGATTCCTTAGCCAAAAGCTTTCCATGTTTGAGGAATCCAACTTTCAAGTATTTGGCATTTAGTGAGGTCCAAAGATTCCAAGGGAAAAGGCTTGAAGAGTCTCCATCAAGAGCTACAACGAATTTCTTATTGCTCAAAAGGAGTTTGTCTAGTTTTATTAATTGTATTCATATTCTTTTGTCTTTAGCTAGTTTCAAGGGAATTTGAAACTAGTGTGAGGTTTGTTGGTGAGCCAATTGATAAAATCAACTAGAGTTGCTTGTAAGCCCGAAGCCAAAACAAGTGAGTGAGGTTTGTTGGTGAGCCAATTGATAAAACCAACTAGGTTTGCTTGTAAGCCCGAAGCCAAAACAAGTGAGTGAGGTTTGTTAGTGAGCCAATTGATAAAACCAACTAGGGTTGCTTGTAAGCCCAAAGCCAAAACAAGTGTGTAAGGTTTTGACTTGTGAGCCTGGTAAAACAAGTCGGCTGTAATCTAAAGATTATAGTGGAAATTCCTAAGTGGAGCTTGGGGAGTGGATGTAGGTGCTAGGTGCACCGAACCACTATACTTCTTGTGTGTTTGCATTGCTTCTCTTTTTATCTTCTTTTGCTCTTTAATTGTTGATTTATTTCATTGCTTCCGTTGCACAATTATTTGAGCACTATCACTCTTCACCTTAAAACTTGGTAGCACATATATTGCTTTAATTTTTTAAATACCCAATTCACCCCCCCTCTTGGGCTCCATATCTGGGCAACAAGTGGTATCAGAGCCCCGGTACTCTCTTGTAGGTCCAACGATCTTGAGTTAAAGATCATGGTCGCCCCAATTGGAATGGGTGTAGTTGAAGGAGAAGCATCAAATCGCCCTCCTTTCTTTAATGGCACAAACTACACATACTGGAAAACTCGTATGCGTATTTATTTACAAGCTGTAGATTATCATATATGGAGAGTAATTACTAAAGGGCCTCATCAGCCCACTCACTTGGTTAATGGCATTATCACCCCAAAATCTGAAGAAGAATGGGATGACAATGACATCAAACAAGCTGAGTTAAATGCTAAGGCGATGAATTTGCTATTCTGTGCACTTGACCCTAGTGAATTCAACAGAATATCAAATTGTATTTCCGCCAAAGAAATTTGGGATACACTTGAGGTTACCCATGAGGGTACACACCAAGTGAAGACCACAAAGGTGAACATGCTCATTCATACGTATGAGATGTTCAGGATGGAACCAACTGAAAGTATAAGTGAAATGTATACTAGATTTACCAATATAGTAAATGGTATGAGGAGTTTGGAAAAAATTATATCTAATGGTGAACTGGTTAACAAACTTCTCAGGTCTCTTCCGGCTTCATGGGATGCGAAAGTAACAGCCATAGAAGAAGCCAAGGATGTCAATACTCTACCTCTCGAGCAGCTTCTTGGATCACTGATGACTTACGAGCTTTCACTAAAGCAGAAGACAGTGGACAATGACAAGAAAAAGAAAGCCATAGCCTTCAAGTCCACTACAAAGGAAGAGTCAAGTGATGAATCAGAAGAAGAAGCTGATGATGATGAGACGGCCCTCATTACAAGAAAATTCAAAAGATTCATGAGAAAGAAGAAGGGCTTCTACAAGAAAAAGTCACAAAAAGGTGATCACAATAAAGAAAAAGAAAAAGAAAAAGAAAGGGATCCACCCATCTGCTTCGAGTGCAAGAAGCCTGGACATTATAAAATGGATTGCCCTTTGCTTAAAAAGAGTCGAAGGATGTTGAGAAAGAAAGCCATGATAGCTACCTGGAGTGAGAGTGAGGACTCCAGCAGTGATGAAGAGCAGCAGGTAGTCGCCAACTTATGTTTCATGGCCAATGAAGATAATGAGGTAAATTCTGAACCTGAAACTGAATTTACTTTCAATGAATTGCATGATGCTTTTGATGACTTAGTTATGGAATATGAAAAATTAAAACTGAAAAATAAGAAATTAAGAAAGCTAAATTTTGAGCTTACCAAAAATTCAGAAAAGTTTTCAACTGAAATTAAAAATTTAATTCAAGAAAACAAGAAATTAACTGAACATGTAAAGACCTTGACAAATGATAAGGATAATCTTTTAAAAGAAAATGATTCTTTGAAAAATAATAGAAGTCTTAAAACTAATGAGAACATTGAAAAACAAAATAAAAAACTATTGCTTCAAAACAAGAATTACAAGGAAGAGTTAGAAAAATTAAAACCTTTTGTAGAAAAGTTTACTTTTAGTTCAGAAAAACTAAATATGCTTTTAAATAGTCAACATGCAGTGTTTAACAAAGCTGGACTTGGATTTAAGCCACACAATCAGCAAAAACTTTACAAAAACTTTTTCATACCTGCATCTTCTAATATTACCTACTATGCATGTGGTAAATTAGGACATAAATCATATGTTTGTAATAGAAGAAAATTAAATACCTTTAAAAAGATTTGGGTTCCAAAAGGAACCAATTTGACTAACCCTAAAGGATCCAAGATGACTTGGGTACCTAAGGTTTCAACTTGATCAATTTTTGCAGGTGTGCCTTGCAACCAAAAATAAAAGAAGAATGTGGTATCTAGATAGTGGTTGCTCAAGGCACATGACTGGCGATGTGAAGCAATTCTTATCACTAGCAGCTATTGATGGTGGAAACGTTACTTTTGGTGATAATGGAAAAGGCAAAATCGTCTGAATTGGTAAAATCCATATCACCCCTAATGCTTATGTAGATAATGTATTATTTGTTGATGGCTTGAAGCATAATTTTTTTAGCATTAGTCAGTTTTGTGATAAGGGTTTTAAAGTAATTTTTGAATCATCTTTGTGCATGGTATCTAGTCTAGATGTCGATGGCATCAAGTTCACTGGTCATAGGCATGGAAACATTTACATGGTTGATCTTGATGATCTAGCCATGGAAAGTGGTCAATGCCTAGTGGCTAAGGAAGCCAAGGCAAGTGAAACTAGTTGGCTTTGGCATCGTAGGATAGGGCATGCTAGTATGCAGTTGATTTCAAAATTAAGCAAAAAGAATCTTGTAAAAGAATTGCCAAAACTCACATTTGAAAAAGATAAGATTTGTGATGCATGTCAATTTGGAAAACAAACTAAATCTACTTTCAAACCTAAAGGAGTAGTATCTACTACTAGACCCCTTGAATTATTGCATATGGACCTCTTTGGACCAACCAGAACAACTAGTTTGGGAGGTAAAAAATATGGGCTAGTAATTGTAGATGATTACTCACGATTTACTTGGGTAATGTTTTTAGCTCATAAAGATGAAACATTTTCAGCTTTTGTTAAATTTCATAAAAGGGTTTCAAATGAAAAAGATCTCACTATTGTTTCTTTGCGTAGTGATCATGGAACTGAATTTGACAATCATGATTTTGAAGCTTTTTGTAATGAAAATGGTATTAGTCATAATTTTTCTGCACCTAGGACACCTCAACAAAATGGGGTGGTAGAAAGAAAGAACAGGATACTTAAATAAATGGCACGCACAATGCTTTGTGAAAACGATTTACCTAGATATTTTTGGGCAGAAGCCATTAATACTTCCTGTTACATTTTAAATCGTGTTTTAATTCGACCTATTTTGAAGAAAACACCATATGAGCTTTGGAAAAATCGAAAACCTAATCTCAAGTATTTTCGTGTATTTGGTTGCCGTTGTTTCATATTAAACAATGGCAAAGATAATATCAGTAAATTTGATGCCAAGTCAGATGAGGGTATCTTCTTAGGATACTCTACTTCTAGCAAGGCATACAGGGTCTTCAATAGAAGAACTCTTCTGGTTGAAGAATCAATTCATGTAGTGTTTGATGAATCTAACGAAAAATCTTCTAGAAAAGAAGATTCTATTGATGTTGAAACAGGTACAAAGAAGCTTGAACAATTGACAATCAGTGAAGATGAGCCCAAAGGAGATGATGATCAAGAGATCAAGATCAAACTCAAGAGATCAATGCAACTTCACCAAAACCTTTACCTAAAGAATGGAGGTATGCACACGGACACCCTAAAGAGCTAATAATTGGTGATCCATCAAAGGGGGTAAGTACACACTCTTCTATTAGAAATGTTTGTGATTATTTAGCTTTTGTATCTCAGATAGAGCCTAAGTCAATAGAAGAAGCTGAAAAAGATTGTAACTGGATTAATGCTATGCAATATGAACTAAATCAATTTAAAAGAAATAATGTTTGGACTTTAACTGAAAGACCTCTTAATGTTTCTGTAATTGGCACAAAATGGGTTTTTAGAAATAAACTTGATGAACATGGTATTGTAACTAGGAACAAAGCTAGACGTATTGCTAAAGGCTACAACCAGGAAGAAGGGATCGACTTTGATGAAACCTTTGCTCCTGTTGCTAGGCTAGAAGCAATTAGACTTTTACTTGCTTTTGCTTGTTTTATGGATTTCAAGTTATTTCAAATGGATGTTAAGAGTACCTTTTTAAATGGATTTATTGAAGAGGAGGTTTATGTTGAACAACCTCCTGGTTTTGAAAATCATGAATTTCCTAATCATGTCTTTAAATTGCATAAAGCATTGTATGGTTTAAAGCAAGCTCCTAGAGCTTGGTATGATAGATTAAGTTCATTTTTGATGAAAAATGATTTCTCTAAAGGTAATGTAGATAATACATTATTTTTAAAAAGAAAAATGATGATCTCTTAGTAGTACAAATATATGTAGATGATATTATTTTTGGTGCTTCTAACGAATGTCTTTGTCAAGAATTTGCTAAGTTAATGCAGAGTGAGTTCGAGATGAACATGATGGGAGAACTCAACTTCTTCCTCGGACTCCAAATTAAGCAAACCAAAGAGGGGATCTCCATCAACCAAGCCAAGTACACAAGGGAGATATTGAAAAAGTTTGGGATGGAGACTACCAAACCAATAGGAACCCCTATGAGCTCTTCATGTAAATTAGACAAAGATGAATGTGGTAAATCAGTAGACCAAAAATTATATAGACGCATGATTGGTTCATTGCTATATCTAACTGCCAGTAGACCAGATATAATGTTTAGTGTTTGTATGTGTGCATGTTTTCAGTCTGCTCCTAAAGAATCACATCTCTTAGCTGTAAAATGTATATTTAGATACTTATCTAGGTCTATCGAAATTGGTCTTTGGTACTCTAGAGAGTCATCATATGAATTAATTGCATATTCTGATGCTGATTTTGCTGGGTGTAAACTTGATTGTAAAAGTACTAGTGGAACTTGTCAATTCCTAGGAGTTAATTTGATTTCATGGAGCAGTAAGAAATAGAATTCGGTTGCTCTATCTACGGCAGAAGCCGAATATATAGCAGCTGGAAGCTGTTGTGCTCAGATTCTATGGATCAAACAACAACTCGAGGACTTTGGCATCAAACTAACTAAGACACCCATAAGATGTGATAATACTAGTGCAATCAATTTAACGAAAAATCCTGTACAACATTCAAGAAGCAAACATATTGAAATAAGACATCACTTCATAAGAGATCACGTTCAAAACTCTAATGTGTTGTTAGAAT
Source organism: Areca catechu (assembly GCA_021397845.1). Classification (NCBI taxonomy): domain Eukaryota; kingdom Viridiplantae; phylum Streptophyta; class Magnoliopsida; order Arecales; family Arecaceae; genus Areca; species Areca catechu. The sequence continues at coordinate 61,972,754 of CM038044.1, read as the reverse complement.
TTATTTGTACTGATTATCAATTGGCTGATATATTCACAAAACCATTGAATGAAGATAGATTTTGTATGATCAGAAGAGAACTAGGAGTCATTGATCCTTTTACTTGAAACTCTTCAATTCTCATCAAAATTCCTCAAAAATGATTTAAAAATTCTCAAATATGTTTAAAGGTTATTTTTCTAAATTTTATCAATTTTTTAAATTTTACAGAATTTTATTTTGGGTAATTTATTGTTGGAGGTCGACACTTTAATTTTTCGGAGGTCGACACTTGAGGTCGACCCCTAAGGCTTTTAGAGGTCGACACTTGAGGTCGACCCCTGAAAATTTTTAGAGGTCGACACTTGAACGGAAACCCTCTTTTTTAAAACCGTCCGCAAGCCTTTTTTCTCCACTTTTTTTTCATTTCACCTTCGTGTGGTCCCCCTCCAACTTCCCTAAACCTCAAAACAGTAGATTTCCACCCTTCTCCTTCATCTTTTTGGGTAATCCTCTCCTCTCCTCTTGCTTTCCTTGGAATCAAACCTCTTTTTGACCGTGTTCTTGGTTTTGGACAACCGAAAGCCTTTGCATCTATCTACCCTCAAATCTCGGTTGTTTTTCAATTGAAATCACTTATTTCTTTCGTCCGTTTCTTACTTTTTCTTCATTTACTCTCGATTTTCTCCATTCACACAAACCCTATCTCACCATTTCACCTTCTCCTCTTTTTCTCAATCCGTGAACCTCTCTTTCCCTCTCCTTTCCTCTTAGCCTTGCTACATTGCACTTCTCCCTAAGTTACCCCTCTTCCTCTCATATGGATCCGAGAAAGCACTTGGCAGTAAGGAAAAGGAGATTGGAACAAGGCCAAGGTAGCACTGAGCGACGAAGAAAAGTCAGACATGAGCGTGAGCCGACCCCAGAGCCACCTGCACCAGTGCCAGCCAGCTTAGTTCAGAAGAGCATTGCTAGTGGGAGGTGTGTGGATATACCATTCTGGGATCAGCATCACTTCTTTATTGGAGATGTACTGAGAGATGCAGGTCTGGTTCATTTCTGTACGATGTCTGAGAGATTCTACCCAGACCTCATCAGGGAGTTTTATGGATCCATGGCCACTGATGGCGTTGGATGGTCTACTACAGTACGTGGGATCGAGATTCCAGTGACACCGGAGGTCATCAGTCGCGTTTGGAGGATTCCACATCACGGCACTGCTGCCACTTCAATCAGCGACAGAGAGCACGCCTTCAGATGTATTCTAGAGCGTGAGGATGTTAGCGGCATTTCCACAATAGCCGCTAACCAGCTTTCACTGGAGATGAGAGTGCTGCATCACATCATCGCCCGTATCTTGATTCCGAAGAGCGGGAGATTCGATTTTATCACTGAGCGTGAGCTGGTATTGATGGTGTCCCTGAGACAGCGGACTCCCATCAACTTTCCCAGGATCATGCTTCAGCAGATGGGTGAGGCAGCATCTCACAGGAGACTTGTTCAGCCATATGGCATGGGACTGACTCAGATATTCAAGGAGCATGGTATTTCATTTGACGGTATACCCTTCAGTCAGCTGCAGCATACTGATACTTATGGAGAGAAATCCATGCATAGGATGGGATTTCGACTGATTGGTGACCGCTGGGTGCGACGAGAGTCTGGCCAGGAGCCAGATGAGGAGGATGAGATCCGAGCAGCTGAGGCAGGGCCTTCAGAGCCTACTGATCATGGTACACCTCCTCGCCCAGCACCAGAGTCAGAGACTGCGGAGCCTGAGCCATTCACGCCACCACCCTCATCAGCTCCAGCACCTACTACTACTACTGCTACACCACAGAGGACTACAGTGAGGATATCGAACTTTGAGCAGAGAGTGACTGATCACATTTCAGAGGTCCAGACAGAGATTACTGGTGTACGACAGGAGCTACATGATCTGCGGATACACACAGATATGCGCATTGGTGCTCTCTCAGCTAGTATGGATACAGGATTTCGATAGATCCTCAGCCTACTGAGATTAGCACTGCCATCAGGGACTGCAGATCCGACAGTATCTCCTCTACATTCAGATGATGATGATGATGATGACTCCAGTGGATACAGTGACAGTGATGGAGATCAGCCTGGAGCAGGTAGTTCTGATGTTCCACCTGCAGATCCGATTCCAGAGATACCCCCTTCTGCTGATCCTCCTTCTACTGATCTTCCGAGTACAGATCATCCAGCCACAGATGTGCCAGTAGATACTGAGCTTACAGAGTCACTGTTTGAGACTATTACTGGGATTCCGGATGACATAGATGAGCATACAGAGACAGATATTGATGATCCCACAGCTTATGAGCTAGTCAGCAGGCAGACCCCAGCTCAGTCTACTCAGCATACTGATCCGTCTACTCCTTCTGCTACTGCTTCAGTCGGGACACCTGTGGAGCCCTTTCCTCGGACCATAGATCTCGTAGGTCTACCCCTAGGTCTGGTCCCTCTCTGAGGACTCGGAGTCACTCTCATAGGACTCCAAAATCCTCATCTAGGATCATGGCTCCTGTCTCTTTTGATATACCTTCTGATGAGGAGTAGCCTCATAGATTTACTTGTTGTTCTTAGTTTGCTTTGTATAGTTTGTTGTATCAGTGTTTTGTGCTTACTATGTAAGCAATTTTGTAACTGAATACATTTATTTTTATCTATATTGTGATATTTTACTGTCTGATACCAGCTCTTAGCATTTATCTTTTTAAACCCTCAAGATAGAATATTTTTGTTATATTGAATGCACAAATTGAGGGGGAGCATGTATTTTATGCAACTAAATACTTCATTATAATTGAAAATAAGTTTCCTTAATATATCTTTCACTACAAAAATGGACTTTTTGATTCTTGACAAAAAGGGGGAGTAGTAAAGTATATATGAGACTCCTTCTTATGTGTAGTAAAGAATATATGATTCTTATGAGTAAAGCTTGTATGTTTCTTATCTTTTTGACTCATGAGAATGTTTTCACAAAAAGAAAGAAGTAAATGAAAAGTAAAATCTTTTTGACTCTTGAGAATGGTTTCACAAAAAGTAGATGAAAAGTAAAATTTTTATGATATACTCATGCATGTAAGGATTCTTTGAAAATTTTTATCATTGCTATATTTTGCTTTTGGACTTAATTGCATATATACTCGAGGTTTTGTCATCATCAAAAAGGGAGAGATTGTTGACTTTGGCTCCTTAGTTTTGATGATTAACAAAAGGTTGAGTATATGTTTGGACTAATGTTTCATCTCAAGATAAAGTTTCAGGACTTAGGTTATTCAAAAAGAGTATCAAGAGTACAATGATGAAACTAAGTTTGCCTGATTTGAAAAAGAGCTCTTCTACCTTGGACAAGATCAAATTTCTCATATTGGACCTTCCTGTTAAGAAATAATTAACAAAAGAAATAAAGGCTTAGAGAAACTCAAGCATGGCACGCACATCTCTAAGAGTTTCAGAAAATTTCAGATCAGAGGTCGACCACCAGAGGTCGACACCTTGTCAAAGGTCGACCACCAGAGGTCGACTCATGAAGAGAAGAAAAGTTTAGCATGGCCGGCATGGCAAAATCTCAGTGGCACGCTCCAGAGGTCGACAACCAGAGGTCAACACCTGTCCAGAGGTCGACACCAGAGGTCGACTCATAGCCTGAGAATTCAAAATGGGCAGAACTATGGTTTTCTGGATTTTTGCCTAAAACAAACTGGAGGTCGACTCATGAGGTCGACACTTGATCCAGAGGTCGACTCATGAGGTCGACTCATGGCATAACGGCTAGTTTTTCTGAACTTTTGATTTGATTTCTAACGGCCATATTTTTGATTCTAACGGTCTTGTGGAGTTGTTTCAGCATGAATGAGGTATTTAACCTCCACCAAACTTCAAAAAAGACAAGGAGACAAAGTGAAAAAGTTTAGAGTCAAAGTACAAAGCCTTCAATCAATTCCAATCCAAAAAGAGTGAGAAAACCAAGAGATTCCTTAGCCAAAAGCTTTCCATCTTTGAGGAATCGAACTTTCAAGTATTTGGTATTTAGTGAGGTCCAAAGATTCCAAGGGAAAAGGCTTGAAGAGTCTCCATCAAGAGCTACAACGAATTTCTTATTGCTCAAAAGGAGTTTGTCTAGTTTTATTAATTGTATTCATATTCTTTTGTCTTTAGCTAGTTTCAAGGGAATTTGAAACTAGTGTGAGGTTTGTTGGTGAGCCAATTGATAAAACCAACTAGGGTTGCTTGTAAGCCCGAAGCCAAAACAAGTGAGTGAGGTTTGTTGGTGAGCCAATTGATAAAACCAACTAGGGTTGCTTGTAAGCCTGAAGCCAAAACAAGTGAGTGAGGTTTGTTGGTGAGCCAATTGATAAAACCAACTAGGGTTGCTTGTAAGCCCAAAGCCAAAACAAGTGTGTAAGGTTTTGACTTGTGAGCCTGGTAAAACAAGTCGGCTGTAATCTAAAGATTATAGTGGAAATTCCCAAGTGGAGCTTGGGGAGTGGATGTAGGTGCTAGGTGCACCGAACCACTATACTTCTTGTGTGTTTGCATTGCTTCTCTTTTTATCTTCTTTTGCTCTTTAATTGTTGATTTATTTCATTGCTTCCGTTGCACAATTATTTGAGCACTATCACTCTTCACCTTAAAACTTGGTAGCACATATATTGCTTTAATTTTTTAAATACCCAATTCACCCCCCCTCTTGGGCACCATATCTGGGCAACAGAAGCCATACGATTTGATACACCTATCAAACCGTAAGTTCCAACTTCAAGATACTTGCTTAAGTCCATAAATGGACCTCTACAACTTGCATACTTTTGACCCATCTATGGATGTAAACCCTTCAGGCTGTATGATATACACCTCCTCTTCCAGCTCCCCATTTAGGAAAGTGGTTCGGACATCCATCTACCAAATCTCATAATCAAAATATGCTGCTAAAGCAAGCATGATCCGAATGGACTTGAGCATTATCACAGGGGAGAAAGTCTCGTCATCATCGATACCATATCGCTGACGATACTCCTTAGCAACCAGACGGGCTTTATAGGTCTCCACCTTCCCATCTGTGCCCCTTTTCCTCTTAAAAATCCACTTGCACCCGATGGGTTTTATCCCCTCAGGTGGATCAACCAATGTCCATACATTGTTGATCTCCATGGACTCCATTTTGGATTGCATGGCTCCAAGCCATGCCTCAAAGTCAGATATCTGAAGTGCATCCATATAGGTGATCAAATCCTCATTGTTCTCGTCGAGCTCAATGGGATCGTCATCCCGGACCAAGAAATCATAGTATCTATCCGGCTGACACGATACTCTACCGGGTCTCCTAATAATGGGTTCTAGGTGTGATCCAATCACAATCGATTCTATGATGTCCTTAGAGTGTGCAGGTTCTACTTGAGGGCAAAGGTCTAAGCATGGAAGGAGAAGCTACCGAAGGAAGAAAGTCCATTGGAAGTGTTCCAATTGTTCAAGCAACCTACAAGGGAGAGGTTCCTAGGTTTGATTCCTATGTGGATCACCGTTGGAGGGCTTGCACTTGTGAGCCTCATGGAAGGATTGGATTTCAGCGATCCAGGTATATTTTTCTGACTCCATTTATGTTTCATTAATTGGTATTGCATAAGGGGTTCCTGGGAATTAGGATTTTTCTAGCCAATTAGGGTTTCATGCTTTGAATTTTTGTTTTGAAATTCACTTTTGCATGCTGCATGATTCCCGGCACCCTAGGAGAATTCCCATCACAAATTGACAATGCTAGAGAAAGGAGACATTGACATCTTCTCTCTTTCTTTTCTTATTTTCAACAAGTAAAACTTCATCATTGGGTATAAACTAGTTCCAAAAAAAATTATTAGAATGAGAAATAGCGCATCAACTACTCTTTACATCAATTTCAAAACCTTGTTGTAACAAGGATATAGAAATAATATTTTTAATAACATTTGGAACATAGTTATGGTCTTTTAGTTCTAAAATTTTGCAAGAAGGCGATAATAATAGATAGGTACCCATAGCTTCTGTTTGAATGGTTTCACCATTCGCACCACCAAACTCAAAGTCACCCATCTTCAAGCTCCTAATTTTGTGAAGTCCCTACAAAGACTTGCATATGTGGCCCACATGCAATATCCAATATCCATGATCAGAAGCTGAAGTACTCAATGACAAGTTAGTTTGTATCATGTACAAATCTTTTGATGCTCCATCGGCATCATACTTTCAGACTAGTAAAATATAACTTGTAGTTTTTATTCTAGTGTCCCTACTTGCTGTAGTAAAAATAGGTTCCATCGATAGAAGATTTCTTCGCCATCTTCATCTTCTGGACTTTATTTTTTAGGGTTCCACTTTCTCTTTGAATCCTTTTTCATCACTATTTTTTTCTTCCCATCAATTAGAACAAGATGAGCCTTGTCTCCTTTAAAATGTATCTTAGCTATCTTAAACATGTTAAGTAGCTCTGGTAATGAAAGGTTCAGTTTATTCATGTGATAGTTCATGACAAACTGAGAGAAGGATTTAGGGAGTGATTACAAAATCAAGTCCTGATTATGCTCTCCATCCATAATAAATCCTAATTGATCTAATCAAATGTTTAAGTCAATCACTTTAATAAATGGACTTAAACAGATGAGCCCTCACTCGTACGTGCTCGGAACAACTAATTCAATATTTCATATAATAGTATAGACTGAGGTTCCATATTTTCATGTTGCCTTTCAATTCATTGCTCGTAGAAGCCAACATAATGCACTTGATAATTAAACTATCATTCTACCATATTTTATATATAGCTCTTTCCTCCTCCAAAGCATCATCTTCGATTAGATCTAGATCAGGAGAATCGAGGATATAGGATACCTTCTCTTGAGTTAAGACAATTCTCAGGTTCCTTTACTAATCTACATAATTAGGACTGGTCAACTTATTAGCATCTAAAATATCTCGTAGTGATAATGTAGAAGCCATAATATTAATCTACATAAATAAAGAATATTGTAAAAGCAGACCACTCAAGATAATATACATAATTAGATACGGACTTATCAATCTAATTATCTCCCACTATTTTTATACGAATACTATAGCCCTCACCTATAGTAAGTGAGAAACCCTAACAAAATTTTTTTAGTAGGGTTGAGATTCCAATTCCTCATAAAAGTCATGTTTGCACAACAAACAATTATGAGTTCAAGGGTAGAAAATTTCTTTTTCCAATTGCAACCCATGCAACTCTCAACAAGAAAGCTAACTCTAAGAAACTTATAGCCTTATGTTTACACAACAAATTATAATGTCTTAGTTTAGTCAAACCTTTCATTTCCATATAGTCATGATTAAATAATATTGCCCTTGTGTTTGACAACAAAGAAACATCAATAATCATTCTATAATGCATTAGATGCACCAAGATAAATTTTACATCAAACCCTATAGTGGCCTTGTGCTACACAACAAACCTACTATAGTTTTGACATAAATTTTTCTTAGCATGAAAGAAGGCAATTAGTAGTGTTTTAATCAATTAGCATTACCAAATCAAGGTCTAAATCAATCAAATTGGCCAGGTAAGTATGAGAGATGGGAGGCCCCCCGTGCTTGCCTTAGATGCCAAAAATTTTGCCTAGGTAAGCAACGGATCCAATTAAAAACCACGTTCTCTTTACCTTTCCAGAATAACTTTCTTAGACACCAATTAATCAATCAAACCTTAAATGGATTTGCAATATGATTTTATAATCCTATGACTAAATATAATTTTTTAAAGAGGGCTTTGATGGTCTTATGGACATCATAATTCTACAAACTATCTAACAGCAACATCATATGTGCCAAGCATGTCATCATTTCAGGACAACCTTACACCATAGCAGACATCTACCATTATATTAGGACAACCTTATTTCAGAATAACGATTGAATAATCTAAACATAGAACTATGTCGATTAGGATTTAAGTGAAATCCTAATCAGTGGCATACATCAATCAACATATGCTATAACTATTATGCTAGACATAGTCATCCAAACATTTAACTAACTATTAATTGAATGAATCAAGGTTACTTTGATACCACCGCTGGGTTATGGTTATGTAGCAAAAGACCAGATTTCAAAAATTTAATCCTTGAAACCCTGGTCAACCGAAATCTTAGATCAAGGACTACCTTGATTATATCAATTAACAAGATAAAATAATAGAAAAAAGAATATCATAATACTAATGTCCCTTATTCCACTAGGTACACAAGCATATGCCCTCCAAAGGTGATCCACATAGGAAGTGGATCAAGGAAATACTCCTCTTTCTTGCTTGACTCTTCCTGGTAGTGTTTCTTCCTTTATCAGCCTTCCTTCTCTTCTAGGACCTTTTTCCTTTTGAAGAGTACTTCAAAACCACTCTAAAAACCCTCTTACTATCCTATTGTCCTTTCTAATACTCTTTCTAAGCACTTGTCTTAATGTGACAGACTTGTCTTAAAATAAAAGACTTGTCTTAACAAGGAAAGGAAGAGAGTTATCAGGATAAACTTCGGATGCTTTGGTTTCAATCATCAAAGCCTTTAAATAGGAAGAGAAGAGGTGCCTAATACAGCCTTTCATCAATCCCTAATCTGATATTTAATATATAAGATAAGACTTTTTAAGTAAAAAGAGTTTTTTGACAGAAAGGTGCAAATTGAAACATTCTTCACTAACTTTTTTGCACCAAGAGTTGCTTATTGCAACTCTTTAGAAAAAATCAATAATTAGTCTTTAATTTTAGAATTAAAGAATTAGTTCAACACCCAAATAAATGTATAAATTAGAAAAGCTTATCTAGAAAAAGGTGATTGATAAGCAGAATAACTCCAGCCCATCCCATGCACTATATTATCCAAGCATCACATCCCTTCATGAATTCATGCCAATTCTTACATATTTTGATTGGTCAAATCCAATCCAAATGGGCACCAATTAGAAAGGATAGGGGCTAAGGCTTATGACTAAAAAGGTGATTTAATTATAGGACTCTTGGTCCTTTCGTGCCCCTTAAAGAATATGTACACCAATATTGGTGCCAAGAGTCCCAAGCCCTTAGGACTCTTGGTTTAATTAATGTATAAAGGCTATAAAATAAAGATAAATCCTAATTTCATTGCCCTACTTTAGGTTCAACTTAATTTAAGTCCCACTCAAATTAGTTAGCCCAATAAGCAAGCATTTAAACCCAATCGAATTAGGTTAGAAGTTATGTTAGCCAACATTTGCTAGTATGTTAATTAGCTAGCCAATTAGTATCTTATGATCCTAATAAAAATATAAGTGACTTCCTTGATCAATTCCTTAATATGTGTGATCCTTTGGGCTCCTCATGTAGCCATAGTAGGTCTAGATTTATGTCGATTTAGTTCGATTAGAAATCAACTAATTGAATTAGGTTAAATCGAGCTAACCCTAGCCCTAGCTACAAGATATGGTTGATGTCTAGCAACATGTCATGCCTACCGAAAAGATAAGGAATTTGGTAAAAATTATCAAAATACTCTTCAGTGGCAAATTACTATGCAATTCAATCCTTCGATAATCTTTTATCCTAAATAAGTGATAGGTGTGGAAAGTTGTCGGACCCTCACTTTATTCATTCAAACCTTAAATTACTAATGAAGACTCAACCAATTAATGATTATAAATCTTTTTCTAATTTCATCCTACTTTGATCAAAGACTTCCTTAGTCATTTTTGATGTGATTATATGGGATACATACTTCTCTTACTATGAGTGATCGATTCTTTATTAACCTACTCATAACCTTCATATGCAATTCACTATATCCATGAACATCCCTGTATGTGAATATATCATAGATGAGTATGAACCAAAACATGGATTAATGTGTATAAGATACCATGATGATCTCAGATCTAAGGATCACTTGTACAACTTTCACTAAAAGAATTATCTTTTGACAAGTAAGTAAGACTTCCATAAGATGCTCTGATAGCGGATCAACACAGTAAACTCATACCTTGATGAACACCCACATCCTTGTATTAGTAGTGTTCCTACACAAGTGGTCATGACACCAACTACTTTCTTCATCGAGCATATATAGGATATGCTAGTCTCTCCAAAAATATTAATCATTGACTCGATGATTTTATGACTAGAAATATTTTAGATTAGGATTTATATGATCTTAGGTCTACTATTATGAACTCCATCCTAACTCTAAAATCATTGTTCTAATTTATGGGGTTCATATAATCTTAAAATAACAAAGTATAAGACACAGCATATGATGAAACAAAATGCCTTTTATTAATATCATACTTGAGTTGAAAGAATTTTATTGATAAACCCCTACTTTATAAGAAATATGATAGGTTTTAATTATCTTAACCTTATACCTGTGTATTTGTTCAAAAAGATGAATTATATAGTAACCATATACCTGGATTCTTAAATATTATTTTACAATCATTCAACCTATTTAGATATTGGGTACTATTGCTAGATGGTCACATTGATTAGTTCAAAAATTTATTCCTATGCTACCAGCTTTGTGTTCGAACCTATGGGATCATACATAATAGAAATTTCTGACTAATCATGATGGCTAATTAATGATTATGAATCATTCAAGGATAAAATTATCTTAACCTTATACAAGTGTTGTAAAGAAATAATTTATTAAGTGTTAATAAATTATCAAAGGATTAATTAATAATTAGATTGCTAATTGGCTTAATTTGATTGGGCAAAGAGGTTTAGGTCAAGTGTAATTGAATTGGATTCAAATTAGTCTTACCCAATTAGGTTATATTATGACCAAGTTGCTAAGGAGTTTTAATTTTTGATTTAATCCAGAGTTGGACTCAATTAATTCTTGAATTGATTTGAGTTTAATTTACCTATTAGGGACCTAATTAGATTAGGTTCAATTAATTAATTGGGTCTAGCCAAATTTTTTTTGGATTTTGATCAAATAAATTTCAAAACTCAAACCTAGTTCCACCTATTTTTTTCTCCTAGAATTTTTCCATACCCTTCTTCACATAAATTCTAATTTTGCATAAAGAATTCCTATTCAAAATGAGTTTTTGTCACCCTTCCTCATTCCTCTTTGGATTATGATAAGTTTGATTTAAATCTGAATTGGTTTTGAATTTAAATTGATAGAGTTTCAGTAGGATTGAAACTCCTTGCTTGCATTATCCTAATTCTATTTTATCTTAATCTCCTTTTATCCTAATCTTTTCTTCATGCACATTTTTATATGAATTTCCTTGGGGCATGGACACAAATTAGAGAAGGATTACTATGAGAATTTTTAGAGGAATCATCGAAAAAAAAAAAAGAGAGGGGAGAGTTGGCATGAAAGAAATAGTGGGCATGGGTTTATTCTTCGCACTAGGATTTTAGGGGTAAGAGAAAAATTAAAGAAGATCTTCTTTTCTTTCTTTTTCTTCTACCTCATTATCCTTCAAGTGTCCCCTCTCTTGGTCTTCTTGGAGGGTCCAAGAAATTTTGAAGGAGTTAAATCAGCTATCAAGTAGCCTTTACAAGAAGCTTGCAATCCTAGAAAACTGATCTTTTAGGGATTCATGTGTACTTGCTGCAAAGGCTCGATGTGCTGCATAGCTGCAAGGCGACCTGAAGAATAGTAATACCATGTTCATCAATAGTGAAGATCAGCCACCTATACTAAAGTATGAGATATGATCTTATACATTTAGTGGATTTGATCTATAGCATCCATTGACAAGATCGATGCATATTAATTTTTAATTTTAGGTTTTACTTCTTATACATATCATGTTCTTGATTCTTGGTTGGGTTTTAGATTTGATCTAAATGTATATTTTTCTGATTAGAAATATTTTTAATATGACTTACTTTTGCTGGAAATAATTTTTAAAAAAATTACATGCATAAAACCTTACCTTGGTTCCTTATAGTAGCAACTAGTTGGTGTAGTGGCCATCATAGTCATCTCCTTCACAATTGCCTTCTTCTCGGTCAGTAACCAAGTTGCTCCTAGGTAGATTTTCAGCCATCTTATCCTTTGTTAGTGATGTAGTCAGTGGTTCGGTCAATCCTCGAGGCTAAGTGGTTGCCAAAACACTCCTCATCCTCTATCTTTATATACGTATTTGCCATTAGATCTCATTGTCAGTCATTACATCCTTTCCCTCCCTCTCCTCCCTTTCCATTCAAGAATTACAAATTGATGTGGCACAACCGCTGACATGGAATCCATGATGGCAACAACTGGTGGCCGTGCAGGTGGAAAGTGCCACCTTAAAGAGATGCCCAAATGAAGACCCAATGGTAAAACCTCTATCCGAGGTCAGCTCTCAACCGAAGTCATACTAATAGGGCAAGCCCTCCATCTGAGGTCAGCTCCCGTCGGGGTCCTACTCATGCATGCCAAGTTGAGCCCTCCATCCAAGGTCAGCTCCCGACCGGGGTCGTGCTCATAGGGCAAGCCCTCCGTCGGAGGATAGCTCCTGGCTGGGGTCAAGCTCATGCATGCCAAGGCGAGCCCTCCATCCAAGGTTAGCTCCTAGCCGGGGTTATGCTCATAGGGCGAGTCCTCTGTTTGAGGATAGCTCCTGGCTGGGGTCTTGCTCATGCGTGCCAAGGTGAGCCCTCCAATCAAGGTCAGCTCCCAACCGGGGTCATGCTCATAGGGTGAGCCCTCTGTATGAGGACAACTCCTGGCTGGGGTCATGCTCATGCATGCCAAGGCGAGCCCTCTATCCGAGGTCAGCTCCCAGCCGGGATCATGCTCATAGGGCGAGCCCTCCATCTAAGGTTAGTTACCGGCTAGGGTCATGCTCACGCGTGCCAAGGCAAGCCCTCCATCCGAGGTTAGCTCCTAGCCGGGGTCGTAATCATAGGGCAAGCCCTCCATCTGAGGTCAGCTCCTGGCTGGGGTCGTGCTCATGCATGCCAAGGCGAGCCCTCTACCAGAGGTCAGCTCCTAACTGGGGTTGTGCTCATACATGCTCAAGGGGTGAGCCCTCCATTTGAGATCAGCTCCTGGCCAGGGTCGTGCTCATACATGCTAGTGTGGCCCCCCGAATTTGAGGTCAGGCACCAAGTCGAAGTTATGCCCATGCTCTCCGAAGGCGCCCCTCACATCGGGGATCAAGTGCCAAGCTGAGGTCGTGCTCCTGCTTCTGGAGTTAGGCTCTCCAAATTTGGCTCTCCCTCTCTTCCTGTTGAGTTTAGAGTTCCCGCCAGCAACAAAAAGAGGAAGGACCACAGAGATACAGACTGCAACATGAAAGCTTATAGCTGCCCGCAACCTCCTAGATGTGGTGCATGCCGTACCAGAAAATTCAAACCCTATAACATGCCACTCGCATGTCCTACGCAATGCATGCCCCACCAGGCTTCACACCCTGTGTGTGGTGCACCACCATGTCAACAACCGTGCAACCGAAGACACTGATCCTCATGACATGGAACCTGAACTTCCTCCATGAAGAGTATTCCATTAAGGCCACAGATCCCATGACACACCGATGATCCCTCTCAGAATAGAAATGCTCCACCATGGCTCGGGGCTCAGCAGCATGTGCCCGCCCCTCCCATGAGAAATTGCACTACTAGAGGGACAAGATCTGTACTACATCGACGATCACCCCTAAATAGAAGGATCTCATCTAGAGGATCGGTCTGATAAAGGGAAGGCAATAGATAAAGGAAAATCCCACCAAAAATGGATACAAAGAAAGGAACAACTCAATGAAGCCCCAAGCTTAGTCTGGGCCACTCCTACTCATATAAAAATAGAAGAAAGGACCCCCGAAGGAGGGAGGAATAACTGGTACGACTCAGAGAGCATACAAGCAAGGAGCTAGCCAAGAGAACCTCCCAGCTCTATGATCTTTACTCAACCCTATCTTTCCATTTCAATTCCATCTTTATCCTCTACACGGAGAGTCCCAAAGCTCTTTGCCATAGAAGTTCTGTCACCTTGATCATCCCAAACTGACTTGACTGTCGGAGTGTCCCTTTTGGAATCCCTAGCCCGGGTCTCTTCTTTTTTGCGACCACACTGGGAGAGGACCGAGCACCAAACAGGAGCTTAACGAGTCCGCACCACGTCAAAACTATAAGCCACGATGATCTTGGTGACAACAGATTGGCACATTAGGTAGGAAAAGAACATCGGTGATCGAGGGAAGTCCAACGGTGAGTCTCCCACCTAGTAAAGCATCTACAAAAGCCTAAAGCTGCATGGTGACAACATGAGCGCGCGAGGCTTCAGCCAGTCGAGTGGTGGCCCACTATTATAGTGACCTCTAGAGCCCTAAGGGGAAGCTCCCCTCTCCACCACTGCCGCCTCTGGTGGATCCCCAACTGCACTGGCCTAGCAGGTCCATGCCTTGGCTACGGCGGTACACCAGCTTCATCAGAGACACCGATCCCTACAAAGACAGCAACAGCCAGGGATGCCAGTGGCCCATTCTCCTATCCTTGTACTAGACTATGGTCCTTCCGGGAGGGACCGATGCATGTGGTCTCCCACCTATGAGGGGACCACTAGGTGGCCGGGAAAAAGTAGCATGTTGGCTTGACTGATCGGGAGAGCCAATCCTCGGTCTTGGACCATGGTGCACACTTGCACCAGTGGCACCAGCATGGCCAGGAACTCAGACGAGAGTTCCCCCACTTCATACCTTTTTCACCCCTGATGGCCTTTATTGAGGGGTCCATAGACGAGGCTATCCATCGCCATCCTGCTAGTTTGCAGAGATTCAGGGCTCCCCCAATGAGCCCACAGGTTATGACACCCATCCCCCCTTCTTCCATAGAATCCAAGAGGAACCGATCCCTAGCCGATTCCTCATGCCCTAGGTTGATCCCTATGATGGGATGAAAGAATCCCTGGACCACTTGGAAAGCTACAAGACCCTTGTTAGGGTCCAGGGGGCCATTGATGCTCTCCTCTACATTGCCTTCCTTGCTACCCAGTGGAAGGCTGCTCGAGCCTGGTTCTCCAGACTCGAGTTTGAAAGCATTCACTCCTTCCAATTAGAGAAAAAGTTCATGGAACACTGTAATGCATGTAGAAAGGTGCCATGTGAAGCTGATAATCTCTTCTCAATCCATCAGCAGGACTGAGAGCCCCTCTAGGACAACATGTCCCGATTTGAAGCTACCACCCTAAAGATCTACCACCTCGACAAGCCAGTCGCCATGCTAGCCCTAAGAGGGGGCTGTGGACTTCCCGCTTCACCTACTCCCTCTATAAGAAGCCTTCAAAGACTTACTCAGAGCTTCTCCTTTAGGCTCATAAGTATATCCATGCGGAGGAGGCTAATCACACTAGGAGGGAGCTGGATGGTAGGCCCCTGAAGAGGCAGGTCGTTGGGGAAGCATCCTCTCCCCCGACCCAGAAGATGGTGCCAGCCCCGTGGCCAAGGCCAAGACCCAGAGTCGACCCCACCAAAGAAGAGAAGTTCACTCCTCTCCTCATCCCAAGAGTGAAGATCCTGATGAAAATTGAGGGCAAATGCTTCCTGCACTAACCTCCCCCATTGAGACTATCTATTGGACGTGATAGGTCCTGCTACGACCATGAAATTAAGGAATGTCACCATCTGAAGAGGGAGATAGACGACTTGATCAGGCATGGCTACCTCAGGAAGTATGGGGAGGAAGGAGCTCCTCTAGCAGCCTAGAACAAAGAGCCCCGACCACTTGCTATTGACAACCGACCCACTGAGAAGCCAGTCAGGATGACCTCCTAGAAGGTAGGGAGAACCTCGAAGAGGGCTAGGAGGAGAGAGGAGAGTGATGATGTACTCCCCTGCGAAGGAGAAGGGTCGGCCAGGGTAGATAACCCAAATAATGATGCTATCATCATCGAGATGACGATAGCAAAACATCTTGTAAAAAGAATTATGGTTGACGGTGGAAGCTCTACAGACATCCTTTTTATGATGCTTTCACAAGGATGAACTTGTCCACTTGCCGAATAAGACCAGTGTTCACGCCGTTAGTAGGCTTCACCGGGGAGTCAATTAGAGTCGAGGAAGAAATTACACTCCCAATAAGTGTCAAGACCCCACCTCTACAAAGTGCTGTGCTGACAACATTCACCACTGTGAGGATTCCCTCAACTTACAACATGATCCTGGGGCATCCCAAACTCAACCTGCTTGATGCCACCATCTCCACAAGATGTGTCCTCATTCAGTTCCCAACCCCTTGAGGGATCGGGGAGATGAGAGGGTCTCGCTAGCCGGTCCAACACTGCTTGCAGACCGTCCTGGGACTATGCAAGGTCGATCCAAGCCTAGCCATTGATCAACCGAATCCAGCAGAACCATAGTCAAAGGGTGGGCCAGTCGAGCCGCAATCCATCCCTTGCGAAGAGGAGCCCTTAAAGACCGTGCAGATGGGAGCCTAATGCGGGATAGATGAGACATAACCTGATTTATTGGGAAAACAGGAGAAAACCATAACAAACTAGGACCGTGGGAGGGTTAAGAAGCCTCCCAGGACTAGGGCAAACTGACACTAAATCCTAAAACAGCCGAACTCTTTTAGATTTCAATTTTTCTGGGTGGAGGAACATGGAATGGAGGATAGGAAAAATGGACACTCTAGGACCAGGGACTCACCTTCATGGAGAGACGTCACCCCTCTAGGGCATCTCACCCACCCCACTACATGTAGTCTAGGGCATCCCACCCATCTCACTACATGCGGAGCCTAGGGCATCCCACCCAAATCGCTACCTGGGACTGTAAAGAAAAATCCCTAAGACCTAGAGGGGGACTCGATGGAAAGGGGGATAACTAGGGTCTCACGCCCCTCGATGCTCGCATGTGAGCGAAGGAAGTGGGGTCTCACACCCCTCGACACCCGTAGGTGAAGGAAAGACGAACCTCAGCCCAGAACCAGAACCTAGGGAAAACCCAAAAATTTATATCAAAACATAATTATTACAGGGGGAGAGGGGGCCTTTATATAGAAAAACCAAAACCCTCACTTACTTGGCCTACAAGAAATCCAAAAAAGAAAAAAAAAATTACATCAAAATCCGTGCTACATCAATATTGGTGCTGATCTGCTTTGGAAAGCGGTTGGCTTGATGATCTACTCCAGAAAGCGTGCTGCACTAAAAAACTGGACTGCTCTAAAATCCATGCAAAATCCTCTAGCGGCCGTGCACAGGGGAAGATGATCTCCGTCGAAAACCGGTGGACGGTCGGTGGCCGGGAAGCGGGCGACGGACAGGGCCGGCAGACAACGAGCGGCGGATGGCCGGTGGCGGGCTGCAGGCTGGGCGGTGGCACGGGGGAGCATGGCATGCTGGGCATGCCATTTGGTCTCCCACGGCCGTTGGAGACCCCATGGGTGCTGGCGTGGCCTACAGCGAACGAGCGAGCGGTAGCTTGCGGGCGGCGGTGGCAGTCGACGGTGATGCAGGTCGGTGGTGGCGCAGGGGCGGACGGATGCCTCCCGCGTCCGTTCGTCTTCTAGCAGGCGTGGGGCCCAAGGGCGCTGGCGAGGGTGACGGCGACCAGGCATGGGTCGGCGGACGGCGAGCGAGCAGTCGGTGGCAGGTCGGCGGTAGCAGACGGTGGCGGCAGCACGTGGGCGGACGGATGCCTCCCGCGTTCGTTCATCTTCCCACGGGCGTGGGCGGTGGCGCTAGATTTCCGGCGAGGGCGGGGCCGACGGGGGTGACCGGGGGTCGGGCGGCCCGGATCTAGGGCCGGCGGGGTGGTGGGCTAGGGTTTTGAAAATTTTTTAAAATCACGGGAAGATGATGGAATAAGACTGGAATAAGGTTGGAATAAGATCGGGATAAAACTGGAATAGAGGGAATAGGTGGAATAGCGGGAATAAGTAAAAATATAAAATGCAAAAAAATAAGAGAAAATGGAAAAATACATTGACATACCATGGATCTCCATCATTCTCCTCGACCGCGAAGAACTCGACTCTGTCGAGTTCGAAAAAAGGAGAACACCCTAATCCATAACTCGCTTTGATACCAAATGGTTAGGGTATTGGACTTCCCTATGGTTGGGCTCTTGGTATGTTTCTTGAGGTTGAACTATCCTATGGTTAGGCTCTTGGTATGGTTCCTGAGTTTGGGTTCTATTAGGGTTAGGTTCCATGAATTGAACCTGGGTTTTGGTGCGGGCACCAGACTCAGAAGAAGACTTCAGGGCTCCATCTGGATCTCTGATTGACCTTGCCCGAAGAATTAGGGTTTTCTGGTTTTGTAATAAGGGTTGACTTGGTCACTCAATTCTTTGAGTCTGTATTTCCCTACAATTTAAATTTTGTTGAGTCATGTTGACTCAATACAAGTTCTAGTAAGTGGTCTAGGTCTTCTTCAGGGTGCAACATTTTCTCCCAAGCCCAAGCAAGTGGGCGCCACACTCCCAGCCACATGCCAGAGTCCAGGAGGTGCCACATCTCCATCCCAGTGTCTTGGTCCCCACACCCAAGGGAGCAAAAATTTTTCTTGAAGCCAAAATCAAGGAGGCGCCCCATATATACCTTAAAAGGCCAAGCTAAAGGAGGAAAGAGGCATTTCTTGGGGAGCACTTCAAGGGGGCACCCAATCCATGCCTAAAAAGACCAAAGCAAAGTTGGGAAGAGCCATGACATGGGGAGAAATAAAAGGAGGTGTCCAAAAGAGTTGAGCCATGGAAGGAAAAAAAATTTTCTTGAAGAGTAAGGCTAGGAGGCGCCAACTACTTACCATTTGGAGCCACCAATCAACACTTATGGAAGCTCTTGGCAGGCCATATGAGAAGGATTTGATTCTACATGCCTAATTTGAAGATCCATCCTATTAGTCCCACATGGGAAGATGTAAAACCCTGACCTCTTGTAAAGACGTATAAAATAAACCCCTCTTGTAAGCTTTAGAGAACAACTGATGAATGAATTCAATTTATGTGTGAGCAAACTTTGTGTTTCTCTCTTCTACACTTGCATCTAGGTGTTGAGCTCCGTGAGGGAGTAAATCCGGGTTCCCCAGGAACCTTGAGGAGCTGTGAGATCTCCAACCCCAAAACCCTAGGTTAGCCACTTCACTTTCAAACCCTAGCCGCCCATCATCCTCTTCATTCCACCAAACCCTAGCCTATCCCATCTCTCACGGCCCCTCTCTCCAAGTAGTGGCCGACCACTAGCATCCAGGTCCAGTTCGGCTGCTTCGAATATGGAGCAAATCCCAGAGGAAGATAGATCAGCATCCAGGAGAATCAGGACTTCAGCAACATCAACTTTCAAGTTCTTCTATCTGGTAAATCCTTCCTTGAGTATCTGGTTCCATAAATTGTTCTTCTTCTTTCCCAGATCTTGAGTTCAGGAGAAGCCAACTCTGCCAAAGGACCAGAATTGGAGGATCCATTACGAAGATATCTGAATCCGGGGATCCAACAATCTGCTCAAGAGAGTCCTTCCACTAAACTCTATGAAGATCACTGCCTGGTCTGTAACCCTTCTCTTCTCTTTACTTCTGTCCTGTTGAAAGTTCAGAGCGAAACCCTAGGTCTGGGAGTTTCTCAACCCCCAGCGATCCTTTACTTTTGAACTACTCTGATAACCTAGTTTCTTTAAATTGTGCTTTCAATTATTACATAGTTTCTGTCAATTTAGTTTAACTTTCCTTTGAGTCAAAGCCGACTTCTAAAAATATTAAAAAAAAAAATAATGATAATAAAAAAAAAAGAATTAGCCTTAATTTACTTCCGCATCGCATCATCTCTTCTTTCATTCTGTATCATTTTGGTATCAGAGCATTCGTTCTGCATCATTTTTGGTATCAGAGCCCTGTCTTGGGTTTCTGACTTGCTTGCATGTTTTGAGTGTCTCTCCTTTTTACTTTGTCTGCTCGAAGTAGACTCCCCAGGACGTCCAGTCCTAGGAATGAAGCGAGGTGCAAGCCTCCTCTTCCCTTTCCACGGGGTGTTCCTAGGGCGTGTAGGGGATCCGCTGGGTTACAACTTCGTAGCAGGAATTGTAAACGGGGGAAGCATTCTATATTCAGTCTATAACTATTTTGTTGCAGGAATTGTTTCTCATTGCAGGTAACTCTAAATTACATAATTTTTATTTTTCTGGAACCAGTATAATTGAATCTATTTTACATAATTTTACTGTAATTTATTGGTTTTCGTGAAATTTCTGAGAGTTAAATTATAGCAACTCTGTTTCTATGTTTCTGCAATTCAATTTTTTTTTTGAGTGATCATCTCCTAATTCATCTTAAGGGCAATTGAGCATCTAAGATAAGGGGAGGAGTTGATAACCTCTCCTTAGCCCAAAACCACCACCCATTCATTCGATCCTAAGCCTAATTTTAAAATTTATTAGACTTAATTTGCCCTAGTGGGCTAGGGACACCAATAAGTCGGGTCTAGGCTAGTGTTGAGTCAGTTTGTCTAGTTACTCTGTGTGTGCTTTGTACTCAGTGTCTAGAATGGTGGTTCAGGGATTCTATCCTGAAGGGCTTGTGTGCTGGTCTTCCTACCTGGCCAATCTCTGATTGGTGTCTAGGATTGGCATTTAGGGACCTAACACTCCCCTTACACCTGTCTGGCTGAGTCCCGAGTTACTACAGGCTAGCTTGACACTCTGATTGGGCATCTAGTTTGGGCTCTAGGTCTAGTTAGCTCGTAGTCATTTCAGTCGAGTCTCATTTGGTGTGCTTGCTTGAATCATCATGTCCACCCGGAATGGAGTACCCTACCAACCTGGTCAAACCCAACCTGATTTAGAGGCCATGATTAGAACTCTTACCGAAAGTATGACCAAATTGAGTCAAGATATGAATAAGGATTTTGCCCAGTTTAGAGACCGAGCCCAGGGACTTGAGAAACGTAGACATCAAAATTGGACCCCTGATCCAAAATTGAATAGGCCCCAACCTCACCCATGCCAGGAGCCTGGGAGGACCTTATACCATGATCCTGAGTTTAGCCCTAGGAGCCTATACCCATACTTGGTTGACTCAGAGAAGGGACCCGTTAGGAACACCGAACCTTATGCACCCACTTTTGATGGAAGACAAGAGACATATATTAAGTGGGAAGAACAAATGGATCGGTATTTTGAGTGCACTAACATATCAAAATTAGGACAAGTTAGGTTGGCCAAAACCAAGTTCACCAAACATGCTAGGTCGCATTGGTATGCTATTGAGCCGTGAGTGTTATCAAAGAAAAGAGAAAATATATACTTGGAGAGATATGAGAAGTAAGTTGAGAGATAGGTACCTAGGTAGATCCTGTGAGAAAAGACTTTTAGACCAATGGTACCAATTGCGACAAGGTAATAGGCCTGTGTCTAAATATATCGAGGACTTCCAGTGGTATGACATGAAATGCAATACCATTGAGACCGAAGCTCAGATCACATCGAGGTTTAGGGTTGGGTTACACCCAGATATTTATAGGAAGCTATGCCTTGAAAAGACCAATAAGTTAGGCCGAGCCTACCATGAAGCCCAAGACTATGAGTGGTCTTTAAGATATAACCAATCAAGTACTTTGGACTTAAAGCCAACCTCTACCAACTTGAGTCAAGTTCCGATTGATCCGACACCCGTAGTGAACCTGACTTTTGTTTGTTAATTCCCACTTGTGTCACCTCTTGACCAGAAGGATACCAATAAGGAAGAAGGGTTAGGTATGACAAGCTCAGAATCAGTTGACCCGATTACCACTGACCCGAAACCCATTGAAGATGGCATCGAGGAAGTATATGATGCTGGCTTGAGTCTAGTTGATGAATATGAGGGGGAAGAACTTGAAGAATGTGACATCGATACTATTGATTCCTTACCTGAGGAGACCTTGGAGAGCAACCAAGTGGTAGGACCTAGTTCAGAAATTCAAGAGATTTGTGAGAACCAGGTTCCTTTAGTCAAATACCCCCAGGAAGAACTCATAGTGTTAGCCCGAGCTATCAGTTCGTACCTTCTAATGACAGTCATTCCTCAAGTACCAATTGAAGATCTTTGCACTGAACTGTTTAAGTTTTCCCACCCTATGGTAGATCCTCTCCTTAGGATGACTGAATCAAGCCTCTTACAATTGGACCTTTTCCCATGCCCAGCCACTAAGGTCTCTCCCGTAATCTCAGTTGAACATCCTTGTCTTGAGCGGATTGATTCACCCAGTCCTGTAGAAGTCCTCCTTATGGCCCCAGACCCCTTCCTTCGCATGACTGACCTACCATTCTATAGAGTATACCTTTCCGCACCCATAGGTCAAATTTCAAGTCTTGAGGTCATCATCCATAGGCCCTTCCATGAATCATTCTCTAATCCATTTCTTGAGAAAGTGGATCATTATTTGCTTCGAGAAAAAACCTTAACTGTTGCAATCACATGTCCTAGGCTACTTCCCGAACCATCTCTTGATCCATTCCTGGGAGTAGCAAACTTTTCCTTTCGTAAGGATGACCAGTTGATACTCATAGATCACCATTCAAACCTTCAGGTCACCACCTTTAGTCAACAGGTAATTCGAGACTCCACCTCATATTTCCTCCCTTTCTCTAGGACTTCCAATGCTTCTTACACCATCCAAGTATACTTTGTCGAAGTCTTTAGAGTGAACCACGTGTCAGAACCTATTAGGTTTGCCACCTACTTTTGGAAGACCTTATGGCACCTACTAGGCACCCATGATAAGTTTTCATGCTCTGCATGCCATCCTCCGACCCAAGGTCAAACCTAGAGAGCCGTAGTTTGTTAGGTTTAGACCTAGGGTTCCTTTGGAATAAAGTCCATTCTTTAGGATTGCGTCGTCAGTCTAGTTTAGTTTTTCTTGACCCTTTACTAGGCTTTGGCTCAGATTTTGGTTTGATTGAGAGCACCAGGAATTGGGATTTGTATTTTGTCCAGGGCTGAAATTGCATTCAATGTTTCGATCAATAGGTATACAGGTAAGAGTCCATTTGAAATTGTGCATGGTTACAAACCTCACACACCTCTTGACCTAGCTCCTTTACCAGTCCACACACGAGTCTCCGAGTCTGCTGAAGTTTTTGCACAGCATATAAAAGACTTGCATAAAGAAATTCATGCCAAAATAACTTTAAGTAATGAAACTTATAAGAAGTTGGCTGAATCTCAAAGACGAGTAAAAACTTTTGTTTAGAGAGACTATATAATGATTAGGTTAAGGCCTGAGCGGTTTTTTTCTGGAATCGTTAGAAAGTTACAAGCTAAAGGAGCTGGACCATTTAGAGTAGTGAAGAGAGTAGGATCCAATGCCTATGTGCTTGAGTTGCCTCCAGAACTAGGCAATAGCTCTACTTTCAACATTATAGACTTAGTAGAGTATAGGGAGCCAGTTGTGATTCCTATTAAGCCTTTGAAACCTAATCCTGTTATAGAGAGTGATCCCGACCCTGTGTGTCCACCAACAAACTGGCCTGTGAGGAAAGAGCAGATTGAAAAGATCCTGGATGATCAGGTTATCTCTACTCGTAATCGAGGATACCAAAGATACCTGGTCTGCTGGCAAGGAAGGCCAGATTCTGATGACTCTTGGATCTCCCGAGAAGAATTACAAGAATTGAACCCATACCTCTTGGAGAGATACCAGAGCCAACTTGATCCATACTCGACAGGGTCGAGTTCCTCCCACCCCGGGAGAATTGGTGCGGGCACCAGACTCAGAAGAAGACTTCAGGGCTCCATCTGGATCTCTGATTGACCTTGCCCGAAGAATTAGGGTTTTCTGGTTTTGTAATAAGGGTTGACTTGGTCAACTCAATTCTTTGAGTCTGTATTTCCCTGCAATTTAAATTTTGTTGAGTCATGTTGACTCAATACAAGTTCTAGTAAGTGATCTAGGTCTTCTCTAGGTTGCAACATTTTCTCCCAAGCCCAAGCAAGTGGGCGCCACACTCCCAGCCACACACCAGAGTCCAGGAGGTGCCACATCTCCATCCCAATGTCTTGGTCCCCACACCCAAGGGAGCAAGAATTTTCCTTGAAGCCAAAATCAAGGAGGCACCCCATATATACCTTAAAAGGCCAAGCTAAAGGAGGAAAGAGGCATTTCTTGGGGAGCACTTCAAGGGGGCGCCCAATCCATGCCTAAAAGGACCAAAGCAAAGTTGGGAAGAGACATGACTTGGGGAGAAAGAAAAGGAGGTGTCCAAAAGAGTTGAGCCATGGAAGGAAAAAAATTTTCTTGAAGAGCAAGGCTAGGAGGCGCCACCTACTTATCATTTGGAGCCACCAATCAACACTTATGGAAGCTCTTGGCCGGCCATATGAGAAGGATTTGATTCTACAAGCCTAATTTGAAGATCCATCCTATTAGTCCAAATTGGAAGATGTAAAACCCTGACCTCTTGTAAAGACCTATAAAATAAACCCCTCTTGTAAGTTTTAGAGAACAACTGATGAATGAATTCAAATTTTGTGTGAACAACTTTTTGTTTCTCTCTTTTGCACTTGCATCCAGGTGTTGAGCTCCGTGAGGGAGTAAATCCGGGTTCCCTAGGAACCTTGAGGAGGTTTAAGATCTCCAACCCCAAAACCCTAGGTTAGCCACTTCACTTCCAAACCCTAGCCGCCCATCATCCTCTTCACTCCACCAATCCCTAGCCTACCCCATCTCTCACAGCCCCTCTCTCCAAGTAGAGGCCGACCACCAGCATCCAGGTCCAGTTCGGCTACTTCGAAGATAGAGCAAATCCCAGAGGAAGTCAGATCAGCATTCCAGGAGAATCAGGATTTCAGCAACATCAGCTTTCAAGTTCTACTATCTGGTAAATCCTTCCTTGAGTATCTGGTTCCATAACTTGTTCTTCTTCTTTTCCAGATCTTGAGTTCAGAAGAAGCCAACTCTGCCAAAGGGCCAGTATTGGAGGATCCATTGCGAAGATATCTGAGTCCGGGGATCCAACAATCTGCTCAAGAGAGTCCTTCCACTAAACTCTGTGAAGATCACTGCCTGGTCTGTAACCCTTCTCTTCTCTTTACTTCTGTCCTGTTGAAAGTTCAGTGCGAAACCCTAGGTCTGGGAGTTTCTCAACCCCCAGCGATCCTTTACTTCTGAACTACTCTGATAACCTAGTTTCTTTAAATTGTGCTTTCAATTATTACATAGTTTCTTTCAATTTAGTTTAACTTTCCTTTGAGTCAAAGCCAACTTCTGAAAATAAAAAATAAAAAAAAGAATTAGTCTTAATTCACTTCTGCATCACATCATCTCTTCTTCTGTTCTGCATCAGGTTTTGGTCCTCCTAGGGTTGAGTTCCATAACTTGATCTAGATTTAAGGTTCCCCTAGGGTTTTGAGAGGTGGAACAGGATGGGTTAGGTTTAGGTTCAACATTGGAGTCTTGGGTTTTCTCTATAGTCTCTAGTCGATTCTCTACTTGGTTTAATCTAGTGGTTAATTGTCGATCCTAGTGGTTGCCTGGTCAAATTGTTGGTATACTTGGTTAAACCTGTAGTTCATTTGTGTTATTTGGTCATTGGTTTTGTCAAGCTTGTTATTAATTTGGTTATTGGATTGGTTTATTTGGACAGTTAATTGGGTAACCATCTGGTCATTCATAACTTTTATGAAAGCCTCAAAATTGGGATCCATGGTAGGGTTTAGTTGGAGTTTAGACTTTTGATATTGGGTTCCTAATTTAGTGGTCATACAAGCATGTAATCAGTCAAAATGAGATGGTGCAGCCAAGCATGCAAAATTGGGTTAGCTTAATCTAGGATTTCCTAGACCTAGAGCCAAAATTGGGTGAGTCAGCTCAACATATACTTAACCCAGTAACTAATCCTTCCACCGGCTAGGTAGGGGGTGGGGTGGTGGGAGGCTCCCCCTGCTTGTCATAGGATCCTAATTATAAACCACCAGTCCACTTAGGTCGTTTGACTCTGGACCCCCAACCTTAGACACCAGCTTTCAGTAATAGCCACAAGATTAAATGCACTAGTTGGCCCACATGGTTTGTACCCGACCTGTTGGGTGTCACCTAGCCCACTAGGGCCAATTAAGTCTAATTAATTTTAATTAAGGCTTGGGTGGAAATGCTGGATGGTTTTTTTGGGCCTATGAGAGGTTATGACCTCCTGCCCTGATGTTATATTGATTGCCCTTAAGATTAGATTAAAAGATGATGAAGATTCAATGGTCCTGATGCAATCTAAAACAATCAGAAAATAAAATATTTTTTTAATGATTTATGATGTGTTAAGTTAAGTTTAAGTTAACTGGGGTTAGCGAACAAAGTTTGTCTTGGGATTGGGGTGTGTGGAAGTTGATTAGGTTAGGTTGAGTCAAAATGCAGAAATAGCAGAATTCAGGATATTAGGGTTTTAACCGATGCAGAATTTGATGCAGATTTCGATGCAAAAAAAAAATCAAAAAAATTCTAGAACAGAGGATGGACAATGATGATTCTACCTACCAAATTTTATGCAAAAAAAAAAAAAATCAAATGATGATGCAAATCTTAGGGGTTTTGGACTGCTGCAGAGATTTTTAGGATTCTGTTAGGGTTCCTATGATTCTGACTTTTAGGACTTTAGGGTTTTGGTAAAAATAATTAAAAATTATGATAATTACTATGACATAACAGAGGACATGTAGTGCAAATTTCATAAAATAATAAAATATTTAAGATGCCGAAATTAGATAAAACCTAGACACCTAATGCAGTGGACAGAATGCTGAATTAGGGTTTGTGAATGCAAAGCAAATAGAAAACTATCCTAAACCCGCTCTGATACAAAACTGATGCGGGACGGTTGAGATGTAACCTGATTTATTGAGAAAACAGGGAAAAACCTAAACAAACTAGGATCGTGGGAGGGCTAAGAAGCCTCCCGGGATTTGGGCGAATGACACTAAATCTAAAAAAACCGAACTCTTTTGGATTTCAATTTTTCTGGGTGGAGGAGCATGGAATGGAGGATAGGAAACATGGATACTCTAGAACCAAGGACTCACCTTCACGGAGAGACGTCGCACCTCTAGGGCATTTCACCCACCCCACTACATTAGTCTAGGGCGTCCCACCCATCTCATTACATGCGGAGCCTAGGGCTTCCCACCCAAATCGCTACCTAGGGCTTTAAAGAAAAATCTTTAAGACCTAGAGGGGGACTCGATGGAAAGAGGGATAACTTGGGTCTCGTGTCCCTCGATGCTCGCATGCGAGCGAAGGAAGTGGGGTCTCACACCCCTCGACACCCGCAGGTGAAGGAAAGATGGGCCTCAGCCCATAACCAGAACCCAGGGAAAACCCAAAAATTTATATCAAAACTTAATTATTAAAGGGGGAGAGGGGGCCTTTATATAGAAAAACCAAAACCCTCACTTGGCCTACAAGAAATCCAAAAAAGGAAAAATAAATTACATCAAAATCAATGCTACATCAATATTGGTGCTGATCTACTCTGGAAAGCGTGTTGGCTTGATGATCTACTCCAGAAAGCGTGCTGCACTAAAAAACTGGACTGCTTCAAAATCTATGCAAAATCATCTCGCGGCCGTGCACAGGGGAAGATGATGTCCATCGAGCACCGGCGGACGGTCGGTGGCCGAAAAACGGGCGGCGAACGGGGCTGGCGGACGACGAGCGGCAGACGGCCGGTGGTGGGCTGCAGGCGGGGCAGTGGCACGGGGGGGGGATGGCATGCTGGGCGTGCCGTTTGGTCTCCCACGGTTGTGGGAGACCCCTTGGGCACTGGCGTGGCCTCCGGTGGACGAGCAGGCGGTGGACCGGCGGCGGGCAATAAGGTGGGCGGTGGCGGCAGGCGACAGCGGCACAGGCTGGCGGCGGCGTAGGGGCGAACGGACGCCTCCTGTGTCCGTTCTTCTTCTCACGGGTGTGGGGCTTAAGGGTGCTGGCGAGGGCGGTGGCGGTCAATTGTGGGCCGACGGATGGCGGGCTGGCGGCCGGTGGCAGATCGGCAATGGCAGACGGCGGCGGCGATGCGTGGGCGGACGGATGCCTCCCACGTCCGTTCGTCTTCCCACTGGCATGGGTGGCGGCACTGGATTTCCAGTGAGGGCAGGGTTGGCGGGCACCGGCTGGCGAGCCAGCAGGGGCGGCCAGGGGTCGGTTGGCCCGGATCTGGGGCTAGCAGTGTAGTGGGCTAGGGTTTTGAAAATTTTTTAAAATCACGGGAAGAGGATGGAATAATACTGGAATAAGGTGGGAATAAGATCGGGATAAAACTGGAATAGAGGGAACAGGTGGAATAGTGGGAATAAGTAAAAATAAAAAATACAAAAAAATAAGAAAAAATGAAAAAAATATCCGGACCTACCCTGAATCCCCATCAAAGCCCTGCTACATGAAAGAAAAGAGATCTCGTCTACTCAATTTCCTGCATGCCAATGTGGACGTCTTCGCCTAGACCGCAATGGACATGCTTTGGATCCTACCATAAGTGATCACCCATAGGCTGAATGTTGATCCCAACTATCGGCCAGTCTAGTAGAAGAAGAGGACTTTCACCCCAAGGCGATAGAAGGCGATTGACAAGGAAGTTGAGAAGCTCCTTGCAGTGAACTTCATCAATGAGGTATGATATCCTAACTAGCTTGCTGACATGGTGATGGTCAGGAAAGCTTCCGAGAAGTGAAGTATTTGTGTAGACTACACTAAGCTTAATCGAAAGTGCCCAAATGATAGCTTCCTACTTTCCAAGATTGGCCAGCTAGTGGACACAACCTTGGGCCACAAGTACCTTAGCTTCTTGGACGCATTCTCCGGATACAATCAAATCTGCATGCATCTAGAGGATGAGGAGCATACAGCATTTGTGACCAATAGAGGTACATACTACTACAAGATGATGCCATTTGACATCAAGAATGTAGGGGCCATGTACCATCATCTGGTCAGCAAGGTCTTCAAGGACCATATCGGCCATAACATGTAAGTTTTCGTAGATGACATGCTTGTCATTAGCGACCCAGAGTCGGACCATGTTGCCAACCTAGCAAAGGCCTTCGACAACCTCCGCCTCTATCAAATGAAGCTGAACCCGACCAAATGCATATTTGGCATCATGGCAGGAAAGTTCCTAGGGTTCATGGTCAACCAAAGGGGAATAGAGGCCAATCCCAAGAAGATCCCGGTGATCACTAATATGAGACATCTTGTCTCCAAGAAGGAAGTTCAGCATTTGACCAAATGCATCATGGCATTGAGCCTTTCCATCTCGCATTCCGCTGAGCGCTACTAGCCAGTCATCAAGGTACTATGCAAGATTCATGGTTTCACCTAGACAAAGGAGCTAAGAGACATTCGAGGGGCTGAAGAAGCTCCTCATCTTCCCACCGCTACTGTCCAGGCTGGAGCCAAGGGAAGAGCTCCTCTTGTATGGGCGGTCTCACCTGGAGCGATTAGCTAGTCCTGGTTTGCACCAATGAGGATGGCTCCCAACAACCAGTCTGCTACACTAGCGAGCTGCTTCATGTCATAAAAATCAAGTACACCTAATTTGAAAAGATTATTTTTGTGCTAATAGTATCTGCGCAGTATCTCAAGCCCTACTTCCAAGTGTACTTGATCACTATCCTCACAGACCAGCCTTTGAGGGCCATCCTGAGCCACCTCAATACTTCAAGGTGCTTAGCCAAGTGGGTGGTAAAACTCAATGAGTTTGACATCACCTACCACCTGCAGTCAATGCAGAAGGTGCAAGTCCTTATTGGCTTCCTGGTAGAATGCACCTGGGTAGAAGAGGACCTAGAGGAAGCAAACCAGCAGGCCGAACCCGAGTCGGATCTAGCCCTGGGAGTGGTGACATGGATCCTCCATGTCGATGGGGCATCCAACACCGGAGAGAGTGGAGCCGATCTCATTCTTGCCAATCTTGATGGGGTCATTGCAAAGTATGCACTGCACTTCCTCTTCAAGGTGACCAACAACCAGGTTGAGTACGAGGTGCTCCTCACGAGATTGAAGGTGTCCTGTTTGCTGGGTGTGAAATGCCTGAAAGTCTTCACAGATTCATAGCTTGTGGTTGGCTAGGTCTCCAATGCGTATAAAGCTTGAGATCCCATGATGGTGAAGTATCTAGACAAGGTGCGCTCATATACTATGAACCTCTAGCACTTCAACATTTTCCATATCACTCGAGTAGAGAACACCCAGCCGATGTCTCTCTAGACTAGCGACTCTACTAGAGTCATTGCCAGGGCATACCTTCATCGAATATCTGGAGACCCCCAACTTCGAGTCCACAGTGGAGGTCCAATAAGTTACTCTTGAACCCAACTGGATGGACCCCTACATCAAATACATTACCACTGGAACCCTACCTGAAACGAAGATCGCAAGGAAGTTGGCCTTCCCAAGAAGAAGGCCGCATGATATGTGATGATGGATGGGCAGCTCTATCGGAGGTCTTATTTCGACCCCCTACTGAAGTGCTTGAAGTTATTAGAAGCCACCTACATGCTCCAAAAAATATACGAAGGCGTCTTTAGCAATCCATGGGGGACAGGACCTTGGCATGCAAGGCACCTAGAATGATACTTCTGGGAGACCATGCACGAAGACACCGTCAACTTCATGAAGAAGTGTGATCACTGTTAGCGTCATGCCAGCATTCAACGGTAGCCGGTGGCCCTGCTCTCCCAGTTGTCAGCCTTATGGCCATTCATCCACTTGGGAATGGACATCCTATGTCCCTTTCCTCCCGCATCTGGCCAACAAAAGTTTTTAATTATGGCAATCGACTACTTCACCAAGGGGTTGAGGCCGAACCCTTGGCATTAATCTCTGAGGCCAAAGTTAGATCCTTCTTTTGAAAGTCTATCATTTATCAATGATGACTCCCATACTCAGTCATCACTGATAATGGATGGCAGTTCGATAATCAGGCTTTTGAGAAGTTCTATGTCGACCTCAACATCCGCTATTGCTTCACTTCGGTGGCTCACCCTTAAACCAACGAGTAGGCTGAGGTGACCAACCAGACTATCTTGCAAGAGCTCCGCACAAGGTTGGATGAAGCCAAGGGCCGATGTGTTAATGAACATTTCAGTGTGCTGTGGGCATATCACACTACACCCCACATGGTCACCGGCGAGACACCCTTCAATCTCGTCTTTGGTACTGAAGCTGTGATTTCGGTGGAGCTTGGTCTATCCATGCTACGAGTAGAGCAATATGATGAATCTAAGAATCATGCTTGCCTCCTTAACCTGGACCTCTTGGATGAGATGAGAGACAATGCCCGTCTTCAGATGGCAGCCTACCGACAGCTAGTGGCATGCTACTATAACTCTCACATGAGGCCCAAGGCATTTCACCCAGGCGATCTAGTCCTCAAGCAAGCAGATGTGTCCCAACCAGGAGAATGCGCCAAACTCTCCCCAAACTGGGAAGGTCCCATAAGGTAGTCGAGGCTCTGCTAGGCGGTGGTGCGGACACCAGGCACAAGAAGAGACTTTAGCAAGCTTAGCTAGGTTCTTATTTGAATCCTGTAATAAATTAATTTTGCATTTGTTTTCTTTTAAATTGAGTCATGAGTCAAGTCTCATTGAGTCTTGTTTAAATCAAATTTCATTGAGTCTTGTTTAAGTCAAGTTCGGGCCAGTCCAATTGCAAAATCTTGAAGGGTTAGTGTCTAGTCAAAAGTCAAAGGGAGCATGGTCCATGGGTTCACCACCAAAGAAGCCACATCATCACATGGAAGACACTTCCTTGCCACATCACAAGGAGGTTCAAATTCAAGGAAATTTGGCCAAAGAAGAGAAAATTTTGAATTGGCCAACATCCCCACCCATCTCTCCTACATTCATGGGGACATCCCACCTTTCTAGGAGTTGCATTTTGAATTCAAAAACAAACAAGGCTGCAAAGAAATTCATATAAGAGTCCTTGGTTTTTGTAAAAAGAGTAGATGATGATGAATGAAGAAAATAGCCTTTCTTTTCCAAAGAAGTTCTCTTGCTTGTGATGTTTGGTACCCTATGAGAGGGTAAGGTGTGAGGCCTTGAAGTTCTGATATCCTGTAATCTACAACTCTCCCTCTCCACTCCAAGATCTTGCATGAATTCGGCTTAGAGAAAATCTTCCAAGAGCTTGCCAAGGGTTGCCTCATCAACAACTAGTGCAACAAGGGTTTCTACAACAAACCTTAAAGTCATCCTACTAAGGAGCCATGGAAGATTCAAGACAAACCTCCACAACCTCTTCCCATCTTGTTTATTTATTTCTTTTATCCCAATCATAAATTCTCCTCCTAATCCCTCCATCTAATTTTGTTGCAGGATCCCCGGGTTTATTCTTAAGTTCCAGAGAAGGAGGTTGGATTGGCTAAGAACTAGAAAACCTACCTAGGATAATTTCCTTATCATCCAGAATCTCCCCCTGAGTGTGTTATTCAAGAGAGTAGTTTAACACCTGGAAGCCCTCTTATGAATTCTTTCAGATCTGAAATTGGTAAGGTGAATTAGCTCTAATCTGAGTGGTTTCCTAACCACTAAGATCCTTCTCTTTTAATTATCTTGAATAGAACAAATTTCAGGGTTTTATATGACATTTCAGAACTTCCTTTATTTACATCTAGGTTCTTTGCTTTGGATGGCTAACTCTTATTGCTTTGTTTTCATTTGAGTTTTACTAATTTGATTAAGAGCATGTCATTCCCATTGTTTTCCCGCATCATTTGGTATCAGATTGCCCGCATCATTTGGTATCAGAGCAGGTTAGATTAGAGCATCGTAGTTAAGAACCCTGTTTTTCTGGTTTGCATGATATTTTCTCTTGTGCTATAAGATTATAGCCAAATCTTTGCATCATAATACCAAGGTGAAATCAGGTTGTCCTACTATAAGGTGGATCCTTATAGTGTAAGGTTGTCCTATCTTGGTTATTGCTCATTGACCACATAGAAGAAATCTATGTAGGTCTGATTTCCCTGCTTGCTGTAATTCTGTGCAGGCTGACTGTAATCCGCCTGCAACTCCAAAGGCAAGTAGTGAATTTTGCATTGAAACATTTTTTTTCTTATTTAATTTCATGTTAGTTGTCACCATACTAAATTTTATCTTCAGGAAAAAATCACAAAAAAAATGAAAATTACTTCAATCCATCACTATTGCTGAAATTCCTGTATGTTCTGTTCTGATCCTTTTCACATTGTTTAACTTTAATGATCTGCTCAGCACAATACAGATTTTATCTTCTAATTTCCTTTCATAAGGCATATCCTCTATCAGTTAGCAATCTTCTGTGAATTTTTCAAATTTGTTTGAAACTGTTACACAGCACTTCTCAGCCCCACTTTGAACTGCAACACACAATATTTCTGCTGCTGAGATTAGGGTTTATATGCATGTTTTGTATCATCTCATGATAAATCAATTAAGGGCATCATTATGACATGGGGACAGGAATTAATCACCTGTCCTTAGCCCAAAACAACAACCCGTCATCTCGATCCCAACCCCTTAATTAAAATCAATTAGACCTAATTACCCTAGTGGGTTAGGGACACCAATGGGTCGGGTTCAGATAAGGGTCAAGTTAATTGTGTCAACTAATTGGTGTGTGCTTACGGGCTTGGTGTCTAGGATTGGTGCATTAGGGCTTGTGGTTTGGTCCGCCTAGCTGGCCAATCCCAGATTGGTGTCTAAGGATTGGCAAAACAGGGACCTCCACTCCCCATTCACCTACCTGGCCAAGTCACATAAGTTACTACTAGCTAGTTGGTCCTTTTAATTAGATCTCTAAATTGTGCTCTAGGTTTAGGAGCCTTAGTCATCTTGGTTTGAGTGCATTATTTCATGAAAACTAGATCAGGAGCTTCATATTCACGAGTCCAAACCCAATCCAGTGTAGCCATGGACCCGAATCTTGAAACCCTGATGAAAGCCCTAAATGACCAAATGGCCCAACTCAACCAAAATTTGACTGATCAGTTGGCCCAAAACAACCAGAGCATGAGGGAGCAAATGTCCCACATTACTGCTTGGCTTGACCGACTAGAGTCTAGAAGCCCTGGAGGAAATCAAGATGCCCAGAATGAGCTAGACCCTGAGCCTGAATTTGAGACACCAGCCAACCCTAGAATGATCCCAAGACAAGGCCTTTTCTGAGAGCATGATCCTAATCGAATCTATGAACCAAATCCTAGGAGACCCACCCCAGCCCAATTGGACCACGATGATCGAACCTTGAAGAACATTAGGTTGGAAGCCCCCACCTTCGATGGAATTTTAGATCCCAAAATCTACATTGATTGGGAAGGTGAGATGGACCAGTACTTTGACTGGTATGAAATGAGTGAGGATAGGAAGTGTAAATTTGCAAAGCTTAAACTTGTGCGTCAAGCTAGGTTATATTGGAAAAATGTTGAGAGACTAGCTAGACAAAGGGGAGATGTCCCTATAGTAACTTGGAGAGCAATGAAACTTAGGTTGAGAGAAAAATACCTTCCTATGTCCTACCATCAAAGATTATTAGATCAATGGCAAAGACTGACACAAGGGAACAAAAGTGTGGCTGAGTACATTGCAAAGTTTGATGAGTTTGTAATGAGATGAAATGTCGATGAATCAGAGTCAGTGACTTTGTCTAGGTTTAGAGCCGGACTTAGAGAGGAAATCCAGAAAGAACTATTCATGAGGGAATTCCATGATTTGAAGCTAGCATATTAGATAGCGCGTGATGCAGAATGATTCCATAGGGGTCCAGTTTTTCATCGACCTGAAGCCCCTAGGCCTAGTGTTTCTAGTTAGCAACCAGGACAAAACCAGTTAAGGTATAATCGACCCAATTACAACACCCCTCAGACCTGAAGAGATGATTAAGGGAAAGCACCTGAAGTCCAGAGGAATCCGAATGCATGCTTCAAATGTCAAAAGGTAGGTCACTATGCTAGCAACTGTCCAAATAGAGCCTTATACATAGGAGCAGCAGAGGAAAATGAATCTGAGCCCATAGAGCCCTTAGCAGATTGTGTGGAAGAAGTATATCGGCTAATAATTGTTTAGCTGATGAGTATGAAGGGGATGAAGAGATTATTGACTCATCAGAAATGCTAGGAGTCGTCAAATGTATTTTGACCCAAAATAAGGTACAGGAAGATTGGCGAAAGACTAGTATCCTACAGACTTTTGTCAAGATAGGGGAGAAAGTTTGTAAAATCATAATCGATAGTGGTAGCTGTGTCAACGCAATTTCAACAAGTGCAGCCAAGAGTCTAGGATTAACCACTGTCCCTCATCCCAACCCCTACAAAGTTTCATGGATAGATGCTACCTCGATAACTATCAAATTTAGATGTCAGGTCCAGATCCAATTCCAATCCTATCAAGAAAAGATCTGGTGTGATGTGCTCCTTATGGGAGTACGTAGCATCATCCTAGGTAGGCCATGGCTATTTGACCATGATGCGACCATTTTCGGTCGATCAAATTCATGTGCCTTCACTTTTAATGACAAGAAAATTGTCATTCACCCTACTCAGCCTAAGGACAACACTAAGAGAGGGTCGAGTAACCTGAAAGACAAGAGATAGGGATTGAACCTAATAAATGAAAAAGAATTAGAACAAGAAATCAATGGAGGCTCACCCATTTGGATGCTAACTGCTAAGGAAACCCAAAGTCGAAACCTTGTAGAACAACCTAAGGAAGTGATCAAATTGTTAGAGGAATTTAAAGATGTCTTTCCTGAAGACTTACCTGATCACTTACCACCATTAAGGGATATTCAGCACGCTATAGATTTAGTCCCTGGAGCCACCCTACCCAACTTACCTCACTATAGGATGAACCCTACCGAACACTTAGAATTACAATGACAAGTAGGGGACCTTCTTAGAAAAGGATTCATCAAAGAAAGTCTAAGCCCCTATGCAGTACCTGCACTCTTAAACCCTAAGAAGGATGGCACGTTGAGAATGTGTATCGATAGTCAAGCCGTAAACAAAATTACGGTGAAATATAGATTTCCCATCCCCCGTTTGGATGATATGTTGGACATGATGGCCGGCGCAAATGTGTTTTCTAAGATTGACCTGAAGAGCGGCTATCACCGGGTTAGAATTAGACCAGGGGATGAATGGAAAATAGCATTCAAAACTAAGGACGGATTATATGAATGGGTAATGCCTTTTGGATTAACCAATGCGCCGAGTACATTTATGAGGATGATGACCCAGGTCCTACGAGCTTTTATGGAAAAATTTGTGGTGGTATATTTTGATGATATCTTGATATATAGTAGGACCAAAGAAAACCATGTGGACCACCTTAGACAAGTCTATACAATCCTTAGGAAAGAAGAACTCTTTGCTAATTTAAAAAAATGTGAATTCATGACCCAAAGAGTTACCTTCCTAGGTTTCATTGTCACCCCTGATGGAGTTTCAGCCGATCCTGAAAAGATAAGAACCATAGTTGAATGGCCCGTTCCCAAAACCGTTCATGATGTTCGTAGCTTCCATGGATTGGCCACTTTCTATAGGTGATTTATTAGAGGATTTAGCTCCATTGTTGCCTCGATAACGGATTGTACTAGGAAGGAAAGTTTTGAATGGACAAAAGCAGCTGACAAAGCCTTCCTAGATATTAAGAAAAAGATGACACAAGCACCTATCTTAAGACTGCCGGATTTTTCTAAAGTTTTTGAGGTAGCTTGTGATGTCTCTGGAGTAGGTATTGGAGGAGTATTAAGTCAAGAGAATCATCCAGTGGTATTTTTTAGTGAAAAGTTAAATGAGACTAGGGCAAGATATTCAACGTATGACAAAGTGTTGTATACGGTAGTCCAGGCTTTGAGATATTGGAGACACTATCTAATATCGCAAGAGTTTGTCCTCTTTTCTGATCACGAATCCCTTAGATTTCTGAGCTCCCAGAAGAAACTGAATCCTAGGCATGCCAAGTGGGTAGAGTTCATCCAAGCCTACACTTTCATCCTGAAACACCGTGCCGGAACTAAAAATAAGGTTGCTGATGCTTTGAGTCATAGAGCCTTGTTTATAAATTCAATTAGCACTGAAGTCATGGGTTTTGAAAGAATTAAGGATGAATATGACACCTGTCCAGACTTTAGTGAAACTTTTCAGGCTTTAAAACAAGGACCATCCTCTGATCATAGTGAACACACCCTTTTAAATGGATACCTATTCAAAGAAAACAAACTCTATATTCCCAAAACATCTTTAAGGGACTTTCTAGTTTGGGAAACCCATGCCGGAGGCTTAGCAAGTCATTTTGGTAGAAACAAAACCATCCTAGCTGTAGAAGACCAGTTTTATTTGCCAGGACTGAAACGACAAGTTGCCCAAATAGTGGCTAAATGTCAAACTTGTGCTGTTGCCAAACAGCAAAAGCAAAACACTGGACTCTATACACCCTTACCTATACCTGATTGTCCCTGGCAGGACCTGAGCATGGACTTCGTGTTAGGTTTACCTAAGACCCAAAGGAGACACGATTCAATTTTTGTTGTGGTTGATAGGTTCTCAAAAATGGTCCATTTCATCTCATGTTCTCAAACATTCGATGCATCCAAGGTAGCCAAATTTTTTCTAGACGAAGTGGTCAAGTTACATAGGCTACCTAAAACCATAGTGTCTGATCGAGATGTTAGATTCACCAGCTACTTTTGGAAGGTGTTATGGCATTTGCTAGGCACCAAACTGAAATTTTTCACTGCCTATCACCCACAGACTGATGGACAAACTGAGGTAGTCAATCGAAGGCTAGGGAATCTGTTAAGATGCTTAGTTGGTGACAATATGGCTAATTAGGATCTTCTCCTTCCTCGTGCCGAATTTGCTTACAACAGCTCGATCAATAGGTCTACGGGCATGTAGGGTTCGGTGGCAAGGCGGAATCATAGATTTCAAAAATTTTTATCTTAATGAAATCTTCACCAAACCTTCAACCCAAAATCTCCTTAAAAGAATTAAAACATATAGGATGTTTATATAAGATTTAATCTCAAATCAAGATACTAACCTGTATCGCAAAATCCAAACTCTGAATCTCCACCAGGTGCCCAAATGTTCACCCTCCAATGGTGATCCACACAGAAAAACAATGAAGACAAAATTTCTATTTCTTGGTTCCTCTTCTTGAATTCTTTTTCAAGAATTCAATTCTTGGACCTTTAGGCTGAAATTTTCTTTCTTGAAAATTTCCTTTTCTTCCTTCTTTCCTCTTCTTGAATTTTCTTCAAGAATTCCCTTTCTTGAATCCCTTTTCTTGAATTGAATTGGAAGAAAAAATTAAGACAGTCAAAGTCTTAATTCAAGAAAGAAAAGAAGAAAAGATCCTTTCCCTATTCTTTCCTTTACCGTTCAAGACCTTCTTCTTATTCTTGTTTAGGGTCAGAGTTTCGACATAGGATACCTCTGTAAGGGAAAAAATACCCAACAAGAACAAGAGGAAGGAGTATTCTGGAGAGGAAGTGAGGGAATTGGATCTCTGAACTATGTTGCGTGAAAACCCCCGAGAACCCCAACCCTATTTATAGATCTCAGAGGGGTGTCATCTCGAAACAACGCAACCCTCTGAAACCCCAGGGATCACGATCTCTCATTCCTCACGCGTCCTCTCAACCAAAAATCACGATTCTCCGATTTGATTTTCGTTTTTCCGACGAGGAGAACTCTCGGAAAAACTTTAGGAAGGATCGCGACTTTTGGAGACGGATTTGCGACCGAAAAGCGACGAATCTTTTTCTTAAATTTTTCTGGCCATCAGATCTAGATCCAAGGGCGCCAGACAAGGATCTGAAACGCTCTTCTTCAGAAATTTCTCCGACGTTTTTTTTTTTTCTCATGCATTTTAAGAGAAGTCCACGCGCGTGGACTTTCTTTCTTGGCGCGCGCGGGTGAGAGAAGGGAGGGGGCGGCCTGGAGAGAGGGTCTCAGTGAATTAAATTCACTTGGGTTCAGCCATGGGTTAGCCCAATGTCCTAAAACTTAAATTGGACCTTAATCTGGTTCAATTAGAACCCAATTAAGCCCAATTCGGAACCAAATTCGAATCTGATTCGAATAGAAATTTGGTCTGCAACACATGCTAGTGTGTTTATCCTGCAAACATGATTTAATTCCAAATTAAATCCTTCATCAATTTTCTTTTGTGTGTGACCCATTGGGTTCCACACCTAGCCAGCAGTAGGTCCGAGTGCTATCTGACTTAATTCGGTTAGATCTCAACTAAGCCGATTTAGGTCAACTCAAACTAGCTCGACTCGGTCAATTAGAATCTAATTCAAATTGACTGATTTGAATTACCATGACTCAATCATATACCTACAAGACAAGATTGACGTCTAGCAACGTATCATGTCTACCCGGAAGATGTGGAATTTTGGTGGAATTACCAAAATACCCTTCAGTGGTGAGTTACCGGGCAATTCAGTCCTTTGATCAACTTGCATCCCGAATATGATTATGAATATGGATATTTGTCAAATCCAATTTTCATATTCATCCATAGCTCAATCTTTATAATGATGATTCATTAATGAACCATTAGAAAATAACTCTAATGTTCATACTTTGATCAAAGGTTTCCTGAATCCATCATTTGAAATTAGCTGGATGCTATTCCCTCTTACTAGGGCTGATCAATTCCTTGTTGACCTACTCACAACCTTCATATACAATCCACCATAACCAGTATCACCTCGTGCATGACTCAGTGTCATGATTGACTGCGAACCAAAGTATGGATTCATGTATATAAGGTACTATGGTAGTCTCAGGTCAAAGGACCACATGCACTACTCCCACTATGAGAATTATCTATTGACAAACAGATAAGGTTCCATTAGATATTCTCAATCTGGATCAATTCAGTGAACTCATTCTCCAATGAACACTCACATCCTAGTATTAGTGTCAAACACAAGTGACTGTGAGATCAGTCACCCTTATTACAAAACATATATAGGATGTGCTGGTCTTGCCGGAAACATTGATCCCCAACTCAATGTCCCATCGACCAGGAATATTTTAGATTAGGGTTTTAAGGCTTTAGGTCTCACTGGTATGATCTCATCATAACCCTAGAACCATAGCCCTAATCTATGGGGTTCATCATAAAATCAAAAAGACACAGCAAATGATGAAAATAATGTCTTTATAAAATGTCAATTCATTGATTTTGGGATCAAAATTATAATATTTCAATTGGCTTTCAGGGCACAATATTTCAATCTCCCACTTGCACTAAAGCCAATCGCCTTTAAATCTTAACCCCATACAATCAAGGTGGCGATCAAACTCTCGCTGTGATAGAGCCTTAGTGAACGGGTCTGC
Source organism: Areca catechu (assembly GCA_021397845.1). NCBI lineage: Eukaryota > Viridiplantae > Streptophyta > Magnoliopsida > Arecales > Arecaceae > Areca > Areca catechu. The sequence continues at coordinate 61,932,466 of CM038044.1, read as the reverse complement.
TATGTTGTTCTTCGTTTCTACCCTTTTAATGCAGACTTCTTGTCTTTCGACAATCTCTCGAACGAGATGGAAGCGTCTCAGAATGTGCTTTGATTTGTGATGAGCTCTTGGTTCCTTTGCTTGAGCAACAGCCCCCGTATTATCACAGTAAAGTGATACTGGACCTTCAATCTCAGGAACTACGCCCAACTCTGATATGAACTTCTTCATCCAGACAGCTTCCTTGGCAGCTTCACTAACAGCAATGTACTCTGCCTCAGTTGTTGAGTCAGCTACAGTTTGCTGTTTAGAACTTTTCCAACTTACAGCTCCTCCATTAAGGGTAAAAACATACCCAGATATAGATTTGCTGTCATCTGGATCTGATTGAAAACTAGAATCTGAATAAGCTTCTAGTTTAAGATCAGATCCTCCGTATATTAGAAAAATATCCTTAGTTCTTCTTAAGTACTTAAGAATATTTTTCACAGCCTTCCAATGATCCTTTCCTGGATCAGCCTGAAACCTGCTGGCTATACCTAAGGCATATGCCACATCAGGCCTAGTACATAACATAGCATACATAATAGACCCTACTGCCGAAGCATAAGGTACCGAATTCATTCTATTTCTTTCTTCAGGTGTCTTAGGAGACATCTTCTTAGAAAGATGTATGCCATGACCAATAGGTAAGTAACCTCTTTTACTTTCCTCCATGCTAAATCTTTTTAGCACTTGGTCAATGTACCTAGACTGGGATAAACCTAGCATCCTCCTAGATCTATCTCTATAGATCTTGATGCCTAGTATATAAGATGCTTCTCCCAAGTCTTTCATGGAAAACTGTTTAGATAACCATACCTTGACTGATTGTAACATTGGGATATCATTCCCAATGAGGAGTATGTCATCTACATACAGAACCAAGAAAACTATGGCACTCCCACTAGTCTTCTTGTACACACAAGGTTCATCCTCATTTTTGATAAAGTCAAATTTTTTGACTGTCTTATCAAATCGGATGTTCCAACTCCTAGATGCTTGCTTTAATCCATAAATAGATTTCTTTAGCCTACATACCTGATTAGGTTTAGTCTTCCAAGACAAAACCTTCTGGCTGTGACATATAAACCTCTTCCTCAAGGAAACCATTGAGGAATGCAGTCTTCACATCCATCTGCCAGATTTCATAATCATGATATGCTGCTATAGCAAGCATGATCCGAATAGATTTGAGCATGGCAACAGGAAAAAATGTTTCATCATAATCTATTCCCTGTTTTTGTCTGAAACCCTTAGCCACTAATCTGGCTTTATAAGTTTCAACTTGGCCATCTGTCCCAATCTTTTTCTTATAGACCCATTTGCATCCAATAGGGTTAACACTCTCTGGTGCATCAACCAAAGTCCAGACTTGGTTGACATGCATGGAGTCCATTTCGGATCTCATGTTTTCTAGCCATTTGTCTGAGTCACTACTTATGACAGCATCCGTATATGTTAGAGGCTCATCATTATCAATGATTCGGGCTTCATTATTTTTAATAATGAACCCATACCTTTCAGGTGCATGTCGCACTCTATCAGACTTACGGATAGGAGTGGTGTGTTCAGGTTCTATACTAACTGTGTTATGATTTTATTGAGATGTATCTATTTGTTGAACTTCTTCAAGTTCAATATTTCTCCCACTGCCCTTTTGTAGGATGAATTCCTTTTCCATAAAAATGGCATGCCTACTGACTAAAATCTTTTGTTCAGTAGGGTGGTAGAATAGATATCCTATACTATTTTTGGGATATCCAACAAATAGACATTTTTCTGCTCTAGCATCAAGCTTTTGCCCAAAATTTCTTTTGACATAAGCTGGACATCCCCATATCTTAAGGTGCTTAAGATTGGGTTTCCTTCCCCTCCATAACTCATATGGAATGCCAGATATAGATTTGGATGGTACTCTATTCAAAATATTAGCCGCTGTTTCCAAGGCATATCCCCAGAAAGAAACAGGTAAGTCTGTGAAGCACATCATGGACCGTACCATATCTAATAAAGTACGATTTCTCCTTTCAGCAACACCATTTAATTGTGGTGTGTAAGGAGGAGTCCATTCAGAGATGATTCCCTTTTGTTTAAGGTGATCAAGAAACTCGGTGGATAAGTATTCACCTCCTCTATCTGATCGAAGGATCTTAATACTTTTCCCCGTTTGTTTCTCTACCATACTTTGATACTCTAAAAATTTTTCAAAAGCTTCGGACTTATGTTTCATTAGATACACAAATCCGTACCTTGAAAAGTCATCAGTGAATGTGATGAAATATGAGTATCCACCCTTGGCCTGAGTTGTCATAGGTCCACATACATCAGTGTGTATGAGTCCTAATAACTCTGTTGTCCTTTCATTATGTCCACTAAATGGAGTCTTGGTCATTTTACCCATGAGACATGATTCACAAGTTCCTAATGATTCATAGTCATAAGGATTAAGGAATTTTTCCTTGTATAACTTGTTAATCCTCTGCTCACTAATATGTCCAAGACGACAGTGCCAAAGTAAAGTATTGTTTACTTCATCTCTTTTTCGTTTATTACTAACATGTAGTATATTGTCATCAGAAGATAAAGTTAAGAGACCATTGCAAAATATGCCATTAAATATTATTTCATTAGAAAAACTGATTGAGCAGCCACTGCTCATTACATTCATAATATATCCTTGTTTAAGTAACAAGGGTACAGATATGATGTTTCTAATGATTCTAGGCATAAAATAACAATTCTTTAACTCTAAAATCTTCCCAGAAGGCAGCTTCAACATATAAGTCCCTACAGCTTCTGCTTGGATGGAATCTCCTCCAGCACCGTAGAGCTCGAAGTCGCCTTCCTTCAAAACTCTAATGTTCTGTAGTCCCTGCAATGATTTGCAGATATGATGACCACAAGCAGTATCCAATACCGAAGAGTTTGAATTAGAAGTGTCTAATGACAAAATTGCATGTATCTCATACATACCTGTTGGTGCATTACTAGCACCGGGCTTCAGACTTGCAAGGTAAACCTTGTAGTTTCTTTTCCAGTGACCCGGCTTGCCACAATGAAAGCAGGTCATTTGTCCGGAGGCCTTCTTTCCTTTCTTTTTCTTGATGCCCCCTTTTGGGTTTAACCTCCTCTTGGAACCCTTTTTGCCTATTTTCTTCTTGTTTACACCATCCACAAGAAGAAGTGGAGCCTTATTTTTCTTTAAATGGCTCTCTGCTGTTTTTAACATATTCAACAGCTCAGGCAAGGAAGTGTTAAGTTTGTTCATATGATAATTAAGAACAAACTGCGAAAATGACTCTGGGAGTGACTGCAGGATTAAATCCTGATTCAACTCCCCATCCATAACAAAACCCAATTGACCCAATCGGGTGATTAGGTCAATAACCTTTAATACATGGTCTTGTACGGATGTACCTTCTGTCATCCTTGCATGGAATAACTGCTTAGATATTTCATATCTTGCAGTTCGACTATGTTCTCCATAAAGTTCTTTTAAATTGAGCAATATGGAGTTTGTGTCCATGCTATCATGTTGCCTCTGTAACTCATTGGTCATAGAGGCAAGCATTATACACTTGACAGTAAGTGAGTCATTTTGCCACGTGTTATATGTGGTCTTATCCTCTTGCGAGGCATCTTCCCCTAATGGTTCCAAGGTTGGGGTATCAAGAATATAAGAAATTCTTTCTTGGCTGAGTACTATCTTCAGGTTTCTCAACCAATCAACATAGTTTGGTCCAGTCAATTTATTTGCATCAAGAATGCTACGGAGTGAGAGTGAAGAGGCCATTTAATCTACATTAACAAACAACATTACATAAGCAGACAATCAATGTTGACAAAACATAATTAAATTAGGACTTTAACTTAATTATGTCTCCCACTATTTTATCAAGCATCATAACCCTCAATGTGATGATCGAGAAAACCCTAATTGGTTCTCTTAGTGGGGTTGAGATCCTAATTCCTTATAAAAGACCTTGTGTGTACACAACAAATCTTATATAAGTTCAAAGGTAGGAAAAACTCTTTCCAATTGTAATTCATACAATTCTCAACTTATCTTGGCCTCTAAAATATTAATAGTCTTGTGTGTACACAACAAACTATAATATTTTAGTTAAGTTAGACCCTTCATTGCTATATAGTCATGATATTAATCATAATACCCTTGTGTGTACACAACAAAGTATTATATTAAATCATTCCATAAGCATCAAATGTACCAAGAAAAAATTATGTTAGTCACCATAAAGAAAAGGCCTTGTGTGTACACAACAAACCTAATATGGATCATAACATAATAATGACTTGGCATGAAGGAAAGCCATATGTAGTGAATATTACACTGAGCATATTAATCAATAATTAAGTTAATCATACCGGCCAGGTAAGTGGGAGAGTGGTGGGAGTCCCCCCGTTGCTTTCCTTAGACACCAATAAGAATTGGCCAGGTCAGTCAACGGAACCAATTAAAAACCACGTCTTCTTTACCGATCATGAACCACTTTTCCTAGACACCGAATGATAAACTAATCATATTGATTATTTTTGCTTTTGGTATATGACACTACAACTTAATATGTTGTTAAAGAGGGCTTTATTAAAACAAAGCACATTCTAGCAAATATGTGCCATAGTGTGCCATCATACTAGGACAACCATTTACCACATAATGGATCCACCATTATGCCAGGGCAACCTTATTTCAGTATGATGACTAGAAGGCTAAACATATCTCTATGCAAATTAAGGTTTAAGTGAAAACCTTAATTAGTGGCATACTTCAAACATATATGCATAATTAACACAAAAATGTGATTAGTGTGTCATCATACTAGGACAACCATTTACCGCATAATGGATCCACCATTATGCCAGGGCAACCTTATTTCAGTATGATGACTAGATCTCTATGCATATCTCTACAACAATTAGGGTTTGAATGAAAACCCTAATTGGTGACATTATAACAAACATATATTACATCTCATGTTACTTTTATAAAAATGCATCTAAAATTTAGAATATATATTTTAATCTTAATAAGGAGGCTCTGATACCACTGAAGGGTTCGGTGGCAAGGCGGAATCATAGATTTCAAAAATTTTTATCTTAATGAAATCTTCACCAAACCTTCAACCCAAAATCTCCTTAAAAGAATTAAAACATATAGGATGTTTATATAAGATTTAATCTCAAATCAAGATACTAACCTGTATCGCAAAATCCAAACTCTGAATCTCCACCAGGTGCCCAAATGTTCACCCTCCAATGGTGATCCACACAGAAAAACAATGAAGACAAAATTTCTATTTCTTGGTTCCTCTTCTTGAATTCTTTTTCAAGAATTCAATTCTTGGACCTTTAGGCTGAAATTTTCTTTCTTGAAAATTTCCTTTTCTTCCTTCTTTCCTCTTCTTGAATTTTCTTCATGAATTCCCTTTCTTGAATCCCTTTTCTTGAATTGAATTGGAAGAAAAAATTAAGACAGTCAAAGTCTTAATTCAAGAAAGAAAAGAAGAAAAGATCCTTTCCCTGTTCTTTCCTTTACCGTTCAAGACCTTCTTCTTATTCTTGTTTAGGGTCAGAGTTTCGACAGAGGATACCTCTGTAAGGGAAACAATACCCAACAAGAACAAGAGGAAGGAGTATTCTGGAGAGGAAGTGAGGGAATTGGATCTCTGAACTATGTTGCGTGAAAACCCCCGAGAACCCCAACCCTATTTATAGATCTCAGAGGGGTGTCATCTCGAAACAACGCAACCCTATGAAACCCCAGGGATCACGATCCCTCATTCCTCACGCGTCCCCTCAACCAAAAATCATGATTCTCCGATTTGATTTTCGTTTTTCCGATGAGGAGAACTCTCGAAAAAACTTTAGGAAGGATCGCGACTTTTGGAGAAGGATTTGCGACCGAAAAGCGACGGATCTTTTTCTTAAATTTTTCTGGCCATCAGATCCAGATCCAAGGGCGCCAGACAAGGATCTGAAATGCTCTTCTTCAGAAATTTCTCCGACATTTTTTTTTTTTCTCTCACGCGTTTTAAGAGAAGTCCACGCGCGTGGACTTTCTTTCTTGGCGCGCGCGGGTGAGAGAAGGGAGGGGGCGGCTTGGAGAGAGGGTCTCAGTGAATTAAATTCACTTGGGTTCAGCCATGGGTTAGCCCAATGTCCTAAAAATTAAATTGGACCTTAATCTGGTTCAATTAGAACCCAATTAAGCCCAATTCGGAACCAAATTCGAATCTGATTCGAATAGAAATTTGGTCTGCAACACATGCTAGTGTGTTTATCCTGCAAACATGATTTAATTCCAAATTAAATCCTTCATCAATTTTCTTTTGTGTGTGACCCATTGGGTTCCACACCTAGCCAGCAGTAGGTCCGAGTGCTATCTGACTTAATTCGGTTAGATCTCAACTAAGCCGATTTAGGTCAACTCAAACTAGCTCGACTCGGTCAATTAGAATCTAATTCAAATTGACTGATTTGAATTACCATGACTCAATCATATACCTACAAGACAAGATTGACGTCTAGCAACGTATCATGTCTACCCGGAAGATGTGGAATTTTGGTGGAATTACCAAAATACCCTTCAGTGGTGAGTTACCGGGCAATTCAGTCCTTTGATCAACTTGCATCCCGAATATGATTATGAATATGGATATTTGTCAAATCCAATTTTCATATTCATCCCTAGCTCAATCTTTATAATGATGATTCATTAATGAACCATTAGAAAATAACTCTAATGTTCATACTTTGATCAAAGGTTTCCTGAATCCATCATTTGAAATTAGCTGGATGCTATTCCCTCTTACTAGGGCTGATCAATTCCTTGTTGACCTACTCACAACCTTCATATACAATCCACCATAACCAGTATCACCTCGTGCATGACTCAGTGTCATGATTGACTGCGAACCAAAGTATGGATTCATGTATATAAGGTACTATGGTAGTCTCAGGTCAAAGGACCACATGCACTACTCCCACTATGAGAATTATCTATTGACAAACAGATAAGGTTCCATTAGATATTCTCAATCTGGATCAATTCAGTGAACTCATTCTCCAATGAACACTCACATCCTAGTATTAGTGTCAAATACAAGTGACTGTGAGATCAGTCACCCTTATTACAAAACATATATAGGATGTGCTGGTCTTGCCGGAAATATTGATCCCCAACTCAATGTCCCATCGACCAGGAATATTTTAGATTAGGGTTTTAAGGCTTTAGGTCTCATTGGTATGATCTCATCATAACCCTAGAACCATAGCCCTAATCTATGGGGTTCATCATAAAATCAAAAAGACACAGCAAATGATGAAAATAATGCCTTTATAAAATGTCAATTCATTGATTTTGGGATCAAAATTACAATATTTCAATTGGCTTTCAGGGCAGAAGTTCTTTTGAGATAGTCCATGGTTACAAACCTAGAAAGCCTTTAGATCTTATTCCGCTACCAACAAATGCACGAATTTCTATGTCTGCCGAGTCATATGCACAGCATATTAGAGAATTGCATAAAGAAATTAGAAAAAAAATTCAAATGAGTAACGAAGTATATAAGCATATGGCTAATTCACAGAAAAGAACAAAAGAATATAATGAAGGAGATTTTGTAATGATTAAACTAAGACCTGAATGGTTTCCACCGAGAACTATGAAGAAACTACATGCCCGGGGAGCCGGACCTTTCAAAATAATTAAGAAAGTTGGACCTAATGCATACATGTTAGAGTTGCCACCAGAATATGACATTAGTTCAACCTTTAATATTTCTGATCTGAAAGAGTATAAAGAACCGGCATTAATTCCTAGTGAGCCTTTTGAACCTTGTCCTATTTTTGAGAGTGCAACCTTACCTGAATGTCCACCAGCAAAGCCACCAGACCAGAAAGATCGAGTTGAACAAATTTTGGATGATCAAGCAATTACCACTAGGAATAAAGGATATCAACGTTACCTGGTTCGTTGGCAAGGATGACCTGAATCGGAGGACTCCTGGATCACCCGAGAGGATCTTCAACAGATTGACCCAGACCTATTAGAATGATATCATGAACAGGTTGATCCTTACTCGACAGGATCGAGTTCCTTCCACCAGGGGAGAATTGGTCGGACACCAGGCACAAGAAAAGACTTCAGCAAGCTTAGCTAGGTTCTTATTTGAGTCCTGTAATAATTTAATTTTGCATTTGTTTTCTTTTAAATTGAGTCATGAGTCAAGTCTCATTAAGTCTTGTTTAAATCAAATTTTATTAAGTCTTGTTTAAGTCAAGTTCGGGCCAGTCCAATTGCAAAATCTTGAAGGGTTAGTGTCTAGTCAAAAGTCAAAGGGTGCATGGTCCATGGGTTCACCACCAAAGAAGCCACATCATCACATGAAAGCCACTTCCTTGCCACATCACAAGGAGGTTCATATTCAAGGAAATTCGGCCAAAGAAGAGAGAATTTTGAAATGGCCAACCTCCCCACCCATCTCTCCTACATTCATGGGGACGTCCCACCTTTCTAGGAGATACATTTTGAATTCAAAAACAAACAAGGCTGCAAAGAAATTCATATAAGAGTCCTTGGATTTTGTAAAAAGAGTAGATGATGATGAATGAAGAAAATAGCCTTTCTTTTCCAAAGAAGTTCTCTTGCTTGTGATGTTTGGTACCCTATGAGAGGGTAAGGTGTGAGGCCTTGAAGTTCTGATATCCTGTAATCTACAACTCTCCCTCTCCTCTCCAAGATATTGCATGAATTCGGCTTAGAAGAAATCTTCCAAGAGCTTGCCAAGGGTTGCCTCATCAACAACTAGTGCAACAAGGGTTTCTACAACAAACCTTAAAGTCATCCTGCTTAGCCATGGAAGATTCAAGATAAACCTCCACAACCTCTTTCCATCTTGTTTATTTATTTCTTTTATCCCAATCATAAATTCTCCTCCTAATCACTCCATCTAATTTTTTTGCAGGATCCCCGGGTTTATTCTTGAGTTCCAAAGAAGGAGGTTGGATTTGCTAAGAACTAGAAAACCTACCTAGGGTAATTTCCTTATCATCCAGAATCCCCCCTTGAATGTGTTATTCAAGAGAGTAGTTTAATGCCTAGAAGCCCTCTTATGAATTCTTTCAGATCTAAAATTGATAAGGTGAATTAGCTCTAATTTGAGTGGTTTCCTAACCACTAAGATCCTTCTCTCTTAATTATCTTGAATAGAACAAATTTCAGGATTTTGTATGACATTTCAGAATTTCCTTTATTTACATCTAGGTTCTTTGCTTTGGATGGCTAACTCTTATTGCTTTGTTTTCATTTGAGTTTTACTAATTTGATTAAGAGCATGTCATTCCCATTGTTTTCCCACATCAGGCAGAGCTTACTATCTCACCAGGTGAGGCGGGATGCTAGATGGAGTTTTCAACTAGGAACTTAGCAAACTAAAATGAGCAATGTCTCTTCACATATCAGCACGGTTCATGTATAAGAAGGAGCAATAAATTTAATGAAAGAGACTACTAGATGAAAGTTTTATTACACGTTATGTAGTTTACATTCAATCAAAAATAGAAAGGTCCTAATAGTTGAAAAACCATTCTAACTAGGATATGTACATTCAAACAATCAGATCTAAGAGTCATGAAAGGGTTCTCTTATCAACAATGAGCTCTCATACTTTTGGTGGTGGTTTAATTTCAGCACTCCAAGGATTAGCGGTTGGACTTGAAGACTATCACTCCTTGGATAGAAGACCATAATGTAGATGGTTCTAATGCAAAGCAAACCTCCTCTTCAGCTCGAGATCAAGGAGGATCCTACAATAGAAGGCATCAGTGGGCATAGAAGGATGAGAGAAAAGGAAAGTAAAGATTTAGAAGGAGAAAAAGGAAATGATTGTTGGCATTTTAGTTGGATAGGCTGGTGTCTTGGTTGAAGAGATGGGCATGTTGGTTGAAGATGGTGGCATCTTGGATGGATGGTTGGGCCTTACACCCTCTCCCTCATGGAGTGTCAAATGCAACAAGCAAATGGAAGTAGAAAAAAAATATTCATTCATTCATCATAATAATTTGATTACAAGAGGGTTAGGGATATTTATAGACTTTCCTAGCCCTTTCAAATTCAAATTACAAGCTTAAAGAGTGGAGGGATAAGTGTGATTCTTGCATGAAGAGTGGAGATATAAGAGGGAAGTTTCAACTTAAATTCAAATTTAAATTTGGATGCCCAAATAGAGTGATGTGGCATGGGAGGTGAGGTGTCATCCTATCTTAGCATGGAGGAGGTGAGGTGGCTTCCATCTTGGCATGGTAGTTGAGGTGGTTTGCTCCGTCCAATCTCCAAGCTTCATGATCTTGATCTTGCTTAATTTTGAACCCAATTTGGATGCAACTTGCCTAATTAAACTCAACTTAACCAAATTGAACATAACTTAAGAAATTACATGACTAAATTAAAATTAAAGTTGATTGGACTCTAATTACAGGACTCATGGACTCATGCTAAAATTAAAGAAATCATGGAATTATGCTAAAAGTAACACAGTTGAAACCAAAATCAGAGTTTGGTTTATTCACTTGCAATCTATAAGGAGCTTAGGTTGATCTAGTTTGCTTGAAGTCTCTTACGAATGCTGGTGCCCGCACCAATTCTGCCGAGGTGGGAAGGATCGATCCTGTCGAGTATAGGTCAACTTGACTTTGGTAGTATTCTAGTAAGTCTAGGTTGATCCTTTGCAGATCCTCTCGAGTGATCCACGAGTCTTCAAATTCTGGTCGACCTTGCCAACGAACCAAATAGCGTTGATTGTCTTTGTTCCGGGTAGTGATAGTCTTGACATCCAGAATTTGCTCAATCATATCTCGCCATTCTGATAATGTGACCGGTGGACACTCAGAGATAGGTTCACTCTCAAAAATGGGATCAAGTCTAAAAGTCTCACTAGGTATCATGTTGGTTCCTTATACTCTACTAGGTCTGAAATATTGAAAGTTGAACTGATACCTAAGATGGTATCTCAAGCACATAGGCATTAGGTCTAATTTTTTTTATTATTTTAAAAGGACCTGCACTATGGGCATGTAACTTTTTCATGGTTTCAAGTGGGAACCGTTCAGGTCTAAGCCTAATCATCCATAGTATCTTTCATAAAATTCTTTAACTCTCTTGCAAGAATTAGCCATATGCTTGTAAGTTTCATTGCTCAAATTAATTTTTTTACTAATCCCTTTGTGTAATTCTCTAACATGCTAAGCATATGACTCTACAGATTCAGAAACTTGTGCATGCATGGGTAAAGGAATAAGGTCTATGGGCTTTCTTGTTTTGTATCCATGGACAATCCCGAATGGAATTTTCCTAGTGGGCCTATTGACTGAGCTATTGTAGGCAAATTCAGCATGTGGTAACAAAAGGTCCCAGTTTTCAGTACTCTCACCAACTAAACATCTCAACAAATTTCCATGACATCTATTCATAACTTCTGTTTGACCATTAGTTTTTTGGTGGTAGGTGGTGGAAAACTTCAGTTTGGTTCCTAACATATGCCATAGGGTTTTTCAAAAATAACTAGTGTATTGGACATCCCTATCAAACACAATGGTTTTGGGCAAACCATGTAACCTAACCACTTCATTGAGAAAAAGTTTGGCTACTTTTAAAGTATCAAAAGTCTGAGAATAAAGTAAGAAGTGTGCTATCTTGGAAAAATGATTGGCCATAACATAGATGGAATCATGTTTTTGCATTGTCTTTGGTAACCCTAACACAAAATCCATACTTAGTCTTGCCATGGACAATCAGGGACAGGCAAAGGGGTGTATAGGCCAGTATTTTGTTTTTGCTATTTAGCAACAGCACAAGTTTGACACTTGGCCACTACTTGGGCCACATTTCTCTTGAGGCTAGGCTAAAAGAACTAATCTTCAATAGCAGAATGGATTTGTTCCTACCAAAATGTCCAGCTAAACCCCCTGCATGGATTTCCTAAATCAAGAATTCTCGAATGAAGGTTTGAGGCATGCACACTTATTTCCTTTGAAAAGGAATCCATCATGAAGGGTATAATCACTATATACACTAGATGGTCCTTGGAGAATATATTCAAAAATCTAACTAAAGTTAGGACAATTTTCGTATTCATCTTTCAATCTATCAAATCATATGACTTCATTACTCAAAGAGGTCAAGAGCATGGAACGATGGCTCAGCACATCGGCAACTCGATTTTCAATGCTAGCATAGTGTTTCAAGACAAAGGTATAAACTTGAATGTACTCTACCCACTTGCCATGCCTAGAGTTCAACTTCTTTTGGTTACTAAGAAATAGGAGTGCTTCATGGTCTGAATATAGGACAAACTCTTGTGGTAATAGATAGTGTCTCCAATACCTTAAATCTTGAACTATTGCTTACAATTCCTTATCATAAGTTGAATACTTCAATTTTGCTTCATTCAACTTCTCACTAAAGAATGCTATAGGGTGGTTCTCTTGACTTAGAACTCCTCCAATTTCAACTCTGGAGGCATCACAAGCAACCTCAACAATCTTTGAAAAGTCAGGTAGTCTTAAAATTGGTGCTTGGGTCATTTTCTCTTGATCTCAAGGAAGGCTCTATCGATATTCTTAGACCATTCAAAAGCTTCCTTCCTAATACAGTCCATGATCAGTGCAACAATCATACTAAAACCTCGAATGAATCTCCTATAGAAAGTGGCAAGGCCATGGAAGCTACGTACATCATGTACACTTTTGGGTACAGGCCATTAAACTATGGACTTAACCTTTTCTAGGTCGGAAGACACTCCTTCAAGGGTAATGACAAAACCTAGAAAAATGACTCTAGGGGTCACAAAGCTACATTTCTTAAAATTGGCATAGAGGTTGTCCTTCCCAAGAGCTTGACATATTGTTGGAGATGGTCCAAGTGATATTCTTTGTCCTACTATATATGAGGATATCGTCAAAATAGACCATAACAAATTTTCCAATGAATGGTCTCGAGACTTGGGTCATGATCCTCATAAATGTACTAGGGGCATTTGAGAGGTCAAAAGGTATCACTAACATTCATAAAGGCCATCCTTAGTTTTGAAGGCTGTCTTCCACTCATCTCCAGGTCTAATCCTAACTTGGTGATAACCACTCTTAAGGTCAATCTTAGAGAAAATAGTGGCTCCGACCATCATGTCTAGCATGTCATCAAGGTGGGGAATGGAGAAAGACACTTGACCATTATCTTATTGATGGAACGACTATCTACACACAATCTCCAAGTGCCATCCTTCTTGGAGTTCGAAAGGGTGGGTACCGCACAAGGGCTCAGGCTTTTCCTAATGAATCCCTTTTGGAGAAGGTCTTCAACTTGCCTTTGTAATTTTAAATGTTTAATGGGATTCATCCTATAATGTGGATGGTTTGGTAGGGTGGCTCCTGGGACTAAGTATGTGGCATGTTGAATGTCCCTTAATTGTGGAAGGTGATCAGGGAGATCTTCCGAAAATGTATTTTGAAAATCCTTCAAAAGTTCTACTATTTCTTGGGCAATCCTTCCAGGGTTGTTCCTAGACTCCCTTGGTGGACAGTATCCAAACTGGTGAACCCTCATTAATCTCTCTCCAAATCCTTAGCATGATCAAATTTAATCCTTGTTTCTTCTCCTTCAGATTACTAGACCCTCTTCTGGTGTTGTCCTTAGGTGGTGAAGAGTTTATAATGATTTTCTTTCCTAGGTGGGTGAATGAACAAGAGTTTGATTGATCGTACAAAGTAGCATCATGATCATACAACCAGGGTCATCCTAGAATGATACTGCTAACCCTCATAGAATGAAGTCACACCAAACTTTCTCCTAATAGGATTAAAGTTGGATTGTTACTTGGCATCTTAACTTAATAGGGATGGAGGTCGAATCAATCCAAGATACCTTATAAGGGTTGGGATAAAACAATCTTGAAAACCTTTCCCCCTATTTTGACAAAAGTTTATAGGATATTGGTTCTACGCCAATCCTCATGCTCTCTTGTTTGGGTCAAAATATATCAAACGACTCCCAATGTTTCAGTTGGATAAATGTCTTCTACACCTCACTCATATTCATCCAATAGATTTGATCTGGCTTCATATACTTCTTCCTTAAATTCTTCAAAGGTTCCACAAGTCCCTTCCTCTAATTCTCCTATGTGTAAGGCTCGGGTAAGACATTGACTAGCATAGTGGCTAACTTTATGACACCAGAAGCAATGTACATTTTGATGATTTTCTCTTTGAATTCAGGGGCCTTACCCCTATAATCTTTGCGAGCTAGTGGGGTTGTAGGATTGGGTCGGTTCAAGAGAATTTGACTAGAATTTGGCCTATTTTTAGGGGTACTAATCCTACTTGGTTCAGGTCGATGAATCAAGGGTTCCCTATAAAATCTCTCATAGTCCTTAGTGATTTGGTAAGCCTGCTCTAGGTCATGGACTTTTCTCAGAAATAATTCTCTTTGAATTTCTTCATGTAGGCCTACTCTAAACCTAGACAGGGTGATGGCCTCCGACTCGACCAAACTACATCTCATGACAAATTCATTAAACTTGGCAATATATTTAGATACAGTTCTATTCCCTTGGCTTAATCGTTGTCATTGATCTAAAAGCCTCTGCTTATAGGACAAGAGTAGGTACTTTTTCCTCATTTTGATCTTCATGGCTCTCCATGTGACTATGGACATGGCCCCTCTCTGTCAACAAATATGCTCAACATTTTTCTAATACAATCTAGCATGTCGAACTAACCAAAGTTTAGCAAATTTGTACTTCCTTTCTTCCGACATCTCATACCACTCAAAGTATTGATCCATGTCACTCTCCCAATCAACATACACCTTAGGATCTAAATTGTTGGATTTCGGTGATGCAGCGAAAGCAAGGATTTCAAAAATTTTCATTTTGAAACTCCAAACAACTTGAAACCTTAAGTCCAAGATCACTAATTTCATTACAATTAATAAGTCATTCAATTAGGGTTTGGAAAAATACCTGGAATGCTAATTCCTTCTTCTTTCCACTAGGCACACAAGTGCATGCCCTCTAGAGATGATCCACATAGGAATTGAACCTAGGAAGCACTCCTTAGTAGGTTGCTTAAACCACTGGAACTCTTTTAATGGCCTTTCTTGCTTTGGCATCCTCTCCTTCCTCGCTCAAACCCTTGCCCTCTAGTAGAGCACTCTGAGCCCTCTCCAAAATCACTCATCACTCTCTTTAATACTTTCTCATTCTCTTCCTAAACCCTTGCCTTAAAAAAGTGAACTTATCCTAAGACAAAACCTAAGTTCTAACAAGAGAAGGAAAAGACAAGGAGAGTGTGGCAGAGTGTAAGTGTAAGAAAGAAAGGATTTATGATTACCATCAGCCTAAATACTGATGGCTATTTATAGGAGATGGAGAGGCACCATATATGGCTCTTTATTAGCCCTTGATCTTATCAATCTACAGATCACATAACACCCTTCATGAAGGAGTCTTATCTTGAAAGGTCAAGACCTTTCCTATGCCAAAAGCCATTATGCATGTCATCTAGATTATTTGGCATTTTCTTCTCATGCCACGTGGCATGTAACTGGAAGATAAGATCCCTGTTAGCATGAGAGAAAAAGTGGCTTATCCAAGAGTCATGTTACTTCATAAAGAAGGACTCTTGGATTTAAAACATTTCGGAATTCATGAAGGGACGCAACCAGTCATGTGCGTGCCATCTTACTTCACCGCCCAATTCATTTTTCCCACCGATAATTAGCCATAATACTTGGACATGGGATAAGGCTAGGGACACCTTGTTCCATGTGGAACAACTCCCCTAAGAAGAAGGACTCTAGGTCCTTTTTTGCATGCCAATAGTGAAGACTCGCTACTCTTCATTTATGCGCAACCTTTCTCTATGCCATTTCTCATCTTTGACCAGTCAAAGACCATGCAATATGGGTGTCATATGAAAGGGGATAAAGTGTAGTTTATCACCTCATAAGTGATTAATAGGCAGAAGAACTCTTGGTCCTTCTTGCCCCTTTAATTGCCGACCACTTCTTTTGGTGCCTAGAGTCCCATACCCTTGGGACTCTTGGTATTTGGTGCATAAAATGTCCAAAAATTATAAGATAAATTTTGATAATTTTGTCCCACCTATGACTCAACCCATTTTAGGTCTCCCATAAATTGGTTAGTCCATTTAGCAACCTTTTAGACCCAATTCAATTGGGTTAAGAGATTAGGTCAGCATACACATGCTACTGTGCAATCTACCTAACCAATTTGAATCCCATGACCCTAATTAAATATCAATTGACTTCTTAGGATAATTTCCTAATGTGTGTGACCCTTTGGATTCCACATATATCTAGCAGTAGGTCTAGGTTCAAGCCAATTCGATCCAATCAGACCAAATTGACCTAATTAGGTCAAATAGAGCAACCTAATTAGGTCAAATAGAGCTGACCTAAGTTACCAATTCGAACTAGCTTTCGAATTGACTCATGAATCCAATCAAATTAATTCATGAAAACCTACAAGAATTGATTGACATCTAGCAATGTATCATTGCTACCCGGAAGATGAGGAATTTGGTAGAAAGTAACAAAATATCCTTTAGTGGAAAGTTACCATGCAAATCAATCTTTCGATCTTCCTTTATCCCGAATAAGTGATGGATATGGATAAATGTCAAACCCTAGCCCTTAGTCATTTTGAATCTTAATTCGATAATGAAGACTCTGTTGATGACTGATTAGAAACCACTTCTAATCTCATCCTGCTTTGATCAAAGACTCCATGAGTCATCAATCGAAGAGATTACATGGAATAATATTTTCTTTTACTAGGAATGATCGATTCCTTGTTGGTCCACTCACATTCATCATACACCTTCTACCATATCTGAGAACACCTTATACATGACTTAATGTCATGAATAACTATGAACCAAATCATGGCTTAGTGTACATAAGGAACTATGGTGACCTCAGGTCTAAAGATCACTTGCACAACTCCTACTATGAGAACTATCTCTTGACAAGTAATAAGACTTTCATAAGATAGTCTCAGTGTGGATCAATTCAATGAACTCATACCCTAACGTGCACCCTTATTCATGTATTAGTATCTCTATACAAGTGGCTGTGAGACCAACCACCCTCTCCATCGAGCATACACAGGATAAGTTAGTCTTTTCGGAAGCATCGATCCCTAAATCGATGATCCTATGACTAGGAACCTTTTAGATAAGGATTTAGAGGAACTTAGGTCTCACCATTATGATCTCTATCATAACCCTAATTCCATTGCCCTAACCTATGGGGTTCATCATAATCTTGATAAGATGCAGTAGTATGATGAATCAAAAGATGCATTTTATTGATAAATAATATCATACATGAGTTGGAAGATCATAAAAATGTCCTTGGAATGATTGGCTTTTAGGGCACCATTCTTTCAATCTCCCACTTGCACTAAAGCCAATCGCCTTTGTATTTTATACCCATACAATCTAAGTGGTGATCAAGATGCTGCTTTGATAGTGCTTTAGTGAATGGGTCTACTATGTTGTTCTTTGTATCTACTTGTTCAATGACAACATCTTATCCTTGAACGAGGTGGAAGCATCTTAGGATGTGCTTGGGCTTATTATGAGACCTTGGCTCCTTATCTTCTGCAACAACTCCAGTGTGACCATACTAAAGTGACACCGGTTGTTCTATAGTAAAAACCATGCCCAATTCCATGATGAATTTATTCGTCCACATAGCTTCCTTTACAGCTTCACTTGTAGCTATGTATTCTATCTTGGTGATTGAGTTAGCTACAATTGGTTGCTTTGTACTCTTCCAACTCACTGCATCACCATATAGGGTGAAGACATACCCTGATATGGATTTGTTATCATTCGGATCTGATTGAAAACTAAAATTTGTATATCCTTCTAGTTTCAACTCTGATCCACCATATATTATGTTGACCCCATGAGTAATTTTGATGATAACAAAATATTGGAGCATGCATTTATCTTACTAACAACTTTTCAAATACATTACAACTTTTTGTAGGATGATTTTAATGTTCAATTACAACTCCTACAACCTTGTTTTATGTCATGTGTACTGTTATAAATGTTTCATGTAAAGAAGAGCACAAAAAAAAATTGATGTAATACTCATGAAAATGGGTTACTTCTATATGTTTTTCAAGCTTAAAATTTTTTAGAATTTGTTGTTAGTTGAGTTGGGAAGAGTTTTGAATGATTAAAAGTTGCTGGATGATTTTTGGAGAAGAGCTGAAGTTTTTATTGAAAATTCACTCGAGCCAGCTCATGTAAAGAGAGCAGCTTCTAATCCATGGCACGGTTGAAGGATACTGGCACACAAAGATCCAAACCAACTCGAAGGAACCCGAGCCGACTCTTCCAGAGCTTTATTTCTTGAATCAAAAAGGTGAGCCAACCCGAAGGCAATCTGAGCCGACTTAACCATTCAGTCAAGCATCCGAGTCGACCCTTTAGTAATCCAAGTCGACTCCTCCAAAGTCCAGAGAAAATCAGTTATGAGAGAACAGCCAGGAGAGCCGACTCTACTAAGGCGAGCTTACTCTTCCAAAGTACAATTTTGAAGATCTAAGAATCCAAGTCGACTTGACTGAGATGAGACGACTAAACCAGAGTAAGGAATCATCGACATTGAGGATCCGAGTTGACTTGATTATGGCGAGCTAACTCGACCAGAGTGAAGAATCAACTCTCTAAGGATCCAAGCCAACTCGAAGCATCCGAGCCAACTCGAATGTCGATTCCAGACAAGTAACGGCTAGTTTTAGAACTTCATTTTGAATTTAAAAAGTGCTCCAACGATCAAATATCAAGTCCCAACATTCTACAATGACTATGTCCACCCAAGAAGAGTACAAGAGTCTATAAATAAGGGATTTGGACAACCTTTGAAGAAGCTAATGCATGATTGAATACTAAATGAGCATATGAGCAAGAGAGCATAAAAAGAACATTCAAGTCAGCCTTCAAGTCTTCACCAACTCTAACTAGTAGCTTGAAGTACTATTGAGGAAGAAGAAGAAGCCATTAAAGTGCATTAAAGTGCAATTAAGAAGGATTCTCTTGAGCTGCAACTGCAACCATCAAATAACTTGGGTTTCTCATTAGTTGCGTTCTTTTTCTTAACTCTTTTGTATGTTTGTGGGTTATTGGTGAGCCTGGTTCAAAAACCAAGGGTAGTTTCTTGGTGAGCCTGATTAAAATTCAAGTGTGGGTTGTTAGTGATCCCGTTTTAAAACTAAAATTGTAAGGGTTTTTGGTGATCC
This sequence comes from Areca catechu, assembly GCA_021397845.1. Lineage (NCBI taxonomy): Eukaryota > Viridiplantae > Streptophyta > Magnoliopsida > Arecales > Arecaceae > Areca > Areca catechu. Next base: position 61,913,090 of record CM038044.1, on the reverse strand, counting down.
TGTTCAAAATCAAGTGCTGGGTTTTTGGTGAGCCCAGTTGAAAAACCAAGTTGGGTTTTGGATTGTGGGCCTGATAAAACAATCCAACTATATTCCAATGATGAATATAGTAAAAATTCCAAGTGGTAATTGGATAGTAGACGTAGGAGCAAGGTTGCTCCAAACTACTATAATTTGTTATGTTTGCATTATGCTTTTTTCTCTTTGTGTTTGTTTCTATTTTTAATTATTTGAAACACAGCATCTCCACACTAAAGTAGATTTAAAAGAGCACATATCTATTCAAATTTTTTAAATTCCTAATTCACCTCTCTCTTGAAAAAGCCACCTGGGCAACAACTGGTATCAGAGCAGAGTCTCTGAATTTCAATTAGAGTAAAGATTGATGGCTTATCCCATAAGTACCTTCTTGGCTAAAGGCCAATCTACTAATAAACCTCCACTGTTCACTGGCATGAATTATTCTTACTAGAAAGCTAGAATGAGATATATATTCAAGCTATTGATTTTCAGTTATGGAAGGTCATTCTTAAGGGTCTACATATTTCTATAATTAAAGTTGATGGCATGGATGTCCCAAAACCTGAAGAGGATTGGGATAATCATGACATGAAAATGGGTGAACTGAATGCTAAAGCCACGAACTTACTTTATTGTGCTTTGGATGCAAATAAGTTTAACCGAATTTTCACATGCAACTCAGCTAAAAAAAATTGGGATAAACTCGAAGTGACCCATGAAGGAACTTCCCAAGTGAAGATCTCAAAAATTAAACTTCTAGTACATAATTATGAATTATTTAAGATGAAGCAAAATGAAACTATCTCTACCATGTTTTCATGGTTTATAGATATTGTTAATGGCATGAAAAGTCTTAGCATGGTTTATTTAAATGCATACTCAGTACAGAAGATTCTAAGATCACTTCCGGATAAATGGGATCCCAAAGTAACTACCATCCAGGAAGCAAAAGATCTAAACACACTACCTCTAGATGAACTGATGGGTTCTCTTATCACACATAAACTAGCCATGCAGCATAGGAATGAAGACGATCATAAAAAGAAGAAAACTATTACCTTCAAAGCTGCATCGAAATCAAAGAAACAAGATGAGGAATCAGAAGATGACTGCTCCTCCTCCGAGGATGACTTAGAAGATGAAGATATAGCTATGGTCATGAGAAGATTTAGAAGATTTATAGGAAAGAAAAAGGGAAGGTACTTCAGAAAATTTCACAAGAAAGGTGAACACAGTAAGGATAAGGAAAGACAAAAAGAAAAAGATCAAATGCCCACATGTTATGAATTTAGAAATCCGGGCATATCCGTCCCAATTGTCTTCTATTAAAGAAAATGTTTAAGAAGAAGAAGAAAGCGACGGTTGCTACTTGGAGCGACAGTGAGGAGTCGACTTCAACAGAAGAAGAATAGACCATAAAAACTGCCAATCTATGCCTTATGGATCTCAAAGATGAGGTAATGCCTCCTGAACCTCAAGATGAATTTACTTTTGATGAACTAAATTCTATATTCCATTATTTGCTTTCAGAATTTAAAAAGACTAGAATAAAAATTAGAGCTTTAAAGATTAATAATGATTCTTTGTTAAAAGAAAAGGAAGAGATTTAAGAAAAGAACAAGTTATAGCAAAAAGAATTAATTGTCTTTTCTGAAAATAACAAAACTTTGGAAATTGAGAAAAATCTATATCTTGAGAAAAATAAAGCTTTGATTGAAGAAAATAATGATTTGAAAAAGGAGATGGAAAAACTCAAGCCTTTGGTTGAAAAGCTTACTTTAAGTTCAAATAAGCTTGAGTTGATTTTGAAAGAGCAAAGAATTTCAAGTAACAAGGCTGGAATCAGTTATAATTTTTCGAATACAAATGAAATTTTAGCTACTAAATTTGTATCTTCAAAAGCATTTGTACCAAAATCTATTTCTCAAAATACTTTTGTATCACATGGTTCTACATCTGCATCACATGCTTCTACATATAGAACTTCAAAATTTACATCTTTTCAAAATACTCGAATTATTTGTTATGCATGTCATGGGATTGGACGCAAATTTTTCCAATGCAATTTGTTAAAGAAAAATGGAAATGCAAAGAATTGACTTAGAAAGATTTAGGTTCCTAAAGGAACCACCTCTGCTAACCTGCAAGGATCTAAGGTAGCTTGGGTACCTAAAAGGACTTCCTGATTGTTTTGCAAGAATGTCTTGCAGCCCAAAAAATGAAGAAAAGCTGGTATTTGGACAGTGGCTGTTCAAGACATATGACGGGTGACAAAGATCAATTCATCACCCTAGAGATGAAAGAAGGAGGTTTGGTAACTTTTTGAGATAATGGCAAAGGGAAAATAATTGGAATTGGTAAGATCAAAATAACCCCCTCTACTTTTATTGAAAATGTATTGCTAGTAGACAAATTGAAGCATAATTTGTTAAGTATAAGTCAATTATGTGACAAACACTCCAAGGTTGTCTTTGAATCATCTATGTGTATAGTAACTAACTTACTTTATTCTAGCAACAAATTCATTGGACACAGACTTGGAAATATTTATGTGGTAGATCTAAATGTCTAGCCATGTCTCGTAGTTCCAGTCTAATAGCAATGAATGCTAAGACCAAGAAGTCTTGTTTACTTTGGCATAGATGATTAGGTCATGCTAACATGCATACTATTGCTGAATTAATTTCCAAAAATCTTGTTAGAGGTTTACCAAAATTTAAAGTTGATTTTGAATATGTTTGCGATGCTTGCAAAATGGGTAAACAAACAAAGGGGAGTTTTAAATCTAATAATATGTTTTCAACTTCTAGATCCCTTGAGCTACATAACATGGATTTATTTGGACCAACTAGGACCACAAGCGTAGGTGGTATGAAATATGCACTTGTTATAATAGATGATTTCTCTAGATTTACTTAGGTCTTGTTTATTGTACACAAAGATAAAACTTTCAAAGTTTTTTAAAATTTCTACAAGAAAGTTTGACATCAAAATTTTTTTTTAATTATTTCTATTAGAAGTGATCATGACCTGGAATTTGAAAATCAGTTTTTTGATGATTATTGCATAGAAAAAGGCATTGATCACAACTTCTCTGCTCCTAGAACATTATAACAAAATGGTGTTCTAGAGAGGAAAAATAGGACTTTGGAAGAGATGGCCCGAATAATGTTATGTGAAGGTAATCTTCCAAGATACTTTTGGGCAGAAACAGTGAACACTGCTTATTATATTTTAAACCATCTTTTTATACATCTAATTTTGAAGAAACCCCTTATGAGCTTTGGAATGAAAAGAAACCAAACACTAATTATTTTCTTGTTTTTGGTTGTAAATGCTTTGTGCTGAATAATGGAAAGAATAATCTAGGATAATTTGATTCTAAATCTGATGAAGCTATTTTCCTTGGTTATTCAATACATAGCAAAGCATATAGAGTATTGAATAAAAGAACATTGATTGTAGAATAATCAGTACATGTTATATTTGATGAAACTAACCCCTCACCTTCAAAGAAAGAAGAGTATATAGATAATGATGCAGGTACACTTGAAAAAAAAATAAAAGATATGAGTATACAAGAGAGACCAACTCAAGAAGGAGAAGAGATGGTAAGTAAAGATCATGCTGATCTACCAAAAGAATAGAGGCATGTAACTTCTCATCCAAGAGATTTAATTATTGGTGATCCTTCTCAAGGTGTTAGGACTAGGTCATCACATAGAGATGAACATGATTACTTTCATCCATGCTGAATCTTTTTAGCACTAAGTCAATGTACCTAGATTGGGATAAGCCTAGCGTCCTCTTAGATCTATCTCTATAGATCTTAATACCTAGTATATAGGATGCTTCTCCCAAATCATTCATGGAAAACTGGTTTGATAGCCAAACCTTGACTGATTGCAACATTGGGATATCATTCCCAATGAGTTGTATGTCATCTACATACAGAACCAAGAAGATTATGGCACTCCCACTAGTCTTCTTATAAACACAGGGTTCATCCATATTTTTGATAAAACCAAACCTTTTAATAGTTTCATCAAAGCGGATGTTCCAACTCCTTGAAGCTTGCTTTAATCCATAAATGGATTTCTTTAGCTTGCATACTTGATTAGGTTTATTTTTTGAAATAAAACCTTCTGGCTGTGACATGTAGACTTCTTCCTCAAGGAAGCCATTGAGGAATGCAGTCTTCACATCCATCTGCCAGATCTCATAATCATGATATGCTGCTATAGCAAGTAAAATCCGTATTGATTTGAGCATGGCAACAGGTGAGAATGTTTCATCATAATCAATTCCCTGTTTTTGTCTAAAACCTTTAGCCACTAATCTGGCTTTATAGGTTTCAACTTGGCCATCAGCCCCAATCTTTTTCTTATAGACCCATTTGCACCCAATAGGATTAATACCCTCTGGTGCATCAACCAAAGACCATACTTGGTTTACATACATAGAGTCTATTTCGGATTCCATGGCTTCTTTCCATCTATCTGAATCAGTACTCAAGATAGCTTCCGTATAGGTCAGAGGTTCATCATTTTAAATGACTTGGGCTTCATTATTTTCAATAATAAACCCATACCTCTCAGGAGCCCGTGGCACTCTATCAGACCTACGAGGAGGAGTTTTGTGTTCTGGTTCTATCCTAAATATATGTTCTAATGGTTGAGAATTGTCTATCTGTGCTTCTTGTACTTCTCCAAGTTCAATAGTTCTACCATTGTCCTTTTCTAAAATGAACTCCTTTTCTAGAAAAGTGGCATGCCTGCTGATAAAAATCTTTTGTTCAGTAGGATAGTAGAACAGATATCCTCTACCTTCTCTAGGATATCCTACAAATAGACATTTATCCGCTCTAGGTTCCAACTTATGTCCAAAATTTTTTTTAACATAAGTTGGACATCCCCATACCTTAAAATATTTAAGATATGGTTTCTTTCCACTCCAAATTTCATATGGAGTACTAACAACGGATTTAGAAGGTACCTAGTTCAGAATGTAAACAGCAGTTTCTAGGGCATGACCCCAGAAGGAAATGGGTAAATTTGTGAAGCACATCATGGATCGTACCATATCTAACAAGGTACGATTCCTCCTTTCAGCTATACCATTTAGCTGTGGTGTATAAGGAGGGGTCCATTCAGAAAGAATTCCATTAACTTTAAGATAGTCTAAAAACTCCGTGGATAAGTATTCTCCTCCTCGATCAGAACAAAGAACTTTAATACTTTTCCCGGTTTGTTTTTCGACCATACTTTGATACTCCTTAAATTTATCAAAGGCTTCAGATTTATGTTTCATAAGATACACATATCCGAACCTAGATAAATCATCTGTAAAAGTGATAAAATATGAGTATCCTCCTCTGGCCTGAGTTGTCATTGGACCACATACATCAGTATATATAAGTCCTAATAACTCAGTTGACCTTTCTCCATGTCCAGTGAATGGAGTCTTGGTCATTTTACCCATGAGACATGATTCGCAAGTTCCTAATGATTCATACTCATAAGGATCAAGGAATTTTTCCTTGTATAACTTGCTTATCCTAGACTCATTAACATGACCAAGTCGATGATGCCAAAGTAAAGTATCATTAAAGTCTTTTCTTTTCCTTTTATTATTGACATGAAAAACACTATCATTGGAAGAAAGAGTTAAGAGCCCATTCCTAAATATGCCAGAACAAATAATTTTATTAGATAACATTATCGACCAACCAGTGCTTGTTACATCCATTACATATCCTTGTTTTAATAACAAAGGAATAGATATAATGTTCCTAATAATCTTTGGCATATAGTAACAATTTTCTAACTACAAGATCTTCCTTGAAGGCAACTTCAGAATATAGGTCCCTATAGCTTCTGCTTGGATGATATCACCACCAGCACCGTAGAGATTGAAGTCGCCTTCCTTCAATACTTTAAGCTTGTGGAGGTCCTGCAAACATTTACATATATGGTAACCACAAGCGGTATCCAATACCCAAGTATTTGATATAGACGAATTTAATGTCAATATAGTATGTATCTCATACATACCTTTTGGTGCATCTGCCGCACCAGGCTTCACAGTTGCAAGGTAAGCCTTGCAATTCCTTTTCCACTGTCCCGCTTTGCTGCAAAAGAAATAGGTTGACTGTTTTGAGGCCTTCTTACCTTTCTTGTTCTTATTGATGCCACCCTTAGGGTTTAGCCTCCTACTAAAACCCTTTTTGCCTGATTTCTTCTTATTGGTCTTATCAACAAGAAGAAGTGGAGCCTTTTCTTTCTTAAAGTGGCTCTTTGCTATTTTTAACATATTTAATAGCTCAGGCAAGGAAGTGTTCAGTTTGTTCATGTGATAATTCAAGACAAACTGAGAAAATGACTCCGAGAGTGATTGCAGGATTAAATCCTGATTCAGCTCCCCATCCATAATAAACCCTAATTGACCCAATCTGGTGATTAAGTCAATTACCTTCAGGACATGATCCTGAACGGATGTACCCTCTGTCATCCTAGCACGGAATAACTGCTTAGATATTTCGTATCTAGCAGTTCTGCTTTGTTCTCCATAAAGCTTTTTTAAATTGAGCATTATGGATTGAGTATCCATGCTTTCATGCTGCCTCTATAACTCATTGGTCATAGAGGCCAGTATGATACACTTGACAGTGAGGGAGTCATTCTGCCACATTTTGTATGTGGCCATATCTTCTTGTGTGGCATCATCCCCTAGTGGATTAAGACTAGGGGTATCAAGAATATAAGAAAGTTTTTCTGAACTCAGTACAATCTTTAAGTTTCTCAACCAGTCCACATAGTTTGGACCAGTCAGTTTGTTGGTATCTAAGATGCTTCGCAGTGATAATGAAGATGCCATTTATCTACATTTAATAAAGAACAATACATAAGCAAACAACCATGAAATGACTTACATAATTAAATTAGGTCTTCAATTTAATTATGTCTCCCACTATTTTATCAAAAATCATAGCCCTCACTATGATAATCGAGAAGAACCCTGATCAGTTTTTCTTAGTGAGATTGAGATCCTAATAACTTATAAAAGATCTTGCAGATAACACAACAAATCTTTTATAAGCTCAAAGGTAGGAAACTCTTCCAATTATATCTCATATAATTCTCAAAAATAACTTGGCCTCTAGAACATTATAAGTCTTGCAGAAAACACAACAAACCATAATGTTCTAGTTAAGTCAAGACCCTTTCATTTCTATACAGTCAGTACTCAAATATAATGCCCTTGCAGATAACACAACAAGGCATTATACTGAGTATACTGTAAGCATATCTATGCACTAGACTAGTATTATGTTAATCACCATATTAGGTCTTGCAGATAACACAACAAACCTAATGTGGTTCATAACACAATAATGATCCAGCATGAAGGAAGGCTAACATATAGTATTTTTAACACTAATCATTTTAGTCAAGATTTAAATATAATCAAATTGGCCAGGCAAGTGGAAGAGATATGGGAGTCCCCCCGTTACTTTCCTAGACACTAATAAAAATTGGCCAGGTCAGTCAACGGAACTAATTAAAAACCACGATTCTCTTTACCTTCCCAGAACCACCTTTCTAGACATCGAATGATCAATTGTTCATCATGACTAGTGATGCTTATTAGTTAAATATACTATGACTTAATATAATTTTAAGAAGAGGGCTTTATAAAATTGCCAGCACATTCTTATAGAATATATCACAATCATATCACTCTGATAAACATATATGTGCTAAGTGTGTCATCATACTAGGACAACCATTTACCACTTAATGGATCCACCATTATGCCAAGGCAACCTTATTTCAGTATGATGACTTCAAAACTAATCATATCTCTATAATAATTAGGGTTTGAGTGAAAAACCCTAACTAGTGGCATACATCAAAATATTAATTATCATATATGCATCCCATAAATTATGCTAAGTGTATCAGCATTCAAGGGTCTAAAACCCTAACATGCGATACTACAACAAAACCACATATGAAAATTTTTCATATGTTTTAACTGTAATAAGGATGGCTCTGATACCACTGTTGGGAATCCGGTGCACCGCGACGAAAGTGTAATTTCAAAATGATGAAATTTGCACCATAATCCCTTAGCCAAGATCTCCTTATTCAGGATTAAAACATATAATAAACATACAAACTTACATTGTTAGAATTAGGGTACCAACCTGTAATCGCTAATTCTAACAAAATTTGATGTTGAAGAGGCTAATTGATCTCACCAGGCGTCCAAGTGTCTGCCCTCCGATGGTGATCCACACAGAGCAATGATCAAGACAACTCTATCTTCTTTTCAATGGTTCCTTCTATTGAGTTCTTCTTCCTAGAACTCAATTGCTTGGACTATGGCTTGAATTCCTCCACACAAGAGCTTGCCTCCCTTTCCTTGACCTCTTCTCCTCCTTCCACTAAGACCTTGGCCCTTTAGACACCCTTGTCTTGAAGAAAAGACCTTGTCCTAAGAGGACATAGGCTTGTCTTAAGTTGGAGGAGAAATTAAGACAATGATGTCTTAATGTAAGAAAGAAAGGAACAAATCATAACTCCTTTCTTTCCTATACCGTCGGAGACTTTTACTCTTATTCTTGTTCAGTAGCAGAGTTTTGACAGAGGTGTACTCTATAAAGGAAACAGTGCAAGAGCAAGAAAAGAATAAATGAGTCTTCAGGAGAGGAAGAAGGAATAAATGAAAAACACATGACCTAAGTTCTGATTTTTCCTGTGCCTTAAATAGTTTTCAGAGAGGCACCTTCAAAACTCTCCGTAAACTCCTTCTCAAGACTTTCTCAATTTCTCACACCCCTTCCCACTTTCTCACGGCGCTTCAGATTAAATCCCACGTCCTTTCTTAAAGAAAAAGCCGTGGTGTTTTAAAAAGAAAGGGGTCGCGACTTTTCATCTCCGAAGAGATGTTATTTCGCGCGCCCGGGAAGAGTTAGCATTTTTCTTCTTTCTTAAAAACTTTCCAGCCGTTGGATTCCCATCCAAGGGCACACAGGTGAGGCGCTAATTCTTAAGAAAGGAGGCCGCCCCAAATAAAATCATCGGAGAATTAAGTGGGGCACTCCAAGAGTCCATGCCCCATGGACTCTTCCAAATGGCGCGCCAAGAGTCCATATGCGCATGGACTCCAGGCATTTGGCATGAAAATGCAAGGGAGGCGGGTGGGGAGGCTAGCCAAGTTACATGGCTAGCCAATAGGGTTAGCCATAATCCCAATTAACTCAATTAGGGTCTAATTAGATCCAATTATAACCCAATTTGAACCAATCCAGAACCCTAATTCGAATCTGATTCGAATAGAAGCTAGGGTTTGCAACACCTGCTAGAGTGTTATCCTGCAAAGATGATTTAATTCCATATTAAACTCTTGATCAATCCTTTTAAGTGTGTGACCCATTGGGTTCCACATCTAGCCAGCAGTGGGTTCGAATACAAGTTGACCTAATTTGATTAGAACTCTTTCTAATCGATTTAGGTCAAACCGGGCTTACCCGATTCGATCAATTAGGACTCTTCCTTATAAATGATCTTTGAATTTGATCAACCCACAAGACAAGATTGACGTCTAACAACGTGTCATGTCTACCTGGAAGATATGGAAATTCTGGTGAAATACCAAAATTACCCTTCAGTAGAGAGTTACCGTACAATTAAATCTTTCGATCAGCCTGCACCCAAAAATATAATTATGGATATGGATATATGTCAAATCCAATATTATATTTATTTCTTGATCAATCTTATATCGATGATTCAATTATCTTGATATTAGAATCCATCTCTAATATCTTTACTTTGATCAAAGATTCCCTGAATCATCATCCGATTGTTAACTAGCTGGATGCAATCTCCTCTTACTAAGAGTGATCGATTCCTTGTTGACCTACTCATTACCTTCATATCCAATTCACCATTCCCAGTATCAATCCTATGCATGACTCAGTGTCATGATTAGGATTGAACCAAAGAATGGGTTCATGTACATAAGGTACTTATGGCAGTCTCAGGTCAAAAGATTACTTGTACCACTCCCACTATAAGAACCTTCTATTGACATGTAGCTAAGACTCCATTATATGTTCTCAAGTTGGATCATATCAGTGAACTCATTCTCCAATGAGCACCCACATCCCAGTATTAGTGTCATACACAAGTGACTGTGAGAGCAATCACCCTTTCCAGTATACATGGGATGTGCTAGTCTTACCGGAAAACCCTGATACCCTACTCAGGGTTCCTTTGACTAGGAATACTTTAGATTAAGGTTTTAAGATTTTAGGTCTCACTGGTATGATCTCATCATAACCCTAAAATCATAGCCCTAATCTATGGGGTTCATCATATAATATAAACACAGTGTATGATGAAAAAAAATGCCTTTATTTAGAAAATTGTCAATTACAATGGTTTGGGAGATACAACATAGATTGGCTTGTAGGGCATATCCCTTTCAGTTTAGTTCACCCATTAGGCTCATTTCAAATTCTCCCTACATTAACTTAGCAAATTCTTCACAAAGACTCTCATTAGTTGCACCAAAGATGATATCATCAATATAGATTTTTACAACTAATATATCATTGTTTTTCTTTTTAATAAAGAGAGTTTTATCAACATTTCCTCTTGAAAAACTATTTTTAATTAAGAAGGTGCTAAGTCTATCATACCAGGCTCTAGAGGCTTGTTTCAAACCATATAAAGCTTTATTGAGTTTAAATACAAGGTTTGGAAAAGCATGATTTTCAAAACCCAGTGGTTGTTCTACAAAAACTTGTTCGGCAATAAAATCATTTAAAAATGCACTTTTCACATCCATTTTAAAAAGTTTAAAATTCATGTAGCAAGAAAATGTATGAAGTAATCTAATAGCTTCTAATATTGCTACAGGTACATAAGTTTCATCAAAATCTATACCTTCTTCTTGACTATATCCTTTAGCCTAGCTTTGTTTCTAATAGCATTTCCTTGTTCATCTAATTTGTTCCTATAGACCCATTTGGTTCCTATAATTGGATGGTCTTTAGGTCTACAACTAATGTCCAAACCTTTGTTTCTTTCAAACTGGTTAAATTCTTCATGCATGGCCATCATCCAGTTTAGATCATTTTCTGCTTCTTCTAAGGTATGAGGCTTTATTTGAGATATAAAGGCTAGGTAATCATGTGCATACCTATGTACAGACCTAGTCCTTATACCTTGAGAAGAATCACCAATAATTAATTCTTTAGGATGGGAAGTAGCGTACCTCCATTCAGTCGGAAGATCAGTATGATCCTTACTTACCATTTCTTCTCCTTCTTCAATTGGTTTTTCTTGAATACTTATTTCTTTCATCTCCTTTTGAATGGTACCTGCATCATTGTTAATACACTCATCTTTTCTAGATGGTGATGGGTTAGTTTCATCAAATATAACATGCATTGACTCTTCAATAGTGATAGCCTTTTTATTAAAAACCCTATATGCTTTGCTATGTAGTGAATAACCAAGGAAAATGGCTTCATCAGACTTAGCATCAAATTTTCCTAGATTATCCTTACCATTATTAAGCACAAAGCATTTGCATCCAGATACATGAAAATAATTTATATTGGATTTCTTTTTATTCCAAAGCTCATAGAAGGTTTTCTTCAAGATAGGATGGATCAAAACATGATTTAAAATATAACAAGCAGTGTTCACCGCTTCTGCCCAGAAGTACCTTGGAAGATTACTTTCACATAACATTGTTCGGGCCATTTCTTCCAATGTCCTATTTTTTCTCTCTACAACACCATTTTGTTGTGGTATTCTAGGAGCGGAGAAGTTATGATCAATGCCATTTTCAGAACAGTAATCATCAAAAAATTGATTATCAAATTCTGTGCCGTGATCACTCCTTATTGAAATTATAGAAAGATTTTTTTGATTTGAAACATTTTTATGAAGTTTTTTGAATACTTAAAAAGTTTCATCTTTATGCGCAATAAACAAAACCCATGTAAATCGAGAAAAATCATCTACAATCACAAGGGCATATTTCATACCTCCTAGGCTTGTGGTCCTAGTTGGTTCAAATAAGTCCATGTGAAGTAGTTCTAAAGGTCTAGATGTTGAAATCATATTTTTGGATTTAAAACTCCCCTTTGTTTGTTTACCCATTTGGCATGCATCACAAATATGATCAAAATCTACTTTAAACCTGGGCATGCCTCTAACAAGATTTTTGGAAATTAACTTGGCAATAGTATGCATGCTAGCATGACCCAATCTTCTATGCCATAATAAGCAAGACTCTTGGTCTTAGCATTCATTGCAACCAGACTGGAACTACTTGTCATGGCAAGATCATTTAGATCTACCACATAAATATTTTCTAGTCTGTGTCCAATGAATTTGCTACTAGGATCAAGAAGGTTTGTTACTATACACATAGATGATTCGAAGATAACTTTGAAGCCTTTATCACATAATTGACTAATACTCAATAGATTGTGCTTTAACTTATCTACTAGCAATACATTTTTAATGAAAGTATAGGAGGTTATTTTGATCTTATCAATTCTAATTATTTTTTCCTTGCCATCGTCTCCAAATGTAAACATACCTCATTCTTTCATTTCCAGGGTGATGAACTGATCCTTGTCACCCGTCATATGTCTTGAGTAGCCACTATCGAGATACCATTTTTTCTTTGATTTTTGGGCTGCAAGACATTCCTGCAACAAAATTAAGGAGTGCGTTTAGGTACCCGAGCTAACTTGGATCCTTTCGGGTTAGCTGAGTTGGTTCCTTTGAGAACCCAAATCTTTCTTATATTATGGACATTTCTAAATGCATTACAATTAAGAGCTTTATATCCTAATCCTTTTCAAGCAAAACATTTGATTCTAGAATTTTGAAATAATTTTATTTTTGAAATTTTAGATGCACAAAGTACAGAAATAGCAGGTCTTGCATTTAAATTCTTGGGAACATATGAAGTAGGTTTTGAAATGGAAATAGAGTCTTTCGTAACAACAGTTTTATAAGAAGTAAGCTTGGAAACAAAGTCTTTTTATTTCATAAAAGTGGTAGCTGAAACATGATTTGAATTTAAAGCATTAAAACCTATTCCAGCTTTACTTCTAGAAATTCTTTATTCTTTAAGAATTAACTCAAGCTTATTAGAAGACAAAGTTAATTTTTCAACAAGTGGCTTGAGTTTTTCTACCTCCTTTTTTAGCTCATTGTTCTCTTTCAGCAAAGCCTTGTTTTGATCATTCAATTCATTATTCTCATTTTTCAAATCATTGCATTTTTCAGAAAAGATGTGAAGTTCCTTTTTCAGTAAATTGTTCTTTTTCAAAACTTCATTTTTCTCTTTGAGTAAAGAATCATTGATATGCTTTAATGATCTAATCTTTACTCCAGCCTTTTTGAATTCAGATAGTAAATCATGAAATGCAGAATCTAATTCTTCAAACGTAAATTCAATCTGAGTATTGGGAGAATCTACCTCATCCTCGAGATCCATTAGACATAAATTTGATATCTTCGTGGTCTCTTCTTCTTCAGTTGAAGTGGAGTCTTCACTGTCGCTCCACGTGGCAACCATCAACTTCTTTTTCTTCTTTCTGAGAGATTTCTTTAATTGAGGACAGTCCAGAATATGCCCTGGTTTCTTACATTCATAGCAGGGAGGAACTTGTTCTTTATCTTTATCTTTGTCCTTATCCTTTTCTTTTGACTGTTCTCCTCGCTTATGGAATTTTCTATTATACCTTCCTTTCTTCTTTCCCATAAACTTTCTGAATCTCCTCATGACCATTGCAATATCTTCATCTTCAAGATCGTCTTCGGAGGAGGAGGAGTCACCTTCAGTTTCTTCATCATCTTTAGATTCTAATGCAGCCTTGAATGCAATAGTTTTCTTGTTTTTCTGATCATCATCCGTTCTATGCTGTATGGCTAATTTGTGAGTGATGAAAGATCCCATTAATTCATCCATTGTTAGAACATTTAAGTCTTTAGCTTCCTGGATGGCTGTTACTTTAGGATCCTAATTGTCAGGAAGTGATCTCTAGATTTTCTGTACTAAGTCAGCATTTGAATATACCCTGCTAAGACTTTTCAAATCGTTAATAATATCTATAAATCTAGTGTACATGGCAGAAATACTTTCATTAGGCTCCATCCTAAACAGTTCATAATTGTGCACTAAATGATTTATCTTTAAGTTTTTCACTTGTGAAGTTCCTTCATGTGTCACCTCAAGTTTACCCTAGATTTCCTTTGCTGAAGAGCAGATGGAAATTCTGTTAAACTCATTTGAGTTCAAAGCATAGTAAAGCAAGTTCATGGCTTTGGCATTCAATTTCCCTAATTTTATGTCATTTTCATCCCATTCCTCTTCAGGTTTAGGGACGTCCACGCCATCAATTTTAGTCATGGGAACATGTGACCCTTTAAGAATGACCTTCCACAATTGAAAATCAACAGCTTGAATATAGATTTTCATACATGCTTTCCAATAGGAATAATTTATGCCTGTGAAGAGTGGAGGTCTATTGGTTGATTGACCTTCGACCAAAGATGTACTCAAGGGATGAGACATCAATTTTTACTCTAGTGTATTCAGAGACTCTACTCTGATATCAGTTGTTGCCCAGGTGGCTACCCAAGAGGGGGATGAATTGGGCCTTTTCAAAAAATTTAAACAAGTAATGTGCAATTTCAAAATCCTTTGCAAGTGGTAGGTGCTGTGATAAGGTTATAGAATGCAGAAGCAAAGCAAAGTAGAGAAAGCACAACACAAACACACTGAATTTATAGTGGTTCGGAGCAACCCAGCTCCTACGTCCACTATCCAAGATACCACTTGGGATTTCCACTATATTCACACCTCAAATACAGTAGGATTGTTTTACAGGATCATAATCCAAAACCTCTATACTTTGGTTTTATGGGATCACCAAAGAAAACCCAACACCCTTTGATTTTAATAGGCTTACCAAAGAAACCTAAACTTGGTTTTCACAGGATCACCAAGAACCTAAACCTTGGTTTTGATAAGGCTCACCAAAAACCTATTTGGTTTTTCAACCGGGCTCACCAATAACCCAACAATTCAAGGATTGAATTAAAAATAAATGCAACAACAAATGACAAACTCAAGTTGTTGGATAGTTGTCAGTGCAGCTCGTTGGAAGTCCACTTGAATGTACTTGAATAAGCTTTAATGACTTCAGTGGCTTCTTCCAAATTTGATTCAAGCTTTTGATCAGAGTTATTGAGGGCTTGAATGCAAACTTGAATGCACTTGTGCTCTATCTCTTATGGTTGGTTGGATATTCAATGAAGCTCTCTCTTTTTTCTTTTTGAACTCTTTTCTTTTTCAAAGATACTTTTTGGTAGTTTAAATCCTTCAAATTCTTCCATCATCCCAAGGCAGTTCTAGCCATTGTAGACCGTTGGAGAATGGTTTTTGACCATTGGAGCACTTTTGGCATTCAAAAACAAATATGAAACTAGCCATTAGACCTAGAAGTGTCATTCGAGTCGGCTCGGATCTGTCAAGTTGATAGGTCAAGTCGCTATTTCTTCAATGCAGTTGACTCTTTGTCTCAAGGCGCAAAACGTCACTCTGGATGAGTCGGCTCTTTACAGCTTGGGTCGGCTCAAACTTGAATCTTGAAATTGTTGAACTTGAGGAGTCGGCTCTTTTCAGCTTGGGTCAGCTATTCTTCTCAAGTTTGGAAAACCTTACTATGGAAGAGTCAGCTCAATGCAGTTCGGGTCAGCTCGCTTTCTCAGGCATTTTAAATTAGGTCTAGTAGAGTCGGCTCTTTCTAGGTCGGGTCGGTTCGCCTGGGTGTTCTCAGAAAACTTTTAGAAAATGGACTCTAGAGGAGTCGGCTCGGACTAATTCCAGTCGACTTGGATTCATTAGAGTCGGCTCACTTTCCATCGAGTTAGCTTGGATTACTGCATTCCAGAATCCTTGCTGCGTGCCAGTAATCAAAGTCGTCTCTTCTTGTCTTGGGGTCCACTCGAGCATCTTCTTCAGGATTTTTACAATTTCAACTTAAAGAAAAGTCTCACTAATTCTTTTACAATTTCACACAAACCAACTCAAAGGCAAAATCTAAGGCATACACACTTATAGAAGTAACCCTTTTACTTGATTTTTCTTAGCATTTTCACCGGGTTCTTCTTTATAAAAACACTTACAACACAACTCAAGCAAGAAAAATATAAATGTAGGAGTTGAAGTTTGAACATGTTATACATCCTACAAAAACTTGTCAAACACATGAAGAGTTGTCAGTAATAAATGTACATGCTCCAATGTTTGGTTATCATCAAAATCAATCATGGGGTTAATACAAGTACAATTAATTTGTCAAAAAATCTAATTCAGTATTCTAGAACAAAGACATCATTTTATTAGGGATCATGTTTTAAATGGTGATATTGTGCTTGAATTTGTTCCTACAGAAAATCAACTTGTTGATATTTTCACTAAACCTCTTAACCTAAATAGATTTCAATTCATTAGAAGAGAATTAGGACTTTGTGACTTATTTTAGAAAACTTTACCTAAATTCTTCAAAATTAAGGAAACATTATCTAGAAAGCCTCCTACATCAAACTAAGGATAATGACCATGTCTCTTAGTGTATATCTTTCATTTGAGACCATTTTCTAACTATTTAGAACCTTCTATGGAGTTTCTGCTCGAGTCGACTCGAGTAATTTAGGTTGAGCCAAGCCGACTCGGATGTCAGGTTAGGTATTTTTTTATTTGAGCCGTAGAACATAAACTTCTTAGTTTATTTGACCTTAGAACTCTTATTTGACCCTATATTTGTTATTTCATTCCATTTTGGCTTAGAACTCTTATTTATGACCTTAGAACTCCCTCCTTCCATCTCGACCTATCTTTTCTTGCTTAATTCATGCAATCCTCTTGAGCTTGAGCAATGGCACCGAAGAGAGCTATGGCAAAATGCCCCCGAACCATTGTAGAAAGCCCTCCAAGTGAAAGAAGAACAAAAAAAAGGGAAAATGAGTCGACTTAGAGTTGACAGCAGGCAAAAGAACAAGAGGCATCACCTTTTCCACCAAGACAAGTTGTTTTTATGGCAATCCATCTGATCACAAGCAGAAGAAGAATAATTTTCACATTTCTGAAGGACCCAGGGCTTCGAATTAGAGACATGTCTGAGGATCAAGGTTGGCATTCTTCTGTTCCTTGAATGTTCCTACATATCCCAAACTGGTTCAATGTTTTTATGAGAGTCTAACATTGGAAGAGCATCACATTGAATCCACTTTTTAAAGGAAAAAGAATTGCTGTGACTGAAGAAAGGTTAACAATCTACTTAAATTGCATAATGAGGGTCTTAGCCATCTAGTTCTAAAGGATAGACAGAAAACGCTCAAAACCATCTTGGAAAGGAGTGATGTGAATGAAATTGTAAATGTAAAAGCTAACTCCCTTTCCTTAGAGATGAGATTGCTACACAACTTCATCAGCAGGATCTTTCTCCCAAGAACAGGTCGATTTGACTGGGTGAGTGAGAGAGATCTATGCTTCATGAGACATCTAATTGAGGGGGAGGCCCTCAATTTACCACATATCATGCTACTATAGAAGAAGGAAGCTGTAAGAAAGGTAAAGGCATGTCTCCCATATGGAATGGTTTTTATAATACTATTTCAGGCCTCTGTAATTGACTTGACTGGTGAGGATGGTAAGCCACTACACCATATGGATACATATTCTTCCATGTCATTGCAGAGAATGGGTTACAAATTGATAGATGGATCTTGGAGGAAGAAAGGATCTGGATAGAGGGCAGTTGGCTCATCTAGTGATGATGATGAGGAGGTGCCTGAAGAGCAGCTGCCTGAGGAGATTGGCACTGATATTGAGCCTTCAATACCTGTTGAGGAGCTTGCATAGTAGATACTTAAGGAGATTGCCACTATTGCTGAGCATACTGTTCCTGATGCTGAGGAGTTTGAGCATGGAGAGAGAGTTTGGGAGTCCTAGGACTTCTCCAGCATCTCCACCATCACCAGCATCTCCACCAACTTCTCCACTAGCTTCAGCACTAGCACCTACTCTGGGACCATCTGTTGATACTCCAGGACCTTCTGTGTCTCATGCATTCTTTGCCCAACATATGAGACAACTATCTCTGACCCTGACCAGCTCCATTGGTTCAATGTTTGGTGAGCTTCACCAAACAGTTGACACCAAGCTTGAGGAGATTTGTGGTGAGATTAGACAGCTACATTCTAGGGTAGACAGTGTTAAGTCTACCAGACCATAGCCACAGATTGATATACAGGCACTATCCAACTCCTTCAGGTTAATGTCTGATGACATCCAACAGACTGTTGCTCATAGCATTGAGGAATTCAGATCTGAGTTATGAGAGATGAACTATAAGATGGGATCCATTGAGCAGAGCAAGAAGATGGAAGATGACTACACCAAAGTAGTGGGGATTCTCAGGCTAGTGAACTCATTGCTCTACAGAAAGGAAACAAGAAGATTCAGACAGAGCTGAGCATTGTATGGGTTTTTCTAGTGAGGCTATCTTCAGTCTTTGAGACTCTTGGAGCATCTAGACCTACACCTAGTCAGCCTACACCTCATCCTAGTCAGCCTGCATCAAATTCTACACAGCCACCTCCTTGACCTTCTACTGGTAGTAGAGGACCTTCTAGTCAACCTAGGTCTTGGCATGGTAAATCTGAACCTATTATAGAAGAACCTAGTGATAGTGACTAGGCTAATGTCTAGTATTTCTGCTTCAAACTTTTATAATCTATATTGAAAATCTTTGAATGCAATGAAATTATCTTTTTTTTACTTGTTGAGTTTGCTATGCATGGATGATTTTATATCATATTATCAAACTTTTTTGAGAAAGTCAAATTATCTCAAACAATCTTGATAATCTTTTCAATCTATATCAAAAATCAAGATTAGTGTACTTAACAAAGGGGGAGAATGATTTTAACTGAATACCTTTTTGATTATTGATAAACAGGGGGAGAATGAATGATAATGAATGTAGGAAAAAATGGCAGAAGAAAAAGATGAAAAACAATGGTTTTTAATGAAAAACATGAGGTTTCAAAATTTTAAGATCATACAAAAAGGAGAAGAAAAATTGTTGAAACTGAATGACTTGAATATAATTACTTTAATATGCTCACAAAAGTTGCAAATTTGCTCTATTTAGAACATGCTATATGCATATGTTGATATCTCAAGACCTGATATTTTTTCCAATCTAAAACTCTGATACATTTCAGGCAAAAATAGCTTTTAATAAGTGTTTATTATGATACATGTTGGACTTATTTCAAAAGCTCTGGTACATTATCAATATGATTTAATTCTTTCAAAAACATTCTTGGTATATAGTTCATACATGTTAATATTTACTTTCAAATATATTTATACATGTAATTATAAAGTTTTTCCATGCCCGGTATTTTGTCATCATCAAAAAGGGAGAGTTGTTGACCCATTGAGTTATTTTGATGATAACAAAACATTGGAGCATATATTTGTCTTACTAACAACTTTTCAAGTGCATTACAAAGTTTTTGTAGGATGATTTTAATGCTCAATTGCAACTCCTACAACCTTGTTTTATGTCATGTATACTGTTGTAAATGTTTCATGTAAAGAAGAGCCCAAAGAAAAATTGATGTAATATTCATGAAAATATGTTACTTCTATGTGTTTTTCAAGCTTAAAATTCTTTAAAATTAGTTGTTAGTTGGGTTGGAAAGAGTTTTGAATGATTAAGAGTTGCTGGATGATTTCTGAAGAAAAGATGAAGTTTTTATTGAAAATTCACTCGAGCCGACTCATGTAAAGAGAGCCGACTCTAATCCATGGCACGGTTGAAGGATACTGGCACGCAGAGATCTGAGCTGACTTGAAGTAACCCGAGCCGACTCTTCCAGAGCTTCATTTCTTGAAATAGAAAGGCGAGCCGACCTGAAGGCAATTTGAGCTGACTCAACCATTTAATTGGGCATCCGAGTCAACCCTTAAGTAATCCAAGCTGACTCCTCCAGAGTCCAAAGAAAATCAGTTTTGAGAGAACAACCAGGAGAGCCGACTCTACTAAGGAGAGCCAACTCCTCCAGAGTACAACTTTGAAGACCTGAGAAGCCGAGCTAACTCGACTGAGGCGAGCCGACTCAATCAGAGTAAGGAATCATCGACATTGAGGATCTGAGCCGACTCGACCAGAGTGAAGAATCAACTCTCTAAGGATCAAAGTTGACTCAAAGCATCCGAGCTGACTCGAATGTCAATTCCAAGCAAGTAATGGCTAGTTTCAGAACTTCATTTTTGAATTTAAAAGTGCTCCAATGATCAAATATCAAGTCCTAATGGTCTACAATGACTATATCCATCCAAGAAGAGTACAAGACTCAATAAATGAGGGATTTGGACAACCTTTAAAGAAGCTAATACATGATTGAACACTAAATGAGCTTTTGAGCAAGAGAGCACAAAAAGAACATTCAAGTCAGCCTTCAAGTCTTCACCAACTCCAACCAGAAGCTTGAAGCACTTATTGAGGAAGAATAAAAAGCCATTGAAGTGCATTAAAGTGCAATTAAGAAGGCTTCTCTTTAGTGCAACAGCAACTATCAGACAACTTGGGTTTGTCATTAGTTGCTTACTTTTTCTTAACTCTTTTATGAGTTTGTGGGTTATTGGTGAGCCCGGTTCAAAAACCAAGGATAGGTTCTTGGTGAGCCAGATCAAAAACCAAGTGTGAGTTGTTAGTGATCCTGTTTTAAAACTAACATTATAAGGGTTCTTGGTGATCTTGTTCAAAACTAAGTGTTGGATTTTTGGTGAGCCCGGTTGAAAAATCAAGTTGGATTTTGGATTGTGAGCCTAGCAAAATAATCCGACTATATTTCGATGGTGAATATAGTGGAATTCCCAAGTGGTATGTTGGGTAGTCGACGTAGGAGCGAGGTTGCTCCGAATCACTATAATTTGTTATGTTTGCAATATGCTTTTTTCTCTCTGTGTTTGCTTCTGCTTTTAATTATTTGAAAAGCCATATCTATTCAAATTTTTTAAATTCCTAATTCATCCCCCTCTTGGAAAAGCCACCTGAGCAACATATTAGAAAAATATCTTTAGTCCTTCTCAGGTACTTAAGAATATTTTTCACAGCTTTTCAATGATCCTCTATTAGATCAGCCTAGAACATGCTTACTTTGCCCAAGGCATAAGCAACATCAGGCTTGGTGCACATGGCATACATAATTGATCAAACTCATTCTCTCTCTCTCTCTTCTGATGTCTTAAGAGATATCTTCTTAGTGAGGTTTATGCCTTGACTCTTGGGCAAGTAACCTTTTTTACTTCCTTCCATATTGAATCTCTTCAATACTAAGTCAATGTACCTAGATTGGGATAAGCCAAGCATCCTCTTAGATCTATCTCTGTAGATCTTTATACCCAGTATATAGGATGCCTATCCCAAATCCTTCATGAAAAACTGCTTTGATAGCCAAGACTTAACCGATTGCAACATTGGGATATCATTCCCAATGATGAGTATGTCATCGACATACAAAACTAAGAAAATAAGGGCACTCCAACTCGTCTTCTTGTACACACATGGTCATCCACATTCTTGATGAAACCAAACTCTTTGATTGTTTCATCAAAGCGGATGTTCCAACTCCTCGATGCTTGCGTTAATCCATAAATAGATTTCTTAAGCCTACATACTTGGTTTGGTCACTCACTCGAGACAAACCCTTCTGGCTGTGACTTATAGACTTCTTCCTCAAGGTATCAATTAAGGAAAGCAGTCTTTACATTTATTTGCCATATCTCATAATTATAGTATGCAACTATAGAAAGCAATATCCAAATGGACTTAAGCATGGCTACTGGTGAAAATGTTTCATCATAGTCAATGCCATGTTTTTGTTTGAAACCTTTCGCCACCAGCCTGACCTTATAGGTCTCTACTTGACCATCTGCTCCAATCTTCTTCTTGAAGACCCATTTATACCCGATTGGGTTTACTCCCTCAGGTGGATCAATTAATGTCCAAACCTGATTAGAGTACATGGATTCCATCTCGGATTTTATGGCTTCCAGCCATTTATTAGAGTACAACTTCTGTATGGTCACAAGATCGTCATCTATATGATACTGGTTTTATTATCATTCTCAATAACAAAATCATATCTGAGAGGTGCACTTCGCACTCTCTCTGACCTATGGAGAGAAGGTGTGTGTTGTGGTTGTTCCTGAATTTTAGGAACATCTGGTTGAGGAATTATTTCATGTGTAGGTTGAACTTCTTCAAGTTCAAATATCCTCCCACTACCCCCTTCTTGGATAAACTCCTTTTCAAAGAATGTGGCATGCCTACTGACAAAGACCTTTTGCTCAGTAGGGTAGAAGAAAACGTAACCCATACCTTCTTTAGGATATCCTACAAACCTGCACTTGTCAGCCCTAGCACTTAGCTTATGTCCAAAAATATTCCTGACAAAAGTAGGGCAATCCCAAATCTTAAAATACTTAAGACTTGGCCATTTCCCATTCTATAATTCATATGGAGTGCTCTTAACTACCTTTGATAGCACCCTATTTAGTATATGGGTAGCAGTCTCTAGGGCATAACCCCAGAATGAACTGGAAGATTTATGAAGCACATTATGGACTATACCATGTCCAACAAGGTTCGATTCCTCCTTTCTGCTATACCATTTAACTATGGCATATTAGAGGGGTCCATTCAGAGAGAATTCCTTTATCTTTAAGATGATCGAGAAATTCGCTAGACAAGTATTCTCCCTCTCTATCAGATCAAAGAATTTTAATACTATGCCTAATTTGTTTCTTAACCATACTTTGATACTCTTTAAATTTTTCAAAGGCTTCGGACTTATGTTTCATAAGATACACATATCCAAACCTTGATAAGTCATCAGTAAAACTGATGAAATAAGAGTATCCTCCTTTGGTTTGGGTTGTCATAGGACCACACACATCTATATGTACTAGACCTAATAACTCAGTTGCCCTCTCTCTATGTCCAGTGAATGGAGATTTGGTCATCTTATCTATGAGACAGGACTCACAAGTTCTTAATGACTCATGATCCAAAGGCTCAAAGAAATTTTCTTTGTACAACTTGTTTATCTGAGACTCACTAATATAATCCAAATGACAATGCCAGAGATATGTGACATTTATATCATCTCTCTTTCTCCAAGCTTCTAAGTCTCATAACCCTTATAATAACTTGAAGATATGAGACCCCAATGCGGTATTCAATATCCATGTATCAGAACCTGAAGAACTTAATGACAAGTTTGTTTGTACAAACCTTTTGATGCTCCATCACCATCATGCTTTAGACTTGCAAGATACAACTTGCAATTATTCTTCTAGTGTCCTTTCTTTCCATAGTGATAGCAGGTTCCACCAACAGAGGGCTTCCTTGCCTTTTTTTTTCTTTTCTGGAAGCGACTCTTAGGGTTCATTTGTGCTTGGAAAAACTGCTTCGATATTTCATATCAAGTAGTCTGACTATGCTCTCCATGTAGCTCCTTAAGATTGAGCAATATGGTCAAAGGTTCCATTTTCTCGTGTTGCCTCTATAACTCATTACTCATTGAGGACAACATAATGCACTTGACAGTCATGCTATCATTTTGCCATATTTTATATGTAGCTCTTTCCTCCTTAGTAGTAACCTCTCCTACCAGATGTTGGTCAGGAGTATCAAGGATGTAGGCTATTTTCTCCTGAGCTAATACAATTCTCAGGTTCCTCAACCAATCCACATAATTCGGACCAATCAACTTATTGGGATCAAAGATGCCCCACAATGAAAAAGCAGAAGCCATAATGTAACAATCTATAGTAAGTAAAGAACAACTATAAGTAGATCACTCATAATGATATTCATAATTAGACAAGGACTTTTACATCTAATTGTGTCTCCCACTATTTTCTATCGAATACCATAATTCTCAATTATGGTAAGTTGGAAACCCTCCCAGGGCTTCCTTAGTGGGGTTGAGATCCCAATTTCTCATAAATGCCTTGTATTACACTACAAACACCCATGAGTTCAAGGGTAGGAAACCCCTTTCCAATTGCATCCCTTACAATTCTCAACATAACACTTGCCTCTAAGACACTTATAGCCTTGTGTTACACAATAAACCATAATATCTTAGTTTAGTTAGAACCTTCATTTCTATATAGCCATGATTTAATAATGTTGTCCTTGTGTTACACAACAAAGCAACACCATCAGTCATGCTATAAAGCATAACATGCACCAAGACAAATATCATATCAAACTCTAAAGTAAACCTTGTGTTACATAACAAATCTACTATAGTTTTTGTCATGGATTTGGTTTAGTATGAAGGAAGGCAATTTTGTAGTGTGCTTAATCAATCAACATTACCAACTTAGGATTTAGATGTGACCAAATTAGCCAGGTAAGTGGAAGAGATGAGGGGGTCCCTCCGTTGCTTTCCTTAGACAATAATTAAATTGGTCAGGTAAGACAACATAACTAATTAAAAATCTCATTTCCTTTACCTTCCCAGAACCACTTGCCTAGACACCAATTAGCTGATGATACCCTAATCAGATTTGCATCATGATTAACTTTCACTATAACTAAATATGATTTTTATGAGGGCTTTGATGGTCTCTAACACATCCTACTTAATCATGTCAACCTTACATTCATGACATCATAATGTACAAAAACATATACATATGATATTAATTCCAACAATCGAGCATATTTACTCTAATATACATACCATAAGCATGATTGTAATATAAATCCATTCACCTAACTTGTTCATAGGATATGACCACAGCAGCACCCCTACATGCCATAGGAGATCCCATTGAATGGGAAGAGAGAGCCTTTAAACCCTACTTAACTCCTATGACCGGACGGCCATGGTGACTAATCCAATCCAAAGAAGTTTCTAGGATTTAACATATATCATATGTAATTTAAAATAAACATGCATCACTTCATACCATAATAAGCAATCATTATTAATTGCATGCACCATACATGATAATTCACTATCATATACTCTTTCAAAAGGATGCATCATACTATGAATTATATACATGATCATATTATCATTCAATATATAATTGAACCCTAATTAGTGGAATGCATCAAATTACCACATATGATCATATTTACTATCATATAAGCTAATTCAATTGACCATTGAATGAAATAAGAGGGCTCTGATAAAACTGTTAGGTATCAGTGATGCAGCGGAAGCATGGATTTCAAAAATTTTTATTTTGAAACTCCAAACAACTTGAAATTGATGCGGGATGATCCTAGGACCGAGGTAGATGAAGGAAAAATAGAAAATCTATTTTTTTTATAATTTTATGAATTTAAGATTGTAGGCTAATAACCCAAAAGCAAGTAAAGAATTGCAGGCAAACATATAATGAAAGAAGCTATCATACCCACAAAAAGACATATGCAGAATAATAAAAGATAAGATCCTGGGAATTTAGAAACCACCAGTTTAGGATAGTGTACCTTCAACCAGTCAAAAATCAGGAGGGAAAAGGTTTGTACCAGGCAGAGATTAAAGATCCACTTGAAGAAGAGTTCTCTCAGCACTCTGGATGGCACCTGGAAGACAAGCATGTAGTTCCCAAATTGAAGGAAATCTAGGATGGTCCTGAAGGCAAAGAGGGCCTCCTCTTTGGAGGGAAAAACATCTCAGGGATCTTACAAGCACCAGAGGTTATGCATGAAATAACAATCAAAGAAAAGAAACAGGGTATGAAGAAAAAGAAGGGATTAGGGTTTCAATTGATGGTGGCTAGAGAGGGGAAGTAGGCTTTTTGTTTTGGATGGCTGATGGTTGCTTTTCCTTGGGTGTCTTAGGGCTTGGATGATGGTTCTTTGGGATGGCTAGGGCTTGGATGAATCAGGGCTCACATACAAAACTCACACACCCCAACACAAGAACATAACTTAACATAAAATTTTAGCAGAGTTTTGATTCATGAATAAAAGATGCTTACAAGAGGGGGAGGGTTGGGTTATTTATAGATGTTCCTTAAGTCCTCTCCTAGTTAGTATAGGATTACAAAGTTGAGTGGGAGAGGGATTCCAAGTTTGCTTTAAATTAGGAGAATACAATTTGAGTGAAAATAAAACTAGATCTCCTTGTTTGAATTGAATTTCTCCCTTCCTTAAACTTGGTCAAAGGCACCTTGGGCTTGATCTCTTGGGCTTGGATGCCTAAAATAGAGTTGGGCTTGGCTTTAGGGCTGTAAGGGGCATCCTCCATTGGTTTGGCACTTGGGCTTATGGGCCCTAGAAGTTGGGGTGCCCTGGTATCAACATATTCTTTGGAATCTTGGTTTTGGGGCTCATGGGCTTGACTCCTGGGCTTGGAATCTCTTGGCCTGGGATATTGGCATATTCCTGGAATCATGAGGCACCCTGGTTTGGGAATATTCTTTAGCATCTAGAGGGTATCAGGCATCTGGAAGAAATTTGGAGGGCATATGGTGCATTTGGAAGGAAACTTAGATCCTGGGATGGCAAACAAGGCCCAATAAGCTGATGTGAAGGCCTCTGGCACTTGGATGAGTTCTGGTGGAACTCCAAAACTATATAACCTCTTCTCTTGTACAAAATTGGACTGGTACTAGACTAATATACAAGTACAGGACTTAATGACTAGACTAGTTTTGAGACAAATCAACTAGCCTCAACTTAATACAGGACTCAATCTTACTTAACTACAAAATTTGATACATGGCTAAGTAAACCAGAAAGATCACAGTAATCTGTGTCTAATCCTGGTACCCCCACCAATGCTCCTAGGGTGGGAGAAACTCGACCCCGTCGAGTAAGGGTTAGCTTGGCTCTCATACTACTCAAGAAGGTATGGGTTAAGGCGTTGCAAATCCTCATGGGTGATCCATTAGTCCTCAGATTCTAGCCGACCTTACAATCTGACCAAATACCTCTGATAACCTTTGTTTCAGGTATTGATGGCTTGATCATCCAGGATTTGCTTAATCCTTTCCTTACTTATAGGCCAATTTTTTCATGGACACTCTAGGGTGGGTTCACTCTCAAGGAAAGGGATATGTCCAAATAGCTCACTAGGTATCGCTGCTGGCTCTCGATAGTCCACAAGGTCTGAAATATTGAAGGTAGAACTAATACCTAGATCGGGTGGCAACTCAAGTACATAGGCATTGGGTCCAACTCTCTTTATTATTTTGAATGGTCCAGCTCCGCAAGCAAGTAATTTATTGATGGTCCCAGGAGGAAACTGCTCGGGTCTAAGCCTGATCGTTACAAAATCTCCTGCAGAAAATTCTTTAGCTTATTTTTAGGCATTAGCCAAGTTCTTATAAAGTTCATTACTTAGGTTTATCTTTTGGCTAATCTCTTTATATAAATCCTTAACATGCTGTGCAAAAGACACAGCTAACTCAGAAACTCGTGCATGTGAGGGTGAGGGGATCAGATCAAGAGGTTTATTGGGTTTGTAACCATGCACAACCTCAAATGGACATTTCCTTATGGACCTATTGACATAACTGTTATAAGCAAATTCAGCTCGAAGTAAAAGAAGGTCCCAATTTTCAGTGTGTTCACCTATGAGGCATCTAAGCAGATTTCGTAAACTATGTTCACGACCTCAGTTTGGCAATCGGTTTGTGGGTTGTAAGCTATAGAAAACTTAAGCTTGGTTCCTAATAAGTGCCAAAGGGTTTTCCAAAAGTAACTGGTGAAACGAACATCCCTATCTGACACTATGGTTTTAGGAAGGCCATGTAATCTTACCACATGATCAAGGAAATGTCGGGCTACTTTGGATGCATCAAAAGTTTGATAGCAAGGTATGAAATGAGCCATTTTAGAAAACTTATCGACCACTACACATATGGAATCATGTTTTTTTAGGTTCTTATGTAGCCTAACACAAAGTCAATGCTTAGATCTTGCCATGAACGATCTGGTACTGGAAAAGGGGTATATAATCCAGTATTTTGCTTCTGCTACTTTGCAATAGCATAAGTTCGACATTGGGACACAATGTTGGCAACATCCTTTTTCAAACTAGGCCAAAAGAATTGGTCCTCTACAGCTAAGATCATCTTGTTTCTACCAAAGTGACAAGCATGGCCTCCTGCATGGGTTTCCCAGACTAAGAATTCTTTATGGGATGTCCTGGGAATACACAGTCTAATATTCTTGAACAAATAACCATCTTGAAGGGTGTATTCACTATGGATACTATATGGTCCTTGGGCAAGGCTTGGAAAACCTCACTAAAGTCTGGACATGTTTCATATTCTTCTTTTAACCTATCAAATCCAATGACTTTAGTGCTAATAGTATTCAACAGTAAGGCTCATCTGCTAAGGGCATCTGCTATCTTGTTTTCAGTTCAGCTTGGTGTTTCAGTACAAAGGTATAGGCTTGTATGAACTCTACCCACTTAGCATACCTAGGGTTTAATTTTTTCTGCAAGTTTAGAAATCGGAGTGCCTCATGATCAGAGTAAAGGACAAACTCCTGGGATAGTAAATAATGTCTCTAATATCTAAGGGCTTGTACTATCGCATAAAACTTCTTGTCATAGGTTGAGTACTTAAGTTTAGCCTCATTAAGTTTCTCACTAAAGAAGGCAACTAGGTGATTTTTTTGGCTTAGAACTCCTCCTATGCCTACTCTCGAAGCATCACAAGCTACCTTAAAGACTTTGGTGAAATCAGGTAACCTCAACATAGGTGCTTGTGTCATCTTGGTCTTGATCTCTAGGAAGGCTCTATCTGCTGCTTTGGTCCATTTAAAATTATCCTTCCTAATACAATCAGTAACTGCTGCTACTATGGTGCTAAATCCCCTAATAAACCTCCTATAGAATGTGGCTAGACCATGGAAACTTCTAACTTCATGGATAATAGTGTACTGGCCACTCTACTATGGATTTGACCTTTTCAGGATCAGTTGCTACTCCTTCAGGGGTCACCACAAAGCCTAGGAAGATAACTCTATGGGTCATGAAATCACACTTCTTCAAATTAGCATAGAGGTTCTCTTTCCTAAAGGTCAAGCAAACTTGTTTCAGATATTCTAGATGGTCTTAGTTTTTCTATAAATTAGGATGTCATCAAAATATACTACCACAAACTTACCTATGAACATCTTAGGGACTTGGGTCATAATTTTTATGAAAGTGCTAGAGGCATTGGATAACCCAAAAGGCATTACAACCCATTCATACAGACCATCTTTGGTTTTAAAAGCTATTTTCCATTCATCCCCAGGTCTGATTCTCACCTAATGATAGCCACTCTTAAGGTCTATCTCTAAGAAAATTATAGCACCGACCATCATAACTAGCATGTCATCCAAGCAGGGTATGGGAAACCTATATTTCACAGTAATTTTATTTATGGCATGGCTATGAACATCCATCCTCCACATGCCATCTTTTTTAGGGGTTAATAGTGTTGGGAATTGTGTCCCAAAGCCAATCGCCTAGGTTGTAGGTGGTTGAGCTCAGTATTGTAATTAGTATATAAATTAATAAAACTTTATTTTGGTAGCTCATTGCATATTTCATTTCCCTGTAATGAACTATGTTTATGTGATGAAGTCCTTAGGACTGTATTGACTTCGATATAGAGAGGATATATCGAGTGGTCCTTTAACAGGTTTACAACCAAAGGATACATTGTACAGGATGGCAATGTATCAAGTGTAGCTTATTGTGGTTCATATCATTTGGTTGACCTCTTAACCAAAGGAGTGTGTTGACACTAATGTGATCTGCAAGTGGGACGTGTGACATCTCATTGAACTTGACTCCGTGGAGCTTTTTTTCTGCCAAAGGATTGCTTGCAATTGGATATGGGTATATGTGTCCCTTCGACCTGAGGTCACCATGGTAGCTTGCAAGCAACTCCGTGTGCTTTGGTGCCAGACTACCTGAATTTTTAATCCGGTGATGGAAGGTTTTTGTGTACAAGCAAGTACTTGTAGAGCAGTGATGGACCAAGATGGAATTGACCAGTCCAAATTATTTGGATTGAATGTCTCGCAGTGTCTCATTTAGCAAATCCTCGTCGGGTAGTCCCAGTGAGGAGTCACTAGACTTGCGAGGTTGAGACATATTGTGGATTGACTTAGCTAGGGTTGGCAGTCTAACCCTAGGTCATCTAGAGCATTGGAGGTCAAAGGGATGAATTATACGGTAACCATATGCCAGAGGTTCGATAGATAGCTCTCGCATCTTCGACCTATCCGGATGTCAGGACCAATTGCTACATGGTATCTTGTGCTGGTACTGGAAGTGTTCCAGTGCTACCGTTTAGGTTCGAACCTTGAGGTCACACGCCATAGAGGATTTCTCCCTGATCCAGGAACCGATCAATGATTAGGAATCATTTTGGTATTTAGGTCAAATGGATTAATAGAACACACAAGATAGAACCGAATTTTATCTCTCATTAGTTTTGGTTAAACCGATTTTATTTACTTGGATGGTTCTCATGGTATACCCTGGTTCATGTATTTTGTTCCTCCCCTGTTTCATCGCTGTGATGGATTTTGAATTGCATCAAATGCTGCATGGGATAATTACAGCTTGGAGTTTGATCTTGCTTGGGAGATCAGTTTGCATTGGACCGGGAGAGGTCTCTCGGTGATTTACCTGCTGCTTCATAGATAGCACAGCGATCGAAGGAAGGGTCTCACGATGGTTGTCTCCCTCTTGTCTTCTACCCTCACCATGTCTCTCCTTCTCTCTCTCTCAGATATGCCCAGTGTGGATAGGATTTGGACCGCATGCAGCGTGAGAGATCAGGATTCGCTGTGGACTGGTTTTGGATCACACGATTTCCTCCCACACGTCACTTCCCCTCTCAATCCCTGTTTCACGATGGTATGGGATTAGAATAGCAAGAGTTCGTTTGCACTTGGGAAAAATCTTTTTATACCAATCTGGACTACTCTTCCAAGCATTTTCTCTTCCCTATATGGATTCAATTCTCTGCCTATAAATATAGCATGATGGTTGAACGCCAGGAGGTACAAAAGAGAAGTAAGAAAAAAGTAAGAGAGGAGCAACATGAGGTGAAGAGGAAAGAGCGTGAGGGAGAAGAGAAGAACAAAGTTTTCTATTGGCCTTCACGGGATTTCTAGGTATATTTATATACTGGGTTTTCAAGGCCGTGAGGGAATTAAGAAGAATCGAGTATTTGCCTATTATGAGAAACAGGGGACTTCCATCAAATCCTTCCACTGTTTTAAGTTTCCAGTGTGTGCTATTTGTGGAGTTTAGGTGGTCTTGGAGAAGATCGTCCATGAGGATTATTCGATATTCCTTGCTCTACATAGCCATGACCAGTTTATTGATTTTCGATGGACAAGCATCCATCTGGGAGTCGGATCAGCGAGAGCCCTGCGTGTGGATACTCTAGATGGTGGATGCTTGGACACCTCAAGAGGTTGCATCGACCTATTTATTTGCTGTTGCAGATCTTATTTTGCTATTGAAAGAGTTCAACCGGTTGTTGTTGATCTGATTTGAAGACTGAGGGGTCTGCTTCGGTCAGGTATATTTTACTTTGGATATCATGCATGCCTATATCTAGTTGTTATGATATGATTTATAATTATTGCACTTGCCTATACATGCAAGTAATTTGTTACATGCATCATGATATGTTAGATCCTGTGCATGAGTAGGTACTCTTTGCTGCATGTTTGAAATTTTTTAATTATGCAATACCTGCTCCTTAGTGTTGCATGCCTAGTGTAGGTTTCTTTTGCACCAAGTTTTTCTTCAGTGGTATTAGAGCCATAGGTTCCTGTGTAGCATATCATGATTCCATGTGTTAGGGATTACTTTTAGGAACCTTGTTGAGACCTTCACCATAACCGTGAGTTCATAGAAAATCAAGGTATAAAACCCCTGAGTTTCTATGGCACGAGGCGGTTCGTCTGTGTTGGCCTTTTTAGAAGGATCCTTAAAGGAAACCTACGGTATTAAAAAGGTTTTAATCCTGATACATTGGCATGGTTATTGCAATATTATAATTGATATGATGAAACTAGATATGATGCATGAAACATGTAAAAAAAGTTTTACATGAATTTAATTAAAAATGCTTTAATTAAAAGATGGCTTATAATATAACAATAATAAATTGAAAGATTAATTAAATGACAAGTCTAATTAGGGTTTATGTGAAAGGGATATGCCCTACAAGCCAATCTATGTTGTATCTCCCAAACCATTATAATTGATAATTTTCTAAATAAAGGCATTATTTTTCATCATACGCTGTGTTTATATTATATGATGAACCCCAAAGATTAGGGCTATGATTTTAGGGTTATGATGAGATCATACCAGTGAGACCTAAAATCTTAAAACCTTAATCTAAAGTATTCCTAGTCAAAGGAACCCTGAGTATGGGATCAGGGTTTTCCGGTAAGACTAGCAAATCCCATGTATACTGGAAAGGGTGACTGCTCTCACAGTCACTTGTGTATGACACTAATACTGGGATGTGGGTGCTCATTGGAGAATGAGTTCACTGATATGATCCAACTTGAGAACATCTAATGGAGTCTTAGCTACATGTCAATAGAAGGTTCTCATAGTGGGAGTGGTACAAGTAATCTTTTGACCTGAGACTGCCATAAGTACCTTATGTACATGAACCCATTCTTTGGTTCAATCCTAATCATGACAATGAGTCATGCACAGGATTGATACTGGGAATGGTGAATTGGATATGAAGGTAATGAGTAGGTCAACAAGGAATCGATCACTCTTAGTAAGAGGAGATTCATCCAGCTAGTTAACAATCGGATGATGATTCAGGGAATCTTTGATCAAAGTAAAGATATTAGAGATGGTTTCTAATATCAAGATAATTGAATCATCGAAATAAGATTCAGCTAGAAATAAATATAATATTGGATTTGACATATATATATCCATAATTATATTTTTGGGTGCAGGCTGATCGAAAGATTTAATTATATAGTAACTCTCTACTGAAGGGTAATTTTGGTATTTCACCAGAATTTCCATATCTTCCGGGTAGACATGGCACGTTGCTAGACGTCAATCTTGTCTTGTGGGTTGATCAAATTCAAAGATCATTTATTAGGAAGAGTCCTAATTGATCAAATCGGGTAAGCCCGGTTGACCTAAATCGATTAGAAAGAGTTCTAATCAAATTAGGTCAACTTGTATTCGAACCCACTGCTGGCTAGATGTGGAATCCAATGGGTCACACACTTAAAAGAATTGATCAAGAGTTTAATTTGGAATTAAATCATCTTTGCAGGATAACACTCTAGCAGGTGTTGCAAACCCTAGCTTCTATTCGAATCTGATTCGAATTAGGGTTCCGGATTGGTTCAAATTGGGTTCTAATTGGACCTAATTAGACCCTAATTGAGTTAATTGGGATTATGGCTAACCCTATTGGCTAGCCATGTAACTTGGCTAGCCTCCCCACCCTCCCCCCTTGCATTTTCATGCCAAATGCCAAGAGTCCATGCGCATATGGACTCTTGGCGCGCCATTTGGAAGAGTCCATGGTGCATGGACTCTTGGCACGCCCCACTTAATTCTCCGATGATTTTATTTGGGGCAGCCACCTTTCTTAAGAATTAGCGCCTCACCTGTGTGCCCTTGGATGGGAATCAAACGGCTGGAAAGTTTTAAGAAAGAAGAAAAACGCTAACTCTTCCCGGGCACGCGAAATAACATCTCTTCGGAGATGAAAAGTCGCGACCCCTTTCTTTTTAAAACACCACGGCTTTTTCTTTAAGAAAGGTCATGGGATTTAATCTGAAGGGCTGTGAGAAAGTGGGAAGGGGCATGAGAAATTTAGAAAGGCATGAGAAGGAGTTTACGAAGAGTTTTGAAGGCGCCTCTCTGAAAACTATTTAAGGCGCATGAAAAATCAGAACTCTGGATAATATGTTTTTCTTTCTTCCTCTCCTGAAGACTCTTTTTTCTTTTCTTGCTCTTGCACTGTTTCCTTTACAGAGTACACCTCTGTCGAAACTCTGCTACTGAACAAGAATAAGAGTAAAAGTCTCCGACGGTAAAGGAAAGAAAGAAGTTCTGATTTGTTCCTTTCTTTCTTACATTAAGACATCATTGTCTTAATTTCTCCTCCAACTTAAGACAAGCCTATGTCCTCTTAGGACAAGGTCTTTTCTTCAAGACAAGGGTGTCTAAAGGGCCAAGGTCTTAGTGGAAGGAGGAGAAGAGGTCAAGAAAAGGGAGGCAAGCTCTTGTGTGGAGGAATTCAAGCCATAGTCCAAGCAATTGAGTTCTAGGAAGAAGAACTCAATAGAAGGAACCATTGAAAAGAAGATAGAGTTGTCTTGATCATTGCTCTGTGTGGATCACCATCGGAGGACGGACACTTGGACGCCTGGTGAAATCAATTAGCCTCTTCAACATCAAATTTTGTTGGAATTAGCGATTACAGGTTGGTACCCTAATTCTAACAATGTAAGTTTGTATGTTTATTATATGTTTTAATCCTGAATAAGGAGATCTTGGCTAAGGGATTATAGTGCAAATTTCATCTTTTTGAAATTACACTTCCGTTGCGGTGCACCGGATTCCCAACAGTGGTATCAGAGCCATCCTTATTACAGTTAAAACATATGAAAATTATTCATATGTGGTTTTGTTGTAGTATCGCATGTTAGAGTTTTAAACCCTTGAATGCTGATACACTTAGCATAATTTATGGGATGCATATATGATAATTAATGTTTTGATGTATGCCACTAGTTAGGGTTTTTTACTCAAACCCTAATTATTATAGAGATATGATTAGTTTTGAAGTCATCATACTGAAATAAGGTTGCCCTGGCATAATGGTGGATCCATTTTGTGATAAATGGTTGTCCTAGTATGATGACACACTTAGCACATATATGTTTATCAGAGTGATATGATTGTGATATGTTCTATAAGAATGTGTTGGAAATTTTATAAAGCCCTCTTCTTAAAATTATATTAAGTCATAGTATATTTAACTAATAAGCATCACTAGTCATGATGAACAATTGATCATTCGGTGTCTAGAAAGGTTGTTCTGAGAAGGTAAAGAGAATCGTGGTTTTTAATTAGTTCCGTTGACTGACCTGACCAATTTTTATTGGTGTCTAGGAAAGCAACGGGGGTACTCCCACATCTCTTCCACTTGCCTGGCCGATTTGATTATATTTAAATCTTGACTTAAATGCTTAGTGTTAAAAAATACTATATATTGGCCTTCCTTCATGCTGGATCATTATTGTGTTATGAACCACATTAGGTTTGTTGTGTTATCTGCAAGACCTAATATGGTGATTGACATAATATTGGTCAAGTGCATAGATATGCTTACAGTATATTCAGTATAATGCCTTGTTGTGTTATCTGCAAGGGCATTATATTTGAATACTGACTGTATAGAAATGAAAGGGTCTTGACTTAACTAGAACATTATGGTTTGTTGTGTTTTCTGCAAGACTTATAATGTTCTAGAGGCCAAGTTATTTTTGAGAATTATATGAGATATAATTGGAAGAGTTTCCTACCTTTGAGATTATAAAAGATTTGTTGTGTTATCTGCAAGATCTTTTATAAGTTATTAGGATCTCAATCTCACTAAGAAAAATCGATCAGGGTTCTTCTCGATTATCATACCGAGGGCTATGATTTTTGATAAAATAGTGGGAGTCATAATTAAATTGAAGACCTAATTTAATTATGTAAGTCATTTCATGGTTGTTTGCTTATGTATTGTTCTTTATTAAATGTAGATAAATGGCATCTTCATTATTACTGTGAAGCATCTTAGATACCAACAAACTGACTGGTCCAAACTATGTGGACTAGTTGAGAAACTTAAAGATTGTACTGAGTTCAGAAAAACTTTCTTATATTCTTGATACCCCTAGTCTTAATCCACTAGGGGATGATGCCACACAGGAAGATATGGCCATATACAAAATGTGGCAGAATGACTCCCTCACTGTCAAGTGTATCATACTGGTCTCTATGACCAATGAGTTACAGAGGCAGCATGAAAGCATGGATACTCAATCCATAATGCTCAATTTAAAAGAGCATTATGGAGAACAAAGCAGAATTGCTAGATACGAAATATCTAAGCAGTTATTCCATGCTAGGATGACAGAGGGTACATCCGTTCAGGATCATGTCCTGAAGGTAATTGACTTAATCACCAGATTGGGTCAATTACGGTTTATTATGGATGGGGAGCTGAATCAGGATTTAATCCTGCAATCATTTCCGGAGTCATTTTCTCAGTTTGTCTTGAATTATCACATGAACAAACTGAACACTTCCTTGCCTGAGCTGTTAAATATGTTAAAAACTGCAGAGAGCCATGTTAAGAAAGAAAAGGCTCCACTTCTTCTTGTTGATAAGACCAATAAGAAGAAATCAGGCAAAAAGGGTTTTAGTAGGAGGCTAAACCCTAAGGGTGGCATCAATAAGAACAAGAAAGGAAAGAAGGCCTCAAAACAGTCAACCTGTTTCTTTTGCGGCAAAGCGAGACATTGGAAAAGGAATTGCATGGCTTACCTTGCAACTGTGAAGCCTGGTGCGTCAGATGCACCAAAAGGTATGTATGAGATACATACTATATTGACATTATATTCGTCTATATCAAATACTTGGGTATTAGATACCGCTTGTGGTTACCATATATGCAAATCTTTGCAGGACCTCCACAAGCTTAAAGTATTAAAGGAAGGCGACTTCAATCTCTACGGTGCTGGTGGTGATATCATCCAAGCAGAAGCTGTAGGGACCTACATTCTGAAGTTGCCTTCAGGGAAGATCTTGGAGTTAGAAAATTATTACTATATGCCAAAGATTATTAGGAACATTATATCTATTCCTTTGTTATTAAAACAAGGATATGTAATGGATGTAACGAGCACTGGTTGCTCGATAATGTTATCTAATAAAATTATTTGTTCTGGCATATTTAGCTATGGGCTCTTAACTCTTTCTTCCAATGATAGTGTTTTTCATGTCAATTATAAAAAGAAAAGAAAAGACTTTAATGATACTTTACTTTGGCATCATCGACTTGGTCATGTTAATGAGTCTAGGATAAGTAAGTTATACAAGAAAAAATTCCTTGATCCTTATGAGTATGAATCATTAGGAACTTGCGAAACATGTCTCATGGGTAAGATGACCAAGACTCCATTCACTGGACATGGAGAAAGGTCAACTGAGTTATTAGGACTTATACATACTGATGTATGTGGTCCAATGACAACTCAGGCCAGAGGAGGATACTTATATTTTATCACTTTTACAGATAATTTATCTAGGTTCGGATATGTGTATCTTATGAAACATAAATCTGAAGCCTTTGATAAATTTAAGGAGTATCAAAGTATGGTCGAAAAACAAACCGGAAAAAGTATTAAAGTTCTTCGTTCTGATCGAGGAGGAGAATACTTATCCACGTAGTTTTTAGACTATCTTAAGGTTAATGGAATTCTTTCTGAATGGACCCCTCCTTATACACCACAGCTAAATGGTATAGCTGAAAGGAGGAATCGTACCTTATTAGATATGGTACGATCCATGATGTGCTTCATAAATTTATCCATTTCCTTCTAGGGTCATGCCCTAGAAACTGCTGTTTACATTCTGAACAAGGTACCTTCTAAATCCGTTGTTAGTACTCCATATGAAATTTGGAGTGGAAAGAAACCATATCTTAAATATTTCAAGGTATGGGGATGTCCAGCTTATGTTAAAAGAAATTTTGGACTTAAGTTGGAACCTAGAGCAGATAAATATCTATTTGTAGGATATCCTAGAGAAGGTAGAGGATATCTGTTCTACCATCCTACTGAACAAAAGATTTTTGTCAGCAGGCATGCCACTTTTCTAGAAAAGGAGTTCATTTTAGAAAAGGGCAATGGTAGAACTATTGAACTTGGAGAAGTACAAGAAACACAGATAGACAATTCTCAACCATTAGAACATATAGTTAGGACAGAACCAGAACACAAAACTCCTCCCCGTAGGTCTGATAGAGTGCCACGGGCACCTGAGAGGTATGGATTTATTATTGAAAATAATGAAGCCCAAGTCATTCAAATGATGAACCTCTGACCTATACGGAAGCTATCTTGAGTACTGATTCAGATAGACGGCAAGAAGCCATGGAATCCGAAATAGACTCTATGTATGTAAACCAAGTATGATCTTTGGTTGATGCACCAGAGGGTATAAATCCTATTGGGTGCAAATGGGTCTATAAGAAAAAGATTGGGGCTGATGGCCAAGTTGAAACCTATAAAGCCAGATTAGTGGCTAAAGGTTTTAGACAAAAATAGGGAATTGATTATGATGAAACATTCTCACCTGTTTCCATGCTCAAATCAATACAGATTTTACTTGCTATAGAAGTATATCATGATTATGAGATCTGGCAGATGGATGTGAAGACTGCATTCCTCAATGGCTTCCTTGAGGAAGAAGTCTACATGTCACAGCCAGAAGGTTTTATTTCAAAAATAAACCTAATCAAGTATGCAAGCTAAAGAAATCCATTTATGGATTAAAGCAAGCTTCAAGGAGTTGGAACATCTGCTTTGATGAAACTATTAAAAAGTTTGGTTTTATCAAAAATGTGGATGAACCCTGTGTTTATAAGAAGACTAGTGGGAGTGCCATAATCTTCTTGGTTCTATATGTAGATGACATACTCCTCATTGGGAATGATATCCCAATGTTGCAATCAGTCAAGGTTTGGCTATCAAACCAGTTTTCCATGAAAGGTTTGGGAGAAGCATCCAATGTACTAGGTATTAAGATCTATAGAGATAGATCTAAGAGGATGCTAGGTTTATCCCAATCTAGGTACATTGACTTAGTGCTGAAAAGATTCAGCATGGATGGAAGTAAAAGAGGTTATCTTCCTATGAGTCAAGGCATACATCTTTCTAAAAGGATGTCTCCTAAGACACCTGAAGAAAGAAATAGAATGAATTCTATACCCTATGCTTCGGCAATAGGATCCATAATGTATGCCATGTTATGTACTAGGCCTGATATGGCATATGTTTTAGGCATTGTCAGTAGGTTTCAGGCTAATCCAGGAGAGGATCATTGGAAAGCAGTTAAAAATATTCTTAAGTACCTAAGAAGGACTAAGGATATTTTTCTGGTTTATGGTGGTTCTGATCTTAAACTAGAAGCTTATTCTGATTCTAGTTTTCAATCAGACCCTGATGATAGCAAATCCATTTCGGGATATGTTTTTATCCTAAATGGTGGAGCAGTGAGTTGGAAGAGTACCAAGCAGCAGACTGTAGCTGACTCAACCACAGAGGCAGAATACATAGCAGTCAGTGAAGCCGCCAAGGAAGCAGTCTGGATGAAGAAGTTCATCACAGAGTTGGGTGTTGTTCCTGAAATTGAAAACCCAGTGACACTTTACTGTGACAACACTAGGGCTGTTGCTCAAGCTAAGGAACCAAGAGCTCATCATAAGTCCAAGCACATTCTGAGATGCTTCCATCTCGTCCAAGATATAGTAGAGATACAAGATGTCTACATAAATAGAGTTGATACAAAGAACAATGTAGCAGACCCGTTCACTAAGGCTCAACCATAGCGAGATTTTGATCGCCACCTCGAGTGTATGGGATTAAGATTTAAAGGCGATTGGCTTTAGTGCAAGTGGGAGATTGAAAGGGATATGCCCTACAAGCCAATCTATGTTATATCTCCCAAACCATTGTAATTGACAATTTTCTAAATAAAGGCATTATTTTTCATCATATGCTGTGTTTATATTATATGATGAACCCCATAGATTAGGGCTATGATTTTAGGGTTATGATGAGATCATACCAGTGAGACCTAAAATCTTAAAACCTTAATCTAAAGTATTCCTAGTCAAAGGAACCCTGAGTAGGGGATCAGGATTTTCCTGTAAGACTAGCACATCCCATGTATACTGGAAAGGGTGACTGCTCTCACAGTCACTTATGTATGGCACTAATACAGGGATGTGGGTGCTCATTGGAGAATGAGTTCACTGATATGATCCAACTTGAGAACATCTAATGGAGTCTTAGCTACATGTCAATAGAATGTTCTCATAGTGGGAGTGGTACAAGTAATCTTTTGACCTGAGACTGCCATAAGTACCTTATGTACATGAACCCATTCTTTGGTTCAATCCTAATCATGACAATGAGTCATGCACAGGATTGATACTGGGAATGGTGAATTGGATATGAAGGTAATGAGTAGGTCAACAAGGAATCGATCACTCTTAGTAAGAGGAGATTGCATCCAACTAGTTAACAATCGGATGATGATTCAGGGAATCTTTGATCAAAGTAAAGATATTATAGATGGTTTCTAATATCAAGATAATTGAATCATCGATGTAAGATTGAGCTAGAAATAAATATAATATTAGATTTGACATATATCCATATCCATAATTATATTCTTTGGTGCAGGCTGATCGAAAGATTTAATTGTACGGTAACTCTCTACTGAAGGGTAATTTTGGTATTTCACTAGAATTTCCATATCTTCCGGGTAGACATGACACGTTGCTAGACGTCAATCTTGTCTTGTGGGTTGATCAAATTCAAAGATCATTTATTAGGAAGAGTCCTAATTGATCAAATCGGGTAAGCCCGGTTTGACCTAAATCGATTAGAAAGAGTTCTAATCTAATTAGGTCAACTTGTATTCGAACCCACTGCTGGCTAGATGTGGAACCCAATGGGTCACACACTTAAGAGGATTGATCAAGAGTTTAATTTGGAATTAAATCATCTTTGCAGGATAACACTCTAGCAGGTGTTGCAAACCCTAGCTTCTATTCGAATCGGATTCCAATTAGGGTTCCGGATTGGTTCAAATTGGGTTCTAATTGGACCTAATTAGACCCTAATTGAGTTAATTGGGATTATGGCTAACCCTATTGGCTAGCCATGTAACTTGGCTAGCCTCCCCACTTCGCCCCCCTTGCATTTTCATGCCAAATGCCAAGAGTCCATGTGCATATGGACTCTTGGCGCGCCATTTGGAAGAGTCCATGGCGCATGGACTCTTGGGATGCCCCACTTAATTCTCCGATGATTTTATTTGGGGCGGCCTCCTTTCTTAAGAATTAACGCCTCACCTGTGTGCCCTTGGATGGGAATCAAACGGCTGGAAAGTTTTTAAGAAAGAAGAAAATGCTAACTCTTCCCGGGTGCGCGAAATAACATCTCTTCGGAGATGAAAAATCGCGACCCCTTTCTTTTTAAAACACCGCGGCTTTTTCTTTAAGAAAGGCCATGGGATTTAATCTGAAGGGCAGTGAGAAAGTGGGACGGGGCATGAGAAATTGAGAAAGGCGTGAGAAGGAGTTTACGGAGAGTTTTGAAGGCGCCTCTCTGAAAACTATTTAAGGCGCATGAAAAATCAAAACTCTGGATAATATGTTTTTCTTTCTTCCTCTCCTGAAGACTCTTTTTTTCTTCTCAGGCTCTTGCACTGTTTCCTTTACAGAGTACACCTCTGTCGAAACTCTGCTACTGAACAAGAATAAGAGTAAAAGTCTCTGACGGTAAAGGAAAGAAAGAAGTTCTGATTTGTTCCTTTCTTTCATACATTAAGACATCATTGTCTTAATTTCTCCTCCAACTTAAGACAAGCCTATGTCCTCTTAGGACAAGGTCTTTTCTTCAAGACAAGGGTGTCTAAAGGGCCAAGGTCTTAGTGGAAGGAGGAGAAGAGGTCAAGGAAAGGGAGGCAAGCTCTTGTGTGGAGGAATTCAAGCCATAGTCCAAGCAATTGAGTTCTAGGAAGAACTCAATAGAAGGAACCATTGAAAAGAAGATAGAGTTATCTTGATCATTGCTTTGTGTGGATCACCATTGGAGGGCGGACACTTGGACGCCTGGTGAAATCAATTAGCCTCTTCAACATCAAATTTTGTTGGAATTAGCGATTACAGGTTGGTACCCTAATTCTAACAATGTAAGTTTGTATATTTATTATATGTTTTAATCCTGAATAAGGAGATCTTGGCTAAGGGATTATGGTGCAAATTTCATCTTTTTGAAATTACACTTCCGCTGCGGTGCACCGGATTCCCATCATTATGAAACCTAAAGTCATTTGAATAAGCCATCCGGGTTAATTGGGTTAGCTATCTGATTGGGTCCATTAATTGAGTTAGAGCTAAGGTTAGTTGAATTGGACTTAAGAGAACAAATCATATATTGATTAAGGACCTTCTCTTTAGTATCTATTTAATAGTTAGATGGTTTAGTCCATTCTTCTTTAAATGGATTTAATTAGTGGCTCTATGGAAAGCCGAGTTCTTAGGCTGGTCTAATCAAGTCTGGTTAATCGATGGGTGTCTAGGTAGGTTTGGCATTTCTGATCATGGTTGCATGAGGCTACCTCTTTCCTGGCCAACTTAGTTGGTGTCTAGGAAAGACGGTTAATGGCGGTTACTCACCCATGATCTCACCTACCTGGCTAATGTGATCAACCAGAATTGATTAGAAAAACTTATTGATTCGAGTTAACCCATGTCACCCAGGTTGATCAGCTTGACTGATCTTAAGGTGCCCATGGACCAATTTGTTGAATTGAATTCAACTCTCCTGAAAATTGATTTGATCAGTTAGAGGTTGATCCATGTTCTATTTTCTATTCTTCTATCACAAACTAATTAAAATCCTCTAAAATTATTAGGTCCTAAAAATGACTAAGTCAATGAGTTGATGGTGTCTTAGCCTCCCATTGAGTGGGTTAGTAATGAGTCCTTTAGCTTGGTGTACATTAGCAGTTCCATAGAACAGGTGTGCATTCGGTTACTGGAATTACTCTCTCATAGATAATGGTTCAGTGTAACCTTCATAACGGTGATCAGGTGGGCCGGCCATTATCGGGCTTGGTCATTTGTTAGCTGGAAGCATTGGATTCGTCATATTGATGGTTGGACCTAACCAGAGATCCATAATATGAGGGCCCTGGGTCGATTGGGGGTTCTGTGGGGCAAAATTGATTACTGGAAGTTGCTTAGGGAAGCAATTGGTTAGAGAACCTACCATTAGGCACGTATGGGTGAGCTGGCCATAGTCGGGCTCATACGTGGTCTATTGGATTTCAGTACCCACTATGAAATGATGATTTCATGGATTGGAGTTAGAGGCTCCCAATTTAAAAAAATAGTGGGAGGGACCTTTAGACTAAAGTCCAAGTCTTTTGGTTTAATTGATTAGTTCATATACTAATATGGTCTCAATTTTCCTTTCATATGTCTTCAAACCTTTCGCTTCGGTCACTTCTCGATAGCGAGAAGTTAAAGGGTCCCAATTTCAATAGCTGGTATCAAAAGTTGAGGATTGTCCTGGAGCACGAGTGGATCCTTTATGTGATAACGGATCCAGCACTCGAAATCCCTTCTGCCAATGCTTGGAGTTCAGTCAGGGATACTTATTTGAAGTGGATTTCTGATTGGGCTACTGTCCGATGCATAATGTTGGTGGTTATGAATGACAAGTTTAGTTATAAATTTGAGGAGGACCAGCCGACGAGATCCTTCAAAAGTTGAAGGAATCTTTCGACACGCCAAACGATGTAGAGCGGTATAAATTATCTTGTGCCATCTACAATGCCAAAATTCTTAATGGCTGTT
Organism: Areca catechu; assembly: GCA_021397845.1. Taxonomy (NCBI): domain Eukaryota; kingdom Viridiplantae; phylum Streptophyta; class Magnoliopsida; order Arecales; family Arecaceae; genus Areca; species Areca catechu. Next base: position 61,869,218 of record CM038044.1, on the reverse strand, counting down.
CGGTCACTGATCATGTATTGTACATGATCGAGTTGATCGAGCGACTGGGCAAGCTCGAATGTCCCATGCATGAGCAACTCGGCAAGGATGCGATCTTGAATCTCTACCTTCCTCCTATCTTGACTTTCTTGATCATTATAGAATGAATAAGCCTACAGTCAATTACCATGATTTGATGGGGTAGTTGCAGACTTACGAGAAGGACCACAAATTGAATAAAGGGGTGATGAATTTAGTGGGAGGTTCTAGAGGTCGTCATCCCTTTAAGAAAGGAAAAAAAAATAAAGGAAAGAAGGTGCAAAGTGCTTCTTGCACAAGTCAGACTAATAAAGTGAAAGCTGATCAAAATAAAGCAGAGTGCTTCTACTGTAAGAAGTAGGGACACTGGAAGAGGAACTGTCCTCTTTATCAGGCATCCTTAGACCCAAATAGGCTAAGGAAGGGAAAGCAGCAAGGTGCTGGACAGGTATTTATATGATAAAACCTTGTAATTTCTCTATTTGTGACATTGCAAACTGGGTATTGGATACTGGTAGTTCTATTAATGTTTGCAACTCGTTGCAGGGACTGCAGGTTAGCAAGAGATTCGAGGATAGGAAGTAGTTCCTAAGTGTCGGAAATGGAAATCATGTTCCAGTGCTAACGATCAGAGTTCTGAGTCTTCTTTTTGAATGGAATTAGTCGACTATCATTATTGTCCTAGTTTCATTATGAGCGTTATCTCTGTAGGCCTATTGGCCAATTATGGTTATGAACTTTTAATAAAAGGAGATTTTTGTCAAGTTACTATGAATAACTCTGTGATAATGAAAGCTAAGTTGAATAATGGTATTTATGTTTTGTCACGGCCTGTTAATGTAATGTACACGTCTAGCAAATGCCCAAAGATAGAAATTGTCAGTGACATGTATCTATGGCACTGTAGGCTAGGTCATGTTAACTAGAATAGGATTAAAAAATTATGAGGAGATGGCCTCCTCGAGGTCAGTGATTCTGACTCACTGCCCACTTATGAATCCTATTTGCTTAATAAAATGACCAAGTCACCTTTTACTAGAAAAGGTGAACGAGCTACAGAACTTCTGAGTCTCATACATACTGATGTATGCAGACCCATAACAATTAGTGCCAGAGGTGGATACAGATATTTCATTATGTTATAGATGACCTGTCCAGGTATGGTTATGTCTTCTTAATGAGACATAATCTGAGTCGTTTGAAATGTTCAAACGATATCGTAATGAAGTGGAGAAACAAACTGGAAAGAGTATTAAAACCCTTCGATTTGATCGAGGCGGTGAATACCTTTTCGATTAGTTCATGACATATCTTGAGGAGAATGGGATTCTCTCTCATTGGAGTCCTCCAGGGACATCCCAGTTAAATGGTGTGTCCGAAAGGAGGAATTGAACCCTGTTGGACATGGTTTGATCCATGATGGGCTTTGCAACTCTGCTGCTATTCTTCTGGGGATATGTACTTGAAACAGCTTGTTACTTGCTGAATAATGTTTCAAGTAAGTCTGTTGTTTCCACTCCAAATGAGCTATGGACTGGACGTAAGCCCTCAATTTCACACCTTCGGGTCTAGGGTTGTCCAGCTTATGTAAAGCATTTAGACTCAGATAAACTTGGTCCTAGGTTTGATTGGTGCCTGTTTATTGGGTACCCTAAGGAAACAAAAGGGTATTTCTTCTATTTGGAGGATGAATAGAAAGTGTTCGTTGCTCTTAGGGCTATCTTTTAGAAAAGGAGTTCCTTGGAGATGGAACTATAGCCTCTAAGATTGAACTTGGTGAAATTCAACCAATGGATGAACCTGCACACTCTAAGGACATCATAGAACTGGTTGTGATTGAATCACTCCCAGAATCCATTATTAGGAGATTCGGTAGAGTACCGCGTCAGCCGGACAGATACTACGATTTCTTGGTCCGGGACGGGGATCCCATTGAGCTCGATGAGAATGATGAGGATCCGATCACCTATATGGATGCACTTTAGTGATCTGACTCTAAGGCGTGGCTTGGAGCCATGCGATCCGAGATGGAGTCCATGGAGATCAACATTGTATGGACATTGGTTGATCCATCTGAAGGGATAAAACCCATCGAGTGCAAGTGGATTTTCAAGAGAAAAAGGGGTGCAGATGGGAAGGTGGAGACCTATAAAGCCTGTCTGGTTGCCAAGGGATATCGTCAGCGATATGGTATCGATTATGATGAGACATTTTTCCTGTGGCAATGCTCAAGTCCATTCGGATCATGCTTGCTTTAGCAGCATATTTTGACTACGAGATCTGGTAGATGGATGTCCGAACTGCTTTCTTGAATGGGGAGCTGGATGAGGAGGTGTATATGATACAGCCTGAAGGGTTCACATCCACAGACGAGTCAAAAGTGTGCAAATTGCAGAGGTCCATTTATGGACTCAAGCAAGCATCTCGAAGTTGGAACATGCGATTTGATAGGTGTATCAAATCGTATGGCTTCATTAGGAACGGAGAAAAACCTTGCATCTATAAGTGGGTAATGATTCTGTGATTATATTCCTGGTACTGTATGTTGATGATATTCTCTTATCGGGAATGACATCGCAGCATTGCAAGAATAAAGGTCTGGTTGTCATCTCAGTTCTCTATGAAGGACTTGGGTGAAGCTTCTTAATACTGGGTATGAAGATCTATAGAGATAGATCTAAGAGGCTTCTGGGATTGTCCTAGTCTACGTACATTGATACGTTCAGCATGGAGAATTCCAAGAAAGGCTATCCCGATAGGTTTCTGAAATTACTGCTGACAACTCCTAAGGAAAGAGCAATGATTCAGTAAGTTTCCTGTATGCTTCGGCATGGGTCTATCATGTATGCATGACATGTACTAGACCACATGGCATACTCACTAGGAGTAGGAGCATTCCAGTCTGACCTAGGTGAGGTGCATTGAAGGTGGTTAAGACCATCCTGAAGTATTTGAGAAAACTATCTTCCGATAGGTTCTGAAATTACTCTTTTCAAAAAGGATTGTCTGACAACTCCTAAGGAAAGAGCGCATGATAGAGTTCCTTATGCTTCGGCAATGGGTCTATCATGTATGCATGACATGTACTAGACCACATGGCATACTCACTAGGAGTAGGAGCATATACCAGTCTGACCTAGGTGAGGTGCATTGGAAGGTGGTTAAGACCATCCTGAAGTATTTGAGAAAACTAAGGACCATAAGTGAGTGACAATGGTTGATTTATGAAGAACCTGACTTGAAACTTATGGCGTATACTGACTCAAGTTTCCTGTCTGATAGAGATGATAGCAAGAGTGTATCAGGGTTTGTGTTTACCTTGAATGTAGGAGCGATCTGCTGGAAGAGTTCCAAGCAGGCACCAGTTGCAGACTCGATATGCGAAGCAAAGTATATTGCAGCATCGATACAGCAAAGAAAGCCATGTGGTTGCAAAAGTTCCTTGGAGTGCTAGGGGTGGCACCTTTCCTAGATGGTCCTGTTCCAGTGTATTGTGAAAGCACAGTGCCATTGCTCAAGCTAAAGAGCCAAAGTCTCATCACTGCAACAAGCATATTTTGCAACGCTATCACCTCATAAGAGAGATCATGGAACGAGGCGACATCATCATATGAAGATTGATGGAAAGGAGAAATCTGGTCGACCCATTCACTAAAGCCCTCGTGTTGCCCAGATATGGTGCCCAAGAGGGGGGGTGAATTGGGTATTTAAAAAATTAAAGCAATATATGTGCTATCAAGTTTTAAGGTGAAAAGTGATAGTGCTCAAATAATTGTGCAACGGAAGCAATGAAATAAATCAACAATTAAAGAGCAAAAGAAGAGCAATGCAAACACACAAGAAGTATAGTGGTTCGGTGCACCTAGCACCTACATCCACTCCCCAAGCTCCACTTGGGAATTTCCACTATAATCTTTAGATTACAGCCGACTTGTTTTACCAGGCTCACAAGTCAAAACCTTACACACTTGTTTTGGCTTCGGGCTTACAAGCAACCCTAGTTGGTTTTATCATTGGCTCACCAACAAACCTCACTCACTTGTTTTGGCTTCGGGCTTACAAGCAACCCTAGTTGGTTTTATCAATTGGCTCACCAACAAACCATAGTTCTGCCCATTTTGAATTCTCAAATAGAATATGAATACAATTAATAAAACTAGACAAACTCCTTTTGAGCAATAAGAAATTCGTTGAAGCTCTTGATGGAGACTCTTCAAGCCTTTTCCCTTGGAATCTTTGGACCTCACTAAATGCCAAATCCTTGAAAGTTGGATTCCTCAAAGATGGAATGCTTTTGGCAAAGGAATCTCTTGGTTTTTTCTCACTCTTGGCTTGGAATTGATTGAAGGCTTTGTACTTTGACTCTAAACTTTTTTACTTTGTCTCCTTGTCTTTTTTGAAGTTTGGTGGAGGTTAAATACATCATTCATGCTGAAAAAACTCCACAAGACCGTTAGAATAAAAAATATGGCCGTTTATGGCCGTTAGAAATCAAATCAAAAGTTCAGAAAAACTAGCCGTTATGCCATGAGTCGACCTCATGAGTCGACCTCTGGATCAAGTGTCGACCTCATGAGTCGACCTCAGTTTGTTTTAGGCAAAAATCCAGAAAACTATAGTTCTGCCCATTTTGAATCTCAGGTATGAGTCGACCTCTGGTGTGACCTCGGTGGTCGACCTCTGGAGTGCCCTGAGATTTTGCCGTGCCGGCCATGCTGAACTTTTTTCTTTCATGAGTCGACCTCTGGTGGTCGACCTTTGACAAGTGGTCGACCTCTGGTGGTCGACCTCTGATTGAAATTTTCTGAAACTCTTAGAGATGTGCATGCCATGCTTGAGTTTTCTAAGCCTTTGTTTCTTTTGATAACTCTTTTTGAATAACCTAAGTCCTGAAACTTTATCTTGAGATGAAATATTAGTCCAAACATATACTCAACCTTTGTTAATCATCAAAACTAAGGAGCCAAAGTCAACAATCTCCCCCTTTTTGATGATGACAAAATCTTGAGTATATATGCAATTAAGTCCAAAAGCAAAATATAGCAATGATAAAAATTTTCAAAGAATCCTTATATGATGAGTATATCATAAAAATTTTACTTTTCGTCTACTTTTGGTGAAGGCATTCTCAAGAGTCAAAAGATTTTACTTTTCATTTACTTTTCTTTTTGTGAAACATTCTCATGAGTAAGAAACATACAAGCTTTACTCATAAGAATCATATATACTTTACTACACATAAGAAGGAGTCTCATATACTTTACTCATGAGATCATATATACTTTACTACTCCCCCTTTTTGTCAAGAATCAAAAAGTCCATTTTTGTAGTGAAAGATATATTAAGGAAACTTATATTCAATTATAATGAAGTATTTAGTTGGGTAAAATACATGCTCCCCCTCAATTTGTGCATTCAATATAACAAAAATATTCTATCTTGAGGTTTTAAAAGATAAATGCTATGAGCTGGTATCAGACAGTAAATATCACAATATAGATAAAAACAAATGTATTCAGTTACAAAATTGCTTACATAGTAAGCACAAAACACTGATACAACAGACCATACAAAGCAAACTAAGTACAACAAGTAAATCTATGAGGCTACTCCTCATCAGAAGGTATATCAAAAGAGACAGGAGCCATGATCCTAGATGAGGATTTTGGAGTCCTATGAGAGTGACTCCGAGTCCTCAGAGAGGGACCAGACCTAGGGGTAGTCCTACGAGATCTATAGGTCCGAGGAAATGGCTCCACAGGTGTCCCGACTGAAGCAGTAGCAGAAGGAGTAGATGGATCAGTATGCTGAGTAGACTGAGCTGGGGTCTGCCTGCTGACTAGCTCATAAGCTGTGGGATCATCAATGTCTGTCTCTGTATGCTCATCTATATCATCCGGAATCCCAGTAATAGTCTCAAACAGTGACTCTGTAAGCTCAGTATCAACTGGCACATCTGTGGCTGGAGGATCTGTACTCGGAAGATCTGTAGTTGGAGGATCAGTAGCAGGGGGTATCTCTGGAATCGGATCTGCAGGTGGAATATCAGAACTACCTGCTCCAGGCTGATCTCCATCACTGTCACTGTATCCACTGGAGTCATCATCATCATCATCATCATCATCAGAATGTGGAGGAGATACTGTCGGATCTGCAGTCCCTGATGGCAGTGCTAATCTCAGTAGGCTGAGGATCTGTCGGAATCCTGTATCCATACTAGCTAAGAGAGCACCAATGCGCATGTCTGTGTGTATCCGCAGATCATGTAGCTCCTGTCGTACACCAGTGATCTCTGTCCGGACCTCTGAAATGTGATCAGTCACTCTCTGCTCAAAGTCCGATATCCTCGCTGAAGTCCTCCGTGGTGTAGCAGTAGTAGTATAGTAGGTGCTGGAGCTGATGAGGGTGGTGGCGTGAATGGCTCAGGCTCCGCAGTCTCTGACTCTGGTGCTGGGCGAGGAGGTGTAGCATGATCAGTAGGCTCTGAAGGCCCTGCCTCAGCTGCTCGGATCTCATCCTCCTCATCTGGCTCCTGGCCAGACTCTCGTCGCACCCAACGGTCACCATCAGTCGAAATCCTATCCTATGCAGGGATTTCTCTCCATAAGTATCAGTATGCTGCAGCTGACTGAAGGGTATACCATCAAATGAATACCATGCTCCCTGAATAGCTGAGTCAGCCCCATGCCATAAGGCTGAACAAGTCTCCTGTGAGATGCTGCCTCACCCATCTGCTGAAGCATGATCCTGGGAAGGTTGATGGGAGTCCGCTGTCTCAGGGACACCATCAACACCAGCTCATGCTCAGTGATAAAATCGAATCTCCCGCTCTTCGGAATCAAGATACGGGCGATGATTGATGCAGCACTCTCATCTCCAGTGAAAGCTGGTTAGCGGCTACTGTGGAAATGCAGCTAACATCCTCACGCTCTAGAATACATCTGAAGGCGTGCTCTCTGTCGCTGATCAAAGTGGCAGCAGTGCCGTGAAGTGGAATCCTCCAAACGCGACTGATGACCTCCGGTGTCACTGGAATCTCGATCCCACGTACTGTAGCAAACCATCCACGCCATCAGTGGCCATGGATCCATAAACTCCCTGATGAGGTCTGGGTAGAATCTCTCAGACATCGTACAGAAATGAACCAGACCTGCATCTCTCAGTACATCGCCAATAAAGAAGTGATGCTGATCCCAGAATGGTATATCCACACGCCTCCCACTAGCAATGCTCTTCCAAACTAAGCTGGCTGGCACTGGTGCAGGTGGCTCTGGGTCGGCTCACGCTCATGTCTGACCTTTTGTCGTCGCTCAGTACTACCCTGGCCTTTTCCAATCTTCTTTTCCTTACTGCCAAGTGCTTTCTCGGACCCATATGAAAGGAAGAGGGGTAACTTAGGGAGAAGTGCAATGAAGCAAGGCTAATAGGAAAGGAGAGGGAAAGAGAGGTTCACGGATTGAGAAAAAGAGGAGAAGGTGAAATGGTGAGATAGGGTTTGTGAGAATGGAGAAAATCGAGATTAAATGAAGAAAAAGTAAGAAACGGAGGAAAGAAATAAGTGATTTTAATTGAAAAACAACCGAGATTTGAGGGTAGATAGATGCAAAGGTTTCGGTTGTCCAAACCAAAACACGGTCAAAAAGAGGTTTGATTCCAAGGAAAGCAAGAGGAGAGGAGAGGATTTCCCAAAAGATGAAGGAGAAGGGTGGAAATGCACTATTTAGAGGTTTAGGGAAGTTGGAGGAGACCACACGAAGGAGAAGTGAAAAGAAAATGGAGAAAAAAAGGCTTGCGGACGGGTTTTTAAAAAAGGGGTTTCCGTTCAAGTGTCAACCTCTAAAATTTTCAGGGGTCGACCTCAAGTGTCGACCTCCAAAAGCCTTAGGGTCGACCTCAAGTGTCGACCTCCGAAAATTAAAGTGTCGACCTCCAACAATAAATTACCCAAAATAAAATTCTGTAAATTTAAAAAATTGATATAATTTAAAAAATAACCTTTAAACATATTTGAGAATTTATAAATCATTTTTAAGGAATTTTGATGAAAATTGAAGAGTTTCAAGCAAAAGGATCAATGACTCCCAGTTCTCTTCTGATCATACAAAATCTATCTTTATTCAATGGTTTTGTGAATATATCAGCCAATTGATAATCAGTACAAATAATTCTAACAACACATTAGAGTTTTGAACGTGATCTCTTATGAAATGATGTCTTATTTCAATATGTTTGCTTCTTGAATGTTGTACAGGATTTTTCGTTAAATTGATTGCACTAGTATTATCACATCTTATGGGTGTCTTAATTAGTTTGATGCTAAAGTCCTCGAGTTGTTGTTGATCCATAGAATCTGAGCACAACAGCTTCCAGCTGCTATATATTCGGCTTCCGCCGTAGATAGAGCAACCGAATTCTGTTTCTTACTGCTCCATGAAATCAAATTAACTCCTAGGAATTGACAAGTTCCACTAGTACTTTTTCGATCAAGTTTACACCCAGCAAAATCAGCATCAGAATATGCAATTAATTCATATGATGACTCTCTAGAGTACCAAAGACCAATTTTGATAGACCCAGATAAGTATCTAAATATACGTTTTATAGCTAAGAGATGTGATTCTTTAGGAGCAGACTGAAAACGTGCACACATTAAAACACTAACATTATATCTGGTCTACTGGCAGTTAGATATAGCAATGAACCAATCATGCCTCGATATAGTTTTTGGTCTACTGATTTACCACATTCATCTTTGTCTAATTTACATGAAGAGCTCATAGGGATACCTATTGGTTTGGTAGTCTCCATCCCAAACTTTTTCAATATCTCCCTTGTGTACTTGGCTTGGTTGATGGAGATCCCCTCTTTGGTTTGCTTAATTTGGAGTCCGAGGAAGAAGTTGAGTTCTCCCATCATGCTCATCTCGAACTCACCCTACATTAACTTTGCAAATTCTTGACAAAGACATTCGTTAGTAGCACCAAAAATAATATCATCTACATAGATTTGTACTACTAAGAGATCATCATTTTTCTTTTTCAAAAACAATGTATTATCTACATTACCTCTAGAGAAATCATTTTCATCAAAAAAGAACTTAATCTATCATACCAAGCTCTAGGAGCTTGCTTTAAACCATACAATGCTTTAGGCAATTTAAAGACATGATTAGGAAATTCATGATTTTCAAAACCAGGAGATTGTTCACATAAACCTCCTCTTCAATAAATCCATTTAAAAAGGCACTCTTTACATCCATTTGAAATAACTTGAAATCCATAAAACAAGCAAAAGCAAGTAAAAGTCTAATTGCTTCTAGCCTAGCAACATGAGCAAAGGTTTCATCAAAGTCGATCCCTTCTTCCTGGTTGTAGCCTTTAGCAACAAGTCTAGCTTTGTTCCTAATTACAATACCATGTTCATCAAGTTTATTTCTAAAAACCCATTTTGTGCCAATTACAGAAACATTAAGGGGTCTTTTAGTTAAAGTCCAAACATTATTTCTTTTAAATTGGTTTAGTTCATCTTGCATAGCATTAATCCAGTTATAATCTTTTTCAGGTTCTTCTATTGACTTAGGCTCTATCTGAGATACAAAAGCTAAATAATCACAAATATTTCTAATAGAAGAGCGTGTACTTACCCCCTTTGATGGATCACCAAATATTAGCTCTTTAGGGTGTCCGTGTGCATACCTCCATTCATTAGGTAATGGTTTTGGTGAAGTTGCATTAATCTCTTGAATTTGATCTTGATTCTCTTGATCATCATCTCCTTTGGGCTCATCTTCATTGATTGTCAATTGTTCAAGCTTCTTTGTACCTGTTTCAACATTAATAGAATCTTCTTTTCTAGAAGATTTTTTGTTAGATTCATCAAACACTACATGAATTGATTCTTCAACCAGAAGAGTTCTTCTGTTGAAGACCCTGTATGCCTTGCTAGAAGTAGAGTATCCTAAGAAGATACCCTCATCTGACTTGGCATCAAATTTACTGATATTATCTTTGCCATTGTTTAATATGAAACAGCGGCAACCAAATACACGAAAATACTTGAAATTAGGTTTTCGATTTTTCCAAAGCTCATATGGTGTTTTCTTCAAAATAGGTCGAATTAAAACACGATTTAAATGTAACAGGAAGTATTAATGGCTTCTGCCCAAAAATATCTAGGTAAATCATTTTCGCAAAGCATTGTGCGTGCCATTTCTTCAAGTGTCCTGTTTTTTCTTTCTACCATCCCATTTTGTTGAGGTGTCCTAGGTGCAGAAAAATTATGACTAATACCATTTTCATTACAAAAAGCTTCAAAATCATGATTGTCAAATTCAGTTTCATGATCACTACGTAAAGAAACAATAGTGAGATCTTTTTCGTTTGAAACCCTTTTATGAAATTTAACAAAAGCTGAAAATGTTTCATCTTTATGAGCTAAAAACATCACCCAAGTAAATCATGAGTAATCATCTACAATTACTAGCCCATATTTTTTACCTCCCAAACTAGTTGTTCTGGTTGGTCCAAAGAGGTCCATATGCAATAATTCAAGGGGTCTAGTAGTAGATACTACTCCTTTAGGTTTGAAAGTAGATTTAGTTTGTTTTCCAAATTGACATGCAGTACAAATCTTATCTTTTTCAAATGTGAGTTTTGGCAATTCTTTTACAAGATTCTTTTTGCTTAATTTTGAAATCAACTGCATACTGGCATGCCCTAGCCTACGATGCCAAAGCCAACTAGTTTCACATGCCTTGGCTTCCTTAGCCACTAGGCATTGACCACTTTCCATGGCTAGATCATCAAGATCAACCATGTAAAGTGTTCCATGCCTAAGACCAGTGAACTTGATGCCATCGACATCTAGACTAGATACCATGCACAAAGATGATTCAAAAATTACTTTAAAACCTTATCACAAAACTGACTAATGCTAAAAAGATTATGCTTCAAGCCATCAACAAATAATACATTATCTACATAAGCATTAGGGGTGATATGGATTTTACCAATTCCGATGATTTTGCCTTTTCCATTATCACCAAAAGTAACGTTTCCACCATCAATAGCTGCTAGTGATGAGAATTGCTTCACATCCCCAGTCATGTGCCTTGAGCAACCACTATCCAGATACCACATTCTTCTTTTATTTTTGGTTGCAAGGCACACCTGCAAAATTGATCAAGTTGAAACTTTAGGTACCCAAGTCATCTTGGGTCCTTTAGGGTTAGTCAAATTGGTTCCTTTTGGAACCCAAATCTTTTTAAAGGTATTTAATTTTCTTCTATTACAAACATATGATTTATGTCCTAATTTACCACATGCATAGTAGGTAATATTAGAAGATGCAGGTATGAAAAAGTTTTTGTAAAGTTTTTGCTGATTGTGTGGCTTAAATCGAAGTCCAGCTTTGTTAAACACTGCATGTTGACTATTTAAAAGCATATTCAGTTTTTCTGAACTAAAAGTAAACTTTCTACAAAAGGTTTTACTTTTTCTAACTCTTCCTTGTAATTCTTGTTTTGAAGCAATAGTTCTTTATTTTGTTTTTCAATGTTTTCATTAGTTTTAAGACTTCTATTATTTTTCAAAGAATCATTTTCTTTAAAAGATTATCCTTATCATTTGTCAAGGTCTTTACATGTTCAGTTAATTTCTTGTTTTCTTGAATTAAATTTTCAATTTCAGTTGAAAACTTTTCTGAATTTTTGGTAAGCTCAAAATTTAGCTTTCTTAATTTCTTATTTTTCAGTTTTAATTTTCATATTCCATAACTAAGTCATCAAAAGCATCATGCAATTCATTGAAAGTAAATTCAGTTTCAGGTTCAGAATTTACCTCATTATCTTTATTGGCCATGAAACATAAGTTGGCGACTACTTGCTGCTCTTCATCACTGCTAGAGTCCTCACTCTCACTCCAGGTAGCCATCATGGCTTTCTTTCTCAACATCCTTCGACTCTTTTTAAGCAAGGGCAATCCATTTTGTAATGTCCAGGCTTCGTGCACTCGAAGCAGATGGGTGGATCCCTTTCTTTCTCTTTCTCTTTTTCCTTATTGTGATCACCTTTTTGTGGCCTTTTAGAAGCCCTTCTTCTTTCTCAAGAATGAATCTTTTGAATTTTCTTGTAATGAGGGCTATCTCATCATCATCAGCTTCTTCTTTTGATTCATCACTTGACTCTTCTTTTGTAGTGGACTTGAAGGCTATGGCTTTCTTCTTCTTGTCATTGTCCACTGTCTTCTGCTTTAGTGAAAGCTCGTAAGTCATCAGTGATCCAAGAAGCTGCTTGAGAGGTAGAGTATTGACATCCTTGGCTTCTTCTATAGCTGTTACTTTCGCATCCCATGAAGCCGGAAGAGACCTGAGAAGTTTGTTAACCAGTTCACCATTAGATATAATTTTTTCCAAACTCCTCATACCATTTACTATATTGGTAAATCTAGTATACATTTCACTTATACTTTCAGTTGGTTCCATCCTGAACATCTCATACGTATGAATGAGCATGTTCACCTTTGTGGTCTTCACTTGGTGTGTACCCTCATGGATAACCTCAAGTGTATCCCAAATTTCTTTGGCGGAAATACAATTTGATATTCTGTTGAATTCACTAGGGTCAAGTGCACAGAATAGCAAATTCATCGCCTTAGCATTTAACTCAGCTTGTTTGATGTCATTGTCATCCCATTCTTCTTCAGACTTTGGGGTGATAATCCCATTAACCAAGTAAGTGGGTTGATGAGGCCCTTTAGTAATTATTCTCCATATATGATAATCTACAGCTTGTAAATAAATACGCATACTAGTTTTCCAGTATGTGTAGTTTTGTGCCATTAAAGAAAGGAGGGCGATTTAATGCTTGTCCTTCAACTATACCCATTCCAATTGGGGCGGCCATGATCTTTAACTCAAGATCGTTGGACCTAACAAGATCGTTGGACCTACAGTACCGGTGCTCTGATACCACTTGTTGCCCAGATATGGTGTCTAAGAGGGGGGGTGAATTGGGTATTTAAAAATTAAAGCAATATATGTGCTATCAAGTTTTAAGGTGAAAAGTGATAGTGCTCAAATAATTGTGCAACGGAAGCAATGAAATAAATCAACAATTAAAGAGCAAAAGAAGAGCAATGCAAACACACAAGAAGTATAGTGGTTCGGTGCACCTAGCACCTACATCCACTCCCAAGCTCCACTTGGGAATTTCCACTATAATCTTTAGATTACAGCCGACTTGTTTTACCAGGCTCACAAGTCAAAACCTTACACACTTGTTTTGGCTTCGGGCTTACAAGCAACCCTAGTTGGTTTTATCAATTGGCTCACCAACAAACCTCACTCACTTGTTTTGGCTTCGGGCTTACAAGCAACCCTAGTTGGTTTTATCAATTGGCTCACCAACAAACCTCACACTAGTTTCAAATTCCCTTGAAACTAGCCTACCACAAATAGAATATGAATACAATTAATAAAACTAGACAAACTCCTTTTGAGCAATAAGAAATTCGTTGAAGCTCTTGATGGAGACTCTTCAAGCCTTTTCCCTTAGAATCTTTGGACCTCACTAAATGCCAAATCCTTGAATGTTGGATTCCTCAAAGATGGAAAGCTTTTGGCAAAGGAATCTCTTGGTTTCTCACTCTTTTGGCTTGGAATTGATTGAAGGCTTTGTACTTTGACTCTAAACTTTTTCACTTTGTCTCCTTGTCTTTTTTGAAGTTTGTGAAAGGATTATGCCCTATAAGCCAATATCTGTATCTCCCAGACCATTGTAAATTGACAAATTAATAAAGGCAATAATTTTTTCATCATTCGCTGTGTCATTATATGATGAACCCCATAGATTAGGGCTATGGTTGTAGGGCTATGATGAGATCATACCAGTGAGATCTAAGGCCTTAAAACCCAAATCTAGAATATTCCTAGTCATAGGAACCCTGAGTTGGGGATCAGGGTTTCCGGTAAGACTGGCACATCCTATGTATGCTGAAAAGGGTGACTGCTCTCACTGTCATTTGTGTAGGACACTAATACAAGGATGTGGGTGCTCATTAGTGAATGAGTTCATTGAATAGATCCAGTTTGAGAACATCTAATGGAGCCTTAGCTGCATGTCAATGGATGTTTCACATAGTGGGAGTTGTACAAGTAGTCCTATGACCTGAGACTGCCATAATACCTTATGTACATGAACCCATGCTTTGGTTCAATCTCAATCATGACACTGGGTCATGCACGAAGTTGATGCTGGGTATGGTGAATTGTATATGAAGGTATTGAGTAGGTCAACAAGGAATTGATCACTCCTAGTAGGAGGAGATTGCATCCAGCCAAATTAGGTCAGATGATGATTCAGGAAATCTTTGATCAAAGTACAGATATTAGAAATGATTTCTAATATCGAATTAATTGAATCATTAGTGTATGACTGAGCTGGGAATGAGTATAACTGGATTTGACATGATTCCATATCCATAGTTATATTCGGGATGCAAGATGATTGAAGGATCGAATTGTACGGGAACTTTCCACTGAAGGGTAGTTTTGGAATTACACCAGAATTTCCATATCTTCCGGGTAGACATGACACGTTGCTAGACGTCAATCTTGTCTTGTGGTTGATCAAATTAAATGGTTTAATTGGATCACTAATTAGGAGGAGTCCTAATTGACTGACTCGAGTTAGCTCGATTTGACCTAAATCGATTAGAATGAGTTCTGATCAGATTAGGTCAACTTGCACTCGGACCCACTGCTGGCTAAGTATGGAACCCAATGGGTCACACACTTAGGACAGATAATCAAGGATTTAATTTGGAATTAAATCTCGTTTGCAGATGAACACACTAGCATGTGTTGCAAACCATGACTTCCACTTGAATCGGATTCGAGTTAGGGTTCCGATTTGGTCTTTTTAGATCCAAATTCATTCCGGTTTGAATCTAATTGAAGATTTAAAACGTTGGGCTAATAATAGGCTAGCAATTGGGCTAACCTAAGAGGCTAAACCCCTTTCCCACATCGCCTAAAACCCCTCCCCCTCTCTTCCCACGCGCGCGCTCAAGGAGAAGAGTCCACACGCGCGTGGACTCTTCCAAGACGCGTCTTTGCATGAAAGAAAGAATAAAACACCGGTGATTTTTGAAGAGGCGTGGAAGAAGAGAGTCCACCTAGGCGTGGACTCTCCAAAGAAAGAAAAATACCGTGGAAAAGAAGAGAAAACACCGAAGGGGCGCGACTCTTCTTTCTGCGCACGCCCTTCTGTGTTTTTCACGATCTTTCTTCGCGTCTTCCCATCTCAAAGGCCGTGAGATTAATCCCAAGGGCCGTGAGATTTAAGAAAGAAGACGTGAGAAGGGAGAGAGGGACGTGAGAGGATTTTTCAGAAGGAGAAGGCGCCTCTCTGTCGCCTATTTAAGAAGAAGGCTTCACCGTAAAAATTGATTCCAGATTTTCTACGGCGAAGCCTTGCTTCTCTTTCCTTCTCCCTCTCCAGAAGACTGTTTCCCCCTCCTCTCTTTCTTCTTTGATTCCTTTACAGAGCCTAGGCTCTGTCGAATCTCAGAACAGAAGGAGAGTCAGAGAGAGAAACTCTCCGACGGTAAAGGAAGAAGGTGCCCCCTTTTTCCTTCTTTCTTACATTAAGACAACTTTGTCTTAATTTTCTTCTCCCTCCAAGACAAGCCTTGTCTCACTTAAGGACAAGGGCTTATTCTTAAGACAAGAGTGTCTTAAGGGGCCAAAGTTGCCAAAAACTAGGAGAAGGGTAAGAGAGAAAGTTTTAGTCCCTGTTTGGCTAGAGGTGTCCTAGCCAATAGCCCATATATCAAGTTCTTGGGGTAGAACTTGATTGGAAGGAACCCAATTGAGGAGTCACTGTCTTGATCATCTGCCCGTGTGGATCACCATCGGAGGGCGGACAAGTGGACGCCTGGTGTGTTCAAAAGGTTACTCCATTTGGAGTTTATTTCTACATCAGATTGGATATAGCGATCTGAGGTTAGTATCTAAACTATGTTTAAATTTGGACATGCATGTAGTCATAAGTTTTAATTGCTAATAAGGAGATTTTGGGATTAGGGTTCGGACCTGATTTCATAAAGTTTTGAAATCCACACTTCCGCACTGGTCACCGAACCTAACAGTGGTATCAGAGCCATCCTTATTAGGATTAAAACTTATGAAGTTCAATTCATGATGTAGTATCATGTTAAAGTTTTTATATTGATGCACAGTGCATGTCTTTGATTGAACATGAGTTTGATGATTGCCACCAGTTAGGGTTTTCCACTAAAACCCTAATTGTCTTAGAGATATGAGTAGCCCTGGAGCCATCATACTGAAATAAGGTTGCCCTGGCATAAAGGTGTATCCATTATGTGGTAAATGGTTGTCCTAGTATGATGGCACACATTTCACATATTTGCTTAGTTTAAAGCATGTATTAATATATGTGATAGCTTTTAATTGAATGTGCTGGCATTGCATGAACCCCTCTTAAAATTATATTAAGTGGTAGTATAGTTAACCGATAAGCATTATTAGTCATGATGGATAATTAGTCATTTCGGTGTCTAGAAAGGTGGTTCTGGGAAGGTAAAGGGAATCGTGGTTTTTAATTGGTTCCGTTGACTGACCTGGCCAATTTTAAATTGGTGTCTAGGAAAGCAACGGGGGGACCCCCACATCTCTTCCACTAGCCTGGCCGATCTGATTGATTTAATTCTTGACTAACATGCTTGGTGTTAAAATACTATTATTGGCCTTCCTTCATGATAGGTCATCATTGTGTTATGATCTATACTAGGTTTGTTGTGTACACACAAGACCTAATATGGTGACTAACATAATTTTTGGCCTAATACAATTATTTGTTTATGGCATGATTTAAAGTAATATTTTGTTGTGAACACACAAGGGTATTACTATTAAAGTCATGACTATATGGCTATGAAGGGTCTTACTTAACTAAAATATTATAGTTTGTTGTGTATACACAAGGCTATTAATATTTTAGAGGCCGAGATAAGTTGAGAATTGTACAGGTTACAATTGGAAAGAGTTTTCCTACCTATGAACTTATATAAGATTTGTTGTGTACACACAAGGTCTTTTATGAGGGATTGGGATCTCAACCCCACTAAGAAAGATCAATTAAGGTTTTCTCGATCATCGTATGGAGGGTTATGATGCTCGATAAAATAGTAGGAGACATAATTAAATTAAAGTCCTAATTTAATTATGTGTTGTCATTTCATGGTTGTTTGCTTATGTTTTCGTTCTTTGTTTAAATGTAGATAAATGGCCTCTTCACTCTCACTCCGTAGTATTTTAGATGCCAACAAATTGACTGGGCCGAATTATGTTGATTGGCTGAGAAATTTGAAAATAGTACTCAGTCAAGAAAGAATTTCCTATATTCTTGATACCCCGATTTTGGAACCACCAAGGGAAGATGCCTCGCAAGAGGAGAAGACCACATATAATATGTGGCAAAATGACTCTGATGCGGAACTAATATGCATGCAATTTTTTTTGTATATTTTACATGTTGAGTTAGGTGATTAATTCCCAAATTTCAGATCAAAATTATTTGTAGGGAATTTTGTATGAATTTTTGAAGTTCAGCATGCAGATTAGGACCTAGAAAAGTAGCAAAGAAGGACCGCCGGGGCTGAGAAGCCTCGGTTAGGGCAAGTTCTCCTACAATAAAACTACTGGAGGTAGAGGGGTGTACCTGACAATGTCTGTGAAGATCGCAGTGAAGGGGTCTCTCGTTCCTCGATGGATGCGGCCTGGAAAATCGAGCCAAAGACCCGCGGATACCCGGCTTTCTGCTCGGTGATCCGATTGAGGCTTGGCTGGAGTCGTTGGATTCGTAGGAACTCAGGGACCTGCAAACGACCTGTCAGGGTTAGAAAGCTCACAAAGGAATAAGAAAACAAAGTAAAAACAGTAAGGGAAGGCTTCTTTTGGAGTGGGCGTCCAGGGATCTGGAGGGTTTGTTGGCAGCAGGAAGATGATTGCAAACCCGGGAAGAAGAACTCTCACAAACCCCTTTATGCACACAGCAGGGTATCACACCACTTAATAGAAGAACTCAAGGTTTTCATTCATCAAAAATTCATACAAAATTCTCTACAAATAATTTTGATCTGAAATTTGGGAATTAATCACCTAACTCAACATGTAAAATATACAAAAAAAATTGCATGCATATTAGTTCCGCATCAGACTCACTTACTGTCAAATGTGTTATGCTTGCCTCTATGACTAACGAGTTACAGAGGCAGCATGATAGCATGGATACTAACTCCATACTGCTAAATTTAAAAGAGCTTTATGGAGAACACAGTAGAACTGCTAGATATGAAATATCTAAGCAGTTGTTCCGTGCAAGGATGACAGAAGGTACATCAGTACAAGACCATGTATTAAAGATAATTGATCTAATCACTCGATTAGGTCAATTAGGTTTTGTAATGGATGGGGAGTTGAATCAAGACTTGATCTTGCAATCACTCCCAGAGTCATTTTCACAGTTTGTTCTTAATTACCATATGAACAAACTTAATTCTTCCTTGCCTGAGCTGTTGAATATGTTGAAAACAGCAGAGAGCCATGTAAAGAAAAATAAGGCTCCAGTTCTTCTTGTGGATAAGAAGAAGACAGGCAAAAGGGGTTCCAATAAGAGGATGAATCCCAAAGGGGGCATTAAGAAGAAGAAAGGAAAGAAGGCCTCCGGACAGATGACCTGCTTTCATTGTGGCAAGCCGGGTCATTGGAAAAGAAACTGCAAGGTTTACCTTGCAAGTTTGAAGCCTGGTGCATCAGAGGCACCAAAAGGTATGAAAGAAGTTCATACTATTTTGTCATTGGATTCTTCCATTTTAAATACTTGGGTGTTGGATACCGCCTGTGGTCATAACATCTGCAAATCATTGCAGGGACTTCAGGGGCTTAAAGTATTGAAGGAAGGTAACTTTGAGCTCTACGGTGCTGGAGGGGACCCCATCCAAGCAGAAGCTGTAGGGACTTATGTTTTGAAGTTACCTTCAGGGAAGATCTTGGAGCTAAGGAATTGTTACTATATGCCAAAAATCATTAGAAATATCATATCTGTACCCTTGTTACTTAAACAAGGATATACTATGAATGTAATGAGCAGTGGCTGCTCAATTTCTTTATCTAATGAAATTATATGTTATGGCATATTCTGCAATGGTCTCTTAACTCTTTCCACTAATGACAATGTTTTTCATGTTTCTAACAAACGGAAAAGAGATGATGTTAACAATACCTTACTTTGGCATTGTCGACTTGGACATATTAGTGAGACTAGGATTAACAAGTTGTACAAAGAAAATTTCTTTGATCCTTATGACTATGAGTCATTAGGAACTTGTGAATCATGTCTCATGGGTAAGATGACCAAGACTCCATTTAGTGGACATGGAGAAAGGACAAAAGAGTTATTAGGACTCATACACACAGATGTATGTGGGCCTATGACAACTCAAGCCTATGGTGGATACTCATACTTCATCACATTTACTGATGATTTTTCAAGGTATGGATTTGTGTATCTAATGAAACATAAGTCCGATGCTTTTGAAAAATTCTTAGAGTATCAAAGTATGGTAGAGAAACAAACAGGAAAAAGTATAAAGATCCTCCGATCAGATAGAGGAGGTGAATACTTATCCACTGAGTTTCTTGATCACCTTAAAGATAAGGGGATCATCTCTGAATGGACTCCTCCTTACACACCACAATTAAATGGTGTTGCTGAAAGGAGGAATCGTACTTTATTGGATATGGTACGGTCCATGATGTGCTTCACGGAGTTACCTTTTTCTTTCTGGGGATATGCTTTGGAAACAGCAACTCATATCTTGAATAGAGTACCATCTAAAACTGTCTCTAGCACTCCATATGAATTATGGAGAAGTAAGAAACCCAATCTTAAGTATATTAAGATATGGGGATGTCCAGCCTATGTAAAAAGGAATTTTGGACATAAACTAGATGCTAGAGCAGACAAATGTCTATTTATCGGATATCCTAGAGATAGTATAGGATATGTGTTCTACCACCCTACTGAATAAAAGGTTTTGGTCAGTAGGCATGCCACTTTTATGGAAAAGGAATTTATCCTACAAAAGGGCACTGGTAGAAATATCGAACTTAATGAGATTCAACAAATAGACACTTCTCAGTCAAGTAACAACATAGTTAATATAGAACCTGAACACACTCCTATCCGTAGGTCTGATAGGGTGCGACAGGCACCTGAGAGGTATGGGTTCATAATTGAAAATAATGAAGCCCAAATCATTCAAAATGATGAGCCTCTAACCTATACGGAAGCAGTCATGAGTAGAGACTCAGACAAATGGCTGGAAGCCATGAGATCCGAGATGGACTCCATGTATGTCAACCAAGTATGGTCTTTGGTTGATGCACCAGAGGGTATTAACCCTATTGGGTGTAAATGGGTCTATAAAAGGAAGATTGGGGCAGATGGCCAAGTTGAAACTTATAAAGCCAGATTGGTGGCTAAGGGTTTCAGACAAAAACAGGGAATAGATTATGATGAAACATTTTCCCCTGTTGCCATGCTCAAATCCATTCGGATTATGCTTGCTATAGCAGCATATCATGATTATGAGATCTGGCAAATGGATGTAAAAACTGCATTCCTCAATGGTTTCCTTGAGGAAGAGGTTTATATGTCACAACCAGAAGGTTTTGTCTTGGAGACTAAACCTAATCAGGTATGTAGGCTAAAGAAATCCATTTATGGATTAAAGCAAGCATCCAGGAGTTGGAACATCCGATTTGATAAAACAGTCAAAGAATTTGATTTTTTCAAAAATGAGGATGAACCTTGTGTGTACAAGAAGACTAGTGGGAGTGCCATAGTTTTCTTAGTTCTATATGTTGATGATATACTTATTATTGGGAATGATATCCCAATGTTACAATCAGTCAAAGTGTGGTTATCGAAACAGTTTTCCATGAAAGACTTGGGAGAAGCATCCTATATACTGGGTATAAAAATCTATAGAGATAGATCAAGAAGGATGCTTGGCTTGTCCCAGTCTAGGTACATTGACCAGGTGCTAAAGAGATTTAGCATGGAGGAAAGTAAAAGAGGTTACTTACCTATTGGTCATGGCATACGTCTTTCTAAGAGGATGTCTCCTAAGACACCTGAAGAAAGAAATAGAATGAGTTCTATACCTTATGCTTCGGCTATAGGGTCGATTATGTATGCTATGTTATGTACTAGGCCTGATGTGGCATATGCCTTGGGTGTAGCCAGTAGATTTCAGGCTGATCCAGGAGAGGATCACTGGAAGGCTGTGAAAAATATTCTTAAGTGCTTGAGAAGGACTAAGGATATTTTTCTTATATACGGAGGATCTGATCTTAAACTAGAAGCCTATTCAGACTCTAGTTTTCAATCAGACCCAGATGATAGTAAATCCATTTCAGGGTATGTCTTTACCTTGAATGGTGGAGCAGTAAGTTGGAAGAGCACTAAACAGCAGACTGTAGCTGACTCAACTACCGAGGCAGAGTACATAGCTGTCAGTGAAGCCGCCAAGGAAGCTGTCTGGATGAAGAAATTCATCACAGAGTTGGGAGTAGTTCCTGAGATTGAGAACCCGGTGCCACTCTATTGTGATAACACTGGAGCAGTTGCTCAAGCTAAGGAACCGAGAGCCCATCACAAGTCCAAGCACATTCTGAGACGCTTCCATCTTGTCCGAGAGATAATCGAAAGACAAGAAGTCTGCATCAATAGAGTAGATACAAAGAACAACATAGCAGACCCGTTCACTAAGGCTCTACCACAGCGGGAGTTTGATCGCCACCTCGATTGTATGGGGTTAAAGAATAAGAGCGATTGGCTTTAGTGCAAGTGGGAGATTGAAAGGATTATGCCCTATAAGCCAATATCTGTATCTCCCAGACCATTGTAAATTGACAAATTAATAAAGGCAATAATTTTTTCATCATTCGCTGTGTCATTATATGATGAACCCCATAGATTAGGGCTATGGTTGTAGGGCTATGATGAGATCATACCAGTGAGATCTAAGGCCTTAAAACCCAAATCTAGAATATTCCTAGTCATAGGAACCCTGAGTTGGGGATCAGGGTTTCCGGTAAGATTGGCACATCCTATGTATGCTGAAAAGGGTGACTGCTCTCACTGTCATTTGTGTAGGACACTAATACAAGGATGTGGGTGCTCATTAGTGAATGAGTTCACTGAATAGATCCAGTTTGAGAACATCTAATGGAGCCTTAGCTGCATGTCAATGGATGTTTCACATAGTGGGAGTTGTACAAGTAGTCCTATGACCTGAGACTGCCATAATACCTTATGTACATGAACCCATGCTTTGGTTCAATCTCAATCATGACACTGGGTCATGCACGAAGTTGATGCTGGGTATGGTGAATTGTATATGAAGGTATTGAGTAGGTCAACAAGGAATTGATCACTCCTAGTAGGAGGAGATTGCATCCAGCCAAATTAGGTCAGATGATGATTCAGGAAATCTTTGATCAAAGTACAGATATTAGAAATGATTTCTAATATCGAATTAATTGAATCATTAGTGTATGACTGAGCTGGGAATGAGTATAAACTGGATTTGACATGATTCCATATCCATAGTTATATTCGGGATGCAAGATGATTGAAGGATCGAATTGTACGGGAACTTTCCACTGAAGGGTAGTTTTGGAATTACACCAGAATTTCCATATCTTCCGGGTAGACATGACACGTTGCTAGACGTCAATCTTGTCTTGTGGGTTGATCAAATTAAATGGTTTAATTGGATCACTAATTAGGAGGAGTCCTAATTGACTGACTCGAGTTAGCTCGATTTGACCTAAATCGATTAGAATGAGTTCTGATCAGATTAGGTCAACTTGCACTCGGACCCACTGCTGGCTAAGTATGGAACCCAATGGGTCACACACTTAGGACAGATAATCAAGGATTTAATTTGGAATTAAATCTCGTTTGCAGATGAACACACTAGCATGTGTTGCAAACCATGACTTCCACTTGAATCGGATTCGAGTTAGGGTTCCGATTTGGTCTTTTTTAGATCCAAATTCATTCCGGTTTGAATCTAATTGAAGATTTAAAACGTTGGGCTAATAATAGGCTAGCAATTGGGCTAACCTAAGAGGCTAAACCCCTTTCCCACATCGCCTAAAACCCCTCCCCCTCTCTTCCCACGCGCGCGCGCAAGGAGAAGAGTCCACACGCGCGTGGACTCTTCCAAGACGCGTCTTTGCATGAAAAGAAAGAATAAAACACCGGTGATTTTTGAAGAGGCGTGGAAGAGAGTCCACCTAGGCGTGGACTCTCCAAAAGAAAGAAAAATACCATGGAAAAGAAGAGAAAAACACCGAAGGGGCGCGACTCTTCTTTCTGCGCGCGCCCTTATGTGTTTTTCACGATCTTTCTTCGCGTCTTCCCATCTCAAAGGCCGTGAGATTAATCCCAAGGGCCGTGAGATTTAAGAAAGAAGACGTGAGAAGGGAGAGAGGGACGTGAGAGGATTTTTCAGAAGGAGAAGGCGCCTCTCTGTCGCCTATTTAAGAAGAAGGCTTCACCGTAAAAATTGATTCCAGATTTTCTACGGCGAAGCCTTGCTTCTCTTTCCTTCTCCCTCTCCAGAAGACTGTTTCCCCCTCCTCTCTTTCTTCTTTGATTCCTTTACAGAGCCTAGGCTCTGTCGAATCTCAGAACAGAAGGAGAGTCAGAGAGAGAAACTCTCCGACGGTAAAGGAAGAAGGCGCCCCCTTTTTCCTTCTTTCTTACATTAAGACAACTTTGTCTTAATTTTCTTCTCCCTCCAAGACAAGCCTTGTCTCACTTAAGGACAAGGGCTTATTCTTAAGACAAGAGTGTCTTAAGGGGCCAAAGTTGCCAAAAACTAGGAGAAGGGTAAGAGAGAAAGTTTTAGTCCCTGTTTGGCTAGAGGTGTCCTAGCCAATAGCCCATATATCAAGTTCTTGGGGTAGAACTTGATTGGAAGGAACCCAATTGAGGAGTCACTGTCTTGATCATCTGCCCGTGTGGATCACCATCGGAGGGCGGACAAGTGGACGCCTGGTGTGTTCAAAAGGTTACTCCATTTGGAGTTTATTTCTACATCAGATTGGATATAGCGATCTGAGGTTAGTATCTAAACTATGTTTAAATTTGGACATGCATGTAGTCATAAGTTTTAATTGCTAATAAGGAGATTTTGGGATTAGGGTTCGGACCTGATTTCATAAAGTTTTTGAAATCCACACTTCCGCACTGGTCACCGAACCTAACAGTTTGGTGAAGGTTAAATACCTCATTCATGCTGAAACAACTCCACAAGACCGTTAGAATCAAAAATATGGCCGTTTATGGCCATTAGAAATCAAATCAAAAGTTCAGAAAAACTAGCCGTTATGCCATGAGTCGACCTCATTAGTCGACCTCTGGATCAAGTGTCGACCTCATGACTCGACCTCCAGTTTGTTTTAGGCAAAAATCCAGAAAACCATAGTTCTTCCCATTTTGAATTCTCAGGCTATGAGTCGACCTCTGGTGTCGACCTCTGGACAGGTGTTGACCTCTGGTGGTCGACCTCTGGAGCGTGCCACTGAGATTTTGCCGTGCCGGCCATGCTGAACTTTTCTTCTTTTCATGAGTCGACCTCTGGTGGTCGACCTTTGACAAGGTGTCGACCTCTAGTGGTCGACCTCTGATCTGAAATTTTTTGAAACTCTTAGAGATGTGCGTGCCATGCTTGAGTTTCTCTAAGCCTTTGTTTCTTTTGATAATTATTTCTTAACAGGAAGGTCCAATATGAGAAATTTGATCTTGTCCAAGGTAGAATAGCTCTTTTCCAAATCAGGCAAACTTTGTTTCATCATTGTACTCTTGATACTCTTTTGAATAACCTAAGTCCTGAAACTTTATCTTGAGATGAAACATTAGTCCAAACATATACTCAACCTTTTGTTAATCATCAAAACTAAGGAGCCAAAGTCAACAATCTCCCCCTTTTTGATGATGACAAAATCTTGAGTATATATGCAATTAAGTCCAAAAGCAAAATATAGCAATGATAAAAATTTTCAAAGAATCCTTATATGTATGAGTATATCATAAAAATTTTACTTTTCATCTACTTTTGGTGAAGGCATTCTCAAGAGTCAAAAAGATTTTACTTTTCATTTACTTCTTTCTTTTTGTGAAAACATTCTCATGAGTAAGAAACATACAAGCTTTACTCATAAGAATCATATATACTTTACTACACATAAGCAAGCATCTAAGAGTTGGAACATCCATTTTGATGAAACAATCAAAGGATTTGGTTTTATCAAAAATGTAGATGAACCATGTGTATATAAGAAGACAAGTGGGAGTGCCATTATTTTCTTAGTTTTGTATGTGGATGACATATTGATCATTGGGAATGATATCCCAATGTTGCAATCAGTTAAAACTTGGCTATCATCAAAGATTTCCATGAAGGATTTGGGAGAAGCATCCTATATACCGGGTATAAAGATCTATAGAGATAGATCCAAGAGGATGCTAGGCTTATCCCAATTCAGGTACATTGACTTAGTGTTGAAGGGATTCAACATGGATGAAAGTAAGACAGGTTACTTACCTATTAGTCAAGGCATACATCTCTCTAAGAAAATGTTTCCTAAGACATCAGAAGAAAGAGAGAGGATTGCTATGATTCCTTATGCTTCGGCTACAGGATCGATAATGTATGCCATATTATGTACCAGACCTGATGTTGCATATGCCTTAGGCATAGTGAGAAGGTTTCAGGCAGATCCTGAAGAGGATCATTGGAGAGCTATGAAAAATATTCTTAAGTATCTGAGAAGGATTAAAGATATTTTTCTAGTATATGGTGGATCTGAGTTGAAACTAGAAGGTTATACAGATTCTAGTTTTCAATCATATCCAGATGATAGCAAATCCACATTAGGGTATGTCTTCACCCTGAATGGTGGTATAGTGAGTTGGAAGAGTACAAAGCAGCCAACAGTAGCTGACTCAGTCACTGAGATAGAATACATAGCTGCTAGTGAAGCCACGAAGGAAGCTATCTGGATGAAGAAATTCTTCATGGAATTGGGCATGGTTCCAAATGTAAAACAGCCAGTGCCATTATACTGTGATAGCACTGGGGCTATTGCACAAGCTAAGGAACCGAGGCCTCATCACAAGTCCAAGCACATTCTAAGACGGTCCCACCTCGTTTGAGAGATTATTGAAAGACAAGATGTCGTCATTGAACGAGTTGACACAAAGAACAATATAGCAGACCCATTTACTAAAGCTTTAGCCAAGCAGCAGTTAAATCATCACTTAGATTGTATGGGCATAAAATACAAGGGCGATTGGCTTTAGTGCAAGTGGGAATTTGATAGAAAAGTGCCCTAAGAGTCAATCATTATGAGGGCCTTTTTGTAAACTTCCAGCTCATGTATGACAAACTTTCTTATTAATAAAGGCATTTGATTCATCATATACTGCTGTGTCATAGTTTCTTATTGATTATGATGAACCCCATAAATTAGGATAATGAAGTTAGGGTTATGATGGAGTTCATAACAGTGAGACCTAATTCCTATAAACCCGAATCTAGAATGTTCCGAGTCGTTGGACCATCGATTCGGGGATCGATGATTCCGAAAAGACTAGCTTATCCTATATATGCTAAGTTGATGAGGGTGGTTGATCTCACAACCACTTGTGTAGAGACACTAATACAAGGATAAGGGTGCTTATCATGGTATGAGTATACTGGACTGATACGCACCGGGACTATCTTATAAAAGTCTTACTACTTGTCAAAAGATAGATCCCAGAGTAGAAGTTGTGCATATGATCTTTAGACCTGAGGTCACCATGGTTCCTTGTGCACACTAAGCCATATTTTGGTTCATACTCATTCATGCCATTGCGGCATGTACGGGGTGTTCTGGGTATGGTGGAAGGTGTACAAAGCATGTGAGTGGACCAACTAGGAATCGATCATTCCTGGTAAGAGGAATTGTTATCCCATATAATCTCTTCGATGAGAGACTCAAGGAGCCTTTGATCAAAGTAGCATGAGATTAGTGGAATCTAATTAGTCATCAGTTGAGTCCTCATGATCGAGCTGAGATTCGATATGATTATGTGTTAGGATTTGACATATGTCCATACCCATCACTTAATCAGGATAATGGGAGATCGAAAGATTGAATTGCATGGTAACTTACTACTGAAGGGTATTTCGGTATTTGCTACCAAATTCCTCATCTTTCAGGTAGGCATGACATGTTGCTAGACGTCAATATTGTCTTGTAGGTTTTCATGAACCAATTGGTTTGGTTTAATGAGTCAATTCGATGTGTGATTCTAATTGGACAATTAGGTGAGCTAATTTGACCTAATTAGGTCAATCGGGTTTGATTGGATCGAATTGGCTCAAACCTAAACCTACTGCTGGCTAGATGTGAAATCCAATAGATCATACACAATAGAGACTTGGCTGAGGAAGTCATTTATGATTTAATTAGGGTCATAGGATCCTAATTGGTTAGCCAGATTGCATACCAGCATATGTAGGCTAACCTAATTCCTAACCCAATTGGATTGGGTTCGGTTGCTTGCTAATTGGGCTAACCTAATTATAAGAAACCTAAATTAGGTTGAGTCCCAAGTGGGGCTAGCCAAATCAGAGCTTGATCTAATTTTAATTTGATCTTAAGGGCATTTTAGGCACCATATATGAAGAGTTCCAATGGCATGGGACTCTTGGTACCTAAATGATATCTTAACTTCAAAAGGACATAGAAGGGCCTACAGATCTCTGATATGAAAATAAAAGACATGGTCAGAAAGCTTATTTGATGCCCTTTTCAATGAAACCCACATTACATATGTTTGACCAAGTCAATTTGATGCTTTGGGTGGACTAAATTGAAAGGGAAGGACTATTGGCGCCCTTTGGCGCACCCGTGAGAAAGTATGGCACGCAGATGGACTGAGAGTCCTTCTGCAGATGAGACTCTAGGAGCTTCATCAGGAATACACCTCTTAGCTTAATCCCCATGCCTCAACAAGTCAAAAGACTGGTTTAAAGTTTGAATGGGATGGTCTGAAGAGGAGTGAAAATGTGGCGCACACATGAAGAGTCGCGCCTCTTCGTATATGCGCGCACAACAGAGAGTAGAGTCTTTCTGCCTCTAAAACTCTTCAAGCCTTACATTACTTCAAATTAGAAGAGGTGTCTTCTATCTCAGAAACTGGTATTTGGCACATGGCATGATGGGAATTGATCTGGTATGTGAAAGAAAATAGATATGACTCTCCATTCTCGAAGAGTCTTATCAGATATGATGTTTCATATCTAATAAGTGTTGTCGGGTTGCATTTCATGCCCCATCTGAGATTATAAATAGGGGGTATGGTGAAATGAGAAACACTACTACTTCTTCTTCTTCGATCTTTTGAGGTTAGTGTTTTTATTTTCCTGAGAGTCTATCTAAGAGTCTTCCACTTTCTCCCTCCCTCCTTCCTGTTTTAGGACAAGACTTGTCTTGTTAAAACAAGTTCTTCAACACTAGGACAAGGCTTGGTTTTAGAACATAAGCCTGTAGGGTCCCAGAGGAGGGTAGTCCTAGAACCTAAAGTAGTTTAGGACAGTGTCTTGAGTGCCCTTCAGTAGGATAGGGTGTCCTACAGTGGTCAATAGACCAAAGGCTGTCGAAAGAGTTCCACTTCTCCATGCAACTTGAAGAAGTTCTTCCTTGGTCTGAGTTTTGTGTGGATCACCATTGGAGGGTTTGCACTTGTGAACCTTGTGAAAAAGTTAGGTTTCAGCGATCCAGGTATTTTTCTTGACTCTATTTTATGATTCATTAGTTGATATTGCACAAGGGGTTCCTTGGAATTAGGATTTTCTATACATGTTATACATGTTAGGATATCATGCTTTTGTTTTGAAAGTCAATTCCGCATGCTGCATGATCCCCGATACCCTGGGAGAATTCCCATCAGTTACGTCCCTTCATGAATTGCAAAATGTTTTAAATCCAAGAGTCCTTCTTTATGAAGTAACATGACTCTTGGATAAGCCACTTATTTTCTCACACTAACAAGGATCTTATTTGCTGGTTACATGCCACATGGCATGAGAAGAAAATTTCAAATAATCTAGATGACATGCATAATGGCTTTTGGCGCAGGAAAGGTCTTGACCTTTCAAGATTAGACTCCTTCATAGAGGGTCTTATGTGATCTGTAGATTAATAGATCAAGGGCTGATGAAAAGCCATATATGGTGCCTCCCCATCTCCTATAAATAGCCATTGGTATTTTGGCCGATGGTAATCATAAATCATTTGTTTCTTACACTTACACTCTATCACACTCTCCTTGTCTCTTCCTTCTCTTGCTAGAACTTAGGTCTTGTCTTAAGACAAGTTCACTATTTTAAGACAAGGGTTTAAGAAGAGAATGAGGAAGTGTTAAAGAGAGTGAAGAGAGGTTTTGGAGAGGGCTCAGAGTGCTCTATTGGAGAGCAAGGGTCCGAGCAAGGAAGGAGAGGTTGCTAAAGGAAGAAATGCCATCAGAAGACTCCCAGTGGTTTAAGCAACCTACTAAGGAGTGCTTTGTAGGTTCAATTCCTGTGTGGATCACCTCTAGAGGGCATGCACTTGTGTTCCTAGTTGAAAGAAGAAGGATTAGCATTCCAGGTATTTTTCCAAACCCTAATTGAATGAATTGTTAATTTGAATGAAATAAGTGATCTCGGGCTTAGGGTTTCTGGTGGGGGAACCAAAACAGACATAGATTACTGGGCCCTATCTGGTTTACTTAGCCATGTGTCAAATTTTGTAGTCAAGTAAGATTGAGTCCTGTAATAAGTTGAAGCTAGTTGATTCATGTCAACCCTAGTCCAGTCATTGAGTCATGTACTTGTGTATTAGTCCAGTACCAGTCCAATTTTGTATGAGAAGAGGTTATGCAGTTTTGGAGTTCCACCAAGTCTCATCCAATAGCCAGAGGCCTTCGCATTAGCTTATTGGGCTTTATTTACCACTCTAGGGTCCAAGATTCCTTCCAGATGCCCTAAATGCCCTCTAGATGCCTTCTAGATGCCTTGATACCCTCCAGATGCGAGAGAATATTCCCAGACCAGGGCACCTTATGATTCCAGGAATATGCTAGCACCCCAAGCCAAGAGATTCCAAGCCCAGGAGTCAAGGCCATGAGCCCCAGAACCAAGATTCCAAGGAATATGCTGATACCAGGGCGCCCCAGCTTCCAGGGCCCATAAGCCCATGCACCAAACCAACGAAGGATGCCCCTTGCTGCCCTAAAGCCAAGCCCAACTCTATTTTAGGCATCCAAGCCCAAGAGACCAAGCCCAAGGTTCCTTTAACCAAGTCTAAGGAAGGGAGAAATTCAATTCAAACAAGGAGATCTAGTTTTATTTTCACTCAAATTGTATTCTCTTAATTTTAAGCAAACTTGTAATCCCTCTCTCCATCAACTTTGTAATCCTATCGTAACTAGGAGAGGACATAGAGAACATCTTTAAATACCCCACCCCTCCTCTTGTAAGAATCTTTTAATCATGAATCAAAACCTTGCGAAATCAAGAGCACAACTTCTTGTGAGTTTTGTTTGTGAGCCCTAATTCATCCAAGAACACAAGAACACAAGAGCACAACTTTACACAAAATTTTGTAAAGAACACAAAAACTTTACACAAGAACACAAGAGCACAACTTTACACAAAACCTTGCAAAATTTTGTGTAAAGTTGTGCTCTTGTGTTCTTGTGTTCTTGGATGAATTAGGGCTCACAAACAAAACTCACAAGAAGTTGTGCTCTTGATTTCGCAAGGTTTTGATTCATGATTAAAAGATTCTTACAAGAGGAGGGGTGGGGTATTTAAAGATGTTCTCTATGTCCTCTCCTAGTTACGATAGGATTACAAAGTTGATGGAGAGAGGGATTACAAGTTTGCTTAAAATTAAGAGAATACAATTTGAGTGAAAATAAAACTAGATCTCCTTGTTTGAATTGAATTTCTCCCTTCCTTAGACTTGGTTAAAGGAACCTTGGGCTTGGTCTCTTGGGCTTGGATGCCTAAAATAGAGTTGGGCTTGGCTTTAGGGCAGCAAGGGGCATCCTTCGTTGGTTTGGTGCATGGGCTTATGGGCCCTGGAAGCTGGGGCGCCCTGGTATCAGCATATTCCTTGGAATCTTGGTTCTGGGGCTCATGGCCTTGACTCCTGGGCTTGGAATCTCTTGGCTTGGGGTGCTAGCATATTCCTGGAATCATAAGGTGCCCTGGTCTGGGAATATTCTCTCGCATCTGGAGGGTATCAAGGCATCTAGAAGGCATTTAGAGGGCATTTAGGGCATCTGGAAGGAATCTTGGACCCTAGAGTGGTAAATAAAGCCCAATAAGCTAATGCGAAGGCCTCTGGCTATTGGATGAGACTTGGTGGAACTCCAAAACTGCATAACCTCTTCTCATACAAAATTGGACTGGTACTGGACTAATACACAAGTACATGACTCAATGACTGGACTAGGGTTGACATGAATCAACTAGCTTCAACTTATTACAGGACTCAATCTTACTTGACTACAAAATTTGACACATGGCTAAGTAAACCAGATAGGGCCCAGTAATCTATGTCTGTTTTGGTTCCCCCACCAGAAACCCTAAGCCCGAGATCACTTATTTCATTCAAATTAACAATTCATTCAATTAGGGTTTGGAAAAATACCTGGAATGCTAATCCTTCTTCTTTCAACTAGGAACACAAGTGCATGCCCTCTAGAGGTGATCCACACAGGAATTGAACCTACAAAGCACTCCTTAGTAGGTTGCTTAAACCACTGGGAGTCTTCTGATGGCATTTCTTCCTTTAGCAACCTCTCCTTCCTTGCTCGGACCCTTGCTCTCCAATAGAGCACTCTGAGCCCTCTCCAAAACCTCTCTTCACTCTCTTTAACACTTCCTCATTCTCTTCTTAAACCCTTGTCTTAAAATAGTGAACTTGTCTTAAGACAAGACCTAAGTTCTAGCAAGAGAAGGAAGAGACAAGGAGAGTGTGATAGAGTGTAAGTGTAAGAAACAAATGATTTATGATTACCATCGGCCAAAATACCAATGGCTATTTATAGGAGATGGGGAGGCACCATATATGGCTTTTCATCAGCCCTTGATCTATTAATCTACAGATCACATAAGACCCTCTATGAAGGAGTCTAATCTTGAAAGGTCAAGACCTTTCCTGCGCCAAAAGCCATTATGCATGTCATCTAGATTATTTGAAATTTTCTTCTCATGCCATGTGGCATGTAACCAGCAAATAAGATCCT
This sequence comes from Areca catechu, assembly GCA_021397845.1. NCBI lineage: Eukaryota > Viridiplantae > Streptophyta > Magnoliopsida > Arecales > Arecaceae > Areca > Areca catechu. Next base: position 61,836,748 of record CM038044.1, on the reverse strand, counting down.
TGTTAGTGTGAGAAAATAAGTGGCTTATCCAAGAGTCATGTTACTTCATAAAGAAGGACTCTTGGATTTAAAACATTTTGCAATTCATGAAGGGACGTAACTGATGGGAATTCTCCCAGGGTATCGGGGATCATGCAGCATGCGGAATTGACTTTCAAAACAAAAGCATGATATCCTAACATGTATAACATGTATAGAAAATCCTAATTCCAAGGAACCCCTTGTGCAATATCAACTAATGAATCATAAAATAGAGTCAAGAAAAATACCTGGATCGCTGAAACCTAACTTTTTCACAAGGTTCACAAGTGCAAACCCTCCAATGGTGATCCACACAAAACTCAGACCAAGGAAGAACTTCTTCAAGTTGCATGGAGAAGTGGAACTCTTTCGACAGCCTTTGGTCTATTGACCACTGTAGGACACCCTATCCTACTGAAGGGCACTCAAGACACTGTCCTAAACTACTTTAGGTTCTAGGACTACCCTCCTCTGGGACCCTACAGGCTTATGTTCTAAAACCAAGCCTTGTCCTAGTGTTGAAGAACTTGTTTTAACAAGACAAGTCTTGTCCTAAAACAGGAAGGAGGGAGGGAGAAAGTGGAAGACTCTTAGATAGACTCTCAGGAAAATAAAAACACTAACCTCAAAAGATCGAAGAAGAAGAAGTAGTAGTGTTTCTCATTTCACCATACCCCCTATTTATAATCTCAGATGGGGCATGAAATGCAACCCGACAACACTTATTAGATATGAAACATCATATCTGATAAGACTCTTCGAGAATGGAGAGTCATATCTATTTTCTTTCACATACCAGATCAATTCCCATCATGCCATGTGCCAAATACCAGTTTCTGAGATAGAAGACACCTCTTCTAATTTGAAGTAATGTAAGGCTTGAAGAGTTTTAGAGGCAGAAAGACTCTACTCTCTGTTGTGCGTGCATATACGAAGAGGCGCGACTCTTCATGTGTGCGCCACATTTTCACTCCTCTTCAGACCATCCCATTCAAACTTTAAACCAGTCTTTTGACTTGTTGAGGCATGGGGATTAAGCTAAGAGGTGTATTCCTGATGAAGCTCCTAGAGTCTCATCTGCAGAAGGACTCTCAGTCCATCTGCGTGCCATACTTTCTCACGGGTGCGCCAAAGGGCGCCAATAGTCCTTCCCTTTCAATTTAGTCCACCCAAAGCATCAAATTGACTTGGTCAAACATATGTAATGTGGGTTTCATTGAAAAGGGCATCAAATAAGCTTTCTGACCATGTCTTTTATTTTCATATCAGAGATCTGTAGGCCCTTCTATGTCCTTTTGAAGTTAAGATATCATTTAGGTACCAAGAGTCCCATGCCATTGGAACTCTTCATATATGGTGCCTAAAATGCCCTTAAGATCAAATTAAAATTAGATCAAGCTCTGATTTGGCTAGCCCTACTTGGGACTCAACCTAATTTAGGTTTCTTATAATTAGGTTAGCCCAATTAGCAAGCAACCGAACCCAATCCAATTGGGTTAGGAATTAGGTTAGCCTACATATGCTGGTATGCAATCTGGCTAACCAATTAGGATCCTATGACCCTAATTAAATCATAAATGACTTCCTCAGTCAAGTCTCTATTGTGTATGATCCATTGGATTTCACATCTAGCCAGCAGTAGGTTTAGGTTTGAGCCAATTCGATCCAATCAAACCCGATTGACCTAATTAGGTCAAATTAGCTCACCTAATTGTCCAATTCGAATCACACATCGAATTGACTCATTAAACCAAACCAATTGGTTCATGAAAACCTACAAGACAATATTGACGTCTAGCAACATGTCATGCCTACCTGAAAGATGAGGAATTTGGTAGCAAATACCGAAATACCCTTCAGTAGTAAGTTACCATGCAATTCAATCTTTCAATCTCCCATTATCCCGATTAAGTGATGGGTATGGACATATGTCAAATCCTAACACATAATCATATCGAATCTCAGCTCGATCATGAGGACTCAACTGATGACTAATTAGATTCCACTAATCTCATGCTACTTTGATCAAAGGCTCCTTGAGTCTCTCATCGAAGAGATTATATGGGATAACAATTCCTCTTACCAGGAATGATCGATTCCTAGTTGGTCCACTCACATGCTTTGTACACCTTCCACCATACCCAGAACACCCCGTACATGCCGCAATGGCATGAATGAGTATGAACCAAAATATGGCTTAGTGTGCACAAGGAACCATGGTGACCTCAGGTCTAAAGATCATATGCACAACTTCTACTCTGGGATCTATCTTTTGACAAGTAGTAAGACTTTTATAAGATAGTCCCGGTGCGTATCAGTCCAGTATACTCATACCATGATAAGCACCCTTATCCTTGTATTAGTGTCTCTACACAAGTGGTTGTGAGATCAACCACCCTCATCAACTTAGCATATATAGGATAAGCTAGTCTTTTCGGAATCATCGATCCCCGAATCGATGGTCCAACGACTCGGAACATTCTAGATTCGGGTTTATAGGAATTAGGTCTCACTGTTATGAACTCCATCATAACCCTAACTTCATTATCCTAATTTATGGGGTTCATCATAATCAATAAGAAACTATGACACAGCAGTATATGATGAATCAAATGCCTTTATTAATAAGAAAGTTTGTCATACATGAGCTGGAAGTTTACAAAAAGGCCCTCATAATGATTGACTCTTAGGGCACTTTTCTATCAAATTCCCACTTGCACTAAAGCCAATCGCCCTTGTATTTTACGCCCATACAATCTAAGTGATGATTTAACTGCTGCTTGGCTAAAGCTTTAGTAAATGGGTCTGCTATATTGTTCTTTGTGTCAACTCGTTCAATGACGACATCTTGTCTTTCAATAATCTCTCAAATGAGGTGGGACCGTCATAGAATGTGCTTGGACTTGTGATGAGGCCTCGGTTCCTTAGCTTGTGCAATAGCCCCAATGCTATCACAGTATAATGGCACTGGCTGTTTTACATTTGGAACCATGCCCAATTCCATGAAGAATTTCTTCATCCAGATAGCTTCCTTCGTGGCTTCACTAGCAGCTATGTATTCTATCTCAGTGACTGAGTCAGCTACTGTTGGCTGCTTTGTACTCTTCCAACTCACTATACCACCATTCAGGGTGAAGACATACCCTAATGTGGATTTGCTATCATCTGGATATGATTGAAAACTAGAATCTGTATAACCTTCTAGTTTCAACTCAGATCCACCATATACTAGAAAAATATCTTTAATCCTTCTCAGATACTTAAGAATATTTTTCATAGCTCTCCAATGATCCTCTTCAGGATCTGCCTGAAACCTTCTCACTATGCCTAAGGCATATGCAACATCAGGTCTGGTACATAATATGGCATACATTATCGATCCTGTAGCCGAAGCATAAGGAATCATAGCAATCCTCTCTCTTTCTTCTGATGTCTTAGGAAACATTTTCTTAGAGAGATGTATGCCTTGACTAATAGGTAAGTAACCTGTCTTACTTTCATCCATGTTGAATCCCTTCAACACTAAGTCAATGTACCTGAATTGGGATAAGCCTAGCATCCTCTTGGATCTATCTCTATAGATCTTTATACCCGGTATATAGGATGCTTCTCCCAAATCCTTCATGAAAATCTTTGATGATAGCCAAGTTTTAACTGATTGCAACATTGGGATATCATTCCCAATGATCAATATGTCATCCACATACAAAACTAAGAAAATAATGGCACTCCCACTTGTCTTCTTATATACACATGGTTCATCTACATTTTTGATAAAACCAAATCCTTTGATTGTTTCATCAAAATGGATGTTCCAACTCTTAGATGTTCTCAACTGATGACTGATTAGATTCCACTAATCTCATCCTGCTTTGATCAAAGGCTCCTTGAGTCTCTCATTGAAGAGATTGCATGGGATAATAATTCCTCTTACCAAGAATGATCATTCCTTATTGGTCCACTCACATCCTTCATACACCTTCCACCATACCCAGAACATCCCATACATGCCGTAATGGCATGAATGAGTATGAACCAAAATATGGCTTACTGTGTACTAGGAACCATGGTGACCTCAGATCTAAAGATCACATGCACAACTTCTACTCTAGGATCTATCTTTTGACAAGTAGTAAGACTTCCATAAGATAGTTCCGATGTGGATCAGTCCAGTGTGCTCATACCCTGATGAGTACCCTTATCCTTGTATTAGTGTATCTACACAAGTGGTTGTGAGATCAACCACCCTAATCAACTGAGCATACATAGGATAAGCTAGTCTTTTCGGATTCATCGATCCCTGAATCGATGGTCCAACGACTAGGAACATTCTAGATTAGGATTTATAGGAATTAGGTCTCACTGTTATGAACTCCATTATAACCCTAACTCCATTGCCCTAATTTATGGGGTTCATCATAATTAATAAGAAAATATGACACAGTAGTATATGATGAATCAAATACCTTTATTAATATGAAAGTATGTCATACATGAGCTGGAAGTTTACAAAAAGGCCCTCATAATTATTGGCTCTTAGGGCACTTTTCTATCAGTAACCCTTCATGTGCATGCTATCTTACTTCACCGCCTAATTCATTTTTCCCACTGGTAATTTGCCATAATATTTGGACATGGGATAAGGCTAGGGACACCTTGTTCCACGTGGAAACAACTCTCCTAAGCAGAATGATAAGAGAAATAATTAAAGCCTAATTATCAATGAATAGTAAAGAATATTTTTTTAATTTTTTTTAGATTTTTAAGGAAGACTCAAAATATGCAATTAAGAAAACTAGTTCTAGTTTACTACCCGCACAAGTAAATCTATAAAGTAACTAGACAAAAAAATAGGAACTGATGGCTAAGAAACCACCAAAACTATGGTTTTCTTTCAACAAATTAGAGATCAAATAGAAGGGAATAGGATTTAAGTTTTGCTAATGTAGATCGTCTCTCTGATGCAGATTTAGCTAGACTCTCAAGATTTTGTGACAGGGTTTCAATATCTTGATCCTAGGCTTCGATCTTTCATGCGATGCCAGTTCTGAGGCAAGAATATTTGTCTTTGATTCCAGATCACCTGCAAACACTCAATAAAGAAAACTAAAGTTATGAAGCAGCAAAAGAAGAAAAATAAATGAAAGAGAAGGATTAGAAGAAGTGGCTATGTTTTCTTATCAGCTGGATAGGTAGGATAACTAGGGCCTCACACCCGTGATGTTCCATAGAACAAATGAAAGGGCCTCACACCCCCTGATGCACACAGTAAAGGAAGAAATTTTGACAGAGTCTCTTTATTGGTCAATAATAATAATAATTACATGGGGGTTGATGGGATATTTATAGACCATTAACCAGTGGTGTAAGGGATTCAAACACTAGACTTTTTCTCCCTTGGACTACAACTCCTGGAATTTTTGTCAGAGCGGCCTGGACTCTTGCTTGTTCAGCTGATCTAGACTCTTTTCAAAGTAGGCGACAACCATGAACTTCTCATCCAAAGTGGGTGCCAAGATAGAGATAGGGTAAGGTGGCTTGATGTAGGGTCAAGATGCTTCATCACTTGGCCTTGGTTGCTAGACTTTGGAGTCTGGATGTTGTGGACTTCTGTAGGTAAGTGGACTCTTCAGTTTGGATAGGAGAAGACTCAAGAGTTTTGGTGAAACTCTTGAGTTCTGGAAACTTAAGCAGCTGGCAACATGTTTGATTGAAATGCTTGAAGTAGAAACCTTTGGACTTCCAACACTTTGCATAATTTTGGTTGAAACTCTTTGAAAGATGGCATGAAGGAGGGGAAGAGTTGCTTGGCTAACTCTTAGAATTTGGCATGAAATATTTGAGATGAAGGGCATTTATTTGGAGAGTCCTTCACACTTACTTATCATAAAAGGAGGGGCACCAAGTAATTTTTCTCACATGGGCCGACCAAGGTGTAACATGAAGTGGCAAGTGTGTTATCCCAATGGCAAGTAATTTTAGACATGTCATGTATTCTTGTCCTAGTTGAAGTGCCAAATGGCGTTGTCCCAATAAAGTGTCATGACATGTCAAAATATGACATGTGTTGATGTCCCCTGATGAAGTGGCAGTGATTTCCAAAAATTTGTAAAGGTGGTGCCAAGTATGGATGACATGTGGTGCCTTGAACAAATTGACTTAGGTTGGCACCTGGGATCACATGGGCCTTGACTTGAGTGCACATGTGATGTTGATTGGATACATATGAAGTCACATGGGTCTTCAATTGGGTCCCCCTTGTGTTACAGGACTCAATAACTAAATTAACTAATAACCCACTTGATCAAATGATCAAAAGGCATAACCTCATGCAACAAAAGAATAAATTTGGTAAACAGGGTTTGGCCAATAGGGTTTGACACAACCAATAAATAGGATTTTGACTCAATGTGATAAAAAGGGTTTAGCTCAAAAGGCTAAATAACAAAACTCTACTTACAGTTGGTAAGAAGGGCTAACCCTAACTAAGCCAAAATAATAGAATTTAAAATAAAATATTTACATGGTAAAAGGGGTTGGGTTCAGGGCTTTATTCATTGATGATCTACAGGGATGTGGGTTCAACCTATCGATATTTTCTGGCCTGGATGTCCACACCAATTCTCCTCGGATGGAAAAAACTCGACCCTGTCAAGTACGAATCAACGTCGCTATGATAGTACTCTAGTAAGTCTGCATCAACTCTCTACAAGTTCTCTATGGTGATCCAAGAATCATCAGTTTCAGGTCATCCTTGCTAATGAACCAGATATTGCTGGTAATCTTTGCTCCAGGTAGCAATAATCTTTTCATCCATGATCTGCTCAATCTTGTCTCTCCGGGCTGGTGGTATGGCAGGTGGACATACTTGGGTTGGTTCACTCTCAAGGACTGGATTAGGCCGAAATGGCTCACTAGGAATCAACGTTGGCTCCCTATACTCAATAAGGTCTGAAAGGTTGAAAGTTGGACTAATACCTAGTTCAGGTGGTAAGTCGAGCACATAGGCAGTAAACCCAATTTTCTTAATCGCTTTGTATGGTCCACTACTATGAGTATGTAACTTCTTTATGGTTATAGGTGGGAACCGTTTAGGTCATAGTTTAACTATAACAAAGTCTCCCTTATTATATTCTTTGAGTCTTTTTTCTTGAAAATATTCATTGCTTTCATTAATTAATAATATATTTTTATTATTATCATGCTTGTAAATCCTAAACCATAACTGAGTTTGACCCTTGGTTAGTGGGTGACATGCAGATGAAAATTTAACATGCACTCCTAATAGATGCCATAAGGTTCTCTAGAAATAGTGTTTCCCAGGTGGCTACCCAAGAGGGGGGTGAATTAGAAATTTAAAAATTTACAGTAGATAATGTGTAATTAAAAAACCCCTTACAAGTGTTAAGTGTTGTGATAGAGTATTAAATTGTAGAAGCTAAATGAGATCAAGAAAGCACAACACAAACACACAAATTTTATAGTGGTTTGGAGCAATCCAGCTCCTATGTCCACTATCCAAGATACCACTTGAGATTTCCACTATATTCACACCCGAATACAGTAGTATTGTTTTACAGGATCACCAATCCAAACCTCTACACTTTGGTTTTAATGGGATCACCAAAGAAAACCCAACACCCTTTGGTTTTAAACTGGATCACCAAAGAAACCCAACTTGGTTTTCACAGGATAACCAAGAACCTAACTTGGTTATTCCAGGATCACCAAGAACTCAACACTTGGTTTTTATGAAAGGCTCATCAAGAACCTATTTGGTTTTTCAACTGGGCTCACCAATAACCCAACAATTCATAAATGAATTGAAATAAATGCAACAATAATGACAAACTCTTGTTGTCGGATAGTTGCCGGTGCAGCTTGTATGAAGTCTACATGGATGCACATGAATGAGCTTTGAATGCTTCAGTGGCTTCTTCCCAAATTGCTTCAAGCTTCAAATCAGATTTGGTGAAGACTTGAAGACTGACTTGAATGCTCTTGGGCTCTCTTCTTGTTGGTAGGTAGGATATTCAAGAAAGCTTTCAACACTTTAAAGAACTTTTTAATAATTTCTTCAAGAAAGTTTAAATCCTTCAAATATAAGGTCTTCCATCACTCCAAGGCAGTTTGAGACATTGTAGACCATTGGGATGTGACATATGACCGTTGGAGCACTTTTTGGCATTCAAAAAGAAATTTTGGAACTAGCTGTTAGATACTTAAAAGCGATATTCGAGTCAGCTAGGATTCCTTCAAGTCGGCTCGGATCCTTCAAGTCGATAGGTCGAGTTGCCAAATCTTCAATGCAGTAAGCTCTTTCTCTCAGGGTGCAAAACCTGACTCTGGATGAGTCGGCTCTTGGTAGCTCAGGTCGGCTCGAACTTCTATCTTTGAAAATCTTGAACTCAAGGAGTCGGCTCTTTTGATCTTTGTTGCCCAAGTGATACCCAAAAGGGGGGTGAATTGGGACTTTAAAAAAATTAAAGCAGATAATGTGCACTTAAAATTCCCTTTTAAAGTGTTGTGTATTGTGACTAAGAATTAAATACAGAAGCTAAAAGAAATCAAAGAATCACAATACAAACACATACAATTTATAGTGGTTCGGAGCAACCCAGCTCCTATGTCCACTACCCAAGATACCACTTGGGATTTGCACTATATTCACACCCGAATACAGTTGGATTGTTTTGTAGGATCACAATCCAAAACCTCTATACTTTGGTTTTAACGGGATCACCAAAGAAAATCCAACACCCTTTGGTTTTATACTGGATCACCAAAGAAACCTAACTTGGTTTTACCAGGATCACCAAGAATGCAACACTTGGTTCTTATCAAGGCTCACTAAGAACCTATTTGGTTTTTCAACCGGGCTCACCAATAATCCAACAATTCAGAAATTGAATTATAATAAAAACAACAATAAATGACAAACTCAATTTTATCGGATAGTTGCCAATGCAGCTTATGAGAAGTCCACTTGACTTACACTTGAATAAGCTTTAAATGCTTTAGTGGCTTCTTCCCAAATTGCTTCAAGCTTCATATCAGAGTTGGTGAAGACTTGAAGGCTTGCTTGAATGCTCTTGTGTTCTTTTACTTATTGGTAGGTAGGATATTCAATGTAGCTTCAAAACTTTTAAGAACTTTCAAAAACTTACTTGAGAGAAGTTCAAATCCCTTAAATATAAGGTCTTCCATCACTCCAATGTAGTTCTAGCCATTGCAGATCATTGGGAAGTGATTTGTGACCATTGGAGTACTTTTTGGCATTCAAAAATAAATTATAGAACTAGCCATTGGATACCTGAAAGCGATGTTCGAGTCGGCTCCAATTCCTTCGAGTCAGCTTGGATCCTTCAAGTCGATAGGTCAAGTCACCAAATCTTCAGTGTAGTCGGCTCTTTATCTCAGGGTGCAAATCTTTACTCTGGACGAGTCAGCTCTTGATAGCTCAGGTTGGTTCAAACTTATATCTTTGAAAAACTTGAACTCGAGGAGTCAACTCTTTTAATCATCGGTCGGCTCTTCTTCTTAGGTTCTAAAATCATTACTCTGGAAGAGTCGGCTTGTTGCAGTTCCGGTCAGCTAGCTTTCTCAAGTCTTCAAAATTAGGTCTAGTAGAGTCGGCTCTTTCTGGTTCGGGTTGGCTTACCTAGCTATTCTCAGAAATCTTCAAAAACTGGATTTTGGAGGAGTCGGCTTGGACATATTCCAATCAACTTGTATTCACTGGAGTCGGCTCAATAACCTTCGAGTCGGCTCAGATTGCTACGTACCAGAATCCTTGCTGCGTGCCAATAGGTGGAGTCGGCTCTTCAACATGCTTGGTCGGCTCGAGTATTTTCTTCAAGATTTTTATAATTGAACTCAAGGAAAAACTCGCACCAACACTCTTACATCTTTCAAGCAAACCAACTCAAAGCAATTCTAAGGTGCACACACACAGAAGTAACCCTTTTTTCATGATTTTTTCTTAGCTTTTTCATTGGAAATCTTTTTTACAAAAATAAATTACAACACAACTCAAATAAGAAACAAAGGTGTAGGAGTTGAAGTTTGAATAATTAAATCATCCTACAAAAATTTGTAAACCACTTGAAGAGTTGTTAGAAATAAATGTACATGCTCCAATGTTTGATTATCATCAAAATCACTTATGGGGTCAACAAATAGGTTGTAAACCTAACATGTTCAATGGGCTTATGCAACATACTAACCTCTACAAAATGTAAACTAATGGTCTTAGAAACATGGAAAGCTTCAGGAAAAGGTAGAAAATAAAAAGTAGATTCGGGGGTGAACTTGGTAGGGTAGGAAATAAGAAAAGGATTTAGGAATTTATCCTAGACTAATGGGGTTGACATTAAGGGTTGGACAATGATTCATACCTACAGGGAATAAAGGGTCAGCCTGAAGAAAGGACGAGTCAAGAATTTCAGGAAAAAGTTCCTGAATTAGGACTGATGGAGTGAATTCTTCATGAGGTTGCTGGTTTGGAAAAATCAAGTCCTCACCAATTACTTCAGGACTAAGCTCTATAGCTTGACTCTTTTCTAGAATTTTTCCAAGTAAGGTCTCAGTAGTAGGGTTAGGTTTCTCAAGGGTTTCTTTTTTAAGGATCCTACCAGTACAGTTTTAGTCTGATCAGGGTCAATTAACTCTGGGTTGGTCTTATTTTGGGTATGGTCAGGATTATCTAACTCTAGGTCTATCTCCTATACTCTTCATCTACATACTCATCTACTAAGCTCACATTAGTTTCAAAAACTTCCACTATAATGACAGCTTCGTGAACCAATGGGGTAGTAGAGATGGGTCGATTAAGGGGAGGTGGACTGATTTCGAGGTTCTGACTAGGTGTACTGATCCTAGTGGGTTCGAGTCGATGGGTTAAGGGGCCAAGAAAAGTTGGTCTAGGTGAACCAGGGTTAGTATAACTGCTTATCTATTCGGTCACGTTTATCGTTCATCAGGATAAACTGATCATTCATGAACCTCATGAAGGTTTCAAGGTTGTACTCCATGGTCACAATAGGTTGGGGTGAGACTACTAGTTGGGTTAGACTCATAATCTATTGGTTATGCAATGCTGACACACAGAACTCGACTCAGACTAGGGTTTCCTAGACCTAGAGCTCAAGTAGAATGCATCAGCTCAAATTATAGCCAATTCAATAATTACCATGTCTACTGGCCAAGTAAGAGGTGGGGTCATGGGAGGCTCCCCCTGCTCTCACAAGATTCTAATTAAAAAGCATGAAGCTATTTAGGACATTTGCCTTTGGACCTCTAGCCTTAGACACCAGATTCAAGTGATAATCAAAGGATTGGGTGCACTAGCTTACAATACTTGGAACCCGGCTTGATGTTGTCCCTAGCTCACTAGAGCAAATTAAGTCTATTTAATTTTAATTATGTTAGGGTCGATGCAAAGGTGGTGGTTGTGGGCCAAGGAAGGGTGATGAAATCCCTCCCTTATGTAGATATTGAATGCCCTTAAGATTAGGTTTGAATGATGATAGCAAGCATATGAAGATGCAATTAGGGTTTCCAGGTTTTCTTTTTTTAGCAAAGATATATTTTGAAAAAAAGTACCTAATATGATGGAAATATGCAAAAAATTAAAATATGCAAAATTTATGCTAAACGAACCCTAATCTAGAATTGCTAAAAATTCAGGGTAGAATTATTCTCAGGTAGTAAATTAGAGATTCAAATGATTTAAAATTTGAATTAAATTATGAAAAAACATTGATAAATACTATCAATTATGAGGAATCTAGAAAAATAAGAATCAAAATTTTTTGATCTTCTTACATAAATAAATAATTAAAATAACAGATCATGTACTGGGATAGATGTGATGCAGAAAATTAATAATAAAGATGCCATCTATTTGTTTTCTTCTTCAAGGGTCAATCATAGCAGCACCCCTATATGCCATAGAAAACCCTTTTTGAATGGGATGTGAGGGTCTTGCAACCCTACTTTTTTCTATGACCGAATGGCCATGGTGAAGCACCCGATTCGAGTACATAAAGAGAAACTAAGTCCTAACCTGGTACGCAGAAATTTTAGTACAAGAGCGATTAAACCCTAGTTTAACCTGCTCTGATACCAAAACTAATGCAGGATAAATAATTAAAGCCTAATTATCAAAGAACAGTAGAGAATATTTTTTTTGATTTTTTTTAGATTTTTAATGAAGACTCAAAATATGCAAGGAAACTAGTTCTAGTTAACTACCCGCACAAGTAAATCTATAAAGTAACTAGAAAAAAAAAAAGGAACTGATGGCTAAGAAATCATCGAAACTAGGGTTTTCTTTCAACAAATTAGAGATCAATGAGAAGGGAATAGGATTTAAGTTTTACCAACATAGATCATCTCTCTGATGCAGATTTGGCTGGACTCTCAAGATTCTATAATAGGGTTTCAAGATCCTGATCCCGGGCTCCGATCTTCTGTGCGACACCTATTCTGAGACAAGAATACTAGTCTTTGATTCTAGATCACCTGCAAATACTCAACAAAGAAAACTAAAGTTAAGAAGCAGCAAAGGAAGGAAAATAAATGAAAGAGAAATGTTAGAAGAAGTGGCAAGATTTTCTTATCGGCTGGATAGGTAGGATAACTAGGGCCTCACACCCTGCGATGTTTTGTAGTATAAAAGAAAGGGCCTCATACCCAACGATGCATACAGCAAAGGAAGAAATTTTGATAGAGTCTCTTTATTAAGGAATAATAATAATAATTATAAGGGGGTTGATGGGGTATTTATAGACCCTCAACCAGTGGTGTAAGGGATTCAAATACTAGATTTTTTCTTCCTTGGACTACAACTCCTGGAATTTTGGTCTGGGTGGCCTGGACTCTTGCTTGTTGGGCTGATCTGGACTCCTTTCAAAGTGGGCGACAACCATGAACTTCTCATCCAAAGTGGGTGCCAAGATGGAGATAGGGTGAGGTGGCTTGATGTAGGGTCAAGATGCTTCATCAATTGGCCTTAGTTGCTGGACTCTAGAGTCTGGATGATGTGGGCTTCTGCAAGTAAGTGAACTCTTCAGTCTGGATATGAGAAGACTCAAGAGTTTTGGTGAAACTCTTGAGTTCTGGGAACTTAAGCAACTGGCAACCTGTTTGATTGAAATGCTTGAAGTAGAAACCCTTGGACTTCCAACACTTTGCATAATTTTGGTTGAAACTCTGTGGAAGATGGCATGAAGGAGGGGAAGGGTTGCTTGGCCGACTCTTAGAATTTGGCATGAAATATTTGAGATGGAGGGTGCCAATTTGGAGAGTCCTTCACACTTACTTATCTTAAAAGGAGGGGTGCTAATTAATTCTTCTCACATGGGCCAACCAAGGTGTAACATGAAGTGGCAAGTGTGTTGTCCCAGTGGCAAGTAATTTTCAAACATGTTCTGTGTTCTTGTCCTGGTTGAAGTGCCAAATGGCATTGTCTCAATAAAGTGTCATGACATGTTCAAATATGACATGTGTTGATGTCCCCTGATGAAGTGCCAGTGATGTCCAAAAATGGTGGGGGCACCTAGATCAGACACAGATTACTAGACCCTATTTGGTTTACCTAGCCATGTGTCAAATTTTGTAATCAACTAGAATTGAGTCCTGTAATAAGTTGAGGTTAGTTGATTTGTCTCAACCCTCAACCTGTCCAGTACATTGAGTCCTATATACTAGTATGAGTTTAGTGTGATTTCACTTCTTGTACAAGAGAGGAGGCTATGCTATTTTGGAGTTCCACCATACCTCATTCTGAAGCTAGAAGCAGTTACACCAACTTAGGAGAGCTCAATCGACACCCAGGTGCCCTGATTTTCCTCGGGTGCCATTTCAGATGCCAAATTCCCTCCAGATGCTTCCGGGATATTTCATATGCTAGGAGCCCATGTTTCCCAGGTTATTCCAGCACTCTAGGCCTTAAAATCAAGCCCAGGGGCCAAGCCCAAGCCCTTAAGAAGCAAGATTCCAGCCAGATTCCCTGGAATATGCCAGCCCATGCACCCAACCCCTGGAAGCCCACCTGGTCCCCTCAAATTTTCATCCAAAACCATGAAGGAGGCATCCTTGCTGCTACCCCATGGTCCAAAAATGAATTTGAGGAGTTTGACCAAGTCCAAGCCAAGTGGGGAGAGGAAAGAAGAGAAGACTAGGTTAAAATTCTAACATAGTTGGGATTTCTAGTCCTTCTGAAACTTTATAATTCTAACCTAACTAGGAAAGGACTTGTATTCCAATTTGGAAGAGGACTTGTAACCAAGTATAACCATGGTTAGTGAGGGCATGGGAACTCTATAAATACCCCACCCCTTCCCTTCTTGTAAGCATCTTTTTCTTATGAATAAACCTTGTTGAAATTATGATCGATTGTCTTGAGTTTGAGTTTTGGTTCTCTCTTTGAGTGCTCTCCTTGTGTTCCTGGATTGATACCCTGCTACCCTAGGATCCCTTGGCATCCCTGGAGATTAGCTATGCCCAAGGAACAGGAGCCCTTGCTACTGTCAAAGTTCAAGAGCTTCTAAGTCCCCGGCTGCCAGCTTTTAGCCCTAATTATGATTTCCTTCAAACCCTAGTTCCTTTTCTAATTTTTATTTAATGCTTTGATTAGCCTTTGATGCTTGCAGGATCCCCGAGGTGCTTCCCCTCTCCCAAGGAGGCCTTCTTTGCTGCCTGGACCGCCCAGATCCGTCATCAGATTCACGGAAAACAAGGCTTCTTCTTCCAGGCTCCAATCAGAGTTGTGAGTGATCCCTGGTGCTACTGAATCTTCAAATCTTTGACCGATATGAAACCTTCCCTTCTCTTATTATTTGATTTGAATGAAGACAATCTTTCCTAAACCGAGAATTTCTCAACTCTCGGGTCTTGGATATTTCATTAGTTTACGTGAGTTTGCTTGTGATTTGATGATTCTTTGCACTGCTAGTCTTTTCACTAGTTCTTGCTTTATTTTGAGAATCTAGCCTGCAAATAAAATTATAAAAATCATAAAAAAAAATATTTTACTATTTTTCATGCATGTTTAGCAGTCTTAGAGTCATCCCGTATCAAAAAATCTTGCCATGTCAACAACCATGCAATCAATGACCCTGATCCTCGTGACATGGAACCTGAACTTCCCTCGTGAAGAGTATTCCATTAATGCCATAGGCCCTGCGACACATAAATGGTCCCTCCCAGAATCGAAATGCTCCATCATGGCTCGGGGCTCAGCGGCACGGTGCCCGCCACTCCCATGGGAAATTACACCACCAGAGACACAAGATCTGTACTACGATGATCACCCCTAAATAGAAGGATCTCCTCCAAAGGACCGGTCCGATATGGGGGAGGCTGCAGAGAAAGGAAAACCCCTCCAAAAAGGGATATAGGGAAAGGGACATCTCAATAAAGCCCCAGACTTGGTCTGGGCTACTCCTACTCATAAATATAGAAGAAAGGATCCTTGAAGGGTGGGAGGGATAACTAGTAAGACTTTGAGAGCACACAGGTAAGGAGCCAGTCAAGAGAACCTCCCATCTCTCTTATCTCCACTCTATCCTGTCTTTTCATTTCAATTCCATCTTTCATCCTCTACGCGGAGAGTCCCCAAGCTCTTTGCCACAAAGGTTCTATTCTCCTTGATCATCCCAAATTGACTTGACCGTTGGAGTATCCCATCGAAATTCCCGGTCCAGGTCTCCTCTTTTTTGCAGGCCATGCCAAGAGAGGACCGAGTGTCCAATGGGAGCCCGACGAGTTCGCGCCACGTCAGAGCTACAGGCCAGGCAATCTTGGCTTCAACACAAACCATTTATTGTATATATTGGGAGAGTCTGACCAAATAATTCCACACTGGACTGCAAAAAGAGTATGCTATGCTCAAGCAGAAATGTTTAGACTTAAAGCTGGATTGAACCAAAATTCGACTAGGTCAAGTCCCTTGATATTGTGCTTAGGTCCATACACAACCTAGCCTAACCTGGTTGATACGCAAGTCTACTTAAACAAATCAACATTGAAGTGATCATAAACAAAGTTCAAGATATTTATGGGCAGCAGAAATCACATAGCTCTAGTTTAGGAAACTCTTACAATTTTATTATGAGGACGATTTTGATAGATTGAGCTAAGATGGAAAATGCTATTAGTTACTACTCAATTATACCATTAGTTTCTTAAGCTAAAATGAAACAGGCATGGCACATTGTGCATCTTTTGAAGAACTCTTCATGAATTGTATCAAAACCTCAAAAATTACACCATTCTTGTGCTCAATTGAATGGCTAAGCGATAATGCATAGCATTACTCGAAAATAGTATAGGTGAAACTACTATTATTGTATGGATTTGTTTCAATTCTTTGCATCGCTGTTGCAACTCGGCCTCCTCAACTCCCCACAAATGCTCCATTGCCTTTCATAATACATCACACCAATTGCAATGTATGTGATTTATTGGAGTTTATGCAAAAATGTAGATCGTATACAATTCCAGCATCATCTGGTCAACAATTAGGATGCCATTAATCAAGAGCATCATTGTTTGTTTATGTTGGGATACGATACGTTTGGTCTACTTATAGTGATTTGGTAGGGATTTAGGTCTGACCCAAGAGGCATAAAACCGATCAATGCCCAAGAGGCATAAGGTTGATCAATGTCCAAGAGGCGTATAGCTGATCAATGCCCACGAGGCGTAAGGCTGAGCAATACCCTAGAGGTATAAAGCCAATCAATGCCCAAGAGGCATAAGGCTAATCAATGCCTGAGAGGCATAAAGCTGATCAATGCCCAAGAGGCATAAGGCTGATCAACATTTTAGAGGTGTAAAGCCAATCAATGCCCAAGAGGTATAAGGCTGATCAATGCCCCAAAGGCCTAAAGAGGCATAAGGTTGATCAATGTCCTAGAGGTGTAAAGCCGATCAATGCCCAAGAGGCATAAGGCTGATCAATGCCCTAGAGGCATAAAGGACATAAGGCTGATCAACGTCCCAAAGGCATAAATCCGATCAATGCCCAAGAGGCATAAGGCTGATCAACTTCCAAGAAACGTAAAACCGATTAATGCCTGAGAGGCCTAAAGCCGACAACGCCCAGGAAAAGTAAAGCTGATTAATGTTCAAGTGATGCGAGACTATTCAACATCTGAAAAATGGCTGATCAACTATAGATAACATTTGTCACACGTGCTCATGTCTTAACAAACTAACTATTTACAGCTGGACTCCAGCTATAAATGGTTCGGTTTGAGACCTATAAATATCAGTGAGCTCGATGGAGAAGAGGAGGGATTCTTTTTTTGAAACACCCTTCACCTAGCCTTTCTTTAGATCTCATCTATTTATTCTAGAGTCCATTAACGAGCTTCCAAGTAGCCTCAGCACATAGATCCTCCAAGAAGATGATAAAAAGCTTGATCAATTAGCTTAATTCGATTCTCTTCAACTTGATTCAAACTCAAGCATTATTATAATTTGTCTGGATGCAACAGATTGGCATGCCAGGAAGAGGAACTCAGTGAAAGAGTTTCAAGAATCTTGAAGGAAGTATGGTGAAAGGTATGAAACAGAATCTCCCCGTGGAAGATATTCCCCATCCTTCAAAGGGGAACGATCCCATTCTTGGCGAAAGGATGGAAGTTCTTCCTGCTAGAAACATGGATCAAGAAAGGTTAAACACTCTATTGATAAGGTAGAAGTACATACTGCGGCAGTACAAAATCTTCAAGAAATTGCTGCAAAGGAGCCATCGTGACCTGTTGTATCAAGATGTAGCCAGCGACCTTCTCATCAAGTAAGTAGACATCTTAGTCCAAGAAGACATTCATCTTATCAATATTCTTCAGGTCACCAGTCTCCATTAAAGCAACATCATTGATCTCATCATCATACCAAGAAACAAAACAAGGGAAAACGCCTGTGCTCTCATTTGACATCCTCAAAGGAATCAACTCCTGATAGTGCTAAGCCCCAGATCTTGCAAGGGCAAATGATTTTGATAAGAAGTTCAAAAGGCTGGAAATGCAGATTGCCAAAGTTGTTGAGCAGAGGAAAGCAGAGGATACAACACCCAACTGCGACATCTTGCCTCCTTTTACCTAGAAGATCATGGAGGAGAAAATTCCACATCATTTCAAAGTCTCACAGATCGAGCTGTATGATGGATCATCTGGGCAGTTTTAAGGCCCATATGTTGATCTAGGGGGCATCAGACACACTCTATCTTGCCTTCCCTACAACTTTAAAGAAATCTGTGAGAATGTGGTATTCAAGTCTACAGCTGGATACCATTCATTCTTTCAATTAGTTGGAGAAGTTGTTCGTCTCTCACTTTAGAACAAGCAGGAAAATGCCCAGAAATTTTGATATCTTATTTTTTATCCAATAGTCAGAAGGGGAGTTTTTGAGAGACTACATCAGAAGGTTCAATTATGCCATGTTGGAGATTCCAGATCTTAATGAATATGTGGCGATGTCTGCTATAAAGAAGGGATTGCGAGCCTCTAGGTTCACATTTTCCTCGGATAAAAAGTTTCTGACCAATTATTTCGAGTTATTGGCCCGTGCTCAAAAGTACGCTCAGGTCGAAGAACAAGCCTTGAGCCAGCAACAAAAGAGAGAAAATCGATGGCAAGTAAGAAGAATGCCAAGGAAGATGAATTTCGATCTCCTGGAGTCCGATCAATTTAGCGACAATGTCAAAGGTCGAGGAACTTGGTCGACAGGAACTACGTTAATCGATTTGATACTTATACCCCCATAACTCTCCCGAGAAAGAAGATTCTCATAGAAATTGAGAAAGAAAATTTTCATCAAAGGCCAAGGCCAATGAGAGCCCCACCTTCTATGTGCAATAAGGTCAAGTACTGTCAATTTCTTCATGATCATGGGCATACAACAAAAGAATGTATCCAATTGAAAGATGAAATCGAAGATCTGATCAAGCAAGATTATCTAGGCAGGTATGTCTGGAATCAAAATCAAAATCGACCAATTGAGGCGGTAGTGCCAAGGCCAGTAGCCCCAAGAATGATCACTGACGGGATGGAGCTCCCAAACCAACAACAGACTGATGGATCGATCGGAATGATCCACCAAGCATGTTATGAAGATGATCAGAGCATTAAGAGGCTTCGAGGAAGTGTTATCTTTTTTGATAATGATTTATAAGGCGATCAGATGCCATATAATGATCCTATAGTGATTTTCGCAATAATTACGAACTATGATGTACATAGAATTCTGGTGATAATGAAAGTTCCACCGAGGTCTTGCTTTATGATACATTTGTCAAGATGAATTTACCAACTGATAAGCTACGGAGAATTCATATACCACTAACTAGATTTGGCGGAAATTCTATAGGAGTAGAGGGAGAAATTACACTTCCTGTAACCCTCGGAAGGATGCCGAAGCAAAGAATTTTTCCTCTTACTTTTATGGTTGTTCGAATTTCTTCTGCCTATAATGCAATTTTGGGAAGACCTGCTTTGAATAAATTCTAAGCCATCATATCAACATATCATTTACTGATGAAATTTCTGACCTAAAATGGGATTGGAGAAGGGAAAATCAGTAGATGGCTCATCAATGTTAGACAATTCAAAATCAACAATCAACCAACAACTCATTTTCTGAGCAAATAGATCCGCGTGATCCAACTGAAAGGGTAGGCATGTCAATAGAAAGAACTATTCATTCTCCATTAATAAAAGATGATCCTACTAAAAATGTTCAGATTGGAAGTTCACTTACTGAAGACCAAAGGAAGAAGTTGATTGACTTTTTACAAAAAAATGCTGATATATTTGCATGGTCAGCCGTCGATATGTTGGGGATTCCTCCGAAGTGATTGTGCATGAACTCAAGGTTGATCCGCTTAGTCGACCTGTTCGACAAAAAATGGAAAATTTTGCTCCAAAAAGATAAAAAGTTATCAATGAAGAAGTGACCAAATTGCTTAATGCTAGATTTATCAGGAAGGTTCATTATCCTGACTGGCTTGCCAATGTTGTAATGGTAAGGAAAGCAAATGAAAAATGGAGGATATGCATAGATTATACTGATCTTAATAAGGCATGTCCTAAAGATAGTTTTTCTTTGCCTAAAATTGATCAACTCGTTGATGCAATGGCTGGACATAAATTCTTGAGTTTCATGGATGCTTTCTCTGGATATAATCAGATACGATTGAGTCCAGAAGATGAAGAAAATACATCCTTCGTCACAGATCGAGGGATATATTGTTATAAAATAATGCCATTTAGTCTTAAAATTGCTATAGCTACTTATCAGAGGTTAGTGAATAAGATCTTTGAAGATCAAATTGGAAAGACTATAGAAGTATATATGGATGATATGATTATTAAGAGCAATCGGTCTGATGATCATATTAAAGATTTATAGATAGCCTTTGATATTTTGTGGCAAAATCACATGAAATTAATTCCAACCAAATATGTTTTTGGTGTAACTTCTGGAAAATTTCTAGGCTTCATGGTTACGAAGCGAGGGATTGAAGCTAATCCAGAAAAGATTCGAGCCATCTTGGAGATGAGGCATCCAACTAATAATAAAGAAATTCAACAGCTGACTAGACGAATCGCTTCATTAAGTCGATTTATTTCTCGTTCAGCTGAAAGATGTTTGCCTTTCTTCAAAGCTTTACAACAGACCAAGGAGTTCAATTGGTTGGATGACTGTCGATCAGCATTTGAAGAGCTTAAAAAGTATTTGATGAATTCGATCATATTGTCTAAACCCCAAGAGGGAGAAGATTTGTATCTTTATCTAGTAGCATCTGATGAAGCAATTAGTTCTGTGTTGGTGAGAAAGGAATCTAATGAATCACATAAGCCCATTTACTACATCAGTAAAGTCCTTCATGATGCAGAGACAAGGTACCCAAAACTTCAGAAGATTGTTTATACCCTAGTAATATCGGCCAAACATCTCAGGCCATATTTTCAATCCCATCATATTGTTGTATTGATCGATCATCCTCTAAGGACTATTCTACAACATCCTGATACTTCTGGTCGAATGGCAAAATGGGCAGTCAAATTAAGTGAGTATAATATTACTTATCGGTCTTGATCTATAATGAAGGCTCAAGTACTGGCTGATTTTATAGCCAAATATACTTGGAGTGACAGTGAAAAGGAAATTCAACCATCTGATGAAATGGAAATAACTGATGGACCCTGGATATTTCATGTAGATGAAGCTTTGAATTCTTCTGGTTGTGGGGCTGAATTGATCTTATCCAATCCAAACGGAGATATCACAGAATATGCACTCCAATTCTCTTTCAAAGTCTTTAATAATCAAGTCAAATATGAAGCCCTCCTAGCTGGTTTAAGAATTGTAAAGAAGGTGAATGTTCGAAGGTTAAAGGTATTGTCTGAATCACAATTAGTTATCAACCAAGTAAGAGGAGATTTTGAAGTTCACGATGCCACTTTAGCTTTGTATCTGAAGAAGGTTCGAGAGCTTGGAGCTTTATTTGATTTTGGGATATTTGTCATATCCCTAGAATTGAAAATTCTCGAGCCGATTCATTGTCCAGATTGGCTACTTCCACACCTGACCAAATGGGTCGGACTTTTGTGGAACATCTAGAGACTCCAAGTATTTTAACAACTGAAAAAGAAAAGGTTCTTCAAATAAAGCTGGAAATGGATTGGATGAGTCCGATAATTAAATATCTGACTGAAGGTGTATTGCCTGAAAATAATGTAGAGGCTAAACAACTCTGAAAGATTGCTTCTCAGTATTTTATCTTAGATGGCTTGTTATATAAAAAATCATTTTCTCAATTGCTATTGATGCGTTTATCTCCTTCAGATGCCGGTTATGCTCTTAGAGAAGTGCATGAAGGATTATGTGGTGATCATTTGGGAGGAAGGTCTTTGGTCTACAAAATTATAAGGCAAGGATATTATTGGCCGACTATATAGAAGGATGCTTTGGATTTTGTAAGAAAATGTGATTCTTGTTAAAGGTATGCAAATATACAAAGGCGTCATGCGAGTCAGTTAACACAGTTAATGGCTCCTTGGCCATTTGCTCAATGGGCAATGGATATACTTTGTTTGTTTCCTCCAACTTTTGGGTAGCAAAAATTTTTGATTATTACCATTGACTATTTTACCAAATGGATAGAAGCCGAGCCTGTAGCTCTAATTACTGAAGCAAAAGTTGAAATGTTTGTCAGAAATTCTATCATATATGGTTTGGAATTCCTCATGCTATCATTACTGATAATGGAAGGCAGTTTGATAATCAGAAATTCAGGAATTTCTGTGCTTAATATGGTATTCTTTTGAAGCTGACATCCGTTGGATATCCACAAGCCAATAGAGAAGCTGAAGTGACTAATCGGACAATCCTTCATGGGTTGAGGACCCAATTAAATGAAGCCAAAGGATCTTGGGCTGATGAACTCAACTCCATTTTATGGGCTTATTGGATGACTCCTTGATTTACCACAGGGGAATCTCCATTCAACCTTGCTTATCGGAGTGAAGCTATGTTGCCCAAAGAGATTATTCTTTGTTCTAGAAGAACTGATTGCTTTGAAGAATTGAGTAATGCTGACCAAAGGAGGATTGATTTAGATATGCTCAAAAATTCTAGATTACAAGCACAACTAAAAATGACAACATATAGGCAAAGAGTGGCATGATATTATAATTCAAGAGTCAAGGCTCGAGTATTTCGGATTGGAGACCTTGTTCTATGTCGAAAAACAGTGTCCCAACCAACTGAATAGGGCAAACTTGCTCCAAATTGGGAAGGCCCTTATCGTATCACTGAAGTTGTGCGACCTGGGACTTATCAACTTGAAAGTCTGGATGGTTATCCAATGGCTAGGCCATTGAATGTAGAAAATCTTCGTAAATACTATCAATAAAGAGATTTTTTCCCTTTTGTTCCTTTCATATGAAGGAAAAATATGAAGTTGAAGTATTCTCTAAACAAAAGAGAGAAAAGAAAGGTTGGCCTGATAAGCTGACAATAATCCGACAAATCGAGTTAGTCTGATCCACTAACACATCAGTATTCTATGATCAGGATAATTGATCAATCAAAAGGTTGGTCTGATAAGCTGACCTTAATCCAATAAATCGAGTTGGTTTGATCCTCTAACTCATCAGTATTCTATGATCAGGATAACTGATCAATCAAAAGGTTGGCTTGATAAGCTGATCATAATCCGACAAATCGACTTAGTTTGATCCACTAACTCATCGATATTTTATGATCAGAATAACTAATCAATCAAATGGTTGGCCTGATAAGCTGACCATAATCCGACAAAGTGAGTTGGTCTAACCCACTAACTCATCTGTATATTAACATCATAATGACTAATTGATTGAAAGGTTGACATGATAAGTCGACCATGATATGGCAGTTGGCTTGAAATTGCCATTCTATCAATATTATTCTCTCGGAATATCAAAGATATTGGAAAGTTGGATCGGTATAGTTAGCTTGATGTGCTTATTATATAACATTGAGAGAGAAATAGAAGATTTTATTAATATTTTGCTAAAGAAAAAAAAAAAGGAAGGAGGAAGAAGCAAAACAAATAGCAACAAACATTGATTCATTAGAAATTGCTGCTAGTTTTCTACTACAAACATTATTCAACTTTTTTCTGGCTGACTTGATCACCTAAAGATTTCTCTTGTTCAGATATTTCTTTAACAAGAGAAGTTACAGGATTATCAGTCGACTTTTCTTCTTCTCTGTGAGATCATCTATAGAAATGGAAGAGACGTCAAGGGCAGGATTTAGTGTTTTGACCTTATTGATATAGTCTTCAAAGCCGAATTCATAGCCTTTTGCCCCAGCTTGGTCTATTTCTTCTTCAAATGCTTCAAAATTTTTAAATTTTTCAACTACAAGAATTCTTTGCTAGACCACAATAGCATTTTCTTGTACAGTTTGTTCCAACTTCTTCTCAAAAAATGTTATTCTCTCTTCCATCATAGATTTTTGACTCAATACTTCTTCGTATGCCCGAGTTTTGTCTTTTATGGCCTCATCTGCCTATCGAAGTATTTTTCTTCTTCTAGTTACGTCATCCACAAGCTGCGTGGCTTGTCTTTCAATTATTCTCAATTGATTCTACAAAGACAAGATCATTGCAGTTGATCGGATAACCCTTGATTCTAAGGCTTTTCGGTTAGCATCAGCCTTGTCTTTTTCTTCCTTGGCTACTGCTAATTGCTTTTGAAGATCTTCCTGAAGGATAGTTGTTTGACACCAACATTCTTCAATCATGAAGATATCATTGATGAACTAAACAAAAGAGTTGGAACATCATTAAAATGAGAATAAACTATTTTGAAAAGAAAGGAAGTATTACCTACCTTCATTACTCCGGGGTAGAGGGAAGATAGAATCTCTTTCACTCCATGTTTGATTGTTGTCTCCTAGTCTTTCTGAAGGATGGTAGATTGTAGTATGGTTTTTGCCAGCTTTGGATTATCGATACTTGTATCAGCAATAATCAATTGAACAGCCTTATCATTGTTCGGATCGGGTGGTTCCTCAATAGGAGCTTTTCCCTTTTCTGTCAAAATATGCTTAGCAGATGGATCACACTCTGGTTCTTTTGAGAATAGAACGGAAGGCTCTTGTTCCTCTTCCTCGGACGAAGATGCAACATATTCGAAAAGTTTCAGCTTATTGGAAGTACTTCTTAATAAGCGCATTCTTCTTACACATGATCTTTCTTCCCAAAATCATACCGGTCTGGCTTTCCTCATAGGTGTTTGATGAAGCTTCTTATCACCTGATTCCATTTCTCAAATATGATGAAGATTCCTTCTTGGAAGTATTTCTTGAAACAAAGAGTTTCGAAGGAGAAAAGAAACTCAAAATACTTGAGATAAAATTGGCTCAAAGACCCAGGCCTGAGACCTCTTTATATAGAGAACGTTAATGATCATGATTTATGGTTCAAATTCTGAGATATCTTAAGATCTTGATACATTTAAGATCCTGATTTGGTGAGAATCCGTGCATCGCTTCTGATTCTCAGAATGTCAGTTATAAAAATATATATAATGGTATTTGATTTGAATTTGAATTCAAATCTTATACGGTCTTTGAAATACTGACGAATGCAGTTATACAAACCATCGAACAACTACTCTTCTAATAGGAAGATGACATTTGGGAAAATTGATATGATGACTTATTAGACTTCATCTGAAAAAATCTTTCGCAAAGGATTCTTCTTCTTAAAATAAAAGGAAAAAGAAAAAAGATATTTGGAAAATCAGATTGAAATATTATACCATCTATGAGTAAGTTAGGGGTTTGATTAATTTAGAGATTAATTTTTCTAAATGTTCAGTAAGTGCTAACTTCTTCCTTGGGAGAAGTTAGAGATCATACTTTCCAATCAACTTATTTCGTTAAAGATTCTTGTTCATTAAACTTGTTCGAAATTGATTTGACTAAATTTTTTTGAATAATGATTAGAGTTTATAATTTAATTTGGATAATTTCATGATTAAATCAATCTTTCTCAAAAATTTTCCTGTATGATCCGATGATTTGATACTTAGAAAATTTTTCGTTAAAAAAAAAAAAATTCAATAGACATTGTTAAAGGAAAGAACTTTTCATTTCATATTAAAGACAAAATAAGTTCCTACATCACTCATACAGGTTGATTGTTTATATGCCTTTCAATTCCATTTTCTTAAGTTTCAACCTGGATTGCAGTAGGAACTATTACCGTTTCCTCTTGAATTGGAGAACTTGGTACTGGTTCTTCAGTTTGGAGGCTGACTAGTTCTTCAACTTCATTTTTGGCTGGTTTTTTGACCTGATCTTCTTCATCAAAATCCTCTTCATCAGAATCCTCTTCATCGGAGTCTTCCTCTATTTTTGAAGTATCTTGGTTGGGATAAAATTTCTTTACTTTGTTTAAATAGTCGGCAAGTCCATGGTTGTAGCTTTCGACTCCTGCTTCATGGAGTTTATCGTCAAAGGCTTTTGATTGAACGTATTTCTTTACAGCTTCATTAACAGCCTCTTCAATGGCTTGTTCAGCTTTCTTTGTTGCCGTTAGAGCTCTTTTTTTAGCCGCTAAAACTTTCTTTCAGCCATTGAAATTTTTTCTTCAGCTTTCTCCAAATTAATAGACATCGATCAGATTTGTTTGTTCTTCTTTTTTAGCTTTGATTCCATGATGTTTATTTTTTATCGTGCCTCGTTCAGCTCTACTTCAAGAGCTGATGTTTTGGTTGATATTTCTTCTAGCTTCTTTTCCATAGCATTTTTTAGTACACAGTAACCTCTTTTTCTGCCCTTGCAACGTTCACCTCATTGCACATAGTTTGATGGAATTGATCAAAGTTTTTTAGACTTTCATCCATGATAAATATCCCATAGATGAGCTATTATTTGCATATCAAATTAGTTATATTTAATAAAGAAAGGAAAAATATTAACTCTTTAATTGTTTAAAGTATAAGTTGATTCCATACCTTCAACAGTGTTGGATGAAGTAACATAATAGTATCATCAATTTGTTGGGACTTGGTTATTTTCCAATCTCTCGGAATGATGATAGACTTCAAAAGGTGACGATCCAGCATTGGATCATTCAGACCTGAGTCATCAGCATATACAGGAAAGTCGGTTGTGACATTTGCAGCCAGTGCTCTCTCTTCTTCTTCCTCCATCATTGAAGCTTTTCTCTTATTAGTTCGGTCAGTAGAAAATGATGATGAACCAGCTCCTGAGATTTTTATTGGTCATCTTTCTTGTACTGGAGGTTGAAGAGATGCCGACAATGATACTTCATCATCTTCTGATACACTTGCTATTAGTATCAGAGAAATAGGATCTGTTGAGACCATTGAAGCCATTGGAGTTGTCGGTTTTATCTTCTTTAGTCTCTTAATTCTTCCTTCTTGGTTGGAGGGCGTTGCTTATGCTCTTCTTTTCTTCGAAAGTTTTTGAAGTTTCTGAACATCCACCATGACTGATGTATCTGCAATAATTGAGAAGTCAAATATTAAGACTGAGTGTCAAAAAAGAAATGGAGAGATAATATCAACAATAAAGATACCTAAAGAAGGTTTAGGACTAATTTCCGTTGAAGAAAGCCCTCTTTCGTCAAGAAGTTCTTTTATCGGGGGAATCTCTATCCCCGTGAGCTTCTCGTAATCATCTCGATCGGCTATCAGAATTTTCTTGCCATCCTTGGGAGTTAATCGAGGTTCCCTATGGCTAATGATAAAATCCCGAGAAATTTTAGAAACGATGTAGAGAAACAAGGCTTCCAACCATGGATAGCTGAAGAAAGCCCTGAGATAAATTTTTTACCATGGCGTGGATTAATTACCCACCACCTATGGCCATGGAAACCCACTTCAGTACAAACAAGGTAGTGAAAAGGGATGTTTTGGGGACTATATCTGCGTCCTTGCAAAGAATCAAGAATGCATAGATTATTCGGATATTATTAGGAATTAGTTGGGCTGGTAATACTCGATATAATCTAAGGATTGTAAGGAAAAAGGGATGAATCAGAAATCTAAAACCGGCCCTTAAATGTTCTTCATAAATTATCAGGCTACCAGGTGGAGGTCAATCTATTTGCTCTTCAGGGTTTGGAAGGATTACAGCATAATCTCCTGGAATATTATAATACTGTTTTAATACTAAAATTTGATGTTCTATTAAAGAGGACCTAAAAACACCTATTTTCACTGATTTGGCTTGTTTTTTCTATTTTTGAGAAGTGGTTTCTTAAGGATTATCAGTATGACTAACTTCTAAGATTCTAGCCATAAAGAAAGGAAGGAACGAAGGAAGATTAACTTAAACAAAAGGTAAAGAAAGAGAGGCCGACCTGAGGGGTTTCTTTTGCTCCTAAGGTGAAGAAACTGAAATGGTGGGAAACCTATTTTCCTGAAAAAGATGGTGCTTATATACTGTCCTTTAACGGTCCAAGATTTTTCTCAAATAACAGTATTGTTCCAGATCTTGCCACCTATCCACAATATTTGGTAAAAAGATATAGTCTGCAATATCTGGTAAAAAGATATAGTTTCTTGAAGAGTCTAAATGACCATTCATAATCCGACGGCAACATGCTACTGATGGGATGTTCACATTTATTTTATGACGAAGATTTTTTGGCCTTTTTTGGATTTCAAAAGTTACAATGATGATGGCAGGATACAGATGTTAGTTTTCATAATCGCCTCCCCTATCAGAGATTGACATGTCATCAAAGCTTGCTACCCAAGAATGGAAGCTTCTGATAGTTTCTGATTTCTAATTAATGAACTCAGAAACTGGGGAGACTAGTGTTGGGATACGACATGTTTGGTCTACTTATATTGATCTAGTGGAAATTTGGATCTGATCCAATAGGTATAAAGCCGATCAATGTCCAAGAGGCATAAGGCTAATCAACGTTCAAGAGGCATAAAGCCGATCAATGCCCAAGAGGTATAAGGCTGATCAACGTTCCAAAGGCATAAAGCCGATCAATGCCAAAGAGGCATAAGGCTGATCAACGCCAAGAGGCAAAAAGCTGATCAATGCCCAAGAGGCATAAGGCTAATCAACGTTCCAGAGGCGTAAAGCTGATCAATGCCTAAGAGGCATAAGGCTAATCAATGCCCCAGAGACGTAAAAAGGCATAAGGCTGATCAACGTCCCAGAGGCGTAAAGTTGATCAATGTCCAAGAGGCATAAGGCTGATCAATGCCCTAGAGGCGTAAAGAGGCATAAGGCAGATCAACGTTCCAGAGGCATAAAGTTGATCATGTCCAAGAGGCATAAGGTTGATCAACGCACAAGAAACATAAAACCGATCAATGGCCGAGAGGCCTAAAGCCGACTAATGCTCAGGAGAAGCAAAGCTGATTAATGTTCAAGTGATATGAGACTATTCAACATCTGGAAAATGGTTGATTAACTGTAGATAACATTTGTCGCACGTGCTCATGTCTTAACAAACTAACCGTTTACAACTAGACTCCAGCTATAAATGGTTAGGTTTGAGACCTATAAATATCAGTGAGCTCGATGGAGAAGAGGAGGGATTCTTTTTTCGAAACACCCTTCACCTAGCCTTTCTTCAGATCTCATATGTTCAGTCTAGATGCCATTAACGAGCTTAGGAGTAGCCTCAGCACACAGATCCTCTAAGAAGATGACAAAAAGCTAGATCAATTAGCTCAATTCAATTCTCTTTAACTTGATTCAAACTCAAGCATTATTATAATTTGTCTAGACGCAACATTTTATAAAAAATAAAAATAAAGGTGTAGGTGCTTTAGATCACAGAAACTGGAGCCCCATTGTTAAATCTTGCAGGTAGGCTTCATTCTTCTTGTCTTTTTGTAGTATTTGTTCTTAAAAGAATTGGAAAGGAAAAAGTCATTTTTTGATAACAATAATGAATTAAAAAAAAGGGAAAAAGTCTTTCGCTTTTAAATGGCATGATGTCAACTACCAGTCCAAATAAGTAACAGATATTAAGTTACCCTATTGGCGTGGAGTCCTTGGATTGGCCGGTCGGAGCTGCTGCGTCACAGGACCACTCCCTGGTTCACCTGCAAAACAGGTCCCTTGCCGGAGTTGTTTCGGCGGAGGACACTCTGATGCCTAAGTCAGTGGCGGATTCCAGCCACAAAATGGGGAAGATATCGAGAGTGGAAGAAAAAAAGAGCTCTTGGAGATTGAAATTGTGTATGTGTGAGATTATTCACGCGTACCTCTCGAGCCATCTTCCTTACCCATATTTAAAAGATGGCCTCCGGTCCCGCTCTTTTCCCAGAGATCATGGAGAGCCATTCACTCCCATGATTGGCGATCGTGGGTTGTCAATGAGCGGTTCCGGCCAGATCGGAGGCGTGGTTGCAGGAATTGCGTGCCATGATCATGGCGTGATGAGTGTCGATTGTAACCATTGGTTACAGTTTTTTCTTTGGAATAGATTGTGGTTCAAGCTTCGGGTTTCTCCTTGCATGGGCCGAAGGCTTGATATTTCCCCGAGGCCAGAGATCATGTCTATGGCGGAGACCGAAGTTTGTCTCTTTGAAAGTCAATGAGTAGTTCAGACTTCGACTAGGACCGAAGGTGCCACTCAAAGGACTGGCCTTCGGATGTTATAGTTCTGTGTGAAGACTTGAGTTGCTTGCAATTGGCCTTCGCTTAGTCCGAAGTTCGTAGTCCGGAGAACCAGGGCTTCGATAAGTTGAATCGAAGCCTGGTTCATAGCTGAACCAGGATATCCTAATAGTTGCCCCCCTACTCTCAGTTGTCGAAGCGAAGATCTGCCTCGAGAAGTGAGAGTATTATGGCCTTGTCACTTTCTTCCTGAGGGACGGTGCAGTAAATGATTACGGGACCTCTATTGGGCTACCCATCACGATCTGAGAATCAGATGGTGGACAGGTGCCATTCCTGGATTCAGAAAAAGCAGGTGACCCTAAGGCTATCTCTCCTCGTCCCGTTGCGCAGTGGTTGAGGCAATCTTTTGGTTAGGATTTGGATAGTTGTGATGGCTGTTCTCCACCCGTTGGATGAAGGATAGATCTTATCCTAGTTGTCAGTTATAAGTGGGTTACCTCCCAGGGTAACCTTGAGTCAAATTAACCCTCTGCGGGGGTCCAGAGACCCTTACTTTTCTTTTGGAGAAGGGTGACGGTCTGGGCAAGGAAGCTTCTTCAACCTCGTCTCATTCTCCACGCAAACCATTCTAGAGTACCGGTCTATTCTTTAGGTAGAATCCTCTTTCCGTCCCTCTGCTTCATTCCTTTGACATGGAAGAGACCGTAGAGAGTCAGGGGAAACAGGTTGGGCCCTCGGGGGTCGGAGATACAGTAGGTCTGGAGTCAGTCCCCAGCTAGGTTTCTTAGAGCAAGGCAACCCTTCTTTGGGAACGCTAATGCATTCCTGAGGAATTTTCCTTTGTCCTCCCCGTGCCTGAGGAGCGGGCAAACAAAGCTCCCCCTGGGTGCCTAGTTGTATATGAAGATCACCTGAAGGCTGGTCTTCGATTTTCCCTGTACCCCTTCTTTGTTAAGATTTTTTGCTTGTAACAAGTGGTGCCAACGCAGTTGACCCCAAACAGCATCAGGAAATCTGCGGGTTCTTGGTCATGTGCAGCATTGCCAACGTAGAGCCTAGGACTAACTTATTCTCGACCCTTTTCATCCTTAAGAGGGACTTCCACAACAACGGATGGTGGGTGATCGATCCCAGATCGGGCCACAGGGTGATTAAGGATATGCCCAGTGCCATCCATGGATGGAAACCTGTCTTTGTGTCTGTGTTGTCCTTCGACCCATAGGGCTTCGACACTGAGTGGAAGAAGCCTCGCCTAATCATCAATGATGGAAAGAAAGTCTTAGCGGCCGATCAGTCAGACTATGATCTTCTGACCAACTCGGAAGTCACTCCTATCCGGGAGTTGTTGGAGGAGAAGAACCTCCATCAAGCGGGAATCAATAAATTCTCCTCACTAGGTATAGCAGTGAAAATTTCTGCTTTTCGTCTTTAGGTTTCATTGTAGTTCATTTAATTGAGATGATCCCCTTTGCCTGCAGGGGGTGGGATGAAGCGTAATTTGAGCTTGCTTTGCCAGACTTCGGAGAGGAGGGTGGCACAGGCCCCTTCCATCAGGTCTGCAGCTCGGAAGAAAGCTCAGAGAGATGGTTCTGATGGGGACCATAGCACTTCGTCTTCTCGAAGCGCCTCAGGGGTAAATGCAGTGGCCGCGGAAGGGGTTCCAGTGAGGCCCTGCCCAGTCGAGACTCCAGCGGCGATTGCCTCCCCAGTCGACACAACGTGGGTCCTGCCTCAAGGAGTGGATGTGCCGCCGGTTTGCCCCCTGCTGTCGATAGGGGCAAAGCGCGGCAAGTCGAAGGAGAGTCCGTTTATGGAGCTTCTTCAGTCGGAGGTCGCTCGACGAACCCTTCAGAGCTCCTGCCTATGGGAGAGCTGCTAATTTCAGAGGAAGCAAGACAGGCGTTGAAGGGTACGATACAGCCCCACAACCTGGTAATTCTCCAGAATCGGAGCTTTCTCAAGGTGTCTGATTCTGGCTTCGCCGCCCTGCAACAGGTATGACTATCACCGCCTCCTTTGCCCTGAGAGTTATTTGACCCTCGATTCTTCTTTTTTAATGTAACTGGTCTATGACTTCACCTTCATGGAGGAAGGCCTGGGGAACGTAGACAACCTCATCTACGGCCTCAAGAAGGAGCTTCAGACTGCTAGGGCTGCCAGAGAAGTAACCGAGGAGCTGAAGCAATCCATGGAGGACCGTCTTGCCCGGGTAACTGATGAAGTCTATGACCTGAAGGGCGAACTGAAGAGCACCCACTCGAGGATAGCGGGACAAGAGGCAGGGTGGAACAGGAGCAGGAGGCAAATTGAATCCCTAGAGCGGACTGCCAGGGAGAACCAGGAGAGGATGGAGAGCCTATCCAAGGTGGCGGAGGAGGCTTCTAGGAAGGCCAAAGAGGAGGTCCTGGAATTCGAAGCTGCCAAGAGGGAGGCCGAAGTCGCCAAGAGGGAGTCCGAAGCTTTGAGGAAGAAAATTAACAATGCCGTGGTTGACTTCAAGATGTCTTTGCAATTTCAGACAGAGATTGAAGAAGCATCATTGTATGCCTACCAGCACGGCTTCAATGATGGGCTTTCCAAGGTAAAGGAGACCCTCCCTCACCTCGACCTTTCGAAGATCCCCTCCTACAACATTATTGGAGAGGAAGGAGAAGAAGTGGAGGAGGCCAAAGCCGCAGGGGAGGTCGAGGAGTCACCATGTCCGGCGGAGGAGGCTTGCTACCCTAGTCAAAAATCTGAAGGTGATCCCAGCTTTGATCTCGACTCAGGAGGTGACTCAGGCTGGAGAAGTCCAGGCTGAAGATTCTCCTGTCCCGGCCCAGATTGATGAGACCCTCTCCGAACAAGTTGATAGGTTGCTCCAGTCCTGTGGTCTGGAGCCTTCTCCTATTGATGTTAAGTGACCTGGATCACTTTGAATGCATTTTTTTTCCTTTGCTTGTATTGCCAATGAACTTTGTACTGCAATTTTCCCAGATTTTGGAATGAATTCTCCTTTCTTTACATATACATTGTTGTGCTTCATGTGTAGCCTGAAACGGTTCTATCGTTTCTCCTTTTGCCTAGTCGAATGATAGCCTCCAAAGGCCGTCCAGTCGATAAGAGCCGGTTTTACCACTCTCTTTTGTGCTTGATTGAATAGTCGTGGCCGAAGGCTGTTTAGTCGGTAAGAACGAACCCTTGAATGGACCAAAACTCCGTTACGTTGCCTTCCTTCAGATGTTTAGCTTGTCCGTAGGGACGGACAGGAGTTATCTCCCCGCCAATCAATAATTAGGGGGATTTGATTAGGATCACTGTTGTCCACATGGCATGTCAAAATTTGTACAGTCGCAATCTCTTGCGCCCTATGAGCTGCTGGGCCTCTTTTTTTCCAAAAAGAGACTATTAATGATGCCGTCACATGATGCGGATTTCTCCGGATTCGAAGCGATGGCGGTTGCGGTCCAGGGGATGGCTTCCGAGAAACTTTCTAGCTCTCGAAGCATCACCTGGACACGTGGTGCCTTCTCATATGGCCGGGAAGGACATAGGACACACCTCCTTGTAGTCGATCGTGGGCATAGGGTTTCTATAAATAGGACCCTGCCCCTTGCTGTCGAAGGCCATCATTTTAGCTGGTGTCTTCCTTCCATTAGTCATGAGGTTCAGCACCTCCGAGCTCCATCGTGCAGCGAAGAGGAGGGCTATTGACCCCAAGAGGAAGCGAAGTTCGGTGACATTTGGGCCTGTCGGAGAAGAGGAGGTGCCTCTAGTGGATCGTCTCGAGAAGAAGGTCCGCCTTCTGGAGGCTCAATTGAGGGAGGCCCGGTCCCAAGTCACGACGGTGACCACGGCGGTGGAGGAGGTGAAGAAGGAGGCTGTGGAGGCCGTTGCTAACTTCAGAACTTCTACCTCATTCAAGGATGAGCTCGCCTGGGTAGCCCTGGACTCCTTCCACCGAGGGTTTTTGGAGTGCCAGAGGAAAGCCTCCAAGTTTTATGACTTGAAGGGCTTGGATAATATCAAATCTTTCATTCCCTTCCACGGCCATGAATTCGATTCTGGCTCAGATGAGGGGTTGGACTCAAATTCTGACGGGAACCCTGGGGGCCCTTCGTCGTCCCTTCTAATTTCTCCCCGACGGTACCGGAAAATCCCGTCGGGGAGTTAATGCAAATTTTCCAACTCTACTGTTGTTGCTACTGCTTTTTTTTTTTTTTTGTATATCTCTTTAGGAGAGTTTCTTTTCTTTTTCTTACTCTCTTTATAGGAGAGTTTCTTTCTTTTATCTTTTTTCTTTCTTTCCTTTTCTTTTTGTAAGAAAAATTGAAAGAATTGGAAAATTTTTTTCTTTTACCTCTTTTCATGTATTTTCTATGATGTGTTGCATCATGATTTGTCCATAATGTAGACTCCATAAACCACTTCTAGTTTGTAGGGAAGAAGTAGGGTCCGTTGGACCGCTCTGAGAGTGTTTGTTGTTGACAAAGAGGACAACAGTGCTCCTTTTAGGCACGTGTTCAGATTTTCCATAGGGTAGGGTGTTTACACCATCCCTGTGCTCTTTCTATCGTAATTAAGGTAGGTTGTTCAGGCCCACCTCGGCGCGTGTTCAGATTCACCGTAGGGTAGGTTACGAAAACCATCCCTGCACCTTTAATCTTTTTGGTGGCCTGGTTAGGCCATCCATTGTGCTCGTCGGGCATACCGATAAGGTGAGTGGATCAAGCTCTCCTTTACGCAGTTGATCGATTTTTCAGATCGGGTCATTTGGGCTGTTGTCGTTCAGTCGATGCAATTAGCCGTTCTGAGTCGAGTAGGGTTGAGGAGCTTTACACAGGAATTTTTTGGAACTTTTTCATTGATAGTATTTGCGAAAGTTTTGTACATTCCATGGCCGGGATAGGGTCTTCCCCTCCAGGGTCTTGAGTCGATATGTCCCTGGTCGAATGACTTCTTTTACTTGATATGGGCCTTCTCAGTTGGGGGAGAGTTTACCCTGTTTCATTAGCCTGGATACCTCTACTCTTCGCAATACCATGTCCCCCGTGCGGAAAGTTTGCTCATTCACCCTTGCATTATAGTACTTGGTGACCTTTTGCTGGTATGCTGTCATTTTTATCTGGGCCTGTAGCCTGGTGCTTGATAGTAGATCCAAATCAATCCTTCTGCGATCGAAATTCTCAGGCTCTTCATAGTTGTCAATCCTTAGGGACTGTAGGGAGACTTCGATAGGTAGCATGGCTTCGGTACCGTAGGCTAGGTTGAACGGGGATTCGCTGGTGGCTTTCTTGGGATAGTTCAGTATGCCCAAAGAATAGATGTCAGTTCTTCGGCCCAAAGCCCTTTGGCGGTGTTCAAACTTGTCTTTAGACCATTGAGGATGGTTCGGTTGGTGACTTCGGCTTCTCCGTTGGACTGTGGATGAGCAACGGATGTTAGCCAATGCTGGATATGGTACCAGCACAGAAGTCCTTGAACTTCGGATTGTCGAAATGTCTCCCGTTGTCCGTGATGATGATGTGTGGGATACCGAACCTGAATATGATGGAGTTTTTTACAAAACTTTCCACCCTGCCCTCTGTGATTAGGGCCAATGGTTCGGCTTCCACCCATTTTGTGAAATAGTCAATGGCCACTAGGAGAAACTTCCTTGGCCCTGATACTGGTGGGAACGGGCCAAGGATGTCCATCCCCCACTAGGCAAAGGGCCATGGGGCTGCCAACTGAGTCAGGTGACTCGCAGTTTGTCTCTGCACATTGGCATAACTCTGGTATTGGTCGCACTTCTGCACGAAATCAGCTGAGTCCTTCTGGATGGAGGGCCAATAATACCCTTGTCGAATAACCTTGTATGCTAGAGATCTGCTCCCAAATGATCCCCGCATATGCCCTTGTAGACCTCTCTCAATGCATAATCTGCATCGGTGGGAGGCATTTCAGCAGTGGTTGGGAGAATGATCTCTTGTAGAGGGTTTCGTTTTAGATGACATACTGAGACGCCATCCAGCGGATCTTCTTGGTCTCTGCCTTATCTTCAGGCAGTTCTCCTTCATTTAGGAATCTGATGATGGGATCCATCCAGCTTGGCTCAGCATCAATCTGGCGCACCTCTGCAGCCTCTTCGGCAATGCTTGGAGTTACAAGATGTTCAACAAAGGTGCGCCTGAGAGACTTCGGTGCTGTAGTTGCCAGTCGAGACAGTGCATCCAACCGGGAGTTCTCCGATCGGGGAACATGAATAATTTTAAAATGTTCCAGTTGGGAGGATAAAGCCTGAACCTTCTCCAGGTATTGTACCATGGTTGGATCTTTGGCTGCGTACTCTCCATTGACTTGATTCATAACCAGTTAAGAATCGGAGAAGGTTTGGAGTTGCCGGACTCCCAGATCTTTGGCGATCCGAAGTCTAGCGAGTAGGGCCTCATATTTGACCGGATTATTGGAGGTGTGGAAGGAGAAACAGAGTGCATACTCTATAATCTGGCCGTCAGGTTCGGCCAACATGAGTCCAGCCCCGCACCCAGTAGCATTGGAAGCTCCGTCCACATGAAGCACCCAAACGGACTTCATCTCCTTCGGGGTTTCTCTTTATCCAAAGAGGCTTCATCTTCGGACTTCTAGGTGCACTCGGCCAGAAAATTGGAGCACCTGGGCCTTCATAGCCGCTCGGAGCTGAAAGCTAATGTCAAATTTGCTTAGCTTCACAGCCCACTTGGCTATCCTTCCAGAAGTGTCTGGAGATCAGAGAACGGCCTTGAGAGGTTGATCAGTCAGCACCACGATAGCGTGGGCCTGGAAATATGGCCATAGTCACTTTTCCGCAATCACCAAAGAGTAGATCAGCTTCTGCATCCTTGCATATCGCATTTCTGCGTCATGCAGGATCTTGCTGATGTAGTAGATCGGCTTGTGGGACCCATCTTCTTCTTTCTAGACAAGAACCGAACTCACTACTTGTTTGAAGCAAAGAGGTACAGGTAGAGGACCTTGTCTTCTTTTGGCTTGGAGAGTAAGGGCGGGGTCTCCAAATACTTCTTCAATTCCTCAAAGGCAATGCGACAATCTTTGGACCATTCAAAGCCCTTTGATTGCCGGAGTACCTTGAAGAATGGAAGACACTTCTCGGTGGACCGAGAGATAAATCTGCTTAGGGAGGCAATCCTCCCTGTTAACTGTTGGACTTCTTCCTTTTTACAGGATGGATGTCACTTATCCTTCAAGGCCTGGATCTTCTCGGGGTTGGCCTCAATCCCTCGTTTGGTGACAAGGAAGCCCAGGAATTTACCCGACGTGACCCCAAAGGAGCACTTCGCTGGGTTTAACTTCATTTGGTAGCACTGGAGAGCGCTGAATGACTCCTCCAAGTCATGGATGTGGTCTCTCCAGTGGAGACTCTTGACGATCATGTCGTCAACATAGACCTCCATATTTCTTCCTAGTTGCTTTTCAAACACCTTATTAACGAGTCTTTGGAATATTGCCCCGGTGTTCTTGAGGCCGAACGACATCATCTTATAGCAGTAGAGATCTTTGTCAGTGATGAATGCCATCTTCTCTTCATCTTACGCATCCATTCTGATCTGGTTGTAGCCGGAGAAGGCATCCATAAAGCTCAGTAACTGGTGGCCGGCGGTAGTGTCGACCAGTTGATCAATCTTTGGGAGAGAGAAGCTATCTTTTGGGCAAGCCTTGTTGAGGTCTATATAGTCGATGCAGATCCTCCACTTGCCGTTAGCTTTCTTCACCATTACCACATTGGCCAGCCACTCAGGGTAGCGGGCCTCTCTGATGAACCCTGCCTTGAGGAGTTTGCCGACATCTTCATCAACAGCTTGCTGTCTTTCGGGGGCGATGCTCCTCTTCTTCTGCCACACCGACTTGTACCCAGGGGTTATTTCCAACCGATGAGTAATCACTTCGACAGGAACCCGGGCATGTTTGAAGCCGACCAGGCGAAGACATCGGCATTGTCCCTGAGAAAATGGATCAGCTTCGTTCTGGTTTCCTTGTCAAGGGCACTCCCGATTTGCACAACTCTGGAGGGATCTTCTTCTTTCAAAGGTATCAGGATGGTCCTCTCCATGGGTTCACCAAGGTTTGTGGTTGAGTCCCTCGGATCCAGTTGATCCGAAGTAGTCAAATCTTTAAAATGCCTGTCTTCAATCATTAGACATTGCCGTGCCATCCTCTGGCTCCCTCTAACTTCTCCAACACCATTCCTGTGGGGAAGCGTACTAAGAGGTAGTGAGAGGAGATCACGGTCCGGAACTTGTTCAAGGCGGGCCTCCCTAGAATAATGTTGTATGCAGAGGGGATCTGGACCATCGTGAAGTTGATCGACAATGTCTTTTATCGAGGCTCGAAGTCGAGGGTTACAGGTAACACTATCTCCCCTTCGGCATAAACTTGGTTGCCCCCGAAACCAGAGAGTGGTATGGGGGATCTTTGTAGTTCATGTCTAGGCAAACATATTTTGGAGAATGCATCGTACATCAAGAAATCAGTCGAACTTTCATTATCAATAAGAACTCTCTGTACATCATAATTGGCCACCACGGCTGATATTACAAGAGGGTTGTCGTGCGGGAGCCGGACTCCCGCAAGGTCATCGTCAGAGAAGAGGATGGAGTTGTTATCTTTCAGTCACTTTGAAGCTTCATCTTCATCCCCTCTCCAGTTGGCGGGCCGGTGTATCATCCCTACACCTCTGTTGGTGTGCCTTTGATTTCGCAATTCGGCCTCTTCAGGAGGTGGCTGGGGAACAGTTGCTTCCGACCGGGGTCCCTGGCGACCGATGTACCGACCCAGGTATCCTCTCTTGATGAGATCCTCAATCGCATCCCTCAGCTGGATGCATTCTTCTATGTTGTGGCCATGGTCCTAGTGGAATCGGCAGAACTTGTTCCTGTTCCTTGCGGAAGAGGAGGCCTTCATAGGACGGGACCGTTGGAGATAGTTTTCTTTTTCTATCTCCATGAGGATCTTCTCTCGAGGGAGGTTGAGGGGTGTGTATGAGTCGAATCTTCCTCCCAATTCTTTGGGCTTGGGAGGGCTTCTCCGGCGGTCTGCATATCTGCCGCCGTTGTTATTGAAAATTTGGAGGCCTTGCCCCCTATTATTCTTCTTCTTTGAAGGGGGTTTCCCTTCAATCATACGTCGATTCACCACCTGCTCTTCAGCTGTTGGGTTCCGGTGCAATGCAGCGGAAGGGTAATTTCAAAATTGAAACTAAATTCACACCAAAAACCCTAAACCAGGAACTCCTTAAATAAGACTAGAACATATGACAAGCATATCTATGCAAATTAGGATTAGGGTACCAACCTGTAATCGCTTATTCCAACAAACTTGAAGTTGAAGGGGCTAACTGAATTCACCAGGCATCCAGGTGTCCGCCCTTCGATGGTGATCCACACAGAGCAATTATCAAGAACACTATCTTCTTGTCTAATGGTTCCTCCTATTGAGTTCTTCTTCCTAGAACTCGATTCTTCGGATTATGGCTGGAATTCTTCCACACAAAAGGTTGCCTCCCTTTCTTTGATCTCTTCTCCTCTTTCCACTAAGACCTTGGCCCTTTAAGACACCCTTGTCTTGAAGATAAGACCTTGTCCTAAGAGGATATAGGCTTGTCTTAAATTGGAGGAGAAATTAAGACAAGAATGTCTTAATGTAAGAAAGAAAGGAAAGAATATCAGAACTCCTTCTTTCCTTTACCGTCGGAGACCTTCTCTTTTATTCTTGTTCAGCAACAGAGTTTCGACAGAGGAGTCCTCTATAAAGGAAACAATGTAAAACAAGAAAAGAGGGAATGAGTCTTTTGGAGAGGAATAAGAAAAATAAAAACATTACAAATTTCAATCACCCGTTCTGATTTTCCTGACCCCTTAAATAGTTTTCAGAGAGGCGCCCACACAACTCTCCGTAAACTCCTTCTCACGCCCTTCTCATTTTCTCACGCCCCTTCCCTCCTTCTCACGGCCTTCCAGATTAAATCCCACGGCCTTTCTTAAAGGAAAAGTCACGATGTTTCAAAAAGAAAGGAGTCGTGACCTTTCATCTCCGAAGAGATGTTATTTCGCACGACCGGGAAGAAACAGTGCTTTCTTTCTTTCTTAAAAACCCATCAACCGTTGGATTCCCATCCAAGGGGGCATATCTGAGGTGCTAACTCTAAGAAAGGAGGCCTCCCCATATTAATTCATCGGAGAATTAAGTGGGGCACGCCAAGAGTCCATGCGCCATGGACTCTTCCAAATGGCGCGCCAAGAGTCCATTAGTGCATGGACTCTTGGCATTTTGGCGTGAAAATGCTAAGGGGCGGGTGGGGGGCCAGCCTAGGTGCATGGTTAGCCAATAGGGTTAGCCATAATCCCTATAAACTCAATTAGGGTCTAATTAGATCCAATTAGAACCCAAATTGAACCAATCCGGAACCCTAATTCGAATCTAATTCGAATAGAAGCTAGGATTTGCAACACCTGCTAGAGTGTCATCATGCAAAATGATTTAATTACAAAATTAAACCCTTGATCAATTCTCTTAAGTGTGTGACCCATTGGGTTCCACATCTAGCCAGCAGTGGGTTCAAATACAAGTTGACCTAATTTGATTAGAACTCTTTCTAATCGATTTAGGTCAAATCAGGCTTACTCGATTATGATCAATTAGGACTCTTCCTAGTAAGTGATCATTCAATTTAATCAACCCACAAGACATGATTGACGTCTAGCAACGTGTCATGTCTACCTGGAAGATATGGAAATTCTGGTGAAATACCAAAACTAGCATTCAGTAGAAAGTTACCGTACAATTAAATCCCTCGATCAGCCTGCATTCAGAATATAATTATGGATATGGATGTATATCAATTCCAATATTACATTCGTTTCTAGCTCAATCTTATATTGATGATTCAATTATCTTGATATTAAAAATCATCTCTAATATCTTTACTTTGATCAAAGATTCCCTGAATCATCATCTGATTGATAACTAGCTGGATGCAATCTCCTCTTACTAAGATTGATCGATTCCTTGTTGACCTACTCATTACCTTCATATCCAATTCACCATTCCCAGTATCAATCCTGTGCATGACTCAGTGTCATGATTAGAATTGAACCAAAGCATGCGTTCATGTACATAAGGTACTTATGGTAGTCTCAGGTCAAAGGATTACTTGTACCACTCCCACTATGAGAACCTTCTATTGACATGTAGCTAAGACTCCATTAGATGTTCTCAAGTTGGATCATATCAGTGAACTCATTCTCTAATGAGCACCCACATCCTAGTATTAGTGTCATACACAAGTGACTGTGAGAGCAGTCACCCTCTCCAGTATACATGGGATGTGCTAGTCTTACCGGAAAAACCCTGATCCCCTACTCAGGGATCCTTTGACTAGGAATATTTTAGATTAAGATTTTAAGACTTTAGGTCTGACTGTTATGATCTCATCATAATCCTAAAATCATAGCACTAATTTATGGGGTTCATCATATAATATAAACACAGCGTATGATGAAAAATAATGCCTTTATTAGATTATTGTCAATTACAATGGTTTGGGAGATACAACATAGATTGGCTTGTAGGGCATATCCCTTTCATCAGCATCGGCGTATTTCTGAGCCCTTGATAGGAGCTCATCGTAGCTTTTGGGGAACTTCTTGTCCAGGGAAAAAAAAGCCTAGAGGTTTAAAGCCCCTTCTTCAGAGCTAACATGGCCACGTGCTCGTTGAGTCGGGGATCTCAAGCATCGCCGCATTGAACCTGGAGATGTAATCTCTCAGGCTCTCTCCTTCATTCTGTGAAGGAGGAAGAGTGTGCCCGTATTCTGAGGAGTCTTGCGACAGGTCCTGAAATGTAAGATAAACAATTTTTCTAACTCGAAAAAGGAATCGATGGTACCTGGGCGCAGGCTCGAGTACCACATCCGAGCGAACTTCTTCAAGGTAGCCGGGAACGTCAGATAGTACATCGCATCCAAAGCTCCTTGAATCATCATATGAGCTTTGAAGCTGCCCAAATGGTCGAAGGGGTCGGAGGTGCCATCATAGGATTCCATCAGGAGAACCCTGAAGTGCCAAGGAATATCCTCAGCCATGATGCAGTCGGTGTAGGGTGGGCGTAGATCACCCGCAATCAGGTCCTCGGGATCTCTCTGATCCCGCATTCTCAATTCTCGCGCCCTTGCCATCTCTAATTCGATGGCTCTGAACCTTCCATCATAATCGGGAGTCTGCCTGGGCGCTCTCTCCACCGAAGTGGAGTCTTCGGAGGAGGAGGAAGAAGTTTGCCTAGACCTTTCCCCTTTTTGTGGGGAATCGGTAGACCTAGGCAGTCTCGAAGTTCG
The DNA here is from genome assembly GCA_021397845.1 of Areca catechu. NCBI lineage: Eukaryota > Viridiplantae > Streptophyta > Magnoliopsida > Arecales > Arecaceae > Areca > Areca catechu. The sequence goes on along the minus strand of CM038044.1, from coordinate 61,794,240 downwards.
GCCTTCGGGAGAGGGCCGAGAATGGGGGGAGAGATGCGCTGAATCCTCTCGTGGTGCTCTCTTTCTTCGGGATCGAGAACTATGTCTGGAAACAGCCGGTGGATTTGCCACCGGAAAGGATCTATCTTGAAACTTGAACCATGGCCATCAGGTTGGCGACCTGGTTCATAAGAGCTTCGAACTGCTGTGCTCCCACAACAACCGTGGGAGGTGGAACATCGTTCTCCTTCGGGGGTGCACCCCCATGAGACGGAGCACGGCTCCGGCTTGTAGAAGCATTTTGAGCTTTTCATCTTGCCATCAAGAAATTCTTTGTTTCTTCCCCTTGTCTGGGAGGGAGCTTAACAAATGTTAGTAATACGCCCCCCTACCTGGTGCGCCAATCTGTTGGCGTGGAGTCCCTAGATCGGCCGGTAAGAGCCGCTGCATCGGAGGACTGCTCCCTGGTTCACCTGCAAAGCAGGTCCCTTGCCGGAGTTTTTCCGGCGGAGGACACTCCGATGCCTAGGTCAGTGGCGGATTCCAGCCACAGAATGGAGAAGATGTCAAGAATGGAAGAGAAAAAGAGCTCTTGAAGATTGAAAATGTGTAACGGTTGGTTATAGTTTCCTTTTTGGAACAGATTGTGGTTCAAGCTTCAGGTTTCCCCTTGCGTGGGCCGAAGGCTTGATATTTTCCCGAGGCCAGAGATCATGTCTACGGCGGGGACCGAAGTTCGTCTTTTCGGAAGTCGATGAGTAGTTCAGACTTCGGCCGGGACCGAAGGTGCCACCCGAAGGACTGGCCTTCGGATGTTGTAGTTCGGTGTGAAGCTTTGAGTTGCTTGCAGTTGACCTTCGCTTAGTCCGAAGTCCATAATCTGGAGAACCGGGGCTTCGATAAGTCGAACCGGAGCCTGGTTCGTAGATAAACCAGGATATTCCAACATACCCTATTCATTTGTTGGCCAATAATTTATTATTCCTCTCACGTGCAGACCTTTGTAACATAAACAGATTTGACGAAACGGGCGTTAAAACAGTGGTACCGGTCACTACTCAAACACCAATTTGATCTAATTTACGTGGCATTACTTGCGTTTGGTTAGCCCTTCCCTGCCAATATATCACATTCCCTACTCCTCTCTCGTGTCTTATTTCCTCCTTCCCTGCACTGTTTCCCCATATCCATTAGCGAAAGAGAAAATTATACATCAGTTGAAAATTTTGTTGATAAATTTCCAAATTAGGCTGGTACCATGCTGTAATTGCTTATTTAGGATTCTTTTTTCTTCTAATGTCTTTTAAGTCCCGGGACAGAGACGCACATGCCATCTTTTTGCAAGATTTTTCTCTTTCTTTCCGGTGTTTGTTCTTTGGAGAGCATGTGAGGGATGGGGACGGATGAGTTCCCTGACGACGAAGCAACTCATCCTTCTTTGCCACCGACCACCCATAAATAAAAAAGCAAAGTAAAAGGCCGTCAAGCACATGATCCACCAGACCAATGTTCACGGGCCTGTTGGCACCTTGTGGGCGTCCCCACCGAAGATTCTCTGCAAAGGTCTGCATCCCCACTGGATGGCATCAGTCATATCCTCTCCCGTGGCTCATTAGTACCATCGTTTTGATTCTTATAATCTCATCTCTTCAAACTAGCTATTACTGAGTTGTAGTCATGAGATATTTGACCTGTTTTGGAGATTGCCCTTCAAAAACCTACCATCCATGAGTGATGCAAGGTATGATTTTGTTGTACTACTGAAAACTTGCTAATGTTGCTGAAGTTGGCTGCTATGCTCAGCAGCTCTAGGTTTCTCTCCAGGACATGCAAGCATTCCAAAATCTACAAAAATCAAAAAGATATGGCAATTTTGGCCATGATGGGGGTTTCTTGATTGTGGATCCTCCAATATCTAAGTTAGTCTCTCATAAAAATGAATAGAAAAGAGGGGTTAGTAGCCTCTAGGTAGATGGAGTGATGGTGGATGATGTACATGGATGGAATGGTGCTAAGCGAAGTGGTGGAGGTGGTAGATGGATTTGTCAAAGTGCATAAATGGATGGAGAGGAAGTGGGTGAAGCTTTAGGAAGGAGAGCAAGGCTCAAGAGGAGAAGGGCAAAGCTTTAGTTAGGGCTCACGAAGCTCGCAAGAGTGCAGTGAAAGCTCTATACATTCCCACCTAGGCTCTGTACTTCACCTTGCTAAGACTCTCAGTGGCCCAGCTTCCATGAAACTTCAATCTAGGACTTAAGAAGCTTAAAGATAGTTTTTGAGACTCTTCAAAGGCTTACTCTAGAGGCAAAAGAACTTACCTAGAGGATCTCGAAGAATAGTTTTATAGGTGGGTATATAGAGTACTTGACACCTAAACGACATTCTACAGTACAAGGAGTGGTGGATGGCACATCTCTGTAAAGTACATCCCCCTGGAAAAATGGTTAGTATGGCTGAAAATGGCGTGGAGCTCGTTTACATGACAAGCATGCTTCCGTAGAGTGCACACCTCTATAAAAATGGTTGGTGTCAGAGTGTGGTGGTGCTGGATCACTTGCGCTCTTTTAGAATGAAGGGAGGTGCAAGGCTTCTTCAGCATAGCTTCTGATAAACACGTAGCAAGATATAAGGAGTTTACTTTCTACATTAAGTTGGTAGGTAATGTGGCAAGTTATGTTGGACTCCATGCAGGCTTAACTATTTTCAAGTATATCAAATGCCCCCCACTTTCAAAGGTGAGGCATGTCCTTTGTCTTTGGTATTGGAAGTAGAGGTCGGAGATTATGGGACTTGACATTAAATCTATGCTTGCTTAAGTTTGGATGGTTCATCACTCCCATCCCAATGGATGAAGCATTTGGAGGTGCTTCTTGTACCGATTTATGAGGCATGAGTGATGATTTGGAATGATCGAGGAGGCATGATGGCAGTTCGTAGCTAGAAATGCTTGATAACTTAGGACATGCCTAATGGGAAGTGAGCATGCATTTGCTAGTGAATCAGCACCAGATGCTATGGCTTTTAGGCTGCTATCTTGAGTGGCTGTCTTGAGTGGGAGGCCATAAATAGGAGTAGAATGGGGTGTCCACCCTTCTTTATCTGCTATTTGCTATAAGGAGTGTAGTGTCTTTGCTACCAAGAAGGTTTGCTGCTGTTGCAAAGGCTACTGCGATGAGAGTGGTGGGTCTCTTTTCCTCTTCTTCTTTCTTCTCCTTCCTCCTTTGCTTCTATGCTTTCTGGGAGTTCTTTAACATTGTCAATGGCAGTTGATGACACTCCCCAAATAATTGACTACGAGCTAAGCGAGAAGGATTTGGTGTGGATTTAGGAGGAGTACGACATTCGAGAGTCAATAGGACTTGAGTTGCTGGGCCCATCTAATAGGGTAACTATAGGGTCGGTGACTTAGGTGGCCATGTACGAGAAAGTGTCCAAGGTTGGGTTGAGGCTTCTGCTTCCTGACATCGTTGCCAAGTTGTTGCTATGGTACCAAGTATGTCATACTCAACTAGTTCCTAATGCATGGAGGCTGATCATAGGATTCTTTTGTCACTTGTTGCTGTGTTGGGAAATACCCCAAGCTTCTGGGCCTTTTCTAGTTGAAGTCCAGCCTTCAGGGATGTTGGTGGTATGTGTAGGTTCATAGTCATTGGCCGAACAAGCAATTTGAATTTTTTTTTTAGATAACATGACACAGCGGAAGAAGATAAAATATTTTTATTTAAACACGTTAATCTGATAAACACAGGCCCTACACAGATCTTTATGCATATAGAGTAATACATGCATGAAATCAAGCATGCAAAGTATGTAACTTATAGAACTATTCTTTGAATCATGCAAAATGGTGTCGAAGCACATTTCATCATACCCATAAGATAGGAATACAAGCCTTATCTATGAGGTGACAATCACCTAGAAGGGAAGTACTCCAAAGAAGATGACAAGCCCTGCGAGCAGCTCAAACGTCCTGTCTCTATACGTAGTTCACACCGGAACAAAGGGATTCTCCTGCTTCAATGTGCTAGCCTCTCCGGAAATAATATGGCAACGACGGACTCCTTCTTTAACACCTTGAAGAATCAATTGCTGAACAGAGATGGAACAAGGCACCCAAGAACATTTCCTAGATCATTCTATCCCAACCTTCAATAGAAGAAGGTATGCACACAGCAATCCCAAAACCCAAAGCCTCACACTATCTTGTTAGAACCTTTCCAACAAAATGAGATCAAATCTCACAATCTCTCAAAGGTCAAGCAAGACTTCTAACGAGGAGAAAATTGGCAGTCTCAACCAGGATGAAGAGTGAACGATTCACTATCTCTACCCCCAAAAAGAGTCCTTAAATAAAATATAGATAATGAGAGATTAATTAGGGAGTTTATAGTCTCTTGAGATTCAAGGGTGTTACAAACACTTTGACTTCTGCTACTGATGCTGATAAAAACTTTGAAATGCCAAACATTAAGTGCCATAATAGTTATAGCCATTAATGAAGCATATTTGGATTTTTCAGCAAAATCCATCAAATGAGTCGACTCGCACGAGTCGACTCACCTGATGAGTCGACTCACCTGATGAGTCGACTCAAATGCGGTTTTGACAACTTCATGTCAAACGAGTTTGGAAAGATTTTCAATCATTTCCAAGCCAGTAAATCTAGAAGAAACCCCACAGTGTATGATCTTGTAGGTTCAAACACTAAACCGGTAGTACAGGAATATTTCTAGTACTAGCCAAAGTTGTCATTTAGCAATAACACCCGGCATCCGGATAGGTTAAAGGATGGAGAGCAACAAGAACTTATCAAATATGGAATACACTAAACTTTTTTCTTCAACCTTTTAATACTCTGGATGGCTTAGGGTCAAACTGCCCAACTCTAGTCAGTCCATCAAAATATGTCTTAAACAAAGAATCTTTATAACTCCTTACAAAGAATGCCCTGGCCAAGGTCTTTCTCAATTAAGGCATATTCAGCATTTAATCCAAACCATTTGGAGAGGTTAATCCTATCTTGATTCTACTAGTGCTACACAAGTACTTCATAGCACCCAGCAACCTTCCATCACCGGATTAGAAATCTGGATAGTCCGGTACCTAAGCATAGTTAGTTGCTTGCAAGCTGCCATAGTGATCTCAAGTCAGAGAAATAATTCATATCCACATTCTAATGCAAAACTTCTCTTTGATAGAAAGAGAATCTCGCATGAGAGTCACGCTCAGTGAAATGTCGAACACAACACTTGATGTTATACCAGCATCTCCATGCTACTTGGTTAAGAGGACAACCAACAGACATGACATCAATGACCTACTTTCATACACCATCATCTAGAAACAACATATCCTTTAGTCGTGAACCAGATTATGAACTACACGACACATCCTCTCTACATCGATCATATACAAGGTAGCTCAAAGGACATCATCACACAAGAGTTCGATTAGGAAGATGACATGTGATGAACAACTAGAGTAAACTTTTATTCAATTCATATACATATACATGAGTTGCACAACCATCTACAACCTAGATGATTGGCTTTGGGACAACAATTCTCAATAACTCCCACCTGGACTAAAGCCAATCAAAACAGAATCTGATTTCCATCTTCCATTTGCAGTCATCGAACTCTTGCACTCCAATGGCTTTAGTAAAGGGGTCGGCTAGGTTCTCCTTACCATCGATCTTCAGAAGCTTGATATCACCTCGTTCAATAATCTCTCGAACAAGGTGATAACGATGTAGAATAGCTTGGTCCATAGATGTGACTTCGGTTCTTTGGCTTGAGCTATATCTCCAGTGCTATCACAATAAACCCAGAATAGGACCATCCAAGGAAGGTGCCACTCCCAGCTCGCCTAGGAACTTCAGTAACCACATAGCCTCCTTTGCTGCATCTGATGTTGCGATATTCTCCGCCTCGCAAACAAATCAACCACTGTATGTTGCTTAGAACTTTTCCATCAGACTGCTCCACCATTAAGAGTAAACATAAAACCAAATGCACTCTTACTATCATCACTATCTGACTAAAAACTGAAGTCAGTATATCCCATAAGTTTTAAGTCAGAATCTCCATAAATAAGCCATTGGTCCTTAGTATTTTTAAATACTTAAGGATGTTTTTAACAACTTTTCAATGAGCTTCACTTGGGTCAGACTGGTATCTGCTCACTACCCCTAGTGAGTATGCCACGTCTGGTCTAGTATGTAACATAGCGTACATAATAGAATCCATTGCCGAAGCATATGGAATCCTATTCATATGCTCACTTTTCTTAAGAGTTGTCGCATAATCCTTCTTGGAAAGAATAATTCCATGACCTATCGAAAGATAGCCCTTTTTGGAATTCTTCATGTTGAACCGCTTTAGCATAGTGTCTAAGTACATAACTTGGGACAGTCCCAGAAGCCTCTTAGATCTATCTCTATAGATCTTCATACCCAGTATGTATGAGGCTTCACCCAAGTCATTCACAGAGAATTAAGATGAAAGCTAGATCTTTATTCCTTGTAATGCTAGAATGTCATTCCTAATTAGGAGAATATCATCCATATATAAAACAAGAAATACAATTATAGAACCATTTGCCTATTTATATATACAAGGTTCCTCTACATTTCTAACAAACCCATATGTCTTGATACACTTATCAAAATGCATGTTCCAACTCCGAGAAACCTGTTTCAGTCCATAAATGGACCTCTGAAGCTTGCATACTTTAAACTCATCTATAGATGTGAACCCTTCAGATTGTATCATATACACCTCCTCTTCCAGCTCATAATTTAGGAAAGCTATTCGAACATCCATTTGCCAAATTTTATAATCTAAATATGCTGCTATAGCAAGCATAATCCGAATGGACTTGAGCATTACCACAAAAAAAAATGTCTCGTCATAGTTAATACCATAATGCTGACGATATCCCTTAGCAACCAGATGGGCTTTATAGGTTTCCACCTGCCCATCTATGCCCCGCTTCCTCTTGAAGATCCACTTGCACCCAATGGATTTTATCCCTTCAAGTGGATCAACCAATGTCCATACATTGTTGATTTCCAAGGACTTCATTTTGGATTTCATAGCTCCCAGCCATGACTCAAAATCAGACCTTGTCATTGCATCCATATAGGTGATCGGATCCTTGTTATTTTGATCGAGCTCAACAAGATCACCATCTCAGACCAAGAAATCGTAGTATCTGTCTGATTGATGTGGTACTCTACCAGATCTCCTTAATGGTTGCACTATGGGCTCTGGATCTGATCTAATCAAATCCGGTTCTATAATGGCATTAGAGTGAGAAGGCTCTTCTATCTATTGAACTTCCCGAAGTTCAACCTTAGTAGTTGGAGTGCCTTCACCAAGGTACTCCCTTTCTAAAAAGGTTGTCCTAAGACTGATGAACAACTTTTGTTCCTCAAGCAGATAAAAGTAATACCCTTTGGATTCTTTGGGATACCCAACAAAAAGACACCTATCAGACTTAGGTCCTAGCTTGTCCATCTCCAATATCTGACATAAGCTGGACATCCCCAAACTCGAAGGTGAGAGAGAGATGGCTTATGTCCTGTCCATATCTTATATGGTGTTTTATTAACCGACTTACTTGGAACTCTATTCAGAAGGAAAGAAGCTGACTCAAGAGCATATCCCCAAAAGGATTTAGGTAGACTTGCTTAGCTCATCATGGATCGAACTATATCCAACAGAGTTCATTTCCTCCTTTCAGACATACCATTTAATTGAGATGTCCCCGGAGGAGTCCATTGAGAGAGAATCCCATTCTCCTCAAGATAAGTCAAAAACTTGCTGGAAAGATACTCACCACCTCGATCTAATCAAAGGGTTTTAATAAACTTCTCAGTTTATTTTTTAATTTTTTTATGATAACATTTGAACATTTCAAACAAATTAGATTTATGTATCATCAAGTAAACATAACCATGTATCATAAGGTCATCTTTGAACATAATGAAATAATTATACCCACCTCTTGCACTGATATTCATAGGTCCACATATATCAGTATGTACAAAACTTGGAATATCACTAGCTCTTTCACCTTTTCCAATAAAAGGCGACTTTGTCATTTTCTCAAGAAGACAAGATTTACAAGTTGGCAAAGATTCACTCTCAGTGATATTTAGGAGACCTTCTCCTACCAACTTATTTATCATATTCTTGTTTATATGACCTAGCCTATAGTGCCAGAGATAGGTATCACTAATTTTATCTAATCTAGGGTGTTTATTAGTAGTGTACAATATAGTAACAGGCTGTGACTGAACATATACACCATTCTCCATTTGTCCAACCATCACATTAGAATCATTCAATGTGATTTTGCAAATATTATTCTTTATAGATAATTCATAACCATCTTTGGCCATCAGGCCTATAGAAATGATATTCACTAAAAAGGAAGGATAAAAATGATAATTATTAAGAATGACAGTACAAGACTCGAAATATAAAGAAATAGTTTCCAATACCAGAACTGGAGCATGACTTCCATTCCCAACATTCAAAAATGTTTCATTGCTTTTGAACCTCCTACTAACATGAAGCTCTTGCAAAGAATTAGAAATCTAGTAAGGACTTCTGGTATTCAGTACCCAGCTAGTAGTATTATAAATAGAGAAACTATAAGGATTTATCATATAAATACCTTGACTAGCAGTAGCTTACTGCTTTCTCTTCCTTTTCCTGTTCAAGTCTAAAGTAGCAAGGTAAGCAAAACAGTTTCGCTTTCAGTGACCCAGCTTCTCACAAAAGAAGCACTCTGCCTGACTTTTGTTGGCCTTCACCCTCCTAGTCGACTAAGCACAACATTTTTCACCTTCATATTTTTCCTATTCTTTCTCTTCTTCCCTTTCCCAAAGGGATGATGACCTGCTCCAAAACCTCCCACAAGATTCACCAACCCCTTGTTGAGGTTGTGGTCACTCTCATAACTCCGTAGTAACCCCTAACATCACATGGTAGTTTACTGCAAGCCAATTCATCCTGAAATTATCACGAAAGACCTGGTAGAAGGGGGCAGAGAATCAGTATCACATCATTGCCGAGTTTCTCTTGCAAAGGACATCTAAGTTAGTCCAAACGCTCAAATAACTTGATCATGTAAATTACATGATAAGTTATCAAAGGTCCATCACACATATGCATGTTATAGATGGCGAAAGTGATCCAGTATCTCTCCATATCATCTGGAATGCCAAAAGACTCCTTTAATCTTGAAAGGATCTTCTCTGGCTAGACCTCCTCAAATTTGCAACTGATCTCATCATTCATCGCAGCCAACATAATGCAACGTATCATGGTGTGGTCAGAGATCCACTTCTGATAAGTATCTCTGAAAGTCCCACAAGCGTTGGGGGCTGGGATCTTAGTTGTTAGATCCATTATCATATAAAGGATCTACTCGTGCTCTAGGACTATCCTGAGTCTTCGATACCAGCTATCAAAGTTGGATCCAGAAAGATTGTCATTATCCAATAATGACTGGAGTGACGAAGTGGTCGACATTATCTAGAAAGAAAATACCTATCAGTATATGAATTATTTTAAACATCCTAAAGAATAGATTTTAGTCTAAAGGTATCTCCCACTATTTTATTCAGACTGGTAGCCTCTATACTCCAATCTGAAGAATAACATTTATTCTTTAGCAGGTACTAGGATCCAATAGACTACACATGAGCTCGACTTTGGCTTTTCAACTCACATGCATTTAAACATAGGTACAATACCAATTGCTTCTCTAAGCAATTCCTAGTATTTATTTTGCCCCAGGGGTCCTCATAATCGACCTTTGGGCCTCCTATTGAAGGTCCTAGTTTGGTCCAACCATTAATATGATCGAATTCAATGCTTCTAACTAACCCATGATCAAGCCCGACTTTGGCCAGCCCACCTGACCACATGTTAAGATAGTCACACTGAGCCATTATATATTGAATGGCAATTCCACTCACCTAATGGCCACCCATTTTTTGAACTGTCGATGATCACCCATCTTGTGGACTCATTTCCAATCCACCTTAATGGAAGGCAAGACTTAGGCTATCACATAACTTAGTCCTTTCATGGACCTAATAATTTAGATGATTTAAATTTTGTGACACATGAAAAGAAGGCATGGACCTTGATCCAGAAAGCTCCCACATAACTCTTAAAGGGTCTCAAGATCAAATAGGTCCATGGGCACCTTAAACCAGTCAAACTGATTAACCTTAGTTGACATAGGTCAACTCAAATCAATAGATAATCTAATCAAATCTGATTCACCATATAAGCTGGTGCGGGCACCAGACTCAGAAGAAGACTTCAGAGCTCCATTTGGATCTCTGATTGACATTGCCCGAGAAATTAGGGTTTGTAATAAAGGTTGACCTGGTCAACCAGTTTATTTATTTTATTTCTTGAGTCACCATTTAAATTTTGTTGAGTCATGTTGACTCAGTGCAAGTCCCAATGTGGTTTCAATTTGGTTCAAAATGGTGCCACATTTGTCTTCCAATCAAACCAAGGTCCAAGCAAGTGGAGGCCACACTCCAAGCCACACGCCCAGCCACACTCCGAGCACACGCCAGGGTCCAGGTGGCACCACAGAGGCATCCCAGTGTCATGGTCCCCACACCCAAAGAAGAAAAAATCAAATTGGAAGCTAATTTAAAGGAGGCGCCCATACCTGCCTATTTTACCTAAGCAAAGAAGGAAGAAAACTTCTCTTGGAGAAGAAATCAAAGAAGGACATCCAATTGAAGTTCAAATCAAAATCAAAGAGCTTAACTTGGAGTGGAAGAAAAGAAGAAATGCCATAAGAAGAGGAGGACTCCAAATCCAAATCCAACTCCAAAGGAGGCGCCATAAAAATTCCAAAAAAAATTCCTTTATGGCCGTCCCAATTTTTTTTGAAGTCTTGGTCGACCAAGAGAGGGGGTTTTCTACCTAATCTAGAGGTTGGAAGAGTTTAGTCCCACATGGGAATTTGCACAAGCTTGGAGAAAATTTTAGGTCTATATAATAGACCCCTCTTTGTAACTTTAGAGAATCAATGAAGAAAAAATTATTTTTGCTATTCTCTTGTGTTGAGCAACCTAGGTTTCTCTTCTTCCGCACTATTCTAAGTTTTGAGCTCCATGAGGGGGTAATCCGGGTTCCATTGGAGCCTTGAGGAGGTGAGAGATCTCCATCTTTATCCAAAACCCTAGGTTAGCCACTTGAAATCCCAAAACCCTAGCCACCTTCATTATTTTCAATCCATCAAACCTTAGATCCATCCATCTCCCACGACCTCTCTCTCTCTACAAGTCCAGGCCGTCCACCTTCATCCAGATCCAGTCCGGCTACTTCAGATCCAGAGCAAGTTCCAAGGAAAATCACATCAGCTTCTAGGAGAATCCAGTTTTCAGCTATTTCAATCTTCAAGTTCATCAACCTAGTAAATTTCTCCCTTGACTCTCTGATTCCATCAATTGTTTTTCTTATCTTCCAGATCTTGAGTTCAGGAGAAGCCAACCCGCCATAGGACCAGTACTGGAGGATCCATTACGAAGAAATCTGAATCCGAGGATCCAACAATCTGCTCGGGAGAGTTCTTCCACCAAAATCTGTGAAGATCATTGTCTGGTTAGGTAAACCATCTCTTCTCTTTATTTCTGTTCTGCTGAAAGTTCGGAGCGAAACCCTAGGTCTGGGAGTTTCTCAACCCCCAGCGATCCGTTGCTTCTGAACTACTCTGATACTTTAGTTTCCTTAAAATTGTGCTTTCAATTATCATATTAGTCTCTTTCAATGTTAGGTTAACTTTTCTTTGATTTGAAGCCAACTTCTACAAACATATAAAAACAACAAAAAAAAATTAGTTAATCTTAATTTAATTCCACATCGCGTCCCTTTATTTGTTCTGCATCATTTTTTGGTATCAGAGCCCAGTCTAGGGTTTCTGATTTGCTTGCTTGCTTGTTTTGATTGTTTTCTCTTTTTATTTTGTCTGCTCGAAGTAGACTCCCCAGGACGTCCGGTCCTAGGAACTAAGCAAGGCGCAAGCCTCCTCCTCCCATTCCACGGGGTGTTCCTAGGGCGTGTAGGGGATCCATTGGGTTATAACTTCGTAGCAGGGATTATAAACGGGGAAGACAATCTAGTTGTAGCCCATAATTGCCCTGTTGTCTGAATTATTTCTCCCTGCATAAAACTCCGAATTGCATGATTTTTGCTTCGTTGAAACCAGTATAATTGAACATATTTTCCATAATTTTTATGTGATTTATTGGTTTCGATAAAAATTCTGAGCATTAAAATACAACAACTCTGTTTTTTTGGTGTTCTGCAATTCAATTCTTTTTGGAGTGATCATCTCATAATTTACTTAAGGGCAATTGAGCATCTAAGATAAAGGGAGGAGTTGATTACCTCTCCTTAGCCCAAAACCACCATCCAATCATTCGAACCTAGATCTAATTTAAAATCAGTTAGACCTAATTTGCCCTAGTGGGCTAGGGACACCAATTGGTCGGGTCTAGGCTAGTGTTGAGTCAGTTTGCCGAGTTATTCTATGTGTGCTTAGCACTCAGTGTCTAGAACGGTGGTTCAGGGATCCATTCCCGAAGGGCTTGTGTGCTGGTCCGCCTACCTGGCCAATCACTGATTGGTGTCTATGATTGGCAATCAGGGACCTAACACTCCCCTTACACCTGCCTGGCTGAGTCCTGAGTTACTACAGGCTAGCTTGCCACTCTGATTGGGCATCTAGTTTGGACTCTAGGTCTAGTGAGCCTGTAGTCGCTTTAGTCTAGTCACATTCTGTGTGTTTGCTTGCATCATGTCTACCCGGAATGGAGTGCCCTACCAACCTGGTCAAACCCAACCTGATTTAGAGGCCATGGTTAGAGCTCTTACTGAGAGTATGAACAAACTGAGTCAGGATTTGACTGCTACTGTTACCCAGTGTAAAGAACAAGTCCACGAGAATTTTACCCAGCTTAGGGATCAAGTCCAAGTCCTTGAGAAACGTAGACATCAAAATTGGATCCCTGATCCAAAATTTAATAGGCCCCAACCTCATCCATACCAGGAGCCTAGGAGGACCTTATACCATGATCCCGAGCATAACCTTAGGAAGCCTAACCATGATATCTATAGTGTGGATCGTGTCTATGAGAGGTCCTTACAATATTCTAGACCAGTCACTCAACAACCCAAGTCTTCTAGATCAAACCATTTAGATCCACACCCATGCCCAAGTAAGGTCTCTACTAGCTTGAAACCCAGTGTGACCCTGGTTCCTATATCGCAAGAATGTTTGTTTTGTGGAGAAAGAGGCCATAAATCTAGCCAGTGCCCATGCATAGGACTGGCTTGTGCACAGCTAAGTGGTAAGAATCCTAAGGATGACATTAATGAGGGAGAACCCAAGCCTACCAATGAGGAAGAAAGGTTAGGTATGATAAGCCTAGAATCAGTTGACCCGATTACCACTGACCCGAAACCCATTGAAGATGGCATCGAGGAAGTATATGATGCTGGCTTGAGTCTAGTTGATGAATATGAGGGGGAAGAACTTGAAGAATGTGACATCGATACTATTGGTTCCTTACTTGAGGAGACCTTGGAGAGCAACCAAGTGGTAGGACCTAGTTCAGAAATTCAAGAGATTTGTGAGAACCAGGTTCCTTTAGTCAAATACCCCCAGGAAGAACTCATGGTGTTAGCCCGAGCTATCAGTTCGTACCCTCTAATGACAGTCATTCCCCAAGTACCAATTGAAGATCTTTGCACTGAACTGTTTACGTTTGCCCACCCTATGGTAGATCCTCTCCTTAGGATGACTGAATCAAGCCTCTTACAATTGGACCTTGTCCCATGCCCAGCCACTAAGGTCTCTCCCATAATCTCAGTTGAACATCCTTGTCTTGAGCGGATTAATTCACCCAGATCTGTAGAAGTCCTCCTTATGGTCCCAGACCCCTTCCTTCGCATGACTGACCTACCCTTCTATAGAGTATACCTTTCCTCATCCATAGGTCAAATTTCAAGTCTTGAGGTCATCATCCATAGACCCTCCCATGAATCATTCTCTAATCCAGTTCTTGAGAAAGTGGATCATTATTTGCTTAGAGAACAAACCTTTACTATTGCAATCACATGTCCTAGGCTACTTCCCGAACCATCTCTTGATCCATTCCTGGGAGTAGCAAATTTTTACTTTCGTAAGGATGACCAGTTGACACTCATAGATCACCATTCAAACCTTCAGGTCACCACCTTTAGTCAACAGGTAATTCGAGACCCCACCTCATATCTCCTCCCTTTCTCTAGGACTTCCAATGCTTCTTACACAATCCAAGTATACTTTGTCGAAGTCTTTAGAGTGAACCACGTGTCAGAACCTATTAGGTTTGCCACCTACTTCTGGAAGACCTTATGGCACCTACTAGGCGCCCATGATAAGTTTTCATGCTCTGCATGCCATCCTCCGACCCAAGGTCAAACCTAGAGAGCCATAGTTTGTTAGGATTAGACCTAGGGTTCCTTTGAAATAAAGTCCATTCTTTAGGAATGCATCGTCAGTCTAGTTTACTTTTTTCTTGACCCTTTACTAGGTTTTGACTCAGATTTTGGTTTGATTGAGAGCACCAGGAATTGGGATTTGTTTTTTGTCCAGGGCTGAAATTGCATTCAATGTTTCGATCAATAGGTCTATAGGCTAGAGTCCCTTTGAAATTGTTCATGGATACAAGCCTCACACACCACTTGATCTGATTTCACTATTAGCCCACACACACAAGTCTCTTGATGCACTTGCATAGCATGTAAAAGACTTGCATAAAGAAATTCATGCCAAAATAACTTTAAGTAATGAAACTTATAAGAAGTTGGCTGATTCTCAAAGACGAGTCAAAACTTTTGTTGAGAGAGACTATGTGATGATTAGGTTAAGGCCTGAACGGTTTCCTCCTGGAACCGTTAGAAAGTTACATGCTAGGGGAGCTGGACCATTTAGAGTGGTAAAGAGAGTAGGATCCAATGCCTATGTGCTCGAGTTGCCTCCAGAACTAGGCATTAGCTCTACTTTCAACATTACAGACTTAGTAGAGTACAGGGAGCCAGCTGTGATTCCTAGTGAGCCTTTTGAGCCTAACCCTATCATTGAGAGTGATCCCGACCTTGTGTGTCCACGAACAAACTGGCCTGTGAGGAAAGAGCAGATTGAAAAGATCCTGGATGATCAGGTTATCTCTACTCGTAATCGAGGATACCAAAGGTACCTGGTCCGCTAGCAAGGAAGGCCAGATTCTGATGACTCTTGGATCTCCCGAGAAGAATTACAAGAATTGGACCCAGACCTCTTGGAGAGATACCAGAGCCAACTTGAGCCTTACTCGACAGGGTCGAGTTCCTCCCACCCCGGGAGAATTGGTGCGGGCACCAGACTCAGAAGAAGACTTCAGAGCTCCATTTGGATCTCTGATTGACATTGCCCGAGAAATTAGGGTTTGTAATAAAGGTTGACCTGGTCAACCAGTTTATTTATTTTATTTCTTGAGTCACCATTTAAATTTTGTTGAGTCATGTTGACTCAGTGCAAGTCCCAATGTGGTTTCAATTTGGTCCAAAATGGTGCCACATTTGTCTTCCAATCAAACCAAGGTCCAAGCAAGTGGAGGCCACACTCCAAGCCACACGCCCAGCCACACTCCGAGCACATGCCAGGGTCCAGGTGGCGCCACAGAGGCATCCCAGTGTCATGGTCCCCACACCCAAAGAAGAAAAAATCAAATTGGAAGCTAATTTAAAGGAGGCGCCCATACCTGCCTATTTTACCTAAGCAAAGAAGGAAGAAAACTTCTCTTGGAGAAGAAATCAAAGAAGGACATCCAATTGAAGTTCAAATCAAAATCAAAGAGCTTAACTTGGAGTGGAAGAAAAGAAGAAATGCCATAAGAAGAGGAGGACTCCAAATCCAAATCCAACTCCAAAGGAGGCGCCATAAAAATTCCAAAAAAAATTCCTTTATGGCCGTCCCAATTTTTTTTGAAGTCTTGGTCGACCAAGAGAGGGGGTTTTCTACCTAATCTAGAGGTTGGAAGAGTTTAGTCCCACATGGGAATTTGCACAAGCTTGGAGAAAATTTTAGGTCTATATAATAGACCCCTCTTTGTAACTTTAGAGAATCAATGAAGAAAAAATTATTTTTGCTATTCTCTTGTGTTGAGCAACCTAGGTTTCTCTTCTTCCGCACTATTCTAAGTGTTGAGCTCCGTGAGGGGGTAATCCGGGTTCCATTGGAGCCTTGAGGAGGTGAGAGATCTCCATCTTTATCCAAAACCCTAGGTTAGCCACTTGAAATCCCAAAACCCTAGCCACCTTCATTATTTTCAATCCATCAAACCTTAGATCCATCCATCTCCCACGGCCTCTCTCTCTCTACAAGTCCAGGCCGTCCACCTTCATCCAGATCCAGTCCGGCTACTTCAGATCCAGAGCAAGTTCCAAGGAAAATCACATCAGCTTCCAGGAGAATCCAGTTTTCAGCTATTTCAATCTTCAAGTTCATCAACCTGGTAAATTTCTCCCTTGACTCTCTGATTCCATCAATTGTTTTTCTTCTCTTCCAGATCTTGAGTTCAGGAGAAGCCAACCCGCCAAAGGACCAGTACTGGAGGATCCATTGCGAAGAAATCTGAATCCGAGGATCCAACAATCTGCTCGGGAGAGTTCTTCCACCAAAATCTGTGAAGATCATTGTTTGGTTAGGTAAACCATCTCTTCTCTTTATTTCTGTTCTGCTGAAAGTTCGGAGCGAAACCCTAGGTCTGGGAGTTTCTCAACCCCCAGCGATCCGTTGCTTCTGAACTACTCTGATACTTTAGTTTCCTTAAAATTGTGCTTTCAATTATCATATTAGTCTCTTTCAATGTTAGGTTAACTTTTCTTTGATTTGAAGCCAACTTCTACAAACATATAAAAACAACAAAAAAAAAATTAGTTAATCTTAATTTACTTCCGCATCGCGTCCCTTTATTTGTTCTGCATCATAAGCCAGGTAAGTAAGATCAAGGGATGGGTTATTAATGTGTGACAGGTGGGAATAGGATCGTTGGTGAGCCTAAAAGTCACCTAGATTAGGGTCCACTATTCTTTTCTTAATTTTTTTGGATAGCTGGATAACTAGGGTCTCACACCCCTGGATGTTTCGAAGAATAAAGGCAAACTACGGTCTCACACTCCTTAATGATCCGAAGAACAAAGGCAAACTAGGGCCTCACACCCCTCAATGCTCGAAAGCGAAGGCATAGGGTCTCACACCCCTCGACGCCCTAAGGTGAAGGCAAGATGGGCCTCACACCCACTCCTTTATGGAGGCAGAATGAAGAATCACTCTTCTCTAAAAACTCATCTTCATTATTATTTTCATACATGAAAGGGGGTCCTTTTATAGTTGACCCTAGCCATTGGATTACATGGAATGAAAAGCAAAGAGGGAAGGTGTCAACTTGTTGTCTTGTGAGGAGGATTTGCATGAAATGAGGTTCCACAAATATTCCATAAAAGGATGGTCAACATAAGGAAATAAAATCTCATGAAAGAGGGAAGGAGAGTGGGCACCCAAATGTTGCCTGATTTGCTTGATACTCCCTTCCATCTTTCCTGGGCGGTCCCTAATTTCCATACGGGATGTTGATCTATTGCCTTTTGTGCTTGAATGGATATATAAAAATCCTGGGATGCCTAATAGGGTGGATGATGCCTGCTGGGACTCCACATGGCAGCTGATAGCTTTTAGGTCCCCATCATTTTCCTGAAGTAGGGAGAACTTGACTCCATAGAGTTTGGCTTCAAGTCTCCCATCTTCAGCTTGATATTATTTCCCTTGGACTCCAAACTGCAGATTGAGATAACCTTCAGATAATTAATTTTTTTTATCTTTTGCAAACAAATCTAGATTCTTTTTTACCAGCACTGCTAAGAGATCTTTACAACTTCGAGATTGGTTCGTCTTTGAAAACTGTGTGGCTTTCAAATCTGTGCAACTTTGAAATGAGTGTGTAGTTGAAGTCGGTAAGAGGGAGGGGGATTTGCTTTCACGTTCATGCAATCCCTCCCCTTCTTCTCCAAAGACCAATGAAGGGAAATGGATGGTTGGCACAGAGGTCATCATGACTGGTGGAGGGCATGGGTAGCCGATAGGAAGCAGGGTGGAGATCCGGTGGGGCTGATCTGGGTTGATCTGGTGGGGCAGGGTGGATCTGGGCTTTGTCGGACCGATGAGAAGAGGAGGCCAGGCAGAATAGAGGGGTGGAAAAACTCCAGGTGGGCTTCACCGGCGATGACACTGGGGCAAAGGCGGTGGCACGGAGAAGTTGGGCGCAAGGATGGGGTTCCGGCGGCTATTCCAGCAGGGGAAAGGTGCTTGGCGGATCTAGCAATGGGCTATCCATTTGATTGCAAGTAGGAAGGAAGAGACCGGTAGGTCAGAACAGAGGAGGGCCGAAGGCAAGGAAAACTAGCGGTAAATGTCAGCCGGTTGGGGATGACTCCAATTGGAAGGGCATTGGGTGTTGGTGAGGCTTTGCATGCAGAGATGGGGCTTGAATCTGGGTGGGGGAAACAGTCGTGGGTGGTGGCTGTAGAGACTTCATGGAGGTTGATCCTCTAGTGGGGCTACGGCGGGGAGATCTGTGGCACAGGGGCTGGTTCGGTGGTTGAGGCTAGTTCCAAGGCTGAGCTCCTTCTCGCCATGAGCTAACTGATAGAGTGGCTAGCTGGCAACGGGCCACTTTCTCACAGATGTTCTCATCCGCAGGGTAGTGGTTCTTCGATGGTTGGGCATCCACGTCCAGCGGGGTGGCGGAGCATGAGATCCAGGGGCGGTGGCTATTAGGGTTCCGGAGGTCGAGATGTTTGGAAGGCGGATGGATCAAGGAAGGGGATGATGAGAATAACTCTAGGATAAATTTGGGATAAGTAGAGAATAGCAGGAATAATAGGAATAAAATGGGACAAAAAAAGGAAATAATGGATACCCTAAACCTCTGAGCTTTGATAACAAAAAATGATGTGGGAAAGGTGGTAATAGGATCGTTGGTGAGCCTAGAAGTCACCTAGATTAGGGTACCACTATTTATTTTAAATAGTTGGATAACTAGGATCTCACACCTCTCGATGTTCCGAAGAACAAAGGCAAACTAGAGTCTCACACCCCTTAATGTTTCGAAGAACAAAGGCAAACTAGGGCCTCACACCCCTCAATGCTCAAAGCGAAAGATAAGGTCTCACATCCCTCGACGCCCGAAGGCGAAGGCAAGATGGGTCTCACGCCCACTCCTATACGGAGGCAGAATGAAGAATCACTCTTTCCTAAAAACTCATCTTCATTATTATTTTCATACATGAAAGGGGGTCCTTTTATAGTTGACCCTAGCCCTTGGATTACATGGAATGAAAAGCAAAGAGGGAAGGTGTCAACATGCTGCCTTGTGGGAAGGATTTGCATGAAAGGGGGCGCCACAAATATTCCATAAAATGATGGTCAACATAAGAAAATAAAATCTCATGAAAGAGGAAAGGAGAGTGGGCACCCAAATGCAGCTTGATTTGCCTAATACTCCCATCCATCTTCTCCTGGGCAGTCCCTAATTTCCATACGGGATGTTGATTTGCTGCCTTTTATGCATGAATGGATATATAAAAATCCTGGGATGCCTAATAGGGTGGATGATGCCTGCTGAGACTCCATGTGGTAGCTGATAGCTTTCAGGTCTCCATGAGTTATGCTAGGTAAGCCTCTTGCTTTAGTCACCAACCATTAGTTGGCCAGGTAAGAGTTAGCCCCAAAAAACCTTGATCACTAATGTCAAACTTACTTTAGACACCAAGTGATTTACCATACTCAATTAGGCTAACCTAAAAACCCAGGCTCACCATGAAGACATCAATCAAGTTCATTTAGATGTATGGACTAATCTAACTAACTATTAGAGAGATCTATAGAGGAGAGACTGAATTCAACATTTGATTAGTCTTTTCTCTAATTAATCTATTCTCCTAAACCTAGGTCTAATCCATTTAAAGACCCAATTCTAGCCAACCCAATTAACCCATGGTTTGTCAATCATGACTTAAGATTAGAATCACATCCTAAATCTTAAAAGGTTTCAAAAATACAACTCAATTATCAATTAAGTGCAACATGCCAATTGAAACATTTTCCATTAACCCAAATTTGAAACAATTTCAAAAACAAGTGAAACAATTTCACAAAAATATGAACTTTAAGTTTAATGATTTAAGGTTTTCTTGTCAAGACGGCTCATGCAGGATGTGAGTCAGCTCGTTCCAAAAACTTTTCTTTGTTCTTAGATCCAAGTTGACTCGTCTACCTGGGCAGAAAACAATAACTTTAAAATTCATTCCTTTTCACTTAAGTTTTTCAAAATTTTAGATCATACACCTAATAGATCTAACCTCAACATAATTATGATCTACAAACATAGATTAAAACTATTTTAACCCATCAAATCCCTCACTTTCTTCTTCATAAGGTCGTGATGCAGCGGCACCCCTACATGCCATAGGAGAACCCCACCGAATGGGAAGAGATTGTCTTTAAACCATACTTCTCTCCTACGACTAGATGGGCAAGGCGAATACACCTCAATCCAAGTATTATTTGAAGGATATCAAACCGATTTCATACAAAAGCACTAAACTAAACATGTATTCAACCTGGCTCTGATTCTACTGTAAGTTCATAGTCATGGCCCAAATAAGCAATTTGAATTTTTTTTTTAAATAACATGATGCAATGGAAGAAGATAAAATTTTTTTATTTAAACACATTGATCTGATTAACATAGGCCCTACACAGATCTTTATGCATATAGAGTAATACATGCATGAAATCAAGCATGCAAAGTATGTAACTCATAGAACCATTCTTTGAGTCACACAAAATGGTGTTAAAGAACATTTCATCATACCCATAAGATAGGAATACAAGCCTTATCTATGAGGTGACAATCACCTGGAAGGGAAGTACTCCAAGGAAGATGACAAGCCTTGTGAGTAGCATAAACGTCCTGCCTCTACAGGTAGTTCACATTGGAACAAAGGGATTCTCCTCCTTCCTTCATGGTGCTAGCCTCTATGGAAACAATTTGGCAACGACGGACTCCTTCTTCAGCACCTTGAAGAACTAGTTGCTGAATAGAGATGGAACAAGGCACCCAAGAACGTTTCCCAGAAAACTCTATCCCAACCTTCAATAGAAGGTATGTACACAGCAATCCCAAAACCCAAAGCCTCACACTATCTTCTTAGAACTTTTTTGACAAAATGGGATCAAATCTCAAAATCTCTTAAAGGTCAAGCAAAACTTCTAACCCGAAGAAAATTGGTAGAGTCTCAACTAGGATGAAGAGTGAATGATTCACTATCTCAGCCCCCAAAAATAGTCCTTAAAAAAAATATAAAGAGGAGATAATGAGAGATTAATTAGGGTGTTTAGAGTCTCTTGAGATTCAAGGGTATTACAAACCCTTTGACTTCAGTAACTGATGTTGATAAAAACCCAGAAATGCCAAACATTAAGTGCCATAACAGCCACAGCCATTAATGAAGCATTTTCAAATTTTTCAGCAAAATCTATCAAATGAGTCGACTCATCTATGTGAGTCAACTCGCACGAGTCGACTCATCTAGATGAGTTAGCTCAAATGCAGTTTTGATAACTTCTTGTAAAATGAGTCCAGAATGATTCCTAATCATTCCCAAGCTAATAAATCAAGATGAAACCCCATGATGTGTGACCCCATAGGTTCAAACACTAAACCGGTAGCATAGAAATATTTTTAGTACCAACCAAAGTCATCATCTAGCAATGACACCCGGCATCCGAATAGGTCGAAAGTTGGAGAGCAACAAGAACCTATCGAATATGGAATACCACTGAACCTTTTCCTTTAACCTTCTAATGCTCCAGATGGCTTAGGGTTAAACAGCACAATCATAATCAGTCCATCTCAATATGTCTTAAACAAAAAATCCCTGTAACTCTTTACAAAAAATTTCTTGGCCAAGGTCTTTCTCAATTGAGGCATAGTAAGCATTCAATCCAAACCATTTGGAGAGGTCAATCCTATCTTGATCCTACAACCGCTACACAAGTACTTGACTAAACCCAGCAACCTTTCATTACCGGATTAGAAATTTGGGTAGTCTGACACCTAAGCACACTGAGTTGCTTGCAAGCTGCCATAGTGATATCAAGTCAAAGGAATAATTTATATCCACATTCTAATACAAAACTTCTCTTTGGTAAAGAGAATCTCCATGAGAGTCATGTTCAGTAAAGAGTCGAACACAACACCCGATGTCATATGAGCATCTCTATGCTACTTTGTTAAGAGGGCACCAACAGACATGACATCAACAACCTACTCTTGATACATAATCATCTTGAAACCACCATATCCTTTGGTTGTGAACTAGTTTATAAACTACATGACATGTCCTCTCTACATCTCATAGAAAGTAGCTCAAAGGATACCATCACACAAGAGTTTAATTAGGAAGATGACATGTGATGAACAACTATAGTAAAGTTTTATTCAATTCATATACATATACATGAGTCACACAACTATCTACAACCTTGATGATTGGCTTTGGGACACACAATTCCCAATAGTATGCCTCTCCATGAAAATGGCATCAGTTCCATAAGGGACCAATTAAGATATATCAATAGGAGTAGTTCTTCTTTGTGACTTCTCCAATGGCCTAGCCATTCCCAACATAATGGGGTTCACTAGATAAGAGGAAGATACATGATTACTCGGAACCTAACTTCTAGAGAGGGAGATGGTAAAGAAGATGGAATGATGGTGTTCCATTACACTAAGGATCTTCTACGAGAAGGTCTCCTACCAATTTGTCACAGGGACACACTTGCAGTTGATAAGTCCTCCTGGCTTCTTCTAGTCTAATTCATCTTTCCACTTGAGGGGATGATAATTTATTGTTTAGAAAGTTTGTCACTTCCGAAAGTGGAGGTGCCAACCCAAAGACCTGCTCCACCTTTGAAGGACAGAAAGGGGAAAAGGGCACTGGTCAAGTTAGAAGAAGCTCCAAAGACTAAGAAGTGATTATAATGCCTAGAGGGTATCCCCACCCTTGGGGTAGGCAAGGTCTCACTTAGGGCCATAGAAGTCTTGATCAGTGAGGTAGAAGGGACCATCAGCATGGTTGTGGGGATGGTTGACAAGGCTACCAAGATTGCTAGGGAAGCTCTCGAAGTTCCTGGTAAAGGTGCTAGGTTCATCGATGAAGTTGCTGCAATGGTGAAGGTAGGTTGTTGCATGATCATGGCCATTGATTAGATGGCCAGCAGGTTTTGTGAGGCTTCGAACGAGGCTAGTGATGGCTATAGTAGAAAAGTTGATGGTGTCGTGATGTTGCCCATAAGGAAGGGCAAGGCTGCCAAGAAGTTCAGCCTGAAGGTGATAAAAGTGAGATGGCTAGCTCCATCTTGCTAAGAATTGAAAGCACAGCATAAACAATTTTTTTAGAAATTTTTAAACAAGATATAACAATTATATCTATGCATCCAAAACCTTAGCAAAGATCAACTTGATTAAACAATGAAATAACATTAGCAACTAAAAATAAATACATACATGAACGATGATCATCTAATTCCAATCTGTAATTCATGAGGCCCTCAAGCACAAGCCCTTCAATATTGATCCACATAGGAATCTCTCAAGGACTTTTCCAATTGAATTAAATCCATTGAAATTGTTCTCAATAATTTAAGCCTTTTCCTTCTCAAGAAAATGCATACCTTTCTCTCTCGATTATCATCTCTTCTCAAGAGATCACAAAACTCTCTATCCTTTTCCTCTCTCTACTTCCTTAGCTTTTTATTAAACTAGGAAATTGATTCCCTCTAACCCTTGGAGGTCCCTCTAGTTTATATAGTTCAAGTCAAACCCTTTTAGTATACGAGTCTAATCAAATTAGACTTCCATCTAATCTAAGATTTAATCCTAACTCCACTAAGAATAGGAGTGTTGAGGCACCAATTTTGGTGTGTGAGAAGGCTGGTGCATGGAAAGTAATGTGAGGAAAAAAGGCACCAAAGTTAGATGTCGTCCCACTAAGAGGACTCCTAGAGGGGGCATGAAAACATCTTAGCACCAACACCTTATGCGCCACACTTTTCTCATGCTATTTCTTTCTTTAATTGGTGCTAAATCCAATCCCTATCTGGCAAGGATTTAGATGAGTGAGAGTGATGTGCGATGAAATGGAATGATGTAACCTAAGAGGAGACAATAATAATTAAATGTGAAATGGAGTAAAGCAAGGCTACTTTTCATATAAAAGAAATGAAACTATCATGAAGGAATTCTGCATATAAACTAAACCTGAATGAGAACCTTCATAATATTAAAGGGAAATGGATCTTCATATTTAGGAAACCACACAGGATAGGGCTTAATTAAGTTAACATTTCAGATCTGGAAAAACACTATAAGAGTGGTAACCAAGCATTAATATCTCAAGGGTTTGAAAAGATACACTCAAGGACGAAGTCTTTGAATGACAGGGTAATTCCTTCAGATAACGGGACTTTTAGTCTCTATTTCTTTCCTTGGAAGACCCTCTTCTTTGGAACTTGGATATCCCGGGGATCCTACAAAAAACATAGCAGAGTTAAGAAAAAACTTGAAAGGTAGGAAACAATGGAATTCATGGTTGAAGTTGAGAAGAAGCTGTTGGATTTGAAGAAGCTTGGCCAGCCCTCTTGGAATGCATCTTCTTGCAACTTGGACGTTGGGGATGGAGAGCTTGGATGGATTAGAAGACTTGCTAATGGCTAATGGCATGGAAGAAGAACTCTCTTGAAGTAACTAAGGGTCTCTCACGCACTCCCTCTCGGAGGACATTGGATAACACCAAATGGAAGAAGAAACACTCCTTTTTCATTCAAATTCATCATCATTTACAAGAGAGCTTGGAGTAGATTTTATAAGCCTCCAATGAACTTTGAAAATTTGAAATACGTGGAGCTTTTCATGGGAAGTTCCTAGCTATAAGGGTGGAATTCGAATTACATGGAGATTTTCATAAGAAGTTCCTAGCTATAAGGGTGGAATTCGAATTACATGGAGATTTTCATGGGAGCTAGCTATAGTGGTAGAAGCTCCTTTGAATATGAATTCCCTTTGGTGATGTAGCATGTGGCGATGTGGCTTGATGAGGTGTACACCAAGTGGTTGGGAGGTTGACATGGCATCCAACAATGCTTGCTGATGTGGCATCCTCCTTGGATTGAATTGTTGGAGTGGTTGAATGCATCCAATCTTCAAGTGAGCTTGCTTACATTGAACCAATTACAAACCTCTCTTGGACCCAACTACTAAACTTACTAAATAAAAGACCAATTCAACCCTAATTGGACTCAAAAACCCAAATTGACTCAAAAGAAACCAAATTTGAATAAACCCAACCTAATTACATGACTCAAATTCAATTAAAGAAGTAAAATTACTTTATTTACAAGACATAAGTTTAATGAAAGAATTAAAGCCATACTGAATTAGATTGAAGCCTCTATCGAACCTTGGTGCCCATACCAGTTCTCTCGTGGTGGGAGGAACTCGACCCTATCGAGTAATGACTGATCTGACTTTATTACCTTTCTAGTAGGTCGGGGTTGATTTGTTGCAGATTCTCCCGAATGATCTACGAATCCTAGGATTCAGGTCTTCCTCGCCATCGAACCAGATAATGTTGATAGCCCTTATTTCAAGTGGTAATTACCTGGTCATCCAAGATACTTTCAATCCTATATCTCCATTCTGGCTGAAGTGCTGGTGGACACTGAGGTAGGGTTTCACTCTCAACGGTTGGGTAAGGTCCAAAAGGCTCGCTAGGAATTAAGATGGCTCTTTGTATTCTTTCATATCAGAAATGTTAAACGTGGAACTAATACCATAATCCGGTGGTAACTCTAACATGTATGCATTAGGTCCAATTCTCTTTAATACTTTGAAAGGTCCAACTCCCCGTGCATGCAATTTTTTCATAGTTCCTGGTGAGAACCTTTCATGTCTAAGTTTAACCATTACAGAGTCTCCTACATTGAATTCTTTCACTCATTTATGTGAATTGTCCATATGCTTATAGACTTCATTACTCATTTTTAATTTTTTATTAATCTCCTTATGTAATTCTTTAGTATGCTATGCATATGACTCGGCAGACTCAGACATTCATGCATGTGTGGGTAATGGAATGAGGTCGATAGGTCTCCTAGGTCTGTAACCATGGACAATCTCAAAAGGACTTTTACCAGTAGACTTATTGACTAAGCTGTTGGATGCGAATTCAGCACGAGGCAAAAGCAAATCCCATTTTCCCAGACTCTCTCCAATAAGGCACCTCAAAAAGTTTCCCAGACTTCTATTTACAACCTCAGTTTATCCATCAATCCGAGGGGGTAAGCAGTTGAGAATTTCAGTTTTGTTCCTTGTAGGTGCCAAAGGATTTTCCAAAAGTAACTCGTGAAACGAACATCCCTATCATAAATAATGGTCTTAGGTAACCCATGTAATTTGACTACTTGATCGAGAAAAAGCTTGGCTACCTTAGAGGCATCAAAAGTCTAAGAACAGGGAATGAAATGGGCCATCTTTGAAAATCTGTCAACCACTACAAAGATTGAATCATGCTTCCTAAGGGTGTTTTGTGGGGACCCAAGAGTTTACTAATGTCCCTTAGTCCTATGAGTCTTTTGTTTCAAGTTTTGAGTCCTGTAATAAGTTGAGCTGTCTCAACCACATAAGTCTAGTTGAGTCCTGTAAGTTTGAGTTAGTCCAGTTTTGTATAAAAGGAGAGTCCGCAGACTAGGAGATTCATCAGGTCCCCCAAACCAGAGCTAGCCTTTGATGGGGGACTAATATGCATGCAATTTTTTTTGTATGTTTTACATGTTGAGTTAGGTGATTAATTCCCAAATTTCATATCAAAATTATTTGTAGGGAATTTTGTATGAATTTTTGAAGATCAGCATGCAGATTAGGACCTAGAAAAGTAGCAAAGAAGGACCGCCGGGGCTGAGAAGCCTCGGTTAGGGCAAGTTCTCCTACAATAAAACTACTGGAGGTAGAGGGGTGTACCTGACAACATCTATGAAGATCGCAGCGAAGGGATCTCTCGTTCCTCGATGGATGCGTCATGGAAAATCGAGCCAAAGACCCGCGGATACCCGGCTTTCTGCTCGGTGATCCGATTGAGGCTTGGCTGGAGTCGTTGGATTCGTAGGAACTCAGGGACCTGCAAACGACCTGTCAAGGGTTAGAAAGCTCACAAAGGAACAAGAAAACAAAGTAAAAATAGCAAGGGAAGGCTTCTTTTGGAGTGGGCGTCTAGGGATCTGGAGGGTTTGTTGGCAGCAGGAAGATGATTGCAAACACTGGGAAGAAGAACTCTCACAAACCCCTTTATGCACACAACAGGATATCACACCACTCAATAGAAGAACTCAAGGTTTTCATTCATCAAAAATTCTCCTCATACAAGAGGCTAGGGTCCCTTAAATAGATCCTTAACCTTGGATTCTATCTTGGTTAGGCTTAGGCCTAAAAGAAGCTTCATGCTCGCAGAGCCGGACCTTTTAAAGTGATAGAGAAGGTTGGATCAAATGCCTAGTTGTTAGACTTGCCTTCAAATTTGGGCATTAGTTCTACCTTCAATATTACAGACCTGGTTGAGTATAGGGAACCGGCAGCGCTACCTAGTGAGGCCTTTGGACCTATTCCTTTTCATTGTGAGTGACCCTAACCTAGAGTGTCCACAAACAAATTTGGCCTGAGAGAGGAGAACGGATCGAGCATATCCTGGACGATCAAGCCATCACGACCCAGGGCCATGACTATCAACGCTTCCTGGTCCGATGGCAAGGCCGGCCAGAGTCGGACGATTCATGGATTTCTCGAGAGGACTTGCAATGCCTCAACCCAGACCTTCTCGAGAGATATGTGAGCCAGTCTGACCTTCACTCGACAGGGTCGAGTTCCTCCCACCCCGGGAGAATTGGTGGGGACACCGGAGGCACCAGAATAAGATAGAGGCTTTTCAATCCTTTGTGAATTGATCAATAATTTATGAGTCCATCTGTAATAAGGGCTTAGCTCATCTGAGTTCATTTTAGTTGTTATTTAAGTATTTTGAGTTGTTATTTCAGTTCTGTACTTGTCAGCTCATGTTGAGCTAGTTCAGTCCAATGCTAGTCAGCTCATGTTGAGCTAATTTTATTTTTTTGAGTCCTGTCCAAGCATACTGAAGACTCAAGACTATATCATACAAGTGAAGACCAAGTCCAACTAGATTGAAGACATGGAAGTGTAGCCCAAGTCCAACCCAACTTGAAGAATTGAAGACCCCAAGAGGAAAATTCAGAAAACCCTGATTCCTGCTGTGTGCATAGGAATAGGTCCAAAGGCCCAATGGGGATCTCTTTAGGAAAGGATTTATTGGGGAAAGTTTGAGTCCTTGTGCACTACCCGCATTACTGACCCCTAAGAAAGATGGCACTTGGAGGATGTGCATTGACAGTCATGCCATTAACAAGATCACAACAAAATATAGTTTGAGTCTTTTGTTTCAAGTTTTGAGTCCTGTAATAAGTTGAGCTGTCTCAACCACATAAGTCCAGTTGAGTCTTGTAAGTTTGAGTTAGTCCAGTTTTGTATAAAAGGAGAGTCCGCAGACTAGGAGATTCATCAGGTCCCCCAAACCAGAGCTAGCCTTTGATGGGGGACTAATATGCATGCAATTTTTTTTGTATGTTTTACATGTTGAGTTAGGTGATTAATTCCCAAATTTCAGATCAAAATTATTTGTAGGGAATTTTGTATGAATTTTTGAAGATCAGCATGCAGATTAGGACCTAGAAAAGTAGCAAAGAAGGACTGCCGGGGCTGAGAAGCCTCAGTTAGGGCAAGTTCTCCTACAATAAAACTACTGGAGGTAGAGGGGTGTACCTGACAATGTCTATGAAGATCGCAGCGAAGGGATCTCTCGTTCCTCGACGGATGCTGCCTGGAAAATCGAGCCAAAGACCCGCGGATACCCGGCTTTCTGCTCGGTGATCCGATTGAGGCTTGGCTGGAGTTGTTGGATTCGTAGGAACTCAGGGACCTGCAAACGACCTGTCAGGGGTTAGAAAGCTCACAAAGGAACAAGAAAACAAAGTAAAAACAGCAAGGGAAGGCTTCTTTTGGAGTGGGCGTCTAGGGATCTGGAGGGTTTGTTGGCAGCAGGAAGATGATTGCAAACATTGGGAAGAAGAACTCTCACAAACCCCTTTATGCACACAGCAGGGTATCACACCACTCAATAGAAGAACTCAAGGTTTTCATTCATCAAAAATTCCCCTCATACAAGAGGCTAGGGTCCCTTAAATACACCCTTAACCTTGGATTCTATCTTGGTTAGGCTTAGGCCTAAAAAAAGCTTCATGCTCGCAAAGCCGGACCTTTTAAAGTGATAGAGAAGGTTGGATCAAATGCCTAGGTGTTAGACTTGCCTTCGAATTTGGGCATTAGTTCTACCTTCAATATTACAGACCTGGTTGAGTATATGGAACCGGCAGCGCTACCTAGTGAGGCCTTTGGACCTATTCCTTTTCATTGTGAGTGACCCTAACCTAGAGTGTCCACAAACAAATTTGGCCTGAGAGAGGAGAACGGATCGAGCGTATCCTGGATGATCAAGCCATCACGACCCAGGGCCATGACTATCAACGCTTCCTGGTCCGATGGAATGGCCGGCCAGAGTCGGACGATTCGTGGATTTCTCGAGAGGACTTGCAATGCCTCAACCCAGACCTTCTCGAGAGATATGTGAGCCAGTCTGACCTTCACTCGACAGGGTCGAGTTCCTCCCACCCCGGGAGAATTGGTGGGGACACCGGAGGCACCAGAATAAGATAGAGGCTTTTCAATCCTTTGTGAATTGATCAATAATTTATGAGTCCATCTGTAATAAGGGCTTAGCTCATCTGAGTCCATTTTAGTTATTATTTGAGTATTTGAGTTGTTATTTCAGTTCTGTACTTGTCAGCTCATGTTGAGCTAGTTCAGTCCAATGCTAGTCAGCTCATGTTGAGCTAATTTTATTTTTTTGAGTCCTGTCCAAGCATACTGAAGACTCAAGACTATATCATACAAGTGAAGACCAAGTCCAACTAGATTGAAGACATGGAAGTATAGCCCAAGTCCAACCCAGCTTGAAGAATTGAAGACCCCAGGAGGAAAATTCAGAAAACCCTGATTCCTCTTGTATGAGGGGAATTTTTGATGAATGAAAACGTTGAGTTCTTCTATTGAGTTGTGTGATACCCTGCTGTGTGCATAAAGGGGTTTGTGAGAGTTCTTCTTCCCAGTGTTTGCAATCATCTTCCTGCTGCCAACAAACCCTCCAGATCCCTAGACGTCCACTCCAAAAGAAGCCTTCCCTTGCTGTTTTTACTTTGTTTTCTTGTTCCTTTGTGAGCTTTCTAACCCTTGACAGGTCGTTTGCAGGTCCCTGAGTTCCTACGAATCCAACGACTCCAGCCAAGCCTCAATCGGATCACCGAGCAGAAAGCTGGGTATCCGCGGGTCTTTGGCTCGATTTTCCAGGCCGCATCCGTCGAGGAACGAGAGATCCCTTCGCTGCGATCTTCATAGACGTTGTTAGGTACACCCCTCTACCTCCAGTAGTTTTATTGTAGGAGAACTTGCCCTAACCGAGGCTTCTCAGCCCTGGCGGTCCTTCTTTGCTACTTTTCTAGGTCCTAATCTGCATGCTGATCTTCAAAAATTCATACAAAATTCCCTACAAATAATTTTGATCTGAAATTTAGGAATTAATCACCTAACTCAACATGTAAAACATACAAAAAAAATTGCATGCATATTAGTCCCCCATCAGCCTTCATGCACCTGAGCCCTTTCATGCCACCAAGTCCACAAGGGAGAGCTCCAGTCCAAGACAAAGGCCCAATGTTGACCAGGTTTACCAGGATTTCTTGGCCCATATTCAGGGTTTCTTAGCCCTCAAGTCATGTACCCTGGGGTGAGTCTATATATACCAGCCCACCTTCTCTTGTATTTTTTTAATGTCATGGATTAATGAAATAATATTGAGTTTTCTTCTCTTGCAGTGTGCGTGCTATGTGCCCAGGGTATCTGTGCGATCGCTGATTTTCTATGTGATTGAGGGTATCTGTATGATCCCTAGGGTACTGTGTGATCCCTATTTTTTTGTGTGAAGGGTATCTGTATGATCCCTCAAGATTTCTGTGTGATCCCTGCACCCTCTTCTTTCTTCTTCCAGGCAAGCCCTAATCCCCTGGTGACTTCTATGCTCACCAGCGATCCTACCCTCGATCCGTGTTCCCCATCAACTTGGTATCAGAGCCAAGAAGATTAGGGTTTTCTCCACCCTTTTTCTCTAATTTACCATGGCCACCACTATCGTTTCCTCTCCATCCTTCTCTGCATCTCACCACTGCCGCAACCACCCCATCTCTCCTGCTTCCCATCTCATAACACTAAAGGCGCCGCCTCCCAAACATCTCATCCTTCGGAACCCTCATAGCTGCTGCCCCTAGATCTTATGCTCCACCGCCGCGCCGGACGTGGAGGCCTAGCCATCAAAGAACCGCCACCCTACGAATGAGAATATCCATGATGTGACCCACCACGAGCTAGCCACCTCTACCAATGGCTTCTTCTCCTGGTACGTCCCTTTTGATGCACCCACAG
The DNA here is from genome assembly GCA_021397845.1 of Areca catechu. Taxonomy (NCBI): domain Eukaryota; kingdom Viridiplantae; phylum Streptophyta; class Magnoliopsida; order Arecales; family Arecaceae; genus Areca; species Areca catechu. The sequence continues at coordinate 61,762,415 of CM038044.1, read as the reverse complement.
ATGATGGCCCACCTTTGCCTCTTTCTCCCTGGCGCGGTGGTGCTCCTAGCCTTTTTTCGGTCGTTGATGGTGGTCCTGGTGATGGAAGTCCGATCCAATGGGTGGACGATCATCCCCTTTGACGAGTTCGGCTTCTCCCACTGTCGCGACGACCGACTCCCACTGCCACGACGACTGACCCTCCCTGCCCAGATGCAAGCCCCCGTCTCCTCCTCTCCCTACATCTGTGCCGTGACACCTGATGCTCCATCCTTAAAGCCGATGGTGAAGGTAGGCACCCCTCTTCTCCATCGGAAGGTCACTGCCCACGCCCCCCGCTCCGCCGTCGAATGCCGTCACCCCCGTGTTGTTGTCGTTCTCAGCACCATTGCCAATGAAGCCCACTGACGAAGCCTCCCCTCAAGCTCGTCTAGTTCTTGGTTCATGAAGAAGATGCAAAGAAACTACACGAACGTGAATGCATAACCTGCATTCATTCGTCGACTTCAAGTGCAGAAGGAAAAGAACAGTGAAAAAAAAAGATGAACCTAGCTCTTTTGCTTTAATGTGATTGGTTTCGGTTCCATCAACCCCCACTGAGCCTGACTCGATGGAGTCGAGTTCTCCCTACCCCAGGGAAATGGTGGGGACCCAAGAGTCTACTAGTGTCCCTTTAGTCCTGTGAGTCTTTTGTTTCAAGTTTTGAGTCCTGTAATAAGTTGAGCTGTCTCAACCTCATAAGTCTAGTTGAGTCCTGTAAGATTGTGTTAGTCTAGTTTTGTACAAGCGGAGAGTTCGCAAACCAGGAGACTCACCAGGCCCCCCCAACCAAAGCTGGCCTTCATGCACCTGAGCCCTTTCATGCTGCCAAGCCTACAAGAGAGAGCTCCAGTCCAAGACAAAGGCCCACTGTTGACCAGGTCTACCATGATTTCTTGGCCCACAGTCAGGGTTTCTTAGCCCTCAAGTCATGTACTATGGGGTGAATCTAAAAAAACTACCCCTCCCCTCTTGTATTAAACATCTTTTTCTCATGAATGTAAATTAAAATTGAAAGTTATTTTGTGTGAGTTTTTTTTTCTCCAGATTGGAGTGGGTGTGACACCCAGGTTCCCTGTTCTTGAGTGCAAGCCCTAATCCCGTGGTGACTTCTATGCTAGCCAGCGATCCTCCCCCGCTCTGTCCCACATTAGTCTTGGGCAATCCTAAAACAAAGTCCATACTAAGATCCTGCCATGGACACTCAGGCACAGCTAATGGAGTGTATAACCTGATGTTTTGTCTTTGATGTTTGGCAACAGTGCACGTCCTACATCTGGTAACAATATTGGCTACATGTTTCTTAAGGCCTGGCCAATAAAATTTCTCTTCAACTATTAATATGGTTATATTTCTTCCAAAGTGGCTAGCTAGACCCCCAGCATGTGTCTCCTAAACTAGAAAATCTCTCAAGGAAGTTTTTGGAACACAAAACTTATTTTCTTTAAACAGATAACCATCTAGAAGGGTATACTCACTATGGTCACTAGATGGTCCTTGACTCAAAGCCTGGTAAACTGCACTAAAGTCTGGACAGGTTTCATATTCATCCTTAAGTCTCTCAAATCCAACGACTTTAGTCCTGATCGAATTCAGGAGTAAGGCTCTACGACTCAAAGCATCAGCTACTTTATTCTCAATTCCGGCACGGTGTTTTAGGACAAAAGTGTAGGCTTGGATGTATTCTTTTCATTTGGCATGCCTAGAATTCAGCTTTTTCTGGAAACTAAGAAATCTAAGGGCTTCGTGATCAGAGAATAGAACAAATTCTTGTGGTAGAAGATAGTGTCTCCAATACCATAAAGCTTGCACTACCGCATAGAGCACCTTATCATAAGTGGAATACTTAAGCTTAGCTTCATTTAACTTTTCACTAAAGAAAGCTATGGGGTGGCTCTCCTGGCTTAAAACTCCACCTATTCCAACTCCATTTGCATTACAAGCAACCTCAAAAACCTTGGAAAAATCAGGCAATCTTAAGATAGGTTCTAGTGTCATTTTCTTCTTAATGTCTAGGAAGGCCCTATCAGTAGCTTTGGTCCATTCAAAATGGCCTTTCCTAATGCAATCCTTGATTGGTGTAACTATGGTACTAAACCCTCGAATGAATCTTCTATAAAAAGTAGCTAAACCATGAAAACTTTATACTTCATAAACACTTTTTGGCATAGGCCACTCTATAATTGACTTAATCTTTTCATGGTCAGTAGAAACTCCATCAGGTGTGACAACAAAACCTAGGAAAATGACTCTATGGGTGAAAAAATCACATTTTTTAAGGTTTGCGAAGAGGCTATTTTCCCTAATAGCTAAATAGACTTGATTCAAGTGGTCCAAATGATCCTCCTAGGTCTTGCTATATATAAGAATGTCGTCGAAGTAAACTATGATAAACTTTCTTATACATAATTGTAGGACTTGATTCATAATCTGCATAAAGGTACTAGGAGCATTGGACAGTCCGAAAGGCATTACTACCCATTCAAAAAGACCCTCCTTAGTCTTGAATGCAGTCTTCCACTCATCCCCAGTTCTAATCCAAACCTGATGATAGCCACTCTTAAGGTCAATCTTTGATAATACTATTGCTCTGGCCATCATATCTAACATGTCGTCCAAACGGGGTACGGGAAACCTATATTTTGTTGTGATCTTGTTAATGGCATGACTGTCAATGCACATCCTCCAAGTGCCATCTTTCTTAGGGGTCAGTAATGCGGGTAGTGCACAAGGACTCAAACTTTCCCCAATAAATCCTTTCCTAAAGAGATCCCTTACTTGTCTTTGTAACTCTAAGTGTTCGGTAGGGTTCATCCTATAATGTGGAAGGTTGGGTAGGGCTGCTCTTGGGACTAAATCAATGGCATGCTGGATGTCTCTAAGTGGTGGAAGGTGGTCAGGTAGGTCATCTGGAAACACATCCTTAAAGTCTTCTAACACTTTAACCACTTCCTGAGGGCGTTCTTTCTAGGAAGGCTCCCGAATTTCCTTAGTGGCTAAAATCGAAATAGATGTACCCTCAGCAAGTTCTTTCTCAATCTCCTTATCAGTTTTCAAATTGACTCCAGTTTTTTTTTTTCTTTAGGTGGCTTGATCCTCTCTTAACAGTGTCCTTAGGTGGTGTTGGGTTGATCACAAACTTCTTTCCAAGGTGCATGAATGAGCAAGAATTTGATCGGCCATATAGGGTTGCATCATGGTCAAATAACAAGGGTCGACCTAGGATGATACTGCTCACTCCCATTGTGGTGCGGGCACCAGACTCAGAAGAAGACTTCAGGGCTCCATCTGGATCTCTGATTGACATTGCCCGAAGAATTAGGGTTTTCTGGTTTTGTAATAAGGGTTGACTTGGTCAACTCAATTTTAGTTTGAGTCTGTATTTCCCTGTAATTTAAATTTTGTTGAGTCATGTTGACTCAATACAGGTCCTAGTAGTGGTCTAGGTCTTCTCCAAGGTGCCACATTTTCTTCCAGGACCAAGCAAGTGGGCGCCACACTCCCAGCCACACGCCAGAGTCCAGGATGCGCCACATCTCCATCCAGTGTGCCTTGGTCCCCACACCACAAGAAAGCAGGTCCCTTCTTTCATGCGCCACTTGGGGGAGAAATCCATCAAGATACCTCAATCCAAGGAGGAGCCAACTTCTTTCCAGATAAACCCAAGCCAGGATGGCAAGAATTTTTCTTGAAGAGAGGATCAAGGAGGTGCCCCACAATGTTCCATAAAAACCCAAGTTATAAAAGGGAAGAGAGCGTGTCTTGGGGAGAAAATCAAGGAGGCACCCAAAAGTTTCCTAAAGTGCCAAAGCCATGAAAGGAAGAAGCCTAAACTTGTGGAGCAAGACTAGGAGGTGTCCAAAAGAGCCAAACCATGAAGGGAAAATCCTTGATTCATGGAGAGATACTAGGAGACACCCCCATAACCTGCCATTTGGAGCTGATTTTCAAGTTTTCTTGGAGTTTTTGGGCTGCCCACTCATGGAAGGAGTCTTGGGAAGAGAATTTGATGCCTAAAGTGTGGGTTAGTCCTATTAGTCCCACATGGGAAGTGTATGAAATTTTATTTCTTTGTTATGTCTATATATTTAACTCTATGTAACTCTTGAAAAAGATCAGATGAATGAAAGAAATTTTTTTTGAGCAAACTTGTGTTTTCTCTTTTCCGCACTTGCTTCCAGGTGTTGAGCTCCGTGAGGGAGTAAATCCGGGTTCCCCTGGAACCTTGAGGAGGTGAGAGATCTCCAAAACCCCAAACCCTAGGTTAGCCACTCCACTACCAAACCCTAGCCGCCATCACCCTTCTCTTTCCACCAAGCCCTAGTCTATTTCCCTTCTCACGGCCACCATCTCCAAGTCCAGGCCGACCACCAGCATCCAGCTCCAGTCCAGATACTTCAGATCTACAACAATTCTAAGAGGAAGTCAGATCGGCCTCCAGGAGAATTCGATTTCAGCAACTTCGGCTTTCAAGTTCTTCAACCTGGTAAGATCTTTTCTTGAGTTTCTGAATTCCTTCACTTGTTCCTCTTCTTTCCTAGATCTTGAGTCCAGGAGAAGCCAACCAAACCACGAGACCAGTATTGGAGGATCCATTGCGAAGATAGCCGACTCTGAGGATCCCACAATCTGCTCGAGAGAGTTCTTCCACCAAAATCCTGAGAAGATCACTGTCTGGTTAGTAAACCATCTCTTCTCTCTATTTCTGTTCTGTTGAAAGTTCAGAGCGAAACCCTAGGTCTGGGAGTTTCTCAACCCCCAGCGATCCGTTACTTCTGAACTACTCTGATAATTTAGTTTCTTCTAAACTGTGCTTTCAATCCTTACCTAGTTTCCTTCAACGTAGTTTAGCTTTACTTTGAGTTGAAGCCAATTTCTGAAATATATATATATAAAATAAAAGAGATTAATCTTAATTTACTTCCGCATACGCTTCTTTGTTCTTTGTTCTGCAACATTTTTGGTATCAGAGCTTCCGTTCTGCATCATTTTTGGTATCAGAGCCCTGTCTAAGGTTTCTGTTTGATTGCTTGTTTGAGTCTCTCTCTTTTTACTTTGTCTGCTCGAAGTAGACTCCCCAGGACGTCCGGTCCTAGGAACGAAGCGAGGTGCAACCCTCCTCTTCCCATTCCACGGGGTGTTCCTAGGGCGTGTAGGGGATCCGTTGGGTTATAACTTCGTAGCAGGAATTATAAACGGGGAAGTGCTCTGTTTTCAGCCCGTAATTGCCCTGTTGCAGCAATTATTTCTCACTACAGGTAACTTCAAATTTGGTAATTTTTGTTTTTCGGAAACCAGTATAATTGAAACTAATTTTCATAATTTTTCTATGATTTATTGGTTTCCGTGCAATTTCTGAGAATTAAATTACTGCAACTCTGTTTTTGTGTTCTGCAATCCAATTAGTTTTGAGTGTTCATCTCTTAATTCATCTTAAGGGCATTTGAGCATCTAAGATAAGGGGAGGAGTTGATAACCTCTCCTTAGCCCAAAACCACCACCCACTCATTCAAACCTAAGCCTTTAATCTTAAAATTAATTAAACCTAATTTGTCCTAGTGGGCTAGGGACATCAACAAGTCGGATCAAGGGTAGTGTTGAGTCAGTTTGTCTGGTTACTCTGTGTGTGCTTTGTACTCAGTGTCTAGAATGGTGGTTCAGGGATTCCATCCCGAAGGGCTTGTGTGCTGGTCCGCCTACCTGGCCAATCTCTGATTGGTGTCTAGGATTGGCATCTAGGGACCTAACACTCCCCTTACACCTGCCTGGCTGAGTCCTGAGTTACTACAGGCTAGCTTGCCACTCTGATTGGGCATCTAGTTTGGATTCTAGGTCTAGTGAGCCAGTAGTCGCTTTAGTCTAGTCACATTCTGTGTGCTTGCTTGCATCATCATGTCTGCCCGGAATGGAGTACCCTACCAACCTAGTCAAACCCAACCAGATTTAGAGGCCATGGTTAGAAATCTTACCAAAAGTATAACCAAATTGAGTCAGGACATGAATGAGGGTTTTTCCCAGTTTAGGGATCGAGTCCAAGTACTTGAGAAACGTAGACATCAAAATTGGACCCCTGATCCAAAATTTAATAGGCCCCAACCTCACCCATGCCAGGAACCTAGGAGGACCTTATACCGTGATCCTGAGCATAACCTTAGGAAGCCTAACCATGATATCTATAGTGTGGATCGTGTCTATGAGAGGTCCATACAATATTCTAGACCAGTCACTCAACAACCCAAGTCTTCTAGATCAAACCATTTAGATCCACACCCATGCCCAAGTAAGGTCTCTACTAGCTTGAAACCCAGTGTGACCCAGGTTCCTATATCTCAAGAATGTTTATTTTATGGAGAAAGAGGCCATAAATCTAGTCAGTGCCCATGCATAGGACTGGCTTGTGCACAGCTAAGTGGTAAGAATCCTAAGGATGACATTAATGAGGGAGAACCCAAGCCTACCAATGAGGAAGAACGGTTAGGTATGACAAGCCTAGAATCAGTTGACCCGATTACCACTGACCCAAAACCCATTGAAGATGGCATCGAGGAAGTATATGATGCTGGCTTGAGTCTAGTTGATGAATGTGAGGGGGAAGAACTTGAAGAATGTGACATTGATACTATTGGTTCCTTACCTGAGGAGACCTTGGAAAGCAACCAACTGATAGGACCTAGTTCAAAAATTCAAGAGATTTGTGAGAACCAGGTTCCTTTAGTCAAATACCCCCAGGAAGAACTCATAGTATTAGCCCAAGCTATTAGTTCGTACCCTCTAATGACAGTCATTCCCTAAGTACCAATTGAAGATCTTTGCACTGAACTGTTTAAGTTTGCCCACCCTATGGTAGATCCTCTCCTTAGGATGACTGAATCAAGCCTCTTACAATTGGACCTTATCCCATGCCCAGCCACTAAGGTCTCTCCCGTAATCTCAGTTGAACATCCTTGTCTTGAGCGGATTGATTCACCCAGTCCTGTAGAAGTCCTCCTTATGGCCCCAAACCCCTTCCTTTGCATGACTGACCTACCCTTCTATAGAGTATACCTTTCCATACCCATAGGTCAAATTTCAAGTCTTGAGGTCATCATCCATAGGCCCTCCCATGAATCATTCTCTAATCCAGTTCTTGAGAAAGTGGATCATTATTTGCTTAGAGAACAAACCTTTACTATTGCAATCACATGTCCTAGGCTACTTCCCGAACCATCTCTTGATCCATTCCTGGGAGTAGCAAACTTTTCCTTTCGTAAGGATGACCAGTTGACACTCATAGATCACCATTCAAACCTTCAGGTCACCACCTTTAGTCAACAGGTAATTCGAGACTCCACCTCATATCTCCTCCCTTTCTCTAGGACTTCCAATGCTTCTTACACCATCCAAGTATACTTTGTCGAAGTCTTTAGAGTGAACCACGTGTCAGAACCTATTAGGTTTGCCACCTACTTCTGGAAGACCTTATGGCACCTAGTAGGCACCCATGATATGTTTTCATGCTCTGCATGCCATCCTCCGACCCAAGGTCAAACCTAGAGAGTCGTAGTTTGTTAGGTTTAGACCTAGGGTTCCTTTGAATAAAGTCCATTCTTTAGGAATGCATCGTCAGTCGAGTTTAGGACATTGACTCAGATTTTGGTTTGATTGAGAGCACCAGGAATTGGGATTTGTATTTTGTTCAGGGCTGAAATTGCATTCAATGTTTCGATCAATAGGTCTATAGGCTAGAGTCTCTTTGAAATTGTTCATGGATACAAGCCTCACACACCACTTGATCTGATTTCACTATTAGCCCATACACACAAGTCTCTTGATTCACTTGCATAGCATGTAAAGGACTTGCATAAAAAAATTCATGCCAAAATAACTTTAAGTAATGAAACTTATAAGAAGTTGGCTGATTCTCAAAGACGAGTCAAAACTTTTGTTGAGGGAGACTATGTAATGATTAGGTTAAGGCCTGAACGGTTTCCTCCTAGAACTGTTAGAAAGTTACATGCTAGAGGAGCTGGACCATTTAGAGTGGTGAAGAGAGTAGGGTCTAATGCCTATGTGCTCGAGTTGCCTTCAGAACTAGGCATTAGCTCCACTTTCAACATTACAGACCTAGTAGAGTATAGAGAGCCAGCTGTGATTCCCAGTGAGCCTTTTTGAGCCTAATCCTGCTCTTGAGAGTGAACCCAACCCTGTGTGTCCACCAACAAACTGGCCTGTGAGGAAAGAGCAGATTGAAAAGATCTTGGATGATCAGGTTATCTCTACACGTAATCGAGGATACCAAAGATACCTGGTCCGCTGGCAAGGAAGGCCAGATTCTGATAACTCTTGGATCTCCCGAGAAGAATTACATGAATTGGACCCAGACCTCTTGGAGAGATACCAGAGCCAGCTTGATCTGTACTCGACAGGGTCGAGTTCCTCCCACCCCGAGAGAATTGGTGCGGGCACCAGACTCAGAAGAAGACTTCAGGGCTCCATCTGGATCTCTGATTGACATTGCCCGAAGAATTAGGGTTTTCTGGTTTTGTAATAAGGGTTGACTTGGTCAACTCAATTTTAGTTTGAGTCTGTATTTCCCTGTAATTTAAATTTTGTTGAGTCATGTTGACTCAATACAGGTCCTAGTAGTGGTCTAGGTCTTCTCCAAGGTGCCACATTTTCTTCCAGGACCAAGCAAGTGGGCGCCACACTCCCAGCCACACGCCAGAGTCCAGGAGGCGCCACATCTCCATCCAGTGTGCCTTGGTCCCCACACCACAAGAAAGCAGGTCCCTTCTTTCATGCGCCACTTGGGGGAGAAATCCATCAAGATACCTCAATCCAAGGAGGAGCCAACTTCTTTCCAGATAAACCCAAGCCAGGATGGCAATAATTTTTTTTGAAGAGAGGATCAAGGAGGTGCCCCACAATGTTCCATAAAAACCCAAGTTATAAAAGGGAAGAGAGCATGTCTTGGGGAGAAAATCAAGGAGGCACCCAAAAGTTTCCTAAAGTGCCAAAGCCATGAAAGGAAGAAGCCTAAACTTGTGGAGCAAGACTAGGAGGTGTCCAAAAGAGCCAAACCATGAAGGGAAAATCCTTGATTCATGGAGAGATACTAGGAGACACCCCCATAACCTGCCATTTGGAGCTGATTTTCAAGTTTTCTTGGAGTTTTTGGGCTGCCCACTCATGGAAGGAGTCTTGGGAAGAGAATTTGATGCCTAAAGTGTGGGTTAGTCCTATTAGTCCCACATGGGAAGTGTATGAAATTTTATTTCTTTGTTATATCTATATATTTAACTCTATGTAACTCTTGAAAAAGATCAGATGAATGAAAGAAATTTTTTTTGAGCAAACTTGTGTTTTCTCTTTTCCGCACTTGCTTCCAGGTGTTGAGCTCCGTGAGGGAGTAAATCCGGGTTCCCCTGGAACCTTGAGGAGGTGAGAGATCTCCAAAACCCCAAACCCTAGGTTAGCCACTCCACTACCAAACCCTAGCCACCATCACCCTTCTCTTTCCACCAAGCCCTAGTCTATTTCCCTTCTCACGGCCACCATCTCCTCGTCCAGGCCGACCACCAGCATCCAGCTCCAGTCCAGATACTGCAGATCTACAACAATTCTAAGAGGAAGTCAGATCGGCCTCCAGGAGAATTCGATTTCAGCAACTTCGGCTTTCAAGTTCTTCAACCTGGTAAGATCTTTTCTTGAGTTTCTGAATTCCTTCACTTGTTCCTCTTCCTTCCTAGATCTTGAGTCCAGGAGAAGCCAACCAAACCACGAGACCAGTATTGGAGGATCCATTGCGAAGATAGCCGACTCTGAGGATCCCATAATCTGCTCGAGAGAGTTCTTCCACCAAAATCCTGAGAAGATCACTATCTGGTTAGTAAACCATCTCTTCTCTCTATTTCTGTTCTGTCGAAAGTTCAGAGCGAAACCCTAGGTCTGGGAGTTTCTCAACCCCCAGCGATCCGTTACTTCTGAACTACTCTGATAATTTAGTTTCTTCTAAACTGTGCTTTCAATCCTTACCTAGTTTCCTTCAACGTAGTTTAGCTTTACTTTGAGTCGAAGCCAATTTCTGAAATATATATATATAAAAAAAAAGATTAATCTTAATTTACTTCCGCATACGCTTCTTTGTTCTTTGTTCTGCATCATTTTTGGTATCAGAGCTTCCGTTCTGCATCACATTGGTAGGACGTCACACCACACTTTCTCCTGATAGGACTACAATTGGATTTGGACTAGACACCTATGTTTGTTACGAATTGAAGTGGAGTCTATCCAAGAAACCTTATAGGGAGTTGGATAGGGAACTATGGACAAGCCTAATGTTTTGACAGCACTAGTAGATATGGCATTTACATAACTCCCACTATCTATGATTATTTTATATACCTTATCCCCTAACTTGACAAATATTTGTAGGATGTTAGTCCTACACCAATCTTCCTGTGTCACGGTTTGGGTAAGGATGCATCTAACTACTCCCAAAAGATCAGGCTCTACATGTTCCTCGTCACCTTCATACTCTTCAGCCAAATCATCCTCAGCCTGGTATACCTCCTCAACGTTATCACCTAGGGGCTCTATAGATTCAGACTCGTTCTCTTCTATTTCTCCTATGTGCAAGGCTCTAGTTGGACAATTGCTAGCATAATGGCCTAATTTGTGACATCTAAAGCAAGGAGTATTAGGGTTTGGGGTTCTTTGAACTTCTAGTACTTTACCCCTATCATCTCTATGGGTTAGAGGTGTGTTAGGGTTGGGTCAATTAGGTCACATCTGACTTGTTCCTGGCTAATGATTAGGTGCACTAGTTCTAGGGGGTTCTGGTCTACGGTAAATTAGTCCCCTATGAAATCTCTCAGCATCTCGTGCTACCTGATAGGCTAACTCTAAATCCTAAACTTCTCTCATAAACAACTCTTTCTAAATCTCTTCTCTTAATCTTGCCCTAAATTTAAACAAAGTAACTGACTCAAACTCATCTACATTGCATCTCATCACAAATTCGTCAAACTTTGCAATGTATTCAGCTACACTCCTGGTTCCCTGGGTCATCTCTGCCACTGGTCTAGAAGTCTTTGATGGTAGGACATGGGAAGGTATTTCTCTCTAGGCCTAAGTTTCATTGCTCTCAAGGTTACTAGGGGAACGTCACCTCTTTGTCTAATGAACCTCTCGACATTTTTCCAGTAAAGTCTAGCCTAACGAATTAACCTAAGCTCTGCAAATTTGTATTTTCTCTCCTCAGTCATGTCATACCAATCGAAGTACTAATCCATCTCTCCCTCCTAGTTTATGTAAACCTTAGGATCAAGATTTCCGTCAAATGTTGGTGCTTCCAACCTAATATTCCTAAGGGTTCGATCATCATGGTCCATTTGATCCTAATTGGGTCTCCTAGGGTGTGGCTTATAGGCTAGGTCATGGTGTGCTCTCCTAGGGTTCAGCTCATGGACTCGATCTGGGTTGGGCCTCCTAGGATTTGGCTTTTTGAAATGGTCCTGATGGAAGCCTTCTAGGATTGGGTTCAGGGAAAAGGTCTTGTTGCAGAGCCCTTCTAGGGTTGATGGGTGTATCAAATCAGCTTCAGGTTCTAACTCATTCTGGACTTCCTGAGTTCCTCCAGGTGTACGAACTTCTAATCAATCAAGCCTAGCAGTTATGAGGGTTATCTAATCAGTCATGCTTTGGTTGGTCTGGGCCAATTGATCATTCAGGTTTTGGTTCAGCCGGGTCATTTTGTCATTCAAAGATTTTATCAAGTTCTCAAAGTTTTGTTCCATGGTTACACTTGACTGAGCTTGGGTTTGCTGGTAGGGTGCTCCTGATCTAGTTACCATGCACACATGGACTCAAACTCAGACTAAGAATTTTCTAGACCTAGAGTCCAAATCAAATGTTAGGTCAAGATGACAATCCTGGTTGTAGTAATTTGGCACCTGGCCAAGTAAGTGTAAGGTTGGTAGAGGTTCCTCTTTGCTTGCCGTAGACACCAATTTGAAATTGGCCAAGTAAGCGAACCAACCCACCTTCATTTAGGCTCTTGTCCCTAAACCACTTGCCTAGACACCAGATACACAAACACACACAAATAGGTTGTCTATGTTGGCTTGACACTTGATTCGACCCAACCTTGTGGGTGTTCCTAGCTCGCTAGAGCAATTAAATGTCTACTCCGTTTTAATTAGGGTTGGGTTTGCTATGCAGGTTGATGATTTTTGGGCTAAGGATAGGTATTGAAATCTTGACCATATATCAAATTGATGCGCTTAAGATGATTTATCATGAAATGAAAGCAAGCATGCAAATGAACCCTAATTTCAGGTGCAGAAATCAGTGTGTTGCAGTTCTGATGTGGGGCAGAAAAGTGACATGTATCAATCTCAGAAAAATCTAAAAAAATCACAAAACACTCCTACCTTGCAGGGGATATACCAGATAAAACAAAATTTAAAAATAAAATCTGTGTTAGGTGTGGCAGTTCCTGGAACACAGACAATGTATGCATGATAGAACAACAGAAATTCTAAAGATGATAGATTTGAAAGATGTAAAACTATTAATTAGGATCTAAAACTTACCAACTAATGTTCCCCTTCAATGGTCAATCACAATGGAACCCCGACACACCTTAGGAGATCTCCGTGGAATGAGAATAGAGGGTCTTGAAACCTTACTTTTCTCCTAAGACCGGACGTTCTGGTGAAGCACCCAAATCAAGGTACTGAGATGATGCAAAGCCTTAACCTGCCATGCTCTGATACCAATTTGATGTGGGATGAAATGGAATGATGCAATTAAAGAGGAGACAATAATAATTAAATGAGAAATGGAGTAAAGCAAGGCTACTTTTCATATAAAAGAAATGAAACTATCATGAAGGAATTCTGCATATAAACTAAACCTGAATGAGAACCTTCATAATATTAAAGGGAAATGGATCTTCATAGTTAGGAAACCACACAGGATAAGGCTTAATTAAGTTAACATTTTAGATCTGAAAAAACACTATAAGAGGGGTAACCAAGCATTAATATCTCAAGGGTTTGAAAAGATACACTCAAGGATGAAGTCTTTGAATGTTAGGATAATTCCTTCAGATATCGGGACTTCTAGTCTCTGTTTCTTGCCTTGGGAGACCCTCTTCTTTGAAAACTGGATTTCCCTGGGATCCTACACAAAACATAGCAGAGTTAAGAAATAACTTGAAAGGTAGGAAACAATGGAATTCATGGTTGAAGTTGAGAAGAAGCTGATGGATTTGAAGAAGCTTGGCCAGCCCTCTTGGAATGCATCTTTCTGCAACTTGGACATTGGGGATGGAGAGCTTGGATGGATTAGAAGACTTACTAATGGCTAATGGCATGGAAGAAGAACTCTCTTGAAGTAACTAAGGGTCTCTCACCCACTCCCTCTCGGAGGACATTGGATAACACCAAATGGAAGAAGAAACACTCCTTTTTCATTCAAATTCATCATCATTTACAAGAGAGCTTGGAGTAAATTTTATAAGCCTCCAAAGAACTTTGAAAATTTGAAATACATGGAGTTTTTTATGGGAAGTTCCTAGCTATAAGGGTGGAATTTGAATTATATGGAGATTTTCATGGGAAGTTCCTATCTATAAGGATGGAATTCAAATTACATGGAGATTTTCATGGGAGCTAGCTATAATGGTGGAAGCTCCTTTGAATTTGAATTCACTTTGGTGATGTGGCATGTGGTGATGTGGCTTGATAAGGTGTACACCAAGTGGTTGGGTGGTTGACATGGCATCCAACAATGCTTGCTGATGTGGCGTCCTCCTTGGATTGAATTGTTGGAATGGTTGAATGCATCCAATCTTCAAGTGAGCTTGCTTACATTGAACCAATTCCAAACCTCTCTTGGACCCAACTACTAAACTCACTAAATACAAAACCAATTCAACCCTAATTGGACTCAAAAACCCAAATAAACTCAAAAGAAACCAAATTGGAATAAACCCAACCTAATTACATGACTCAAATTCAATTAAAGAAGTAAAATTACTCTATTTACAAGTCATAAGTTTAATGAAAGAATTAAAGTCATACTAAATTAGACCGAAGCCTCTTTCGAACCTTGGTGATAGCACTAGAGAGTCCCAAAATAGGTGGCAAAGATCTGGTGAAATCCCCATAGGATGACTCCTAAGTGGTGTCAACTTTGCTCTTGCTCTAAGAATTTCTTCCATCAAATGTATATCCAAATGGGGTGGGGGGTATTGAGAAGCTCAGGTGGAGGACTTCTCCTGGGATGCCATTTAATGCTCTTTCATGCTAAAAAAAATTAGCATAAAAAAGATATGTGATGTCATCTTAAATTAAGGTGCAAATTGGAGTCTTACTTCTATCGAGTTTAGGATTTTGACCTAATCAAAATATGTCTTTCAATTCAATTGAAAACATAGGTCTAACTATTATGCTATCAATCCTATTCGACCCATAGGATTTATACTAAATCCTATTAGATTTGGTCCATAATTGATTCTCTACTATATGTAATCCATTGGTTTGTACATCTAGCCAATAGTAGACCTAGATTCATACCCAATCTAATTAGGTCAAATCCAAAGCACTAATTAATTAAAACTTCTTCTAATTAATTACTGAATTAAACTCTTTAATTTGTGCAAATTCATAAGCCAAGATTGATATCTAGCAATAAGTTATGGCTACCCAAAAGAAGTGAAATTTTAGTAGAATTAGCAAAATATCCTTTTGTAGTGAGCTATGTAATTCAATCCTTCAATCACCCAACATTTCAAAAAGTCTATGGACATGAAACATATCAAGCCCAAATACCTAATCATATGTCTCTCAATCCAAGATGATGACTCAATTGATGAAACATCAAAAATTCCTTTTGATTTTCATCCTACTTTAGCCAAAGAATCCTGAATTATCATCCTATGTGGTCACATAGGATATTCTCTCCTCTTACAAGGAATGATCGATCCTTTGTTGACTACTCACAACCTCTATGCATACTATACCATGCTTAAAACATCTTGTATATGTATCAAAATGCCATGCTAGGGTATGAACCAAAGCATAGAGCCATGTATACAAGATATTATGATGATTTCAAGTCTAAGGATAACATCACCACTCCTATTGGAGAAACATTGGTGTGGGCACCAGACCTCTGATTAGGGTTTCAGTTTTTGGATCTTGTAATAAGGCTTCAAGCCTAAACCTTGTAATAATTTTAGATTTGAATTGATTTTCAAGTATTTGTGTCTAGTCCTATACTTTGACCAGTTGGTTAAGTTGAGTCCTGTACTGAGTCCAGTCCGAGTCTGTTTGAAGTATGGGTCCATGCAAGATTGGTCTTGAAGTCAAGTCACTTTTAAGCCAAGCCATGAAGGAAGCCAACTCAACTCAGGGGTGCCACCTCTTCATCCTATGTGGCGCCATGTCAACTTGCCAAGTGGGCAGCAAATTTCAGATTTTGGATGCCCAAAGGAGGGACACAATACTTGACACACTTCCTCTTTCCCTCCCCCATATCAAGTTGTTTTCCAAATATGGGTGGCCGGCCAAGAGAAGGTCAAAGGGAGTTAGAGTTTGGAGAATTTAAATCCCTTGCTTCAAGCCCTCCTATCAAGCCTTCTTCCCAAACTACTTGAACAACTATGAAAGGAATAGTAAGATCCATGGGCACCTCCATCTCCCACTCCTCATATCATGTCCTGTACCAAAGGTGGATGCACAACCAAGGAAAGGAGGAGGACACAAGCCTTGCTCCAAGCCCCACTTCATGTCTTCTTCCAAAATAAGGGAGCCACATTCCAAGTTAAAGGGTGCCAAGATCCCTCTTCCAAGCCTCACATCAAGCCACACCCAATCAAGTTCAAATTCATGGTCGGTCAATGAGGAAGAATTTTTGAATTTTTGGGTGCCCCATCAAGAGAAGGTTTGTACTTTTCATTTGAAACTTAAATTGGGTCCTATGGTTCCTATAAAAAGGACCTTACCCCTCCTTTGTAAAGGAAAAATTGATGATGAATGAAAAAAACACAAGTTTTTGAGAGCCAATTCTCTTTAGTTGCCTTCATTCATTAGGAATGTCGATCTCCGTGAGGGAGCGCCTTTGCCTTCAGGAGTCAAGAGGTGTGAGGCCTCGTGTTACCCATCCTCTAACCTTCGAGTCAGAGTCCATTGGGATCATCCAACTGGGTGCCTAAGTTGATGGGGGACTAATATGCATGCAATTTTTTTTGTACATTTTATACGTGGGGTTGAGTGATTAATTCCCAAATTTTAGATTAAAATAAGTTGTAAGAAATTTTATATGAATTTTAGAAGATGATCATGCAGATTAGGACCTAGAAAAGTAGAAAAGAAGGATCGTCGGGGCTGAGAAGCCTCGGTTAGGGCATGTTCTCCTACAATAAAAATACTGGAGGTAGAGGGTTGTACCTGACAACGTCTGGGAAGATTGCAGCAAGGGGTCTCTCGTTCCTCGATGGATGCGGCCTGGAAAATCGAGCTAAAGACCCACGGATACCCGGCTTTCTTCTCGGTGATCCGATTGAGGCTTGGCTGGAGTCGTTGGATTCGTAGGAACTCGGGGACCTATAAATGACCTATCAGGGGTTAGAAAACTCATAAAAGAACAAGGAAACAAAGGAAAAACAGTAAGGGAAGGCTTCTTTTGGAGTGGGCATCCAGGGATCTGAGATGCTTGTTGGCAGTAGGAAGATGATTGCAGCACTGGAAAGAAAAACTCTCACAAACCCCTTTATGCATACAGCAGGGTATCACACAACTCAATAGAAGAACTCAAGGTTTTAATTCATATCAAAAGTTAGGTTTTATACAAGAGGCTAGGGTCCCTTAAATAGACCCTTAACCTTGGGCTCCAAGTAAGGGCACATAAGTCTTTACATAAGAATCATTTTCTCTCTCAAATCCTAGCTAGAAAATAAGGAAATATTAGGTAGAAAAAATTCCTAAAAATTCTCTTGACTTGGCCAACACTCCCAGGATGCCTAGGAGGGCATGCTGGGCTTCTAAGAGCAGCAAGGGGCTGGCCCAAAGGGGCTCGGGCGCATGGGTTTGGGCCTTTGGAATCTGGGGTGGCGTGGTAGCCAGGTAGTAGGAATATTCCCTGGTATCTTGCTTCTTAGGTGCTTGGGCTTGGCGCCTGGGCTTGATTTCTTTGAGCTAGGATGCAGATGGACCTCTGGAATCATGGATGCCCTTATCTATGAATATACTTTGGCATCTGGAAGGGAATCTGGGTATCTGGAGGGCATCTGCAAGGAATCAGGGTTTTCTGAATTTTTCCTCCTGGGGTCTTCAATTCTTCAAGCTGGGTTGGACATGGGCTAAACTTTTATCTCTTCAATTAGGTTGAACTTGGTCTTCTCTTGTATGATGTGGTCTTGAGTCTTCAATTTGATTGGACAGGACTCAAAAATTGAAATTAGCTCAACATGAGCTGACTAGTACTGAACGAACTGAACTAGCTCAACAAGAGCTGGACTAATTACAGGACTCAAATGTAGCTGGACTAAGCTTTATTACAGGGGACTTCAAATATTAACTAAGTGATCCACAGAGGGTTGAGAAGCCTCTTCCTTATTCTGGTGCCTCTGGTGTCCGCACCAATTCTCCCTGGGTGGGAGAAACTCGACCCTATCGAGTGAAGATCAGATTGGCTCACATATCTCTCGAGAAGGTCTGGGTTGAGGCATTGCAAGTCCTCTCAAAAAATCCATGAATCATCCGACTCTGGCCGGCCTTGCCATCGGACTAGGAAGCGTTGATAACCGCGGCCCCGGGTCGTAATGGCTTGATCGTCTAGGATATGCTCGATCCGTTCTCCTCTCTCAGGCCAATTAATTAGTGGACACTCTGGGTAAGGATCACTCTCAATAGAAGGGATAGGTCCAAAAGCCTCACTAGGTATCATTGCCGGTTCCCTGTACTCAACCAGGTCTGTAATATTGAAGGTAGAACTAATGCCCATATCTGAAGGCAGGTCTAGCACTTAGGCATTTGATCCAACCTTCTTTAATACTTTAAAAGGTCCGGCTCCACGAGCATGAAGCTTCTTAACGGTCCCAGGTGGGAACCGCTCAGGCCTAAGCCTAATCATGAAAGAATCCCCTACATCAAATTCTTTGATCCTTCTTCGGGAATTAACCAAATTTTTATAAGTTTCATTGCTTAAGTTTATCTTTTGGTTAATGTCTTTATGCAAGTCTCTAATATGCTATGCAAATGACTCTGCGGACTCTGAAACTTGTGCATGAATAGGTAAAGGAATCAAATCAATGGGGCGATTAGGCTTGTACCCATGGACTATCTCAAAAGTGCTCTTACCCGTTGTCCTATTTACTGAACTGTTGTAGGCAAACTCTGCTCTAGGTAATAACAAATCCCATGTTCCAACATGTTCACCTTCCAGGCATCTAAGGAGGTTTCCTAAACTTCGGTTCACTACTTCAGTTTGGCCATCTGTTTGAGGGTGGTAGGCTGTAGAAAACTTAAGCTTGGTCCCTAATAGGTGCCATAAGGTCTTCCAAAAATAACTAGTGAACCTAACCTCCCTATTAGATATAATGGTCTTGGATAGGCCATGGAGTTTGACCACATGATCTAAGAAGAGTTTGGCTATCCTAGATGCATCAAAGGTCTGGGAACAGGGAATGAAGTGAGCCATCTTAGAGAACCTATCGACCACTACAAAGATTGAGTCATGTTTCTTTTGGGTCTTAGGTAATCCTAGCACGAAATCCATACTTAGGTCCTGCCAAGGGCGATCAGGCACTGGTAAAGGTATGTAAAGACCAGTGTTTTGCTTTTGCTGTTTGGCAACAGCACAAGTTCGACATCTGGCTACAATCTGTGCAACGTGCCTTTTCAATCCTAGCCAAAAGAACTGGTCCTCTATTGCTAAGATCGTCTTATTTCTACCAAAATGACCAGCAAAACCTCCAGAATGGGTTTCCCAGATTAGGAATTCTTTAAGGGAAGTTTTGGGTATACAGAGTCGATTATTCTGGAAAAGGTAACCATCTTGATGGGTATACTCACTATGGGTACTGGATGGTCCTAGCTTGAGGGTCTGGTAAATATGTCTCCAAAGTCTGGGCAGGTTTCATATTCATCCTTTAACCTATCAAACCCTATGACTTGGGTGCTAACTGATCCCAATAGTAAAGACCTACGGCTCAGGGCATCTGCTACCTTATTTTCAGTGCCGGCACGGTGCTTCAGGATGAAAGTGTAGGCCTGAATGTACTCAATCCATTTACCATGCCGTGGGTTCAGTTTCTTTTGGGAGTTTAGGAATCGGAGTGCCTCATGGTCAGAAAAAAAAACAAACTCCTGCGGTAGTAAATAATGTCTCCAATATCTAAGGGCCTGGACTACCGCATAAAATTCCTTGTCATAGGTAGAGTACTTAAGTTTAGCCTCATTCAGCTTTTCACTGAAGAAGGCTACAGGGTGGTTTCTCTTGACTTAGTACCCCACCTATTCCTACTCCCGAGGCATCGCAAGCGACCTCAAACACGTTAGTAAAGTCAGGTAATCTAAGGATGGGTGCATGGGTCATCTTATCCTTAAGCTCTGGGAAGGCCTTATCAGCTGCTTTGGTCCACTCAAATGTACCTTTCCTAATGCAATCGGTGATAGTTGCGATGATTATGCTAAAACCCCTAATAAATCTCCTGTAAAAGGTTGCTAGGCCATGGAAACTATGTACATCGTGGACACTAGAGGGTGTAGGCCACTCAACAATCACCCTAACCTTTTCAGGATCTGCAGAAACTCCCTCAGGGGTGACAATAAAACCTAGGAAGATAACCCTATGTGTCATGAAATCACACTTCTTAATGTTGGCATAGAGGCTATTCTCCCTAAGGGTTTGGCATACCAGTCTTAGATGACTAAGGTGGTCCTTCTTGGTCCTGCTATAAATCAGAATATCATCAAAGTAGACCACAACGAATTTTCCGGTAAACTCTCTCAGGACCTGGATCATAATCCTTATAAAGGTACTTGGTGCATTGGAAAGTCCAAAGAGCATTACAACCCACTCAAACAGGCCATCCTTAGTCTTGAAAGAAGTTTTCCACTCATCCCTAGGTCTAATCCTAACCTGATGATAGCCGTTCTTAAGGTCTATCTTGGAGAAAACTCTGGCTCCGGCCATCATGTCTAACATATCATCCAATTGGGCGATGGGAAACCTATATTTCATAGTTATTTTGTTGATAGCTCTACTATCTACACACATCGTCCATGTACCATCCTTCTTAGGGGTCAGTAGAGTAGGGACTGCACATGGACTTAGGCTCTCCCTAATGAAACCCTTCCTAAGTAATTCTCCCACTTGTCTCTGTAATTCTTGATGCTCACTGGGATTCAGTCTATAGTGAGGAAGGTTTGGTAAAGTAGCTCCTGGAACAAAGTCTATTGCATGCTGGATGTCTCTAAGGGGTGGCAATTGATCAGGTAAATCCTCAGGGAAGACATCCTCGAATTCTTTCAGAGCTTCAACAATCTCTTTAGGGTGTTCCTTTTGGGTTGGCTCTAATATTTCTTTGGAGGTCAAGATCCAAACAGGGTTACCCTCAACAATCTCCTTTTCTAACTCCCTAGCCTTAATCAGGTTAACTCCAGGTTTCTTGTCCTTAAGGCTACTAGAACTCCTCTTAACTGGGTCCCTAGGGGGAGCTGGATTGATATCAAACTTATTCCCATGGTAGTTGAAGGTACAAACATTGGTTCGACCATACAGGGTTGCATCATGATCAAATAGCCAAGGTCGATCTAAAATAATACTACTTACTTCCATGGGGATAACATCACACCAAATCTTTTCCTCATAGGTCTGCAATCTAAGTAAGATTTGGCGCCTAACTTGAATTTGGATGGAGGTATAATCTACCCAAGAAACTTTGTACGGGCTAGGATGAGGAACTGTGGTCAATCCTAAATATTTAACTGTATTGTCAGAGATGGCATTGACACAACTCCCACTATCTATGATGATCTTAAGAACCTTACCCCCTATCTTAACGAAAGTCTGTAGGATGCTAGTCCTATGCCAATCTTCCTTAACTGGGGTTTGGGCTAAGATGTACCTAACCACTCCTAATTGGTTCTCAAACTCAGGTTCTTCCTCCTCACCTTCGTACTCCTCTATTAATTTATCATCAGCCTCATAAACTTCTCCCTCAGGTTCGACTACAGACTCAGGCTCTTCTTCTTGCAATTCACTTAGATGTAAAGCACTAACTGGACATTGATTCATAAAGTGGCATGGCTTATTACATCTAAAACAGGTCTTCTGGGGATTGTAACCCTTATTGGCTTCTACAGATTTTCCTCGATCATCCTTACGGGCCAAAGAATTACTAGGCTGGGGTCGACTCGGACCTGACTGACTAGGACTGGGTCGGTTTGGGCCTGGTTGACTAGGACTGGGTCGACTCGAACTAGGTCAGCTAGGTATGGGTCGACTCTGAAGGGGCTGGCTAGCTCCCAGATACTGACTAGGGTATCTAGTGGACTCAGGTTGACGGAAAACGGGCCCTCTTTGGAAACATTCATGATCCCTAGCAATCTGGTAAGCATGGTCCAGGTCTCTAACCTCTCTCATGTAGAGCTCTTTCTTAATGTCATCTCTTAATCCAGCCCTAAACCTAGATAAGACAACATCCTCAAACTCCCTCAAATCACATCGCATGGAATACAAATCAAATTTTGTGATGTACTCATCTATGCTCTTGTTACCATGATTAAATCGTTGCCATTGATCTAGTAACCCACTACGATATGAAGCTGGAACGTATCTTGTCCTAAGCTTACCCTTCATGGCCCACCAGGTGGTTATAGGATAACGCCCTCCTAGATTAAGGGTTCTCTCAACACTAGCCCAATGTAACCTGGCTTCTCGAACCAACTTAAGCTTAGCAAACCTAAATTTACGCTCCTCTATCATATCATACCATTCAAAATATTGATCCATCTCTCCCTCCCAATCTATATAGACCTTAGGATCTAGACAACCATTAAAAGTTTGAGCATCAAGCTTGACATGTCTATAGGATCGGTCCTCCTGGTCTACAAAATCCTGATTAGGCCTTCTATGATGAACCTCAGGGATTGGGTCAGGACGATAGCCTCTTCTAGGTTCAACCTCAAGATATGGATCAGGATTTGGGGTCCTCCTGGGCTCAGGATTGTAGTATGGGTCAGGTTGAGAGGCTCTCCTAGGTTCGACCTCTTGGTATGGGTCAGGGTCTGGGGTCCTCCTAGGCTGAGGGTTATAGTATGGGTCAGGATGAGGGGCTCTCCTAGGTTCGACCTCAGGGTATGGATTAGGGTTTGGGGTCCTCCTAGGTTGAAGGGAATTAGGATCTGGCTCAGACTGTGACCCATGGGTTTTTCCTGGGGTCCCTACCCAGACTTGTAACTGATCAAACCTATTAGCAAGATGGTCAATTCTATCATTGGTTTGAATACCAGACTGAGTCAACTGGGTCATCTGGGTAGTCATCTGGGCCATTTGATCAGCTAGGGCTTTCATTTAGACTTGCAAATTTTCCATGGGTTCAGACATTTGTGAAGGAGGTGGGTGATATGAAACTCCTGATCTAGTTCTCATGCAAGACTTGATCAGACCGACTACAGCTGACTAGACCTAGAGTCTAAACTAGATGCTCAATCAGGGTGGCAAACTAGCCTATAGTAACCCTATACTCAGCCAGGCAGGTGTAAGGGGAGTGTTAGGTCCCTGATTGCCAATCCTAGACACCAATCAGAGATTGTCCAGGTAGGCGGACCAGCACACAAGCCCTTCGAGATTGAATCCCTAAACCACCGTTCTAGACAATGAGCATAAGGCACACACAGCTTAACTTGACACAGTGATCTAACACTAGGCTGGACCGGACCAGTTGGTGTCCCTAGCCCACTAGGGCAAATTAAGTCTAGTTAATTTTAGGTTAAGGCTTGGGACCGAATGCAAGAGATATGGTTTTGGGCTAAGGAGAGGTTATCAACTCCTCCCCTTATCTGATATAGCAAGAGTGCCCTTAAAAGTAAATTATGCAATGATGGTAGGTAGATGAGGATGCAAATTAGGATTTAGATTTTTTTGGTATTTTTGGAGAATATGTATTTTTTTTTGGTATTTTCTTAAATAGAAGAAAACTTGCAAATTATGGCCTAATATGCAGGAAATATACTTAAATTAAAAGATATGCAAAAAGATGCTAATCAAAACCATAAAACTTCCAAACTTGTCTTGCAGAAAAAATAGAGCCGAAAATTTACAGGCTGTATTTCGGCTTGCAAAAAATTCACATACCATAATAAAATCTAAGAAAATACTTAAACTTACTGTGAATTATGATTAATCTATCAAAACAAATTTCAGAATTTTTGGAGTTTTCATCTAGGAGAAATAATTAAAATAACAGAGTATATACAGACTAAAAAATCTTAGAAAACAAGTCCTAATCTAAGCTCTGATACCAAATGATGGGGGAGTAATATGCATGCAATTTTTTTTGTACGTTTTATATGTGGGGTTGAGTGATTAATTCCTAAATTTTAGATTAAAATAAGTTGTAGGAAATCTTATATGAATTTTAGAAGATCAGCATGCAGATTAGGACCAAGAAAAGTAGAAAAGAAGGATCGCCGGGGCTGAGAAGCCTCGGTTAGGGCAAGTTCTCCTACAATAAAAATACTAGAGGTAGAGGGGTGTAACTGACAATGTTTGTGAAGATCGCATCAAGGGGTCTCTTGTTCCTCGATGGATGCGGCCTGGAAAATCGAGCCAAAGACCCGCGGGTACCCGGCTTTCTGCTCGGTGATCCGATTGAGGCTTGGCTGGAGTCGTTGGATTCGTAGGAACTCGGGGACCTGTAAACGACCTGTCAGGGGTTAGAAAACTCACAAACAAACAAGGAAACAAAGGGAAAATATCAAGGGAAGGCTTCTTTTGGAGTGGGCGTCCAGGGATCTGAGATGCTTGTTGGCAGCAGGAAGATGATTGCAGCACTGGGAAGAAAAACTCTCACAAACCCCTTTATGCACACAGCAGGGTATCACACAACTCAATAGAAGAACTCAAGGTTTTAATTCATATCAAAAATTAGGTTTCATACAAGAGGCTAGGGTCCCTTAAATAGACCCTTAACCTTGGGCTCCATGTAAAAGCACATAAGTCTTTACATAAGAATCTTTTTCCCTCTCAAACCCTAGCTAGAAAATAAGAAAATATTAGGTAGAAAAAATCCCTAAAAATTCTCTTGACTTGGCCAACACTCCAAGGATGCCTAGGGGGGCGTGTTGGGCTTCTAAGAGCAGCAAGGGGCCGGCCCAAAGGGGCTCGGGCGCATGGGTTTGGGCCTCTGGAAGCTGGGATGGCCTGGTAGCCAGGTAGCAGGAATATTCCCTTATATCTTGCTTCTTAGGGGCTTGGGCTTGGTGCCTGGGCTTGATTTCTTTGGGCTAGGATGCAGATGGACCTCTGGAATCATGGATGCCCTTATCTATGAAAATACTTTGGCATCTAGAAGGGAATCTGGGCATCTGGTGGGCATCTGCAAGTAATCAGGGTTTTCTGAATTTTTCCTCGTGCGATCTTCAAATCTTCAAGCTGGGTTGGACTTGGGCTAAACTTTTTTGTCTTCAATTAGGTTGAACTTGGTCTTCACTTGTATGATGTGGTCTTGAGTCTTCAATTTGATTGGACATTACTCAAAAATTGAAATTAGCTCAACATGAGCTGAATAGTACTGAACGAACTGAACTAGCTCAACAAGAGCTGGACTAATTACAAGACTCAAATGTAGCTGGACTAAGCTTTATTACAGGGGACTTCAAATATTAACTAAGTGATCCACAGTGGGTTGAGAAGCCTCTGCCTTATTCTGGTGCCTCTGGTGTCCGCACCATAAGTCCATTGGGATCATCCAACCGGGCGCCTAGCAAGAAGAACTCCACCATCACCACATCAACTCACAATCCTTTATCTATTGCTTTCTTTTCGAGTTGAATCCTAACTCTTCTTCTGAATGCTCGTAGGTCCTCTAGGTGCCATGAACATGGATTCAGTTGCTCTTGTCATCATGACCTTCTGACAGAAAGCCGGTGCATCCGCGAGGTTGACTGCTCGATCATCCAAGTCGCATCTGCGAGAGCGAGTGAACTCGGTATCAGGCACTTCGGATCTTTCAGGTTTGCCACCCTGACTCCTAAGTAGGTATTGATCTGAGAGCTAAGTCCTATGGGATTTCTCAATCCTGGGGTCCTCTTTTTATCCTTGCTTAGGGACTTACTTGCCTAAAGTTCTTGTTAGTATAAAACCCTAGATCTACTCCTACTTATTTTCGGGAATCCTAAAAAAATCTTTAAAACCCTAAAAATCACCAAAAAAAAATCACCTGCATCATTTCATCTTGGCATCTAGTTAGTCCACCATCATTTCTGGTATCAGAGCATGGTTAGGACTTAGCACTTTTTAAGTACTTGGATTAGGTGCTTTACCAGGCCGTCCGATCTTAGAAGATAAGTAGGGTTTCAAGACCCTCTCCTCCCATTCCACGGGGATCTCCTAAGGCGTGTAAGGGTGCCACTGTGATAGGCCTTTGAAGGGGAATACAAGAAGAAAAGTTTTAAAAACCCAAAAGAAAAGATTTGCATCTTTAATTTCAGCTTTTTAGAAATTCAGCATTCCTATATATAGTCTGCTATTTTGATTATTTATGCCTGTAGGAATGTCAGATTTTTATGATTTTTGTTTTTCTGGACTTTTCATAACTAGAAGTATTTTTTAAAACTTTTTTAGATTTTATTTCAGTATGTAAAATTTTCACATGGCTGATTACCATCTGAAAAAAATTCTGCTCTAAAAATTCAGCAAGCACATCTCATGACATCTTCATTTTTCATATAGTTTAATTTTGCATTTAGGATCATATCTTTTTATTTCCATCATCTTGTTTCTATTATCAAACATCAAAATCCAAAAAAAATAATTTCGAGACATCTCATTAGATCATTTTGCATGCCATCATCCTCAAAAATCATCTTAAGGACAACAATTTGACATAGGGTCAGGATTTCAATACCTGTCCCTAGCCCAAAAATCACCACCTGGCATATCGAACCCCAACCTCTAATTAAAATTAAATAGATATTTAATTGCTCTAGTGAGCTAGGGACACCCATGAAGTTGGGTCGAACCAAGTGTCAAGTCGAGTTAGACAACTTGATTTTGTGTGCTTGAGTAGCTGGTGTCTAGGCAAGTGGTTCAGGGATGAGCCCGAAGGAAGGTGGTTTGGTTCGCTTACCTAGCCAATTTCAAATTGGTATCTAAGGCAAGCAAAGAGGATCATCCACCAACCTTACACTTACCTAGCCACGTGCCAAGTTACTACTATCGAGTTAGTCTTCTTGACCTCACATTTGGGTTGATCTATTAAGTCTAGCAACCCATAACATCTTCCGTTGTGTGTGCATGTCGACTAGATCCAGAGTCCCTTATCATCCCCATCATTCCCAATCAGGTGAACCCATGGAAAACACCCGAGAAGATTAATTAAAGGTCATCATGGAACAATGGGCTAAGATGAATAGTATGCTTGATCAGTTTGACGAAAGATTTAAATCCCGCAAGGCCCATGCTAAATCCAACTCCTCTAGGTCCAATTTCCTTGATCCAAGAGTCTATGATCATAATCTAACCCTTGAGTCTAGCCCTAAGAGCCCATACCCATACTTGGTTGACTTCGAGGAGGGACCCATTAGGAGCACCGAACCTTATGCACCCACTTTTGATGGAAGACAAGAGGTGTATATTGATTGGGAGGAGAGCATGGATCACTATTTCGAGTACACTAGGATGTCGAAGATAGAAAAATTAAGATTGGCCATATGTAGGTTAACCCGATATGCTAAGTGGAATTGGGTAGCTATCGAGGATGAATGTTATCAAAGAGGAGAAATAATACGTAGCTACAAACCATGAGAAGTAGGCTAAGAGAAAAGTACCTAGGTAGATTTTATGAGCAAAGACTTTTAGACCAATGGTACAAACTGAGACAGCGCGATAGACTAGTGTCTGAGTATATTAAAAAATTTAATGGGTTTATTAGGAGATGTAGCAGAGTTGAGTCTGAGGCTATAATCATATCGAGGTTTCGAACTGGCCTACGTAGGGACATCCAGGAGGAACTATTCCATTGGAAAATTCAAAATCTTGAGGAAGCCTATGACATAGCTAGGGAGTTCGAGTCTTATCAAAGGGAACTCACGACCAGTCACTCTCAGTCCAACAGGGTTAGTACCTCTGAAACCAAGCCCAACCCTAACCCGAGTCGACCCACCCCTGCTACCCCATGCATTCACCATGGTAACATTAAAGAGGAGGAATATATTATTGACATGGAATTGGTTGACCAAAAGAACACCCAGGCTGAATCTATTTTAGAAGGACCCTCAGAAGATCTTGAACCCACCAGTGAGCCTGAAGTAGAAGTATATGAGGTTGACATGAGTCTGGTAGATGAATATGAAGGAGAAGACTGTGAGGAGGACAACTCTAGTACCTTACCTGAGGAAACCCTTAGAGAAGATAAGATAGTTGAGCCTAGTCCTGAAACATCAGAACAATAAGAAATTAGTGAGGACTTGGTTCCTGTAAGTCAATGTCCTCAGGAAGAACCCACTCCTTTATCCTCAACCCAAGACCTCATTCCTGTAACCCCAATTGATGATCATTTTCTAGAACTGACTAAGTCTTCCCTTCTTAAAAAACCTGCACTTACAATGACCAAATTTGACCTTATGACACCCATAGGCCAATATCAAATCTTAAGGTCATCCAAAGTAACCATGGTCTGTTTTATGCCTTGCATAAATTTCCCCAAGACTCTGATTCCCATTTCCTACCTTTTCCTGAGTCTACACATATTTCTAAAGCCATTAGGTTACATTTTACTGAAATCACCAGGTTGCATGAACCTTTAGAGCCCACCCCATTTGCAACCTACTTTTGGAAGACCTTATGACATTTGCTAGGAACCCATAGTAAATTCTCATATGCATACCAGAACAGGATCAAACCTAGAGAGTCAATAATCTGTTAGGTTTAGGCCCTAGAGAGTCCAATAAAATTCTGCTCTATAGGAATGCATCGTTAAGTCTGCATTTTGCATTATGCATTAAGTATAAATTTTAAATAATTTGGTTGATTCCCAAATGAGAGCCGAAGAGTTGATCAAAGGGATTCTATATTAGTTAGGCTTAGGCCTGAACAGTTTCCACCAGGAGCCGTTAAGAAATTTCATGCTCATGGAGCTGGCCTTTTTAGAGTGATAAGAAGAGTTGGCCCTAATAACTATGTTCTTGAGCTACCCCCGAATTATGGCATTAGCTCGACTTTCAATATCCTGGACTTAGTCGAGTATAGGGAACCAGCAAACATATCCAGTGAGCCATTTGGGCCTAACCTTTCTTTTGAAAGCGAACCCGACCTAGTGTGTCCACCTCCAATTTTACCTGAGAGAGGAGAGCGGATCGAGCGTGTCCTGGATGATCAAGCTATGACCAACCGGGGCAAAGGCTATCAGCATTACTTGGTCCGATTGCAAGGCCAACCGTAGTCCGATGATTCGTAGGATACCCGAGAGGACTTGCAGCACCTTGACCCTGACCTTCAGAAAAAATATCAAAGCCAAATGAACCTTTACTTGACAGGGTCGAGTTCCTCCCACCCCGGAAGAATTGGTGTGGGCACCAGACCTCTGATTAGGGTTTCAATTTTTTGGTCTTTTAATAAGGCTTCAAGCCTAAACCTTGTAATAATTTTAGCTTTGAATTGAATTTCATGTGTTTGTGTCTAGTCCTGTACTTTGACAAAGTTGGTCAAGTCGAGTCCTGTACTGATTCCAGTCCTGTATTAAGTCCAGTCTGAGTCTATTTGAAGTATGGGTCCATGCAAGATTGGTCTTGAAGTTAAGTCACTTTTGAGCCAAGCCATGAAGGAAGCCAACTCAACTCAGGGGTGCCACCTCTTCATCCTATATGGCGCCATGTCAACTTGCCAAGTGGGTAGCAAATTTCAGATTTTGGATGCCCAAAGGAGGGACACAACACTTGACACACTCCCTCTTTCCCTCCCCCATATCAAGCTATTTTTCAAATATGGGTGGCCAGGCAAGAGAAGGTCAAAGTGAGTTAGAGTTTGGAGAATTTAAATCCCTTGCTTCAAGCCATCCTATCAAGCCTTCTTCCAAAACTACTTGAATAACTATGGAAGGAATAGCAAGATCCATGGGCGCCTCCATCTTCCACTTCCCATATCATGTCTTGTACCAAAGGTGGATGCACAACCAAGAAAAGGAGGAGGACACAAGCCTTGCTCCAAGCCCCACTTCATGTCTTCTTCTAAAATAAGGGACCAACATTCCAAGTTCAAGGGTGTCAAGATCCCTCTTCCAAGCCTCACATCAAGCCACACCCAATCAAGTCCAAATTCATGGTCGACCAAGGAGGAAGAATTTTTGAGTTTTTTGGCACCCCATCAAGAGAAGATTTGTACTTTTCATTTGAAATTTAAATTGGATCCTAAGGTGCCTTTAAAAAGGACCTTACCCCTCCTCCTTTGTAAAAGAAAAATTGATGATGAATAAAAGAAAAACACAAGTTTTTGAGAGCCAATTCCCTTTAGTTGCCTTCGTTCATTAGGAATGTTGATCTCCGTGAGGGAGCGCCTTCGTCTTCGGGCATCGAGAGGTGTAAGGCCTCGTGTTACTATCTGTTCCACAACTCCATCCTCCAACCTTCAAGTCAGAGTCCATTAGGATCATCCAACCGAATGCCTAAGTCCATTGGGATCATGCAACTAGGCGCTTAGCAAGAAGAACTCCACCATCACCACATCAACTCACAATCCTTTATCTATTGCTTTCTTTTTGGGTTGAATCCTAACTCTTCTTCTGATGCTTGTAGGTCCTCCAGGTTCCATGAAAATGGAGTTGGTTGCTCTTGCTATCATACCTTTGGATAGAAAGTCAGCGCATCCACGGGGTTGACTGCTCGATCATCCTGGCCGCATCAGCGAGAGCGAGTGAACTCAGCATCGGGTGCTTCGGATCTTTGAGGTTTGCCACCCTGACTTCTAAGAAGGTATTGATCTGAGAGCTATGTCCTACAGGATTTCTCAATCCCGGGGTCCTCTTTTAATCCTTGCTTAGGGACTTGCTTGCCTGAAGTTCTTGTTAGTATAGAACCCTAGATCTACTCCTACTTGTTTTCGGGAATCCTAAACAAATCTTTAAAACCCTAAAAATCACCAAAGAAAAAATCACCTGCATCATTTCATCCTGGCATCTAGTTAGTCCCCCATCAAACATCTACTGACATGCTTGTAAGGCTCTATTAGATGTTCTCTATACTATTCAATCTAGTAAACTCATTCTCCAGAAAGCATCTACATCCTTATATTAGTGTCATCATAAATGTGACTGAGAGATCAATCACCCTTTCTATCGAGAGCATATATAGGATGTGCTAGTCTATATGGTATCTCGAGCCTTAACTCGATGTTCCTATCATTGAAAATATTTTAGGTTAGGGATATTAAGATTTTAGGTCTTACTAGCATGATCTCATCATGGCCCTAAAACTATTATCCCAATCTATGGGATTTATCATGATTTAATATAAATGACTACCTCTCGATTAATATCATTTACATGATTAGGGAGATAAAATACAAAATGCTTTGTCACATCAACTATGTGATTGGCTTATAGGGCACTATTCTTTCACATCTAGCAACAGAGTTCTCAGCACAAAGAACTAGAGCCTACTACTAGAAGAGCATATGCCTCTTGAATAAAGGAGGAGCATCTTCATGAGTCTTTCATGAACAATGCTCAGTAATTTGTCCATATATTGGTGGTGGTAAGATCACTGAACCCAGACTCTTCTTCTCTTGAAAGGCTTCATTTGGTCTGATTGGTATTTCTCTTGTAGAATAACTTTGCAATAGAGGGGCAACTTGATAAGTAACATAAATATATCAATATAAGCATTAATTTCTAGACCAAATTATCTTTCTTCTTTAAGAATTGATGCCTCTTTTTATCTTTTGCAGGCAAGATGCCTATAAATGGAAAGAGCTCAATTTACAGGTTAAAAGAAAACAAATTAGGAGCAAATCAGACTCAAAATAGAACCCGAATGGAGACCCAAAGGCAAATCCAAATCCAAGCCAAATCTAGACCAAATTATTGCTAGGTTATGGTTGCATAATGGAAGACCAGATTTCAAAATTTTAATCTTGAAATCTTAGCAACTGAAATCCTAGACCTAGGATCCCTTGATTATATAAACAAACAAGGCAATATATTAGGATATAGAAAAATACTTGTAATGCTTATATCCTTAATTCCACTAGGCACACAAGTATATGAGTCTAGAGGTGATCCACACAGGAACTGGATCAAGGAAGCACTCTACTTCTTACTTGAGTAAATTCTTTTCTTGGCAGCCTTTTTTCCTTTATTAGACTTTCCTCTCTTACTAGGATCGTTTTCCTTCTGAAATGTACTTCAAACATCTCTGAAACCTCTCTTACTATCCTATTGTCATTTCTAATTCTCTTCTTAAGCCCTTGTCTTGAAATGGTAGACCTATCTTAAAATAAAAGACTTGTCCTAACAAGGAAAAGAAGAGAGTTGTCAGGACAAACTTCGGATAATCTAATTTCAATCACCCAAGCCTTTAAATAGTTAGAGATGAGGCACTTAAAGCATCCTTTCATCTACCATCAATCTGATATTTAACATATCAGATAAGACCCTTCAAGCATAAAGATTCTCAAGACAAAATGATGCAATGAAACACCTTAAACATATGATGTTTCACAAACACTTTGCACCAAGAGTTGCTTATTGCAACTCTTCAGAATAATCTGATAATTATGTTTTTAATTATTCAACTAAAGACTTGGTCAACCATCTTAAAAGTCATCTAAAATAAGTGATCTTATCTAGAAAAAGTGATTGATAAGCAGGTCTCTAGGTCCCTTCTATGTGGACAATAAAATGAAATGCCACATCCCTCCATTCCATTTAGTAATTAGCACCTAATTTAAATTATTTTGACCAGTCAAAATAATCCAGAAAAGGTGCATGAAAGAGAAAGGAGATAAGCATTATCTAAAAATTGCGATTCATTAGTAGGACTCTTTGTCCTTTTGCATGCCTCATTTATGCACCCCATAGCTTGGTGCATGCAAGAGTATTAAACCCTTGGGACTCTTGCTTTTAGTCCTTGATAAGGATATTTAAGAATCTAAAAAGGCTAGGAAACTCATAGCTTAATCCAATTTAAGTTGTTCCTAAATTGGTTAGCCTAAATAGCTAGCAAATGAACTCAGTCTAATTAGGTTAGGAGTTAGGCTAGCCAACATATGCTAGTATGTTAATTAGCTAACTAATTAGAATTCTATGATCTTAATAAAAATATAATTAACTTCTTTGACAAATTTATTAGCATCTATGATCCTTTGAGCTCTACATCTAGCCAACCATAGGTCTAGATTCTTGTCAATCAAGTTCGAATAGAAATCAAATAATCGAATTAGGTTAAAATTGAGCTAACCTAAATTACCAATTTGAACAATCTTTCAAATTGACTCATGAATTAATTATATTAATTCATGAAAACCTACAAGATATGATTTATATATAGCAATGTGTCATGCCTATACAAAAGATAAGAAATTTGGTAAAAATTTCTAAAATATAATTTCGTGGCAAGTTATCGTGTGATCTCCCTTTAAATCTTGAATAAATGATGGGTATGGAAACTTGTCAAATCCTAACATATTATTCATTTGAATCTTGAATTAATAATGAAAATTGACCAATGAAAAAATTAGAAAACATTTCAAATATCATCCTACTTTGATCAAAGACTTGTTGAGTTATGTTTGATGAGATTATATAGGATGATAAATACTCCTCTTACTGGGAGTATCGATTTCTTGTTGATCTACTCACAACCTTCATCATATCCATGAATACATGACTAAGTCATGAATGAGTATGACCAAAATAAAGATTCTTGTGCACAAGATTCCACGATCATCTTAGGTCTAAGATTCACTTACACACAACTCCTACAAAGAGAATAATCTTTTGATAAGTAAAATTTCTATAAGATGTTCTCATGATGGATCAATTTAGTGAACTCATTATTTGATGAGTACCCACATCCTTGTATTAGTATCCTTACATAAGTGGTTGTAAGACCAACCACTCTCTCCATCGAACATACATAGGATGCGCCAGTTTTTCTGGAAACATCGATCCACAACTTGATGATCCTTCGATTAGGAATATTCTAAATTAGAATTTATAGGAACTTAGGTTTCACTATTATGAACTTCATCATAACCCTAAATCCATTGCCTTAATCTATGGGGGTCATTATAATAAAAAATAAAAAGGTATAAGATACAGCATATGATGAATCAAAATATCTTTCTATAATATTATATCATACATGAGTTAGAACACTTTACAGAAAAGCCACTATTATATTAAAAATATGATTAGCTTTCAGGATCCTATTCTTTCAATCTCCTAATTACACTAAAGTGAATCACCCTTGTATATAATTTCCATATAATCTAAATGAGAATCAAACTGCTATTGAGGAAGGGCCTTAGTGAATAGGTCTGCTATATTATTCTTTGTATCTACTGATTCTATAACCATGCCTTGTCTTTCAATGATTTCATGAACTAGATAGAAGTGCCTTAGAATGTGCTTGGACTTTCGATGAGATCTTGGATTTTTAGCTTGTGCAACAGCTCCAAATGTTATCACAATAAAGTGGCACCAATTGTTGTATTACAGAAACTACACTCAACTCTAAGATGAACTTTTTCTCTAGACAACTTCCTTAGCAACTTCACTAGCAACTATATATTCTACCTTAGTAATTGAGTAGGCTATAGTTTGCTGCTTGGTACTTTTTTAACTTATTGTACCACCATAAAGAGTAAAGATATATCTTGATATAGATTTACTATCATCTAGATCTGATTGAAAACTAGAGTTAGTATAACCTTCTAGTTTTAAATATGATCTTCATATATTAGAAAAACATCTTTAGTCCTTTTAAGGTACTTAAGAATCTTTTTCATAGCTTTCCAATGATCTTGATGCGGGATGACCTGATCTAGGGATATAAGAGATAGGACTAATATAGATTTTATTTATTTATTTATTTATTTTAAAATTGTCAATAAATTAAAACTATAACCAAAATTTAGCTACTTTAATTTTTTATGATTATGGAAAGGATTAGCTACAAACAATTTTTTTAAAATAAGTATAAGTATAATAAGAAACCCTAGATCTTAAGAATAGGATCAAGGATATTTGAAAAACTACCTGTAAGTTAAGGCTCAGCATATGCAATTAATATAAAAAATTAATAAAATCAAAGGTTTATGATTACTACTAATATCAATTAAATATATTTATTTTTAAATAAATGGAAAGGTGCTCTAATGTTTATCATGGTTGAATCTTAAAGAGAAAGCATTGACCAAGTTGACTTGCGATCCTGGTTGGATGGCAAGTTCGATAGAGCCTTTAGATTTGAATTACCAACATAAGATAACAACAATAAAAATAGTTATCTCAAATAGAAATAAAATTTAATTCAACCCAATAAATCCAAAATTAGAAGTCAGTAGGGGTTTCTAGATTTGCTCTAGAAAGTTTGCAATTTCCATTTTCGAGCACATGCCTTCACAATCATGAGAACAAGGTGCCTGGGGAATAAGATCGGTTCGCCTTGGATGAGATGGCTGACAAGATGGTCGTGGTCATGGTGAAGGAACCAAATAAATAAATAATCTTAAGTTTTATAAGATAACCTAAAGTCAGCAAGGTGGATGGGCTTTTGTTGTCACAATCGTGCTGGGGTGCTTTCACGATCATAAAAATAGGAGGAAAAAACCTCAGTAGGGGCTTGGTGGAGAGGTAGAGAATCACCATGGATGGAAGACAGTCATTGGTGATCACTGAGGTGGTCGATTGATAGAAGTGGGCATCGGTGGAGTGGATGGTAGTGAAGTCTTGAGCATAGAGTTCCTTGGCGATGAAGACCCATGGGAGGCAAGGTTCTTGGATTGATTCCATCAGAGGTGAAGAAGCCATGTGTTAATGCCAAAGATGAGTGCAGTGATTCTGGTGGCATTGTTCACTTCGATAGTAGGGAGTGGTAGAGGAGGCACAAGTGCTTGGGGCAAAGGGATTTGGTCGTGCCTTTCTATGGAGCTTGGACGGAGGTGAGTGGTGCGGCAGTCAATGGTGGATTGATGGTAGTGGTAGATGGTTGGGAATGAAGGTCCGCGATGGAGGAGATGGGCAACAAGGCGGTCGGCTGGTGGCGGGGAGTAGGGAGATGTCATGCAGCAGTGGTTCATGGAGGGATGGTGGAGTCGATTGAAGTTGGGATGGAGATAAGGGTCTCAGAAATTTGGAACAGTGGGGAATAGGAGACTAAGGGGAAGAAGAAGAATAGGAAAGAGGAAGAAGGAGATGAAGAAGGAGAATTAGTGAAGATTAGAGGAGGAGAAAGAATATTAGGAAAAGGAGAATCGAGAGAAATTCAAATAGTTTTTTTAATTTTCTCAATGGATCTATATCAACAACAAGACTTCTTTAAATAGACTTTAGTACCCAATAAATTGGAGACCAACTTAACAAAAATTATAAGACTTTAGACTAATCTGAAATAAATAGACTAATCTAAAATAAATTTTAAAATAATTTAAACTAATATAATTCCATGCTTTGAGATCTATGCATGAGCTAGATACAAAAATAAAAGTAATTATATCTATCTACTCAAAAAAATGCTAGGCATGTATCAAAATTTATACTGGACTATGTCCTCAAAATTTTGCCTTGGATGGGGAAAGCTCGACTCCATCGAGTCAGGCTCCATACTTTTTTGGTAAAGCACAAGAATGTCTTGATCGATCCGTTGTAGTCTTCTCAAGTAATCCATATATCCTCAAACTCAGAATGGCCTTGCCATCTCACCAAATATTTCTAATATCCACCAGGACTCTTGGTAAAAATAAATTACTCATCTAGAATCTTCTCAATCCAGTCATGTCTTCTAGAAACTTTTGGCTATGGACACTTGGAGGGGTTCACTCTCAACAAAGGAATTAGGCTCAAAAGGATCAATGGGTATTGATATTTGTTCTCTATATTTTATTAGATCTGATACATTAAAAGTAGTACAAATGCCATAATTAAATAGTAGATCCATAATATTTGTATTTAATCTAAGTTTCTTTAAGATCATAAAAGGGCTTGATCCTCGGGCATATAGTTTCTTAACAATTCTAGAAAGAAACCACTCTAGCCTAATTCGTGTCATAACATAATCCCCTACAGCAAAATCATGAGCTCATCGGTGTGAATCAACTAATTGCTTATAGATCTGATTACTGACATTAGCTTTTTTGATAATTTCTTATGCAAATCTCTTACATGCTATGTGAATGCTTTGATTAATTTAGTTGTCCTAATATACATGGATAATGTAATGAGGTCATTGGTTTTCTAGGCTGAAGACCATATACTACTTCGAAAGGACTCATTCCTATCATCTTATTAATAGACTATTATAAGCAAATTCAGCTCTAGCTCGTAATAATTTCAATTCTTCATATACTCTCCAACTAAACAATGAAGGAGATTTCTTAAGCTCCTATTCATGACTTTAGTTTGACCACCAATTTGGATATGGTATGTGGATGAAAATTTTAGTTTTGTCCCCATTAAGTGCCATAGTATCTTCCAAAAATAACTCATAAAATACTCATCCTTATCTGACACAATCGATTTTGGCAAATCATGCAGTCTAACTACTTCATCAAAATATAATCTTGCAACTCTAAAATTGTCAGAAATTATTGGGTAAGGAAGGAAGTGTGCCACTTTTGAGAATCGATCTAGTACTACACAAATAGAATCATTCTTTCTAAATGTCTGGGATAATCCTAAAACAAAATCCATACTTATATCCTACCATAGACAATTAGGTACCAGTAGTGTGGCATATAGTCCAGTGTTTTGTCTGCGATGCTTGGTTACTATGCAAGTTTGATACTGTGCCACGATACGGGCTATGTCACATTTCAAACTAGGGCAATAAAATTAAGCTTTCATAGCTTCAATAGTTTCATTTCATCCAAAATGTCCAAATAATCTTCCAATATGTACTTCCGAAATTAAAAAATCTCTAATAGAGTTTCGGGGAACACATAGCTTATTCTTTTTGAATAGGTAACCATCCTAAAGTATATACTCACTAAATTTCTTAGACAATCCTTGTCTTAGTGATGCTATTAATATTCTTAAAATTAGGACATTCATTATATTTCTCTTTGAGTTGTTCAAAGACCAAGACTTTGATACTAATTATCAATAAAAGGGCTACTCGATGACTAAGTGATATCAGTAGCTCCGGTCTCTTTTTTAGACTCTGTCAATAAAAGATCTACTCTATGACTAAGTGCATCGTAGCACGATTCTCTAAACCTATTTTATGTCTTATAATAAAAGTGTAAGCTTGCAAAAACTCAACACACTTGCCATGTCTAGGATTTAATTTTTTCTATAAATTACGAAATTTAAGAGCTTCATGACTATAATATAAAATGATTCTTGAGGAAGCAAAAAATGTCTCCAAAACATTAATGCTTAGACAATGGCATAGAACTCCTTATCATAGGTGAAATACTTGCACTTACTACTGCGTAGCATTTCACTAAAGAAAGCCACATGGTGTCCTTCTTGGCTTAAGACTCCACCAATCCCAACTAATGATGCATCACAAGCAACTTCAAAAATCATCATAAAATTTGGTAGATGCAAGATAGGAGCATGGGTCATCATTTCCTTGATCTCTATGAAAGCTTGTTCAGCAGCCTTAGTTCATTCAAAACCCCGTTTCTTCATATAGTCAGTGATTAGGGCTATGATGGTACTAAATCCTTTGATAAATCTTTGATAAAACGTCATGAGGCCATGAAAGCTTTGGACCTCATGCATGTTCCGTGTTAAAAGCTTTGAAACTAGACCAAGGAAGCACTCCTATCGAGCTTGCTTATTTTACTAGGACTCTTCCTAGTAGCCTTTCTTTATCTAATGGCCTTTTTCCCTTTGCTGGAACCCCTACCCTCCTATAGGGAAATCAAAGACCTCTCTGAATCCTTTCTCAAAATTTGATTATCCCTCCATATCTTGTTGGGTTTCGGTTATGCAACGGAAGTATGGATTTCAAAAATTTTCATTTTGAAATTCCAAAGCAACTTGAAACTCTAAGCTTAAGATCCCTTATCATTACAATTAACAAGTCAGTCAATATTGGTTTGGAAAAATACCTAGAATGCTAATTCCTTCTTCTTTCCACTAGGCACACAAGTGCATGCTCTCCAGAGATGATCCACACAAGAATTGATCCTAGGAAGCACTCCTTAGCAGGTTGCTTAAACCATTGGGACTTTTCACTTTGGCCTTTCTTCCTTTGGCAGCCTCTCCTTCTTTGCTTAGACCCTTGCCCTCCAGTAGAGCACTCTGAGCCCTCTGCAAAACCTCTCTTCACTCCCTTTTTCACTTCCTTATTCACTTCGTAAACCCTAGACTTAAAATACTGAACTTGTCTTAAGACAAGATCTAAGTTCTAACAAGAGAAGGAAGAGACAAGGAGAGTGTGGCAGAGTGTGAGTGTAAGAATGCAGGAAAGAAAGAATTTGTGATACCCATCGGCCTAAACACTAATGGCTATTTATAGGGGATGGGGAAGTGCCAGATAAGCCTTATCATCAACCTTTGATCTATCCAAACACGGATCATATAAGAACCTTCACTAAGAAGGAGTCTTTTCTTGAAACAACATGACCTTTCGTGCTCCAAAGAACTTATATAAGCCCCTTAATTTTTTTCATCCAACTTCTCCATTTGAAACATGGTGAATACCAGTTTTAAGAAGGCCAAGGGATGTGGATTCTCATTAGAAAATATCGATGATTTGTAGCTCCTTAAAGCAAAAGGACTCTGCTTATGTGTTTGCTTCAAAATGAAGAGATGCAACTCTTCATTTTGCACTAACTCCTTCCACCGAATTCCATCATTTGTTGACCAGTCATAACCATTCAAATTGGTGTGGAGATGAGGCTAAGGGGTGCCTTGATTCACCTAGAAACAAAGTCCCATAAGCAGAAGGACTCTAGGTCCTTTTCTGCACCCCATTTTATCTTGGCACAAAAAACATTTGGTGCCAAGTGTCCCTCCTCATTTGGACTCTTCAAAAGATCATGATAAAGGCCAAATAAATCTGGATAAAACCAGATTAGTACTGCCCCACATTGGACTCAACTTAATATAGGATTCCTTTAAATAAGCTAGCCCATTAAGCAACCTTTAGACCCAATTCAATTGTGTTAGGAATTAGGTTAGCCTACACATGCTAGTGTGTAATCTAGCTAACCAATTAGGATCCCATGACCCTAATTGACTTCCTAGGTCAACTCCCTAACATGTGTGATCCATTGGGATCCACATCTAGCCAACAATAGGTCTAGGTCCAAGCTGATTTGATCCAATCGAACCCGATTGACCTAATTAGGTCAAATTGAGCTGACCTAAGTTGCAAATTCGAACTAGCTTTCGAATTGACTCATGAATCCAATCAAATTGATTCATGAAAACCTACAAGATATGATTGATGTCTAGCATCATGTCATTCCTACTTGGAAGATAAGAAATTTGGTAGAAAATACCAAAATACCCTTTAGTGGAAAGTTACCATGTAATTTAATCTTTCGATCTCCCTTTATCCTGAATAAGTGATGGGTATGG
Organism: Areca catechu; assembly: GCA_021397845.1. NCBI lineage: Eukaryota > Viridiplantae > Streptophyta > Magnoliopsida > Arecales > Arecaceae > Areca > Areca catechu. Next base: position 61,722,427 of record CM038044.1, on the reverse strand, counting down.
AAACTTTCAAACACTAGTGCTTAGTCATTTCGAATCTCAATTTGATAATGAACACTCTACTAATGACTCATTAGAAACCACTTTTAATCTCATCCTGCTTTGATCAAAGACTCCCTGAGTTATAAATTGAAGAGATTATATAGGTTAATATTTTCTCTTACTATGAATGATCGATTCCTTGTTGTTCCACTCACATCCTTCATGCACCTTCCACCATATCGGAGAACACCTTGTACATGACTCAATATCATGAATGAGTATGAACCAAAATATGACTTAATGTGTATAAGGAACCATGGTAACCTCAGATCTGAAGATCACTTGCACAACTCACACTATGAGAACTATATCTTGGCAAGTAGTAAGACTTCCATAAAATAGTCTCAGTGCAGATCAATTTAATGAACTCATATCCTAATAAGCACCCTTGTCCTTGTATTAGTGTCTCTACACAAGTGGCTGTGGGACCAACCACCCTCTCCATCGAGCATACATAGGATAAGCTAGTCTTTTCAGAAGCATCGATTTTAGGATCGATGATCCAATGACTAGGAACATTTTAGATTAAGATTTATAGGAATATAGGTCTCACCATTATGATCTTTATCACAACCCTAATTTCTTTGCCCTAATCTATGGGATTCATCATAATCTTTAAATAAGATATAGTAGCATGGTGAAACAAATACCTTTTATTAATATATTAATGTCATAAAAGAGTAGAAAGATTACAAAAATTCCCTTACAAAGATTGACTTTTACATCTCTTTTCTTTCAATCTCTCACTTGCACTAAAGCCAATCATCCTTGTATTTTATACTCATACATTCTAAGTGACGATCAAACTGCTGTTGGGGTAGTGCATTAGTAAATGGGTATGCTATATTATTCTTCATATTTACTCGTTCAATGACAATATCTTGTCCTTGAACGAGGTGGAAGCATCTTAGGATGTGCTTGGGCTTATTATGAGACCTTGGTTCTGTTAGGGTTTTGGTGACCAGGGCGGAAGCGTGGATTTCAAAAATTTATTATGAAACCACTACCAAACCCTTAACCCAAGACCTCCTTACTAGGAATTAAAATATACAAACTTGAATATATAATATAAACTAGAGTTTAGGCACCAACCAGAACCGCTAGTATACAATCCGATGAAGAAAACCCTGATTCAGCCTTCTTTTCCACCAGGCACCCAAACGTTCGCCCTCCAACGGTGATCCACACGAAACTCGGACCAAGAAAGAACTCGTTCTTCATGTTGCTTGGAGAAGTGGAACTCTTTCGGCAACCTTTGGTCTATTGACCATTGTAGGACACCCTATCCTACTGTAGGGTACTAAAGACACTCTCCTAATCCACTCTTGATTTTAGGACAACCCTTCTCTAGGACCCCTTAGGCTTATATCCTAAAACGAAGCCTTGTCCTAGTAGAAAAGACCTTGTCTTAACAAGACAAGTCTTGTCTTAAAGAAAGAAGGTGGGAGAGAGAGACACTCAGAATAGTACATTAGTGGAATTCTTCATTATCAGACTCATTTCACCACCCCCTATTTATAGATACAAGAGAGACGTGTGATATGTCCTTCCATCAGCTTATCAGATATGATTTTTCAAGACCGAAAAGAAGTTATCTGGCTTGAAAAATCATATCTAATAAGCCCATTCATTCACCGAAGGCCTTATTCAATCTCTTCTTTTATCTGGATGAATTCTCACTTGCCACATGTCAATTACCGGTCCCTAGGAAGCCAAGATGTGCCTCTTCAATCTCCAAACATAAGAGATTATGAAGAGTCCTGATAGCAGAAGGACTCTCCATTAGAACCGTGTGCCACATGAAGAGTTGCGACTCTTCATGCACCGCGCGCGCCATCCTTCTTCCACATAAATTTCAAAGAATGTTGACCAGTCAAAATATGGAAATATAGGTCTCAATGGAAAGAGCATAAAATTTTCTTCCAGACCATATAAATTATATTCAAATCAGAGATCTATAGCTCATTCTGTACCCTTTTAAAGTTAAGGTATCATTTAGGTACCAAAAGTCCCATGCCATTGGGTCTTTTCATGTATGGCACCTAAAATGTCCTTAAATCCAAATTAAAATCAGATTTAGCTCTGATTAGGCTAGCCCCACTGAGGACTCAACCTAATTTAGGTTTCCCATAATTAGGTTAGTCCAATTAGCAAGCAACCAGACCCAATCTAATTGGGTTAGGAATTTGGTTAGCCTACATATGCTAGTATGTAATCCGGCTAACCAATTAGGATCCTATGACCCTAATTAAATCATGAATGACTTCCTTGGCCAAGTCTTTATTGTGTGTGATCCATTGGATTCCACATCTAGCCGGCAGTAGGTTTAGGTTTGAGCCAATTCGATCTGATCGAACCTGATTGACCAAATTAGGTCAAATTGGCTCACCTAATTGTCTAATTCGAATCACACATCGAATTGACTAATGAAACCAAATCAATTACTTCATGAAGACCTTCAAGACAAGATTGACATCTAGCAACATGTCATGCCTACCCGAAAGATGAGGAATTTTGGTGGATTTACCAAAATACCCTTCAGTGGTGAGTTACCGGGCAATTCAATCCTTCGATCTACTTGCACCCTGAATATAATAGATATGGATACTTGTCAAATCCAATTTCATATTCATTCCTTACTCAATCTGATAATGATGATTCATTAATGAACCATTAGAAACTATTTCTAATGTTCATACTTTGATCAAAGATTTCTCGAATCTTCATTTGATTGAAATCATCTGGATGCGCTTCCCTCTTACTAGGGTTGATCGATTTATTTTTGACCAACTCACAACCTCCATATGCAATCCACCATACCCAGTACACCCCATGCATGACTCAGTGTCATGATTAAGTGTGAACCAAAGTATGGATTCATGCATACAAGATACCATGGCAGTCTCAGGTCAAAGGACCACATGCATTACTCCCTTTATGAAAACTATCTATTGACAAACTGATAAGGTTCCATTAGATGTTCTCAAGCTTGATCCATTCAGTGAACTCATTCTCTAATGAGCACCCGCATTCTAGTATTGGTGTCAAACACAAGTGACTGTGAGATCAGTCACCCTCTTCACCAAGCATACATAGGTTGTGCTGGTCTTATCGGAAACATTGATCCCCTACTCAATATCCCATCGACCAGGAATATTCAAGATTAGGGTTTTAAGGCTTTAGGTCTCACTGGTATGATCTCATCATAACCAGAGAACCATAGCCCTAATCTATGGGATTCATCATATCTTAATAAAATTAATAAGACACAACGTATGATGAAAATAAAATGCCTTTATTAATTGATAATTTCAATACACTAGTTTGGGATACAAAAGAAAATCCCATCGAAATACAACATTTCGATTGGCCTTTAGGGCATAATCCTTTCAATCTCCCACTTGCACTAAAGCCAATCGCCTTTAAATTTTAACCCCATACAATCGAGGTGGCGATCAGTCTCCTGCTATGGTAGAGCCTTAGTGAACGGGTCTGCTATGTTGTTCTTCATTTCTACTCTTTTAATGCAGACTTCTTGTCTTTCAACAATCTCTCGAACGAGATGGAAGCGTCTTAGAATGTGCTTTGATTTGTGATGAGCTCTAGGTTCCTTAGCTTGAGCGACTACTCCAGTATTATCACAGTAAAGTGGTACTGGACCTTCAATCTCCGTAACAACGCCCAACTCTGAGATGAACTTCTTCATCCAGACAACTTCCTTGGCAGCTTCACTAACAGCAATGTATTCTTTCTCAGTTGTTGAGTCAGCTACAGTCTGCTGTTTAAGAACTCTTCCAGCTTACAGCTCCTCCATTTAGGGTAAAATCATATCCTGAAATAGATTTGCTATCATCTAGATCCGATCGAAAACTAGAATCTGAATAAGCTTCCAATTTAAGATCAGATCCTCCGTATATCAGAAAAATATCCTTAGTCCTTCTCAAGTACTTAAGAATATTTTTCATAGCCTTCCAGTGATCCTCTCCTGGATCAACCTGAAATCTGCTGGCTATACCTAAGGCATATGCCACATCAGGCCTGGTACATAACATAGCATACATTATAGATCATACAGCCGAAGCATAAGGTATAGAACTCATTCTATTTCTTTCTTCTGGTGTCTTAGGAGACATCTTCTTAGAAAGATGTATGCCATGACCAGTGGGCAAGTAACCTCTTTTACTTCCCTCCATGCTAAATCTTTTTAGTACTTGGTTAATGTACCTAAACTGGGATAAGCCTAGCATCCTCATAGATCTATCTCTATAGATCTTGATACCCAGTATATAGGATGCTTCTCCCAAGTCTTTCATGAAAAACTGTTTAGATAACCATACCTTGACTGATTGTATCATTGGGATATCATTCCCAATGAGGAGTATGTCATCCACATACAGAACCAAGAAAACTATGGCACTCCCACTAGTCTTCTTGTACACACAATGTTCATCCTCATTTTTGATAAAGTCAAACTCTTTGACTGTCTTATCAAATCGGATGTTCCAACTCCTGGATGCTAGCTTTAATCGATAAATGGATTTCTTCAACCTACATACCTGATTAGGTTTTGTCTCCAAGACAAAACCTTCTGGTTGTGACATATAGACCTCTTCCTCAAGGAAACCATAAAGGAATGCGGTTTTCACATCCATCTTCCAGATTTCATAATCATGATATGCTGCTATAGCAAGCATGATCTAAATAGATTTGAGCATGGCAACAGGAGAAAATGTTTCATCATAATATATTCCCTGTTTTTGTCTGAAACCCTTAGCCACTAATCTGGCTTTATAAGTTTCGACATGGCCATCTATCCCAATCTTTTTCTTATAGACCCATTTGCATCCAATAGGGTTAACACCCTTTGGTGCATCAACCAAAGTCCACACTTGGTTGACATACATGGAGTCCATTTCGGATTCATGGCTTCCAGCCATCTGTCTGAGTCCCTAATCATGATAGCATCTGTATAGGTTAGAGGCTCATCATTTTCATTGATCCGGGCTTCATTATTTTCAATAATGAACCCATACCTCTCAGGTGCATGACGCACCCTATCAGACCTATGGATAGGAGTGGTGTGTTCTAGTTCTATACTAACTATATTATCATTTGGTTGAGATGTATCTATTTGTTGAACTTCTTCAAGTTCAATATTTCTCCTATTGCCCTTTTGTAAGATGAACTCTTTCTTCAGAAAAGTGGCATGCCTACTGACAAAAACTTTTTATTTAGTAGGGTGGTAGAACAGATATCCTATACTATCTTTAGGATATCCTACAAATAGACACTTATCTGCTCTAGCATCCAGCTTATGTCCAAAATTTCTTTTAACATAGGCTGGATATCCCCATATCTTAAGATACTTAAGATTGGGTTTTTTACCCCTCCATATCTCATATGGAGTGCTAGAGACAGATTTAGATGGTACTATATTTAAGATATTAGCCGCGGTTTCCAAGGCATATCCCCAGAAGGAAACAGGTAACTCTGTGAAGCACATTATGGAATGTACCATTTCTAATAAGGTACGGTTCCTCCTTTCAGCAACACCATTTAATTGTGGTGTGTAAGGAGGGGTCCATTCATAGATAATCCCTTTTCTTTAAGGTGATCGAGAAACTCGGTGGATAAGTATTTACCTCCTCGATCTGATCGAAGGATTTTAATAATTTTCCCCGTTTGTTTCTCTACCATACTTTGATACTCTAAAAATTTATCAAAGGCTTCGAACTTATGTTTTATAAGATACACAAATCCGTACCTTAAAAAATCATAAGTAAACGTGATGAAATAAGAGTATCTACCCTTGGCTTGAGTTGTCATAGGCCCACATACATCTGTATGTATGAGTCATAATAACTCAGTTGTCCTTTCTCTATGTCCACTAAATGGAGTCTTGGCCATTTTACCCATGAGACATGATTCACAAGTTTCTAATAATTCATAATCATAAGGATTAAGGAAATTTTCCTTGTATAACTTGCTAATCCTAGTCTCACTAACATGTCCAAGCCGACAGTGCCAGAGTAAAGTATTGTTTACATCATCTCTCTTTTGTTTGTACTTACATGAAGTATATTGTCATTAGTGGATAGAGTTAAAAGACCATTGCAAAATATGCCACAACATATAATTTCATTAGAAAAGCTGATTGAGCAACCATTGCTCATCATATTCATAGTATAACCTTGTCTAAGTAACAAGGGTACAAAAATGATATTTCTAATGACCTTAGGCATATAGTAACAATCTCTCAGCTCTAAAATCTTCCCCAAAGGTAACTTCAAGATATTAGTCCCTACGGCCTCTGCTTGGATGGACTCTCCTCCAGCACCATAGAGCTCGAAGTCTCCTTCCTTCAATACTCTAAGACTCTGCAGCCCCTACAATGATTTGCAGATATTATGATCACAGGCGGTATCCAATACCCAAGTATTTGAAATGGAAGAATCCAATGACAAAATAGTATGAACTTCTTTCATACCATTTGGTGCATCCGATGCACCAGGCTTCACACCTACAAGGTAAGCTTTGCAGTTCCTCTTCCAATGACCTGGCTTGCCACAGTGAAAGCAGGTCATCTGTCCAGAGGCCTTCTTTCCTTTCTTCTTCTTGATGCCCCTTTTTGGGTTCAATCTCCTCTTGGAACCCTTTCTGCCTGATTTCTTCTTGTTGATCCCATCCACAAGAAAAAGTGGAGCCTTATTTTTCTTTAAATGGCTCTTTGCTATTTTAACATGTTTAATAGCTCAAGCAAGGAAGTGTTAAGTTTGTTCATATGATAATTAAGAACAAACTGTGAAAATGGCTCCGGGAGTGACTGCAGGATCAAATCCTGATTCAACTCCTCATCCATAACAAAACCCAATTAACCTAATCGAGTGATCAGGTCAATAACCATCAGTACGTGGTCTTGTACGGATGTACCTTCTGTCATTCTCGCACGGAACAACTTCTTAGATATCTCATATCTAGCAGTTCGACTTTGTCCTCCATATAGCTCTTTTAGATTGAGCAGTATGGAGTTAGTGTCCATGCTATCATGTTGCCTCTGCAACTCATTGGTCATAGAGGCAAGCATGATATGTTTGATAGTGAGTGAGTTATTTTGCCACATCTTGTATGTGGTCTTTTCCTCTTGCGAGGCATCTTCCCCTAAAGGTTCCAAGGTAGGGGTATCAAGAATGTAAGAAAGTTTTTCCCGGCTGAGTACTATCTTTAGGTTTCTCAACCAGTCAACATAGTTCGGTCCAGTCAATTTATTGGCATCAAGTATACTACGGAATGAGACTGAAGAGGCCATTTAATCTACATTAACAAAGAACATAACATAAGCAAACAACCAATGTTGACAAAATATAATTAAATTAGGACTTTAACTTAATTATGTCTCCCACTATTTTATCAAGCATCATAACCCTCTATATGATGATTGAGAAACCCTAATTAGTTTTCTTAGTGGGGTTAATATCCAAATTCCTTATAAAAGACCTTGTGTGTACAAAACAAATGTTTTATAAGTTCAAAGGTAGGAAAGCTCTTTCCAATTGTATCTCATACAATTCTCAACAAAACCTGGCCTCTAAAATATTAATAGCCTTGTGTGTGCACAACAAACTATAATATTTTTAGATAAGTAAGACCCTTTATTCTTTTATAGTCATGATTGTAATAATAATATCCTTGTGTGTTCACAACAAAGTATTATATTAAATCATGCCATAAGCATCAAATGCACTAGGCCAAAATTGTGTTAGTTACCATAATAGGCCTTGTGTGTACACAACAAACCTAATACAAATCATAACATAATAATGACCTAGCATGAAGGAAGGCCAAATGTAGTGAATATTATACTAAGCATATCAATCAAGAATTAAGTTAATCTTATCGGCCAGGTAAGTTGAAGAGAGTAGTGGGAGTCCCCCCGTTGCTTTCCTAGACACCAATAAAAATTGGCCAGGTCAATCAACGGAACCAATTAAAAACCATGTCCTTTTTATCGATCATGAACCACTTTTCCTACACACCGAATGATCAACTAATCATCTTGATTATTTTGCTTTTGCTATATGACATTACAACTTGATATAATTTTAATAGAGGGCAATTCAAACAGAAGCACATTCTAATATTACCATTCATCAACCATGCATCATATATCATTTTATAATGTGCCAAGTGTGTCATCATACTAGGACAACCACTACCACATAATGGATCCACCATTATGCCGGGCAACCTTATTTCAGTATGATAACTAAAAAGCTAAACATATCTCTATATTAGTAAAGGTTTAAGTGAAAATCCTAACCAGTGACATACATATATGTATAAACATATCAATCATATGTAACTTTAAACTTTTGTAGAGTCCTACAAAATTGGGCAACTTCAAATTTTGTAGAGTCCTACAAAAATGGGCAACCGCAAGAGTCCTACAAAATTGGGCAACTTTAAATTTTGTAGAGTCCTACCAAAATGGGCAACCTCAAGAGTCCTCCAAAATTGGGCAACTTCAAATTTTGTATGATTTACCCTAATAAGGCGGCTCTGATACCACTGTCAGGGTTTTGGTGACCAGGGCTGAAGCTTGGATTTTAAAAATTTATTATGAAACCACTACCAAACCCTTAACCCAAGACCTCCTTACCAGGAATTAAAACATACAAACATGCATATATAATATAAACTAGAGTTTAGGCACCAACCTGAACCGCTAGTATCCAATCTGATGAAGAAAACCCTGATTCAGTCTTCTTCTCCACCAGGCGTCCAAACGTTCGCCATCCAACGGTGATCCACATGAAACTCGGACCAAGAAAGAACTCCTTCATGTTGCTTGGCGAAGTGAAACTCTTTCAGCAGCCTTTGGTCTATTGACCACTGTAGGACACCCTATCCTATTGTAGGGTACTAAAGACACTCTCCTAAACCACTCTTGATTTTAGAACAACCCTCCTCTAGGACCCCTTAGGCTTATGTCCTAAAAAAAAGCCTTGTCCTAGTAGAAAAGACCTTGTCTTAACAAGACAGTCTAGTCTTAAAGAAAGAAGGAGGGAGAGATAGACACTCAGAATAGTACTTCAGTGGAATTCTTCATTATCAGACTCATTTCACCACCCCCTATTTATAGATACAAGAGGGGCGTGTGATATGTCCTCCGATCAACTTATCAGATATAATTTTTCAAGGCCGAAGATAAGTTATCTGGCTTGAAAAATCATATCTAATAAGCCCATTCAAGACCGAAGATAAGTTATCACATCCCTTCTTTTATCTGGACGAATTCTCACTTGCCACATGCCAATTACGGATCCCTAGAAAGCCAAGAGATGCCTCTTCAATCTTCAAATATCAGAGATTATGAAGAGTCCTGATAGCAGAAGGACTCTCCTTCAGAACCACGTGCCACATGAAGAGTTGCGACTCTTCTTGCATCGCGCGCGCCATCCTTCTTCCATACAAATTTCAAAGAATGTTGACCAGTCAAAATATAGGAAATATGAGTGTCATTGGAAATAGCATAAAATTTTCTTTCTGACCATATAAATTATATTCAAATCAGAGATCTATAACTCATTCTGTGCCCTTTTGAAGTTAAGGTATCATTTAGGTACCAAGAGTCCCATGCCATTGAGACTTTTCATGTATGGCACCTAAAATGCCCTTAAATCCAAATTAAAATCAGATTCAGCTCTGATTATGCTAGCCCTACTTAGGACTCAACCTAATTTAGATTTTCCATAATTAGGTTAGCCCAATTAGCAAGCAACCGGACCCAATCCAATTGGGTTAGGAATTTGGTTAGCCTATATATACTAGTATGTAATCCGGCTAACCAATTAGGATCCTATGACCCTAATTAAATCATGAATGACTTCCTTGGCCAAGTCTCTATTGTGTGTAACCCATTGGGTTCCACATCTAGCCAGCAGTAGGTTTAGATTTGAGCCGATTCGATCCGATCGAACCCGATTGACCTAATTTGGTCAAATTGGCTCACCTAATTGTCCAATTCGAATCACACATCGAATTGACTCATGAAACCAAATCAATTGGTTCATGAAGACCTACAAGATAATATTGACATCTAGCAATGTGTCATGCCTACCCGGAAGATGAGGAATTTTGGTGGATTAACCAAAATACCCTTCAGTGGTGAGTTACCGGGTAATTCAGTCCTTCGATCTACTTGCACCCTAAATATGACTATGGATATGAATACTTGTCAAATCCAGTTTCATATTCATTCCTTGCTCAATCTGATAATGATGATTCATTAATGAACCATTAGAAACTATTTCTAATGTTCATACTTTGATCAAAGATTTCCCGAATCTTCATTTGATTGAAATCATCTGGATGCGCTTCCCTCTTACTAAGGTTGATCGATTCCTTTTTGACCTACTCACAACCTTCATATACAATCCACCATACCCCGTATCACCCCATACATGACTCAGTGTCATGATTGAGTGTGAACCAAAGTATGGATTCATGCATACAAGATACCATGGTAGTCTCTGGTCAAAGGACCACATGCATTACTCCCACTATGAGAACTATTTATTGACAAACAGATAAGGTTCTATTAGATGTTCTCAAGCTGGATCCATTCAGTGAACTCATTCTCTAATGAGCACCCACATCCTAGTATTAGTGTCAAACACAAGTGACTGTAAGATCAGTCACCCTCTTCACCAAGCATACATAGGATGTGCTGGTCTTATCGGAAACATTTATCCCCTACTCAATATCCCATCAACCAGGAATATTCTAGATTAGGGTTTTAAGGCTTTAGGTCTCACTGGTATGATCTCATCATAACCCTAGAACCATAGCCCTAATCTATGGGGTTCATCATATCTTAATAAAATTAATAAGGCATAGCGTATGATGAAAATAAAATGCCTTTATTAATTGATAATGTTAATACACTGGTTTGGGATACAAAAGAATATCCCATCAAAATATAACATTTTGATTGGCCTTTAGGGCATAATCCTTTCAGGTTGATAAGCTTACACAACAGCTCCGGTGTTACCATAATAAAGTAACACTGGTTGTTCTATAGTAGGAACCATGCCCAACTCCGTGATAAATTTCTTCATTCACATAGGTTCCCTTATGGCTTCATTTGTAGTTATGTATTCTTCCTACACATTGCACCACCATATAGGGTGAAGACATACCCTGATATGAATTTGGTATCATATGGATCTAATTGAAAACTAAAATCTGTATATCCTTTTAGTTTCAAATCTGATCCACCATATAGAAGAAAAATATCTTTAGTCCTTCTCAGTTACTTAAGGATATTTTTCATAGCTTTCCAATGATCCTCTCTTGGATCTTCCTGAAACCTACTTGCAATGCCCAAGGCATAAGCAATATCAGGCCTAGTACATAACATGGCATACATAATTGATCCTATAGCCGAAGCATAAGGAATTGCAGCCATCCTCTCTCTTTCTTTCGATGTCTTAGGAGACATTTTCTTGGAGAGATGTATGCCTTGACTTGTAGGTAAGTAACTCCTCTTACTACCATCCATGTTGAATCTCTTTAACACTAAGTCAAAGTACCTGGATTGGGATAAGCCTAGCATCCTTTTAGATCTATCTCTATAGATCTTAATCACTAATATATAGGATGCCTCTCCCAGATCCTATGTGAAAAACTTTTATGATAGCCAAGTTTTGATCGATTGTAATATTGGGATATCATTCCCAATGAAAAGTATGTCATCAACATACAGAATCAATAAGATAATTGCATTCCCATTTATCTTTTTATACACATAAGGTTCATCCACATTTTTAATGAAACCAAATTCTTTGATTGCTTCATTAAATGGATGTTCCAACTCCTCGATGCTTGCTTTAATCCATATATGAATTTTTAAAGTTTGCATACTTGATTTGGTCTCCCACTTGAAACAAACCCTTCTGGTTGTAACATATAGACTTCTTCCTTAAGATAACCATTGAGGAAAGCAGTCTTTATGTCCATCTGCCAGATTTCATAATCATAGTATGCTGCTATTGTAAGCAAAATCTTGATGGACTTGAGCATTGCTACTGGTGCAAAGGTTTCATCATAGTCCATACCATGCTTTTATTTGAAACCTTTTGCCATTAGCCTGGCCTTGTAGATATCTACTTGGCTATCTACTCCAATCTTCTTCTTGAAGACCCATTTACATCTTATTAGGTTAATTTTTTCAGGTGGATCTACCAAGGTCCAAATCTGATTGGAATACATGGAGTCCATTTCAGATTTCATGGTATTTAGCCATTTATCAAAGTCTCTACTCTCGATAGCTTCCGTAAAGGTCACAGGATCATCATCCTGAATAATACTGGTCTCATTGTTATTTTCAATAAAAAAGTCATATCTGAGAGGTGCACCTTGCATCCTTTCTGACCTTCAGAGAGGAGGTGTGTGTTGTGGCTGTTCCTGATCAACAAGAACATTTGGTTGATGAATTTCATTCGAAGAAACTTCAGGTACTGGTTGTCAGTTTTGAACTTCACTAAGTTCAAGTGTTGTTCCGCTACTTAGATAAATTCTTGCTCGAAGAATGTAACATGTCTACAGACAAATACCTTTTATTCAGTAGTATGATAAAAGAGATATCCAATACCCTCTTTAGGATAACCAACGAACCTGCATTTTTTAGCCCTAGCACTTAACGTATGTCCAAAATTATTTTTGACATAAGCATAGCAACCCTAATCTTTAAGTATTTAAGATTTGGTCTTTTGCCATTCCATACCTCATATGGAGTGCTAATCACTGACTTAATGGTACCCTGTTTAAGATATAAGCAACAGTTTCCAGGGTATATCCCTAGAAGGAAATGGAAAGATTTGTGAAGCTCATCATGGACCTCACCATGTCTAACAAGGTGCGATTTCTTCTTTCTGCCACACCATTTTATTGGGGTATATAAGGGGGAGTCCATTCAGAGATTATGCTTTTTCTTTAAGATGGTTCAGAAACTCACTAGACAAGTATTCTCTTCCTCGATCAAAATGAAGAGTTTTAATACTATATTCAGTTTGTTTCTCAACCATACATTGATACTCTTTAAACTTATCAAAAGTTTCAAACTTGTGTTTCATGAGATACACATGTCCAAACCTAGACAAGTCATCATAAACATGATGAAATTAGAGTATTCACCTCTGGCCTGAGTTATCATAGATCCACACATATCAGTATGTACAAGACCTAATAATTCATTTTCCTTGTCTCCAGTCTAGTGAATGGAGACTGGTCATTTTACCTATGAGGCAAGATTCACAAGTTCCTAATGATTGAAAATCATAATGGTCAAAGTATTATCTTTGACTAACTTGTTTATCCTTATCTCACTTATATGACCTGATCGGCAATGCCAGAGAAATGTGACATTGACATTATCTCCTTTTCTTTTCTTGTTATCAACAAGGAATATTGTATCATTGAGTTCCAAACTTAAAAGACCATTGGTAAAATAACCATGTCCAAATATTTTATTAGAATAAAGAATAGAGTAGCCACTACTCTTTACACTTATTTCATACCCTTGTTGTAATAATAAGGGTACAAAAATAATGTTTCTTATAATATTTAAGACATAGTAACAATCTTCTAACTTCAGTACATTACCCAAAGGGAATAAAAGATAGGTGCCCATAGCTTCAGCACTCATGGCTTTACCACTTGTGCCATATAGCTCGAAGTCATTCATCAAGCTTCTAATTCTGTTGAGTCCCTGCAATGACTTGTAGATACGAGACGCACTTGTGGTATCCAATATCCATGAATTAGAAATAGAAGCACTCAATGATAATATGGTTTGTATCATGTACAAACCTTTAAATACTCCTCTAGCATCTTGCTTCACACTTCAAGATATATCTTGCAATTTTTCTTCCAATGCCCCTGCTTGTCATAATGGAAACAAGCTCCATCACTAACAACCTTTTTCACTTTCTTCTTCTTTTGGATGCTCCTTTTAGGATTGAATTTTCTTTTCAAACCCTTTTTCATTGCCTTCTTCCCATCAACAAGAAGAAGATGATCCTTATCTCCCTTAGAATGGATCTCTGCTGTCTTAAGCATGTTAAGTAGCTCAGGAAAAGAAGTATTCAGTTTGTTCATATGATAATTTAGAACAAACTAAGAGAAGGAATCCAAGAGTGATTGTAGGATCAAGTCCTGGTTGAGTTCACCATCTATTACAAACCCTAATTGACCTAATCAGGTGATTAAGTCAATCATTTTCAAAACATGGGTTTGCAGTGATGAACCCTTACTCATGCATGCATGGAACAACTACTTTGATATCTCTTATCGAGCAGCCCTACTTTGCTCTCCAAAAAGCTCCTTTAGATTAAGTAATATGGACTGAGGTTCCATCTCTTCATGTTGCCTCTGAAGCTTATTGCTCATTGAAGCCAACATGATGCACTTGACAGTCATGCTATCATTTCGTAACATTTTTAATGTATGGCCCTTTCCTCCTCAAAAGCATCCTCTGCGATCGGCTCTGGATCGGAAGAATTAAGAATATAAGACTGGATCGAAAGAATTAAGAATATAAGAAGGCTTTTCCTAAGTTTGTACTATACTTCCTCAACCAATCGAATAATTGGGACTGGTCAACTTATTGGCATCTAAGATGCCCTGCAGCGATAAACTTGAAGCCATAATAAAACCTATATTTAATAAAGAACAGTATAAGCATACCACTTAAGATGACATTCATAACTAGATAAGGAATTTTGTTGACTCTGCTCTTGATTTTGATGATTGACAAAATACTTAAGTATATATGAGTCTAATTATATTTTTTAGTATGTTTATCATATCTTAGTACTCATCTATGTTGAATGAAGAAATGCTTGAATTTCAGTTGAAGAAGTCCTTCAAATTCATGGAATTTCAAGTTATAAGGACTTTAGAACATAATAAAGACTTGGAAGGACTTAAAGTTTGATTTTAGAAAAGTTTCAGCAAATTTTAGCACTAGCACAAGCAAGTATCGACTCATGAAGAAGTTCAAGTGTCGACTTAAGGCCTGAGAACAAGAAAAATACAAAACTATGAAAATCCATAATTTTTGCCTTGAGCTGACCCAAGTGTCGACTAACAAAAACTAAGTGTCGACTCATAGAAACCAAGTGTCGACTCACAGAAATCAAGTATCGACTCACTAAATTCAAGTATTGACATTTGGAGTAATGGCTAGTTTTTTAGAAGTGCAGAATGATTCCAACTTGCTTCAAATATCTAGTTTCTCATCTCCAACGGTCATAAACGGTCATCTATGATTTGGAGAGCTATATAAACATCAAAAATCAAATGGAGAAGCAATCCTTTGGTGAGATTATTGAATATCCCTTAAGGATTCGAGAGTTGAGTGGTTCAAGCCTTCAAGCTTCCTAAGATAAGAGAGTGTATCCATGCTCACATCATCAAGCTGCAATCAAAAGATTCAACAACTTGAAGGCAAGTTCTTCATCAACAATCAAGGGCTTCAAAGAGATATTTGCTTTGTTTAAAAAAACTTTTATTGTATTTTTTTCATATTGTGCTTACTTTGTTTATTAAGATTTTTGATGAGCCTTGGAAAACTAAAGAGGTTTGTTGGTGAGCCTTGTGCAAAAACAAACATGGTTGTTAGTAAGCCTTTGTATCAAAACCAACTAGGTTGTAGGTAAGCCCGTAAAACCATCGAAGGTTGTTGGTTAGCCTAAGTTAGAAAACTAACAAGGAGTTTTGACTTATGAGCCCAGGAAAATAAGTTGGGTTTGATTAGTGAGCCCGAAAAACTAATCAGCTATAATCAAGTGTGATTATAATGAATTCCTAAGGAGAACTTAGGAAGTGGATGTAGGTGCCTTGGAGTGCACCAAACCACTATAAATTTGTTGTGTTTGTATGATTATTTTTTTTATGCATTTACTTTATTAATTCTGTTGTATATTATTTTGAAGCACACAAATACTTTGACAAAACACAAGCACTTAAATGCAATTAGGACATACTTATTTTATATCCATTTAAAATAGTTCAAAAAGTTTTTATAAAATTCAATTCACCCCCCCTCTTGGGTTGCATCATCATTGGATAACATTTGGTATCAAAGCCCGGAACCCAAAATTGTTGGTATCTAAACTTTGTCCTTTGCAAAGAATCCAACGATTTGGAGTTAAAAGATCATGGCAGCCCTAGAAGGTGCTTGTTTTGCTATAGGATATGCAACTAATAGACCATCATTTTTCAATGGCACTAATTACACTTTTTGAAAAACTCGCATGTGTATCTATATTGAATCTATTAGTTATTATCTTTGAAAAGTTATAGTTAATGTTCCTCATATTCCTTCCATTTTGGTTAATGGCATTTTCATTCCAAAGCTAGAAGAGGATTGGAATAATTATGACATTAAGCAATATGAAATTAATTCTAAAGCAATGAACTTGCTTTATTATGCATTAGACTCTAATGAATTCAATAGGATCTCTACATGCACATTGATGAAGGAGATATGGGACACACTTGAAATTACTCATGAGGGTACTTTTCAAAAAAAAAATACTAAAATTAATATTCTTGTTCATTCTTTTAAAATATTTGAAATGCTACATTATGAATCTATATCTAATATGTATACTAGATTTATGACTATTGTTAATGAATTGAAAAGTCTTGGTGAAGTCTATACTAATGCTGATTTGGTTAATAAAATTCTTAGATCTTTGATAATATCATGGGATCCAAAGGTAACGGCGATCCAAGAAATCAAAGATATTGATACCCTACCTTTGGAAAAGCTTATTGGTTCACTCATGACCCATGAGTTGAATTTATGGCATAAAGAAGTGGTTGCTGATTAAGAGATGAAAAAGATAATAGGCTTCAAGGCCAAAAAGAAATTCAAGGCAATGATGGCAACACGTTAGTGAAGATTCTAGTTCAGAGGAAGAACAAGAAGTTGTCAATCTTTGCTTTATGACAAATGAGGAAGAGGTATGTACCAAAAATGAATATGATTTTACCTTTGATGAATTACATGATATATTTAATGATCTTGTGCATAAATATAAATTACTAAAAATTGAGCACAAGAAATTAAAAAGGCATGTTGACTCTTTTTCTCTTGAAAATACCAATTTTGTTAATAGAAACCATGATTTAAATGTAAAGATTGATGTTTTAGACATTGATAAGAATAATCTTTCTAAAGAAAAAAATTTTAGAAAAAGAAAATTTTGATTTGAAAGAATTATGTAATAAGTTTTCATTTGAGAAAAATATTTAATTAAATGAAATAGAAATTTTAAGAAGATCCAAGATTTTTGTATCAAATGATGAGCTTTTAAAGAAAAATAAAAATCTTGAGTTGTAAAACAAGAATTTCTCTGTTGCTACTTCTTTCAATATTGCATTCTTTAAATATGAAAAACTTGGGTATAATGCATATCCTTGTAAATTAAGAAAAATTTGGGTTCCAAAAGGAACCATATTTACCAACCCTAAAAAATCCAAGAAAGTTTGGGTATCAAAATTATCCACCTAGTTTATTTTGCAGGAGTGTCTTACAGCCTAACATGAAGAAAGGAAGTTTTTGAAAAGTGGTTATACAAGACAATACAAAGAGTAGACAAGCTGCATTTTGTACTAAATGGTAAAGAAAGGATTATACATATTGGTAAATCTAAACATTTCCTTCCATAATTGAAAATGTAGTTGAATATTTTTTTATAAATGTTGCATCAATTACTTTGAAAAATTATTTTAAATGATTAATTAGAATCAAGTTTAGATTATAGTCATTGGTTATGATTATGAATTTTTTGATGTTGATGAATTTCATGCTATCATGATTAAACTTGAGATTATAAGACCTTCACTTGATTTTGATTAATGTATTTTAAATTACTTCATGAAAAACACTTTTAAAGTTGCATATTGCTTTAAAAATTATTTTAATTAATTAATTAAAATCAAGTTTAAAATAATAGTCATTTGTTGTGATCATGAACTTTTGAATTGATGTATTTGATACTCTTATGATTAAACTTGTGATTATTAGACTTTCACTTGATTTTAATTGATATAGTTTTAAACTATTTTAAGTGAAATGTTATGATTTATGTGTTTTCATTTTTGGCATCTATGCTTAAGTTAGAAATAATTTGGATCAAGTTTAAAACTGATAGTTAAGGGTTATATTTAAGAAGAATGTTTGTATATTGATAAATCCTTGCTCCAGTAGCTAAACATAGTACTAGATTACTTCTAACATTTGTATGGATAATCAAAATCATTTTAAATCATATGATTTTCATGAAATGTATTCTATTTTATATCCATGCTTAGACTAAAAATGATTTGGAATAAGTATAGAACTGGTAGTTATGGGTTATATTTAAGAAGAAGGTATGCACATTGATAAACCCCTAATCCAGTAGCTAGACTTGGTATCATATTACTTCTAGCATTAATATGGATATCAAATCATTTCAAATAAATTTTAAATTATGCTAAAAGTTTATAAATGATCAATCTCTTATTTTTTGAAGATAATGTATATCTTGAAAATTCAAATCTTTGATTGCAGACTTAGTATGTATGTTCATATCTCAAATTGTTTGAAATTATGATGCTTGTACTTTCATATTTTATTCCTCAATGAATGCTTATTTTTAAGGGGAGATAACATTTAGGGGGAGCATCCAAATATTTGTTGTCATTATATACATATGATACTTTGAATATTTTCTTGATATCATGCTTTTCTTATATTACTCTGATACTCATCCTTGTTTTCAAATCTAATCCTTTGAGGGGTGTTACATTCAATTGGTATCAAGAATTATTTTATTAAGAGTCCAAAAAAAAAGAAGAAGAGCTCCTAGTAACTTCTTCGGATTGGGTTAGTCACCATGGCCATCCGGTCATAGGAGCTAAATATGGTTTAAAGACCCTCTCTTCCCATTCAATGGGATCTCTTATGACATGTTGGAGTGCCACAATGGCCTTATCCCATGAACAAGTGAGGTGAATGGATTATTGTCTTAATCATACCTCAGTTATGCATATTTGAGCTAATACATATTAAATTATTTTTTTGCTTGTGCATCTCATTTTGTGGTATCATGTTCAACTAGTATCATATTTAATCGGTACCATGATTAATTGATTTCATGTACTAGTTTTGATGATCTACTTGCTTTTCTTTTCACCTTTATTTTCATTTTGTATTGCCTTTTATCTTTTTTCATGATATCAAAAAAGGAGAGAAAAATGTTAAATATGAAAAGGAGAAAGATATGATAAACATGGAAAAATCATATGAGAAATGAAAGAAAATGCAAAAGGGAAGAAGAAAGCAAAATATTTTAATCTTAAGGGAAGAATTAGTAAGAGAGAAAATTTGAAAATTTTGCATATTTTGAAAAATATTTTGAAGAATTTTTGAAAAAAAAATTTGGATCATATTTTGAGGGGGAGCTTAAAACTCATTGATTTTGAGCTTACATGTCTATCTTATTATTAATCTTTTTAAGCTACCCTGTTCATATACTTAAAGGTTTTGTCATCATCAAAAAGTGGGAGATTGTTGACTCTGGTATTGATTTTGATGATTGACAAAATACTTAAGTATATAAGAGTACTAAATATATTTTTTAGTGTATTTATCAGATCTTAGTACTCATCCATGTTGAATGAAGAAATACTTGTATTTCAGTTGAAGAAGTCCTTCAAATTCATGGAATCTCAAGTTATAAGGACTTTGGAATATAAGGAAGACTTGGAAGGACTTAAAGTTTGATTTTGAAGAAGTTTCAGCAAGTTTCAGCACTATCATAAGCAAGTGTCAACTCATGAAGAAGTTCAAGTATCGACTCAAGGCTTGAGAACAAGAAAAATACAGAACTATGAAAATCTAGAATTTTTGTCTTGAGCTCACCCAAGTGTCGACTCACAGAAACCAAGTGTCGACTCATAAAAACCAAGTATCGACTCACAGAAATCAAGTATCGACTAACCATATTTAAGTGTCGACACTTGGAGTAATGGCTAGTTTTTTAAAAGTACAGAATTGATTCCAACTTGCTTCAACCAGCTAGTTTTTCATCCCCAACGGTCATAAACGGTCATCTATGATTTGGAGAGCTATATAAAAATGGGGAAGTAATCCTTTGGTGAGATTATTGAATATCCTTCAAGGATTCAAGAGTTGAGTGGTTCAAGCCTTCAAGCTTCCAAAGACAAGAGAGTGCATCCAAGTTCACATCATCAAGCTGCAATCAAAGACTTCAATAACTTGAATACAAGTTCTTCATCAATAATCAAGGGCTTCAAAGAGATATTTGCTTTGTTTAAGAAAGCTTTTATTGTGTTCTTTTCATATTGTGCTTACTTTGTTTATTAAGATGATGAGCCTTGGAAAACCAAAGAGGTTTGTTGGTGAGCCTTGTATGAAAACCAACATGGTTGTTGTAAGCCTTTGTATCAAAATATCTAGGTTGTTGGTGAGCCCGTAAAACTATCGGAGGTTGTTGGTTAGCCTAAGTTAGAAAACCAATAAAGGAATTTGACTTGTGAGCCTGGGAAAACAAGTTAGGTTTGATTAGTGAGCCAAAAAAACTAATCGGCTGTAATCAAGTATGATATAGTGAATTCCCAAGGGGAACTTGGTGAGTGGATGTAGGTGCCCTGCAGTGCACCGAACCACTATAAATTTGTTGTGTTTATGGATTATTTTCTTTGTACATTTACTTTATTAATTTCGCTGCATCTTATTTTGATGCACACAAAAACTTTCACAAATCACAAGCACTTAATTGCAATTAGCACATACTTGTTTTATATCCATTTGAAATAGTTCAAAAAGTTTTTATAGAACCCAATTCACCCCCCCACTTGGGTTGCATCATCACTGGGCAACAACTTTATATCAATTATGTCTTCCACTATTTTATTCGAATACCATAACTCTCACCTATGGTAAGCGAGAAACCATGCCATGTTTCTTTAATGGGGTTGAGATTCTAATTCCTTATAAGTGTCTTGTGTTACACAACAAATACTCATGAATTCAAAGGTAGGAATTCCATTCTAATTGCAACCCATGTAACTCTCAACACATGAACTACCTCTAAGACACTTATAGTCTTGTGTTACATAACAAACTATAATGTCTTAGTTTAGTTAGACCCTTCATTTTCATATAGACATGTTCAAATAATGTTGTCCTTGTGTTACGCAACAAAGCAATACTACCAAATATACTATAAAGCATAAACTACACTAAGATAATTCATATTTAATACTAGGGTAAGCCTTGTGTTACACAACAAACCTACTACAGTTATTAATATGAACTATAGCATGAAGGCAAACTATAGTGTGTTAAGTCAATTGGCATATTCAATTTAAGGTGCAGATGTAGCCAAATTGGCCAGGTAAGTGGAAGAGATGAGGAAGTCCTCCCGTTGCTTTCCTTAGACACCAAATTAATTGGCCAGGTCAGACAATGGAACCAATTAAAAACCTCATTCCCTTTACCTTCCTAAAACCACTTGCATAGACACCAATTGGTTAATCATATAACCCTAAATGAATTTTGCCTCTTGACTAACTTACACTATGGCAAAATATTTTAATCATGAGGGCTTTTAATGGTCTCAAAACACATCCTAATATAGACTTAATCATGTCAACCTAACATTCATGAGATCATAAAACCTAACATTCATGAAATCATAATGTATTCATAACCATACATATATTATTCAATCCATCATTCGAGCATATTAACCCAAATATGCATACCATAACCACGATTTTAATATCAATCTATTCACCTCATTTGTTCATGGGATATGGCCACAGCGGCACCCCTACATGCCATAGGAGATCCCATTGAATGGGAAGAGAGAGCCATGAAACCCTATGTAACTCCTATGACCGGACGGCCATGGTGACTAACCCAATCCGAAGTAGTTACTAGGATTTATCATATTAGAAATATGTATTTGACTTAATCATGCATAGAATCATATAATCATTCAATAGCATGCACAACATGATAATATGCACTATCGTATAATCTTTCAAAAGTATGCATCATACCATGATTAATGTATATGATCATATTATCATTCAATATATAATTGAAACCTAATTTGTGGCATGCATCATATATGATCATATTAACTATATCCATATATAATTGACCATTAATTGAATGAAATATGGTGGCTCTAATACCACTGTTGGGTTTCGGTGATGCAGCGGAAGCATGAATTTCAAAAATTTTTAATTTTGAAACCCCAAAGCAACTTGAAACCTTAAGCCCAATATCCCTTATTCATCATAATTAACAAGTCATTCAGTTAGGGTTTGGAAAAATACCTGGAATGCTAATTCCTTCTTCTTTCTACTAGGCACACAAGTGCATGCCCTCCAGAGGTGATCCACATATGAATTGATCCTAGGAAGCACTCCTTAGCAGGTTGCTTAAACCACTAGGACTTTTCACTTTGGCCTTTCTTCCTTTGGTAGCCTCTCCTTCTTTGCTCAGACCCTTGCTCTCCAGTAGAGCACTTTGAGCCCTCTCCAAAACCTTTCTTCACACTTTTTTTCACTTCCTTATACACTTTCCAAACCCTTGTCTTAAAATAGTGAACTTGTCTTAAGACAAGACCTAAGTTCTAACAAGGAAAGGAAAAGACAAGGAGAGTGCGGCAGAGTGTGAGTGTAAGAATGCAGGAAAGAAAGGATTTGTGATACCCATCGGCCTAAACACCAATGGCTATTTATAGGAGATGGGGAGGCACCAGATAAGCCTTATCATCAGCCTTTGATCTGTCCAAACACAGATCATATAAGACCCTTCGTTAAGACGGAGTCTTTTATTGAAACAACAAGACCTTTTGTGTGCCAAAGAACTTATATAAGCCCCTTAATTTTTTTCATCCGACTTCTCCATTTGACACATGGCAAACACCAGTTTTAAGAAGGACAAGGGACGTGGCTTTTCATTGGAAAATACCGGTGATTTGTTACTCCTTAATGCAGAAGGACTCTGCTTATGAGTTTGCACCAAAATGGAGAGACAACTCTTCATTTTGGGCTAACTCCTTCCACCGAATTCCATCATTTGTTGATCGGTCATAACCATTAAAATTGGCATGGAGATGAGACTAAGGGCCCTTTGCTTCATCTGGAAACAAAGTCCCATAAGCATAAGGACTCTAGGTCCTTTTTTGCGCCTCATTTTATCTTGGCACAAAAAACATTTGGCACCGAGTGTCCCTCCTCATTTGGACTCTTCAAAAGATCATGATAAAGGCTAAATAAATCTGGATAAAACTAGATTAGTGCTGCCCCACATTGGACTCAACCCAATCTAGGATTCCTTTAAATTTGCTAGCCCATTAAGGAACCATTAGACCCACTTCAATTGGGTTAGGAATTAGGTTAGCCTACACATGCTAATGTCTAATCTAGCTAACCAATTAGGATCCCATGACCCTAATTGACTTCCTAGGCCAACTCTCTAACATGTGTGACCCTTTTGGTTCTACATCTAGCTAGTAGTAGGTCTAGGTCCAAGCCGATTCGATCCAATCAAACCCGATTGACCTAGTTAGGTCAAAATGAGCTAACCTAAGTTGCCAATTCGAACTTGCTTTTGAATTGACTCATGAATCCAATCAAATTGATTTATGAAAACCTACAAGACATGATTAACATCTAGCAACATATCATTTCTACATAGAAGATGATAGATTTGGTAGAAAGTACCAAAATACCCTTCAGTGGAATGTTACCGTATAATTCAATCTTTAGATCTCCCTTTATCCCGAATAAGTGATGGTATGAAAACTTGTCAAACCATAGCACTTAGTCTTTTCAAATATCAATTCGATAATGAAGACTCTGCTAATGACTGATTAGAAATCACTTTTAATCTCATCTTGCTTTGATGAAAGACTCACTGAGTCATCAATCAAAGAGATTACATGGGATAATATTTTCTCTTACAAGGAATGATCGATTCCTCGTTAGTCCACTCACATCCTTCATGGACCTTCCATAATATCCCAGAACACCCCGTATATGACTCAATGTCATGAATGAATATGAACCAAAATATGTCTTAGTATGCATAAGAAATCATGGTGACCTCAGGTTTGAAGATCATTTGTACAACTCCCATTACGAGAACTATCTCTTGACAAGTAGTAAGACTTAAGATAGTCTCAGTGCTGATCAGTTCAGTGAAATCATTCTCTAATGAGAACCCTTATCCTTGTATTAGTGACTCTATAGAAGTGGCTATGAGACCAACCACCCTCTCCATCAAGCATACATAGGATAAGCTAGTCTTTTCAGAAGCATCGATCCCCGAATCGATGATCCAATGACTAGGAACATTTTAGATTAGGATTTATAGGAACTTAGGTCTCACCATTATGATCTTTATCATAATTCTAATTCCTTTGCCCTAATCTATGGGGTTCATCACAATCTCTAAATAAGATACAACAGTATGATGAAACAAATACCTTTTATAAATATATTAATGTCATACAAGAGTTGGAAAATTACAAAAATGCTCTTATAAAGATTGGCTTTTAGGATACTTTTCTTTCATATATCTTCCTAGGCACTTGTCTTAAAATGATAAATCTTGTCTTAGAAGACTTTTTGTTCTAAAAGAAGGAAGAGAGATAGAAAGGATTTCTTTCGGATATTTTGGCATCAAAATACCAATGTCTATATATAATGAGTGAGAGGGTGCCTGATAAACCTTTTCTTCAGCCCTTGATTTGATTTTTTAATGATCTAATAAGATCCTTCAAGCAGAAGGAGTCCCTTGGATGAAAAGTTTTATCTTGATATGTCATATCATTATGTCAAGAGATATATATGTGTCTCTTCAACTTTCCAGCAATTTTTTACTTGCCATGTAGCAAGTTACCGGTCAAAATCTAGCTAAGGGACATGGGATTCCAAAGGATGTATCGTAGGACCAGAAGCCTTCAAGTAGAAAGACTTCTGGATTTATGATTGTGCACAAACATGAAGGGACGCATCCCCTCATTTTGCGCACCACCTTTTTGATGGCAAATGCCATATTTTGATCATTTAAACCCAATCCAAATAGCCATGGGGATAAGGGAGAGAAGCCTAGCACTTATCTGGATTAGGTGATTAAGTGGCAGAAGGACTCTTCATCCTTTCTGTGCCCCTTAACTTGGCACATGCCAATATGGAGCTAAGAGTCCAATCCCATTTGAACTCTTCCATAATCCATGGATAATGTACAATAAATTCCAGATAAATACAAATAAATGCTACCCTAATTAGAAATCAACCAATCTAAGTTTCACTTAAATTGGTCAGCCCAAATAGCAAGCACACTGACTTAATCCAATTAGGTTAGGAGTTGGGCTAGTATACATATTAGCTAGCCTATTAGGATCCAGTGACCCTAACTAAAATCCAATTGACTTTCTTGGCTAATTTTCTAGCATGTATGATCCTTTGGGCTCCACATCTAGCTAGCAATAGGTCCAGGTCCAAGCTATGTTGATCTGATCAAAATTGATTGAACTAATTAGGTCAAATCAAGCTAATCCAAGTTGCCAATTCGAACCAATTTCCAAATTGACTCATGAATCTAACCAATTTGATTCATAAAAATCTACAAGACATTATTGATATCTAGAAACATATCATGTCAACCAGGAGATGAGTAATTTGGTAGAAATTATCAAAATATCCTTTAGTAGAAAGTTACTATATAATTCAACCCTTCGATCTTCCTTTATCTCGAGTAAGTGATAGGTATGGAGAATTGTCAAACCCTAGCACTTAATCCTTTCAAATCTCAATTTAATAATAAAGACTCGATCAATGAAAGATTTGAAATCCTTTCTAATCTCATCCTGCTTTGATTAAAGGCTTATGAGTCAATAATCGAAGAGATTACATGGGATAAGTCCTCCTCATACTAGGTGTGATCGATTCCTTGTTGATCCACTCACATCCTTCATGCATAATCAACCATATCCGAGAGCACCCCATACATAATTCTTTGTCATGAATGAGTGCCAACCAAAACATGGACTTATGTGTATAAGGAACCATGGTGATCTCAGGTCCAAGGATCATTTGCACAACTCCCACCATGAGAACCATCTTTTGACACGTAGTAAGACCTCTATAAGATATTCTCAAGGTGGATCAGTTCAGTGAACTCATACCTTAATGAGCACCCACATTCTTATATTAGTGTCCCTACACAAGTAGCTATGAGACCAACCACCCTCTCCATTGAACATACATAGGATGTGCTAGTTTTTTCGAAAAAATCGATCCCCAAATTAATGATCCAATGACTAGAAATATTTTATACTAGGATTTATAGGAACTTAGGTCTTACCATTATGATCTCCTTCATAACCCTAATTCCATTGCCCTGACCTATGGAGTTCATCATAATCTTGATAAGATGCAGCAGTATGATGAATCAACAATTACCTTTTATTAATAAATAATATCATACAGGAGTTGGAAGATTATAAAAATGCAGACAAAGATTAGCTTTTATGGCATAATTCTTTCAGTCAGGAGTGCGGGCATAGCATAAGGGCTTAGACTTTTCCTAACAAAACCCTTTTTATGGAGCTCTTCAACTTGACGTTGCGACTTCGCATGTTTAGTAGGGTTTAACTGATAATGGGAATGATTTGGTAGGGTAGCTCCCAGAACAAGATCAATTGCATGTTGAATGTCATGCATTGGTAGTAAATAGTCTGGGAGGTCCTCATGGAACACATCTTTGAATTCTTCAAGGGGGGATAGTATCCTTTTGGGATATTATTTCTGGTTCTCACTACATCTTTGATTGCTAAGATCTAGATCAAAGAGCCTTCATTCAATTCCCTTTCAATTCCTTTAATATTGATTAAGTGTAGGCTCTTACTAAGCTTATCTTTCTTTTTATCATTAACTCCATTCTTTTTAACAACTCTAGTAGGTGAAGGATATATAATAATCTTCTTGCCTTTGTTCTCAAAAGTGCACAAGTTTGATTGACTATAGAGTATTGCATCTTGGTAAAACAACCAATGTCTTCGTAGTATAATACTTCCAACTTCCTTGGGCATGACATCAGACCAAACTTTATCCGAATAGGACCAGAACTTGATAGGTACCAGACACCCATGCTTGATTTGATTTGTGAAGTGTCTATCCAAGCAACTTTGTATGGACTGGGGTGGTCCACGATGTTAAATCTAAATATTTCAAAGCATCGATGGAAATCGCTTTGATGCAACTACCACTATCGATGATTACTTTACACACCTTGTCACCTCGATGAATAAAGGTTTGAAAAATGGATATTTGATGCCAATCTTCACTCACTTTAGGCTGGGTGAGTACATACCTAACCACTCCAAGTCTATTTTCTAATATTAGAAATGGTTCAGGTTCCTCTTAGATGGTATTAAATTCTTCGTAAGTGTTTGCTAACTCTGGATCATTAATATAAATTTCTCACTTAGGTTCATCTTTAACATTTTATTTTATAGGCTCTTCAATATATAAAGCTCTTGATGGACATTGACTCGTAAAGTGACCTAGCTCATTACACTTAAAACATTGAATCTTGGAACTACTAGTTCGGGAAACCTCTCTTGAAATTGCTTTTCCTTTGTTGTCCTTTGTATATGCTGATGCTATCTATGGGAAATGACTGGTAGAGGTTTGATTATTACTAGGTTTAGATCCTAAGATTCTAGGATTTTAAGGTTCCATTCGATGAGTAATCGATGTCCTATGGAATCTTTTATGATTCTGAGCCAATTTATAAGCCTGCTCTAGATTGTAAACCTCTTGTATAAATAATTTACTCTGAATATCATCTCTTAAACTAGCTAGAGACCGAGATAGAGTGATAGAGGGATGCTCAGATCTTGGGAATTCTTGGTGTGGTATGTAATCATAGATTTCAAAACATCGATCATTCTGAAACCTAAAGATACCAAAAACCTTAATCCAGGATCTCCTTTATGCATTTCAAAAGTAAATCAACCAAATGAATATAAATAAATGATCATGTGACATACCTGGATTATTGAAATCAAGAAATCCCACTAGGCAAACAAATGTATGCCCTCTAAAGATGATCCACACGAGAATCTATCCGAAGAAGTACTCCTTCTTGATTGCTTGATTCTTCCTTTCAGCCTTTTCTTCAAGTGCAGCCTTTTCTTCTTTATTTGGAACTTTCCCTTTTCAAGAGCACTCCAAATGCTCTCTAATGATGCCCTCCTTTCTTGTAGAACCTTTTCCTGACTTTATTTGTAGCCTTGTCTTAAAGTTGAGGACTTGTCCTAATGGATGTACCTTGTCTTGACAAGGAAACAAAGAGATAGGAAGGCCTCGATTTCTTTTTCAGTACTAGAACCCATGTCGCCTCCCCCTTTAAATAGGGAAGGAAGGGGCATGAATTTTGGGGCATCAGAAGAAGAGGGGTGGTGCACATTCATCATGGGGAATGATGAGAAAGGGGGGCATGAGGAAATGTGAAGAGGTGCGATGGTTCTCCGAAGAAATACCATCTGCACCTCTTCTTTCTTTCTACCTTCAGGTTATGTCTTCGATCCTAAATCCCATCACATTTATTTAATTAATAACTATATATGGGACTTTTAGGAGTTGACATGTGGTGCCTCCTCATGAGGAGGTGCCTCTTATTTTTTTTCATACACAGAAACAAAAGCTTTCCTCATCCAAAAAGATGGCAAATGATCCAAAGGTCATGAGTTCAAGTCCTAACAAGCCCATAATTAATTAATTAATTAAAATTTTTTTTTGATGAATTTAAATGAGGAAAAGTTAATTAAATCCATTTAAATCTAGAATTAAATGGTCTAATAGAGACTGCAAGCCTGGGTCAACTCGAACTGGCTAAATCAGTCTAAAATTGAATCCAATTTGAATTAGAACACTTAGAAAAATCTTAAAAATTCTGTAAAATCAGAATTAATTCTAGTTAAGCTATATAACATGTGGCTAATCTAAATCTAAGTCAATCTTAAATTAATTAGCCCCATCAACAAGCAATTAGACCTAAACTGATTACGTCAGGAGTTCTGGTTAGCCCACATATGCTAGTATGTGAACCTGGCTAACCTATTTAGGATCTAAATATCCTAATAAATTAAAATTAACTTTTTCGGTGAGTTTTCTAATGTGTGTGACCCTTTGATTTCCTCATCTAGCCAGTAGTAGATTTATATTTTGCTCAAATTTATTTAATTTGGTAATCGACTAGCCAAATTGAGTCGAATTGAGCTAACCCAAACTGTTAATTTGAATCAACTTTCAAATTGACTCATGAAATCAATCTAATTTGATTCATGAAGACCTATAAGACATGATTGACATCTAGCAATGTATCATGCCTACCTAAAAGATAAGAAATTTGGTAAAAATTATCAAAATACCCTTTAGTAGAAAGTTACTATGTAATTCAATCCTTCAATCTTTCATTATCCCGATTAAGTGATGGGCATGGATAAATGTCAAACCCTTACACTTAATCTATTTGAATCTCTAATCATTAATGAAGACTCAACCAATTAGAGAACTATTATTAATTTTATCATGCTTTGATCAAAGACTTCCTAAGTTATATTCGATGAGATCACACGGGATAACTTCTCTCCTTACTAGGAGTGATCGATTCCTTATTAACCTACTCATTGCCTTCATACACAATCCACCATATCCAAAAGCACCCTATACATGAATTAATTGCCATGAATAAGTATGCACCAAAATATGGGTTTACATGCACAAGATACTATGGTGATCTCAGGTCTAAGGATCACATGCACAACTCTTACTAGGAGAACATTCTTTTTCACAAGTTAGACATCCATTAGATATTCTCTTGTCAGATCAATTCAGTGAACTCATAACCTAATAAGCACCCACATCATTGTATTAGTATCACTATACAAGTAGTCATGAGACCAACCACCCTCTCCATCGAGCATACATAGGATGTGCTTGTATGTCCAAATTCATCTACCCCTAAATCGATGATCCTATGACTAGGAATATTCTAGATTAAGGTTTATATGTTTTAGGCCTCATTATTTTTCCTTGTAACCCTAAAATCTATGGAGTTCATCATAATCTTATAGTGAAACACAACACACAACATATGATGAGTCAAAAATTGCCTTTTATTATCATTCATGAGTTAGAAGTAATTATAAATTTGCTACTAAAACTTTAAATGCGATTGACTTTCAGGGCACAATTCTTTCAATCTTCCACTTGCACTAAAGCCAATCACCCTTGTATTTAATATCCATACAATCTAAATGGCAATCTAACTACAGTAGAGGAAGTGCCTTAGTGAATGAGTCTACTTTGTTGTTCTTTGTATTAACTCATTCTACTACCACATCATTTCATTCAATGATTTCTTGAACAAGGTGGAAGCATCTTAATATGTTCTTAGACTTATAGTGAGACCTTAGTTCCTTTGCTTTGCAACAGCTCCAATGTTATCATAATATAGTGGCACTGGTTGTTGTATTGCAGGAACTATGCCCAATTCGGTGATGAATTTCTTCATCCAAACTACTTCCTTAGTGGCTTTAGTAGCAGCTATGTACTTTATCTCATTGACTGAGTTAGCTACAGTTGGCTACATGGTACTCTTCCAACTTACCGCTCCTCCATTCTCAGCAAAGACATCTTGATATGGATTTACTATCATCTAGATCATATTGGAAACTATAATCTGTATAGCCTTCTAATTTTAGATCTGATCCTCCATATATTAGAAAAATATCCTTAGTCTTTCTTAGGTACTTAAGAATGTTTTTCATAGCTTTCCAATGATCCTCCGCAGGATCAGTGGTGCGGGCACCAGACTCAGAAGAAGACTTCAGAGCTCCATCTGGATCTCTGATTAACCTTGCCCGAAGAATTAGAGTTTTTTGGCTTGTAATAAGGGTTGACTGGATCAACTCAATTTTAGCTTGAGAGTCTATATTACCTGTATTTTATTTTGTTGAGTCATGTTGACTCAGTAGTGGACTAGGGCTTCAACATGGGGTGTTACATTTTCTCCCAAGGCCAAGCAAGTGGGCGCCACACTCCCAGCCATACGCCTGAGTCCAGGGGGCGCCACATCTACATCCAGCAGCCTTTGGTCCCCACACCACAGATAGCAGCTCCCTTCTCTCATGCGCCAATTGACGAGAAATCCACCAGGAGTCCACAAATCAAGGGGGCGGCCCAAGACTTTCCCAAAACAACCAAACTATGAAAGGGAAGAAATTCTCTTGGAGAGAACTTCAAGTAGGCGCCCACTACCTGCCAAAAATATCCAAAACAAAGATGGGAAGGACCTTGACTTAGGGAGAAAGAAAAGGAGGAGTCCAAAAGAGTTGAGCCATGGAAGGAAAGAAATCCTCTCTTGAAGAACCAAGCATGGAGGCGCTATCTACCTTCCTTTTTTAACCCAAATCAATTTTTTTTGGAACCTTGGCCGGCCATATGTGTATGGATTATCCTGATTTGTAGATCCCCTCCTTTAGTCCCACATGGGAAGATGTAAAACCCTACTCTCTTGTAAAGTCCTATAAATTAAACCCCTCTTGTAAGTTTAAAGGAATCAGATGAATGAAACCAACTTTTTTTTGTGAGCAAACTCTGTGTTTTCTCTCTTCCGCACTTGCATCCAGGTGTTGAGCTCCGTGAGGGAGTAAATCCGGGTTCCCCAGGAACCTTGAGGAGGTGTGAGATCTCCAAAACCCAAACCCTAGGTTAGCCACTTCTACTCCAAAACCTAGCCGCCCACCATCCACTTCAATACACCAAACCCTAGCCTATGCCACTTCTCACGGCCTCTCTCTCCAAGTCCAGGCTGACCACCAGTATCCAGCTACAGTCCGGATACTTCAGATCCAAAGCTCTTTCCAGAGGGAGTCGAATCAGCCTTCAAGAGAATCCGGATCTCAGCGACATCAGCCTTCAAGTTCTTCGAACTGGCAAATCCTTTCCCGAGTCTTTGAATCCATCACTTGTTTTTCTTCTTCCCAGATCTTGAGTCCAGGAGAAGTCGACCCAGCCACGAGACCAGTATTGGAGGATCCATTGCGAAGATAGCCGAATCCGAGGATCCAACAATATGCCCGAGAGAGTTCTTCCACCCAAATTCTGTGAAGATCACTGTCTGGTTGGTAACCCATCTCTCCTCTCTATTTCTGTCCTGTTGAAAGTTCAGAGCGAAACCCTAGGTCTGGGAGTTTCTCAACCCCTAGCGATCCATTACTTCTGAACTACTCTGATAACCCAGTTTTTTTAAATTGTGCTTTCAATCATTTCCTAGTTTCCTTCAACTTAGTTTAACTTTACTTTGAGTCAAAGCCAATTTCTGAAAAAAAAAAAAAAAAAAGAATTAATCTTAATTTTTACTTCCACATACGCTTCTTTGTTCTTTGTTCTGCATCATTTTTGGTATCAGAGCCCTGTCTAGGGTTTCTGTTTTGATTGCTTGATTGAGTCTCTCTCTTTTTACTTTGTCTGCTCGAAGTAGACTCCCCAGGACGTCCGGTCCTAGGAACGAAGCGAGGTGCAAACCTCCTCTTCCCATTCCATGGGGTGTTCCTAGGGAGTGTAGGGGATCCGTTGGGTTATAACTTCGTAGCAGGAATTGTAAACGGGGAAGTACTCTGTTTTCAGTCCATAATTGCCCTGTTGCAGGAATTATTTCTCACTACAGGTAACTCCAAATTGGGTGATTTTTATTTTTCTGAAACCATTATAATTGAAACTATTTGTCATAATTTTTCTGTGATTTATTGGTTTCCGTGGGATTTCTGAGAATTAAATTACTGCAACTCTATTTTTGTATTCTGCAATCCAATTATTTTTGAGTGTTCATCTCTTAATTCATCTTAAGGGCATTTGAGCATCTAAGATAAGGGGAGGAGTTGATAACCTCTCCTTAGCCAAAAATCACCACCCACTCATTCGAACCTAAGCCTTTAATCTAAAAATTGATTAGACATAATTTGCCCTAGTGGGATAGGGACATCAACAAGTCGGGTCAAGGCTAGTGTTGAGTCAGTTTGTCTGGTTACTCTGTGTGTGCTTTGTACTCAGTGTCTAGAATGGTGGTTCAGGGATTCCATCCCGAAGGGCTTGTGTGCTGGTCCGCCTACCTGGCCAATCTCTGATTGGTGTCTAGGATTGGCATTCAGGGACCTAACACTCCCCTTACACCTACCTGGCTGAGTCCTGAGTTACTACAGGCAAGCTTGCCACTCTGATTGGGCATCTAGTTTGGGCTCTAGGTCTAGTTAGCCCGTAGTCGTTCAGTTGAGTCTCATTTTGTGTGTTTGCTTGCATCATGTCTACCCGGAATGGAGTGCCCTACCAACCTGGTCAAACCCAACCTGATTTAGAGGCCATGGTTAGAGCTCTTACTGAGAGTATAAACAAACTGAGTCAGGATGTGACTACCACTATTGCCCAGTTTAAAGAACAAGTCCATGAGGATTTTGCCCAGCTTAGGGATCGAGTCCAAGTGCTAGAGGAACCTAGGCATTGGAACTGGACTCCTGACCCAGATTTTAATGTGCCTCAACCTCACCCACACCAAGAACCTAGAAGACCTTTATACCGAGATCCTGAACCTAATCATAGGAGGCCTGACCTAGAACCTGAGGATAGAGATGATAGGTTCATTCGGAACATCAAGTTAGATGCACCCACTTTTGATGGTAGCTTAAATCCTAAGGTGTATTCTGATTGGGAGGGTGAGATGGACCAGTACTTTGAGTTGTATGCCATGTCTGAGGAGAAGAAATTCAAGTTTGCCAAGATGAAATTAATACGTCAAGCTAGGTTATACTGGGGGAACATTGAGCTGACCACTAGAAGACGAAATGTAGAGCCCATAACCACTTGGCAAGGTATGAAAGAGAAGCTTAGAGATAAATATCTACCCATTTCATACCAGCAAAATCTGTTAGACCAATGGCAGACTTTGAAACAAGGGAACCGATCTGTTTCAGACTACATAACTACCTTTGATGAATACCTGATGAGATGTGATGTGAGTGAAGCCCATGAGGTCACTTTGTCTAGATTTAGGGCTGGACTTAGGGAAGACATTAAGAGAGAGTTGTTTCTGAGAGAGGTTACTGACCTAGACCAATCCTATCAGATTGCACTGAACACTGAGAAGTTTCAGAGAGGACCCATGCCTTCAAGGATTAGTGCCCCAATCCCAAGAAATGGACCTAGCCAGGTTACCCCTAGCAAGCCTAATCAGGGTATTCCCACCCCTAGGCCCATGGACAAAGGTAAGGCACCTGACACACAGAGAACCCCTAGTATCATCTGTTTTAAGTGCCAGAAGCCCAGTCATATCTCCAACCAGTGCACAGCCATAGCTTGTTTTAAGTTCCATAAGGTAGGTCATGTTTCTAGCCAGTGCCCTCGTAGATCCCTTTATATAGAAGATGGAGAAGAAGAGAATTCCGAGCCTAATGAGGAGTTTGAAGAAGAAGTCCATGAGGCCGGAATGAATTTGGTTGATGAGTATGAAGGAGAGGAAGAATCCACAGAGTCTGACCAATTAGGGGTTGTGAGATGCATCCTGTCCCAGACTAAAGTTCAGGAAGATTGGTGTAGGACTAACATCCTACAGACTTTCCTTAAACTAGGGGATAAGGTTTGTTAAATCATCATAGATAGTGGGAGCTGTGTGAATGCCATTTCTACTAGCACTGTCAAAATGTTAGGCTTAACCCCAGTCCCCCACCCCAACCCCTATAAGGTTTCTTGGGTAGACTCTACCTCTATACCCATCCAGTATAGATATCAGGTCCAAATCCAAATGCAATCCTATCAAGAGAAGATTTGGTGTGATGTCTTGCCCATGGGGGTGAGCAGTATAATTCTTGGAAGACCTTGGTTGTATGATCATGATGCCACCCTCTTAGGAAAATCCAACACCTGTGTCTTTAGTTTCAATGGGAAGAAAATCACAATCCATTCAGTCCCTCCTAAGGACAAGGTAGCTAAAGGAACAAGTAAGGTCAGAGAAATGAAGACTAGAGTGAACCTAATTAGTGCCAAGGATCTAGAACAAAAAATTCATAGTGGTTCACCCATTTGGATGTTGACTGCTAAGGAACTTAGGACTCCTACACCCTCAGAGCCTCCTCAGGAAGTTAAGCCTTTATTAGAAGAATTTGAGGATGTTTTTCCCGAGGATCTGCCAGACCACCTTCCACCTCTTAGGGATATTCAGCATTCCATAGATTTAGTCCCAGGAGCTACTTTACCCAACTTGCCCCATTATAGGATGAATCCATCTGAGCATAAAGAACTGCAAAAGCAGGTTGGCAAATTGTTGAGGAAGGGGTTCATTAGAGAGAGTCTTAGCCCTTGTGCAGTCCCTGCACTTCTAACCCCGAAGAAGGATGGCACGTGGAGGATGTGTGTTGACAGTCGTGCCATCAATAAAATCACAATCAAGTATAGGTTCCCCATCCCTAGACTAGATGACATGCTTGATATGATGGCCGGTGCCATGGTTTTTTCTAAAATTGATCTCAAGAGCGGCTATCATCAGGTTAGGATTAGACCAGGGGATGAGTGGAAAACAGCCTTCAAAACTAAGGATGGTCTCTTTGAATGGGTTGTTATGCCTTTTGGGTTGTCCAATGCCCCTAGTACTTTCATGAGGATTATGACCCAGGTACTTAGAGCTTTCATAGGGAAGTTTGTAGTGGTCTATTTTGATGACATCCTGATCTATAGTAAGACCCCTGCAGATCACCTAGGTCACCTTAGACAAGTCTGTCAAGTTTTGAGGAA
The DNA here is from genome assembly GCA_021397845.1 of Areca catechu. NCBI lineage: Eukaryota > Viridiplantae > Streptophyta > Magnoliopsida > Arecales > Arecaceae > Areca > Areca catechu. The sequence continues at coordinate 61,686,433 of CM038044.1, read as the reverse complement.
TGATAGTCTCTACGGTAATCTCAAAAAGTGTGAATTTATGACCGGTAGAATTATCTTCCTTGGATTTGTTGTAACCCTTGACGGCGTGGCTGCCGATTCTGAAAAGATTAGGTCCATAGTAGAATGGCCAGAGCCGACTAGTGTGCATGAAGTCAGAAGTTTCCATGGCTTGGCTACCTTCTATAGGCGATTCATCAAGGGGTTTAGTACCGTAGTTGCTCCTATCACAGACTGCATTAGGAAGGGAGAATTTCAGTGGACCAAAGCAGCCCATAAAGCCTTCCTAGATCTTAAGGATAGGATGACCCAGGCACCTATTTTCAGACTACCAGACTTTTCAAAGGTATTTGAGGTTGCCTGTGATGCTTCAGGAGTAGGTATAGGTGGAGTCCTAAGCCAAGAGAACCATCCTGTAGCATTCTTTAGTGAAAAACTTAATGATGCTAAGCTTAGGTATTCTACCTATGATAAGAAATTTTATGCGGTAGTGCAAGCTTTGCGTTACTGGAGACATTATTTGCTGCCGCAAGAATTTGTGTTGTTTTTGGACCATGAGGCTCTTAGATTCTTGAATTCTCAGAAGAAGCTTAACCCTAGGCATGCTAAGTGGATAGAGTATATCCAGTCTTATACTTTTGTTTTGAAGCATAAGGCTGCGTCTGAAAATAAGGTAGCTGATGCCCTTAGTCGTCGATCTTTGTTATTGAATTCTGTTAGGGCTGAAGTCATAGGGTTTGAGCAAATCAAAGAGGAATATGAGTCATGTCCGGATTTTAAGACTGTGTACCAGGATCTAACTCAAGGACCATCTAGTGAATATAAGGATTATTCCCTTTTAGATGGCTTTCTGTTCTTTAAGAATAGGCTTTGCATCCCTAGAACCTCTCTTAGAAAATTTTTGATTTGGGAAACTCATGCTGGAGGTTTAGCTGGCCATTTCGGAAAAGATAAGACCACCCTGGCTATTGAAGACCATTTTTTTTGGCCTAGCTTAAAAAGAGATGTAGCACACATTGTGGCTAGGTGTCGAACCTGCGCTGTTGCCAAACAGCGAAAACAGAACACCGGCCTTTATACCCCACTCCTTGTCCCAGATTGTCCTTGGCAAGATGTGAGCATGGACTTTGTGTTAGGTTTGCCTAAGACCTAGAGGAGGCATGACTCCATCTGCGTTGTAGTAGACCGATTTTCCAAGATGGCCCATTTCTTGCCTTGTTCCCAAACATTTGATGCGTCTAAGGTAGCCACCCTGTTCTTTAATGAGATAGTGCGACTCCATAGCCTACCGAAGACCATTGTTTCAGATAGGGATGTTCGGTTCACCAGCTATTTCTGGAAAACCCTTTGGCATAAGTTAGGGACGAAACTTAAGTTTTCAACTACCTATCATCCCCAGACTGACGGCCAAACCGAAGTAGTGAACCGTAGTTTAGCCAATCTGCTAAGGTGTCTTGTTGGTGAAAACATTAGGAACTGGGATTTGTACTTACCTAGAGCTGAATTTGCATATAATGACTCGGTCAATAGGTCTACGGGTAAGAGTCCATTTGAAATTGTGCATGGTTACAAACCCCACACACCTCTTGACCTAGCTCCTTTACCAGTCCACACACGGGTCTCCGAGTCTGCCGAAGTTTTGGCACAGCATATAAAAGACTTGCATAAAGAAATTCAAGCCAAAATAAATTTAAGTAATGAAACTTATAAGAAATTGGCTGATTCTCAAAGGCGAGTCAAAACTTTTGACGAAGGAGACTATGTAATGATTAGGTTAAGGCCTGAACGGTTTCCTCCTGGAGCCGTTAGAAAGTTACATGCTAGGGGAGCTGGACAATTTAGAGTGGTAAAGAGAGTATGATCCAATGCCTATGTGCTCGAGTTACCTCCAGAACTAGGCATTAGCTCCACTTTCAACATTACAGACCTAGTAGAGTATAGGGAGCCAGCTGTGATTCTCAGTGAGGCTTTTGAACCTAATCCTGCTCTTGAGAGTGAACCTGACCCTGTGTGTCCACCAACAAACTGGCCTGTGAGGAAAGAGCAGATTGAAAAGATCCTGGATGATCAGGTTATCTCTACTCGTAATCGAGGATACCAAAGATACCTGGTCCGCTGGCTAGGAAGGCCAGATTCTGATGACTCTTGGATCTCCCGAGAAGAATTATAAGAGTTGGACCCATAACTCTTGGAGAGATACCTGAGCCAACTTGATCCATACTCGACAGGGTCGAGTTCCTCCCACCCTGGGAGAATTGGTGCGGGCACCAGACTCAGAAGGAGACTTCAGAGCTCCATCTGGATCTCTGATTAACCTTGCCCGAAGAATTAGAATTTTTTGGCTTGTAATAAGGGTTGACTGGATCAACTCAATTTTAGCTTGAGTCTATATTACCTGCATTTTATTTTGTTGAGTCATGTTGACTCAGTAGTGGACTAGGGCTTCAACCTGGGGTGTTACATTTTCTCCCAAGGCCAAGCAAGTGGGCGCCACACTCCCAGCCACACTCCCAGCCATATGCCTGAGTCCAGGGGGCGCCACATCTACATCCAGCAGCCTTTGGACCCCACACCACAGATAGCAGCTCCCTTCTCTCATGCGCCAATTGAGGAGAAATCCACCAGGAGTCCACAAATCAAGGGGGCAGCCTAAGACTTTCCCAAAAGAACCAAACTATGAAAGGGAAGAAATTCTCTTGGAGAGAACTTCAAGGAGGCGCCCACTACCTGCCAAAAATATCCAAAACAAAGATGGGAAGGACCTTGACTTAGGGACAAAGAAAAGGAGGAGACCAAAAGAGTTGAGCCATGGAAGGAAAGAAATCCTCTCTTGAAGAACCAAGCATGGAGGCGCCATCTACCTTCCTTTTATAACCCAAATCAATTTTTTTTGGAACCTTGGCTGGCCATATGTGTATGGATTATCCTGATTTGTAGATCCCCTGCTTTAGTCCCACATGGGAAGATGTAAAACCCTACTCTCTTGTAAAGTCCTATAAATTAAACCCCTCTTGTAAGTTTAAAGGAATCAGATGAATGAAACCAACTTTTTTTGTGAGCAAACTCTGTGTTTTCTCTCTTCCGCACTTGCATCCAGGTGTTGAGCTCCGTGAGGGAGTAAATCCGGGTTCCCCAGGAACCTTGAGGAGGTGTGAGATCTCCAAAACCCAAACCCTAGGTTAGCCACTTCTACTCCAAAACCTAGCCGCCCACCATCCACTTCAATCCACCAAACCCTAGCCTATCCCACTTCTCACGGCATCTCTCTCCAAGTCCAGGCCGACCACTAGCATCCAGCTACAGTCCGGATACTTCAGATCCAAAGGTCTTTCCAGAGGGAGTCGAATCAGCCTTCAAGAGAATCCGGATCTTAGCGACATCAGCCTTCAAGTTCTTCAAACTGGTAAATCCTTCCCCGAGTCTCTGAATCCATCACTTGTTTTTCTTCTTCCCAGATCTTGAGTCCAGGAGAAGCCGACCCAGCCACGAGACCAGTATTGGAGGATCCATTGCGAAGATAGCCGAATCCGAGGATCCAACAATCTGCCCGAGAGAGTTCTTCCACCCAAATTCTGTGAAGATCACTGTCTGGTTGGTAACCCATCTCTCCTCTCTATTTCTGTCCTGTTGAAAGTTCAGAGCGAAACCCTAGGTCTGGGAGTTTCTCAACCCCTAGCGATCCGTTACTTCTGAACTACTTTGATAACCTAGTTTTTCTAAATTGTGCTTTCAATCATTACCTAGTTTCTTTCAACTTAGTTTAACTTTACTTTGAGTCAAAGCCAATTTCTGAAAAAAAAAAAAAAGAAGAATTAATCTTAATTTTTACTTCCGCATACGCTTCTTTGTTCTTTGTTCTGCATCAATCAGCCTGGAACCTAGTTTCTATGCCTAAAACATAAGCAACATCAGGTTTGGTACATAGCATTGCATACATTATTGGTGCGGGCACCATACTCAAAAGAAGACTTCAGGGCTCCATCTGGATCTCTGATTGACCTTGCCTGAAGAATTAGGGTTTTTTGGTTTTGTAATAAGGGTTGACTTGGTCAACTCAATTTTAGTCTTGAGTCTGTATTTCCCTGCAATTTAAATTTTGTTGAGTCATGTTGACTCAGTACAAGTCCTAGTAGTGGTCTAGGTCTTCTCTAGGTTGGTGCCACTTTTTTTTCAGTCAAGTCAAGGTCCAGGGTGCCACATTTTTTCTCCCAGGCCCAAGCAAGTGGGCGCCACACTCCCAGCCACACGCCAGAGTCCAGGAGGTGCCACATCTCCATCCAGTGTCTTTGGTCCCTACACCACAAGAAGTAAGTTCCTTTTTTTTCTTGCACCACTTGGGATAGAAATCCATCAAGATACCTCAATCCAAGGAGGAGCCAATTTCTTTCCAAATAAACCCAAGCCAGGATGGCAAGAATTTTTCTTGAAGAGAGGATCAAGGAGGTGCCCCACAATGTTACATAAAAATCCAAGTTATAAAAGGGAAGAGAGCATGTCTTGGGGAGGAATTCAAGGAGGTTCCCAAAAGTTTCCAAAAGTGCTAAAGCCATGAAAGGAAGAAGCCTAAACTTGTGGAGCAAGACTAGGAGGTGTCCAAATGAGCCAAACCATGAAGGGAAAATCCTTGATTCATGGAGAGATACTAGGAGACACCCCCATAACCTGCCATTTGGAGCTGATTTTCAAGTTTTCTTGGAGTTTTTGGGCTGCCCACTCAAGGAAGGAGTCTTGGGAAGAGAATTTGATGCCTAAAGTATGGGTTAGTCCTATTAGTCCCACATGGGAAATGTATAAAATTTTATTTCTTTGTTATGTCTATATATTCAACTCTATGTAACTCTTGAATTTAATGATGAATGAAATCAATTTCTGAGTGAGCAACTTTGTGTTTCTCTCTTCCGCACTTGTATTCAGGTGTTGAGCTCTGTGAGGGAGTAAATCCGGGTTCCCTAGGAACCTTGAGGAGGTGTGAGATCTCCAACCCCAAAACCCTACCAAAACCCTAGGTTAGCCACTTCAATTCCAAACCCTAGCCGCCCATCATCTTCTTCATTCCACCAATCATCCAAACCCTAATCTACCTCATCATCTCACGGCCCCTCTCTTCCAAGTAGACGCCGACCACCAGCATCCAGGTCCAGATCGGCTACTTCGAATACAGAGCAAATCCCAGAGGAAGTCAGATCAGCATCCAAGAGAATCAGGATTTCAGCAACATCAATTTTTCAAGTTCTTCTTATCTGGTAAATCCTTTCTTTGAGTATCTGGTTCCTTAACTTATTCTTTTTCTTTCCCAGATCCTGAGTTCAGGAGAAGCCAACTCTGCCAAAGGACCAGTATTGGAGGATCCATTGCGAAGATATCCGAATCCGAGGATCCAATAATCTGCTCGAGAGAGTCCTTCCACCAAACTCTGTGAAGATGGGCCTGGTGCATAACCCTTCCCTTCTCTTTATTTCTATCATGTTGAAAGTTCAAAGCGAAACCCTAGGTCTGGGAGTTTCTCAACCCCCAGCAATCCTTTACTTCTAAACTACTCTGATAATCTAGTTTCTTTGAATTGTGCTTTCAATTATTATATAGTTTCTTTCAATTTAGTTTAACTTTCATTTGAGTCAAAGCCGACTTCCAAAAATATATAAAAAAAAATAAAAATAAAAATATACATTAATTTTAATTTGCTTCCACATTCCACATATCCATTCTGCAACATTTTTGGTATCAGAGTTCTCGTTCTGCATCAATTATTGATCCCATTATTGATGCATAAGGGATCTTAATCATTCTATCTCTTTCTTCTAGAATCTTAGGTGACATCCTTTTGGATAGGTGCATGCCTTGTCTCATGGGTAGGTAACCCTTCTTACTTCGCTCCATATTGAATCTCTTCAATATTAAGTCTATGTACCTAGATTGGGATAACCCTAGCATCATTTTAGATCTATCTCTATAGATCTTTATTCCTAGAATATATGATGCTTCTTCCAAATGCTTCATGGAAAACCATTTTGATAGCCATGTTTTAACTGACTGCATCACTGGAATATCTTTTATAATGATAAGTATGTCATCGACATATAAGACCAAGAAAATAATTGCACTCCCACTTATCTTCTTATACACACACAACTCATTCGTATTCTTGACGAAACCAAATTCTTTAATAGTTTCATCAAAATGAATGTTCCATCTCCTTGATGCTTGTTTCAATCCCTAAATGGATTTCCTAAGCTTGCATACTTAGTTTGGTCTCCCACTTAAGACAAAACCTTCTAGCTATGAAATATAGACTTCTTCCTCAAGATTCCTATTGAGGAATGCAGTCTTAACATCCATCTACCAGATCTTATAATCATAGTATACAGCAATGGCAAGCAATAGTATGCAGCAATGGCAAGCATAATCCTAATGGACTAGAGCATGGCAACTAGCAAAAAGGTTTCATCAAAGTCAATACCATGCTTTTGCTTGAAACCTTTTTCCACCAACCTAGCATTGTAGGTTTCTATTTGCCCATCTACTCCAATCTTTCTCTTAAAGATCCATTTGCACCCAATTAGGACAATTCCCTTGGGTGGGTCAACCAAGGTCCAAACATGATTATTATACATAGAGTCCATTTCGGATTTTGTGGCACTGAGCCATTTGTCAGAGTCCTTACTCATGATTTTGTATAGGTTAGTGGGTCATCTTCTTCAATGATGCTGGTTTCATTATTGTTTTCTATCATAAAACCATATCTAAGAGATGCTTCCCATACTCTCTCTGACCTATGGAGAGGAGGTGTGTGTTGTGGTTGTACCAATCAACTAGTACTCTGGTCGAGGAACTTGAGTTTGTTCATTTTGAACTTTACTCAATTCAATTATTTTCCCATTACCTTCTTCTTGGATAAATTCTTTTTCTAAGAAAATGTTATGCCTACTAACAAAGATCTTTTGTTCAGTAGGATAATAAAATAGATACCTAATACCCTCTTAAGAATAACAAATAAAACTACATTTCTCAGTCCTAGTACTTATCTTTTATCCAAATTTCTTTTAAACATAGGTTAGACAACCCCAAATGTTAAGATGTTTAAGACTTGATTTCTTGCCATTCCATAATTCTTATGAAGTGCTAGGTACTGATTTTGATAGTACCCTATTTAATACATATGCAGCAGTTTCTAAGGCATATCCCCAGAAACATATTGGAAGATCTGTGAAGCACATCATGGACCTTACTATGTCAAACAATGTACGATTCATCCTTTCTACTACACCATTTAATTATGATGTATATGGAGGGGTCCATTCAGAGAGAATACTACTTTTCTTAAAATGATTAAGAAATTCACTAGATAAGTATTCTCCTCCTCGATCAGACCGAAAAACTTTAATACTTGTTCCAGTTTGATTCTCAACCATATTTTGATACTCTTTAAACTTATCAAAGATTTTAGATTTATGTTTCATGAGATACACATATCCAAACCTAGATAAATCATCAATAAATGTAATAAAATAAGAGTACCTCCTTTAGCCTAAGTTGATATAGGTCCACATACATCTCAATGTATTAACCCTAACAACTCAGTTGCCTTTTCTCGATGTTCAGTGAATGGAGACATGGTCATTTTACCCATGAGGCAAGATTTACAAATCCCTAATGATTTATAACCATAAGGGCCAAAGAAATCATCTTTGTATAACTTGTTAATCTTTGACTCACTTATATGACCTAATCAGCAATGCTAAAGGAATGTTTCATTGGTATCATCTCTCTTTCTCTTTTTGTTTTCTACAAGCAATACTTCATCATTGAGCGATAGAATTAAAAGACCATTGATAAATTTACCCATTCCATAAAAGTTATTAGAATGAAAGATGGAGCAACCATCGCTCTCAACTTTTATTTCAAAACCTTCTCTTAATAACAAAGGTACAGAAATAATATCCTAACAACATTTGAAATATAATAACAATCTTTTAATTTTAATATCCTATCCGAAGGCAATAATAACATGTAGGTTCCAACAGCTTCAACATGAATGGCCTCTCCACTCGCACCAAAAAGCTTGAAGTTACATTTCTTCAATCTTCTAATCTTATAGAGTTCCTGTAAAAATTGCATATGTGAGACCCAAATGTGGTATCCAATATCCATGAATCAAAAGTTGAAGAGCTCAAAGATAAATTTATTTGTATCATAAACAAATCTCTTAATGCTCCACTAGCATCTTGCTTTAGACTTGCAAGGTACATCTTATAGCTTTTTTCTTCTAATATCCCTTCTTACCGTAGAAGAAACCGAATCTATCATTTGAAGGCCTCTATGCCATTTTCTTCTTTTTGATGCTCTTCTTCGGGTTCAGCTTTCTCTTTGAACCCTTCTTCATTACTTTTTTCTTCTTCCCATCAACTAGAGGAAAATAATGATCCTTATCACCTTTGAAGTGGCTCTCGCTATCTTAAGCATGTTAAGTAGCTCTGGTAATGAAAGGTTCAGTTTGTTCAAGTAGTAGTTCATGATAAACTGAGAGAAGAAATCTAGGAGTAATTGCAAGATCAAATCCTGATTAAGCTCTCCATCCATGATAAAGCCTAATTAACCAAATTGGGTTAAGTCAATTATTTTGGGAACATGGACCTGTATGGGCGAGCCCTCACTCATACGTGCCTAGAACAATTGCTTCGAAACCTCATATCTAACAGTCCTACTATGCTCTCCATATAGCTCTTTGAGATTGAGTAGTATGGATTGAGGTTCCATATCTTCATGTTACCTTTGTAGCTCGTTGCTCATCGAGGCAACATGATACACTTGATAGGCAAGCTATCATTCTGCCATATTTTATAAGTGGCCTTTTGCTCCTATATTGCATCATCTCCAATCAGATCTGGATCAGAAGAATCGAGAATGTAGGATAACTTTTTCTTGAGTAAGTAATATTCTCAGGTTCCTCAACCAGTCCACATAGTTTGGTTCGATCAACTTCTTGGCCTCTAGTATGCCCTACAATGATAATAATGAAGTTAATAATTTAAATTTACAATCAAACAAGAATAATTCATAAGAAGACCACTCAAGATGATAATCAAAATTAGATAAGGACTTTAAATCTAATTATGTCTTCTACTATTTTCTTCGAATATGATAACCCTCATCTATGGTAAACAAGAAACCCATATCTGATTTCTTTAGTGGGGTTGAGATCCTAGTTCCTTATAAATACCTTGTGTTTGCACAATAAATATTTATAAGTTCAAGGGTACAAAATTCCTTTTCCAATTGCATCCCTTACAATTCTCAACATAACACTTGCCTCTAAAATACTTACAGCCTTGTGTTTGTATAACAAACCATAATATCTTAGTTTAGTCGAACCCTTCATTTATATAGTCATGATTGAATAAAGTCATCCTTGAGTTTGCCCAACAATATAACATTATCAAGCATACTATAAAGCATAAAATGCACCATGTCAAATTTTATATCAAACCCTAATAGTAAGCCTTGAGTTTGCTCAATAAATTTACTATATAGTTTGAAAGAATTGTGTCCTAAAAGCTAATATTTGTATGGGCATTTCTATAATCTTCCAACTCATGATTAATATTATTTATTAATAAAAGGTAATTATTGATTCATCATACTACTACACCTTATCAAGATTATGATGAACCCCCATAGGTTAGGAAAATGGATTTAGGATTATGATGGAGATCATAATGGTGAGACCTAAGTTCTTATAAACCCTAATCTAAAAATATTCCTAGTTATTGGATCGTTGATTTGGGGATCGATGTTCCCGAAAGACTAGCATATCCTATGTATGCTCGATGGAGAGGGTGGTTGGTCTCACAACCACTTGTTGTAGGGACATTAATACAAGGACGTGGGTGCTCATTAGGATATAAGTTCACTAAATTTATCCACCTCGAGAACATCTTATGGAGGTCTTACTACTTATCAAAAGATGGTTCTTATAGTGGGAGTTGTGCAAGTGATCCTTTGACCTGAGATCACCATGGTTTCTTATGCACATAAAACCACATCTTGGTTCACACTCATTCATGACAAACAGTCATGTATGGGGTGTTCTTGGATATGGTGGATTGTGCATGAAGGATGTAAGTGGATCAATAAGGAATCGATCACTCGTAGTAAGAGGAGAACTTATCTCTTGTAATCTCTTCGATTGTTGACTTAGGAAGTCTTTGATCAAAGCAAGATGAGATTAGATAGGATTTCTAATCTTTTATTGATCGAGTTTTTATTATCAAATTGAGAATCGAAAGGATTAAGTACTAGGGTTTGACAATTCTCCATGCCCATCACTTATTCGGGATAAAGGGAGATCGAATGATTGAATTGCATGGTAACTTTTCACTGAAGTATATTTTGATAATTTCAACCAAATTTCTTATCTTCTGGGTAGGCATCACATATTGCTAGATTTCAATCATGTCTTGTAGGTCTTTATGAATCAAATTAGTTGGATTCATGAGTCAATCTCAAAATTTGTTTGACTTGGCAACTTGAGATAGATTGATTTGATGTAATTGGGTCATTCAATTTTGATTGGATCAAAATAGCTTGGACCTGGACCTACTGCTAGCTAGATATGGAGTCCAAAGGGTAACACACATTAGGAAATTAGTCAAAGAAGTCAATTGGGTTTTTATTAGGATCACAGGATCCTAATTGGTTAGCAAATTAACATACTAGCATATGTTGGCTAGCCCAACTCTAACCCAATTAGACTGGGTCAATTAGCTTGCTATTTAGGCTAACCAATATAAGTAGATCTTAGATTGGGTTGAATCCTAATTGAGGTAGAAACAATCTAATTTTAACTTGAATTATTTGGGCTTTATCCTTGATTTATGAAAGAGTCCTAAGTGGGTAGGACTCTTGGTGCCATATTTGCATGCGCCAAAATTAAAGGGCATAGAATGACCAAGAGTCCTTCTACCACTTAATCATAATTTCTAGATAAATATTAGGACATTCACCCTTATCCCCATGCCCATTTAATTTGGGTTTGATTAGTCAATAGGAAGGGAAATGATTTGATTTTGTGGTGCACACAATGAAGGGATGCATCCCTTTATATTTGGCACAGATTCAAAAACTATAAGACCTTTTGCTTGAAGGCTTCTGGTTCTCTGATACATCCGCTCAATTCTCACACCCCTTAGCCTTATTTTGACTGGTTATTTGCCCTGTGACAAGTGGAGAATTTGCTAGAAAAACCAAACATACACAAATATGTCTCTGGTGCATGATATGGCATATCATGATAAGCTTTTTCACCCAAAAGACTCCTTTTGCTTGAAGGGCCTTATCAAAGGGCTAAGGAAAAGACTTATCAGGCACCTCATTCCTCTTTATAAATAGGCATCGATAATCTAATATTAGAGTATCCAAAAACATCTGAAAGAAGTTCCTTTCATTTTCTCTTCCTTGTCCTTTTAAGACAAGGCTTGTTGTCCCTTTAAAACAAGGCTTGTCCTTTTAAGACAAAACTTATCATTTTAAGACAAGAGTCTAGGAAGAGATATAGGAGGATAGTCAAATTTTAAGAGAGGATTCAGAGAGATCCTTAAGTGCCCTATAAGAGGGTAGGGATTCTAGCAATTAGAGAAAGTTCGAAGGCTATCGAAAGAGTCCTAGTCAAATAAGCAAGCTTGGTAGGAGTGCTCCTTGGTCTGGTTCTTGTGTGAATCATCTCTGGAGGGCATACACTTATGTACCTTATAGAAATTAAGGAGTATAATTCTCCTGGTATTCTTCTATAATCCTAAAATATTGATTTATTAGTTATCATGGTCAAATGGTCCTAGGGTTTATGGTTCTGGCTGATTAGGGTTTCAATAATGAAAATTTTAAAACCTAGTCTTCCGCTGTGCTGGCTGGATCCTAACATAGTTTTGAAACAAATTTGGCTTAGCATGAAGGAAGGCATATTGTATTGTTTTGAAATAAGTTTATATTTCTAATTGTAAGGTTTAAATTAATCTAATTGGCTAGGTAAGCAGAAGAACTGTGGAAGTCCCCCCATTCTTGCCTTAGATACCAAATAATTTTAGTTAGGTAAGAAATGGAACCAATTAAAAAATAACATTTTCATTACCTTCCCAGAACAACTTTTCTTAGACACCAATTGCTCAATCAAATCCTCCAAAGGATTTGCATCAAGATCTTACATAACACTATGACTAAATATAATTTTTAGGAGGGCTTTTACCATCTCGAGCACATCCTAATATTTCAATCTATCATTGCTTAGGCATATTTCTTTCTATGTTCCAAGTGTATCATCATTCTAGGACTACCTTACAAAAGAATGATGACTAACAACATCTAAATATATCTCTATATCGATTAGAGCTTTAGTGAAAACCTTAATCAGTGGCATACAACAATCAACATATTCCAGCAAATCAGCATATTAACCTTAATATGCATAATAATAGCATGATTAAAATAACAATCCGTTCATCTCAATTGTTCATGAATAAGGCCACAGCGGTACCCCAACACGTCATAGGAGATCTTATTGAATGGAAGAGAGGGCCTTCAAACCTTACTTAGCTCCTATGACTGAATGGCCATGGTGACTAACCTATTCCGAAGCAGTTACTAGGATCATAATATATCACATATGTAACATAAACTAATCATGCAAGAGACATAGCAATGACTACTAATTTGATCATTTATAATCATTTTGATTACTAATTGAATGCATGAAGGAGGCTCTGATTCAACTATTGGGAATTCTTGGTGTGGTATGTAATCATGGATTTTAAAACTTTGATCATTTTGGAACCCAAAGACACCAAAAATCCTAATTCAGGAACTACTTTATGCATTTCAAAAGTAAATCAACCAAATAAATATAAATAAATGATCATGTGACATACCTAGATTGCTGAAATTAAGAAATCCCACTAGGAACAAAAATGTATGCCCTCCAAAGGTGATCCTCATGGGAATCTATCCAAAAAAGTACTCCTTCCTGATTGCTTGATTCTTCCTTGTAGTGTTTTCTTCAAGTGCAGCCTTTTCTTCTTTATTTGGTCCTTTCCCTCTTCAAGAGCACTCCAAATGCTCTCTAATGATGCCCTTTTTTTTTTGTAGAACCTTTTCCTACCTCTATTTATAGCCTTATCTTAAAGTAAAGGAGTTGTCCTAATTGTTGGACCTTGTCTTGACAAGGAAACATAGAGATAAGAAGGCCTTAATTTTTTTTTTAGATACCAAAACCCATGCTGCCTCCCCCTTTAAATAGAGAAGGAAGGGGCTGAAATTTGGGGTGTCAAATGAAGAGGAGAGGTGCCATCAAGGGGTGCACATTCATCATTGGGCATGATGAGAAAGGGGGGGTGTGAGGAAATGAGAAGAGGTATGTGGTTTTCTGAAGAGATGCCATCTGCACCACTTCTTTCTTTCTGCCTTCAAGTTATGGCTTCGATCCCAAATACCATCACATTTATTTAATTAATTACTAATTTATGGGGCTTTTAGGAGTTGACTTGTGGGGTGCCTCCTCATTAGGAGGCATCTCTTATTTCTTTTTGTAGGTAGAAACAGAAGCTTCTATGCCATCTACTTCTGCCCCATCCGAAAAGGTGGAAAATGACCCAAAGGTCATGGGTTCAAGTCCTATCAAGCCCATAAAAAAATAGTTAATTAAATAAATAAATTTACAGATGAATTTAATTGAGAAAAAATGAATTGAACACATTTAAATTTGGAATAAAATAGTCCAATAGAGACAGCAAGCCTGGGTCAACCTAAAGTTGCCAAATCAGGCTAAATTTGAATCCAATTCTAATTAGCAAACTTAGTAAAATTTAAAAAAATCTGTAAAATCAGAATTAATTCTAGATAAGCAACCAAACATGGCTAATCTTTATTTAGGTACATCTTAAATTAATTAGCCCCATCAATAAGCAATCAAATCTAAACCGATTAGGATCTAAAAATCCTAATAAATTAAAATTAACTTTATCAATGATTTTTCTAATGTATGTGACCCTCTAGGTTTCTCATCTAGTCAGCAGTAGGTTTATGTTTAGCTCGAATTGATTTAATTTGGTAATCGACTACCCAAATTGAGCTAACCCAAACTGTCGATTTGAACCAACTTTTACATTGACTCATGAAATCAATCCAACTTGATTCATGAAGACCTACATGACATGATTGATGTCTAGCAATGTGTCATGCCTACATGGAAGATGAAAATCTTATAAAAATTATCAAAATATCCTTCAGTAGCAAGTACTATGCAATTCAATCCTTCAATCTTCCTTTATCCTGATTAAGTGATGGGCATAGATAAATGTCAAACCCTTATACTTAATCTATTCAAATCTTTAATCACTAATGAAGACTCAACCGATTAGAAAACAATTTCTAATTTTATCATGCTTTGATCAAAGACTTCTTGAGTCATCGTTCAATAAGATCACACAAGATAACTTATTCCCTTACTAGGAGTGATTGATTCCTTGTTGACCTTATTATCTTCATACACAATCCACCATATCTAGAAGCACCTCGTACATAACTTAATTGCCATGAATGAGTATGCACCAAAACATGGGTTCATGTGCAATATACTATGGGTTCAAAGACTTCCATTAGATGTTCTCTTGTTGTATCAATTTAGTGAACTCATAACCTAATGAGCACCCACATCTTTGTATTAGTGTCACTACATAAGTGCTCGTGAGACCAACCACCCTCTCCATCGAGCGTACATAGGATGTGATAGCCTGTCTAGATTCATCGACCCCCGAATCGATGATCCTATGAATAGGAATAATCTTAATTAAGGTTTATAGGTTTTAGGTCTCAATATTTTTCTTGTAACCCTAAAACAATTGCCCTAATCTATGGGGTTCATCATAATCTTATAATTAAAATGCAAGGCACAGCATATGATGAATCAAAAATTCCTTTTATTATCATTCATGTGTTGGAAGGAATTACAAATTTACCACTAAAACTTTAAATGTGATTGGCTTTATGGGCACAATTCTTTCATCATATATATTACATCTTATAAAGTATTCATTAAATTTAGAGATGTATTCTCTAACATGTTTATTTTCCTGGGTCAGCCATTGCCATTGATCAAGGAGATAGTACTATGATATGGTAGGTACTTCTCATGAAGTCTATCTTTCATTTCAACCCATGTCCTAATTGGTTCATGTCTTCCATGCATGGCCAATCACTCAATGTTAATACATGTTGGCCTGACCTAATAATCTCATTTTATCAAACCTAATTTTTCTTTCTTTGGACATATCATACTACTTAAAATAGTGGTCCATTTTTGCTTCCCAATCGATATACTCTTTGGGATCAAGTCAACCTACAAAGCTTAGGGCTTCAACCTTAGCACTTCACAAAATTCGTTCATCTTGTTAAATAATATCTTGATAAATCGAACCACCCAATTTCTACCCCCATTAAAATTTTGGATCTCTTATTGTGTTATGGACCTAGGAGTGGTATTCCTAATTTGGGCATTATTGGCTTGGTTTTCTTCTAAATTTTCTATCCTCAATCCATACTCTTGACAAATGCCAATCAGATTATCAATTTTTTCAATAATGGTTTGAAGGGTTGTAGCCATTTGGTTAGGATCCAACATACTATCTGACTCTTAGGGCTTAGGATGGTACTTTGCTTTAAACTTGGTGGTCATACAAGGGTCACAACATGCTCTTTATGAATTTTCATTCTTCATAAAATGCAGTAGTTATATTTTAGTCTAGATTTATGCTCAAAAATAGATATCCTAGGAAAGTGTTTTCATGTATTTCAAGATAGGGTTAGATTCCTCGATGAGTGAAGATTCTAACAACCTAAAATTCAAAATCTTTGAATATTCCTATGATTAAGAATTGAATAATTTCTAAGGACTGTGTAGATTGAGTTTCTAGCAAGATTTTTAGGGTGTATTGACCAGCATTCCAGTGAAATCTGGTTTCAATCTAGGATTTGATTCTAAAATTGTTAAAATAGATATTTTCCTTATTGAATCTAGTTTTCAAATCTATAAGTTTTATAATTTTTTGATAACCCTACTAATAAAAATTGATGAATGAACAAAGGCTACGTAGTTCTACAAGTTGCAGATTTTTGCACATACAATTTAGAAATTTTAGGTCAAACTGGTATGAATCCTAAAGTTGGTTCATAGATTTTCATATATAATTTTTTTTAAATCGAGTCTAGTTTCTAAAGCAATCAAATTTATAATATTTTTGACACTCCTAGAAATGAGAATTAGGATTTGAATAGAGATTGTCCAAAATTACATGTTACAGAATTCTAAATTCAGAAACTTAAAATCTTGAGTATAAACTAGCATGAATTTTAAAACAATCTCACAAATCTGTAAATGTAGAAATGTTTGCTTTTGAGTCTATTTTCTAACAAAGCAAGTTTATAATATTTGGAGTTTTTTAGAGATGGAACTTCCTAAAATACTAAAGGGTGAGCATTGTATGCAAATTGCTAAACATGAAAATTGAGTTTTTTTCTAATTAACACAATGCAAATATCCTTAACCTAACGTAACCTACACTTTGATACCAAAAGAAGCTGATGCGAGATGACCTGATCTAGGGATACAAAAGATGAGACTAATGTGGATTATTTAGTTATTTATTGTTTAAATCATCAGCAAATTGAAACTATAACCAAAATTTAGCTACTTCATTTTTTTATAATTATGGAAGGGATTAAGCTATAATCAATTTTTTTAAAAAAATAACTATAGGTACCAATAGAAAAAAATCATAGATCTTAAGAATAGGATCATGGGCAATTGAAAAACTACCCATAAGGTTAGGCACAGCACGGTCAATAATGTATAAATCTAATAAAATCAAAGAATTAAGCTTAATACCAAGAATAAATTTAATATATTTACTTTTAAAAAAATGGAAAGGTGCTTACAATCTTGATCGTGGTCAAATCTGGAAGAGGAGGCATTGACTAACCCGAGTTGCGATCCTAGTCAGATGGCGAGTTTGGTAAGGCTTTCAGACTTGGATTACCAACAAAAGATTCAGCAATCAAAAAAATTATCTCAAATAGGAAATACATAATTCAACATAATAAATCCAAAAATAGAAGTCAGCAGGGGTTCTAGATTTACTATGAAAAGCATGTAGTTCCATGTTCAGGCATGCACATTCACAATCACGAGAATATGGTGCTCGAGGAACAAAGATCAGCTGGGCTTGGGGGAGATGGCTGACAGGATAGTGGTGGTCATGGTGGTCATAGTGGAGGAACCAAATAAATAAATAATCTCTATTGACCCCTTGAGTGATTTTGATGATAACAAAACATTGGAGAATGTATTTGTCTTACTAACAACTCTTCAAGTGATTTACAAGTTTTTGTAGGATGATCTTAATGCCCAATTGCAACTCCTACAACCTTATTATATGTTATGTGTTGCATTGTAAGTATTTCATGTAAAGAAGAATCCAAAGAAAGATTGATGTAATATTCTTGAAAAAGGGTTATTTCTATGTGTTTTCCAAGCTTTAATTTCCTTAGAATTTGTTATTAGTTGAGTTGGAAAGAGTTTTTAGTGTTGAAGAGTTGCTGGAAGAATTTTTGAGAGGAGTTAAAGTTTTTATTGAAGATTCACTCGAGCCGACTTGCATGAAGAGAGCCAACTCTAATCCTTGCCACGGTTGAAGGATTCTGGCATGCAGAGATCCGAGCCGACTCGTCCAGTGCATCATTTCTTGAATCAGACAAGCAAGTTGACCCAAAGGAAGTCCGAGCCAACTTATCTATTCAGTCAAGCATTCGAGTCGACCCTTCACGCATCCAAGCTGACTCCTCCAGAGTGCAGAAAAATTAGTTTTGTGAGAACAACTAGGAGAGCCGACCCGAAAGAAGCCGAGCTGACTCCTCTAGAGTACAGTTTTGAGACCTGAGAATCCGAGCCGACCTGATAGAGGTGATTCGACTCAACCAAAGTGAGGAATCATCGACACTGAGGATCCGAGATGACTTAATTATGGAAAGCCGACTCGACCAAAGTAAAGAATCAACTCTCTAAGAATCGGAGCCGACTCGAGGCATCCAAGCCGACTCGAGGCATCGAAGCTGACTCAAACATCGATTCTAAGCAGGTAATGACTAGTTCCAGAACTTCATTTTTGAATTAAAAAAGTGTTACAATGTTCAAATGCCAAATCCCAACGGTCTATAATGACTATATCCACCCAAGAAGAGTACAAGACTCTATAAATGAGAGATTTGGACAACCTTTGAATCAGCTAATGCTTAATTGAACATTAAAAGAGCTTGTGAGCAAGAGAGCACCAAAAGAGCATTCAAGTCAGCCTTCAAGTCTTCACCAACTCCTACTAGAAATTTGAAGCACTTGTTGTGGAAGAAGAGGAAGCCATTGAAGTACATTAAAGCATATTTAAGAAGGCTTCTCTTGAGCTGCAACTGCAATTATCACACAACTTGGGTTTGTCATTAGTTGCTTTCTTTCTTTTAACTCTTTGTGAGTTTGTGGGTTATTGGTGAGCCCGTTTTAAAAACCAAGTTGGGTTATTGGTGAGCCTGGTTTAAAAACCAATTAAGGGTTGTTAGTGATCCCATTTTAAAACTAACAGTGTAAGGATTTTTGGTGAGCCCGGTCAAAACCAAGATTGGGTTCTTGGTGATTCTGTTCAAAACCAAGTGTTAGGTTCTTGGTGATCTTGTTCAAATCCAAGTGTTGGTTTCTTGGTGATCCTGTTGAAAACCAAGTATTGGGTTTTGAATTGTGAGCCTGGTAAAACAATCCGACTGAATTCCGATAGTGAATATAGTGAAAATCCCAAGTGGTATCTTGGATAGTGGACGTAGGAGCGAGGGTGCTCCGAACCACTTTAAATTTGCTGTGTTTGCATTATGCTTTTTCTATTTGCATTTGCTTTCACTCTTAATTATTTGAAACATAGCACCTACCACTAAAGCAGATTTAAAAGAGTACATATCTGATTAATTTTATTTTAAATTCCCAATTCATCCCCTTTTGGAAAAGCCACCAGGGCAACAACTGGTATCAGAGCGGAGTCTCTGAACTTATTTAGAGTAAAGATTAATGGCTCATCTCTTGAGTACTTCCTTGGCCGAAGGCCAATCTACTAATAGACCTCCATCGTTCAGTGGCTCAAATTATTCATACTGGAAAGCTAGAATGAAGATATACATTCAAGCTGTTGATTTTCAATTGTGGAAGGTCATTCTTAAGGATCCACAAATACCCATGATTAAAATTGATGGCGTGGATGTCCCAAAACCTGAAGAAGATTGGGATGAACACGACATGAAAATAGGGAAATTGAATGCCAAAGCCATGAACTTACTATATTATGCTTTGGACGCAAATGAGTTCAACCGAATTTCTATTTGCTCATCTACAAAAGAAATTTGGGACAAACTCGAAGTGACCCATGAAGGAACTTCTCAAGTGAAGACCTCCAAAATCAATCTTCTAGTACATAGCTATGATTTATTTAAGATGGAACAAACTGAAACTATCTCTGCCATGTTTCCACAGTTTACAAATATTATTAATGGTTTGAAAATTCTTGGCAAGGTTTATTCTAATGCTGATTTAGTACAGAAGATTCTAAGATTACTTCCGGATAAATGGGACCCCAAAGTTGTTGGGAATTATGTCCCAAAGCCAATCGCCTAGGTTGTAGACGGTTGAATTGAGTATTGTATTCTTTGTATGAATTAATATATATTATTTTGGCAGCTCATCACATTCTTACTTTTCCCTGTAATGAACTCTTTTTTATGTGATGAAGTCCTTAGGACTATATTGACTTCGATATAGAGAGGATATATTAAGTGGTCCTTAAACCAGGTTCACAACCAAAGGATACATTGTACTGGACGGTAATGTATCAAGTGTAGGTCGTTGTGGTTCACATTGCTTGGTTGTCCTCTTGACCAAAGGAGTGTGGTGACACTGATGTGATCTACAAGTTGGATATATGACATCTCATTGAACTTGACTTCTTGTAGCCCCTTTTCCACTCAAGATTGGATATGGATATATGTGTCCCTCTGACCTGAGGTCATCATGGTAACTTGCAAGCAACTCCCTGTGCTTTAGTGCTGGACACTCAAATTTCTAATCCGGTGATAGATTTCTGGGTACAGGCAAGTACTTGTGGAGCAGTGGTGGACCAAGATGGTATTGTCCTATCCAAATAGTTTGGATTGAATGTCTCGTAGTGTCTCAATTTAGCAAATCCTCAGCCAGGGTAGTCCTAGTGAGGAGTCACTGGACTTGCGAGGTTGAGACATGTTGTGGATTGACTCAGCTATGGTTTGCAGTCTAACCCTAGGTCATCCTGAGCATTGGAGGTCAAAGGGATGAATTATATGATAACCGTATGCCAGAGGTTCGATTGATTTTGCATCTTCGATCTATCCGGATGCTGACACCCATTGCTATATAGTATCTTGTACTGGTCTGGAATTGTTTCAGTGCTACCGCCTAGGTTCGAACCTATGAGGTCACATGCCATAGAGGATCTCTCTCTGATCCAGGTACCAATTTATGATTAGGAATCATTTCAGTAACAGTTTGATTGAGCACTCGTTGGATCGATCTGGTTTTGGGTCATTCAGAATTTGTTCGGGTCCACCGGGAATTATTTATGGGTGACTGGGACTTGTCCAAGCCTATTATCAATTGGATTTTGATCTAATTGGATATTGAACCGGTTTAGAACCAGTCTGGAATTTTTTAAACCGTTGTGAACCGGTTTTGAACCAATCCACATGGTAATTTTTGGCTTGGCGGACAGGGGATTCAAAGCCTCGTTTCATCTCCCATTTCCATTCATTTTGGCTGGGTTTTAAATCACCGTTTAACGGCCCTTTATTATTTTGTTGTGAATGAATTTGATTTATTCAAAAATTGGCTGCCCCTTAGTTTTCCCAGGACGTTTCTTAGCTTCCCAAATCTCGTATTCATTGTTCACGTTATATAATTCTGGGCGGTGGAAAAGAAATAGGTTGAAATGAAGAAACGTTGGAGAGTCTTCTTCCTTGAGAGCTTCTTCCATTTTCCTTTCAACCGGAGTTCTTTGGGGCTGGGTTTGGTTGAGAGATTGGGAGTGAAACTAGTATTGATTCCCTGTTGTAAGTGGTGCTCAAAATTGTGTGGAAGGAAGTTCGGTTTTGGAGAAAAAAAATTCAGAACTTGGAGTTCTATTTTTTTTTCCTTCCTTCCCTCACCGATTCAAGGTCTTCCGGTGACTAGCATCGTTCAAGAAGCCAGATCAGAGGAAGCCCAGGCATGTTCCCCTCTAGAGGGTGTTCCCTTGAGCGCCTAAGAGCGGAATCAACCTCCAAAGCTGCTATTTTGGTTGCAAGTTTTGAATTTTTCTGGGTGTAAAAGACTTCGGCAACGTTGGTAGAAGGATACATTACCACTCCCTTAAAGCAAAGTCTACCAAGTATCTCCCTTGCTGTTGTTGTAGAGGGTGAGAGCAAGAGATTCCCATTTTTGTTTGGGTTTGCTGCTGTTGGAACAAAAGAAGAAAACAATGTTCCCAAGGCTACTGGAAGAAGAAGACTAGAATAAGTTTATTCCAGTTATCCCAGCTATTCCAGCATTATCCCTGGTTTATTCCAAGCAGGAATAAGATAAAAATTATTTTTTTATTTTTCATGC
Organism: Areca catechu; assembly: GCA_021397845.1. Taxonomy (NCBI): domain Eukaryota; kingdom Viridiplantae; phylum Streptophyta; class Magnoliopsida; order Arecales; family Arecaceae; genus Areca; species Areca catechu. The sequence goes on along the minus strand of CM038044.1, from coordinate 61,664,697 downwards.
ATGTGTAGATCTAGCTTTACCAAATTTGTTTATAAATATTACATGCCCTGTTTCTTGCCTTGTTATGCCTGTACATGCATCTTGAAATTATTAGATCCCGTGCGTAGCAGGTTTTTCTACTATTATTTTAAAAATATTTTAAAATACATACCTGCACCCTGTACTGTTGCATGCTTAGTGTGGTATGAAAGGATTGCGGTGTTGCGAGTACCTACACTAAGCATGCAATAGCATGGGAAGCAGGTATGTATTTTAAAATGATTTTAAAATAACAGCGAAAAAACCTGCTACACATAGGATCTAACATATTCAAGATGCATGTATAGGCATAACATGGCATAACATTGGCATAACACTGGCATGTAATATTTATAAACTATTTCATAAACCTAGATCTAGGCATGCATGAAAAATTAAAGCCAAAATATTACCTTATTCCTGCTTGGAATAAAATGGGGATAATGCTAGAATAGCTGGGATATCAGGAATAAGTTTATTCCTATCTTCTTCTTCTAGCAAGCTTTTGGAACGTTGTTTTCTTCCTCTCTTCAACAGCAACAAATCCCAAATCAAAACAGCAAATCCTTAGTCTCTTCTCCTTCACCAACAGCAACGCAAACTCTTGCTTCAATGGAGAGGGATTTGCATTGATCTTCTAACGTTGAAGTCCTTTGAAGTCCTTTATCTCTTCCTCTCTTCCAAGTGCAGCAAACCTGCAACCAAAATAGAGTAAACCAAAAACAGTAGCTTTGGTAGGTTGATCCAGCTCTTAGGTGCTCTAGGGAAGACCCTTTAGAGGGAGATACGCCTGGGCTTCCTCTGATCCGGCTTCTCGAACGATGCTAGTCACCGGAATATCTTAAATGGTGAGGGAAGAACTAGAACAGAACACTGTTCTGTTTTTGTTTTCTCCAAAACAGCAGTCTTCCACCAAATGAGCACTGTTATGATATCCCTATTTTATTCCAATTAATTAATCATTCTTTATTTTATAAGTTATATCAGATGGCAAGAGGAGTCTTCGGTTTCACACTATTGTCTTCTCGTTATTAACCCTAAGTCTTCGATTTCATATTATTATCTCGACCCGAAGACCATGCTTGACTTTCTGGGAAGCAAACTGTTTATTGTCTTCAGTTTCATGTATCTATATTAATCCGAAGACTATGCCTAAAATATACGGTCTCTTATCTATGATCCAGGATGCTTTCTCTATATCTTCGGCTTCGTATTATTATTTTGGTCCGAAGACCATGCTTATTATCTTTGGCCTATTGTCTAAAGGATATTATACTCTGGGTCTTCGGCTTCGTATTATTATCTCAGTCCGAATATGATGTTGAATGTCTTCGACTTCGTGCAATTGTCTTGATCCGAAGACTTGATCTTTCGGACAAATATCTTCGACTTTTTTTCAACTTAAAGATTGTAAGTGTTTATTTAGATCACATCTAAGAAAGATCCGAAGTATGAAGCTAACATTCCCTTCAGGAGAGCTACTAAAGAAAATGTAAAGATCACTTCGGATCTATGCTTAAAGAAGGAGGATTCTGGAGCACGTGGGGTTCTTGGACAAACAGTTGAAATTTATTTGGGTTGTTGCAACAACCCACGTGGTCTGGAGCCTCGGAGTGAACAAACCCCTAGTGTAACGGCTTTTTCGACAGCCACTGCTTGCAATTAAGAAGTGGTTGTGCTTGTCAACATCCATAACCATAGGTAGTTACGTTGGAGCCTATAAATACTGGTAAGAGAGACACTCAGGGGATCCGGGCTCTTTTCTTGGGCATTTTCAAATTCTTTCTTTCCCATCCTTTCTTCTATAAGCTTTCCATTCTGCTGTTGCTTGAGTCTCTTCTGACTTTGGCATCGGAGTGTCCCCCGCCTGAAAACCTCCGGTCAGGGATCTGTTTTGTAGGTTCTGGTTCGCAGCGACCTAGTAGAAGGATGACTCCATCCGGTCGACGGAGATTCAGCATCAACAAGCACCAATAAAACAAGGGATTGAAGAACTCTATCTCTCCTAATCTTTCAACAAAACCCAGGCCCAAATAACTCCGGATTCAAAGGATGATGGAAAGGTCTTTAAAGAAGAACACTCTCCAACATTTTTTCATTTCAGCCTATTTCTTTTCCATCACCCAGAATTATATAATGTGAACAATGAAAATGAGATTTGGGAAGCTAAGAAACATCCTGGGAAAACTAAGGGGCAGCTGGTTTTTGAATGAATCAAATTCATTCACAACAAAATAATAAAGGGCCACTAAATGATGATTTAAAACCCAGCTAAAATGAATTGAAATGGGAGATGAAACGATGCTTCGAATCCCCTGTTCGTCCAAGCCGTTAAACACCGAGTGGATTGGTTCAAAACGGTTCACAACCGGTTGAAAAAATCCCAAATCGGTTCTAAACCGGTTCATTAATAAATTAGATCAAAATCTAATTTATAAACAGCTTGGTCAAGTCCCGGTTAACCAGAAACAATTCCTAGTAGTCTCGAACAAATTATGATCGATCCAAAATTGGGTCAATCCAATTGCTAAATCAAACCGTTATCGAAATGATTTCTAATCATAAATCAGTACTTGGATAAGGCAGAGATCCTCTATGCCGTTTGACCTCATAGGTTCGAACCTAGGCAATATCATTGGAACAATTCCAGTACCAGCACAAGATACCTTCTAGCAATGGGTCACGGCATCTGGATAGGTCGAAAATGCATGAGCAATCAATCGAACCTCTGGCATATGGTTACCGTATAATTCATCCCTTTGACCCTCAATGCTCAGGATGACCTAGGGTTAGTCTGCCAACCCTAGCTGAGTCAATCCATTACATGTCTCAACCTCGCAAGTCCAGTGACTCCACACTAAGACTACCCCGGCCGAGGATTTGCTAAATTGAGATACTACGAGACATTCAATCCAAACTATTTTGATAGGTCAATTCCATCTTGGTCCACCACTACTCTACAAGTACTTGCCTGTACCCAGAAACCTTCTATCATCGGATTAGAAATTTGGGTAGTCCGGCACCAAAGCACAAGGAGTTGCTTGCAAGCTACCATGATGACCTCAGGTCGGAGGGATATATATACCCATATCCAATCGTGAGTATCCCTTTGGCAGAAAGGGACTGCACGGAGTCACGTTCAATGAGATATCATATATCCCACTTACAGATCACATCAGTGTCACCACACTCCTTTGGTCAAGAGGACAACCAAACGATGTGAACCACAACAACCTACACTTGATACATTGCCATCCAGTACAATGTATCCTTAGGTTATGAACCTGGTTTAAGGACCACTCGATATATCCTCTCTATATCGAAGTCAATGTAGTCCTAAGAACTTCATCACATGAAAAAGAGTTTATTAAGGATCCTTATTGTTCTCGTCGAGCTCAATTGATCGCCGTCCCGGACTAAGAAACCATAGTATATGTCTGGCTGACACGGTACTCTACCGGTCTCCTAATAATGGGTTCTGGGTGTGATCTAATCACAGCCGGTTCTATGATGTCCTTAGAGCTTGCAGGTTCTTCTACTGGTTAAACTTTGCCAAGTTCAATCTTAGAGGCTATAGTCCCTTCTCCAAGGAACTCCTTTTCCAAAAATATAGCCCTAAGAGCGACGAACACTTTCTTTTCATCCTCCAAGCAGAAGAAATATCCTTTTGTTTTCTTAGGGTAACCAATAAACAAGCATCGATCAGACCTAGGACCAAGTTTATCTGAGTCTAAATGCTTTACATAAGCTGGACAACCCGAAGGTGTGAGATTGAGGGCTTACGTCCAGTCCACATCTCATATGGAGTGGAGATAATAGACTTACTCGAAACATTATTTAACAAGTGACAAGCTATCTCAAGTGCATATCCCCAAAAGGATAGCGGCAGAGTTGCAAAGCCCATCATGGATTGAACCATGTCCAACAAGGTTTGATTCCTCCTTTTGGACACACCATTCAACTATGGTGTTCCTGGAGGAGTCCACTGAGAGAGAATCCCATTCTTGTCAAGATATGTCAAAAACTCACCAGATAGGTATTCACCGTCTCGATCAGATTGAAGAGTTTTAATACTTTGTCCAGTTTGTTTCTCTACTTCATTACGGTATCGTTTGAACATTTCAAACGACTCAAATTTATATCTCATCAAAAAGACATAACCAAACCTCGAAAGGTTGTCTGTAAATGTAATGAAATATCTGTATCCACCTCTGGGACTAACTGTCATGGGTATACATCAGTATGTATGAGACTCATAAGTTCTGTAGCTCATTCATCTTTTCCAGTAAGAGGTGACTTGGTCATTTTACCAAGTAAACAGGACTCATAAGTGGGTAGTGATTCAGAATCACTGACCTTGAGGAGGCCTTCTCCTCGTAACTTATTTATCCTATTTTGGTTAACATGACCTAGCCTACAGTGTCAAAGATACAGATCACTGATAATTTCTAACCTTGGGCATTTGCTAGATATGTACATTACATTAACAGGCCGTGATAGTACATAAATGCAATTATTTAACTTAGCTTTCATTATCATAGAGTTATTCAAAATAACTTGGCAAAAATCTACTTTTATTGATAGTTCAAAACCACAACTGGCCAAAAGGCCTACAGAGATTATGCACATAATGAAACTAGGACAAAAATGACAATCGACTAACTCGACATTACAGGACTCAAAAACAAGACTCAGAACTTCGATGGCCAGTACTGGAACACGATTTCCATTCCAGATGCTCAAGAACTGTTCCCCATCCTCGAATCTCTTGCTAACTTGCAGTCCCTGTAATGAATTACAAACATGAATAGGACTACCGGTATCCAATACCCAGTTAGTAGTATCACAAATTGAGAAATTACAAGGTTTTATCTATAAATACCTTATCCAGCACTCTGCTGTTTTCCCTTCCTTGGCCTGTTCAGGTCTAGTGATGCATGGTACAGAGGACAGTTCCTCTTCCAATGTCCCCGCTTCTTGTAATAAAAGCACTCTGCAAAAGACTGGTTAGCTTTAACTTTCCTGGTTTGACTCGGGCCAGGAGCATTCAGCACCTTATTTTCCTTTCTTTTATTCTTCCCTTTCTTAAAGGGACGACGACCTCTAGAACCTCCCACTAAATTCACCACCCCCTTGTTCAGTTGGTGATCTTTCTCGAAAGTCTATAGTAATCCCATCAAACCATGGTAATTGACTGCAGGCTTGTTCATTTTGTAATGATCGAGAAAGTCAAGATAGGAGGAGGGCAGAGAATTCAAAATCACATCCTTGCCGAGCTGCTCATGCAAGGGACATCCAAGCTTGCCCAACTTTTCAATCAGCTCAATCATGTATAATAAATGATCAGTGACAGAACCACCATTCGGCATCTTGGCATTATAGATGGCACAAGACACTTTGTACCGCTCTACATCATCCGGCGTGCCAAAAGATTCCTTCAACTTTTGAAGAATCTCATCTGGATGGGTCTCCTCGAACTTGCGACTGAACTCATCATTCATTACCGCTATCATAATGCATCGGACAGTAGTCCGATCAGAAACCCACTTCTGATAAGTGTCCCTGACTGAACTCCAAGCATTAGTAGAGGGGATTTCAGGTACCGGATCCGTTATCACATAAAGGATCTGTTCATGCTCCAGGACAATCCTCAACTTTTGATACCAACTATCAAAGTTGTGACCCTTCAACTTCTCATTGTCGAGACATGACCGGAGCGAAAGATTTGAAGACATTTGAAAGAAAAATCAAGACCATATTACAGTATGAATCAATTAATTAAACAAAAAACTTGGACTTTAGTCTAAAGGTCTCCCCCACTAATTTTTCAGATTGGGAGCCTCTAACTCCAATCCATGAAATCACTATTTCATAGTGGGTACTGAAATCCAATAGACCACGTATGAGCCCGACTATGGCCAGCTCACCCATACGCTCCTAAAGGTAGGTTCACCAATTGCTTCCCTAAGCAATCCCAGTAATTTATTTTGCCCTAGAGAGCACCCTAATTGGCCTAGGGGCCTCCTATTACGGGTCTCCAGTTAGGTCCAACCATTAACATGATAAATCCAATACTTCCAGCCAACGAATGACCAAGCCCGACTATGGCCGGCTCACCTGATCATCGTTAAGAAGGTTGCACAGAACCATTATCAATGAGAGAGCAATTCGAGTAACCGGATGCACACCTGTTCTATGAAACTGTCGATGAACACCAAGTTAAAGGACATATTATTAACTCACTTAATGGGAGGCTAAGACACCATCAACTCTTAGACTTAGTCTTTTTCAGGACCTAATAATTTTAGAGGATTTTAGGTTATGATAGAAGAAAAAGACAAGAACATGGATCATCCTCCCACTGAACGAATCAATTTTCAGGAGGGTTGAATCAATTCAACAGTTGATCCATGGGCACATACCGATCAGTCAGACTGATCAACCTGGGTGACATGGGTTAACTCGAGTCAATGAGCTATTCTAATCAGTCCTAGTCGACTCGACTGGCCAGGTAGGTGAGATCATGGATGAGTATCCGTCATTAACCATCTTTCCTAGACACCAACCAAGTTGGCTAGGAAAGAGGTAGCCTCATGCAACCATGATCACAATGCCAAACCTACCTTGACACCAATCGGTTTACCAGACTCGATCAGACTAGATTAAAAACTCAGGCTCCCATGGAGCCACTAATTAGATCCATTTAGATGAATGGACTAACCCATCTAACTATAAGATAGATCTAAAAGAAGTTTAATCAGCTTTTGATTAGTCTTCTTATTATCCAGTTCAACTAAACATAGTTCTAACCCATATTATGGACCCAATTAGACAGCTAACCCAATGAACCCAATTGGCTTATTTAAATGACATTAGGTTTCATAAACCCTAAGATAACTTGTCATTTAATTAATCATACAATTCAAAATTGTTTGAATATAAGCCAATATTTTAATTAAAATATGTAAAACTCCTTTTACATATAAATTCATGCATCATATCTAGTTTAATGCTTTTATAAATATTACATAGCCAAAAAATTTATAAGTCATGCCAAAAATGTATCTGAATTAAAATAATTTTAATTCTTTTGATTTCCTTAAAGGATCCTTCTGAAAAGGCCAACACAGATGACTGCATCATGCCAAAGACACGCGGTCATGGTGAAGGTCTCAACAATGTCTCTAAAAGTACTCTCTAATCATACCCTATGATTAAGTTATAGATACATTATCAATAGATTAAATATTTTAATCTACAACACATACAATCAAGAAATGTTACTCCTGAACCATGGCTCTGATACCACTGAAAGAAACACGGTGTTGCAAGTGCCTACACTAAGCATGCAACACCGTGTTTTTTTAAAAGTAACTGCCATCCAAGAAGCAAAAGATCTAAAGACACTGACTCTGGATGAATTGCTAGGTTCTCTCGTCACTCATGAATTGGCCATGAAGCAAAGAAATGAAGATGATCAGAAAAAGAAGAAAATAATTGCCTTCAGAGATATATCAGAATCAAAGAAACAAGATGAGGAATCAAAAGATGAATGCTCCTCTTCCGAAGATGATTTAGAAGATGAAGATATCACTATGGTCATGAGGAGATTTAGATGATTTATGGGAAAGAAGAAAGGAAGATACCTCAGAAAGTTTCATAAGAGAGGTGAACATAGAAGGATAAAGAAAGAGAAAAAGAGAAAAAACAAATGCCCACATGCTATGAGTATAAGAAACCAGGGCATATCAATCTCGATTGTCCTTTACTAAAGAAAATATTGAAGAAGAAGAAAAAGAAAGGAATGGTTGTAACTTGGAGCGACAGTGAGGAGTCGACTTCAATAGAAGAGGAAGAGACCACAAAAACTACCAATCTATATCTTATGGATCTTGAAGATGAGGTAATGTCCCTTAAACCTCAAGCTGAATTTACTTTTGATGAACTAAATTCTACATTCCATGATTTGTTTTCTAAATTTAAAAAGGCTGGTACAAAAATTAAAGCTTTAAAGAACATTAATGATTCTTTAGTGAAAGAAAAGGAAGAGATTTCAGAAAAGAACAAATTATAGTAAAAGGAACTAATTGTCTTTTATGAAAATAACAAAGCTTTGGAAATTGAGAAATATCTATATCTTGAGAAAAAAGGAGATGGAAAAACTCAAGCCTTTGGTTGAAAAGCTTATCATAAGTTCAAATAAGCTTGAGTTACTTTTAAAATAGCAAAGAATTTCAAGTAACAAGGCTAGAATCAGATATAATTCTTTGAATTCAAATGGAATTTTAGCTACTAGATTTGTATCTTCAAAAGTATTTATACCAAAATCTATTTCTCAAAATGCTTTTGTGTCACAAGCTTCTACATCTAGAACTTCAAAGTTTACATCTTTACAAAATACAAGAATTATTTGTTATGCATGTCATGTGGTTGGACATAAATCTTTCCAATGCAATCTATTAAAGAAAAATATAAATGGAAAGAATAAAATTAGAAAGATTTGGGTTTTCAAATGAACCACTTCAGCTAACATGCAAGGACCCAAGGTAGCTTGGGTACCTAAAAGAACTCATTGATTATTTTGCAGGAATGTCTTGCAACCCAAAATATGAATAAAAGATGGTATCTCGATAATAGCTGTTCAAGACATATGACCGGTGATAAAGATCAATTCATCTTCCTAGAGATGAAAGAAGGAGGTTTGGTAACCTTTGGAGATAATGGCAAGGGAAAAATAATCAACATCGGTAAGATCAAATTAACCCCCTCTACTTTTATTGAAAATGTATTGCTAGTATACAAATTGAAATATAATTTGTTAAGTAGTAAATTATGTGATGAAGGCTTCAAGGTTATATTTGAATCATCTATGTGTATTGTAACAAACTCTCTTGATTCTAGTAATAAATTCATTAGACATAGACTTGAAAATATTTATGTGATAGATCTTAATGATCTAGCTATGTCTAGTAGTTATAGTCTAGTAGCAATGAATGCTAAGACAAGGAGTCTTGTTTACTCTGGCATAGACGATTAGGTCATGCTAGCATGCATACTATTGCCAAATTAATTTTCAAGAATCTTGTTCGAGGTTTACCTAATTTAAAGTAGATTTTGATCATGTTTGCGATGCTTATAAAATGGGTAAACAAAATTTGGGGAGTTTTAAATTTAAAAATATGATTTCAACTTCTAGATCCCTTGAGCTACTTCATATGGACTTATTCGGTCCAACTAGGATCACAACCTAGGCGGTATGAAATATGCTCTTGTGATAGTAGATGACTTTTCAAGATTTACTTGGATCTTGTTTATTGCACATAAAGATGAAACTTTTAAAGTCTTTCAAAAATTTTACAAAAAAATTTCAAATAGGAAAAACCTTTTAATTATTTTTTTTATGAATGATCATGGCATAAAATTTGAAAATCAATTTTTTAATAATTATTGCACAGAAAATGCCATTGATCACAACTTCTCTGCTCCTGGAATACCATAACAAAATGGTGTTGTAGAGAGAAATAATAGGACTTTGGAAGAAATGGCCCGAACAATGTTATATGAAGGCAATCTTCCAAGGTACTTTTAGACAGAACAGTAAACACTGCCTATTATATTTTGAATCATGTTTTGATCCACCTAATTTTAAAGAAAATCCTTTATGAGCTTTGGAATGAAAAGAAACCAAATATTAATTATTTTCATATTTTTGGTTGTAAATGCTTTGTAGTGAATAATGGAAAGGATAATTTAGAAAAAATTGATACTAAATCTGATGAAGCAATTTTTCTTGGTTATTTAATATATAGCAAAGCATATAGAGTATTTAATATAAGAACATTGACTGTGGAAGAATCAGTCATGTTATATTTAATGAAACTAACCCCTTACCTTTAAGAAAAAAGAGTGCATAGATAATAATATAGGTACACTTCAAAAGAAAATGAAAAATATGAGCATTCAAGAGAGACCAACTAAGAAGGAGAAGAAATGGTAAGTAAAGACCATGCTGATCTACCAAGAGAATGGAGGTACGTAATTTCTCATCCAAGAGATTTAATCATTGGTGATCCCTCTCAAGATATTAGGACTAGGTCATCACATAGAGAAGCACATAATTACCTTGCTTTTGTATCATAAATAGAGCCACAAAATTTAGAAGAGACTGAAAATAATCCAAACTAAATGATGGCCATGAATGAAGAACTAAACCAGTTTGAAAGAAATAATGTATGGACTTCAGTTGATAGACCATCAGACCATCCCATTATAAGAACCAAATGGATCTATAGAAATAACCTAGATGAACAAGATAATGTAGTTAGAAACAAAGCTAGATTAGTAGCCAAAGGGTACAACCAAGAGGAAGGAATAGACTTTGATGAAACCTATGCACCCATAGCAAGACTATCTATAAGATTACTACTTGCATGCTTGCTACATGGATTTCATACTTTTTTAAATGGATGTAAAGATTGTATTTTTAAATGATTTTATATCAGAACAAGTTTTTGTAGAACAACCACCAAGTTTTGAAAGTTATGCTTTTTCAAATCATGTTTTTAAACTAAATAAAGCATTGTATGGACTTAAACAAGCACCTAGAGCCTGGTATGATAGATTAAGAAAATTCTTACTTGAGAATAATTTTGTAAGAATAAATGTACATAAAACTTTGTTTATCAAAAAAAAAAAATGATATGTTAGTTGTACAAATTTATATTGATGATATTATATTTGGTGCAACTAATGAAACTCTTTGTATAGAATTTGCTGAGTTGAGCAGGGTGAGTTTGAAATGAGCCTTATGGGTAAATTAAATTACTTCTTTGAACATCAAGTGAAACAAATAAAGGAAAGGATCTTCATAAACCAAGCCAAATATATCAAAAAAATCATCAAGAAGTTTGGTATGGAGATAAGCAAAGAAGCTAGCACACCCATGAGCCCTACCTGCAGATTAGATAAAGATGAAGATGGCAACAATATTGATCAAAAGCTCTATTGAGATATGATCGGATCACTGTTGTACTTAACTACTAGTAGACCTGATATCTTGTTTATCGTATGTGTTTGTACTAGATTTCAATCAAATCCAAAAGAATTATATATGCTTGCTATAAAAAGGATCATAAAATATTTAAGAGGAACAAGTAATTTAGGTCTATGATATTTAAAGAATTCTTCATTGAATTTAACTAGATTTTCTGATGCTAATTATGCTGGTTGTAAAATTAATAAAAAGAGCACTAGTGGTACATGCCAATTTCTAGGATTGAATTTAATCTCATGGCACTGCAATAAACAAAACTCTATACACTATCTACTATTGAAGCAGAGTATGTTGCTGCATGGAGTTGTTGTACCTAAGTGTTATGGATTAAATAACAACTAGATGACTTTGGTGTTACACAATCTAAAATTTTCATCAAATGTGATAACACGAGTGCTATTAATTGATCTAAAAATTTAATTCAGCATTCTAGAACGAAGCACATAGAGATTATACATCATTTTATTAGGGATCATGTTTTGAATGGTGATATTGTGCTTGAATTTGTTCCTACTGAAAATCAACTTGCTGACATTTTTATTAAACCTCTTAATTTAGATAGATTTCAATTGATTATAGGTGAATTAGGTCTATGTGACCCATTTTAGAAAACTTGACATAATTCTTCGAAACTAAGGAAAGATTATCTAGAAAGCCTCCAACATCAAATTAAGGATAAAGACTAGTTCTCTTTGTGTATACCTTTCATTTGAAACTATTTTTGAATTGTTTAGAAACTTTTATAAAGTTTTGGTTTGAGTCGACTCGAGCTATAGTGCTCAAGTCTAGCCGACTCGAATTATGGGTTAAGCATTTTTATATAAAAATTTGTAGAACTCCTCTTAGAGCTTTAAGTTCATTCAAACCCTAGCTGAGCTATTGCTCACTCTCTCCAAGCTTTGATTCACATAATACTACCCTATATTCTCCCAAAATTCATCCTCCCCTAACCTAATTGGTGCTAATGGCTTCGAAGATGGCTATTGGAAAGAGATCACGATGGGCTGTGCCTACTGTGGAATGTGAAAGAAGAACAAAGAGATGGCAAGACGAACCGACTCAGACTGATGAAGTGGAAGAACAAGATGTCAATGAAGAAGATCGAAATCCATCCCCCGTGTAGCCTCGACCAATCATTCTGATGGGGATTCGATCGGTGACTATTGGTAGGAAAATGAATTTCACTTTTTTAGAGAACCAGGATTTCTGGATTGGTAATTGGATTGAGTCTCAGGGCTGGAAATTTTTCTGCACTTTGGATTTGCCTACATACCCTATCCTAGTTAGATCCTTTTATGAAAACCTAACCCTATAAGAAAATGGTGTTACTTCAACTATGAAAGGGGTTAAAGTGACTATGAATAAAGAATGTCTGAGCCAACTTCTCCAAATGCCAAGTAATGGAAGTTGTCATCTAGTTATGAGGGAAAGACAAAGGACTTTGAGATTGATTTTGAAAACCAATAGTGTGTTGAGTCTTGTGTGGTGTATCCAAGGCATCTAGAGTCAAGTTTTGGGTCTTTGTCATGTTGGTCATGATGTAACTAGGGCTAGGAGTGAGTCCGGTAAGAGTTCTAGGTGATAGACTGTGTTTATAATGTTTATTGTTTAGTAAATCTATTCGAGTCAGCTCGATGTTCCTTCGAGTCGACTCAATTGGTGGCACAGCACGGGGAGCTGGGTGATGTACCTATTTGGAGTTGGCTCGATTTCCTGGAGTCGACTCTGGTTCTCAAGGCAGGTATGTAGACACTCTGGATGAGTCAACTCAGTTTGCTGGAGTCAAATCGTATTCTTAGAACAGATGAAGAAGTGGTCTGGATGAGTCGACTCAAACCCTGCGAGTTGACTCGAATGATGGGTTCACTGTTTTGACACTGTGCCAGTTGGGAGTTGGTTCAAGGGGCTAGGTTTGGTTTAACCTAGGGATATATATACATTATACGATCTTGGGTCAAGGAGAGGAGAAGAGATTTATCGAGTCTTCTAAGAGGTCCTGTAAACTATTCAGACAGGAGATAATATATTAAACCCTTGTTTCTCTACCTAAACTTCTTCTTAATCTTGATTTATTACTTGTTTGATCTTCATTACCCCTATCTCCTAAGATCTGTGGTATAGAGTTCATGCCAGGCTTGTTGCTTTCGTTATAGTCTCTTCACGGTGCTTCATGTTTAAGGTGTTGTGCATGGTTCAGACAGGGTGATCTCATTCGGTGTATCCCAACAATTTCGTATCAAAGCCTGGGTTGCATGAAAGAAAGAAGATTGCTGCTGGGATTAGGTGCGGAATAGTTTTTGATCAAAACATCAAGGTGAGTAGTTGGTGTTGTTGATTTGATCAGATCTGTTGATATGGCATCTAGCAGTATCAAGGCAGACTTTAGAAAATTTGATGACAAGGGAAACTTCACCGTTTGGTAGCAAAGGATGAAGGATTTACTCATATAGAACTAGATCTGTATGGTGTTAGTACGAGAGAAGCCAGAGAAGGTTAGTCTAGAAGAAGGGAGGAACTAAAGGAGATAGCTTTTAGCACAATCAGGATGTGCTTGGCTGATCAAGTTTTACCTAAGATCAGTGGAGAAACCATGGCAAAGGGTCTTTGGAGGAAGTTAGAGAACACATACTTGGGGAAGAATATGACAAACAAGTTGTGGTTAAAGAAACAGTGGTACAGCTTGCAGATGCCTGAGGGAGGAGATCTGATTGCTCATATCTAGAAATTCAATTAAGTATGCTCGAAAGTTATAAGCCTTGGTGTGAAGATAGATAAGGAGGATAGAGCTATCTTGTTGCTGTGTTCAATTCCAGTATCATATGATGGTTTCATTACAACTCTGGTGTATGAAAGGAGACCTTAAACTTCAAAGAAGTGGTTGGAGTTCTCAGGTGTAATGAACAGTGGGAAAAGCTATGTAAAGGGAGTTCAAGTTCGGAGGTTCTTGATGTGAATGAGAGGCAAGGAAGGCCAAGGAAAAGGACTCGAGGAAAATCAAAGGTAAGTCCATGTCTCGAGGTAGTCAACAGGGCTGGAAGTGTTTTAAATATCATCAGCCTGGTCATTTGAAGAAGAACTGTCCACTTTTGAAGAATGAAAGGGGAAGGGCTTTTCCAAAGGAGATTCGACCGATGGGAGTGGTGCACATTCATCTAAGGACAATGAAGGTGATTTACTGGTTGTATCAGATGGAGCCATGGAGTAGGATAGTGAATGGACATTGGATTTAGCTTGTTCTTTTCATTACAGTTCATACAGGAATTGGTTTGCTTCTTATGCCAAAGCAAATGGTGGAAGTGTGAGTCTCAGGGATGATCACCGATGTAAGGTTGCTAGTGTTGGTACAAACAGGGTAAGAATATATGATGGAGTCATACGGACGCTTACCAATGTCAAGCATGTGCCGAAGCTGAAGAAGAACCTGATTTTCCTAGGTTATTTGGAGAAGCAAGGGTATGCTTTTAGCTGTTCACCGGGTAGTGGATGCTTGAAGATAACAAGGGCACCTTGGTGGTGATGAGAGGAAGGAGACTGAGCAAAACCTTTATAGGATGAAAGGCTCAGTGGTAACAGATAGTGCAGAGATCTTGCTGCAGCACAAGAGGAGCAGCTTACCTACCAGCTATGGCACTATCGGATGGGTCACATGAGTGACCGAAGACTCATGGAACTCTCCAAGAAGGGTCTAATTCTAGCACTTAGAAAAGAGGGAGATGATCTATGTGAACCTTGCAATTATGGCAAACAGCACAGAGTAACGTTTGCCAGGAGTACCAAGCGGAGTGAAGGAGTTTTGGAGTTTGTTCACCATGACATATAGGGACCGACACTCGTATCAACTAGGGGTGGAGAAAAATACTTTGTTACCTTCATCGATGACTTCTCCAGGAAGGTGTGGGTATATCTGATTAGGGAAAAATCAGAGGTATTTGCCCGATTCAAGGCCTAGAGTGTTGAAGTAGAAAAAAAATAGAAAAATCAGTCAAGCGCCTGAGGTCTGACAATGGAGGAGAGTACATAAGCTTTGAGTTTAGAAGCTACTGTGAGGAGAATGGCATCAAATGCCAATTCACAGTAAAGATGACTCCCCAACAAAATGGTGTAGCTGAAAGGAAGAACCGAACATTGATAGAGAAGGCCAGGAGCTTGAGGCTGCAAGCATCACTGCCCAAGGTTTTTTGGGGTGATGCAATAACCTTTTCTTGTTTTCTTGTAAACAGGTCCCGAAACAGAAGGATCGATGGAGGCATCCTAAAAGAAGTTTGGAGTGGCAAGAAGGTGAAGCTTGGTCACCTAAAAATTTTTGGCAGTCCAACATATGCACTGGTGGAAGGAGCCAAAAGAAATAAATTGGGCCCAAAGTCATGCAAGCTGGTATTCATTGGATACCTAAGGGGCATGAAAGGTTACCTACTGGTGGATCCTCACTCTCAGTGGTCCATAAACAATAGGAATGTTATCTTTGATGAGGAAGCCCGGTGTTGCAATTGGAGTTGACAAGTCTGTGGACGATAGTAGATCTCATTTTTTGCAGTCAAGAGAAGAGTCATCAGTTTTAGCCTCAAAACAGGTTCACTTTAAGCTGGCGAGTTGCAGTCACATTCCCACACATGTGGAAGAACTGCGAGGGGGGACTTCTGACCAGGAGGATGTGCAGGAGGAGCCAGAAACTACAGATTTGCACGACAACCCAAGAGGTGTAGCACTACACAAGCCTAAGAGGAACATCCAGAAATCGGTGCGGTACGGCATAGATGAGACCATATCATATGCTCTCATCTCTGCTAGTGGAGATCTAAAGACATTTAAGGAGGCCATGGATAGTTCAAATCTGAGATCATGGATGCAAGCCATGATGGAGGAGATGGACTCTCTTCGGAAGACAAGACATGGCTGCTGGTGGATCTACAAAGAGGGAGTCGACCCATTGGCTCTAAATGGGTCTTTACAAGGAAGGAGAGAAATTTAGAGCAAAGTGAAGTGAGATACAAGGCTAGGCTGGTAGCCAAGGGATATTCATAGAAAGAAGGCATTGACTACTCTAAGGTCTTCTCTCCCGTTGTCAGGCATACATCTATCAAGGTGCTGTTAAGCATTGTAGCAGCTCAAGATTTGGAGCTGGAGCAGATGGACGTGAAGATAGCATTTCTCTATGGACATCTTGAGGAGAGCATCTACATGGAGCAGCCACAAGAGTTCAGGGAGCCTAGATCGAAGGAGAAGGTATGCTTGTTGAAAAAATCATTGTATTGGTTGAAGTAGTCACGGAGACAATGGTAAAAGCGTTTTGATACCTTCGTGAGGAGAATTGGACTTTCAAGGTGCAATTTTGATCCATGTGTGTACATAAAACCTCTGGAGGATGGATCCAAGGTATATTTACTCTTGTATGTAGATGACTTGCTGATAGCATGCAAGAGTAAGAGGACAGTGCAGGATTTGAAGGCAAGCCTATCTTGGGAGTTTGAGATAAAGGACTTAGGTGCTGCATGGAAGATTTTGGGTATGGAGATTTTCAGAGATCGAGCCAAGAAGTTGCTGCATTTATCTTAGGGAGGATACATTCGAAAGGAGTTGGAGAGGTTTGGAATAAAGAAGGCCAAACCAGTAGTGTTAGCACTTGCAGGACATTTCATACTTTTGAAAAGTATATCACCACAGACTAAGGTTGAGGCTCAGGAAATGGAGAGGGTGCCTTATGCATCTGTCATGGGATGCCTAATGTACGTTATTGTTGACTCCACTAATTGATTTTGATGATATGCAAAACAGTTAAGTATAATTTGAGGACTAATGATTTGCTTCAAGTGTGTTTTCATTGAAAGGATGCTCACAAAATTTGAAGAAGCACATTTATGTTGAAGAACTAAGGTTGAATGAAATGATTGCTCAAAACAAGACTTGGACACTTAAAGAAATGGTTGAATGGATGACTAAGGTAAATGAAAATATGTTCCAGCATAAGTTCAGCAATTTCTGTAATTTTTCAATGAAGTGTTGACTCAAGGTGTCGACACATGATATGATGTGTCAATAGATTAAGAAGAGTGTCGACTTAGGCCAGTACGCTACAAAGTTTCAAATGGCACAAATCAAGTGTCGACACATGGACTTTATGTGTCGACTCAATGTGTCAACATATGGATCAACACATCGCCTGAGACATTCAAGCCACAGAACTTGCAGAAGTTGAAGGAATAGTTGATGTGTCGATACATGGATATAAGGTGTCGACTCAAGGTGTTGACTCAACTGATAATGTGTCGACACAACTGATTTTTTCAGAGAATCTGAATGGAGCAGTTTGAACTTGTGTCGACTCAAGAAGAACATGTGTCGACACATGAAGAGGAAGTGTCGACACATGGAGTTTTGGCAACAATAATGGCTAGTTTTTTCAAAAACAGAACTAGTACCAAATGCCCCCAACGGCGAGTTTTTCAAGTGTAATGGCTATATTTCAGTTTTAAGGGCTTGGGAAGGTATATAAAGGCTCCAAATCAAATAAAAAATGTATGCATTGAAAATCCTTAAAGAGTTTAGAGAGAAAAGAAGAGAGAAGAGCCTTAACTCCTATTCATTCAAGGTTCAATCACTCACAAGCAAAAGGAAGCCTTCAAGCATTCAAAGCCATCAAGAGCCTTGAAGATCATTCAATCTTTGGCATTCAGAAGGCTTCAACAAGAGCAAAGCAACACTACATCGAGTTACATCGACTTATTTGCTTTATTATTAAAAGCTTACATTGGTTCTTTATTTTTCTACCTTATATCTTGTAAAGGTTATTGGTTAGCCTATTGAAAAACCAAGTGAGGTTATTGGTAAGCCTTGAAAATCAATTAGGTTGGTAGTTAGCCCACAAAACCACTAAGGTTCTTGTTTAGCCCGGAAAACCAAGGGAGGTTTTTGGTTAGCCTTGTGAAAACCAATTAGGTTCTTGGTTAGCCCAGAAAATGAAGTTAGGTTATAACTTGTGAGCCTTGTAAAACAAGTCAGGTTTTGATTAGTGTCCCCGGAAAACTAATCGGCTATAATTGTTTGATTATAGTGAATTTCCAAGGAGATCTTGGGGAGTGGATGTAGGTGCTTGGTTGGCACCGAACTACTATAGCTTGTTATGGTTGTGATTGCTTGTTCTCTCTCTCCTTGCTCTTTACATTCTTGCTTATTGCTTTTAATTTTCGCTACACTATTACTTTAGAGCATTGCACTTAAATCTTAGTACCTTATTGAGTTGAATTGCATATCTTGTCTTGTGAAGTTTAATACTTGTATTATCAAGCTTAGCTTTAAATTTTTTAGAGATCCAATAAACCCCTCCTCTTGGTTTGCTCTCTGGGCAACAAGTGGTATCAGAGCCCTGTTCTCAGTGTATAGGCTTTACCGCCTTGAGTAAAGATCTATGGCAGCCCCATTTGGTACTAGTGTAGTTGAGGGACAAGCCTCAAATAGACGTCCATTTTTCAATAGAATAAATTATACTTATTGGAAAACTAGGATGAGAATTTATATACATTTTATAGATTATAATTTGTGGAAAGTAGTTGACAATGGTCCTTATATTCCTTCGGTGGTGGTTAATGGTTTTTCCATCCCAAAACTTGAAGAGGATTGGGCTGAAAATGATATTAAACAATCCGAGATCAATGCTAAGGCAATGAATCTCTTGTATTGTGCATTAGATCCTGGTGAGTTTAATAGGATATTTACATGCATGTCCATCAAAGAATTATGGGACACACTTGAAGTTATCCATGAGGGTACCGATCAAGTAAAGAACACTAAAGTCAATATGTTAGTGCACACATATGAGATATTATGGATGGAACCAAATGAATCTATCACTGATATGTATACACATTTTACAAATATTATAAATGTTATGAAAAGTCTTGGTAAAGTCATATCTAATGTTGATCTTATGAATAAAATTCTTAGGTCACTACCAACGTCGTGGGATCTAAAGGTGACCGTAATTCAAGAAGCAAAGGATGTGGACAAGCTACCTCTTGAGCAGCTAGTGGGATCGCTCATGACTTATGAGCTCAATCTAAAACAAAAATCAATGGACATGGACAAGAAGAAGAAGGGTATTGCTTTCAAGTCTAATATTCAAGAAGAATCCTTGATCGATGAGTCCGAAGATGAAGAAGAAGAAGAAGGTGAAGAAGCCCTCCTTGCTCGTAAGTTTTGAAGATTCATGAAGAGGAGGAAGTTTTCCTATAAGAAAAAACTTCAATCCAATGAAAAGGGAAAGGAAAAAGAAAAAGAGAAAGAAAAGGGAAAAGAAAAAGAAAAAGAAAAGGAGAAGGATGTACCGATATGCTTCGAGTGCAAGAAGCCGTGACATTACAAATTTGATTGTCCTCTTCTAAAGAAATCAAGGAAGAAACTAAGGAAGAAAGCAATGATGGCCATGTGGAGTGATAGCGAAGACTCCAGTTTAGAAGAAGAGCAGACAGAAATTGCAAATCTCTGCTTCATGGCACATCAGGACAATGAAGAGGTATGTTCCAACTCTGAAGTTGATTTTACTTTCGATGAACTTAGAAGTGCTTTCGAAGAGCTTATGCATGATTATAAATTAGTTTTATCTGAAAATAAGAAACAGAAAAAGCATGCAAACTATTTTTGTTTAGAAAATAACTCTTTACTAAATGATGTTAGTGCTTTGAAATCTAAACTAGATGTTTTGGAAAAGAAAAATAATGCTTTGGCTATGGAAAATGAAGTTTTAAAAATGCCTAAACAAATTATTTCTAACAATGAGCTTTTAAAGAAAAACATGGATTTAGAACTTGAAAATGCTAAACACAAAAATGAACTTGAAAAATTAAAACCTTTTGTTGACAAATTTACTTATAGTTCAGAAAAGTTGAATTTACTTTTAAACAATCAAAGGATATTTTTAACAAGGCAGGTTTAGGATATAAACTACAAAAGCAACAAAAGTATTTCAAAAACTTTTTTGTGCCTGTATCAACCAGTATTACTTGTTTTACTTGTAGAAAATTAGGTCATAAATGATATCAATGTAATTTTAGAAAAATCATATCTTTTGGTAAAGTGTGGGTTCCAAAAAGAACCATTTTGAATTCTAACCCGAAAGGACCCAAGTTAGCTTGGGTATCTAAAGTCAAAGCTTGATCATATTGCAGGTGTGTCTTGCAACCAAGGAAAATAAACGAGTTTGGTATCTTGACAGTAGTTGCTCAAGGCACATGATTGGAGATGTGAAGCAATTCACTTCTCTTGAAGCTTTGAATGGAGGGAGTGTGACCTTGGTGATAATGGTAAAGGAAAAATCATTGGTATTGGTAAGGTTCACATAACTCCTTCCAATAGTATTTGTAATGTACTGTTAGTAGATGGTTTAAAGCATAATCTTTTGAGCATTAGTCAGTTTTACGATAAAGGTTTTCAAGTAGTTTTCAAATCATCATATTGCATGTTTACTAGTCCAGATGTAAATGGAGTACAATTCATTGGAAAATGGTATGGAAATATTTATTTAGTAGATCTTGATGATCTATCTTTACCTAATGGTGAATGCCTTGTTGTAATGAATTCTACCAAGGAAGAGACTAGTTGGTTATGGCATAGAAGGTTAGGGCATGCTAGTATGTATCTCATTTCAAAAATTAGTAAAAAGAATTTAGTTAGAGATTTACCTGAAATTTGTGTTGAAAAAGATAGAATTTGCCAAGCATGTCAATTTGGAAAACAAGTCAAAACTTCTTTCAAACCAAAAGGATTTGTAACTTCTAGTAGGCCACTTGAACTACTTCAAATGGATCTCTTTGGACCAATTAGAACATCAAGTCTAGGAGGCAAGAGATATGGATTAGTCATTGTGGATGATTTTTCGATATTTACTTGGATTTTCTTTTTAGCACAAAAAGATAAATCATTTTCTGTATTTGTAAAGTTTTATAGAAAAGTTCAGACGAAAAAGGTGTTTCAGTCATTTGTATTCATAGTGATCATGGAATCAAGTTTGAAAATCAAGATTTTGAAAACTTTTGCCCTGAAAAAGGAATAGAACATAATTTTTCTGCACCTAGGACACCTCAGCAGAATGGGGTATTAGAAAAAAAAAATCGTACTTTAGAAGAAATGGCATGTACTATGCTTTGTAAAAATGATTTGCCATGATATTTTTGAGCTGAAGCTATAAATACAGCCTGTTATGTTTTGAATCGAGTTTTGATACACCTTATTTTAAGGAAAACTCCATATGAGCTTTGGAACCAAAGAAAACAAACTTTGAAATATTTTTGAGTTTTTGGTTATAAATGTTTTATTTTAAATAATAGAAAATAACATCTTGGAAAGTTCGATGCAAAGTCTAATGAAGGTATCTTCTTAGGATACTCTACATCAAGCAAAGCATATAGAATATTTAATAAACGAACATTGGTTGTAGAAGAGTTAGTACATGTTGTATTTGAAGAAACTACTAATAAGTCCTTGAGAAAAGAGGATACATCTGATGATTATGCAGGTGCTGACAAACTTCAGAAGCTGACACTGATTAATCAAAGGTCAACCAAGTGAACAAGAACAAGACAAGGATGAGAAAGAAGATGACACTCCAATGCATCAAGATCTACCTAAGGAGTGGAGGTATGCTTATGGACATCCTAAGGAATTAATCTTAGGTGATCCATCTAAAGGGATAAGAATTTGAGCTTCTATTAGAATGAATGTGATTATATTACTTTTGTATCTGAAGTATAACCTAAATATTTTGAAGAAGCTGAAAAAGACTCTAATTGGATCAATGCTATACAAGAAAAATTAATCCAATTTGATAGAAATAATGTTTGGATACTTATAGAAAGACCATCTAATGTTTCAATTATTGGCACTAAGTGGGTATTTAGGAATAAATTAGATGAAAATGGTATTGTCATTAGAAATAAAGCTAGGCTGGTTGCTAAAGGCTACAATCAGGAGGAAGGGATTGACTTTGATGAAACTTTTGCTCCTGTTGCTAGACTTAAAGAAATTAGACTATTATTTGCATATTTGCCTGTTTTATGAACTTCAAATTATTTCAAATCGATGTTAAAAGTGCTTTCTTAAATGGTTTTATAAATGAAAAGGTCTTTGTTGAATAATTACCTGGTTTTGAAAATCGTGCACATCCTGATCATGTTTTCAAATTACACAAAGTACATTATGAATTGAAGCAAGCACCTATAGCCTGGTATGAAAGGTTAAGCAAATTTCTTATTGAAAATGAATTTTCTAGAGAAAATGTTGACAAAACACTATTTTTAAAAAGAAAAAAAATGATTTATTAGTAGTACAAATATATGTTGATGACATCATTTTTGGTGCTACTAACGAAATTCTTTGTCAAGAGTTTGCTAAGCTTATATAGGGTGAGTTCGAGATGAGTATGATGGGTGAACTAAACTTCTTTCTCGGACTCCAGATCAAGCAAACTTCAGATGGTATCTTCATCAATCAAGCTAAGTACACAAGAGAAATTATCAAAAAGTTTGGGATGGAGACTACTAAACCGATAGGTACGCCTATAAGCCCCTCTTGTAAACTTGATAAAGATGAGCATGGTAAATCTGTAGATCAGAAATTATACAGAGGCATGATAGGCTCTTTACTATATCTGACTGCTAGTAGACCAGATATTTTGTTCAGTGTTTGCATGTATGCTAGATATCAGTCTGAACCTAAGGAATCACATCTCATGGCTGTTAAGCGCATTATTAGATATATGTCTGGTACTATTAGTATTGGTTTGTGGTATTCCAAAAATTCTTCTACTAAATTGATTGGATATTCTAATGCAAACTTTACTAGTTGTAAATTAGATAGAAAGAGTACTAGTAAAACTTGCCAATTTCTTGGGGTCATGGTTTAGCAAGAAACAAACTTCGGTTGCACTATCTTCAGCTGAGGCTGAGTATATTGCAGAAGGAAGTTGTTGCTCAAATCCTGTGGATTAAGCAACAACTTGAAGACTTTGGAATCAAGTTGGCTTAAACTCCTATTAAATGTGATAATACCAGTGCTATTTGCTTGACTAAAAATCTTGTTCAACACTCTAGGAGCAAGCACATTGAAATTAGGCATCATTTTATTAGAGATCATACAGAAAATAATGATGTTTTTCTTGAATTTATCTATATTGAATTTCAATTAGCTGATATTTTGACTAAACATCTTCTAGAAGATCAATTCTGTATGATTAGAAGAGAGCTCGGGATCATAAATCCATTTGATTAAATCCTTCCCCCAATTTGACTTAAATTAGATCTATTCAACCTATTTATGATAAATCATAATAAATCATTGTTAATTTGACTCCAAAAACATGTTATTTGAATTGATTTTGATCATTCAGAGAAATTCCCAACTTTTCAGTTTTTAAGTTGATGTGTCGACACATCATGTGTCGACACCAAAATGTGTTGACACATGTGTGAGCCGACACATGACCGATGGGAAACTGAGATTTAAGGAATTTCCAAACCATTTTTCCCCCAAATTTCTTTCTCCTCCGAGCCAACACATCGATTCCAGGTATCCATCCTATTCATCCTCTCATTTCCTTGCTTTTTCCCACCATTTTCTTGGATTTGGAAGATCGGTGGCCGTGTTTGTTGGATTTTCTCCTAGGTTTTAGCTCCTAAACCCTAGAAACCCTCTTTCTTCCACCAAAAACCTTGCCAAATCTTTGATTCTTGACAATGGGTCCTCGCAAACAAGTTGTTCGCCGACCTCGTCAGTCACAGCATGAAGAAGAGTGGAGAACGAAGGCACGACACGAGTCTAGAGCTCTAGATATGCCTGCACGATCGTTGTTTGCACCTTCTAGCTGGATGAACTCCAAGACAGTAGTTGGAGGATACCAAGTGGACTTTTCTTTCTTAGACCAGCAGTATTTCAGGATTGGAGATTGGATTAGACATGCTAGATTGGTTACTTTTTGTTCACTTAGCAAGAGATACTACCCAAGGCTGATGAGAGAGTTCTATGGTTTACTTGCCCGAAGGTCTGATGGCTGGTTTGCTCAGGTCAGAGGATGGGATATCCCCATCACTTCAAAGATTCTGAGCAGAGTATGAGATATACCCATGACTAGATCAGTTATTGACAGCCTAATGGATCGAGTTAGTGGTCTCCAGTGCATTTTTGAGTCCGATATCTTACCAGAGGGAGCCACTGTTCCAACTTCGAGGTTGTCTACAGAGATGAGACTGCTACATCATATAGTTGCCTGGATTCTTTTGTTGAAGACCGGTCGATTTGACTATATCACTGAGTGGGAGTTGCTGGTCATGGTCTCACTGATTTAGCAGACATCGATTTGTCTTCCTGTTCTGATGGTTCATCATATTACTGAGGCGTCGTCTAGTCAGCGGCTCTGCTTGCCTTATGGCATGGGATTGACAATACTATTTCGGGAGTATGGAGTCAGCTTCCAAGATGAGCCTTATCGTACTCTGATCCATACCGATGTATATGACATCAGGTCGTTGCATCACATGGGTTATCATTTGGTCCTAGGCCAGTGGACATGGAGGATATCAGGTCAGGCCAAGAATAGAGCTGATATTGATGAGGACATAGCAGAGGAGGAGCAGATTCTTTCAGGTAAGGCTGGACCGAGTGAGACATAGCCTAAGATGGCAGCACAGCCAGCTCAGCCTGATCCTTCTACATCTACCCAGCCATAGTCAGTGCAGACGGAGAATCATGGTACTTCGGATACCTTAGAGGACAGAGTCAGATGCATAGAGATCGATGTATTTATCATGAGGCAGCATCTAAACATTTTTATTGCTGAGACGAGAAAGAGCCACATTGATCTTAGAGATGGCATTTTGACTATTCTCTCAGCACTGTCCAGTGCTTCGATGAGTGCTCCTGCTGCAGACACTGTTCCTGCTTCTATTGATGTACCTGCCCCAGCACCAGCTGATGACCTTGCTGATATCGACACTGGTGTTGAGACTACTGTTGGAGATGGAGATGGAGATACTATTATTGGAGATATTGATGGAGACATGGAGACTGACTTAGACTAGTTTGATATTGCTGATACTATGTCAAAGCCAGTTGCGGAGGTGACGGATGATGTGCCTGCGAGCCCTGTTGTTGACCCATCCTTCTCACCTATCCTGATTCCTGATACATCCTCTCCTTCCAGTTCGGTTGATCATATTCCAGTTCCTATTCCTATTCTTAATCCTGTTATTGATATACCTGTTATTGATTTACCTACTATTGATTCTCATGACATTCATACACCTATCATTGAGGCACCCTCTTTTGATACATCTAGTGTAGATACCCCGATATCTTTCATAGCTGATACTGTTGTTCTTGATATGCTTATATCATCAGCTGTTACACCTACTTTTGATACTCCTACCCTTCATACTTCATCAGTCACTTGAGAGCTTGGGTTCTACTTACCCGGCTTTCAGTATCTTGATTCCGATCTTACTTTTGATCACACTCCTGCTCCAGCTATTGCTGAGTTGATTGATCCGATCAGTTCAGTTCCTACGGAGGACGTAGCTCCTACTTCTGCTACTTCAGTCAGAGGTCGGACCTATATTCATTGCAGAGGACGTGGATGCCGTACACTTCCTCAGCTAACCAGGATCAGACTTCGAGATCTTCAATCACGATGGCCGCAAGCTTGATCTTCTTCTAATACCAGACTGATTGAGATCGGTTCATCTTCTGATGACTCGATGGATGAGGATTAGGATATTGATGTACTTCAAGATAGTTTTATACTTCTAGATAGTTTACATTTATGCTTATATATACTTTTACCTTTGTTGTGTACTTGATATACAGGTTCTTGACATATATAAAAAACTTTTTGATTCCTCTTATCTTTGTGTTTGATGAGATTGAATATTATATCTTGAATTGCTCTTATAATTCTATATCTTCACTCTTTATTGAATGTATTTCCTAAAGAAAAAGAGTGAGTAGTTTCAAAAATGAATTTATAAACTCTATGATATATCTTGTATATTTTTTCCTACCTTTTCAATGATAACAAAAAGGGAGAGTAATTTAGTGAGATTTAAGTATAAATGTGTTTACTTCTCAAAACTAAAGGGGGAGTAACTTTTAACTTTAAGGATTTTTGAAAAACCTGAAAATCATTTACAAAGTTCCTTAAGAAAGGGGGAGCTTTACTTTATGTTCAATAAAAATCATTTCAAAATGAATTTAATCATTAAAAAAAAAAAATCTCTTTCAATGTTAGACAAGATTTTTTACAAATTTTGTTATGAATCATTGATTCAAGGGGAGCTTTGTTGATTGCTAAAATTTCTTTGTAAAGTATCATGATACATGCACTCTATGAATACAAATGTATATCAAAGTTCTGATACTTTCTAATCTTGCAACAAACTCTAATTCTCTTACTTGTGGTCTAAATGATTATATCTTTAATGCAAGTAATGATTGATATATTTGTTGCTTTCAATATTATGCACCTTAAACAATTCTCTTAAAGCCTTACCTTTAAAGCAATTTATACTTAAGGGTTTTGTTATCAACAAAAAGCGGGAGATTGTTGACTCCACTAATTGATTTTTATGATAAGCAAAAAAGTTAAGTATAATTTGAGGACTAGTGATTTGCTTTAAGTGTGTTTTCATTGAAAGGATGCTCACAAAATTTGAAGAAGCACATTTATGTTGAAGAACCAAGGTTGAATGAAATGATTGCTCAAAACAAGACTTGGACACTCAAAGAAATGGTTGACTAGATGACTAAGGCAAAATGGAAACATGTTCTATTACAAGTTCAGCAATTTCTGTAATTTTTCAATGAAGTGTCGACTTAAGGTATTGACACATGACATGATGTGTCGACACATTAAGAAGAAGTGTCAACTCAGGCCGGTACACTACAAAGTTTCAAATGGCACAGATCAAGTGTCGACACATGGACTTTATGTGTCGACTCAAAGTGTCAACACATGGATCAACACGTCGCCTGAGACTTTCAAGCCACAAAACTTGCAGAAGTTGAAGGAACAGTTAATGTGTCGACACATGGATACAAGTTATCGACTCAAGATGTCGACTCAATTGAGAATGTGTCGACTTAACTAATTTTTTCAGAGAATCTGAATGAAGCAGTTTGAACTTGTGTCGACTCAAGAAGAACATGTGTCAACATTATGTGTCGATATATGAAGAGAAAGTGTCGACACATGGAGTTCTGGCAATAGTAACGACTATTTTATTCGAAAATAGAACTCGTCCCAAATGTCCCCAATGGCTAGTTTTTCAAGTGTAATGGCTATATTTTGGTTTTGAGGGCTTGGGAAGGTATATAAAGGCTCCAAATCAAATCAAGAATGTATGCATTGAATATCTTTAAAGAGTTTAGAGAGAAAAGAAGAGAGAAGAGCCTTAACTCCTATTCATTCAAGGTTCAACCACTCACAAGCAAAATGAAAACTCCAAGCATTCAAAGCCATCAAGAGCATTGAAGATCATTAAATCTTGGGCATTCAAAAGGCTTCAACAAGAGCAAAGCAACACTACATCATGCTACATCGACTTATTTGCTTTATTATTGAAAGCTTACATTGGTTCTTTATTTCTCTACCTTATATCTTGTAAAGGTTATTGGTTAGCCTATTAGAAAACCAAATGAGGTTATTGGTAAGCCATGAAAACCAATTAGGTTGGTGGTTAGCCCGCAAAACCACTAAGGTTCTTTGTTAGCCCGGAAAACCAAGGGAGGTTTTTGGTTAGCCTTGTGAAAACCAATTAGGTTCTTGGTTAGCCCGGAAAACCAAGTGAGGTTGTGACTTATGAGCCTTGTAAAACAAGTCAGGTTTTGTTTAGTGAGCCCGAAAAACTAATCGGCTGTAATCGTTTGCTTATAGTAAATTTCCAAGGAGATCTTAGAGAGTGGATGTAGGTGCATGGTTGGCACCGAACCACTATAGCTTGTTTTGTTTGTGATTTCTTATTCTCTCCCTCCATGCTCTTTACATTCTTGCTTATTGCTTTTAATTTTTGCTACACTATTACTTTAGAGCATTGCACTTAAATCTTAGTACCTTGTTGAATTGAATTGCATGTCTTGTCTTGTGAAGTTTGCTACTTGTATTATCAAGCTTAGCTTTAAATTTTTAGAGACCCAATTTACCCCCCCTCTTGGGTTGCTCACTGGGCTACAGTTATGTTGTGTTGTAGGCTGGATCTAGCCCATGCAGTGAGTCAGGTGAGCGATTCATGGCGTAGTTTGGCAAGGAACACTAGCAAGCAATAAAGGGGATCTTTAGATACTTGGTGGGATCAATTGGAGTGGGCATCTACTATGGACAGCGAGGAGGTGCTGTGGAACACTCTAACATAGCCAAGGTTGTCCATGGGTAGATGGAAGGCTTTGTGGATGCAGACTTTGGTGGAGATGATAGGTGTCATATTCAGCATGAATGTAGGACCTATGTCTTAGATGTCTTGTTTGCAGCCTATAATGGCATTATCCACCACTGAAGTAGAGTATATTGGCATCACGGAGGCAGCAAAGGAGGCTCTATGGCTGAAGGGATTAGCTACGGAGATGGGCTGCAAACAGGAGGCTGTCAAGGCGTATTATGATAGCAAGAGTGCATTGCTACTTGCATAGAATTCAGTATATCATGCTAGGACAAAGCACATCGACATCAGATACCATCGGATTAGAGAGTTGGTGGAGGAAGGCGAGGTGGAGCTGGAGAAGGTTTATACCAAGGAGAATCCAGTTGATGCATTGATGAAGGTTCTTCTAAGGGATAGCTTTCACAAGTGTATGGGACTGATACAGTTGATGGATAAGATGGAGTTGACCGAAGCCTTGAAACACCAAGATGGAGATTGTTGAGTCTCGTATGGTGTATCCAAGGCATCTAGAGTCAAGTTTCGGGTCTTTGTCATGTTGTTTATGATGTAACTAGGGCTAGGAGCGAGTCCGGTAAGAGTCCTAGGTGATAGACTGTGTTTACAAGTTTATTGTTCAGTCTGTCTGTTCGAGTCGGCTCGATGGTCCTTCGAGTCGACTCAGTTGGTGGCACAGGACAGGGGTCTGGGTGATGTACCTATTTGGAGTCAGCTCGATTTCCAAGAGTCGACTCTGGTTCTCAGGTAAGGTATGTAGAAACTCTGGATGAGTCGACTCGGTTTGCTGGAGTCAACTCGTATTCTCAAAATAGATGAAGGAGTGGTCTGGATGAGCCAACTCAAACCCTACGAGTCAACTTGGATGACGGGTTTGCTAGTTTGATGCTGTGCTAGTTGGGAGTTGGTTCAAGGGGCTAGGTTTGGTTTAACCTAGGGATATATATACATTGTTTGGTCTTGGGTCAAGGAGAGGAGAGAGATCTCTCTAGTCTTCCAAGAGGTCCTGTAACCTATTTTGACAGGAGATAATATATTAATCCCTTGTTTCTCTCTCTAAACGTCTTCTTAAGCTTGATTTATTACTATTTCATGTTCATTACCCCTATCTCCTATGATCTGTGGTATAGAGTTCATGCCATGCTTGTTGCTTTCGTTATAGTCTCTTCACGGTGCTTCATGTTTGAGGTGTTGTACGTGGTTCGGATGGGGTGATCTCATTCGGTGTGTCACAACATAGTGTAGATAAGATTGCTAATGTAATGGCTAATGTCCTTTCCCTAGAGATGAGGCTACTTCATTACATTGTCAGCAGAATATTTTTTCCTCACATTAGTAGATTTGACTGGGTCAGTGAGAGAGATTTGGTTTTTATGAGATATATGATTAAGGGGGAGGCCCTCAATCTCCCTAACATTATGCTAACCTAGATGAGAGATGTAGTTTGGAAGGCCAAGGCATGCTTACCCTATGGTATGGCCTTCACACTTATATTCAGACACTTTGGTGTTGTGCTTGATGGGGAGGACAGCAGGTTGTTACACCACACTGATACCTACTCAGCCAAATCACTTCAACGTATGGGTTATCATCAGGTTGAAGGGGCTTGGTTGAAGAAAAGTTCATATCAGAGGGGTGAAGGATCTTTAGATGATGATGATGAGGAGCAGCTACCTGAGGAGAATGGGACTGCTACCGAGTCTTCTACACTTAAGGAGACTGCCACTACTTCTATTGCTACTGAGCTTACTGTTACAGATGTTGAGGGTTAGAGCATAGAGAAAGGAGTCCTAAGACTTTTCCAAGATCTCCACCAGCACCAGCATCTCCACCTGCTTTAGTACTTGTACCTCCTGTGCCAGCACTTGCAGTGACTGATACACATGCTCCTGGTCTATCTACTAATACTCCGAGACCATCTGCTGATACTCCTACACCTTCAGTGTCTCATGCATTTTTTGCCCAGTATATGAGGCAGCTATCTCGGACTCTAACAAGCTCCTTTGGTTCGATGTTTGGCGAGCTTCGCCAAACAGTCAACACCAAACTTGAGGAGATCTATAGTGAGATTAGATAGCCACACTCCAGGGTAGATAGTGTTGAGTCTACTGGACCACAGCCACAGATTGATATTCAGGCACTTTTTGACTCTTTCAGATCAGTTTTAGATGACATTAGATAGACTATAGCTCACAGCATAGATGAGTTCATAATTGAATTGAAAGAAATGAGCTATAGAATGGGTTCACTAAAACCAACAAAGAAAATGGAAGATGATTACACAAAAGGAGTGCGAATTCAGAGAGCAGAATTTGGAAGAATGAGAGGATCAACAGAGGCATTTACTAAAGCTCAAGCTAGTGAGCTCATTGCTCTCCAGGAAGGAATGAAGAAGATATAGACCGAGCTCAGTACTGTTTGGGTCTTCTTATCCTCCTTGGACTCTTCTGTTAGAGCTTTCAGGGCATAGTCTAGACCTTCAGCTAGTCCCCTGCACCTCATCCTAGGCAGCCTGCATCATACTTTAGACAACCTCCACCTCAATCTACTTAGCCACCACCTTTTGTTCCACCTGGTCTATTTGACCCAAAACCTATCTCTTCCAGACCACCACTTGAAGCATCCACTAGCACTAAAGGACCTTTTAATATACCTAAATCTTGGCTAGGTAGATCTGAAAACATTAAGGTAGAACCTATTATAGAAGAGCCTAGTGATTGTGACTAGACTAAAGTTTGTATTTTTGCTTTCAAACTTTTGTAATATGTATTGAAAATCCTTGAATGCAATGAAATTATATGTTTTTTATGTTTGCAATGTGATTTGTGGAATGAATGGTATTGTTAATGCGATTTGTGTATGCAACTCAAGATAAATTTAAATTAGAATATCAAAATTTCTTTAAAAAATCAAGATTTATGTACTTAATAAAGGGGGAGAATGATTAGAATTGAATACCTTTTTGATTATTGACAAAAAGGGGAAGAATGATATTGATATTGAATGATATTGAATGCATAGAAAATAGGTAGAAGAAACAAATGAAAATGGATGTTTTTATTGAAAATCATGTTGTTTCAAAATTTTCAGAACATACAACAAGGGGGAGAAAAATTTGTTGATTGGCTTAAATTTATTTACAATTGCTCTCAAATATGTGCAGATTTGCTCTGATTAGATCTTGCTATAAGCATTTGTTGATATCTTAAGACTTGATACCTTTAGCCTACCTAAAACTCTGATACATTTTTGGTAAAAACAACTTTTGATAAATGTTTCTTATGATGCATATTGATCCTATATTAAAAGCTCTGAAACATTGTCTATATGCAAGCTCTGATACATTGATTTCAAATATATTCTCACTATACAGCTCATACATGTTAATATTTACTTTCAAATACAAGTATACATGTAATTATAAGGTTTTTCCATGCCCGATGTTTTGTCATCATCAAAAAGGGGGAGATTGTTGAGCCCTCGAGTGATTTTGATGATAACAAAACATTGGAGCATGTATTTGTCCTATTGATAACTCTTCAAATGAATTACAAGTTTTGTAGGATGATCTTAATGCCCAAATGCAACTCCTACAACCTTATTATATATTATGTGTTGCATTGTAAGTGTTTCATGTAAAGAAGAACCCAAAGAAGATTGATGTAATATTCTTGAAAAAAGGTTACTTCTATGTGTTTTTCAAGCTTTAGTTTCTTTAAAATTTGTTATTAGTTGAGTTGGAAAGAGCTTTTAGTATTGAAGAGTTGCTGGAAGAATTCTTAAGAGGAGTTAATGTTTTTATTGAAGATTCACTCAAGCCGACTCGCATGAAGAGAGCCGACTCTAATCCTTGGCATGGTTGAAGGATTCTGGTATGCAGAAAATCTGAGCTGACTCGAAGGAACCCAAGCTGACTCATCCAGTGCATCATTTCTTGAATCAGATGACGAGCCGACCCAAAGGAAGTCCGAGCTGACTTATATATTCAGTCAGGCATCCAAGTCGACCCTTCAGGCATCCGAGCCGACTCCTCCAGAGTCTAAAAAAAGAAGTTCTGTGAGAATATCCAGGAGTGTCGACTCGAAGGAACCCAAGCCGACTCCTCTAGAGTATAATTTTGAAGACCTAATTATCTGAGCCAACCCGACTGAGGTGAGCCGACATAACCAAAGTGAGGAATCATCAACATTAAGGATCCAAGCCGACTCAATTATGGCGAGCAGACTTGACCAGAGTAAAGAATCAACTCTCTAAGAATCCAAGCCGACTCGAGGCATCCGAGCTGACTCGATCATCGATTCCAGGCAGGTAACAGCTAGTTCCAAAACTTCATTTTTGAATTGAAAAAGTGCTCCAACAGTCAAATGTCAAACCCCAACTATCTACAATGACTATATCCATCCAAGAAGAGTATAAGACTCTATAAATGAGGGATTCGGACAACCTTTGAAGAAGTTAATGCTTAATTGAACATCAAAAGAGCTTGTGAGCAAGAGAGCACCAAAAGAACATTCAAGTCAGCCTTCAAGTATTCACCAACTCTTACCAAAAGCATGAAACACTTATTATAGAAGAAGAGGAAGCCATTGCAGTGCATTAAAACGCATTTAAGAAGGCTTCTCTTGAGCTGCAACCGCAATCATCAGACAACTTGGGTTTGTCATTAGTTGCTTTCTTTCTTTTAACTCTTTGTGAGTTTGTGGGTTATTGGTGAGCCGGTTTAAAAACAAAGTTAGGTTGTTGGTGAGCCCGGTTCAAAATCCAATTATGGGTTGTTAGTGATCCCATTTTAAAACTAACAGTGTAAGGGTTTTTGGTAAGCCCGATCAAAACCAAGGTTGGGTTCCTGGTGATCATGTTCAAAATCAAGTGTTAGGTTCTTGGTGATCCTGTTCCAAACCAAGTGTTGGATTTTTGATTGTGAGCCTGCTAAAACAATCCGACTGTATTTCGAAAGTGAATATAGTGGAAATCCCAAGTGGTATCTTGGATAGTGGACGTAGGAGTGAGGGTGCTCCAAACCACTACAAATTTGCTATGTTTCCGTTGTGCTTTTTTTGTTTGCATTTGCTTCCGCTCTTAATTATTTGAAACACAACACCTACCACTAAAGTAGATTTAAAAGAGCATATATCTGATTAAATCTTTTTTAAAATTTCTAATTCACCCCCCTCTTGGGGAAGCCACCTGGGCAACAATCTCGATTTTCCTAAGATAACCCAAAGTTGGCAGGGTGCACGAGCTTCTACTTTCATGATTATGTTGGGGTGCTTTCATGCTCATTCAAATAGGGGGGAGAAAACCTCAGCAGGGGCTCAGTGGAGAGGTGGAGAGAATCACCATGGACGGAGGATGGTCGCCGGTGATCATTGAGGTGGTCGATTGGCGGAAGTGGGCACCATTGGGGAAGATGGTAGTGAAGTCTTGAGCATGGAGTTCCTTGGGACCAAGCAATAGGAAGTGGGATGGGGTTGTTTCTTAGAGATGAAGACCAATAGGAGGCAGGTTTCTTGGAGTGATTCCATTAGAGATAAGGAAGCCACGAGTTGAGGTCAAAGATGAGGAGTGTGGTGATTCCAGTGGAGTGGTACACTATGGAAAGGAGAGTTTTGGAGGTGGCACGGGTACTTCAGGTGAAGGGATCCAATTCATGCATTTCCATGGAGCTTGGACAAAGGTGGTTGGTGCGGTAGTTGGCGATTGATTAATGGCAGTGGTGGATGGTAGGGAATGGATGCCCATGGTGGAGGAGATGGGCAACGGGGCGGTTGGCTGGTTGCAGGGAGCAGGGAGATGTCTTGGAGTAGTGGTTAATGGCGAGATGGTGGAGTCAATTGAAGTTGGGATGGAGATAGGGACTCAAGAATTTAGAAAAGTGGGGAATAGGAGAGTAAGGGGAAGAAGAAGAAGAACATAGATGAAGGAGAGGAAGAAAGAGAAGTAGAGAAGAATAGAGGAGGAGAGAGAACATAAGGGAAAGAAGAGAATTGGGAGATATTTAAGGAATTCTATTAATTTTCTTGATGGATCAATTCCAATAACAAGATTTCTTTAAATAGACTCTAGTCCCCAACAAATTATAGAGCAACTTAAGCAAAACTCTAGGACTTCAGACTAATCTAGAATTTGGATCAATCTAATTATGATTTGGTTTGAGCTTGAGTTGAGTTCAATTGGATTGAACCTAACCCACACACCCTAGCTCATATTTTGTATTTGAATTTTGAAATGATATTCAAATAGTTTTTGAATTCAAATTCAAATTAAATTTTGAATTCAAATTTGAATTTGAATTTGAATTTTGAATTCAAGTTGTTATCCAAACCTGCCCCCAATCTCTCCCTCCTAACCACTTCGGCACCTACTTATTCAGTTGGTACTAAGCATGGGAAGGGAAAAGAAGAGATGAAAAAATGAAGAGCTAAGAAAAAGAAGAGGAAAAGGATGGTTAAGGTAGTCTTCTACCTAAGTGAGAGGGGGTGTGTGGGATTTGTACTCAAGGAGAAAGAGTATCTTCTGGGCTGGATTCTTGATAGTCTAGGCTTAGGAAGTAAGTTCCACCTCAAATCCCAATCTCTAGAAGGTTCTTCTTTAGTCCTAGGAGTGTCCGGTGTCTAGAAGAGGAAGGAAGATCAGCCATCAAGGTTCTGGAGGAGCTAGTACTTTGAGAGAACTGGATATGACAGTGCTCCTATGTGGATCACTTGTTGATACTATATGTGGCTAGTAAGGTTTTCAAACCTCCACCTTTCAATAGCAGCGAAAGTCATCTATTACTGAAAGGTATTGATGTGATCATTGTGCTATAGATATAGTTTACAGTAATAGATTTATATATTTAACATTTTATATTTCAACTTAGTTTTATATACATCTTTATCATATCATGATCCTGTGTAGGCTATTTATATAAATGTTCAAATGCATGAGAATATTAAATAGTTTAATCTTTCATTCTACACTGTATTTATATTTCAAAATTTTTGAAATGTATGTATGAAATAGCATAGATTTCTCAACAGTCAAGAAAGAGATTTTGAAGTTACGGATAATGGAACTATTTATCCCATTTCTAATAGCTTATGGATAAGCCCTATACGTACCCAAAATGTCTAGGATAATAGTGGTCTAGAATGAAGCAAAAGAATTTATCCCAACCAAGACCCAAATGGGATAGAGGGTCTATATAAACTATAGAAAATTAAACACAGCTACAAGGAAAGATCACTTTCCTTTGCTATTTATTGACAAGATATTAGAGAAATTAATCTAATATGAGTTTTACTATTTTCTTGATCGATACTCTGACTATAACTAGATTCCCATAGCCTTTGAAGACTAGAAAAACCATATTAACTTGCCCATTTGGAACCTTTGCTTATAGCACCCCTTTGGGTTATGAAATACACTACCAACCTTCCAATGATGTATGATCAACATTTCTTTTGACATGGCTCAACGAATTTTAGAAATTTTCATGGATGACTTTTTTGTTTCTGGCCCAAGATTCTCTAATTATTTAAACCATCTGAGACTAGTTCTAGAAAGATATAAGGAGAAGCATTTTGTTCTCAATTAAAAAAAAAATCAATTCATAGTTAGAGAAGGTATATTAATTATTATCGATGTTGGCTTCATTAAAGAGGCCACCTCTCCTGAATGGATTTCAAATGTAGTCATGGTAAAGAAAGCAAATGGCAAATGATGAATACATATGGATTTCATCGATCCCAAGTGGGCATGTCTGAAGGATGGCTACCCCTTTCCAAGATTGATTAGATGTGGATGCTACTTTAGGCCATGACCTCTTTAGTTTCATAGATACTTTCTCTAGTTATAACTAAATTAGGATGGTTCCCGACGATGAAGAAAAAATAACTTTTGTTACTAACCTGAAACTTTTTTGTTACAGGGTCATGCCATTTGGTCTTAAAAATGCAGGTTCTTTTTAACAGTGCTTGGACATAAATTCTTTTAATGTAATTCATTAAAAAAAACTGCATATTCTAATAATAGAATTAAAAGAATTTGGATTCCTAAAGAAACCACCTCCACTAACCTGCAAGGACCCAAGTTAGCTTGGGTACCTGAAAGAACTTGATTTTCTTGCAGGAATATCTTGTAGCCCAAAAATTGAAGAAAATATGGTATCTCAATAGTGACTTTTCAAGGCATATGACGGGTGATAAGGATCAATTTATCACCCTATAGATGAAAGAAGGAGGTATGGTTACTTTTAGAGATAATGGCTAGGAAAAAATAATCGAAATTGGTAAGATCAAAATAACTCCCTGTATTTTTATTGAAAATGTATTGCTAGTAGATAAATTAAAGTATAATTTATTAAGCTTTAGTCAATTATGTGATAAAGGCTTCAAGGTTGTCTTTGAATCATCTATGTGCATTGTAACAAACTCTCTTGATTCTAGTAGCAAGTTCATTGGACAAAGACATGGAAATATTTATGTAGTAGACCTTAATGATCTAGC
The DNA here is from genome assembly GCA_021397845.1 of Areca catechu. Lineage (NCBI taxonomy): Eukaryota > Viridiplantae > Streptophyta > Magnoliopsida > Arecales > Arecaceae > Areca > Areca catechu. The sequence goes on along the minus strand of CM038044.1, from coordinate 61,627,732 downwards.
CTTGTCTAGTAGTTCCAGTCTAGTTGTAATAATTCCTAAGATCAAGGAGTCTTGCTTACTTTGGCATAGACGATTAGGTCATGCTAGCATGCATACTATTACCAAGTTAATTTCCAAGAATCTAGTTAGAGGCATGCCTAAATTTAAAGTAGATCTTAATCTTGTTTGCGATGCATGCCAAATGGGTAAACAAACTAGGGAGAGTTTTAAACCCAAAAATATGATTTCAACTACTAGACCCCTTGAGCTACTTCACATGGGCTTATTTGGACTAACTAGGACCACAAGCCTAGGTGGTATGAAATATGCACTTGTGATAGTAGTTGATTTCTCTAGATTTACTTGAATTTTATTTATTGCTCATAAAGATGAAACTTTTATAGTCTTTCAAAAATTTTACGAAAAAGTTTCTAATCAGAAAAATCTTTCAATAGTTTTAATTAGGAGTGATCCCAGCATCGAATTTGAAAATCAATTTCTTGATGATTGTTGCATAGAAAATGGCATTAATGACAACTTCTCCGCTCCTAGGACACCACAACAAAATGGTTTCGTAGAGAGAAAAAATAGGACTTTGAAAGAAATGGCCCAATAATGTTATGTGAAGGCAATCATCCAAGGTACTTTTTGACAGAAGTGGTGAACACTACTTTATATTTTGAACCGCACTTTGATTCATCCTATTTTAAACAAAACCTCCTATGAGCTTTGGAATGAAAAGAAATCCAATATTAATTACTTTCATGTATTTGGTTGTAAATGCTTTATGCTTAACAATGGTAAGGATATTCTAGGAAAATTTTGATGCTAAATCTGATGAAGCAATTTTTCTTAGTTATTCATTACATAGCAAAGCATATAGAGTATTTAACAAAAGAACTCTTATTGTAGAAAAATCTATGCATGTTATTTTTGATGAAACTAACCCTTCACCTTCTAAGAAAGAATAGTGCATAGACAATGATGCAGGATAATTCAAAAAAAAATGGAAAACATGAGTATACAAGAAATACCAACTCAAGAAGGAGAAGAAATAGTAAGGATCATACTGATCTATCAAGGGAATGGAGGTATGTAACTTCTTATCCAAGAGAATTAATTATTGGTGATCCTTCATAAGGTATTAGGACTAAGTCATCACGTAGAGATGCACATGATTACCTAGCCTTTGTATCATAAATAGAACCTCATACCTTAGAAGAAGCTGAATCTGACCCAAATTGGATGATGGCTATGCATGAAGAACTAAATCAGTTTGAAAGAAATAAGGTATGGACTTTAGTTGAAAGACCATCAGACCATCCCATCATAGGAACCAAATGGGTCTATAAAAACAAGTTAAATGAACAAGGAAATGTAATTAGAAATAAAGCTAGATTGGTGGCTAAGGGATATAACCAAGAAGAATGTATAGATTTTGATGAAACATATGCACCTGTAAAAAGACTAGAAGCCTTCAAATTACTTCTTGCATTTGGTTGTTGCATGAATTTTAATTTTTTTTAAATGGATGTGAAAAGTGCATTCTTGAATGGTTTTATATCTGAACAAGTTTTTGCAGAACAGTAACCAAGTTTAGAAAATCAAGTTTTTCCAAATCATGTTTATAATCTCAATAAAGCATGTATGGTTTGAAATAAGCACCTAGAGCCTGCTTTGATAGACTTGCACCTTCTTGATTGAAAATAATTTGTCAATAGGAAATGTTGATAAAACTCTTTTCATCAAGAAGAAGGATAATGACTTATTAGTTGTACAGATTTACGTTGATGATATTATATTTGGTGCAACTAATGGAACTCTTTATAGAGATTTTTTAAGTTAATGCAGGGAGAATTTGAAATGAGCCTAATGCGTGAACTTACCTACTTCCTTGGACTTCAAGTGAAGCAAACAAAGGAAGGAATCTTCATTAACCAAGCCAAATATACCAAAGGAGTAATCAAAAAGTTTGGTATGGAGTAGGCAAACAAATGAGCACATCCATAAGCCCAACCTGTAGATTCGATAAAGATGAAGATGGATCCAACATTGATCAAGAACTCTATAAAGGTATGATCGGATCCTTATTATATTTAAATGCAAGTAGACCTGATATCTTGTTTAGCGTATGTGTATGTGCTAGATTCCAATCTAATCCTAAAGAATCACATATGCTTACTGTTAAAAAGATTATAAAATATTTGAAAGGAACAAGTAATCTAGGTCTATGGATTTCAAAACATTCTTCATTGAATTTGATTGGATTTTTGGATGCTGATTATACTGGTTGTAGAATTGATAGAAAAAGTACTAGTGGTATATGCCAATTTCTAGGGTTGAATTTAATCTCATGGCACTGTAAGAAACAAAACTCGGTAGCATTATCTATTGCTGAGGCAGAGTATGTTGCTGCAAGGAGTTATTGTGCACAAGTGTTATGGATTAAACAATAACTAGATGATTTTGTTGTTACATAATCTAAAATATTTATCAAATGTGATAACATAAGTGCTATAAATTTGATAAAAAATCTAATTCAGCACTCAAGGACTAAGCACATAGAGATTAGATACTATTTTATTAGAGATCATGTTTTGAATGGTGACAATGAACTAGAATTCATCCCTACTGAGAGCCAACTTGCTGACATTTTTACTAAGCCACTCAATCAGGATAGATTTGAGATGATTAGACGAGAATTCGGTCTTTGTGATCCCTTTTAAATTTTTCAAACCTAATCCCTTCAAAATTAAGAAAAATTACCTAGAGAACCTCCTACATCAATTCAACATCCTTGAGCACCTTTCCATGCAAGTTTCCTAAAATTATTTTCATTTTTGATCAATTTTTAACTTTTGTAGAAAGTCTTTGTTCGAGTCAACTCGAGCAATTGCGCTCAGGTTGTGTTGACTCGAATTACTGTTGTTTCTGGTTTTGTTCTGGTCGAGCCGACTCGAGCAATTTTAGGGTTAGTCGAGCTGACTCGGATATCGGGCAAACTATTTTTTTAATAGAGTCGTAGAGCCTTTTTCGAATTTTTCTATCTTTTCTTCTTGCTCTAAACCCTAGAACTTCACTCAAAACCTCTTCCAAAACTTTAGAAATCATCTCCATTGAGCTTCAATCTTCCAATTCTTGCAATGGCATCGAGAATGGCTGTTGGGAAAAGATAAAAAAGGGCTGCTCCATCTACTGAGACTGAGAGAAGGACTAAGCATCGAAGGAGCCAACTTGAGCTATGGAGAGAGAAGAACCGCATGAACTCACTAAAAGAGGACCTGCTGCTACCACCACCTCTCTAGGATAGGTGATTTCCATGTCTAATCACCCAGTAACAAGTGGTAGGCAGATTATTTTCTCTTTTCTCAAAGAAATAGGGCTAAAAATTGGTGATTCTATTGAAGAACTTGGATGGAGTTACTTTTGTTCATTGAATGTGTCTACTTATCCAGCTTTAGTGAAAACATTTTATGAAAACCTAAGGCTTGAAGCCCAACACATTAAATCCACAGTCAAGGGAAAAAGGGTAATTGTGATTGAAGAAAGTCTAAGCACTATCCTAGAAATGCTGGCAGAGGGTTCTAAACATTTGGTATTGAAAGATAGAGAAAAGACCCTAAGAACTATTCTTGGCAGCACAGATGTTAGTGGGGTTGGAACTGTTATGGCAAACACATTATCCCTAGAGATGAGATTGCTCCATAATTTTATCAGTCATATCTTTCTCCAAAGAACAGGAAGGTTTGATTGGGTAAGTGAGAGAGACTTGTGTTTCATGGAGCACGTCATTGAGGGGGAGGCATTGAATTTACCCTACACTATAATAATGCAGATGAAAAAGGCAGTGAGAAAAGTGAAGGCATGCTTACCTTATGGAATGATTTTAAACATGCTATTTCAAGCCTCTAGGGTCAATCTTGAAGGGGAAGATGGAAAGCCTCTTCAACATACTTATACTTATTCTTCCATATCTCTACTTCGAATGGGATATGTCTATAGTGAAGGAGTATGGAAGAAGAAAGGGTCTGATGCAAGAGCCATAGGAGCTTCTAGCACAGATGATGATGATGATGATGAGAGTGCAGAAATACCTAGAGAGATCGCTTCTGATATTGTTGCACCCTCTACATTGGAGCCTTCAAAGCATGTTTTTGATGTTCCCATTGTTTCTTCTACTGAGTTTGGCAGCACCTCTGAGCCAGCTATTGAGACTGCTATACCTAAGCTTGATATTGTTGAGACTATGGAGACTAAGCCTACTAGTATCACTGAGGCTGTGGAGACAGTTCATACTGATTATAAGACTCCCATACCTACTTCTCCACCAGCACATACTACTCCAGGTCCATCTGCACACTTTAGAGAAGTTTCAGTGACATAGGAGTTTATTGCATAGCAGATGAGAGAACTTGCTGATACACTAACCTGCCCTTGACTAGTATGTTTGGTGAACTTCGCCAATCAGTGGATACTAGACTAGACCTACTTAGCATTGAGGTCAGAGAGCTTTGCACTAGGGTTGACTCACTTGAGTCATCTAGACCTGCCTCTTAGCTTGATACATAGCCCCTATCAGACTCTATCAAGTCAACTGCTGAAGCTATTAAAAATTCTATGGATAAAAATATTGAAGAATTCAGGGCTGAGTTGAAAGAAGTAAATTTCAAAATGGGTGGCATGGAAGAAGGAAAAAAAAAGGAGGACTACACCAAGTGATGGGGACATCGGCCTGCATGAATCCTAGAATAGCATGGATTTCGGAGCAGCAAGTAAATTGGAAGAATATTTATTTAGGATTTATCTTTTGAATGAAATTTGAATTAGGATTTGGTTGGTTAGGATTAAGATATGGATAGGCTTATCTTATCCTATCTTGTGTTTGAATTTGAATCATCTTTATCTTTTTATCATGTATTCAAATTCAAATGAGGGTTGGACAGGTCTATAAATACCACCCCCAGTCCTTTGTAAAAAAATAGTTTTTGGAGAAAAAAAATTGAGTTTTTACAAGAGTGATTATTCTGGCCTTCAGCTTCGGGCATGGGCATGAGGCCCTAGTTATCCCCATTCCCATTCCATTTTCTTTAACCCCTCATGACCTTTGAGATTCAACCTAGCACCTCCAAGTATCGAGGAGGGTGGAATGTCCTAGAGGTGAGAGGTCTTTTTGTTAGGGTGAGTCCCGAAGTCTATGAGATCCAGATCCATGTCCTCCATCCCCACTATTCCCTCGCCACCCCTAAAAAAAAATCCCAAAAAAAAATTGTACCATAATCTAGGTGACATCTAGGTTCACCAACGGTCCTACCTATCTATCCCCCATCAATTTTGATATTAGTGCCAGAAAAATTAGGATACCCCATATTTCCTTCTCTCCCGCTAGCCCCAGTCAGTCCCTCCACTTCCCCGTCGCTGATCCTCTTTTATCTTTTTTTTCCCACCACCCATCCGACACCATCGAAGAAAGCACTTTCCCACGAGCCTCCATCATCACCGATCGAGGTGCCTCCGCCACTACCGGCCAACCCTACCCCTTGTTCCATCCTTTCCGTCCTCCGTCCATTCCATCCCATGAAAAAAATCCATCAAAACCCTACAGCTTTCACCACCACTCGAAAACCCAAGCCAGGGCCCCTCGAGCCGTCCTAAGCATCCATCCACTTCTACTGTTCCAACTGCCATCGACTGTGGTCTTCGTCGAAAGCCATCCCATTGCGATCAGGATTCAAAACTAGTATCTCGAGGTAAATTCCTTTTAGGAAAGGAAAAGCTATACACACAGGACAAGGATTCCAAGCTGAGATTCCGATTATGAAATTATGAAGAGGCCTACTCCTATCAAACCAGAGAATTGTGAGGAAAAAGGGTGGACGACATGCCAATGACAAAGTGGAAGAGGAGGGCACGGGGATCCAAATTCGATGCCATGCCACCGAGGAGGCGGTGCAAATGATCCGGATTAAATCAGTGACCACTCGGATGATGTCCTCTCCTACATCATCTCCCTCCCCCCCATTAGAGACTCCATCCGAACCAGCATCCTCCACCCGGTGGCACCACATCTGGACCACCGCGTCCCTCAACCTTGACGACTCCATCCTCCGACATAGCAGTAGACTCACCAAATTCTGGACGTGGAGCCAGAAGGAGGCATGGCACGCCGGCGCCATCGAGTAGATCCTCTCCATCCACCGCGGACCCATCCCCACCTGCTAGCTCTCCGGCTATTTCTTCAACCTTCCCAATGTCGACACCTGGCTTGAAACCCTTGCCCAAAGAGGCATCCAAGACCTCTCCTTCTTCTGTGATTACCAACGTTGCCTCTTCGATAACCAGCAATTCTTCCCAGAGCCCTCTTCCATTCTCACCTGCAAAACATTGGTAACGTTGAAGCTTATAAACAATGAGTTATCGATCCTCCCACCAGAAGTCCCGACGAAGCCACCGCCATTCACCAGAGCAAGGTTGCGCCATCGACTCTAGCCGCCGCTTCTCTCAGGCCGAGCCCCCCTCCGCTCCGCCTCCCATGAAGCCGAACATCATTGACGTTTCCTTCCTAAAACCCTGCCTTGCCGGTCTTCCCCACCAAAGCCGCGTCCATAGTCGCCCTCTGCCATGCTGCCTCCATCGGATCTCCTCCCATCCAGAAAACCCATGGCCAGACCACCGACAATGTCGGACTCCCCCGATTTCACCTTCCCATTATCGGATCCAAGGGAGAAGACTGATCTCAGTCGAACCCCGTCCTCTCCATGCACCTGCTTTCCATCGCCAACTGCCTCCGCCGTGACCACCATCGTCCGAGCCACCGTCTCCACCCTAGCACCGTCACTGGCGAACTCCCGCCGAACTACCCTCCGAGAGCCTCCCCTAGTCTTTTTTCCATGGAGAAGGGAGAAGAAGCACCGCATGGTTGTTAAAGCACTTGCCTATCCTGTTGTAGATTTCATAAATGCACGGGTTTTAGAGTCGCATGTAGTTCAAAGCTGCACCAATTTCAAAGCACAGGATCTTCAAAGCTACACGAGTTTCAAAGTTGCATGGAGTTTAAAGCTCACACTCTTTAAAGTGCACATATCTCAAAGCAAAGCTGAAAAAAATCATTCTACAGGTCATGTGCATCTTGGAGCCAGCCTGACTCGATGGAGTCGAGTTCTCCCCATCTCAGGGGAATGATGGAAACATCGGCCTGCACGAATCCCGGAATAGCATAGATTTTGGAGTAGCAAATAAATTGGAAGAATATTTATTTAGGATTTATCTTTTGTTTTAAATTTGAATTAGGATTTAGTTGGTTAGGATTGAGATATGGATAGGCTTATCTTATCCTATCTTGTGTTTGAATTTGAATCATCATTTTCTTTTTATCCTGTATTCAAATTTAAATGAGGGTTGGACAGGTCTATAAATACCATCCCCAGTCCTTTGTAAAAAAATAGTTTTTGGAGGAAAAAAAAATTGAGTTTTTAGAAGAGTGATTCTTCTTGCCTTCGCCTTCGGGCATGGGCATGAGGCCCTAGTTATCCCCCTTTCCATTCCATTTTCTTTTACCCCTCATGACCTTTGAGATTCAACCTAGCACCTCCAAGTATCGAGGAGGGTGGAATGCCCTGGAGGTGAGAGATCTCTTCATTAGGGTGAGTCCCAAAGTCCATGAGATTCAGATCCATGTCCTCCATCCCCATTATTCCTTCGCCACCCCTAAAAAAATCCAAAAAAAAATGGTACCCTAATCTAGGTGACTTCTAGTCTCACCAACGGTCCTACCCATCTGTCCCCCATGTCCAAAGGCATCAGGATTCTTAGATCTGAGTTTGGCAGTCTTAGAGATTCTGCTAAAGTATTTGCAAATGCCCAAGCTGCTAAATTAATTGCACTGAACACTAAGGTGAAGAAGCTTCATGAAGAGATGGATATAGTTCAATTTCAACTTGATCAGCACAAAAACACTGTCATTGCAGCATTTGCCTCTCTTAGACCTATACCTAGACCACAACCTACACCTCAACCAGGACCTACCTCTACTCCAAATCCTAGGCAGCTAGCTCCTCATCTTAGGCCCCAAGATTCTAAGCCACAGTTTGTGGACCCAATAGCATCTATGCCATCTTTTGGACCATCTTTTGTACCACCTTTTGGGCCATCCACTAGTTCTAAGGTAGAAAAACCTAGAGATAGTGAATAAACTTTTAATCTTAATCTTTTGTAATGTGTAATGAAAATTTTATGAATGCAATGAATACTTTTTTGGCATATCTTTTGTGTATGAATTGAGCTTGTGCAATACTCTCTATGATACTTTCATTTGTATTATGCTAATCAAAATAAATTTTAATTAGAATATCAAAGTTAAGAAGAGAGTGAAATTATCTCAAACAAATTTTATCAACTTTCTCTTTCTATTATAAAAATTGAGCATTGAAAAATCAATTGAACACCTTTTCGATTGCTGATAAAAAGGGGGAGAATGTTTAGAAATGAATGAAAAAGAAAGAAAGAAAAAGAGAGAATAAATATGAAAGAAAAAGGGGGAGGATGTGATTAAAAATGTGGAATTGCATATATAAGTAAGGATGAAAAAAATTGTTGAAACTAAATGGCTTTAGTTTATGCTCTATGCTCTTAAAATTTGCACAAATACCTTGAAGATCTTAAAGCATTAACTTTGATACTTTTTAACTTTGGTATATTTTTGATACTTTACAAAATTGAGCTTTGATACTTTGCATACATTATTAGCTCTAATACTTTGTGAAAGTGCTAGCTTAACACTCTGATGCATATAAAAGCACTAATACTATATATTCTTTTCTTTTCAGAAAAAAGCTCTAATCTTACTTTTAAATATAATTAGTTCTGATACATATTAATGCTCACTTTCAAATTCAGTTATACATATAATTATAAAGAGTTTTTCATGCCTAGTATTTTGTCATCATCAAAAAGGGGGAGATTGTTGATACCATATGTGTTTTTGATGATACCCAAATATTGGAGCATGCATTTGTTTTACTAACAACACTTCAAGTGTTTTACAAGTTTTTGTAGAATGATTTCATTGTTTAATCTCAACTCCTACATTCCTAGTTTTGAAATGAGTTGTGTTATAAGTGATTCATATAATGAAGAATCCAAAGAGAAAGTTAAGTAAAAATCATGAAAATGGATTACTTCTAGATGTGTTTTAAGCTTAAAATTCCTTAGAAATATGGTTAGAAGTGTTTGAAGGCATCTTAAGATTTTGAAGACTTGCTGGATGATTTTTGGAGAAAAACTGATGATTCACTGAAGAATTCATCCAAGCCAACTTGAAGAGAAGAGAGCCGACTCTAGCACATGGCATGCATAAAGATTTCTAGCATGCAAATATTCGAGCCGACACTAAGGGACCCGAGTCGACTCATCTAGTTCATGATTTTTTGAATTAGACGGGCGAGCCAACCCAAAGGAAGTCCGAGTCAACTCTATCATTTAGTCAGACATCCAAGTCGACCCTTTAGAGATTTGAGCCAACTCCTCTAGTGTCCATAAAAAGTATTCGTGAGAACTATAGCCAACCGAGCTGACTTTAAAGAGAAAGAGCCGACTCTTCCATACTATATTTTTGAAGGCCTGAGATTTGAGTCGATTAGAATCAAGGCGAGCTGACTCTTATAAAGTGAGGAATCAGAATACTCTACAATCGAGCTGATTAGAATGAAGCAAGTCACTTAACCAGAACTACTTTGAGAATTTGAGCTGACTCGAGTAATCCGAGCTGACTCGAGTAATCCGAGCTGACTCGAAGGTCGATTTCAAGTCCATAACGGCTAGTTCCAAAACATGGAATTTGAATTCAAAAAGTGCCCCAATGGTTAAATATCAATCCCAATGGTCTACAATGACTAAAATCATCTGAGAAAAGTATAATACTATATATTTGAGGGATTTGAACTACTTAAAATATAAAGCAAGTTAATTGAATATCTAAGAGAGCTTGTGAGCTAGAGAGCACTACAAGAGCATTCAAGATAGACTTCAAGTCTTCACCAACTCACATCTGAAGCTTGAAGCATTTATTGAAGAAGTTGAAGAAGCCAACCAAGTGCATTGAAGTGCAATCAATTAGGTTTCTCTTAAGCTGCATCAGCAACCATCCGATAAAATTTGTTTGTCATTATGTTGCTTTCACTTTACAATTCCTTTTAAATTATTGGGTTATTGGTGAGCTCGATTTAAAAACTAAATAGGTTCTTGGTTAGCTTGTGTTAAAACCAAGTGTTGGGTTCTTGGTGATCTTTCTAAAACCAAGAGTTGAATTTCTTTGGTTAGCCTGGTTTAAAAACCAAAGTGTAGAGGTTTGTATTGTGAGCCTGTTAAAACAATCCGATTATACTCCAGTGGGAGATATAGTGGAAATCCCAAGTGATATTCTTGGATAGTGGATGTAGGAGCTAGGTTGCTCTGAACCACTATAAAACTTCTTGTGTTTGTGTTGTGCACTCTCTTTATATCTTGCTTCTACTTTTAATTATTTCATTCAAGCTCTTAACACTTTAATGGATTTTCAAACAGCACATAATTGCTTAAATTTTTTAAATTCCCAATTCACCCCCCACTTGGGAAAGCCACCTGGACAATAAAATAGAGCTTAATGCAAAGGCGCATCTATTGTTTTGTGCTTTAGACCCAAGCGAATTCAACAGAATTTTAAATTATCTCTCTGTGAAGAAAATATGAGACACACTTGAAGTAACCCATAAGGGTACTCATCAAGTAAAAACTACCAAAGTTAACATGCTCATTCATACATATGAAATATTTAGAATGGAACCATCTGAATCCATTAGTGAAATGTACACTAGATTCACTAATATTGTGAATGGAATGAGAAGCTTATGTAAAGTTATTTTTAATGCTGAATTGGTGAATAAAATTCTCATGTCACTTCATCATGAGATCCTAAGGTGATAGCCATTGAAGAAGCCAAGGATGTCAACACACTACCTCTTGAGCAGCTTCTTAGATCTCTCATGACATATGGAGCTGTCACTAAAGCAAAAGGTTGTGGACAATGACAAGAAGAAGAAGACCATATGATTTAAGTCCACAACAAAAGAATATACAAGTGATGATTCCGTTGAGGAAGATGATGAAGATGAAATGACTCTCATTGCAAGGAAGTGTAGGAGGTTTATGAGAAAGATGAAGTACAACTTCAAGAAGAAGCCTCAAAAGGGAGAGCCTAGTAAAGAGAGAAAAAGTGAAAGAAAGGAAGCAACCCACTTGCTTTGAGTACAAGAAACCTGGCCACTTCAAGTTGGATTGCCCCATACTCAAGAAGAGCAGAAGGAAATTAAGAAAGAAAGCCATGATGGCCAGTTAGAGTGAGAGCAAAGACTCAAGCTCAAATGAAGAGCAGCAAGAGGTTGCAAATTTCTGCTTGATGGCAAACAATGATGAGATAATGTCTGAATCTGAAAATGAGTTTACCTTTGAAGAATTGCATGAAATTTTTGATGAATTAGTAGTTGAATTTCAAAAACTTAAAATGAAGTGCAAAGAACTAAAGAAGCAAAATTTGGAACTAATTAAAACAAATGATAAGTCTTTAATTAAAAATGATTGTTTGCTTCAATAAACAAGAAGTTAACTGATAAAATTATCTTTTTAGAAAAAGAAAAGGAAGATTTGAAAAAGAAAAAATTGTTTGCAACAACCGAATATTTTGCTAAACAAAATAAAGAACTTTTGCAAGAAATCAAGAATATAAAGGTGAGTTTGAAAAACTTAAACCATTTATTGAAAAGTTTACTTATAGGTCTAAAAAACTTAATATGCTTTTAAATAGTCAAAGAGCTGTTTTCAATAAAGCAGGATTAGGATTTAAACCTCAGAACAACAAAAATTTTTCAAGAATTTCTTTGTGCCTGCTTCATCTTCCATTACTTGTTATTCTTACGGAAATGCAGGACATAAATCTTATTTATGCTATAAAAGAAAATTGAATAAAGTTAGAAAAAAGGTTAGGTTCCAAAAGGAACCATATCCACTAATCCCTAAGGACCCAAGATAACCTGGGTACTTAAAGCCTCCACTTGATTTGTCATTGAAAGGGATATGCCCTACAAGCCAATCTATGTTGTATCTCCCAAACCATTGTAATTGATAATTTTCTAAATAAAGGCATTATTTTTCATCATACGCTGTGTTTATATTATATGATGAACCCCAAAGATTACGGCTATGATTTTAGGATTATGATGAGATCATACCAGTGAGACCTAAAATCTTAAAACCTTAATCTAAAGTATTCCTAGTCAAAGGAACCCTGAGTAGGGGATCAGGGTTTTTCGATAAGACTAGCACATCCCGGGTATACTGGAAAGGGTGACTGCTCTCACAGTCACTTGTGTATGACACTAATACTGGGATGTGGGTGCTCATTGGAGAATGACTTCACTGATATGATCCAACTTGAGAACATCTAATGGAGTCTTAGCTACATGTCAATAGAAGGTTCTCATAGTGGGAGTGGTACAAGTAATCTTTTGACCTGAGACTGCTACAAGTACCATATGTACATGAACCCATTCTTTGGTTCAATCCTAATCATGACACTGAGCCATGCACAGGATTGATACTGGGAATGGTGAATTGGATATGAAGGTAATGAGTAGGTCAACAAGGAATCGATCACTCTTAGAAAGAGGAGATTGCATCCAGCTTGTCAACAATCGCATGATGATTCATGGAATCTTTGATCAAAGTAAAGATATTAGAGATTGTTTCTAATATCAAGATAATCGAATCATCATTATAAGATTGAGCTAGAAATAAATATAATATTGGATTTGACATGTATCCATATCCATAGTTATATTTTGGGTGCAGGATGATCGAAAGATTTAATTGTATGGTAACTCTCTACTGAAGGGTAATTTTGGTATTTCACCAGAATTTCCATATCTTCCGGGTAGACATGACACGTTGCTAGACATCAATCTTGTCTTGTGGGTTGATCAAGTTCAAAGATCAATTGTTAGGAAGAGTCCTAATTGATCGAATCGGGTAAGCCCGGTTTGACCTAAATCGATTAGAAAGAATTCTAATCAAATTAGGTCAACTTGTATTCGAACCCACTGCTGGCTAGATGTGGAACCCAATGGGTCACACACTTAAGAGGATTGATCAAGAGTTTAATTTGGAATTAAATCATCTTTGCAGGATAACACTCTAGCAGGTGTTGCAAACCCTAACTTCTATTCGAATCGGATTCGAATTAGGGTTCCGGATTGGTTCAAATTGGGTTATAATTGGACCTAATTAGACCCTAATTGAGAAAATAAGAATATGGCTAACCCTATTGGCTAGCCATATAGCTTGGCTAGCCTCCCCACCCACCCCCTTTGTTTTTCCACGCCAAATGCCAAGAGTCCATGCGCTTATGGACTCTTGGCGCGCCATTAGCACGAGTCCATGGCGCATGGACACTTGGCGCGCCCCAAATATTTCTCCGATGATTTTATTTGGGGCGGTCTCCTTCTTAAGCATTAGCGCACCATCTCTCCCCCCTTGGATGAGAATCCAATCGCTGATGGGATTTTGAGAAAGAAGGAATGCGCTAACTCTTCCCGGGCGCGTGAAATAACATCTCTTCAGAGATGAAAAGTCACGACCCCTTTCCATTTTAAACACCGTGGTTTTTCCTTTAAGAAAAGCCATGGGATTTAATCTGGAAGGTAGTGAGATGGGAGGATGGGGCGTGAGAAATTGAGAAGGGCGTGAGAAAGTGATTACGGAGAGGTGTGTAGGTGCCTATCTGATTTCTATTTAAAGGGTCGGGAAAGTCAGAACAGGGTTAATTTTTTTCCTTTCTTCCTCTCCTGAAGACTCTTTTATTTTTTTCTTACTCTTGCATTGTTTCCTTTACATAGTAAACCTCTGTCGAAACTCTGCTACTGAACAAGAATAAAAGTAAAAGTCTCCGACGGTAAAGGAAAGAAAGGAGTTCTGATTTGTTCCTTTTTTTCTTACATTAAGACATCATTGTCTTAATTTCTCCTCCAACTTAAGACAAGCCTATGTCCTCTTAGGACAAGGTCTTTTCTTCAAGACAAGGGTGTCTAAAGGGCCAAGGTCTTAGTGGAAGGAGGAGAAGGGGTCAAGGAAAGGGAAGCAAGCTTTTGTGTGGAGGAATTCAAGCCATAGTCCAAGCAATTGAGTTCTAGGAAGAAGAACTCAATAGAAGGAACCTTTGAAAAGAAGATAGAGTTGTCTTGATCACTGCTCTGTGTGGATCACCATCGGAGGGCGGACACATGGATGCCTGGTGAATTCAATCAGCCCCTTCAACATCAACTTTGTTGGAATTAGCGATTACAGGTTGGTACTCTAATTCTAACAATGTATGTTTAAATGTTAAATATATGTTTTAATCCTGAATAAGGAGATTTTGGCTAAGGGATTATGGTGCAAATTTCATCATTTTGAAATTACACTTCCACTGCGGTGCATCGGAATCCCCAACAGTGGTATCAGAGCCACCCTTATTACAGTTAAAACATATGAAAATTTTCATGTGGTTTTTATGTAGTGTTGCATGTTAGGGTTTTTTTTTAAAATCCTTGAATCCTGATAATACTTAGCATATTTTTGTTGCAAATATGTTTTGGTGTATGCCACTAGTTAGGGTTTTTCCACTCAAACCCTAATTATTATAGAGATATGATTAGTTTTGAAGTCATCATACTGAAATAAGGTTGTCCTGGCATAATGGTGGATCCATTATGTGGTAAATGGTTGTCCTTGTATGATGACACACTTAGCACATATTTGTTTTTATCTGTGTGATATCTTCTATAAGAATGTGCTGGCAAATTTTATAAAGCCCTCTTCTTAAAATTATATTAAGTCATAGTATATTTAACTAATAAGCATCACTAGTCATGATGAACAATTGATCATTCGGTGTCTAGAAAGGTGGTTCTGGGAAGGTAAAGAGAATCGTGGTTTTTAATTTGTTCCGTTGACTGACCTGGCCAATTTTTATTGGTATCTAGGAAAGCAACGGGGGGACTCCCACATCTCTTCCACTTTCCTGGCCGATTTGATTATATTTAAATCTTGACTTAAATGCTTAGTGTTAAAAAAATGCTATATGTTGGCCTTCCTTCATGCTGGATCATTACTGTGTTATGAACCACATTAGGTTTGTTGTGTTATCTGCAAGACCTAATAGGGTGATTGACATAATATTAGTCTAGTGCAAAGATATGCTTACAGTATATTCAGTATAATGCCTTGTTGTGTTATCTGCAAGGGCATTATATTTGAATACTGACTGTATAGAAATGAAAGGGTCTTGACTTAACTAGAACATTATGGTTTGTTGTGTTTTCTGCAAGACTTATAATGTTCTAGAGGCCAAGTTATTTTTGAGAATTATATGAGATATAATTGGAAGAGTTTCCTACCTTTGAGCTTATAAAAGATTTGTTATGTTATCTGCAAGATCTTTTATAAGTTATAAGGATCTCAATCTCACTAAGAAAACCGATCAGGGTTCTTCTCGATTATCATAGTGAGGGCTATGATTTTTGATAAAATAGTGGGAGACATAATTAAATTGAAGACCTAATTTAATTATGTAAGTCATTTCATGGTTGTTTGCTTATGTATTGTTCTTTATTAAATGTAGATAAATGGCATCTTCATTATCACTGTGAAGCATCTTAGATACCAACAAATTGACTGGTCCAAACTATGTGGACTGGTTGAGAAACTTAAAGATTATACTGAGTTCAGAAAAACTTTCTTATATTCTTGATACCCCTAGTCTTAATCCACTAGGGGATGATGCCACACAGGAAGATATGGCCATATACAAAATGTGGGAGAATGACTCCCTCACTGTCAAGTGTATCATACTGGCCTCTATGACCAATGAGTTACAGAGGCAGCATGAAAGCATGGATACTCAATTCATAATGCTCAATTTAAAGGAGCTTTATGGAGAACAAAGCAGAATTGCTAGATACGAAATATCTAAGCAGTTATTCCATGCTAGGATGACAGAGGGTACATCCGTTTAGGATCATGTCCTGAAGGTAATTGACGTGATCACCAGATTGGGTCAATTAGAGTTTATTATGGATGGGGAGCTGAATCAGGATTTAATCCTGCAATCACTCCCGGAGTCATTTTCTTAGTTTGTCTTGAATTATCACATGAACAAACTGAACACTTCCTTGCCTGAGCTGTTAAATATGTTAAAAACAACAGAGAGCCACGTTAAGAGAGAAAAGGCTCCAATTCTTCTTGTTGATAAGACCAATAAGAAGAAATCGGGCAAAAAGGGTTTTAGTAGGAGGCTAAACCCTAAGGGTGGCATCAATAAGAACAAGAAAGGAAAGAAGGCCTCAAAACAGTCAACCTGTTTCTTTTGCGGCAAAGCGGGACATTGGAAAAGGAATTGCAAGGCTTACCTTGCAACTGTGAAGCCTGGTACGGCAGATGCACCAAAAGGTATGTATGAGATACATACTATATTGACATTAAATTCGTCTATATCAAATACTTGGGTATTGGATACCACTTGTGGTTACCATATATGCAAATCTTTGCAGGACCTCCACAAGCTTAAAGTATTGAAGGAAGGCGACTTCAATCTCTACGGTGCTGGTGGTGATATCATCCAAGTAGAAGCTGTAGAGACCTATATTTTGAAGTTGCCTTCAGGGAAGATCTTGGAGTTAGAAAATTGTTACTATATGCCAAAGATTATTAGGAACATTATATCTATTCCTTTGTTATTAAAACAAGGATATGTAATGGATGTAACGAGCACTGGTTGCTCGATAATGTTATCTAATAAAATTATTTGTTCTGGCATATTTAGCAATGGGTTCTTAACTCTTTCTTCCAATGATAGTATTTTTCATGTCAATACTAAAAGGAAAAGAAAAGACTTTAATGATAATTTACTTTGGCATCATCTACTTGGTCATGTTAATGAGTCTAGGATTAGCAAGTTATACAAGGAAAAATTCCTTGATCCTTATGAGTCCTTGATCCTTATGAGTATGAATCATTAGGAACTTGCGAATCATGTCTCATGGGTAAGATGACAAAAACTCCATTCACTGGACATGGGGAAAGGTCAACTGAGTTATTAGGACTTATACATACTGATGTATGTGGTCCAATGACAACTCAGGCCAGAGGAGGATACTCATATTTTATCACTTTTACAGATGATTTATCTAGGTTCGGATATGTGTATCTTATGAAACATAAATTTGAAGCCTTTGATAAATTTAAGGAGTATCAAAGTATGGTCGAAAAACAAACCGAGAAAAGTATTAAAGTTCTTCGTTCTGATCGAGGAGGAGAATACTTATCCACGGAGTTTTAAGACTATCTTAAAGTTAATGGAATCCTTTCTGAATGGACCCCTCCTTATACACCACAACTAAATGGTATAGCTGAAAGGAGGAATCGTACCTTATTAGATATGGTACGATCCATGATGTGCTTCACAAATTTATCCATTTCATTCTAGGGTCATGCCCTAGAAACTGCTGTTTACATTCTGAACAAGGTACCTTCTAAATCCATTGTTAGTACTCCATATGAAATTTGGAGTGGAAAGAAACCATATCTTAAATTTTTCAAGGTATGGGGATGTCCAGCTTATGTTAAAAGAAATTTTGGACATAAGTTGGAACCTAGAGCGGATAAATATCATTTGTAGGATATCCTAAAGAAGGTAGAGGATATCTATTCTTCCATCCTACTGAACAAAAGATTTTTGTCAGTAGGCATGCCACTATTCTAGAAAAAGAGTTTATTTTAGAAAAGGGCAATGGTAGAACTATTGAACTTGGAGAAGTACAAGAAATACAGATAGACAATTCTCAACCATTAGAACATATAGTTAGGACAGAACCAGAATACAAAACTCCTCCTCGTAGGTCTGATAGAGTGCCACGGGCACCTGAGAGGTATGGGTTTATTATTGAAAATAATGAAGCCCAAGTCATTCAAAATGATGAACCTCTGACCTATACAGAAGCAATCTTGAGTACCGATTCAGATAAATGGCAAGAAGCCATGGAATCCGAAGTAGGCTCTATGTATGTAAACCAAGTATGGTCTTTGGTTGATGCACCAGAGGGTGTTAATCCTATTGGGTGTAAATGGGTCTATAAGAAAAATATTGGGGCTGATGGCCAAGTTGAAACCTATAAAGCCAGATTAGTGGCTAAAGGTTTTAGACAAAAATAGGGAATTGATTATGATGAAACATTTTCACCTGTTGCCATGCTGAAATCAATTCGAATTTTACTTGCTATAGCAGCATACCATGATTATGAGATATGGCAGATGGATGTAAAGACTGCATTCCTCAATGGTTTCCTTGAGGAAGAAGACTACATGTCACAGCCAAAAGGTTTTATTTCAAAGAATAAACCTAATCAAGTATGCAAGCTAAAGAAATCCATTTATGGATTAAAGCAAGCTTCCAAGAGTTGGAACATCCGCTTTGATGAAACTATTAAAAAGTTTGGTTTTATCAAAAATGTGGATGAACTCTATGTTTTATAAGAAGACTAGTGGGAGTGCCATAGTCTTCTTGGTTCTGTATGTAGATGACATACTCCTCATTGGGAATGATATCCCAATGTTGCAATCAGTCAAGGTTTGGCTATCAAATCAGTTTTCCATGAAAGATTTGGGAGAAGCATCCTATATACTAGGTATTAAGATCTATAGAGATAGATCTAAGAGGATGCTAGGTTTATCCCAATCTAGGTACATTGACTTAGTGCTGAAAAGATTCAGCATGGAAGGAAGTAAAAGAGGTTATCTTCCTATGAGTCAAGGCATACATCTTTCTAAAAGGATGTCTCCTAAGACACCTGAAGAAAGAAATAGAATGAATTCTATACCCTATGCTTCGGCAATAGGGTCCATAATGTATGCCATGTTATGTACCAGGCCTGATGTGGCATATGCTTTAGGCATTGTCAGTAGGTTTCAGGCTGATCCAGGAGAGGATTATTGGAAAGCAGTTAAAAATATTCTTAAGTACCTAAGAAGGACTAAGGATATTTTTCTGGTTTATGGTGGTTCTGATCTTAAACTAGAAGCTTATTCTGATTCTAGTTTTCAATCAGACCCTGATGATAGCAAATCCATTTTGGGATATGTTTTTACCCTAAATGGTGGAGCAGTGAGTTAGAAGAGTACCAAGCAGCAGACTGTAGCTGACTCAACCACAGAGGCAGAATACATAGCTGTTAGTGAAGCCATCAAGGAAGCAGTCTGGATGAAGAAGTTCATCACAGAGTTGGGTGTTGTTCCTGAAATTGAAAACCCAGTGCCACTTTACTGTGACAACACTGGGCCTGTTGCTCAAGCTAAGGAACCAAGAGCTCATCATAAGTCCAAGCACATTCTGAGACGCTTCCATCTCATCCGAGAAATAGTAGAGAGACGAGATGTCTACATAGATAGAGTTGATACAAAGAACAATGTAGCAGACCCGTTCACTAAGGCTCTACCACAGCGAGATTTTGATCGCCACCTCGAATGTATGGGATTAAGATTTAAAGGCGATTGGCTTTAGTGCAAGTGGGAGATTGAAAGGGATATGCCTTACAAGCCAATCTATGTTGTATCTCCCAAACCATTGTAATTGATAATTTTCTAAATAAAGGCATTATTTTTCATCATACGCTGTGTTTATATTATATGATGAACCCCATATATTAGGGCTATGATTTTAGGGTTATGATGAGATCATACCAGTGAGACCTAAAATCTTAAAACCTTAATCTAAAGTATTCCTAGTCAAAGGAACCCTGAGTAGGGGATCGGGTTTTCCGATAAGACTAGCACATCCCGGGTATACTGGAAAGGGTGACTGCTCTCACAGTCACTTGTGTATGACACTAATACTGGGATGTGGGTGCTCATTGGAGAATGAGTTCACTGATATGATCCAACTTGAGAACATCTAATGGAGTCTTAGCTACATGTCAATAGAAGGTTCTCATAGTGGGAGTG
This sequence comes from Areca catechu, assembly GCA_021397845.1. Classification (NCBI taxonomy): domain Eukaryota; kingdom Viridiplantae; phylum Streptophyta; class Magnoliopsida; order Arecales; family Arecaceae; genus Areca; species Areca catechu. The sequence goes on along the minus strand of CM038044.1, from coordinate 61,607,698 downwards.
GTACAAGTAATCTTTTGACCTGAGACAGCCATAAGTACCTTATGTACATGAACCCATTCTTTGGATCAATCCTAATCATGACACTGAGCCATGCACAGGATTGATACCGGGAATGGTGAATTGGATATGAAGGTAATGAGTAGGTCAACAAGGAATCGATCACTCTTAGTAAGAGGAGATTGCATCCAGCTAGTCAACAATCACATGATGATTCAGGGAATCTTTGATCAAAGTAAAGATATTAGAGATGGTTTCTAATATCAAGATAATCGAATCATCATTATAAGATTGAGCTAGAAATAAATATAATATTAGATTTGACATATATCCATATCCATAGTTATATTTTGGGTGCAGGCTGATCGAAAGATTTAATTGTACGGTAACTCTCTACTAAAGGATAATTTTGGTATTTCACCAGAATTTCCATATCTTCCGGGTAGACATGACACGTTGCTAGACGTCAATCTTGTCTTGTGGGTTGATCAAGTTCAAAGATCACTTGTTAGGAAGAGTCCTAATTGATCGAATCGGGTAAGCCCGGTTTGACCTAAATCGATTAGAAAGAATTCTAATCAAATTAGGTCAACTTGTATTCGAACCCACTGCTGGCTAGATGTGGAACCCAATGGGTCACACACTTAAGAGGATTGATCTAGAGTTTAATTTGGAATTAAAACATCTTTGCAGGATAACACTCTAGCAGGTGTTGCAAACCCTAACTTCTATTCGAATCAGATTCTAATTAGGGTTCCGGATTGGTTCAAATTGGGTTCTAATTGGACCTAATTAGACCCTAATTGAGAAAATAGGAATATGGCTAACCCTATTGGCTAGCCATATAGCTTGGCTAGCCTCCCCACCCGCCCCCTTTGTTTTTCCATGCCAAATGCCAAGAGTCCATGCGCTTATGGACTCTTGGCACGCCATTAGGAAGAGTCGATGTCGCATGGATTCTTGGCGTGCCCCAAATATTTCTCCGATGATTTTATTTGGGGCGGCCTCCTTCTTAAACATTAGCGTGCCATCTCTCCCTCCTTGGATGAGAATCCAATGGCTGATGGGATTTTGAGAAAGAAGGAATGCGCTAACTCTTCCCGGGCGCACGAAATAACATCTCTTCGGAGATGAAAAGTCGCGACCCCTTTCCTTTTTAAACACCGTGGTTTTTCCTTTAAGAAAAGCCATGGGATTAAATCTGGAAGGTAGTGTGATGGGAGGATGGGGCATGAGAAATTGAGAAGGGCGTGAGAAAGTGATTACGGAGAGGTGTGTAGGCGCCTATCTGATTTCTATTTAAAGGGTCGGGAAAGTCATAACAGGGTTAATTTTTTTCCTTTCTTCCTCTCCTGAAGACTCTTTTATTTTTTTCTTGCTCTTGCATTATTTCCTTTACAGAGTAAACCTCTATCGAAACTCTGCTACTGAACAAGAATAAAAGTAAAAGTCTCCGACGGTAAAGGAAAGAAAGGAGTTCTGATTTGTTCCTTTCTTTCTTACATTAAGACATCATTGTCTTAATTTCTCCTCCAACTTAAGACAAGCCTATGTCCTCTTAGGACAAGGTCTTTTCTTCAAGACAAGGGTGTCTAAAGGGCCAAGGTCTTAGTGGAAGGAGGAGAAGGGGTCAAGGAAAGGGAATCAAGCTTTTGTGTGGAGGAATTCAAGCCATAGTCCAAGCAATTGAGTTCTAGGAAAAAGAACTCAATAGAAGGAACCTTTGAAAAAAAGATAGAGTTGTCTTGATCACTGCTCTGTGTGGATCACCATCGAAGGGCGGACACTTGGATGCCTGGTGAATTCAATCAGCCCCTTCAACATCAACTTTGTTGGAATTAGCGATTACAGGTTGGTACTCTAATTCTAACAATGTATGTTTAAATGTTCAATATATGTTTTAATCCTGAATAAGGAGATTTTGGCTAAGGGATTATGGTGCAAATTTCATCATTTTGAAATTACACTTCCGCTGCGGTGCACCGGAATCCCCAACAGTCATTATAGGTGTGTCTTGCAACCAACGAAAGATGATTATGGTACCTCGATAGCGGTTGCTCAAGGCACATGACTAGAGATGTGGAGCAGCTCTCTTCTCTTGAATATCAACATGGTGGAAATGTAACCTTTGGTGATAATGAAAAGGGCAAAATTATTGAGATTGGTAAAGTCCATATCACCCCCTCTACTTATATAGATAATGTTCTTTTTGTAGATAGTTTAAAATATAATTTACTTTAGCATTAGTCAGTTTTGTGACAAAAATTTTAAAGTTATTTTTGAATCTTTCATGTGCATTGTCTCTAGTCTTAATGACAATGGCATCAAGTTTATTGGTCATAGGCATGACAACATTTATATGGTTGATCTTGATGATCTTCTAGTGCAAAATGGACAATGCCTAGTGGCAATGGAAGCCAAGATCAATGAAACTATTTAGCTTTGGCATCATAGACTAGGACATGCAAGTATGCATTTGCTTTCAAAACATAACAAAAATAATATCATAAATGATTTGCCAAAACTTAGTTTTGAAAAGGATAAGATTTGTAGTGATTGCCAATTTGAAAAACAAACTAAATCTTCTTTCAAATCTAAGGGAGTTGTCTCTACATCTAGATCCCTAGAATTACTTTATATGGACCTCTTTGGACCTACTAGAATATCAAGTTTGGGAGATAAGAAGTATGGTCTAGTTATTGTGGATGACTTATCATGTTTTACATGGGTAATGTTTTTAGCTCATAAAGATGAAACATTTTCTGTATTCATTAAATTTCATAAAAGAGTTTCAAATGAAAAAGGTATTTCAATTATTTCTTTAAGAAGTGATCATGGTATAGAATTTGAAAATCATGATTTTGAAAAGTTTTGTAGTAAAAATGGTATTTATCATAACTTTTTTGCACTTAGGACACCTCAACAAAAGGCGTGGTCGAAAGAAAAAATAGAACTCTTGAAGAAATGGCATGCACCGTGATTTGTGAAAATGATTTGCCTAGATATTTTTGGACGAAATCCATAAACACTGCTTACTATGTTTTAAATCATGTTTTAATCTGGCCTATTTTCAAGAAAACACCTTATGAGCTTTGGAAAGATAGAAAACCTTCAATTAAGTATTTTCGTATTTTTTGATATCGTTGTTTCATTTTAAACAATGGCTAGGACAATCTTAGCAAATTTGATGCTAAGTCAGATGAGGGTATCTTTTTAGGTTACTCTACATCTAGCAAGGCATACAAGGTCTTCAACGGAAGAACACTTCTTGTTGACGAATCCATCCATGTTGTATTTGATGAGACTGACCAAAAATCTTCTAGAAAAGAAGATGTTATTAATGATGAAATAGGTATGCAAAAATCTGAAAAAGTGAATAACAATGAAGAGCCTCCCAATGAGCAAGATGACAATCAAAATAATGAAGAGGAATAAATACAAGGAGTTGGCAACACATAGACACCTAACCCACTACCTAAAGAATGGAGGTATGCTCATGGATACCCCAAAGAACTTATAATTGGTGATCCATCAAAAGGGGTAAGCACTCATTCTTCATTAAGAAATGTATATGATTATTCATCTTTTGTTTCTCAAATAGAACCTAAATCTATTGAAGAAGCTAAAAATGATTATAATTGGATAAATGCTATGCAAGATGAACTAAAACAATTTAAAATAAATAATGTTTGGACTTTAGTTGAAAGACCTACTAATATTTCAATAATGGTACAAAATGGATTTTCAGAAATAAGTTTGATGAAAATGGATTTGTTACTATAAATAAAGCTAGGCTAGTTGCCAAAGGATACAATTAGGAGGGATTGATTTTGATGAAACCTTTGCTCCTGTTGCTAGACTTGAGATAATTAGGCTATTATTGGCTTTTGTATATTTTATGGATTTTAAACTATTTCAAATGGATGTCAAAAGTACTTTTTTGAATGGATTTATTGAAGAAAAAGTTTATGTTGAACAACCTCCCGGTTTTGAAAATCATGAATTTCTTGATCATATTTTCAAACTTCATAAAGTTTTGTATGGTTTGAAACAAGCTCCAAGAGCTTGGTATGATAGATTAAGTTTTTTCTTGCTTAAAAATAATTTTTCTAGAGTAAATGTAGATACCACATTATTTTTGAAAAAGAAGAATGATGATCTTTTAGTAGTACAAGTTTATATCGATGACATCATATTCTGTGCTACTAATGAATGTCTTTGTCAAGAGTTTGCAAAGCTAATTGATGGGGCACGGGATAGGGATAGGTGGAGTTCTGAGTCAAGAGAACCATCCCGTAGCATTCTTTAGAAGAAATTGAATTTTTGGGATTTGGTTTGTCAGTTGGTGCAGTTGTTGTTCAGGGCTATGGCCCATTATGTCTTCACCTGCGGGTGTTGATGTTGTCTTTGTCCTTCGGGACATCGTAGGGGCGTGATGCCCTAGTTATCCCCCCATTTCGTTTTCCTCCACGTTCTTTGAAATCCCCCTCATGGCTCCAGGAGTGACCTGGGTGGCAGGTGAAATACCCTGGGCTCCGCGTGTAGTGAGATGGGTGGTAGGTGAGATACCCTAGACTGCATGTAGTGAGGTGGGTGGCAGGTATAATGCCCTAGAGGTGTGAAGTCTCTCTGTGAGAGTGGGTTTCAGGGTTCGTGGTAGTCCATCCTCGTTATCCTCCATCCCTATTTTTTCCTTCGTCACCACCATAAAGAAATCAGAAAATAGAAAAAAAAATAGGATACCCTAATCTTCGGCGACTTCTTAGCTCGCCGACGATCCTATCCCTATCCCGTGCCCCATCAACTTGGTATCAGAGCATGGTAGAATAAGTTCCTGATTGCATAGCATTAAGTCCTTGAAGTACTTGGATCGGGGGCGTTACCAGGCCGTCCGGTCTTAGGAGAAAGTAGGGTTTAAACACCCTCTCTTCCCATTCCACGGGGATCTCCTAAGGCGTGTCGGGGTGCCATTGTGATTGACCCATGAAAAAGAAAGCCAAAGGATTTTTTAGATTTCATTTGTGAATTTTGCATTGGTCACGTTCTGTTTTTCTGCTTGCTGTATTTTCTGTAGGCTGACTGTAATCCGCCTGCAACTTCAAAGGCAAGTCACTAATCTTTTATTAAAATATTTTTTTTCTTGTTTTTCTTTAAGTCAGTTATCACCATATTAAATTTCATCATCAGAAAAAAATTATAAAAAAAATAAAAATTTCTGCAGTTCGACACTGTCATTAGGGTTATGTTCTGTCCTTTTTATTTATCTTCATTTGTAGGATCTGCTTAGATTAGTATAGATTTTAGTTTTAAAATTCCTTTCATATACATTGAAACATATAAGTTAGGAATCCTTTGTGAATTTCTTAGAATTTTTGGATATTTTTTTCATCACGTTTTCCACACCACTTTCAAATTGCAACACACTTCTGCAGCACCTTTGCATTTCATTCATCTCATGAGAAATCAAATTAAGGGCATCAATTTGACATAGGGTCAGGGTTTCATCACCTGTCCCTAGCCCAAAAATCACCAACCAGCATATCGATCCCAGCCCGTTAATTAAAATTGAGTAGAACATTAATTGCCCTAGTGGGTTAGGGACACCAACAAGTTGGGTTCAGGTTAGGGTCAAGTTAACTGTGTCAGCTAATTGGTGTGTGCTTACTGGCTTGGTGTCTAGGATTGGTGCATCAGGGCTTGTGATTTGGTCCGCCTACCTGGCCAATCTCAGATTGGTGTCTAAGGTTGGCAATCAGGGACCTACACTCCCCTCCACCTACCTGGCTAAGTCCCATAAGTACTACTAGCTAGTTGGTTCACTTAATTAGACTTCTAATTTGTGCTCTAGGTCTAGGAAACCTTAGCTCGAACTTGAGTCCATTTGCATGCATGACAACTAGAGCAGGAACACCGTATTCACCAATCCAAGCCCAGTCAAGTGTAGCCATGGACCAAAACTTAGGGAATTTGATCAAAGGCCTAAATGATCAAGTGGCCCAACTAACTAAGAGTTTAACTGAGCAATTGGCCCAAACAAATCAGAATGTGGTACAAACCAACCAAGACATGAATGAGCAGTTAGCCCACATCACTACTAGGTTGGATCAGTTAGAGGCTAGAACCCCAGAAAGCAATCATGAAGCCCAGACTGAGCCTGAGCCAAGTCTTGCACCTGAACTCGAGACCCCATTGAACCCTAGAAGGATTCCATATCAAAACCCTCTCTATGAAACAAACCCTAGGAGAGCTCCCCAAGATCAGTTTTATGATCCAATTCCTAGAGGACCCCACCCTGGTCAAACCATCGAGCCCAACCCAAGGAGATTCCATCATGAGCCTAACTATGAACCCAATGTCAGGAGACCCACCCCAATTCACTTTGATCAAGATGACCGAACCATGAAGAACATTAGGCTAGAAGCTCCCACCTTTGATGGAATTTTAGATCCAAAGATCTACATTGATTGGGAAGGTGAGATGGACCAGTATTTTGACTGGTTTGAGATGAGTGAAGAGCGCAAGTGTAAGTTTGCAAAGCTTAAACTTGTGCGCCAAGCTAGGTTATATTGGGGAAACATTGAGAGACTCACTAGACAGAGAGGTGATGTGCCCATAGTGACCTGGCGAGCTATGAAACTTAGGCTTAGGGAGAAATACCTTCCTATGTCCTACCACCAAAGACTCCTAGATCAATGGCAAAGACTTACTCAAGGAAATAGGAGTGTCGCAGAGTACATAGCGAAGTTTGACGAATTCGTTATGAGGTGCAATGTTGATGAATCTGAGTCGGTGACCTTGTCTAGATTTAGAGCCGGACTGAGGGAAGAAATTCAAAGAGAATTGTTCATGCGAGAGGTACATGACCTAGAATTGGCCTATCAAATAGCTAGGGATGCTGAGAGATTCCATAGAGGTCCAGTCTATCGTAGGCCCGAAGCCCCTAGGACTAGTGCACCTTATCAGCAGTCAGGATCCAATCAGCCTATATTCAACCGACCCAATCCTAATGTGCCTGTGACCCGTAGAGATGACAAGGGAAAAACACCTGAGACCCAAAGAACTCCAAACGCATGTTTCAAGTATAACAAAGTGGGTCACTATTCTAGCAACTGTCCTAATAGAGCCCTACACATAGGCGAAGTAGAAGAGGAAGCCATAGAATCCCAAGGTGAATTTGAGGAGGAAGTATACCAGGCAGATGAGAACTTGGCTGAAGAGTATGAGGATGAGGAAGTCCTGGTAGATCAAGATCTGTTAGGAGTGGTTAGGTGTATTCTCACCCAAGCTAAAACCCAAGAAGATTGGCGTAGGACTAGCATCCTACAGACATTCATTAAGATAGGTGAGAAAGTATGCAAAGTCATTTTAGATAGCGGTAGCTGTGTCAATGCCATATCCACCAACACAGTTAAAAACCTAGGATTGCCCACCGTACCCCATCCTAATCCCTATAAGGTATCCTGGATAGACTCAACCACGATTTCCATTAAGTCTAGGTGCCTAGTAACCATTCAGTTCCAATCTTACCTGGAGAAAGTATGGTGTGATGTACTTCCAATGGGAGTAAGTAGCATAATTTTAGGCCGACCATGGTTGTACGATCTTGACGTAACACTCTATGGTCGTTCTAATTCATGCTCGTTTACTCATAATGGAAAGAAGATTGTAATCCATTCTTCTCCACCTAAGAACCCCATTAAGAGAGGATCAAGCCAATTGAGTGATAAGAAAAAGGGGATAAACGTGATCATTGCTAGAGAAATGGAGAAAGAAATTAGCAATGGGTCACCTGTTTGGTTTTTAACCATTAAGGATCATCAAGAACCTCTTTCAAAAGAACAACCTCAAGAAGTCAGTCAAGTGCTAGAGGAGTTCAAAGACGTGTTCCCCGATGACTTGCCCGACCAACTCCCACCTCTTAGGGATATACAACATGCGATAGACTTAGTCCCCGGAGCAACCCTACCAAACCTTTCCCATTATAGAATGAACCCTACCGAGCACCAAGAATTACAACGTCAAGTAGGAGAACTCCTAAAGAAAGGATTCATTAGGGAGAGTTTGAGTCCATGCGCAGTCCCAACCTTACTTACCCCTAAGAAAGATGGCACATGGAGAATGTGTGTTGATAGTCGTGCCATAAATAAAATCACGGTGAAGTATAGGTTTCCCATCCCCCGCTTGGATGATATGTTAGATATGATGGCCGGTGCAACTATATTTTCTAAGATTGACCTGAAGAGCGGCTATCACCAAGTTAGGATCAGACCAGGGGATGAATGGAAGACTGCCTTTAAAACTAAGGATGGGTTATTTGAATGGGTAGTCATGCCTTTTGGGTTATCAAACGCCCCTAGCACTTTTATGCGAATCATGAACCAAGTCCTACGAGCCTTTATTGGAAAATTTGTTGTCGTTTACTTTGACGACATACTTATCTATAGTAGGACTAGAGAAGATCATCAACAACATCTGAGGCAGGTATGTTTAGCACTTAGGAAAGATAACCTCTATGCCAATCTAAAGAAATGTGCTTTCATGACTACTAGAGTTATCTTCCTAGGATTTGTTGTGACCCCTGAAGGAGTATCCGCTGACCCTGAGAAGGTTAAGGCAATCATAGAGTGGCCAACACCTAATAATATTCATGAAGTAAGAAGTTTTCATGGCCTCGCTACGTTTTATCGAAGATTTATTAAAGGGTTTAGCACCATAGTTGCTCCTATCACGGATTGTATTAGGAAGGGCCACTTTGAATGGACGAAGTCAGCTGATAAGGCCTTCCTTCACATCAAAGATAAGATGACCCAAGCACCAATCTTAAGACTACCCGATTTTTCTAAGGTCTTTGAAGTAGCATGCGATGCTTCGGGAGTAGGTATTGGTGGAGTTCTGAGTCAAGAGAACCATCCCGTAGCATTCTTTAGAAGAAATTGAATTTTTGGGATTTGGTTTGTCAGTTGGTGCAGTTGTTGTTCAGGGCTATGGCCCATTATGTCTTCACCTGCGGGTGTTGATGTTGTCTTTGTCCTTCGGGACATCGTAGGGGCGTGATGCCCTAGTTATCCCCCCATTTCGTTTTCCTCCACGTTCTTTGAAATCCCCCTCATGGCTCCAGGAGTGACCTGGGTGGCAGGTGAAATACCCTGGGCTCCGCGTGTAGTGAGATGGGTGGTAGGTGAGATACCCTAGACTGCATGTAGTGAGGTGGGTGGCAGGTATAATGCCCTAGAGGTGTGAAGTCTCTCTGTGAGAGTGGGTTTCAGGGTTCGTGGTAGTCCATCCTCGTTATCCTCCATCCCTATTTTTTCCTTCGTCACCACTATAAAGAAATCAGAAAATAGAAAAAAAAATAGGATACCCTAATCTTCGGCGACTTCTTAGCTCGCCGACGATCCTATCCCTATCCCGTGCCCCATCACTAATGTAGGGAGAGTTCGAGATGAGCATGATGGGAGAACTTAATTTCTTCCTTGGACTCCAGATCAAGCAAACAAAAGAGAGGATCTTCATCAACCAAGCTAAGTATACAAGAGAAATCTTAAAGAAGTTTGGGATGGAGAATATCAGATCATTAGGTATGCCTATGAGCTCCTCTTGCAAACTTGATAAAGATGAATCAGGTAAAAATGTAGACCAAAAGTTATATAGAGATATGATTGGTTCATTACTTTATTTAACTACAAGTAGGCCAGATATAATGTTTAGTGTTTGTATGCATGCAAGATGTCAATATGCTCCTAAAGTGTCTCATTTATTTGTTGTTAAATACACACTTAGATACTTGTCTAGCACTATAGATATTGGACTTTGGTACTCTAGAGATTCATCATATTAATTAATTGCATATTTTGATGCTAAGTTTGCTGGGTGTAAACTTGGTAGAAAAAGTACTAGTGGAACTTGTCAATTTCTTGGAGTTAATTTGATTTCATGGAGTAGCAAGAAACAAAATTTAGTTGATCTATCTATGGCAGAAGTTGAATAATAGTAGCTGAAAGTTGTTGTGCTCAAATCCTATGGATCAAACAACAACTCGAGGATTTTGGTATTAAATTAACTTAAACATCCATAAGATATGACAATACTAGTGCAATCAATTTAACTAAGAATCCTGTGTAACATTCAAGAATGAAATACATTGAAATAAGACATCACTTCATAAGTGATCATGTGCAAAACTTTAATGTGATGATTGAATTTGTTTGTACTGATAATCAATTAGCTGATATTTTTACTAAACCCTTGAATGAAGAAAGATTTTGCATGATTAGGAGAGAGTTAGGTATCATAGATCCCTTTGTGTAGAACTCCATCAAATCTTGCTCTTGTGTTCTAAGCCATCTCTTTTAAGTCTTAAACTCCTTTCTAAAAGCCCCCTAGATTTTTTGAAAATTTTATTTAATTTTTTTTATTTATTGGCCAAGTGTCGACACTTGATTTTTGGCCAAGTGTCAACTCATGCCAAGTGTCGACACTTGACCAAAATTTAATTGTTGACTCACGAGCAGAAATCTTATTTTTCTAGGGCATCACCTATTCAAATCGTGCCACTTGTATTTTGTTTCTTCCTTGCCCTAGTGGTCCTCAATTCTCTCCATTGTCCTTGGAATAATGATTTTCCTCAAGTGTCCCTTGAAATTTCAGTATTTTTTTCTCTTTTCCCTCTTTTGGACCGATTCTTCACTATTTTATCCATTCCTTTCATTTGATTTTGTATGATTCCTCACGATTTTCATAATATTTCTCACTGCTGCAACCGAACCCCTCTTCTCGATCTCTTCGGTCCATTTTTCTTTTGTTTTCTTATGGATCGGCCAAGACATTGCATTGGTTCTTCCACATTTCTCCCTTCTTTCCATTCCTTTGGTCGATTCTTGCTTGCTCTCTTTTTTTTTCCTTCTTCCTATAGGCCATTTTTCTTTTTTTGGTCTTTCTCCTCTTCCTTTTGACCACTCCCAGTTCACCCTTTCCTTTTTCTATCCTTTTCCTCTGTTTGGTGATCATGGGACCCAGCAAGCAAGTTGTCTCTAAGAAAAGATTGAGTCAGGGTTCTACTAAAATAATAACCAAGGCTCAAACTGATAGAGGATGACAGTCTGAGCATGAGAGAGTGGCACATCCTCATTCCCCCATAGTAGATAGAGTATCAAGGAAGATTATTGCTACTGGTCGATGAGTTGACTTAGCATTCTTCGATCATGAGGGTTTTCATCTTAGGTAGATTCTTAAGGCAGCTAGCTTGACCTCCTTCTGTACCATGAAGGAGAAATATTATCCTCACCTCATCAGAGAGTTCTATGGAAGTCTGGCCTGCGATAGTTTGATATGGAGCGCTACAATCTGAGTTATTGAGATTCCTATTTCTAAGGAGATTTTGTGTAGAGTCTGGGGTATTCCCCATCATGGGATTGTTTCTACATGTGTTGGAGACAGAGAGGAGGCATTTTGATGTATTCTGGAGCGAGATGATGTTAGCGGTGTGACTACAGTCACCGCTAATCAGTTATCTGTTAAGATGTGGCTCCTTTACCATTTCATAGTGAGGATTCTTCTATCGAAGACTAGTCACTTTGATTTTATTACTGAGCGAGATCTAATGTTGATGGTTGGCCTTACCCAGAGGGCGACCATCAACCTCCCAGCCCATATGATGAGCCATATGAGAGAGGCTGTGACCCAGCATCGATTGTGTCTTCCATATGGGATGGGATTGACTTGTCTATTCAAAGCTTATCATGTTCCTTTGGAGGAGGAGGCCTCCAAAGATATTCTACACACTAATGTGTATGATGAGCGATCCCTACATCATATGAGATACAGGAGGGTGGCTGGTAGGTGGTTTCATAAAGAGTCTGGTTAGGAGCCAGATGAGGAGGACGAGCTACGAGCTGCAGAGGCAGGACCATCTAAGCCTACAGAGCACTTGACACCTCCTAGATCTGCACCTGTTACAGCTTCTGGATCCGAGCTTGTCACACCAGCACCAGTTTCTTCACCATTATCGCTCCTCATACATTTACTAAGTTATCCTTTGAGGAGCATGTCGACATGATTTTGCTAAGGTTAGGAGTGAGATGATTGGACTAGGAGTTAGGATTACTCAACTTTGGATTGAGATTGAGGGACTGAGAGCTCTATTAATAGTCATCTCTCAGAGATCAGATAGACTATGGAGTCAAGCTTAATCGAGATATGTGATATTTTGAGATCCCTGTTGCCTCCGAGTGCACAATCAGATCCACCTCCTCCTCCACGGTTGATGATGAAGATGATCACCCAGGTAGACATGATGACTCATGATGATGGTGATGATTGCAGTCGTGATGGTAGTGGTGAGGCTGGTGGAGGCACCGATATCCTTAGTGATGACAGCGACGACAGTGACGATAGAGCAGGAGACTATGAGATCGTCAACAGGGAGACTCAGACTCTAGCTGCTCCTATCGATGCTCCTAGAGATGCTCAACTTGCTACTGCACCTATCTTTCTGACTCCAGCAGAGACTCTACCTCCTCCCTCTACTAGATATTCTAGGGTTATACCCGTTTTGGTCCTTCCACTAAGACTAGGAGCCATAGTACCTTTAAGATCCCTAGATCCCTTAATTCTAGGACTAGGATTAGTGTTCCTATTTACTTTGAGCTTCCATCTGATGAGGAGTAGCCTAACATTTGCTTATCATGATGTTTGTGTTATCTACTATGTATTAGCTTTTTAGTCATGTGTCAGTTTATGCTATGCAAGCAGTGTTGTACTGAAACTCTCTTGCATATATGAAAGCTTGCTTTTATCACATGATTACTCTTCTTTTTATCCATTGACTTTGATACCAACTAATATTTATATATTATCGGATCATGACCCCTAACCTACCTTGTATGCATTAATTCAGGGTCAGTTTACACTTTTTAATGTTTAATGTTGATAAAAAGGGAGAGTAAAATAAATATAAGCAATTTAATCATTTTCTATAAATTTTGAAATATTTCAAAACTTATCTAACACATGGGGAGAGAACATAATCTTTTCAACCTTGTTTGGCACTTCTCCTCCATGAAACTGTGTTGTATAAACCGTGATATGCTGAATTTAAGGTGTATGCTCACTTGAATAAGTATAATTGAATTTAAATGCTTATGTACTTATGATTTTGTCATCATCAAAAAGGGGGAGATTGTTGGCTTTAGCCCTTGATTTTGATGACTAATAAAATGTTAAATACATATTTTATACTTATGTTTCAATTGTAGTTATGAGTTTCATGATACAGGCACCTTAAATACTCTATATGAAAGTATCAAGACATTCATTGGAAGCTAAGCAATTTTAAATATTTGAGAAATCTTCTTATCTAAAAAAGGCCTCAAAATAGATCAAATAAAGCATTACAAAAAGGGTATTAAAGTTTCATTGAAGAACTTTTCAAGTTTTGAAAGTTGTCACAAGTTTTTGACAAGTTGCAGAGTCAAGTGTCGACTCATGACACACTAAGTGTCGACACTTCAGAAGCTGGCACGCAGAAAATTCCTTTGGCATGCCAAGTAACGACTCACAAGAATCAAGTGTCGACTCATAGAAGTCAAGTGTCGACTCACAGAAAAGAAGTGTCAACTCATGGCTAGAGAAAATTGAAGATACAGAACTATACCATTCATAGTTTTTCTGTCAAGTGTCGACTCAAGAAATGCAAGTGTCGACTCAAGAGATTCAAGTGTCGACTCACATGGTTCAAGTGTCGACTCATAGCCTGAGAATAGAAAAAGGACAAAACCATGGTTTTTCAAATGTTTATACCTTGAGTCGACTCATGCAAACCGAAGTGTCAACTCATGAAGACTTAAGTGTCGACTCACAGGTTCTGACCGCTATAACGACTATATTTTCTGAGAGGCATATTTGATCCCTACAAGCTCTCAATGGCTAGGTTTGGTCCACCAACGGTCTCAAACTATTTTTTGAAGGTTTTTGAAGTATTTAAAATTCACCAAACTCATTCATGAAGCATTGAACACACAAAAAAAATATTCCTTAAGAACTTTACTTCCAAAGTCAAAAAGAGAGCAAAAAGAGAATATTCCTCTAAAAAAGCTTACAAGCCTTCATTTCAGCATTCCAAAAGTGTCTTTGAAGTGATTCCAAAGAGAAGTCAAGTCAAGCAATCATCAAGAGCCTCAAAGCTTCTACTTTCTTCTCTATAAGAGAGTTTGATTGTGCTTTTATTCTTGTATCTTTAACTTTATTGTTTATGACTAGTTTCAAGGATGTTTGAAACTAGGTGAAAGGCCCTTCCAAGCCTAGAATTGGAATCCAAGCCTAGGTTGGCTTGAGTAAAGGTTGTTGGTGAGCCTAAGTAAGAAAAACAACTTTGGGTTTGACTTGTGAGCCTGTTAAAATAAGTTGGCTGCAATCTAGGTTGATTATAATGAAATTTTCAAGGAAAAGCTTGGGAAGTGGATGTAGGTGCTGGGCTTGCACCGAACGACTATAAACTTTTGTGTTTGTGTGTGTGAACTCTTTACTATTTTGCATTTATTTCTTGTACTCTTAGCATTGCATCTCACTCACTTGTTGCACACTTGCATTGCATCATAAACACATTAATTTCAGCACATATCTATTTTAATTTTTTAAAGAAACCCAATTCATCCCCTGTCTTGGGTTGCTATGCTGGGCAACATAAAGCAACTTGATGGAACTTCTATTCTCCATCCTTGAAACTTAACCAATTTATGAAAATGTATCACTAATGTGGGCCTCACTTAACGAATAAAAATCTTTTTCTTTCTAATAGCTATCTTTCACTAGTTAATCATAGAAAGTTCCCCAACGAAAAACTTAAAGAATTATGCCTTCATGGACCAAATGAACTCTCCCCCAAGGGTGAATAGAAATTACCTATCAATGGGGCCACCCATCGACGATCCAAAGGCCCATCAAAGAGGGCTCCCAATAGAAAGACTGGAGCTTGTTGGACAAAGAATTCCTGATGGAAGTTTGAAAGTCCCTTGGATGGGAAACCTAGTTTGCGAATCTAAAGCTTGAATAAGGGTCATTGTTGGAGGTATACTATAATTGGACTCCTCCAAGAAATTTCAACAAACCATTGTCAAATTACATAAGGGACAAAATGTGACAAGTAGTTCATAGTACAAATTACAGAAAGCAAATAGCATCAAGAACACAAAGAACATATATATAAAGAGTTTTTTATTCTCCTTAACATATTTTAGTTACACACGTTCATAGCCTTATGGCTAGGTTACATTGCTTCCTAGTTCCTTCTAAAATATAGGAAAAGTAGCGGTGCCCGTCGAAGAATTGGAGGACTCCAGAGCTCTTGAGCTCTTCTATAAAGAAAAGGGTGCCTCCTGCATGCCCTAAAGTAGCCAAGTATACCCCAACCCATAGCAGGATTACTAGGAGGAGGTACATAATCAAGGCAAGGATGGCTTAGGACACGGGCATTGCTCTACTCCTGTGTAGGCTAGTGTGATGAAGAGCACACATGGCTGGACCACTTGAGAGGCAGCATATAGCAATGTAGGGAGTCAACAAGTTGAGAAAGCTGATCGAGAAGTTGGGAAACTTCCTTGTAGAAGCTATTGGGCTAGTACTCCTGCCTATAGTGCGAGGTACTAGCTTGCTATCTGCCTTTTCGTTAAGACATAGGCAACCCCTGAGGAAGGTTTGGATGACGTGGTGCTTAGACTGAGACCTCCTCCTTATGTTAAGCCCATCAATTGGCTACACCCGTAGTGATGGAACTGGAGCACCAGCCATTAAGTCCACCAACCAACTTAGAATGCTAGCCATTCTCGATACCCCCATCCCAAGGTGGGCGTACAATGGCCTACTTTCAAAATGATGCTTCTACAGAAAACCCCTCCATTGAGAAAGTGAGCCTTGCTGCTCTAGCACCCATGTTGGCAGCCAAACATAGCCACCCCCTACGCATTTTTGACAACAAGAAGTGTGCTATAGAATCTCTGTGGCTTCTATAGCCATTTATATATTTGCTAGGAAGAACCTAGCTACCCACTTACCTAACCGTCATGCATCAGATGCCACCCTCTTAGGAACCAAACAATATTGGGAATAAAAACTAGGATGGTGGTCTATTATAGCATTAATTTTTATCCTCTCAAGAATAGTGACCTAGAGACCCTTCTCGAGATTGCCTGGTCAAAACTTCTTGGAAATCAAATTCCATGATAAATGACATTTCTTGAATATGGGACATTCTCGAGCATAGAAAACATCAAGGAATTCACTGAATAAATAGCATGTTAAAGTGTGCTAAGGATGGATGCCCGTGACATCAAAGGACTGACCCCAGATTGGTCTGGGTACTAAGGAACCTAAATGCCCCTAGCTCCAAGTGACAAATCTTGAATCAATCAAAGTCCTAAGGTGATCAATGCCCATGACCCCAAAGGACCGACCCTAGATTAGTATGGGTCCTAAGGTGCCTCAATGCCCTTGGCTCTAAGTGACCAACCCTAGATCAAATGGAAAGATGGGGCCTTTATACCCAACTTAGCTCTTATGATCGGACAGCCATGGTGATGCCCTAATCAGAGTATTTGGCTAAAGGAATCATAATAATTACAAAATTAATTTTAATTTATTTTAGATCTTGAGCTAATCTAGCATGTTAGATCAATCCTAGGTTCTGATACCATTGAAAGAAATAAGGATGCTATTATGCTTATATCTAGGGTTTAAGAAATTGTAAAGCAACGAAAATAGCAGTTTTAAAAACTTGTTCACAAAAAGACATGCATAATAATTTAAAAGTACCTAAAACAAGATATTTCTAACATGCTGATTAGATTTAAATCATATTTAATCAAATCTAAAATAAAATAAAAATTAGGGAAGGATAGAACACTTACCTTGATCGCTATCCATCTTCAACTCCATTGCATTATATCTAGCAATGTCAAGGTTCTTGTCAGAGACGCGCACATCCCAATCTCTACTGGTATCCATACAAATCTCATCCTTGATTGACTCAATGATGCCACTAGAGTGCTATCTCCTTTGTAGGCATCTTCTTCGGCCTAGATCTTGATCTTCCTTCAACAACTTGAAGAAAGGACTGTAACCTTTGCAGCCTTCGCTTAGGACTTTGGGACTTTATCTAGGATGCCTAAGTGAGAACAAAACTATTTTTTCTCCCTTCTCCTCTCTCTCAAGAACCTCTCCTTCCTTTTGCTTTGTCATGGAATCACTAGATGGTACAAAGAAGTGGCAGTGGAGGAGAAATAAGATAGTAGCAATAGGGATAATCAAAGAAGAATGGCGCATGCTAAAAAACTTTTCCTTTTTATTGAGATTTCTCACACAAATCCCTTGAATAACACACTAACTTCTGATAAGGTTTTGTAACAAAATAGAATTAGATTCCAATATAAGCTCAAATCAACATAAATTCAAATAGGAACAAGTGGCATTGAGAAAAAGTTAGTGGCTAGGAAGAAATATAGCACAAGCCCCAAATTTTTTTCTCACTAAAATTGTTGAACAAAATTTCCATAAATCCCACATTGAATTCCTAATTCAATCCTCTATTAGATATGATCCTATCTCATCTCAATTTAAATCTTATATAAATTAAGAATTAGGGACAAAGAGGAAGTTTCATTAAAAAGGAATATGTGTGCCAAAACAAATTTCTCACTTTGTGATTTTTTTGTCACACAAAAATAGATTTCCATGCCAATTAAAACAAGGAAAATCTCATCCTCAATCAAAAAGAAGTTTGAATAAAATAGGTTTTATCCAAAAAGGAGAGAGACTCCTAGAGAGATGGGAGCCAACTCTTGGTGCACATTTTTAGAATTTCAATGCATAGTGAGAAACAATGCCATAAACTAGTGCCCCCTTCTCCAAAATAACATGAAATTAATATAAAATAAACCCAATCCAATTAGGTTTATACATCCTATTTAATTGAAATTTAATTTGGTTCAAATAGAATCTAATTTGAGCCTAATTTGAATTGAAAGGGCTATCACTGCAATTCATAATGGGATTTGAAATCCTAGTCCAAGTAGGATTCTTAAACCTAATTAAATTATATCAAATTGCAACTCTTGTGATTATATCCTTGTTGTCAAAATTATCAAGTGCCAAAATTGGTAGATGCCAACAATAGTAGGTACCAAAATTAGCATGTTCTAAAATTATCAAGTTCCAAAATTAGTAGGTCCTAAATATGATCCAAGCTCTTGATCAGGTCAAGCTCCTATTATATATGACCCCTAAGGTTCTATTCTATTTGTTTTTAAAACATACTATGATCTCTATCATAGTATCATCAAAACTCTTTTTGATGGACCAAAACTTTTCTAGCTTAACTCTAAATGGATTGTTGATTTGAAAATGATCTAAGTGAGTTCCCATAATCTGCTAGTGACAACCAATTTGAATAAAAGGATGAACTCCTAAGTGTAGTTCCCGTATGATCAAGTTTCTCTTTTAAAAGTACCGATAGGATGCATGTCATGGAATCTCGTCAGACCCTAAGCATCTATCATATGCTAGTTTAATTAGCTTGGGCATATTCATAATCCTATGGAAACTTCTTTCGATCAACACACTACTATAGCCATTGACTTAAGGACTCAAACTCTTAGGTTGCATTAGACTACTCAACAACAAAAGATCAATAAATCCTCTATAGGTTCACTACCAACTCCTACAGCAAACCTATTATAGCTGATTGTTGCCGACCTTACCACTGTGGCCTGTAGCTATGAGATGGCACCGGACCTCGGTCTCCTTCACCTCGGAATCCTAAGGCTCCCAAACCTGCAAAACAAGGTTAGAGACCCAGGCCAGGGGTTCCGGCGGGGGCACTCTAACGGTCAAGTTAGCGAATGGCAAGGTGGAACAGGTCCATTAAGACAGGTCCCCGTTGGGTCTCCGTGCTTAGAGGAATCTTAGATGAGAAGATGTGTGGGAATGAGAGGGGTTGGCACTCAGCTTCCTGTGACTAGGCTCACCGAGCTCGGTCCTACGAACTTCCCCAGGGCCTCAGGGTCGTCTCTTCCCTCTGTGCATGCATTCGCCCTCTCGGTTGCTTACCTTCCTTTCCACTTGTGTTGCCCTTTTGATATCGCTGGGTGCTCTGATGCCTTTTCTCCCCTCATCCCGAGGGCCCTCGGAGGTCAACGACTCTCTTTTTCCATTCCCCCCCGTTTCATCGCCTCTCCCTACGGACGGGAGTTAAGTGGTGAGCTCACCTCGTCCGCCATGCTATCACGAAAGGGGAAACTTGGCGAGATCTTGATTCAAGCATGGGAGCCCTCGGACTCGAGGCATTGATCACGAACCTCTTTTCCAGGGGCTTCCAAGCCATTGGCCACATGATCTAGCACCTCGATCGAGATGCCCCTCCTAACTGGTGCAAACGAGGTTCCGCACACCGTTATAAGCAGTACTGGACGTGTCGCGTGCCGGCCCTGGCAGCGTTCTCGGGGCTCGCACCTTCGATCTCCCCAAGGCTTCGTGGAGTAGGGCTAACCTCATCGAGGTGGGCCCATCTGGGGGCGCCACCTGACGAAGTGGCATAGGCAAGCTCGACTTCGACCAAGATGGACCCATCTTGGGCCGCCACTTGGCGAAGGAGCAGGAGTGCTTGGCTTGACTTTGGTGAGGTGGGCCCATCAAATGGTGCCACCTGGCGAAGGAGCAGGGGCACGCCCACTTCGACTGAGGTGGACCCCGCTTGGGTCGACACCTGACGAAGTGAAAGAGGCAAGCTCGACTTCGATCGAGGTGGACCTATATGGGGGTGCCACCTGGCAAAAGAGCAGGAGTGCCAAGCTCGACGTCGATGAGGTGGGCCCATCAGGGGGTGCCACCTGGCGAAGGAGTAGAGGCACACCAACTTCGATCAAGGTGGACCTTGCCTAGGTAGACACCTAGTGAAGCAGTAGAGGCAGGCTCGACTTCGACCAAGGTGGACCCATTTAGGGGTGCCACCTAGCAAAGTAGTAGGAGTGCCTGGCTCAACTTCGATGAGGTGGGCCCATCAAGGGGCCCCATTTGGTGAAGGAGCAGAGGCATGCCCACTTCGATCTAGGTGGACCCCGCTTGGGTTGACACCTGGCGAAGTGGTAGAGGCAAGCTCGACTTTGGCCGAGGTGGACCCATCTAGGGGTGCCACCTGATGAAAATATAGGGGCACGCCCGCTTCGACCGAGGTGGACCCTGCTTGGGTCCACACCTGGCGAAGCGGAAGAGGCAAGCTCGACTTCGACTGAGGTGGAACCATCTAAGGGCACCACCTGGCAAAGGAGCAGGAGTGCTTGGCTTAACATCAATGAGGTGGGCCCATCAGGGGATGCCACCTGGTGAAGGAGTAGAGGCACGCCCACTTTGGTCGAGGTGGACCCTGATTGGGTTGACACCTGGCAAAGTGATAGAGGCAGGCTCGACTTCGACCGAGGTGGACCCATCTGGGGGTGCCACCTGGCGGAGTAGGAGTGCCAGCTCGACTTCGGCAAGGTGGGCCCATCAGGGGGGTGCCACTCGATGAAGAAGCAGAGGCACGCCTACTTCGATCGAGGTGGACCCCGCTTGGGTCGACACTTGGCAAAGTGGCAGAGGCATGATTGACTTCAGCCAAGATGGACCCATTTAGGGGCTCCACCTGGCGAAGGAGAAGGAGTGTCTGGCTCGACTTTGATGAGGTGGGCCCATCAGTGGGTGTCACCTAGCAAAGGAGCAGAGGCATGCCCACTTTGGCCGAGTTGGACCCCGCCTGGGTCGACACCTAGCGAAGTGGCAGAGGTAGGCCTGACATCGATCGAGGTGGACCCATCTAGGGGCGCCACCTGGTGAAGGAGCAAAGGCATGACCACTTCGATCGAAGTGGACCCCTCTTGGGTCGACACCTGGCGAAGTGGTAGAGGCATTGAGAACGGGCCAAGATGGGAATGACCGCAGGTCAAGCCACCTGGCAGGAAAGATTGGAAGAAAAATCCACGTAGCACCGCAGGCAGAGCTAGGTCTGACATATACTCCACGTTAGTGATGTTAACATATTAGTTGCCCCCCACTCCCAAGTCCCATCGAAGCACCACGATTGGTGCATGGGCTTTTAATGCAGAGATGACGTGGAAGGACAGAAATCCTGTGCAATAATTGCTGTGATCATCGTTGCTACGCTTATCATGCCCGAGGTCCAATGGAAGGCCACCATGTCTGCACGCTCGATGGTTCATTATTATGATGTGCCAGACCCGTGGCGGTTTCCAGTAACTTGAAGCATCGCCTCGGGCATCTCTCCACATGGTGCTCATCTGGTGGCACAGGCGAAAAGGAGTCGTACGGCCATGTTGATTGCATTTGAAAAGAGAGGGGACTTTCTGGAAACGAGGTCTCTTGGCTTTCACACACCTCGCCGGCAGTTGTAGCTGTCTTTCTTCATCTCCTGGGTCGCCATTCTTCTGCTAAAACGCCTTGGTGAGTGCCCTGCGACCCACTTTTTTGTTCCCTTCTCCTTCCGGTTCTCAGTTATCTCAACCCAAGCTTTTCTTCATCTCTTTCCTCCCGATGGCTACTTCGGGTCATCGTCACCACTTTTCCTCCAATCTAGATGAGGACGGTCCTTCCCGACCGAGGTCTCCGTCATCTTCCTCCTCAGAGGGGGAGGATTTTTGATTGAGGTATGGAGGCGACTGTAGCTGCGTGCTGTGACCATTGGAGTCCCTAGGGCTCCTAGGGCTCCTCTTATGGTGTCTGCTCTTCCTATCTCTGCCCTTCCTCCTTCGGTGGCAGAGACTTCCTCTGGTCCCTTCGGTTATGTCTTGATGATGACTGGAGATGACCTTTCCTACATCCAAGACATGTATGGGGTCCCAGACTCCATCCAGCTTTCGCTCCCAGGGTCGAGGGATCGAGTGACCTTGAGCAACCCTGGGAGGGCTTCATTCTACGAGGACTTTTTTGCTGAGGGTCTTCATTTTCCTCTTCATCCATTCTTTCTTTCTTTCCTCAACAACTTCTGACTTGTCCCGGCCGAATTAGCTCCCAATGCCATCCGAGTTATCTTTGCTTTAATTGTCTTCTATCATTTTCATAGGTTTGTCGCCCGCTTTTCACTGTTTAGGGCCCTCTTCACCCTAAAATGCTACTCCACTGATGATGGCTGGTGGTACCTTTCTCCACGACCTAGGTGCCCCCTGTTCGACCTCCCCATGTCAATCAAGGGGTGAAAGAGCCAATTTTTTTTGCCTCGGTTCGGGACATTGATTGGTTCTAGAGTGAGCCAGACCAGTCAGCGAACCGAAACTCCCAGGTTAAGCTGGTTGACCAGGACGTCCACGCTCTATTACTAGCTGATGTAGTCCCTACCCTCGAGGTTCTGCTCTCAGAGAAGAACTTGTTTGAGGTGGGGATCAGCCTAATCCGAGCAATTGGTGAGGCTCCGAGCCTCCTTCCTTCTTCTTTTCTTTTGCTTTTTTTTTTGTGTTTTGAATGACCTAATCTTTCTTCGCTCCACGGATGAAATTCTCCATTGAGAGTTTGATGGAGGGGGCCCGGAAGAGGAACACTCCTGAAGGGTTGTCGGAGGCACCGCCAAAGAGGGCCCGCACGGAGACGGACCAGGGGCCCAGGCTCGCTCCAACCCCCGCTGGGCCAAGGGCAACGGGTGTGGCCCCAGGACCATCCCAGCTGTGGACGATTGCCTCCAAGGTCATCGAGCTTGACAGTGGTGGGGAGGTGATGCGACCAGCACCTCCCCCGGCGGTCACTCCGCCGGCTACTGCACCCATCGTTCTGGCAGTGGCCGTGATAGTGGCTGCGGTGCTGCAGGCTACTACTCCCCCTGCTGGAAGGACTCCGGCCCAGCCCCCTTCCTAGCCTTAGCCCATACTGCCGGTGCTCAGCAGTAATGCCTCCATCGTCCGCGACTAGGGCCTCACAGAAAAGATGATGGAGTACATGACCCAGCCCCAAGACTATCGCCTGAGGGGTGGCTAGGACTATGCCGACGCACTGCTCGGGATCCTCCTGCTGCTCTTCACAGTAAACATCTAGCTCAATGTTCTAGTTGGATCTTTTTTTAAAAGTTCTAACTCTCCCTCTGATGCACATCAGGACTGATGTACTGCTACTCTATAACTTCCTCCATACTTCGGTGAAGAAGGAAGTCGAGAAAGAGCAGAGGCTTGGCAAGCTCACCACCGACATGAAGGACCTCATGGACAAGGGCTATGAGCTGAGGGGGAGCAACCAGGCTCTTTGGGAGGACCTGGCCCGTGTCGAGGGGCGTGTCAAGGACCTCGAGACCTCTCAATCTGAGGAGAGGGTCTCGAACTAGCATTGAGTAGGAAACGACGTGACCAAGATCTCACGCCTCAAAGGGTAGTCCTGGTCACTAGAGCGCCAGGTGGAAAAGGTCCTGACAGAGTTGACGACGGGCCAGGAGAAGACTTCCTACATCAATTGGCTACTGGCGGCTTCACAGAAGGAGACACAAGAGGCCGTGCCGAAGTTCTGGGACTCCAAGGAGTTCGAGAAGGAGTTGCATGAGGCCAGAGTGGACTCCTACTTGAAGGGTTTTGCGGTCTGCCGGAAGAAAGTAGCTGCCTTGTTTCCCGAGCTCGATCTGACTAGGGTCGCTATTGGCGGCCCTAGGGAGCAGTCTGAGGGAGGGGCAGTGGAAAGAGATACAGGCGAGGAGGTTGCCGGGCATCCTTCGAAGGATGCGGCCGGTGGTGCAAAGGCCTCCTAGGCTGGGGAGGAACCAGCAGTAGCAGAGTGACTTGAGGTCCTCCATTCTTGTATTCTAGTGTAGGGTTTTTCTTTTGTTTCTTTGGGCCACCCGGTCTGTCGGGGGTCCTTTTCAGCTGTAAGAACCCTTATACTAGATATGAAGTATTTTTCCTCTTCACTACTTCTTGCTAACTTTGTACTTGATCTTTTTGTTGTTACTTGTCTTTTGCTGGAGCTCGAAGCTTGCAGTTTTAACTCATAGCCTGACTTGGATTCTCAATTCAAAATAGTGTTCAGGAGTCATCCAGGCTTCAAGAAGGAGCTCCTGGGGCTCTTGGCTTGTACTTTGAAAGTCTCTTGCATCAGGACTTAGGTCATCAGAACATCCTCCGGATTGAGCTCAGGGATCTCATGGTACCGGGACTTAGGTCACTAGGACATCCTCCATACTGAACTCCAGGGCCGCATGTCGAAACTGGGTTCTGTGCGACACTTTGAACTGAACTTCGGGGTCTCATGGAACTGGGACTTAGGTAGCCAGAACATCCTCCGGACTGAACCCAGGGCTGCTTGTCGAAACTGGGTTCTGTGCAACACTCTGGACTGAACTCCGGGGTCTCGTGGAGGAACTGGGTCCTATGCCACCTTCTGGACTGAGGTCCAGGACTTCGTGCTATAACTAGGTTCCGTGTGAACTTCCGGACTGAACCCCGGGGCCGCATGCCCTAACCAAGTCTCGTGCGACTTTCCGGGCAGAACTTCGGGATCTCACGGAGGAGTTGGTTTCCATGTGATCTTCTGGGTTGAGGCCCAGGATTTCATGTTTTTTGAAGACGACCCGTGGGCCTCTTGCCTCGCTTTTGTTCGCCAGACCAAATGCTGGGTGGCGATGGTCCTACGAGACAAAAACAAGCATTGCACACAAAAAGGATTTGATTATTGATGTGTGGGAGGTCTTACATCATTGGTAATACATCCTCAGATTCACAGCATTCCAAGTCCGCGGAAATCGAGCTCCACCGAGCTCTTCGAGGTAGTAGGTGCCATAGGGGAGTGCTTCGGCCACCCGGTAAGGGCCTTCCCAGGTTGGGGAGAGATTACCGTGTAAGAAAATGATGCAGGTGGTTTGACATGATCCTACACTAGGCATGCAAACAGCTGAAAGAGCAGAATGGATTTTAAAAATATTTTTTAAAAATCCACGCAGCGGAAATCTGCTCCGCCTAGAAACTAATCTAATTCTAGTTGCAAATAGGCATGTATGATGATATAAAATATTTGCAAAATACTTGAATTAAAAATTCTATTCATGCATGATTAAAAAAACAATTTTTTTCATACCTTATTCTGGCTAGAATAACTTTGGGATAAAGCAAGAATAGGCTGGAATAGCTGGAATAAAACTATTCCAGCCTTCTTCTTCCTTGGGCTGAAAACGAGTTCTGTTTTTGGCTTGAAAAACGACGTCGGAACACCACCTTCCAAACTTCCGTTTGCTCCCAAATTTTAGCAACGGTAAGGTGACCGAGTCTACTTCGATCTCCAACAAAGAACTGCAAGAAAATGTTAGCCAAAAAAAAAATGTAAAAATCCGCCAAAGTATGCTGCCAGATTTTCTGCAGCAGAACAGGACAGCAAACTTCAGCTTCGCGTTAGGAGCAGCTGCAGGTGATCCGGCTTGCGTGGCTTGCTCCCAGGAGAAGAAGTATACTCCCTCTAGAGGGGAGATGTGCCCGGGGCTCTCCGATCCCTCTCCACACGCGGTTCTAGCCGCTGGAAGTGAGTTGATCATGGTGGATTGCAGCAACTCTATTTTGCTGCAGTCTTTGAGTTGAGCACAACAAAAGAGCAAAGAAATGGCCCTTCAAAACACTCTCTCACACTCTCCAAATCCCAGCCAAACTCGTACAAACACTAAGCTCTCAAAAATAGGAGAAACCTTGCCCTAGAAAATTTTTGGATTGCTGTTGCACGGTGAAAGAAGCCCCCTGAAACAGGGCTTGGGCATTGGTATTTAAAGGCAGCTGGGAGAGGGAAACAGGGAGGCTGGGAGAGGGAAGGGCAAAAGGCTGTGTTACACCCACAATAAATAGGGATTTAAGGCAGCCGATGGAGGAAAGGAAGGGACGCCAGCGTAGGGTGTTGTTTGGCCTTCTGATGCTTGGTTTTCTCCAAACGCTAATACTTCTTTCCAGCAAAAAGAAGTATTCCAACATGGAAACCGGTCCAAGGGAGAAAACACCGGTTCAAAAATTGGTCCAAGCCATTTGGTTCAAACCCATTTATAACCAATTGGTCCAACCCAATTTAATTTGGTTCAATTGGTTCACAACCAATTGGAGGCCAAAACGAGTTCCATATCAGTTCAAAACTGATTCAGAAAAATCTTGGCACAGTGCTGATCAGCCCGGAACAATTTCTGTTTGACATAGACAAGGGCAAGACGGGAGAAAGAGTGCTCAAAAATACTGTGACCATAAAACCGAAATGATTCCCAATCATAATCGGTATCCGGATCAAAGAGTAATCCTCTATGGCGAGTGACCTCATAGGTTCGAACCTAAACGGTAGCACTAGAACAATTCTAGTACCAGCACAGGAAACCATCTAACAATGGGTCCCGGCGTCCGGATAGGTCGAAGATGCGGGAGCAAACTATCGAACCTCTGGCATATGCTTACCGTATAATTCATCACTTTGACCTCTAATGCTTAGGGCGATTGAGATTAGGCTTCCAACCCAGACAAAGTCAGTCCACTTCGTGTCTCAACCTTGCAAGCCTAGTGACTCTTCACTAGGGCTACCCCGGTCGAGGATTTGCTAAATTGAGATACTGCGAGACATTCAATCTAAACTGTTTGGACAGGTCAATTCCATCTTGCTTCATCACTGCTACACAAGTACTTGCCTGAACCTAGAAACCTTCCATCACTGGATTAAAAATCCAGGTAGTCCGGCACCAAAGCACAGGGAGTTGTTTGCAAGCTACCGTGATGACCTCAGGTCAGAGGGACACATATACCCAAATCCAATCGTGAGTATCCCTTTGACAGAAAGGGGCTGCACGGAGTCACGTTCAATAAGATATCACATATCTAACTTGCATATCACATCAGTGTCACCACACTCATTTGGTCAAGAGGACAACCAAACGATGTGAACTACAACAACCTATACTTGATATATTGCCATCCAGTACAATATATCCTTTGGTTGTGAACAGGGTTTAAGGACAACTCGATACATCCTCTCTGTATCGAAGTCAGTGTAGTCCTAAGGACTTCATCACATGGAAAGAGTTCATTTCAGGGAAATACAATATGTGATGAGCTGCCAAAAAATATATTTTATTAATTCAAAGAAAGGGTACAATACTGAGCTCAACCGTCTACAACCTAGGCGATTGGTTTTGGGACACAATTCCCAACAACTCCCACTTGTACTAAAGCCAATCAGAAGAGTATCTAATATCCATTTCCCATTTACAATAGTCAAACTCTTTTATTCCGAGGGTTTTAGTGAAGGGGTCGGCCAGATTTTCTTTTCATCGATCTTCAGAAGATTGATGTCGTCTCGTTCCACGATCTCTCGTAGGAGGTGGTATCGCTGCAGTATATGCTTGGTGTGATGATGAGTTTTAGGCTCCTTAGCTTGAGCAATGGCTCCAGTGCAGTCATAATACACTGGAACAGGACCATCTAGGGAAGGTGCCACCCCTAGCTCTCCAAGGAACTTCCGTAACCACACAGCTTCCTTTGCTGCATCTGATACTGCAATGTATTCTGTTTCGCATACCGAGTCTACAACAGTTGCTTGCTTGGAACTTTTCTAGCAGATCGCTCCTCCATTAAGGGTAAATACAAACCCTGACACATTCTTGCTCTCATCTCTATCTGACTGGAAACTGGAGTCAGAGTACCCCACAAGTTTCAAGTCAGGTTCTCCATAAATCAGCCATTGATCTTTAGTATTTCTCAAATACTTAAGGATGGACTTAACCACCTTCCAATGCACCTCACCTGGGTCAGACTGGTATCTACTCACTACTCCTAGTGAGTATGCAATGTCTGGTCTAGTACAAGTCATAGCATACATGATAGTGCCTACTGCAGAAGCATAAGGTACTCTACTCATGTGCTCTCTTTCCTCAGCAGTTGTCACACAATCCTTCTTGGAAAGAGAAATTCCAGAACCTATTAGGAGGTAGCCTTTCTTGGAATTTTCCATGCTAAACCGTTTCAGCACGTATCAATGTACGTAGACTGGGACAGTCCCAAAAGCTTCTTAGATCTATCTCTGTAGATCTTCATACCTAGTATGTAAGAAGCTTCACCTAAGTCCTTCATGGAGAACAGAGATGATAACCAGACCTTTATTCCTTGTAATGCTGCGACATCATTCCCGATTAAGAGAATGTCGTCAACATACAGTACTAGGAATACAATCACAGAACCATTAACCCATTTATAAATGCACGGTTCTTCTCCGTTCCTAACGAAGCCATATGATTTGATACACCTATCAAACCGTAAGTTCCAACTTCGAGGTGCTTGCTTCAGTCCATAGATGGACCTCTGCAACTTGCATACTTTTGATTCATCTGTGGATGTAAACCCTTCAGGCTGTATCATATACACCTCCTCTTCCAGCTCCCCATTAAGGAAAGTGGTTCGGACATCCATCTGCCAGATCTCGTAATCAAAATATGCCACCAAAGCAAGCATGATCCGAATGGACTTGAGCATTGCCATAGGGAAGAAAGTCTCATCATAATCGATACCATATTGCTGACGATTCCCCATGGCAACCAGACGAGCTTTATAGGTCTCTACCTTCCCATCTGTGCCCCTTTTCCTCTTGAAGATCTATTTACACCCGATGGGTTTTATTCCTTCAGGCGGATCAACCAATGTCCAAACATTGTTGATTTCCATGGACTGCATTTCGAATCGCATGGCTCCAAGCCATGCCTCAGAGTCTGATCTCTGAAGTGCATCCATATAGGTGATCGGATCCTCATTGTTCTCATCGAGCTCAATGGGATCGCCATCCCGGACCAAGAAACCATAGTATCTGTCCGGCTGACGCGGTATTCTACCGGATCTCCTAATGGATTCTGGGTGTGATTCAATCACAGCCGGTTCTACGATGTCCTTAGAGTGTGCAGGTACTTCTATTGGCTGAACTTCATCAAGTTCAATCTTAGAGGCTATAGTTCTTTCTCCACGAAACTCCTTTTCCAAAAAGATAGCTCTAAGAGCAACGAACACCTTTTGTTCATTCTCCTAATAGAAGAAATACCCTTTGGTTTCCTTAGGATAACCAACGAATAAACACCGATCAGACCTAGGACCAAGTTTGTCTGAGTCAAAATGCTTTACGTAAGCCGGACAACCCCAAACCCGAAGGTGTGAGATTGAGGGTTTACGTCCAGTCCAGATCTCATACGGAGTGGAGACAACAGACTTACTTGGAACATCATTTAATAAGTAACAAGCTGTCTGAAGCGCATATCCCCAAAAGGATAGCGGCAGAGTTGCAAAGCCCATCATAGATCGAACCATGTCCAACAAGGTTCGATTCCTCCTTTTGGACACACCATTCAACTATGGTGTTCCTGGAGGAGTCCACTGAGAGAGAATTCCATTCTCCTCAAGATATGTCAAAAATTCACCAGATAAGTATTCACCACCTCGATCAGATCGAAGGGTTTTAATACTTTTTCCAGTTTGCTTTTCTACTTCATTGCGGTATCGTTTGAACATTTCAAACGATTCAGACTTATGTCTCATTAAAAAGACATAACCGAACCTTGAAAAGTCGTTTGTAAAAGTAATAAAATATTTGTATCCTCCTCTGGCACTAACTATCATTAGTCCACATACATCAGTATGTATTAGACTTAGAAGTTCTGTAGCTCGTTCACCTTTTCCAGTAAAAGGTGACTTGGTTATTTTACCAAGTAAACAAGATTCACAAGTGGGCAGTGATTCAGAATCACTGACCTCGAGGAGTCCATCTTCTCACATCTTGTTTATCCTATTTTGGTTAATATGACCTAGCCTACAGTGCCAAAGATACAAATCGTTGACATTATCTAACCTTGGGCGTTTGCTAGAAGTGTACATTACACTAATAGGCCTTGATAGTACATATATGCCATTATTTAATCTAGCTTTCATTATAACAGAGTTATTCAAAATAACATT
Source organism: Areca catechu (assembly GCA_021397845.1). Taxonomy (NCBI): domain Eukaryota; kingdom Viridiplantae; phylum Streptophyta; class Magnoliopsida; order Arecales; family Arecaceae; genus Areca; species Areca catechu. The sequence continues at coordinate 61,577,756 of CM038044.1, read as the reverse complement.
GCAAAAATCTCCTTTTATTGATAGTTCAAAACCACAATTGGCCAAAAGGCCTATAGAGATTATGCTCATAATGAAACTAGGACAATAGTGACAGTCGACTAGTTCGATAGTACAAGACTCAAAGACAAGACGCAGGACTCCGACCGCCAGTACTGGAACACGATTTCCATTCCCAACGCTCATAAACTATTCTCCATCTTAAAATCTTCTGCTAACTAGAAGTCCCTGTAACGTAATTATAAACATGAATTGGACTACCAGTATCCAATACCCAGTTAGCAGTATCAACAATAGAGTAATTACAAGATTTTATCATATAAATACCTTGTTTAGTAGACTTCTGCTTTCTCGGCCTGTTCGGATCAAGGGATGCAATATAAAGAGGATAGTTCCTCTTCCAGTGTCCCTTCTTCTTGCAGTAGAAACACTCTGCAGAAGACTGATCAGCCTTATACTTCCTGGTCTGACTAGGGCAAGGAGCATTCTGCACCTTCTTTCTCTTTTTATTTGTTTTCTTCTTCCTTTTCTTAAAGGGACGACGACCTCTACTTCCTCCCACTAAATTCACCCCCTCTTTATTCAGTTGGTGGTCTTTCTCGAAAGTTTGCAGCAACCCCAAAAGACCATGGTAGTTGACTGCATGCTTGTTCATTCTATAATGATCGAGAAAATCAAGATAGGATGAGGGAAGAGAATTCAGGATCGCATCCTTGCCGAGCTGCTCGTGCAAGGGGCATCTGAGTTTGCCCAACTTTTCAATCAGCTCGATCATGTACAATACATGATCAGTGACTGAACTGCCATTCGGCATCTTGAAATTGTAGATGGCACAAGACACTTTGTACCATTCTACATCATCCGGGGTGCTGAAGGATTCCTTCAACTTTTGAAGGATTTCATCAGGTTGGGCCTCCTCGAATTTGCGACTGAACTTGTCGTTCATCGTCGCTAATATAATGCATCGGACAGTAGTCTGATCAGAGACCCACTTCAGATAAGCATCTCTGACCGCACTCCGTGCATTAGCGAGAGGGATTTCAGGTGTCGTATCCGTTATCACATAGAGGATCCGTTCATGCTTCAGAACGATTCTCAATCTTCGATACCAACTATCGAAGTTGTGACCCTTTACCTTCTCATTGTCGAGAAGTGACCAGAGCGATAAATTGGAAGACACCTAAAAAGAAAATAAGACCAAATTAGTGTATGAATTAATAATTTAACCAAAATACTTGGACTTTAGTCTAAAGGTTTCTCCCACTAATTTTTCAGATTGGTAGCCTCTAACTCCAATCCGTGAAAATACTTTTTCAAGTGGATACTGAAATCCAATAGGCCACGCATGAGCCCGACTTTGGCCAGCTCACCCATACGAGCCTAAAGGTAGGTTCATAAACCAATTGCTTCCCTAAACAATTTTCAATATTTTATTTTGCCCTAGAGAACATCCCAATCGGCCTTGGGGCCTCCTATTGCGGGTCTCTTGTTAGGTCCAACCATTAAAATGACAAATCCAATGATTCCAGCTAACTAAAGACCAAGCCCGACTTTGGCCGGCCCACCTGGTCCCGTTAAGGAGGTTGCACTGAACCATCATCGATCAGATAGAAATTCCAGTCACCGGATGTACACCCGTTCTTTGGAACTGCCGATGCACACCAAGCTAGTGGACACATTTCTATCCAACTTAATGGGAGGCTAAGACACTGTCAACTCCTTGACTTAGTCTTTTTAAGGACTTAATAATTTTTAGAGGATTTTTAATTGTGACAGAAGAAAAGACAAGGACATGGATCATCCTCCCACTGAATCAATCAGATTTCAGGAGGGTTGAGAACAATCCATGGGCACCTATAGATCAGTCAGACCGATCAACCTGGGTGACATGGGTTAACTTGAGTCATTGAGCTTTTCCAATCAGTTATGGTCAACTCGACTAGCCAGGTAGGTGAGATCATGGGTGAGTATCCACCATTAACCATCTTTCCAAGACACCAACCAAGTTGGCCAGGAATGAGGTAGCCTCATACAACCATGATCACAATGCCAAACCTACCTCGACACCAGTCGGTTTACCAGACTTGATCAGACTAGCCTAAAGAATCGGGCATCCACTGAGCCACTAATTGGATCCATTTTAGATGAACGGATCAACTAATCTAACAATTAAATAGTTCTAAAGAAGGGCCTTAAACAACTTTTGTTTAATCTTCTTGTAATTCGGTTCTACTAAACTTAGGTCTAACCCAGTTATGGACCCAACTAGTCAGCTAAACCAATTAACCCAAAATGGCTTATGCAAATTTGATTAGATTTCATAAACCTAAATTTTTTTTTTAATAAGCCAAACTCTTAATTAAAATAATTTTTAATTAAGTCTCTATGTAAAACAATTTTACATAACTAAAAATCATGCATCAAGATATTTTATAAATAATTTATATTCATATAAAACATGCCTAAAACATGTATCACCAAATTAAAACAATTTTTAATTTTAATATTCTTTAAGGATCCTTCTGAAGAGGCCAACACAAACGATCCGCATTGTGTCAAAGACACACGGTCATGGTGAAGGTCTCTACTAGGTTCCAAAAAGAAATCAGGATACATTTTTATTAGATTAAACAAATTTTAATCTATAAACATGCATACTAGAGTAGAATACACATGCAACCTGCTCTGATACCACTGTAAGAAAATGATGCAGGTGGTTTGACATGATCCTACAGTATGCATGCAAACAGCTACGGGAGCATAATATATTTTAAAAACATTTTTTAAAAATTCGTGCAGCAGAAATCTGCTCCGCCCAGAAACTAATCTAATTCTAGTTGCAAATAGGCATGTATGATCATATAAAATATTTGCAAAATATTTGAATTAAAAATTCTATTCATGCATGATTAAAAAATAATTTTTTTCATACCTTATTCTGGCTAGAATAACTCTGGGATAAAGCTGGAATAGGCTGGAATAGCTGGAATAAAACTATTCCAGCCTTCTTTTTCCTTGGGCTGAAAACGAGTTCTGTTTTTGGCTTGAAAAATGGTGTCGGAAAACCACCTTCCGGATTTCCATTTGCTCCCAAATTTCAACAGCGATAAGGTGATCGAGTCTACTTCGATCTCCAACAAAGAACTGCAAGAAAATGTTAGCCAAAAAAAAAAATGTAAAAGTCCGCCAATGTCTGCTACCAGATTTTCTGCAGCAAAATAGGACAACAGAATTCAGCTTCACGTTAGGAGCAGCTGCAGGTGATCCGGCTCACGTAGCTTGCTCCCAGGAGTAGAATTATACTCCCTCTAGAGGGGAGACGTGCCCGGGGCTCTCCGATCCCTCTCCACACGCGGTGCTAGCTGCTGGAAGTGAGTTGATCACGGTGGATTGCAGCAACTCTGTTTTACTGCAGTCTTTGAGTTGAGCACAACAAAAGAGCAAAGAAATGGCCCTTCAAAACAATCTCTCACACTCTCCAAATCCTAGCCAAACTCATACAAACACTAAGCTCTCAAAAATGGGAGGAACCTTGCCCAAGAAATTATTTTGGATTGCTGTTGCATGGTGAAAGAAGCCCCCTGAAACAGGGCTTGGGCATTGGTATTTAAAGGCAGCTGGGAGAGGGAGACAGGGAGGCTGGGAGAGGGATGGGCAAAAGGCTGTGTTGCACCCACAATAAAAAGGGATTTAAGGCAGCCGATGGAGGAGAGGAAGGGATGCCAGTGCAGGGTGTTGTTTGGCCTTCGGATGCTTGGTTTTCTCCAAACGCTAATACTTCTTTCCAGTAAAAAGAAGTATTCCAACGTGGAAACCGGTCCAAGGGAGAAAACACCGGTTCAAAAACTGGTCCAAGCCATTTGGTTCAAACCCATTTAAAACCAATTGGTCCAACACAATTTAATTTGGTTCAATTGGTTCACAACCAATTGGAGGCCAAAACGAGCTCTGAATCAGTTCAAAACTGATTCAGAAAAATCCTAGCGCAGTGCTGGTCAGCCTGGAACAATTTTCAGTTGACATAGACAAGGGCAAGACGAGAAAAAGAGTGCTCAAAAATACTGTGACCATAAAATCGAGACTATTCTCAATCATAATCGGTATCCGGATCAAAGAGTAATCCTCTGTGGCGAGTGACCTCATAGGATCGAACCTAAATGGTAGCACTAGAATAATTCTAGTACCAGCACAGGAAACCATCTAGCAATGAGTCCCGACGTCTGGATAGGTTGAAGATGCGGGAGCAAACTATCGAACTTCTGGCATATGGTTACCGTATAATTCATCCATTTGACCTTTAATGCTCAGGACGACTGAGATTGGGCTGCCAACCCAGACAGAGTCAGTCCACTTCGTGTCTCAACCTTGCAAGCCCAGTGACTCTTCACTAGGGCTACCCCGGTCGAGGATTTGCTAAATTTAGATACTGCGAGATATTCAATCAAAACTGTTTGGACAGGTCAATTCCATCTTGGTCCATCACTGCTCCACAAGTACTTGCCTGTACCCAGAAACCTTCCGTCACCAGACTAAAAATCCGGGTAGTCCGGCACCAAAGAACAGGAAGTTGCTTGCAAGCTACCGTGATGACTTCAGGTCAGAGGGACACATATACCCATATCCAATCGTGAGTATCCCTTTGGCAAAAAGGGGCTGCACGGAGTCACGTTCAATAAGATATCACATATCTCACTTGCAGATCACATCAGTGTCACCACACTCATTTGGTCAAGAGGACAACCAAACGATGTGAACTACAACAACCTATACTTGATATATTATCGTCCAGTACAATATATCCTTTGGTTGTGAACAGGGTTTAAGGACCATTCGATACATCCTCTCTGTATCGAAGTCAGTGTAGTCCTAAGGACTTCATCACATGGAAAGAGTTCATTTCAGGGAAATACAATATGTGATGAGCTGCCAAAAAACATATTTTATTAATTCAAAGAAAGAGTACAATACTGATCTCAACCGCCTACAACCTAGGTGATTGGCTTTGGGACATAATTCCCAACATACCGCACTCTCGAGGTTGGGACGCCTCAGTGTAGCACAGCACCAGGTCTCCCGAGCGGATGGACATCGGTCGCACCATGGAGTTGTAGTATCTGGCCACCCATTGTTGGTAGGTCACCATCCGAACTCGAGCCTTGTTCCTCATTTCCTCAAAGAGGTCTAGGTTGAGCAGCAACCATGCCGAGTTCTCACCTTCGTCGTACTGCTCCACGTGCAACGTTGGCAGATTGAGCTTCACTGGAACGACCTCTTCTGCATCGAAGAAGAGGTTGAAGGGAGTCACATCCGTGGCCATCCTTGGGGTTGTGTGGTATGCCCACAGGATGCTGGGGAGCTCGTCAGCCCATCTTCCCATGGCCTGGTCCAATCTAGTTCGAAGCCCTTGCAGGATGGTTTGGTTGGTCAACTCGGCTTCTCCATTGGTCTGAGGATGCGCCACTGAGGCGAAGCGATGATGAATGCCAAGATCGCTACAAAATTCCTCAAACTCCCGACATTCGAACTGGTATCCATTATCGATGATAATGGTGTGGGGGAGCCCGAAGCGACATACGATTGTCTTCCAGAGGAATTTGCTGACATTTGACTCCATGATTCGGGCTAATGGCTCAGCCTCGACCCACTCTATGAAGTAGTCGATAGCCACAATCAAAAATTTTTGTTGCCCGGATGCAAGGGGAAAGCGTCCGAGGAGGTCCATGCCCCACTGAGCAAATGGCCAGGGGGCGGAGAGCTGGGAGAGCGGTGCAGCTGGCTGGCGCTGCATGACAGCATGACATTGACATCGATCACACCTCTTGACAAAGTTAGCTACGTCCTCCCTCATCGTCTCCCAGAAGTATCCTTGATGGATGGCCTTATATGCCAGGGTCTTGCCCACCACATGATTCCCGCAGAGGCCCTCGTGAATCTCCTAGAGCACGAGTGTGGCCTCAGTGGGCCTCAAACATTTGAGGAGTGGGTAGGAGTAGGACCTCCGGTAGAGCGGTCCATCCATCAGCACGAATCGCACGGCCTTTCTTTTGATGAGGCTGGCCTCTATGCGATCCTTTGGCAAGATGCCATTGGTGATGTATTCGATGTACCTATCCATCCAGCTAGGCTCTGGGATGACCTGCTAGATCTCTCTAGGGGTCTAATAGCTCGGGGCTTGAAGTTGCTCGATGTAGGAGCGGCCCAATGACAAGTCTGGCAGAGTTGCCATGTGGGAGAGGGCATTAACGTGGGCATTTTCACCATGTGGGATGTGGGAGATGCTGAAGCACCCGAAACCCGCCATGCTTACCTGCACCAACTCTAGGTACTTCACCATTTGGGGGTCCCGTGCCTCATACTCTCCTGAGACCTGCCCGGTCACCAGCTATGAATCAGTGAAGACCCTTATACTGGTCACACCTAGTTCGTGGGAGACTCTCAGTCCCGCAAGGAGTGCTTCATACTCCACCTAGTTATTGGTGGCGGCGAACAGGAAATGGAGCGCACACTCGAGATGACTCCCTTATTGTTGGCGAGGATGAGCCGGCTCCGCTTCTGCCGGAGTTAGAGGTTCCGTCCATATGAAGGATCCAGATGTCCTCCCCTAGCTCAGGCCATGCCTGCACACTCAACTAGAAAATCAGCCAGTACCTGTGCCTTCATGGCCGACCTCGGCCGATAGGCGATGTCGAACTCACTGAGCTTCAGCATCCACTTTGCTAGGCATCCTGACATGTTGGGTCGGCTGAGCACTGCTTTCAACGGTTGATCCATCAGGACCATAATGGGGTGTGCCTAGAAATAAGGCCTGAGGTGCTGAGCAGACATAATTAGTGCAAAAATCAACTTCTCATATCAAGAATACCTGAGTTCCGCATCATGAAGCAGTTTGCTCGTGCAGTACAAGGGCCTCTGGACTCCTTTATCATCCATCAAGACCAGGACCAAGCTGACGGCCTCCGGAGTGACTGCCATATATAGGAGGTGCTCCTCTCTCTCCTCTAGCCGAGAGAGTATTGGTGGTAATGCCATTGTCTTCTTCAGCTCCTCGAATGCTTCTTGGCACTCCTTCATCCAAGCAAAGTCATGCATCTTCCTCAGCGCCTTAAAAAAGGGTTGCCAACGATCCATAGATTGTGAGATAAATTGGCTCAGGGCTGCTATCCGGCCGATGAGTCGCTACACTTGCTTCTTGGAGGTGGACTATTCCATGTCTAAGATCACCTGGACCTTCTCTGGATTGGCTTCTATCCCTTTCTATGTCACCATGAAGTCGAGGAACTATCCCACTGTCTTGTCGAAAGCACATTTCACCGGGTTCAGCTTCATTTGGTGGAGGCGAAGGTTGCAGAAGGTTTCCGTTAGGTCATCGATGTGGTCCGAGGTCGGCTTGCTCATCACAAGCTTGTCGTCCACATTAACCTGCATATTGCAGCCAATTTAATCTTTGAAGACCTTGTTGACCAGTCGCTGGTACTAGCACTAGCGTTCTTCAGACCGAAGGGCATCATCCTATAACAGTAGGTCCCACAGTCCGTGATGAAGGTGGTGTGCTCCTCGTCTTCTGGGTGCATCCAAATCTGATTATACCCAGAGAAAGCATCCATGAAGGAGAGGAGGCGATGTCCCGAAGTGGCATCCATGAGCTGGTCGATCTTCGAAAGTGGGCAGCTATCTTTTGGGCAAGCATAATTGAGGTCGGTGTAATCCACACAGATCCTCCACTTGTCGTTGTTCTTCTTCACCATCACCACGTTCGCCAGCCAACTAGGATAATGCACCTCTTGCACAAAGCCGGTAGTGAGGAGCTTCTCCACCTCTTCATTGATCACTCTCTGCCTTTCTGCAGCAAAACTCCTCTTCTTCTGGCAAACCAAACGACACTTTGGATCAATTTTCAACTGGTGAGTGATGATGTCCGGGGGAATACCTGGCATATCCATAGCAAACTAGGCAAACACGTTCGCGTTCGCCCGAAGGAAATCTAGCAAGCGAGCCCACTCATCTTCTGGGAGTTGGGCTCCTATTTGCATCATCTTCTATGGGTCCGAGCCATGGGGGTACATCAGCAAGTGCTCGACCGGGCCACCCTAGGGATCCTGCGCCTACTGGACAAGGTCATCGACGTCAGAATCAAGCTCGACATTCCGGGATCCTGGGATAGCTTGCAAGCAGTGCTGGACGGGCTAAACTGCCCCCCTCATCTCTCCCAACCCAAAAATGGTAGGGAACTATACCAGGAGTCTCTTGGTGGAAATGACTACATCAAGTTGGTTGAGCCCTGGAAGGCCAAAAATAGCATTATAAGGTGACGGGATTCGGATGATGGTGAAGGTCATCATGACCATGGTCTATCTTGGTGGGGTTCTGATGGTAATAGGGAGAGTGATCTCTCCCTCGACCCCTATGGAATCTCTGGTGAAGCCCATAAGAGGGGTGTGCACTGGCTTTAGTCGATCATGAGATAAATTCATCCAGAAAAAAGCATCATAAAAAAGTACATCGGTAGAGCTCCCACTATCAACCATAATAAGATGTACAGGATGCCTAGCGATGGTCATCTCGACCACCAACGCATCATTGTTTACATTTTCATTTTCATTTTCACCTCCCTTTCCCTTTTCAAAGGGAAGTACATTTTCCAGGTCTCCTCCCTCCCTGGCTCTCTCCGATGCGTGCCCTATCCCCCAAGAAATCATGGCCACGGGTTTCTCTGTAGGGCTGTTGTCTACTGCAAGGACGGGGGAAGGGCCGCGAGTGGCTGATCCTCCACCGGGGCTTCGTTCCTCATGAACTTCCTGAGGTAGCCTCTCCTGATCTGGTCCTCAATCTCCTGTTTTAGATTATGGCACTCCTCTGTGTCGCGACCATCGTCGCGATGGAACCAGTAGTACTTCATCTTATCACGACTGTTTCTCGGATTCTAAGGAGGAGGTCGGCAAAGGTAGCGCTCATCCTCTATCTCCATGAGGATCATAATTCTTGGAGCAAGAAGTGGAGTGAAGGTCTACTCTAGAGTGGGACCACTCTTCGGCTTTGGTCCTGACCAGATGTCTACAGGTGGCCTAGGCCTCTGGGTCCCAGGAGCATCCTTCAGTGTAGGCATCCTCGAAGGCTTTCCATCCAGCTTTCTCCTGGTACGGTCGGCCTTCTCAACACAAATATATTTATGGATGCAGAGGAGGAGCTCGGCATATGTCTTGGGGGGCTTCTTGTCTAAGGAATACATCATACGGGAGGTCTTAAGCCCTCGCTTCAATGCCAGCATGGCGACAGGCTTGTCTAAGCTGTAGATCTCCAGGGCAGCGATCTTGAAGCGGGTGACGTAGTCTCGCAACAGCTCCTGGTCTTGCTGGCGGATAGAGAAGAGGCTATCCACCTATATCGACACCTTCCGACAAGTGTCGAAGGGTGCCACAAACTTTCCTTCCAACTGCTAGAAGGTGTTGATAGAATCAGGCTCGAGGTGGATGAACCAAACTCGAGCAGCCTTCTAGAGGGTGGCCGGGAAGGCAATGCACAGAATGGCATCCGTCGCCCCCTAGACTCTCATGAGAGCCTTATAGCTCTCCAAGTGGTCCAAGGGATCGATGTTCCCATCGTAGGGATCCGAGGCATACAAAACTGACTCGGAATCGGTTCCTCTTGGATTTCCCGGGAGAATAGCGGTCTTGCATTGTAGCCCACTGGCTCGCTAGGGGAGCCCTGCATGTTGGCAAACCGGCAGGAGAGCTCTACCAATTTGTGCTCTTGCTCTTCTAGGAACCTCTCGGCCAGGCGCCTGATGGCCTTGTTAGTGGAACCTTCAATTGAGGCCGCTGGAGAAGAAGGTGCCGACGGGTCGCAGCGAGGGGCCTTGCCCTTGCGGCGCTTACTGCACTTAGCAGCGTCATTGTTGTCTGCCGGGGATCGGCTCTCATGATCTGCCGACCCAGTGTGATTCCTCTTTGTGGGGGTCTGGTGACTCCCATGAGGGTTGGTTGCTGCCCGCGGATGGGATGGCCTGCCTTGGATAGAGCGCAGGCTTCCGCGGTGGCCTACAGCTTAAGCCACGGGGGTCACTGGCTGAGGTTGTCACCAGGGAGCGCTGCTGATGCTGCAGCTGCCTCACAGCTACGGTCAGTGTCTATAGCTACTGGACAATAGTAGCATACAGACCGTCAACCAAGGGCAGCTGAGGAGGAGGGACAGGAAGATCGGGAACTTTCCATTCCAGGCTGCGGGGGCCCGGAGGAGAGGGAACCTCTCCCGCTCGGTTGGTGGAGGCTTCACATCCTCAAGTGACCACCATGCTTGGAATCGAGCTATTCTTGAACTTGTGGGGGGCTTGTTTGCATAGGGGCCTTCATCCTCCCTACCTGGCATGCCATTCTGTTGCCGACCTTACCGCTATGGCCTATAGCTATGAGCTGGCACCAGACCTTGGTCTCCTTCATCTCGTAATCTTAAAGCTCCCGGACCTACAAAACAAGGTTAGAGACCCGAGTCGGGGATTTCGGCAGGGGCACTCTGACAGTCAAGATAGCGAACGGCAAGGTGGAACAGATTCACTAAGATGCATCCCTGCTGGGTCTTTGTGCTTAGAGGAATCTTAGATGAGAAGATGTGTGGGAACGAGAGGGGTTGGCACTCGACTTCCTATGATTGGACTAGCCGGGTTCGCTCCTGCAAACTTTCCCAGGGCCTCAGGGTCGTCTCTTCCCTCTGTGCGTGCATTCGCCCTCTCGGTTGCTTACCTTCCTTTCTGCTCGTGGTGCCCTTTTGATATCGCTGGGTGCTCTGTTGCCTTTTCTATGCTCATCCTGAGGGCCCTCGGAGGTCAACGGCTCTCTTCCGTCATTCCTCGCTTTCGTCGCCTCTCCCTATGGCCGAGAGTTAAGTGGTGAGCTCACCTCGTCCGTCGTGCTGTCACGAAAGGAGAAACTTGGCAGGATCTTGATTCAGGCACAGGAGCCCTCAAACTCGAGGCATTGACCATGGACCTCTTTTCTAGGAGGTTCTAGGCCACCGATCGCAGGATCTGGCACCTCGTTCGAGATGCCCCTCCTAACTGGTGCAAACGAGGTTCCATGAACTATTACAGGCCGTACTAGGTGGTCTTCGGTTTCCCCTGCACCCTTTCTTCATCAAGATCTTTCGCTTGTACCAAGTGGTGCCGGTGCAGTTGACCTCGAACAGCATTCGAAACATCTACAAATTCCTGATCATGTGCAGCATTGCAAACATAGAACCCAGGACCAATTTGTTTATGGCTTTTTTCATTCTCAAGAGGGATTTCCACAGCAACGGATGGTGGATGGTTGGCCCTAGATCAGGCTGCAAGGTCATCAAGGACATGCCCAGCGCCATCCATGAGTGGAAACCCATTTTTGTGTTTGTACTATCTTTTGATCCTTGGGGCTTCGACATTGTTTGGAAGAAGCCTCATCTAAATGTCAATGACAGGAAGAAAGTCTTGGCAGCTGATCAGTCGGATTATGATTTCTTAGTTAATTCTATGGTTTCCCATATCCGAGAGTTGTTGGAGGAGAGAAATCTCCATCTTGCGGGAATTAGCAAATTTTTCACATTAGGTATAGTGATGGAAATTTCTGCTCCTCTTCCTCGATTTTGTTGTAGCTCAATCGATTGAAAAGAACCTTTTTGCTTGTAGGTGGTGGGATGAAGCCCGGTGTGAGCTAGCTCCGTCAGACCTCCGAGAAGAGGGTAGCACAAGCCCCTCTCACCAGGTCGGCGGTTCGGAAGAAGGCTCGAAGGGATGGTCCTGAGGGTGATCAGTGCACTCTTCCTGGGGAACTTCAGGGGAAGATGCAGCGCCCATGGAAGGGGCTTCGTTGAGATCTTGTCCAGTCGAAGCTCCACCGGTGGCTACTTTCCCGGTTCGCACAATGAGGAGTCCACCCCAGGCAGTGGATGTGCCACCATTTTGCCCCCATGAAGTTGATAGGGGCAAAACGCGGCAAGTCAAGGGAGAGTCAACTCGCGGGGCTTCCCCAGCTGGAAGCCGTTGGCAAACTCTTCGGAGCTTTCACCTACGGGGGGACTGCTGGTCCCTACCGCAGCCAGGCAGGCACTGAAGCGTATGCTGCTGCCTCATGACTTGGCAGTTCTTCAGAATCGGAACCTTCCTAGGGTATCTGATTCTGCCTTCTCCACCTTGCAACAGGTATGATTCTTGCCATCCCCTTTGTATTGAGAGTTGTTCGATCCATGACCCCACATTCTTGATATAGTTGGTACGACCTCACCTTTATGGAGGAGGGCCTGGGGAATGTTGACAGCCTCATCCATGGCCTCAAGGAGGAGCTGCATACTTCCAGGGCCGCAAAGGAAGTAGCCGAAGAGTTGAGGTAGTCTATGGAGGACCGCCTTGTCCGAGTGAACGATGAAGTTCACGAATTGAAGGGTGAACTAAAAAGTGCCCATCTAACAATGGCGGCGCAAGGGGCAGGGTAGAGAAAGACCTGGAAACAAGTCGACTCCTTTAAGCAAGCTACCAGGGAGAATTAGGAGAAGATAGAAAGCCTGACCAAGGCAGTGGAGGAGCTTCCAGGAGGGCCGAAGAGGCAATTCTATAGTCCGAAGCGTTCATGAGAGAGTCCGTGTCTTTGAGGAAGCGGGTAGACGATGCTGTAGCAAACTTCAAAATGTCTTCACAATTCCAAGATGAGATGAATGAAGCATCTTTGTATGGCTACCAGCATGGCTTTAATGATGGACTTTCCAAGGTAAAGGAGGCCTTCCCTCATGTTGACCTTTCCGGCATTCCTTCCTTCAACATAGCTGAAGAAGAAGGAGAGGAGGCTGAAGCTGCAGTAGAGGCTAAAGAGGCGCCATACCCTGGTGAGGGGGCCTCTACCTCAGTCAAAAATCTGGGGGTGACCCCAACTTCGATCCTAGTTCAGGAGAAGGTTCAGGCTGGGGGAGTCCAGGCCGAAGGTTCTCCGATTCCGGCACAGATTGATACGGTTCTCTCAACATAGGTTGACAAATTGCTTTAGTCATGTGGTGTGGGATCTCCTCTCGTTGACATTGAGTGATCCAAGTTGCCAAGTTGCTTTAGATGTACTTTCTTCTTTTCTATTTTGTATTGTCGATGGATTTTGTATGACAACTTTTCCAGATCTTGAAATGACTATTTCCCCCTCTGTATATGCAATGTTGTGTTTCATATGTAGCTTCAATTAGTTTTACCATTCTTTCTTCCGCTTGGTCGAACAGTCATGGCCGAAGGCCGTTTAGTTGATAGTTGACGAAGATGAATCCCGGAAAAGATTAGAACTCTGTTACCGAAGACCATCTACGATTGGTCAGGTTGGTGTCACCTTCCTTTTGGTAGTAAATCTATCCATTGGGGCGGACAGGCATCAACTCCCCATCAAGCGGTGATTAGGAAAGTTTGATTGTAATTCTTGTTGTCCATGTGGCATGTTGGTACTCGTACAATCATGATTTCTTGCGCCTTGTGTGCCGCCAGGTCTCCTTTTTCCAAAAAGAAGCCATTAATGTTGTCGTCGCACGATGAGGATTTTTCTGGATTTGAAGCACTGGCGGTTATTGTCCCGGGAATGACCCTCGAGTGGCCTTCTGGTTCTCGAAGCGTCGCCCAGACATGTGGCGCTCTCTGATGCGGCTGGGAAAGGACGTGGAGCATGCCTCCCCGTAGTCAGTCATGGGTGCAGGGTTTCTATAAATAGGACCTTGCCTTCTACTATCAAGGGCCATCATCCTTGTAGACTCCTTCTTCCCATTGAAAATGAGGTTCAGCACTTCTGAGCTCCGCCGAGCCGCAAATAGAAGGGCTATTGATCTAAAGAGGAAGAGGAGTCTGGAGTTCTTAGGGCCGGGGGATGATGATGAGCCTCTCGTGGATCGTCTGGAGAAGAAGGTCCGCCTGTTGGAGGCCCAACTGAGGGAGGCCCGGGCTCAGGTCGCGGTGGCAGCCACGGAGGTAGAGGAGGCTAAGAGGGATGCGGCGAATGCCATCTCAGACTTCAGGGCATCTGCTGCCTTCAAGGAGGAAGTCATCGAGGTGGCTCTGGAAACCTTCCATCAGGGGTTTCGGGAATGCAGGAGGAATGCCTCCAAGTTTTATAACTTGAAGGGCCTGGACAACATCAAGCCCTCCGTTCCCTTTCCTGGGCATGAATTTGATTCTGACTCCGATGAGGGGTCAGATTCTGGTTCAGATGGGAACCCCGGGGCCCCTTCATCATCCCTTCAAATCTTCCCCTGCCGGTATGGAAAAAATCTGGCTGGAGGTTATTGAAAATTTTCCACATCTTTCCAATGTTACTCCTCTTTTTTTTTGTCTCTCTTTTTTAGAGTCTTTTCTTTTTTGTTCTCTCTTTTTTTTTGTAAAAAATCAAAAAAGAGAAATGAAGCATCTTTCTTTTACCTCTTCCCATGTGTTTCTTGTGATGTGTTGTATCATGTTTTGTTTGGAATGTAGATTCCTGGGACCATTTTTGGTCTATAGAGAAGAAGTGAGGTCGGTTGGACCGTTCTTGGAATGCTTGCTATCGACAGAAAGGACGATAGTGGTCCTTTTAGGCACATTTTTGGATTTTTTGTAGAGTATGGCGCTTGCACCATCCCTGTGCTTTTCTGTCATGATCAAGGTAGGCTGTTCAGGCCCTCCCCGGCGCGTCTTCAAGTTTACCGTAGGGTAGGTTACGAAAACCATCATTGCGCCTATGATCTTCTTGGTGGGCATACCGATAAGGCGAGTGGATCAGACTCTCCTAGCGCAGTTGACCGATTTTTTAGATCAGTTCATTTAGGCTATTGTCGTTCAGTCGAAGCAACCAGCCATTCTGAGTCAAGTAGGGTTGAGTAACTTTGCACAGGAAATTTAGGAACTCATTTATTGATAGTATTTGCGAAGATTTTGTACATTCCATGGCCGAGATAGAGTCTTCCCCTCTAGGGTCTTGAGTCGATATGCTCCTGGTCGAAAGACTTTTTTGACTTGATATGGCCCTTCCTAGTTGGGGGAGAGTTTACCCTGTTCTGTTGGCCTGGATGGTTCTGCATTCGCAGCACCATATCCTCTGTACAGAAAATCTATTCTTTCACCCTTGAGTTGTAGTATTTGGCGACCTTTTGTTGGTACACCACCATTCTTATCTGGGCCTAAAGTCTAGTGCTTGGCAGCAGATCTAGGTCGATCCTTCTATGATCGGAGTTCCCAGGCTCTTCATAGTTGTCAATTCTCAGGGACTACAGGGAGACTTCAATAGGTAGTACAGCTTCGGTACCGTATGCCATGTTGAACGGAGACTTGCCGGTTGTCGTTCACGGGGTAGTTCGGTATGCCCAGAGAATGGAGGTCAGTCTTCAGCCCAAAGCCCTTTGACGGCATTCAACCTTGTCTTCAGACCATGAAGGATGGTCCGGTTAGTGACTTCGCCTTCTCCATTGGATTGTGGATGAGCAACAGAAGTCAGCCGATGTTGAATATGATACCAAGCGCAGAAGTCCTTAAACTTCAGATTGTCGAACTGTCTCCCATTGTCCATGATTATGACATGTGGGATGCCAAACTGGAATATGATGGAATTTTTTACAAAATTCTTCACCTTGCCTTCTATGATCTGGGCCAGCGGTTCGGCTTCTACCCACTTTGTAAAGTAGTCGATGGCCACAAGGAGAAACTTCCTTTGTCCTGATGCCAGTGGGAATGGGCCAAGAATGTCCATTCCCCAATGGGCAAAAGGCCATGGGGCTGCCAGTTGGGTCAGGTGACTCGCGGGCTATCTTTGAACATTGTCGTACATCTGGCACTGATCGCACTTTCGCATAAAATCAGTCGAGTCCTTCTGGATGGAGGGCCAATAATACCCTTGTCGAATGATCATGTATGCCAGAGACCTCCCTCCCAGGTGATCACCATATATACTCTCGTGGACCTCTCTTAGGGCATAATTCGCATCTGTCGGTCCTAAAAATTTTAGCAATTACTGAGAGAACGATCTCTTATAGAGGGTTCCATCAAAGATGACGTACTGAGATGTCATCCAGTGGATCTCTTGGCCTTCGCCTTGTCTTCTAGTAGCTTTTCCTTATTTAGGAACTTGATGATGGGATTCATCTAGCATGGCTCAGCGTTGATCTGGCGCACCTCCGCAGCCTCTTCGGCTATGCTTGGAGTTTCAAGATGTTCAACAAAGGTACACCCGAGAGATTCTGGTGCTGTAGTTGCCAGTCGAGATAATGCATCTGCCCGGGAATTCTCTGATCGTGGAACATGGATGATCTCAAAATATTATAGTTGAGAGGATAAGGCCCGTACCTTCTCTTGGTACTGCACCATGGTTGGATCCTTAACTGCATACTCTCCGTTAACTTGATTTACAATCAGCTGGGAGTCTGAGAAGGTTCGAAGTTGCTGAACTCCCAAATCTTTGGCGATCCAAAGTCCAGTGATCATGGCTTCATATTCGGACTGGTTGTTAGAGGCATGGAAGGAGAACCATAGTGCATACTTTATATTATGGCCATCAAGTTTGGCCAGCATGAGTCCAACCCCGCACCCAGTAGTATTAGAAGCTCCGTCCACATGAAGCACCTAGACAAACTTCGTCTCCTTCGGGACTTCATCTTCTATTGAAGGTGCTTCACCTTCGAACTTCCAAGTGTACTCAGCCAAAAAATTTGAGAGCACCTGGGCCTTCATAGCCACTCGGGGCTGGAAATTGATGTCAAATTTACTTAACTTCATAGCCCGCTTGGCTATCCTTCCAGAGGTGTCCGGAGATCGGAGAATGGCCTTAAGGGGCTGATCGGTCAGCACCACAATGGCATGGGCATGGAAGTACGGCCGCAGTCACTTTGGGGCATCGTCCTCATCCCTTCCCTAATTGGCGGGTCGGTGTATCATCCATACACCTCCGTTGGTGGG
Source organism: Areca catechu (assembly GCA_021397845.1). Taxonomy (NCBI): domain Eukaryota; kingdom Viridiplantae; phylum Streptophyta; class Magnoliopsida; order Arecales; family Arecaceae; genus Areca; species Areca catechu. Next base: position 61,560,859 of record CM038044.1, on the reverse strand, counting down.
CCTTTGATTTGGCAGTTTGACCTCTTCAGGAGGTGGCTGGGGTACAGTAGCTTCTGACCAAGGTCCTTGGCGACCAATGTACCATCCCAAATACCCTCTCTTGATAAGATCCTCGATCGCATCCTTCAAATGGATGCATTCTTTGGTATTGTGGCCATGGTCCCAGTGGAATCGGTATTATTTGTTACTATTCCTTACGGAAGAGGAGGCCATCATGAGATGGGACCGTTGGAGATAATTTTCTTTCTCTATATCCATGAGGATCTTCTCTCTTGGGAGGTTGAGGGGGGTGTAGGAGTCGAATCTTCCTCCCGATGCTCTAGGCCTGGGAGGACTTCTTCGGCGGTCGGCATATTTGCCGCCATTGTTATTCGAAGTTGAGGGACCTTATCCCCTATTATTCTTCTTTTTTGAAGGGGTTTTCCCTTCGATTTGTCATCGATTAGCCACCTACTCTTCAACATCAGCATATTTTTGAGCCCTTGACAGGAGCTCAGTGTAGCTTTTAGGAAACTTCTTATCCAGGAAAAAGGTAAGCCTAGAGGGACGAAGCCCCTTCTTTAGCGCAGACATGGTCACGTGCTCGTTGAGATCAGGGATCTCAAGTGTGGCCGCATTAAACCTGGAGATGTAATCTCGTAGGCTTTTTCCTTCGTTCTGGTGAAGGAGGAACAGTGTGTCCGTATTCCGGGGAGTCTTGCGGCAGGACATGAACTGCAAGATAAATAGTTTTTTTAACTCAGAAAAAGAGTCAATGGTACCTTGGCGCATGCTCGAGTACCACATCCGAGCAGCTTTCTTTAAGGTAGCTGGGAACGCGAGGCAGTACATCATGTCCGAAGCTCCTTGGATCATCATATGGGCCTTGAAATTGCCCAAGTGGTCGAGGGGATCGGAGGTGCCATCGTAGGATTCCATCTGGAGAACCCTGAAGTGCCGAGGAACAACTTCGGCCATGATACGGTCGGTGTAGGGTGGGCGTAGATCACCCATAATCAAATCATCGGGATCCTTCAGATCCCACATTCTATGTTCCCGCACCTTCGCCATCTCCGATTCGATGGCTCTGAATCTCTCGTCTTAATCGGGAGTCTGCTTCGGTGCTCTCTCCATGAAGGTGGAGTCTTCGGAGGAGTGTGAGAGAGTCTGCCTAGGCTTTTTTCCTTTCTGCAAGGAATCGACGGAGCTAGGTGATCTCGAAATTCAGCCTTCAGGAGAGGGCCGAGAATGGGGGGAGAGATGTGTAGGATCCTCTCATGGGGATCTCTTCCTTCGGGATCGAGAGCTATGTCTGCAGGCGGCCGGTGGGTTTCCCACTGGAAAAGCTCTGTTCTGGAAGTCCTGAACCATGGCTATTAGGTTGGTGACTTGTTTCACAAGGGCATCAAACTGTTATAGTCCCACAACAACTATGGGAGGTGGGACGTCGTTCTTCCCCAGGGGCACATCCCCTTGGGATGTAGCACGACTTCAACTTGTAGAAGCTATCTAAGTCTTTCCTCTTGCCATTTCCCCTTATTTACGAGGGAGCCTAAAGAGTGCTGTGAAGCCCCCCTTCCTGGCATGCCAATCTGTTGGCGTGGAGTCCCTATATCGACCGGTCGGAGCTGCTGCACCGCAGGACCGCTCCCTAGTTCACCTGCAAAATAAGTTCCTTACCAGAGTTGTTCCAGTGGGGGACACTCCGATGCCTATGTCAGTGGCGGATCCCAGCCATAGAATGGGAAAGAGTGTCGAGAGTATGAGGGGAAGGCTCTTAGAGTATGGGTGAATGTATGAGTATGGGTGTATCTGTGTGTGTACCTCTCTCAAGCCATTCTTCTTACCACTATTTAAGAGGAGCCCTGTGGTCTGTGGCCCACTCTTTTTCCGGTGATTATGGGGAGTCAATTTCTTCCATGATTGGCGATCATGGGTTGTCATTGAGTGGTTCCGGCTAGATCGGAGCCGTGGCAGCTAGAGTTGCGCACCATGATCGTGGCATGGAGAGTGTCGATTGTAACCATTGGTTATAGTTGCCTATTTGGGCCAGATCGTGGTCCCATCTTCAGGTTTTCCCTTGCATGGATCGAAGACTTGGTATTTGTCTCGGGGCAGGAGATCGTGTCTATGGCGAGACCGAAGAGCGTGTCTTCGGAAGTCGATGAGAAACTTGGTCTTCGGTCAAGGCCGAAGACATCATCCAAAGGTCTGGCCTTAGGATGTCATAGTTCGGTGAGAAGCCTTGGGTTTGCCTGCAGTTGGCCTGGACTTTCCCTGGTTCGAATTCCGTGGTCCAGAGAAAAGGGCTTCGGCCAGTCGAACCATTGTTCGGTTCGTAGCTGAACCAGGATATCCCAACAGGAAGCACAAGAGACGATCTGGGAATAATATAGGGCAGAAGGTATTTGGAACGAATCCTATTCGTTTCAACTAAGCAATTAAGAGCTAATAAATGGTGGTTTAACTTTTAGCCAAAACGAGGAAACGAGAGAAGAAGAGAAGATGTTATAATTCCCTGTACACTCAAACAATTGATACCGTGTAAATGGGTCCAAAGCCGGTTCATAAGCGGTCCAAAAAATCCCAAACCAGTTCTAAACCGGTTCACTACACAATTAGATCAAAATATAATTAACAATGGCTTGGACAAGTTTTGGTTACCTATGAACAATTCCCAGTGGACCCGAACAAAATCTGATCGACCCAAAACCGGGTCAATCCAAAGTGCTCAATCAAACCGTTACCGAAATGATTCCTAATTATAAATCAGCACCTAGATCAGGGAGTAAACCTCTTTGGTGTGTGACCTCATAGGCTCGAACCTAGGCGGTAGCACTGGAACAATTCCAGTACCAGCATAAGATACCATCTAGCAATGGATCTCGGCATCGGGATAGGTCGAAGATGCGAAAGCAATCAATCGAACCTCTGGCATATGGTTACTGAATAATTCATCCCTTTGACCTCCAATGCTCAGGATGACCTAGGGTTAAACTGCCAACCCTAGCTGAGTCAATCCACAACATGTCTCAACCTCGGAAGTCCAGTGACTCCTCACTAGGACTACCCCGGCCGAGGATTTGCTAAATTGAGACACTACGAGACATTCAATCCAAACTATTTGGACAAGTCAATTCCATCTTGGTCCACCACTGCTCTACAAGTACTTGCCTGTACCCAGAAACCTTCCATCACCAGATTAGAAACTTAGGTAGTCCGGCACCAAAGCATAGGGAGTTGCTTGCAAGCTACCATGATGATCTCAGGTCGGAGGGATACATATACCCATATCCAATCGTGAGTATCCTTTTGGCAGAAATGGGCTGCACGGAGTCAAGTTCAATGAGATATCATATATCCCACTTGCAGATCATATCAGTGTCACCACACTCCTTTGGTCAAGAGGACAACCAAACGATGTGAACCACAATGACCTACACTTGATACATTGCCGTCCAGTACAATGTATCCTTTGGTCGTGAACCTGGTTTAAGGACCACTGATGGGGAACTAATATGCATGCAATTTTTTTTTGTATGTTTTAAATGTTGAGTTAGGTGATTAATTCCCAAATTTTAGATCAAAATTATTTGTAGGGAATTTTGTATGAATTTTTGAAGATCAGCATGCAGATTAGGACCTAGAAAAGTAGCAAAGAAGGACCGCCGGGGCTGAGAAGCCTCGGTTAGGGCATGTTCTCCTACAATAAAACTACTGGAGGTAGAGGGGTGTACCTGACAATGTCTGTGAAGATCGCAGCGAAGGGGTCTCTCGTTCCTCGATGGATGCGGCCTGGAAAACCGAGCCAAAGACCCGCGGATACCCGGCTTTCTGCTCGGTGATCCGATTGAGGCTTGGCTGGAGTCGTTGGATTCGTAGGAACTCAGGGACCTGCAAACGACCTGTCAGGGGTTAGAAAGCTCACAAAGGAACAAGAAAAAAAAGCAAAAATAGCAAGGGAAGGCTTCTTTTGGAGTGGGCGTCCAGGGATCTGGAGGGTTTGTTGGCAGCAGGAAGATGATTGCAAACACCGGGAAGAAGAACTCTCACAAACCCCTTTATGCACACAGCAGGGTATCACACCACTCAATAGAAGAACTCAAGGTTTTCATTCATCAAAAATTTTCCTCATACAAGAGGCTAGGGTCCCTTAAATAGACCCTTAACCTTGGGCTCCAAGTAAGGGTACATAAGTCTTTACATAAAAATCCTTTTCCCTCTCAAACCCTAGCTAGAAAATAAGAAAATATTAGGTAGAAAAATCCCTAAAAATTCTCTTGACTTGGTCAACACTCCAAGGACGCCTAGGGGGGCGTGTTGGGCTTCTAGGAGCAGCAAGGGGCCGGCCCAAAGGGGCCCGGGTGCATGGGTTTGGGCATCTGGAAGCTGGGGTGGCCTGGTAGCCAGGTAGCAGGAATATTCCCTGGTATCTTGCTTCTTAGGGGCTTGGGCTTGGCACCTGGGCTTGATTTCTTTGGGCTAGGATGTAGATGGACCTCTAAAATCATGGATGCCTTGGTATATGAATATATTTTGGCATCTGGAAGGGAATCTGGGCATCTGGAGGGCATCTGCAAGAAATCAGGGTTTTCTGAATTTTCCTCCTGGGGTCTTCAAATCTTCAAGCTGGGTTGGACTTGGGCTATACTTCCATGTCTTCAATCTAGTTGGACTTGGTCTTCACTTGTATGATATAGTCTTGAGTCTTCAGTATGCTTGGACAGGACTCAAAAAAATAAAATTAGCTCAACATGAGCTGACTAGCAATGGACTGAACTAGCTCAACATGAGCTGACTAGTACAGAAGTGAAATAACAACTAAAAATACTCAAATAACAACTAAAATGGACTCAGATGAGCTAAGCCCTTATTACAGATGGACTCATAAATTATTGATCAATTTACAGAGGGTTGAGAAGCCTCTGCCTTATTCTGGTGCCTTTGGTGTCCGCACCAATTCTCCCGGGGTGGGAGGAACTCGACCCTGTCGAGTGAAGATCAGACTGGCTCACATATCTCTCGAGAAGGTCTGGGTTGAGGCATTGCAAGTCCTCTCAAGAAATCTACGAATCGTCCGACTCTGGCTGGCCTTGCCATCGGATCAGGAAGCATTGATAGTCACGGCCCCGGGTCGTGATGGCTTGATCGTCCAGGATACGCTCGATCCGTTCTCCTCTCTCAGGCCAATTTGTTAGTGGACACTCTGGGTTAGGGTCACTCACAATGAAAAGGAATAGGTCCAAAGGCCTTACTAGGTATCGCTGACGGTTCCCTATACTCAACCAGCTCTGTAATATTGAAGGTAGAACTAATGCCCAAATCCGAAGGCAAGTCTAACACCTAGGCATTTGATCCAATCCTTCTCTATCACTTTAAAAGGTTCGGCTCTGCGAGCATGAAGATTCTTTTAGGCCTAAGCCTAACCAAGATAGAATCCACTACATCAAATTCTTTGACCCTTCTTCGGGAATTAGCCAGTTGTTTTAAGATTAGTGCAGGTGGTGAACATGCTAGGCACATGCAGACTCCTAACAAATGATGCAAAGGACTCATACTGACATCTAACAGACTCGACTATGCATTCCTATCGAAGGAAATTTTATTGAACTCTTTGGATCTAAACCTAATAGATTATAGGTTCTCTAGGTTTGATCCTAGCTTGACATGCACATGAAAATTTACAGTGAACTCCTAGCAAATTCCAAAGAGTATGCCAGAAGTAAGATGCAAACCTAACATGCGTGATGAATGCATGCAGTATGCTAATCTTAGCTAAATGCAATCTAATGATCCTAGACATGCTGGAGGTGTCAGGAAAGGGCAGAAAATAGGAAGTGGGTTCAGAATTAGTTTGGTAGGGTAGGGAAAAAGGTTCAAAGTTAGTTGGATAAAGTTCGATATAAGAAGGCATGTCAGGGACTAATCCTAGACTAATGAGGCTAACCTTACGAGGTTGCGGTATAGCTATGGGGTTTGCATAATGGAAGGATAGGTTACTAATCTCAGGGAAGAGGTCCTTAATGGGAACTATAGGAGGATGCTCATCCTGAGGGTACTGATTCAAAGAGATCAAGTCCTTAATAAATTCTTCAGGTTCTTGTATTTTAGGACTAGACTCTATAATTTGGCTCTCCTCTATGGTTTTCTCAAGTAAGGCTCTAGTAGCAGTACCTAGATTCTCTTCCTCTATTTGTTCTTCCATTATAGCTTTAGGTTGGATATGGTCAAGGTCAACTAGCTCTGGGTTGGTTTCTATCTGGGTATCTACTGGGTCAGCTAATTCTAGGTCTACTAAAGGTGTCTCCTCTTCTCCCTCATACTCATCCACTAGGCTCACATCAGCTTCATACACTTCCGCGTTAATGTAAGCCTTGTGAATCTCAGGAATGGTTGGAGAAGGTCGGCTAGCAAGAAATTGGTTAGGTTCTGGTCTCTGATTATGGGTACTACTCCTAGTAGGTTCAGATTGTATAAGAGGTAGTGGCTCACTATTGGGTTCATATTTAGGGATGTAGGGTTCGGGAACCAGTGCGGAAGTGTGGATTTCAAAAACTTTATGAAATCAGGTCCGAACCCTAATCCCAAAATCTCCTTATTAGCAATTAAAACTTATGACTACATGCATGTCCAAATTTAAACATAGTTTAGATACTAACCTCAGATCGCTATATCCAATCTGATGTAGAAATAAACTCCAAATGGAGTAACCTTTTGAACACACCAGGCATCCACTTGTCCGCCCTCCGATGGTGATCCACACGGGCAGATGATCAAGACAGTGACTCCTCAATTGGGTTCCTTCCAATCAAGTTCTACCCCAAGAACTTGATATATGGGCTATTGGCTAGGACACCTCTAGCCAAACAGGGACTAAAACTTTCTCTCTTACCCTTCTCCTAGTTTTTTGGCAATTCTGGCCCCTTAAGACACTCTTGTCTTAAGAATAAGCCCTTGTCCTAAAATGAGACAAGGCTTGTCTTGGAGGGAGAAGAAAATTAAGACAAAGTTGTCTTAATGTAAGAAAGAAGAAAAGAGGCGCCTTCTTCCTTTACCGTCGTAGAGTTTCTCTCTCTGACTCTCCTTCTGTTCTGAGATTCGACAGAGCCTAGGCTCTGTAAAGGAATCAAAGAAGAAAGAGAGGAGGGGGAAACAGTCTTCTGGAGAGGGAGAAGGAAAGAGAAGCAAGGCTTCGCCGTAGAAAATCTGAAATTGATTTTTTACGGTGAAGCCTTCTTCTTAAATAGGCGACAGAGAGGCGCCTTCTCCTTCTGAAAAATCCTCTCACGTCCCTCTCTCCCTTCTCACGTCTTCTCTCTTAATCTCACGGCCCTTGGGATTAATCTCACGGCCTTTGGGATTAATCTCACGGCCTTTGAGATGGACAGACGCGAAGAGGGATCGAGAAAAACTCAGAAGGGCGCGCGCAGAAAAAAGAGTCGCGCCCCTTCGGTGTTTTTTTCTTTCTTTTCACCGTAATTCCCATTTTGAAGAGTCCACGCCTAGGTGGACTCTGATCCATGCCTTATCAGCCAAAAGACGTCGTTCCCTTCTTTCTTTTTTATGCAAAAACGCGATTTGGAGAGAGTCCACGCGCGTGTGGACTCTTCTCCTTGCGCGCGCGTGGGAAGAGAAGGGGAGGGGTTTTAGGTGATGTGGGAAAGGGGTTTAGCCTCTTAGGTTAGCCCAATTGCTAGCCTATTGTTAGCCCAATGTTTTAAATCTTCAATTAGATTCAAACCGGAATGAATTTGGATCTAAAAAAGACCAAATCGGAACCCTAACTCGAATCCGATTCAAGTAGAAGTCATGGTTTGCAACACATGCTAGTGTGTTCATCTGCAAACGAGATTTAATTCCAAATTAAATCCTTGATTATCTGTCCTAAGTGTGTGACCCATTGGGTTCCATACTTAGCCAGCAGTGGGTCCGAGTGCAAGTTGACCTAATCTGATCAGAACTCATTCTAATCGATTTAGGTCAAATCGAGCTAACTCGAGTCAGTCAATTAGGACTCCTCCTAATTAGTGATCCAATTAAACCATTTAATTTGATCAACCCACAAGACAAGATTGACGTCTAGCAACGTGTCATGTCTACCCGGAAGATATGGAAATTCTGGTGTAATTCCAAAACTACCCTTCAGTGGAAAGTTCCCGTACAATTCGATCCTTCAATCATCTTGCATCCCGAATATAACTATGGATATGGAATCATGTCAAATCCAGTTTATACTCATTCCCAGCTCAGTCATACACTAATGATTCAATTAATTCGATATTAGAAATCATTTCTAATATCTATACTTTGATCAAAGATTTCCTGAATCATCATCTGACCTAATTTGGCTGGATGCAATCTCCTCCTACTAGGAGTGATCAATTCCTTGTTGACCTACTCATTACCTTCATATACAATTCACCATACCCAGCATCAACCTCGTGCATGACCTAGTGTCATGATTGAGATTGAACCAAAGCATGGGTTCATGTACATAAGGTATTATGGCAGTCTCAGGTCATAGGACTACTTGCACAACTCCCACTATGTGAAACATCTATTGACATGCAGCTAAGGCTCCATTAGATGTTCTCAAACTAGATCTATTCAGTGAACTCATTCACTAATGAGCACCCACATCCTTGTATTAGTGTCCTACACAAATGACTGTGAGAGCAGTCACCGTTTTCAGCATACATAGGATGTGCCAGTCTTACCGGAAAAACCCTGATCCCCAACTCAGGGTTCCTATGACTAGGAATATTCTAGATTAGGGTTTTAAGGCCTTAGATCTCACTGGTATGATCTCATCATAGCCCTTCAACCATAGCCCTAATCTATGGGGTTCATCATATAATGACACAGCGAATGATGAAAAAATTATTGCCTTTATTAATTTGTCAATTTACAATGGTCTGGGAGATACAGATATTGGCTTATAGGGCATAATCCTTTCAATCTCCCACTTGCACTAAAGCCAATCGCTCTTATTCTTTAACCCCATACAATCGAGGTGGCGATCAAACTCCCGCTGTGGTAGAGCCTTAGTGAACGGGTCTGCTATGTTGTTCTTTGTATCTACTCTATTGATGCAGACTTCTTGTCTTTCGATTATCTCTCGGACAAGATGGAAGCGTCTCAAAATGTGCTTGGACTTGTGATGGGCTCTCGGTTCCTTAGCTTGAGCAACTGCTCCAGTGTTATCACAATAGAGTGGCACCGAGTTCTCAATCTCAGGAACTACTCCCAACTCTGTGATGAATTTCTTCATCCAGACAGCTTCCTTGGCGGCTTCACTGACAGCTATGTACTCTGCCTCGGTAGTTGAGTCAGCTACAGTCTGCTGTTTAGTGCTCTTCCAACTTACTGCTCCATCATTCAAGGTAAAGACATACCCTGAAATGGATTTACTATCATCTGGGTCTGATTGAAAACTAGAGTCTGAATAGGCTTCTAGTTTAAGATCAGATCCTCCGTATATAAGAAAAATATCCTTAGTCCTTCTCAGGTACTTAAGAATATTTTTCACAGCCTTCCAGTGATCCTCTCCTGGATCAGCCTGAAATCTACTGGCTATACCCAAGGCATATGCCACATCAGGCCTGGTACATAACATAGCATACATAATCGACCCTATAGCCGAAGCATAAGGTATAGAACTCATTCTATTTCTTTCTTCAGGTGTCTTAGGAGACATCCTCTTAGAAAGACATATGCCATGACCAATAGGTAAGTAACCTCTTTTACTTTCCTCCATGCTAAATCTCTTTAGCACCTGGTCAATGTACCTAGACTGGGACAAGCCAAGCATCCTTCTTGATCTATCTCTATAGATCTTTATACCCAGTATATAGGATGCTTCTCCCAAGTCTTTCATGGAAAACTGTTTCGATAACCACACTTTGACTGATTGTAACATTGGGATATCATTCCCAATAATAAGTATATCATCAACATATAGAACTAAGAAAACTATGGCACTCCCACTAGTCTTCTTGTACACACAAGGTTCATCCTCATTTTTGAAAAAATCAAATTCTTTGACTGTTTTATCAAATCGGATGTTCCAACTCCTGGATGCTTGCTTTAATCCATAAATGGATTTCTTTAGCCTACATACCTGATTAGGTTTAGTTTCCAAGACAAAACCTTCTGGTTGTGACATATAAACCTCTTCCTCAAGGAAACCATTGAGGAATGCAGTTTTTACATCCATTTGCCAGATCTCATAATCATGATATGCTGCTATAGCAAGCATAATCCGAATGGATTTGAGCATGGCAACAGGGGAAAATGTTTCATCATAATCTATTCCCTGTTTTTGTCTGAAACCCTTAGCCACCAATCTGGCTTTATAAGTTTCAACTTGGCCATCTGCCCCAATCTTCCTTTTATAGACCCATTTACACCCAATAGGGTTAATACCCTCTGGTGCATCAACCAAAGACCATACTTGGTTGACATACATTGAGTCCATCTCGGATCTCATGGCTTCCAGCCATTTGTCTGAGTCTCTACTCATGACTGCTTCCGTATAGGTTAGAGGCTCATCATTTTGAATGATTTGGGCTTCATTATTTTCAATTATGAACCCATACCTCTCAGGTGCCTGTCGCACCCTATCAGACCTACGGATAGGAGTGTGTTCAGGTTCTATATTAACTATGTTGTTACTTGACTGAGAAGTGTCTATTTGTTGAATCTCATTAAGTTCGATATTTCTACCAGTGCCCTTTTGTAGGATAAATTCCTTTTCCATAAAAGTGGCATGCCTACTGACCAAACCTTTTGTTCAGTAGGGTGGTAGAACACATATCCTATACTATCTCTAGGATATCCGATAAATAGACATTTGTCTGCTCTAGCATCTAGTTTATGTCCAAAATTCTTTTTTACATAGGCTGGACATCCCCATATCTTAATATACTTAAGATTGGGCTTCTTACTTCTCCATAATTCATATAGAGTGCTAGATACAGTTTTAGATGGTACTCTATTCAAGATATGAGTTGCTGTTTCCAAAGCATATCCCCAGAAAGAAAAAGGTAACTCCGTGAAGCACATCATGGACCGTACCATATCCAATAAAGTACGATTCCTCCTTTCAGCAACACCATTTAATTGTGGTGTGTAAGGAGGAGTCCATTCAGAGATGATCCCCTTATCTTTAAGGTGATCAAGAAACTCAGTGGATAAGTATTCACCTCCTCTATCTGATCGGAGGATCTTTATACTTTTTCCTGTCTGTTTCTCTACCATACTTTGATACTCTAAGAATTTTTCAAAAGCATCGGACTTATGTTTCATTAGATACACAAATCCATACCTTGAAAAATCATCAGTAAATGTGATGAAGTATGAGTATCCACCATAGGCTTGAGTTGTCATAGGCCCACATACATCTGTGTGTATGAGTTCTAATAACTCTTTTGTCCTTTCTCCATGTCCACTAAATGGAGTCTTGGTCATCTTACCCATGAGACATGATTCATAAGTTCCTAATGACTCATAGTCATAAGGATCAAAGAAATTTTCTTTGTACAACTTGTTAATCCTAGTCTCACTAATATGTCCAAGTCGACAATGCCAAAGTAAGGTATTGTTAACATCATCTCTTTTCCGTTTGTTAGAAACATGAAAAACATTGTCATTAGTGGAAAGAGTTAAGAGACCATTGCAGAATATGCCATAACATATAATTTCATTAGATAAAGAAATTGAGCAGCCACTGCTCATTACATTCATAGTATATCCTTGTTTAAGTAACAAGGGTACAGATATGATATTTCTAATGATTTTTGGCATATAGTAACAATTCCTTAGCTCCAAGATCTTCCCTGAAGGTAACTTCAAAACATAAGTCCCTACAGCTTCTGCTTGGATGGGGTCCCCTCCAGCACCGTAGAGCTCAAAGTTACCTTCCTTCAATACTTTAAGCCCCTGAAGTCCCTGCAATGATTTGCAGATGTTATGACCACAGGCGGTATCCAACACCCAAGTATTTGAAATGGAAGAATCCAATGACAAAATAGTATGAACTTCTTTCATACCTTTTGGTGCCTCTGATGCACCAGGCTTCAAACTTGCAAGGTAAACCTTGCAGTTTCTTTTCCAATGACCCGGCTTGCCACAATGAAAGCAGGTCATCTGTCCGGAGGCCTTCTTTCCTTTCTTCTTCTTAATGCCCCCTTTGGGATTCATCCTCTTATTGGAACCCCTTTTGCCCTCTGATGCACCAGGCTTCAAACTTGCAAGGTAAACCTTGCAGTTTCTTTTCCAATGACCCGGCTTGCCACAATGAAAGCAGGTCATCTGTCCGGAGGCCTTCTTTCCTTTCTTCTTCTTAATGCCCCCTTTGGGATTCATCCTCTTATTGGAACCCCTTTTGCCTGTCTTCTTCTTATCCATAAGAAGAACTGGAGCCTTATTTTTCTTTACATGGCTCTCTGCTGTTTTCAACATATTCAACAGCTCAGGCAAGGAAGAATTAAGTTTGTTCATATGGTAATTAAGAACAAACTGTGAAAATGACTCTGGGAGTGATTGCAAGATCAAGTCTTGATTCAACTCCCCATCCATTACAAAGCCTAATTGACCTAATCGAGTGATTAGATCAATTATCTTTAATACATGGTCTTGTACTGATGTACCTTCTGTCATCCTTGCACGGAACAACTGCTTAGATATTTCATATCTAGCAGTTCTACTGTGTTCTCCATAAAGCTCTTTTAAATTTAGCAGTATGGAGTTAGTATCCATGCTATCATGCTGCCTCTGCAACTCGTTAGTCATAGAGGCAAGCATAACACATTTGACAGTAAGTGAGTCATTTTGCCACATATTATATGTGGTCTTCTCCTCTTGCGAGGCATCTTCCCTTGGTGGTTCCAAAATCGGGGTATCAAGAATATAGGAAATTCTTTCTTGACTGAGTACTATTTTCAAATTTCTCAGCCAATCAACATAATTAGGCCCAGTCAATTTGTTGGCATCTAAAATACTACGGAGTGAGAGTGAAGAGGCCATTTATCTACATTTAAACAAAGAATGAAAACATAAGCAAACAACCATGAAATGACAATACATAATTAAATTAGGACTTTAATTTAATTATGTCTCCCACTATTTTATCGAGCATCATAACCCTCTATACGATGATCGAGAAAACCTTAATTGATCTTTCTTAGTGGGGTTGAGATCCCAATCCCTCATAAAAGACCTTGTGTGTACACAACAAATCTTATATAAGTTCATAGGTAGGAAAACTCTTTCCAATTGTAACCTGTACAATTCTCAACTTATCTCGGCCTCTAAAATATTAATAGCCTTGTGTATACACAACAAACTATAATATTTTAGTTAAGTAAGACCCTTCATAGCCATATAGTCATGACTTTAATAGTAATACCCTTGTGTGTACACAACAAAATATTACTTTAAATCATGCCATAAACAAATAATTGTATTAGGCCAAAAATTGTGTTAGTCACCATATTAGGTCTTGTGTGTACACAACAAACCTAGTATAGATCATAACACAATGATGACCTATCATGAAGGAAGGCCAATAATAGTATTTTAACACCAAGCATGTTAGTCAAGAATTAAATCAATCAGATCGGCCAGGCTAGTGGAAGAGATGTGGGGGTCCCCCCGTTGCTTTCCTAGACACCAATTTAAAATTGGCCAGGTCAGTCAACGGAACCAATTAAAAACCACGATTCCCTTTACCTTCCCAGAACCACCTTTCTAGACACCGAAATGACTAATTATCCATCACGACTAATAATGCTTATCGGTTAACTATACTACCACTTAATATAATTTTAAGAGGGGTTCATGCAATGCCAGTACATTCAATTAAAAGCTATCACATATATTAATACATGCTTTAAACTAAGCAAATATGTGAAAAGTGTGCCATCATACTAGGACAACCATTTACCACATAATGGATACACCATTATGCCAGGGCAACCTTATTTCAATATGATGGCTCCAGGGCTAATCATATCTCTAAGACAATTAGGGTTTCAGTGGAAAACCCTAACTGGTGGCAATCATCAAACTCATGTTCAATCAAAGACATGCACTGTGCATCAATATAAAAACTTTAACATGATACTACATCATGAATTGAACTTCATAAGTTTTAATCCTAATAAGGATGCTCTGATACCACTGTAGGGTTTGGGAACCAGTGCGGAAGTGTGGATTTCAAAAACTTTATGAAATCAGGTCCGAACCCTAATCCCAAAATCTCCTTATTAGCAATTAAAACTTATGACTACATGCATGTCCAAATTTAAACATAGTTTAGATACTAACCTCAGATCGCTATATCCAATCTGATGTAGAAATAAACTCCAAATGGAGTAACCTTTTGAACACACCAGGCGTCCACTTGTCCGCCCTCCGATGGTGATCCACACGGGCAGATGATCAAGACAGTGACTCCTCAATTGGGTTCCTTCCAATCAAGTTCTACCCCAAGAACTTGATATATGGGCTATTGGCTAGGACACCTCTAGCCAAACAGGGACTAAAACTTTCTCTCTTACCCTTCTCCTAGTTTTTTGGCAATTCTGGCCCCTTAAGACACTCTTGTCTTAAGAATAAGCCCTTGTCCTAAAATGAGACAAGGCTTGTCTTGGAGGGAGAAGAAAATTAAGACAAAGTTGTCTTAATGTAAGAAAGAAGAAAAGAGGCGCCTTCTTCCTTTACCGTCGGAGAGTTTCTCTCTCTGACTCTCCTTCTGTTCTGAGATTCGACAGAGCCTAGGCTCTGTAAAGGAATCAAAGAAGAAAGAGAGGAGGGGGAAACAGTCTTCTGGAGAGGGAGAAGGAAAGAGAAGCAAGGCTTCGCCGTAGAAAATCTGAAATTGATTTTTTACGGTGAAGCCTTCTTCTTAAATAGGCGACAGAGAGGCGCCTTCTCCTTCTGAAAAATCCTCTCACATCCCTCTCTCCCTTCTCACGTCTTCTCTCTTAATCTCACAGCCCTTGGGATTAATCTCACGGCCTTTGGGATTAATCTCACGGCCTTTGAGATGGACAGACGCGAAGAGGGATCGAGAAAAACTCAGAAGGGCGCGCGCAGAAAAAAGAGTCGCGCCCCTTCGGTGTTTTTTTCTTTCTTTTCACCGTAATTCCCATTTTGAAGAGTCCACGCCTAGGTGGACTCTGATCCACGCCTTATCAGCCAAAAGACGCCGTTCCCTTCTTTCTTTTTTACGCAAAAACGCGATTTGGAGAGAGTCCACGCGCGTGTGGACTCTTCTCCTTGCGCGCGCGTGGGAAGAGAAGGGGAGGGGTTTTAGGCGATGTGGGAAAGGGGTTTAGCCTCTTAGGATAGCCCAATTGCTAGCCTATTGTTAGCCCAACATTTTAAATCTTCAATTAGATTCAAACCGGAATGAATTTGGATCTAAAAAAGACCAAATCGGAACCCTAACTCGAATCTGATTCAAGTAGAAGTCATGGTTTGCAACACATACTAGTGTGTTCATCTGCAAACGAGATTTAATTCCAAATTAAATCCTTGATTATCTGTCCTAAGTGTGTGACCCATTGGGTTCCATACTTAGCCAGCAGTGGGTCCGAGTGCAAGTTGACCTAATCTGATCAGAACTCATTCTAATCGATTTAGGTCAAATCGAGCTAACTCGAGTCAGTCAATTAGGACTCCTCCTAATTAGTGATCCAATTAAACCATTTAATTTGATCAACCCACAAGACAAGATTGACGTCTAGCAACGTGTCATGTCTACCCGGAAGATATGGAAATTCTGGTGTAATTCCAAAACTACCCTTCAGTGGAAAGTTCCCGTACAATTCGATCCTTCAATCATCTTGCATCCCGAATATAACTATGGATATGGAATCATGTCAAATCCAGTTTATACTCATTCCCAGCTCAGTCATACACAAATGATTCAATTAATTCGATATTAGAAATCATTTCTAATATCTATACTTTGATCAAAGATTTCCTGAATTATCATCTGACCTAATTTGGCTGGATGCAATCTCCTCCTACTAGGAGTGATCAATTCCTTGTTGACCTACTCATTACCTTCATATACAATTCACCATACCCAGCATCAACCTCGTGCATGACCTAGTGTCATGATTGAGATTGAACCAAAGCATGGGTTCATGTACATAAGGTATTATGGCAGTCTCAGGTCATAGGACTACTTGCACAACTCCCACTATGTGAAACATCTATTGACATGCAGCTAAGGCTCCATTAGATGTTCTCAAACTGGATCTATTCAGTGAACTCATTCACTAATGAGCACCCACATCCTTGTATTAGTGTCCTACACAAATGACTGTGAGAGCAGTCACCGTTTTCAACATACATAGGATGTGCCAGTCTTACCGGAAAAACCCTGATCCCCAACTCAGGGTTCCTATGACTAGGAATATTCTAGATTAGGGTTTTAAGGCCTTAGATCTCACTGGTATGATCTCATCATAGCCCTTCAACCATAGCCCTAATCTATGGGGTTCATCATATAATGACACAGTGAATGATGAAAAAATTATTGCCTTTATTAATTTGTCAATTTACAATGGTCTGGGAGATACAGATATTGGCTTATAGGGCATAATCCTTTCAAGGGATACTAATCCTATGGGGTTCAAGTTGACTAGGGAAAGCATGACTAGTACTAGGCTGATACTTAGGGGTTATGGGTTCTCTAGGCTCATAGGACAAGGGTGCAGATCTATGGGTCATTGGATTATAGGATCTGGGGTCATATGATTTTGGGTCAGCTCTATGATCTGGTTCTAAGGATGGATCAAGGTATGGGGTCCTCCTAAGGTTGGGCTCTCTATATGGGTCAGGATATTGGGTCCTCCTAGGATTGGACTCCCTATATGGGTCAGAATACTGGGTTCTCCTAGGGTTGGACTCCCTATATAAGTCAGAATATTGGGTCCTCCTAGGGTTGGACTCCCTATATGGGTCAGAATATTGGGTGTTGGGTCTACTAGGCTCATAGGGTGTGGGTGCATAGGATCTATGATCATGGGATCTAGAGTCATAGGATCTAGGTTCATAGGTTATGGATTCATAGGTTCTAGGTTCATAGGATTTGGAGTCATAAGATCTATAGGTTGTAGGTATACTAGGCTTGTAGGGAGAGGGTAAATAGGATCTATCTTCCTGGTCTATAAAATCCTGATTGAGTCTTCTAGGACTAACCTTAGGGATTGGGTCATGACGATGGGCTCTCCTAGGTTCAGCCTCAAGGTATGGATCAGGGTTTGGGGTCCTCCTAGGTTGAGGATTGTAGTACGGGTCAGAATAAGCGGATCTCCTAGGTTCGACCTCATGGTATAGATCAGGGTTTGGGGTTCTCCTAGGTTCAATCTCTCGGTATGGATCAGGGTTTGGGGTCCTCCTAGGTTGAGGATTGTAGTACGGGTCAGAATAAGGGGATCTCCTAGGTTCGACCTCATGGTATAGATCAGGGTTTGGGGTTCTCCTAGGTTGAGGGGACTCAGGATCTGGCTCAGATTGTGACCCATGGGTTCTTGCTATGGTCCCTACATGGCCTCCTAACTGGTCAAACCTTTTGGCAAGATGGTCAATTCTATTGTTGGTTTGGGTACCAGACTGAGTTAACTGGGTAGTCATCTGGGCCATTTGATCAGCTAGGGCTTTTATTTGGGCTTGTAAGTTTTCCATGGGTTCAGACATTTGTGAAGGAGGTGGCTGATATGAAACTCCTGATCTAGTGCTCATACAAGACTCGATCAGACCGACTATAGCTGACTAGACCTAGAGTCCAAACTAGATGCTCAATCAGGGTGGCAAACTAGCCTATAGTAACCCTGTACTCAGCCAGGCAGGTGTAAGGGGAGTGTTAGGTCCCTGATTGCCAATCCTAGACACCAATCAGAGATTGGCCAGGTAGGCGGACCAGCACACAAGCCCTTCGGGATTGAATCCCTAAACCACCATTCTAGACACTGAGCACAAGGCACACACAGGTTAACTTGACACAGTGATCTAACACTAGCCCGGACCCGACCAGTTGGTGTCCCTAGCCCACTAGGGCAAATTAAGTCTAATTAATTTTAGGTTAAGGCTTGGGACTGAATGCAAGGGATGTGGTTTTGGGCTAAGGAGAGGTGATCAAATCCTCCCCCCATCTGATATAGCAAGAGTGCCCTTAAAAGTAAATTATGCAATGATGGCAGGCAGATGAGGATGCAAATTAGGGTTTAGATATTTTTTTTTTTTTGGTATATTTGGAAAATATGTATTTTTTTTTGGTATTTTTTAAATAGAAGAAAACTTTCAAATCATGGCCTAATATACTGGAAATATACTAAAATTAAGAAATATGCAAAAACTCCTAAACAAAACCCTAAAACTTCCAAACTTGTCTTGCTAAAAAAAATAGAGCCAAAAATTTGCAGGCCCTATTTCGGCTTTCAGAAAATTCACAGGCCATAATAAAATCTGAGAAAAATTTTTAAAATTACGGTGAATTATGATAAATCTAGGAAAATAAATTTTGAATTTTTGGAGTTTTTAACAGGGAGAAATAATTAAAATAACAGAGTATATACGGACTGAAAAATTGTAGAAAACAAGCCCTGATCTAAGCTCTGATACCAAATGATGCGGAACTAATATGCATGCAATTTTTTTTTGTATGTTTTAAATGTTGAGTTAGGTGATTAATTCCCAAATTTTAGATCAAAATTATTTGTAGGGAATTTTGTATGAATTTTTGAAGATCAGCATGCAGATTAGGACCTAGAAAAGTAGCAAAGAAGGACCGGCGGGGCTGAGAAGCCTCGGTTAGGGCATGTTCTCCTACAATAAAACTACTGGAGGTAGAGGGGTGTACCTGACAATGTCTGTGAAGATCGCAGCGAAGGGATCTCTCGTTCCTCGACGGATGCGGCCTGGAAAACCGAGCCAAAGACCCGCGGATACCCGGCTTTCTGCTCGGTGATCCGATTGAGGCTTGGCTGGAGTCGTTGGATTCGTAGGAACTCAGGGACCTGCAAACGACCTGTCAGAGGTTAGAAAGCTCACAAAGGAACAAGAAAAAAAAGTAAAAATAGCAAGGGAAGGCTTCTTTTGGAGTGGGCGTCCAGGGATCTGGAGGGTTTGTTGGCAGCAGGAAGATGATTGCAAACACCGGGAAGAAGAACTCTCACAAACCCCTTTATGCACACAGCAGGGTATCACACCACTCAATAGAAGAACTCAAGGTTTTCATTCATCAAAATTTTCCTCATACAAGAGGCTAGGGTCCCTTAAATAGACCCTTAACCTTGGGCTCCAAGTAAGGGTACATAAGTCTTTACATAAGAATCATTTTCCCTCTCAAACCCTAGCTAGAAAATAAGGAAATATTAGGTAGAAAAATCCCTAAAAATTCTCTTGACTTGGTCAACACTCCAAGGATGCCTAGGGGGGCGTGTTGGTCTTCTAGGAGCAGCAAGGGGCCGGCCCAAAGGGGCCCGGGTGCATGGGTTTGGGCCTCTGGAAGCTGGGGTGGCCTGGTAGCCAGGTAGCAGGAATATTCCCTGGTATCTTGCTTCTTAGGGGCTTGGGCTTGGCACCTGGGCTTGATTTCTTTGGGCTAGGATGTAGATGGACCTCTAAAATCATGGATGCCTTGGTATATGAATATATTTTGGCATCTGGAAGGGAATCTGGGCATCTGGAGGGCATCTGCAAGAAATCAGGGTTTTCTGAATTTTCCTCCTGGGGTCTTCAAATCTTCAAGCTGGGTTGGACTTGGGCTATACTTCCATGTCTTCAATCTAGTTGGACTTGGTCTTCACTTGTATGATATAGTCTTGAGTCTTCAGTATGCTTGGACAGGACTCAAAAAAATAAAATTAGCTCAACATGAGCTGACTAGCAATGGACTGAACTAGCTCAACATGAGCTGACTAGTACAGAAGTGAAATAACAACTAAAAATACTCAAATAACAACTAAAATGGACTCAGATGAGCTAAGCCCTTATTACAGATGGACTCATAAATTATTGATCAATTTACAGAGGGTTGAGAAGCCTCTGCCTTATTCTGGTGCCTTTGGTGTCCGCACCAACCACTCAGTATATCCTCTCTATATCGAAGTCAATGTAGTCCTAGGGACTTCATTACATGAAAAAGAGTTCATTACAGAGAAATGTAAGAATGTGATGAGCTGCCAAAATAATATTTATTAATTCATACAAAGAGTACAATACTCAGATCAACCGCCTACAACCTAGGCGATTGGCTTTGGGACACAATTCCCAGTAAGAAGTCCACTTGATAGTGCTTCAAGGCACTTTAATTGCTTCAGTGGCTTCTTTACAAATTACTTCAAGCTTCAGATAAGAGTTGGTGAAGACTTGAAGACTGACTTGAATGCTTTTTGTGCTCTTTTCTTGTTGGTAGATGGGATATTCAATAAAGCCTTTAATACTTTGAGGAACTCTCTAATACTTTCAAAAACTTACTTCAAAAAAGTTCAAATCTTGAAATATATGGTCTCTAAGACTCCAAGATAGTTTAAGACGTTATAGACCATTGGGATGTGACATATGACTGTTGGAGCACTTTTTGGTATTCAAAAAGAAATTATGGAACTAGCGTTATATACCTGAAAATGATATTTGTGTCGGCTTGGATTCCTTCGAGTCAGCTCGGATCCTTTGAGTCGATCGGTCGAGTCGCCATTTCTTTAATGCAATTGGCTCATTGTCTCATGGTGCAAAACTTCACTCTAGATGAGTCGGCTCTTGATAGCTCGGGTCAGCTTGAACTTCTGTCATTGAACACATTGAACTTGAGGGGTCGGCTCGCCTAAACTTTGGTTGGCTCTTCTTCTAAGAATTGGAAATCTTTACTCTGGAAGAGTAGGCTCATTATAGATCGAGTCGGCTTGCTTTCTCAGGTCTTTAAAATTTATTCTGGTGGAGTTGGCTCTTTCTGGTTGGGGTTGACTCGCCTGGCTGTTCTCAGAAAACTTCAACACTTGACTCTGGAAGAGTCGGCTCGGACTTATTCTAGTCAACTCAGATTTACTAATGTCGGCTCGGTTACCTTCGAGTCAGCTTGGATTGCTACATGCCAGAATCCTTGATGCGTGCCATGAGGTGGAGTCGGCTCTTCTTTATGCTGGGTTGGCTCAATTAACTTCTTCAGGATTTTTACAATTAAACTTAAAGAAAACTCTTGCCAACACTCTGAAACTTTTCATGCAAAATAACTCAAAATAAATTTAAGGCATAGCACATATAGAAGTAACCCTTTTTCATGATTTTTCTTAACTTTTTCATTGGGTTCTTCTTTAAAAAACAAGATTACAACACAACTCAAAACAAGAAGTAGAGATGTAGGAGTTGAAGTTTGAACAAATAAATCATCCTACAAAATCTTGTAAAGCACTTGAAGAGTTGTTAGAAAAATAAATGCATGCTCCAATATTTGGTTATCATCAAAATTACTTATGGGGTCAATAATCTCCTTCTTTTTGATGATGACAAAATGCTGGGCATGAAAAATTCTTTACACTTGCATGTATAAAATTATTTGAAAGTAAGTATTCACATGTATTGGAGCTAACTATGTTTGTAAATATGTATCAGAGCTCTAGAGAAGAAATTGTATAGCATTGATGTTAGTGCTTTTGTGTATATCAAAGTATTAGACTTTGCATGCTTCATAAAATCAGAATTAGAAAAAACATGGAGTATCAGAGTTTACGAAAAATGTTAACAAAATTAAGACTGATTTTTAGAGCAATCGAAGCAAGGGAAGGATTTAGAGATAAAGCCATTCTCAAGAGAATCTCCCCCTTTCTCTAGGTTTTAAAGTAATTAAGCAATTAGGTCTACTTGAATACAATCACTTTTGTGCTCCCCCTTTTTCATTCTTTTTATGCACGTTAAGAATAATTGAATAAGAATCTTAACATAGATATAAGAAATTTCATGACAGCTCAATCATTGATAGCATTCTCCGATTTCTCCCATTTCTTCCCCTTTTTGTCAATCAATCAAAAAGGTATTATCAATAAAGCTCAGATTTTGAAATAGATTGAGAAAGTGTTTAATATTTTTTGAGATAATTTCACTTTCTCAAATTAGAAATTCTAATTAAAATTCATTACAGTTGTATCAAAAACATTGTATGATCAAAAGGATAACTCATGATAGCAATAGAAATTACTAAAAGAACTTTCATTTCATTGAGAAATTTGCCATAAACAATACAAAAAGTTTGTTGCTAAACATAAAGTTTCTTAAAAGTAAATAGTAAAGCATTCATATTGTAAAAAGAGAGAAGTACAAAGATGTGATCAAAATAACCAAAAGACTAGCTAATCGGCCATTCTTCTTCTTCACTAGAAGAAGAGGAGCCAACCTCTACAACCTTATCAGAGGTTTTGGTTTTCAAGGGTTTTAACCTTAAATCCCTGAATCTAGTTTTAACTGAGGCTCTAAGTGTCTTAGTCTTCTTGGTCTTTAACTTCTTCTTGGTCACTATAGGTTTAGGTTTGATTGAAGATGGATTAGATGAAGGAACAGGAGAAGGTTGAACAGGAGTCTCAAGTGACTCTTTGTTGATCTGTACAGGAGTGTCCTCAACAGTGAATGTTTCTTTTAAAGATTGATGGAGGATACTTTGATTTCTTCTTTAAAATTCTTCATTTCCTTTTCCATTTTCTCCTTGTTAAGCTGTTGTTCTGATCTCATTTTCTACAAATTGGCATTAACTGAACTTCTTAAATCATTAAGAGCAGAATTCATGTGACCTGTTAGTGAATCAAAAATTGTCTCCATCCTTTGAAATATTAACTTTTTAAGTTTAGATGGAGTAATCATTGTATCTTCAGATCTATCTTCATCCTTGTTTCTAGACTTGTTGGCTTCAACAGTAGGTTCATCATCATCTGAGGAAGTAGTAGCAATTTGACCTGACATTTTCTTTATTCATACTCCTTCTTGCAATTTGTATCCCATTCTTTCAAGTGAATTGAAGGAATAAGTGTCTGAATGATGTAGAGGCTTGCCTATCTCATCTGTTAGATCAATTATAGCTTCTTCAAATAGTAAGGTGAAAACCATACCATACGGTAAGCATGCTTTATCTTTTCTAGCTAGTTCTCTCATTTGAATCATCATGATGAAGGGAAGGTTGAGAGGTTCTTCTTCAATTAGATGTCTCATAAAGGTCATGTCCTTTTCACTCACCCAGTCGAAGCGACCTGTTCTGGGAAGAAAAATTCTACTAACCATGTTGTGAAGAAGTCTCATTTCCTTGGATAGCAGGTTGGCTTGAACATGTTGGACGGAGCTTACATCTTATCTTTCCAAAATGAGCTTCAGTGTGTGTTCTTTATCAGTTAGGGTAAGCTCGGTGGCACCGTCTAACTTTTCTTCATCCACAATGACTTTAACTTCCTTAATAGTTGATTCCAAATGGAACTCTTCAAGAATTAGGTTTTCATAGAAAGTTCATACCAAAGAAGGGTAGGTTAGAATATCCAGTGAGCAGAAAAATTTTCAACCTTGGTTGTCTATCCATCTCCCTATCTTCATTTCCAATTTTTTCAGGAAGGAGAAATCGATCCTTCTTCTGCAAGTGATAGGCCTGTAGGTCATTGAAGTGGATTTCCCAGTCGGAGAGGATGTTTCTTCTTCTCGTGGTTCCGGAGTGGACCTCTTTCTCTTTTCTCCCTTTTTGTTTTCACTATGTTTGCTTGATTCTGCTGCTTGAGGAATCTTTTGTGCAGATCTCCTTGGAGCCATTTCATTGAAATTTGTAGTAATAAGGAAATCAAGGTTTTGGGGAATGGTTTTTGAGAGATTGGTAAAGGTTCCGAGTGAAGTAAAGTGAGTTTGAAGTGAAATAGAAAGAGTGAAGTGCAAGAAAAGATTACTCGGATCTTCTTAAATAGCAATTTCCTGACATTCGAGTCACTCAGCCCTAAAAATATCCGAGTCAGCTCGACCAGAGCAAACTCAGAACAATCAGAACACCGAGTCGACTAGGCAAGACTTCAGGTTGACCTAGTTAGCTTAACCAGAGCAAGAGCAGAAAACTCAGACATTCGAGCCAGCTCGACCAGAGCAAAAATTGCTCGAGTCGGCTCGAACATAAACTTTCCATAAAAAATGAAATGATTCAAAAATTGAGTTTGATGCAATGAAATTTCAAGGAAAGTTGTTCAACAATCATGAATAGTTGTAGGAGGTTTTCTAGATAATTCTTCCTTAATTTTAAAGGAAATTAGGTTAAGGAATTCTAGAGAGGATCACAAAGCCCTAATTCTCCTCTAAGTAATTCAAATCTATCCTGATTCAGTGACTTCGTAAAAATGTCAGCTAATTATTTTTCAGTTGGGATAAATTCTAATTCAATATCACCATTCAAAACATGATCTCTAATAAAATGGTGTCTAATCTCTATATGCTTAGTCCTAGAATGATGAATAAGATTTTTGGTCAAATCTATAGCACTTGTGTTGTCACACTTGAAAGGAATTTTGCATTGTGTAACACCAAAGTCTTCTTGTTATTGTATAATCCATAACACTTGTGCACAACAACTCCCTGCAACAACATACTCTACATCAGCAGTAGAAAGTGCTACCGAGTTTTGTTTTTTACAATCCCATGAGATTAAATTCAACCCTAGAAATTGGCATGTGCCCCTAGTACTATTTCTATTAATTCTACAACCAGCATAATCAGCATCAGAAAATTCAATTAAATTCAATGAAGATTATTTTATAAACCAAAGACCAGACTACTTATACCTTTCAAATATCTCAATATTCTTTTAACATCAAGCATATGTGTTTCTTTGGGATTACATTGAAATCTAGCACATACACATACACTATACAAGATATCCGCTCTACTTGTAGTCAAGTATAATAAGGATCCGATCATACCTCTATAGAGCTTTTGGTCAACATTGGATCCATTTTCATCTTTGTCCAATCTGCAAGATGGGCTCATGCGTGTGCTCATTTGTTTGCTCGTCTCCATACCAAACTTTTTGATTATTTCCTTGGTGTATTTGGCTTGGTTGATGAAGATCCCTTTATTTGTTTGCTTCACTTGAAGTCCAAGGAAGTAGTTAAGTTCACCGATTAGGCTCATTTCAAATTCTCCCTACATTAACTTAGAAAAATCTTCACAAAAACATTTATTAGTTACACCAAATATAATATCATCAACATAAATTTATACAACTAATATGTCATTATTTTTTTTTTTAATGAAAAGAATTTTATCAACTTTTTCTCTTGAAAAATTATTTTCAATCAAAAAAGTGCTAAGTCTATCATACCAGGCTCTAGGGGCTTATTTCAAACCATATAAAGCTTTATTAAGTAAACACATGGTTTGGAAAAGCATGATTTTCAAAACCTGGTGGTTATTCTACAAAAACTTGTTCAAAGATAAAACCATTTAAAAATATACTTTTTACATCCATTTGAAAAAGTTTAAAATCATGAAGCAAGCAAATGCAAAAAGTAATCTAATGGCTTCTAGTGTTGCTATGGGTGCATATGTTTCATCAAAATCAATGCATTCTTCTTGACTATATCCCTTAGCCACTAACTTAGATTTGTTTCTAATGATATTTTCTTATTCATCTAATTTGTTCCTATAGACCCATTTGGTTCCTATGATTAGGTGGTCTTTAGGTCTATCAACTAATGTCCAAACCTTATTTCATTCAAACTAGTTCAATTCTTCATGCATAGCCATCATCCAGTTTGGGTCACTTTTAGCTTCTTCTAAGGTGCGGGGTTCTATTTATGATACAAAGGCTAGGTAGTCATATATAATTATATGTGCAGACCTAGTCCTAATACCTTGTACAGGATCACCAATACTTAATTCTTTAGGATAAGAAGTAGCGTACCTTCATTCTGTTGGTAAATCTATATGATCCTTACTTACTGTTTCTTCTCCTTCTTCAATTGGTCTTTCTTGTATGCTCATGTTTTCCATCTCTTCTTGAATTGTACCTGCATCATTATCTATACACTCTTCTTTCTTAGAAGGTGAAGGGTTAGTTTCATCAAAAATAACATGCATTGACTCTTCAACAGTAAGAGTCTTCTTATTAAAAACTCTATATACTTTGCTATGTAATGAATAACCAAGGAAAATTGCTTCATCAGATGTAGCTTCAAATTTTCCTCGATTATCTTTAACTTTATTAAGCACAAAGAATTTACATCCAAACACATGAAAGTAATTGATGTTGGCTTTCTTTTCATTCCACAGCTCATAGGGGGTTTTCTTCAAAATAGGATGGATCAAAATACGTTTTAAAATATAACAAGTAGTGTTCACCGCTTCTGCCCAAAAGTACCTTTAAAGATTATCTTCACATAACATTGTTCGGGTCATTTCTTTCAAAGTTCTATTTTTCTTCTCTACAACACCATTTTGTTGGAGTGTCCTAGTAGCAGAGAAGTTGTGATCAATGCCATTTTCAATGCAATAATCATCAAAAAATTGATTTTTAAATTCAGTGCCGTGATCATTCCTATTTGAAATTATTGAAAGATTTTTGTGATTTGAAACCTTTTTGTAAAATTTTTGAAATACTTTAAAGGTTTTCATCTTTGTGAGAAATAAACAAAACCTATATAAATCTAGAGAAATCATCTACAATCACAAGGGCATATTTCATACCTCATAGGCTTGTAGTCGGAGTTGGTCCAAATAAGTCAATGTGAAGTAGTTCTAAAGGTCTAGTAGTTGAAATCATATTTTTGGATTTAAATATCTTCCTAGTTTGTTTACCTATTTGGCATACATCACAAACCTGATCAAAATCAACTTTAAACTTATGCATGCCTCTCACTAAATTTTTGGAAATTAACCTGGCTATAGTATGCATGCTAGCGTGACCTAATCATCTATGCCATAATAAACAAGACTCCTTGGTCTTAGCATTCATTGCAACTAAACTAGAACTACTTGACATGGCAAAATCATTTAGATCTATCACATAAATATTTTCAAGTATATATCCAATGAATTTACTACTAGAATCAAGAGAGTTTGTTACTATACACATAGATGATTCAAAGACAACCTTCAAGCCTTTATCACAAAGTTGACTAATACTCAATAAGTTGTGTTTTAATTTATCTACTAGCAATACATTTTGTTGCCCAGGTAGCTACCCAAGAGGGGGGGTGAATTGGGACTTTTAAAAATTTAAAGCAACTAATGTACAATTAAAAATCCTTTGCAAGTGGCAGGTGCTGTGATAAAGTAGTAAATTACGGAAGCTAAGTAAAAGCAAGGAAGCACAACATAAACACATAAAATTTATAGTGGTTCGGAGCAACCCAGCTCCTACGTCTACTACCCAAGATACCACTTAGGATTTTCACTATATTCACATCCAAATATAGTTGGATTGTTTTGCAGGATCATAATCCAAAACCTCTATACTTTCGTTTTAATAGGATCACCAAAGAAAACCCAACTCCCTTAGGTTTTAAATAGGATCACCAAAGAAATCTAACTTGGTTTTATCAGGATCACCAAGAATCCAACACTTGGTTTTTAACAAAGGCTCACCAAGAACCTATTTGGTTTTTCAACCGGGCTTACCAATAACCCAACAATTCAAAAAATGAATTGAAAGAAATGCAACAAAAATGACAAACTCAATTTGTCGGATAGTTGCCGGTGCAGCTTGATGGAAGAACACATGAATGCACTTGAATAAGCATTAATTACTTCAGTGGCATCTTCAAAAGTTGCTTCAAGCTTCAGATCAGAGTTGGTGAAGACTTGAAGGCTGACTTGAATGTTCTTGTGCTCTTTTGCTTTTGGTAGGTAGGATATTCAATGAAGCTCTCTAAACTTTGAAGAACTTTCAAAAACTTGCTTTAAGGATGTTCAAATCCTTCAAATATAAAGTCTTCTATCACTCCAAGGTAGTTCTAGCTATTGTAGACCATTGAGGAATGATTTATGACCGTTGGAGTACTTTTTAGCATTCAAAAATAATTTCTAGAACTAGCCGTTGGATACTTGAAAGCGATGTTCGAGTCAGCTCGAATTCCTTCGAGTTGGCTCGGATCCTTCGAGTTGATCGATCGAGTTACCAAATCTTCAGTGTAGTCAGCTCTTTGTCTCAGGACACAAAACTTCACTTTGGACGAGTCGGCTCTTGATACCTCGGGTCGGCTCAAACTTAAATCTTTGAAAAACTTGAACTCGAGGAGTCGGTTATTTTTAGCTTGGGTCGGCTCTTCTTCTTAGTTTCTGAAATCATCACTCTGGAAGAGTCGGCTTGATGAAGTTCGGCTCAGCTTGCTTTCTCAGGTCTTCAAAATTAGGTTCAGCAGAATCGTCTCTTTTTAGTTCGGGTCGACTCACCTGGCTATTTTCAGAAATCTTCAGAAACTGGACTCTAGAGGAGTTGACTCGGACATAATCCAGTCGACTCGGATTCAATAGAGTCAGCTCGGTTACCTTCGAGTCAGCTCGGATAGCTGCATACCAAAATCCTTGCTGCGTGCTAGTAAGTGGAGTCGGCTCTTTATCATGCTGGGTCAGCTCGAGTATCTTTTTCAGTATTTTTACACTTGAACTCAAAGAGAAACTCTCACCAACACTTTAATTCTTCAATCATACCAACTCAAAATAATTTTATGGCACACACACTCAGAAGTAACCCTTTTAACAAGATTTTCTCTTCGCTTTTTCATTGGGCTCTTCTTTACAAAAATAAATTACTACACAAAAAGATTCCATGATCACTTCTTATAGAAATAACAAAAAGATTTTTCTTATTTGAAACTTTCTTATGAAATTTTTGAAATACATTAAAAGTTTCATCTTTATGTGCAATAAATAATACCCATGTGAATCTAGAGAAGTCATCTACAATTACAAGGCCATATTTTATACCTCCTAGGCTTGTGGTCTTAGTAGATCCAAATAAGTCCATGTGAAGTAGCTCAAGGGATCTAGTTGTTGAAATAACATTTTTCGGATTAAAACTCCACCTAGTTTGTTTGCCTAATTGACAAGCATCACATACATAATTAAGATCAACTTTAAAATGTGGCAAACCTCTAACAGATTCTTTGAGATTAATTTGGTAAATGTATGCATGCTAGCATGACCAATCATCTATGACATAATAAACATTACTTTTTGGTCTTAGCATTCATTGCTACTATACTGGAACTACTAGTCATGGCTAAATCATTTAGATCTACCACATAGACGTTTCCAAGCCTATGACCAATTGATTTATTGCTAGAATCAAGAGAGTTAGTTACTATACACATAGATGATTCAAAGATAACCTTGAAGCCTTTATCACAAAGTTGACTAATACTCAATAAATTATGCTTCAATTTATCTACTAGCAGCACATCTTCAATAAAGGTATAGGGGGTTCCTTGCGATTATCTCCAAAAGTAACCAATCCTCCTTTTATTTGTAGGGTGATGAACTGATCTTTGTCACCTGTCATATGCCTTGAACAACCGCTGTCAAGATACCATATTTTCTTTAATTTGTGGGCTGCAAGACAGTCCTGCAAAATAGTCAAGGAGTGATTTTAGGTACCCAAGCTAACTTGGATCCTTTCGGGTTTGCAAAATCTATTCCCTTTGGAACCCAAATGGTTCTACATTTCAATGAAACAATCATGGAATTTTTCAAGGAATTGTATTGATAAGATTTATGTCCAAATCTATGACATGAATAACAAATAATTTTATCAACTGAGAATGATGCATGCTTTGAAGCTATAAAAGATGCAGAAACAGAAATATTTGGTTTGAAAGATTTTTGCATAGAATTCTTAGGAACATATTTCAAGCCATTTGAAATAGATTTTGATGGAAAAGTTTTTTGAAATTTAGCATGTGAAGTTGAAGCTTTTGAAGAAACAAATTTTGTTGCTGAAATTCCTTTAGCATTTGAAGCACTAAATCCAATGCCAACTTTACTTTTCGAATCTCTTTGTTCTTTCAAAATTAGCTCAAGCTTGTTAGAACTTAAAGTATGTTTTTCTACTAAAGGCTTAAGCTTTTCAACCTCTTTTTTTAAATCAACATTTTCGGCAACTAAAATTCAGATTGTTTCATTTGAAGTATTTTTCTCATTATTCAAAATAATAACATTTTCAAAAAGGTTATTCAATTATTTTTGCAAAATGATATTATTTTCAGACATCTCATCCTTGTCTTTTAATAAAACATCATTTTGTTTTTTCAAGGATTTAATTTTTACCCCAACTTAATTCGAAAAGTAAATCATGAAATGCATAATTCAGTTCATCTTATGTATATTCAGTTTGAAGCTCAGGGGATGATACCTCATTTTCAAGACCCATCAGACATAGATTTGTAGATTTCATGATCTCTTCTTCTTCAGTGGATGAGGACACTTCGCTATCGCTCCATGTTGCTACCACAACTTTTTTTTTCTTTTTCTTAAAATACTTTTTCAGTAATGGTCAATCTGGTCGGATGTGCCCTGGCTTTCTGCATTCATAAAAAGTGGGCACTTCTTTTTCTTTCTCCTTTTCCTTGTCCTTCTCCTTACTGAATTCTTTGTTCTTGTGGAATTTTCTAAAATTTCTTCCTTCTATTCTTCCCAAGAACCTTCTAAATTTTCTGACGACCATGGCAACAACTTCATCTTCCATGTTGCTTTCAGTAAAGGAGCTTTCTTCTTCCGATTCTTCATCCTTTCCAGAATCCATAGCAGCTTTAAAGGTGATTGATCTCTTTTTCTTTTGATCATCTTCAGTTCGATGCTGCATGGTCAGTTTATGTGTAATAAGAGATCCTAATAGTTCATCTAGCAATAAGGTATTTAAATCATTCACTTCTTGGATGGTAGTCACTTTCGGATCTCATTAATCCGGAAGAGATCTCAGAATCTTCTGTACTAGATTTGCATTATTATATACCATGCCAAGACTTTTTAAGCCATTAATAATATCAGTGAAACATGAAAACATGGTAGAGATTGTTTTATTAGGTTCCATCATAAACAATTCATAACTATGCACAAGAAGATTAATTTTAGAAGACTTCACTTGAGTAGTTCTTTCATAAGTCCCTTCGAGTTTATCCCAAATTTCCTTTGCAGAGGAGCAAATAAAAATTTGATTAAACTCATTATTATCCAAAGCATAGTACAAGAGATTCATTGCTTTGGCATTTAACTCACCCATCTTTATATCATGTTTGTCCCAATCCTCTTCAGGTCTTGGAACGTCCATTCCATCAATTTTAATCATGGAGATATAAGGACCCTTTAGAATGACCTTCCATAACTGAAAATGGATTGCTTGAACATAAATTTTCATTCTAGCTTTCTAGTATGCATAATTTGTGGCAGTGAAAAGTGGAGGTCTATTGGTTGATTGGCCTTTCGCCAATACTCATTGGATGAGCCATTAATCTTTACTCTTATGTATTCAAAGACACTGATACCAATTATTGCTCAAGTGGCTATCCAAGAGGGGGGTGAATTGGAATTTTTAAAAATTTAAAGCATGTAATATGCAATTAAAAATCTTTTGCAAGTGGTAGGTGCTGTGACAAAATAGTAAATTACGGAAGCTAGGTAAAAGCAAGGAAGCACAACAGAAACACATAAAATTTATAGTGGTTCAGAGAAAGCCAGCTCCTACATCCACTACCCAAGATACCACTTGGGATTTCCACTATATTCACATCCGAGTATAGTCGAATTGTTTTGCAGGATCACAATCCAAAACCTCTACACTTTGATTTTAACGGGATCACCAAAGAAAACCCAACTCCCTTTGGTTTTAAACAAGCTCACCAAAGAAACCTAACTTGGTTTTACCAGGATCACCAAGAACCCAATACTTGGTTTTTAATAAGGCTCACCAAGAACCTATTTGGTTTTTCATCCGGGCTCACCAATAACCCAACAATTCAAAAATGAATTGAAATAAATGCAACAAAAATGACAAAATCAATTTGTCTGATAGTTTCCGGTGTAGCTTGATGGAAGTCCACTTGAATGCACTTGAATAAGTTTTAATTACTTCAGTGTCTTCTTCAAAAGTTGCTTCAAGTTTCATATTAGAGTTGGTGAAGACTTGAAGGCTGACTTGAATGTTCTTGTGCTCTTTTGCTTTTGGTAGGTAGGATATTCAATGAAGCTCTCTAAACTTTGAAGAACTTTCAAAAACTTGCTTTAAGGATGTTCAAATCCTTCAAATATAAGGTCTTCTATCACTCCAAGGAAGTTCTAGCAATTGTAGACCGTTGGAGAATGATTTGTGACCATTGGAGCACTTTTTGGCATTCAAAAATAATTTCTGGAACTAGCCGTTGGATACCTGAAAGCGTTGTTCGAGTCAGCTCGGATTCCTTCGAGTCGGCTCGAATCCTTCAAGTCGGCTCGAATCCTTCGAGTCGATAGGTCGAGTCACCAAATCTTCAATGTAGTCGGCTCTTTGTCTCAGGGTGCAAAATTTCACTCTAAATGAGTTGGCTCTTAATAGCTCTGGTCGGCTCGAACATAAATATTTGAAAAACTTGAACTCGAGGAGTCGGCTTTTTTTAGCTTGGGTTGGCTCTTCTTCTCAGGTTCTGAAATTTTCATCACTCTAGAAGAGTCAGCTCGATGCAGTTCGGGTTGGCTCACTTTCTCAGGTCTTCAAAATTAGGTCTAGCAGAGTCGGCTCTTTCTGGTTCGGGTTGGCTCGACTGGCTGTTCCTAGAATTCATTAGAAACTGGACTGTGAGGAGTCGGCTCGGACATAATCCAGTCAACTCAGATTCATTGGAGTCAGATCGGTTACCTTCGAATTGGCTCGAATAGCTTCGTACTAGAATCCTTGCTGCATGCCAGAAAGTGAAGTCGGTTCTTCGTCATGTTGGGTCGGCTCGAGTATCTTCTTCAGAATTTTTACTCTTGAACTCAAAGAGAAACTCTCACCAACACTCTTTCATTCTTCAAGCATACTAACTCAAAATAATTTTATGGCACACACACTCATAAGTAACCCTTTTAACAAGATTTTTTCTTCGCTTTTTCATTAGGTTCTTCTTTACAAAAATAAATTACAACACAACTCAAACAAGAAACTAAAGTGTAGGAGTTGAAGTTTGATCAATTAAATCATCCTACAAAAACTTGTAACACACTTGAAGATATCAGAAATAAATATACATGCTCCAATGTTTGGTTATCATCAAAATCACTTATGGGGTCAACAATCTCATCCTTTTTGATGATGACAAAACACTGGGCATGAATAAGCAATATAAAACTATAATTACTTGTATAGTTGTATTTGCAAGTGTATATAAACAAGTAAAATGAATTGACTTCAATTAGTGCCAAATTATGGAATGAGAATTAGGGCAATGAGAGGTAATCTCACCCTCAATGCGATACTCAATGTTTTGACACACTTGCTATGCAATTTCATGCTTTAAAGCTCAATAGTTTCTAATAAAATTTTAAATATACAGAGCTTATTAAATATCTGAGCTTAAATCATTTAAAACATTGTATATCAAAGCTTAACTTTTGTAAATCAGAGCTTGAAATATTGTATCAGATGTATCAAAGCTTTCATATGTTTTAAGTATCAGAGCTTAGCTTACAAGCTTTATGTAACAGAGCTTTCAATCTTTATGTATCAGAGCAAATATATGAACATGAATATATTTTAACCTTTTCATGCAATAATTTCACAACTTTCTCCCCCATTTTGTCAATCAATTAAAAAGGTAGAGTAAGAGTTAAGCTTCAATTTTAAAATAGAATGAGAAAGTATTTAAAATTTGTTTGAGATAATTTTACTTTCTCATATTCATTTTCAAATTATAAAAAAAAAGTCATTGTATGAACAATTAAACATAAACATTCATTTTCATAGAGAAATAGAACAATTTAAGATACAAAAAGTGTATTTTCATTTCATTTCAAAGAAGTTCAGTACAAAGTACAAAATGAAGGGCAATACATTTAGTCACTATCTAAGTCTACTCTAGGATATGAAGGTTGGCCAGGAATCTGAATGCCTGGAGGTAGAGAAGCAATAGGATCAGTATCTATGATATGAGATGGTGGAATGTTGTAGGATCCTTGTGGCCTAATATGAGGAGTAGGTTGTCTAGGATGAAATGACTGGGCCCAAGGTAGAAGAAGCAAGTGTAGGATCCAAAGGTGGAGAGGGAGGTGCACTTTTGGCAGCTTGGAGATCTTCAATCGTAGTCATCATTTTCCATAAGAAGCTGTTGATGGATTTCAATTCGGCTTCTATTTTTTTTGTACTTTTAGAAGCAACTAAATCTTCCATTGCTTCTTCTATTTTTGCCACTTCCTTTTGCATTGTAAACATTTTCGAGGCTTGTGCATTTGCAAAGGCTTCAACCGAGCCTCTCAGTCTCCCAAACTCACTTCTAATGATTCCAATACCTTTGGTGTAGTCTTCTTCCATTCTCTTGCCTACTTCTATTGAGCCAACTATGATTCTCAGGTTACGCATCTCAACTCTATATGCTTCAAGTACTTTAGTAATAGATTTCTCAATCTTTTCAGAACTTGAAGCAATCAACTGAAGAATAGGTTGCAAATTTGTCTCAGTTGCAGAAGCTGTAGTCTTGGAGGTTTCAAGATTGTCAATTCTACTTTTCAAATACTCTATCTGTCCCCCAAACTGATTTAGTCTATCATCAACTAACTGGCAAAATTTGCCGAACATAGTAGACATTGAGGAATTGAGAGTTTCAGTTAAATTCCCTATCTGCTGTGCAATGAAGTCATGTAACACTGATGTATCCACAACAAGAGTAGGAATACTATGACTATAAGTAGGAATATTTGTAGTGGCCTGAGTGTAGAAAGGTATACTATGTGGCATATCAGGCATATCTGGTACTGAAACATCTGGGAAAGAAGTGTCAAAGTCTACCTGGACTGGAGATCCTAGCTGTGGCTGTGATTCTTGATGTAGTGCCTTCACCAGCCTCTATTCTGCTTGCTCTTGAACCTCTTCAGTTTCTTCAACTATAAGAGCATCAGTCTTCTTTTTCCAGGTACTATCTGAAGAGTTTTGGCAGTATAGGTATCGGTATGAAGGAGTGTCTTGCTGTCCTCTCCTGTCAAATCTATGTTTGCACTTTGAAAGAAAAGTGATAGGACCATACCATAAGGCAAGTAAGCCTTAACTTTTCTCACTGCCTCTTTTATTTGACAAATCATAATAGCTGGCAGGTTAATCATATCACCATTTATTAGAAGCTCCATGAGCAAAGATCTCGCTCGCTTACCCAATCAAAGAGTCCAGTTCTGGGTAAAAAGATCCTGCTAATAAAACTGTGAAAAATTCTCATTTCAATAGACAAAGTGCTGGCCTTGAGAATTCTAATTTCATCTACTTCAGTCCTTTCCAAGACAGTTTGTAAAGCTTTAGTTCTATCTTTCAGGACTAAGTACTCAGTGCCCTCAAATGGCATTTCTAAAACATTCCCAAGAATTTCAGCAAATATAATAATTTTCTTTCCCTTAACAGATGATTCAATAAAGTTCTCTCCAAACATCAATTTTTTATAAAAGGTTCTGACTAAGTTTGGGTAGGTTTTAATATCCAGGGAGCACATATTTCTCCATCCTTGATTCTCAATAAAATCTCCAATGACAAAACCTATCTCCTTTAGATATTCAAATAAAATCCGTCTGCCAGTAGTAATAGGTCTTATACCTAAAGAGATCTGATGACTTGGAGAAACAGGGCTTGGTTCCTCATCTGACTATGGTGGATTTTGGGAAGCACTATCTTCTTGGAACTTTGTCCTTCTTTCTTGCGAAGCAGCTTCACTATCTCGTCTTGATTTCTTCCCAATTATCCTTTTTGGTGCCATTGCTCACAAACACTTGAGTTCCGAAACAGTTTTTGAAAGTTGGATGTATTTGGAAAGTTTCTTGGTGGAAAAGAGACTAGGGTTTAGGAATAGAAATGGAAAAGAAAAACCCTATGGCTCAAACTAAAAAGAGATGGCTCGACATCAGAGCCGGCATGACCAATAGGTCATCTACTCGAGTCCACTCGAGCAGAGGGAGCATAAAAGAAAATTTTGGATTTCAATCAAAGCTCATTTTAACAAAAATTTAGGATTAGGAGGTTTCCTAGATAATTTGTCCTTAAGATTATGGGAGTATTTCTAAAGTGGGTCACATAATCCTAGTTCATTTCTAATCATTACAAATCTATCAAAATTTAAAGGTTTGGTAAAAATATCAGCAAGTTGGTTTTCAGTTGGCACGAATTCAAGTACAATATCATTATTCAATACATGATCTCTTATAAAATGGTGTCTAATTTCAATGTGCTTAGTTCATGAATGCTGAACTAGATTTTTTGTCAAATTAATAGCACTTGTGTTATCACCCTTGATTGGAATTTTAGTTTGTGTAACACCAAAGTCTTCTAGATGCTGTTTAATTCATAACACTTGAGTACAACAACTACCGGCACCAACGTACTCTGCCTTAGCAGTGGATAATGCTACGGAGTTTTGCTTCTTACAGTGCAATGAAATTAAATTCAACCCTAAAAATTGGCATGTACCACTAGTGCTCTTTCTATCAATTTTGCAACCAACATGTCACCAACAGAAAAACCAATTAAATTCAAAGATGATTCTTTAGAATACCAAAGACCTAAGTTGCTTGTAACTTTCAAATATTTGAAAATTCTTTTATCAGCAAGTATATGTGTTTCTTTAGGATTTCATTGAAATCTAGCACATACACATACACTGTACAAGATGTCAGGTCACTGGTTGTAAGATATAATAATGATCCGATCATACCTTTATAGAGATTTTGTTCAACATTGGATCCACTTTCATCTTTGTCTATCCTACAGGTAGTGCTCATGAGTGTGTTAGCCTCTTTGCTTGTTTCCATGCCAAATTTCTTGATTATCTCTTTGATGTACTTGGCTTGGCTTATAAAGATTCCTTCCTTCATTTGTTTGACTTGTAATCCAAGGAAGTAGTTAAGCTCACACATAAGGCTCATTTCAAACTCACCCTACATCAACTCAGCAAATTCTCCATAGAGATTTTCATTAGTTGCCCCAAATATAATATCATCAACGTAAATTTGTACAACTAACATGTCATTCTCTTTGTTTCTAATAAAAAGAATTTTGTCAACATTTCCTATTTTGAAATCATTTTCAAGTAAAAATTTGCTTAGTCTATCATACAAGGCACTAGGTGCTTATTTCAAACCATATAAAGCTTCGTTCAGTTTAAACACATAATTTGGAAAAGCATGATTTTCAAAATATGGTGGCTGTTCTATAAAAACTTGTTCATAAATAAATCCATATAGAAAAGCACTTTTGACATCCATTTGAAAGAGTTTAAAATTCATGTAGCAAGCAAATACAAGAAGTAATCTAATGGCCTTAAGTCTTGCTACGGGAGCATATGTTTTATTAAAATCAATACCTTCTTCTTGATTGTATCCTTTTGCTACCAACCTTGCTTTATTTCTTATAACCTTATCATTTTCATCTAGTTTGTTCCTCCCATTTGGTTCTTATGATTGGGTGGTCTGTAGGTCTATTAACTAGTGTCCAAACATTATTCCTTTCAAACTGGTTTAATTCATCATGCATGGCCATCATCCAGTTATGATCAGTTTCAACTTCTAAACTATGTGGTTCAATTTGTGAAACAAAGGCTAGGTAGTCATGTGCATCTCTATGTACTGACCTAGTCCTAACACCATGAGAAGGATCACCAATAATTAAATCTTTGGGATGTGAAGTTACATACCTCCATTCCTTTGGTAAATCAGTATGATCCTTGCTTACCATTTCACTTCCATTTTGTGTTGGCTTGTCTTGAATGCTTAGATCTTTCATTTCTTTTTGTAATGTACCTACATCATTATCTATGCACTCATCTTTTCTTGATGGTGAGGGGTTAACTTCATCAAAAATAACATGAATTGACTCTTCTACAGTAAGAATCTTCTTATTAAACATTATATATGCTTTTCTATGCAGTGAATAATCAAAGAATATAGATTCATCAGATTTTGCATCAAACTTTCCTAGGTTATCTTTACCATTGTTCAACACAGCATTTACACCCAAAAACATGAAAATAGTTAATATTCATTTTTCTTCCATTCCAAAGCTCATAGGGGGTTTTCTTTGAAATTGATCGAATTGAAACTCGGTTTAATATGTAACAGGCAATTTTCACTGCTTCTGCCCAAAAGTACTTTGGAAGATTACCTTCATACAACATGGTTCAGGCCATTTTCTCCAAAGTCCTATTCTCTCTCTACAACAACATTTTGTTGTGGTGTTCTAAGAGCAGAGAAGTTGTGATCAATGCCGTGCTCAGTGCAATATTAATCAAAAAATTGATTTTGAAATTCTGTTCCATGATCACTTCTTATAGAAATAACAAAAAGATTTTTCTTATTTGAAACTTTCTTATTAAATTTTTAAAATACATCAAAAGTTTCATCTTTATGCATAATAAATAATATCCATGTGAATCTAGAGAAGTCATCTACAATTGCAAGGCCATATTTTATACCTCCTAGGCCTGTGGTCTTAGTAGGTCCAAATAAGTCCATGTGAAGTAGCTCAAGGGATCTAGTTGTTGAAATAACATTTTTCGGATTAAAACTCCTCCTGGTTTGTTTGCCTAATTGACAAGCATCACATACATAATTAAGATCAACTTTAAAATGTGGCAAACCTCTAACAGATTCTTTGAGATTAATTTGGTAAATGTATGCATGCTAGCATGACCTAATCATCTATGACATAATAAACATGACTCTTTGGTCTTAGCATTCATTGCTACTATACTGGAACTACTAGTCATGGCTAAATCATTTAGATCTACCACATAGACATTTCCAAGCCTATGACCAATGGATTTATTGCTAGAATCAAGAGACTTAGTTACTATACACATAGATGATACAAAGATAACCTTGAAGCCTTTATCACAAAGTTGACTAATACTCAATAAATTATGCTTCAATTTATCTACTAGCAGCACATCTTCAATAAAGGTATAGGAGGTTATTTTAATCTTACCAATTTTGATTATTCACCCCTTGCGATTATCTCCAAAAGTAACCAATCCTCCTTTTATTTGTAGGGTGATGAACTGATCTTTGTCACCTGTCATATGCCTTGAACAACCGCTGTCAAGATACCATCTTTTCTTTAATTTGTGGGCTGCAAGACAGTCCTGCAAAATAGTCAAGGAGTGATTTTAGGTACCCAAGCTAACTTGGATCCTTTCGGGTTAGCAAAATCTATTCCCTTTGGAACCCAAATGGTTCTACATTTCAATACACCAATCATGGAATTTTTCAAGGAATTGTATTGATAAGATTTATGTCCAAATCTATGACATGCATAACAAATAATTTTATCATCTATGAATGATCCATGCTTTGAAGCTATAAATGATGTAGAAACAGAAATATTTGGTTTGAAAGATTTTTGCATAGAATTCTTATGAACATATTTCAAGCCATTTGAAATAGATTTTGATGGAAAAGTTTTTTGAAATTTAGCATGTGAAGTTGAAGCTTTTGAAGATACAAATTTTGTTGCTGAAATTCCTTTAGCATTTGAAGCATTAAATCCAATGCCAACTTTACTTTTCGAATCTTTTTGTTCGTTCAAAATTAGCTCAAGCTTGTTAGAACTTAAAGTAAGTTTTTCTACTAAAGGCTTAAGCTTTTCAACCTCTTTTTTTAAATCAACATTTTTGGCAACTAAAATTCCGTTTGTTTCATTTGAAGTATTTTTCTCATTATTCAAAATAATAACATTTTCAAAAAGGTTATTCAATTATTTTTGCAAAATGATATTATTTTCAGACATCTCATCCTTGTCTTTTAATAAAACATCATTTTGTTTTTTCAAGGATTTAATTTTAACCCCAACTTAATTCGATAAGTAAATCATGAAATGCATAATTCAGTTAATCTTATGTAAATTTAGTTTGAAGCTTAGGGGATGACACCTCATTTTCAAGACCCATCAGACATAGATTTGTAGATTTCATGGTCTCTTCTTCTTCAGTGGATGAGGACACTTCGCTGTCGCTCCATGTTGCTACCACAGCTTTCTTTTTCTTTTTCTTAAAATACTTTTTTAGTAATGGACAATCTGGTCGGATGTGCCCTGGCTTTTTGCATTCATAACAAGTGGGCACTTCTTTTTCTTTCTCCTTTTCCTTGTCCTTCTCCTTACTGAATTCTTTGTTCTTGTGGAATTTTCTAAAATTTCTTCCTTTTGTTCTTCCCAAGAACCTTCTAAATTTTATGACGACCATGGCAACAACTTCATCTTCCATATTGCTTTCAGTAGAGGAGCTTTCTTCTTCCGATTCTTCATCCTTTCCAGAATCCATAGCAGCTTTAAAGGTGATTGATCTCTTTTTCTTTTGATCATCTTCAGTTCGATGCTGCATTGTCAGTTTATGTGTAATGAGAGATCCTAACAGTTCATCTAGCAATAAGGTATTTAAATCTTTTGCTTCCTGGATGGTAGTCACTTTCGGATCCATTTATCCGGAAGAGATCTCAGAATCTTCTGTACTAGATCTGCATTAGTATATACCATGCCAAGACTTTTTAATCCATTAATAATATCAGTGAAACATGAAACATGGCAGAGATTGTTTTATTAGGTTCCATCATAAACAATTCATAACTATGCACAAGAAGATTAATTTTAGAAGACTTCACTTGAGTAGTTCTTTCATAAGTGATTATTTTATTAGGTTCCATCATAAACAATTCATAACTATGCACAAGAAGATTAATTTTAGAAGACTTCACTTGAGTTGTTCTTTCATAAGTCCCTTCGAGTTTATCCCAAATTTCCTTTGCTGAGGAGAAAATAAAAATTCGATTAAACTCATTATTATCCAAAGCATAGTACAAGAGATTCATTGCTTTGGCATTTAACTCACCCATCTTTATATCATGTTCGTCCCAATCCTCTTCAGGTCTTGGAACGTCCATTCCATCAATTTTAATCATGGGGATATAAGGACCCTTTAGAATGACCTTCCACAACTTAAAATGGATTGCTTGAACATAAATTTTCATTCTAGCTTTCTAGTATGCATAATTTGTGGCAGTGAAAAGTGGAGGTCTGTTGGTTGATTGGCCTTTCGCCAATACTCATTGGATGAGCCATCAATCTTTACTCTTTTGTATTCAGAGACACTGCTCTGATACCAATTATTGCTCAAGTGGCTATCCAAGAGGGGGGTGAATTGGGACTTTTAAAAATTTAAAGCATGTAATATGCAATTAAAAATCCTTTGCAAGTGGTAGGTGCTGTGACAAAATAGTAAATTACGGAAGCTAGGTAAAAGCAAGGAAGCACAATAGAAACACATAAAATTTATAGTGGTTCGGAGAAAGCCAGCTCCAACATCCACTACCCAAGATACCACTTGGGATTTCCACTATATTCACACCCGAATACAGTCGAATTGTTTTGCAGGATCACAATCCAAAACCTCTACACTTTGATTTTAACGGGATCACCAAAGAAAACCCAACTCCCTTTGGTTTTAAACAAGCTCACCAAAGAAACCTAACTTGGTTTTACCAGGATCACCAGGAACCCAACACTTGGTTTTTAACAAGGCACACCAAGAACCTATTTGGTTTTTCATCCGGGCTCACCAATAACCCAACAATTCAAAAAATGAATTGAAATAAATGCAACAAAAATGACAAAATCAATTTGTCGGATAGTTTCCAGTGTAGCTTGATGGAAGTCCACTTGAATGCACTTGAATAAGTTTTAATTACTTCAGTGGCTTCTTCAAAAGTTGCTTCAAGTTTAATATTAGAGTTGGTGAAGACTTGAAGGCAGACTTGAATGTTCTTGTGCTCTTTTGCTTTTGGTAGGTAGGATATTCAATAAAGCTCTCTAAACTTTGAAGAACTTTCAAAAACTTGCTTTAAGGATGTTCAAATCCTTCAAATATAAGGTTTTCTATCACTCTAAGGAAGTTCTAGCAATTGTAGACCGTTGGAGAATGATTTGTGACCGTTGGAGCACTTTTTGGCATTCAAAAATAATTTCTGGAACTAGCCATTGGATACCTGAAAGCGTTGTTCGAGTCAGCTCAGATTCCTTCTTGTCGGCTCGAATCCTTTCAGTTGATAGGTCGAGTCACCAAATCTTCAGTGCAGTCGGCTATTTGTCTCAAGCTGAAAAATTTCACTCTGAATGAATTGGCCTTTGATAGCTCCGGTCGGCTCGAACTTAAATCTTTGAAAAACTTGAACTCGAGTAGTCAGGTTTTTTTAGCTTGGGTTGGCTCTTCTTCTTAGGTTCTGAAATAATCATCACTCTGGAAGAGTCAGCTCGATGCAGTTCGGGTTGGCTCACTTTCTCAGGTCTTCAAAATTAGGTCTAGCAGAGTCGCCTTTTTCTGGTTTGGGTTGGCTCGCCTGGCTGTTCTTAGAATTCTTTAGAAACTAGACTGTGAGGAGTCGGCTCAGACATAATCCAGTCAACTCGGATTCACTGGAGTCAGATCGGTTACCTTCAAGTCGGCTCGAATAGCTTCGTACCAGAATCCTTGCTGCATGCTAGAAAGTGGAGTCGGTTCTTCATCATGTTGGGTCGGCTCGAGTATCTTGTTCAGGATTTTTACACATGAACTCAAAGAGAAACTCTCACCAACACTCTTTCATTCTTCAAGCATACCAACTCAAAATAATTTTATGGCACACACACTCATAAGTAACCCTTTTAACAAGATTTTTTCTTTGCTTTTTCATTGGGTTCTTCTTTACAAAAATAAATTACAACACAACTCAAACAAGAAACTAAAGTGTAGGAGTTGAAGTTTGATCAATTAAATCATCCTACAAAACCTTGTAACACACTTGAAGAGTTGTCAGAAATAAATATACATGCTCTATTATTTGGTTATCATCAAAATCACTTATGGGGTCAACACATTTTCAATAAAAGTACAGGGGATTATTTTGATCTTACAAATTTCGATTATTTTTCCCTTACCATTGTCTCTAAAAGTAACCATACCTCCTTTCATTTCTATGGTGATGAACTGATCCTTGTCACCCGTCATATGCCTTGAATAGCCACTGTCAAGATACCATCTTTTCTTCAATTTTTGGGCTGCAAGACATTCTTGCAAGATAATCAAGGAGTTCTTTTAGGTACCCAAGCTAACTTGGGTCCTTGCAGGTTAGCGAGGTGGTTTCTTTGGGAACCCAAATCTTTCTTGATTTATTATAGACATTTCTAATGATAGTATATTCAAAAGCTTTATGTCATAGTTCCTTGTAAGCAAAATATCTAATTCTAGAATTTTGAAAAGATTTATTCTTTGAAGTTCTAGAAACATGAGATGCAAAAATAGCAAGTTTTGTAATTGAGTTTTTTGGAACATACAAGATAGCTTTTGAAATAGAAGTAGAACCTTTTGTAGCAAAAGCTTTTTGAGATATAGATTTAAAAACAAAATCTTTTTGTTTCACAAAAGTAGTTACTGAAATATAATTTGAATTTGAAGAATTAAAACCAATTCCAGCTTTGTTACCAGAAATCTTTTGTTCTTTAAGAATCAACTCAAGCTTGTTAGAAGATAGAGTTAATTTTTCAATAAGCAACTTGAGCTTTTCAACCTCCTTTTTTAACTCGTTATTTTCATTTAACAAAACTTTGATTTTATCATGATAATCATTATTTTCAGTTTTCAATACTTTACAATTTTCAGAAAAGACATGAAGTTCTTTTTGCAACATGATATTCTTTTTTGAAATCTCTTCTTTTTCTTTGAGTAAAGAATCATTAATATTCTTTAGAGATCTAATCTTTACTCTAGCTTTCTTAAATTTAGATAAAAGATCATGGAATACAGAATTTAACTCATCAAATATAAATTCAATTTGAGCATTGGGGAAAGTTACCTCATCCTTGAGACCCATTAGACATAAGTTAGCTATTTTCGTGGTCTCTTCCTCTTTAGTTGAGGTGGATTCTTCACTGTCGCTCCATTTGGCAACCATCGCTTTCTTTTTCTTCTTTTTTAAAATTTTTTTCAACGGTGGACAGTCCAGATGAATGTGCCCCAGTTTCTTATATTCATAGTAGGTGGGGACTTGTTTTTTTTCTTTATCTTTATCCTTGTCCTTTTCTTTGGAATGTTCTCCTCGTTTATGAAATTTTCTATTGAATCTTCCTTTCTTCTTTCTCATAAACTTTCTGAATATCCTTACGACCATTGCAATATTTTCATCTTCTAGATCATCTTTAGAGGAGGTAGAGTCATCTTCCATCTCTTCATCATTCTTTGATTCCAATGCAGCATTGAATGCAATATTTTGTTTCTTTTTCTGATCCTCATCTGTTCTATGCTTCATGGCTAATTCATGTGTGATGAGAGAGCCCATTAATTCATCCATGGATAGAGCGTTTAGATCTTCAGCTTCCCAAATGGCAGTAACTTTAGGGTCCCATTTATCAAGAAGTGATCTCAATATCTTCTATACCAAATCAGTATTTG
This sequence comes from Areca catechu, assembly GCA_021397845.1. Lineage (NCBI taxonomy): Eukaryota > Viridiplantae > Streptophyta > Magnoliopsida > Arecales > Arecaceae > Areca > Areca catechu. Next base: position 61,516,256 of record CM038044.1, on the reverse strand, counting down.
AGTACATCCTGCCAAGACTTTTCAAACCATTAATAATATCTATAAATCTAGTGTACATGGCAGAGATATTTTCATTAGGTTCTATTTTAAACAATTCATAATTATGTACTGGAAGATTAATTTTTGAAGTCTTCACATGGGAAGTTCCTTCATGGGTCACCTCAAGTTTATCCCAAATTTTCTTTGCTGAAGAGCAAGTGAAAATTCGATTAAACTCGTTTGAATCCAAAGCACAGTATAGCAAGTTCATGGCTTTGGCATTTAATTCTCATAATTTCATGTCGTGTTCATCCCATTCCTCTTCAGGCTTAGGGACATCCACGCCATCAATTTTGATCATGGGAACATGTGGCCCTTCAAGAATGACCTTCCACAATTGAAAATCAACAGCTTGTTTATAAATTTTCATTCTAGCCTTCTAATAAGAATAATTTGTACCTATGAAGAGTGGAGGTCTATTAGTTGACTGGCCTTCCACCAAGGATGTACTCATGGGATAAGCCATCAATCTTTACTCTAATGTAATCAGAGACACTACTCTGATACCAGTTGTTGCCCAGGTGGCTTTGCCAAGAGGGGGTGAATTGGGAATTTAAAAAATAAAAGCAGATATGTGCTCTTTGAAATCCCTTTTAGAGTTTTGAGTGCTATGGCAAAATAATAACTTGAAGAAGCTAAATAGAATCAGAGAAGCATAACACAAACACATAGAATTTATAGTAGTTCGGAGCAACCCAGATCCTACGTCCACTATCCAAGATTTCACTTGAGATTTCCACTATATTCACACCCAAATATAGTAGGATTGTTTTACAGGATCACAATCCAAAACCTCTGCACTTTGGTTTTAACGGGATCACCAAAGAAAATCCAACATCCTTTGGTTTTAAATAGGATCACCAAAGAAACCAAACTTGGTTTTCATAGGATCACCAAGAACCTAACTTAGTTTTACTACGATCACCAAGAACCCAACACTAGGATTTTATCAAAGGCTCACCAAGAACCTATTTGGTTTTTCAAATTGGCTCACCAATAATCCAAACAATTCAAGAATGAATTGAAATAAATGCAACAATAATGACAAACTCTAGTTATGGGATAGTTACCGGTGCAGCTTGATAGAAGTCCACTTGAATGTGCTTCAAGGTGCTTTAATTGCTTCAGTGGCTTCTTTGCAAATTGCTTCAAGCTTCAGATCAGAGTTGGTGAAGACTTGAAGACTGACTTGAATGCTCTTTGTGCTTTTTTCTTGTTGGTAGATAGGATATCAATAAAGCCTTTATAACTTTGAGAAACTCTCTAATACTTTCAAAAACTTACTTCAAGAAAGTTCAAATCCCTCAAATATATGGTCTTCCATCACTCCAAGATAGTTTGAGATGTTGTAGACCATTGGGATGTGATATATGATCGTTGGAGCACTTTTTGGCATTCAAAAAGAAATTTTGAAACTAGTCATTATGTTCCTGAAAATGATATTCGAGTCACCTCAGATTCCTTCAAGTCGGCTCGGATCCTTCGAGTTGATAGGTCGAGTCACCATTTCTTTAGTGCAGTCGGCTCTTTGTCTTAGGGTGTAAAACTTCACTCTAGACGAGTCGGCTCTTGATAGCTCGGGTTGGCTATAACTTCTGTCATTAAACACATTGAACTCGAGGGGTCAGCTCGCCTGAACTTTGGTCAGCTCTTCTTCTCAGAATCAGAAATCTTTACTCTAGAAGAGTCGGCTCATTGCAGATCGGGTCGGCTCTCTTTCTCAGGTCTTCAAAATTTGTTTTGGCAGAGTCGGCCCTTTCTGGTTGGGGTTGACTCACCTGGCTGTTCTCAGAAAACTTCAACACTAGAATTTGGGACGCTCAAACTTATTTCAATCGACTCGGATTTACTAGAGTCGGCTCGGCTACCTTCGAGTTGGCTCAGATTGCTATATGCCAGAATCCTTGATGCATTCCATGAGGTGGAGTCGGCTCTTCTTTATGCTTCATAGGCTCGAGTGACTTCTTCAGGATTTTTATAATTAAACTTAAAGGAAACTCTTGCCAACACTCTCAAAGTTTTCATGCAAACCAACTCAAAATAAATTTAAGGCATAGCACACATAGAAGTAATCATTTTTCATGATTTTTATTAACTTTTTCATTGGGTTCTTCTTTACAAAACAAGATTACAACACAACTCAAAATAAGAAGTAGAGATGTAGGAGTTGAAGTTTGAACAAATAAATCATCCTACAAAAACTTGTAAACCACTTGAAGAGTTGTTAGAAAAATAAATACATGCTCCAATGTTTGGTTATCATCAAAATCAATTATGGGGTCAATAGAAAATGTGCCATTATCCATTAACTCCTTGTATGACACATAGACACAACATACATGGTTAAAAATAGCCCAATTTAAATTATTAAATATAAAATTATATTCTAGATTGAAAAATTATGTCAGCTAGATTGGCTTCTAGGACATACATCTAACACTAAGGTGTCTCATTGCCCTTAGCTCAAGTGACCAACCCTGGATCAAATAGAGCCCTAAGGCAATCAACACCCATATACCTAAAGGATCGATCCTAGTCCAGTCAAGATCCTATGGTGCCTGAACATCCCTAGCTCCAAGTGACCAACTCTGGATTGGTTAGTGCCCTAAGGTGATCAATGCCCATGACCCTAAAGGACCAACCTCAAATTAGTCGGGGTCCTAAGGAACCCCAACACCCCTGGCTCTATGTGACCAATCCTAGATTAGTCAGAGCCTAAAGGTGATCAATGCACATGACCCTAAAGGATTGACTCCAGATCAATCAGGGTCCTAAGGCACCTCAATGTCCTTGGCTCCAAGTGACTAACCGTGGATCGATAAGTGCCCTAAGGTGATCAATACCCAAAACCCCAAAGGATTGACCCTGGATTGGTTAGGATCCTAAGGCACCCCAATGTCCTTTGCTCTAAGTGACAACCCTGGATCATTTAGAGCCCTAAGCTGATTAATGTCCAAGACCACAAACGGTACCTTAGGACCCTAACCCCGAATTGGTCAGGGACCTAAGGTACCCTAACGAAGCTAGATCCAAGTGACAAAACATTGGATCAATCTAGATCCTAAGGTAATCAATGCCTATGACCCCATAGGACTGATCCTGGATTGGTCAAGGTCCTAAGGAAACTCAATGGCTTTATCTCTAGGTGATCGACCCCAAATCAGTCAGAGCCATAAGGCAATCAACACTCATGACCCCAAAGGACCGAAACTAGATCAATTAAAGTCCTAAGGTGCCTCAAAGCCCCTGGCTACAAGTGGTTGACCCTAGATCAGTTAGAGCCCTAAGGTGATCAATGCCCATGAACCCAAAGGATGGATCTCGGATCGGTCAAGGTCCTAAGGTTCATCAACATCCCAAGCTCCAAGTGACCAACCCCATATCGATCAAAGCCTTAAAGTGATCAATGCCTATGACTCCAAAAGACCGATCCTGGATCGATTAGGGTCTAAGGTGCCTTAATGCCCCTTGAGCAAGTGACTAACCCTGGATCAATCAAATCCTTAAGGCAAACAACACCCATGATCCCAAAGGATTGACTTTAGATCGATTAGGGTCCTAAGGTGCCTTAATGCCCTTGGCTCTAAGTGACCGATCATAGGTTGGTCAAAGTCCTAAGGTGATCAATGTCCATGACCCCAAAGGATTGTCCTAAGATCATTCAGGATCCTAAGGCATCTCAATGCCCTTGGATCCATGTGGCAAACCCTAGATTGGTCTGAGCCCTAAGGCGATCAATATCCATGACCCAAAAGGACTGACCTAGATCAATCTACTCTTAAGGTGCCTCAACAACCTTGTCTCTAAGTGATCGACCATGGATTAGTCAATGCCCTAGGGCAATCAACATCCAAGACTGTAATGTTGGGTTCCTTAGGTCAGACGTAGTGGAAGATTGGGTTTCAAATTTTTTCATTTTCGAAACGCTAACCGGTCAGAACCCTAAACCCTAGGACCACTTGATCATGACAACCAATAAATCATAACTTTAGGGTTATAGAATAATACTTAAAGTGCTATAATCCTTTATTTCCATAAGGCACACAAGTGTATACCCTCCAGAGGTGATCCACATAGAAACTGGACCAAGGATGCACTCCTACAAAGGTTGCTTGTTTGATTAGGACTCTTTTAGCAGCCTTTTGGACATTCTTCCTTTGTTGAAACCCCTACCCTCCTGTAGGGCACTCAGAGACCTCTTTGATTCCTCTCTCAAATTTTGAATATCCCTTCTATTTTTCTCCCAAGGCTCTTATCTTAAATAGACTAGCCTTGTCTTAAAAGAACAAGCTTTGTCTTAAAAAGATAAACCTTGTCTTAAGGAGGAGAAGGGAAAATAGTAGGTAGTATTATTTGAATGGGAATTGAATGCTTTGGTATTAGAATACGATGCCTTTATATAGACAGGGATGAGGCACTTGATATGTTTCTTTCTCAAACCCTTGATAAGACCGTTCATGCAGAAGGAGTCTTTTGGATGAAAAGATATATCATGATACAACCTATCATATGCTAAGAGACATATTAATGTCTCTTCATTTTTCTAGCCTTCTTCTCCACCAACCATATGGCATTAACCAGTTATATGAAAGCTAATGGGCATGAAATCTGAAAGGAGGCATTGGAGAAATATAGGAGCCTTCAAATAGAAGGACTCTTGGTTTCAAATTAGTACCAACAATGAAGGGAGAAGGAATTGGGCTTTATCTAGGATTTGTGTCTGACTGGCAGAAGGACTCTTGGTTCTTCTGCACACATTTATTCTTGGCGCACACCGTAACATGGTGCCAAGAGTCCATGCCATGTAGGACTCTTTCATAAATCCAAGAAAATGCCTAGTAAAATCTAGATAAATACTGAATTAGGCTGCCCCATTAGGACTCTATCCAATTTAAATTCTACTTAAATTGGTTAGCTTAATTAGCAAACAAGCTGATCCAATCCAATTAGGTTAGGAGTTGGGCTAGGCAACATATGCTAGTATGTCAATTAGATAGCCAATAAGGATCCCATGATCCTAATAATAATTTAATTGACTTCCATGGCTAATTTTTTAATGTGTATGACCCTTTGGGGTCCATATCTAGCCAGCAGTAGGTCTAGGTCCAAGTTGATTCGATATAATCCAATCCAATTTACCTAATTAAGTCAAATTGAGCTGACCTAAGTTGCCAATTTGAACCAACTTCCAAATTGACTCATAAATCCAATCGAATTCATCCATGAAAACCTACAAGATATGATTGATATCCAGGAACATGTCATTCCTACCCAGACGATGAGAGATTTAGTAAAAATTATCAAAATACCCTTCAATGGAAAGTCACCGTGCAATTCAATCATTCGATCTCCCTTTATCCCAATTAATTGATGGGTATGGATAAATGTCAAACCCTAGCACTTAATCCTTTTGAATCATAATTCGATAATGATGACTCAATTGATGAAAGATTAGAAACCCTATCTAATCTTATTATGCTTTGATCAAAGGCCTCCTGAGTCATCATTCGAAGAGATCATACAGGATAACTTCATCCCTTACTTGGAGTGATCGATTCCTTGTCGACCTACACATTACCTTCATACATAATCCACAATATCCAGAAGTACCCCATACATGACTTAATTACCTTGAATGAGCATGCACCAAAACATGGGTTCAAGTGAACAAGTTACTATGGTAGTCTCAGGTCTAAGGATCACATGCACAACTCCCACTAAGAGAGCATTCTTTTGACAAGTAAGTAAGACTTCCATTTGATATTCTCTTGTCAGATCAGTTTAGTAACTCATAGTCTAAGAGCACCCACAAGCTTGTATTTGTGTCTCTACACAAGTTGCTGTGGGACCAACCATCTTCTTCATCAAGCATACATAAAATGTGCTAGTCTTTTTAGATTATTGATTCCCGAATCGATGGTCCAACGACTAGGAACATTTTCAATTATGGTTTAGGAACTTAGGTCTCACCATTATGATCTCTATCATAACCCTAATTTCATTGCCCTAACCTATGGAGTTCATCATAATCTTATAACTAAAACATGAGACATAACATATGATGAATCAAAAATTACCTTTATTAATATCAATCTTGAATTGGGAGAATACGAAAATGCCACTGATATAATGACTGTGACAAGCTTTCAGGGCATAATTCTTTCAATCTCCCACTTCTACTAAAGCTAATCGCCCATGTATTTAATTCCTGTACAATCTAGATGGCGATCTAATTGCTATAGTGGAAGTGCTTTAGTGAATGGGTTTTTTATGTTGTTCTTTGTATCGACTCGTGCTACTATCACATTATTTCTTTCAATGATTTGTCGAATGAGGTGGAAGCATCTCAGGATGTGCTTGGATTTATGGTGAGACCTCGGTTCCTTCACTTATGCAACCACTCCACTATTATCACAATACAATGGTACTGGCTGCTATATTACAAGAACCATGTCCAATTCCATGATGAACTTCTTCATTCAAATTGCTTTCTTAGCGGCTTCACTAGTAGATATGTATTCTACCTCAATAACTGAAGTCAGCTATAGTTGGCTACTTGGTACTCTTCCAACTCACTGCTCCTCCATCCAGAGTAAAGACATATCCTGATAAGGATTTACTGTCATCTAGATCAGATTGGAAACTAAAATTTGTATAGCCTTCTAGTTTCAACTCAGGCAACCATATATAAAAAAACTTATTTAGTCCTTCTCAAGTACTTAAGAATATTTTTCACACCTTTCCAATGATCTTTTAAAGGATTAGCCAGGAACCTACTTACTATGCCTATGGCATAAGCAACATTAGGACTGGTACATAGCATTGCATATATTATTGATCCCTTATAAGGGATCCTATTCACCTATCTCTTTCTTCCAAAGTCTTAGGTGACATCCTTTTAGATAGGTGTATTCCTTGACTCATGGGGAAGTAACCCTTCTTACCCTCCATATTGAATCTCTTCAATATTAAGTTTGTGTACCTAGATTAGGATAAGCCTAGCATCCTTTTATATCTATCTCTATATAGGCATGGAACGATCCAAAATTTGTTAGGGGAAGTCCGGAAAAGATTGATCTGCCCCTTGAAGAATCTGGCGAGTGGCCACGTGGTTTCCGGATAGGGCAGCATCGTGGGAGTGCTGGAGTAGTACCGCTGTTGTGGCAGGAGTCCGTTGTAACATAAAGGGGTTTCTGGAACTCTCTTGGTCCTGAAGTATGTCCATCGGACACCAAGCGGGAAGGGAAGTCTGAAGGGTCAAACTTCTGAAGAAGAGCAGCGCGGGCCGGACCTCAGCAGGAGTAGGCCGTCGGACCTCTACTCTAGTAGGTCGGACCTCCGAAAGGGAGTAGTAGGCTGGACCTCAACGGGAGTGGGCCATCGGACCTCTACTCTGGTGTGTCGAACTTTCGAAGGGAAGTAGTAGGCCGGACCTCAGCAGGAGCGGGCCGGACCTCTACTCCAGTGGGTCAGACCTCCGATGGGGAACAATAGGCTGGACCTCAATAGGAGCCAGCCGTCGGACATCTACTCTGGTGAGCCAGACCTCCATGGGGAGCAGTAGGCCGGACCTCAATAGGAACGGGCCGATTCAATCTGACAGTGAGTCATTAGGGTGTAACAGTTGTCCCCCCTACCCTTGGTCTTCGGGCGAGCCTGCAGGCTCGAAGGACAAGGGCATTACTTGATAATTAACATGCCAGTCCTCAAGATGATGGCGAATCTGATTCGATGTGCTGCGACTGGCTATCTTCTGCTCCAATTCCTACTCTTAGACAGGTGTCAGCATTGAATTGGTGGTGCCAGGGGAGGCACTTATTATCGGTACAGTGCATGATGGCTGCTGCCAGTCCGACAAAACATGCCCGTTGAGCTCCGAACGTGACGTGGTCCATGTGGCTTCATCCGAGTGATCGGTGTAGTGTCCAGGGTGGCTTATCCATCGTTGGCCCATTGATTATGTGGATCGTGATCAAAACATGATTCTTTATGTCACTTCGACTTTCCCGTCCAATCAAAGAATTGCGTCGCCTGCCACAGATCATGGTGCTCGAGGAGCGCCGGGAGGCGACCCCTCAGTGCCTATAAAAGGGAGGGCAGACACCCAAAGGGGGTCCTTCACTATGCTCGGGTTTGGAGAGAAAGAAAGAGAGAGATTCCTTCTCCCTCCGCCTTTGTCTTTGATAGGAACTTTGCCCACCAGGTTAGTTCTGCCTCCATCTTCTTCTTCTCTTCTAGCCTCCATAAAAATGGCCTCCGGTGGGAGTCTGGTCCGTGGGAGCAGGGAGCCCGGCCCATATGATATTCCGACGACCATGACCAAAGAGAGGGTAGAAAACGTCAAGGTCGTTTACGGCATCCCCACCACCTTGCACCTCACTATTCCTAGAAAAGAAGGGGAGTGAACGGTCCCTTAAACCTTGGTGCCCTTCCTTTGTACAAAGATCACCTCAAGGCCAACCTACGATTTCCACTCCATGATTTTTTTATCCAAATTTTCAATAGCTATAGAATTACCCCTTCATAGCTGACCCTGAACAGCATTCGGGTCATCTGTGGTTTCCTGGTCATCTGTCCGGAAGCTGACATCGAACCAAGGTTGTCCCTATTCTCCAACATTTTCCTTCTGAAGCAGGACTTCCGAAGCAAGGAGTGGTAGAAGTTTGGTCCCTGCCCTAGCTGAAAGATACTAGGGGGACTTTAGTCGGCCATTCATAACTAGAAATCTCGATTCTTTTATGTAGATAGCCTTAAACCTTGGGGCGTTGAGCCAGCATGGAGAGATCCCAGTCTGAATGTCGTCGATGGAAGGAAGGTGTTGAGGGCTAATGAGGTCGACTTCCATAAGCTGAATGATGAAGACCCGAAGTTCGTCGGCTTCCTGCTCCAAGAGGATAGTCTCCATCAGGATCGAATTAGCTGACATCGGATGCTGGGTAGGATGGAGGCTATTGAGAGGGACCTGCTACTTTTTCTTTTGTTAGTTTTGTCGTTGTTACTAACTCTAGTCTTGTTTGTTGGCAAGAGGCAAAATGAAGCCAGATCGAGCGACCCTTTCAGCACGGTTGGCATAGAGGAGGGCCATCCGCATTTCCAAGCTGAATCCTTGGGAGCCAAAGAGGTAGTAGGTGACAAAGCCGGCACCCGAGAAGTCGAAGAAGTGACGGATGAAAGATCTGTCAACCATAGTTATGTCGGCAGAGTCAAATGATGATGTCTTGCTAGCAGATCATCGAAAGGAGATGGCATCGGGGCACTCCACATCGGTCGGACAGTCTATCACCCAGATGGGGGAGGGACTCCCGGGCTCATATGGGGCAGAAGTAACCCCAACTTCTTTTCCAATTAGGTTGACAGAGGAGACTTCCCCAACGATGGAGGCGAAGCAAGTAGCCGAAGGGTCGGCGGCTATCAGGGAGGAGGCCGATGAAGTCACCGATGCTGAAGAGTGCCAGAAGTGGCGCAGCATTCATGACACCGAGCATGTCAAGCAGCAACTCCAAAGGGTCATTACTGGCATCGATCATCAGTCCATGAACGAGGCCACCAGGAGCCTTCTTCATCATTTACTGGGGGTAAGCTTTGGACTTGTCCTTCGGCACGTACTTCGCTGTTTACAAGCTTTTTACTAGGTAACCATCGCCAGGTTCTTTGGGACTCGCTACTGATGGATGATGACTTGGGCGAACTGCTCAAACTGAAGTAGCACCTGACCGAAAGAGCGGATGCAGCAGAGGCGGCAAGGGACACTGCGTGGGTGGCGCTGACAGTCTCCAGGGTGGAGCTAACCTGCCTGTGTGCCATCGAAGAAAAGAGATCTACCCAGCGGGCCGAGTTGGGGGTCCAACGGAAGCAGATCGAAGATTTGCTAGCTCGGGAGGCTGACTGGGAAGCATGGTTGAAGAGCCAGAAGTGGAAGGTCAAGGCTTTGACCTGTCGGCTTGCCATGGAGGGGTGCCTGCCTGAATCCGAAACATGCTCGAGGGGCCACCAGACGGTGGCGGAGCAGTACAAGGGTCTGCTGAAGTCATCCCAGGAGCTCCTAAAGACGGCGAATGAAAGAGCCATCAAAGAATATAAAGCCTCCGAGGACTTCGTGGAGGAGATAAACAAAGCTAGCATGGTCGGCTTTGATTATGGGTACGAAGAATGCTTCAACAAGATCAGCACTGTGTACCCGGAACTCGATCACTCTTTCCTTCAGTTGCCAAAGTCGATGGAGGAGAAGGACGCGGAGGTGGCAGGTCTGATCAAAGGCACGACCGAGACCCTAACTAGGGCTGTCACCGTGGAGGTCAGCTTAGTTGCCCAAGCTGGGGCCGACGCGGGGGCAGTAGACATCTCTGCAACACTTCGGCCGAACCGGGGTGGGAGCCGAAGTAGGCAACTGATGTAATTCTGGTGGGTCGGACCTAGATCGGTTGTAAAGGTCCGACCCCTATTTTTGTACTGACATATATATATATATAACATCTTTGCATTTTGTTTATCAGTGCTTATAAGTGTGTTTTGGACTGCCTGAATGAAGTCTTCTTCTAATTTTTTTTTTTTCTACATATGGGCCCGTCGGCTTAATTTGAGGAGTTGGTCAGACCTCTGGAGTAGACTTCGAATAGTAACTTAGGCCGAATCAATCTTATTTTAGGATCCTCACCCTACGTGTTCATCCTCACCCTAAGTTGAGGCAGCGGTCGGACTATAGCTTAGGCCGAACTGACATAGGATTTTCTTCTCAAGTGTTGATCCGTTGGCTTGTCCGAGCCAAGAGATAGTTGAGGCAGCGGTCAGACTGTAGCTTAGGCTAAACTGACATAGGATTTTCTTCTCAAGTGTTGATCCGTCGACTTGTCCGAACCTAGAGATAGTTGAGGTAGCGATCGGACTGTAGCTTAGGCTGAACTAATTTACTTAAGATTTTCTTCCCAAGTGTCGATCCGTCGGCTTGTCTGAACTAGGCTACCCTAGAGCATTTGCCAGCCGAAGCCGGACTTTCAGAAGTGGGCTGCCCTAGAGCCTTTGCCGGCCAGAGCCGGACTTTCGAGAGTGGGCTGCCTTAGAGCCTTTGTCGACCGGAGTCAGATTTCGGAAGTGGGCTGTCCTAGAGCCTTTGCTGGCTAGAGCCGAACTTTCAGAAGTGGGCTATCCTAGAGTCTTTGCTGACCAGAGTTGGACTTTCGGATGTGGGCTGCCCTAGAGCCTTTGCCGATCAGAGTCGAACTTTTGGAAGTGGGCTGCCCTAGAGCCTTTGCCGGCCAGAGCCAGACTTTCAAAAGTGGGCTGCTCTAGAGCCTTTGCCGGCCGAAGCCGGACTTTCGGAAGTGGGCTTCCCTAGAGCCTTTACAGACTGGAGCCAGACTTTTAGAAGTGGGCTGCCCTAGAGCCTTTGCAGGCCGGAGCCAAACTTTCGGAAGTGGGCTGCCCTAGAGCCTTTGCCGACTGTAGTCGGACTTTTGGGAGTGTGCTGCCCTAGAGCCTTTGCCAGCCAGAGCCAAACTTTCGGAATTGGGCTGCCCTAGAGCTTTTGCCTGCCAGAGTCGGACTTTCAAAATTGGGCTACCCTAGAGCCTTTGTCGGTCGTAGCCGTACTTTCAGAAGTGGGCTACCCTAGAGCCTTTGTCGATCGGAGCCGGACATTCAGAGGTGGTCTCCCCTAGAGCCTTTGCCGACCGGAGCTGGACTTTCAGAAGTGGGCTGGGCTAGCTTAGAGAGCCTTTACTGATCGAAGTCAGACTTTTAGAAGTGGGCTACCCTAGAGCCTTTGCTGACTAGAGCCAGACTTTCGGAAGTCAGCTGCCCTAGAGCCTTTGCCGACCGAAGCCGGACTTTCGAAAGTGGGCTGCCCTAGAGCCTTTGCCGACCGGAGCCGGGCTTTCAGAAGTGGGCTGCCTTAGAGCCTTTGCTGACCGGAGTCAGACTTTCGGGAGTGGGCACCCTAGAGCCTTTGCCGGCCAGAGCCAGACTTTCGAAAGTGGTTCATAAAGAATAGTTGTGGACTTCTATTGATAATACTTGTGAAGGTTGTCTACATTATACGGGCGCGCTATCTGCCATACATCCAAATGCTCGAGTCGGTAGGTTCTAGCCTGGATCACTTCAATGACTCGATAAGGTCCTTCCTAGTTTGGGAAAAGTTTCCCTTGCTCGATCGGTCCCGAAATCTCCGTCCTCCGTAAGACTAGATCTCCAACCCGGAAAACTCACAGCTTGACACGCGAGTTGTAATATTTTTCCTTCTTCTGACGGTAGGTCACCATCTTCAAACTCATTCAGAGTCTAGTTTCTTCAAGTAGGTCTAGGTCAGCCCTTCGTTGCTCAGAGTTAGTCAGTTCAGCATAGTGGTCAATCCGTAAGGATTGTAGAGAGATCTCGACGGGAATGACGGCTTCACTTCCATAAGTAAGGTTGAATGGAGTCTCCCCGGTCGCCATTCAGGTGGTCGTCCGATATGCCCATAGTACTGAGTGAAGTTTTTCTGCCCAAAGCCCTTTGGGCTCATTAACATGGGTCTTCAGCCTGTGCAAGATCGTCTGATTAGTGAGCTCAGCTTCTCCATTGGACCAAGGGTGACCGACCGAAGAAAGTCGATGGGAGATGTGATATTATTGACAAAAATCCTGAAACTTAGAGTTGTCGAACTATCTTCCAATGTCAGTAATGATTGTCTGTGGAATGCCGAACCAGAAGATAATGTTGTTCCAGAAAAAGTTCTCCACCTTGGTCTCTATGATTTATGCCAGCAGTTTAGCCTCCACCCATTTGGTGAAGTAGTCAATGGCTACAACTAGAAACCTCCATTGCCTGAACGCCGGCGGAAAGGGCCCCAAGATATCCATCCCCCATTATGCGAATGGCCACGGTGCAGTAATCGGGCTCAGCTAGCTGGCAGGTCACCTTTGGATAATAGAGTATCTCTGACACGCATCGCACCTTCGGACGAAGTCCGACACATCTTTCTGGATGGTAGGCCAATAGTATCCATGTCGGATGATTTTGTAGGCCAGGGACCTTCCCCCAAGGTGGTCACCACAGATGCCTTCATGAACTTCTCTGAGTGCATAATCTGCATCGATCGACCCCAAACACATCAGCAGCGACTGTGAGAATGATCGCTTGTACAGGAAGCCATCTAGGATGACGTACTTGGAGGCCATCCAGCGCACTCGCTTGGCCTCAGTCAGATCTTCCGGAAGAGTGCCCTTAATCAGGAAACAGAGAATTGGATCCATCCAAGAAGCTTCTTGTTCCACTTGGTGGACCTCGGTCGGCTCTTCCACAATGCTCAGATGTTGTAGATGCTCCATGAAGGTTCAGTCGAAGGTACTAGAGGCGGTAGTAGCCAATCGTGATAGAGCGTCCGCCCGATAGTACTGCAGCCAGGGTATATGGTGGATTTCAAAGAATTTGAGCCGAGAGATGAAGTTTTGTACCTTGTTTAAGTATTTGGCCAGGATTGGATCCCTTGCTTCAAATTCACCCTTGACTTGATTGACCACCAGTTGGGAGTCAGAGAAGGCTCTCACCCAGCTGATGCCTAGTTCGTGGGCGATTCGTAACCCTGCAAAGAGGGCTTCATACTCCGTCTGATTATTCGACACCTGAAATGAGAAATGCAATGCATACTCCAGGTTTTCTCCATCAGGGTCGGCTAAGATTAGGTCGGCCCCACAGCCTACAAGGTTAGATGCTCCATCCATGTGGAGGGTCCAGGCTGGTTCGGCTTCGTAGACAGCATCAGTTTCAGGTACTTCGGTCATTTGAGGGGGCACCTCTTGCTTCCATGTGCACTCTGCAATGAAGTCAGCAATTACCTGGATCTTCAAAGCAGACCGTGGATGAAAGGGGATGTTGAACTTGCCAAGTTTAACGGCCCACTTGGCAAGCCGACTGGATGTGTCCGGACTCTGAAGGATTGCTCTAAGAGGTTAGTCGATCAACACCACAATCGGATGCTCCTAAAAGTACGGCCAGAATCGCTTAGTAGATATAATCAAAAAATAAACTAGCTTCTGCATCTTGGGATACCTTATTTCAGCATCGTGGAGAACTTTACTGATGTAATTATAGAAGGGCTTCTATTGACCGTCCTCTCCGACCCGCACGGGACGGCGTTGACCGCCTCGTCTGAAGTCGACAGGTAGAGATACAAAGGCTCTCCCTCCATCGGCTTGGCTAGCAACGCGGGGTTTTCAAATACTCTTTTAGGGCTTCGAAAGCTAACCAACATTCATCAGTCCAAATGAAACCCTTCGACAGGTGCAGGGTCTTGATGAATGGCAGGGACTTTTCTGCCGAACGGGAAATGAAATGACTGAGGGAGACGATTCGGCCTGTGAGCTCTTGTACCTACTTCTTGTTGGTCGGATGTGCCATCTCAATGATAGCTCTTATCTTATCAGGGTTCACTTCAATCCATCTCTGCATAACCAATAAGCCAAGAAACTTGCCTGAGGTCACCCCAAAAGTATACTTCGTGTGGTTCAGCTTCATCTGATGGCGCTTGAGTGCATCAAAGGATTCCCATAGTTCGTTGATGTGGTCGGCTTTATGAACACTCTTTACTATCATGTCATCCATGTAAGTCTTCATATTCCTGCCTAGCTACCCTTCAAACACTCGGTTGATCAGTCTTTGGAAGGTGGCAACGGCATTCTTCAAGCCGAAGGGCATCATCCTGTAGCAGTATAGGCCTTTGTCAGTGATGAAGGCAATCTTTCCTTCGTCCACCGGGTGCATCCTGACTTGGTTATAGCCGGATATGGCATCCATAAAGCTAAGGATCTGGTGGCCAACCATAGCATCCACCAGCTGATCAATCTTTGGCAAGGAAAACTGTCCTTCGACAAGCCTTGTTAAGGTCGGTGTAATCTACACAGATCCTCCACTTCCGTTAGCCTTTTTTACCATGACAACATTCGCTAGCCACTCAGGGTAGTGGGCTTCCCTGATGAAGCCAGCGTCGGAGAGCTTCTTTACTTCTTCATCGATGGCTCTCTGCCTTTCAGTGGCGAAGCTTCTCTTCTTTTGCCGGATGGGCCTGTAGGTCGGATCCACCTTGAGCTGGTGAGTGATGACATCCGACGGTATGCCTGGCATCTCCGATGCCGACCAAGCAAAAACATCGGCATTACTTCTAAGGAAACCAATCAGTTCTGCCTTAAGGTCTTCGCTAAGGAAACTTCCAATCTGGAAACCTTTGGTGGGGTCATCCTCTCGAAGGGGGATAAACAAAATTTTCTCATCCGGCTGACTGCGACCATCGACCACGACCCTCGGGTGGAGTTGCTCCAGTGTAGGACGGCCTTCTGACTACTGGTTCAGAATGGTTAAACACTGTCTGGCCATCCAACAGTCTCCTCTCATAACTCCGACCCCGTTCCTAGTCAGAAACTTTGCCAACAGGTGATAAATGGATAGGATGGCTCGGAACTTATTGAGGACCGGTTGGCCCAAAATGGCATTATAAGCCGAGGTCATCCGGACGCCACAAAGTTGATGGGGAGAGTTTTTTGAAAGGCTTTGTCCCGATCATCTGCCATCCAGATGCCCAGATTCCCTTCCAGATGTTAGAGCATATTCCTAAACCAAGGCATCCACGATTCTAGAGGTCCACCTGCATCCCAGCTCAAAGAAATCAAGCCCAGGTGCTAAGCCCAAGAACTTATGAAGCAAGATTCTAGGGAATATTCTTGCTACCGGGCTACCAGGCCACCCCAGCTTCCAGAGGCCCAACCCATGCCCCAAGCCCCTTTGGGCCGGCCCCATGCTGCTCTTAAAGGCCCAACACACCCCACTAGAAATCCTTGATGTTTGACCATGTCCAAAGAGGTTTGACCAAGTCCAAGTTGAGAGAAGAGGAGAAGACCAAGTTTATTCCTAACATAGTTGGGATTTCTAATCCTTTTAAACTTTGTAATTCTAACCTAGCTAGGAAAGACTTGTATTCCAATTTGGAAGAGGACTTGTAACCCAAGTGTAACCATGGTTAGTAAGGGCATGAAAACTCTATAAATACCCTACCCCCTCCCCTCTTGCAAGCATCTCTTTCTTACGAATACAACTTGCTAAAATTTTGAGTTATTGCCTTGTGTTGGTATTTTGTTTTGGTTCTTTGGTTATGTTTTTGTGCTTGGATGAATTCATTGATACCCTAGCTTCCCTCCACACCCTAAATCACTACCATTCAAGCCTTCACACATCCAAGAAAGAGTACCCTAGGCCGCCAAGCATGGAGATCTTCAACAAGCTTCAAACAGCCCAGCTTCTAATCCCTAACCTGATTCCTTCTAAACCTAGTTTCCTTTCCTTTTCTTACTTTATCTTTTGATTGACCCTTGACATTTTGCAGGATCCCTGAGATGTTTCACCTTCCTAGGGAGGCTTCCTTGCATCTAGAACATCCAAATCAGCCATCTAATCAGGGAACCGAACTTCATCATCCAACTCCAATCAATGTGATGTGTGATATCTTCATCGAAAGTTCTTCAAATCACTGATTGGTAACATCCTTTCCTTCTTTAAATTTCTTATTTGATTAAGATTACTATCCTAATCCAGGATTTCTCAATTCTTGGGTCCTGAATTTATTATTTTGCATGAGTTTGCCTGCGATACGATGATTCTATGCATTACTATTCTTCTTGCTAGTTCTTACTTTTATTAGGGAATTTAGCCTATAAATCTAAATTTAAAATCACAAAAATTAGTTTACTATTTTTCCTACATGATTAGCAATCTTAGAGTCATCCACATCAGTTTGGTATTAGATCAGATTTAGGATAGTTTTTTATTTGCTTTGCATTCACAAACCTTATTCGGCATTCTGTCCACTGCATGGGTATCCGTTTTGCATCTATTTTTGACCATCTATGAATTTTATTTTTCTTTGAAATTTGCATTAATTGTTCTATGTTGAGTCTTCTATTTCATCAAAATTTTTAATTACTTATAGAAAACCTAAATCATAAAATTTAGCATATTAAACCCTAACAAAATCCTGATAATTTCTGCAGTAGTATAAAGAACCCTAGGTTTGCATCATCATAGGATTTTTTTTCTGATGAGATTTGGTATGTTTCATCAACACTGTCCATCCTGTTTCAATTTTTTTCAAATTTTTTTATGCATCAATATCTATGCCAAATGATGCGTCATCTGAACCCTAATTTTTTGATTTCTGCTATTTCTGTATGCTTAACTCAACCTAACCTAATCAACTTCCAAACCCCCCAATCCCAAGCCAAACATTGTTTGATAACCCTAGTCAACCTAAACCTAACTTGACATCTCATAAACTAATAGAAAATCATTTTGTTTTTGATTATTTTAGATTGCATCAGGACCATTGAATGTTCATCATCTTTTAATCTAATCTTATGGGCAATCAATATAACATCAGGGTAGGAGGTCATAACCTGTCCTGGGCCTAAAACAACCACACAGAATGTTTACCCAAGCCTAATTTAAATCAATTAGACTTAAATTGCCCTAGAGGGCTAGGTGACATCAACAGGTCGGGTCGGAGCTGTGTGGGCCAACTAGTGCATTTAATTCTATGCTATTATTGAAATCTAGTGTCTAAGGCTGAGGGTCCAGAGTCAATGACCTAAGTGGTGTTATGGTTTTTAATTGGATCCCTATGAAAGAAGGAGGGGCCTCACACACTCCCCCCTCTACCTGGCCAGAGGAAGGATTACTACTGGGTTAAGTGTAAGTTGAGCCGACCCACCCAGTTTTGGCTCTAGATCTCGGAAACCATAGATTAAGCTAACCTATTTTGCATGCTTGCAACAATTCCATTCTGATTGCTTGATTGAGTGTATGACCACTAGATTAGAACCCATACCATAAGACTAACCCCAAACCAACTCAGCCATGGATCCCAATTTTGAAGCCATCATGACTAGCTTGCCCAGTTAACTACCCAAATGAACCAAGCCAATATCCATCTCAAAACCAGTTTATCCAAGTAACCATCCATGCCCAAATTAATGCTAACTTGACCAAACCTAAGATCATACCTATTGACCCATCCCAGAACCAAATGAACCACAGATTCAACCATGTAGACCAACAATTTGACCAGGCAACACTAGGATCAACCAATTAATTACTAGTTTTGACCAAGTAGGAGATCGGTTAGGAACCCTAGACAAGACCCATAGAGTTGAACCCTTGCCCTATGATCCCTAGGAACCATAGTCCCTAGGTATAACCCAGTAGTACTCCCTATCCCTCAGTCAACCTGAACCCTATAGGATCAATACCCCTAGATTTGAGCCTAATATTGTCAGGTATCCGTTAGCCAACCCCCTCTTACCACCTCATTGTTCACCAAAACGATATTGAAGAGAGATATATGAGGCTGACCCAAGCTTAGTGGATGAGTACGAGGAGGAAGAAGAGGAGTCCCCATAATGACCTAGGATTAGTTGACCCTGACCATACTCAGGTAGAAACGATCAAGAATTAGTTGACAAGTAGATAACCAGTAGAAAACCACCAACATTAGTTGAACCTGACCACACCCAAGTTGACCGTGTACAAGACCAGTTAGAGGAAGAGAATCCAATTGTAGAGCCTAGTTCTGAATTTTCTGAGCCAAAAGATTTATTAAGGACTTGATTTCTTATCATACCCTCAGGATGAATTCACTCTTTTGACTCCCATTGATCTCTTCCCAAAATTAGTGACCCATTTTTCCATCAAGCCACCCGTAGATATACCTCAACCTCATAAGATCAACCTCATTAGTATAGACTTATCCTTGAAACACCTTCTTGTCTCCTAGTCTATCCAATTAACCCTAAACCCTTTTCTTACTTTCATCCAATCAGACTAACCCTGACCCACCTCTTATTTTCTACCATTTTCAGAAACTTCTTCTGTTTTCTTTACTATTAGGTTGCATTTTATAGGATTTGCATGATGCATTCATTATTTAAGCATGTCATACTTGTATCTTACTTTAGAAACCCTATGGCACCTAGTAGGAGTACATAGTAAGTTCTCATGTGCATGCCATGCTTGGGTCAAACCTAAAGAGTCTATAATTTGTTAGGTTTTGTCCCATAGAGTCCAATAAATTTCCTTCAAAAGGATGTCTAGTCGAGTCTTTTAGGTTTCAGTCTTGAGTCCATAAAATTCACAGTCCTAACCCATTTGTCTGCACCTACACTAGCCTCGCATAGCATATGCATCATGAATTAGTCAAGAGCTGAATGTAATTAATGAACTAAATAATAACTTGGCTAATTTCCAAAAGAAAGTAAAGATTTTTATGCAGAGGAATATGTGACTGTTAAAGAATTTTCTGCTCGCAAAGCTGGCCCATCCAATAATGAATAGTAGTGGACCAAATGCCTATGTGCCTAAGATATCACCTGATTTAGGTATTAGCTCCACCTTCATCATCTCAGACTTTGTAAAGTCTAGGGAGCCAGCAGTGATACCCAGCGAGCCCTTTGAGCCACTCTCGTTCTTTAAGAGAGAACCCACCCCAAAGCGACCACATATAATTTGGCCTTATGGTGAGAAATGATTGAGAGAGCTCTGGATGATCAAGCTAATGGTACCTGGGATAAAGACTGTCAATGGTACTTGGTCCGGTGGCAAGGTCAGCCAGAACCCGAGGACTTGTAAAATGCTGGTGTGGATCTGCAGCGCCTCAACCCAACCCTCCTTGAGCCAAATTGATCCATACTCGACGGGGTCGATTCCTCTCGCCCCGAAAGATTGGTGGGGACACCAGGATCCACAGATCCCTGGATCCTATATGTTTAATTAGTCATTGTCAAAGTTTTGAAAGTTTTGTAATCAATTAAGATTGAGTCCTGTAATAATTTGAGGTTAGTAGATTTGTCTCAACCCTCAACCTAGTCGCATTTTGAGTCCTGTACATCAATTATAAGTCCAGTATGAGCCTGATTTTATATAAAGAGGAGGTCACCCTATTTTAGAGTTCCACCAGCCATATCCAGGAGTTAGAGGCCACTACATCAGCCCATTAGATTTTGTGACAACCGAGGATCCAAGATGCTTCCAAAAATCCTGATTCCTTCTATGCCCAGATTTCCTTCCAGATGTCAGAGCATATTCTTAAACCATTGAATCCATGATTCTAGAGGTCCACCTACATCCCAGCCCAAACAAATCACCTAGGTGCCAAGCCCAAGCCCTTAAGAAGCAAGATTCCAAGAATATTCTTGCTACCAGGCTACCAGCCACCCCAGCTTCCAGAGGCCCAACCCATGCACCCAAGCCCCTTTGGGCCGGCCCCTTGCTGCTCCTAAAGGCCAACACACCCCTTAGGCATCCTTGAAGTGTTGACCATGTCCAAAGAGGTTGACCAAGTCGAAGTTGAAGAGATGAAGGAGAAGACCAAGTTTATTCCTACCTAGTTGGACTTTTAATCCTTTAAAATTGTAATTCTAACCTAGCTAGGAAAGGACTTGTATTCCAATTTTGAAGAGGACTTGTATTCCAAGTATAACCAGATTAGTGAGTGCGTGGGAAATCTATAATACCCCACCCCTCCCCCTCTTGTAAGCATCTCTTTCTTATGAAACAACTTGCTGAAATTTTGAGTTATTGCCTTGTGTTGGTGTTTTGTTTTGGTTTTTGGTTGGTGTTTTTATGCTTGACAACCTTGCCACCCTAGCTTCCCTCCACACCCTAAGTCACAGCCATCCAAGCCTTCACAAATCCAAGAAAGAGTCCCTAGGCCTCCAAGCAAGGAGATCTTCAACATGCTTCAAACAGCCCAGCTTCTAATCCCTAACCTAATTCCTTCTAAACCTAGTTTCCTTTCCTTTTCTTACTTGCTATTTTGATTGACCATTGATGTTTTGCAGGATCCCCGAGGTGTTTCACCTCCCCAGAGAAGGCTTTCCTTGCATCCGAATCCATCCAAATCAGCCATCTAATCAAGGAACCGAACTTCATCATCCAGACTCCAATTAGAGTGCTGTGTGATCTCTTCATTGAAGGTTCTTCAAATCACTTATTTGTAACATCCTTTCCTTCTTTAATTTATGATTTGATGAAGATAGCTATCCTAATTCAGGAATTTCTCAATTCTGGGATCCTGAAATTTATTATTTTGCATGAGTTTGCCTGCGATACGATGATTCTATGCATTACTATTCTTCTTGCTAGTTCTTACTTTATTTGGAAATTTAGCCTATAAATCTAAATTATAAAAATCATAAAAAAGTTAGTTTACTATTTTTCCTACATGATTAGAAATCTTAGAGTCATCCCGCATCTATAATATCTTCGTGGAACTTCCATTATCAATACGTATCCTTCTTACATCGTAGTTGGCAATTACTACCGACATGACTACAGGATCATTTTCAAAAACATGGGACTTCAGGAAGTCCTCGTTGGAGAAGGTGATCGCATTGGAGCCTCTGGGCCTCTTGGCAATGTCCGGAACATCTCCCTTGCTCCATTCTGATTGCCGATGTAGCATGCCGACATCCCTGCCTGTCGGCCGTTGGTTGGGAAGCTCCGCCTCCTCCAGAGGGTTTTTGGTGTTGGAAGCTTTTGCCCAATCCTGATGGGGTCGGACATACTTGCACAGGTACCCCCTCTGGATGAGGTCTTCAATGTCATCCTTCAGTTACAGGCATTCTTCAGTGCTTTGCCCATGGTCCTTGTGGAATCAACAAAATTTTTCTTTATTTCTATATGCAGTGGGGCCCCTCATCGATCGAGGCCTCTAAAGGAAAGTCTCGTTCTCGATCTCCAGGAGGATTTTCTCCCTCAGAAGGGAGAGGGGCGCGTAGGTCTCAAACCTCCTGGGGAAGTCCTTTGGTTTCAGACTTCGGTGCCGGGCCGATCGGTTGCTGTCGTTTGGATGTCGGACCTCAGGAGCCTTGTCACTTGCCTCTTGGGGGCCGGCCTCACCTCTGCAAGGCATTGATTGGCTGCTTGTTTCTCTACTAGGGCATACTTTTGTACCCTGGCCAGCAGCTCACTGTAGCTTGTCGGGAACCTCTTGTCTAGGGAGAAGTAAGCTTGGACAAGTGGAGCCTTCTCTTGAAGGCTGACATAGCTACCGCTTCATTCAAATCTGGGACTTCCATGACCGTTGAGTTAAAATGGGCCATGAAATCTTGGAGGGTCTCCCCCTTTTTTTGCAATACGAGGAAGAGGCAGCCGGTGTTTCTCGGAGTCGACTACAAGTCCTAAAATGGGAGAGGAAAAGATTTTCGAGCTGAGAGAAAGAGTGGATCATACTTGGTTGGATGGCGTTGAACCACATCCAATCGGTCTTCTTCCAAGTTGCTGGGAATGCGATACAGAGAAGGGCGTCGGAGGTGCCCTGTACCATCATGTGGGCCTTGTAGGTGCCTAGATGGTCCAGCGGATCGGTGGTGCTGTCATAAGGGTCCACCTGAGGGATTTTGAAGTGGCGGGGAATCATCTCCACCATGATCTCATCGGAGAATGGGGGACGAGAATCGTATACCTTCTCCCCTTCGATATTTTGCCAGTTAGCAATTTCTACAATGCGCTCCGCCATGCACAGAACATTGCTGGTGTAGTCTCTCAGGAGTTTGGCAGTGGGCCGAATGCCGGTAGGAATGGATTCAGCATATGAGGGCGAGGCAGATCTCGCCCTCTTGCTATCGGCACGGGTGCCGAAATACCTTCGGGGCTCTACGATGGTAGGAGAACAATGCTGATGGGCCTCCGGCTGTCGGCTCCCCTTAGCAGCAGTCGGAGGATTAGTACAGGAAGCGGCAGGCGGTTGCTGTCAGTTGTCAGCCATCTCTTGGAAATGCTGAACCACGGTGGTTAGTGTTTCAATGTGTTTCATTAACATCTAGAACTGCTACAGTCCTAGAGTAATGGTAGGCTCAGTGATGGTGGCGGTGGCTTCTATTTCCTGGGGAGGTCCCTCAGACCTGGATGGGGAAAGACCTCTCCTGGCATTTGCATTTGGAACTCTTCCCTTACCCATTGCTTGGCCGGGAGATGGATTCCTCCTTTTAGAGAAGGGTTGTGCGCCCCTTCCTCTAGCGCCAATCTGTTACGGCGACTTCTCCTGGGCTGAGTCCGGTAGGCTGTGCTAGAGTTCTCCTCGCCCGGTAAACCTGCAACAAAAGTCCCCAAGGTGCTGGTAGTGTTCCGACCAGGGACTCTCTGATGCCTAAGTTAGCAAGAGCTTGAAGGCAACAGAATGGAGGAATCAAAGAGATAGCATAAGGAGAGGGAAGAGAGTCCTTAGCTCAAAATAGGGTCACCAGGACACCTTATATAGGCACGTAACGGTCCAAAATTCATTAGGGGGAGTCCAAAAATGACTGATCTACCCCTAGGAGTGGCCACATGGCATCCGGATAGGGCAGCATCGTGGGAGTGGTAGAGCAGTACAGCTGATATGGCAGGAGTCCGTTGTAACAGAAAGGGGTTTCTGGAACCCTCTAGGTCCATAAGTATGTCCGTCAGATGCCGAGTGGAAGGGAAGTCTAATGGGTCAAACTTCTGGAGAAGAGCAGCACGCCGGACCTCAGCAGAGAGCAGACCGTCGGACCTCTACTCCAGTGGGTCGAACCTCCGAAAGGGAGTAATAGGTCGGACCTCAACAGGAGTGGGCCGTCGGACCTTTACTTTGGTGGGTCGGACCTCCAAAGGTGAGTAGTAAGCCGGACCTCAGCAGGAGTGGGCCGTCGGACCTCTACTCCGGTGGTCAAACCTCCGATGGGGAATAGTAGGCTGGACCTCAATAGGAGCGGGTCGTCGGACCTCTACTCCGGTGGGCCGGACCTTCGATGGGGAGCAGTAGGCCGGACCTCAGCAGGTGCGGGCCGGTTCAGTCTGACGCTGAGCCGTTAGGGTGTAACAGAGTCCATTTTAGATTTCATGGCACTGAGCCATTTGTCAGAGTCCTTACTCATGATAGCTTTCGTATAGGTCATAGGATCATCATCTTCAATGATGTTGGTTTCATTAATGTTTCCAATCATAAAACCATATCTTAAAGGTGCTACCCGCACTCTCTCGACCTATGGAGAGGATGTGTGTGTTGTGATTATTCCTGATCAACTGGTACTTCTGGTTGAGGAACTTGAGTTTGTTCATTTTAAATTTCACTCAATTTAAGTATTCTCCCATTACCTTATTCTTGGATAAATTCTTTTTCCAAGATTACGGCATGCCTATTAACAAAGGCTTTTTGTTCAGTAAGATGATAGAATAGGTATCCAATACCTTCTTGAGAATAACTAATAAACCTACATTTCTCAGTCCTAGCAGTTAGCTTATGTCTAAATTCCATTTTAACATAAGCTAGACATTCCTAAATTTTAAGATGTTTAAGACTTGGTTTCCTGCCATTCCATAAATCATATGGAGTGCTAGGTACTGATTTTGATAGTACCCTTGTTAATATATATGTAGTAGTTTCTAGGACATATCCCCAGAAAGATATCGGAAGTTCTATAAAGCACATCATGGATCTTGCCATGTCAAACAAGGTACGATTCCTCCTTTCTACTACACCATGTAATTGTGGTGTATATGGAGAGGTCCATTTAGAGATAGTACCATTTTCCTTAAGATGATTAAGAAATTCACTGGATAAGTATTCTCCTCCTCAATTAGACCGAAGGACTTTAATACTCTTTCCATTGATTTCTTAACTATACTTTGATACTCTTTAAATTTATCAAAGGCTTTAGATTTATGTTCTATGAGATGCACATATCTGAACCTAAATAAATCATCAATGAAAGGGATGAAATAAGAGTATCCTCCTTTAGCCTGAGTTGACATAGGTCCACATACATTTGAATGTAATAACCTTAACAACATAGTTGCCCTTTCTCCATGTCCAGTGAATGGAGACTTGGTCATTTTTTTCATGAGACAAGATTCATAAGTTCCTAATGATTTCATAATCATAAGGGCCAAAGAAATCATCTTTGTATAACTTGTTAATCCTTGACTCACTTATATGACCTAATCGGCAATGCTAAAGGAATGTTTCATTGGTATCATCTCTCTTTCTCATTTTGTTTTCAACAAGCAATACTTCATCATTGAGTGATAGAATTAAAAGACCATTCATAAATTTACACATTCCAAAGAAGTCATTAGAATGAAAAATGTGTTGGGAATCCGGTGCACCGCAGCGGAAGTGTAATATCAAAAAGATGAAATTTGCACCATAATCCCTTAGCCAAGATCTCCTTATTTAGGATTAAAACATATAATAAACATACAAACTTACATTGTTAGAATTAGGGTACCAACCTGTAATCGCTAATTCCAGCAAAATTTGATGTTGAAGAGGCAAATTGATTTCACCAGGCGTCCAAGTGTCCGCCCTCTGATGGTGATCCACATAGAGCAATGATCAAGACAACTCTATCTTCTTTTCAATGGTTTCTTCTATTGAGTTCATCTTCCTAGAACTCAATTGATTGGACTATGGCTTGAATTCCTCCACACAAGAGCTTGCCTCCCTTTCCTTGACCTCTTCTCCTCCTTCCACTAAGACCTTGGCCCTTTAGACACCCTTGTCTTGAAGAAAAGACCTTGTCCTAAGAGGACATAGGCTTGTCTTAAGTTGGAGGAGAAATTAAGACAATGATGTCTTAATGTAAGAAAGAAAGGAACAAATCAGAACTTCTTTCTTTCCTTTAACGTCGGAGAGTTTTACTCTTATTCTTGTTCAGTAGCAGAGTTTCAACAGAGGTGTACTCTGTAAAGGAAATAGTGCAAGAGCAAGAAAAGAATAAAAGAGTCTTTAGGAGAGGAAGAAAGAAAAACATATTATTCGAGTTCTGATTTTTCCTGCGCCTTAAATAGTTTTCAGAGAGGCGCCTTCAAAACTCTCCGTAAACTGCTTCTCACGCCTTTCTCAATTTCTCATGCCCCTTCCACTTTCTCACGGCCCTTCAAATTAAATCCCACGGCCTTTCTTAAAGAAAAAGCCGTGGTGTTTTAAAAAGAAAGGGGTCGCGACTTTTCATCTCCGAAGAGATGTTATTTTGTGCGCCCGGGAAGAGTTAGCATTTTTCTTCTTTCTTAAGAACTTTCCAGCCGTTGGATTCCCATCCAAGGGCACACAGGTAAGGCGCTAATTCTTAAGAAAGGAGGCCTCCCCAAATAAAATCATCGGAGAATTAAGTGGGGCGCGCCAAGAGTCCATGCACCATGGACTCTTCCAAATGGCGCGCCAAGAGTCCATATGCGCATGGACTCTTGGCATTTGGCGTGAAATTGCAAGGGGGGCGGGTGGGGAGGCTAGCCAAGTTACATGGCTAGCCAATAGGGTTAGCCATAGTCCTATTTTCATAATTAGGGTCTAATTAGGTCCAATTAGAACCCAATTTGAACCAATCTAGAACCCTAATTCGAATCCGATTCGAATAGAAGCTAGGGTTTGCAACACCTGCTAGAGTGTTATCCTGCAAAGATGATTTAATTCTAAATTAAACTCTTGATCAATCCTCTTAAGTGTGTGACCCATTGGGTTCCACATCTAGCCAGCAGTGGGTTCGAATACAAGTTGACCTAATTTGATTAGAACTCTTTATAATCGATTTAGGTCAAACCGGGCTTACCCAATTTTATCAATTAGGACTCTTCCTAATAAATGATCTTTGAATTTGATCAACCCACAAGACAAGATTGACGTCTAGTAACGTGTCATGTCTACCCGGAAGATATGGAAATTCTGGTGAAATACCAAAATTACCCTTCAGTAGAGAGTTACCGTATAATTAAATCTTTCGATCAGCCTGCACCCAAAAATATAATTATGGATATGGATATATGTCAAATCCAATATTATATTTATTTCTAGCTCAATCTTATATCGATGTTTCATTTATCTTGATATTAGAAACCATCTCTAATATCTTTACTTTGATCAAAGATTCCCTGAATCATCATCCGATTGTTAACTAGCTGGATGCAATCTCCTCTTACTAAGAGTGATCGATTCCTTGTTGACCCACTCATTACCTTCATATCCAATTCACCATTCCCAGTATCAATCCTGTGCATGACTCAGTGTCATGATTAGGATTGAACCAAAGAATGGGTTCATGTACATAAGGTACTTATGGCAGTCTCAGGTCAAAAGATTACTTGTACCACTCCCACTATGAGAACCTTCTATTGACATGTAGCTAAGACTCCATTAGATGTTCTCAAGTTGGATCATATCAGCAAACTCATTCTCCAATGAGCACCCACATCCCAGTATTAGTGTCATACACAAGTGACTGTGAGAGCAGTCACCCTTTCCAGTATACATGGGATGTGCTAGTCTTACCGGAAAACCCTGATCCCCTACTCAGGGTTCCTTTGACTAGGAATACTTTAGATTAAGGTTTTAAGATTTTAGGTCTCACTAGTATGATATCATCATAACCCTAAAATCATAGCCCTAATCTATGGGGTTCATCATATAATATAAACACAGCGTATGATGAAAAATAATGCTTTTATTTAGAAAATTGTCAATTACAATGGTTTGGGAGATACAACATAGATTGGCTTATAGGGCATATCCCTTTCAATCTCCCACTTGCACTAAAGCCAATCACCTTTAAATCTTAATCCCATACACTCGAGGTGGCGATCAAAATCTCGCTGTGGTAGAGCCTTAGTGAACGGGTCTGCTACATTGTTCTTTGTATCAACTCTATTTATGTAGACATCTTGTCTCTCTACTATTTCTCGGACGAGATGGAAGTATCTCAGAATGTGCATGGACTTATGATGAGCTCTTGGTTCCTTAGCTTGAGCAACAGCCCCAGTGTTGTCACAGTAAAGTGGCACTGGGTTTTCAATTTCAGGAACAACACCCAACTCTGTGATGAACTTCTTCATCCAGACTGCTTCCTTGGCAGCTTCACTAACAGCTATGTATTCTGCCTCTGTGGTTGAGTCAGCTACAGTCTGCTGCTTGGTACTCTTCCAACTCACTGCTCCACCATTTAGGGTAAAAATATATCCCGAAATGGATTTGCTATCATCAGGGTCTGATTGAAAACTAGAATCAGAATAAGCTTCTAGTTTAAGATCAGAACCACCATAAACCAGAAAAATATCCTTAGTCCTTCTTTGGTACTTAAAAATATTTTTAACTACTTTCCAATGATCCTCTCCAAGATCAGCCTGAAACCTACTGACAATGCCTAAAGCATATGCCACATCAGGCCTACTACATATCATGGCATATATTATGGACCCTATTGCCGAAGCATAGGGTATAGAATTCATTCTATTTCTTTCTTCAGTTGTCTTAGGAGACATCCTTTTAGAAAGATGTATGCCTTGACTCATAGGAAGATAACCTCTTTTCCTTCCATCCATGCTGTATCTTTTC
Organism: Areca catechu; assembly: GCA_021397845.1. Taxonomy (NCBI): domain Eukaryota; kingdom Viridiplantae; phylum Streptophyta; class Magnoliopsida; order Arecales; family Arecaceae; genus Areca; species Areca catechu. The sequence goes on along the minus strand of CM038044.1, from coordinate 61,487,863 downwards.
AGCACTAAGTCAATGTACCAAGATTGGGATAAACCTAGCATCCTCTTAGATCTATCTCTATAGATCTTAATACCTAGTATATAGGATGCTTCTCCCAAATCTTTCATGGAAAACTGGTTTGATAGCCAAACCTTGATTGATTGCAACATTGGGATATCATTCCCAATGAGGAGTATGTCATCTACATACAGAACCAAGAAGATTATGGCACTCCTACTAGTCTTCTTATAAACACAGGGTTCATCCACATTTTTGATAAAATCAAACCTTTTAATAGTTTCATCAAAGCGGATGTTCCAACTCCTTGAAGCTTGCTTTAATCCATAAATGGATTTCTTTAGCTTGCATACTTGATTAGGTTTATTTTTTGAAATAAAAACTTCTGGCTGTGACATGTAGACTTCTTCCTCAAGGAAGCCATTGAGGAATGCAGTCTTCATATCCATCTGCCAGATCTCATAATCATGATATGCTGCTATAGCAAGTAAAATCCATATTGATTTGAGCATGGCAACAGGTGAGAGTGTTTCATCATAATCAATTCCATGTTTTTGTTTAAAACCTTTAGCCACTAATCTGGCTTTATAGGTTTCAACTTGGCCATCAGCCCCAATCTTTTTCTTATAGACCCATTTGCACCCAATAGGGTTAATACCCTCTGGTGCATCAACCAAAGACCATACTTGGTTTACATACATAGAGTCTATTTCGGATTCCATGGCTTCTTGCCATCTATCTGAATCAGTACTCAAGATAGCTTCCGTATAGGTCAGAGGTTCATCATTTTGAATGACTTGGGCTTCATTATTTTCAATAATAAACCCATACCTCTCAAGCGCCCGTGGCACTCTATCAGACCTATGGGGAGGAGTTTTGTGTTCTTGTTCTGTCCTAACTATATGTTCTAATGGTTGAGAATTGTCTATCTGTGTTTCTTGTACTTCTCCGAGTTCAATAGTTCTACCATTGCCCTTTTCTAAAATGAACTCTTTTTCTAGAAAAGTGGCATGCCTGCTGACAAAAATCTTTTGTTCAGTAGGATGGTAGAATAGATATCCTCTACCTTCTCTAGGATATCCTACAAATAGACATTTATCCGCTCTAGGTTCCAACTTATGTCCAAAATTTCTTTTAACATAAGCTGGACATCCCCATACCTTGAAATATTTAAGATATGGTTTCTTTCCACTCCAAATTTCATATGGAGTACTAATAACGGATTTAGAAGGTACCTTGTTCAGAATGTAAATAGCAGTTTCTAGGGCATGACCCCAGAAGGAAATGGGTAAATTTGTGAAGCACATCATGGATCATACCATATCTAATAAGGTACGATTCCTCCTTTTAGCTATACCATTTAGTTGTGGTGTATAAGGAGGGGTCCATTCAGAAAGAATTCCATTAACTTTAAGATAGTCTAAAAACTCCGTGGATAAGTATTCTCCTCCTCGATCAGAACGAAGAACTTTAATACTTTTCCCGGTTTGTTTTTCGACCATACTTTGATACTCCTTAAATTTATTAAAGGCTTCAGATTTATGTTTCATAAGATACACATATCTGAACCTAGATAAATCATCTGTAAAAGTGATAAAATATGAGTATCCTCCTCTGGCCTGAGTTGTCATTGGACCACATACATCAGTATGTATAAGTCCTAATAACTCAGTTGACCTTTCTCCATGTCCAGTGAATGGAGTCTTGGTCATCTTACCCATGAGACATGATTCGTAAGTTCCTAATGATTCATACTCATAAGGATCAAGGAATTTTTCCTTGTATAACTTGCTTATCCTAGACTCATTAACATGACCATGTCGATGATGCAAAAGTAAAGTATCATTAAAGTCTTTTCTTTTCCTTTTATTATTGACATGAAAAACACTATCATTGGAAGAAAGAATTAAGAGCCCATTGCTAAATATGGCAGAACAAATAATTTTATTAGATAACATTATCGAGCAACCAGTGCTCGTTACATCCATTACATATCCTTGTTTTAATAACAAAGAAATAGATATTATGTTCCTAATAATATTTGGCATATAGTAACAATTTTCTAACTCCAAGATCTTCCCTGAAGGCAACTTCAGAATATAGGTCCCTACAGCTTCTGCTTGGATGATATCACCACCAGCACCGTAGAGATTGAAGTCTCCTTCCTTCAATACTTTAAGCTTGTGGAGGTCCTGCAAAGATTTGCATATATGGCAACCACAAGCGGTATCCAATACCCAAGTATTTGATATAGACGAATTTAATGTCAATATAGTATGTATCTTATACATACCTTTTGGTGCATCTGACGTACCAGGCTTCACAGTTGCAAGGTAAGCCTTGCAATTCCTTTTCCAATGTCCCACTTTGCCGCAAAAGAAACAGGTTGACTGTTTTGAGGCCTTCTTTCCTTTCTTGTTCTTATTGATGCCACCCTTAGGGTTTAGCCTCCTATTAAAACCCTTTTTGCATGATTTCTTCTTATTAGTCTTATCAAAAAGTGAAAGGATTATGCCCTATAAGCCAATATCTGTATCTCCCAGACCATTGTAAATTGACAAATTAATAAAGGCAATAATTTTTTCATCATTCGCTGTGTCATTATATGATGAACCCCATAGATTAGGGCTATGGTTGTAGGGCTATGATGAGATCATACCAGTGAGATCTAAAGGCCTTAAAACCCTAATCTAGAATATTCCTAGTCATAGGAACCCTGAGTTGGGGATCAGGGTTTCCGGTAAGACTGGCACATCCTATGTATGCTGAAAAGGGTGACTGCTCTCACAGTCACTTGTGTAGGACACTAATACAAGGATGTGGGTGCTCATTAGCGAATGAGTTCACTGAATAGATCCAGTTTGAGAACATCTAATGGAGCCTTAGCTACTTGTCAATAGATATTTCTCATAGTGGGAGTTGTACAAGTAGTCCTATGACCTGAGACTGCCATAATACCTTATGTACATGAACCCATGCTTTGGTTCAATCTCATTCATGACACTGGGTCATGCACAAGGTTGATGCTGGGTGTGGTGAATTGTATATGAAGGAAATGAGTAGGTCAACAAGGAATTGATCACTCCTAGTAGGAGGAGATTGCATCCAGCCAAATTAGGTCAGATGATGATTCAGGAAATCTTTGATCAGAGTACAGATATTAGAAATGATTTCTAATATCGAATTAATTGAATCATTAGTGTATGACTGAGCTGGGAATGAGTATAAACTGGATTTGACATGATTCCATATCCATAGTTATATTCGGGATGCAAGATGATTGAAGGATCGAATTGTACGGGAACTTTCCACTGAAGGGTAGTTTTGGAATTACACCAGAATTTCCATATCTTCCGGGTAGACATGACACGTTGCTAGACGTCAATCTTGTCTTGTGGGTTGATCAAATTAAATGGTTTAATTGGATCACTAATTAGGAGGAGTCCTAATTGACTGACTCGAGTTAGCTCGATTTGACCTAAATCGATTAGAATGAGTTCTGATCAGATTAGGTCAACTTGCACTCGGACCCACTGCTGGCTAAGTATGGAACCCAATGGGTCACACACTTAGGACAGATAATCAAGGTTTTAATTTGGAATTAAATCTCGTTTGCAGATGAACACACTAGCATGTGTTGCAAACCATGGCTTCTACTTGAATCGGATTCGAGTTAGGGTTCCGATTTGGTCTTTTTTAGATCCAAATTCATTCCGGTTTGAATCTAATTGAAGATTCAACACATTGGGCTAATAGTAGGCTAGCAATTGGGCTAACATAAGAGGCTAAACCCCTTTCCCACATCGCCTAAGTCCCTCCCTTTTTTTTCCCACGCGCGCGCGCAAGGAGAAGAGTCCACGCGCGCGTGGACTCTTTCCAAGTCGCGTCTTTGCGTGAAAAGAAAGAAAAAAGGGCCGGTGTTTTTTTTTTTGAAGAGGCGTGGAAGAGAGTCCACCTAGGCATGGACTCTCCAAAAAAAAGGGAAAATACCATGAAAAGAAAAGGAAAAACACCGAAGGGGCGCGACTCTTCTTTCTGCGCGCGCCCTTCTGTGTTTTTCACGATCCTTCTTCGCGTCTTCCCATCCCAAAGGCCATGAGATTAATCCCAAGGGCCGTGAGATAAAGAGAGAAGACGTGAGAACGGAGAGAGGGACGTGAGAGGATGATTAAAAGGTGAGAAGGCGCCTCTCTGTCGCCTATTTAAGGAGAAGACTTCACCGTGAAAAATTATTCCAGATTTTCTACGGCGAAGCCTTACTTCTTTTTCCCTCTCCCTCTCCAGAAGACTGTTTCCCCCTCCTCTCTTTCCTCTTTGATTCCTTTACAGAGCCTAGGCTCTGTCGAATCTCAGAACGGAAGGAGAGTCAGAGAGAGAAACTCTCCGACGGTAAAGGAAGAAGGCGCCCCTCCTTCCTTTCTTTCTTACATTAAGACAATCTTGTCTTAATTCTCTTCTCCCTCCAAGACAAGCCTTATCTCATTTTAGGACAAGGGCTTATTCTTAAGACCAGAGTGTCTTAAGGGGCCAAAGTTGCTAAAAGACTAGGAGAAGGGTAAGAAAGAAGGTTTAGTCCCAGTTTGGCCAGAGGAGTCCTAGCCAATAGCCCATATATCAAGTTCTTGGGGTAGAACTTGATTGGAAGGAACTCAATTAAGGAGTCACTGTCTTGATTATCTGCCCGTGTGGATCACCATCGGAGGGCGGACAAGTGGACGCCTGGTGTGTTCAACAGGCTACTCAATTTGGAGTTTATTTCTGCATCAGACTGGAAATAGCGATCTGAGGTTAGTATTTAAAGTATGTTAAATTTGGACATACATGTAGTCACAGTTTTAATTGCTAATAAGGAGATTTTGGGATTAGGGTTCGGACCTGATTTAATAAAACTTTGAAATCCACACTTTCGCACTGGTTCCCGAACCCAACTAAAAGAAGAAGTGGAGCCTTTTCTTTCTTAACGTGGCTCTTTGTTGTTTTTAACATATTTAACAGCTCAGGCAAGGAAGTGTTCAGTTTGTTCATGTGATAATTCAAGACAAACTGAGAAAATGACTCCGGTAGTGATTGCAGGATTAAATCCTGATTCAGCTCCCCATCCATAATAAACCCTAATTGAGCCAATCTGATGATTAAGTTAATTACCTTCAGGACATGATCCTGAACGGATGTACCCTCTATCATCCTAGCATGGAATAACTGCTTAGATATTTCGTATCTAGCAATTCTGCTTTGTTCTCCATAAAGCTCTTTTAAATTGAGCATTATGGATTGAGTATCCATGCTTTCATGCTGCCTCTGTAACTCATTGGTCATAGAGGCCAGTATGATACACTTGATAGTGAGGGAGTCATTCCGCCACATTTTGTATGTGGCCATATCTTCCTGTATGGCATCATCCCCTAGTGGATTAAGACTAGGGGTATCAAGAATATAAGAAAGTTTTTCTGAACTCAGTACAATCTTTAAGTTTCTCAACTAGTCCACATAGTTTGGACCAGTCAGTTTGTTGGTATCTAAGATGCTTTGCAGTGATAATGAAGATGCCATTTATCTACATTTAATAAAGAACAATACATAAGCAAACAACCATGAAATGACTTACAAAATTAAATTAGGTCTTCAATTTAATTATGTCTCCCACTATTTTATCAAAAATCATAGCCCTCACTATGATAATCGAGAAGAACCCTGATCGGTTTTTCTTAGTGAGATTGAGATCCTAATAACTTATAAAAGATCTTGCAGATAACACAACAAATCTTTTATAAGCTCAAAGGTAGGAAACTCTTCCAATTATATATCATATAATTCTCAAAAATAACTTGGCCTCTAGAACATTATAAGTCTTGCAGAAAACACAACAAACCATAATGTTCTAGTTAAGTCAAGACCCTTTCATTTCTATACAGTCAGTATTCAAATATAATGCCCTTGCAGATAACACAACAAGGCATTATACTGAATATACTGTAAGCATATCTATGCAACTAGACCAATATTATGTCAATCACCATATTAGGTCTTGCAGATAACATAACAAACCTAATGTGTTTTATAACACAATAATGATCCAGCATGAAGGAAGGCCAATATATAGTATTTTTTAACACTAAGAATTTAAGTCAAGATTTAAATATAATCAAATCGGCCAGGCAAGTGGAAGAGATGTGGGAGTCCCCCCGTTGCTTTCCTAGACACCAATAAAAATTGGCCAGGTCAGTCAACGGAACCAATTAAAAACCACGATTCCCTTTACCTTCCCAGAACCACCTTTCTAGACACCGAATGATCAATTGTTCATCATGACTAGTGATGCTTATTAGTTAAATATACTATGACTTATATAATTTTAATAAGAGGGCTTTATAAAATTGCCAGCACATTCTTATAGAACATATCACAATCATATCACTCTGATAAACATATATGTGCTAAGTGTGTCATCATACTAGGACAACCATTTACCACATAATGGATCCACCATTATACCAGGGCAACCTTATTTCAGTATGATGACTTCAAAACTAATCATATCTCTATAATAATTAGGGTTTGAGCGAAAAACCCTAACTAGTGGCATACATCAAAATATTAATTATCATATATGCATCCCATAAATTATGCTAAGTGTATCAGCATTCAAGGGTTTAAAACCCTAATTGCGATACTACAACAAAAACACATATAAATAATTTTCATATGTTTTAACTGTAATAAGGATGGCTTTGATACCACTGTTAGGAATCCGGTGCACCGCAGCGGAAGTGTAATTTCAAAAAGATGAAATTTGTACCATAATACCTTAGCCATGATCTCCTTATTCATGATTAAAACATATAATAAACATATAAACTTACATTGTTAGAATTATGGTACCAACCTGTTATCACTAATTCCAACAAAATTTGATGTTGAAGAGGCTAATTGATTTCACCAGGCGTCCATGTGTCCGCCCTCCGATGGTGATCCACACAGAGCAATGATCAAGACAACTCTATCTTCTTTTCAATGGTTCCTTCTATTGAGTTCTATTTCCTAGAACTCAATTGCTTGGACTATGGCTTGAATTCCTCCACACAAGATCTTGCCTCCCTTTCCTTGACCTCTTCTCCTCCTTCCACTAAGACCTTGGCCCTTTAGACACCCTTGTCTTGAAGAAAAGACCTTGTCCTAAGAGGACATAGGCTTGTCTTAAGTTGGAGGAGAAATTAAGACAATGATGTCTTAATGTAAGAAAGAAAGGAACAAATCAGAACTTCTTTCTTTCCTTTACCGTCGGAGACTTTTACTCTTATTCTTGTTCAGTAGCAGAGTTTCGACAGAGGTGTACTATGTAAAGGAAATAGTGCAAGAGCAAGAAAAGAATAAAAGAGTCTTCAGGAGAGGAAGAAAGAAAAACAAATTATTCGAGTTCTGATTTTTCCTGCGCCTTAAATAGTTTTCAGAGAGGTGCCTTCAAAACTCTCCGTAAACTCCTTCTCATGCCTTTCTCAATTTCTCACACCCCTTCCCACTTTCTCACGGCCCTTCAGATTAAATCCCACGGCCTTTCTTAAAGAAAAAGCCACGGTGTTTTAAAAAGAAAGGGGTCGCGACTTTTCATCTTCGAAGAGATGTTATTTCGCGCGCCCGGGAAGAGTTAGCATTTTTCTTCTTTCTTAAAAACTTTCCAATCGTTGGATTCCCATCCTACGACACACAGGTGAGGCGCTAATTCTTAAGAAAGGAGGCCGTCCCAAATAAAATCATCGGAGAATTAAGTGGGGCGCGCCAAGAGTCCATGCTCCATGGACTCTTCCAAATGGCGCGCCAAGAGTCCATATGCGCATGGACTCTTCCAAATGGCGCGCCAAGAGTCCATATGCGCATGGACTCTTGGCATTTGGCATGAAATTGCAAGGGGGGTGGGTGGGGAGGCTAGCCAAGTTACATGGCTAGCCAATAGGGTTAGCCATAATCCTATTTTCACAATTAGGGTCTAATTAGGTCCAATTAGAATCCAATTTGAACCAATCCAGAACCCTAATTTGAATCCGATTCGAATAGAAGCTAGGGTTTGCAACACCTGCAAGAGTGTTATCCTGCAAAGATGATTTAATTCTAAATTAAACTCTTGATCAATCCTCTTAAGTGTGTGACCCATTGGGTTCCACATCTAGCCAGCAGTGGGTTCGAATACAAGTTGACCTAATTTGATTAGAACTCTTTCTAATCGATTTAGGTCAAACCGGGCTTACCCGATTTGATCAATTAGGACTCTTCCTAATAAATGATCTTTGAATTTGATCAACCCACAAGACAAGATTGACGTCTAGCAACGTGTCATGTCTAACCGGAAGATATCGAATTCTGTTGAAATACCAAAATTACCCTTCAGTAGAGAGTTACCGTACAATTAAATCTTTCGATCAGCCTGTAGCCAAAAATATAATTATGGATATGGATATATGTCAAATCCAATATATATTTATTTCTAGCTCAATCTTATATCGATGATTCAATTATCTTGATATTAGAAACCATCTCTAATATCTTTACTTTGATCAAAGATTCCCTGAATCATCATCCTATTGTTAACTAGCTGGATGCAATCTCCTCTTACTAAGAGTGATCGATTCCTTGTTGACCTACTCATTACCTTCATTTCCAATTCACCATTCCCATTATCAGCCCTGTGCATGACTCAGTGTCATGATTAGGATTGAACCAAAGAATGGGTTCATGTACATAAGGTACTTATGGCAGTCTCAGGTCAAAAGATTACTTGTACCACTCCCACTATGAGAACCTTCTATTGACATGTAGCTAAGACTCCATTAGATGTTCTCAAGTTGGATCATATCAGTGAACTCATTCTCCAATGAGCACCCACATCCCAATATTAGTGTCATACACAAGTGACTGTGAGAGCAGTCACCCTTTCCAGTATACATGAGATGTGCTAGTCTTACCGGAAAACCCTGATCCCCTACTCAGGGTTCCTTTGACTAGGAATACTTTAGATTAAGGTTTTAAGATTTTAGGTCTCACTGGTATGATCTCATCATAATCCTAAAATCATAGCCCTAATCTATGGGGTTCATCATATAATATAAACACAGCGTATGATGAAAAATAATGCATTTATTTAGAAAATTGTCAATTACAATGGTTTGGGAGATATAACGTAGATTGGCTTGTAGGGCATATCCCTTTCAAAATGGAATAGCCATTTCTCCCAACTTGTATTTCATAACCTTGTCTTAATAACATAGGTACAGAAATAATATTCCTAACAACATTTGGAATGAAATACAATATTTCAATTCCATTATCTTGCTTGAAGGCAATAATAACATATAGGTTATAATGGATTCACCACTCGTGCCATAAAGCTTGAAGGCACCTTTCTTCAATCTTCTAGTCTTATAGAGTGCCTAAAAAGATTTGCATATGAGAGACCTGCATGAGGTATCCAATATCCATAAAAGTTGAAGAACTCAATGATAAGCTTGTTTATATCATAAACAAACCTCTTGATGCTCCACTGACATCTTTCTTTAGACTTGCAAGGTACGTCTTGCAGTTCTTCTTCCAATGTCCTTTCTTGTCATAGAACATACAGGATCCATCATTTGAAGGCCTATTTGCCTTCTTTCTCTTATGATGCTTTTATTTGGATTCAGCTTTCGCTTTGTACCCTTCTTCATTACACCTTTCTTCTTCCCATCAACTAGAAGAAGATGATTAGCCTTATCTCCTTTGAAGTGGCATTCAGCTATCTTAAGCATATTAAGCAGCTCTAGTAATGAAAGGTTGAGTTTGTTCATGTGGTTGTTTTTGACAAACTGAGAAAAGGAATCTGGAAGTGATTGTAGGATCGAATCCTGATTAAGCTCCCCATCCATGACAAAGCCTAATTGACTTAATTGGGTGATTAAGTCAATCATCTTAAGAACATGGACCTTTACGGGCGAGCCCTCACTCATTCATGCCTAAAACAACTGCTTTGATATTTCATATTAGCAATCCTATTATGCTCTCCATATAGCTCTTTAAGATTGAGAGTATGGACTGAGGTTCCATATCTTCATATGGCCTCTACAATTCGTTGCTCATTGAGGCTACCATGATGCACTTGATAGTCAAGCTATCATTCTGCCACATTCTAAAAGTGGACTTTTCATCCTTTATAACATCATCTCCAATTGGATTTGGATTCGGAGAATCAAGGTGTAGGATACTTTTTTTTGAGCAAGTACTATTCTCTGGTTCCTCAACCAGTCCACATAGTTTGGTTAACTCAGTTTATTGGCATCCAAGATACCTCGCAGTGATAATGATAAAGCCATTTAATTTAAATCTATGAACAAACAATTATAAATAAGAAGGCCACTCAAGATGATAAATATAATTAAATAAGGACATGAAATCTAATTATGTCTCTTACTATTTTCTTCGAATACCACAACTCTCAACTATGGTAGATGAGAAACCAATATTTGATTTCTTTAGTGGTGTTGAGATCCCAATTCCTTATAAATACCTTGTGTTTGCACAATAAACACTTATAAGTTCAAGGGTAGGAAATTCCTTCACAATTGCATCCCTTGCAATTCTCAACATAACACTTGCCTTTAAGATACTTAAGCTTTGTGTTTGCACAACAAACCATAATGTCTTAGTTTAGTCAAACCCTTCCTCTTATATTGTCATGATTGAATAATGTCATTCTTGAGTTTGCTTAACAAAGTAACATTATCAAACATACTATAAAGTATAAAATGCACCAAGTCAAACTTTATATCAAACCTTAGTGGTAAGCCTTGAGTTTGCTCAACAAACCTACCATAGTTTTGATACAAATTTGGCTTAGCATGAAGGAAGGCAATTTGTAGTGTGCTTAATCAATTAGTATTTCCAATTTAAGGTTTAGATATGACCAAATTGGCCAGGTAAGTAGAAGAGATGAGGAGGTCCCCCTGTTGCTTTTCTTTGATACCAAATAAATTGGCCAGGTCAGATAATGGAACCAATTAAAAATCTCTTTCCCTTAACCTTCCTAGAACCACTGGCCTAGTCACCAACCGATTGATCAAACCCTAATTAGATTTGCATCATGATTAAGTTACACTACAACTAAGTATAATTTATATGAGTGCTTTGATGGTCTCAAACACATCCTAATTAAGTATGTCAACATGTCATTCATTCCAGCTAGCAAGCATATTAACCCTAATATGCATAACATAAGCATGATTATAACAACAATCCATTCACCTTACTTGTTCATAGGATAAGGCCACAACGACACCCATACATGCCATAGGAGACCCCATTGAATGAGAAAAGAGGGCCTTTAAACCCTACTTGGCTCCTATGACCGGACATCCATGGTGACTAACCCAATCCGAAGCAGTTACTAGGACATAATATACATATATGTAATATAAACTAATCATGCATCGATTCATAGCATAGTAAGCAATCAACACTAAAGAGATTACTAATTACATGCATCAAAATAGCTCTGATACCACTATTAGATTCCTCAGGCCAGACGTAGCAGAAGATTGGGTTTCAAAATTTTTTATTTTTGAAACCCTAATCGATCGAAACACTAAACTCTAGGACCACTTGATTATGACAACTAATAAATCTTAACTTTAGGGTTATAGAAGAATACTTGAAGTGCTACAATCATTTATTTCCATGAGGCACACAAGTGTATGCTCTTCAGAAGTGATTCACATAGAAATTTGACCAAGGAAGCACTCCTATGAAGGTTGCTTATTTAATTGGGACTCTTTTGGCAGCCTTTTGGACTTTCTTCCTTTGCTGGAACCCTTACCCTCCTATAGGGCACTCAAAGACCTCTATAATCCTCTCTTAGATTTCAAATGTCCCTTCTATTTTTCTCCCTAGGCTCTTGTCTTAAATAGACTAGCCTTGTCCTAAAAGAACAAGCTTTGTTTTAAAAAGACAAACCTTGTCTTAAGGAGAAGGAAGAGAAAATAGCAGGTAATATTATCCGAACGGGAATTGAATGCTTTGGCATCAGAATATGATGCCTTTATATAGAGAGGGATATGGTGCCTAATATATCTCTTTCTTAGCCCCTTGATAAGACCTTTCAAGCAGAAGGAGTCTTTTGGATTAGAAGACATATCATGATACAACCTATCATGCACCAAGAGACATATTAATGTCTCTTCATTTTTCCAGCCTTCTTCTTCACCTACCACATGGCATTAACTACTTATATGAAAGCTAATGGGTGTGAAATCTAAAAGGAGGCATCAGAGAAATATAGGCGCCTTCAAACAGATTGATTCCTGGTTTTAAATAAGCATCAACAATGAAGGGATGCAACCATTCATTGTGCGCTACCTTCGTTTTCACGCAGATCCACTTATTTGACCTGTCTATCCTAAACCAAATGGCATGGAGATAAGGAAGAGGTGTTTGGGCTTTATCTATGATTTGTGTTTGACTGGCAGAAGGACTCTTGGTCCTTCTGCGCATATTTATTCATGGCGCACACTGTAACTTGGTGCCAATAGTCCATGCCATGTAGGACTCCTCCATAAATTCAAGATAAAGCCTAATAAAATCTAGATAAATACTGAATTAGGCTACCCCACATAGGAATCCATCCAATTTAAGTTCCACTTAAATTGTGTTGCCCAGGTGGCTTCCCAAGAGGGTGGTGAATTGGGATTAAAAACTTTTGCAAGTATGTGCACTTTGAAATTCTTTTAGTGTAAAAGTGAAGTGTGCAAAGCGGAAGTAAATAAATTTAAACAATAAGGCAACGAAAGCACAATCACAAACACCAAGAAATAGAGTGGTTCGGAGCAACCAGCTCCTACATCCACTATCCAAGGACCACTTGGGATTTCCACTATATCCCCCAACCGGAATATAGTCAGATTGTTTTATTAGGCTCACAATCCAAACCTAAACACTTTGATTTTACTAGGATCACCAAAGAAACCCTAACTCCTTTTGGTTTTACATGGGATCACCAAAGAAAACCCAAACACTTGATTTTAAACCGGGAAAGCCAAGAACCCAAACTTAGATTATACAAGGTTCACCTAAAAACCTTTAACTCTCTCTCTTAAGATACAGCCCCTTGCTGTTCTAAGAGAGCTAACAAAGATAAAGAATGAATAACAAGCAACTATAACAAACCAAGTTTGTTTTGATGTTGCCGATGTAGATCAAGATGAAGTCAAGCCTTGAGTGCTCTTCAATGCTCTTCAATGCTGCTTCTTCCCTTCTTCAATGAGTGGATTCAATGATAAAGTGGAGTTGGTGAAGCTTTGAATCCAACTTGAATGCTCTTTGAGGTAGGTAGAGGAATAACTTGAAAGCTCTTTGATTTCACAAGAAAACTCAGTAATAAATCTTAATCCCCTTTCTTTAATCCTTCAAAAATAATCCCCTTTATAGCTTTCCATGAGATATGGCCATTGTAGGGCCTTGGAATTCGTGAAATGGCCATTGTAGGGCCTTGGAATTTGTGAAATGGCTATTGGAGATGATTTGGAGATCAAATTTCAATTTCAGAACTAGCCATTGAAGTGCAGACAACGGCTCTACGAGCCGGCTCGGGCTCTAGGATTTGGCTCTTGCCTTCAAGTTTTCAATCCAGACAAACATACATACCTAGAGTCGGCTCTTGAACTGGGAGTCGGCTCTAATTCTCAGAACTTCAAAAACAATATTTCTGGAAAAGTCAGCTCTTGAACTGGGAGTCGGCTCTTGGTTCTGAAACTTTGAATCTTCTTCCGTGCCGTGCCACCTTGAGTCAGCTCTTACAAGTCTTTTAAAAAAGTTGCTTCAAGCTTTCCAAAAACTTCAACATTGAATCAACTAGAAGCTAATCTACATACTTTATCAAAATTTTACAATTTTAAGCCCATTTTTCATGATTACAGCATTCATAACTTAGGGCCTTTACAAACTCAATTGAATTACCCTTAAGTAGATTTGAAAACAATTTTAAACAAAGGTAATCAATTCCTGCAAAACTTCTTAAACATTTGCAAAGAGTTAGTATCAAATACATGCTCCAATATTTTGTGATCATCAAAATTATTCCAGGGGTCAACAATCTCCCCCTTTTTGATGATGACAAAATACTGGGCATAATAAAAAATTGAAAGCACTTTACAATTGCAGTATTTTCAAGTCTATGCATATCATATAGGTTAGGTATCACTGTATCAATGCAATGTGCCATAATGTACCAAATGTATATAACTGAATACCAAGTATTATGTGTATCAAGTGTATCGAAACATGAAATATCATATATATCATAACATGATGTATCGATACATGATGTATCGATACATGAAGATGTATCGATACATGATGTATCGATACATGATGTATCAAAGATATTAACTATACAAAGCGTATCGAAACTTATGGAATTTTTCAAACTTTTGAAGTAAACATAAATTTCATCAACTTTCTATGAATCAAACGTTCATTTCATCATAGTTTAATAACATTCAATTATCCATATAGCATTTGTAAACAATTCTTGAGCAATTTTCATGAATTAACATAGATTTCCAAGAAATTTCCAAGAAATTTTCATGAATCAACAACAATTTTCATGCCCATATACAGTCTCCATTCTCCCCCTTTTTGTCATCAACAAAAGGTATATGAGAAATGGACATTGATTCAATCATAACAGTAATTTAGTAACAAGTGAAGTATATATATATATGAAATAAGCCAATACATATCAATATGTGATACTTTACAAATGTGCCACGGCACAACAAAATAGTATCACATAACCAAAATACAATAGCATAAAGTCATAAAAAGAAAAAAAAACTAAACATCAGAATGAAGTGCCAGGATCACTATCAGGTTCTTCCTCATTAGAGGAGGAACCAACCTCTAGAATACCTGGACTAGGTTTAAATTTTGGAAACCTAGGGCGGAGATCCCTAATCCTGATCCTAGTGGGTGTAGAAGTCCTAGTTACTTTAGATTTAGGTTTAGGTTTGGTTTTTGATTCAGATGAAATTAAGATGGGTGTAGGTCTGGCAGAAGGTGGATCAAGAGATAGGGCCAAAGTGTTGGTGGACGAAAGTATCTGAGTAGCCGGAGTCACTCCAACATCAGTAGATCCAGTAGCCTCCATACTATCCTGAGGCTCACCAATAGTAGGTGTGGCATGATGAGGTGCATTAGTGCAATGTGTCTCCTGTCCCTGCTCAGCATGAATGCCAGTACCAGTCTCAGTGCCCGTGCTAGTTGCTGTGCTAGTAGAAGTGCCAGTAGAAGGTGCATGCTCGCTGGCCGTGGATAATTGTCTTAATATAGCCAAGATATCACAAAAGCCCTACTGCATCTCAGACTGTAGAGAACCGATCCTCCTATCAGTGTCAGTCCTGAGATAAGAAATCTCCTCCAAGACTCTCTTAAGTCTATCATCAGTATCAACTCTAGCAGCAGTAGGAGTCTTGACTGGAGAATGTTGAAGCAGGAGCTGGCTCGGAGGGTCTAGCCTCATCAGTCTATCCCTCAGTCTGCTCACCATGTCCCTGTGCAGCTAGTATATCATCATCTCAATCCTCTGAGTGTGCTACAGGAGCTCCTGAAGTTTTCCTGATCCAGTTTCCATCAACTTTAATAAATCCCATTCTTGTCAGGGATTTCACTGTGTACCTATCGGTGTGCAGCAATAAACGATAGTCCTCTCTAGTAAGATCAATATCAGCATCCTGAAACAACAAAATAAACACCATCCCATAGGGCAAACAGGATCGTGCCCTACGTACAACCTCTCTCATCTGAGAAATCATAATAAATGAATGGTTGAGGGGCTCCCCCTCAATCAGTCACCTCATGAATATGAGATCTCTCTCGCTAACCCAATCATGCCCATCCTGGGTAGGAAAATCCGGCTAATGATGTTGTGCAGTAGTCTCATTTCCAATGAAAGATGGTTTGCACTTACATGAATGATTCCTTTCACATTAGATCTTCCCAAGATGAGTTTGAGAGTCTTCACTCTTTCGTTCATAACCAGATAGCATTCCCCTTCTTTAGATATATTCAACAGATTTGACAGTTTTTGCTCATTTATTTCTATAAATTTTTTTTTTACTATTCCTTCAATATGAAAAGCTTCTAGTGACATGTTCTTAAAGAATTGTCAAACCAAATTTGGGTAAGAGGGATCATTTAATTGACAAAACTCCTTCCAACTCTGTCTTTCAAGCCACATACCAATATTCAATTGTTCTTGTTCAATAAAACTGAAATCGATACACCTACCAGGGGTCACTTGTCGATTTTCCATTGGAATGATTTGCCGGGGTGCTGGAATGACTTCTTCTTGCTCAACCTGCTGCTCCTCTTATGGAATCGATGTATCCAGTTGCCTCTTGCTCCTCCTTTCCTCAGCCACAGTCTGAACAACCCTTGTTGCTTTCTTTGCCACCACCTTTCGAGGCACCATTCTCAAAGATTAAGGATTTGAATAGGTTTGAGAGGGTTTTTGGAGAGTTTCCTAGTGTGGAGTTAGGAGTCGACTAGAGAAAAATAATCAAAACATAGAAAAAATAATGAATAGGGAAAGTGGAAACCCTACTTAAGAAGCTTCGCCCCGATCTGCGAGTCGGCTTACCTAGAGCTCTGAGAATTTGAGTCGACTCGAGCAAAAATCTATTCTAAAAATCAAAATGGGACAAACTCAGTTTCTAAGGATTTCTTGAGTCTAAACTAGGTTGCCCTATGCTCTAAAGAGAAGTTTGAAATTTTTAGATAATATTTCCTTATTTTTCAAAAATTAGGTCAGATAGGTTTAAAATGGGTCACATAACCCTAATTCTCCTCTAATTTTCTCAAATCTATCTAGACTTAATGGTTTATTGAAAATGTCCGCTAGTTGGTCTTCAGTAGGTACAAATTCAAGTTTAATAACATTATTTAAAACAAGATCACGAATAAAATGATGTCGAATTTCAATGTGCTTAGTTCGTGAGTGCTAAATTGGATTTTTTGATAAATTAATAGTACTAGTATTGTCACATTTAATAGGAATTTTAGATTGGACAACACCATAATCTTCTAGTTGTTGCTTGATCCATAACATTTGAGCACAACAGCTCACAGCAGCTACATATTCTGCTTCAGTAGTAGATAAAACTACAGAGTTCTGTTTGCAACAGTGCCAAGAGATCAAGTTAACACCTAGAAATTGATAGGTGCCACTTGTGCTCTTTCTATCTATTTTACATCCTCCATAATCAGCATCAGAATAACTAATTAATTTCAGTGATGTGTGCTTAGAATACCATAAACCTACATTACAGGTGCCTTTCAGGTATTTAATAATTCTCTTAATAGCTTTGATGTGTGATTCTTTAGGATTAGATTGGAAACGTGCACACATACAAACATTAAATAATATTTCAGGTCTACTAGCTATTAAATAAAGTAATGATCCGATCATACTCGGTACAGCTTTTGATCAATATTTGTGCCATTCTCGTCTTTGTCAAGTCTACATCCAGGACTCGTTGGTGTTTCAATTACCTTGCTTGATTCCATGCCAAATTTCTTGATTATTTCTTTAATGTACATGGCTTGGTTGATCAGAATACCTTCTTTAGTTTGTTTAATTTGAAGTCCAAGAAAATAACTTAATTCGCCCATCAAGCTCATTTCGAATTCTCCCTACATTAGCTTGGCAAAGTCTTGACACAAAGATTCATCAGTAGATCCAAAGATAATGTCATCAACATATATTTGAACAACTAAAATGTCATTTTTCTTTCTTTTAATAAACAATGTTGTGTCAACATTACCTCTTACAAATTTATTTGCAATTAAAAATTTGCTTAGTCTATCATACCAGGCTCTAGGTGCCTGATTCAGACCATATAAATCTTTATTCAGTTTAAAAACATGATTTGAAAAAATATGATCGATAAAACCGGGAGGTTGCTCAACAAAAACTTCTTTAGATAAAAGACCATTCAAAAATGTACTCTTTACATCCATTTGAAATAACTTGATATTCATAAAACATGCAAAAGCTAGTAGCAATCTAATGGCTTCTAATCTAGCTATAGGTGCATAAGTTTCATCAAAATCTATTCCTTCTTCTTGATTATATCCTTGTGCAACTAATGTAGCCTTATTTCTAATTACATTTCCATTTTCATCTAATTTATTTTTGTAAATCCACTTAGTGACTATAACAGGATGATCATTGGGTCTTTCAACTAAGGTCCAAACATTATTCATCCTAAATTGGTTTAATTCATCATATATTGCTAACATCCAATTAGAATCAGTTTTGGCTTCTTCTATATTATGAGGTTCTACATGAGAAACAAAAGCAATTAAATCATGTGCATCTCTATGTGCAGATATAGTTTTAACACCTTTAGATGGGTCTCCTATAATTAATTCTTTAGGGTGTGATTGTACATACCTCCATTCTTTAGATATATCACCATGCTCTATATCACCTCTTCTTCATGTGGTTCACTTGATTGTTTGTCTTTAAGTGTCAAGTCTTTCATTCCATGCTCTAGTGTACCTACATCATCATTAGCAAAATCTTCCTTTCTCGAAGATGTAAGTTAGATTCATTGAAAACAACATAAACAGATTCTTCAACAATCAAAGTTCTTTTATTAAAAACTCGATAGGCTTTACTATTTAAAGAATATCCAAGAAAAATAGCCTCATCGAATTTTGCATCAAATTTACGAAGATTATCTATTTCATTATTGAGAACAAAACATTTACATCCGAAAATATGAAAATATTTGATATTTGATTTTCTATTGTTCCAAAGCTCATAGGGAGTTTTTTTGATAATAGGTCTAATCAAAACTCTATTTAAAATATAGCATGCAATATTAACAGCTTCTGTTCAAAAGTATTTGGAAGATTTTCTTCACAAAGCATCGTTCTGGATATTTCTTCCAAAGTACGATTCTTTCTTTCTACAATACCATTTTGTTGTGGTGTTCTAGGTGCAGAAAAGTTATGATCAATATCGTGCTTTGTGCAAAAATGATCAAAATACTGGTTTTCAAATTCGGTGCCATGATCACTATGAATTGAAATAACAGATAAGTTTTTCAAATTTATAACTCTTTTGTAAAACTTTTTGAATACATTAAAAGTATCATCCTTATGTGCAATAAATAAAATCCACGTGTATCTTGAAAAATCATCTACAATCACAAGTCCATATTTCATACCACCTAGGCTGGTAGTCCTAGTTAGTAGGTCCAAATAGGTCCATGTGAAGTAGCTCTAAAGGTCTAGAAGTTGAAACTATATTTTTAGATATAAAACTCCCCCTCACTTGTTTTCCTAACTGACATGCATCATAAACATAATCAAAGTTAACTTTAAACTTTGACAAACCATTGACTAAATCTTTTGCAATAAGTTTAGCTATTGTGTCCATACTAGTATGACCAAGTCGCCTATGCCATAGTAAACTTGATTCCTTGCTCTTGTCATTCATTGCTACAAGACTTGTATTACTTGATATAGCTAGATCATTGAGATCTACCATATAAATGTTACCAAGTCTATGTCCAATAAATTTAGTACTAGAGTCAAGTGGATCAACTACTACACATTGATGACATGAAGAATACATTAAGACCAATGTCACATAGCTGACTAATACTCAAAAGATTATGCTTTAATTTTTCTACCAGTAATACATTTTCAATAAATGTAGAAGGAGTAATTTTGATTTTACCAATACTAATTATCCTTCCTTTTCTATTGTCACCAAATGTTATCATTCCATCATCTTTCTGTTCTAGGGTGAATAATTGACCAGCATCACCAGTCATGTATCTTGAACAGCCGCTATCCAAATACCATCTTTTCTTTATGCTTGTGGCTGCAAGACATCCCTGCAAAACAATCGTTTAATAGATTTAGGTACCTAAGCTCTCTTGGATCTTTGCAAGTTAGTGGAAATGGTTCCTTTTGAAACCCAAACTTTCTTAATTTTCTCTTTGTCATTATGTTTCGAATGATATTCAAAAGCTTTATGACCAATGGTATTACATGCATAGCATATAATCTTTGAATTTGAATAATAACTACGAGATGATGTAAATTTAGGTCTAACATGTTTAGAACTCATGAATTTATGAGCATATAAAGTATAAGTAGAAAATGTGTTTGAAATAGAGCCTTTATAACCAATTCCAAATCTATTATTTGTTTCTTTTTGATCTTTTAAAATTAACTCAAGTTTGTTAGAACTTAGGGTTAATTTTTCAACTAATGGTTTTAATTTTTGAACTTCTTTCTTTAGATCATCATTTTCATTTTTCAAATTCTTATTTTTCTCAAAAAGCTCTTCTTTTTCAATTTGAACAATCTTAAGTCTTTCACAAACCAAATTTAGTTCTCTTTGTATGATTTTGTTTATTTCATAAGATTCATTTTTGTCATTTTCAAATGCATCACATTTACTTTTTAAATCTCTCAATTTTAAACTAGCTTTTTTATATTCTATCAATAGTTCACAAAAATCATTATGCAATTCATCATAAGTGAATTCTAAATTAGGTTCAGAAGTACTTACCTCATCCTCCAAACCCATAAGACAGATTTGTGTAGTCTTTATTGTCTCTTCATCCTCTTCAGTAGTTGTAGTTTCATCACTGTCACTTCAAGCAGCTAGCATTGCCTTCTTCTTCTTTCTAGGAAATATCTTTTTCTTTCATTCAGGATAATCAGGGCGGATGTGTCCTGGTTTCTTGCATCCATAGGAGAAAGGTACTTGATCTTTATCTTTCTCTTTATCTTTTTCTTTATCTCTTTCCTTTTTTTTTCTAAAGTCACTTTTTTTGTAATGCTTTCTCCATCTGTTCATTTTTTTTCTCCCCATAAACCTTTTAAATTTCCTCATGACTAGGGCAATTTCATCACTTCCAAGATCATCATCATCTGATGAATCAGATTCTTCATTCTTATCTTCCTCAGTAGCTTTAAATGTAATGGCTTTCTTTCTTTTTGTATCTTCTTCAGTCCTTTGTTGCATAGCCAATCATGTGTGATTAAGGATCCAAGCAGTTCATCCATGAAAGGGATATGCCCTACAAGCCAATCTATGTTGTATCTCCCAAACCATTGTAATTGATAATATTCTAATAAAGGCATTATTTTTCATCATACGCTGTGTTTATATTATATGATGAACATCATAGTTTAGGGTTATGATGAGATCATACCAGTGAGACCTTAAGTCTCAAAACCTTAATCTAAAAAAAATTCCTAGTCAAAGGAACCCTGAGTAGGGGATCAGGGTTTTCCGGTAAGACTAGCACATCCCATGTATACTAGAGAGGGTGACTGCTCTCATAGTCACTTGTGTATGACACTGATACTGGGATGTGGGTTCTCATTGGAGAATGAGTTCACTGATATGATCCAACTTGAGAACATCTAATAGAGTCTTAGCTACATGTCAATAGAAGGTTCTCATAGTGGGAGTGGTACAAGTAATCCTTTGACCTGAGACTACCATAAGTACATTATGTACATGAACCCATGCTTTGGTTCAATTCTAATCATGACACTGAGTCATGCACAGGATTGATACTGGGAATGGTGAATTGGATAAGAAGGTAATGAGTAGGTCAACAAGGAATCGATCACTCTTAGTAAGAGGAGATAGCATCCAGCTAGTTAACAATCGGATGATGATTCAGGGAATCTTTGATCAAAGTAAAGATATTAGAGATGGTTTCTAATATCAAGATAATTGAATCATCAATATAAGATTGAGCTAGAAATAAATATAATATTGGATTTGACATATATCCATATCATAGTTATATTTTGGAGGCAGGCTGATCGAAAGATTTAATTGTACGGTAACTCTCTACTGAAGGATAATTTTGGTATTTCACCAGAATTTCCATATCTTCCGGGTAGACATGACACGTTGCTAGACGTCAATCTTATCTTGTGGGTTGATCAAATTTAAAGATCACTTATTAGGAAGAGTCCTAATTGATCTAGTCAGGTAAGCCCGGTTTGACCTAAATCGATTAGAAAGAGTTCTAATCAAATTAGGTTAACTTGTATTCAAACCCACTACTAGCTAGATGTGGAACCCAATGGGTCACACACATAAGAGGATTGATCAAGAGTTTAATTTGTAATTAAATCATCTTTGTAGGATAACACTCTAGCAGGTGTTGCAAACCCTAGCTTCTATTCGAATTGGATTCGAATTAGGGTTCCGGCTTGGTTCAATTTGGATTCTAATTGGATCAAATTAGACCCTAATTGAGGTTTTAGGGATTATGGCTAACCCTATTGGCTAACCATGCACCTAGGCTAGCCCCCCACCCGCCCCTTAGCATTTTTCATGCCAAAATGCCAAGAGTCCATGCGCTAATGGACTCTTGGTGTGCCATTTAGAAGAGTCCATGGCGCATGGACTCTTGGCGTGCTCCATAAAAAACTCCAATGTTTTTATATGGGGCGGCTTCCTTTCTCATTATTAGCACCTCACATGTGTGCCCTTGGATGGGAATCCAATGGTTGGGAAATTTTTGAGAAAAACAAAAGGCGCAGACTCTTCCCGGTTGCGCGAAATAACGTCTCTTCGGAGACCGAAACATCGCGACTCCCTTCTTCTGAAATTTCATGACTTTTCTTTTAAGAAAAGTCATGAGTTTTAATCTGGAAGGTCGTGAGAAGGAGGGAAGGGGTGTGAGAAAATGAGAAAGGGCGTGAGAAGTCTTTCACGGAGAGATGTGTGGGCGCCTATCTGAGATCTATTTAAAGGGTCAGGAAAATCAGAACTCGGTAATATTTTCTTTTATTCCTTCTTCCTCTCCTAAAGACTCTTTCACTCTTTTCTTGCTCTTGCACTGTTTCCTTTACAAAGTACACCTCTGTCAAAACTCTGCCACTGAACAAGAATAAGAGTGAAAGTCTCCGACGGTAAAGGAAAGAAAGGAGTTCTGATTTATTCCTTCTTTCTTACATTAAGACATTATTGTCTTAATTTCTCCTCAAACTTAAGACAAGCCTATATCCTCTTAGGACAAGGTCTTTTCTTCAAGACAAGGGTGTCTAGAGGGCCAAGGTCTTAGTGGAAGGAGGAGAAGAGATCAAGGAAAGGGAGGCTACCTCTTGTATGGAAGAATTCAAGCCATAATCCAAGCAATTGAGTTCTAGGAAGAAGTACTAAATTGGAGGAACCATTGAAAAGATGATAGTGTTTCTTGATCATTGCTCTTTGTTGATCACCATCGAAGGGCGGACACCTGGACGCCTGGTGGATTCAGTTAGCCCCTTCAACATCAAGTTTGTTGGAATAAGCGATTACAGGTTGGTACCCTAATCCTAATTTGCATAGATATGCTTGTCATATGTTCTAGTCTTATTTAAGGAGTTCCTGGTTTAGGGTTTTTTGGTGTGAATTTAGTTTCAATTTTGAAATTACACTTCTGCTGCATTGCACCGGAACCCAACAATCCAGTGGTAGAGTATTTAGGTCCTTTGATTCTTGAATTGCTGTCACTTTGACTTCCCACTTATCTGGCAAAGATCTTAATATTTTTTGGACAAGATCAGCATTATAATAAGTTCTACCCAGACTTTTGAGACCATTTATGATATCAGTAAAACGAGTATACATAGCTGATATTGTCTCACTAAGATCCATTTTAAATAGTTCATAATTATGTACAAGTAGATTGATCTTTGATGTCTTAACTTGAGAAGTGCCTTCGTGTGTGATTTCTAATTTGTCCCAAATTTCTTTAGAAGAATTGCAAGTTGAAATTTTGTTAAACTCATTTGGATCCAAAGTATAATACAATAGGTTCTTTGCTTTGGCATTTAGTTCAGCTAACTTCATTCATTCTCGTCCTAATCCTCTTCTGGTTTGGGAACCTCTACATCATTAACTTTAATTGTGGGTGTGTGAGGTCCTTTCATAATAATTTTTCATAAGTGAAAGTCTACGGCTTGAATGTATATCTTCATTCTTGCCTTCCAATAAGTGTAATTAATTCCGATGAAAAGTGGTGGTCTATTTATGGATTGACCTTCGGCCAATGAAATGCTCATGGGATGTGCCATATGTCTTTACTCTAACTTTTAGAGACTCTGCTCTGATACCACTTGTTATCCAGGTAGCTTCCCAAGAGGGGGATGAATTGGGATTAAAAACTTTTGCAAGTATGTGCACTTTGAAATTCTTTTAGTATAGAAGTGAAGTGTGCAAAGTGAAAGTAAATAAATTTAAATAATAAGACAACGAAAGCACAATCATAAATACCAAGAAATAGAGTGGTTCGGAGCAACCGACTCCTACATCCATTACCCAAGGATCACTTAGGATTTCCACTATATCCTCTAACTGGAATACAGTCGGATTGTTTTACTAGGCCACAATCCAAACCTATATATTTTGGTTTTACCAGGATCACCAAAGAAACCCTAACTCTCTTTGGTTTTACACGGAATCACCTAAGATAATCCAAACACTTGGTTTTAAATCGGGAAAGCCAAGAACCCAAACTTAGGTTTTTCAAGGTTCACCTAAAAACTTTTAACTCTCTCTCTTAAGATACAGCCCCTTGCTATTCTAAGAGAGCTAACAAAGATAAAGAATGAATAACAAGCAACTATAACAAACTAAGTTTGTTTTGATGTTGCTGATGTAGATCAAGATGAAGTCAAGCCTCGAGTGCTCTTCAATGCTCTTCAATGCTGCTTCTTCCCTTCTTCAATGAGTGGATTCAATGATAGAGTGGAGTTGGTGAAGCTTTGAATCCAACTTGAATGCTCTTTGAGGTAGGTGGAGGAATAACTTGAAAGCACTTTGATTTCACAAGAAAATTCAGCAATAAATCTTAATCCCCTTTCTTTAATCCTTCAAAAATAATTCTCTTTATATTTTTCCATGAGATATGGCCATTGTAGATCCTTGGAATTCATGAAATGGCCATTGGAGATGATTTGGAGATCAAATCTCAATTTCAGCAACTAGCCGTTGAAGTGCAAACAATGGCTCTATGAGTCAGCTCGAAGTCTCAGACAGGCTAAAAATGGACTTCTATGGGAGCTGGCTCTTGGACTAGGAGTCGGCTCTTGCCTTCAAGCTCTTAGTCCAGACAAATATACATACCTAGAGTCGGCTCTTGAACTAGGAGTCGGCTCTTGAACTAGGAGTCGGCTCTAATTCTCGGAACTTCAAAAACTATATTTCTGGAAGTGTCAGTGATGCAGAACAAATGCTCTGAACCAAAAATGATGTAGAACGAATATGTGGAATGCTGAAGCAAAACAAAATTAATGTTTTTTTTTTATATATATTTTCAGAAGTCGGCTTTGACTCAAAGGAATGTTAAACTAAATTGAAAGAAACTATATAATAATTGAAAGCACAATTCAAAGAAACTAGATTATCAAAGTAGTTCAGAAGTAAAGGATCGCTGGGTGTTGAGAAACTCCCAGACCTAGAGTTTCACTCTGAACTTTCAATAGGATAGAAGTAAAGAGAAGAGAAGGGTTATGTACTAGACAGTGATCTTCACATAGTTTGGGGGAAGGACTCTCTCGAGCAGATTGTTGGACCTCGGATTCGGATATCTTCGCAATGGATCCTCCAATACTGGTACTTTGGCAGAGTTGGCTTCTCCTGAACTCAGGATCTGGGAAAGAAGAAGAACAAGTTATGGAACCAGATACACAAAGAAAGGATTTACCAGATAAGAAGAACTTGAAAATTTGATGTTGCTGAAATCCTGATTCTCCTGGGTGATGATCTGACTTCCTCTGGGATTTGCTCTGTATTCGGAGTAGCCGATCTGGACCTGGATGCTGGTGGTTGGCCTCTACTTGGAAGAGAGGGGCCGTGAGATGATGAGGTAGATTAGGGTTTGGATGATTGGTGGAATGAAGAAGATGATGGGCGGCTAGGATTTGGAATTGAAGTGGCTAACCTATGGTTTTGGTAAGGTTTTGGGGCTGGAGATCTCACACCTCCTCAAGGTTCCTAGGGAACCCGGATTTACTCCCTCATGGAGCTCAATACCTGAATACAAGTGCGGAAGAGAGAAACACAAAGTTGCTCACACAGAAATTGATTTCATTCATCATTAAATTCAAGAGTTACATAGAGTTGAATATATAGACATAACAAAGAAATAAAATTTTATACATTTCCCATGTGGGACTAATAGGACTAACCTACACTTTAGGCATCAAATTCTCTTCCCAAGACTCCTTCCATGAGTGGGCAGCCCAAAAACTCCAAGAAAACTTGAAAATCAGCTCCAAATGCCAGGTTATGGGGGTGTCCCCTAGTATCTCTCCATGAATCAAGGATTTTCCCTTCATGGTTTGGCTCATTTGGACACCTCCTAGTCTTACTCCACAAGTTTAGGCTTCTTCCTTTCATGGCTTTGGTACTTTTGGAAACTTTTGGGAACCTCCTTGAATTCCTTCCCAAGACATGCTCTCTTCTCTTTTATAACTTGGATTTTTATGGAACATTATGGGGCACCTCCTTGTTCCTCTCTTCAAGAAAAATTCTTTCCATCCTGACTTGGGTTTATCTGGAAAGAAATTGGCTCCTCCTTGGATTGAGGTATCTTGATGGATTTCTCTCCCAAGTGGTGCAAGAAAAAAAAGGAACTTACTTCTTGTGGTGTAGGGACCAAAGACACTGGATGGAGATGTGGCACCTCCTAGACTCTGGCGTGTGGCTGGGAGTGTGGCGCCCACTTGCTTGGGCCTGGGAGAAAAAATGTGGCACCCTGGACCTTGACTTGACTGAAAAAAAAAGTGGCACCAACCTGGAGAAGACCTAGACCACTACTAGGACTTGTATTGAGTCAACATGACTTAACAAAATTTAAATTGCAGGGAAATATAGACTCAAGACTAAAATTGAGTTGACCAAGTCAACCCTTATTACAAAACCAGAAAACCCTAATTCATCGGGCAAGGTCAATCAGAGATCCAGATGGAGCCCTGAAGTCTTCTTCTGAGTCTGGTGCCCGCACCAGTCAGCTCTTGAACTGGGAGTCGGCTCTTGGTTTTGAAACTTTGAATCTTCCTCTATGTAGTGCCACCTTGAGTCGGCTCTTACAAGTCTTTTAAAAAATTTGCTTCAAGCTTCCCAAAAACTTCAACATTGAATCAACTAGAAGCTAATCTATATACTTTATCAAAATTTTACAATTTTAAGCCCATTTTTCATGATTACAGCATTCATAACTTAGGGCCTTTACAAACTCAATTGAATTACCCTTAAGTAGATTTGAAAACAATTTTAAACAAAGGTAATCAATTCTTGCAAAACTTCTTAAACATTTATAAAGAGTTAGTATCAAATACATGCTCCAATATTTTGTGATCATCAAAATCATTCCAGGGATCAACAAATTGGTTAGCCAAAACAACAAGCAAGCTAACACAATCCAATTGGGTTAGGATTTGGGCTAGCCAACATATGCTAGTATATCAATTTGCTAGGTAATTAGAATGCCATGACCCAAATAAAAATTCAATTGACTTCCTTGGCCAACTCCTTAATTTGTATGATCCTTTGGATTTCACATCTAGCTAGCAGTAGGTCTAGGTCCAAGCCGATTCGATCCAATCGAACCTAATTGACCTTATTAGGACATATTGAGTTAACCTAAGTTGCTAATTCAAACTAACTTCCAAATTAACTCATGAATCCAATCAATTTGATTCATGAAAATCTACAAGACATGATTGACATCTAGCAACATGTTAGTCAACGGAACCAATAAAAATTGGCCAGGTTAGTCAACGGAACCAATTAAAAACCATGTCCTCTTTACCGATCATGAACCACTTTTCCTAGACACCGAATGATCAACTAATCAACTTAATTATTTTGCTTTTGGTATATGACACTACAACTTAATATAATTTTAATAGAGGGCAATTCAAACAGAAGCACATTCTAATATTACCATTCATCAACCATGCATCATATATCATTTTATAATGTGTCAAGTGTGTCATCATACTAGGACAACCATCTACCACATAATGGATCCACCATTATGCCAGGGCAACCTTATTTCAGTATGATGACTAGAAAGCTAAACATATCTCTATATCGGTTAAGGTTTAAGTGAAAACCCTAACCAGTGACATACATATATGCATAAACATATCAATCATATGTAACTTTAAACTTTTGTAGAGTCTTACAAAATTGGGCAACTTCAAATTTTGTAGAGTTCTACAAAAATGGGCAACCTCAAGAGTCCTACAAAATAGGGCAACTTCAAATTTTGTAGAGTCCTATCAAAATGGGCAACCTCAAGAGTCCTACAAAATTGGGCAACTTCAAAGTTTGTAGAGTCCTACCAAAATGGGCAACCTCAAGAGTCCTACAAAAATGGGCAACTTTAAATTTTGTAGAGTCTTACCAAAATGGGCAATCTCAAGAGTCCTACAAAATTGGGCAACTTCAAATATTTTATGATTTAGCCCTAATAAGGTGGCTCTGATACCATTGTAAGCATTTTGGTGACCAGGGTGGAAGCGTGGATTTCAAAAATTTATTATGAAACCACTACCAAACCCTTAACCCAAGACCTCCTTACTAGGAATTAAAACATACAAACATGCATATATAATATAAACTAGATTTTAGGCACCAACCTGAACCGCTAGTATCCAATCCGATGAAGAAAACCCTGATTCAGCCTTCTTCTCCACCAGGTGCCCAAATGTTCACCCTCCAACGGTGATCCACACAAAACTTGGACCAAGGAAGAACTCGTTCTTCATGTTGCTTGGAGAAGTGGAACTCTTTCGGCAGCCTTTGATCTATTAACCACTGTAGGACACCCTGTCCTACTGTTGGGCACCAAAGACACTCTCCTAAACAACTCTTGGTTTTAGGACAACCCTCCTCTAGGACCCCTTAGGCTTATGTCCTAAAACAAAGTCTTGTCCTATTAGAAAAGACCTTATCTTAACAAGACAAGTCTTGTCTTAAACAAAGAAGGAGAGGGAGAGAGACACTCAGAATAGTACTTCGGTGGTATTCTTATATCAGACTCATTTCACCGCCCCTATTTATAGATACAAGATGGGCGTGTGATATGTCCTCCCATCAACTTATCAGATATGATTTTTCAAGACCGAAGAGAAGTTATCTAGCTTGAAAAATCATATCTAATCAGCTCATTAATGCATCGAAGGCCTTATTCACATCCCTTCTTTTATCTGGATGAATTCTCACTTGCCACATGTCAATTACCGGTCCCTAGGAAGCCAAGAGATGCCTCTTTAATCTCTAAACATCGGAGATTATGAAGAGTCCTGATAGCAAAAGGACTCTCCATCAGAACTGCGCGCCACATGAAGAGTTGCGACTCTTCATGCACCGCGCGCGCCATCCTTCTTCCATTCAAATTTCAAAGAATGATGACCAGTCAAAATATAGGCAATATGGGTGTCATTGGAAAGAGCATAAAACTTTCTTTCTGACCATATAAATTATATTCAAATCAGAGATCTATAGCTCATTCTGTGCCCTTTTGAAGTTAAGGTATCATTAAGATACCAAGAGTCCCATGCCATTAGGACTCTTCATGTATGGCACCTAAACTGCACTTAAATCCAAATTAAAATCAGATTTAGCTCTGATTAAGCTAGCCCCACTTAGGACTCAACCTAATTTAGGTTTTTCATAATTAGGTTATCCCAATTAGCAAGCAACCGGACCCAATCCAATTTGGTTAGGAATTTGGTTGGCCTACATATGCTAGTATGCAATCCGGCAACCAATTAGGATCCTATGACCCTAATTAAATCATGAATGACTTCCTTGGCCAAGTCTTTATTGTGTGTGACCCATTGAGTTCCACATCTAGCCAGTAGTAGGTTTAGGTTTGAGCCGATTCAATCCGATCAAACCCGATTGACCTAATTAGGTCAAATTGGCTCACCTAATTGTCCAATTCGAATCACACATCGAATTGACTCATGAAACCAAATCAATTGGTTCATAAAGACCTACAAGACAAGATTGACGTCTAGCAATGTATCATGCCTACCCGGAAGATGAGGAATTTTGATGGATTTACCAAAATACCCTTCAGTGGTGACTTACCGGGCAATTCAGTCCTTCGATCTACTTGCATCCTGAATATGACTATGGATATGGATACTTGTCAAATCCAATTTCATATTCATTCCTTAATCAGATAATAATGATTCATTAATGAACCATTAGAAACTATTTCTAATGTTCATACTTTGATCAAAGATTTCCCGAATCTTCATTTGATTGAAATCATCTGGATGCGCTTCTCTCTTACTAGGGTTGATCGATTACTTTTTGACCTACTCTCAACCTCCATATGCAACCACCATACCCAGTATCACCCCATGCATTACTCAGTGTCATGATTGAGTGTGAACCAAAGTATGGATTCATGCATACAAGGTACCATGGTAGTCTCAGGTCAAAGGACCACATGCACTACTCCCACTATGAGAACTATTTATTGACAAACAGATAAGATTTCATTAGATGTTCTCAAGCTGGATCCATTCAGTGAACTCATTCTCTAATGAGCACCCACATCCTAGTATTAGTGTCAAACACAAGTGACTGTGAGATCAGTCACCCTCTTCACCAAGCGTACATAGGATGTGCTGGTCTTACCGGAAACATTGATCCCCTACTCAATATCCCATTGACCAGGAATATTCTAGATTAGGGTTTTAAGGTTTTAGGTCTCACTGGTATGATCTCATCATAACCCTAGAACCATAGCCCTAATCTATGGGGTTCATCATATCTTAATAAAATTAATAAGACACAACGTATAATGAAAATAAAATGCCTTTATTAATTCGTAATGTCAATACACTGGTTTGGGATACAAAAGAAAATCCCATCGAAATACAACATTTCATTTGGCCTTTAGGGCATAATCCTTTCTAATGTTTCATCATAGTAAATACCATGCCTTTGTCTAAAACCTTTTGCCACTAGCTAGGCCTTGTCGGTATCTTCTTGGCCATCTGCTCCAATCTTCTTCTTGAAGACCCATTTATATCCTATTGTGTTAATGCCTTCAGGTGGATCTACTAAGGTCCAAACCTGGTTGGAATATATGGAGTCAATTTCAGATTTCATGGCATTTAGCCATTTATCGGAGTCGCTACTCTTGATAGCTTCCGTATAAGTCACAGGATCATCATCCTGAATGATACTAGCCTCATCATCATTCCTAATGACAAAGCCATATCTGAGAGGTGCACCCTGTACCCTCTCTGACCTTTGGAGAGGAGGTATGTGTTGTGGCTATTACTGATCAACAAGAACCTTTGGTTGAGGAATTTCATTTAAGGACTCTTCGGGAATTGGTTGTTGGTTTTAAACTTCATTAAGTTCAAGTATTGTTCCACTACTTTATTCTTGGATAAATTCTTGCTCCAAGAATATAGCATGTTTACTAACAAATACCTTTTGTTTAGTAGTATATAAAAGAGGTATCCAATACCCTCTTTAGGATAACCAACGAACCTGCATTTGTTAGCTCTAGCACTTAACTTATGTCCAAAATTATTCTTGACCAAAGCATAGCAACCCCAAATCTTCAAGTATTTAAGATTTGGTCTTTTCCCATTCCACACATCATATGAAGTGCTAGTCACTAACTATGATGGTACCCTATTCAAAATATAAGCAACAGTTTTCAAGGCATAACCTTAGAAGGAAATAGAAAGATCTGTGAAGCTCATCATGGACCTCACCATATCTAAAAAGGTGCGATTTCTCCTTTCTGCCACACCATTTAATTGGGATGTATAAGGAGGAGTCCATTCAAAGATTATGCCTTTGTCCTTAAGATGGTTTAGAAACTCACTAGACAAGTATTCTCCTCCTTGATCAAAACGAAGAATTTTAATACTATGTCCAGTTTGTTTTTCAAACATACTTTGATACTCTTTAAATTTATCAAAGGCTTCGAAATTGTGTTTCATCAGATACACATGTCCAAACTTAGATAAGTCATCAATAAACATGATGAAAAAAGAGTATCCAGCTCTGGCCTGAGTTGTCATAGGTCTACATATATTAGTATGTACAAGACCTTAAATTCAGTTGCCTTGTCTCCATGTCCAGTGAATGGAGACTTGGTCATTTTACCTATGAGGCAAGACTCACAAGTTCTTAATGATTGAAAATTATACGGATCAAAATAATTATGTTTGACTAACTTCTTTATCCTTGCTTCACTTATCTGACCTAATCGGCAATGCCAAAGAAATGTAATATTGACATTATCTCTCTTTCTTTTCTTATTATCAGCAAGTAATCTTTTAACAATGAGTTCTAAAGTTAAAAGACCATTAATAAAATAACCACGTCCAGATATTTTATTAGAATAAAGAAAAAAGTAGCCACTGCTCTTTACACTTATTTAAAATCACTGTTGTAATAATAAGGGTATAAAAATAATATTTCTTGTAAAACTTGGAACATAGTAACAATCTTCTAACTTTAATATATTAGCCGAAGGTAATAATAGAAGATAGGTGCCCATAGCTTTAGCATGCTTCACCACTTGCAGTATATAGTTCGAAGTCACCTTTCTTCTAACTTCTAATTCTGTGGAGTCCCTATAATGACTTACAGATATGAGACCCACATGCGGTATCCAATACCCATGAATTAGAAATAGAAGCACTCAATGATAAATTTATTTGTATCATATACAATACTTTAGATGTTCCTCCAGCATCTTGCTTTACACTTGCAAGATATATCTTGCAATTTTTCTTCCAATGCCCCTGCTTGCCATAGTGGAAACAGGCAAAATCATTAATAGCCTTCTTTGCTTTCTTCTTCTTCTTCTAGATTCTCCTTTTAGGGTTGAATTTCCTTCTCAAACTCTTCTTCATTGTATGTTTCTTCTTCCCATCAACAAGAAGAAGATGAGCCTTATCTCCCTTAGAATGGCTCTCTACTGTCTTAAGCATATTAAGCAGCTCAGGTAATGAAATATTTAGTTCGTTCATATGATAATTTATAATAAACTGGGAGAAGGAATCCGGGAGTGATTGCAGGATCAAGTCCTGGTTGAGTTCACCATCCATTACAAACCCTAATTAACCTAATCGGGTGATTAAGTCAATCATTTTCAAAACTTGGGCTTGAACTGATGAACCCTTACTCATGCATGCATGGAACAACTACTTTGATATCTCATACCGAGCAGCCCTACTTTGCTCTCCATAAAGCTCCTTAAGATTGAGCAATATGGATTGAGGTTCCATCTCCTCATGTTGCCTCTAAAGCTCATTGCTCATTGAGGCCAACATGATGTACCTGATAGTCATGCTATCATTTAGCCTTATTTTATGTGTGGCCCTTTCTTCTTTAGAAGCATCCTCTATGATCGGCTCTGGATCTGGAGAACCATGAATATAAGAAAGCTTCTCTTAAGTTAATATTATCCTCAGGTTCCTCAACCAATCCACATAAATAGGACCGGTCAAGTTATTGGCATCTAAAATGCCTTGCAGTGATAAACTTGAAGCCATAATAAAACCTATATTTAATAAAGAACAGTATAAGCAGACCACTCAAGATGACAATCATAACTAGATAAGGACTTTATATCTAATTATGACTTTCACTATTTTACTCGAATACCATAACCCTCATCTATGGTAAGCGAGAAACCTTACCAGGTTTCTTTAGTGGGGTTGAGATCCCAATTCCTCATAAGTGCCTTGTGTTACATAACAAATATTAGAAATTGTGTCTCAAAGCCAATCGCCTAGGTTGTACACGGTTGAATTGAGTATTGTACTCTTTATATGAATTGATAAATATTATTTTGGTAGCTCATCACATTCTTACTTTTCCCTGTAATGAACTCTTTTTCATTTGATGAAGTCCTTAGGACTACATTGACTTCGATATATAGAGGTTATATCGAGTGGTCCTTAAACCAGGTTCATGATCAAAGGATACATTGTACTGGACGGCAATGTATCAAGTATAGGTTGTTGTGATTCATATTGTTTGGTTGTCCTCTTGACCAAAGGAGTGTGGTGACATTGATGTGATCTGTAAGTGGGATATATCATATCTCATTGAACGTGACTCTGTGTAGCCCCTTTCTGCCAAAGGAATACTCAAGATTGGATATGGGTATGTGTCCTTCCGACCTGA
Source organism: Areca catechu (assembly GCA_021397845.1). Classification (NCBI taxonomy): domain Eukaryota; kingdom Viridiplantae; phylum Streptophyta; class Magnoliopsida; order Arecales; family Arecaceae; genus Areca; species Areca catechu. Next base: position 61,453,620 of record CM038044.1, on the reverse strand, counting down.
GGTTATCATGGTTGCTTGCAAGCAACTCCCTGTGCTTTGGTGCCTGACTACCCATTTTTCTAATTCGATGATGAAAGGTTTCTGGGTATAGGCAAGTACTTGTGGAGCAGTGATGGACCAAGATGGAATTGACCTGTCCAAATAATTTGGATTGAATGTCTCACAGTGTCTCAATTTAGCAAATCCTCGACCGAGGTAGTCCTAGTGAGGAGTCACTAGACTTTTGAGGTGAGACATGTTGTGGATTGACTCAGCTAGGGTTGGCAGTCTAACCCTAGGTCATTCTAAGCATTAGAGGTCAAAGGGATAAATTATACGGTAACCATATGCCAGAGGTTCGATTGATTGCTCTCGCATCTTCGACCTATCCAGACACCGGGACCCATTGCTAGATGGTATCTTGTGCTAGTACTGGAATTGTTCCAGTGCTACCGCCTAGGTTTGAACCTTTGAGGTCACACGCCATAAAGGATCTCTCCCTAATCAAGGTGCCAATTTATGATTAAGAATCATTTCGGTGACGGTTTGATTGAGCACTCTTTGGATTGACTCAGTTTTGGGTCAATGAAGAATTGTTCAGGTGCACCAGGAATTGTTCTTGGGTGACCAGGACTTGAGCAAGCCTTTTATCAATTGGATTTTGATCTAATTGGATAGTGAACCGGTTTAGAACTGGTTTGGGTTTTTTAAACTAGTTATGAACCAGTCTTAAACCCATCAACACGCTGTTTTAGGATTGGGCGAATAGGGAATTTATGAAGTCTTTTCCTCTCCCATTTCACTCCATTTTTGGCTGAATTAAACCAACGTTTAATTGCTCTTTACTGCTTAGTTAAAGATGGATTTGATTCATTCAAAACCTGCAGCCACTTCGTATTCCCAGCGCATCTCCTAAGTTCCAAAACTACACCATTTTCATTGGTTCTCGCTGGTTATAAATAATCTCTGGGTGGTGTAAAAGAAGGAAGCTAAAAAACATTGCTTGGTGTTTTTCCTTTGAGAGCTTCCACCATTCTTTTGGGGCTGGGTATATGTTGAGAGATTAGAAGTGAAACGTAGATTGATTCCCTGTTATCAGAGGTGCTCAATCGGTGGAAGAAACTAACTTTTGTTTTGGAGAAAACAAACTTCTGAACAGAGCAATCTGTTCTTCTTCCTTCCTCCCACCCTTTCAAGACTTTCCAGTGACTAGCATCGCACGAGAAGCCAGTTTAGAGGAGCCCCAGGCATGTCCCCCCTCTAGAGGGTGTTTGCTTGAGCACCTGGGAGCTGATTGTACCTCCATTGCTGCTACTTTTGCTTGTCCTATTTTTGGTTGCAGAAATTCTGCTACTGCTCTTGGAGAAGAGATATGGGACTTCAACCTTGTTGGATCAATCATCCAAGAGCTCTCCTTTCAAGCAAGATCCATCTAGCCTTTGCCTTGTTGTTGGTGAAGAAGGAGAGACCAAAATATTGCTATTTTGGTTTGGGTTTGCAGCTTTTGGAGAAGACAAACAAAGCATTCCAACGGCTGCTGGAAGAAGAAGGCTGGAATAGTTATTCTAGTTATTGCAGCTATTCCAGTAGATATCCCAGAGTTATTCCCAGTAGGAATAAAGTAATTTTCTTTTTTTATTTTTCATGCATGTGTAGATCTGGGTTTATAAAGTTGTTTAAAAATATTACATGCCCCCTTACATGCCTTGTTTTGCCTGTACATGTATCTTGAATATGTTAGATCCTGTGTATAGTAGGTATTTCTGCTGTTATTTTAAAAATATTTTAAAATACATACCTGCTCCCTTTGCTGTTGCATTCTTAGTGTAGGCACCTGCAACCCTGTTTTTTCTTTTAGTAGTATCGGAGCACCAAGTTCAGGAGTAACATTTCATGTTTGCATGTATAGTACATTAAATTGTTTAATATTAAGAAATGTATCTGTATCTTAATCATTGGGTATAATTAGGGAGTACTTTTAGGAACCTAGTTAAGACCTTCACCATGGCCATGTGTCTTTGGCACGATGCTGTTCATCTGTGTTGGCCTTTTCAGAAGGATCCTTTAAGAAAATCAAAGGAATTAAAATTGTTTTAATTCAGATACTTTTTTGGCATGTAATATTTATAAAATAATATACTAGATATGATGCATGAACTGATATGTAAAAGGAGTTTTACAAGTTTTAATTAAAATTATTTTAATTAAAATATTGGCTTTTATTCAAACAATTTTGAATTGTATGATTAAATTAAATGACAAGTTGTCTTAGGGTTTGTGAAACCTAATGTCATTTAAATAAGCCAATTGGGTCAATTGGGTTAGCTGTCTAATTGGATCCATAATTTGGGTTAGACCTATATTTAGTTGAACTGGATGATAAGTAGACTAATCAAAAGTTGATTAAGGTCCTTTTTCTAGAACTATCTAATAGTTAGATGGGTTAGTCCATTCATCTAAAATTAATCTAATTGGTGGCTCCGTGGAAGCCCGAGTCTTTTGGCTAGTCTAATCGAGTCTAGTAAACCGGTTGGTGTCGAGGTAGGTTTGGCATTGTGATCATGGTTGTATGAGGCTACCTCTTTCTTGGCCAACTTGGTTGGTTTCTAGGAAAGATGGTTAATGGTGGATACTCACCCATGATCTCACCTACTTGGCCAGTCGAGTCGACCAGGACTGATTAGAAAAGCTCATTGACTCGAGTTAACCCATGTCACCCAAGTTGATCAGTTTGACTGATCAGTAGGTGCCCATGGATCAATTGTTGAATTGGTTCAACCATCATGGAAATTGATTTGTTCAGTAGGAGGATGATCCATGTTCTGGTCTTATTCTTCTGTCATAACCTAAAATCCTCTAGAATTATTAGGTCCTGAAAAAGACTAAGTCAGAGAGTTGACGGTGTCTTAACCTCCCATTAAGTGAGTTAGCAATGTGTCCTTTAACTTGGTGTTCATCGGCAGTTCCATAGAACAAGTGTGCATCCGGTTACTGGAATAACTCTCTCATAGGTGATGGTTCAGTGCAACCTTCTTAACGGTGATCAGGTGAGCCGGCCATAGTTGAGCTTGGTCATTCGTTGGTTGGAAGTATTGGATTTATCATATTAATGGTTGGACCTAACCGGAGACCCGCAATAGGAGGCCCCTAGGTCGATTGGGGTGCTCTCTAGGGCAAAATAAATTACTTGAAGTTGCTTGGGAAAGCAATTGGTTGGTGAACCTACCTTTAGGCGCGTATGGGTGAGCTGGCCATAGTCGGGCTCATACGTGGTCTATTGGATTTCAGTACCCACTATGAAATAGTGATTTCACTGATTGGAGTTAGAGGCTCCTAATCTGAAAAATTAATGGGAGAGATCTTTAGACTAAAGTCCAAGTCTTTTGGTTAATTAATTAATTCATACTCTAATATGGTCTTGATTTTCTTTTCAGATGTCTTCAAATCTTTTGCTTCGGTCACTTCTCGATAATGAGAAGTTGAAGGGTCACAACTTCTATAGTTGGTATCGAAAGTTGAGGATTGTCCTGGAGCATGAACGGATCCTTTATGTGATAAAGGATCCGGCACCTGAAATTCCCTCTACCAATGCTCAGAGTTCGATCAGGGACACTTATTAGAAGTGGGTTTCTGATCGGACTACTGTCCGATGCATTATGCTAGTGGCAATGAACGACGAGTTCAGTCGCAAGTTCGAGGAGGCCCAACCTGTTGAGATTCTTCAAAAGTTGAAAGAATCTTTCGGTACACCGAACGATGTAGAGCGGTATAAAGTATCTTGTGCCATCTACAATGCCAAGATGCTGATTGGTGGTTCTATCACTAATCATGTATTGTACATGATCAAGCTGATAGAAAAGTTGGGCAAGCTCGGATGTCCCTTGCACGAGTAGCTCAGCAAGGATGCAATCTTGAATTCCTTGCCCTCCTCCTATCTTGACTTTCTCGACCATTACAGAATGAACAAGCCTGCAGTCAATTACCATGGGTTGATGGGATTACTGTATACTTATGAGAAAGATAACCAACTAAACAAGGGGGTGGTGAATTTAGTGGGAGGTTCTAGAGGTTGTCGTCCCTTTAAGAAAGGGAAGAATAAAAGGAAGGGAAAGAAGGTATTGAATGCTCTTGGTCCGAGTCAGACCAGGAAAGTGAAAGCTGACCAGTCTAATGCAGAGTACTTCTATTGCAAGAAGCGAGGACACTGGAAGAGGATCTGTCCACTTTACCAAGCATCCCTAGATCCGAACAGGCAAAGGAAGGAAAAGCAGCAGACTGCTGGACAAGGTATTTATATAATAAAACCTTGTAATTTCTCTATTTATGATACTGCTAACTGGATATTGGATGCCGATTGTCATATTCATGTTTGTAATTCATTACAGGGACTGCTAGTTAGCTAGAGATTCGAGGATGGGGAATAGTTTCTGAGAGTCGGGAAAGGAAATCATGTTCCAATACTGGTGATCGGAGTTCTGAGTCTTGTCTTTGAGTCCTGTACTGTCGAGTTAGTCGACAATCATTACTGTCCTAGTTTTATTATGTGTATAATCTCTGTAGGCCTTTTGGCCAGTTGTGGTTTTGAACTATCAATAAAAGGAGATATTTGCCAAGTTATTTTGAATAACTCTGTGATAATGAAAGCTAAGTTAAATAATGGCATTTATGTACTGTCACGGCCTGTTAGTGTAATGTACACATCTTGCAAACGTCCAAGATCAGAAAATGCCAGTGATCTGTATCTTTGGCATTGTAGGCTAGGTCAGTTAACCAGAATAGGATAAACAAGTTGAGAGGAAAAGGTCTCCTCAAGGTCAGTGATTCTGAATCACTGCCTACTTGTGAATCCTTTTTACTTGGTAAAATGACCAAGTTACCTTATACTGGAAAAGGTGAACGAGCTGCAGAACTTCTGAGTCTCATACATACTGATGTATGTGGACCTATGACAGTTAGTGCCAGAGGTGGATACAGATATTTCATTATGTTTACAAATGACCTTTCGAGGTTTGGTTATGTCATTTTGATGAGACATAAATCTGAGTCGTTTAAAATGTTCAAACGATATCATAATGAAGTAGAGAAACAAACAAGAAAATGTATTAAAACCCTTCAATCTGATCGAGGTGGTGAATACTTATCTGGTAAGTTTTTGACATACCTTGAAGAGAATGTGATTCCCTCTCAGTGGACTCCTCCAGGAACACCATAGTTGAATGGTGTGTCTGAAAGAAGGAATCGAACCTTATTGGACATGGTTCGATCCATGATGGGCTTTGCAACTCTGCCACTTTCCTTTTGGGAATATGCACTTGAGACAGCTTGTCACCTATTAAATAATGTTCCGAGTAAGTCTGTTGTCTCCACTCCATATGAGATGTGGACTGGACGTAAGCCCTCAATCTCACACATTCGGGTCTAGGGTTGTCCGGCTTATGTAAAGCATTTAGACTCAGATAAACTTGGTACTAGGTCTGATCGGTGCCTGTTTATTGGTTACCCTAAGGAAACCAAAAGGTATTTCTTCTACTTGGAGGATGAACAGAAAGTGTTCGTCACTCTTAAGGCTATCATTTTGGAAAAGGAGTTCCTTGGAGAAGGGACCGTAGTCTCTAAGGTTGAACTTGGTGAAGTTCAGCCAGTAGAAGAATCTGCACACTCTTAGAACATCATAGAACTGGCTATGATTGGATCACACCCAGAACCCATTATTATGAGATCTGTTAGAGTACCGCGTCAGCCAGACAGATACTACGATTTCTTGGTCCAGGACAGCGATCCCATTGAGCTCGATGAGAACAATGAGGATCCGATCACCTATATGGATGCACTTCAGAGATCTGACTCTGAGGCATGGCTTGGAGCCATGCAATCCAAAATGGAGTCCATGGAGATCAACAATGTATGGACATTAGTTGATCCACCTAAAGGGATAAAACCCATCGGGTGCAAGTGGATCTTCAAGAAGAAAAGGGATGCAGATGGAAGGTAGAGACCTATAAAGCCCATCTAGTTGCCAAGGGGTATCGTCAGTGATATGGTATCGATTATGACGAGACTTTTTTCCCTGTGGCAATGCTCAAGTCCATTCGGATCATGCTTGCTTTAGCAGCATATTTGATTATGAGATCTGGTAGATGAATGTCCGAACAGCTTTCCTAAATGGGGAGCTAGTAAAGGAGGTGTATATGATACAGCCTGAAGGGTTCACATCCTCAGATGAGTCAAAATTATGCAAGTTGCTGAGGTCTATTTATCGACTAAAGCAAGCGTTTCGAAGATGGAACTTACGGTTTGATAGTTGTATCAAATTGTATGGCTTCGTTAGGAACAGAGAAGAACCGTGCATCTATAAGTGGGTTAATGGTTCTGTGATTGTATTCCTGGTACTATATGTTGACGACATTCTCTTAATCGGGAATGACGTCACAGCATTACAAGGAATAAAGGTCTGGTTATCATCTCAGTTCTCCATGAAGGACTTGGGTGAAGCTTCTTACATACTTGGTATGAAGATCTATAAAGATAGATCTAAAAAGCTTCTGGGATTGTCCCAGTCTACATACATTGATACCATGCTGAAACATTTCAGAATGGAAAATTCCAAGAAAGGCTATCTTCCGATAGGTTCTGGAATTACTCTTTCCAAGAAGGATTGTGCGACAACTCCTGAAGAAAGAAAGCGCATGAGTTGAGTACCTTATGCTTTTGTAGTAGGCTCCATCATGTATGCTATGACATGTACTAGACCAGACGTGGCATACTCACTAGGAGTAGTGAGCAGATACCAGTCTGACCCAAGTGAGGCACATTGGAAGGTGGTTAAGTCCATCCTGAAGTATTTGAGAAATACTAAAGACCAATGGCTAATTTATGGAGAATCTGACTTGAAACTTGTGGGGTATACTGACTCCAGTTTCCAGTGAGACACAGATGATAGCAAGAGTGTGTCAGGGTTTGTATTTACCCTAAATGGAGGAGCGATTTGTTGGAAAAGTTTCAGGCAGGGGACAGTTGCAGACTCGGTATACGAGGCAGAATACATTGCAGCATCAGATACAGTGAAGGAAGCTGTATGGTTGCAGAAGTTCCTTGGAGAGCTAGGGATGGCATCTTTCCTAGATTGTCCTGTTCAAGTGTACTATGACAGCACTGGAGCCATTGCTCAAGCTAAGGAGCCAAAAGCTCATCACCGCACCAAGCATATTCTGCGACGCTACCACCTCATACGAGAGATCATAGAACAAGGCGACATCAATATTATGAAGATTGATGGAAAGAAAAATCTGGCCGACATTTTTACTAAAGCCCTTGGAATAAAAGAGTTTGATTTTTATAAAAGGGAAATGGGTGTAAGATACTGTTCTAATTGGCTTTAGTACAAGTGGGAGTTGTTGGAAATTGTGTCCCAAAGCCAATCGCCTAGGTTGTAGGCGGTTGAATTGAGTATTGTACTCTTTGTATGAATTAATAAATATTATTTTGGTAGCTTATTACATTCTTACTTTTCCATGTAATGAACTCATTTTCATGTGATGAAGTCCTTAGGACTACATTGACTTCGATATAGAGAGGATATATCGAGTGGTCCTTAAACCAGGTTCACGACCAAAGGATACATTGTACTGGATGGCAATGTATCAAGTGTAGGTTGTTGTGGTTCACATCGTTTGGTTGTCCTCTTAACCAAAGGAGTGTGGTGACACTGATGTGATCTGCAAGTGGGATATATGATATCTCATTGAACGTGACTCCGTGTAGCCCCTTTCTGCCAAAGGGATACTCACGAGTGGATATGGGTATATGTGTCCCTCTGACCTGAGGTCATCATGGTAGCATGCAAGCAACTCCTTGAGCTTTGGTGCTGGACTACCTGGATTTCTAATCCGATGATGGAAGGTCTCTGGGTATAGGCAAGTACTTGTAGAGCAGTGGTGGACTAAGATGGAATTGACCTGTCCAAAAAATTTGGATTGAATGTCTCGCAGTGTCTCAATTTAGCAAATCCTCGGCCAGGGTAGTCATAGTGAGAAGTCACTAAACTTGCGAGGTTGAGACATGTTTTGGATTGACTCTGCTAGGGTTGGCTATCTAACCCTAGGTCATCCTGAGCATTAGAGGTCAAAGGGATGAATTATACGGTAACTGTATGCCAGAGATTTGATTGATTGCTCTCGCATCTTCGACCTATCCAGACGTCGGGACCCATTGCTAGATGGTATCTTGTGCTGGTACTGGACTTGTTCCAATGCTACCGCCTAGGTTCGAACCTATGAGGTCACTCACCATAGAGGATCTCTCCCTGATCCAGGTACCGATATATGATTAGGAATCATTTTGGTAATGGTTTGATTGAGCACATTTTGGATTGACTCGGTTTTGGGTCGATCAGGAATTGTTCGGGTGCACCAAAAATTATTTCTAGGTGACCAAGACTTGACCAAGTCTTTTATCAATTGGATTTTGATCTAATTAGATAGTGAACCGGTTTAGAACCAGTTTGGGTTTTTTGAATCAGTTATGAAGCGGTCTTAAACCCATCAACATGCTGTTTTAGGCTTGGGCGAATAGGGAATTTATGAAGTCTTTTCCTCTCCGGTTTCTCTCCGTTTTTGGCTGAATTAAACCAACGTTTAATTGCTCTTTACTGCTTGGTTGAAGACGGATTTGATTCGTTCAAAACCTGCAGCCACTTTGTATTCCCAGCACGTCTCCTAAGTTCCAAAACTGCACTATTTTCATTAGTTCTCACTGGTTATAAATAATCTCTGGGCGGTGTAAAAGAAGGAAGCTAAAAAACATTGCTTGGTGTTTTTCCTTTGAGAGCTTCCACCATTCTTTTGGGACTGGGTATATGTTGAGAGATTGGGAGTGAAACATAGATTGATTCCCTGTTTTCAGAGGTGCTCAATCGGTGGAAGGAACTAACTTTTGTTTCGGAGAAAACAAACTTCTGAACAGAGCAATCTGTTCTTCTTCCTTCCTCCCACCATTTCAAGACTTTCCGATGATAGCATCGTGTGAGAAGCCAGTTCAGAGGAGCCCCAGGTGTGTCCCCCCTCTAGAGGGTGTTCGCTTGAGCACCTGGGAGCCGATTGTACCTCCATTGCTGCTGCTTTTGCTTGTCCTATTTTTGGTTGCAGAAATTCTGCTGCTACTCTTGGAGAAGAGATAAGGGACTTCAAACTTGTTGGATCAATCATCCAAGAGCTCTCCTTTCAAGCAAGATCCATCTAGCCTTTGCCTTGTTGTTGGTGAAGAAGGAGAGACCAAAATATTGCTGTTTTGGTTTGGGTTTGCGGCTTTTGGAGAAGAAGAACAAAGCATTCCAACGGTTGTTGGAAGAAGAAGAAGGCTGGAATATTTATTCCAGTTATTCCAGCTATTCCAGCAGATATCCCAGAGTTATTCCCAGCGGGAATAAGGTAAAATTCTGTTTTTATTTTTCATGCATGTGTAGATCTAGGTTTATAAAGTTATTTATAAATATTACATGCTTTGTTTTGCCTGTATATGTGTCTTGAATATATTAGATCCTGTGGGGAGTAGGCGTTTCTGCTGTTATTTTAAAAATATTTTAAAATACATACCTGCTCCCTTTGCTGTTGCATACTTAGTGTAGGCACCTGCAACCCTATTTTTTCTTTCAACAAACACTCATGAGTTCAAAGGTAGGAATTTCTTTCCAATTGCAACCCATGCAATTCTCAACAAATGAACTGACTCTAAGATACTTATAGTCTTGTATTACATAACAAACTATAATGTCTTAGTTTAGTCAGACCCTTCATTTCAATATGGACATGTTCGAATAATATTGCCCTTGTATTACACAACAAGGCAGTACTACCAAACATATTATAAAGCATAAACTGCACTAAGATAATTCTTATTTAGCACTAGGGTAGGCCTTGTGTTACACAACAAACCTACTATAGTTGTTAATATGAACTATACCTAGCATGAAGGCAAACTGTAGTGTGTTAATTCAATTAGCATATTCAATTTAAGATCTAGATATAGCCAAATTGGACAGGTAAGTGGAAGAGGTGAAGGGGTCCTCCCTTGCTTTCCTTAGATACGAAATTAATTGGCCAGGTCAAACAACAGAACCAATTAAAAATCTCATGCCATTTACCTTCCCAAAACCCTTCCCAAAACCACTTTCCTAGACACCAATTGGCTAATCATATAATCCTAAATGAATTTGCCTCTTGACTAACTTATACTATGACTAAATATTTTAATTATGAGGGCTTTTAGTGGTCTCAAACACATCCTAAGTAAACATGATATTCATGACATCATTTAAGCATATAAAACCTAATATGCATAACATAGCATGATAATGACAATAATCCGTTCACCTCACTTGTTCATGGGATATGGCCACAACGCATCCCTACATGCCATAGGAGATCCCATTGAATGGAAAGAGAGGGCCATTAAACCTTACTTAGCTCCTATGACCGGATGGCCATGGTGACTAATCCAATCCGAAGCAGTTACTAGAATATAATATATCTTAATGTATTCATAATATAAAACCATGCACATATGACATGATACCAAATATGTGCTATGTGTGTCATCATTCTAGGACAACCTTATTTCAGAATGTCACTAAATAATCTAAACATATCTATATATGGATTAGGGTTTAAGTGTAAAAACCCCTAACTAGTGGCAAGCATCATACTATGATTTCCATACATGATAATATTCACTATCATTCAATAGCATTCACCATACATGATAATATTCACTATCATATAATCTTTCAATAATTCAAATGACCATCAATTGAATGAAATAAGGATGCTTTGATATCACTATTGGGTTTCGGTTGCACAGCGGAAGAATGGATTTCAAATTTTCATTTTTGAAACTCCACCAACTAGAAACCCTAAGCACAAGATCACTTATTCAATACAATTAACAAGTCATTCAAACAAGGTTTGCAAAAATACTTGGAATGCTAATTCCTCCTTCTTTCCATGAGGCACATAAGTGTATGCCCTCTAGAGATGATCCACATAAGAATTGAACCTAGGAACCACTCGTTAGTAGGTTGCTTAATCCATTAGGACTCTTCTAATAGCCTTTCTTCATTTGGTAGCCTCTCCTTCCTTGCTCAGACCCTTGCTTTCCAGTACAATACTACGAGCCATCTCCTAAACCTTCTTTACTCTCATTATCACTTCCTAATTCTCTTTTTAAACCCTTGTCTTAGAATGGTGGACTTGTCTTAAGGAAAGACCTATGTCCTAACAAGGGAAGGAAGAGACTATTAGATGTACACCCTGAAAGCCAAGTTGGCTTGACACACTTTAATTTTAGGGCATGAACTTTGTACTTAATTTTTTTTATTAATAAAAGGGTATTATTTTTATTCATATTGATGTGTTTATGAATCGTCCATGGAGTTTACGGGCAATGACACATATTCTTAAGAGTTAAGAATCTGAGGCATGTGTCTTTATAGATTAACTCTTAAAAGCTCCCAATTGTAGGAATATCACGAGGATGGGATTGATACATTAAAATTGATGCACATATCACTTTCCTTTTTGGGTAGATAAGTCTTTGATCTACAGTGTGGTGACATTGGAGTGAGAGTACAGGTAGTTGATAGAGATCAACGGTACTGAGCATGACCAAGTACAGGAAGTTATACGGTTGACTACTCACTCGTCAATAACTTCTTGATTCTATAGTTATGTGAATAGTTCTTTGACCTAGAGTATCTTAGCTACTCATAATAAGGTTGCTGTAGTTTGACAGCATAAACACATGGTTCCTATCCACTCGGGATCTTATGGTGTTCATTGGTTACCGTAAGTTTATTGTAGGAGTAGGGTGTTTATTTGTAGGGTCTATCAACCTTAGTACTAAGGTATAATTCTATGCAGCTTAATATGACTAAGTCCAAAAGTCTATGGCTATAGCAGGATGGTAATAAAAAGGTATTTTCATTAGTATCACAATTGGACTTGAGTTGATTAAGTTAAGTATATGATTGATGGATTTGACAAGTATCCGTAACCAACATCATGTCAAGATTTTTGATAAAGGAACCAAATCACATGGTAACTACACCTAAGGGTTCCAATCTTATTCTGCTAGGTTGCTACTACATACTGCTAGGTGTCACTAGTGGATTATGAGAGCCCATTAGGATCATTCTCGGATTGATGATCTTGATCAGGGTTGAGTAGAAATTATTTCTGTCCATCGAAAGGAGTTTCGATAATGTATAATAGAGATTATAGCATATTTCATTACCAGACAGGATAGGACCTGAGGGGTCATACATAGTAGGAGCTTAAGTAACCAATCAGCAAATCAAAATATTACTAAAATTGGCAATTTTAGTACATTTGGACCTAATTATAAATGTATAATTAATTAATCATGGATTAATTATTAATTGAATTAAATTAAATTTAGTTTAATTGAGTTAGACTCAGTTAATTGATCCTAATTGAGTTGGAGCTTTTTCGAAATGGTTCGGTCAGATTTAAAATTTGCATCGATTTGATTGTCAAATCAGTTTATTTGGACCATGACCTAGAGTCTAGTTGGACTGAGACTCACTCTCCTTGTCTCCCTCTCCCTCCACATGCCAACCAAGTGGGGCCCAAGTGTTTTGTGCGACAAAAGGAGTGGCGCATGGAAAGAGGAGGGTGCAAAGAGTTTTGGCATGGAAAATGAATGAGAGAGGAAGAGTCCTCTTCTACTCCTCTTAAAACCTAAACTAGTTTAGATTAAACACTAGTATTTTGGCTTGGAAGGGTGGGACAAGTGGATTATAAAAGGGGGAGAGGGTTGGCCGACCAAGGGGCTACTGCTTTTGGCATGAAAAGCTTCTGCCATTTTGGCATGATTCTTTTTTTAGGCATCTTCTCTAGAGAGTCTCTCTCCTGGGGCACCAACTCCTCCTCTCCCTTTTATTTGTTTCTGTCTTCCTTGTGTGAGGTTTGAGTCCTTCTCTTCAAGAGTGTTGAGAGGTGTTCTACATAAGAGTGAGAAGAAAGTTTGAGGTCCAAAGGTCTTGTGCAAGTCTGATTTGCCAGATAGAAGCCAAAAGCTAGTCTAGTTATGGATCGGCACACTTTTTAAAGTGGTTGATTTGCTAGAAGAGGGGAGGGTTGCAATGATCTAGTAGTCCAGTGCTCTCTATGACTCAGTAACATGAGCTCTGTATGGATATCAGTAGAGACCGGGCTATTGCGCTGCTCTGGTAGAATCTCGGTTTCAAAAGCGGATCGACATATTTTTTAGAGCAGGCCAAGATAGCGATCCAAGTAAGTATTTTATGCTTAAAATAATTTTATTTTCAGATCTGATAATTTTCTCATATATTACAGCATGTTAGAAATTTATGATGAATAAATTAGATTTATTTATAAATCATATTATTAGATATAAAATATTTTTATATCTACTTTCGCTGTGTTAGGCTTTTGATACCTGATCGATTGCAATATACTGTTCCTGGGAGAACTCCAATAGTGGTATATGAGCCACGGTTCTCCTTTCTTTAACGTGAATGGATGAGAATCAGATCTGAAAAATATTCAGATCAGATAGATATATTATGATTGTATTAAATCTATGCTAAATATGAGATTGTTCTAATATAGAATTGTTATGTTTTAAAAAAAATTTTTAAAATTAAAATCATAATTTTCAGATCTGAAATTAAATGTTATAATCTGAAATTTAATTGATCAAAGGTTGCACAAAGTGACATAAGGTTGTCCTGCTATAGGGTTTACCCCCTATAGTGCAAAGGTTGTCTTACTTTGATGTATACTTGTTTTTGAAAAAGCCTTTTCGAAAGGGTTTTGATCGATTTATGATTACATATGTGATATGTTTTTAAGCATGTTTTAGATCTATTTAATTACATTAGATGTAGTTTAATTATATGATCTAACATGTTGATGTATGTGATGCACCAAATTATGGTTTAGATCTTAAATTTGATTCATCATCATAAGCCATTAATATCATGCACTTGAATCTATTTTAAAATTGATTTGGTTCAGAAAATCAAATTAGGTGCATGAGGCTTTGGGTTGAACAAATTAGGTTGAGTCACCTTTAAATTGTTTTTAGATGATGTATGGTCAGATCGATTCATCTGATTGTGAATCAATAAGTTAAGACCTAGTTTGGCTCAGTGATGAGCCCAGATCATTAGATTGACCTAATTGAATCTTATCAATTAATTAGTGTCAAATGAAGGTTTTGATCATGGTTTTTAATTGGGGCTAACTCTTTCTCAACCAACTAGTTTGGTGGAAAGAGGGTACATGGCAGAACCCTCCCATGTATCAAACTGACCTGGCCAATTTGGTTGATTAAGTTTCCAATGGGGTCACTTTTGATTTGAGTTCACCCATGCTGGTTATTTTAAGTCAGGCATGAGATTATGCTGACCTAATATAATTAGTTATACATGAAATTATGCTGACTTGATGTAATTGATTAGACAAGATTTGGCTGATAAATTTAGAAGAGACCTGAACTAAGCTCCCCATAAATATTAAGTCTTAAGTCTTCCACCATTATAGGTGGTGTCCTACTAGTGTTGATTATTCTTGGCAAGTTACAGTGGTTTAGTTGATTGGGAAGACACAACCACCCTATAAGGCATAAGATGTTGCGAGGCACTAAATGGGCATGTTGAGGGACTCAATGATGGCTTTGTCTAGTAGGAATGGTGAGTCTGACTTAACTAATAATTGGGCCAATAAATGGGCATATTGAGGTTCCATGATTTAGAGACCAAGTTGCTACAACTTGTATTAGATATATTGGACAAGAGTTGGCCACTTATTAGTATAGAATGTTATCGATAACCGAGCATGGTGAGTTGCTGCACATCGATGGGACCGTATACCCACTAGAAACCAAAAGTCACAGGTTTCCGTATCTCCATGGGGAGTGTAAGAGATCCAAGAAAATAGCAAGAGTTCAAAAATTATTTCTTTAAGACACTAGAATAATTTTAAAAATTAAGTGTAAAGCATCTAATTCGAATCTTCTACCCTTGCAGTTAACCATGTCTGCTTCAAATTCTTTAGTTCGTATTTTAGAGACAAACTGATTTGTAGGCCTTAATTTTAACGATTGGTTAAGAAATATCAAAATTATTTTGAGTTCTGAGAAGTTGGTGATGGGGATCCAGGGTAGGTCCAGGTATTTTTTCTATTTTTCTTATTTTTTCATATTTTTTATTTTTACTTATTCCCTCTATTCAATATATTCTCTCTATTCCAGTTTTATCCCGATCTTATTCCCACCTTATTCTAGTCTTATTCCATCCTCTTCCCATGATTTTAAAAAATTTTCAAAAGCCTAGCCCACCGCCCTGCCGGCCCCAGATTCGAGCCGCCCGACACCCGGTCGCCTCCGCCGGCCCACCCGCAGGTGCTCATCGGCCCAATACTCGCCGGAAATCAAGCGCCGCCGCCCACGCCCGTGGGAAGACGAACGCACGCGGGAGGCATCCATCCGCCCATGTGCCACCGTCGCCATCTGCGACCGGCGACCTGCCACAGGTTGCCTGCTCGCCATCCGCAGGCCCACGCCTGACCATCGCTACCCTTGTCGGTGCCCTTGGGCCCCAAGCCCGCGGGAAGATGAACGGACACGGGAGGCGTCCGTCTGCCCGTGCACCACCGCTGGCCTGCACCGCCATCGCTGCCCGCCTACTGTCGCCTGCTCGTCCGCCGGAGGCCACGCCGATGCCCAGGGGTTCTCCCACGGCCGTGGGAGACCAAACAGCATGCCCAGCATGCCATGCCCCCCCGTGCAGTCGCCCCGCGTGAAGCCCGCCACCGGCTGTCCGTCGCTTGTCGTCCGTCGGCCTCATCCGCCAACAGTCCGCCGGTGCTCGATGGAGATCATCTTCCCCTGTGCACGGCCGGGAGAGGATTTTGCATAGATTTCGGAGCAGTCCAGTTTTTTAGTGCAGCATGCTTTCTAGCGCAGATCATCAAGCCAACAAGCTTTCCATAGTAGATCAGCACCAATATTGATGTAGCATGGATTTTGATATAATTTATTTTTCCTTTTTTGGATTTCTTGTAGGCCAAGTAAGTGAGGGTTTTGGTTTTTCTATATAAAGGCCCCCTCTCCCCTTGTAATAATTAAGTTTTGATATAAATTTTTGGGTTTTCCCTGGGTTCTGGTTATGGGCTGAGGCCAGTTTTTCCTTCCCCTGCGGGTGTCGAGGAGTGTGAGACCCCACTTCCTTCACTCGCATGTGAGCGTCGAGGGGCACGAGGCCCTAGTTTTCCCCCTTTTCTATCGAGTCCCCCTCTAGGTCTAGGGAATTTTTTTTACGGTCCCAGGTAGCGATTTGGGAGGGATGCCCTAGGCTCCACGTGTAGTGAGATGGGTGGGATGCCCTAGACTACATGTAGTGGGGTGGGTAAGATGCCCTAGAGGTGCGACGTCTCTACGTGAAGGTGAGTTCCTAGTCCTAGAGTGTCAATGTTTCCAATCCTCGATCCCATGTTTCTCCACCAAAAAAACTGAAAACCAAAAGAATTCAGCTGTTTTAGATTTTAGTGTCAGCTCGCCCTAGTCCCGGGAGGCTACTTAGCCCTCCTACGGTCCTAGTTTGTTTAGGGTGTTCCGTTTTTCCAAATAACCTAGGGTACATCGAGGGGTGCGTGGCCCTAGTTATCCCCTTTTTCCATCGAGTCCCCCTCTAGGTCTAGGGATTTTTCTTTACGGCCCCAAGTAGCGATTTGGGTGGGATGCCCTAGGCTTCGCGTGTAGTGAGTGGGTGGGATACCCTAGACTACATGTAGTGGGGTGGGTGAGATAACCTAGAGGTGCGATGTCTCTCCATGAAGGTGAGTCCCCAGTCCTAGAGTGTCCATGTTTCCTATCCTCCACCCATGTTTCTTCACCAAGAAAACTGAAAACCAAAAGAGTTCAGCTATTTTAGGTTTTAGTGTCAACTTGCCCTAGTCCTAAGAGGTTTCTTAGCCCGCCCATGGTCCTAGTTTGTTTAGGTGTTTCTCCTGTTTTCCGAATAAATCAGGTTACGTCTTTAGCCGTCTCGCATCATTTGGTATCAGAGCGAGTTGTGCATTAGGGTGTGTTCCTTTTTCTGAAGTTGATGGAGTCGAGTTCTTCACGGTCGAGGAGAATGATGGGGATCCAGGGTAGGTGCGAGTATTTTTTCTATTTTTTTTATATTTTTCCACATTTTTTATTTTTACTCATTCCCATTATTCCACCTATTCCCTCTATTCCAATTTTATCCCGATCTTATTCCCACCTTATTCCAGTCTTATTCCATCCTCTTCCCGTGATTTTAAAAAAATTTCAAAACCCTAGCCCACCGCCCCACCGGCCCCAGATTTGGGCCGCCCGACCCCGCTGGCATGCCCGTCGGCCCCGCCCTCACCGGAAATCCGGTGCCGCTGCCTACGTCCATGGAAAGACGAATGGACGCGGGAGGCGTCCGTCCGCCCATGCGTCGCCATCGTCGTCTGCCACCACCGAACTACCACCGATCGCCCGCCCACCATCCGTCGGCCCAAGCCCGGTCGCCGCTACCCTCGCTGGTGCCCTTGCGACCCACGCCCGCAGGAAGATGAATGGACAAGGGAGGCGTCTATCCACCCCTGCGCCGCCGTCGCCTGTCGCCGCCGCCCGCCTGCTGCGCCCACCAACGGTCCGTCGCCCGCTCATCCGCCAGAGGCCAGGCCAGCGCCCAGGGGGTCTCCCACAATCATGGGAGACCAAATGGCATGCCCAACGTGCCGTTCCCCCGCCATGCCGCCGCCCCGCCTACAGCCCGCCATCGGTCGTTTGCCGCTCGTCGTCCATCGGCCCCATTTGCCGACCGTCCACCAGTGCTCGACGGAGATCATCTTCCCTTTTCCATAGCCACGAGAGAATTTTGCACGGATTTCAAAGCAATCCAGTTTTTTAGTGCAGCATGCTTTTCGGAGCAGATCATCAAGCCAACATGCTTTCTATAGTAGATCAGCACCAATATTGATGTAGAATAGATTTTAATGTAATTTATTTTTCTTTTTTTGGGTTTCTTGTAGGCCAAGTAAGTGAGGGTTTTGATTTTTCTATATGAAGGCCCCCTCTCCCCCTGTAATAATTAAGTTTTGATATAAATTTTTGGGTTTTTCCTGGGTTCTGGATCTGGGCTGAGGCCCATTTTTCCTTCACCTGCGGGTGTCGAGGAGTGTGAGACCCCACTTCTTTCGCTCGCATGTGAGCGTTGAGGGGCGCGAGGCCTTAGTTGTCCCCCTTTTCCATCGAGACCCCTCTAGGTCTAGGGATTTTTCTTTACGGCCCCAGGTAGCGATTTGGGTGGGATGCCATAGGCTCCGCATGTAGTGAAATGGGTGGGACGCCCTAGTCTACATGTAGTGGGGTGGGTGAGATGCCCTAGAGGTGCGACGTCTCTCCGTGAAGGTGAGTCCCCAGTCTTAGAGTGTCCATGTTTCCTATCCTCCATCCCATGTTTCTCCACCAAGAAAACTGAAAACCAAAAGAGTTCATCTATTTTAGGTTTTAGTGTCAGCTCACCCTAGTCCCGGGAGGCTTCTTAGCCCTTCCACGGTCCTAGTTTGTTTAGGTGTTTCCCCTATTTTCCCAATAAATCAGGTTACGTTTCATCTATCCCGCATCAGTTGGGCTAGGTGCTTGACCAGGAACCCCCTATCTTACCTGACCATCCAAATGCTCGTCAAACAACTGCATATAAGAAATGAATGGAAGATGATAATAAGGTTAATTGTTACATGTTGGCCTCAATGTCAAATGAATTGCAGAGCCATCATGAGGATTGCCAACTACTACATCAATTCTGATTCACCTACAAGTGTTATATGGTGAACAAAGTTGGATTGTGTGCTTTGAGGTGTTAAAAAGGCTTTCCAATAACAAGATGCATGAATGGCAGTCAATCCACGATCATTGTTTGATAATGATCAAGGATATCGAACAGCTTGCAAAGCTGGGAATTCCTATTTACAAGGAGCTTCAGGTAAATTTGATCCTCCAGTCATTGACTAGTTCATATGCTCAGTTTGTTATGAACATAATATGAACAAGTTAAATTACATTTTACCTAAATTATTAAACATGTTGGTAAGCAATGAGGGGACCCTGAAGAGTTCAAGGGGCTCTATTTTCTTTGTGGAGCAGTTTTCCTCCAAAAGAAAGTCTACTTGGAAGAAGAAGAAACCTACAAAGAAGCAGAAGAAGGAGAACAAATATAAGAAGAAGGATACTCCCAAGAAAGCTAGGGTTAGCAAAGGAAAATATCTCCACTACGATATAGATGGCCACTGGAAAAGAAATTATCCTCTCTACTTGGAAAGCTTAAAGAAATAGGAGGAGGATGCACCTTCTAAAGGTAAGTCCATACTCGTTATTGAATCTGACTTAATGATTCATCTACTTCTAGCAGGATTCTAGACTCTGGGTCTAGTGCTCATATATGCATTTCAATGCAGGGTCTGTAAAGAAGTAGAATGCTGAGAGAATGTGAGATGGCCTTACGTGTCAGAAATGGAGCAAAAGTTTCTGCTCAAGTTGTTGGAACATATTCTCTGGTGTTACCTTTAGTGTTTAAATTAGTACTTAGTGACTGTTATTTTATGCCTGGAGCTAGTAGAAATTTAATTTCTATCTCTGTGCTAGCATAGGAAGTATCTGAATTTACATTCAATAAAGACTTTTGTTGTATTTATTTGAGAAATAAATTGGTTGCAGAAGCTATTTTAATTGATAATCTCTATCATTTGCATGTCAATGCATCTTTGAATATTAACAAAAAAACTCAAGTGAATGCCATAGGACATAAACATCCTAGAGATGACCTAAATGATAAATATTTGTGGCATCTAAAGCTCGGTCATATAGGTAAGGACATAATTGACAAATTAGAAAAGGATGGAATCCTATATTCAATTAATTATGAATCATACCCACCTTGTGAGTCATGTCTTTAAGGAAAAATGACCAACTTATCATTTGTAGGACAAGGGGAGAGGGCCACAAAATTACTTGCCTCGGTATACACTGATGTGTATGGTCCATTTGATGTGCAATCCATGGATGGTTTTTACTACTTCATAACCTTTACTGATGATTGTTTAGTGTATGGTTATTCGTTAAGTGAGGCCCACATTAGTGATACATTTTAATAAATTGGTTAAGTTTCAAGGATGGAGAATAGAAGTTCCATCAAGTTGCTTTATGTTGCCCAGCATAGCAACCCAAGAGAGGGGGTGAATTGGGTTTCTTTAAAAAATTAAAATAGATATGTGCTGAAATTAATGTGTTTATGAAGCAATGCAAGTGTGCAACAAGTGAGTGAGATGCAATGCTAAGAGTACAAGAAATAAATGCAAAATAGTAAAGAGTTCATACACACAAACACAAAAGTTTATAGTCGTTCGGTGCAAGCCCAGCACCTACATCCACTTCCAAGCTTTTCCTTGAAAATTTTATTATAATCAACCTAGATTGCAGCCAACTTATTTTAACGGTTTCACAAGTCAAATCCAAAGTTGTTTTTCTTACTTAGGCTCACCAACAACCTTTACTCAAGCCAACCTAGGCTTGGATTCCAATTCTAGGCTTGGAAGGGCCTTTCACCTAGTTTCAAACACCCTTGAAACTAGTCATAAACAATAAAGTTAAAGATACAAGAATAAAAGCACAATCAAACTCTCTTATAGAGTAGAAAGTAGAAGCTTTGAGGCACTTGATAATTGCTTGACTTGACTTCTCTTTGGAATCACTTCAAAGACACTTTTGGAATGCTGAAATGAAGGCTTGTAAGCTTTTTTAGAGGAATATTCTCTTTTTGCTCTCTTTTTGACTTTGGAAGTAAAGTTCTTAAGGAATATTTTTTTTTGTGTGTTCAATGCTTCATGAATGAGTTTGGTGAATTTTAAATACTTCAAAAACCTTCAAAAAATAGTTTGAGACCGTTGGTGGACCAAACTTAGCCTTTGAGAGCTTGTAGGGATCAAATATGCCTCTCAGAAAATATAGTCGTTATAGCTGTCAGAACCTGTGAGTCGACACTTAAGTCTTCATGAGTTGATACTTGGGTTAGCATGAGTCGACTCAAGTTATAAACATTTGAAAAACCAGGGTTCTGTCCTTTTTTTGTTCTCAGGCTATGAGTCGATACTTGAACCATGTGAGTCGATACTTGAATCTCTTGAGTCGACACTTGCATTTTCTGAGTCGACACTTGACAGAAAAACTATGAATGGCATAGTTCTGTATCTTCAATTTTCTCTTGCCATGAGTTGACACTTCTTTTCTGTGGGTCGACACTTGACTTCTGTGAGTCAACACTTGATTCTTGTGAGTCGATACTTGGCATGCCAAAGAAATTTTCTGCGTGCCAGCTTCTGAAGTGTCGACACTTAGTGTGCCATGAGTCGACACTTGACTCTGCAACTTGTCAAAAACTTGTGACAACTTTCAAAACTTGAAAAGTTCTTCAATTAAACTTTAATACCCTTTTTGTAAAGCTTTATTTGATCTATTTTGAGGCCTTTTTTAGATAAGAAGATTTCTCAAATATTTAAAATTGCTTAGCTTCCAATGAGTGTCTTGATACTTTCATATAGAGAATTTGAGGTGCCTGTATCATGAAACTCATATCTACAATTGAAACATAAGTATAAAATATGTATTTAACATTTTGTTAGTTATCAAAATCAAGGACTAAAGCCAACAATCTCCCCCTTTTTGATGATGACAAAATCTTGAGTACATAAGCATTTAAATTCAATTATACTTATTCAAGTGAGCATACATCTTAAATTCAGCATATCATGGTTTATACAGCACAGTTTCATGGAGGAGAAGTGCCAAACAAGGTTGAAAAGATTATTTTCTCTCCCCATGTGTTAGATAAGTTTTGAAATATTTCAAAATTTATAGAAAATGATTAAAATGCTTATATTTATTTTACTCTCCCTTTTTATCAACATTAAACATTAAAAAGTGTAAACTGCCCCTGAATTAATGCATACAAGGTAGGTTAGGGGTCATAATCCAATAATATATAAATATCAATTGGTATCAAAGTCAATGGATAAAAAGAAGAGTAATCATGTGATAAAAGCAAGCTTTCATATATGCAAGAGAGTTTCAGTACAACACTGCTTGCATAGCATAAACTTAAACATGACTAATAAGCTAATACATAGTAGATAACACAAACATCATGATAACCATTTGTTAGGCTACTCCTCATCAGATGGAAGCTCAAAGTAAATAGGAGCACTAATCCTAGTCCTAGAAGTAAGGGATCTAGGGATCTTAAAGGTACTATGGCTCCTAGTCCTAGTGGAAGGACCAAAACGGGTACAAACCTAGAATATCTAGTAGAGGGAGGAGGTAGAGTCTCTGCTGGAGTCAGAAAGATAGGTGCAGTAGCAAGCTGAGCATCTCTAGGAGCACCGATAGGAGCAGCTAGAGTCTAAGTCTCCTTGTTGACGATCTCATAGTCTCCTACTCTATCGTCACTGTCGTCGCTGTCATCACTAAGGACATCAGTGCCTCCACCAGCCTCACCACTACCATCACGACAGCAATCATCACCATCATTATGAGTCATCATGTCTACCTGGGTGATCATCTTCATCATCAACCGTGGAGGAGGAGGTGGATCTGATTGTGCACTCGGAGGCAACAGGGATCTCAAAATATCACATATCTCGATAAAGCTTGACTCCATAGTCTATCTGATCTCCGAGAGATGACTAATAATAGAGCTCTCAGTCCCTCAATCTCAATCCAAAGCTGAGTAATCCTAACTCCTAGTCCAATCATCTCACTCCTAACCTCAGCAAAATCATGTCTGACATGCTCCTCAAAGGATAACTTAGTAAATGTACGAGGAGCGATAATGGTGAAGAAACTGGAGCTGGTGTGACAGGCTCGGATCCAGAAGCTGTAACAGGTGCGGATCTAGGAGGTGTCAAGTGCTCTGTAGGCTCAGATGGTCCAGCCTCTGCAGCTCGTAGCTCGTCCTCCTCATCTGGCTCCTAACCAGACTCTTTATGAAACCAACTACCAGCCACCCTCCTGTATCTCATACGATGTAGGGATCACTCATCATACACATTAGTGTGTAGAATATCTTTGGAGGCCTCCTCCTCCAAAGGAACATGATAAGCTTTGAATAGACAAGTCAATCCCATCCCATATGGAAGACATAGTCGATGCTGGGTCACAGCCTCTCTCATCTGGCTCATCATATGGGCTGGGAGGTTGATGGTCGCCCTCTGGGTAAGGTAAACCATCAACATTAGCTCTCTCTCAGTAATAAAATCAAAGTGATTAGTCTTCGATAGAAGAATCCTCACTATGAAATGGTAAAGGAGCCACATCTTAATAGATAACTGATTAGCGATGACTGTAGTCACACCGCTAACATCATCTCGCTCCAGAATACATCATAATGCCTCCTCTCTGTCTCCAACACATATAGAAACAATCCCATGATGGGGAATACCCCAGACTCTACTCAAAATCTCCTCAGAAATAGGAATATCAATACCTCAGATTGTAGCGCTCCATATCAAACTACTGCAGGCCAGACTTCCATAGAACTCTCTGATGAGGTGAGAATAATATTTCTCCTTCATGGTACAAAAGGAGGTCAGCTAGCTGCCTTAAGAATCTACCTAAGATGAAAACCCTCATGATCGAAGAATGCTAAGTCAACTCATCAACCAATAGTAATAATCTTCCTTGATACTCTATCTACTATGGGGGAATGAGGATGTGCCACTCTCTCATGCTCAGACTGCCGTCCTCTATCAGTTTGAGCCTTGGTTCTTATTTTAGTAGAACCCTGACTCAATCTTTTCTTAGAGACAACTTGCTTGCTGGGTCCCATGATCACCAAACAAAGGAAAAGGATAGAAAAAGGAAAGGGTGAACTGGGAGTGGTCAAAAGGAAGAGGAGAAAGACCAAAAGAAGAAAAATGGCCGATAGGAAGAAGGAAAAAAAAAGAGAGCAAGCAAGAATCGACCAAAGGAATGGAAAGAAGGGAGAAATGTGGAAGAACCAATGCAATGTCTTGGCCAATCCATAAGAAAACAAAAGAAAAATGAATCGAAGAGATCGAGAAGAGGGGTTCGGTTGCAGCAGTGAGAAATATTATGAAAATCGTGAGGAATCAGACAAAATCAAATGAAAGGCATGGATAAAATAGTGAAGAATCGGTCCAAAAGAGGGAAAAGAGAAAAAATTACTGAAATTTCAAAGGACACCTAAGGAAAATCATTATTCCAAGGACAATGGAGAGAATTGGGGACCACTAGGGCAAGGAAGAAACAAAAGACAAGTGGCACGATTTGAATAGGTGATGCCCTAGAAAAATAGGATTTCTGCTCGTGAGTCGACACTTAAATTTTGGTCAAGTGTCGACACTTGGCATGAGTTGACACTTGGCCAAAAATCAAGTGTCGACACTTGGCCAATAAATAAAAAAAAATTAAATAAAATTTTCAAAAAATCTAGGGGGCTTTTAGAAAGGAGTTTAAGACTTAAAAGAGATGGCTTAGAACACAAGAGCAAGATTTGATGGAGTTCTACACAAAGGGATCTATGATACCTAACTCTTTCCTAATCATGCAAAATCTTTCTTCATTCAAGGGTTTAGTAAAAATATCAGCTAATTGATTATGAGTACAAACAAATTCAAGCATCACATTAGAGTTTTGCACATGATCACTTATGAAGTGATGTCTTATTTCAATGTATTTGATTCTTGAATGTTACACAGGATTCTTAGTTAAATTGATTGCACTAGTATTGTCACATCTTATGGATGTTTAAGTTAATTTAATACCAAAATTCTCGAGTTGTTGTTTGATCCATAGGATTTGAGCACAACAACTTCCAGCTACTATTATTCAACTTCTGCCATAGATAGAGCAACTGAAATTTGTTTCTTGCTACTCCATGAAATCAAATTAACTCCAAGAACTTGACAAGTTTCACTAGTACTTTTTCTACCAAGTTTACACCCAGCAAAATTAGCATCAGAATATGCAATTAATTAATATGATGAATCTCTAGAGTACCAAAGTCCAATATCTATAGTGCTAGACAAGTATCTAAGTATGTATTTAACAGCAAATAAATGAGACACTTTAGGAGCAGACTGACATCTTGCATGCATGCAAACACTTAACATTATATCTGGCCTACTTGTAGTTAAATAAAGTAATGAACCAATCATATCTCTATATAACTTTTGGTCTACATTTTTACCTGATTCATCTTTATCGAGTTTGCAAGAGGAGCTCATAGGCATTTCTAATGATCAGGTATTCTCCATCCCAAACTTCTTTAAGATTTCTCTTATATACTTAGCTTGGTTGATGAAGATCCCCTCTTTTGTTTGCTTGATCTAGAGTCCAAGAAAGAAATTAAGTTCTCCCATCATGCTCATCTCGAACTATCCATGCATTAGCTTTGCAAACTATTGACAAAGACATTCATTAGTAGCACAGAATATGATGTCATCGACATAAACTTGTACTACTAAAAGATCATCATTTTTCTTTTTCAAAAATAATGTGGTATCTACATTTGCTCTAGAAAAATTATTTTTAAGCAAGAAAGAACTTAATCTATAATACCAAGCTCTTTGAGCCTGTTTTAAACCATACAAAGCTTTATGAAGTTTGAAAATATGATCAGGAAATTTATGATTTTCAAAACCGGGAGGTTGTTCAACATAAACTTTTTCTTCAATAAATCCATTCAAAAAAGTACTTCTGACATCCATTTGAAATAGTTTAAAATCCATAAAATATACAAAAGCCAATAATAGCCTAATTATCTCAAGTCTAACAACAGGAGCAAAGGTTTTATCAAAATCAATCCCTCCTAATTATATCCTTTAGCAACTAGCCTAGCTATATTTGTAGTAACAAATCCATTTTCATCAAGCTTATTTCTGAAAATCCGTTTTGTACCAATTATTGAAACATTAGTAGGTCTTTCAACTAAAGTCCAAACATTATTTCTTTTAAATTGATTTAGTTCATCTTGCATAGCATTTATCCAATTATAATCATTTTTAGCTTCTTCAATAGATTTAGGTTCTATTTGAGAAACAAAAGCTGAATAATCACATACATTTCTTAATGAAGAATGAGTGCTTACCCCTTTTGATGGATCGCCAATTATAAGTTCTTTGGGGTGTCCATGAGCATACCTCCATTCTTTAGGTAGTGGGTTAGGTGTCGATGTGTTGCCAACTCCTTGTATTTATTCCTCTTCATTATTTTGATTGTTATCTTGCTCATTGGGAGGCTCTTCATTGTTATTCACTTTTTCAGATTTTTGCATACCTATTTCATCATTAATAACATCTTCTTTTCTAGAAGATTTTTGGTCAGTCTCATCAAATACAACATGGATGGATTCTTCAACAAGAAGTGTTCTTCCGTTGAAGACCTTGTATGCCTTGCTAGATGTAGAGTAACCTAAAAAGATACCCTCATCTGACTTAGCATCAAATTTGCTAAGATTGTCCTAGCTATTGTTTAAAATGAAACAACGGTATCAAAAAATACGAAAATACTTAATTGATGGTTTTCTATCTTTCCAAAGCTCATAAAGTGTTTTCATGAAAATAGGCCAGATTAAAACATGATTTAAAATATAGCAAGCAGTGTTTATGGATTTCGTCCAAAAATATCTAGGCAAATCATTTTCACAAAGCATGGTGCATGCCATTTCTTCAAGAGTTCTATTTTTTCTTTTGACCACGCCTTTTGTTGAGGTGTCCTAGGTGCAAAAAAGTTATGATAAATACCATTTTCACTACAAAACTTTTCAAAATCATGATTTTCAAATTCTATACCATGATCACTTCTTAAAGAAATAATTGAAATACCTTTTTCATTTGAGACTCTTTTATGAAATTTAGTGAATACAGAAAATGTTTCATCTTTAT
Organism: Areca catechu; assembly: GCA_021397845.1. Taxonomy (NCBI): domain Eukaryota; kingdom Viridiplantae; phylum Streptophyta; class Magnoliopsida; order Arecales; family Arecaceae; genus Areca; species Areca catechu. Next base: position 61,426,627 of record CM038044.1, on the reverse strand, counting down.
GAGCTAAAAACATTACCCATGTAAAACATGATAAGTCATCCACAATAACTAGACCATACTTCTTATCTCCCAAACTAGATATTCTAGTAGGTCCAAAGAGGTCCATATAAAGTAATTCTAGGGATCTAGATGTAAACTCCCTTAGGTTTGAAAGAAGATTTTGTTTGTTTTTCAAATTGGCAATCACTACAAATCTTAACCTTTTCAAAACTAAGTTTTGGCAAATCTTTTATGATATTATTTTTGTTACATTTTGAAAGCAAATGCATACTTGCATGTCCTAGTCTACGATGCCAAAGCTAACTAGTTTCATTGATCATGGCTTCCATTGCCACTAGGCATTGACCATTTTGCACTGGAAGATCATCAAGATCAACCATATAAATGTTGTCATGCCTATGACCAATAAACTTGATGCCATTGTCATCAAGACTAGAGACAATGCACATGGAAGATTCAAAATTAACTTTAAAATTTTTGTCACAAAACTGACTAATGCTAAGTAAATTATATTTTAAACTATCTACAGAAAGAACATTATTTATATAAGTAGAGGGTGTGATATGGACTTTATCAATCTTAATAATTTTGTCCTTTTCATTATCACCAAAGGTTATATTTCCACCATGTTGATATTCAAGAGAAGAGAACTGCTCCACATCTCCAGTCATGTGCCTTGAGCAACTGCTATCGAGGTACCATAATCATCTTTCGTTGGTTGCAAGACATACCTATAATGACAAATCAAGTGGAGGCTTTAAGTACCCAGGTTATCTTGGGTCCTTAAGGATTAGTGGATATGGTTCCTTTTGGAACCTAACCTTTTTTCTAACTTTATTCAATTTTCTTTTATAGCATAAATAAGATTTATGTCCTGTATTTCTATAAGAATAACAAGTAATGGAAGATGAAGCAGGCACAAAGAAATTCTTGAAAAATTTTTGTTGTTCTGAGGTTTAAATCCTAATCCTGCTTTATTGAAAATAGCTCTTTGACTATTTAAAAGCATATTATGTTTTTTAGAACTATAAGTAAACATTTCAATAAATGGTTTAAATTTTTCAAACTCACCTTTATATTCTTGATTTCTTGCAAAAGTTCTTTATTTTGTTTAGCAAAATTTTTGGTTGTTGCAAACAATTTTTTCTTTTTCAAATCTTCCTTTTCTTTTTCTAAAAAGATAATTTTATCAGTTAACTTCTTGTTTATTGAAGCAAATAATCAATTTTAATTAAAGACTTATCATTTGTTTTAATCAGTTCCAAATTTTGCTTCTTTAGTTCTTTGCACTTCATTTTAAGTTTTTGAAATTCAACTACTAATTCATCAAAAATTTCATGCAATTCTTCAAAGGTAAACTCATTTTCAGATTCAGACATTATCTCATCATTGTTTGCCATCAAGCAGAAATTTGCAACCTCTTGCTGCTCTTCATTTGAGCTTGAGTCTTTGCTCTCGCTCTAAGTGGCTATCATGGATTTCTTTCTTAATTTCCTTCTGCTCTTCTTGAGTATGGGGCAATCCAACTTGAAGTGGCCAGGTTTCTTGTACTCAAAGCAAGTGGGTTGCTCCCTTTCTTTCACTTTTTCTCTCTTTACTAGGCTCTCCCTTTTGAGGCTTCTTCTTGAAGTTGTACTTCGTCTTTCTCATAAACCTCCTACACTTCCTTGCAATGAGAGCCATTTCATCTTCATCATATTCCTCATCGGAATCATCACTTGTATATTCTTTTGTTTTGGACTTAAATCCTATGGTCTTCTTCTTCTTGTCATTGTCCATAACCTTTTGCTTTAGTGACAGCTCATATGTCATGAGAGATCTAAGAAGCTGCTCAAGAGGTAGTGTGTTGACATCCTTGGCTTCTTCAATGGCTGTCACCTTAGGATCTCATGATGAAGGAAGTGACATGAGAATTTTATTCACCAATTCAGCATTAAAAATAACTTTACATAAGCTTCTCATGCCATTCACAATATTAGTGAATCTAGTGTACATTTCACTAATGGATTCAGATGGTTCCATTCTAAACATTTCATATGTATGAATGAGCATGTTAACTTTGGTAGTTTTTACTTGATGAGTACCCTCATGGGTAACTTCAAGTGTGTCCCATATTTTCTTCACAGAGAGATAATTTAAAATTCTATTGAATTCGCTTGGGTCTAAAGCGCAAAACAATAGATGCATAGCCTTTGCATTAAGCTCTATTTTATTGTCCAGGTGGCTTTCCCAAGTGGGGGGTGAATTGGGAATTTAAAAAATTTAAGCAATTATGTGCTGTTTCAAAATCCATTAAAGTGTTAAGAGCTTGAATGAAATAATTAAAAGTATAAGCAAGATATAAAGAGAATGCACAACACAAACACAAGAAGTTTTATAGTGGTTCAGAGCAACCTAGCTCCTACATCCACTATACAAGAATATCACTTGGGATTTACACTATATCTCCCACTTGAGTACAGTCGGATTGTTTTAACAGGCTCACAATACAAACCTTTACACTTTGGTTTTTAAATCGGGCTATCCAAAGAAATCCAACTCTTGGTTTTAGAAAGATCACTAAGAACCCAACACTAGGTTTTAACACAAGCTAACCAAGAACCTATTTGGTTTTTAAATCGAGCTCACCAATAACCCAATAATTTAAAAGGAATTGTAAAGTGAAAGCAACAGAATGACAAACAAATTTTATCGGATGGTTGCCGATGCAGCTTAAGAGAAGCCTAATTGATTGCACTTCAATGCACTTGGTTGGCTTCTTCAACTTCTTCAATAAATGCTTCAAGCTTCAGATGTGAGTTGGTGATGACTTGAAGTCTATCTTGAATGCTCTTGTAGTGCTCTCTAGCTCAGAAGCTCTCTTAGATATTCAATTCACTTGCTTCATTTTTTAAGTAGTTCCAATCCCTCAATTATATAGTATTATAAACTTCTCGGATGATTTTAGTCATTGTAGACCATTGGGATTGATATTTAACCATTGGAGCACTTTTTGAATTCAAATTCCAAGTTTTGGAACTAGCCGTTATGGGCTTGAAATCGACCTTCGAGTCAACTTGGATTACTCGAGTCAGCTTGGATTACTCGAGTCAGCTCAGATTCTCAAAGTAGTTCTGGTTAAGTGACTTGCTTCATTCTAATCAGCTTGATTGCAGAGTATTCTGATTCCTCACTCTATAAGAGTCGGCTCGCCTTGATTCTAATCGACTCGAATCTTAGGCCTTCAATAATGTAGTATGGAAGAGTCGGCTCTTTCTCTTTAAAGTCAGCTCGGTTGGCTATAGTTCTCACGAATACTTTTTCTGGACTCTAGAGGAGTTGGCTCAACTCTCTGAAGGGTCAACTTGGATGTCTAACTAAATGATAAAGTCGACTCGGACTTCCTTTGGGTTGGCTTGCCCATCTAATTCAAAAAATCATGAACTAGATGAGTCGACTCGGGTCCCTTAGTGTCGGCTCGAATATTTGCATGCTAGAAATCTTTATGCATGCCATGTGCTAGAGTCGGCTCTCTTCTCTTCAAGTTGGCTTGGATGAATTCTTCAGTGAATCATCAATTTTTCTCCAGAAATCGTCCAGCAAGTCTTCAAAATCTTAAGATGCCTTCAAACACTTCTAACCATATTTCTAAGGAATTTTAAGCTTGAAACACATCTAGAAGTAATCCATTTTCAGGATTTTTACTTAACTTTCTCTTTGGATTCTTCATTATATGAATCACTTATAACACAACTCATTTCAAAACTAGGAATGTAGGAGTTGAGATTAAACAATGAAATCATTCTACAAAAACTTGTAAAACACTTGAAGTGTTGTTAGTAAAACAAATGCATGCTCCAATATTTGCGTATCATCAAAATCACATATGGTATCAACAATCTCCCCCTTTTTGATGATGACAAAATACTAGGCATAAAAAACTCTTTACAATTATATGTATAACTGAATTTGAAAGTGAGCATTAATATGTATCAGAACTAATTGTATTTAAAAGTAAGATCAGAGCTTTTTTATGAAAAGAAACGAATATACAGTATTAGTGCTTTTATATGTATCAGAGTGTTAAGCTAACACTTTCACAAAGTATTAGAGCTAATAATGTATGCAAAGTATCAAAGCTCAATTTTGTAAAGTATCAAAAATATATCAAAGTTAAAAAGTATCAAAGTTAACGCTTTAAGATCTTCAAGGTATTTGTGCAAATTTTAAGAGCATAGAGCATAAACTAAAGCCATTTAGTTTCAACAATTTTTTTCATCCTTACTTATATATGCAATTCCACATTTTTAATCACATCCTCCCCCTTTTTCTTTCATATTTATTCTCTCTTTTTCTTTCTTTCTTTTTCATGCATTTCTAAACATTCTCCCCCTTTTTGTCAGCAATCGAAAAGGTGTTCAATTGATTTTTCAAAGCTCAATTTTTATAATAGAAAAATAAAGTTTATAAAATTTGTTTGAGATAATTTCACTCTCTTCTTAACTTTGATATTCTAATTAAAATTTATTTTGATTTGCATAATACAAATGAAAGTATCATAGAGAGTATTGCACAATCTCAATTCATACACAAAAGATATGCCAAAAAAGTATTCATTGCATTCATAAAATTTTCATTACACATTACAAAAGATTAAGATTAAAAGTTTATTCACTATCTCTAGGTATTTCTACCTTAGAACAAGTGGATGGCCCAAAAGGTGGTACAAAAGATGGTCCAAAAGATGGCATAGATGCTATTGGGTCCACAAACTGTGGCTTAGAATCTTGGGGCCTAAGATGAGGAGCTAGCTGCCTAGGATTTGGAGTAGAGGTAGGTCCTGGTTGAGGTGCAGGTTGAGGTGTAGGTTGTGGTCTAGGTATAGGTCTAAGAGAGGCAAATGCTGCAATGACAGTGTTTTTGAGCTGATCAAGTTGAAATTGAACTATATCCATCTCTTCATGAAGCTTCTTCACCTTAGTGTTCAATGCAATTAATTTAGCAGCTTGGGCATTCGCAAATACTTCAGCAGAATCTCTAAGTCTGCCAAACTCAGATCTAAGAATCCTGATGCCCTTGGACATGGGGGACAGATGGGTAGGACCGTTGGTGAGACAAGAAGTCACCTAGATTAGGGTACCATTTTTTTTTGGATTTTTTTAGGGGTGGCGAAGGAATAATAGGGATGGAGGACATGGATCTGAATCTCATGGACTTTGGAACTCACTCTAATGAAGAGATCTCTCACCTTTAGGGCATTCCACCCTCCTCGATACTTGGAGGTGCTAGGTTGAATCTCAAAGGTCATGAGGGGTAAAAAAAAATGGAATGGGAAGGGGGTTAACTAGGGCCTCATGCCCATGCCCGAAGGCGAAGGCAAGAAGAATCACTCTTCTAAAAACTCAATTTTTTTTTCCTCCAAAAACTATTTTTTTACAAAGGACTGGGGATAGTATTTATAGACCTGTCCAACCCTTATTTAAATTTGAATACAAGATAAAAAGAAAATGATGATTCAAATTCAAACACAAGATAGGATAAGATAAGCCTATCCATATCTCAATCCTAACCAACTAAATCCTAATTCAAATTTCAAACAAAAGATAAATCCTAAATATATATTCTTCCAATTTATTTGCTTCTCCAAAATCTATGCTATTCCGGGATTCGTGCAGGCCAATGTTTCCATCATTCCCCTAAGGTGGGGAGAACTCGACTCCGTCGAGTCAGGCTGGCTCTAAGATGCACATAACCTGTAGAATGATTTTTTTCAGCTTTGCTTTGAGATCTGTGCACTTTAAAGAGTGTGAGCTTTAAACTCCATGCAACTTTGAAACTCGTGTATCTTTGAAGATCCTGTTCTTTGAAATTGGTGCAGCTTTGAACTACATGCGACTCTGAAACCCATGCATTTATGAAATCTACAACAGGATAGGCAAGTGCTTTGAACAACCATGCGGTGCTTCTTCTCCCTTCTCCATGGAAAAAAGACTAGGGGAGGCTCTCGGAGGGTAGTTCGGCAGGAGTTCGCCAGCCACGGTGCTGGGGTGGAGATGGCGGCTCGGACGATGGTGGTCACGGTGGAGGCGGTTGGCGATGGAAAGCAGGTGCACGGAGAGGATGGGGTTCAGCTGAGATCAGTCTTCTCCCTTGGATCCAATAATGGGAAGGTGAAATCGAGGGAGTTCGACATTGTCGACGGTCTGGCCATGGGTTTTCTTGATGGGAGTAGATCCGATGGAGGCGGCACGGCAGAGGGCGACTCTGGACCGGGCTTTGGTGGGGAAGACCGGCTAGGCGAGGTTTTGGGGAGGAAACGTCAATGATGTTGGGCTTCATGGGAGGCGGAGAGGAGGGGGGCTCAGCCTGAGAGAAGCAGCAGCTAGAGACGATGGCGCGACCTTGCTCTGGTGAATGGCGGTGGCTTGGTCGGGACTTCTAGTGGGAGGATCGATAACTCGCTGTTTATAAGCTTCAAGGTTACCAATGTTTTGCAGGTGAGAATGGAAGAGGGCACTGGGAAGAAGTGCTGGTTATCGGAGAGGCAACGTGGGTAATCACAGAAGAAGGAGAGGTCTTGGACGCCTCTTTGGGCAAGGGTTTCAAGCCAGGTGTCGACGTTGGGGAGGTTGAAGAAATAGGCAGAGAGCTAGCAGGTGGGGATGGGTCCGTGATGGATGGAGAGGATCTACTCGATGGCGCCGGCGTGCCATGCCTCCTTCTGGATCCACGTCCAGAATTTGGTGAGTCTACTGCTATGTCGGACGATGGAGTCGTCAAGGTTGAGGGACGCAGTGGTCTAGATGTGGTGCCACCGGGTGGAGGACGGTGCTTCGGATGGAGTCTCTAATGGGGAGGAGGGAGATGATGTAGGATAGGACATCATCCATGAGGTCACTGATTCAATCCGGATCATTTGCACCGCCTCCTCGATGGCATGGCATCGAATTCGGATCCCCGTGCCCTCCTCTTCCTCTTTGTCATCGGCATGTCGTCCACCCTTTTTCCTCACAATTCTCTGGTTTGAGAGGAGTAGGCCTCTTCATAATTTCATAATCAGAATCTTAGCTTGGAATCCTTGTCCTGTGGGTATAGCTTTTCCTTTCCTAAAAGGAATTTACCTCAAGATACTAGTTTTGAATCCTGATCGCAATGGGATGGCTTTGGACAAAGACCACAGTCGATGGCAGTTGGAACAGTAGAAGTGGATGGATGCTTCAGACGGCTCGAGGGGCCCTGGCTTGGGGTTTCGAGTGGTGGTGAAAGCTATAGGGCTTTGATGGATTTTTTTCATGGGATGGAATGGACGGAGGACGGAAAGGATGGAAGAAGGGGGAGGGTTGGCTGGCAATGGCGGAGGAACCTCGATCGGTGATGATGGAGGCTCATGGGAAAGTGCTTTCTTCGGTGGTGTCGGATGGGTGGTGGGAAAAAAAAGATAAAAGAGGATCAGCGACGGGGAAGTGGAGGGATTGACTGGGGCTAGTGGGAGAGAAGGAAATATGGGGTATCCTAATTTTTCTGGAACTAATATCAAAATTGATGGGGGATAGATGGGTAGGACCGTTGGTGAACCTAGATATCACCTAGATTAGGGTACCATTTTTTTTTTTTGGATTTTTTTTTAGGGGTGGCGAGGGAATAGTGGGGATGGAGGACATGGATCTGGATCTCATAGACTTCGGGACTCACCCTAACAAAAAGACCTCTCACCTCTAGGGCATTCCACCCTCGATACTTGGAGGTGCTAGGTTGAATCTCAAAGGTCATGAGGGGTTAAAGAAAATGGAATGGGAATGGGGATAACTATGGCCTCATGCCCATGCTCGAAGAATCACTCTTCTAAGAACTCAACTTTTTTTCTCCAAAAACTATTTTTTAACAAAGGACTGGGGGTGGTATTTATAGACCTGTCCAACCCTCATTTGAATTTGAATACATGATAAAAAGATAAAGATGATTCAAATTCAAACATAAGATAGGATAAGATAAGCCTATCCATATCTTAATCCTAACCAACCAAATCCTAATTCAAATTTAAAACAAAAGATAAATCCTAAATAAATATTTGTCCAATTTACTTGCTACTCCGAAATCCTTGCTATTCTAGGATTCATGCAGGCCGATGTCCCCATCACTTGGTGTAGTCCTTTTTTTTTCCTTCTTCCACGCCACCCATTTTGAAATTTACTTCTTTAAACTCAGCCCTGAATTCTTCAATATTTTTATCCATAGAATTTTTAATAGCTTCAGTAGCTGACCTGATAGAGTCTGATAGGGGCTATGTATCAAGCTAAGAGGCAGGTCTAGATGACTCAAGTGAGTCAACCCTAGTGCGAAGCTCTCTGACCTCAATGCTGAGTAGGTCTAGTCTAGTATCCACTGATTGGCGAAGTTCACCAAACATACTAGTCAAGGGCAGGTCAGTGTATCAGCAAGTTCTCTCATCTGCTATGCAATAAACTCCTATGTCACTTAAACTTCTATAAAGTGTGCAGATGGACCTGGAGTAGTATGTGCTGGTGGAGAAGTAGGTATGGGAGTCTTATAATCAGTATGAACTGTCTCCACTGCCTTAGTGATACTAGTAGGCTTATTCTCCATAGTCTCAACAATATCAAGCTTAGGTATAGCAGTCTCAATAGCTGGCTCAGAGGTGCTGCCAAACTCAGTAGAAGCAACAATGGGAACATCAAAAACATGCTTTGAAGGCTCCAATGTAGAGGGTGCAACAATATCAGAAGTGATCTCTCTAAGGTATTTCTGCACTCTCATCATCATCATCATCATCATCATCATCATCTGTGCTAGAAGCTCCTATGGCTCTTGCATCAGACCCTTTCTTCTTCCATACTCCTTCACTATAGATATATCCCATTCGAAGTAGAGATATGGAAGAATAAGTATAAGTATGGTGAAGAGGCTTTCCATCTTCCCCTTCAAGATTGACCCTAGAGGATTGAAATATCATGTTTAAAATCATTCCATAAGGTAAGCATGCCTTCACTTTTCTCACAGCCTCTTTCATCTGCATTATTATAGTGTAGGGTAAATTCAATGCCTCCCCTTCAATGACGTGCTCCATGAAACACAAGTCTCTCTCACTTACCCAATCAAACCTTCCTGTTCTCTGGAGAAAGATCTCACTGATAAAATTATGGAGCAATCTCATCTCTAGGGATAATGTGTTTGCCATAACAGTTCCAACCCCACAAACATTTGTGCTGCCAAGAATAGTTCTTAGGGTCTTTTCTCTATCTTTCAATACCAAATGTTTAGAACCCTCTGCCAGCATTTCTAGGATAGTGCTTAGACTTTCTTCAATCACAATTACCCTTTTTCCCTTGACTGTGGATTTAATGTGTTGGGCTTCAAGCCTTAGGTTTTCATAAAATGTTTTCACTAAAGCAGGATAAGTAGACACATTCAATGAACAAAAGTAACTCCATCCAAGTTCTTTAACAGAATCACCAATTTTTAGCCCTATTTATTTGAGAAAAGATAAAATAATCTGCCTACCACTTGTTATTGGGTGATTAGACATGGAAATCACCTATCCTGGAGAGGTGGTGGCAACAACAGGTCCTCTTTTAGTGAGTTCATGTGGTTCTTCTCTCTCCATAACTTGAGTTGGCTCCTTCGATGCTTAGTCCTTCTCTCAGTCTCAGTAGATGGAGCAGCCCTTTTTTATCTTTTCCCAACAGCCATTCTCGATGCCATTGCTAGAATTGGAAGATTGGAATTTTGAAGCTCAAGGGAGATGATTTCTAAAGTTTTGGAAGAGGTTCTGAGTGAAGTTCTAGGGTTTAGAGCAAGAAGAAAAGATAGAAAAATTTGAAAAAGGCTCTATGGCTCTATTAAAAAAATAGTTTGCCCGATATCCGAGTCAGCTCGACTAACCCTAAAATTGCTCGAGTCGGCTCGACCAGAACAAAACAAGAAACAACAGTAATTCGAGTCGGCTCAACCTAAGCGCAATTGCTCGAGTAGACTCGAACAGAGACTTTCTACAAAAGTTAAAAATTGATCAAAAATGAAAATAATTTTAGGAAACTTGAATGGAAAGGTGCTCAAGGATGTTGAATTGATGTAGGAGGTTCTCTAGATAATTTTTCTTAATTTTGAAGGGATTAGGTTTGGAAAACTTAAAAGGGATCACAAAGACCGAATTCTCCTCTAATCATCTCAAATCTATCCTGATTGAGTGGCTTAGTAAAAATGTCAGCAAGTTGGCTCTCAGTAGGGATGAATTCTAGTTCATTGTCACCATTCAAAACATGATCTCTAATAAAATAGTATCTAATCTCTATGTGTTTCGTCTTTGAGTGCTGAATTAGATTTTTTGTCAAATTTATAGCACTTATGTTATCACATTTGATAAGAATTTTAGATTGTGTAACAACAAAATTATCTAGATATTGTATAATCCATAACACTTGTGCACAATAACTCCTTACAGCAACATACTCTGCCTCAGCAATAGATAATGCTACCGAGTTTTGTTTCTTACAGTGCTATGAGATTAAATTCAACCCTAGAAATTGGCATATACCACTAGTGCTTTTTCTATCAATTCTACAACCAGTATAATTAGCATCCAAAAATCCAATCAAATTCAATGAAGAATGTTTTGAAATCCATAGACCTAGATTACTTGTTCCTTTCAAATATTTTATAATCTTTTTAACAGTAAGCATATGTGATTCTTTAGGATTAGATTGGAATCTAGCACATACACATATGCTAAACAAGATATCAGGTCTACTTGCATTTAAATATAATAAGGATCCGATCATACCTTTATAGAGTTCTTGATCAATATTGGATCCATCTTCATCTTTATCCAATCTACAGGTTGGGCTTATGGATGTGCTCATTTGTTTGCCTACTCCATACCAAACATTTTGATTATTCCTTTGGTGTATTTGGCTTGGTTAATGAAGATTCCTTCCTTTGTTTGCTTCACTTGAAGTCCAAGGAAGTAGGTAAGTTCACGCATTAGGCTCATTTCAAATTCTCCCTGCATTAACTTAACAAATCTCTATAAAGAGTTCCATTAGTTGCACCAAATATAACATCATCAACGTAAATCTGTACAACTAATAAGTCATTATCCTTCTTCTTGATGAAAAGAGTTTTATCAACATTTCCTATTGACATATTATTTTCAATCAAGAAGGTGCAAGTCTATCATACTAGGCTCTAGGTGCTTATTTCAAACCATACATGCTTTATTGAGTTTATAAACATGATTTGAAAAAACATGATTTTCTAAACCTGGTTACCATTCTACAAAAACTTGTTCGGATATAAAACCATTCAAGAATGCACTTTTCACATCCATTTGAAAAAAATTAAAATTCATGCAACAACCAAATGCAAGAAGTAATCTGAAGGCTTCTAGTCTTTTTACATGTGCATATGTTTCATCAAAATCTATACATTCTTCTTGGTTATATCCCTTAGCCACCAATCTAGCTTTGTTTCTAATTACATTTCCTTGTTCATTTAACTTGTTCCTATAGACCCATTTGGTTCCTATGATGGGATGGTCTGATGGTCTTTCAACTAAAGTCCATACCTTATTTCTTTCAAACTGATTTAGTTCTTCATGCATAGCCATCATCCAGTTTGGGTCAGATTCAGCTTCTTCTAATATATGATTTTGTCCAGCTTACGTAAAGCATTTAGACTCAGATAAACTTGGTCCTAGGTCTGATCGGTGCTTGTTTATTGGTTACCCTAAGAAAAACAAAGGATATTTTTTCTGCTTGGAGGATGAACAAAAAGTGTTCGTCGCTCTTAGGGCTATATTTTTGGAAAAGGAGTTCCTTGGAGAAGGGACTGTAGCCTCTAAGATTGAACTTGGCGAAGTTTAACCAGTAGAAGAACTTGCTTGCTCAAGGACATCATAGAACCGGCTGTGATTAGATCACACCCAAAACCCATTATTAGGAGACCGGTAGAGTACCGTGTCAGCCAGACATATACTATGGTTTCTTGGTCCGGGACGGCGATCAATTAAGCTCGACGAGAATAATGAGGATCCGATCACCTATATGGATGCACTTTAGAGATCTGACTCTGAGGCATGGCTTGGAGCCTTGCGATCCGAAATGGAGTCCATGGAGATCAATAATATATGGACATTGGTTGATCCACCTGAAGGGATAAAATCCATCGGGTACAAGTGGATCTTCAAGAGGAAAAGGGGTGCAGATGGGAAGGTACAGACCTATAAAGCCCGTCTGGTTGCCAAGGGGTATCATCAGCGATATGGTATCGATTATGATGAGACTTTCTCCTGTGTGGCAATGCTCAAGTCCATTAGGATCATGCTTGCTTTAGCAGCATATTTTGATTATGAGATCTGGTAGATGGATGTCCGAACTGCTTTTCTAAGTGGGGAATTAGAAGAGGAGGTGTATATGATACAGCCTGAAGGGTTCACATCCTCAGATGAGTCAAAAGTATGCAAGCTACAGAGGTCCATTTATGGACTCAAACAAGCATCTCGAAGTTGGAACTTACGATTTGATAGGTGTATCAAATCGTATGACTTCGTTAGGAACGGAGAAGAACGGTGCATCTATAAGTGGGTTAATGGTTTTGTGATTGTATTCCTGGTACTGTATGTAGATGACATTCTCTTAATCGAGAATGACGTCGCAGCATTACAAGGAATAAAGGTCTGGTTATCATCTCAGTTCTCCATGAAGGACTTGGGTGAAGCTTCTTAGATACTGGATATGAAGATCTATAGAGATAGATCTAAGAGGCTTTTGGGATTGTCTCAGTCTACGTATATTGATACCGTGCTGAAACGGTTCAGCATGAAGAAATTCAAGAAAGGCTCTTCTGATAGGTTCTGGAATTACTCTTTCCAGGAAAGATTGTGCGACAACTCCTGAGGAAATAGAGCGCATGAGTAGAGTTCCTTATGCTTCTGCAGTATGCTCTATCATGTATTATATGACATGTACTAGACCAGACAAGGCATACTCACTATGAGTGGTGAGCAGATACCAGTCTGACCTAGGTAAGGCGTATTGGAAGGTGGTTAAGTCCATCCCGAAGTATTTAAGAAATACTAAAGATCAATGGCTGATTTATGGAGAATCTTACTTTTCCCATTCTGACTTTTTCTTGTAATAAACTATTTTTCATCTGATGAAGTTCTTAGGACTACATTGACTTCGATATAGAGAGGATATATCGAGTGGTCCTTAAACCAGGTTCACAACCAAAGGATACATTGTACTGGATGGCAATGAATCAAGTGTAGGTTGTTGTGGTTCACATCGTTTGGTTGTCCTCTTGATCAAAGGAGTGTGGTGACACTTATGTGATCTGTAAGTGGGATATATGATATCTCATTGAACGTGACTCCGTGCAGTCCCTTTCTGCCAAAGGGATACTCACGATTGGATATGGGTATATATATCCCTCCGACCTGAGGTCATCATGGTAGCTTGCAAGCAACTCCTTGTGCTTTGGTGCCGGACTACCCAAATTTCTAATCCGGTGATGGAAGATTTCTGGGTACAGGCAAGTACTTGTAGAGTAGTGGTGGACCAAGATGGAATTGACCTATCCAAATAGTTTGGATTGAATGTCTCGTAGTATCTCAATTTAGCAAATCCTCACCGGGGGTAGTCTTAGTGTGGAGTCACTGGACTTGTGAGGTTTTGACATGTAATGGATTGACTCAGCTAGGGTTGGCAGACTAACCCTAGGTCATCCTGAGCATTGGGGGTCAAAGGGATGAATTATACGGTAATCATATGCCAGAGGTTCGATTGATTGCTCATGCATCTTCGACCTATCCGGATGCCGGGACCCATTGCTAGAAGGTATCTTGTGCTGGTACTGGAATTGTTCTAATGATATCGCATAGGTTCGAACCTATGAGGTCACACGGCATAGAGGATCTCTACCTGATCCAAGTACCGATTTATGATTAGAAATCATTTCGATAACGGTTTGATTGAGCACATTGGATTGACTCGATTTTGGATCGATCAGAATTTGTTCGAGTCTACTAGGAATTGTTTCTGGTTAACCGGGACTTGACCAAGCTGTTTATAAATTAGATTTTGATCTAATTTTATTATGAACCGATTTAGAATCGATTTGGGATTTTTTCAACCGGTTGTGAACCGTTTTGAACCAATCCACTCGATGTTTAATGGCTTGGATGAACAGGGGATTTGAAGCATCGTTTCATCTCCCATTTCCATTCATTTTGGCTAGGTTTTAAATCATCATTTAATGGCCCTTTATTATTTTGTTGTGAATGAATTTGATTCATTCAAAAACCGGCTGCCCCTTAGTTTTCCCAGGATGTTTCTTAGCTTCCCAAATCTCATTTTCATTGTTCACATTATATAATTCTGGGTGATGGAAAAGAAATAGGCTGAAATGAAAAAATGTTGGAGAGTGTTCTTCTTTAAAGACCTTTCCATCATCATTTGAATTCGAAGTTCTTTGGGCCTGGGTTTTGTTAAAAGATTAGGAGAGATAGAGTTCTTCAATCCCTTGTTTTATTGGTGCTTGTTAACGCTGAATCTCCGTCGACCAGATGGAGTGATCCTTCTGCTGGGTCACTGCGAACCAGAACCAGCAAAACAGATCCCTGACCGGAGGTTTTCCAGCGGGGGACACTCCGATGCCAAAGTCAGAAGAGACTCAAGCAACAGCATAATGGAAAGCTTATAGAAGCAAGGATGGGAAAAAAAGAATTTGAAAATGCCCAATAAAAGAGCTCGGATCCCCTGAGTGTCCTTCTTACCAGTATTTATAGGCTCCAACATAACTACCTACGGTTATGGAGGTTGACAAGCACAACCACTTCTTAACTGCAAGTAGTGGCTGTCGAAAAAGTCGTTACACCAGGGGTTTGATCACTCCGAGGCTCCAAACCACGTGGGTGGTTGCAACAACCCAAACAAATTTCAACTGTTTGTCCAAAAACCTCACGTGCTCCAGAATCCTCCTTCTTTAAGCATAGATCCGAAGTGATCTTTACATTTTCTTTAGTAGCTCTCTTGAAGGGAATGTTAGCTTCACACTTCGGATCTTTCTTAGATGTGATCAAAATAAACACTTACAATCTTTAAGTTGAAATAAAGTCGAAGATATTTGCCCGAAAGATCAAGACAATTGCACGAAGTCAAAGACATTCAACATCATCTTCGGACTGAGATAATAATATGAAGCTGATGACCCAGAGTATAATATCCTTTAGACAATAGGCCAAAGATAATAAGCATGGTCTTCGGACCAAAATAATAATACGAAGCCGAAGATATAGAGAAAGCATCCTAGATCATAGATACAAAACCGTATATTTTAGGCATAGTCTTCGGGTTAATATAGATACACGAAACCGAAGACAATAAACAATTTTCTTCACAGAAGTCAAGCATGGTCTTCGGGTCGAGATAATAATACGAAACCGAAGACTTAGGATTAATAACGAGAAGACAATAGTGTGAAGCCGAAGACTCCTCTTGCCATCTGATATAACTTATAAAATAAAGAATGATTAATTAATTGGAATAAAATAGGGATATCATAACAGTGCTCATTTGGTGGAAGACTGCTGTTTTGGAGAAAACAAAAATAGAACAGTGTTCTGTTCTAGTTCTTCCCTCTCACCGTTTAAGATATTATGGCGACTTGCATCATTCGAGAAGCCGGATCAGATGAAGCCCAGGCGTATCTCCCTCTAGAGGGTGTTCCTTAGAGCACCTAAGAGCTGGATCAACCTACCAAAGCTGCTATTTTTGGTTTACTCTGTTTTGGTTGCAGGTTTGCTGCACTTGGAAGAGAGGAAGAGATAAAGGACTTCAAAGGACTTCAACGTTAGAAGATCAATGCAAATCCCTCTCCATTGAAGTAAGAGTTTGCCTTGCTGTTGGTGAAGGAGAAGAGACTAAGGATTTGCTGTTTTGATTTGGGATTTGTTGCTGTTGAAGAGAGGAAGAAAACAACGTTCCAAAAGCTTGCTGGAAGAAGAAGATAGGAATAAACTTTTTCCTGATATCCCAGCTATTCCAGCATTATCCCCATTTTATTCCAAGCAGGAATAAGGTAATATTTTGGTTTTAATTTTTCATGCATGCCTAGATCTAGGTTTATGAAATAGTTTATAAATACTACATGCCAGTGTTATGCCAATGTTATGCCATGTTATGCCTATACATGCATCTTGAATATGTTAGATCCTATGTGTAGCAGGTTTTTTCGCTGTTATTTTAAAATCATTTTAAAATACATACCTGCTTCCCGTGCTATTGCATGCTTAGTGTAGGTACTCGCAACACCGCAATCCTTTCATACCACACTAAGCATGCAACAATATAGGGTGCAGGTATGTATTTTAAAATATTTTTAAAATAATAGTAGAAAAACCTGCTATGCACGGGATCTAATAATTTCAAGATGCATGTACAGGCATAACAAGGCAAGAAACAGGGCATGTAATATTTATAAACAAATTTGGTAAAGCTAGATCTACACATGCATGAAAAATAAAAACATAATTTTTATCTTATTCCTGCTTGGAACAAACCAGGGATAATGCTGGAATAGCTGGGATAACTGGAATAAACTTATTCCAGTCTTCTTCTTCCAGTAGCCTTGGGAACATTGTTTTCTTCTTTTGTTCCAACAGCAGCAAACCCAAACAAAAATGGGAATCTCTTGCTCTCACCCTCTGCAACAACAGCAAGGGAGATACTTGGTAGACTTTGCTTCAAGGGAGTGGTAATGGATCCTTCTGCCAATGTTGCCAAAGTCTTTTACACCCAGAAAAATTCAAAACCTGCAACCAAAACAGAGCAATCTAAAATAGCAGCTTTGGAGGTTGATTCCACTCTTAGGCGCTCAAGGGAACACCCTCTAGAGGGGGACATGCCTGGGCCTCCTCTAATATGGCTTCTTGCACGATGCTAGTCACCGGAAGACCTTGAATCGGTGAGGGAAGGAAGGAAAAAAAAATAGAACTCCAAGTTCTGAATTTTTTTTATCCAAAACAGAACTTCCTTCCACACAATTTTGAGCACCACTTACAACAGGGAATCAATACCAGTTTCACTCCCAATCTCTCAACAAAACCCAGCCCCAAAGAACTCCGGTTGAAAGGAAAATGGATGAAGCTCTCAAGGAAGAAGACTCTCCAATGTTTCTTCATTTAAGTATGTTTCTTTTCCACCGCCCAGAATTATATAACGTGAACAATGAATACGAGATTTGGGAAGCTAAGAAATGTCCTGGGAAAACTAAGGGGCAGCCAGTTTTTGAATAAATCAAATTCATTCACAACAAAATAATAAAGGGCCGTTAAATGGTGATTTAAAACCTAGCAAAAATGAATGGAAATGGGAGATGAAACGATGCTTTGAATCCCCTGTCCGCCAAGCCAAAAATTACCATGTGGATTGGTTCAAAACCGATTCACAATAGTTTAAAAAATCCCAAACCGGTTCTAAACCGGTTCAATATCCAATTAGATCAAAATCCAATTGATAATAGGCTTGGACAAGTCCCGGTCACCCATAAATAATTCCCGGTGGACCCGAACAAATTCTGATCGACCCAAAACCAGATCAATTCAACGAGTGCTCAATCAAACCGTTACTGAAATGATTCCTAATCATAAATCGGTACCTGGATCAGGGAGAGATCTTCTATGGCGTGTGACCTCATAGGTTCGAACCTAGGCGATAGCACTGAAACAATTCCAGACCAGCATAAGATACTATCTAGCAATGGGTCTCGGCATCCAGATAGATCGAAGATACAAAATCAATCGAACCTCTGGCATACGGTTATCGTATAATTCATCCCTTTGACCTCCAATGCTCAAGATGACCTAGGGTTAGACTGCAAACCATAGCTGAGTCAATCCATAACATGTCTCAACCTCGCAAGTCCAGTGACTCATCACTAGGACTACCCCGGCTGAGGATTTGCTAAATTGAGACACTATGAGACATTCAATCCAAACTATTTGGACAGGTCAATTCCATCTTGGTCCACCACTGCTCCATAAGTACTTGCCTGTACCCAAAAACCTATCACCGGATTAGAAATCTGGGTGTCCGGTACTAAAGCACAGGGAGTTGTTTGCAAGCTACCATGATGACCTCAGGTCAGAGGGACACATATATCCATATCCAATCATGAGTGGAAAAGGGGCTACAAGAAGTCAAGTTCAATGAGATGTCATATATTCCACTTACAGATCACATCAGTGTCACCACACTCCTTTAGTCAAGAGGACAACCAAACAATGTGAACCACAACGACCTATACTTGATACATTGCCGTCCAGTACAATGTATCCTTTGGTCGTGAACCTGGTTTAAGGACCACTTGATATATCCTCTCTATATCGAAGTCAATATAGTCCTAAGGACTTCATCACATGAAAAAGAGTTCATTACAGGGAAAACTAAGAATGTGATGAGCTACCAAAATAATATTTATTAATTCATACAAAGAATACAATACTCAATTCAACCGCCTACAACCTAGGCGATTGGCTTTGGGACACAATTCCCAACAACTTTGGGGTCCCATTTATCTGGAAGTAATCTTAGAATCTTCTGTACTAAATCAGCATTAAAATAAACTTTGCCAAGAATTTTCAAGCCGTTAATAATATTTGTAAACTGTGAAAACATGGCAGAGATAGTTTCAGTTTGTTCCATCTTAAATAAATCATAGCTATGTACTAGAAGATTGATTTTGGAGGTCTTCACTTGAGAAGTTCCTTCATGGGTCACTTCGAGTTTGTCCCAGATTTCTTTTGTAGATGAGCAAATAGAAATTTGGTTGAACTCATTTGCGTCCAAAGCATAATATAGTAAGTTCATGGCTTTGGCATTCAATTTCCCTATTTTCATGTCGTGTTCATCCCAATCCTCTTCAGGTTTTAGGGCATCCACGCCATCAATTTTAATCATGGGTATTTGTAGATCCTTAAGAATGACCTTCCACAATTGAAAATCAACAGCTTGAATGTATATCTTCATTCTAGCTTTCCAGTATGAATAATTTGAGCAACTGAACGATGGAGGTCTATTAGTAGATTGGCCTTCGGCCAAGGAAGTACTCAAGGGATGAGCCATTAATCTTTACTCTAAATAAGTTCAGAGACTCCGCTCTGATACCAGTTGTTGCGCTGGTGGCTTTTCCAAAAGGGGATGAATTGAGAATTTAAAAAAAAATTAATCAGATATGTACTCTTTTAAATCTACTTTAGTGGTAGGTGCTATGTTTCAAATAATTAAAAGCGAAAGCAAATGCAAATAGAAAAGGCATAATGCAAACACAGCAAATTTAAAGTGGTTCGGAGCACCCTCGCTTCTACGTCCACTATCCAAGATACCACTTGAGATTTTCACTATATTCACTATCGGAATTCAGTCGGATTGTTTTACCAGGCTCACAATCCAAAACCCAATACTTGGTTTTCAACAGGATCACCAAGAACCCAACACATGGATTTGAACAAGATCACCAAGAACCTAACACTTGGTTTTGAACAGAATCACCAAGAACCCAATCTTGGTTTTGACCGGGCTCACCAAAAATCCTTACACTGTTAGTTTTAAAATGGGATCACTAACAACCCACAATTGGTTTTTAAACCAGGCTCACCAATAACCCAACTTGGTTTTTAAAACGGGCTCACCAATAACCCACAAACTCACAAAGAGTTAAAAGAATGAAAGCAACTAATGACAAACCCAAGTTTTGTGATAGTTGCAGTTGCAGCTCAACAGAAGCCTTCTTAAATATGCTTTAATGTACTTCAATGGCTTCCTTTTCTTCCACAATAAGTACTTCAAATTTCTAGTAGGAGTTGGTGAAGACTTGAAGGCTGACTTGAATGCTCTTTTGGTGCTCTCTTGCTCACAAGCTCTTTTAATGTTCAATTAAGCATTAGCTTACTCAAAGGTTGTCTAAATCTGTCATTTATAGAGTCTTGTACTCTTCTTGGGTGGATATAGTCATTATAGATCGTTGGGATTTGGCATTTGACCATTGTAACACTTTTTTAATTCAAAAATGAAGTTCTGGAACTAGTCATTACCTGCTTGGAATCGATGTTTGAGTCGGCTTCGATGCCTCGAGTCGGCTCGGATGCCTCGAGTTAGCTCCGATTCTCAGAGAGTTGATTCTTTACTCTGGTCAAGTCAGCTTGCCATAATTAAGTTAGCTCGTATCCTCAGTGTCGATGATTCCTCACTTTGGTTGAGTCGAATCACCTCTATCAGGTCAGCTCGGATTCTCAGGTCTCAAAACTGTACTCTAGAGGAATCAGCTCAGCTTCTTTCGGGTCGGCTCTCCTAGTTGTTCTCACAAAACTAATTTTTCTGCACTCTGGAGGAGTCAGCTTGGATGCGTGAAGGGTCGACTCGAATGCTTGACTGAATAGATAAGTTGGCTCGGACTTCCTTTGGGTCAACTTGCTTGTCTGATTCAAGAAATGATGCACTGGACGAGTCAGCTCGGATCTCTGCATGCCAGAATCCTTCAACCGTGGCAAGGATTAGAGTTGGCTCTCTTCATGCAAGTCGGCTCGAGTGAATCTTCAATAAAAACTTTAACTCCTCTCAAAAATTCTTCCAGCAACTCTTCAACACTAAAAACTCTTTCCAACTCAACTAATAACAAATTCTAAGGAAATTAAAGCTTGGAAAACACATAGAAATAACCCTTTTTCAAGAATATTACATCAATCTTTCTTTGGATTCTTCTTTACATGAAATACTTACAATGCAACACATAACATATAATAAGGTTGTAGGAGTTGCAATTGGGCATTAAGATCATCCTACAAAAACTTGTAAATCACTTGAAGAGTTGTTAGTAAGACAAATACATTCTCCAATGTTTTGTTATCATCAAAATCACTCAAGGGGTCAACAGAGATTATTTATTTATTTGGTTCCTCCACTATGACCACCATGACCACCACTATCCTGTCAGCCATCTCCCCCAAGCCCAGCTGATCTTTGTTCCTCGAGCACCTTATTCTCGTGATTGTGAATGTGCATGCCTGAACTGTAAGGTTCGGTGGCAAAGCGGAATCATAGATTTCAAAATTTTTTATCTTAATGAAATCTTCACCAAACCTTCAACCCAAAATCTCCTTAAAAGAATTAAAACATATAAGATGTTTATATATAAGATTTAATCTCAAATCAAGATACTAACCTGTATCGCAAAATCCAAACTCTGAATCTCCACCAGGCGCCCAAATGTTCACCCTCCAATGGTGATCCACACAGAAAAAACAATGAAGACAAAATTTCTATTTCTTGGTTCCTCTTCTTGAATTCTTTTTCAAGAATTCAATTCTTGGACCTTTAGGCTGAAATTTTCTTTCTTGAAAATCTCCTTTTCTTCCTTCTTTCCTCTTCTTGAATTTTCTTCAAGAATTCCCTTTCTTGAATCCCTTTTCTTGAATTGAATTGGAAGAAAAAATTAAGACAGTCAAAGTCTTAATTCAAGAAAGAAAAGAAGAAAAGATCCTTTCCCTGTTCTTTCCTTTACCGTTCAAGACCTTCTTCTTATTCTTGTTTAGGGTCAGAGTTTCGACAGAGGATACCTCTGTAAGGGAAACAATACCCAACAAGAACAAGAGGAAGGAGTATTCTGGAGAGGAAGTGAGGGAATTGGATCTCTGAACTATGTTGCATGAAAACCCCCGAGAACCCCAACCCTATTTATAGATCTCAGAGGGGTGTCATCTCGAAACAACGCAACCCTCTGAAACCCCAGGGATCACGATCCCTCATTCCTCACGCGTCCCCTCAACCAAAAATCACGATTCTCCAATTTGATTTTCGTTTTTCCGACGAGGAGAACTCTCGGAAAAACTTTAGGAAGGATCGCGACTTTTGGAGACGGATTTGCGACCGAAAAGCGACGGATCTTTTTCTTAAATTTTTCTGGCCATCAGATCCAGATCCAAGGGTGCCAGACAAGGATCTGAAATGCTCCTCTTCAGAATTTCTCCGACATTTTTTCTTCTCACGCGTTTTAAGAGAAGTCCACGTGCGTGGACTTTCTTTCTTGGCGCGCGCGGGTGAGAGAAGGGAGGGGGCGGCTTGGAGAGAGGGTCTCAGTGAATTAAATTCACTTGGGTTCAGCCATGGGTTAGCCCAATGTCCTAAAAATTAAATTGGACCTTAATCTGGTTCAATTAGAACCCAATTAAGTCCAATTCGGAACCAAATTCGAATCTGATTCGAATAGAAATTTGGTCTGCAACACATGCTAGTGTGTTTATCCTGCAAACATGATTTAATTCCAAATTAAATCCTTCATCAATTTTCTTTTGTGTGTGACCCATTGGGTTCCACACCTAGCCAGCAGTAGGTCCGAGTGCTATTTGACTTAATTCGGTTAGATCTCAACTAAGCCGATTTAGGTCAACTCAAACTAGCTCGACTCGGTCAATTAGAATCTAATTCAAATTGACTGATTTGAATTACCATGACTCAATCATATACCTACAAGACAAGATTGACGTCTAGCAACGTATCATGTCTACCCGGAAGATGTGGAATTTTGGTGGAATTACCAAAATACCCTTCAGTGGTGAGTTACCGGGCAATTCAGTCCTTTGATCAACTTGCATCCCGAATATGATTATGAATATGGATATTTGTCAAATCCAATTTTCATATTCATCCCTAGCTCAATCTTTATAATGATGATTCATTAATGAACCATTAGAAAATAACTCTAATGTTCATACTTTGATCAAAGGTTTCCTGAATCCATCATTTGAAATTAGCTGGATGCTATTCCCTCTTACTAGGGCTGATCAATTCCTTGTTGACCTACTCACAACCTTCATATACAATCCACCATAACCAGTATCACCTCGTGCATGACTCAGTGTCATGATTGACTGCGAACCAAAGTATGGATTCATGTATATAAGGTACTATGGTAGTCTCAGGTCAAAGGACCACATGCACTACTCCCACTATGAGAATTATCTATTGACAAATAGATAAGGTTCCATTAGATATTCTCAATCTGGATCAATTCAGTGAACTCATTCTCCAATGAACACTCACATCCTAGTATTAGTGTCAAACACAAGTGACTGTGAGATCAGTCACCCTTATTACAAAACATATATAGGATGTGCTGGTCTTGCCGGAAACATTGATCCCCAACTCAATGCCCATCGACCAGGAATATTTTAGATTAGGGTTTTAAGGCTTTAGGTCTCACTGGTATGATCTCATCATAACCCTAGAACCATAGCCCTAATCTATGGGGTTCATCATAAAATCAAAAAGACACAGCAAATGTTGAAAATAATGCCTTTATAAAATGTCAATTCATTGATTTTGGGATCAAAATTACAATATTTCAATTGGCTTTCAGGGCACAATCTTTCAATCTCCCACTTGCACTAAAGCCAATCGCCTTTAAATCTTAACCCCATACAATCAAGGTGGCGATCAAACTCTCGCTGTGATAGAGCCTTAGTGAACGGGTCTGCTATGTTGTTCTTCGTTTCTACCCTTTTAATGCAGACTTCTTGTCTTTCGACAATCTCTCGAACGAGATGGAAGCGTCTCAGAATGTGCTTTGATTTGTGATGAGCTCTTGGTTCCTTTGCTTGAGCAACAGCCCCCGTATTATCACAGTAAAGTGATACTGGACCTTCAATCTCAGGAACTACGCCCAACTCTGATATGAACTTCTTCATCCAGACAGCTTCCTTGGCAGCTTCACTAACAGCAATGTACTCTGCCTCAGTTGTTGAGTCAGCTACAGTTTGCTGTTTAGAACTTTTCCAACTTACAGCTCCTCCATTAAGGGTAAAAACATACCCAGATATAGATTTGCTGTCATCTGGATCTGATTGAAAACTAGAATCTGAATAAGCTTTTAGTTTAAGATCAGATCCTCCGTATATTAGAAAAATATCCTTAGTTCTTCTTAAGTACTTAAGAATATTTTTCACAGCCTTCCAATGATCCTCTCCTGGATCAGCCTGAAACCTGCTGGCTATACCTAAGGCATATGCCACATCAGGCCTAGTACATAACATAGCATACATAATAGACCCTACTGCCGAAGCATAAGGTACTGAATTCATTCTATTTCTTTCTTCAGGTGTCTTAGGAGACATCTTCTTAGAAAGATGTATGCCATGACCAATAGGTAAGTAACCTCTTTTACTTTCCTCCATGCTAAATCTTTTTAGCACTTGGTCAATGTACCTAGACTGGGATAAACCTAGCATCCTCCTAGATCTATCTCTATAGATCTTGATGCCTAGTATATAAGATGCTTCTCCCAAGTCTTTCATGGAAAACTGTTTAGATAACCATACCTTGACTGATTGTAACATTGGGATATCATTCCCAATGAGGAGTATGTCATCTACATACAGAACCAAGAAAACTATGGCACTCCCACTAGTCTTCTTGTACACACAAGGTTCATCCTCATTTTTGATAAAGTCAAATTCTTTGACTGTCTTATCAAATCGGATGTTCCAACTCCTAGATGCTTGCTTTAATCCATAAATAGATTTCTTTAGCCTACATACCTGATTAGATTTAGTCTCCAAGACAAAACCTTCTGGCTGTGACATATAAACCTCTTCCTCAAGGAAACCATTGAGGAATGCAGTCTTCACATCCATCTGCCAGATTTCATAATCATGATATGCTGCTATAGCAAGCATGATCCGAATAGATTTGAGCATGGCAACAGGAGAAAATGTTTCATCATAATCTATTCCCTGTTTTTGTCTGAAACCCTTAGCCACTAATCTGGCTTTATAAGTTTCAACTTGGCCATCTGTCCCAATCTTTTTCTTATAGACCCATTTGCATCCAATAGGGTTAACACTCTCTGGTGCATCAACCAAAGTCCAGACTTGGTTGACATACATGGAGTCCATTTCGGATCTCATGGCTTCAAGCCATTTGTCTGAGTCACTACTTATGACAGCATCCGTATATGTTAGAGGCTCATCATTATCAATGATTCGGGCTTCATTATTTTCAATAATGAACCCATACCTTTCAGGTGCATGTCGCACTCTATCAGACTTACGGATAGGAGTGGTGTGTTCAGGTTCTATACTAACTATGTTATGATTTTGTTGAGATGTATCTATTTGTTGAACTTCTTCAAGTTCAATATTTCTCCCACTGCCCTTTTGTAGGATGAATTCCTTTTCCATAAAAATGGCATGCCTACTGACTAAAATCTTTTGTTCAGTAGGGTGGTAGAATAGATATCCTATGCTATTTTTGGGATATCCAACAAATAGACATTTTTCTGCTCTAGCATCAAGCTTTTGTCCAAAATTTCTTTTGACATAAGCTGGACATCCCCATATCTTAAGGTGCTTAAGATTGGGTTTCCTTCCCCTCCATAACTCATATGGAATGCCAGATACAGATTTGGATGGTACTCTATTCAAAATATTAGCCGCTGTTTCCAAGGCATATCCCCAGAAAGAAACAGGTAAGTCTGTGAAGCACATCATGGACCGTACCATATCTAATAAAGTACGATTTCTCCTTTCAGCAACACCATTTAATTGTGGTGTGTAAGGAGGAGTCCATTCAGAGATGATTCCCTTTTGTTTAAGGTGATCAAGAAACTCGGTGGATAAGTATTCACCTCCTCTATCTGATCGAAGGATCTTAATACTTTTCCCCGTTTGTTTCTCTACCATACTTTGATACTCTAAAAATTTTTCAAAAGCTTCGGACTTATGTTTCATTAGATACACAAATCCGTACCTTGAAAAGTCATCAGTGAATGTGATGAAATATGAGTATCCACCCTTGGCCTGAGTTGTCATAGGTCCACATACATCAGTGTGTATGAGTCCTAATAACTCTGTTGTCCTTTCATTATGTCCACTAAATGGAGTCTTGGTCATTTTACCCATGAGACATGATTCACAAGTTCCTAATGATTCATAGTCATAAGGATTAAGGAATTTTTCCTTGTATAACTTGTTAATCCTCTGCTCACTAATATGTCCAAGACGACAGTGCCAAAGTAAAGTATTGTTTACTTCATCTCTTTTTCGTTTATTACTAACATGTAGTATATTGTCATCAGAAGATAAAGTTAAGAGACCATTGCAAAATATGCCATTAAATATTATTTCATTAGAAAAACTGATTGAGCAGCCACTGCTCATTACATTCATAATATATCCTTGTTTAAGTAACAAGGGTACAGATATGATGTTTCTAATGATTCTAGGCATAAAATAACAATTCTTTAACTCTAAAATCTTTCCAGAAGGCAGCTTCAACATATAAGTCCCTACAGCTTCTGCTTGGATGGAATCTCCTCCAGCACCGTAGAGCTCGAAGTCGCCTTCCTTCAAAACTCTAATGTTCTGTAGTCCCTGCAATGATTTGCAGATATGATGACCACAAGCAGTATCCAATACCCAAGAGTTTGAATTAGAAGTGTCTAATGACAAAATTGCATGTATCTCATACATACCTGTTGGTGCATTACTAGCACCGGGCTTCAGACTTGCAAGGTAAACCTTGCAGTTTCTTTTCCAGTGACCCGGCTTGCCACAATGAAAGCAGGTCATTTGTCCGGAGGCCTTCTTTCCTTTCTTTTTCTTGATGCCCCCTTTTGGGTTTAACCTCCTCTTGGAACCCTTTTTGCCTATTTTCTTCTTGTTTACACCATCCACAAGAAGAAGTGGAGCCTTATTTTTCTTTAAATGGCTCTCTGCTGTTTTTAACATATTCAACAGCTCAGGCAAGGAAGTGTTAAGTTTGTTCATATGATAATTAAGAACAAACTGTGAAAATGACTCTGGGAGTGACTGCAGGATTAAATCTTGATTCAACTCCCCATCCATAACAAAACCCAATTGACCCAATCGGGTGATTAGGTCAATAACCTTTAATACATGGTCTTGTACGGATGTACCTTCTGTCATCCTTGCACGGAATAACTGCTTAGATATTTCATATCTTGCAGTTCGACTATGTTCTCCATAAAGTTCTTTTAAATTGAGCAATATGGAGTTTGTGTCCATGCTATCATGTTGCCTCTGTAACTCATTGGTCATAGAGGCAAGCATTATACACTTGACAGTAAGTGAGTCATTTTGCCACGTGTTATATGTGGTCTTATCCTCTTGCGAGGCATCTTCCCCTAATGGTTCCAAGGTTGGGGTATCAAGAATATAAGAAATTCTTTCTTGGCTGAGTACTATCTTCAGGTTTCTCAACCAATCAACATAGTTTGGTCCAGTCAATTTATTTGCATCAAGAATGCTACGGAGTGAGAGTGAAGAGGCCATTTAATCTACATTAACAAACAACATTACATAAGCAGACAATCAATGTTGACAAAACATAATTAAATTAGGACTTTAACTTAATTATGTCTCCCACTATTTTATCAAGCATCATAACCCTCAATGTGATGATCGAGAAAACCCTAATTGGTTCTCTTAGTGGGGTTGAGATCCTAGTTCCTTATAAGAGACCTTGTGTGTACACAACAAATCTTATATAAGTTCAAAGGTAGGAAAAACTCTTTCCAATTGTAATTCATACAATTCTCAACTTATCTTGGCCTCTAAAATATTAATAGTCTTGTGTGTACACAACAAACTATAATATTTTAGTTAAGTCAGACCCTTCATTGCTATATAGTCATGATATTAATCATAATACCCTTGTGTGTACACAACAAAGTATTATATTAAATCATTCCATAAGCATCAAATGTACCAAGAAAAAATTATGTTAGTCACCATAATGAAAAGGCCTTGTGTGTACACAACAAACCTAATATGGATCATAACATAATAATGACTTGGCATGAAGGAAAGCCATATGTAGTGAATATTACACTGAGCATATTAATCAATAATTAAGTTAATCATACCGGCCAGGTAAGTGGGAGAGTGGTGGGAGTCCCCCCGTTGCTTTCCTTAGACACCAATAAGAATTGGCCAGGTCAGTCAACGGAACCAATTAAAAACCACGTCCTCTTTACCGATCATGAACCACTTTTCCTAGACACCGAATGATAAACTAATCATATTGATTATTTTTGCTTTTGGTATATGACACTACAACTTAATATGTTGTTAAAGAGGGCTTTATTAAAACAAAGCACATTCTAGCAAATATGTGCCATAGTGTGCCATCATACTAGGACAACCATTTACCACATAATGGATCCACCATTATTCCAGGGCAACCTTATTTCAGTATGATGACTAGAAGGCTAAACATATCTCTATGCAAATTAAGGTTTAAGTGAAAACCTTAATTAGTGGCATACTTCAAACATATATGCATAATTAACACAAAAATGTGATTAGTGTGTCATCATACTAGGACAACCATTTACCACATAATGGATCCACCATTATGCCAGGGCAACCTTATTTCAGTATGATGACTAGATCTCTATGCATATCTCTACAACAATTAGGGTTTGAGTGAAAACCCTAATTGGTGACATTATAACAAACATATATTACATCTCATGTTACTTTTATAAAAATGCATCTAAAATTCAGAATATATATTTTAATCTTAATAAGGAGGCTCTGATACCACTGTAAGGTTCGGTGGCAAAGCGGAATCATAGATTTCAAAATTTTTTATCTTAATGAAATCTTCACCAAACCTTCAACCCAAAATCTCCTTAAAAGAATTAAAACATATAAGATGTTTATATATAAGATTTAATCTCAAATCATGATACTAACCTGTATCGCAAAATCCAAACTCTGAATCTCCACCAGGCGCCCAAATGTTCACCCTCCAATGGTGATCCACACAGAAAAAACAATGAAGACAAAATTTCTATTTCTTGGTTCCTCTTCTTGAATTCTTTTTCAAGAATTCAATTCTTGGACCTTTAGGCTGAAATTTTCTTTCTTGAAAATCTCCTTTTCTTCCTTCTTTCCTCTTCTTGAATTTTCTTCAAGAATTCCCTTTCTTGAATCCCTTTTCTTGAATTGAATTGGAAGAAAAAATTAAGACAGTCAAAGTCTTAATTCAAGAAAGAAAAGAAGAAAAGATCCTTTCCCTGTTCTTTCCTTTACCGTTCAAGACCTTCTTCTTATTCTTGTTTAGGGTCAGAGTTTCGACAGAGGATACCTCTGTAAGGGAAACAATACCCAACAAGAACAAGAGGAAGGAGTATTCTGGAGAGGAAGTGAGGGAATTGGATCTCTGAACTATGTTGCATGAAAACCCCCGAGAACCCCAACCTTATTTATAGATCTCAGAGGGGTGTCATCTCGAAACAACGCAACCCTCTGAAACCCCAGGGATCACGATCCCTCATTCCTCACGCGTCCCCTCAACCAAAAATCATGATTCTCCGATTTGATTTTCGTTTTTCCGACGAGGAGAACTCTCGGAAAAACTTTAGGAAGGATTGCGACTTTTGGAGACGGATTTGCGACCGAAAAGCGACGGATCTTTTTCTTAAATTTTTCTGGCCATCAGATCCAGATCCAAGGGTGCCAGACAAGGATCTGAAATGCTCCTCTTCAGAATTTCTCCGACGTTTTTTCTTCTCACGCGTTTTAAGAGAAGTCCACGTGCGTGGACTTTCTTTCTTGGCGCGCGCGGGTGAGAGAAGGGAGGGGGCGGCTTGGAGAGAGGGTCTCAGTGAATTAAATTCACTTGGGTTCAGCCATGGGTTAGCCCAATGTCCTAAAAATTAAATTGGACCTTAATCTGGTTCAATTAGAACCCAATTAAGCCCATTTCGGAACCAAATTCGAATCTGATTCGAATAGAAATTTGGTCTGCAACACATGCTAGTGTGTTTATCCTGCAAACATGATTTAATTCCAAATTAAATCCTTCATCAATTTTCTTTTGTGTGTGACCCATTGGGTTCCACACCTAGCCAGCAGTAGGTCCGAGTGCTATTTGACTTAATTCGGTTAGATCTCAACTAAGCCGATTTAGGTCAACTCAAACTAGCTCGACTCGGTCAATTAGAATCTAATTCAAATTGACTGATTTGAATTACCATGACTCAATCATATACCTACAAGACAAGATTGACGTCTAGCAATGTATCATGTCTACCCGGAAGATGTGGAATTTTGGTGGAATTACCAAAATACCCTTCAGTGGTGAGTTACCGGGCAATTCAGTCCTTTGATCAACTTGCATCCCGAATATGATTATGAATATGGATATTTGTCAAATCCAATTTTCATATTCATCCCTAGCTCAATCTTTATAATGATGATTCATTAATGAACCATTAGAAAATAACTCTAATGTTCATACTTTGATCAAAGGTTTCCTGAATCCATCATTTGAAATTAGCTGGATGCTATTCCCTCTTACTAGGGCTTATCAATTCCTTGTTGACCTACTCACAACCTTCATATACAATCCACCATAACCAGTATCACCTCGTGCATGACTCAGTGTCATGATTGACTGCGAACCAAAGTATGGATTCATGTATATAAGGTACTATGGTAGTCTCAGGTCAAAGGACCACATGCACTACTCCCACTATGAGAATTATCTATTGACAAACAGATAAGGTTCCATTAGATATTCTCAATCTGGATCAATTCAGTGAACTCATTCTCCAATGAACACTCACATCCTAGTATTAGTGTCAAACACAAGTGACTGTGAGATCAGTCACCCTTATTACAAAACATATATAGGATGTGCTGGTCTTGCCGGAAACATTGATCCCCAACTCAATGTCCCATCGACCAGGAATATTTTAGATTAGGGTTTTAAGGCTTTAGGTCTCACTGGTATGATCTCATCATAACCCTAGAACCATAGCCCTAATCTATGGGGTTCATCATAAAATCAAAAAGACACAGCAAATGATGAAAATAATGCCTTTATAAAATGTCAATTCATTGATTTTGGGATCAAAATTACAATATTTCAATTGGCTTTCAGGGCACAATCTTTCATGAACATGGAACTACATGCTTTTCATAGTAAATCTAGAACCCCTGCTGACTTCTATTTTTGGATTTATTATGTTGAATTAAGTATTTCCTATTTGAGATAATTTTTTTGACTGCTGTTATCTTTTGTTGGTAATCCAAGTCTGAAAGCCTTACCAAACTCGTCATCTGACTAGGATTGCAACTCGGGTTAGTCAATGCCTCCTCTTCTAGATTTGACCACGATCAAGATTGTAAGCACCTTTCCATTTTTTTAAAAATAAATATATTAAATTTATTCTTGGTATTAAGCTTAATTCTTTGATTTTATTAGATTTATACATTATTGCCTGTGCTGAGCCTAACCTTATGGGTAGTTTTTCAATTGCCCATGATCCTATTCTTAAGATCTAGGATTTTTTTCTATTGGTACCTATAGTTATTTTTTTAAAAAAATTGATTATTGCTTAATCCCTTCCATAATTATAAATAAATGAAGTAGCTAAATTTTGGT
This sequence comes from Areca catechu, assembly GCA_021397845.1. Classification (NCBI taxonomy): domain Eukaryota; kingdom Viridiplantae; phylum Streptophyta; class Magnoliopsida; order Arecales; family Arecaceae; genus Areca; species Areca catechu. The sequence continues at coordinate 61,395,164 of CM038044.1, read as the reverse complement.
TATAGTTTCAATTTGCTGATGATTTAAACAATAAATAACTAAAAAACCCACATTAGTCTCATCTTTTGTATCCCTAGATCAGGTCATCTCGCATCAGCTTCTTTTGGTATCAAAGTGTAGGTTATGTTAGGTTAAGGATATTTGCATTGTGTTAATTAGAAAAAAATTCAATTTTCATGTTTAGCAATTTGCATACCATGCTCTCCCTTTAGTATTTTAGGAAGTCCCATCTCTAAAAAAGTCCAAATATTATAAACTTGCTTCGTTAGAAAATAGACTCAAAAGCAAACATTTCTACATTTACATATTTGTGAGATTGTTTTAAAATTCATGCTAGTTTGTACTTGAGATTTTAAGTTTCTGAATTTAGAATTCTGTAACATGTAGTTTTGGACAATCTCTATTCAAATCCTAATTCTCACTTCTAGGAGTGTCAAAAAAATTAAAAATTTGATTGCTTTAGAAACTAGACTCGATTTAAAAAAAAATTATATATGAAAATCTATGAACCAACTTTAGGATTCATACCAGTTTGACCTAAAATTTCTAAATTGTATGTGCAAAAATCTGCAACTTGTAGAACTACGTAGCCTCTGTTCATTCATCAATTTTTATTAGTAGGGTTATCAAAAAATTATAAAACTTATAGATTTGAAAACTAGATTCAATAAGGAAAATATCTATTTTAACAATTTTAGAATCAAATCCTAGATTGAAACCATATTTCACTGGAATGCTGGTCAATACACCCTAAAAATCTTGCTAAAAATTCAATCTACACAGTCCTTAGAAATTAGTCAATTCTTAATCCTAGGAATATTCAAAGATTTTGAATTTTACGTTGTTAGAATCTTCACTCATTGAGTAATCTGACCCTATCTTGAAATACATGAAAACACTTTCCTAGGATATCTATTTTTGAGCATAAATCTAGACTAAAATATAACTACTACATTTTATGAAGATTGAAAATTCACAAAGAGCATGTTGTGACCCTTGTATGACCACCAAGTTTAAAGCAAAGTACCATCCTAAGCCCTTAGAGTCAGATAGTATGTTGGATCCTAACCAAATGGCTACAATCCTTCAAACCATTATTGAAAAAATTGATAATCTAATTGGCATTTGTCAAGAGTATGGATTGAGGATAGAAAATTTAGAAGAAAACCAAGCCAATAATGCCCAAATTAGGAATACCCCTCCTAGGTCCATAACACAATAAGAGATCCAAAATTTTAATGGGGGTAGAAATTGGGTGATTTGATTTATCAAGATATTATTTAACAAGATGAACGAATTTTGTGAAGTGCTAAGTTTGAAGCCCTAAGCTTTGTAGGTTGACTTGATCCCAAAGAGTATATCGATTGGGAAGCAAACATGGACCACTATTTTGAGTAGTATGATATGTCCAAAGAAATAAAAATTAGGTTTGATAAAATGAGATTATTAGGTCGGCCAACATGTATTAACATTGAGTGATTGGCCATGCATGGAAGACATGAACCAATTAGGACATAGGTTGAAATGAAAGATAGACTTCATGAGAAGTACCTACCATATCCTAGTACTATCTCCTTGATCAATGGCAATGGCTAGCCCAGGAAAATAAACATGTTAGAGAAGACATCTCTAAATTTAATGAATACCTTATAAGATGTAATATATATGATGAAAGAATTGTGCCCATAAAGCCAATCACATTTAAAGTTTTAGTGGTAAATTTGTAATTCCTTCCAATACATGAATGATAATAAAAGGAATTTTTGATTCATCATATGCTGTGCCTTGCATTTTAATTATAAGATTATGATGAACCCCATAGATTAGGGCAATTGTTTTAGGGTTACAAGAAAAACATTGAGACCTAAAACCTATAAACCTTAATTAAGAATATTCCTAGTCATAGGATCATCGATTCGGGGTTCGATGAATCTAGACAGGCTATCACATCCTATGTATGCTTGATGGAGAGGGTGGTTGGTCTCACGAGCACTTATGTAGTGACACTAATACAAGGATGTGGGTGCTCATTAGGTTATGAGTTCACTAAATTGATACAACAAGAGAACATCTAATGGAAGTCTTTGAACCCATAGTATCTTGCACATGAACCCATGTTTTGGTGCATACTCATTCATGGCAATTAAGTTATGTACGGGGTGCTTCTAGATATGGTGGATTGTGTATGAAGATAATAAGGTCAACAAGGAATCGATCACACCTAGTAAGGGAATAAGTTATCCTGTGTGATCTCATCGAACGATGACTCAAGAAGTCTTTGATCAAAGCATGATAAAATTAGAAATTATTTTCTAATCGGTTGAGTCTTCATTAGTGATTAAAGATTTGAATAGATTAAGTATAAGGAAGGGTTTGACATTTATCTATGCCCATCACTTAATCGGGATAAAGGAAGATTGAAGGATTGAATTGCATAGTACTTGCTACTGAAGGGTATTTTGATAATTTTTATAAGATTTTCATCTTCTAAGTAGGCATGACACATTGCTAGACATCAATCATGTCTTGTAGATCTTCATGAATCAAGTTGGATTGATTTCATGAGTCAATTTAAAAGTTGGTTCAAATCGACAGTTTGGGTTAGCTCAATTTGGGTAGTCGATTACCAAATTAAATCAATTCGAGCTAAACATAAACCTACTGCTGACTAGATGAGGAACCTAGAGGGTCACATACATTAGAAAAATCATTGAAGAAGTTAATTTTAATTTATTAGGATTCTTAGATCCTAAATAGGTTAGCTAGGTTCACATACTAGCATATGTGGGCTAACAGGAACTACTGACCTAATCGGTTTAGATTTGATTGCTTGTTGATGGGGCTAATTAATTTAAGATGTACCTAAATTAAGATTATCCATGTTAGGTAGCTTATCTAGAATTAATTCTGATTTTACAGATTTTTTTAAATTTTACTAAGTTTGCTAATTAGAATTGGATTCAAATTAAGCCTGATTTGGCAAGTTCGGGTTGACCCAGGCTTGCTGTCTCTATTGGACTATTTTATTCCAAATTTAAATGTGTTCAATTCATTTTTTCTCAATTAAATTCATCTATAAATTTATTTATTTAATTAACTATTTATTTATGGGCTTGATAAGACTTGAACCCATGACCTTTGTGTCATTTGCCACCTTTTCGGATGGTGCAGAAGTAGATGGCATAGAAGCTTCTGTTTCTACGTACAAAAAGAAATAAGAGACGCCTCCTAATGAGGAGGCACCCCACAAGTCAACTCCTAAAAGCCCCATAAATTAGTAATTAGTTAAATAAATGTGATGGTATTTGGGATCGAAGCCATAACTTGAAGGCAGAAAGAAAGAAGAGGTGCAGATGGCATCTCTTCAGAAAACCACACACCTCTTCTCATTTCCTTACACCCCCCCTTTCTCATCATGCCCAATGATGAATGTGCACCCCTTGATGGCACCTCTCCTCTTCATTTGACACCCCAAATTTCAGCCCCTTCCTTCTCTATTTAAAGGGGGAGGCAGCATGGGTTTTGGTATCTAAAAAAAAAATTGAGGCCTTCTTATCTCTATGTTTCCTTGTCAAGACAAGGTCCAGCAATTAGGACAACTCCTTTACTTTAAGATAAGGCTATAAATAGAGGTAGGAAAAGGTTCTACAGAAAAAAAAGGTCATCATTAGAGAGCATTTGGAGTGCTCTTGAAGAGGGAAAGGTCCAAATAAAGAAGAAAAGGCTGCACTTGAAGAAAACACTACAAGGAAGAATCAAGCAATCAGGAAGGAGTACTTTTTTGGATAGATTCCCATGAGGATCACCTTTGGAGGGCATACATTTTTGTGCCTAGTGGGATTTCTTAATTTCAGCAATCTAGGTATGTCACATGATCATTTATTTATATTTATTTGGTTGATTTACTTTTGAAATGCATAAAGGAGTTCCTGAATTAGGATTTTTGGTGTCTTTGGGTTCCAAAATGATCAAAGTTTTAAAATCCATGATTACATACCACACCAAGAATTCCCAATAGTTGAATCAGAGCCTCCTTCATGCATTCAATTAGTAATCAAAATGATTATAAATGATCAAATTAGTAGTCATTGCTATGTCTCTTGCATGATTAGTTTATGTTACATATGTGATATATTATGATCCTAGTAACTGCTTCGAATTAGGTTAGTCACCATGGCCATTCAGTCATAGGAGCTAAGTAAGGTTTGAAGGCCCTCTCTTCCATTCAATGAGGTCTCCTATGATGTGTTGGGGTACCGCTGTGGCATTATTCATGAACAATTGAGATGAATGGATTGTTATTTTAATCATGATATTATTATGCATATTAAGGTTAATATGCTGATTTGCTGGAATATGTTGATTGTTGTATGCCACTGATTAAGGTTTTCACTAAAGCCCTAATCGATATAGAGATATATTTAGATGTTGTTAGTCATCATTCTTTTGTAAGGTAGTCCTAGAATGATGATACACTTGGCACATAGAAAGAAATATGCCTAAGCATTGATAGATTGAAATATTAGGATGTGCTCGAGATGGTAAAAGCCCTCCTAAAAATTATATTTAGTCATAGTGTTATGTAAGATCTTGATGCAAATCCTTTTGAGGATTTGATTAAGCAATTGGTGTCTAAGAAAAGTGGTTCTGGGAAGGTAAAGAAAATGTTATTTTTTAATTGGTTCCATTTCTTACCTAACTAAAATTATTTGGTATCTAAGGCAAGAATGGGGGGACTTCCACAGTTCTTCTGCTTACCTAGCCAATTAGATTAATTTAAACCATACAATTAGAAATATAAACTGATTTCAAAACAATACAATATGCCTTCCTTCATGCTAAGCCAAATTTGTATCAAAACTATGTTGGGATCCAGCCAGCACAGCGGAAGACTAGGTTTTAAAATTTTCATTATTAAAACCCTAATCAGCTAGAACCATAAACCCTAGGACCATTTGACCATGATAACTAATAAATCAATATTTTAGGATTATAGAAGAATACCAGGAGAATTATACTCCTTAATTTCTACAAGGTACATAAGTGTATGCCCTCCAGAGGTGATTCACACAAGAACCAGACCAAGGAGCACTCCTACCAAGCTTGCTTATTTGACTAGGACTCTTTCGATAGCCTTCGAACTTTCTCTAATTGCTAGAATCCCTACCCTCCTATAGGGCACTTAAGGATCTCTCTGAATCCTCTCTTAAAATTTGACTATCCTCCTATATCTCTTCCTAGGCTCTTGTCTTAAAATGATAAGTTTTGTCTTAAAAGGACAAGCCTTGTTTTAAAGGGACAACAAGCCTTGTCTTAAAAGGACAAGGAAGAGAAAATGAAAGGAACTTCTTTCAGATGTTTTTGGATACTCTAATATCAGATTATCGATGCCTATTTATAAAGAGGAATGAGGAGCCTGATAAGTCTTTTCCTTAGCCCTTTAATAAGACCCTTCAAGCAAAAGGAGTCTTTTGGGTGAAAAAGCTTATCATGATATGCCATATCATGCACCAGAGACATATTTGTGTATGTTTGGTTTTTCTAGCAAATTCTCCACTTGTCACAGGGCAAATAACCAGTCAAAATAAGGCTAAGGGGTGTGAGAATTGAGCGGATGTATCAAAGAACCAGAAGCCTTCAAGCAAAAGGTCTTCTAGTTTTTGAATCTATGCCAAATATAAAGGGATGCATCCCTTCATTGTGTGCACCACATAATCAAATCATTTCCCTTCCTATTGACTCATCAAACCCAAATTAAATGGGCATGGAGATAAGGGTGAATGTCCAAATATTTATCTAGAAATTATGATTAAGTGGTAGAAGGACTCTTGGACATTCTATGCCCTTTAATTTTGGTGCATGCAAATATGGCACCAAGAGTCCTACCCACTTAGGACTCTTGCATAAATCAAGGATAAAGCCCAAATAATTCAAGTTAAAATTAGATTGTTGCTACCTCAATTAGGATTCAACCTAATCTAAGATCGACTTAAATTAGTTAGCCTAAATAGCAAGCTAATTGACCCAGTCTAATTGGGTTAGAGTTGGGCTAGCCAACATATGCTAGTATGTTAATTTGCTAACCAATTAGGATCCTGTGATCCTAATAAAAACCCAATTGACTTCTTTTACTGATTTCCTAATGTGTGTTACCCTTTGGACTCCACATCTAGCTAGCAGTAGGTCCAGGTCCAAGCTATTTTGATCCAATCAAAATTGAATGACCCAATTAGGTCAAAGCAAGCTATCTCAAGTTGCCAATTCAAACAAATTTCGAGATTGACTCATGAATCCAACTAATTTGATTCATAAAGACCTACAAGACATGATTGAAATCTAGCAATATGTCATGCCTACCCAGAAGATAAGAAATTTGGTTGAAATTATCAAAATATACTTCAGTGAAAAGTTACCATGCAATTCAATCCTTCGATCTCCCTTTATCCCGAATAAGTGATGGGCATGGAGAATTGTCAAACCCTAGTACTTAATCCTTTTGATTCTCAATTTGATAATAAAAACTCGATCAATAAAAGATTAGAAATCCTATCTAATCTCATCTTGCTTTGATCAAAGACTTCCTGAGTCAACAATCGAAGATATTACAAGAGATAAGTTCTCCTCTTACTATGAGTGATCGATTCCTTATTGATCCACTTACATCCTTCATGCACAATCCACCATATCCAAGAACACCCCATACATGACTCTTTGTCATGAATGAGTGTGAACCAAGATGTGGCTTTATGTGCATAAGAAACCATGGTGATCTCAGGTCAAAGGATCACATGCACAACTCCCACTATAAGACCCATCTTTTGATAAGTAGTAAGACCTCCATAAGATGTTCTCGAGGTGGATCAATTTAGTGAACTTATATCCTAATGAGTACCCACGTCCTATATTAATATCTCTAAAACAAGTGGTTGTGAGACCAACCACCCTCTCCATCGAGCATACATAGGATATGCTAGTCTTTCGAGGAACATCGATCCCCAAATCAATGATCCAATAACTAGGAATATTTTTAGATTAGGGTTTATAAGAACTTAGGTCTCACCATTATGATCTCCATCATAATCTTAATTCCATTTTCCTAACCTATGGGGATTCATCATAATCTTGATAAGGTGTAGCAGTATGATGAATCAATAATTACCTTTTATTAATAAATAATATTAATCATGAGTTGGAAGATTATAGAAATGCCCATACAAATATTAGCTTTTAGGACACAATTCTTTCAAACTATATAGTAAATTTATTGAGCAAACTCAAGGCTTACTATTAGGGTTTGATATAAAATTTGACATGGTGCATTTTACGTTTTATAGTATGCTTGATAATGTTATTTTGTTGGGCAAACTCAAGGATGACATTATTCAATCATGACTATATAAATGAAGGGTTCGACTAGACTAAGATATTATAATTTGTTATACAAACACAAGGCTGTAAGTATTTTAGAGGCAAGTGTTATGTTGAGAATTGTAAGGGATGCAATTGGAAAAGGAATTTTGTACCCTTGAACGTATAAATATTTATTATGCAAACACAAGGTATTTATAAGGAACTGGGAACTCAACCCCACTAAAGAAATCAGATATGGGTTTCTTGTTTACCATAGATGAGGGTTATCATATTCGAAGAAAATAGTAGAAGACATAATTAGATTTAAAGTCCTTATCTAATTTTGATTATCATCTTGAGTGGTCTTCTTGTGAATTATTCTTGTTTGATTGTAAATTTAAATTATTAACTTCATTATTATCATTGTAGGGCATACTAGATGCCAAGAAGTTGATCGAACCAAACTATGTGGATTGGTTGAGAAACCTGAGAATATTACTTACTCAAGAAAAAGTTATCCTACATTCTCGATTCTCCGGATCCAGATCTGATTGGAGATGATGCAATAGAGGAGCAAAAGGCCACTTATAAAATATGGCAGAATGATAGCTTGACTATCAAGTGTATCATGTTATCCTCGATGAGCAACAAGCTACAAAGGTAACATGAATATATGGAACCTCAATCCATACTACTCAATCTCAAAGAGCTATATGGAGAGCATAGTAGGACTGTTAGATATGAGGTTTCGAAGCATTTGTTCTAGGCACGTATGAGTGAGGGCTCGCCCATACAGGTCCATGTTCCCAAAATGATTGACTTAATCACCCAATTTGGTTAATTAGGCTTTATTATGGATGGAGAGCTTAATCAGGATTTGATCTTACAATTACTCCTAGATTTCTTCTCTCAGTTTATCATGAACTACTACATGAACAAACTGAACCTTTCATTACCAGAGCTACTTAACATGCTTAAGATGGCGAGAGCCACTTCGAAGGTGATAAGGCTCATTATTTTCCTCTAGTTGATGGGAAGAAGAAAAAAGTAATGAAGAAGGGTTCAAAGAGAAAGCTGAACCCGAAGAAGAGCATCAAAAAGAAGAAAATGGCATAGAGGCCTTCAAATGATGGATTCTGTTTCTTCTACGGTAAGAAGGGATATTAGAAGAAAAAAGCTATAAGATGTACCTTGCAAGTCTAAAGCAAGATGCTAGTGGAGCATTAAGAGATTTGTTTATGATACAAATAAATTTATCTTTGAGCTCTTCAACTTTTGATTCATGGGTATTGGATACCACATGTGGGTCTCACATATGCAATTTTTACAGGAACTCTATAAGATTAGAAGATTGAAGAAAGGTAACTTCAAGCATTTTGGTGAAAGTGGAGAGGCCATTCATGTTGAAGATGTTGGAACCTACATGTTATTATTGCCTTCGGATAGGATATTAGAATTAAAAGATTGTTATTATATTTCAAATGTTGTTAGGATATTATTTCTGTACCTTTGTTATTAAGAGAAGGTTTTGAAATAAAAGTTGAGAGCGATGGTTGCTCCATCTTTCATTCTAATAACTTTTATGGAATGGGTAAATTTATCAATGGTCTTTTAATTCTATCGCTCAATGATGAAGTATTTCTTGTAGAAAACAAAAAGAGAAAGAGAGATGATACCAATGAAACATTCCTTTAGCATTGCTGATTAGGTCATATAAGTGAGTCAAAGATTAACAAGTTATACAAAGATGATTTCTTTGGCCCTTATGGTTATAAATCGTTAGGGATTTGTAAATCTTGCCTCATGGGTAAAATGACCAAGTCTCCATTCACTGGACATCGAGAAAAGGCAACTGAGTTGTTAGGGTTAATACATTCAGATGTATGTGGACCTATATCAACTTAGGCTAAAGGAGGTACTCTTATTTTATTGCATTTATTGATGATTTATCTAGGTTTGGATATGTGTATCTCATGAAACATAAATCTAAAATCTTTGATAAGTTTAAAGAGTATCAAAATATGGTTGAGAATCAAACTGGAACAAGTATTAAAGTTTTTCGGTCTGATCGAGGAGGAGAATACTTATCTAGTGAATTTCTTAATCATTTTAAGAAAAGTAGTATTCTCTCTGAATGGACCCCTCATATACATCATAATTAAATGGTGTAGTAGAAAGGATGAATCGTACATTGTTTGACATAGTAAGGTCCATGATGTGCTTCACAGATCTTCCAATATGTTTCTGGGGATATGCCTTAGAAACTGCTGCATATGTATTAAATAGGGTACTATCAAAATCAGTACCTAGCACTTCATAAGAATTATGGAATGGCAAGAAATCAAGTCTTAAACATCTTAAGATTTGGGGTTGTCTAACCTATGTTTAAAAGAAATTTGGACAAAAGATAATTACTAGGACCGAGAAATGTAGTTTTATTTGTTATTCTTAAGAGGGTATTAGGTATCTATTTTATTATCCTACTGAACAAAAGATCTTTGTTAGTAGGCATAACATTTTCTTAGAAAAAGAATTTATCCAAGAAGAAGGTAATGAGAAAATAATTGAATTGAGTAAAATTCAAAATGAACAAACTCAAGTTCCTCGACCAGAGTACTAGTTGATTGGTACAACCAAAACACACACCTCCTCTCCATAGGTCAGAGAGAGTATGGGAAGCATCTCTTAGATATGGTTTTATGATAGAAAACAATAATGAAACCAACATCATTGATGAAGATGACCCACTAACCTATACAAAAGCAATCATGAGTAAGGACTCTGACAAATGGATCAGTGCCACAAAATCCGAAATGGACTCTATGTATAATAATCAGGTTTGGACCTTGGTTGACCCACCCAAGGGAATTGTCCTAATTGGGTGCAAATGGATCTTTAAGAGAAAGATTGGAGTAGATGGGCAAATAGAAACCTACAATGCTAGGTTGGTGGAAAAAGGTTTCAAGCAAAAGCATGGTATTGACTTTGATGAAACCTTTTTGCTAGTTGCCATGCTCGAGTCCATTAGGATTATGCTTGCCATTGCTGCATACTATTGCTTGCCATTGCTGCATATTATGATTATAAGATATGGTAGATGGATGTTAAGACTGCATTCCTCAATAGGAATCTTGAGGAAAAAGTCTATATTTCACAGCTAGAAGGTTTTGTCTTAAGTGGGAGACCAAACTAAGTATGCAAGCTTAGGAAATCCATTTAGGGATTGAAACAAGCATCAAGGAGATGGAACATTCATTTTGATGAAACTATTAAAGAATTTGGTTTCATCAAGAATACGAATGAGTTGTGTGTGTATAAGAAGATAAGTGGGAGTGCCATTATTTTCTTGGTCTTATATGTCGATGACATACTTATCAATATAAAAGATATTCCAATGATACAGTCAGTTAAAACATGGCTATCAAAATGGTTTTCCATGAAGCATTTGGAAGAAGCATCCTATATTCTAGGAATAAAGATCTATAGAGATAGATCTAAAAGGATGCTAGGGTTATCCCAATCTAGGTACATAGCCTTAATATTGAAGAGATTCAATATGGAGGGAAGTAAGAAGGGTTACCTACCCATGAGACAAGGCATGTAGCTATCCAAAAGGATGTCACCTAAGACTCTAGAAGAAAGAGATAGAATGAATAAGATCCCTTATGCGTCAATAATGGGATCAATAATGTATGCAATGCTATGTACCAAACCTGATGTTGCTTGTGTTTTAGGCATAGTAAGTAGGTTCCAGGCTGATCCTGGGGAGGATCATTGGAAAGCTATGAAAAACATTCTTAAGTACCTAAGAAAGACTAAGGATATTTTCCTAATATATGGAGGATCAGATCTAAAATTAGAAGGCTATACAGATTATAGTTTCTAATATGATCTAGATGATAGTAAATCTATATCAAGATGTCTTTACTTAGAATGGAGGAGTGGTAAGTTGGAAGGGTACCATGTAGCCAACTGTAGCTAACTCAGTCAATGAGATAAAGTACATAGCTGCTACTAAAGTCGCTAAGGAAGTAGTTTAGATGAAGAAATTCATCACCGAATTGGGCATAGTTCCTGCAATACAACAACCAGTGCCACTATATTATGATAACATTGGAGCAGTTGCAAAGCAAAGGAACTAAGGTCTCACTATAAGTCTAAGCACATCTTAAGATGCTTCCACCTTGTTCAAGAAATCATTGAATGAAATGATGTGGTAGTAGAATGAGTTAATACAAAGAACAACAAAGTAGACTCATTCACTAAGGCACTTCCTCTACTGTAGTTAGATTGCCATTTAGATTGTATGGATATTAAATACAAGGGTGATTGGCTTTAGTGCAAGTGAAAGATTGAAAGAATTATGCCCTGAAAGTCAATCGCATTTAAAGTTTTAGTAGCAAATTTATAATTACTTCTAACTCATGAAAGATAATAAAAGGCAATTTTTGACTCATCATATGTTGTGTCTTGTGTTTCACTATAAGATTATGATGAACCCCATAGATTTTAGGGTTACAAGGAAAAATAATGAGGCCTAAAACCTATAAACCTTAATCTAGAATATTCCTAGTCATAGGATCATCGATTCAGGGGTAGACGAATTTGGACATACAAGCACATCCTATGTATGCTCGATGGAGAGGGTGGTTGGTCTCATGACTACTTGTATAGTGATACTAATACAATGATGTGGGTGCTTATTAGGTTATGAGTTCACTGAATTGATCTGACAAGAGAATATCTAATGGATGTCTAACTTGTCAAAAAGAATGTTCTCCTAGTAGGAGTTGTGCATGTGATCCTTAGACCTGAGATCACCATAGTATCTTGTGCATGTAAACCCATATTTTGGTGCATACTCATTCATGGCAATTAATTCATGTATAGGGTGCTTCTGGATATGGTGGATTGTGTATGAAGGCAATGAGTAGGTTAACAATGAATCGATCACTCCTAGTAAGGAGAGAAGTTATCCCGTGTGATCTCATCGAATATAACTTAGGAAGTCTTTGATCAAAGAATGATAAAATTAATAATAGTTCTCTAATTGGTTGAGTCTTCATTAATGATTAGAGATTCAAATAGATTAAGTGTAAGGGTTTGACATTTATCCATGCCCATCACTTAATCGGGATAATGAAAGATCGAAGGATTGAACTGCATGATAACTTTCTACTGAAGGGTATTTTGATAATTTTTACCAAATTTTTTATCTTTTAGGTAGGCATGATACATTGCTAGATGTCAATCATGTCTTTTAGGTCTTCATGAATCAAATTAGATTGATTTCATGAGTCAATTTGAAAGTTGATTCAAATTAATAGTTTGGGTTAGCTCAATTCGACTTAATTTGGCTAGTCGATTACCTAATTAAATCAATTCGAGCAAAATATAAATCTACTACTGGCTAGATGAGGAAATCAAAGGGTCACACACATTAGAAAACTCACCAAAAAAGTTAATTTTAATTTATTAGGATATTTAGATCCTAAATAGGTTAGCCAGGTTCACATACTAGCATATGTGGGCTAACCAGAACTCCTGACGTAATCAGTTTAGGTCTGATTGCTTGTTGATGGGGCTAATTAATTTAAGATTGACTTAGATTTAGATTAGCCACGTGTTATATAGCTTATATAGAATTAATTCTGATTTTATAGAATTTTTAAGATTTTTCTAAGTGTTCTAATTCAAATTGGATTCAATTTTAGACTGATTTAGCCAGTTCGAGTTGACCCAGGCTTGCAGTCTCTATTAGACCATTTAATTATAGATTTAAATGGATTTAATTAACTTTTCCTCATTTAAATTCATCAAAAAATTTAATTAATTAATTAATTAATTATGGGCTTGTTAGGACTTGAACTCATGACCTTTGGATCATTTGCCATCTTTTTGGATGAGGAAAGCTTTTATTTCTGTGTATGAAAAAAAAATAAGAGGCACCTCCTCATGAGGAGGCACCACATGTCAACTCCTAAAAGCCCCATATATAGTTATTAATTAAATAAATGTGATGGAATTTAGGATCGATGACATAACCTGAAGGTAGAAAGAAAGAAGAGGTGCAGATGGTATTTCTTCGAAGAACCATCGCACCTCTTCACATTTCCTCATGCACCCCTTTCTCATCATTCCCCATGATGAATGTGCACCTACCCTCTTCTTCTGATGCCCCAAAATTCATGCCCCTTCCTTCCCTATTTAAAGGTGGAGGCGACATGGGTTCTAGTACTGAAAAAGAAATCGAGGCCTTCCTATCTCTTTGTTTCCTTGTCAAGACAAGGTCCATCCATTAGGACAAGTCCTCCACTTTAAGACAAGGCTACAAATAAAGTCAGGAAAAGGTTCTACAAGAAAGGAGGGCATCATTAGAGAGCATTTGGAGTGCTCTTGAAAAGGGAAAGTTCCAAATAAAGAAGAAAAGGCTGCACTTGAAGAAAATGCTGAAAGGAAGAATCAAGCAATCAAGAAGGAGTACTTCTTCGGATAGATTCTCGTGTGGATCATCTTTGGAGGGCATACATTTGTTTTCCTAGTGGGATTTCTTGATTTCAATAATCCAGGTATGTCACATGATCATTTATTTATATTTATTTGGTTGATTTACTTTTGAAATGCATAAAGGAGATCCTGGATTAAGGTTTTTGGTATCTTTAGGTTTCAGAATGATCGATGTTTTGAAATCTATGATTACATACCACACCAATAATTCCCAACATCTGAGCATCCCTCTATCACTCTATCTCAGTCTCTAGCTAGTTTAAGAGATGATATTCAGAGTAAATTATTTATACAAGAGGTTTACAATCTAGGGCAGGCTTATAAATTGGCTCAGAATCATAAAAGATTCCATAGGATATCAATTACTCATTGAATGGAACCTCAAAATCCTAGAATCTTAGGATCTAAACCTAGTAATATTCAAACCTCTACCAGTCATTTCCCATAGATAGCATCAGCATATACAAAGGACAACAAAGGAAAAGCAATTTCAAGAGAGGTTCCCCGAACTAGTAGTTCCAAGATTCAATGTTTTAAGTGTAATGAGCTAGGTCACTTTACGAGTCAATGTCCATCAAAAGCTTTATATATTGAAGAGCCTATAAAAAAAAATGTTAAAGATGAACCTAAGGGATAAATTTATATTAATGATCCAGAGTTTGCAAACACTTATGAAGAATTTAATACCATCTAAGAGGAACCTAAACCATTTCTAATATTAGAAAATAGACTTGGAGTGGTTAGGTATGTACTCACCCAGCCTAAAGTGAGTGAAGATTGGCATCAAATATACATTTTTCAAACCTTTATTCATCGATGTGACAAGGTGTGTAAAGTAATCATCGATAGTGGTAGTTGCATCAAAGCGATTTCCATCGATGCTTTGAAATATTTAGATTTAACATCGTGGACCACCCCAGTCCATACAAAGTTGCTTGGATAGACACTTCACAATTCCAATCAAGCATGGGTGTCTGGTACCTATCAAGTTCTGGTCCTATTCGGATAAAGTTTGGTCTGATGTCATGCCCAAGGAAGTTGGAAGTATTATACTACGAAGACATTGGTTGTTTAACCAAGATGCAATACTCTATAGTCAATCAAACTTGTGCACTTTTGAGAACAAAGGCAAGAAGATTATTATATATCCTTCACCTACTAGAGTTGTTAAAAAGAATGGAGTTATGATAAAAAGAAAGATAAGCTTAGTAAGAGCCTACACTTAATCAATATTAAAGGAATTGAAAGGGAATTGAATGAAGGCTCTTTGATCTAGATCTTAGCAATCAAAGATGTAGTGAGAACCATAAATAATATCCCAAAAGGATACTATCCCCCCTTAAAGAATTCAAAGATGTGTTCCTTGAGGACCTCCCAGACTATTTACTACCAATGCGTGACATTCAACATGCAATTGATCTTGTTCTGGGAGCTACCCTACCAAATCTTTCCCATTATCGGTTAAACCCTACTAAACATGCGAAGTCGCAACGTCAAGTTGAAGAGCTCCAAAAAAAGGGTTTTGTTAGAAAAAGTCTAAGCCCTTATGCTATGCCCGCACTCCTGACTGAAAGAATTATGCCTTAAAAGCTAATCTTTGTCTGCGTTTCTATAATCTTCCAACTCCTGTATGATATTATTTATTAATAAAAGGTAATTGTTGATTCATCATATTGTTGCATCTTATCAAGATTATGATGAACTCCATAGGTCAGGGCAATGAAATTAGGGTTATGAAGGAGATCATAATGGTAAGACCTAAGTTCCTATAAACCCTAGTATAAAATATTTCTAGTCATTGGATCATTAATTTGGGGATTGATTTTTTCGAAAAGACTAGCACATCTTGCCTCTGGAGCTCGTTGCTCATCGAGGCTAACATGATGCACCTAACAGTTGTACTATCATTTTGCCACATTCTGTGTGTAGCAATTTTCTCCTCTGAAGCATCCACTCCGGTCATCTCAGGATCCGGAGAATCAAGAATATAGGAAAGCTTCTCCTGAGTTAGTACAATTCTCAGGTTCCTCGGTCCATGTAATTTGGACTGATTAACTTGTAGGCATCTAAAATGCTCCGTAGTGATAAATTTGAATCCATAATGTAAATATCCTACATTTAATTAAAGAACAATATTAGTAGACCACCCAAGATGACATTCATAATTAGATAAGGACATTTATATCTAATTATGTCTCCCACTATTTTCTTCGAATACCATAACCCTCAATCTATGGTAAGCGAGAAACCTTACAAGTTTCTTTATTAGGGTTGAGATCCTAATTCGTCATGAATGTCTTGTGTGTACATAACAAACACTTATGAGTTCAAAGGTAAGACTTCCTTCCCAATTGTAATCTATGCAATTCTCAACTATTAAACTTGCCTTTAAGACACTTATAGTCTTGTGTATACACAACAAACCATAATGTCTTAGTTTAGTCAGACCCTTCATTTCTATATAGCCATGATTGAATAATGTTGCCCTTGTGTGTACACAACAAAGCAACAATTCCAATCATGCTATATAAGCACCTAGTTCACCAAGACAAATTTCATATCAAACCCTAAAGAGGCCTTGTGTATACACAACAAACCTACTATAGTGTTGACATAAATTTTGCTTAGCATGAAGGAAGGCAAATTATAGTATTCTTAATCAATTAGCATTCCCAAATTAAGGTTTTTGATATGACCAAATTGGCCAAGTAAGTGGAAGGGGTATGGGGGTCCCCCCATTGCTTTCCTTAAACACCAATTAAATTGGACAGGTCAGACAATGGAACTAATTAAAAATCTCAATCCCTTTACCTTCCCCGAACCACTTGCCTAGATACCAACTAGCTGATCAAACCCTAATTGGTTTTGCATCATGATTAAGTTTTTACTATGACTAAGTATAATTTTTAATGAGGGCTTTCATGGTCTCAAACACATCCTAAATAATCATATCAACAATGTTCATAACAACAAGTATAAACATAAAGCATATCATTCAGCATATGCATAACATTGCATGATTACATAGCAATCATATCATAGCATGATATTTCAATACCCTGTTCACCTCACTTTTTCATGGGATATGGCCACAATGGCACCCCTACACGCCATAGGAGATCCATTGAATGAGAGGAGAGGGCCTTTAAACCCTACTTGGATCCTATGACCAGATGGCCATGGTGACTAACCCAGTCCAAAGCAGTTACTAGGATAAAACTTGTTATTATGATGCATTTGATCAACAATATGCATAACATCATATCATAACAAAATCATGCTATTTTCATGATAAAATAGATACCAAACATATTAATTAATATGCATATAATCACAATTTTGGAAGAGTCAACTCGAAAGGTTTCGGGTTGACTCGGTTTCAGGTAGGGTCGACTCGAATAGGATTCAAGTCGACTCGGTCTCTTGTCGGGTCGACTCGAATAGGGTTCAGGTCGACTCGAATGTTGATGTTCATGAACTTCAAAATGATACATAATTGAATGAACTAAGGGTGGCTCTGATACCACTGAAGGAAATTTCTAGGAGCCTAGGTTATCATGCTACATGCATAAATGAATTTTAAAACAAAAATTCAAGCATGAAAATCCTAACTGGCTAGAAAAAACCCTAATTCCTGGATCCCCTTAGACATTATCAACTAATGAATCATCAATGAAGTACAAGAAACATACCTAAAATGATATTGTCCACTTCTTTCCATGAGGCTCACAAGTGTAAGCCCTTTAATGGTGATCCACACGAGAATTGAACCACGGAAGAATTCCTTCTTCAGTTGCTTGCGACTAGGACTCTTCTTGATAGCCTTCTGGACTTTGACCTTTGAAGGATACCCTGTCCTTCAGTAGGGTACTCTGAATGCCTTCCAAAACCACTCTTGGATTTGGTATTACCTTCCTTTAGAACACTCTAAGCTTATGTCTTAAATTCTAAGACTTGTCCTAGAAAGAACAACCTTGTCTTAAAGAGACAAGGTTTTGTCTTAAAGAAGGGAGGGAGAATAAAAAACTCTCAGAATATCTTTACGGTGGAATCTGATATTTGAAACTCATATCACTGCTCCTATTTATAGTTTTAAGAGGGGCTTGTGATATGCTCTCCCACAGGTTATCAGATATGATTTTTCAAGATCGAAGAGAGGTTATCTGGCTTGAAAAATCATATCCAATATGTCTTATCATGCATCAAAGCCCATATCGACATCCATTCCCATTCCTGGACAATTTGTTACTTGCCACATGGCAAGTACTGGTCTCTAGGAAGCCAAGAGGCACCTCTTCAATCTCCAAACATCAAAAAATATGAAGAGTCCTAATAGTAGAAGGACACTGCTTCAGGCTGCGTGCCAAATGAAGAGATGCATCTCTTCATGCACGTGTTTTCCTTCCACACCTTTCATGCCAATTCAAAAAGGTTTAACCGGTCAAAAATTATCCTAAGGGGTGTGGAGATGTGTGCCAAGAGAGTCCCAGATGAATCAGCCAATGTGATTCATCTGTAGAAGGACTCTTGGTCCTTTCTGCACCCACTCTTCCATGGCGCGTGCAATATTGCACCCAAGAGTCCACGCTGACTTGGACTCTAATCCAAGTGGCATTTCAAGTCCAAATAAATCAGGATAAAACCTGATTAAAGTTGTCTTAATCCAGACTTAACCCAATTTAAGTCTCTCTTAAATTGGTTAATCAAAATAGCAAGCAACTACACCCAAATCGACTTGGATTAGAAATTAGGTTAGCTTAGACATGCTAGTGTGCAATCTAGCTAACAAACTAGGATCCCATGACCCTAATTAAATTATGTATGACTTCCTTGATCAAATTTCTAGTGTGTGTGACCCTTTGGGTTCCACATTTAGCCAACAGTAGGTTTAGGTTTTAGTTGATTCGGTCCAATCGAACCCAATTGACCTAATTATATTAAATTGGCTTACATAATTATCCAATTCGAATCATCCATCGAATTGACTAATGAAACAAATTCAATTAGTTCATGAAAACCTACAAGACAAGATTGACATCTAGCAATGTGCCATGCTTACCTAGAAAATGTGGAATTTGGTGACAAGTACCAAAATACCCATTAACAGAAATTTACCGTGCAATTCAATCTTTCGATCTCCCATTATCCCGATTAAGTGATAGGTATGGATAATTGTCAAATCCTAACACTTAGTCATATTGAATCTTAGCTCGATTATGAGGACTCAGCTTATGACTGATTAGAAACCACTTCTAATCTCATCCTTCTTTGATCAAAGGCTCCTTAAGTCACTCATCGAAGAGATTACATGGGATAACAATTCCTCTTACCAGGAACGATCGATTCCTTGTTGGTCCATTCACATCCTTTGTACACCTTCCACCATACCCAGAATACCCCATACATGACTCAATGTCATGAATGAGTATGAACCAAAAATATGGCTTAGTGTGCATAAGGAACCATGGTGACCTCAGGTCTAAAGATCACATGCACAACTCTTACTCTGAGACCTATCTTTTGACAAGTAGTAAGACTTCCATAAGATAGTCCTGGTGCAGATCAGTTCAGTGTACTCATATCCTGATGAACACCCTTATCCTTGTATTAGTGTCTCTACACAAATGGTTGTGAGACCAACCATCATCATTAACTAAGCAGACATAGAAAAAGCTAGTCTTACCGAATCATCGATCTCCGAATCGATGGTCCATTGACTAGGAACATTTTGATTAGGGTTTATAGGAACTTAGGTCTCACTATTTTCATCTTTATCATAACCCTAATTTTATTACCCTAATCTATGAGGTTCATCATAATCCATAAATAAGACATAGCAGTATATGATGAAAATAAATGCCTTTATTAATATAATATCATACAAGAGTTGGAAGATTACAAAAAATGCCCTTCCAATCTAGGTCACTTTTCTTTCAAACCGTGTGTGTACAAGAAGATAAGTAGGAGTGTACTCGTTTTCTTGGTTTTGTATGTTGATGACATACTCATCATTGGGAATGATATCCCAATATTGCAATTGATCAAGTCTTGGCTATCAAAATAGTTTTCCATGAAGGATTTAGAAAGTCATCCTATATATTAGATATAAAGATCTATAGAGATAGATTTAAGAGGATGCTAGATTTATCCTAATCTAGGTACATTGACTTATTGTTAAAGAGATTCAACATGGAGGGAAGTAAAATAGGTTACTTGCCCATGAGTCAAGGCATACATTTCTCCAAGAAGATGTCTCCTAAGACACCAGAAGATAGAGAAAGAATGAGTATGATTCCTTATATTTCGGCTATAGGATCAATTATGTATGCTATATTATGTACCAGGCTTGATGTTGCTTATGCCTTGGCATAGTGAGCAGATTTCAGTCTGGTCTAGGGAAAGATCATTGGAAAGCTATGAAAACATTCTTAAGTACCTAAGAAGGACTAAAGATATTTTTGTCATGACACACCGGATGAGATCACCCCGTCCGGACCACTTACACCATCTCAAACACGAAGCACCGTGAAGAAACAATAGCGGAAGCTACAAGCCTGATGTGAACACTATACCATGAATCTTAGGAGATCGGGGTAAAGAAGATCAACCAAAGAATATAACAAGATTAAGAAGAAGTTTAGGGAGAAAACAAGGGTTTATATTATCTCCTATATGAATAGCTTACAGGACCTCTTGAAAGACTCTCACCTCTCTCTCTGTCAAGGCCGTACAATATATATATACCTAGGTTAAACCAAACCTAGCCCCTTGAACCAACTCCCAACTAGCACATCATCAAAATAGCTAACCCGTCATCCGATTCGACTCAAATCCATCCGAGCCGACTCATCTAGACAATAGGTTTCCTGACTGTGCATCCGAGCTGACTCTAATCCATCCGAGCTGACTCGACCAAAGTGTCTTCATACCTATCGTGAGAACTAGAGTCGACTACTGGAAACTGAGTCGACTCGAAGGACCATCGAGCCGACTCGAAGAACCATCAAGCCGACTCGAACAGATAGAGTGAACAATAACCATTGTAACATAGTCTACCACCTAGGACTCTTACCGGACTCACTCCTAGCCCTTGTTACATCACGACCAACATGACAAAGACCCAAAACTTGACTCCAGATGCCTTGGATACACCACACAAGACTCAATAATTTCCACCTTGGTGTCTCAAGGCTTCGGTCAACTCCATTTTGTCTATCAACCGCATCAGTCCCATACACTTGTGAAAGCTGTCCTTTGGAAGAACCTTTGTCAGTGCATCAGTTGGATTCTCCTTGGTATAAACTTTTTCTAGCTCCACCTCATCTTCCTCCACCAGCTCTCTAATCCGATGGTATCTGATGTCAATGTGCTTCATCCTGGCATGATATACTGAATTCTATGTAAGTAACAATGCACTCTAGCTATCATAATACACCTTGATAGCCTCCTGTTTGCAGCCCATTTCCATAGCCAATCCCTTTAGCCATAAAGCCTCCTTTGCTGCCTCCGTGATGCCAATATACTGTTCTTCGGTGGTGGATAATGCCATTATAGGCTACAAACAATACCATCTAGACACAGTTCCCCCATTCATGCTGAATATGAAACCTGTTGTTGAACGATGGGTATCCACATCTCCACCAAAGTCTGCATCCACAAAGCCTTCCATCTGCCCCTTGGCAACCTTGACTATGTTGGATGAAAGATTGTGCCCTGAAAGCCAATTGAAATATTGTAATTTTGATCCCAAAATCAATGAATTGACATTTTATAAAGGCATTATTTTCATCATTTGCTGTGTCTTTTTGATTTTATGATGAACCCCATAGATTAGGGCTATGGTTCTAGGGTTATGATGAGATCATACCAGTGAGACCTAAAGCCTTAAAACCCTAATCTAAAATATTCCTGGTCGATGGGACATTGAGTTGGGGATCAATGTTTCCGGCAAGACCAGCACATCCTATATATGTTTTGTAATAAGGGTGACTGATCTCACAGTCACTTGTGTTTGACACTAATACTAGGATGTGAGTGTTCATTGGAGAATGAGTTCACTGAATTGATCCAGATTGAGAATATCTAATGGAACCTTATCTGTTTGTCAATAGATAATTCTCATAGTGGGAGTAGTGCATGTGGTCCTTTGACCTGAGACTACCATAGTACCTTATATACATGAATCCATACTTTGGTTCGCAGTCAATCATGACACTGAGTCATGCACGAGGTGATACTGGTTATGGTGGATTGTATATGAAGGTTGTGAGTAGGTCAACAAGGAATTGATCTGCCCTAGTAAGAGGGAATAGCATCCAGCTAATTTCAAATGATGGATTCAGGAAACCTTTGATCAAAGTATGAACATTAGAGTTATTTTCTAATGGTTCATTAATGAATCATCATTATAAAGATTGAGCTAGGGATGAATATGAAAATTGGATTTGACAAATATCCATATTCATAATCATATTCGGGATGCAAGTTGATCAAAGGACTGAATTGCCCGGTAACTCACCACTGAAGGGTATTTTGGTAATTCCACCAAAATTCCACATCTTCCAGGTAGACATGATACGTTGCTAGATGTCAATCTTGTCTTGTAGGTATATGATTGAGTCATGGTAATTCAAATCAGTCAATTTGAATTAGATTCTAATTGACCGAGTCGAGCTAGTTTTAGTTGACCTAAATCGGCTTGGTTGAGATCTAACTGAATTAAGTCAAATAGCACTCGGACCTACTGCTGGCTAGGTGTGGAACCCAATGGGTCACACACAAAAGAAAATTGATGAAGGATTTAATTTGGAATTAAATCATGTTTGCAGGATAAACACACTAGCATGTGTTGCAGACCAATTTCTATTCGAATCAGATTCGAATTTGGTTCCGAATTGGGCTTAATTGGGTTCTAATTGAACCAGATTAAGGTCCAATTTAATTTTTAGGACATTGGGCTAACCCATGGCTGAACCCAAGTGAATTTAATTCACTGAGACCCTCTCTCCAAGCCGCCCCCTCCCTTCTCTCACCCGCGCGCGCCAAGAAAGAAAGTCCACGCGCGTGGACTTCTCTTAAAACGCGTGAGAAGAAAAAATGTCGGAGAAATTTCTGAAGAGGAGCATTTCAGATCCTTGTCTAGCGCCCATGGATCTAGATCTGATGGCCAGAAAAATTTAAGAAAAAGATCCGTCGCTTTTCGGTCGCAAATCCGTCTCCAAAAGTCGCGATCCTTCCTAAAGTTTTTCCGAGAGTTCTCCTCGTCGGAAAAACGAAAATCAAATCGGAGAATCATGATTTTTGGTTGAGGGGACGCGTGAGGAATGAGGGCTCGTGATCCCTGGGGTTTCAGAGGGTTGCGTTGTTTCGAGATGACACCCCTCTGAGTTCTATAAATAGGGTTGGGGTTCTCGGGGGTTTTCACGCAACATAGTTCAGAGATCCAATTTCCTCACTTCCTCTCCAGAATACTCCTTCCTCTTGTTCTTGTTGGGTATTGTTTCCCTTACAGAGGTATCCTCTGTCGAAACTCTGACCCTAAACAAGAATAAGAAGAAGGTCTTGAACGGTAAAGGAAAGAACAGGGAAAGGATCTTTTCTTCTTTTCTTTCTTGAATTAAGACTTTGACTGTCTTAATTTTTTCTTCCAATTCAATTCAAGAAAAGGGATTCAAGAAAGGGAATTCTTGAAGAAAATTCAAGAAGAGGAAAGAAGGAAGAAAAGGAAAATTTCAGCCTAAAGGTCCAAGAATTGAATTCTTGAAAAAGAATTCAAGAAGAGGAACCAAGAAATAGAAATTTTGTCTTCATTGTTTTTCTGTGTGGATCACCATTGGAGGGTGAACATTTGGGCACCTGGTGGAGATTCAGAGTTTGGATTTTGCGATACAGGTTAGTATCTTGATTTGAGATTAAATCTTATATAAACATCCTATATGTTTTAATTCTTTTAAGGAGATTTTAGGTTGAAGGTTTGGTGAAGATTTCATTAAGATAAAAATTTTTGAAATCTATGATTCCGCCTTTCCACCGAACCCTACAGTGGTATCAGAGCCTCCTTATTAAGATTAAAATATATATTCTGAATTTTAGATGCATTTTTATAAAAGTAACATGAGATGTAATATATGTTTGTTATAATGTCACCAATTAGGGTTTTCATTCAAACCCTAATTGTTGTAGAGATATGCATAGAGATCTAGTCATCATACTGAAATAAGGTTGCCCTGGCATAATGGTGGATCCATTATGTGGTAAATGGTTGTCCTAGTATGATGACACACTAATCACATTTTTGTGTTAATTATGCATATATGTTTGAAGTATGCCACTAATTAAGGTTTTCACTTAAACCTTAATTTGCATAGAGATATGTTTAGCCTTCTAGTCATCATACTGAAATAAGGTTGTCCTGGCATAATGGTGGATCCATTATGTGGTAAATGGTTGTCCTAGTATGATGGCACACTATGGCACATATTTGCTAGAATGTGCTTTGTTTTAATAAAGCCCTCTTTAACAACATATTAAGTTGTAGTGTCATATACCAAAAGCAAAAATAATCAATATGATTAGTTTATCATTCGGTGTCTAGGAAAAGTGGTTCATGATCGGTAAAGAGGACGTGGTTTTTAATTGGTTCCGTTAACTGACCTGGCCAATTCTTATTGGTGTCTAAGGAAAGCAACGGGGGGACTCCCACCACTCTCCCACTTACCTGGCCGGTATGATTAACTTAATTATTGATTAATATGCTCAGTGTAATATTCACTACATATGGCTTTCCTTCATGCCAAGTCATTATTATGTTATGATCCATATTAGGTTTGTTGTGTACACACAAGGCCTTTTCTTTATGGTGACTAACATAATTTTTTCTTGGTACATTTGATGCTTATGGAATGATTTAATATAATACTTTGTTGTGTACACACAAGGGTATTATGATTAATATCATGACTATATAGCAATGAAGGGTCTAACTTAACTAAAATATTATAGTTTGTTGTATACACACAAGACTATTAATATTTTAGAGGCCAAGATAAGTTGAGAATTGTATGAATTACAATTGGAAAGAGTTTTTCCTACCTTTGAACTTATATAAGATTTGTTGTGTACACACAAGGTCTTTTATAAGGAATTAGGATCTCAACCCCACTAAGAGAACCAATTAGGGTTTTCTCGATCATCACATTGAGGGTTATGATGCTTGATAAAATAGTGGGAGACATAATTAAGTTAAAGTCCTAATTTAATTATGTTTTGTCAACATTGATTGTCTGCTTATGTAATGTTGTTTGTTAATGTAGATTAAATGGCCTCTTCACTCTCACTCCGTAGCATTCTTGATGCAAATAAATTGACTGGACCAAACTATGTTGATTGGTTGAGAAACCTGAAGATAGTACTCAGCCAAGAAAGAATTTCTTATATTCTTGATACCCCAACCTTGGAACCATTAGGGGAAGATGCCTCGCAAGAGGATAAGACCACATATAACACGTGGCAAAATGACTCACTTACTGTCAAGTGTATAATGCTTGCCTCTATGACCAATGAGTTATAGAGGCAACATGATAGCATGGACACAAACTCCATATTGCTCAATTTAAAAGAACTTTATGGAGAACATAGTCGAACTGCAAGATATGAAATATCTAAGAAGTTATTCCGTGCAAGGATGACAGAAGGTACATCCGTACAAGACCATGTATTAAAGGTTATTGACCTAATCACCCGATTGGGTCAATTGGGTTTTGTTATGGATGGGGAGTTGAATCAGGATTTAATCCTGCAGTCACTCCCAGAGTCATTTTCGCAGTTTTTTCTTAATTATCATATGAACAAACTTAACGCTTCCTTGCCTGAGCTGTTGAATATGTTAAAAACAGCAGAGAGCCATTAAAAGAAAAATAAGGCTCCACTTCTTCTTGTGGATGGTGTAAACAAGAAGAAAATAGGCAAAAATGGTTCCAAGAGGAGGTTAAACCCAAAAGGGGGCATCAAGAAAAAGAAAGGAAAGAAGGCCTCCGGACAAATGACCTGCTTTCATTGTGGCAAGCCGGGTCACTGGAAAAGAAACTGCAAGGTTTACCTTGCAAGTCTGAAGCCCGGTGCTAGTAATGCACCAACAGGTATGTATGAGATACATGCAATTTTGTCATTAGACACTTCTAATTCAAACTCTTGGGTATTGGATACTGCTTGTGGTCATCATATCTGCAAATCATTGCAGGGACTACAGAACATTAGAGTTTTGAAGGAAGGCGACTTCGAGCTCTACGGTGCTGGAGGAGATTCCATCCAAGCAGAAGCTGTAGGGACTTATATGTTGAAGCTGCCTTCTGGGAAGATTTTAGAGTTAAAGAATTGTTATTTTATGCCTAGAATCATTAGAAACATCATATCTGTACCCTTGTTACTTAAACAAGGATATATTATGAATGTAATGAGCAGTGGCTGCTCAATCAGTTTTTCTAATGAAATAATATTTAATGGCATATTTTGCAATGGTCTCTTAACTTTATCTTCTGATGACAATATACTACATGTTAGTAATAAACGAAAAAGAGATGAAGTAAACAATACTTTACTTTGGCACTGTCGTCTTGGACATATTAGTGAGCAGAGGATTAACAAGTTATACAAGGAAAAATTCCTTAATCCTTATGACTATGAATCATTAGGAACTTGTGAATCATGTCTCATGGGTAAAATGACCAAGACTCCATTTAGTGGACATAATGAAAGGACAACAGAGTTATTAGGACTCATACACACTGATGTATGTGGACCTATGACAACTCAGGCCAAGGATGGATACTCATATTTCATCACATTCACTGATGACTTTTCAAGGTACGGATTTGTGTATCTAATGAAACATAAGTCCGAAGCTTTTGAAAAATTTTTAGAGTATCAAAGTATGGTAGAGAAACAAACGGGGAAAAGTATTAAGATCCTTCGATCAGATAGAGGAGGTGAATACTTATCCACCGAGTTTCTTGATCACCTTAAACAAAAGGGAATCATCTCTGAATGGACTCCTCCTTACACACCACAATTAAATGGTGTTGCTGAAAGGAGAAATCGTACTTTATTAGATATGGTACGGTCCATGATGTGCTTCACAGACTTACCTGTTTCTTTCTGGGGATATGCCTTGGAAACAGCGGCTAATATTTTGAATAGAGTACCATCCAAATCTGTATCTGGCATTCCATATGAGTTATGGAGGGGAAGGAAACCCAATCTTAAGCACCTTAAGATATGGGGATGTCCAGCTTATGTCAAAAGAAATTTTGGACAAAAGCTTGATGCTAGAGCAGAAAAATGTCTATTTGTTGGATATCCCAAAAATAGTAGAGGATATCTATTCTACCACCCTACTGAACAAAAGATTTTAGTCAGTAGGCATGCCATTTTTATGGAAAAGGAATTCATCCTACAAAAGGGCAGTGGGAGAAATATTGAACTTGAAGAAGTTCAACAAATAGATACATCTCAACAAAATCATAACACAGTTAGTATAGAACCTGAACACACCACTCCTATCCGTAAGTCTGATAGAGTGCGACATGCACCTGAAAGTTATGGGTTCATTATTGAAAATAATGAAGCCCGAATCATTGATAATGATGAGCCTCTAACATATACGGATGCTGTCATAAGTAGTGACTCAGACAAATGGCTGGAAGCCATGAGATCCGAAATGGACTCCATGCATGTCAACCAAGTCTGGACTTTGGTTGATGCACCAGAGAGTGTTAACCCTATTGGATGCAAATGGGTCTATAAGAAAAAGATTGGGACAGATGGCCAAGTTGAAACTTATAAAGCCAGATTAGTGGTTAAGGGTTTCAGACAAAAACAGGGAATAGATTATGATGAAACATTTTCTCCTGTTGCCATGCTCAAATCTATTCGGATCATGCTTGCTATAGCAGCATATCATGATTATGAAATCTGGCAGATGGATGTGAAGACTGCATTCCTCAATGGTTTCCTTGAGGAAGAGGTTTATATGTCACAGCCAGAAGGTTTTGTCTTGGAGACTAAACCTAATCAGGTATGTAGGCTAAAGAAATCTATTTATGGATTAAAGCAAGCATCTAAGAGTTGGAACATCCGATTTGATAAGACAGTCAAAGAATTTGACTTTATCAAAAATGAGGATGAACCTTGTGTGTACAAGAAGACTAGTGGGAGTGCCATAGTTTTCTTGGTTCTGTATGTAGATGACATACTCCTCATTGGGAATGATATCCCAATGTTACAATCAGTCAAGGTATGGTTATCTAAACAGTTTTCCATGAAAGACTTGGGAGAAGCATCTTATATACTAGGCATCAAGATCTATAGAGATAGATCTAGGAGGATGCTAGGTTTATCCCAGTCTAGGTACATTGACCAAGTGCTAAAAAGATTTAGCATGGAGTAAAGTAAAAGAGGTTACTTACCTATTGGTCATGGCATACATCTTTCTAAGAAGATGTCTCCTAAGACACCTGAAGAAAGAAATAGAATGAATTCGGTACCTTATGCTTCGGCAGTAGGGTCTATTATGTATGCTATGTTATGTACTAGGCCTGATGTGGCATATGCCTTAGGTATAGCCAGCAGGTTTCAGGCTGATCCAGGAGAGGATCATTGGAAGGCTGTGAAAAATATTCTTAAGTACTTAAGAAGAACTAAGGATATTTTTCTAATATACGGAGGATCTGATCTTAAACTAGAAGCTTATTCAGATTCTAGTTTTCAATCAGATCCAGATTACAGCAAATCTATATTTGGGTATGTTTTTACCCTTAATGGAGGAGCTGTAAGTTGGAAAAGTTCTAAACAGCAAACTGTAGCTGACTCAACAACTAAGGCAGAGTACATTGCTGTTAGTGAAGCTGCCAAGGAAGCTGTCTGGATGAAGAAGTTCATATCAGAGTTGGGCGTAGTTCCTGAGATTGAAGGTCCAGTATCACTTTACTGTGATAATACGGGGGCTGTTGCTCAAGCAAAGGAGCCAAGAGCTCATCACAAATC
Source organism: Areca catechu (assembly GCA_021397845.1). Classification (NCBI taxonomy): domain Eukaryota; kingdom Viridiplantae; phylum Streptophyta; class Magnoliopsida; order Arecales; family Arecaceae; genus Areca; species Areca catechu. Next base: position 61,366,268 of record CM038044.1, on the reverse strand, counting down.
AAAGCACATTCTGAGACGCTTCCATCTCGTTCGAGAGATTGTCGAAAGACAAGAAGTCTGCATTAAAAGGGTAGAAACGAAGAACAACATAGCAGACCCGTTCACTAAGGCTCTATCACAGCGAGAGTTTGATCGCCACCTTGATTGTATGGGATTAAGATTTAAAGGCGATTGGCTTTAGTGCAAGTGGGAGATTGAAAGATTGTGCCCTGAAAGCCAATTGAAATATTGTAATTTTGATCCCAAAATCAATGAATTGACATTTTATAAAGGCATTATTTTCATCATTTGCTGTGTCTTTTTGATTTTATGATGAACCCCATAGATTAGGGCTATGGTTCTAGGGTTATGATGAGATCATACCAGTGAGACCTAAAGCCTTAAAACCCTAATCTAAAATATTCCTGGTCGATGGGACATTGAGTTGGGGATCAATGTTTCCGGCAAGACCAGCACATCCTATATATGTTTTGTAATAAGGGTGACTGATCTCACAGTCACTTGTGTTTGACACTAATACTAGGATGTGAGTGTTCATTGGAGAATGAGTTCACTGAATTGATCCAGATTGAGAATATCTAATGGAACCTTATCTGTTTGTCAATAGATAATTCTCATAGTGGGAGTAGTGCATGTGGTCCTTTGACCTGAGACTACCATAGTACCTTATATACATGAATCCATACTTTGGTTCGCAGTCAATCATGACACTGAGTCATGCACGAGGTGATACTGGTTATGGTGGATTGTATATGAAGGTTGTGAGTAGGTCAACAAGGAATTGATCAGCCCTAGTAAGAGGGAATAGCATCCAGCTAATTTCAAATGATGGATTCAGGAAACCTTTGATCAAAGTATGAACATTAGAGTTATTTTCTAATGGTTCATTAATGAATCATCATTATAAAGATTGAGCTAGGGATGAATATGAAAATTGGATTTGACAAATATCCATATTCATAATCATATTCGGGATGCAAGTTGATCAAAGGACTGAATTGCCCGGTAACTCACCACTGAAGGGTATTTTGGTAATTCCACCAAAATTCCACATCTTCCGGGTAGACATGATACATTGCTAGACGTCAATCTTGTCTTGTAGGTATATGATTGAGTCATGGTAATTCAAATCAGTCAATTTGAATTAGATTCTAATTGACCGAGTCGAGCTAGTTTGAGTTGACCTAAATCAGCTTGGTTGAGATCTAACTGAATTAAGTCAAATAGCACTCGGACCTACTGCTGGCTAGGTGTGGAACCCAATGGGTCACACACAAAAGAAAATTGATGAAGGATTTAATTTGGAATTAAATCATGTTTGCAGGATAAACACACTAGCATGTGTTGCACACCAAATTTCTATTCGAATCAGATTCGAATTTGGTTCCGAATTGGGCTTAATTGGGTTCTAATTGAACCAGATTAAGGTCCAATTTAATTTTTAGGACATTGGGCTAACCCATGGCTGAACCCAAGTGAATTTAATTCACTGAGACCCTCTCTCCAAGCCGCCCCCTCCCTTCTCTCACCCGCGCGCGCCAAGAAAGAAAGTCCACGCGCGTGGACTTCTCTTAAAATGCGTGAGAAGAAAAAACGTCGGAGAAATTTCTGAAGAGGAGCGTTTCAGATCCTTGTCTGGCACCCATGGATCTAGATCTGATGGCCAGAAAAATTTAAGAAAAAGATCCGTCGCTTTTCGGTCGCAAATCCGTCTCCAAAAGTCGCGATCCTTCCTAAAGTTTTTCCGAGAGTTCTCCTCGTCGGAAAAACGAAAATCAAATCGAAGAATCGTGATTTTTGATTGAGGGGACGCGTGAGGAATGAGGGATCGTGATCCCTGGGATTTCAGAGGGTTGCGTTGTTTCGAGATGACACCCCTCTGAGATCTATAAATAGGGTTGGGGTTCTCGGGGGTTTTCACGCAACATAGTTCAGAGATCCAATTCCCTCACTTCCTCTCCAGAATACTCCTTCCTCTTGTTCTTGTTGGGTATTGTTTCCCTTACAGAGGTATCCTCTATCGAAACTCAGACCCTAAACAAGAATAAGAAGAAGGTCTTGAACGGTAAAGGAAAGAACAGGGAAAGGATCTTTTCTTCTTTTCTTTCTTGAATTAAGACTTTGACTGTCTTAATTTTTTCTTCCAATTCAATTCAAGAAAAGGGATTCAAGAAAGGGAATTCTTGAAGAAAATTCAAGAAGAGGAAAGAAGGAAGAAAAGGAAATTTTCAAGAAAGAAAATTTCAGCCTAAAGGTCCAAGAATTGAATTCTTGAAAAAGAATTCAAGAAGAGGAACCAAGAAATAGAAATTTTGTCTTCATTGTTTTTCTGTGTGGATCACCATTGGAGGGTGAACATTTGGGCACCTGGTGGAGATTCAGAGTTTGGATTTTGCGATACAGGTTAGTATCTTGATTTGAGATTAAATCTTATATAAACATCCTATATGTTTTAATTCTTTTAAGGAGATTTTGGGTTGAAGGTTTGGTGAAGATTTCATTAAGATAAAAATTTTTGAAATCTATGATTCCGCCTTGCCACCGAACCCTACATTGGAGTGTTCCACAGCACCTCCACGCTGTCCATAGCAGATGCCCACTCCAACTGATCCCACCAAGTATCTGAAGATCCCCTTCAGTGCTTGACAGTGTTCCTTGCCAGGCTATGCCATGAATCTGCTCACCTAACTCACTACATGGGATAGATCCGGCCTACAACAAACCATAGCATATGTTAGGCTTCCCATGCTAGATGCATAAGGCACCCTCTCCATTTCCTGAGCCTCCACCTCAGTCTGTGGTGACATACTCTTCAAAAGTCTGAAATGTCCTACAAGTGGAGCGCTGCTGGTTTGGCCTCCTTCATTCCAAACCTCTCTTGCACCTTTCGAATGCATCCTCCCTGAGATAAATGCAGCAACTTCTTGGATCGATCTTTGAAAATCTCCATGCCCAAAATCTTCCGTGCAGCCCCCGAGTCCTTCATCTCAAACTCCCGAGATAGGCTTGCCTTCAAATCCTGCACTATCCTTTTACTCTTGCATGCTATCAGCATGTCATCTATATACAAGAGTAGATATACCTTATATCCATCCTCCAAAGATTTTATATACACACATGGATCAAAATTGCACCTGGAAAGTCCAATGCTTCTCACGAAAGTATCAAACCTCTTGTACCATTGTCTTGGTGACTGCTACAACCCATACAATGATTTCTTCAACAAGCATACCTTCTACTTTAATCCAGGTTCCCTGAACCCCTGTGGCTGCTCCATGTAGATACTCTCCTCAAGTTGTTCATGGAGAAATGCTGTCATCATGTCCATCTGCTCCAGCTCCAAATCCTGAGCTGCTACAATGCTTAACATCATCCTGATAGACGTATGCCTGACAACAGGAGAGAAGATCTTAGAGTAGTTAATGCCTTCTTTCTATGAGTACCCCTTGGCTATTAACCTAGCCTTGTACCTCACTCCACCTTGCTCTGAATTTTCCTCCTTTGTAAAGACCTATTTGGAGCCAATGGGTCGACTCCCTCTTGGTAGATCCACAAGCTGCCATGTCTTGTTCTTCCAAAGAGAGTCCATCTCCTTCATCATGGCTTGCATCCATGATCTCGCATATGAACTATCCATGGCCTCCTCAAATGTCTCTGGATCTCCACTGGCAGAGATGAGAGAATATGAGATGGTCTCATCTATGCCGTAACATACCGATTTCTAGATGTTCCTCTTAGGCTTGTGCAGTGCTACACCTCTTAGATTATCTTGCAAATATATATTTTCTGGCTCCTCCTGCACATCCTCCTGGTCAGAAGTCCCCCCTCGCTGTTCCTCCACTTGTGTGGGAATGTGACTGTGACTCACTGCCTCAAAGTGAACCTATTTTGAGGTTGAAACTGATGGCTCATCTCCTGACTACAGAAATCGAGATCTGTTATCCTCCACAGACCTATCAACTCCAGTTGCAACACTGAGCTTCCTTAGAAGGCTCCTCTCATCGAAGATAACATTCCTACTGATTGTGGACCACTGAGATTGAGGATCTACTAGTAGGTATCCTTTCATGCCCCTTGGGTATCCAATGAATACTAGTTTGCATGACTTTGGATCCAATTTATTTCTTTCGGCTCCTTCCACCAATGCATATGCTGGACTGCCAAAAATAGTTATGTGACCAAGCTCCACCTTCTTCCCACTTCGAACCTCCTCTGAGATGCCTCCATCGATTCTTCTATTTGGGGACCTGTTTACAAGAAAACAAGAAAAGGTTATAGCATCACCCCATAAAACCTTGGGTAGTGATGCTTGCAGCCACAAGCTCCTGGCCTTCTTTGTCAATGTCTGGTTCATTCTTTGAGCTACACCATTTTGTTGGGGAGTCATCTTCACTGTGAATTGGCATTTGATGACATTCTCCTCAAAGTAACTTCTAAAATCAAAGCTTGTGTACTCTCCTCCATTATCAGATTGCATGCACTTGACAGGTTTTCCTGTTTTCTTTTCCACTTCAGCTCTCCAGGCCTTGAATTGGGCAAATACCTCTAATTTTTCCCTGATCAGATATACCCACACCTTCCTGGAGAAGTCATCGATGAAGGTAACAAAGTATTTTGCTCCACCCCTAGCTGATACGGGTGCCGGCCCCCAAACATCCGAGTGAACTAACTCCAAAACTCCTTCACTTAGCTTGGTACTCCTGGCAAACGTTACTCTATGTTGTTTGTCATAAATACAAGGCTCACATAGATCATCTCCCTCTTTCCTAAGTACTGGAATTATACCCTTCTTGGAGAGTTCCATGAGTCCTCGGTCACTCATGTGACCCATCCGATAGTGCCATAGCTGGTAGGTAAGCTGCTCCTTTGCTGCAGCAAGGATTTCCGCACTATCTATCACAATTGAGCCTTCCATCCTATAAAGGTTGTTGCTCAGTCTCCTTCCTCTCATCACCACCAAGGCACCCTTGGTTATCTTCAAGCATCCATTACCCAGTGAACAGCTAAAGGCATACCCCTGCTTCTCCAAATAACCTAGAGAAATCAGGTTCTTCTTCAGCTCCGGCACATGCTTGACATTGGTAAGCGTCCATATGACTCCATCAGACATTCTTACCCTGATTGTACCAACACCAGCAACCTTACATGGGTGATCATCCTCGAGACTCACACTTCCACCATTTGCTTTGGCATAAGAAGCAAACCAATTCTCATGTGAAGTGTAATGAAAAGAGCAGGCTGAATCCAATGTCCATTCACTGTCATACTCCATGGCTCCATCTGAGACAACCAGTAAATCACCGTCACTATCCTCAGATGAATGTGCACCATTCCCACTGGTCGAATCTCCTTTGGAAAAGCCCTTCCCCTTCTCATTCTTCAGAAGTGGACAGTTCCTCTTCAGATGACTAGGCTGCTGACATTTAAAACACCTCTAGCCCTGCTGACTATCTCGAGATTTGGACCTACCTTTTGATTTTCCTCAAGTCCTATCCCTTGGCCTTCCTTGTCTTTCATTCACGGCAAGAACCTCTGAACTTGAACTCCCTTTACATAGCTTTTCTCGCTGTTCATTAGACCTGAGAACTCCAACCACCTCTTCGAAGTTTAATGTCTCCTTTCCATACACCAAAGTTGTATGAGACTGCCATATGATATTGGAAGTGAACACAGTAATAGGAGAGCTCTATCCTCCTCATCTATCTTCACATCAAGACTCATAACATCAGAGCACACTTGATTGAATTTCTGGATATGAGCAATCAGATCTCCTCCCTTAGGCATCCACAAGTTGTTCAACTATTTCTTTAACCATAACTTGTTCGTCATATTCCTACCCATGTATGTGTTCTCCAACTTCCTCCAAAGACCCTTCATCATGGTTTCTCCACTGATCTCAAGTAGAACTTGATCAGCCAAGCACATCCTGATTGTGCTGAAAGCTATCTCTTCTAGTTCCTCCCATTCTTTCAGACTAACCTTCTCTGGCACCTCTCGTACTAACACCTTATAGATCCGATTCTGTACGAGTAAATCCTTCATCCTTTGTTGCCAAAGGGTGAAGTTTCCCTTGCCATCGAATTTTCCAAAGTCTGCCTTGATACTACTAGATGCCATATCAACAGATTTTATCAAATCAACAACACCAACTACTCACCTTGATGTTTCGATCAAAAAACTATTCTGCACCTGATCCCAGCAGTGATCTTCTTTCCTTCACACAACCCAGGCTCTGATACCAAATTTTCATGACACACCAGATGAGATCACCCCGTCCAAACCACTTGCACCATCTCAAACATAAAGCATCATGAAGAAATAATAGCAAAAGCAACAAGCCTGACATGAACACTATACCATGAATCTTAGGAGATCGGGGTAAAGAAGATCAACAAAAGAATATAACAAGATTAAGAAGAAGTTTAAGGATAAAACAAGAGTTTATATTATGTCCTGCGTGAATAGCTTATAGGATCTCTTGAAAGACTCTCACCTCTCTCTCTCTCAAGGCTGTACAATATATATATACCTAGGTTAAACCAAACCTAGCCCCTTGAACCAACTCCCAACCAGCACATCGTCAAAATAGCTAACCCATCATCCGAGTCGACTCAAATCCATCCGAGCCAACTTGTCTAAACAATAAGTTTCCTGACTGTGCATCTGAGCCGACTCTAATCCATCCGAGCCAACTCGACCAGAGTGTCTTCATACCTACCCTGAGATCAAGAGTTGACTCTTGGAATCTAAGTTGACTCGAAGGACCATCGAGCCAACTTGAAGAACCATCGAGCCGACTTGAACAGACAGACTGAACAATAACCATTATAACATGGTCTATCACCTAGGACTCTTACCAGACTCACTTCTAGCCTTAGTTACATCATGACCAACATGACAAAGATCCAAAACTTGACTCCAGATGCCTTGGATACACCACACGAGACTAAACCATTTTTCTGCTATATGGTTGATCAATGTTAAAACTAGAATGGTATACAAATTCTAGGTTTCAATTAGATCCAAATGATAGCAAATCCATATCAAAGTATATCTTTACCCTATATGGTGGTGCAGTGAGTTGGAAGAGTACAAAGCAGCAAACTGTAACTGACTCAGTTACTTAAGTAAAGTACATAGCTGCTTGTGAAGCTATAAAAAAAGCAATGTGGATGGAGAAATTCATCATGAAATTGGACATGGTTCCTGTAGTCACAGGAATCGAGGTCTTACCATAGGTCCAAGCACATCCTAAAATGCTTCCACCTCGTTCTAAGACAAGATGTTATCATCAAACAAGTTGATATAAAGAACAACTTAATAGACCCATTCACTAAAGCACTACCACAGTAGTAGTTTGATCGCCACTCAGATTGTATGGGTATAAGATACAAAGGTGATTGGCTATAGTGCAAGTGGAAGATTGAAAGAATTATACCCTAAAAGATAATCTTTGTATGGGTGTTTCTATAATCTTTCAACTCATGTATGCTATTTTTTGATAAATGGAAAAGTATTTTGATTCATCATATTACTGCATCTTATTAAGATTATGATGAACCTCATAGGGAAGGATATTGAAATTGGGGTTGTGTGACCTAAGTTCCTATAAATCCTAATAAAAAATGTTCTTAGTCGTTGGATTATCGATTTGGGGATCGAAGTTTCTGGTAAGACTAGCACATCCTATAATTGCTCAAAAGTAGCATGGTTGGTCTCACAGCCACTCGTGTAGGGACACTAATACAAGGATATGGGTGCTCATTAGGGTATGAGTTCACTGAACTAATCCATCTTAAGAACATCTTATGGAGGTCTTACCACTTGTCAAAAGATGGTTCTCATAGTGGGAGTTGTGCATGTGATCCTTAGACCTGAGACTACTATAGTATCTTGTGCACATAAATCCATATTTTGGTGCATACACATTCATGGCAATTAAGTCATGTACAGGGTGCTTCTGGATATGGTGGATTATGTATGAAGGTAATGAATAGGTTAATAAGGAATCGATCACTCCTAGTAAGAGAAGAACTTATCCCCTGAAATCTCTTTGATTGTTGACTCAGGAAGTCTTTGATCAAAGAAGGATGAGATTAGATAAGATTTTTAACAATTTATTGATCAAGTCTTCATTATTGCATTGAGATTCGAAAGGATTAAGTACTAGGATTTGACATTTATCCATGCCCATCACATAATCGGGATAAAGGGAGATCGAAGGATTGAATTGCACGGTAACTTTCCACTAAAGGGTATTTTTATAATTTCTACCAAATCTCATATCTTCCAGGCAGGCATGACACATTGTTAGATGTCAATCATGTCTTGTAGATTTTCATGAATCAAATTGATTGGATTCATGAGTCAATTTGGAAGCTGGTTCGAATTGGCAACTTAAGTCAACTCAATTTAACTAATTAGATCAATCGGGTTTGATTGAATCGAATTGGCTTTGACCTAGACTAATTGCTGATAGATGTGGAGTCCAAAGGGTCACACAAATTAGGGAATTAGCCAAGGAAGTCAATTGGATTTTTATTAGGGTCATGGGATCCTAATTAGCTAGCTTATTGACATACAAGCATATGTTGGCTAGCCCAACTCCTAACCCAATTGGATTGGATCAGTTGCTTGTTATTTGAACTAACCAATTTAAGTGGTTAGAGTCCAAAGTGGGGCAGTGTAATTTAATATTAATCTGGATTTTATTTGGCTTTATCTTGCATTTGTGGAAGAGTCCATGTTGGCATGGACTCTTGGGTGCCACTTTTGGTTTCATGCCAATTCCATGCGCAAAAGGACCAAGAATCCTTCTGCCAATGAATCACAAATGCCAAGTAGAGTCCCAAAGGACTCCTCCTCATCTCCACACCCTTTCATGTGGACTTTGACTGGTCAACAAAATGATATTACATGAATAGTGTTGTGCACACAAATGAAGAGTCGAGTCTCTTCATTTGGTGCTAATTAAAGAGGCCAAGAGTCCTTCCGTTTAAAGTATCCTAAAATCTTTGATGCCTCTTATTCAAAAGCCATGTCTCTAGCCTTGATTTGACTGGTTAATTCCATGTGGCAGATGGTAAAATGGTTGGAAAAATTGAAGAGACATTTAAATGTCTCTTGGAGCATGAAAGGTTGTTATTATGATATGTCTTATCATTAATAAGACTCCTTCTCATTAAAGGGTCTTATCAAATGGCTAAGAAAGGGACATATCAAGCATCCCATCCTCTCTATAAAAGGCATTGGTGATTTGATGCCAAAGCACTTCATTTCCCATCCGAATCTCTAACCTTCTATTTTCTCTTCCATCCCCCTTAGGACAAGGTTTGTCTTTTTAAGACAAAGCTTGTTCTTTAGAGACAAGGCTAGTCTTTTAAGACAAGAGCATAGGGAGAAAAATAGAGGGGATATTTGAGATTTGAGAGGGGATATAGAGAGGTATCCAAATGCCTTACAGGAGGGTAGGGAGTCTAGCAAGTGAGAAAGTCCAAAAGGCTATCAAAATAGTCCCAATCAAATAAGCAATTATTTTAGGAGTGCTTCCTTGGTCCAGTTCCTGTGTGGATCACCTTTAGAGGGCATGCACTTATGTGCCTTATGAAAATAAAGGATTATAGCACTCCATGTATTCTTCTATAATCTTAAAGTATTGATTTATTGATTGTCATGATCAAGTGGTTCTAGGGTTTAGGGTTCCGGGCAGTTAGGGTTTCAAAAATGAAAATTTTGAAACCTGATCTTTCAAAATCATTAATAATATCTGTTAATCTAGAAACTATTTCAGATATAGTCTCATTTGGTTCCATTTTGAATAGTCTATAATTGTGCACAAGTATATTAATTTTAAAGGTCTTTATTTGGGTAGTGCCCTCATGTGTAACTTATAGTTTATCCAAAATTTTCTTTGTCGAAGTGTAAGTGGAAATCTGGTTAAACTCATTTGAATTCAAAGCACAGTAAAAAAGGTTCATGACTTTGGTATTAAGTTCACCCATTTTCATATCATATTCATCCCATTCCTCTTCCGGTTTAGGGATGTCTCTTCCATCTACTTTCTTGATAGGTGTGTGTGGTCCTTTTAAGATTATTTTCCGTAATTGAAAATCAACAGCTTGAATATAGATTTTCATCCTAGCTTTCTAATAGCTATAATTGGTGCTAGTGAATAGTAAAGGTGATTGACAATAAGCCAAAGATATGCTCTTTTGGGTTGCCATAGAACTTTTCTCTTAATCGTTGACTAATGGCACTAAGACGTGGCTCTGATAGCACTTGTTGCCCAGTTAGCCAACCCAAGATGAGGGGTGAATTGGGTAAGTAAAAATTTTAGCAAGTATGTGCCTTTTGAAACCTTGTATGGTGAGTGAAGTAAATAGAGTATTGCATGTGGAAGAAATAAGACTGCAAAAGTAAGAGTAAACATAAACATCACAAGATTTAAAGTGGTTCGAAGCAACCCAGCTCCTACGTCCACTACCCAAGGTGCACTCTTAGGATTTCAACTATATTCACCCCTAATACAGTTGGATTCTTTTCCTATGGGCTCATAATCCAAAATCCTAATACAAAGTTAGTTTTTTTAGTTTTACTAACAACCCAACTTGGTTTTCAAGGCTAACCAACAATCTAAAACTAATTCACAAGCTACAGCCACCTGCTGTACTTGTAATAACTCAAAATAGAGTTAACAAAAGAACCAACACAAAAATAAATCCAATGTGTTGAATGGTTATAGTTGAAGCTCTTAATAAGGCCTTGTTGAATGCTTCTTCAATGCTCTTCAAGGCTCTCTTAACTCTTCAAAGATTAACTCAAGAAGTTAGTTAGAAGTTATTGAAGAACTTAAGTTTCCACTTGAAAGCTCTTAGTATATTTAATACCCTCTTAAAAGCTCTTTCTCTTCTCTTAAATCCATTATTTATAGCTTCTTGAAGTGTTCCCAGATGAATATAGCTGTTGGAATATCTTGAGAATCAAAAACTAGCCATTGGGAGGCTTAAAATTCAAAAAATTTGAATTCTGAAACTAGCTGTTACTATTGAAATTATCGGGAGGTGAGTCGGCTCGCAGAACTTGAGTCGACTCGGATTGTCAATGAAGTAATTCTACAGTCTGTGAGAGTCGACTCTTGTCAACTTAGAGTAGGGTCTGTTGACTGAAGTCTCAGAAGCAAATTTCTATCACTCTGTGAGAGTCGGCTCTAATCTTCTTTGAGTCAGCTCAAATGTTTTATATCAGAAAAGTACAGTACCATGCCAAGAAATGTTTCAGCTCTTTCTATTAGAGTCTGCTCGAGTTGAAACTTCTCCAAAGGCTTCCAAATAGCTTCAAACTTCTTCCAAATAAATTCTAAACCTATTCTAAAGTATTTGTACTTAAAATTATATTAATTTGATCTTTTTTAAGAAATATATAATTGAATTTACTTAGGGCTCTCAAATGATTAGAAAATCATGAATTTTTCTGGAATACATGGATTCATTTCAATGGTCTTGAGAAATGTAGGGTTGATGATTGTTCATTAGAAATATCCTACAAAAACTTTTTAAACACTTGAAAAGTATTAGTATCAAATACATGCTCCAATATTTTGTAATCATCAAAATCATTCCAGGGGTCAACAATCTGGCAATAGTTTGGAAGGTAGAACAGTGTTTTGGTAAAAATGAGGGAACCGGAAGGTTATAATAGAAGTAGTAGTGCAAATGGTGTTAGAAGAGAGTCGGATGAGAGTAGGGAATGGAATTGGATGGGAGGGTTGAAAGGCGAGAAGATGGAGATGGAGAGTGATGGAAATGGAAGAAGTGGAGAAATCAAAATAATGGTTGGAGCACTAGAAGATTGCTTCGAAGGAGTGCCAAATGCTGCTTCTTTTATAGATGGAGAGAAGCGCGTCAGGCCCATATGGGAACCACATTGGATTCCCATCATGATCTCCTCAACAACTTCCATTCCTTATCCTCATCTCTGCACTTGCTTCGGTTATGCATTATTATCCCTCACACCTACTCAACCATCGTGCATGATCCCTATGATTCTGTTCTAACCATATTGAACTCCGGTGTATCGATCCAGAATTTCATGATCAAGCTTTCTCTTTCAACCACGTTTCCCATTCGAACATCACCTATCCAGCTCTCAACAGCAAGTGGAAGAAAGTCGACCAAACAGCAACTGGGATAATTTTCAGTGGTGAGGATAATGGTCGATGGTAGCATCTTCTTAGTATAGCCACGATGGATAGAGGATGGTAGTGATGGCTGGTGGTTGACTGGATGGTGGCTTGAATAGTGACAGGAAGTGGTGCGAATGGTGCCTTAGTGGTCGGGAGATGACTGATTCAGCAATTTTGGCAGCTTCACGGTGCTAAAAGATAGTTGAGATGGGAAGCCAAAGGAGGAGGAGCCGATGGATGACAACCATGTTAGGTGGCCATGCGATGGTGACTGTGAGGTTTTCCAGTTGGTGGCAATCTGGGCTTGATGGTGAGGGAGGCAGACCAGAGGTGGGTCTTGGCTAGTCTTGGATATGGGGGTTCCAGTAATGGCATCTCGAAGCAAATGATAGTCGGTGTTAGTGAATCGAGGAAGAATAGTGGATCAAACCAGAGGAAGAAAAATCAATGGAGACCAACACTTGGACTTGGCTCGAACAGTGCCAAAGACTTGATAGGCCATGATGTTGTCATTAAGACACCATGGCTATCACTTTAATTTAACAATCTTCTTAAGAAAATTAAAAATCAATAGAAAATGTGAGTCAAGTCGAATCCATAGGGAAGGCAATATGTTGAATGTTTTGAAATCTTTGATTTAAGAAAGTGAATAGATCAAAGTCAGGAAAATAAAAATTTAAAGTATAAAAAATAAATAACTTGGTACTAGGATCTACTATTTAGATCCTAGCATCTACTTGCAATAAAATTAAAAGAACATGAATTTAAAAGAGCAAGAAAAAAAAACTTTATATTAATTAGAACCAAGGTCCTACTACAAAATGCAATTGAATAAATAAAAAAAAAAAACAAAGACTGGAAGTAGATTAGTGTAGCCTTATCATGAAGATAATCGAGAACTCCCTTCTTCCTTCATATTCCTTCGAACGAACTGGCTTTCTCTGCTTCTTCCTCCTTAGATCTTGATTTGTAGATCAGTGTAGGCAAAAAGATGGTATAGATGGCATAGCTTCTCCTCTAAAAAACCTCACTCTTAAAGCCCAACCCGCAATCAAAAGCTAGACCTCCTACCTTGTACCATACTTTTCTCTCCAAGATGATTTCATCTTAGCATAGGGGTCCTTTAAATAGATCTTGGCTAGGGCTTCTTCCTAATCAAATTTGGACTCAATCAGGTTCCAGATTGGCTGAATATTGCAAGAAGAAGTCTGGGCCATCGATTTGCTGCATGATGAATAATGACAGCACTCCTTCATTCTCTAGCAGTAGAGTCCGATCCAAACTCTCAGAACTCCAAATCCCCGAGTCTATGGGACTTGGGCTCTTCTCCCCATCGCAGTGGATGGTTGGTAGCGTGAGGTGGCAGACACGATGGCCAGTGATGGTGGCGAATAGTGGTGATGGTCAAGTAATAGGAGAACCATGAAACAACCATGATAATGGCTGTGACTAAGGTGTTGGGCCTTATGTGGTGCATCCAAGGCTCATGGAGCCAAGGCTTAGACCTTGGTCCACTTATCATGATGAGTTCATAGAGTCTCTAGGGCTAGATTGAGTCCTAGGTCAAAAAGATATCAGCCTTTTGGATCTTAAGGTATAGGAGTCTTGAGCCTCAAGTGGGTCAACTTGTATTAAGTGTAATTGGATCAAGTCATTGTTGTTAAGGGCTTGGAAAACCTAGTTAAACATGGAGTTGGCTTGTGGGAGTTTAGGGTTAGGTCATTGTGAACTAGACTGATGTGGGATGAAAATAAAATGATGAATGGAGAGTTTTAGCAAGCTAACAAGAAAGCAAACTTGAGCAATTAATTATCAAATAAATGGGCTAAATTAATCCAAGAAAAGAATTTTCATAAGGATACTAGTTGATCTAATTTTTAAGACCCGCAATGTAGATTTAGTTTAAAATAAGGATTAGGATCTTCATGGCAAGGAAACCAGCACTAATAGGGCAAGTTAACCTTCAAATGATTAGATCTAATGAAGCTTAGAAAGAGTTTCCCTACCAATAATGATGGCTAATTATTTGGTGGAAGAAGGAGCTCTCATCACTCAAGGATTGAGGCCTAGAAGTCAAGATTGGCACTCTCTACTTTGAGACTCACCTTGGCCTTGATCCATGGTGTGGAGACCTTTATCTTGACCTAGAAACATGAGAGAACCTACAAAGAAATTTGAGATTATACATGGAAGAAGAATTGGAGTTGGAATGAAAACAAAGAAAAAAAAGGAAGAAGAAGAATGTGGCCGGCGGCTTGGGACTTAGAGCTTGATCATAGATCCATCAATGGGCATCTCATCCTTTACTCCTTGCAAAACCACACTTCACTCTTAAACTCAAACTTAAAAAACTCTCATTCTCTCCTTGGATAAGGATCTACACACTCAAACTAGCTAGAAAACTTTCACTCCAAACAAGAACTCAAGAAAAATAGAACACAAGGAAACAATCCTTTCATTAATTCAAATCATAGCATATAATGAGTACAATGAGAGCTTAGGGGCCCTATTTATATGCTCCAATGCTAGGAATTTCGTCCAAGAGTGGAGAGGAGAGAATAAGGATGGCTTAGTTGGCTCCAATAATTTTTAGGTAAGTGGTTTTAACTAAAAACAAATTATTGGAAGAAAGTTACAACCACTTTGACATGTGAAATCTAGAAGATCCTAATATGGCTTCCAAATGCTGATGTGGAGGCTTAGGTATCATAAGTTGTGGCATCCCGCATGTCAAATATTGTTGGGATAGTGGAAGGAATCTTTATGTTCTCCATAAAACTCTTGATATAGTGTAATTCTTTCTCCCCCAAGATTGTTTGATGAGTTGCTCCCCCATGTGCTTCAAATCTTGACATGAATTAGGCTTGGGCTTAGTCTTGAAGAGTCTTGAATGGTTGGTCTTGGACTTGAAGAGGACGCCCTCCATCATGCTTTGGGCTTGAGCCGAATGTGCTTTTTCCATGTGTTGGCTTATGAGCCAAATCATGCTTCAAGAAAATTTGGCTTATGAACATGCTTCAAGAAAATTTGTAACTTGCTTTGAAAACTTTATTGACTATAGCTGCAAAAACAAAGTAAGTTAATCAAAGTATATATTTTTATTTTGGATGTCCCCATTAGTTCTCTCGGGATGGAAAGAGCTCGACTCCGTCGAGTAGGAATTCATCTTGCTTTGGTAGTATTCTAGGAGGTCAGGATTAATTTTTTGTAAGTCATCTCGAGTGATCCATGAGTCTTCAGAATCAGGATGTCCTTGTCAGTGAACCAAGTAGCGCTGATAGTCTTTGTTTTGACTAGTGATAATCTTGTCATCTAAGATTCGCTAAATCTTATCTTGCCGCTTTGGTAATATGGCGATGGACACTTGATGGGGAACTAATATGCATGCATTTTTTTTTGTATGTTTTACATGTTGAGTTAGGTGATTAATTCCCAAATTTCAGATCAAAATTATTTGTAGGAAATTTTGTATGAATTTTTGAAGATCAGCATGCAGATTAGGACTAGAAAAGTAGCAAAGAAGGACCGCCGGGGCTGAGAAGCCTCGGTTAGGACAAGTTCTCCTACAATAAAACTACTGGAGGTAGAGGGGTGTACCTGACAACGTCTGTGAAGATCGCAGCGAAGGGGTTTCTCGTTCCTCGACGGATGCGGCCTGGAAAACCGAGCCAAAGACCCGCGGATACCCGGCTTTCTGCTCGATGATCCGATTGAGGCTTGGCTGGAGTCGTTGGATTCATAGGAACTCAGGGACCGGGAAGAAGAACTCTCACAAACCCCTTTATGCACACAGCAGGGTATCACACCACTCAATAGAAGAACTCAAGGTTTTCATTCATCAAAAATTCTCCTCATACAAGAGGCTAGGGTCCCTTAAATAGACCCTTAACCTTGGGCTCCAAGTAAGGGTACATAAGTCTTTACATAAGAATCCTTTTCCCTCTCAAACCCTAGCTAGAAAATAAGGAAATATTAGGTAGAAAAATCCCTAAAAATTTTCTTGACTTGGTCAAGACTCCAAGGATGCCTAGGGGGGCGTGTTGGGCTTCTAGGAGCAGAAAAAGGCCGGCCCAAAGGGGATCGGGTGCATGGGTTTGGGCCTCTGGAAGCTAGGGTGGCCTGGTAGCCAGGTAGCAGGAATATTCCCTGGTATCTTGCTTCTTAGGGGCTTGGGCTTGGCACCTGGGCTTGATTTCTTTGGGCTAGGATGCAGATGGACCTCTGGAATCATGGATGCCATTATCTATGAATATACTTTGGCATCTGGAAGGGAATCTGGGCATCTGGAGGGCATCTGCAAGAAATCAGGGTTTTCTGAATTTTCCTCCTGGGGTCTTCAAATCTTCAAGCTGGGTTGGACTTGTGCTATACTTCCATGTCTTCAATCTAGTTGGACTTGGTCTTCACTTGTATGATATAGTCTTGAGTCTTCAGTATGCTTGGACAGGACTCAAAAAAATAAAATTAGCTCAACATGAGCTGACTAGCATTGGACTGAACTAGCTCAACATGAGCTGACTAGTACAGAACTGAAATAACAACTAAAAATACTCAAATAACAACTAAAATGGACTCAGATGAGCTAAGCCCTTATTACAGATGGACTCATAAATTATTGATCAATTTACAGAGGGTTGAAAAAGCCTCTATCTTATTCTGGTGCCTCCGGTGTCCCCACCAATTCTCCCGGGGTGGGAGGAACTCGACCCTGTCGAGTGAAGGTCAGACTGGCTCACATATCTCTCGAGAAGGTCTGGGTTGAGGCATTGCAAGTCCTCTCGAGAAATCCACGAATCGTCCGACTCTGGCCGGCCTTGCCATCGGGCCAGGAAGTGTTGATAGACATGGCCCTGGGTCGTGATGGCTTGATCGTCCAGGATATGCTCGATCCGTTCTCCTCTCTCAGGCCAAATTTGTTTGTGGACACTCTAGGTTAGGGTCACTCACAATGAAAAGGAATAGGTCCAAAGGCCTCACTAGGTATCGCTGCCGGTTCCCTATACTCAACCAGGTCTGTAATATTGAAGGTAGAACTAATGCCCAAATCCAAAGGCAATTCTAACACCTAGGCATTTGATCCAACCTTCTCTATCACTTTAAAAGGTCCGGGTCTGCGAGCATGAAGCTTCTTTTAGGCCTAAGCCTAACCAAGATAGAATCCACTACATCAAATTCTTTAATCCATCTTAGGGAATTAGCCAGTTGTTTCAAAATTAGTGCAGGTGGTGAACATGCTGGGCACATGCAGACTCCTAACAAGATGATGCAAAGGACTCATACTGACACCTAAAGACTCGACTATGCATTCCTATCGAAGAAAATTTTATTGAACTCTTTGGATCTAAACCTAATAGATTATAGGTTCTCTAGGTTTGATCCTAGCTTGACATGCACATGAAAATTTACAGTGAACTCCTAGCAAATTCCAAAGAGTATGCCAGAAGTAAGATGCAAACCTAACATGTGTGATGAATGCATGCAGTATGCTAATCTCAGTTAAATGCAATCTAATAATCCTAGAAATGCTGGAGGTGTTAGGCAAGGGCAGAAAATAGGAAGTGGGTTCAGAATTAGTTTGGTAGGGTAGGGAAAAAGGTTCAAAGTTAGTTGGATAAAGTTCGATATAAGAAGGCATGTCAGGGACTAATCCTAGACTAATGAGGCTAACCTTACGAGGTTGCGGTATAGCTATGGGGTTTGCATAATGGAAGGATAGGTTACTAATCTCAGGGAAGAGGTCCTTAATGGGAACTATAGGAGGAGGCTCATCCTGAGGGTACTGATTCAAAGAGATCAAGTCCTTAATAAATTCTTCAGGTTCTTGTATTTTAGGACTAGACTCTATAATTTGGCTCTCCTCTATGGTTTCCTCAGGTAAGGCTCTAGCAGTTGTACCTAGGTTCTCTTCCTCTATTTGTTCTTCCACTATAGATTTAGGTTGGATGTGGTCAAGGTCAACTACCTCTAGGTTGGCTTCTACCTGGGTATCTATTGGGTCAGCTAATTCTAGGTCATCTAAAGGTGTCTCCTCTTCTCCCTCATACTCATCCACTAAGTTTGCATCAGCTTCATACACTTCCGCGTTAATGTAAGCCTTGTCAATCTCAGGAATGGTTGGAGAAGGTCGGCTAGGGGAAAATTGGCTAGGTCCTGATTTCTGATTATGGACACTAATCCTAGTAGGTTCAAGTTGTCTAAAGGGTAGTGGCTTACTACTGGGCTCATATTTAGGGGTGCTAATCCTATGGGGTTCAAGTTGACTAAGGGAAACCTGACTAGTACTAGATTGATATCTAGGGATTATGGGCTCCCTAGACTCATAGGATAAGGGTGCAGATCTATGGGTCACGGGATTATATGATCTAGGGTCATAGGATTTGGGTTCAGCTCTATAGGTCTTGGGTCTACTGGACTCATGGGATATGGGTTCGTAGATTCTAGAGTCAGAGGATTTGAAGTCATAAGATCTATAGGTTGTGGGTATACTAGGCTTATAGGATGTGGGTAAATAGGATCTAGAGTCATAGGATCTAGGTTCAGTATCATAGTATGGGTCAGGCTGAGTGGCTCTCCTAGGTTCAACCTCATGATATGGTTCAGGGTTTAGGGTCCTCCTAGGTTCAGGATTATAGTATGGGTCAGGCTGAGGGGCTCTCCTAGGTTCAACCTCTCGGTATGGATCAGGGTTTGGGGTCTTCCTAGGTTGAGGATTGTAGTACGGGTCAGGATAAGGGGCTCTCCTAGGTTCGACCTCATGGTATAGATCAGGGTTTGGGGTTCTCCTAGGTTGAGGGGACTTAGGATCTGGCTCAGATCGTGACCCATGGGTTCTTGCTATGGTCCCTACACGGCCTCCTAACTGGTCAAACCTATTGGCAAGATGGTCAATTCTATTGTTGGTTTGGGTAGCAGACTGAGTTAACTGGGTAGTCATCTGGGCCATTTGATCAGCTAGGGCTTTTATTTGGGCTTGTAAATTTTCCATGGGTTCAGACATTTGTGAAGGAGGTGGGTGATATGAAACTCCTGATCTAGTGCTCATGCAAGACTCGATCAGACCGACTATAGCTGACTAGACCTAGAGTCCAAACTAGATGCTCAATCAAGGTGACAAACTAGCCTATAGTAACCCTGTACTCAGCCAGGCAGGTGTAAGGGGAGTGTTAGGTCCCTGATTGCCAATCCTAGACACCAATCAGAGATTGGCTAGGTAGGCGGACCAGCACACAAGCCCTTCGGGATTGAATCCCTAAACCACCGTTCTAGACACTGAGCACAAGGCACACACAGGTTAACTTAACACAGTGATCTAACACTAGTCCGGACCCGACCAGTTGGTGTCCCTAGCCCACTAGGGCAAATTAAGTCTAATTAATTTTAGGTTAAGGCTTGGGACCGAATGCAAGGGATGTGGTTTTGGGCTAAGGAGAGGTTATCAACTCCTCCCCTTATCTGATATAGCAAGAGTGCCCTTAAAAGTAAATTATGCAATGATGGCAGGCAGATGAGGATGCAAATTAGGGTTTAGATGTTTTGGTATTTTTGGAGAATATGTAATTTTTTTTTTGGTATTTTATTAAATAGAAGAAAACTTGAAAATTATGGCCTAATATGCATGAAATATACTAAAATTAAAGATATGCAAAAATTGCTAAACAAAAACCTAAAACTTCCAAACTTGTCTTGCTGAAAAAAAAAAAAAAATAGAGTCAAAAATTTGCAGGATGTATTTCGGCTTGAAGAAAATTCAAATTATGAAATAAAATCTGTAAAAATTCTGAAAATTACTTTGAATTATGGTAAATCCAGAAAAATAAATTTTAAAATTTTTTGAGTTTTTAATAGAGAGAAATAATTAAAATAACAGAGTATATATGGACTGCAAAATTGCAGAAAACAAGCCCTAATCTAAGCTCTGATACCAAATGATGGGGAACTAATATGCATGCAGTTTTTTTTGTATGTTTTACATGTTGAGTTAGGTGATTAATTCCCAAATTTCAGATCAAAATTATTTGTAGGGAATTTTGTATGAATTTTTGAAGATCAGCATGCAGATTAGGACTAGAAAAGTAGCAAAGAAGGACCGCCGGGGCTGAGAAGCCTCGGTTAGGGCAAGTTCTCCTACAATAAAACTACTGGAGGTAGAGGGATGTACCTGACAACATCTGTGAAGATCGCAGCGAAGGGGTCTCTCGTTCCTCGACGGATGCGGCCTGGAAAACCGAGCCAAAGACCCGCGGATACCCGGCTTTCTGCTCGATGATCCGATTGAGGCTTGGCTGGAGTCGTTGGATTCGTAGGAACTCAGGGACCGGGAAGAAGAACTCTCACAAACCCCTTTATGCACACAGCAGGGTATCACACCACTCAATAGAAGAACTCAAGGTTTTCATTCATCAAAAATTTTCCTCATACAAGAGGCTAGGGTCCCTTAAATAGACCCTTAACCTTGGGCTCCAAGTAAGGGTACATAAGTCTTTACATAAGAATCCTTTTCCCTCTCAAACCCTAGCTAGAAAATAAGGAAATATTAGGTAGAAAAATCCTTAAAAATTTTCTTGACTTGGTCAAGACTCCAAGGATGCCTAGGGGGGCGTGTTGGGCTTCTAGGAGCAGCAAAAGGCCGGCCCAAAGGGGATCGGGTGCAAGGGTTTGGGTCTCTAGAAGCTGGGGTGGCCTGGTAGCCAGGTAGCAGGAATATTCCCTGGTATCTTGCTTCTTAGGGGCTTGGGCTTGGCACCTGGGCTTGATTTCTTTGGGCTAGGATGCAGATGGACCTCTGGAATCATGGATGCCATTATCTATGAATATACTTTGGCATCTGGAAGGGAATCTGGGCATCTGGAGGGCATCTGCAAGAAATCAGGGTTTTCTGAATTTTCCTCCTGGGGTCTTCAAATCTTCAAGCTGGGTTGGACTTGTGCTATACTTCCATGTCTTCAATCTAGTTGGACTTGGTCTTCACTTGTATGATATAGTCTTGAGTCTTCAGTATGCTTGGACAGGACTCAAAAAAATAAAATTAGCTCAACATGAGCTGACTAGCATTGGACTGAACTAGCTCAACATGAGCTGACTAGTACAGAACTGAAATAACAACTAAAAATACTCAAATAACAACTAAAATGGACTCAGATGAGCTAAGCCCTTATTACAGATGGACTCATAAATTATTGATCAATTTACAGAGGGTTGAAAAAGCCTCTATCTTATTCTGGTGCCTCCGGTGTCCCCACCAACACTCAAAGATTGGTTCACTCTCACAGGTAGAATTAGGCCTGAATAGCTCGCTAGAGATCATTGTTGGTTCTTTATACTTTACTAGATCTGAAATATTGAAAGTGGAACTGATACCAAAGTTGGATGGTATATCTAGAATATATTAGGTCTAATTTTTCTTACTATCTTGAAAAGGACATACACCACGGGCATATAATTGTTTTGAGCCTAATCAAGACATAGTCTCCTTCCTGAAATTCTTTGACTTTTTTTTTACAAAAGTTAGCCATATGCTTGTTAATTTCTTTGCTCAAAATTTGTTTTGCTAATCATGCTATGCATATGACTCTCATAATCATGGATACTTATGCATGTGACACCAAATGACAAGAGACAAATGCAAATGATACTAAATGGTAAAAGACAAACAAAAACAAAACAAGCTCAATTGGACTTTATTATCTATGGATTAAACTTTATTATTGGGCTAGGAAACAAGGTTCCTAATTTTCAATATTTCCTAAATGGTTTTGAAGACTCTGTCACAAAACTTCAGGTAGGTGGCTATGAATCTTAATTTGGCTCCTAACATATGCCAAAGAGTCTTAATAAAATAACTATTGAATATCACTAGGACCAAATCAATGGTATGGTAGATATCCCAGTCAGATGGGATTGAAGAGTGAATGAAACGTAATGGTGGATCGAGATGGTGGATGTTCAGAAATGGGGAATCAGGGAAAGAAAATTTGTTAGAAAAAATATTTTATAGGGTTTTCAAAGGCTCTACAACTTCTTGAGACTGATCCATAGGTTTTGTTCTTTGACAGTCAATACCCCAATATGTGATCCTTCATCAATCTCTAGATCTAAATCTTCAACATCAATTAATTCTAGATCTTCTATGTTATCCTCTGATTGATCTCCATGGTTTTGTCCTTGTATTTCATTTTGATCATCCCCATTATTGATTTCTTTAGGCTGGGTAATTATTTTATCTTCAAGTAATCATTCTTGATCTTATTCATCCATAAGGTTAGACCCAGCTTCATAAACTTCTTCCTTAATTCTTCAGTGGGTTTAGGATTTTCTCTTTCTAGCACTTCATTTGGACAAGATTTTGAATCTATTTCATCTTTTAATTCTTCAATTGGTTCAGGAGATCTTTCCTCTAAATTCTTAGTGGGTTCAGCCTCTTCTTCTTCATATTCATCAATTAGACTTGGTTCAGCTTTATATATTTCCACTTTAGGCTCTTCAATGGGTTCAATGATTTCTTCCTTACTAATTACTAGGATGATAGGAGTTGGCTTGCTTGAAGGAATTTGGTTAGAATTTGGCCTATGTCTAGATGTGTAATTCCTATTGGACTTAGGTTGATTGATCAAGAGTTCCTTCTGATATGTGTCAAATTTCCTAGCAATTTGATAAGCATCTTCTAGATAGTGAATTTTCCATTGAAATAATTTTCACTAGATGTCCTTACATAGACTAGCTTGAAATCTAGATATGATCATTGCTTTAGATTCGACTGTACTACATCTCCCGATATACTCATTGAATTTGGCAATATAATCGGATACAGTTGTATCATCTTGTCTCAATTTGTACCATTGGTCTAAAAGTTTTTGTTCAAAATATTTACCTAGGTACTTTTCCTTCGGTTTACTCTTCATTTCTCTCTAAGTATTTATTTTATCCCCACTATAATAACTTTTTTGCTCAACTTCTCCCCAATATGCTTTAGCATGTCGGACTAACTTTGATTTGGCAAATTGATACTTTCTTACTTTCGATATTTCATCAAATTCAAAGTATTAATCCATTTTCTTTTTCCAATCAACATATACTTTAGGATCTAAATTTCTATCAAAAGTGGGTGCATAGGGTTGATTGCTCCTAAAGACTCTCTCCTCCTGATCTACAAAGTCTTGGCAGGGGTTTCTAAGACTATACTCAGGGGTGAGATCATGACATTGGGCTCTTAGACCAAGAGAGGTGGACTAGGTGATTTAGGCTCAGCATGGATCCTATGGGCTTCTTCTATGAAGTCATGGTGAAGTCATCTTGGATTGTATTCAGGAGTGAATTCTTGATGATGGACTCTTGTACCTCAAGGAATTGACCTAAGTGACTTAGGTTCGGTGGGGGTCATTGGGATCTCTTCAAGTGTCCTAACATGGTCCTTCACTTGACCTAATTAGTTTCTCATTTGCTCTAATTGTCCATTTATGGTATCAAACTTTTTAGTCAAGGTTCTCATAAAGAATTCAAGATTAGGATCCATCGGTAAAACAGACTGAGTGTGGGACTATTGGTATTGAGCTTGAAATCAATTGGGGTAACAATACAAACCTAACTTCTAGGGCTCCTCCTAGACCTAGAAGTTCAAATACATGACTTAACTAGGTACTACTTAAGAATGTAATTACCATGTCTACTAGCTAGGTAAGAGGTGTGGTTGCGAGAAGCTCCCCTTGCTTTCGTGAGGTTCTAATTAAAAACCGTAAGTCCGCTTAAGGCATTTGCCATTGGACCTCTAGCCTTAGACACAAATTTCAAGGAATAAGTACAAACTCAAATAATACTTTATCTTATCTTGCACTTGAACCCGACTTGTGGGTGTCCCTAGTTTTAGGTTCCTACTTGATTTCGATTATGGCTACGGTCAATGCAAATGTGGGTAATTATTTTGGGCCAAGGAAAGGTAATGACCTCCTTCCCTTATGTTATGATTGAATGCCCTTAATTGGATTTAGAAATTGATGCTCAAACAATCAACTTGCTAACAAGATATCTATACTAGCTCAAATATGTGATTCAAACCCGAATTTCAAAGTTTCAAAAATTAAAAAATTAAATTAAAAATTATAGATTTAGAAATCTTGATTTTAAAACTCAAATTTTAAAAATTAATTTTCAAATTTAGTTTGAAAATTTGTTCATGGAAGTATAAGTTGTTAAAAGAGGATTTCAGCCACCAACAAACTTCTAACTAGCTAGTTTTTTAAAAATCCGAAATTAAAATTTTAAAATTTCAAAAAAAATAAAATTTAAATTTGAATTGTTAGATCTCAGATTTAAGGCTTCAAATTTCGAAATTTAAGTTTTAATTCTCAAATTTTGGTTAGGAAATTCAAATTTGAAAGCTTGTTGTAGAAGTGGTTACAAGAAGCTTTTCTAGCCAACAAACCCTTAACCATCTAACATCCAAAATTCAAAATTAAATTCAAAAAAATTACAGAATTTGAATTTTAATGAATGGAGATCTCAGTTCCAAATCTAAAATTCAGGGGGAAGTTTTTTTATTTTTCTAAAATCTATTGGAACAACTAAATGGAGGGAAACTAAAATTGAAACAAGCTGTGAACTAGTTAAGGCAGCTGATTAAAGTGACAAAAATTAAACTAAGAATTCGAAGAAAATATTTTTTAAAAATTTTATATCTCAAATTATAACATCCTGGGGTACATAAAAATATTTGTTTTTATTTATTTTCATTTTAAAAAAAATATATGAAAATTCATGGAAACTCAGGTTGGTGCTGGTATAGAAATTTCAGCAATAAGCAAACCTCCAATTGACTAGATTCTAAATTCAAAATTTAAATTTTAAAATCTAAAAAAAATTGAAATTTAAATTAAAAATTTCAGATCTTGGAGTTATGATTTTAGATCTCAAATTATAAAATTTAAATCTAAAATTTTTGTCTTTGAATTTTGGACTTGAAGGCAAGCAGCACAAAGGGAACAAAACTTTTGTAACTTGACCTAGTAGAACCTAAAGCTCTGATACCAACAAATTGATGGGGGATGAAAATAAAATGATGAATGGAGAGTTTTAGAAAGCTAACCAACAAGCAAACTTAAGCCATTAATTATCTAATAAATTGGCTAAATTAATCCAAGAAAAAAATTTTTATAAGGAGACTAGTTGATCTAATTTTTAAGACCCGCATTGTATATCTAGTTCAAAATAAGGATTATGATCTTCATGGAAAGGAAACCATCACTACTAGGACAAGTTAATCTTCAAATGATCAGATCTAATAAAGCTTTGGAAGAGTTTTCCTACTAACAATAATGACTAATTATTTGGTAAAAGAAGGAGCTCTCATCACTCAAGGATTGAGTACTAGAAGTCAAGATTGGCACCATCTACTTTGAGACTAACCTTGGCCTTGATCCATGGCATAGAGACCTTTATCCTTGACCTAGAAACCTGAGAGAACCTGCAAAAAAATTTAGGATTAGACATGGAAGAAGAATTGGAGTTGGAATGGAAACAAAGAAAAAAAAGGAAAAAGAAGAAAGTGGTCGGCAGCTTGGGACTTAGAGCTTGATCATAGATCCATCAATGGGCATCCCATCCTTTGATCCTTGCAAAACCACTCTTCACTCTCAAACTCAAACTTAGAAAACTCACATTCTTTCCTTGGATAAGGTCTACACACTCAAACTAGCTAGAAAACTTTCACTCCAAATAAGAACTCAAGAAAACTAGAACATAAGGAAATAATCATTTCATTAATTCAAATCATAGTATAGAATGAATACAATGAGAGCCTAGGGACCTTATTTATAGGCTCCAATGCTAGGAATTTCATCCAAGGATAGAGAGGAGGGGATAGGGATGGCTTAGATGGCTTCAGCAATTTTTAGGTAAGTGGTTTTAACTAAAAACAAATTATTGGTAGAAAGTTACAACCACTTTAACATGTGGCATCTAGAAGATCCTAATGTGGCTTCCAAATGCTGATGTGGAGGCTTAGGTGTCATATGTTGTGACATCCCGCATGTCAAATATTGTTGGGATAGTGGAAGGAATCTTTATTTTCTCCATAAAAATCTTGATGTAGTGTAATTCCTTCTCCCACAAGGTTGTTTGATGAGTTGTTCCCCCATGTGCTTCAAATCTTGGCATGAATTGGGCTTGGGCTTGGTCTTGAAGGGGCTTGAATGGTTGGTCTTGGACTTGAAGAGGACGCCCTCCATCATGCTTTGGGCTTGAGCCAAATGGGCTTCTTCCATATGTTGGCTTATGAGCCAAATCATGCTTCAAGAAAAACTGGCTTATGAACATGCTTCAAAAAAATTTATAACTTGCTTCGAAAACTTTATTAACTATAGCTATGAAAACAAAGTGAGTTAATCCAAGTATATATTCTTATTATGGATGTCCCCATCATAGGTTTTATATACTTGTGTTTATGCACTGATTATTGAGTTTTGGCGCTAGGAGGGGCAAGGATTAATAGTGAAAATTTCTTTTCTCCCTAATCCTTATCTTCTTCCTCCCTCTCTTCCTCTCTGGTTGCTGTCCCACCTCATGGGAAAAACCCCATCCTAGCCACTAAAGCAAGGAGAAAGCCAAAATCCATAGCGCATAGGGATTCCTAGTCCAAGTTGGACTTGGAACCCTTAGCACCAAGCCTGTTTTGGCCTATCCCTCTTCCTCTACGAGCTAGGATCTATCCTGAGTGTGAAGAAGGTTGTTTCTTCACTGAACAGAGGTTCTCCGAGAATTTATTCAGATTTATTTCAGATCTAGAAGGCATCAAAAGGCTTTGCTGAAGACAAATAAGTTTTGCTCCAACCATTGCTGCCTCCCAGCCATGTCTCCTTCCAAATAATTTTTTTGCAGCTTCTTGGTATTTCCTAGGAGTTTGGTTGCTGGTAGAAGGTTGTCCACATGTTGAGAACATCCTCCAACAAGTGGTATCAAAGCTTGAGTTGTGTGGAGTTCATGGGAGTCACCAAAAGTTTTAGATCTTCAATTGCTAAAATTTTAGCAAGGGCCTATCAAGGTACTTCTCAATCCTATGATGTTCTTTTATTATTGTATGTTTGGCAAGGATCTAGCCATGAGTACTAATATGAAGGTGGATTTTGAAAAGTTTGATGAGAAAGGAAACTTTTCCATATAAAAAGTTCAAGTTGAAGATCTCCTTGCCCAGTTGGAACTGGATCAGGCTTTGGAGAAAAAATTGGACAAGGTGTCAGAGAAGCAATGGATGTCCATGGAAAGTAAGGCCTGTACGATGATCAGAGGGTGTTTGGTGGATGCAGTTCTCTATTCTGTGATAGAGGAGAGAACCTCGAAAGGTCTCTAGTCAAAGATGCATACGCTCCACATAGGAAAGAACATGTGCAACAAGTTGATGCTAAAGAAATAGCTCTACAGCCTTTGGAAAAAGGTGTTGGAATTCTCCCGGAATAGGAAAGTATGTTGCATAAAATCAAACATCAAAAGCCTCACCAGCGGAAGCATATATAAAAACGATTTTATATCTAATCATGCAAATTATAAATAAATCTAATTTATTTATCATAAATTCTTAACAAGCTGAATAACATGAAAGAATATTAGATCTAAAATAAAAATTATTTTAAGCATAAAATACTTACCTGGATCGCTATCCGTGCCTGCTCTGAAAAGCATGTAGATTCGCTACTGAAAAGCATGTATTCTGTTGGAGCCATGCAATCGCCCGGCCTTTGCTGGTATCTACACAAAGCTCTTGCAACCGAGTCGTAGAGGGCACTGGACTGCTAGATTCTTGCAGCCCTCTCCTCTTTTAGCAAATCCCTGCTTTAAAAACTGTGTCGATCCGAATCCGGACCGGCTTTCGCTTCTATCTTGCAAATCAAACTATGCAAGATCATTGGACCCTTTACCTTTCTTCTCCCTCTTATGTAGAAGACCTCTCAATACTCTTGAAGATCACAAGGAATAAATAAACTATAATAGAGAGGAGGAGATGGCACCCCGGGAGAGAGGCTCCTTGGAATATTAACGCCCAAAAGAGAAAACGCATGCCAAAATATTCATGCCAATATTATTTTGGTCGGCCACCCCTCTCTCCCTTTTATAATTTACCGTAAATTAATTCTCCAAGTCCTCCATACCAAAACACCGGTGTTTTATTTCAAGTGGTTGACAATTAAGAGGAGTAAAAGAGGACTCCTCCTCCCCTCTTTCTCTTCACGTTAAAACACTATTAGCACCCTCTTAGTTTTCACACCCCCTTCTTTTGTTGCACAAAATAAATGGGACCCACTTAGGCATGTGGAGGCAAGGAGAGACAAGGAAAGAAAGTCCCAATCTAACTGGACTCTAGGTCTTGGTCCAAACGAAGTGATTTTATAATCAAACTGAAACCGATTTTAAATCCGATCGAACCATTTTGAAGCAGACATTGACCCGAATCAATTAGGATTAATTATATGAGTCTAACTCAATTAAATTAAATCTAATTTAAATTAATTAATAATTAATTTATAATCAATTAATTATAACATTTATAATTAGGTCAAATATTAATTGTAACACTAACAATTAGGTCCAAATTTTTGCTGATTGGTTACTTGAGCTCCTAATGTGTGTGACACCTCAGGTCCTATCCTGTCAGATATGCTATAATCTCTATTAAAATCATCGAAACTCCTTTCGATGGACTAAAACAATTTTAGCTCAACCCTAATTAGGATCATCGATCTGAGAATGACCCTAACGGGTTCTCATAATCCACAAGTGACACCTAGTAGTACGTAGTGGCAACCCAGTAGAATAAGATTGGAACCCCTAGGTGTAGTTACCATGTGATTTGGTTCCCTTATCAAAATCCTGACATGATGTTGGTTACGGATACTCGTCAAACCCATCAGTCATATGCTTAACCTAATCGACTTAAGTCCAATTGTGATACTAATGAAAACACCTTTTCATTATCACCCTGCTATGGCCATAAACTTCTGGACTTAGTCTTATTAAGCTTGCATAGGACTATACCTTACTACTAAGGCTAATAGATCCCTACAAGTGAACACCCTACTTCTCTAATAAATTTACTGCAGCCAACGAAATGCAAGGTCCCATATGGATAGTGTTGTACCCTGATGGCTCACCCTCAGCCAGAACCGGCCCATTCTTACAGTCTGACTGGGCCACTCCTTCAAGGCTTCGACTGCCACTCCTTCAAGGCTCCGACTGCTACTCCTTCAAAATTCTGACCCACCGGAGTAGAGGTCTGAATGACCCTCTCCTGCTGGGATCCGATCCGATTGCTACTCCTTCAAAGGTCCGAATGACCCTCTCCTGCTAGGGTCTGGCCCGTCGCTCTCCTTTAGTGGTCTGACCTAGCAGAGCAGAGGTCCGAACGACCCTCTCCTGCTGGGGTCCGACCCATCGCTCTCCTTTAGAGGTCCGACCCACCAAAGCAGAGGTTCGAACAACCCTCTGCTGCCAGGGTCTGACCCGTCGCTCCTTTTCAGAGGTTTGGCCCTTCGTCCGGCCAACCGACTTTCCCTCGGCCGATGTCTGAAAAGCAAGCCTTAGCATCTAGGGAATTCCAGAAGCACCTTTCTGTTACTGCGGGATCCTGCCATCCCAACAGCCTTGCTCCACTACCTCCACGATGTCGCCGTATCTGTGCGCCACATGGCCACTCTCCAGATTCTCCTAGGGATAGATCGATCTTTCTCAGCCTCTCCCCAAACGGATTTTGGACTGTTCTGTGCCTATATAAGGTACTTGAGGGACCCCATTTGAAGGTAGAAGTGCTCTTCCCTCTCCATACGCTGTTCTTTGGTTGATTCCTCCATTCTGTTGCCTTCAACCTCCTTCTAACTTAGGCATCTAAGGGTCCCCCACCGGAACACCACTGGCGCCCTTGGGGACTTTGTTGCAGGTTCACTCGGGGAGGAGCACTCCAAGCACATCCAGCCACCCCCAGTCCCCGATCCAGGAGTTGACACAGCAACAGATTGGCACTAGAGGAAGGGGTTGCATTTCTCGTTTCTCTAAAAGGAGGAATCCATCACCCCTGCTACAAAATGGCTAAGGGAAGAGCTCCAAATGCCACTGCCAGAAGAGAAATCTCCCCTTCCAGGTCTGAGGAACCTCCCAGGGAGAATAATACCGCCGCCACCACCGCTGCTACTGATGAACCTACCATCACACTGGGATTACAGCAGTTCCAAATATTAATGAATCGCAACGAGACACTTACTACTGCGGTTCAACATTTCCTGGAAATAGCCGATAACCGGCAGCAATTACCAGCTATTTCTTGCACCAACCCTCCGACTGTTGCTGAGGGAAGATGATGGCTGGAGGCCCCTCAACATTGTTCTCGCATCATCATGGAGCCTCGGAGGTCATTTGGCGATTGCACCGATGGCAAAAGGGCAAGGTCTGCTTTGCCTTCTTACACCGAATCCATCCCGGTCGGTGGTCAGCCTGCTACCGAATCCCCGAGGGACTATGCTAGCAAGATCATGCGCATGGAGGAGCGCATTGCTGAAATTGCCATCCGGTTAAAGGCTGAAGGGGGACATATATACAACTTCCGTACCCCATTCTCTGACGAGATTCTGGCGGAGACGATTCCCCGCTACTTCAAAATTCCACAGGTGGACCCCTATGATGGTACCACCGACCGGATGGACCATCTACGCACATACAAGGCCCATATGATTGTACAAGGCACCTCCGACGCCCTCCACTGCATCGCCTTCCCTACCACCATTAAGAACACCACCCGGATATGGTTTTTCACCATCTGGCCAGGTACGATCCACTCATTTTCTCAACTCGAATCACTTTTTCTTTCCCATTTCAGGACCTGCAGTCGGACCCCGAGGAATACCGACTGCCTCTTCCTCATGCTACAAAAGGAGGGAGAGACTCTTTAGGATTTCATGGCCCGTTTCAACTCAGCTGCCATGGAAGTACCAGACTTGAATGAGGCTATGGCCATGTCAGCCTTCAAGCGAGGGCTCCGCTCGTCTAGGCTGACCTTCTTCCTGGGCAAGAAACATCCGACAAGCTATAGCAAAATCCTGGCCAGAACGCAGAAGTATGCCCTGGCAGAAGAGCAAGAAGCCAGCTGACGTCAAGCAGAGGGAAGGCCGACCCACAAGAAGCGGAGCGATAAGGCTCCTGAAGTCCGACCTCCATGTGATATCCGACTGTCGGTCCAACACCGAAGTCAGAAGCCAAGGGATTTCTGATGGGGGACCTGAAACCCATCCGGGTTTCTCTTTTTATTTTTTTTAGAATTTTTTTAGTTATTCCCGCTATTCTGCCTATCCCTTTTATTCCTATTTTATTCCAAGTTTATTCCCGAGTTATCCCTCTGCTATTCTTGTCTACTTCTTCCTTAAAACCATCGCCTAGACATCGATTTTTTCGCTGCCGGTCCTAGATCTGCCGTGCCCAACCCCGGCCATCTCCGCAGGCCCGCCCGCCAGCCCCGCCCTCGTCGGAAACCCCAGCGTCCGCCTCCCCGCCCGGGGAATATGAAGGGTCGTCCGTGGGAAGACCAACCGTCATCCACGGCCCTCCGTTGCCGATGCCCGGCCGCCCACCACCCGCCTGCCGCCGCCCCCCTCCCGGCCGGCTGGATGCCTCGCCGGTGCCCAACCGCCGCCCAAGGCCACGGAAGGTGAACGGGCGCCCGTGATGCCCCGTGCCGCCTGTACGTGCCGCCGTGCTACCCCGCCGCCACCGCTCGCCCGCCGGTGCGCCGTCGTGGCACCCCGTCGCCATCCGTTGGGCAGGGCCGCCGGAGATCCGGCCCCCTGTTGCTCGACCATGGAGTTTTCTGCACGGTTCTCATAGCAGCCCAAGAAGCTTCTCACGCTTCTCAAAGCAACTGGAAGGAGATTGTTCTGCAAGAATTTTGGAGTGACACGAATTTCAAAGTGGAGGGGGATTTCAAAATTCAAATAAACGTGATTTATTTGGTATTTTTTTTAATGAATGTAATTTTGGAAATTTGGGATTTTGATTTTGAATTTGAATTCAAAATCAAAGGTGGATTTCAGGGAATTTTATTTTTGAATTTCAAAAGGGATATGGGCATCTATAAATACCCATACTCTTGTAATAAAGTAGTTGATGAAAATGAAATTTTGAGAGGTTTTTCTACTTGTGTGTGATTATGGGCTGAGGCGCGTTTGCCTTCGTCCTTCGGGATGTCGAGGGGTGTGAGGCCCGAACTTGCCTTCGTCCTTCGGGACGTCGAGGGGTGTGAGGCCCCAGGTATCCCCATTATTTTCTCCCATCTTCATGTCTCTCCTTGTTTTCCCTCGTGACATTGAGATTCATCCTAGCGCCTCCAAGTATCGAGGAGGGCGTAATGCCTAAGAGGTGAGAGGTCTCTTCGTTAGGATGAGTCCCAAGGTCCATGAGTTCCAGTCCCCTGTCTCCCATCCCCATCCTTCCTTCGCCACCTCCACCAAGAAAACTGAAAATCAAAAGAGTCTAGCTATTTTAGGACTTTTGCGATCGTCCTATCCTAGTCCCAGGAGCCTTCTTAGCCCTCCCACGATCCTTGGTTTGCTTTAGATTTTTTTTTTTTTCAAAATTTAAATAAACAGGATTTATTTGGTATTTTTTTTAATGAATGTAATTTGTGAAATTTGGGATTTTGATTTTGAATTTGAATTCAAAATCAAGGAAGGATTTCATGGGATTTTATTTTTGAATTTCAAAAGGGATATGGACATCTATAAATACCTATACTCTTGTAATAAAGTAGTTGATGAAAATGAATTTTTGAGAGTTTTTCCACTTATGTGTGGTTATGGGATGAGGCCCTTTTGCCTTCGTCCTTCGGGACGTCGAGGGGTGTGAGGCCCCAACTTGCCTTTGTCCTTCCGGACGTCGAGGGGTATATGGCCCCAGGTATCCCCATTCTTTTCTCCTATCTTCATGTCTCTCCCTTTTTTCCCTCGTGACTTTGAGATTCATCCTAGCGCCTTCAAGTATCGAGGAGGGTGTAATGCCATAGAGGTGAGAGGTCTCTTCGTTAGGATGAGTCCAAAGGTCCATGAGTTCCAATACCCTGTCTCCCATCCTCGTCCTTCCTTCGTCACCTCCGCCAAGAAAACTGAAAATTAAAAGAGTCTAGCTATTTTAGGACTTTCGGGGTTGTCCTATCATAGTCCCGGGAGGCTTCTTAGCCCTCCCACGATCCTTAGTTTGCTTTTGTTTTTTTTTTTCCCATTTCCGAATAACCTTAGGTTTCTTCGTATCCGCCATCACCACATCATTTTTGGTATCAGAGCCACCAGCGGACTAGGATTTGCTTCGTCCTCAAACTCGTCGGAGTCGAGTTCTTTGCACTGCAGGAGAATGATGGGGGACCCGAAACCCATCCGGGTTTCTCTTTTTATTTTTTTTAGAATTATTTTTTAGAATTCCCGCTATTCTGCCTATCCCTTTTATTCCTATTTTATTCCAGGTTTATTCCCGAGTTATCCCACTACTATTCCTGTCTTCTTCTTCCTTAAAACCATCGTCCAGAATACCGATTTTAAAATTACCCGTCCTAGATCCGCCGTGCCCGACCCCCGGCAGTCTCCGCAGGACCGCCCGCCGGCCCCGCCCTCGTCGGAAACCCCAGCGTTCGCCTCCCCGTCCGTGGATGACGAAGGGTCGGCCGTGGGATGACTAACCGTCATCCATGGCCCTCCGCCGCCGCCGCCCGCTAGCCGCCGCCCCCCACCCGGCCGGTCGGAGGCCTCGCCGGTGACCAGCCGCCACCCAAGGCCATGGAAGGTGAACGGGCACCCATGATGCCTCGTGCCGCCCGTCCGTTCAGCCAAGCCACCCCGCCGCCGCCCGCCCGCCGACGCGCCGCCGTGCCACCCCGTCGCCATCCGTTGGGCTGGCCACCAAAGATCCGGCCCTTCTGTTGCTCGACCGTGAAGGAGTTTTATGCATGCATCTCAAAGCAGCCCAAGAAGCTTCTCATGCTTCTCGAAGAAGCTGGAAGGAGATTGTTCTGCACGAATTTTGGAGTGACATGAATTTCAAAGCGGAGGGAGATTTCAAAATTCAAACAAACGGGATTGATTTGGTATTTTTTTTAATGAATGTAATTTGGGAAATTTGGGATTTTGATTTTGAATTTGAATTCAAAATCAAGGGAGGATTTCAGGGGATTTTATTTTTGAATTTCAAAAGGGATATGGGCATCTATAAATACTCATACTCTTGTAATAAAGTAGTTGATGAAAATGAATTTTTGAGAGTGTTTTTCCACTTGTGTGTGGTTATGGGCTGAGGCCCGTTTGCCTTCGTCCTTCGGGACGTCGACGGTTTTGAGGCCCCAACTTGCCTTCGTCCTTCGGGACGTCGAGGGGTGTGAGGACCTAGGTATCCCCATTCTTTTCTCCCATCTTCATGTCTCTCCCTGTTTTCCCTCGTGACTTGGAGATCATCCTAGCGCCTCCAAGTATCGAGGAGGGCATAATACATTAGAGAAGAGAGGTCTCTTCGCTAGGATGAGTCCCAAGGTCCATGAGTTCTAGTCCCCTATCTCCCATCCCCGTCCTTCCTTCGCCACCTCCGCCAAGAAAACTGAAAATCAAAAGAGTCTAGCAGTTTTAGGACTTTTGGGGTCGTCCTATCCTAGTCCCGGGCGGC
Organism: Areca catechu; assembly: GCA_021397845.1. NCBI lineage: Eukaryota > Viridiplantae > Streptophyta > Magnoliopsida > Arecales > Arecaceae > Areca > Areca catechu. The sequence continues at coordinate 61,331,428 of CM038044.1, read as the reverse complement.
TTCTTAGCCCTCCCACGATCCTTGGTTTGCTTTAGATTTTTTTTTGATTTCAAAATTCAAATAAACAGGATTTATTTGGTATTTTGTTTAATGAATGTAATTTGGAAAATTTGGGATTTTGATTTTGAATTTGAATTCAAAATCAAGGGAGGATTTCAGGGGATTTTATTTTTGAATTTCAAAAGGGATATGGGCATCTATAAATACCCATACTCTTGTAATAAAGTAGTTGATGAAAATAAATTTTTGAGAGTGTTTTTCCACTTGTGCGTGGTTATGGGCTGAGGCCCATTTGCCTTTGTCCTTCGGGACATCGAGGGGTGTGAGGCCCCAACTTGCCTTCGTCCTTCGAGACGTCGAGGGGTGTGAGCCCCCAGGTATCCCCATTCTTTTTTCCCATCTTCATGTCTCTCCCTGTTTTCCCTAATGACTTTGAGATTCATCATAGCACCTCCAAGTATCGAGGAGGGCATAATGCGAGAGGTCTCTTCGTTAGGATGAGTCCCAAGGTCCATGAGTTCTAGTCCCCTGTCTCCCATCCCCGTCCTTCCTTCGCCACATCCGCCAAGAAAACTGAAAATCAAAAGAGTCTAGCTATTTTAAGACTTTCGGGGTCGTCCTATCCTAGTCCCAGGAGGCTTCTTAGCCCTCCCACGATCCTTGGTTTGCTTTAGATTTTTTTTTTTCCATTTCCAAATAACCTCAGGTTTCTTCGTATCCGCCGTCACCACATCATTTTTGCTATCAGAGCTAGCAGCGGACTAGGATTTGCTTCATCCTAAAACTCGTCGGAGTCGAGTTCTTTGCACTGCAGGTGAATGATCGGGGACCCGAAACCCATCCGGGGTTTCTCTTTTTATTTTTTTAGAATTTTTTTTAGTTATTCCCGCTATTCTGCCTATCCCTTTTATTTCTATTTTATTCCAGGTTTATTCCCGAGTTATCCCTCTGCTATTCCTGTCTTCTTCTTCCTTAAAACCATCGCCCAGAACAATGAGTTTTTCGCTGTCGGTCCCAGATCCGCCGTGCCCGACCCCCGGCCGTCTCCGTAGGCCCGCCCGCCGGCCCCGCCCTCGTCGGAAACCCCGGCGACCGCCTCCCCACTCGCGGAAGATGAAGGATCGGCCGTGGGAAGACCAACCGTCGTCCACGGCCCTCCGTCGCCACCTTCAGGCCGCCCGCCGGCCCCGCCCGGCCGGCAGGAGGCCTCGCTGGTGCCCACCCCCCGCCCAAGTACACAGAAGGTGAACGGGCACCCGTGATGCCCCGTGCCGCCCTTCCGTGCCGCCTTGCCGCCCCGCCGTCGTTGCTCGCCTGTCGGCGCGCCGCCGTGCCACCCCGCCACCGTCCGTTGGGCCGACCGCCGGAGATCCGGCCCCCCTGTTGCTCGGCCGTGAAGGAGTTTTCTGCACGCTTCTCAAAACATCCCAAGAAGCTTCTCACGCTTCTCAAAGCAGCTGGAAGGATATTATTCTGCATGAATTTTGGAGTGACATGAATTTCAAAGCGGAGGGGGATTTCAAAATTCAAATAAACGAGATTTATTTTGTATTTTTTTTAATGAATGTAATTTGAGAAATTTGGGATTTTGATTTTGAATTTGAATTCAAAATCAAGGGAGGATTTCAGGGAATTTTATTTTTGAATTTTAAAAGGGATATGGGCATCTATAAATACCCATACTCTTGTAATAAAGTAGTTGATGAAAATGAATTTTTGAGAGTGTTTTTCCACTTGTGTGTGGTTATGGGCTGAGGCCCGTTTGCCTTCGTCCTTCGGGACGTCGAGGGGTGTGAGGCCCCAGGTATCCCCATTCTTTTCTCCCAACTTTATGTCTCTCCCTGTTTTCCCTCGTGACTTTGAGATTCATCCTAGCACCTCCAAGTATCGAGAAGGGCGTAATGCCTTAGAGGTGAGAGGTCTCTTCGTTAGGATGTGTCCCAAAGTCCATGAGTTCCAGTCCCCTGTCTCCCATCCCCGTCCTTCCTTCGCCACCTCCGCCAAGAAAACTGAAAATCAAAAGAGTCTAGCTATTTTAGGACTTTCGGGGTCGTCCTATCCTAGTCCCAGGAGGTTTCTTAGCCCTCCCACGATCCTTGGTTTGCTTTAAGTTTTTTTTTTCCATTTCCGAATAACCTCAGGTTTCTTCATATCCGCCATCACCACATCATTTTTGCTATCAGAGCCAGCAGCAGACTAGGATTTGCTTCATCCTCAAACTCATCGGAGTCCAGTTCTTTGCACTGCAGGAGAATGATGGGGGACCCGAAACCCATCCGGATTTCTCTTTTTATTTTTTTTGAATTTTTTTTAGTTATTCTCGCTATTTTGCCTATCACTTTTATTCCTATTTTATTCTAGGTTTATTCTTGACTTATCCCTCTGCTATTCCTGTCTTCTTCTTCCTTAAAACCATCACCCAGAACACTGATTTTTTTGCTGCCGGTCCCAGATCCACCATGCCCGACCCCCAACCGTCTCCGCAGGCCAACCCGCCGGCCCCGCCCTCACCGGAAACCCCGGCGTCCGCCACCCCGCCTACGGAAGACGAAGGGTCGGCCGTGGGAAGACCAACCATCATCGACGGCGCTCCATCGCTGCCACCCGCCACCCGCCTACCGCCGCCCCCCGCCCAGCCGGCCGGAGGCCTCGCCGGTGCCCAGTCGGCCCAAGGCCACGGAAGGTGAACGGGCGCTCGTGATTTCCAGTGCCGCCCATCCGTGCCGCCGCGCCCGCCCACTGGCACGCCGTCGTGCCACCCCGCTGCCGTCTGTTGGGCTGGCCGCCGGAGATCCGGCCCCCTATTGCTCGGTCATGGAGTTTTATGCACGCTTCTCAAAGCATTCCAATAAGCTTCTCACACTTCTCAAAGCAGCTGGAAGGAGATTGTTCTGCACAAATTTTTGAGTGACCCGAATTTCAAAGCGGAGGGGGATTTCAAAATTTAAATAAACGGGATTTATTTGGTATTATTTTTAATGAATGTAATTTGGAAAATTTGGGATTTTGATTTTGAATTTGAATTCAAAATCAAGGGAGGATTTTAGAATATTTTATTTTTGAATTTCAAAAGGGATATGGGCATCTATAAATACCCATACTCTTGTAAAAAAGTAGTTGATGAAAATAAATTTTTGAGAGTGTTTTTTCACTTGTGTGTGGTTATGGGCTGAGGCCCGTTTGCCTTCGTCCTTCGGGAAGTCGAGGGGTGTGAGGCCCCAACTTGCCTTCATCCTTCGGGACGTCGAGGGGTGTGAGGCCCCAGGTATCCCCATTCTTTTCTCCCATCTTCATGTCTCTCCCTGTTTTCCCTCGTGACTTTGAAATTCATCCTAGCGCCTCTAAGTATCGAGGAGGGCGTAATGCCTTAGAGGTGAGAGGTCTCTTCGTTAGGTTGAGTCCCAAGGTCCATGAGTTCTAGTTCCCTGTCTCCTATCCCCATCCTTCCTTCGCCACCTCTGCCAAGAAAACTAAAAATCAAAAGAGTCTAGTTGTTTTAGGACTTTCGGGGTCGTCCTATCCTAGTCTCAGGAGGCTTCTTAGCCCTCCCACGATCCTTTGTTTGCTTTAGATTTTTTTTTGATTTCAAAATTCAAATAAACGGGATTTATTTGGTATTTTTTTTAGTGAATGTAATTTGGGAAATTTGGGATTTTGATTTTGAATTTGAATTCAAAATCAAGGGAGGATTTTAGGGGATTTTATTTTTGAATTTCAAAAGGGATATGGGCATCTATAAATACCCATACTCTTATAATAAACTAGTTGATGAAAATGAATTTTTGAGAGTGTTTTTCCACTTGTGTGTGGTTATGGGCTGAGGCCAGTTTGCCTTCGTCCTTCGGGACGTCGAGGGGTATGAGGCCCCAACTTGTTTTCGTCCTTTGGGACGTCAAGGGGTGTGAGCCCCCAGGTATCCCCATTCTTTTTTTCCATCTTCATGTCTCTCCCTGTTTTCCCTCATGTCTTTGAGATTCATCATAGCACCTCCAAGTATCGAGGAGGGCGTAATGCCTTAGAGGTGAGAGGTCTCTTCATTAGGATGAGTCCCAAGGTCCATGAGTTCTAGTCCCCTGTCTCCCATCCCCGTCCTTCCTTTGCCACCTCCGTCAAGAAAAATGAAAATCAAAAGAGTCTAGCTGTTTTAGGACTTTCGGGGTCGTCCTATCCTTGCCTCGGGAGGCTTCTTAGCCCTCCCACGATCCTTGGTTTGCTTTAGGTATTTTTTCCCCATTTCCGAATAACCTCAGGTTTTTTCGTATCCGCCATCACCACATCAATTTTGCTATTAGAGCTAGCAGCGGACTAGGATTTGCTTCGCCCTCAAACTCGTCAGAGCTGAGTTCTTTGTGCTGCAGGAGAATGATGGGGGACCCGAAACCTATCGGGGGTTTCTCTTTTAGTTTTTTAGAATTTTTTTTAGATATTCCCACTATTCTGCCTATCCCTTTTATTCTTGTTTTATTTCAGGTTTATTCTCGAGTTATCCCTCTGCTATTCTTGTCTTCTTCTTCCTTAAAACCATCCTTAAAACCATCGCCCAAAACAATGATTTTTTCGCTGTTGGTCCCAGATCCACCGTGCCCGACCCCCGGTCGTCTCTACAGGCCCGCCAGCAAGCCCCGCCCTCATCGGAAACCCCGGCGTCAGCCTCCCCGCCTGCGGAAGATGAAGGGTAGACCGTGGGAAGAACAACCGTCATCCATGGCCCTTCGCCGCCGCCGACCGGCCGCCCGCCACCCGCCTGCCGCCACCCCCCACCCGGCTGGCCGAAGGCCTTGCTAGTGCCCAGCCACCGCCCAAGGCAATGGAAGGTGAATGGGCGCCCGTGATGCCCTATGCCGCCCGTCCGTGCCGCCGTGCCGCCGTGTCACCCTGTCGCCGCCGCTCGCCCGCCGGCGTGACGCCGTGCCACCCCGCCACCGTCCGTTAGGCCGGTTGTCGAAGATCCAGCCCCCCTGTTGCTCGGTAATGAAGGAGTTTTTTGCATGCTTTTCAAAGCAGCCCAAGAAGCTTCTTGCACTTCTCAAAGCAGCTGGAAGGAGATTGTTCTGCACGAATTTTGGAGTGACACGAATTTCAAAGTGGAGGGGGATTCCAAAATTCAAATAAACATGATTTAGTTGGTATTTTTTGTAATGAATGTAATTTGGGAAATTTGGGATTTTGATTTTGAATTTGAATTCAAAATCAAGGGAGGATTTCACGGGATTTTATTTTTGAATTTCAAAAGGGATATGGGCATCTATAAATCCCCATACTCTTGTAATAAAGTAGTTGATGAAAATGAGTTTTTGAGTGTTTTTCCACTTATGTGTGGTTATGGGCTGAGGCCCATTTGCCTTCGTCTTTCGGGATGTCGAGGGGTGTGAAACCCCAACTTGCCTTCGTACTTCGGGACGTCGAAGGGTGTGAGGCCAAAGGTATCCCCATTCTCTTCTTCCATCTTCATGTATCTCCCTGTTTTTCCTCGTGACTTTGAGATTCATCCTAGCGCCTCCAAGTATCGAGGAGGGCATAATGCCTTAGAGGTGAGAGGTCTCTTCGTTAGGATGAGTCCCAAGGTCCATGAGTTCCAATCCCCTGTCTCCCATCCCCGTCCTTCCTTCGCCACCTCTGCCAAGAAAACTAAAAATCAAAAGAGTCTAGCTATTTTAGGTCGTTCGGGTTCGTCATATCCTAGTCCCCTGAGGCTTCTTAGCCCTCCCACCATCCTTGGTTTGCTTTAGGTTTTTTTTTTTTCCATTACCGAATAACCTCAGGTTTCTTCGTATCCGCCATCACCACATCATTTTTGCTATCAGAGCCAGCAGCGGACTAGGATTTGCTTCGTCCTCAAACTCATCGGAGTCAAGTTCTTTGAGCTACAGGAGAATGATGGGGGACCCAAAACCCATTCGGGTTTCTCTTTTTATTATTTTCGAATTTTTTTTAGTTATTCCCACTATTCTGCCTATCCCTTTTATTCCTATTTTATTCCAGGTTTATTCTCGAGTTATCCCTCTGTTATTCCTGTCTTCTTCTTCCTTAAAACTATCGCCCAGAACAACGATTTTTCCGCTGCCGGTCCCAGATCCGCCGTGCCCGACGCCCGGCCGTCTCTGTAGGCCGGCCCGCCGGCCCTGCCCTCGCCGGAAACCCCGGTGTCCGCCTCCCCACCCGCGAAAGACGAAGGGTCAGCCATGGGAAGACCAGCCATCGTCGACGGTGCTCCGCCACCGCCGCCCGCTTGCCGCCGCCCCCCGCCCAGCTGGCCGAAGGCCTCGCCGATGCCCAGCCGCCGCCCAAGGCCACGGAAGGTGAACGAGCGCCCGTGATGCCACGTGTCGCCCGTCCATGCCGCCCAGCCGGTGCACCGCCGTGCCACCCCGGCACCGTCCGTTGGGCCGGCCACCGAAGATCCGGCCCCCCTGTTGCTTGACCATGAAGGAGTTTTTTGCATGCTTCTCAAAGCAGCTGGAAGGAGATTGTTTTGCATGAATTTTGGGGTGACACGAATTTCAAAGCGGAGGGGGATTTCCAAATTCGAATAAATGGGATTTATTTGGTATTTTTTTTAATGAATGTAATTTGAGAAATTTGGGATTTTGATTTTGAATTTGAATTCAAAATCAAAGGAGGATTTCAGGGATTTTATTTTTGAATTTCAAAAGAGATATGGGCATCTATAAATAACCATACTCTTGTAACAATGTAGTTGATGAAAATGAATTTTTGAGAGTGTTTTTCCACTTGTGTGTGGTTATGGGCTGAGGCCCATTTGCCTTCGTCCTTTGGGACGTCGAGGGGTGTGGGGCCCCAACTTGCCTTCGTCCTTCGAGACGTCGAGGGGTGTGAGGCCCCAGGTATCCCCATTCTTTTCTCCCATCTTCATGTCTCTCCCTGTTTTCCCTCGTGACTTTGAGATTCATCTTAGCACCTCCAAGTATCGAGGAGGGCGTAATGCCGAGAGGTCTCTTCGTTAGGATGAGTCCCAAGGTCCATGAGTTCCAGTCCCTTGTCTCCCATCCTCATCCTTCCTTCACCACCTCTGCCAAGAAAACTGAAAATCAAAAGAGTCTAGCTATTTTAGGACTTTCGGGGTCGTCCTATCCTAGTCCCGGGAGGCTTCTTAGCCCTCCCATGATCCTTGATTTGCTTTAGGTTTTTTATCCCATTTCTGAATAACCTCAGGTTTCTTCATATCCACCATCACCACATCAATTTCTCCTGGATGTTCGAGACTTATGTACCTCTGTCCCTGCCAAGAGAGAAGATCCTTATGGAGATCGAGAATGAGACCTTTCTACAAAGGCCTCAGTCGATGAGGGGTCCTCCTGCCCAAAGAAACAAAGGTAAATTATGTAAGTTCCATAGGGACCACGGGCACATTACTAAAGAGTGCCTGCAGCTGAAAGATGCCATTGAAGACCGCATTCGGAGGGGGTACCTGTGCAAGTACATCCGACCCTATCGGGATCGGGCCAGAGCATCAAATGCTAGAAACCCTCCGGAGGAGATTGAGCTCCCCAATCAGAGGCCGACTGACGGGGATGTCGGCATGCTGAATTGGCGGTCCAGAGGAAGTTACGAGGGTGGGCCCGATATTGCTAAAAGGTCTAGGGGTTCCAATGCGATCACCTTCTCTGATGAAGATCTTCTGGAGACTCATGTTTTTGAAAATGACCTTGTAGTCGTGTCGGCAGTGACTGCCAACTACGATGTAAGGAGAATACTTATAGATAATGGAAGCTCAATAGAGGTGTTGCTGTACGATGCTTTTATGAGAATGAATCTGTCCAGGTCCATGCTGCAGGAATCCCCCGCAGTGCTGACAGGCTTCGGGGGCAGCTCTGTCAGAGTAGAAGGGGAGATAGTTCTCCCTGTGACGATAGGGACGGAGCCTTTCTAGAAAACTCTCCCTATCAACTTTGCGGTCATCCGGATGAGCTCGCCTTACAATGCTATCCTAGGCCGACCGGCCCTCAACAAATTCAGAGCCATTGTGTCCACTTATCATTTATTCACAAAATTCTTGACCAGGAGCGGGGTCAGAGTGATGAGGGGAGACCGTCGGGTGGCCAGGCAGTATCTGACCATTATGAACCAACAGTCAGAAGGCCGTCCCACTCTGGAGCAACTTGACCCGAGGGCAGAGGCCGATGGCCTTGGTCAGCCAGGAGAAAGGATTCTATTTGTTCCCCTTTGGGAAGATGATCCAACCAAAGTCCTTCAGATAGGAGGTTCACTCAGTGAAGATGTTAAATCATAACTGATCGGCTTCCATAGAAGTAATGCCGACATCTTTGCTTGGTCGGTGTCGAACATGCCCGGAATACTGTCGGAGGTCATCACTCACCAGCTCAAGGTGGATTCGACATACCGATCTGTCCAACAGAAGAAGAGAAGCTTTGCCGCCGAAAGGCAGAAGCAATCGATGAAGAAGTGAAGAAGCTCTGTGATGCTGGCTTCATCAGGGAAGTCCACTACCTTGAGTGGCTAGTGAATGTTGTTATGGTAAAGAAGGCCAACAGGAAGTGGAGGATCTGTGTAGATTACACCAAGCTCAATAAGGCCTATCCAAATGATAGCTTTCCAGTGCCCAAGATTGATCAGCTGGTGGATGCCACAACCGGCCACCAGCTTCTCAGCTTTATGGATGCCTTCTCTATCTATAACCAAATCAGGATGCATCCAGAAGATGAAGAGAAGACCACCTTTGTCACCGACAAGTGTCTGTACTGCTATCGGATGATGCCCTTCGACTTGATGAATTCCGGTGCCACTTTTCAGAGGCTGATCAATCGAGTGTTTGAAGGTCAGTTGGGCAGGAACATGGAGGCCTATATGGATGACATGATAGTAAAGAGTCTCCACAAGGCCGACCACATCAGGGACTTGCGAAAATCTTTTGATGCACTCAGGCATAATCGATTGAAGCTGAACTCCATGAAGTATACTTTTGGGATAACCTCTGGCAAGTTCCTTGGTTTTTTGGTCACACAGAGGGGAATTGAAGTGAACCTCGACTAGATAAAGGCCGTCATTGAGATAGCACATCCGACCATTCAAAAGAAGGAGCAAGAGCTCACCAATCGAATCGCCTCTCTCAGCCATTTCATTTCCCGTTCAGCTTAAAAGACTCTGCCATTCTTCAAGACCTTGCTCTGGTCATAAAATTTTGTTTGGACTGATGAATGTCAGTCGGCTTTCAAAGCCTTGAAAGAGTACTTGAAGAACCCTCCATTGCTGGCCAAGCTGATAGAGGGGGAACCTTTGTACCTCTATCTTTTGGTGTCGGACGAAGCAATCAGCGCCGTCATCGTGCGAGTCGAAGAGGACGGACAACAGAAGTCCATCTATTATATAGCAAAGTCCTCCACGATGCCGAAACAAGGTACCCTAAGATGCAAAAGTTGATATATTCTTTGGTCATGTCCGCCAAGCGGCTTCGACTGTATTTCCAGGCACATCCGATTATGGTGATGACCGACCAACCCCTCAAGGCAATCCTTCGGAGCCCAGACACATCTGGTTGGCTCGCCAAGTGGGCTGTCAAGCTAGGTGAATTCGACATCTCTTTCCAGCCACAATCTGTCTTGAATGCCCAGGTAATTGCTGACTTCATTCCAGAGTGTACATGGAGACAGGAGACACCTCCTCAAATGGCCGAAGTACCTGAAGCCGATGCCATCTACGAAACCGAACTAGCCTGGACCATCCATGTGGACAGAGCGTCCAACCTTGCGGGCTGCGGGGCTGGACTGATCCTAGCCGATCTGGATGGAGAGAGCCTGGAGTATGCATTACACTTTTTATTTCAGGTGTCAAATAATCAGGTAGAGTACGAAGCCCTTCTCGTGGGGCTACGAATCGCCAATGAACTGGGCGTCGGCCGAATCAGAGTCTTCTCTGACTCTCAACTGGTAGTTAATCAAGTAAAGGGGGAATTTGAAGCAAGGGATCTGACCCTGGCAAAATACTTAAACAAGGTATAAAACCTTATCTCTCGGCTTAGATTTTTTGAAATCATCCACATACGTCATCTGCAGAACTCTCGGGCAGACACTCTATCAAGATTGGCTACGGCTACCATCAGCACCTCTGACCGAACTTTTGTGGAGCATATGCATCACCCAAGTATTACGGAAGAGCTGATCGAGGTCCACCAGGTGGAACAAGAAACCTCTTGGATGGATCTGATCCTTGCTTTCCTGACTAAGGGAACTCTTCCGGATGATCCGGCGGAGGCCAAGCGAGTACGCTCGATGGCCTCTACATACGTCATCCTTGACGGCATCCAATAAAGTGGTCATTCTCACGGCCACTGCTGAAATGCTTGGGGCTGACATACACCGACCATGCACTCAAAGAAGTCCATGAAGGCATCTGCGGTGAGCACCTCGGAGGGAGATCCTTAGCTTACAAGATCATCTGACAGGGGTACTACTGGCCTACCATTCAGAAGGATGCGTCGGACTTCGTCCGAAGGTGCGACACATGTCAAAGGTACTCCATTATTCAAAGGAGGCCTGCGAGTGAGCTGACTCCGATCACTGCCCCATGGTCGTTTGCATAGTGGGGGATAGATATCTTGGGACCATTTCCCCCGGCGTCCGGGCAACAGAAATCTTTGCTGGTGGCCATCGATTACTTCACCAAGTAGGTGGAGGCCGAACCACTAGCACAGATAGCAGAGGTCAAGGTGGAGAACTTCATCTAGAATAACATCATCTTTCTGTTCAGCATTCCCCGAACGATTATTACTGACAATGAAAGACAGTTTGACAACTCTAAGTTTCAAGATTTTTGTTAGCAATATCATATCTCTCACTGGCTCATGTCAGTCGGCCACCCTCAGTGCAATGGAGAGGCTGAAGTCACCAATCGGACAATCTTGCACGGGCTGAAGACCCGACTGAATGAGGCTAAGGGGCTTTGGGAGGAGGAACTACACTCAGTATTATGGGCATATCGGGTGATCGCCAGAACATCAACTGGCGAAACCCCATTCAACCTCACTTATGGAAGTGAAGCCATCATCCCTGTTGAGACCTCTCTTCAATTCTTGCAGATCGACCACTACGCCAAACCAACCAACTCTGAACAGTGAAGGGCTGACCTGGACTTGCTCGAAGAAACTAGACTTTGGGCAAGCATGAAGATGGCGGTCTACCGCTAGAAGATGGTGAAATATTACAACTCACGAGTCAAGGCACGAGCTTTTTGAGTCGGAGACCTGGTCTTGTGAAGGGTGAAAATTTCGAGGCCGACCGAGCAAGGCAAGCTTTCCCCAAATTGGGAAGGACCTTTTCGAGTCACGAAAGTGGTTCGAGCCAGCACCTACTGACTTGAATATTTGGACAGACGATGGATGGCGCGTCCATGGAATGTAGACAACCTCTGCAAGTATTATTAATAAAGTCCATAATTCTTCTACGAAGCACTTCCAAAAGTCCGACTCCGGTCGGTAGAGGCTCTAGGATAGCCCACTTCCAAAAGTCTGACTCTGATTGACAGAGGCTCTAGGGCAGCCCACTTCTGAAAGTACGACTCCCGTCGGCAGAGGCTCTAGGGTAGCCCATTTTCAAAAGTCTGACTCCCATCCGTAGAAGCTCTAGGATAGCCCACTTCTGAAAGTCTAACTCCGGTCATCAGAGGCTCTAGGATAGCCCATTTTCAAAAGTCCGACTCTAGTCGGCAAAGGCTCTAGGGCAGCCCACTTTTGAATGTCTGACTCCGGTCAGTAGAGGATCTAGGGCAGCCCACTTCTGAAAGTCCGACTCCGGTCAGCAGAGGCTCTAGGACAGCCCACTTTCGAAAGTCTGACTCCGGTCGGTAGAGGCTCTAGGGCAGTCCATTTTCGAAAGTCCGACTCCGGTCGGTAGAGGCTCTAGGGCAGCCCATTTTCGAAAGTCTAACTCCGGTCGGCAGAGGCTCTATGGTAGCCCAGTTCCGAAAGTCTGACTTCAGTCGTCAGAGGCTCTAGGGCAGCCCACTTTCCAAAGTCCGACTCCGGTCAACAGAGGCTCTAGGGCAGCCCATTTTTGAAAGTCCGACTCCAGTTGGCAGAGGCTCTAGGGCAGCCCAGTCTAAAAATAGGCTGAGTTACAGTCTGACCACTATTTCAACTGCTTTTGGGTTTGGACAAGCTAACGAACCTACACTTAGAGTGGAAATCCTAAGGGAACCTAGTTCGGTATGAGTCACTACTCGATGCTCACGCTGGAGGTCCGACTGTCTGCTCAGATTTGCCGACTAGTCCACACTTAGTGAAATTTCAAAAAGGTTCTTCATTAGTTCCAAAAAGTTTCTTTACAAAATTGAAGGTCATACCTTTACAAACGACTAGGTCCGACCCTCAGGAGGTACACTGACAACGGCCACTTCGGCTCCTTCAGTAGTAGCAATGGCCTCGGCCCCCTCGGCCCCTTCAGCTACCTCTACTTCGGCTCCAGCTTGAGCATCCGGCCCGGCCACTTCTACGACGGCATCCACTGGAGCATCGGTCGCTCGGGCGGTCAGATCTGCCGCCTCCAAGCCCCCCTCTTTCGTCAGCTTCGGCGGCTGAAGAAATGATAGGTCAAGGTCTGGAAAGGCTGCACTAACCTTTCCCAAACATTCGTCATACCCGTAGTCGGAGCTGACAGTCCCGGCTTCGTTCACCTTCTCAATGATGTCCTCGAAGGCTTTATAAGTTGCAACGGCTTTCTCACCAGCCATCTTTAGTAACTCTTGGGCCATCTTCAGTAGGCCCTTATACCTTTACGCCACTACTTGGTGGCCTTGTGCGCGGACCTCACATTCGGTCAAGTGACCCTCCTCGATGGTCAGTCGATGACTCAGAGCCTTGATCTTTTTTTTCTTATTCTTTAAACTTGCATCCCAGTCCTTCTCCCGGGCTAGCAAGACTTCAATCTATTTCTTCTAGGCCTCCAACTCGGCCTGCAGGGTGGACACCTCTTCGGCTATGCCCCTTAAGCCGAGTACCTCCTCTCTGGAGGCCGTCAGCACCACCCAAGCCTTGTCCCTCACCACCTTCGCTGCTTCGGCCCTCTTTGTCAAGTACTCTTTTAGATAGAGTAGCTCGCCCAGGCCACCGTCCATCAGCAGGGTATCTTTGACAAGCTGCCGACGGACACAAACAGTTAGAAAGTTGCAATTGTTGAATTTGGAGTAGAGAAATGAAATGTGACACTTACCCCTAGAATATGGTGGAGGGAACTCCAAGAGGCCTCATTCACCGACCACCCGTTGTCGTCGGGGGCGGCCCTCTGACGTAGCTCTTTGGCCTTCTCAGCATCGTGCCACTTCTGGCGCTCCTCCTCATCACCAGCACTATCGACCCTCTCATCAATGGCCGACGACCCCTCCTCCGCATGAGTTCCCTTGACTGATGGGGAGGCCACTTCGACTAGCTCCAACGATAGAGATGGAAGACCCGTATCCACCCCGGACAGTACTGGGAGCCTCTCCTCTGCTCGGGCAACCGACTACCCAATCGAAGAGGACCTCTCGAATGCCAGAACCCTTTGGCATTCGGTCAGAGGCATGTCATCCTCTGACTCGACCGATACCACTATAGCAGATGGTTTTGTCGTCCGTTGTTTCTTTGGCCTTTTAGGCGCCGGCTCTGCCGCCTGCTTCTTCAGCTCCTACGGGGTCGGTTTCACGATGCGGACGGCCCTCCACTGTGTAGATGGCACCAAAATGGTCGCCCGATCTGGCTTCATTTTGCCACCTATCAACAAACACAATTGAAGTAAGATATGGTTGCAAAGCCAACAGAAGATGAAGTAGTGCCTCTCTCTCTCTACGACTCTTATCCTACCTAACGCCTGGTGCTGGCTGAGTCTAGCCTGATGTAGACTCTCCTCGTGGAGCATGAAGTTGATGAACCTCGGGTCCTCGTCACCTAGTTTATGGAAGTCAGCCTTGTCGGCACTCGAGACCTTCCTCCCATTCAAAGCATTCAGCCTCGGCTCCCTCCATGCCATCTCGAAGCCCCACGACTGTAAACTATCTACAAAAAAGTATTGGGACTTCCATCCATGAATGGCAGATGGGAGCCCCACTAGTATCTTCTGGTTAGGACGTGGATTGAACATCCACCACTCCTGACTCTGGAAGTCCTGCTTCAATACGAAGAAATTTGAAAACAAGGACACCCTCGGCTCAATGTTGGCCTCTCGACATAGAACTACGAACCCACAGAGAACCCGAATACTATTCGGGGTCAGCTGGGTAGGAGTAATTCTATATGTGTTGATGACCTGAATAAAGAAGCTATGGATCGGGAAACAAAGGCTGGCCTTCAGGTGGTCTTCGTATAGAGGGAGAGCTCCTAAGTTTAAAGGTCGTTCACTTTACCCTCACGACTGGGGACAATCAGATGTAGGGTGGAGGAAATGCTATACACGGTCCTAAGATTTTCGACCCTCTCTCGGGTCATGGTCAAAGTGATGTCGAAAGGGCTAGGCTCCCTAAGTCCACGAGCCGAACTCCGACTCCCAAAAGCCATTCTAAAGGGAGTTGTAGAAAAGGAAGAAGATGGAGGAAGGTGGAGCGGAACTAAACTGGTTCCCTAGTTCTCTAAGAGGGGCTAAAGCAATGGAAAGAGGGAGGAGGCTACCTTCTCTTCGAGTGCAAGCACGGTGGAAAACTCCTTCTGGGCGTTGCTACCCCCCTTTTATAGGCACCCGGGGGTAGCTTGCCACGATCTGATGGTGGCACCTCGATTTCCGAGTTGGATGAGAATCTGAGGGGATGCACCGGATCATATCCGGCCGCGATCTGCATGACAATTGAAGCAACGGCAGATGGATCACTCCAGGAAGTGCACCAATCGCTCTACTGAAGCCACGTGCCCCACATCGCATCAGAAATTCAAACGGGCAGCTGCTATGCACAGTACCAGCAATAACTACTCCCTTATCTTCACCAACCAGATGATGACACCTGTCCAGGAGTAAAAATCAGGGCAGAACATGCCCGGTCGCAGCACGCCGAATCGGATTTGCCATCATTTGAAAGACTGATGCATTTATTGCCATTTAATGCCCTCGCCCTTCGAGACTACGGACTTGCTCGAAGCACTAGGACAAGGGGGACAGCTGTTGTTCCATGACAGCTCACCCTCAACCAGAACCGACCCATTCTTACGGTCCGACCGAGCCACTCCTTCAAGGCTCTGATTGCCACTCCTTCAAGGCTCCGATTGCTACTCCTTCAGAGGTCCTACCCACCGGAGTAGAGGTCTGAATGACCCTCTCCTGCTGGGATTCGGTCCGACTGCTACTCCTTCAAAGGTCCGAACGACCCTCTCCTGCTGGGGTCCGGCCCATCGCTCTTCTTCAGTGGTCCGACCCACTGGAGTAGAGGTCCGAACGACCCTCTCCTGCTAGGGTATGGCCCGTCGCTCTCCTTCAGAGGTCTGACCCACCGGAGCAAAGGTCCGAACGACCCTTTGCTGCCGGGGTCTGACCCGTCGCTCCCTTTCAGAGGTTTGGCCCTTCGTCCGGCCGACCGGCTTTCCCTCGGCCAACGTCCGACAAGCATGCCTTAGCATCCGGGGCATCCAGGGAATTCCAGAAGCACCTTTCTGTTACTGCGGGATCCTGCCATCCCAACAGCCCTGCTCCACTACCTCCATGATGTCACCGTATCTGCACACCACGTTGCCACTCTCTAAATTCTCCTAGGGACAGATCGGTCTTTTTCAGCCTCTCCCCTAACGGATTTTGGACTGTTCTATGCCTATATAAGGTACTCAGGGGACCCCGTTTGAAGGTAGAAGTGATCTTCCCTCTCCATATGCTGTTCTTTGGTTGATTCCTCCATTCTATTGCCTTCAACCTCCTGCTAACTTAGGCATCGAAGGGTCCCCCGTCGGAACACCACGGCGCCCTTGGGGACTTTGTTGCAGGTTCACTCAGGAAGGAGCGCTCCAGCACATCCAGCTGCCCTCGGTCCCTGGTCCTGGAGTTGACACAGCAACAGATAGGAACTATGTGATTGTGCTGTCAAACTACAGCAACCTTATTGTGAGTAGCCGAGACACTCTAGGTCAAGAAACAATTCACATACTATAGCATCAGGAAGTTATCGACAAGTGAGTATTCATCCGTATAACTTCCTGTACTTGGTCATGCTCTATACCATTGATCTTCATCAACTACCTGAACTCTCACTCTAGTGTCACCACACTATAGGTCAGAGACTCATCTACCTAGAAAGGAAAGTGATCTGTGCATCAATTTTAGCAGATCAATCATCGTCCTCATGATATTCCAACAATCGGAAGCTTTTAGGAGTTTATCTATAAAGACACATGCCTCAGATTCTCAACTCTTGAGAATATGTGTCATTGTCCATTAACTCCATGGATGATTCATAAACATAACAATATGAATGAAACTAATGCCCTTTTAATTAATAAGGAAAATTAAGTACAAAGTTCATGCCCTAAAATTAAAATGTGTCAAGCCAACATGGCTTTCAGGGCATACATCTAACAATCTTCCACTTGCCCTAAAGTCAATTGGCTACATATCTAATTACATTTTCTCGAAGTGGACTTCGGCCTTCTATTGGCTCAGAGTCTTAGTCAATGGGTCTACCATGTTGTCCATGGAGTCTACTCTTCATACCTCAACATATTTCTTCTCGACGTACTCGCGAATGATATGAAACCACTGCTCAATTTGCTTGGACTTCTAGTGAGACGTGGGCTCACTAGCAAGAGCTATTGCACCATTATTGTCACAATATATGGGGATGGCATCAGATAGCATTACTCCAAGCTCTGCAACATACTTTTTTTACTAGAAGGCTTCTTTTGTAGCTTCAGAGGCAGTGATGTACACTACTTCCATTATTGAATCTGCTATGCTCGGCTACTTGGAACTTTTCCAACTAGTTGCCCCACCATTGTACAAAAGCATAGACCTTGATATAGACTTTCTATCATTAGGATCAGACATAAAGTCTGATTCTGTGATCTCTTTATCCTTAATTTTGAACACCCTCCAAAGACTAAGAACAAATCTTTAGTCCTTCTCGAGTAGTTAAGAATGTTCTTCACAACTATCTAGTATTCTTCACCTAGAATCGATTGATATCTGCTCGTGACACTCATAACAAGAGATATATCAGGTCGAGTACACAACATGACATACATAAGACTTCCAATTACTGAAGCATATGGAATCTTGCTCACGCGTTAAATCTCATCAGGTGTGTTGGGATACATTTTCTTGGAGAGATTAATGCCATGCCGAAGGGGTAATAATCCTCTTTTAGAGTTCTCCATGCTGAACCTTTTCAGCACTTCCTCTATGTAATATTTTTGTGAAAGGCCAAGCATCCAATTAGATTTATCGCTATAGACCTTAATTCCCAAAATATAAGATGCTTCGTCTAAGTCTTTTATAGACAATTTCTTAGATAACCAACTTTTGACCGAAGTCAACATGAGAATATCATTTCCTATAAGGAGGATGTCATCCACGTACAATACGAGGAATGTCACTGCTCTCCTACTGGCCTTCCTATAAATATATGGTTCAACCTCATTTTTGATAAAATTAAATGATTTGATTGCATCATCAAAATGAGTATTCCAACTCCGAGAAGCATGCTTCAATCCATAGATTGATCTCTGTAGCTTGCAGACCTTATGATCTTCATCATTGGAAGTGAAATCCGAAGGCTACTCTATATAGATATCTTCCTCAAGATATCCATTCAGGAATGCAGTTTTCACATTCATCTGCCATATTTCATAATCAAGATATGCTGCAATTGCAAGCAATGTACGGATGGACTTCAGCATAGCTACTGGTGAAAAGGTATCATGATAGTCAATGCCTTCATGTTGACTATACCCTTTCACCACTAACATAGCTTTAAAGGTCTCTACCTTACCATCTACACCTATTTTCCTTTTGTAGATCTATTTACAACCAATAGGTACAATACCCTCTAGTGGATCCACTAAGGACCAAACATGGTTGAATGCATTGAATCAATTTCTGACTTCATAGCATTCAACCATTTCTCGAAGTCGATGTCTGACATCGCATCATCATAAGTCCTAGGATCAATCAATTAATCCTTGTCCCCAACAAGAAATAATTCCTTTAAATCCTTTGTAAGCATACCCAAGTACCTTTCAGGAGGTTTGGAGACTCTAATAAACCTACGAGGTGGAAGAGCATTTTTGTGTATTGGTTGATTAGGTTTGATTTGTTCTATAGCTAGCTATTGTTCAGAGACTTTCTCATCAAGCTCAATTAACCTCCCACTACCACCTTCCTGAATAAACTATTTTTCAAGAAATGTGGCATGTCTGCTCACAATTACATTATGATCTTCAGGAAGGTAAAAGTAATATCCTAAAGTTTCTTTAGGATATCCTATAAATAGAGGTTTCACAGATCTAGATTCCAACTTGTTCGCCATTAGTCTTTTGACATAAGCTGGACATCCCCAAATCTTGAATTGAGTAAGACTTGGATTCTTACTGTGCCAAATCTCATATGGTGTGGTAGGAATAGATTTAGATAGAACCATATCTAGAATATAAATTAAAGTTTATAGGGCATCTCCCCAAAGAAATAAAGGCAAGTTAGTTGAAGCTCATCAAGGATTGGACCATATCAAATAATATCCTGTTTCTCCTCTCAGACACCCCGTTAAGCTGAGGCATACCTAGTGGAGTCCATTGTGAGACTATGCCATTGTCCTTAAGATAACCTAAAAATTTCCCACTAAGGTATTCTCCTTCCTGATCTGATCGAAGAACCTTAACGATTTTACTTGTTTGTTTTTTTACCTCATGTCTGAATTCCTTGAACTTTTCAAAAGCTTCAGATTTATGTCTCATAAGAAATACATAACCATACTATGAACAATCATTAGTAAAGGTTATGAAGTAGTAAAACCTATCCCTGGACTGCACATCAAATGGACCACATACATCAGTGTGTACCAGGGCAAGTAATTCTGTGGCCCTTTTTCCATGTCCTACAAAAGGTAACTTGGTCATTTTTCCTTGAAGACATGACTCACAAGGTAGGTATGATTTAGAATTAATTGAATATAGAATCCCATCGCTTTCTATTTTATTAATTTTGTCCTCACCTATATGACTGAGCTTTATATGCCACATAAATTTATCATTTAGGTCATCTCTAGGATGTTTATGTCCTACGGCAATCACTTTAATTTTTTTGTTAATATTCAAAGATGCATCGACATACAAATATAGAGACTATCAATTAAAATAGCTTTTGCAACCAATTTATTTTTCAAATAAATACTATAAAAGTCTTTATTGAATATAAATTCAAATCCTTCTTGTGCTAGCATAGAGACAGAAATCAAATTTCTACTAGCTCCAGGCACAAAATAAAAGTCACTAAGAACTAATCTAAATCCTAAAGGTAACACCAATGAATATTATCCAACGACTTGAGCAGTAACTTTTGCTCCATTTCCGACACGTAGGACCATCTCACCTTCTCTCAGTATTCTACTTCTTTCTAGACCCTACATTAAAATGCATATATGAGCACTCGAGCCAGAGTCTAAAATCCAGCTGGAAGTAGATGAAATTGTTAGGTTAGATTCAATAACAAGTATAGGCTTACCTTCAAAAGTCACATCCTCCTTCTATTTCTTTAGGCTTTCTAGGTAGAGAGGACAATTCCTTTTCCAGTGGCCAACTGTGTTATAGTGGAAACATTTTCCTTTGCTAACCTTGGCTTTCTTGGGAGTGTCCTTCTTCTATTTGTTCTCCTTCTGCTTCTTCGCAGGTTTCTTCTTCTTCCAAGTAGACTTTCCTTTGGAGGAAGACTGCTCCACAGGGAAAACAGAGCCCCTTGAACTTTTCAGGGTCCCCTCATTACTTACCAGCATATTCAATAATTCAGGCAAAGTGTCATTCAACTTGTTCATATTATAGTTCATTACAAACTAAGCATATGACTAGTCAAGGATTGGAGGATCAAATCCACCTAAAGCTCCTTATGAATAGGAATGCCCAGCTTCTCAAGCTGTTCGATGTCCTTGATCATTGTCTAATAATGATTATGCATTGACTGCCCTTCACTCATCTTATTATTGAAAAGCCTTTTCGACACTTCAAAGCGTGCAATCTGACTTTGTTCACCATATAACTCTTGTAGGTGAATCAGAATCGATTTAGTAGTTGGCATATCCTCATGTTGGCTCTGCAATTCATTTGACATTGAGGCCAACATATAACACTTAACCTTATTATCATCTTCCATCCATTTCTCATATGTAGTCGTTTGACAAGCATTTGGATAGTTAGGTAAGATAGGGGGTTCCTGGTCAAGCACATAGCCTAACTTCTCAAAACTCAAAATAATTTTGATGTTTCTCAACCAATCTTTAAAATTGAGGCCAACTAGTCGGTTTGTCTCTAGAATATGGACTAAGGGATTTGAAGCAAACATGGTTAACTACAAGAGTAGAAGATTCAAATTAGATGCTTTATACTTAATTATAAAAATTATTCTAAGGTCTTTAAGAAAAAAATTTTGAACTCCCACTATTTTCTTGAATCTCTCACACTCCCCGTGGAGATGCGAAAACCTGTGACTCTAGGTTTCTAGTAGGTACTACGGTCCCATCAATGTACGGCACCTCACTGTATCTGGTTATGGTTACATGCTACACCAATAAGTGGCCAACTCTTGTCCGATGTATCTAATACAAATTGTAGCTCTTGGTCTCTAAATCATGGAACCTCAACATGCCCATTTATTGGTCCAATCATAAGTTAAGTTAGCCCACTATTCCTACTAGACAAAGCCATCATTGAGTCCCTCAATGTGCCCATTAATTGGGCTCAACCCCATCAGTGCCTACTAATATCTCATGCCTAATAGGGTTGTTGTCTTCCCGATGCAACTAGACCACTGTAACAAGTCGAGAATAATCAACACCAGTAGGACACTCACACACCTACAATGGTAGAAGACCTATGACTTAATATTTATTGGGAGCTTAGGTTCAGGTCTCTTCTAAATTGATTATCCAAATCATGACTAATCAATTACATTCAGTCAACATAATTTCATGTCTCACTAATTACATTAGGTCAGCACAATCTCATGTCTGACTTAATAAACTAGCATGGGTGAACTCAAATCAAAAGTGACCCTTTTGAAAACTTAATCAACCAAATTGGCCAGGTCAGTTTGATCCATAGGAGGGTTATGCCAAGTTACCCTCTTTCCGCCAAACTAGTTGGTTAAGAAAGAGTTAGCATTAATTAGAAAACCATGATCGAAACCTTCCTTAGACACTAACTGACTGATAAGGTTTAATTAGGTCATCTAATAATCAGGGCTCATTACTGAGCCAAATTAGGTCTTAACTTATCGATTCACTATCATGAATCGATCTGACCAGACTACATTTAAAATCAATTTTGAGCACATTTGACCTAACCCAAATCATCATCTGATTAGGTTGAGTCACTTGCTCAAAATTAAATTAGGGTTACTAGTTGATCTAATCAAGCCCTAATTATTACAGCCCAATCTCTAGACCTAATTTGTTCAACCTAAACCCTCATGCTCCTAATTTGATTTTTTAGATCAAATCAATTTTAAAATTAGGTTCAAATGCATGATATTAATAGTTTATGATCATGAATCATATTTAAGATCTAAACCCTAATTTTGTGCATCACATACAATAACATACATAATCATAAATCGATCAAAACTCTTTTGAAAACCCCTTTTTCAAAACAAAGTATACATCAATGTATGACAACCTTTGCACTATAGGGGGTAAACCCTATAGCAGGAAAATCTTATGTCACTTTGTGCAACTCTTGATCAATTTAATTTTAGATTATTAAATTTAATTTCTGATCTAAAAATTATGATTTTAATTTTGAAAATATTTTTTTAAAATATAAAATTCTATTGTAGAATATTCTCTTTCTCAAAATAGATCTAATACAATCTTAATTTTCTATCTGATCTAAATATTTTTTAGATCTGCTTTTCATGCATGCATGTTAAAGAGAGAACCATGGCTCTGATACCACTGCTGGGATTCTCCTAGAACATGAAAGTATGTTGCATAAAATCAGGCATCAAAAGCCTGACCAACGGAAGCAGATATAAAAATGATTTTATATCTAATCATGTAAATCATAAATAAATATAATTTATTTATCATAAAATTTTAATATGCTGAATAATATGAAAAAAATATTAGATCTAAAATAAAAATTATTTTAAGCATAAAATACTTACCTGAATTGCTATTTAGGCCTGCTCTGAAAGGCGTGTAGATCCACTACTAAAAAGCCGGGAATCTGTCGGAGCCGTGCAATTGCCCGACCTTCGCTGGTATCCATACGAAGCTCTCTCAACCGAGTCGTAGAGGGCACCGGACTGCTATATTCTTGTAGCCGTCATCTCTTTTAGCAAGTCACCCGCTTTAAAAACTGTGCCGATCCGAATATGGACTGGCTTTTGGCTTTCGGCTTCTGTCTTGCAAATCGAACTATGCAAGATCCTTGGATCCTTTACCTTTCTTCTCCCTCTTATGTAGAAGACCTCTCAACACTCTTGAAGATCACAAGGAAGAAATAAACTAGAAGGGAGAGGAGGAGATGGCGCCCCAAGAGAGAGACTCCCTGGAATATTAATGCCTAAAAAAGAAAATGCATGCCAAAATATTCATGCCAATATTATTTTGGTCGGCCACCCCTCTCTCCCTTTTACGATTTACCATAAATTAATTCTCAAGTCCTCCATGCCAAAACACCGGTGTTTTATTTCAAGTGGTTGAAATTTAAGAGGAGTAAAAGAGAAGGACTCCTCCTCCCCTCTTTCTCTTCAAGTTAAAACACTATTAGCACCATCCCTCTTTGTTTTCACGTCGCCTTCTTTTGTCACACAAAATAAATGGGACCCACTTAGGCATGTGGAGGCAAGGGGAAACAAGAAAAGAGAGTCCCAGTCTAACTGGACTCTAGGTCTTGGTCCAAACAAAGTGATTTTACAGTCAAATTGAAATCGATTTTAAATCTGATCAAGCTATTTTGAAGTGGACATTGACCTGAATCAATTAGGATTAATTAATTATGTCTAACTCAATTAAATTAAATCTAATTTAAATTAATTAACAATTAATCCATAATCAATTAGGTGTAACATTTACAATTGGTCAAATATTAATTGTAACACTTATAATTAGGTCCAAATTGATTGGCTGATTTGTCACTTGAGCTCCTAATGTATATGACCCCTCAGGTCCTATCCTGTCTGGTAATGAGATATGCTATAATCTCCATTATACATCATCGAAACTCCTTTCGATGTACTAAAATAATTTCAGCTCAACCCTAATTAGGATCATCGATCCAAGAATGATCCTAACGGGCTCTCATAATCCACCAGTGATACCTAGCTGTATGTAGTTGCAACCCAGCAGAATAAGATTGGAACCCCTAGGTGTAGTTACCATGTGATTCGGTTCTTCTATCAAAATCCTGACATGATATTGGTTACAGATACTTGTCAAACCCATCAATCATATGCTTAACCTAATCGACTCAAGTCCAATTGTGATACTAATGAAAACAACTTTTTTATTATCACCCTACTATGGCCACAGACTTCTGGACTAAGTCTTATTAAGCTTGCATAGGATTATACCTTACTACTAAGGATGATAGATCTCTACAGGTGAACACCCTACTCCTATAATAAGCTTACTGCAGCCAACGAACATCGCAAGATCCCATATGGATAGGAACCATGTGATTGTGCTGTCAAACTATAGCAATCTTATTATAAGTAGCCGAGACACTCTATGTCAAGAAACTTTTCACATAACTACAGCATCAGGAGTTATCGACGAGTGAGTAGTCATCCGTATAACTTCCTATACTTGGTCATGCTTAGTACCATTGATCTTTATCAACTACCTATACTCTCACTCTAGTATCACCACACTGTAGGTCAGAGACTCATCTGCCCATAAAGGGAAGTGATCTGTGCACCAATTTTAATGGATTAATCATCGTCCTCATGGTATTCCAACAATCAGGAGCCTTTAGGAGGTAATCTATAAAGACACATGCCTCATTTCTTAACTCTTGAGAATATGTGTCATTAACCATTAACTCCATGGATGATTCATAGACATAACAATATGCATAAATCTAATGCCCTTTTAATTAATAAGAAAAATTAAGTATAAAGTTCATGTCCTAAAATTAAAATATGTCAAGCCAATATGGCTTTCAGGGCATAAATCTAACAAAAGGAAGGCAGAAACATTGTAGATCACATTCAAAAGTTTGACCAGATGTGCAATGAGTTGCTAAATATTAGGATCAAGTTTGAGGAGGAGGACAAGTCCTTGCTGTTTCTATGCTCGCTGCCCCCTTCCTTTGATGCTTTGGTTACTATGCTATTATACGGCAAGGAGACCCTGGAGTATGAAGACATGGTCTCAGTGCTGCATTCCAATGAGTAGAGGGAGAAGCTAACCAAAGAAGGAGTACCCCAGGAGGGCTTGGTCATTGGGGAAAGGTTCAGAAGTGGAAGGGAGAGGTCTAAGCAGAGAGGACAGTTGAAATCCATAAGGAAGAGCAGGAGCAGGAAAGATGCAAGGTGCTTTAAGTGTAATGAAACTGGGCACTTTTAGCAGGATTGTCCTTAGTTGAAGAACAAGAAGGAAGACACAGGAGGATCAGATTTGGTGAGCACCATGGTTTATAAAGAGGTGGAGGATGACCTATTGGTGGTATCAGATGATCATAAATTGTACATAGATTATGGACCCTGGATTCAACTTGTTTTCATCATTATACCCCGAACCGATCTTGGTTTTCAACCTATCCAAGATCGATGAGGGAAGTGTGACACTTGGAGATGATCACTCATGCAAGGTTGCTATTATTGGGAGTGTATGAGTGAGGATGTTCAATGGGATCGTGAGGACACAGACCAATGTCAAGCATGTTCCTGAGCTGAAGAATAATCTGGTGTCACTAGGCTACATGGAGTGATTCAGTTACAACTTCAGTAGTCGATCTTGGAGTGGAGTACATAATATCTTCAATGGAGCCATGTTCATGATGAGAGGTAGGAGGATGGACAATAATCTTTATAGGATGGAGGGGTCAGTTGTGATGGGGTAATCTGATATAATAGCGGTAGCACAAGATCCATAGGGAGACAACAGATTATGGCATTACTGCCTGGGCAACATAAGAGATCATGGGATGAAGGAACTGAGCAAGAATGGATCAGTTCTAGATCTAGTTGGCGACATTTCAGATGTTTGTGAGCCATGCCAGATGGAAAAGCAGTGGGGGTCCACTTCAATAGTAGTTCAGCCCACTATGTAGCTCCACTAGAGCTAGTTCATACTGATGTGTGGGGACCGTTTCTAGTTTCAGCCATAAATGGAGCAAGGTACTTCTTGACCTTGATAGATGACTTCTCAAAGAAAGCGTAGGTCTTCTTAATGAGGGAAAAATCAAAGGTCTTCTCAAAGTTCAAGGTGTGGAAAGCAAAAGTTGAGAAGGAGCAAGGTCATAGTGTAAAGTTCTTGAGGTCCGACAATGGCGGTGAGGTCACTAGCAAGGAGTTCCAGCACTTTTGTGAGGAGTGTGGCATCAAAAGGTACTTTTTGATCAGAGAGACTCCTCAGCAAAATGGCTTGGCCAAGAAAATCAACCAAACCCTTATGGAGAAGGCAAGATGCTTGAGGCTGTAGGCAAGGCTTCCTAAGGTCTTCTGGGTTGATATAGCTGACACGGCCTGCTATTTGGTCAATTGGTCACCGCATACAAAGTTAGATGGTGGTTTGTAGAGGTGAGATGGTCTGCAAGGAGGATTGGGATTCAACATCTATTTGTTTTTGGGTGCACGGCATATGTGCACATCGGTGCTGGTGAGCATAGTAGGTTGGATGTCAAGTCAAAGAAGGGTATCCATGAAGAGTCAAGGGGTACAAGATGTGGGATCCCTTGGAGAAGAAGGTCCTCATAGTTGGGATGTGACCTTTGATGAGAGGTCAGTCCTCTAGAGGTCATGCAGCATGGATGTTAGGTTTCAGGGATGCAGAGGAAGCATGGATTTTAAAATTTTCATTTTGAAACTCCGAACAACTTGAAAACCTAAGCCCAAGATCCCTTATTCATTATAATTAAAAAGTCATTCAATTAGGATTTGGAAAAATACCTGGAATGCTAATTCCTTCTTCTTTTCACTAGGCACACAAGTGCATGCCCTCTAGAGGTGATCCACATAGGAATTAAACCTAGGAAGCACTCCTTAGTAGGTTGTTTAAACAACTAGAACTCTTCTGATGGCCTTTCTTCCTTTGGCAACCTCTCCTTTCTTGCTCAGACCCTTACCCTCCAGTAGAGCACTATGAGCCCTCTCTAAATCCTATCATCACTCTCTTTTTCACTTCCTTATTCACTTCCTAAACCCTTGTCTTAAAACAGTGAACTTGTCTTAAGACAAGACCTAAGTTCTAACAAGGGAAGGAAGAGACAAGGAGAGTGTGGCAAAGTGTAAGTGTAAGAAATAAAAGATTTGTGATACCCATTGGCCTAAACACTGATGTCTATTTATAAGAGATGGGAAGGTCCCATATATGGCTCTTCATCAGCCCTTGATCTATCAAATCAGCAAATTGTATAAGACCCTTCATTAAGAAGGAGTCTTATCTTGAAGAGTCATGACATTTCCTAAGCCAAGAGACAAGACCTTTTTGTCTCTTCGGTCCCAATGCATTTCCCCTCTTTCCATGTGGCAATTGACTAGTCAATGAAAGGCCATGGGATGTGGGACACCAAGAGAAGTGTCAATCAACCAAGAAGCCTTCAAACAAAAGGACTTCTGGTTATGATTCTATGCACCAAAGTGAAGAGTCATGACTCTTCACTTTGTGCGCCATCCTTTCTCCATGACATTTCGCATCTTTGACTAGTCAAAGACCATGCAAAATGGGTGTCATATGAAAGAGAATAAAATGTAGTTTATTACTTCTTAAGTCAATAACAAGCAAAAGAAATCTTGGTCCTTCTGTGCCCTTTTAAATGCCGACCACTTCTTTATGTGCCAAGAGTCCCATGCCCTTGGGACTCTTGGTATTTGGTGCATAAAAGCCTTGATAATTATCAGATAAATTCTGATAAAATCACCCCACTTAGGACTCAATCCAATATAGGTTTCCCTCAAATTGTTTAGCCAATTAAGCAAACTTAAGTTCCAATTTAATTGGGTTAGGAGTTAGGTTAGCCTATACATGCTAGTGTGTAATTTAGCTAATCAATTAGGATCCCATGACCCTAATTAAATACCAATTGACTTCCTAGGCCAATTTCCTAATGTGTGTGACCCTTTAGGTTCTACATCTACCCAGCAATAGATCTAGGTCCAAGCCAATTCGATCCAATCAAATCCGATTTGACCTAATTAGGTCAAATTGAGCTGACCAAAGTTGCCAATTTGAACTAGCTTTCAAATTGACACATGAATTCAATCGAATTGATTCATGAAAACCTACAAGACATGATTGACATCTAGCAACGTGTCATGCCTACCCAGAAGATGAGGAATTTGATGGAAAGTATCAAAATACCCTTCAGTGAAAAGTTACCGTGTAATTCAATCCTTCGATCTCCCTGTATCTCGATTAAGTGATGGTCATGGATAAATGTCAAACCCTAGCACTTAATCCTTTTGAATCTCAATTCAATAATGAAGACTTAATCGATGAATGATTAAAAATCCTATCTATTCTTATCCTACTTTGGTCAAAGACTTCCTAAGTCATCATTCAAGGAGATCACATGGGAGATAACTTCTTCTCTTAGTAGGAGTGATCGATTCCTTGTTGATCTACTCAATACCTTTATACACAATCTACCATATCTAGAAACACCCTGTACATGACTTAATTTTCATGAGTGAGTATGCACCAAAATATAGGTTCACGTATACAAGATACTATGGTAGTCTCAGATCTAAGGATTACATGCACAACTCCCACTAAGAGAACATTCTTTTGATAGGTAAGACTTCCATTTGATATTCTCTTATCGGATCAATTCAGTGGACTCATAACCTAACGAACACCCACATCCTTGTATTAGTGTCTCTACATAAGTGGTTGTGAGACCAATCACCCTCTCCATCAAGCATACATAGGATGTGCTAGTCTTTTCGAATTCATCAATCATCGAATTGATTATCTAATGACTAGGAACATTTTAGATTAGGGTTTATAGGAACTTAAGTCTCACCATTATGATCTCCATCATAACCCTAATTCCATTGCACTAACTTATGGGGTTCATCATAATCTTGATAAGAGGTAGCAGTATGATATATCAAAAGATAACTTTTATTGATAAATAATATCATACATGTGTTGGAAGATCATAGAAATGCCCTTACAATGATTGGCATTTAGGGCACCATTCTTTCAATCTCCCACTTGCACTAAAGCCAATCGCCTTTATATTTTACACCCATACAATCTAAGTGGTGATCAAGCTACTGCTTTGGTAGTGCTTTAGTGAAAAGGTCTGCTATATTGTTCTTTGTATCTACTCATTCTACTATCACATCATTTCTTTCAATGATTTCTCGAATAAGGTGGAAGCGTCTTAGGATATGCTTGGACTTATAGTGAGACCTTGATTTTTTGTGACTGCAGGAACTTTGTCCAAATCCATGATGAATTTTTTTTATCTAGATAGCTTCCTTAGTGGCTTCACTTGCAGCTATGTATTCTATCTCAGTGACTGAGTCAGTTATAATTGGCTGCTTTGTACTCTTCCAACTCACTGCACTAGCATATAGGGTGAAGACATATCCTGATATGGATTTGCTATCATCTAGATCCGTTTGAAAACTATAATCTATATATCCTTCTAGTTTCAACTCTGATCCACCATATATTAGAAAAACATCTTTAGTCCTTCTCATGTACTTAAGAATGTTTTTCATAGCTTTCCAATAATCCTCCCCTGGATCAACTTGGAACCTGCTTACTATGCCCAAGGCATAAACAACATCAGGCCTGGTACATAACATGGCATACATAATTGATCCAACAGTTGAAGCATAAGGGATTAAACTCGTTCTCTCTTTCTCTTCTAGTGTCTTAGGAGACATCTTCTTAGAGAGGTCTATGCCTTGACTCATGGGCAAGTAACCTTTCTTACTTTTTTTTATGTTGAATCTCTTCAACACTAAGTCAATGTACCTGGATTGGGATAAGCCAAGCATTCCAATGATCCTTTTTTAGATCTATCTCAGTAGATCTTTAACCTAGTATATAGGATGCCTCTCCTAAATCTTTCATGAAAAATTGCATTGATAGCCAAGACTTGACCAATTGCAATATTGGGATATCATTCCAAATGATGAGTATGTCATCGACATACGAAACCAAGAAAATAAGGGCACTCCCACTTGTCTTCTTGTACATACATGGTTCATCCACATTCTTGATGAAACCAAGCTCTTTGATTGTTTCATCAAAGTGGATGTTTCAACTCCTCGATACTTGCTTTAATCCATAAATGAACTTCTTAAGCCTACATACTTGGTTTGGTCTCTCACTCAAGACAAACCTTTCTGGCTGTGACATATAGATCTCTTCCTCAAGGTACCCATTAAGGAAAGTATTCTTTACATTCATTTGCAATATCTCATAATCATAGTATGCGGTTATAGCAAGCAATATCCGAATGGACTTGAGCATGGCTACTAGTGAAAGTTTCATCATAGTCAATACCATGTTTTTGTTTGAAACCTTTCGCCACCAGCCTAGCCATATAGGTCTCTACTTGACCATCTGCTCAAATCTTCTTCTTGAAGAACCATTTACATCCAATTGGGTTTACTCCCTCAGGTGGATCAATTAATGTCCAAACCTGATTAGAGTACATGGATTCCATCTTGGATTTCTTGGTTTCCAGCCATTTGTCAGAGTCCCCACTCATGATAGCTTCCATATAGGTCATAGGATCATCATCCTATATGATATTGGCTTCATTATCATTTCCAATGACAAAGCCATATCTGAGAGGTGCACTTCGCACTCTCTCTGACCTACGGAGAGGATGTGTGTGTTGTGGTTGTTCTTGAATCTTAGGATCATCTGGTTGAGGAATTATTTCAGGTATAGGTTAAACTTCTTCAAGTTCAAATATCCTCTCATTGCCCTTTTCTTGGATAAACTCCTTTTCCAAGAATGTGGCATGCCTACTGACAAAGACCTTTTCCTCAGTATGGTGGTAGAAAAGGTAACCCATACCTTTATTAGGTTATCCTATAAACCTGTACTTGTCAGACCTAGCACTTAGCTTATGTCCAAAAATATTCCTGACATAAGCAGGACAACCCCAAATCTTAAAATATTTAAGACTTGGCCTTTTTCCATTCCATAATTCATATGGAGTGCTCTTAATAGCCTTTGTTGGCACCCTATTTAGTATGTGGCCAGCAGTCTCTAGGACATAATCCCAGAAGGATACTGGAAGATCTATGAAGCACATCATGGATCGTATCATGTCCAACAAGGTTTGATTCATCCTTTCTGCTATACCATTTAACTACGGCGTATATGAAGGGGTCCATTCAGAGAGAATTCCTTTATTTTTAAGGTGATCGAGAAACTCACTAGACAAGTATTCTCCTCCTCTATCAGATCGAAGGATTTTAATACTATTCCCAATTTGTTTCTCAACCATACTTTGATACTCTTTGAATTTCTCAAAGGCTTCGGACTTGTGTTTCATAAGATACACATATCCGAACCTTGATAAGTCATCAGTAAAACTGATAAAATAAGAGTATCCTCCTATGGCCTGGGTTGTCATAGGACAACACACATCTGTGTGTACTAGACCTAACAACTCAGTTGCTCTATCTCCATGTCTAGTGAATGGAGATTTGGTCATCTTACGCATGAGACAGGACTCACAAGTTCCCAATGATTCATGATCAAAAGGTTCAAAGAAATTTTTTTGTACAACTTGTTTATCCTAGACTCACTAATATGACCCAAATGGTAATGCCAGAGATATGTGATATTTATATCATCTCTCTTATTCTTCTTATTTTCAACAGGCATAACTTCATCAAGTGATAAATCAAAAGACCATTAACAAATGTACCACAACCAAAGAACTTCTTTGAAAAGAAATGGTTCAAAATATTTAGTTCATAACCTTGTTTCAACTATAATGGTACAGAAATAATATCCTTTATAATGTTGGGTACATAATAACAATATTTTAATTCAAGAATATTGCCTGATGGCAATAACATCAGATAGGTGTCAACAGCTTCAACATGAATGGGATCACCACTCACACCAAACAGATCGAAGTCACCCCTCTTCAAGCTTCTGGGTCTTTGTATCTCCTATAATAACTTGCAGATATGAGACCCACATGTGGTATCCAATACCCATGTATCAGAAGCTAAAGAACTCAATGATAAGTTTGTTTATATCATGTATAAACTTTTGGATGCATCACCAGCATCCTTCTTCTGACTTGCAAGATATAACTTGCAATTCTTCTTCCAGTGCCCTTGCTTTCCATAATGATAACAGGTTCCACCAGAAGAGGGCTTCCTTGCCTTTTTCATTTTCTGGAAGCTACTCTTAGGGTTCATTTGTGCTTGGAACAACTGCTTCGATATTTCATATTGAGCAGTCTGACTTTGCTCTCCATTCGCTCCTTAAGATTGAGCAATATGGACTGAGATTCCATTTTCTTATGTTGCCTTTGTAACTCATTACTCATTGAGGCCAACATGATGCACTTGATAGTCATGCTGTCATTTTGCCACATTTTATATATGGCTTTTTCCTCCTCAGTAACATCCTCTCCTACCAAATGTAGGTTAGGAGTATCACAGATATAGGCAATTTTTCCCTGAGCTAATACAATTCTCAGGTTCCTCAACCAATCCACATAATTTTGATCGATCAACTTATTGGCATCCAAGATGCCCCATAGTAAAAGAGTAGAAGCCATAATATAACAATCTACAGTAAGTAAAGAACAACGATAAGCAGACCACTCATGATGATATTCATAATTAGATAAGGACTTTTGCATCTAATTATGTCTCCCACTATTTTCTATCGAATATCATAACCCTTAACTATGGTAAGCGGGAAACCCTCCCAGGGCTTCCTTAGTAGGGTTGAGATCCCAATTTCTTATAAATGCCTTGTGTGTATACAACATACACTTTTAAGTTCAAGGATAGGAATTGACCCTTTCAAATTGCATCCATTGCAATTCTCAACTTAACTTTTGTCTCTAAGACACTTATAGCTTTGTGTGTGCACAACAAACCATAATGTCTTAGTTGAGTCGGATCCTTCATTTTCATATAGCCATGATTAAATAATGATGTCCTTGTGTGTACTCAACAAAGCAACATTATCAGTCATGCTATAAAGCCTAGGTCACCAAGACAAATTTTATACCAAACGTTAGAGCAAGCCTTGTGTGTACACAACAAACCTACTATAGTGTTGACATAAATTTGGCTTAGCATGAAGGAAGGCAGTTTGTAATGTGCTTAATCAATTAGCATTTCCAATTTATGGTTTAGATGTGATCACATTGGCTAAGTAAGTGGGAGAGATGAGGGGGTCCCCCTGTTGCTTTCCTTAAACACCAATTAAATTGGCCAAGTAAGATAACGGAACCAATTAAAAATCTCATTCCCTTTACCTTCCCAGAATCATTTTGCCTAGACACCAACTAGTCAATCGAACCATAATCATATTTGCATCATGATTAACTTATACTACAACAAAATATAACTTTTATGAGGGCTTTGATGGTATCTAACACATCCTAATATAGACTTAATCATGTCAACCTAACATTCATGACAACATAAAACCTAACATTCATGACATCATAAAACCTAACATTCATGACATCATAATGTATTCATAACCATACACATATGACATGATATTCATTCCATCATTCGAGCAATTTAATCCTAATATGCATACCATAAGCATAATTGTAATATCAATCCATTCACCTCACTTGTTCATGGGATATGGCCATAGCGGCACACCTATATGCCATAGGAGACCCTATTAAATGGAAAGGAGGGCCATCAAACCCTAAATAACTCTTATGACCAGATGGCCGTGGTGACTAACCCAGTTTGAAGTAGTTATTAGGATATAACACATTTCAAAAATGTGATTGAATTAATCATGCATAAAATCATATAATCATTCAATATATAATTGAACCCTATTTAGTGGCATGCATCAGAATATGATTTCCATATATGATCATATTCATTATCACATAAGCTTATTCAATTGACCATTAATTAAATAAAATAAGAGGGCTATGATACCACTGTTGGGTTTTGGTGATGTAACAGAACATTGGATTTCAAAATTTTTATTTTGAAACTCCAAACAACTTGAAACCCTAAGCCCAAGATCCCTTATTCATTACTGTTGGCTCTACCCTGTGACTTTGACGAATAACAAAATGTTAAGTACATATTTTGTAATAATGTTTATTCCAAGTTATGAGTTTTCATGAATCAAGCACCTCAAATTCTCAAACTTAAGGTATCGTGGCATGCTTGGCATGAAGCATTTCTAACAATTTGAGGAGTCTATTCCATGCAAAAAGGGCTCAAACAAGTTTAATTATTGCTTATTTATATTGCATTTAAGTTTCATAAACAATACTTATGTTTTTGGCTTGATTGGCACTTATTTCTGAAAATTGCAGAACCAAGTGTCAATACCTAGGAAGTCAAGTGTCGACATTTCAGCACTTTGGCACAAAGAAAATTTTCATGGCATGCCAAGTGTCGACACCCAGAATATAAGTGTCGACACCTGAAACTCAAGTGTCGACACTTAAGTTCCTAAGTATCGACTCAAGGCCTGAGGCTTTTTGAAAATCCAGAATTTGGCCATGGAGAGTATTTGTATCAAGTGTCAACACATGTGAGTCAAGTGTCGACACTTGAAAGTTCAAGTGTCGACACCTGGAAGTCAAGTGTCGACACCTAACAGCCAAGTGTCGACACTCGGATTCTGAGAGCCTCAACAGATTTATTTTCTGACAGCTTGAAATCATTGTTTTTAGCTCTAAATGGCTAGTTTTTGATCCCTAACAGTCTAAAATTATTTTTGGATGTTTTTCATGTATTTAAGCTTCACCAAACTCACTTATAAAGCAAGAGAAAAGTTGAGAAGCAAAGAAATATCCAAGAATTAAAGCCCTTCTTCAAGAACTCCACTTTCAAAAGCAAAAAAGGAGAGATTCCTCTGAAAAGCCTTTTATTTTATCTTTCCAAAAGTGTTCTTGAGAAGATTCCAAGCCAAGTCACATCAAGCAATCATTCAAGAGCTTCAAAGACTCCTCATCTACTCTAAGAAAAAAGTTTGTTGTGTTATATTCTTGAATTCTATATTTATTGCTGTTTGACCTAGCTTTCAAGCTTCTTGAAAGTAGGTTGTAAGGTTGTTGGTGAGCCAAAATCAACTAGGATTAACTTGTGGGCCCAAAACCAAAACAAGTGTAAAGGTTTGTTGGTGAGTTTAGGTGATAAAATTAACTTAGGTTTTGACTTGTGAGCCTTGAAAAACATGTCGGTTGTAATCTTTGAAGAGATTATAGTGGAAATTTCCAAGGGGAGCTTGGGAAGTGGACGTAGGTGTTTGGAGAACACCGAACCACTATAAAACTTTATATTTATGTTGTGATTATCTCTTTTTTTTACTTGCACTTTACATATTGTTTTTCGCTACATTTACTTAAGTGCATTATTCACAAACACTACACGGCCTTTACATATTTGTTTTAATTTTTAAAAGACACAATTCATCCCCCCTCTTGAGCTCCATTTCTGGGCAACAAGTGGTATTAGAGCACCAGTACTCTCTTGTAGGTCGAAGGATCTTGAGTAAAAGATCATGGCAGCCCCAATAGGAATGAGTGTTGTTGAAAGTCAAGCTTCGAACCGTCCCCCACTATTTAATGGCACGAATTATACATATTGGAAAACTTGCATGCGTATATTTATACAAGCAATTGATTATAATCTTTGAAGGATAATCATAAAAGGTCCTCATCAGCCTACTTTGTTGGTTAATGGCATTCTCACTCCAAAAATGGAAGATGATTGGGACGAGAATGATATTAAGTAAATAGAGCTTAATACAAAGGCTATGAATCTATTGTTTTGCTCCCTTGATCCACGTGAATTTAATAGAATATCTAACTGTCTCTCCACTAAGAAAATATGGGACACACTTGAGGTTACCCATGAGGGTACACACCAAGTGAAAATAACTAAGGTTAACATGCTCATTCACATATATAAAATGTTTAATATGGAACCTACTGAATCTATAAATGTGATGTATACTAGGTTCACAAATATTATGAATGGCATGAGAAGCTTAGGAATGATTATATCTAATGGTGAACTTATAAACAAACTTCTCAGGTCTCTTCCGGCCTAATGGGATGCCAAAGTAACGGTTATAGAGGAAGCCAAGGATGTAAACACTCTTCCACTCAAGCAATTACTATGCTCATTGATGATATATGAGCTTTCTCTAAAATAAAAGATGTAGATGTTGACAAGAAGAAGAAAGTGATCGCTTTCAAGTCAACAAGTAAAGATGACTCAAGTGAAGACTCCGATGAAGAAGATGAAAAAGATGAGATGGCTTTAATGGAAAGAATGTTTTGGAGGTTCATAAGAAAAAAGAAGTATAACTCCAAGAAGAAACCTCTAAATGTAGAGCCTAGCAAAGAGAAGGAAAAGGAGAAAGAGACGGAGCAGCCCACATGCTTTGAATACAAAAAACCAGGCCACTTCAAGATGGACTACCCCTTAGTTAAGAAGAGCAGAAGAAGACTAAGAAAGAAGGCCATGATGGCAACATGGAGTTACAGCGAAGACTTCCGTTCTAAGGAAAAATAACAAGAAGTAGCTAATTTCTATTTGATGGCCAACAATGATGAGGTATTTTCCGAAACTGAGAATGAATTTACATTTGATGAGTTGCATGAAATTTTTGATGAATTAGTTATAGAATTTCAAAAAGTAAAATCAAAATATAAAGATCTAAAAAGGCAAAATTTGGATTTGGTTAAAGCTAATGATAAGTTTTCAAATGATTGCCTACTTCTTCAAAATAAAAAGTTGAATGATAAGATTGTTGCTCTTGAAAAAAAAAGAAAGTTTTGAAAAAGAAAAACTTTTCTGTATCAAATGAAAACTTTTCAAAACAAAACAAAGAGATTTTGGAAGAAAACAAAAAATATAAAGAAGAACTTGAAAAGTTATAACCTTTTGTTGATAAATTTTCATATAGTTCTGAAAAATTAAACATGCTTTTAAATAATTAAAGAGCTATTTTTGACAAATCCGGTTTAGGTTTCAGAACATAGAAGAAACAAAAATTTTTTAAGAATTTCTTTGTGCCTGCATTATCATCCATTACTTGTTATGCTTGTGGTACTGTAGGGCATAAATCCTACATATGCAATAAGAGAAAATTGAGTAATGTTAAGAAAATATGGGTTCCAAAAGGAACCATTACCACTAACCTGAAAGGACCAAAGATGACTTAGGTACCTAAAGTCTCTACCTAATCTTTATTGTAGGTATGCCTTGCAACCAATAAAAGAAGAATGTGGTACTTCGATAATGGTTGCTCAAGGCATATGACCAGAGATGTGGAGCAGTTTTCAATGCTTGTATATCAAAATAGTGGTAATGTAACATTTGGTGATAATGGAAAGGGCAAGATTATCGAAATTGGTAAAGTCCATATCACCCCTTCAACTTATATTGATAATGTTTTGTATGTAGATGGTTTGAAACACAATTTACTTAGCATTAGTCAATTTTGTGACAAGGATTTCAAAGTTGTTTTCGAATCTTCATTGTGCATTGTTTCTAGTTTAGATAACAATGGTATCAAGTTCATTGGTTATAGGCATAGCAACATTTATATGGTTGATCTTGATGATCTTCCTATTCAAAATGGTCAATGCCTAGTGGAAATGGAAGCTAAGATCAATGAAACTAGTTGGCTTTGGCATCATAGACTAAAATATACAAGTATGCATTTGATTTCAAAACTTAGCAAAAAGAATTTGATAAAAGATTTACCAAAACTCAGTTTTGAAAAAGACAAGATTTGTAGTGCTAGCCAACTTGGAAAACAAACCAAATCATCTTTTAAACCAAAAGGAGTAGTCTCTACATCTGGACCCTTAGAGTTGCTTCATATGGACCTCTTTGGACCAACTAGGACATCTAGTTTGGGAGGTAAGAAGTATGGTCTAGTCATTGTAGATGACTCATGTTTTACATGGATCTTGTTTTTAGCACATAAAGATGAAATATTTTCTACATTCATTCGATTTCATAAAAGAGTTTCAAATGAAAAAGGTATTTCAATTGTATCTTTGAGAAGTGACCATGGAACCAAATTTGAAAATTCTAAATTTGATAAATTCTGTATTAAAAATGGTATTCATCATAATTTTTCAGCACTTAAGACATCTCAACAAAATGGGGTGGTAGAAAGAAAAAATAGAACTCTTGAAGAAATGGCATGCACCATGCTTTGTGAAAATGACCTACCTAGATATTTTTGGGTGGAAGCCATAAACACTGCATGCTATGTTTTAAATTATGTTTTAATCCAACCGATTTTAAAGAAAACACCCTATAAGCTTTGGAAGGGTAGAAAACCCTCAATTCGATATTTTCAAGTTTTTGGGTGCCGTTGTTTCATCTTAAATAATGGTAAAGATAACTTAAGCAAATTTGATACCAAGTCAGATGAGGGTATCTTTCTAGGCTACTCTACATCTAGCAAGGCATGCAGGGTCTTCAACAGAAGAATACTTGTTGTTGAAGAATCCATACATATTTTGTTTGAGGAATCTGACCAGAAATCTTTTAGAAAAGAAGATGTGCTTTGTGATGAAACAGGTACTAAAAGAACTAAAGAGGTGAACAACAATGAAGAACCTATGAAGGAACAAGAAGATGATCAAAACAATGAAGGAGATCAAGCACAAGGTGATGAAAACACAACTATAATTGATCCTCTACCCAAAAAATGGAGGTATGCTCATGGACACCCCAAAGAACTTATCATTGGTGATCCATCTAAAGGTGTAAGTACTCCATCATATTAAGAAATGTTTGCGATTATATAGCATTTGTATCTCAAATTGAACCTAAGACTATTGAAGAAGCTAAAAATGTTTGTAATTGGATTAATGCTATACGAGATGAACTTAACCAATTTAAAAGAAACAATGTTTAGACTTTAGTAGATAGGCCTTCAAATGTTTCAATTATTGGCATGAAATTAGTTTTTAGAAACAAACTTGATGAAAATGGAATTGTTATAAGAAATAAAGCTAGACTAGTTGCCAAAGGATATAATCGGAGGAAAGGATAGATTTTGATGAAACCTTTGCTCCTGTGGCTAGACTTGAGGTAATTAGGCTATTATTGGCTTTTGCTTATTTTATGGATTTTAAATTGTTTCAAATGGATGTTAAAAGTATCTTTTTAAATGGTTTTATCGAAGTAGAAGTTTATGTTGAACAACCTCCCAGTTTTGAAAACCATGAATTTTCAAACCATGTTTTTAAACTTCATAAAGCTTTATATGGTTTGAAACAAGCTCCAAGAGCTTGTATGATCGTTTAAGTTCTTTCGTACTCAAAATTATTTCACTAGAGGTAATGTTGATAAAACTTTATTTTTGAAGAAAAAAATAATGATCTCTTAGTAGTACAAGTGATGTAGATGATATTATATTTGGTGCTACTAATGAACCTCTTTGTCAAGAGTTTGCAAAGTTAATACAGGGTGAGTTCGAGATGAGCATGATGGGAGAACTTAATTTCTTCCTCGAGCTCTAGATAAAGCAAACCAAAGAGGAGATCTTCATCAACCAAGCTAAGTACATAAAAGAAATACTAAAGAAGTTTGGGATGGAGAACACCAAGCTATTAGGTATGCCTATGGGCTCCTCTTGTAGACTTGATAAAGATGAATCAGGTAAATCTGTTGACCAAAAACTATATCATGGCATGATTGGTTCATTGTTATATCTAATTGCTAATAGGCCAGATATTTTGTTTAGCATTTGTATGTGTGCTAGATATCAGTCTAATCCTAAAGAGTCTCATCTTTTGACTG
Source organism: Areca catechu (assembly GCA_021397845.1). NCBI lineage: Eukaryota > Viridiplantae > Streptophyta > Magnoliopsida > Arecales > Arecaceae > Areca > Areca catechu. The sequence goes on along the minus strand of CM038044.1, from coordinate 61,292,141 downwards.
TTAAACGCATACTTAGATATGTATCTAGCTTAATTAAGATTGGTCTTTGGTGCTCTAGAGATTCTTGATTTGAATTGATTGCTTATTCTGATGCTGACTTTGCTGGGTATAAACTTGATCGTAAAAGTACTAGTAGAACTTATAAATTTCTTGGAGTAAATTTGATCTCATGGAGTAGCAAGAAACAGAATTCGATTGCTCTATCAATGGTGTAAGCCGAATATATAGCAACCGGAAGCTGTTGTACTCAAATCCTATGGATCAAACAACAACTTGAAAATTTTGGCATTAAACTAATTAAGACACCCATAAGATGTGACAATGCTAGTGCAATCAATCTAACTAAGAATCCTATGCAACATTTAAGAAGTAAACACATTGAAATAAGATATCATTTCATAAGAGATCATGTACAAAACTCTAATGTAATACTTGAATTTGTGTGTACTGATGATCAATTAGCTGATGTGTTTATCAAATCCTTAAGCGAAGAGAGATTTTGTATGATTAGAAGAGAGTTAGGTGTCATTGATCCATTCTCCAAGAACTCTCTCAAATTTCATCATACCAGAATTATTTTTACTCAAAAATCACTTTTATTAAGTCCCAAAAGCTTTTAAAACTTTTCTTGAGTTTTTAAAAGATTTTTCAGATTTTTTTGGATTTTTTCTTGGCCAAGTGTCGGCACTTGGATTTTGCGAAGTGTCGACACCTGACCAAGTGTCTACACTTGAGAAATTCTAAGTGTTGACACTCGCAAAAATTTCATACTTTTTTAGGGAAAATCGAACCTTTTGTATTTCATTTCCCCCCTTTTTTTCTCTCAAGCCAAAGTGGTCCCCAAGTGTCCTCTACCCTCCGAAATCTTCATTTTCCCCCTTTGCCCCATCAAATCCAGGTAATCCCCTAACTATTTCTTCATTTCCAAGCCATGAACCCTAGTTTTTCTATTTTTTTGTTCATTTTACCATATTTAAATTCAGATTTTTGAGATTTTGGAATGTTTTAGGTTTCCAATTGGTGGGAAACTCTTTTATCCACATTACACTTGGATTTCCTCTTAGTTTTTGACCGATTCCCCACCTAAACCATCCGTTTTTCCCCTTTCACTGTTGCATTGCATATTGTGGCCGAAAATCCCAATGTTTTCAATTTATTTTCAGATTTCTTGGCTATGAGTTAGGTTTTCTGGAATTTCATTCATTTAGAAGTAGTGTATGCCTTGATTTCATGATCTACATTCCATTTCCACTCCTCATTTCACAGTTTTACTGTTGGATTACATGCTTTTAACCTAAAACCCTAATATCTTTTGATTTTAGTCCAGATTTCATGGGTGTATTTTATTTAAACATTTTATATGTTTAATTTTATTTTTTGTGCCTCACTTTGCCTTTAGATTACTTAGTTTTAGTGTTGGGATAAAATTTTAGGGCAAAACCACTCATTTGACAGTTTTACTTGGCATTGTTTTATCTCACGATTTTAACTAGTTTTCTAAAAGTTTTTTATCCCTCGAATTCATGTTTTGCAGTCTATCCTTAAATAAATTCGATTTTTACTCCAGTTTTTAAAACAAACCCTAGCTAATTTTCCTAAACCAGTTTTTTTTGAAAACCTAGACTTGTTTAGTCTCTTTTAGTCTCACCCTTGGCCGATCTTTTATTCCCAAGTTGCTTAAACCTTTCCCCCCTTCAGTATGTTTACCCTCTACTCTTCCTTCCCCTTTTTAGCTCAGCTTGTTGTAATGGATCCGCGGAAGAGATTAGTAGTTATGAGGAGGTCTGGATAGAATTCTAAGAGAAGGATGAAGACCAGGCATGATATTAGTCAGTCTAGCAGTTTTGCAGCTCTAAGTTCCCCATGTAGAGAGGATGGCAGGGAAGGCTATGGTGGCGGGCAGACAGATTGATTTGGAATTCTTTGACCGGCAGCACTTTCAGATTATTCAAAAGCTCTCAGATGCTGGACTAGTACCCTTATGTACTATGCAGGAGAGGTACTATCCTCATCTGATGAGAGAGTTCTATGGTGGACTGGACTGTTGACGATTGATATGGAGCACCACCGTCAGAGGAGTGCAAATTACCTTGTCTAAGGAGCTGTTGAGTCAAGTTTGGGAGATTCCTCATAGAGGTGCCTGTATTTCTTTAGTTAAGGACAAGGAGGCAGCATTTTGGTGTATACTTGAGAGGGAGGATGTTCGTGGAGTGACAGTGGTCACCGTGAACTAGCTGTCCATTGAGATGCACCTACTTCATCATATCTCTACACGGATCCTGCTTTCGAAGACAGGCTGATTTGATTTCATCATGGAGCGGGAGTTGATGTTGATGGTGAATCTGACTCAGAGGACCCATATTGACATTCCCTCACTTATGCTGGATCAGATGCATGATGCGGCGACCCAGAGGAGACATTGTCTACCATACGGGATGGCATTGACTCATCTATTTCGAGCCTGTAGAGTTCCTTTAGAGGGGGAGACCTCCAAGGAGATTCTTCACACGGATGTGTATGACGAGCGGTCCCTTCACTGGATGGGTTATCGACTAGTTGCCGAGCATTGGGTTAGGAGAGAGTCTGGTCAGGAGCCGGACGATGAGGATGAGATCAGAGAGGTAGAGACCAGGCCATCAGGGCCAGTTAGTACTCCTCCTCGTGTTGGTCCTACATCCGAGACCGAGCCTATGACTCCTGTCGCTACACCTTCAGTTCCTCCTTTGACTACTACTGACGTATCTTTTGAGGAGCACTCCCATTAGCAATTCACTGAGCTGAAGAGCGAGATTGTTGGACTTTGTGTGAGAATGACTCAGTTGAGGATTGAGATAGTGGGCCTTATAGCCCAGATAGCTTCAGAGCATATTGAGTTTTGTCATACTACAGAGGCGGGATTCGCCTGTATTGAGGACTTGCTCAGATCCCTCCTTCCTCCAACAACTCCAGCAGCCCCACATATTGATGGTGATGATGATGACCACCTAGATGGACCTGACGATGCTGATGATGGTGATGGTGGTGATGCTGGTGGAGATACAGATTGTGGCATAGACAGTTCTAGTGATGGGAGTTTGGATGGCAGCATAGATCATGCTGGACAGTTATCAGATGGTTAGCAGAGTGAGCCTACTCCAGCTACTCCTAAGGACCCTCCTCCAGCTGATGCGACCAATTCCAGTCCAGACATCATTACTTCAGCTAAGATGCTTCCTCCTCCATCGACTAGATCTTCCAGGGTTGTACCCGCACTTGGACCTTCTACCCGTACTAGGAGTTGTAGGGTTTTAGCCCAAGGATCTCTTAAAGCCTTAGTTCCTAGGTCCAGGATTAGTGCTCCTATCACTTTTGAGCTTCCATCTAATGAGGATTAGCCTCATAGATGTTCATTCTGTTGTTTGTTATCTATGATTTATATTTCATGCTTATGTATTCTTGCTGTATCATTATATGTTTTAGTGTTGATGATTGAGTCAGCAAATTTTGTACTGGAAACACTATTTGATATATATCTATGCATTTCTCTTTGGTGCTTACACTATTTGATTGTGTTTAGTTTTGACTTTGATAATATTGAATTTCATAACCTACTCTTCGGCTCTGATACCTATTTACTTCTGAAAAACTGAATATTGTATCAGCTCTAATACCTTCTTTTGTCTAAGTGCATTTATTGAGGGGGAGCTTACTCCCTTTCCTATTTAATGATTGACAAAAAGGGGGAGTAGGATAATTAATGTTAGTTTAATGTTCAAATTTGATATTTCATACTTTATCTTGCTCTTCAATTTGCCCTGATACAAAATGTTTTACTAAGGGGGAGAGTAAATGTAGTTTACTTGCTTAATTCATCCCTCTCAACTATTTAAGTTGTGATTGCAGGAGCTTGAGATCATATCTATGAAGTATCATATCCAAAATTTGAATTTAAATGTTTATATACTCAAGATTTTGTCATCATCAAAAAGAGAGAGATTGTTGGCTCTATCCTGTGATTTTGATGAATGACAAAATGTTGAGTACATATTTTATACAAATATTTATTCCTTGTTATGAGTTTTCAGGAATCAAGCACCTCAAATTCTCAAACTTAAAGTATCATGGCACGCTTGGCATGAAGCATTTCTAGCAATTTGAGGAGTCTATTCCATGCGAAAAGGGCTCAAACAAGTTTAATTATTGCTTATTTATATTGCATTTAAGTTTCACAAACAATACTTATGTTTTTGGCTTGATTGGTACTTATTTCTAAAATTTGCAGAACCAAGTGTCGACACCTGAGAAGTCAAGTGTTGACACTTCAGCACTTTGGCATGCAGAAAATTTTTATGGCACGCCAAGTGTCGACACCTAGAACTCAAGTGTCGACACCTAAAATTCAAGTGTCAACACTTAAGTTCCTAAGTATCAACTCAAGGCCTGAGACTTTTTGAAAATCTAGAACTTGGCCTTGGAGAGTTTTTGTGTCAAGTGTCGACACCTCTGAGTCAAGTGTAGACACTTGAAAGTTCAAGTGTCAATACCTGGAAGTCAAGTGTCGATACCTGATAACCATGTATTGATACCTAACAGCCAAGTGTCGACGCCTGATAGCCATGTGTCGACACTTGGATTCTGACAGCCTCAACAGATATATTTTCTGACAGCCTAAAATCATTGTTTTTAGCTCTAAATGGCTAGTTTTTGATCTCTAATGGTCTAAAATAGTTTTTGGATATTTTTTATATATTTAATCTTTACCAAACTCACTTATGAAGCAAGAGAAAAGTTGGAAAGCAAATAAATATCCAAGAGTTAAAGCCCTTCTTCAAGAACTCCACTTCTAAAAGCAAAAAAGGAGAGATTCCTCTGAAAAGCCTTTCATTTCATCATTCCAAAAGTGCTCTTGAGAATATTCCAAGCCAAGCCACATCAAGCAATTATTAAAGCACTTCAAAGTTTCCTCATCTCCTCTAAGAAGAGAGTTTGTTGTGTTATATTCTTGAATTCTATATTTATTGCTGTTTGACCTAGCTTTCAAGCTTCTTGAAGTAGGTTGTAAGGTTGTTGGTGAGCCAAAACCAACAAGGGTTGACGTGTGAGCCCAAAGCCAAAACAAGTGTAAAGGTTTGTTGGTGAGTCTATGTGATAAAATCAACTTAGGTTTTGACTTGTAAGCCTTGGAAAACAAGTCGGCTGTAATCTTTGAAGAGAATATAGTGGAAATTTTCAAGGGAAGCTTGGGGAGTGGATGTAGGTGTTTGGAGAACTGATGCAGAACGAAAGCTCTGATACCAAAATGATGCAGAACGAAAGCTCTGATACCTTAAATGATGCAGAACGAAAACTCTGATACCAAAAATGATGCAGAACGAATATGTGGAATGCGGAAGCAAATTAACATTAATGTATTTTTTTATTTTTATTTTATTTTTATATATTTTTGGAAGTCGGCTTTGACTCAAATGAAAGTTAAACTAAATTGAAAGAAACTATATAATAATTGAAAGCACAATTCAAAGAAACTTGATTATCAGAGTAGTTCAGAAGTAAGGGATCGCTGGGGGTTGAGAAACTCCCAGACCTAGGATTTCGCTCTGAACATTCAACAGGACAGAAATAAAGAGAAGGGAAGGGTTATGTACCAGGCAGTGATCTTCACAGAGTTTGGTGGAAGGACTCTCTCGAGTAGATTGTTGGATCCTCGGATTCGGATATCTTCGCAATGGATCCTCCAATACTGGTCCTTTGGCAGAGTTGGCTTCTCCTGAACTCAGGATCTGGGAAGAAGAAGAACAAGTTAAGGAACCAGATACTCGAAGAAAGGATTTACCAGATAAGAAGAACTTGAAAAATTGATGTTGCTGAAATCCTGATTCTCCTGGATGCTGATCTGACTTCCTCTGGGATTTGCTCTATATTCGAAGTAGCCGATCTGGACCTGGATGCTGGTGGTCGGCCTCTACTTGGAAGAGAGGGGCTGTGAGATGATGAGGTAGATTAGGGTTTGGATGATTGGTGGAATGAAGAAGATGATGGTCGGCTAGGGTTTGGAATTGAAGTGGCTAACCTAGGGTTTTGGTAGGGTTTGGAGATCTCACACCTCCTCAAGGTTCCTGTGGAACCCGGAATCACTCCCTCATGGAGCACAACACTTGAATACAAGTACAGAAGAGAGAAACACAAAGTTGCTCACAAAGAAATTGATTTCATTCATTATTAAATTCAAGAGTTACATAGAGTTGAATATATAGACATAACAAAGAAATAAAATTTTATACATTTCCCATGTGGGACTAATAGGACTAACCCACACTTTAGGCATCAAATTCTCTTCCCAAGACTCCTTCCATGAGTGGGCAGCCCAAAAACTCCAAGAAAACTTGAAAATCAGCTCCAAATGGCAGGTTATGGGGGTGTCTCCTAGTATCTCTCCATGAATCAAGGATTTTCCCTTCATGGTTTGGCTCATTTGGACACCTCCTAGTCTTGCTCCACAAGTTTAGGCTTCTTCCTTTCATGGCTTTGGCACTTTTGGAAACTTTTGGGAACCTCCTTGAATTCCTCCCTAAGACATGCTCTCTTCCCTTTTATAACTTGGATTTTTATGGAACATTATGGGGCACCTCCTTGATCCTCTCTTCAAGAAAAATTCTTGCCATCCTGGCTTGGGTTTATCTGGAAAGAAATTTTCTCCTCCATGGATTGAGGTATCTTGATGGATTTCTCTCCCAAGTGGTGCAAGAAAAAAAGGAACTTACTTCTTGTGGTGTAGGGACCAAAGACACTGGATGGAGATGTGGCACCTCCTAGACTCTGGCGTGTGGCTGGAAGTATGGCGCCCACTTGCTTGGGCCTGGGAGAAAAAATGTGGCACCCTGGACCTTGACTTGACTGAAAAAAAAGTGTCACCAACCTGGAGAAGACCTAGACCACTACTAGGACTTGTAATGAGTCAACATGACTGAATAAAATTTAAATTGCAGGGAAATATAGACTCAAGACTAAAATTGAGTTGACCAAGTCAACCCTTATTACAAAACCAGAAAACCCTAATTCTTTGGGCAAGGTCAATCAGAGATCCAGATGGAGCCCTGAAGTCTTCTTCTGAGTCTGGTGCCCGCACCAATTCTCCTGGGGTGGGAGGAACTCGACCCTGTCGAGTATGGATCAAGCTGGCTCTGGAATCTCTCAAAGAGGTCTGGGTCCAATTCTTGTAATTCTTCTCGGGAGATCCAAAAGTCATCAGAATCTGGCCTTCCTTGCCAGCGGACCAGGTATCTTTGGTATCCTCGATTACGAGTAAAGATAACCTGATCATCTAGGATCTTTTCAATCTGCTCTTTCCTCACAGGCCAGTTTGTTGGTGGACACACAGGGTCGGGATCACTCTCAATAACAGGATTAGGTTTCAAAGGCTTACTAGGAATCACAGCTGGCTCCCTATACTCTACTAAGTCTGTAATGTTGAAAGTAGAGCTATTGCTTAGTTCTGGAGGCAACTCGAGCACATAGGCATTAGATCCTACTCTCTTCACTACTCTAAATGGTCCAGCTCTTTTAGCATGTAACTTTCTAACGGTTCCAGGAAAAAACCGCTCAGGCCTTAACCTAATTATTACATAGTCTCTCTTAACAAAAGTTTTGACTCGTCTTTGAGAATCAGCCAACTTCTTATAAGTTTCATTACTTAAAGTTATTTTGGCATGAATTTCTTTATGCAAGTCCTTTACATGCTATGCAAGTGCATCAAGAGACTTGTGTGTGTGGGCTAATAGTGAAATTAGATCAAGTGGTGTGTGAGGCTTGTATCCATGAATAATTTCAAAGGAACTCTAGCCTATAGACCTATTAATCAAAACATTGAATGCAATTTCAGCCCTGGACAAAATACAAATCCCAATTCCTGGTGCTCTTAATCAAACCAAAATCTGAGCCAAAGCCTAGTAAAGGGTCAAGAAAAACTAAATTAGACTGACGACGCATTCCTAAAGAATGGACTTTATTCCAAAGGAACCCTAGGTCTAAACCTAACAAACTAAGGCTCTCTAGGTTTGACCTTGGGTCGGAGGAGGGCATGCAGAGCATGAAAACTTATTATGGATGCCTAGTAGGTGCCATAAGGTCTTCCAGAAGTAGGTGGCAACCTAATAGGTTCTAAGGAGTCTTGCAACCTAGAGATCTCAGTAAAGTGTAATCCCATAGCTCTAGAAACATGAGAAGATTTAGGGAAGGGTAGGAAATAAGAATCAGAGTTTTGAGGTGGCTTATCGGAAACAAGAAATAAACCTTGGTTATTCAGGACGACCTTAAAATGAGGACATTGTTCTATAGGTGCACTCATCCAAACATCATGATTTGCTCTAGGAGGGTCTACAAGTGCAAGTTCTAGGATAGGCTGGGTGCTCCTAGAAGGTGGAAGGTTATCAGGAAGGTCTTTGGAATGTTTATCTAAAAAGTCCTCTAAGCTACTATCTTTTTCTTGTTCTTGGACCTTCTCAATGGGAAATTCTTGTGAACCCCTTCCTTCTTCACACTTCTCTACCAGATTTGACTCAGGGGTATCTTCTTTGGATTCCTCAATGAGTTCAGGGGTATTCTCACTTAAACTTTCATTTGGTGTAATTTCCTCTTCCTGATCTTCCTCAAAAGGGTCTTCTCTTAGGGTTAGCTCCTGAATTCATTGTGTGGCAGGGGTCCCCTCAATAACCCCATTAGGTAGGAGTTGGTTAATTGAATTATCGGGAGAGATATCCTCAAATTCTTCTTCTTCATATTCATCTATCAAACTTATGTCAAGCTCATATATTTCTTCCTCAATCTCACTGAAAGGTTCTAATCTATTCTCCTTTGATTTCTCTTTAAGTACGGCTCTGGTCGGGTCAACTAATTTTGGGATGGCCATGCCTAACTCCTTCTCAATGTTATCCTTCTGGTCAAGAGGTGACACAAGTGGGAATTGACAAACAAAAGTCTGGTTTACTACGGATGACGGATCAATCGGAACTTGACTCAAGTTGGTAGAGGTTGGTTTTAAGTCCAAAGTACTTGATTGGTTATATCTTAAAGACCACTCATAGTCTTGGGCTTCTTGGTAGGCTCGGTCTAACTTATTGGTCTTTTCAAGGCATAGCTTCCTATAAATGTCTGGGTGTAACCCAACCCTAAACCTCGATGTGATCTGGGCTTCGGTCTCAATGGTATTGCATTTCATGTCATACCACTCGAAGTCCTCGATATATTTAGACACAGGCCTATTACCTTGTCGCAATTGGTACCATTGGTCTAAAAGTCTTTTCTCATAGGATCTACCTAGGTACCTATCTCTCAACTTACTTCTCATATCTCTCCAAGTATATATTTCCTCTTTTCTTTGATAACACTCACACTCAATAGCATACCAATGCGACCTAGCATGTTTGGTGAACTTGGTTTTGGCCAACCTAACTTGTCCTAATTTCGATATGTTAGTGCACTCAAAATACCAATCCATTTGTTCTTCCCACTTAATATATGTCTCTTGTCTTCCATCAAAAGTGGGTGCATAAGGTTCGGTGTTCCTAACGGGTCCCTTCTCTGAGTCAACCAAGTATAGGTATAGGCTCCTAGGGCTAGACTCAGGGGCAAGATCATGGGCATAGGCTCTTAGATCAAACCTCCAATGATTAGGTTTAGGATCCCTGTATAAAGGTCTCCTAGGCTCTGGGTGTGGGTGAGGTTGGGGTCTACCAAATTCTGAGTCAGGGGTCCAATTTCGGTGCCTAGGCTCCTCAAGTACCTGGGCTCGGTCTCTAAACTAGGCAACAGTATCAGTCATATCCTGACTCAATTTGGTCATACTTTCGGTAAGAGTTCTAATCATGGTCTCTAAATCAGGTTGGGTTTGACCAGGTTTGTAGGGTACTCCGTTCCAGGTGGACATGATGATGCAAGCAAGCACACCAAATGAGACTCGACTGAAATGACTACGGGCTAACTAGACCTAGAGCCCAAACTAGATGCCCAATCAGAGTGGCAAGCTAGCCTGTAGTAACTCGGGACTCAGCCAGGCAGGTGTAAGGGGAGTGTTAGGTCCCTAATTGCCAATCCTAGACACCAATCAGTGATTGGCCAGGTAGGCGGACCATTACACAAGCCCTTCGGGACGTAGTCCTTGAATCACCATTCTAGACACTGAGTACAAAGTACACACAGAGTAACCAGACAAACTGACTAAACCCTAGGCTGGACCTGACCAGTTGGTGTTCCTAGCCCACTAGGGAAAATTAAGTCTAATAAATTTTAAAATTAGGCTTAGGATCGAATGAATGGGTGGTCGTTTTGGGCTAAGGAGAGGTTATCAACTCCTCCCCTTATCTTAGATGCTCAATTGCCCTTAAGATTAATTAGGAGATGATCACTCAAAAAAAAATTGAATTGCAGAAACATAGAAACAGAATTGCTGTAATTTAACTCTCAGAAATTTCACAAAAACTAATAAATTACAGTAAAATTATGTAAAATAGTTTCAATAATTTTGGTTCCAGCAAAATAAAAATCATGCAATTTGGAGTTACCTGCAATAAGAAACAATTCCTGCAACAGGAAAGTTACAGACTGAAAATAGAATGCTTCCCTCATTTACAATTCCTGCTACGAAGTTGTAACCCAGCTGATCCCCTACACGCCCTAGGAACACCCCATGGAATGGGAAGAGGAGGCTTGCACCTCGCTTCGTTCCTAGGACTGGACATCCTGGGGAGTCTACTTCGAGCAGACAAAGTAAAAAAGAGAGACACTCAAAACATGCAAGCAAGTCAGAAATCCTAGACAGGGCTCTATTACCAAAATTGATGCAGAATGAAAGCTCTGATACCAAAATGATGCAGAACGAATGCTCTGATACCTTAAATGATGCAGAACGAAAACTCTGATACCAAAAATGATGCAGAACGAATATATGGAATGCGGAAGCAAATTAACATTAATGTATTTTTTTATTTTTTATTTTTTTATATATTTTCGGAAGTCGGCTTTGACTCAAATGAAAGTTAAACTAAATTGAAAGAAACTATATAATAATTGAAAGCACAATTCAAAGAAACTAGATTATCAGAGTAGTTCAGATGTAAAAGATCGCTGGGGGTTGAGAAACTCCTAGACCTAGGGTTTCGCTCTGAACTTTCAACAGGACAGAAATAAAGAGAAGGGAAGGGTTATTTACCGGGCAGTGATCTTCACAGAGTTTGGTGGAAGGACTCTCTCGAGCAGATTGTTGGATCCTCGGATTTGGATATCTTCGCAATGGATCCTCCAATACTGGTCCTTTGGCAGAGTTGGCTTCTCCTGAACTCAGGATCTGGGAAAGAAGAAGAACAAGTTAAGGAACCAGATACTCAAAGAAAGGATTTACCAGATAAGAAGAACTTGAAAATTGATGTTGCTGAAATCCTGATTCTCCTGGATGCTGATCTGACTTCCTTTGAGATTTGCTCTGTATTCGAAGTAGCCGATCTGGACCTGGATGCTAGTCACCGGCCTCTACTTGGAAGAGAGGGTTCGTGAGATGATGAGGTAGATTAGGGTTTGGATGATTGGTGGAATGAAGAAGATGATCGGCGGCTAGGGTTTAGAATTGAAGTGGCTAACCTAGGGTTTTGGTAGGGTTTGGAGATCTCACACCTCCTCAAGGTTCCTGTGGAACCCAAAATCACTCCCTCATGGAGCTTAACACTTGAATACAAGTGTGGAAGAGAGAAACACAAAGTTGCTCACAAAGAAATTGATTTCATTCATCATTAAATTCATGAGTTACAAAGAGTCGAATATATAGACATAACAAAGAAATAAAATTTTATACATTTCCCATGTGGGACTAATAGGACTAACCCACACTTTAGGCATCAAATTCTCTTCCCAAGACTCCTTCCATGAGTGGGCAGCCCAAAAACTCCAAGAAAACTTGAAAATCAGCTCCAAATGGCAGGTTATGGGGGTGTCTCCTAGTTTCTCTCAATGAATCAAGGATTTTTCCTTCATGGTTTTGCTCATTTGGACACCTCCTAGTCTTGCTCCACATGTTTAGGCTTCTTCCTTTCATGGCTTTGGCACTTTTGGAAACTTTTGGGAACCTCCTTGAATTCCTCCCCAAGACATGCTCTCTTCCCTTTTATAACTTGGATTTTTATGGAACATTGTGGGGCACCTCCTTGATCCTCTCTTCAAGAAAAATTCTTGCCATCCTAGTTTGGGTTTATCTGGAAAGAAATTGGCTCCTCCATGGATTGAGGTATCTTGATGGATTTCTCTCCCAAGTTGTGCAAGAAAAAAAAGGAACTTACTTCTTGTGGTGTAGGGACCAAAGACACTGGATGGAGATGTGGCGCCTCCTGGACTCTGGCGTGTGGCTGGGAGTGTGGCGCCCACTTGCTTGGGCCTGGGAGAAAAAATGTGGCACCTTGGACCTTGACTTGACTGAAAAAAAAGTGGCACCAACCTGGAGAAGACCTAGACCACTACTAGGACTTGTACTGAGTCAACATGACTCAACAAAATTTAAATTGCAGGGAAATACAGACTCAAGACTAAAATTGAGTTGACCAAGTCAACCCTTATTACAAAACCAGAAAACCCTAATTCTTCGGGCAAGGTCAATCAGAGATCCAGATGGAGCCCTGAAGTCTTCTTCTGAGTCTGGTGCCCGCACCAAGAACACCAAACTACTATAAAACTTTGTGTTTGTGTTGTGATTATCTCTTTTTTCTACTCGCACTTTAATTCTTGCACTTTACTTATTGTTTTTCATTGCAATTACTTAAGTGTATTATTCACAAATACTACATGGTCTTCACATATTTGTTTAATTTTTAAAAGACCCAATTCACCCCTCCTCTTGGGCTCCATTTCTGGGCAATAATTACAATTAACAAGTCTTCAATTAGGATTTAGAAAAATACTTGGAATGCTAATTCCTTCTTCTTTTCACTAGGCACACAAGTGCATGCCCTCTAGAGGTGATCTACACAGAAATTAAACCTAGGAAGCACTCCTTAGTAGGTTGTTTAAACCATTGGGACTCTTCTGATGGCCTTTCTTTCTTTGGCAGCCTCTCCTTTCTTGCTCAGACCCGTGCCCTCCAGTAAAGCACTTTGAGCCCTCTCCAAATTCTCTCTTCACTCTCGTTTTCACTTCCTTTTTACTTCCTAAACCCTTGTCTTAAAATTGTGAACTTGTCTTAAGACAAGACCTAAGTTCTAACAAGGGAAGGAAGAGACAAGTTGAGTGTGGTAAAGTGTAAGTGTAAGAAAGAAAGGATTTATGATACCCATCGGCCTAAACACTGATGGCTATTTATAGGAGATGGGAGGTGCCATTTATGCCTCTTCATCAGCCCTTGATCAGTCAATCAACATATCATATAAGATGCTTCATTAAGGAGTCTTATCATGAAGAGCCATGACATTTCCTGCACCAAGAGACAAGACCTTTTTGTCTCTTCAGTTCCAATGCATTTCCCCTCTTGCCATGTGGCAATTGACTAGTCAATGAAAGGCCATGGGACGTGGGACTCCAAGAGAGGTGTCGATCAACCAAGATGCCTTCAAATAGAAGGACTTATGGTTATGATTCTGCGCACCAAAATGAAGAGTCACGACTCTTCACTTTGTGAGCCATCCTTTCTCCATGCCATTTCACATCATTGACCAATCAAAGATCATGCAAAATGGGTGTCATATGAAAGAGGATAAAATGTAGTTTATCACCTCATAAGTCATTAACAAGCAGAATTGTTGCCCAGGTGGCTTACCCAAGAGGGGGGGGTGAATTGGTTATGTAAAAAATTATTGCAAATATTTGTTCCTTTTTAAGTTCTTAGTGAAAGAAAAGTGTCCTAAAAGCCAATCTTTGTAAGAGCATTTTTGTAATCTTCTAACTCTTGTATGACATTATTATATTAATTAAAGATATTTTTGTTTCATCATACTACTGTGTCTTATTTAAAGATTATGATGAATCCCATAGGTTAGGGCAAAGGAATTAGGGTTATGATGGAGATCATAACGGTGAGACCTAAGTTCCTATAAATCCTAATCTAAAATATTCCTAGACATTGGATCATCGATTCAGGTACCGATGCTTCCGAAAATACTAGCTTATCCTATGTATGATCGATGGAGAGGGTGGTTGATCTCACAGCCACTTGTGCAGAGACACTAATACAAGGATAAGGGTGCTCATTAGGGTACAGGTTCACTGAACTGATCCATACCGAGACTATCTTATGGAAGTCTTACTACTTGACAAAAGATAGTTCTTATAGTGGGAGTTGTGCAAGTGATCTTTAGACTAGAGGTCACCATGGTTCCTTATGCACACTAAGCCATGTTTTGGTTCATACTCATTCATGACATTAAGTCATGTACGGGGTGTTCTCGGATATGGTGGAAGGTGTATGAAGGATGTGAGTGGACCATTAAGGAATCGATCATTTCTGTTGACTTTGATCTTGATTTTGATAATTGATAAAATATTTAAGTATATATGAGTACTAATTATATTTTTAAGTATGCTTATCAGATCTTAGTACTCATCCATGTTGAATGAAGAAATACATGTTTTTAGTTGAAGAAAGTCCTTAAATTAATGAAAAATCAAGTATATGGACTTTGAAATTAGTATGAAAGAACATGAAGAGGATAAAAATCAATTTTAGAGAAGTTTCAGCAAGTTTCAGCACTGGTACAAGCAAGCATCAACTTATGAAAAGTTCAAGTGTGGACTCAAGGCTTGAGAGCAAGAAAAATATAGAATAATGTCAAACTAGAATTTTTGATTTAAGCTAACCTAAGTGTCGACTTAAGAGTTTGACACATGGTGAAGTGTCAACTCAAGAGGTGACTCATGAAGAAAATTTAAAAAATTCAAGTGTCAACACTTGGTGTAACAGCTAGTTTTTTAGAAGTACAGAATTGACACAACTTGCTTCAAACGGCTAGTTTTTCATCTCCAATAATCATAAACTGTCATCTATGGGTTGGAGAGCTATATAAATACCAAAAATCAAATAAAAAAGTAATCCTTTGGTGAGATTATTGAATATCCTTCAAGGATTTAAGAGTTGAGTGGTTCAAGCCCTCAAGCTTCCAAAGATAAGAGAGTTGATCCAAGTCCACAACATTAAGCTTCATTCAAAGGCTTTAATAAGTTGAAGACAAGTTTCTTCAACATCATCCAAGGGCTTCAAAGAGATATTTGCTTTGTTTAAGAAAGCTTTTATTGTGTTCTTTTCATATTATGCTTACATTGTTTATTAGAGTTTGTTAGTGAGCCTTGGAAATCCAAAGAGATTTTTGGTGAGCCATGGAAAATCAAAGAGGTTGTTGGTTAGCTTTTGTGTAAAACTAACATAGGTTGTTGGTGATCCCGTAAAACCAACATAGGTTGTTGGTGAGCCCGTAAAACCAACAAGATTTTTGGTTAGCCATGAAAATCAATAGGTTGTTGGTGAGCTCAAAAAACCATCGGAGGTTGTTGGTTATCCTAAGTTATAAAACCAACAAGGGATTTTGACTTGTGAGCCTAGGAAAATAAGTTGGGTTTTGATTAGTGAGCCTGAAAAACTAGTCGACTATAATCTTGGTGATTATAGTAAAATTCCCAAGGAGAACTTGGGGAACGGATGTAGGTGCCTTGGAGTGCACTGAACCAATATATATTCTTATATTTATGCTTGCTTCTCTTTGCTTATTTACTCTTGCATTTACTTTGTTAGCTTCGTTCCATATTTTCATTAAGCATACAAACACTTTGGCAACACACAAGTACTTAATTTCAATTAGCACATACTGATTGAAATAGTTCAAAAAGTTTTATAAAACCCAATTCACCTCCCCTCATGTGTTGCATCTTCACTGGAAAACAATTGGTATCAAAGCCCGATACTCTATTTTAAAATATAATGATTTTGAGTAAAAGATCATGGCAACCTTGTAGGTATTAGTATTAGACCACCGTTTTTCAATGACACAAATTGCACATATTAAAAAACATGCATGCGTATTTATATTCAATCTATAGATTATTATCTTTGAAAAGTGATTGTTAGTAGTCACATATTCCTTCAATTTTGGTTAATGACATTTCTGTTCCAAATCTCGACGAGGATTGGGATGAAAATGATATTAAGCAATCTGAGCTTAATGCCAAAGCAATGAACTTGCTTTATTATGTATTGGACGCTAATGAATTCAATAGGTTCTCCACATGCACATTGGTGAAGAAAATATGGGACACACTTGAAATTACTCATGAGGGTACTCTTCAAGTGAAAGGTACTAAAATTAATATGCTTGTTCATTCTTTTGAAATATTTAAAATGCTGCATTATAAATCTATATCTGATATGTATAATAGATTTATGACTATTGTTAATGAATTGAAAAGTTTTGGCAAAGTCTGTACTAATGCTGATTTGGTTAATAAAATCTTAGATCTTTGCTAGTATCAAGGGATCCAAAGGTAACGACGATCCAAGAAGCCAAAGATATTGATATCCTGCCTTTGGTAGAGCTTATTTGTTCACTCATGACCCATGAGTTGAATTTATGGCACAAAGAAGTGGTTGCTAATCAAGAAAAGAAAAAGATAATAGCCCTCAAGGCCAAAAAGAAATTCAAGGCAATGATGGCAACTTGGAGTGATAGTGAAGATTTTAGTTCGGAGGAAGAACAAGAAGTTGCCAATTTTTACTTCATGGCAAATAAGGAAGAGGTATGTGCTAAAAATGTATATGATTTTACCTTTGATGAATTAAATGATACATTTAATGATCTTGTGCATGAATACAAAGTATTAGAAAATGAGTACAAGAAATTATAAAGACATGTAGATTCTTTTTCTCTTGAGAACACCAATCTTAATAACAAAACCCATGATGTAAATAAAAGATTGATGTTTTAGAAAATGATGAGAATAATCCTTCTAAAGAAAAAGAAATTTTAGAAAAAAAAATGTTGATTTGAAAGATTTATGTAATAACTTTTCAAATAAGAAAAATATTTTATTGAATGAAATAAAAATTCTAAAAAGGCCCAAGATTTTTATATCAAATGATGAGCTTTTAAAGAAAAACAAAAATCTTAAGTTAAAGAACAAGAATTTCAATATTAATGCATCCTCCAATATTGCATGCTTTAAATATAAAAAGTTTGGACTTAATGCATATCCTTGTAAATTAAGAAAAACTTGGATTCCAAAAAGAACTATATTTACTAATCCTAAAATATCAAAGAAAGTTTGGGTACCAAAATTGTCTATCTAGTTTATTTTGCAGGAATGTCTTGCAGCCCAACATGAAGAAAGGAATTTTTGAAAAGTGGTTGTATAAGGCAATACAAAGAGTGGACAAGCTATATTTTTGGACTAAATAGTAAAGGAATGATTATATATATTGCTAAATTCTAAATATTTCCTTCCATAATTGAAAATGTAGTTGAATATTTATTATAAATGTTGCATCAATTACATTGAAAAATTATTTTAAATGATTATTTAGAATCAAGTTTAGACTTATAGTCAATGGTTATGATCATGAACTTTTTAATATTCTTGAATTTCATGCTATCATGATTAAACTTATGATTATAAGACCTTCTCTTGATTTTGATTAATGTATCTTAAATTACTTCATGAAAAATACTTTTAAAGTTGCATGTTGCTTTGAAAATTATTTCAATTGATTAATTAGAATCAAGTTTAGACTAATAGTCATTTATTGTGATCATGAACTTTTTAATATTGACGGATTTCATGATCTCATGATTAAACTTATAATTATTAGACTTTCACTTGATTTTGATTAATATAGTTTTAAACTATTTCAAGTAAAATGTTATGATTTATGTGTTTTCATTTTTGATATCTATGCTTAAGTTAGAAATGATTTGGATCAAGACTAGAACTGGTAGTTAAGGGTTACATTTAAGAAGAAGGTATGCATATTAATAAATCCTTAATCTAGTAGCTAAACTTGGTATCATATTACTTCTAGCATTTGTATGGATATCAAATCACTTCAAATGAATTTGAAATCATATTAAATTATATTTTTAAATGTCAACCTCCTGCATTTTGAAAATCTTATATATCTTAAAAATTAAAATCTTTGATTTCAGATTTAGTATTTATGTTCATATCTCAAATTGTCTGAAATTTTGATGCTTGTGCTTTCATATTTTATTCCTCAATGAATGCATATTTTTAAGGGGGAATAACATTTAGGAGGAGCATCCAAAGATTTGTTGTCATTATATACATATGATGCTTTAAATATTTTCTTGATATCATGCTTTACTTATATTGCTTTAATACTCCTCCTTGTTTTCAAATCTAATCCTTTGAGAAGAGTTACATTCAATTGGTATCAAGATTTATTAAGAATCTTAAAAATAAGGAGAAGAGCTCCTAGTAATTGCTTCGGATCGGGTTAGTCACCATGGCCGTCTGGTATAGGAGCTATGTTGGGTTTAAAGACCCTCTCTTTCCATTCAATGGGATCACTTATGATGTGTTTGGGTGCCACTATAGCCTTATCCCATGAACAAGTGAGGTGAATGGATTGTTATCATGCTATCAGTTATATATATTAGAGCTAATATATATTGAATTATTTTTTACAAGTGCATGTCATTTTTGTGGTATCATGTTCAATTAGTATCATATTTAATTGGTGTCATCATTAATTTCATGTATTAATTTTGATGATCTCTGCTATTCTTTCCACCTTCATTCCAATTTTGTATTGCCTTTCATCCTTTTTCATTATGACAAAAAAGGGAAGAAATATGTTAAGTATGAAAAGGGGAAAGATATGATAAACACAAAAAATTATAAGAGAAATGAAAGAAAGTGCAAAAAGGGGGAGAAGAAAGCAAAATGTTATAATATTAAGGGATGAATTAGCAAGGGGGAGAATGTTTAAAAAATTTTAAATGATTTTCAAAAATATTTTTGAAATCATATTTTGAAGGGAAGCTTGATACTCATTGATTTTGAGCTTACATGTTTATACTGTTGTTAATCTTTTAAGCTTAACCTATTCATATACTTAAAGGTTTTGTCATCATCAAAAATGGAGAGATTGCTGACTCAGATCTTGATTTTGATGATTGACAAAATGTTTAAGTATATATGAGTACTAATCATATTTTTAAGTATGATTATCAGATCTTAGTACTCATCCATGTTGAATGAAGAAATACATGTTTTCAGTTAAATAAAGTCGTTAAATTTATAAAAAATCAAATATATGGATTTTGAAATTAATATGGAAGAACTTGAAGAGGCTAAAAATCAATTTTGGAGAAGTCTCAGCAAGTTTCAGCACTGGCATAAGCAAGTGTCGACTCATGAAGAAGTTTAAGTGTCGACTCAAGGCCTGAGAATAAAATAAATATAGAACAATGTCAAACTAGAATTTTTGCTTTAAGCTGACCTAAGTGTCGACTCAAGAGATTGACTCATGATGAAGTGTTGACTCAAGAGGTCGACTCATGAAAAAAATTCAGAAAATTCAAGTGTCAATACTTGGTGTAACGGCTAATTTTTTAGAAATGCAGAATTGACTCCAACTTGCTTCAAACGGCTTGTTTTTCATCCCCCATGGTCATAAATGGTCATCTATGGATTGGAGAGCTATACAAACACCAAAAATCAAATGGAAAAGTAATATTTTAGTGAGATTATTGAATATCCTTCATGGATTGAAGAGTTGCATCATTCAAGCCTTCAAGCTTCCAAAGATAAGAGAGTTGATCCAAGTCCACAACATCAAGCTTCATTCAAAGGCTTCAACAATTTGAAGACAAGTTTCTTCAACATCATCCAAGGATTTCAAAGAGATATTTACTTTGTTTAAGAAAGCTTTTGTTGTGTTCTTTTCATATTGTGCTTACATTGTTTATTAAAGCTTTTCGGTGAACCTTGGAAAACCAAAAAAATTTTTGGTGAGCCTTGAAAAATCAAAGAGGTTGTTGGTTAGCCTTTGTGTAAAACTAACATAGGTTTTTGGTGAGCCCGCAAAACCAACAAGATTTTTGGTTAGCCATGAAAATCAATAGGTTGTTGGTGAGCCCATAAAACCATCGAGGTTGTTGGTTAGCCTAAGTTATAAAACCAACAAGGGATTTTAACTTGTGAACCCAGGAAAATAAGTTGGGTTTTGATTAGTGAGCCCGGAAAACTAATCAACTATAATCTTGGTGATTATAGTGAAATTTCCAAGGAAAACATGGGGAGTGGATGTAGGTGCCTTGGAGTGCACCGAACCACTATATATTTTTGTGTTTGTGCTTGCTTCTCTATTGCATATTTACTCTTGCATTTACTTTGTTAGTTCCATTGCATATTTTTATTAAGTACACAAACACTTTGGCAAAACATGACTACTTAACTGAAATTAGCACATACTTGTTGAAATAGTTCAAAATATTTTATAAAACCAAATTCAACCCCCCTCTTGGGTTGAATCTTCACTAGACAACAATTACTAGTAAGAGGAATTGTTATCCCAAGTAATCTCTTCGATTGATTGCTCAGGAAGTCTTTGATCAAAGTAGGATAAGATGTGGTTTCTAATCAATCATCAGCAGAGTCTTTATTATCGAATAGAGATTCAAAATGACTAAATGCTAGGGTTTGACAATTATCCATACCCATCACTTATTCAGGATAAAAAGAGATCGAAAGATTGAATTGCATGGTAACTTTCCACTGAAGGATATTTTGGTACATTCCATCAAATTTTTCACCTTTTGGATAGGCATGATACATTGCTAGACATTAATCTTGTCTTGTGGTTATCATAAATCAATTGGATTGAATTCATGAGTCAATTTCAAAGCTGGTTCGAATTGGAAACTTATGTCAGCTTAATTTGACCTAATTAGGTCAATCTAGTATGATTGGATCGAATCAGCTCATGAGTCAATTTCAAAGCTAGTTCGAATTGGAAACTTATGTCAGCTTAATTTGACCTAATTAGGTCAATCTAGTATGATTGGATCGAATTGGCTCAGAGCTAGACCTACTGCTAGCTAGATGTGGAACCAAAAGGATCACGCACATTAGAGAATTGACCTAGGAAGTCAATTGACATTTAATTAGGGTTATGGGATCCTAATTGGTTAGCTAGATTGCATACTAGATGTGTAGGCTGACCTAATCTCCCAACCCAATTGAATTGAATCTGATAGGTTGCTAAATGGACCAACCAATTTATGAGAGACTTAAATTAGGTTGTGTCCTATGTGGGATGAATTTATCAAATTTTATTTGATATTTTTGGACATGTTATGCACCATATATCAAGAGTCCAAATGGCATGGGACTCTTGGTGCAAAATGGGTGCTCGGCAAATAAAAGGGCACAGAAGGACCAAGAGTTCTTCCAGATAATCACTAATACAGTGATAAAGTACGCTTCATCCCCTTTCATTTGACACCCATTTTTCATAGCTTTTTTCTAGGTCAAACATGTGAATGGCATGGTGAAAGGTGGTGCGCAAAGTGAAGAGTCGCAACTCTTTACTGTTGGCGCATAGAACTTTGGTGCACAGAAAGGACAAGAGTCCTTTTATCTATCAATCACCAAAGCCAGATAAATCCCAAGGGACTTTATCCTCATCTCCATGACCTCTCAAGTGGGCTTTGACCGGTCAACAAAGGGAAGAGTTCGGTGGAAGTAACTTGGCGCAAATGAAGAGTTGCGACTCTTCATTTGGCACAAATATGAGAAGCAGAGTCCTACTTTGGGCAACTTCTTATCACTGGTATTTTCCATGAAAAGCCACATCCCTTGGCCCTCTTAAAACCAGTATTTGACATGTGTCAAGTGGAGAATTTGGCAAGGAACCGAAGAGACAAAAAATCTTATCTCTTGGTGCAAGAAGGGACATAGGGATTCATGATAAGACTCCTTCTCATTGAAGGGTCTTATTTGACCTGTGTTTGGACAGATCAAAGGCTGATGAGAGGCCATATATGGCACCCTTCCCTCTCCTATAAATAGCCATCTGTAGTTGTTCTAATGGGGATCATAATTCTTTTCTTTCTTACACTCTTACATTATCTCTCTATCCACCCACTCTCTCTTCCTTCCTTTGTAAGAGGATAAGTCTTGTCTAAAGACAAAGTCCCAATTTTAAGACAAAACTCTAGGAAGAGAATTTGGAAGTGATAGAAAGAGAGAAATGAGGTATTGGAGAGGGCTCAGAGTGCTCTATTGGAGGGAAACGGTCTGAGCAAGAAAAGAAGGGTTGCCAAAGGAAGAAGGGCCACCAGAAGAGTCCTAGTGGCTTAAGCAACCTACTAAGGAGAGCTTCCTAGTTTGATTTCTATGTGGATGACCTCTAGAGGGCTTGCATTTGTGAGCATAGTAGAAAGAAAAGGAATTAGCATTCCAGGTATTTTTCAGAACCCTAATTTAGTGACATGTTAATTGTAGTGAATAAGAGATTTTGGGCTTAGGGTTTTCTAGTAGAATGAATTTTTTTGAAATTCATTCTTTCGCTGTGCCAAAGAAACCCTAGAAAAGCCAACACATACTGTGGTATGTGCTGTGAATTAAGTTAACTACTATAGAAGCAAGTAAGAACTGGAAACACAATCACAAACATAGCAAATTTTATAGTGGTTTGGAGCAACCTCGCACCTATGTCCACTATCCAAGATACCACTTGGGATTTCCACTACATTCACCCTCGGAATACAGCCAGATTATTTTCACGGGCTCACAATCCAAAACCTAACCTTGGTTTTATCCCGGGCTCACCAGAAACCCAATACAAAGATAGTTTTGAACGGGATCACTAACAACCCACTACACCTTGTTTTTAAGGCTCACCAATAACCTTACAAACTCCAAGTTTTAGCCCCTTGCTATACTTTGTACAACTCAAATGAAGAGTTAAAAGAATAAAGCAAAAATATGACAAACCAAAGTTATCGGATGGCTGTAGTTGCAGCAATTGAGAAGCCCTCTTGATTGTACTTTGATTGCTTTTCAAGGCTTCCTAACTTTCTCAATAAATGCCTCAAGATTCTAATAAGATTTGGTGAAGTCTTGAGTGCTTGCTTTGAATGCTCTTTAGTATGTTCTTTTGAATGTTCAGTAAAAGCTCTTTAATTTCTCATTCACTTCTCATTAACTTCTCCAAAAGTGGTTCATATCACTTATAAATACTCCCTCTAATTGATTTCAAGTGGTTATAGCCATTTTAGATCATTAGGATTTGAAATATGACCATTGGAGATCGTTTTGGATTCAAAATAAGATTTCTAGAACTAGCCATTACTAACCTAAAACTGTCGCTCGAGTTAGCTTGGATGTGTCGAGTCTGCTCGGATCCTCAGGTAGGTCAAAACTTCACTCGGTCGAGTTGGCTCTTTTACTTCTAGTCGACTCAGATTCTTAGTTAGGTCAAAATGACCCTTTGGTCGAGTCGGCTCTTCTACTTCGAGTATGCTCGGATGGATGGTTCTTTAGAACTTAGATTTTCAGCACTCTGAAAAAGTTAGCTCTACAATACTCAAGTCGTTACGGTTGTCAATCTAAGGAAATCTTCACTCTAGTCAACTCGGCTTGGATTCTAAGAACTTTAGAATTGAACTCTACCCAAGTCCGCTCTTCTAACTCGAATCGGCTCGAATGTCTGCATGCCAAAAAACTTCTTGCCATGCCAAACTTCGAGTCGGCTCACCAGAATTGAGTCAGCCCTTGAGACTTAAGTCCTCATTTGTTTAATTTTCTTCAGACTTCTTCCAGTGACTTCAAAACAGCTCAAAAACTTTCCAACTCCTTCAAGTACTGACTTAAAAAAACTAAACTAGAAAACTACATAGAAGTGGCCCTTTTTTTTATAAATACACGATTGATTTTTCTATGGGCTCTTCTTTACACTGTATGTCAATAAAAATTAACTTGACATTCTACAATGTTTAGGAAGGAAGGTTGTTCAATGAAAGCATCCTACAAAAACTTTGAGAATACTTGAAAGATAGTTACTAATTAAATGCATGCTTCAATATTTGGTTATCATCAAAATCATTCCATGGGTCAACAAGAAGGACTCTTGGTCCTTCTGCGCCCCTTTAATTGCCAACCACTTCTTTTTGCACCAAGAGTCCCATGCCCTTGGGACTATTTGTATTTGGCACATAAAAGCCTTGATAATTATTAGATAAATTTTGATAAAATCACCCCACTTAGGACTCAACCTAATCTAGGTTTCCCTCAAATTGTTTAGCCCATTAAGAAAACTTAAGACTCAATTCAATTGGGTTAGGAGTTAGGTTAGCATACACATGCTAGTGTGTAATCTAGCTAACCAATAAGGATCCCATGACCCTAATTAAATATCAATTGACTTCCTAGACCAATTTTCTAATGTGTGTGACCCTTTGGGTTCTATATCTAGCCAGCAGTAGGTCTAGGTCCAAGCCAAATCGATCCAATCGAATCTGATTTGACCTAATTAGGTCAAATTAAGCTGACCTAAGTTGCCAATTTAAACTAGCTTTCAAATTGACTCATGAATTCAATTGAATTGATTCATAAAAACTTACAAGACATGATTAACATCTAACAATGTGTCATGCCTACTCGAGAGATGA
This sequence comes from Areca catechu, assembly GCA_021397845.1. Lineage (NCBI taxonomy): Eukaryota > Viridiplantae > Streptophyta > Magnoliopsida > Arecales > Arecaceae > Areca > Areca catechu. Next base: position 61,267,515 of record CM038044.1, on the reverse strand, counting down.
GAAATTTGATAGAAAGTACAAAAATACCTTTCAGTGGAAAGTTACCGTATAATTCAATCCTTCGATCTCCCTATCTCCTAATTAAGTAATAAGCATGGATAAATGTCAAACCCTAGCACTTAATCCTTCTGAATCTCAATTTGATAATGAAGACTCCATCGATGAATGATTAGAAATCCTATCTAATCTCATCTTGCTTTGATCAAAGACTTTCTAAGTCATCATTCAAAGAGATCACACGGGACAACTTCTCCTCTTACTAGGAGTGATCGATTCCTTGTTGACCTACTCATTACCTTGATATACAATCCACCATATCCAGAAACATCCCGTACATGACTTAATTGCCATGAGTGAGTATGCACTAAAACATGGGTTCATGTGCACAAGATACTATGGTAGTATCTGGTTTAAGGATCACATATGCAACTCCTACTCAGATAACATTCTTTTGACAACAAGTAAGACTTCCATTTGATGTTCTCTTATTGGATTAGTTCAGTGGGATCATAACCTAATAAGCATCCACATCCTTATATTAGTGTCTCTACATAAGTGGTTGTCAGACCAACCACCCTCTCCATCGAACATATATAGGATATGCTAGTCTTTCTGGATACATCGATCCCGAAATCGATTATCCAATAACTAGGAATATTTTATATTAGAATTTATAGAAACTTAAGTCTCATCATTATGATCTCCATCGTAACCCTAATTCCATTGCCCTAACCTATATGGTTCATCATAATCTTGATAAGATGCAGTAGTATGATGAATCAAAAGATACTTTTTATTGATAAATAATATCATACATATGTTGCAAGATCGTAGAAATGCCCTTACAATGATTGGCTTTTAGGTCACCATTCTTTCAATAGAGGAGCTGTAGGAGTAGCAGGAGGTCCAACAGTATAGTGCTGGATAGCTTACCTTGTTTTCTATTTTGCCACTTGTAGCTGCATCCGAAGATTGGACATTCAGGTGAAGCACTCTCAGAGGGTGCCTCCACATGTGGAGGGAGCTCAGATGGATGATCAAGGCCAGGTGGACCAGCTGGAGCAGGCTATGAAAGGATTATTCCCTAAAGGCCAATTGAAATATTGTATTTCGATGAAATTTTCTTTTGCATCCCAAACCAGTGTATTGACATTATCAATTAATAAAGGCATTTTATTTTCAACATACGCTGTCTTATTAATTTAATTAAGATATGATGAACCCCATAGATTAGGGCTATGGTTCTAGGGTTATGATGAGATCATACCAGTGAGACCTAAAGCCTTAAAACCCTAATCTAGAATATTCCTGGTCGATGGGATATTGAGTAGGGGATCAATGTTTCTGGTAAAACCAGCACATCCTATATATGCTTGGTGAAGAGGGTGACTGATCTCACAGTCACTTGTGTTTGACACTAATACTAGGATGTGGGTGCTCATTAGAGAATGAGTTCACTGAATGGATCCAGCTTGAGAACATCTAATGGAACCTTATATGTTTGTCAATAGATAGTTCTCATAGTGGGAGTAGTGATATGGTCCTTTGACCTGAGACTACCATGGTACCTTGTATGCATGAATCCATACTTTGGTTCACACTCAATCATGACATTGAGTCATGCATGGGGTGATACTAGGTATGGTGGATTGCATATGGAGTTTGTGAGTAGGTCAAAAAGGAATCGATCAACCCTAGTAAGAGGGAAGCGCATCCAGATGATTTCAATCAAATGAAGATTCTTGAAATCTTTGATCAAAGTATGAACATTAGAAATAGTTTCTAATGGTTTATTAATGAATCATCATTATCAGATTGAGCAAGGAATGAATATGAAATTGGATTTGACAAGTATCCATATCCATAGTCATATTCAGGGTGCAAGTAGATTGAAGTACTGAATTGCCCGGTAACTCACCATTGAAGGGTATTTTGGTAAATCCACCAAAATTCCTCATCTTTCGGGTAGGCATGACACATTGCTAGACGTCAATCTTATTTTGTAGGTCTTCATGAACCAATTGATTTGGTTTCATGAGTCAATTCGATGTGTGATTCGAATTGGACAATTAGGTGAGCCAATTTGACCTAATTAGGTCAATCGTGTTCGATCGGATCGAATCATCTCAAACCTAAACCTACTGCTGGCTAAATGTGGAACCCAATGGGTCATACACAATAGAGACTTGGCCAAGGAAGTCATTCATGATTTAATTAGGATCATAGGATCCTAATTGGTAAGCTGGATTACATACTAGCATATGTAGGCTAACCAAATTCCTAACCCAATTGGATTAGGTCCGGTTGCTTGCTAATTGGGCTAACCTAATTATGGAAAACCTAAATTAGGTTGAGTCCTAAGTGGGGCTAGCCTAATCAGTGCTAAATCTTATTTTAATTTGGATTTAAGGGTATTTTAGGTGCCATACATGAAGAGTCCCAATGGCATGGGACTCTTGGTACCTAAATGATACCTTAACTTCAAAAGGGCACAGAATGAGCTATAGATCTCTGATTTGAATATAATTTATATGGTCAGAAAAAAAATTTTATGCTCTTTCTAATGACACCCATATTAGCTATGTTTTCACTGAGCAACATTCTTTGAAATTTGCGTGGAAGAAGGATGGCGTGCATAGTAAATGAAGAGTCGCAACTCTTCATGTAGCATTCAGTTCTGATGGAGAGTCCTTCTGCTATCAGGACTCTTCATAATCTTTGATGTTTGGAGATTGAAGAGACGCCTCTTGGCTTCCTAGGGACTGGTAATTGACATGTGGCAAGTGAGAATTCGTCCAGATAAAAGAAGGGATGTGAATAAGGCCTTCAGTGCATGAATGGGCTTATTAGATATGATTTTTTAAGCCAGATAACTTCTCTTCGATCTTGAAAAATCATATATGATAAGCTGATGGGAGGACATATCACATGCCCCTCTTGTATCTATAAATAGGGGGCGGTGAAATGAGTCTGAAAAAAATGAATTCCAACGAAGCACTATTCTGAGTGTCTCTCTCTCCCTCCGTCTTTCTTTAAGACAATACTTGTCTTGTTAAGATAAGGTCTTCTCTGTTGGGGATTCTGATGCATCGCAGCGGAAGTGTAATTTCAAAATGATGAAATTTGCACCATAATCCCTTAGCCAAAATCTCCTTATTCATGGTTAAAACATATATTGAACATTTAAACATACATTGTTAGAATTAGAGTACCAACCTGTAATCGCTAATTCCAACAAAGATGACGTTGAAGGGGCTGATTGAATTCACCAGGCATCCAAGTGTCCGCCCTCCGATGGTGATCCACACAGAGCAGTGATCAAGACAACTCTATCTTCTTTTTCAAAGGTTCCTTCTATTGAGTTCTTCTTCCTAGAACTCAATTGCTTGGACTATGGCTTGAATTCCTCCACACAAAAGCTTGCTTCCCTTTCCTTGACCACTTCTCCTCCTTCCACTAAGACCTTGGCCCTTTAGACACCCTTGTCTTGAAGAAAAAGACCTTGTCCTAAGAGGACATAAGCTTGTCCTAAGTTGGAGGAGAAATTAAGACAATGATGTCTTAATGTAAGAAAGAAAGGAACAAATCAGAACTTCTTTCTTTCCTTTACCGTCAGAGACTTTTACTTTTATTCTTGTTCAGTAGCAGAGTTTCGACAGAGGTTTACTCTGTAAAGGAAACAATGCAAGAGCAAGAAAAAAATAAAAGAGTCTTCAGGAGAGGAAGAAAGAAAAGATTGACCCTGTTCTGACTTTCCCGACCCTTTAAATAGAAATCAGATAGGCGCCTACACACCTCTCCGTAATCACTTTCTCATGCCCTTCTCAATTTCTCATGCCCCATCCTCCCATCTCACGGCCTTCAAGATTAAATCCCATGGCTTTTCTTAAAGGAAAAATCGCGGTGTTTAAAAAGGAAAGGGGTCGCGACTTTTCATCTCCGAAGAGATGTTATTTCGCGCGCTCGGGAAAAGTTAGCGCATTCCTTCTTTCTCAAAATCCCATCAGCCAATGGATTCTCATCCAAGGGGGGAGAGATGGTGCGCTAATGATTAAGAAGGAGGCCACCCCAAATAAAATCATCGGAGAAATATTTGGGGCACGCCAAGAGTCCATGCGCCATGGACTCTTCCTAATGGCGCGCCAAGAGTCCATAAGCGCATGGACTCTTGGCATTTGGCGTGGAAAAACAAAGGGGGTGGGTTGGGAGGCTAGCCAAGCTATATGGCTAGCCAATAGGGTTAGCCATATTCCTATTTTCTCAATTAGGGTCTAATTAGGTCCAATTAGAACCCAATTTGAACCAATCCGGAACCCTAATTCGAATCCGATTCGAATAGAAGTTAGGGTTTGCAACACCAGCTAGAGTGTTATCCTGCAAAGATGATTTAATTCCAAATTAAACTCTTGATCAATCCTCTTAAGTGTGTGACCCATTGGGTTCCACATCTAGCTAGCAGTGGGTTCGAATACAAGTTGACCTAATTTGATTAGAACTCTTTCTAATCAATTTAGGTCAAACCGGGCTTACCCGATTTGATCATTTAGGACTCTTCCTAACAAGTGATCTTTGAACTTGATCAACCCACAAGACAAGATTGACGTCTAGCAACGTGTCATGTCTACCCGGAAGATATGAAAATCCTGGTGAAATACCAAAATTACCCTTCAGTAGAGAGTTACCGTATAATTAAATCTTTCGATCAGCCTGCACCCAAAATATAACTATGGATATGGATATATGTCAAATCCAATATTATATTTATTTCTAGCTCAATCTTATAATGATGATTCGATTATTTTGATATTAGAAACCATCTCTAATATCTTTACTTTGATCAAAGATTCCCTGAATCATCATGCGATTGTTGACTAGTTGGATGCAATCTCCTCTTATTATGAGTGATCGATTCCTTGTTGACCTACTCATTATCTTCATATCCAATTCGCCATTCCCAGTATCAATCCTGTTCATGGCTCAGTGTCATGATTAGGATTGAACCAAAGATGTACATATGGTACTTATGGCAGTCTCAGGTCAAAAGATTACTTGTACCACTCCCACTATGAGAACCTTCTATTGACATTAGCTAAGACTCCATTAGATGTTCTCAAGTTGGATCATATCAGTGAACTCATTCTCCAATGAGCACCCACATCCTAGTATTAGTGTCATACACAAGTGACTGTGAGAGCAGTCACCCTTTCCAGTATACCCGGGATGTGCTAGTCTTATCGGAAAATCCTGATCCCCTACTCAGGGTTCCTTTGACTAGGAATACTTTAGATTAAGGTTTTAAGATTTTAGGTCTCACTGGTATGATCTCATCATAATCCTAAAATCATAGCCCTAATCTATGGGGTTCATCATATAATATAAACACAGCGTATGATGAAAAATAATGCCTTTATTTAGAAAATTGTCAATTACAATGGTTTGGGAGATACAACATAGATTGGCTTGAAGGGCATATCCCTTTCAATCTCCCACTTGCACTAAAGCCAATCGCCTTTAAATCTTAATCCCATACATTCGAGGTGGCGATAAAAATCTCGCTGTGGTAGAGCCTTAGTGAACGGGTCTGCTACATTGTTCTTTGTATCAACTGTATCTATGTAGACATCTTGTCTCTCTACTATTTCTCAGACGAGATGGAAGCGTTTCAGAATGTGCTTGGACTTATGATGAGCTCTTGGTTCCTTCGCTTGAGCAACAGCCCCAGTGTTGTCACAGTAAAGTGGCACTGGGATTTCAATTTTAGGAACAACACCCAACTCTGTGATGAACTTCTTCATCCAGACTGCTTCCTTGGCGGCTTCACTAACAGCTATGTATTCTGCCTCTATGGTTGAGTCAGCTACAGTCTGCTGCTTGGTACTCTTCCAACTCACTGCTCCACCATTTAGGATAAAAACATATCCCAAAATGGATTTGCTATCATCAGGGTCTGATTGAAAACTAGAATCAGAATAAGCTTCTAGTTTAAGATCAGAACCACCATAAACCAGAAAAATATCCTTAGTCATTCTTAGGTACTTAAGAATATTTTTAACTGCTTTCCAATGATCCTCTCCTGGATCAGCCTGAAACCTACTGACAATGCCTAAAGCATATGCCACATCAGGCCTGGTACATAACATGGCATACATTATGGACCCTATTGCCGAAGCATAGGGTATAGAATTCATTCTATTTCTTTCTTCAGGTATCTTAGGAGACATCCTTTTAGAAAGATGTATGCCTTGACTCATAGGAAGATAACCTCTTTTACTTCCTTCCATGCTGAATCTTTTCAGCACTAAGTCAATCTACCTAGATTGGGATAAACCTAGCATCCTCTTAGATCTATCTCTATAGATCTTAATACCTAGTATATAGGATGCTTCTCCCAAATCTTTCATGGAAAACTGGTTTGATAGCCAAACCTTGACTGATTGCAACATTGGGATATCATTCCCAATGAGGAGTATGTCATCTACATACAGAACCAACTATGGCACTCTCACTAGTCTTCTTATAAACATAGGGTTCATCCACATTTTTGATAAAACCAAACTTTTTAATAGTTTCATCAAAGCGGATGTTCCAACTCCTGGAAGCTTGCAATCCATAAATGGATTTCTTTAGCTTGCATACTTGATTAGGTTTATTCTTTGAAATAAAACCTTCTGGCTGTGACATGTAGACTTCTTCCTCAAGAAAACCATTGAGGAATGCAGTCTTTACATCCATCTACCATATCTCATAATCGTGGTATGCTGCTATAGCAAGTAAAATCCGAATTGATTTCAGCATGGCAACAGGTGAAAATGTTTCATCATAATCAATTCCCTGTTTTTGTCTAAAACCTTTAGCCACTAATCTGGCTTTATAGGTTTCAACTTGGCCATCAGCCCCAATCTTTTTCTTATAGACCCATTTACACCCAATAGGATTAACACCCTCTGGTGCATCAACCAAAGACCATACTTGGTTTACATACATAGAGTCTACTTCAGATTGAAAGTAAAAATGTGGTGCAGGTGCCTACTCTAAGCATGCAACAACACAGGGAGCAGGTAAATATTTTAAAATATTTTTAAAATAAATGCAAAAAACACCTACTCCGCACAGGATCTAGCATATGCAAGATGCATATATTGGCATGATACAGATCATATAATATTTATAAACAATTTTATAAATCCAGATCTACATATGCACGAAAATAGAACCCAAAAACATACCTTATTCCCAGCTGGAATAAGTCTGGGATAAACCTGGAATAGACTGGAATAACTGGAATAAAGTTATTCCAGTCGTCTTCCACGTTGGGCTGAAAACAGGGCTTCCGAAAAGTCCCCAGAACGCCACCTTCCGGATCTCCGATCGCTCCCAAATTTGAGCTGTAGATTCTTAAGGAAGTCCTCTTCGATTTTGCACTAGTTTCTGCAAGAAAAACTAAGCCAATAAATCATCAAAATTCGCCGAATTCTGCTGCATGAAAATGACAGCAGAACAGAGTAGCTGTCTTCGTCGTTGGATTTCGGGCAACTGGAGCGATCCCGGCTCGCGTGGTTTGCTCCTAAGAGTAGAGTGGTACTCCCTCTAGAGGGGAGACATGCCCGGGACTCTCGGATCCGCCTCCACGCACGGTGCTAGCCGCCAGAAGAGGGCTTCAAAGTCACAGATTTTTTGCTGTTGGGCAGAGCTTGAGCACTTCAAAACATGGGATTAAAAACCTTGTTTCTCTCCCTCTAAAGCTCCTAAACCCAGTCACAAAGCTCTCTCCTTAAGCCTCTCAAAGAAGAAGAATGGGACAAGCCACAAACACTCTAGTTTTTCCCTCTCAAGCGTTCTCACGGTGAAAAGAAAAAAAAAAAAAAAAAAAACTTCACGGACAACAGGGATGCTGCAGGAGTTTAAATAGGCTATTGGGAGAATTGGAAAATGGAGAGGGGGGGAGGCCATGAGGCAGGGGCTGCAATAAATCCCAATTAACAGCCATTAACAGGGGATTAAAAACATTAAACCAATGGTGGAGGGAGAAGAGGAAGAGACGCGAGCTTTTAAGTCGTTTGGCCTTCTTCCAATGCTAGAAAAAAAATTCCCAGCATAACAACGTGTAAACGGTTACAAGGAGAGAAAAACCACGGAACCAAAACCGGTCCATGGTAAATATGGTTCAAACCATTTAAACCCACCCATTTTGGTTCAATCCCATTGAACCAAACGGTTCAATCCAATTGAACCTGGTTCAGGGAATAAAATTGGTTCACAACCAATTGGCGGCCGAAACGAACTCCGAATCAGTTCAAAACTGATTCAGAAAAATCCTGGCGCAGAGCAGGTCAACCCGAAAAATTTTTCGGTCGACACAGACAAGGGCAAAATGGAAAAAAGAGTGCTCAAAAAATACTGCGACCATAAAACCGAGATGATTCCCAATCGTAATCGGTATCCGGATCAGAGAGTTATCCTCTGTGGCGTGTGACCTCATAGGTTCGAACCTAAACGGTAGCACTGGAATAATTCTAGTACCAGCATAGGAAACCATCTAGCAATGGGTCCCGACATCCGGATAGGTCGAAGATGCGGGAGCAAACTATCGAACCTCTGGTATATGGTTACCGTATAATTCATCCCTTTGACCTCTAATGCTCATGACGACTAAGATTGGGCTGCCAACCCAGACAGAGTCAATCGACTACGTGTCTCAACCTTGCAAGCCCAGTGACTCTTCACTAGGACTACCCCGGTCGAGGATTTGCTAAATTGAGATACTGCGAGACATTCAATCCAAACTGTTTGGACAGGTCAATTCTATCTTGGTCCATCACTGCTCCACAAGTACTTGCTTGTACCCAGAAACCTTCCATCACCGGATTAAAAATCCGGGTAGTCCGGCACCAAAGCATAGGGAGTTGCCTGCAAGCTACCATGATGACCTCAGGTCAGAGGGACACATATACCCATATCCAATCGTGAGTTTCCCTTTGGCAGAGAGGGGCTGCATGGAGTCACGTTCAATGAGATACCACATATCCCACTTGTAGATCACATCAGTGTCACCACACTCATTTAGTCAAGATGACAACCAAACGATGTGAACTGCAACAACCTATACTTGATATATTGCCGTCCAGTACAATATATCCTTTGGGTGTGAACTGGGTTTAAGGACCACTCGATACATCCTCTCTGTATCAAAGTCAGTGTAGTCCTAAGGACTTCATCACATGGAAAGAGTTCATTTTAGGGAAATACAATATGTGATGAGCTGCCAAATAACAATTTTATTAATTCATAAAATAAATACAGTGCTGAGCACAACCGCCTACAACCCAGGCGATTGGCTTTGGGACACATTTTCCAATAACTCCCACTTGTACTAAAGCCAATTAGAGAAGTATCTTATACCCATTTCCCATTTACAATAGTCGAACTCTTTGACTCCAAGGGCTTTAGTGAAGGGGTCGGCCAGATTTTCTTTTCCATCGATCTTCAGAAGATTGATGTCGCCTCGCTCCACGATTTCTCGTACGAGGTGGTAGCACCACAAAATATGCTTGGTGCGGTGATGAGCTTTTGGCTCCTTAGCTTGAGCAATGGCTCCAGTGCTGTCACAGTACACCGGAACAGGGCCATCTAGGGAAGGTGCCACCCCTAGCTCTCCAAGGAACTTTCACAACCACACAGCTTCCTTTGCTGCATCTGATGCTGCAATATATTCTGCTTCGCATACCGAGTCTGCAACAGTTGTCTGCTTGGAACTTTTCCAGCAGATCGCTCCTCCGTTCAGGGTAAATACAAACCCTGACACACTCTTGCTATCATCTCTATCTGACTGGAAACTGGAGTCAGTGTATCCCACAAGTTTCAAGTCAGGTTCTCTATAAATCAGCCATTGATCTTTAGTATTTCTTAAATACTTGAGGATGGACTTAACCACCTTCCAATGCGTCTCACCTGGGTCAGACTGGTATCTACTCACTACTCCTAGTGAGTATGCCACGTCTGGTCTAGTACAAGTCATAGCATACATGATAGAGCCTACTGCAGAAGCCTAAGGTACTCTACTCATGCGTTCTCTTTCCTTAGGAGTTGTCGCACAATCCCTTTTGGAAAGAGTAATTCCAGAACCTATCGGAAGATAGCCTTTCTTGGAATTTTCCATGCTGAACCGTTTCAGCATGGTATCAATGTACGTAGACAGGGACAGTCCCAAAAGCTTCTTGGATCTATCTTTATAGATCTTCATACCTAGTATGTAAGAAACTTCACCCAAGTCCTTCATGGAGAACTGAGATGATAACCAGACCTTTATTCCTTGTAATGCTGCGATGTCATTCCCGATTAAGAGAATGTCGTCAACATACAATACTAGGAATACAATCACAGAACCATTAACCCATTTATAGATGCACGGTTCTTCTCCGTTCTTAACGAAGCTGTACGATTTGATACACCTATCAAACCGTAAGTTCCAACTTCGAGATGCTTGCTTGAGTCCATAAATGGACCTCTGCAACTTGCATACTTTGTTAGCTTCGTTCCATATTTTCATTAAGCATACAAACACTTTGGCAACACACAAGTACTTAATTTCAATTAGCACATACTGATTGAAATAGTTCAAAAAGTTTTATAAAACCCAATTCACCTCCCCTCATGTGTTGCATCTTCACTGGAAAACAATTGGTATCAAAGCACGATACTCTATTTTAAAATATAATGATTTTGAGTAAAAGATCATGGCAACCTTGTAGGCATTAGTATTAGACCACCGTTTTTCAATGACACAAATTGCACATATTGAAAAACACGCATGCGTATTTATATTCAATCTATAGATTATTATCTTTGAAAAGTGATTGTTAGTAGTCACATATCCATTCAATTTTGGTTAATGACATTTCTGTTCCAAATCTCGACGAGGATTGGGATGAAAATGATATTAAGCAATCTGAGCTTAATGCCAAAGCAATGAACTTGCTTTATTATGTATTGGACGCTAATGAATTCAATAGGTTCTCCACATGCACATTGGTGAAGAAAATATGGGACACACTTGAAATTACTCATGAGGGTACTCTTCAAGTGAAAGGTACTAAAATTAATATGCTTGTTCATTCTTTTGAAATATTTAAAATGCTGCATTATGAATCTATATCTGATATGTATAATAGATTTATGACTATTGTTAATGAATTGAAAAGTTTTGGCAAAGTCTGTACTAATGCTGATTTGGTTAATAAAATCTTAGATCTTTGCTAGTATCAAGGGATCCAAAGGTAACGACGATCCAAGAAGCCAAAGATATTGATATCCTGCCTTTGGTAGAGCTTATTTGTTCACTCATGACCCATGAGTTGAATTTATGGCACAAAGAAGTGGTTGCTAATCAAGAAAAGAAAAAGATAATAGCCCTCAAGGCCAAAAAGAAATTCAAGCAATGATGGCAACTTGGAGTGATAGTGAAGATTTTAGTTCGGAGGAAGAACAAGAAGTTGCCATTTTTTACTTCATGGCAAATGAGGAAGAGGTATGTGCTAAAAATGTATATGCTTTTACCTTTGATGAATTAAATGATACATTAAATGATACATTTAATGATCTTGTGCATGAATACAAAGTATTAGAAAATGAGTACAAGAAATTATAAAGACATGTAGATTCTTTTTCTCTTGAGAACACCAATCTTAACAACAAAACCCATGATTTAAATAAAAGATTGATGTTTTAGAAAATGATGAGAATAATCCTTCTAAAGAAAAAGAAATTTTAGAAAAAAAAATGTTGATTTGAAAGATTTATGTAATAACTTTTCAAATAAGAAAAATATTTTATTGAATGAAATAAAAATTCTAAAAAGGCCCAAGATTTTTATATCAAATGATGAGCTTTTAAAGAAAAACAAAAATCTTAAGTTAAAGAACAAGAATTTCAATATTAATGCATCCTCCAATATTGCATGCTTTAAATATAAAAAGTTTGGACTTAATGCATATCCTTGTAAATTAAGAAAAACTTGGATTCCAAAAAGAACTATATTTACTAATCCTAAAATACCAAAGAAAGTTTGGGTACCAAAATTGTCCATCTAGTTTATTTTGCAGGAATGTCTTGCAGCCCAACATGAAGAAAGGAATTTTTGAAAAGTGGTTGTATAAGGCAATACAAAGAGTGGACAAGCTATATTTTTGGACTAAATAGTAAAGGAATGATTATATATATTGCTAAATTCTAAATATTTCCTTCCATAATTGAAAATGTAGTTGAATATTTATTATAAATGTTGCATCAATTACTTTGAAAAATTATTTTAAATGATTATTTAGAATCAAGTTTAGACTTATAGTCAATGGTTATGATCATGAACTTTTTAATATTCTTGAATTTCATGCTATCATGATTAAACTTATGATTATAAGACCTTCTCTTGATTTTGATTAATGTATCTTAAATTACTTCATGAAAAATACTTTTAAAGTTGCATGTTGCTTTGAAAATTATTTCAATTGATTAATTAGAATCAAGTTTAGACTAATAGTCATTTATTGTGATCATGAACTTTTTAATATTTACGGATTTCATGATCTCATGATTAAACTTATAATTATTAGACTTTCACTTGATTTTGATTAATATAGTTTTAAACTATTTCAAGTAAAATGTTATGATTTATGTGTTTTCATTTTTGATATCTATGCTTAAGTTAGAAATGATTTGGATCAAGACTAGAACTGGTAGTTAAGGGTTACATTTAAGAAGAAGGTATGCATATTAATAAACCCTTAATCTAGTAGCTAAACTTGGTATCATATTACTTCTAGCATTTGTATGGATATCAAATCACTTCAAATGAATTTGAAATCATATTAAATTATATTTTTAAATGTCAACCTCCTGCATTTTGAAAATCTTATATATCTTAAAAATTAAAATCTTTGATTTCAGATTTAGTATTTATGTTCATATCTCAAATTGTCTGAAATTTTGATGCTTGTGCTTTCATATTTTATTCCTCAATGAATGCATATTTTTAAGGGGGAATAACATTTAGGAGAAGCATCCAAAGATTTGTTGTCATTATATACATATGATGCTTTAAATATTTTCTTGATATCATGCTTTACTTATATTGCTTTAATACTCCTCCTTGTTTTCAAATCTAATCATTTGAGAAGAGTTACATTCAATTGGTATCAAGATTTATTAAGAATCTTAAAAATAAGGAGAAGAGCTCCTAGTAATTGCTTCGGATCGGGTTAGTCACCATGGCCGTCTGGTATAGGAGCTATGTTGGGTTTAAAGACCCTCTCTTTCCATTCAATGGGATCACTTATGATGTGTTTGGGTGCCACTATAGCCTTATCCCATGAACAAGTGAGGTGAATGGATTGTTATCATGCTATCAGTTATATATATTAGAGCTAATATATATTGAATTATTTTTTACAAGTGCATGTCATTTTTGTGGTATCATGTTCAATTAGTATCATATTTAATTGGTGTCATCATTAATTTCATGTATTAATTTTGATGATCTCTGCTATTCTTTCCACCTTCATTCCTATTTTGTATTTCCTTTCATCCTTTTTCATTATGACAAAAAAGGGGAGAAATATGTTAAGTATGAAAAGGGGAAAGATATGATAAACACAAAAAATTATAAGAGAAATGAAAGAAAGTGCAAAAAGGGGGAGAAGAAAGCAAAATGTTATAATATTAAGGGATGAATTAGCAAGGGGGAGAATGTTTAAAAAATTTTAAATGATTTTCAAAAATATTTTTGAAATCATATTTTGAAGGGAAGCTTGATACTCATTGATTTTGAGCTTACATGTTTATACTGTTGTTAATCTTTTAAACTTAACCTATTCATATACTTAAAGGTTTTGTCATCATCAAAAATGGAGAGATTGCTGACTCAGATCTTGATTTTGATGATTGACAAAATGTTTAAGTATATATGAGTACTAATCATATTTTTAAGTATGATTATCAGATCTTAGTACTCATCCATGTTGAATGAAGAAATACATGTTTTCAGTTAAATAAAGTCGTTAAATTTATAAAAAATCAAATATATGGATTTTGAAATTAATATGGAAGAACTTGAAGAGGCTAAAAATCAATTTTGGAGAAGTCTCAGCAAGTTTCAGCACTGGCATAAGCAAGTGTCGACTCATGAAGAAGTTTAAGTGTCGACTCAAGGCCTGAGAATAAAATAAATATAGAACAATGTCAAACTAGAATTTTTGCTTTAAGCTGACCTAAGTGTCGACTCAAGAGATTGACTCATGATGAAGTGTTGACTCAAGAGGTCGACTCATGAAAAAAATTCAGAAAATTCAAGTGTCAATACTTGGTGTAACGGCTAATTTTTTAGAAATGCAGAATTGACTCCAACTTGCTTCAAACGGCTTGTTTTTCATCCCCCATGGTCATAAATGGTCATCTATGGATTGGAGAGCTATACAAACACCAAAAATCAAATGGAAAAGTAATATTTTAGTGAGATTATTGAATATCCTTCATGGATTGAAGAGTTGCATCATTCAAGCCTTCAAGCTTCCAAAGATAAGAGAGTTGATCCAAGTCCACAACATCAAGCTTCATTCAAAGGCTTCAACAATTTGAAGACAAGTTTCTTCAACATCATCCAAGGATTTCAAAGAGATATTTACTTTGTTTAAGAAAGCTTTTGTTGTGTTCTTTTCATATTGTGCTTACATTGTTTATTAAAGCTTTTCGGTGAACCTTGGAAAACCAAAAAAAATTTTTGGTGAGCCTTGAAAAATCAAAGAGGTTGTTGGTTAGCCTTTGTGTAAAACTAACATAGGTTTTTGGTGAGCCCGCAAAACAAACAAGATTTTTGGTTAGCCATGAAAATCAATAGGTTGTTGGTGAGCCCATAAAACCATCGAGGTTGTTGGTTAGCCTAAGTTATAAAACCAACAAGGGATTTTAACTTGTGAACCCAGGAAAATAAGTTGGGTTTTGATTAGTGAGCCCGGAAAACTAATCAACTATAATCTTGGTGATTATAGTGAAATTTCCAAGGAAAACATGGGGAGTGGATGTAGGTGCCTTGGAGTGCACCGAACCACTATATATTTTTGTGTTTGTGCTTGCTTCTCTATTGCATATTTACTCTTGCATTTACTTTGTTAGTTCCATTGCATATTTTTATTAAGTACACAAACACTTTGGCAAAACATGACTACTTAACTGAAATTAGCACATACTTGTTGAAATAGTTCAAAATATTTTATAAAACCAAATTCAACCCCCCTCTTGGGTTGAATCTTCACTAGACAACAATTACTAGTAAGAGGAATTGTTATCCCAAGTAATCTCTTCGATTGATTGCTCAGGAAGTCTTTGATCAAAGTAGGATAAGATGTGGTTTCTAATCAATCATCAGCAGAGTCTTTATTATCGAATAGAGATTCAAAATGACTAAATGCTAGGGTTTGACAATTATCCATACCCATCACTTATTCAGGATAAAAAGAGATCGAAAGATTGAATTGCATGGTAACTTTCCACTGAAGGGTATTTTGGTACATTCCATCAAATTTTTCACCTTTTGGATAGGCATGATACATTGCTAGACATTAATCTTGTCTTGTGGTTATCATAAATCAATTGGATTGAATTCATGAGTCAATTTCAAAGCTGGTTCGAATTGGAAACTTATGTCAGCTTAATTTGACCTAATTAGGTCAATCTAGTATGATTGGATCGAATCGGCTCATGAGTCAATTTCAAAGCTGGTTCGAATTGGAAACTTATGTCAGCTTAATTTGACCTAATTAAGTCAATCTAGTATGATTGGATCGAATCGGCTCAGAGCTAGACCTACTGCTAGCTAGATGTGGAACCAAAAGGATCATGCACATTAGAGAATTGACCTAGAAAGTCAATTGACATTTAATTAGGGTTATGGGATCCTAATTGGTTAGCTAGATTGCATACTAGATGTGTAGGCTGACCTAATCTCCCAACCCAATTGAATTGAATCTGATAGGTTGCTAAATGGACCAACCAATTTATGAGAGACTTAAATTAGGTTGTGTCCTATGTGGGATGAATTTATCAAATTTTATTTGATATTTTTGGACATGTTATGCACCATATATCAAGAGTCCAAATGGCATGGGACTCTTGGTGCAAAATGGGTGCTCGGCAAATAAAAGGGCACAGAAGGACCAAGAGTTCTTCCAGATAATCACTAATACAGTGATAAAGTACGCTTCATCCCCTTTCATTTGACACCCATTTTTCATAGCTTTTGTCTAGGTCAAACATGTGAATGGCATGGTGAAAGGTGGTGCGCAAAGTGAAGAGTCGCAACTCTTTACTGTTGGCGCATAGAACTTTGGTGCACAGAAAGGACAAGAGTCCTTTTATCTATCAATCACCAAAGCCAGATAAATCCCAAGGGACTTTATCCTCATCTCCATGACCTCTCAAGTGGGCTTTGACCGGTCAACAAAGGGAAGAGTTCGGTGGAAGTAACTTGGTGCAAATGAAGAGTTGCGACTCTTCATTTGGCACAAATATGAGAAGCAGAGTCCTACTTTGGGCAACTTCTTATCACTGGTATTTTCCATGAAAAGCCACATCCCTTGGCCCTCTTAAAACCAGTATTTGACATGTGTCAAGTGGAGAATTTGGCAAGGAACCGAAGAGACAAAAAATCTTATCTCTTGGTGCAAGAAGGGACATAGGGATTCATGATAAGACTCCTTCTCATTGAAGGGTCTTATTTGACCTGTGTTTGGACAGATCAAAGGCTGATGAGAGGCCATATATGGCACCCTTCCCTCTCCTATAAATAGCCATCTGTAGTTGTTCTAATGGGGATCATAATTCTTTTCTTTCTTACACTCTTACATTATCTCTCTATCCACCCACTCTCTCTTCCTTCCTTTGTAAGAGGATAAGTCTTGTCTTAAGACAAAGTCCCAATTTTAAGACAAAACTCTAGGAAGAGAATTTGGAAGTGATAGAAAGAGAGAAATGAGGTATTGGAGAGGGCTCAGAGTGCTCTATTGGAGGGAAACGGTCTGAGCAAGAAAAGAAGGGTTGCCAAAGGAAGAAGGGCCACCAGAAGAGTCCTAGTGGCTTAAGCAACCTACTAAGGAGAGCTTCCTAGTTTGATTTCTATGTGGATGACCTCTAGAGGGCTTGCATTTGTGAGCATAGTAGAAAGAAAAGGAATTAGCATTCCAGGTATTTTTCAGAACCCTAATTTAGTGACATGTTAATTGTAGTGAATAAGAGATTTTGGGCTTAGGGTTTTCTAGTAGAATGAATTTTTTTGAAATTCATTCTTTCGCTGTGCCAAAGAAACCCTAGAAAAGCCAACACATACTGTGGTATGTGCTGTGAATTAAGTTAACTACTATAGAAGCAAGTAAGAACTGGAAACACAATCACAAACATAGCAAATTTTATAGTGGTTTGGAGCAACCTCGCACCTATGTCCACTATCCAAGATACCACTTGGGATTTCCACTATATTCACCCTCGGAATACAGCCAGATTATTTCCACGGGCTCACAATCCAAAACCTAACCTTGGTTTTATCCCGGGCTCACCAGAAACCCAATACAAAGATAGTTTTGAACGGGATCACTAACAACCCACTACACCTTGTTTTTAAGGCTCACCAATAACCTTACAAACTCCAAGTTTTAGCCCCTTGCTATACTTTGTACAACTCAAATGAAGAGTTAAAAGAATAAAGCAAAAATATGACAAACCAAAGTTATCGGATGGCTGTAGTTGCAGCAATTGAGAAGCCCTCTTGATTGTACTTTGATTGCTTTTCAAGGCTTCCTAACTTTCTCAATAAATGCCTCAAGATTCTAATAAGATTTGGTGAAGTCTTGAGTGCTTGCTTTGAATGCTCTTTAGTATGTTCTTTTGAATGTTCAGTAAAAGCTCTTTAATTTCTCATTCACTTCTCATTAACTTCTCCAAAAGTGGTTCATATCACTTATAAATACTCCCTCTAATTGATTTCAAGTGGTTATAGCCATTTTAGATCGTTAGGATTTGAAATATGACCATTGGAGATCGTTTTGGATTCAAAATAAGATTTCTAGAACTAGCCATTACTAACCTAAAACTGTCGCTCGAGTTAGCTTGGATGTGTCGAGTCTGCTCGGATCCTCAGGTAGGTCAAAACTTCACTCGGTCGAGTTGGCTCTTTTACTTCGAGTCGACTCAGATTCATAGTTAGGTCAAAATGACCCTTTGGTCGAGTCGGCTCTTCTACTTCGAGTATGCTCGGATGGATGGTTCTTTAGAACTTAGATTTTCAGCACTCTGAAAAAGTTAGCTCTACAATACTCAAGTCGTTACGGTTGTCAATCTAAGGAAATCTTCACTCTAGTCAACTCGGCTTGGATTCTAAGAACTTTAGAATTGAACTCTACCCGAGTCCGCTCTTCTAACTCGAATCGGCTCGAATGTCTGCATGCCAAAAAACTTCTTGCCATGCCAAACTTCGAGTCGGCTCGCCAGAATTGAGTCAGCCCTTGAGACTTAAGTCCTCATTTGTTTAATTTTCTTCAGACTTCTTCCAGTGACTTCAAAATAGCTCAAAAACTTTCCAACTCCTTCAAGTACTGACTTAAAAAAACTAAACTAGAAAACTACATAGAAGTGGCCCTTTTTTTTATAAATACACGATTGATTTTTCTATGGGCTCTTCTTTACACTGTATGTCAATAAAAATTAACTTGACATTCTACAATGTTTAGGAAGGAAGGTTGTTCAATGAAAGCATCCTACAAAAACTTTGAGAATACTTGAAAGATAGTTACTAATTAAATGCATGCTTCAATATTTGGTTATCATCAAAATCATTCCATGGGTCAACAAGAAGGACTCTTGGTCCTTCTGCGCCCCTTTAATTGCCAACCACTTCTTTTTGCACCAAGAGTCCCATGCCCTTGGGACTATTTGTATTTGGCACATAAAAGCCTTGATAATTATTAGATAAATTTTGATAAAATCACCCCACTTAGGACTCAACCTAATCTAAGTTTCCCTCAAATTGTTTAGCCCATTAAGAAAACTTAAGACTCAATTCAATTGGGTTAGGAGTTAGGTTAGCATACACATGCTAGCGTGTAATCTAGCTAACCAATAAGGATCCCATGACCCTAATTAAATATCAATTGACTTCCTAGACCAATTTTCTAATGTGTATGACCCTTTGGGTTCTATATCTAGCCAGCAGTAGGTCTAGGTCCAAGCCAAATCGATCCAATCGAATCTGATTTGACCTAATTAGGTCAAATTAAGCTGACCTAAGTTGCCAATTTAAACTAGCTTTCAAATTGACTCATGAATTCAATTGAATTGATTCATAAAAACTTACAAGACATGATTAACATCTAACAATGTGTCATGCCTACTCGAGAGACGAGAAATTTGATAGAAAGTACAAAAATAACTTTCAGTGGAAAGTTACCGTATAATTCAATCCTTCGATCTCCCTATCTCCTAATTAAGTAATAAGCATGGATAAATGTCAAACCCTAGCACTTAATCCTTCTGAATCTCAATTTGATAATGAAGACTCCATCGATGAATGATTAGAAATCCTATCTAATCTCATCTTGCTTTGATCAAAGACTTTCTAAGTCATCATTCAAAGAGATCACACGGGACAACTTCTCCTCTTACTAGGAGTGATCGATTCCTTGTTGACCTACTCATTACCTTGATATACAATCCACCATATCCAGAAACATCCCGTACATGACTTAATTGCCATGAGTGAGTATGCACTAAAACATGGGTTCATGTGCACAAGATACTATGGTAGTATCTGGTTTAAGGATCACATATGCAACTCCTACTCAGATAACATTCTTTTGACAACAAGTAAGACTTCCATTTGATGTTCTCTTATTGGATTAGTTCAGTGGGCTCATAACCTAATGAGCATCCACATCCTTATATTAGTGTCTCTACATAAGTGGTTGTCAGACCAACCACCCTTTCCATCGAGCATACATAGGATATGCTAGTCTTTCTGGATACATCGATCCCGAAATCGATTATCCAATAACTAGGAATATTTTATATTAGAATTTATAGAAACTTAAGTCTCATCATTATGATCTCCATCGTAACCCTAATTCCATTGCCCTAACCTATATGGTTCATTATAATCTTGATAAGATGCAGTAGTATGATGAATCAAAAGATACTTTTTATTGATAAATAATATCATACATGTGTTGGAAGATCGTAGAAATGCCCTTACAATGATTGGCTTTTAGGTCACCATTCTTTCAATAGAGGAGCTGTAGGAGTAGCAGGAGGTCCAACAGTATAGTGCTGGATAGCTTACCTTGTTTTCTATTTTGCCACTTGTAGCTGCATCCGAAGATTGGACATTCAGGTGAAGCACTCTCAGAGGGTGCCTCCACATGTGGAGGGAGCTCAGATGGATGATCAAGGCCAGGTGGACCAGCTGGAGCAGGCTATGAAAGGATTATTCCCTAAAGGCCAATTGAAATATTGTATTTCGATGAAATTTTTTTTGCATCCCAAACCAGTGTATTGACATTATCAATTAATAAAGGCATTTTATTTTCAACATACGCTGTCTTATTAATTTAATTAAGATATGATGAACCCCATAGATTAGGGCTATGGTTCTAGGGTTATGATGAGATCATACCTGTGAGACCTAAAGCCTTAAAACCCTAATCTAGAATATTCCTGGTCGATGGGATATTGAGTAGGGGATCAATGTTTCTGGTAAAACCAGCACATCCTATATATGCTTGGTGAAGAGGGTGACTGATCTCACAGTCACTTATGTTTGACACTAATACTAGGATGTGGGTGCTCATTAGAGAATGAGTTCACTGAATGGATCCAGCTTGAGAACATCTAATGGAACCTTATATGTTTGTCAATAGATAGTTCTCATAGTGGGAGTAGTGATATGGTCCTTTGACCTGAGACTACCATGGTACCTTGTATGCATGAATCCATACTTTGGTTCACACTCAATCATGACATTGAGTCATGCATGGGGTGATACTAGGTATGGTGGATTGCATATGGAGTTTGTGAGTAGGTCAAAAAGGAATCGATCAACCCTAGTAAGAGGGAAGCGCATCCAGATGATTTCAATCAAATGAAGATTCTTGAAATCTTTGATCAAAGTATGAACATTAGAAATAGTTTCTAATGGTTTATTAATGAATCATCATTATCAGATTGAGCAAGGAATGAATATGAAATTGGATTTGACAAGTATCCATATCCATAGTCATATTCAGGGTGCAAGTAGATTGAAGTACTGAATTGCCCGGTAACTCACCATTGAAGGGTATTTTGGTAAATCCACCAAAATTCCTCATCTTCCGGGTAGGCATGATACATTGCTAGACGTCAATCTTATTTTGTAGGTCTTCATGAACCAATTGATTTGGTTTCATGAGTCAATTCGATGTGTGATTCGAATTGGACAATTAGGTGAGCCAATTTGACCTAATTAGGTCAATCGTGTTCGATCGGATCGAATCGTCTCAAACCTAAACCTACTGCTGGCTAAATGTGGAATCCAATGGGTCATACACAATAGAGACTTGGCCAAGGAAGTCATTCATGATTTAATTAGGATCATAGGATCCTAATTGGTAAGCTGGATTACATACTAGCATATGTAGGCTAACCAAATTCCTAACCCAATTGGATTAGGTCCGGTTGCTTGCTAATTGGGCTAACCTAATTATGGAAAACCTAAATTAGGTTGAGTCCTAAGTGGGGCAAGCCTAATCAGTGCTAAATCTTATTTTAATTTGGATTTAAGGGCATTTTAGGTGCCATACATGAAGAGTCCCAATGGCATGGGACTCTTGGTACCTAAATGATACCTTAACTTCAAAAGGGCACAGAATGAGCTATAGATCTCTGATTTGAATATAATTTATATGGTCAGAAAAAAAAATTTATGCTCATTCCAATGATACCCATATTAGCTATGTTTTCACTGAGCAACATTCTTTGAAATTTGCGTGGAAGAAGGATGGCGTGCATAGTAAATGAAGAGTCGCAACTCTTCATGTAGCATTCAGTTCTGATGGAGAGTCCTTCTGCTATCAGGACTCTTCATAATCTTTGATGTTTGGAGATTGAAGAGGCGCCTCTTGGCTTTCTAGGGACTGGTAATTAACATGTGGCAAGTGAGAATTCGTCCAGATAAAAGAAGGGATGTGAATAAGGCCTTCAGTGCATGAATGGGCTTATTAGATATGATTTTTCAAGCCAGATAACTTCTCTTCGATCTTGAAAAATCATATATGATAAGCTGATGGGAGGACATATCACATGCCCCTCTTGTATCTATAAATAGGGGGCGGTGAAATGAGTCTGAAAAAAATGAATTCCACCGAAGCACTATTCTGAGTGTCTCTCTCTCCCTCCGTCTTTCTTTAAGACAATACTTGTCTTGTTAAGATAAGGTCTTTTCTGTTGGGGATTCCGATGCATCGCAGCGGAAGTGTAATTTCAAAATGATGAAATTTGCACCATAATCCCTTAGCCAAAATCTCCTTATTCATGGTTAAAACATATATTGAACATTTAAACATACATTGTTAGAATTAGAGTACCAACCTGTAATCGCTAATTCCAACAAAGATGATGTTGAAGGGGCTGATTGAATTCACCAGGCATCCAAGTGTCCGCCCTCCGATGGTGATCCACATAGAGCAGTGATCAAGACAACTCTATCTTCTTTTTCAAAGGTTCCTTCTATTGAGTTCTTCTTCCTAGAACTCAATTGCTTGGACTAGGGCTTGAATTCCTCCACACAAAAGCTTGCTTCCCTTTCCTTGACCACTTCTCCTCCTTCCACTAAGACCTTGGCCCTTTAGACACCCTTGTCTTGAAGAAAAAGACCTTGTCCTAAGAGGACATAAGCTTGTCCTAAGTTGGAGGAGAAATTAAGACATTGATGTCTTAATGTAAGAAAGAAAGGAACAAATCAGAACTTCTTTCTTTCCTTTACCGTCAGAGACTTTTACTTTTATTCTTGTTCAGTAGCAGAGTTTCGACAGAGGTTTACTCTGTAAAGGAAACAATGCAAGAGCAAGAAAAAAATAAAAGAGTCTTCAGGAGAGGAAGAAAGAAAAGATTGACCCTGTTCTGACTTTCCCGACCCTTTAAATAGAAATCAGATAGGCGCCTACACACCTCTCCGTAATCACTTTCTCACGCCCTTCTCAATTTCTCATGCCCCATCCTCCCATCTCACGGCCTTCAAGATTAAATCCCATGGCTTTTCTTAAAGGAAAAATCGCGGTGTTTAAAAAGGAAAGGGGTCGCGACTTTTCATCTCCGAAGAGATGTTATTTCGCGCGCTCGGGAAAAGTTAGCGCATTCCTTCTTTCTCAAAATCCCATCAGCCAATGGATTCTCATCCAAGGGGGGAGAGATGGTGCGCTAATGATTAAGAAGGAGGCCACCCCAAATAAAATCATCGGAGAAATATTTGGGGCACGCCAAGAGTCCATGCGCCATGGACTCTTCCTAATGGCGCGCCAAGAGTCCATAAGCGCATGGACTCTTGGCATTTGGCATGGAAAAACAAAGGGTGTGGGTTGGGAGGCTAGCCAAGCTATATGGCTAGCCAATAGGGTTAGCCATATTCCTATTTTCTCAATTAGGGTCTAATTAGGTCCAATTAGAACCCAATTTGAACCAATCCGGAACCCTAATTCGAATCCGATTCGAATAGAAGTTAGGGTTTGCAACACCAGCTAGAGTGTTATCCTGCAAAGATGATTTAATTCCAAATTAAACTCTTGATCAATCCTCTTAAGTGTGTGACCCATTGGGTTCCACATCTAGCCAGCAGTGGGTTCGAATACAAGTTGACCTAATTTGATTAGAACTCTTTCTAATCAATTTAGGTCAAACCGGGCTTAGCCGATTTGATCATTTAGGACTCTTCCTAACAAGTGATCTTTGAACTTGATCAACCCACAAGACAAGATTGATGTCTAGCAACGTGTCATGTCTACCCGGAAGATATGGAAATCCTGGTGAAATACCAAAATTACCCTTCAGTAGAGAGTTACCGTATAATTAAATCTTTCGATTAGCCTGCACCCAAAATATAACTATGGATATGGATATATGTCAAATCCAATATTATATTTATTTCTAGCTCAATCTTATAATGATGATTCGATTATTTTGATATTAGAAACCATCTCTAATATCTTTACTTTGATCAAAGATTCCCTGAATCATCATGCGATTGTTGACTAGCTAGATGCAATCTCCTCTTATTATGAGTGATCGATTCCTTGTTGACCTACTCATTACCTTCATATCCAATTCACCATTCCCAGTATCAATCCTGTTCATGGCTTAGTGTCATGATTAGGATTGAACCAAAGATGTACATATGGTACTTATGGCAGTCTCAGGTCAAAAGATTACTTGTACCACTCCCACTATGAGAACCTTCTATTGACATGTAGCTAAGACTTCATTAGATGTTCTCAAGTTGGATCATATCAGTGAACTCATTCTCCAATGAGCACCCACATCCTAGTATTAGTGTCATACACAAGTGACTGTGAGAGCAGTCACCCTTTCCAGTATACCCGGGATGTGCTAGTCTTATCGGAAAATCCTGATCCCCTACTCAGGGTTCCTTTGACTAGGAATACTTTAGATTAAGGTTTTAAGATTTTAGGTCTCACTGGTATGATCTCATCATAATCTTAAAATCATAGACCTAATCTATGGGGTTCATCATATAATATAAACACAGCGTATGATGAAAAATAATGCCTTTATTTAGAAAATTGTCAATTACAATGGTTTGGGAGATACAACATAGATTGGCTTGAAGGGCATATCCCTTTCAATCTCCCACTTGCACTAAAGCCTTTAAATCTTAATCCCATACATTCGAGGTGGCGATAAAAATCTCGCTGTGGTAGAGCCTTAGTGAACGGGTCTGCTACATTGTTCTTTGTATCAACTGTATCTATGTAGACATCTTGTCTCTCTACTATTTCTCGGACGAGATGGAAGCGTTTCAGAATGTGCTTGGACTTATGATGAGCTCTTGGTTCCTTCACTTGAGTAACAGCCCCAGTGTTGTCACAGTAAAGTGGCACTGGGTTTTCAATTTTAGGAACAACACCCAACTCTGTGATGAACTTCTTCATCCAGACTGCTTCCTTGGCGGCTTCACTAACAGCTATGTATTCTGCCTCTATGGTTGAGTCAGCTACAGTCTGCTGCTTGGTACTCTTCCAACTCACTGCTCCACCATTTAGGATAAAAACATATCCCAAAATGGATTTGCTATCATCAGGGTCTGATTGAAAACTAGAATCAGAATAAGCTTCTAGTTTAAGATCAGAACCACCATAAACCAGAAAAATATCCTTAGTCATTCTTAGGTACTTAAGAATATTTTTAACTGCTTTCCAATGATCCTCTCCTGGATCAGCCTGAAACCTACTGACAATGCCTAAAGCATATGCCACATCAGGCCTGGTACATAACATGGCATACATTATGGACCCTATTGCCGAAGCATAGGGTATAGAATTCATTCTATTTATTTCTTCAGGTATCTTAGGAGACATCCTTTTAGAAAGATGTATGCCTTGACTCATAGGAAGATAACCTCTTTTACTTCCTTCCATGCTGAATCTTTTCAGCACTAAGTCAATCTACCTAGATTGGGATAAACCTAGCATCCTCTTAGATCTATCTCTATAGATCTTAATACCTAGTATATAGGATGCTTCTCCCAAATCTTTCATGGAAAACTGGTTTGATAGCCAAACCTTGACTGATTGCAACATTGGGATATCATTCCCAATGAGGAGTATGTCATCTACATACAGAACCAAGAAGACTATGGCACTCTCACTAGTCTTCTTATAAACACAGGGTTCATCCACATTTTTGATAAAACCAAACTTTTTAGTAGTTTCATCAAAGCGGATGTTCCAACTCCTGGAAGCTTGCTTTAATCCATAAATGGATTTCCTTAGCTTGCATACTTGATTAGGTTTATTCTTTGAAATAAAACCTTCTGGCTGTGACATGTAGACTTCTTCCTCAAGAAAACCATTGAGGAATGCAGTCTTTACATCCATCTACCATATCTCATAATCGTGGTATGCTGCTATAGCAAGTAAAATCCGAACTGATTTCAGCATGGCAACAGGTGAAAATGTTTCATCATAATCAATTCCCTGTTTTTGTCTAAAACCTTTAGCCACTAATCTGGCTTTATAGGTTTCAACTTGGCCATCAGCCCCAATCTTTTTCTTATAGACCCATTTACACCCAATAGGATTAACACCCTCTGGTGCATCAACCAAAGACCATACTTGGTTTACATACATAGAGTCTACTTCGGATTGAAAGTAAAAATGTGGTGCAGGTGCCTACGCTAAGCATGCAACAACACAGGGAGCAGGTAAATATTTTAAAACATTTTTAAAATAAATGTGAAAAACACCTACTCCGCACAGGATCTAGCATATGCAAGATGCATATATTGGCATGATACAGATCATATAATATTTATAAACAATTTTATAAATCCAGATCTACATATGCACAAAAATAGAACCCAAAAACATACCTTATTCCCAGCTCGAATAAGTCTGGGATAAACCTGGAATAGACTGGAATAACTGGAATAAAGTTATTCCAGTCGTCTTCCACGTTGGGCTGAAAACAGGGCTTCCGAAAAGTCCCCAGAACGCCACCTTCCGGACCTCCGATCGCTCCCAAATTTGAGCTGTAGATTCTTAAGGAAGTCCTCTTCGATTTTGCACTAGTTTCTGCAAGAAAAACTAAGCCAATAAATCATCAAAATTCGCCGATGTCTGCTGCACGAAAATGACAGCATAACAGAGTAGCTGTCTTCGTCGTTGGATTTCGGGCAACTGGAGCGATCCCGGCTCGCGTGGTTTGCTCCTAAGAGTAGAGTGGTACTCCCTCTAGAGGGGAGACATGCCCGGGACTCTCGGATCTACCTCCACGCACGGTGCTAGCCGCCGGAAGAGGGCTTCACAGTCACAGATTTTTTGCTGTTGGGCAGAGCTTGAGCACTTCAAAACATGGGATTAAAAACCTTGTTTCTCTCCCTCTAAAGCTCCTAAACCCAGTCACAAAGCTCTCTCCTTAAGCCTCTCAAAGAAGAAGAATGGGACAAGCCACAAACACTCTAGTTTTTCCCTCTCAAGCGTTCTCACGGTGAAAAGAAAAAAAAAAAAAAACTTCACGGACAACAGGGATGCTGCAGGAGTTTAAATAGGCTATTGGGAGAATTGGAAAATGGAGAGGGGGGGAGGCCATGAGGCAGGGGCTGCAATAAATCCCAATTAACAGCCATTAACAGGGGATTAAAAACATTAAACCAATGGTGGAGGGAGAAGAGGAAGAGACGCGAGCTTTTAAGTCGTTTGGCCTTCTTCCAACGCTAGAAAAAAAATTCCCAGCATAACAACGTGTAAACAGTTACAAGGAGAGAAAAACCACGGAACCAAAATCGGTCCATGGTAAATATGGTTCAAACCATTTAAACCAACCCATTTTGGTTCAAACCCATTGAACCAAATGGTTCAATCCAATTGAACCTGGTTCAGGGAATAAAATTGGTTCACAACCAATTGGCGGCCGAAACAAACTCCGAATCAGTTCAAAACTGATTCAGAAAAATCCTGGCGCAGAGCAGGTCAACCCGAAAAATTTTTCGGTCGACACAGACAAGGGCAAAATGGGGAAAAGAGTGCTCAAAAAATACTGCGACCATAAAACCGAGATGATTCCCAATCGTAATCGGTATTAGGATCAGAGAGTTATCCTCTGTGGCGTGTGACCTCATAGGTTCGAACCTAAACGGTAGCACTGGAATAATTCTAGTACCAGCATAGGAAACCATCTAGCAATGGGTCCCGACATCCGGATAGGTCGAAGATGCGGGAGCAAACTATCGAACCTCTGGCATATGGTTACCGTATAATTCATCCCTTTGACCTCTAATGCTCATGACAACTGAGATTGGGCTGCCAACCCAGACAGAGTCAATTGACTATGTGTCTCAACCTTGCAAGCCCAGTGACTCTTCACTAGGACTACCCCAGTCGAGGATTTGCTAAATTGAGATACTGCGAGACATTCAATCCAAATGTTTGGACAGATCAATTCTATCTTGGTCCATCACTGCTCCACAAGTACTTGCTTGTACCCAGAAACCTTCCATCACCGGATTAAAAATCCGGGTAGTCCGGCACCAAAGCATAGGGAGTTGCCTGCAAGCTACCATGATGAACTCAGGTCAGAGGGACACATATACCCATATCCAATCGTGAGTTTTCCTTTGGCAGAGAGGGGCTGCACGGAGTCACGTTCAATGAGATACCACATATCCCACTTGTAGATCACATCAGTGTCACCACACTCATTTAGTCAAGATGACAACCAAACGATGTGAACTGCAACAACCTATACTTGATATATTGCCGTCCAGTACAATATATCCTTTGGTTGTGAACTGGGTTTAAGGACCACTCGATACATCCTCTCTGTATCAAAGTCAGTGTAGTCCTAAGGACTTCATCACATGGAAAGAGTTCATTTTAGGGAAATACAATATGTGATGAGCTGCCAAATAACAATTTTATTAATTCATAAAATAAATACATTGCTGAGCACAACCGCCTACAACCCAGGCGATTGGCTTTGGGACACATTTTCCAACAACTCCCACTTGTACTAAAGCCAATTAGAGAAGTATCTTATACTCATTTCCCATTTACAATAGTCGAACTCTTTGACTCCAAGGGCTTTAGTGAAGGGGTCGGCCAGATTTTCTTTCCCATCGATCTTCAGAAGATTGATGTCGCCTCGCTCCACGATTTCTCGTACGAGGTGGTAGCGCCGCAAAATATGCTTGGTGCGGTGATGAGCTTTTGGCTCCTTAGCTTGAGCAATGGCTCCAGTGCTGTCATAGTACACCGGAACAGGGCCATCTAGGGAAGGCACCACCCCTAGCTCTCCAAGGAACTTTCACAACCACACAGCTTCCTTTGCTGCATCTGATGCTGCAATATATTCTGCTTCGCATACCGAGTCTGCAACAGTTGTCTGCTTGGAACTTTTCCAGCAGATCGCTCCTCCGTTCAGGGTAAATACAAATCCTGACACACTCTTGCTATCATCTCTATCTGACTGGAAACTGGAGTCAGTGTATCCCACAAGTTTCAAGTCAGGTTCTCTATAAATCAGCCATTGATCTTTAGTATTTCTTAAATACTTGAGGATGGACTTAACCACCTTCCAATGCGTCTCACCTGGGTCAGACTGGTATCTACTCACTACTCCTAGTGAGTATGCCACGTCTGGTCTAGTACAAGTCATAGCATACATGATAGAGCCTACTGCAGAAGCATAAGGTACTCTACTCATGCGTTCTCTTTCCTCAGGAGTTGTCGCACAATCCCTTTTGGAAAGAGTAATTCCAGAACCTATCGGAAGATAGCCTTTCTTGGAATTTTCCATGCTGAACCGTTTCAGCACGGTATCAATGTACGTAGACAGGGACAGTCCCAAAAGCTTCTTGGATCTATCTCTATAGATCTTCATACCTAGTATGTAAGAAGCTTCACCCATGTCCTTCATGGAGAACTGAGATGATAACCAGACCTTTATTCCTTGTAATGCTGCGATGTCATTCCCGATTAAGAGAATGTCGTCAACATACAATACTAGGAATACAATCACAGAACCATTAACCCATTTATAGATGCACGGTTCTTCTCCGTTCTTAACGAAGCTGTACGATTTGATACACCTATCAAACCGTAAGTTCCAACTTCGAGATGCTTGCTTGAGTCCATAAATGGACCTCTGCAACTTGCATACTTTTGATTCATCTGTGGATGTGAACCCTTCAGGCTGTATCATATACACCTCCTCTTCCAGCTCCCCATTTAGGAAAGCGGTTCGGACATCCATCTGCCAGATCTCGTAATCAAAATATGCTGCCAAAGCAAGCATGATCCGAATGGACTTGAGCATTGCCACAGGGGAGAAAGTCTCGTCATAATCGATACCATATCGCTGACGATACCCCTTGGCAACCAGACAGGCTTTATAGGTCTCTACCTTCCCATCTGCGCCCCTTTTCTTCTTGAAGGTCCATTTACACCCGATGGATTTTATTCCTTCAGGCGGATCAACCAATGTCCAAACATTGTTGATTTCCATGGACTCCATTTCGGATCGCATGGCTCCAAGCCATGCCTCAGAGTCAGATCTCTGAAGTGCATCCATATAGGTGATCGGATCTTCATTGTTCTCATCGAGCTCAATGGGATCGCCGTCCCAGACCAAGAAACCGTAGTATCTGTCCGGCTGACGCGGTATTCTACCGGATCTCCTAATGGGTTCTGGGTGTGATTCAATCACAGCCGGTTCTACGATGTCCTTAGAGTGTGTAGTCCTTCTATTGGCTGAACTTCATCAAGTTCAATCTTAGAGACTATAGTTCCTTCTCCAAGGAACTCCTTTTCCAAAAAGATAGCTCTAAGAGCAACGAACACCTTTTGTTCATTCTCCAAGTAGAATAAATACCCTTTGGTTTCCTTAGGATAACCAACAAATAAACACCGATCAGACCTAGGACCAAGTTTGTCTGAGTCTAAACGCTTTACGTAAGCCGAACAACCCCAGACCCGAAGGTGTGAGATTGATGGTTTACGTCCATTCCACATCTCATACGAAGTGGAGATAATAGATTTACTTGGAACATTATTTAATAAGTAACAGGCTGTCTGAAGCGCATATCCCCAAAAGGGTAGCGGTAGAGTTGCAAAGCCCATCATGGATCGAACCATGTCCAACAAGGTTCGATTCCTCCTTTCGGACACACCATTCAACTGTGGTGTTCCTGGAGGATTCCACTGAGAGAGAATTCCATTCTCCTCAAGATATGTCAAAAATGCAGCAGATAAGTATTCACCACCTCGATCAGATCGAAGAGTTTTAATACATTTTCCAGTTTGCTTTTCTACTTCATTACGGTATCGTTTGAACATTTCAAACGACTCAGACTTATGTCTCATTAAAAAGACATAACCGAATCTTGAAAAGTTGTCTGTAAATGTAATGAAATATTTGTATCCTCCTTTGGCACTAATTGTCATTGGTCCACATACATCGGTATGTATTAGACTTAGGAGTTCTGTAGATCGTTCACCTTTTCCAGAAAAAGGTGACTTGGTCATTTTAACAAGTAAACAGGATTCACAAGTGGGCAGTGATTCAGAATCACTGACCTCAAGAAGTCCATCTCCTCGCATCTTGTTTATCCTATTTTGGTTAATATGACATAGTCTACAATGCCAAAGATACAAATTATTGACATTATCTAACCTTGGGCATTTGCTAGAAGTGTACATTACACTAACAGGCTTTGACAGTACAAATATGCCATTATTTAATCTAGCTTTCATTATAACAGCATTATTCAAAATAACATTGCAAAAATGTCCTTTTATTGATAGTTCAAAACCACAATTGGCCAAAAGGCCTACAGAGATTATGCACATAATTAAACTAGGACAATAGTGACAGTCGACTAGTTCGACAGTACAAGACTCAAAGACAAGACGCAGGACTCCAACCGCCAGTACTGGAACATGATTTCCATTCCCGACGCTCAGAAACTGTTCTCCATCTTCAAATCTTCTGCTAACTTGAAGTCCCTGTAACGAATTACAAACTTCAATTGGACTACCAGTATCCAATATCCAGTTAGCAGTATCAACAATTGAGTAATTACAAGGTCTTATCATATAAATACCTTGTCTAGAAGACTTCTGCTTTCTTGGCCTATTCGGATCAAGGGAAGCTATATAAAGAGGACAGTTCCTCTTCCAGTGTCCCTTCTTCTTGCAGTGGAAGCACTCTGCAGAAGACTGATCAGCCTTAAACTTCCTGGTCTGACTCGGGCCAGGAGCATTCTGCACCTTCTTTCCCTTTTTATTTATTTTCTTCTTCCCTTTCTTAAAGGGATGACGACCTCTACCTCCTCCCACTAAATTCACCACCCCCTTATTAAGTTGGTGGTCTTTCTCGAAAGTCTGCAGTAATCCCAAAAGACCATGGTAGTTTACTGCAGGCTTGTTCATTCTGTAATGATCAAGAAAGTCAAGATAGGAGGAGGGAAGAGAATTCAGGATCGCATCCTTGCCGAGCTGCTCATGCAAGGGGCATCCGAGTTTGCCCAGTTTTTCAATCAGCTCGATCATGTACAATACATGATCAGTGACTGAACCGCCATTCGGCATCTTGGAGTTGTAGATGGCACAAGACACTTTGTACCGTTCTACATCATCCGGGGTGCCGAAGGATTCCTTCAACTTTTGAAGGATTTCATCAGGTTAGGCCTCCTCGAATTTGTGAGTGAACTCGTCGTTCATCGCCGCTAGCATAATGCAATGGACAGTAGTCCGATCAGAGACCCACTTCAGATAAGCATCTCTGACCGCACTTCGTGCATTAGCGGGAGGGATTTCAGGTGCCGGATCCGTTATCACATACAGGATCCGTTCGTGCTCCAGAACTATTCTCAACTTTCGATACCAACTATCGAAGTTGTGACCCTTTAACTTCTCGTTATCGAGAAGTGACCGGAGCGACAAGTTTGAAGACATCTGAAAAGAAAACAAGACCAAATTAGTTTATGAATTAATAACTTAACCAAAAGACTTGGATTTTAGTCTAAAGGTTTCTCTAACTAATTTTTCAGATTGGTAGCCTCTGACTCCAATCCGTGAAAACAACATTTTTCAAGTGGGTACTGAAATCCAATAGGCCTCGCATGAGGCCGACTATGGCCAGCTCACCCATACGAGCCTAAAGGTAGGTTCGTAAACCAATTGTTTCCCTAAACAATTTTCAGTATAAAATTTTGCCCCAGAGAACACCCCAATCGGCCTAGGGGCCTCCTATTGCGGGTCTCTGGTTAGGTCCAACCATTAAAATGACAAACCCAATGCTTCCAGCTAACTAAAGACCAAGCCCGACTATGGCCGGCCCACCTGGTCCCGTTAAGGAGGTTGCACTGAACCATCATCGATCAGATAGAAATTCCAGTCACCGGATGTACACCCGTTCTATGGAACTGCCGATGCACACCAAGCTAGTGGACATATTTCCATTCAACTTAATGGGAGGCTAAGACACTGTCAACCCTTTGACTTAGTCTTTTAAGGACCTAATAATTTTAGAGGATTTTTAGTTGTGACAGAAGAGAAGAGACAAGGACATGGATCATCCTCCCACTAAATCAATCAGATTCCAGGAGGGTTGAATTAAATCAACAATTGATCCATGGGCACTTATTGATCAGTCAGACCGATCAACCTGGGTGACATGGGTTAACTCGAGTCATTGAGCTTTTCCAATCAGTTCTGGTTGACTCGACTAGCCAGGTAGGTGAGATCATGGGTGAGTATCCGCCATTAACCATCTTTCCTAGACACCAACCAAGTTGGCCAGGAAAGAGGTAGTCTCATACAACCATGATCACAAATGCCAAACCTACCTCGACACCAGTCGGTTTACCAGACCCGATCAGATTTGCCTAAAGACTCGGGCGTCCACTGAGCCACTAATTGGATCCATTTTAGATGAACGGATCAACTAATCTAACTATTAGATAGTTCTAAAGAAGGACCTTAAACAACATTTGTTTAATCTTCTTTTAATCCGATTCAACTAAACTTAGGTCTAACCCAGTTATGGACCCAACTAATCAGCTAACCCAATTAACCCAATTTGGCTTATGCAAATTTTATTAGATTTCATAAACCTAAATTTTTTTTTTTTATTAAGCCAAATACTTGATTAAAATATTTTTTAATTAAGTCTCTATGTAAAACAATTTTATATCTTAAATCATGCATCATATCTAGATTTATACTTTTATAAATATTATATGACTCAAATAACAAAATTATAAATCATGCCGAAGTTATAAAATAATTTTAATTTCTTTTTGATTTCCTTAAAGGATCCTTCTGAAGAGGCCAACACAGACGAACCGCATCGTCTCAAAGACACACGGCCATGGTGAAGGTCTCAACTAGGTTCCTAAAAGTACTCTCTAATCCCAAGATTAAACAATTTAATCTACTATACATGCATCAAGATATGTTACTCTACAACCTGGCTCTGATACCACTGAAAGTAAAAATGTGGTGCAGGTGCCTATGCTAAGCATGCAACAGCACAGGGAGCAGGTAAATATTTTAAAACATTTTTAACATAAATGCAAAAAATACCTACTCCGCACAGGATCTAGCATATGCAAGATGCATGTATTGGCATGATACAGATCATATAATATTTATAAACAATTTTATAAATCCAGATCTACATATGCACGAAAATAGAACCCAAAAACATACCTTATTTCCAGCTGGAATAAGTCTGGGATAAACCTGGAATAGACTGGAATAATTAGAATAAAGTTATTCCAGTCGTCTTCCACGTTGGGTTGAAAACAGGGCTTCCGAAAAGTCCCCGGAACGCTGCCTTCCGGACCTCCGATCGCTCCCAAATTTGAGCTATAGATTCTTAAGGAAGTCCTCTTCGATTTGGCACTAGTTTCTGCAAGAAAAACTAAGCCAATAAATCATCAAAATTTGCCGAAGTCTGCTGCATGAAAATGACAGCAGAACAGAGTAGCTGTCTTCGTCGTTGGATTTTGGGCAACTGGAGTGATCCCGGCTCGCGTGGTTTGCTCCTAGGAGTAGAGTGGTACTCCCTCTAGAGGGGTGACATGCCCGGGACTCTCGGATCCGCCTCCACGCACGGTGCTAGCCGCCGGAAGAGGGCTTCACAGTCACAGATTTTCTGCTGTTGGGCAGAGCTTGAGCACTTCAAAACATGGGATTAAAAACCTTGTTTCTCTCCCTCTAAAGCTCCTAAACCCAGTCCCAAAGCTCTCTCCTTAAGCCTCTCAAAGAAGAAGAATGGGACAAGCCACAAACACTCTAGTTTTTCCCTCTCAAGCATTCTCACGGTGAAAAGAGAAAAAAAAAAAAAAAAAAAAAAAAAAAAAAAAAAAAAAAAAAAAAAAAAAAAAAAAAAAAAAAAAAAAAAAAAAACTTCACGGACAACAGGGATGCTGCAGGAGTTTAAATAGGCTATTGGGAGAATTGGAAAACGGAGAGGGGGGGAGGCCATGAGGCAGGGGCTGCAATAAATTCCAATTAACAGCCATTAACAGGGGATTAAAAACATTAAACCAATGGTGGAGGGAGAAGAGGAAGAGACGCGAGCTTTTAAGTCGTTTGGCCTTCTTCCAATGCTAGAAAAAAAATTCCCAGCATAACAACGTGTAAACGGTTACAAGGAGAGAAAAACCATGGAGCCAAAATCGATCCATGGTAAATATGGTTCAAACCTTTTAAACCAACCCATTTTGGTTCAATCCCATTGAACCAAATGGTTCAATCCAATTGAACCTGGTTCAGGGAATAAAATTGGTTCACAACCAATTGGAGGCCGAAACAAACTCCGAATCAGTTCAAAACTGATTCAAAAAAATCCTGGCACAGAGCAGGTCAACTCGGAACATTTTTGGTCGACACAGACAAGGGCAAAATGGGGAAAAGAGTGCTCAAAAAATACTGTGACCATAAAATCGAGATGATTCCCAATCGTAATCGATATCCGGATCAGAGAGTTATCCTCTATGGCGTGTGACCTCATAGGTTCTAATCTAAACGCTAGCACTGGAATAATTCTAGTACCAGCACAGGAAACCATCTAGCAATGGGTCCCGGCATCTGGATAGGTCGAAGATGCGGGAGCAAACTATCGAACCTCTGGCATATGGTTACCGTATAATTCATCCCTTTGACCTCTAATGCTCATGACGACTGAGATTGGGCTGCCAACCCAGACAGAGTCAATCGACTACGTGTCTCAACCTTGCAAGCCCAGTGACTCTTCACTAGGACTACCCTGGTCGAGGATTTGCTAAATTGAGATACTGCGAGACATTCAATCCAAACTGTTTGGACAGGTCAATTCCATCTTGGTCCATCACTGCTCCACAAGTACTTGCCTGTACCCAGAAACCTTCCGTCACCGGATTAAAAATCCGGGTAGTCCAGCACCAAAGCACAGGGAGTTGCCTGCAAGCTACCGTGATGACCTCAGGTCAGAGGGACACATAAACCCATATCCAATCGTGAGTTTCCCTTTGGCAGAGAGGGGCTACACGAAGTCACGTTCAATGAGATACCACATATCCCACTTGTAGATCACATCAGTGTCACCACACTCATTTAGTCAAGAGGACAACCAAACGATGTGAACTGCAACAACCTATACTTGATATATTGCCGTCCAGTACAATATATCCTTTGGTTGTGAACTGGGTTTAAGGACCACTCGATACATCCTCTCTGTATCGAAGTCAGTGTAGTCTTAAGGACTTCATCACATGGAAAGAGTTCATTTTAGGAAAATACAATATGTGATGAGCTGCCAAATAACAATTTTATTAATTCATAAAATAAATACAGTGCTGAGCACAACCGCCTACAACCCAAGCGATTGGCTTTGGGACACATTTTCCAACACGGATTCCATGGCTTCTTGCCATTTATTTGAATCAGTACTCAATATAGCTTCCGTATAGGTCAGAGGTTCAACATTTTGAATGACTTGGGCTTCATTATTTTCAATAATAAACCCATACCTCTCGGTGCCCGTGGCACTCTATCAGACCTACGAGGAGGAGTTTTGTGTTCTGGTTCTGTCCTAACTATATGTTCTAATGGTTGAGAATTGTCTATCTGTATTTCTTGTACTTCTCCAAGTTCAATAGTTCTACCATTGCCCTTTTCTAAAATGAACTCTTTTTCTAGAAAAGTGGCATGCCTGCTGACAAAAATCTTTTGTTCAGTAGGATGGTAGAATAGATATCCTCTACCTTCTTTAGGATATCCTACAAATAGACATTTATCCGCTCTAGGTTCCAACTTATGTCCAAAATTTCTTTTAACATAAGATGGACATCCCCATACCTTGAAATATTTAAGATATGGTTTCTTTCCACTCCAAATTTCATATGGAGTACTAACAACGGATTTAGAAGGTACCTTGTTCAGAATGTAAACAGCAGTTTCTAGGGCATGACCCCAGAAGGAAATGGGTAAATTTATGAAGCACATCATGGATCATACCATATCTAATAAGGTACGATTCCTCCTTTCAGCTATACCATTTAGCTGTGGTGTATAAGGAGGGGTCCATTCAGAAAGGATTCCATTAACTTTAAGATAGTCTAAAAACTCCGTGGATAAGTATTCTCCTCCTCGATCAGAATGAAGAACTTTAATACTTTTTCTGGTTTGTTTTTCGACCATACTTTGATACTCCTTAAATTTATCAAAGGCTTCGGATTTGTGTTTCATAAGATACACATATCCGAACCTAGACAAATCATCTGTAAAAGTGATAAAATATGAGTATCCTCCTCTGGCCTGAGTTGTCATTGGACCACATACATCAGTATGTATAAGTCCTAATAACTCGGTTGACCTTTCCCCATGTCCAGTGAATGGAGTTTTTGTCATCTTACCCATGAGACATGATTCGCAAGTTCCTAATGATTCATACTCATAAGGATCAAGGAATTTTTCCTTGTATAACTTGCTAATCCTAGACTCATTAACATGACCAAGTCTATGATGCCAAAGTAAAGTATCATTAAAGTCTTTTTTTTTCCTTTTATTATTGACATGAAAAATACTATCATTGGAAGAAAGAGTTAAGAGCCCATTGCTAAATATGCCAGAACAAATAATTTTATTAGATAACATTATCGAGCAACCAGTGCTCGTTACATCCATTACATATCCTTGTTTTAATAACAAAGGAATAGATATAATGCTCCTAATAATCTTTGGCATATAGTAACAATTTTCTAACTCCAAGATCTTCCCTGAAGGCAACTTCAGAATATAGGTCCCTACAGCTTCTGCTTGGATGATATCACCACCAGCACCGTAGAGATTGAAGTCGCCTTCCTTCAATCTTTAAGCTTGTGGAGGTCATGCAAAGATTTGCATATATGGTAACCATAAGCGGTATCCAATACCCAAGTATTTGATATAGACGAATTTAATGTCAATATAGTATGTATCTCATACATACCTTTTGGTGCATCTGTCGTACCAGGCTTCATAGTTGCAAGGTAAGCCTTGCAATTCCTTTTCCAATGTCCCGCTTTGCCGCAAAAGAAACAGGTTGACTGTTTTGAGGCCTTCTTTCCTTTCTTGTTCTTATTGATGCCACCCTTAGGGAGCCTTTTCTCTCTTAACGTGGCTCTCTACTGTTTTTAACATATTTAACAGCTCAGGCAAGGAAGTGTTCAGTTTGTTCATGTGATAATTCAA
Source organism: Areca catechu (assembly GCA_021397845.1). NCBI lineage: Eukaryota > Viridiplantae > Streptophyta > Magnoliopsida > Arecales > Arecaceae > Areca > Areca catechu. Next base: position 61,229,005 of record CM038044.1, on the reverse strand, counting down.
GATAAACTAAGAAAATGACTCCAGGAGTGATTGCAGGATTAAATCCTGATTCAGCTCCCCATCCATAATAAACCCTAATTGACCCAATTTGGTGATTAAGTCAATTACCTTCAGGACATGATCCTGAACGGATGTACCCTCTGTCATCCTAGCATGGAATAACTGCTTAGATATTTCGTATCTAGCAGTTCTGCTTTGTTCTCCATAAAGCTCCTTTAAATTGAGCATTATGGATTGAGTATCCATGCTTTCATGCTGCCTCTGTAACTCGTTGGTCATAGAGGCCAGTATGATACACTTGACAGTGAGGGAGTCATTCTGCCACATTTTGTATGTGGCCATATCTTCCTGTATGGCATCATCCCCTAGTGGATTAAGACTAGGGGTATCAAGAATATAAGAAAGTTTTTCTGAACTCAGTACAATCTTTAAGTTTCTCAACCAGTCCACATAGTTTGGACCAGTCAATTTGTTGGTATCTAAGATGCTTCTCAGTGATAATGAAGATGCCATTTATCTACATTTAATAAAGAACAATACATAAGCAAACAACCATGAAATGACTTACATAATTAAATTAGGTCTTCAATTTAATTATGTCTCCCACTATTTTATCAAAAATCATAGCCCTCACTATGATAATCGTGAAGAACCCTGATCGATTTTTCTTAGTGAGATTGAGATCCTTATAACTTATAAAAGATCTTGCAGATAACATAACAAATCTTTTATAAGCTCAAAGGTAGGAAACTCTTCCAATTATATCTCATATAATTCTCAAAAATAACTTGGCCTCCAGAACATTATAAGTCTTGCAGAAAACACAACAAACCATAATGTTCTAGTTAAGTCAAGACCCTTTCATTTCTATACAGTCAATATTCAAATATAATGCCCTTGCAGATAACACAACAAGGCATTATACTGAATATACTGTAAGCATATCTTTGCACTAGACAAATATTATGTCAATCACCCTATTAGGTCTTGCAGATAACACAACAAACCTAATGTGGTTCATAACACAGTAATGATCCAGCATGAAGGAAGGCCAACATATAGCATTTTTTTAACACTAAGCATTTAAGTCAAGATTTAAATATAATCAAATCGGCCAGGCAAGTGGAAGAGATGTGGGAGTCCCCCCGTTGGTTTCCTAGACACCAATAAAAATTAGCTAGGTCAGTCAACGGAACCAATTAAAAACCACGATTCTCTTTACCTTCCCAGAACCACCTTTCTAGACACCGAATGATCAATTGTTCATCATGACTAGTGATGCTTATTAGTTAAATATACTATGACTTAATATAATTTTAAGAAGAGGGCTTTATAAAATTTGCCAACACATTCTAATTGAAGATATCACACAGATAAAAACAAATATGTGCTAAGTGTGTCATCATACTAGGACAACCATTTACCACATAATGGATCCACCATTATGCCAGGGCAACCTTATTTTAGTATGATGACTTCAAAACTAATCATATCTCTATAATAATTAGGGTTTGAGTGGAAAAACCCTAACTAGTGGCATACACCAAAACATATTTGCAACAAAAATATGCTAAGTATTATCAGGATTCAAGGATTTTAAAAACCCTAACATGCAACACTACATCAAAACCACATGAAAATTTTCATATGTTTTAACTGTAATAAGGGTGGCTCTGATTCCACTGTTGGGGATTCCGATGCACCGCAGCGGAAGTGTAATTTCAAAATGATGAAATTTGCATCATAATCCCTTAGCAAAAATCTCCTTATTCATGGTTAAAACATATATTGAACATTTAAACATACATTGTTAGAATTAGAGTACAAACCTGTAATCGCTAATTCCAACAAAGTTGATGTTGAAGGGGCTGATTGAATTCACCAGGCGTCCAAGTGTCCGCCCTCCGATGGTGATCCACACAGAGCAGTGATCAAGACAACTCTATCTTCTTTTTCAAAGGTTCCTTCTAATGAGTTCTTCTTCCTAGAACTCAATTGCTTGGACTATGGCTTGAATTCCTCCACACAAAAGCTTGCTCCCTTTCCTTGACCCCTTCTCCTCATTCCACTAAGACCTTGGCCCTTTAGACACCCTTGTCTTGAAGAAAAAGATCTTGTCCTAAGAGGACATAGGCTTGTCTTAAGTTGGAGGAGAAATTAAGACAATAATGTCTTAATGTAAGAAAGAAAGGAACAAATCAGAACTTCTTTCTTTCCTTTACCGTCGGAGACTTTTACTTTTATTCTTGTTCAGTAGCAGAGTTTCGACAGAGGTTTACTCTATAAAGGAAACAATCCAAAAGCAAGAAAAAAATAAAAGAGTCTTCAGGAGAGGAAGAAAGAAAAGATTGACCCTGTTCTGACTTTCCCGACCCTTTAAATAGAAATCAGATAGGCGCCTACACACCTCTCCGTAATCACTTTCTCATGCCCTTCTCAATTTCTCACGCCCCATCCTCCCATCTCACGGCCTTCCAAATTAAATCCCATGGCTTTTCTTAAAGGAAAAATCATGGTGTTTAAAAAGGAAAGGGGTCGCGACTTTTCATCTCCGAAGAGATGTTATTTCGCGCGCCCGGGAAGAGTTAGCGCATTCCTTCTTTCTCAAAATCCCATCAGCCATTGGATTCTCATCCAAGGGGGGAGAGATGGTGCGCTAATGCTTAAGAAGGAGGCCGCCCCAAATAAAATCATCGGAGAAATATTTGGGGCGCGCCAAGAGTCCATGCGCCATGGACTCTTCCAAATGGCGCGCCAAGAGTCCATAAGCGCATGGACTCTTGGCATTTGGCATGGAAAAATAAAGGGGGTGGGTGGGGAGGCTAGCCAAGCTATATGGCTAGCCAATAGGGTTAGCCATATTCCTATTTTCTCAATTAGGGTCTAATTAGGTCCAATTAGAACCCAATTTGAACCAATCCAGAACCCTAATTCGAATCCGATTCGAATAGAAGTTAGGATTTGCAACACCTGCTAGAGTGTTATCCTGCAAAGATGATTTAATTCCAAATTAAACTCTTGATCAATCCTCTTAAGTGTGTGACCCATTGGGTTCCACATCTAGCCAGCAGTGGGTTCGAATACAAGTTGACCTAATTTGATTAGAACTCTTTCTAATCGATTTAGGTCAAATCGGGCTTACCCGATTCGATCAATTAGAACTCTTCCTAACAAGTGATCTTTGAACTTGATCAACCCACAAGACAAGATTGACGTCTAGCAACGTGTCATGTCTACCTGGAAGATATGGAAATCCTGGTGAAATACCAAAATTACCCTTCAGTAAAGAGTTACCGTACAATTAAATCTTTCGATCAGCCTGCACCCAAAATATAACTATGGATATGGATATATGTCAAATCCAATATTATATTTATTTCTAGCTCAATCTTATAATGATGATTCGATTATTTTGATATTAGAAACCATCTCTAATATCTTTACTTTGATCAAAGATTCCCGGAATCATCATGCGATTGTTGACTAGCTGGATGCAATCTCCTCTTACTAAGAGTGATCGATTCCTTGTTGACCTACTCATTACCTTCATATCCAATTCACCATTCCCAGTATCAATCCTGTGCATGGCTCAGTGTCATGATTTGGATTGAACCAAAGAATGGGTTCATGTACATAAGGTACTTATGGCAGTCTCAGGTCAAAAGATTACTTGTACCACTCCCACTATGAGAACCTTCTATTGACATGTAGCTAAGACTCCATTAGATGTTCTCAAGTTGGATCATATCAGTGAACTCATTCTCCAATGAGCACCGACATCCCAGTATTAGTGTCATACACAAGTGACTGTGAGAGCAATCACCCTTTCCAGTATACCCAGGATGTGCTAGTCTTATCAGAAAACCCTGATCCCCTACTCAGGGTTCCTTTGACTAGGAATACTTTAGATTAAGGTTTTAAGATTTTAGGTCTCACTGGTATGATCTCATCATAACCCTAAAATCATAGCCCTAATCTATGGGGTTCATCATATAATATAAACACAGCGTATGATGAAAAATAATGCCTTTATTTAGAAAATTGTCAATTACAATGGTTTGGGAGATACAACATAGATTGGCTTGAAGGGCATATCCCTTTCATTTTCTACTATGACAAGGCTTTGTTTTAGGACATAAACCCAAGGGGTCCTAGAGGAGGATTGTCCTAAAACCAAGAGTGGTTTAGGAGAGTGTCTTTAGTGCCCTACAGTAGGATAGGGTGTCCTACAGTGGTCAATAGACCAAAGGCTTCCGAAAGAGTTCTACTTCTCCAAGCAACTTGAAGAAAGGAGTTCTTCCTTGGTCCGAGTTTCTTGTGGATCACCGTTGGGGGGCGAACGTTTGGGCGCCTGGTGGAGAAGAAGGCTGAATCAAGGTTTTCTTCATCGGATTGGATACTAGAGGTTCAGGTTGGTGCCTAAACTCTAGTTTATATTATATATGCATGTTTGCATGTTTTAATTCCTAGTAAGGAGGTCTTGGATTAAGGATTTGGTAGTGGTTTCATAATAAATTTTTGAAATCCATGCTTCTACCCTGGTCACCAAAACCCTTAATGTGGTATCAGTGCCTCCGTTTTAGGGCTAAATCATACAAAATTTGAAGTTGCCCAATTTTGTAGGCCTCTTGAGGTTGCCCATTTTGGTAGGACTCTACAAAATTTAAAGTTGCCCAATTTTTGTAGGACTCTTGAGGTTGCCCATTTTTGTAGGACTCTATAAAATTTGAAGTTGCCCAATTTTGTAGGACTCTATAAAAGTTTAAAGTTACATATGATTGATATGTTTATGCATATATGTATGTCACTGGTTAGGGTTTTCACTTAAACATTTACCGATATAGAGATATGTTTAGGTTTCTAGTCATCATACTGAAATAAGGTTGCCCTGGCATAATGGTGGATCCATTATGTGGTAGATGGTTATCCTAGTATGATGACACACTTGGCATATTATAAAATGATATATGATGCATGGTTGATGAATGGTAATATTAGATTGTGCTTCTGTTTAAATTGCCATCTATTAAAATTATATTAAGTTGTAGTGTTATATACCAAAAGCAAAATAATCAAGATGATTAGTTGATCATTCGGTGTCTAGAAAAAGTGGTTCATGATCGATAAAGAGGACGTGGTTTTTAATTGATTCTGTTGATTGACCTGGCTAATTTTTATTGGTGTATAGGAAAGCAACGAGGGGACTCGCACTACTCTCCCACTTACCTGGCCGATAACATTAACTTAATTCTGGATGATATGCTTAGTGTAATATTCACTACATTAGGCTTTCCTTCATGCTAGGTCATTATTATGTTATGATCCATATTAGGTTTGTTGTGTACACACAAGGCCTATTATGGTAACTAAGATAATTTTGGCCTGGTGCATTTGATGCTTATGGCATGATTTAATATAATACTTTATTGTGAACACACAAGGGTATTATTATTACAATCATGACTATAAAGGAATGAAGGGTCTTACTTAACTAAAAATATTATAGTTTGTTGTGCACACACAAGGCTATTAATATTTTAGAGGCCAGGTTTTGTTGAGAATTGTATGAGATACAATTGAAAAGTGTTTTCCTACCTTTGAACTTATAAAAGATTTATTGTGTACACACAAGTTCTTTTATAAGGAATTAGGATCTCAACCCCACTAAGAAAACCAATTAGGGTTTCTCGATCATCATATAGAGGGTTATGATGCTTGATAAAATAGTGGGACACATAATTAAGTTAAAGTCCTAATTTAATTATGTTTTGTCAACATTGGTTGTTTGCTTATGTTATGTTCTTTGTTAATGTAGATTAAATGGCCTCTTCACTCTCACTCCATAGTATACTTGATGCCAATAAATTGACTGGACCGAACTATGTTGACTGGTTGAGAAACCTAAAGATAGTACTCAGCCAGGAAAAACTTTCTTACATTCTTGATATCCCTACCTTGGAACCTTTAGTGGAAGATGCCTCGCAAGTGGAAAAGACCACATACAAGATGTGGCAAAATGACTCACTCACTGTCAAATGTATCATGCTTGCCTCTATGACCAATGAGTTGCAGAGGCAACATGATAGCATGGACACTAACTCCATACTGCTCAATCTAAAAGAGCTATATGGAGAACATAGTCGAATTGCTAGATATGAGATATCTAAGTAGTTGTTCCGTGTGAGAATGATAGAAGTTACATCCGTACAAGACCACGTACTGATGGTTTTTGACCTGATCACTCGATTAAGTCAATTGGGTTTTGTTATGGATGGGGAGTTGAATCAAGATTTGATGCTGCAGTCACTCCCGAAGTCATTTTCACAGTTTGTTCTTAATTATCATATGAACAAACTTAACACTTCCTTGCCTAAGCTATTAAACATGTTAAAAATAGCAGAGATCCATTTAAAGAAAAATAAGGCTCCACTTCTTCTTGTGGATGGGATAAACAAGAAGAAGTCAGGCAGAAAGGGTTCTAAGAGGAGATTGAACCCAAAAAGGGGTATCAAGACGAAGAAAGGAAAGAAGGCCTCCGGACAGATGACCTGCTTTCACTGTGGCAAGCCGAGTCATTGGAAGAGGAACTGCAAGGCTTACCTTACAGGTGTGAAGCCTGGTGCATCGAATGCACCAAAAGGTATGAAAGAAGTTCATAGTATTTTGTCATTGGATTCTTCCATTTCAAATACTTGGGTATTGGATACCGCCTGTGGTCATAATATCTGCAAATCATTGCGGGGGCTGCAGAGGCTTAGAGTATTGAAGGAAGGAGACTTCGAGCTCTACGGTGCTGGAGGAGAGTCCATCCAAGCAGAGGCCGTAGGGACTTATATCTTGAAGTTACCTTCGAGGAAGATTTTAGAGTTGAGAGATTGTTACAATATGCTTAAGGTCATTAGAAATATCATATCTGTACCCTTGTTACTTAGGCAAGGTTATACTATGAATGTGATGAGCAATGGTTGCTCAATCAGCTTTTTTAATGAAATTATATGTTGTGGCGTATTTTGCAATGGTCTTTTAACTCTATCCACTAATGACAATATACTTCATGTAAGTAACAAACGAAAGAGAGATGATGTAAACAATACTTTACTCTGGCATTGTCGGCTTGGACATATTAGTGAGACTAGGATTAGTAAGTTATACAAGGAAAATTTCCTTAATCCTTATGATTGTGAATCATTAGGAACTTGTGAATCATGTCTCATGTGTAAAATGGCCAAGACTCCATTTAGTGGACATAGAGAAAGGACAACTGAGTTATTAGGACTCATACATACAGATGTATGTGGGCCTATGACAACTCAGGCCAAGGGTGGATACTCTTATATCATCACGTTTACTGGTGATTTTTCAAGGTACGAATTTGTGTATCTTATGAAACATAAGTCCGAAGCCTTTGATAAATTTTTAGAGTATCAAAGTATGGTAGAGAAACAAACGGAGAAAAGTATTAAAATCCTTCGATTAGATCGAGGAGGTGAATACTTATCCACCGAGTTTCTTGATCACCTTAAAGAAAAGGGGATTATCTCTGAATGGACCCCTCCTTACACACCACAATTAAATGGTGTTGCTGAAAGGAGGAATCGTAGCTTTTTAGATATGGTACGGTCCATGATGTGCTTCACAGAGTTACTTGTTTCCTTCTAAGGATATGCCTTGGAAACTGTCGCTAATATCTTAAAAAGAGTACCATCTAAATCTGTCTCTAGCACTCCATATGAGATATGGAGGGGTAAGAAATCAAATTTTAAGTATCTTAAGATATGGGGATGTCCAGCCTATGTCAAAAGAAATTTTGGACATAAGCTGGATACTAGAGTAGATAAGTGTCTACTTGTAGGATATCCTAAAGATAGTATAGGATATCTATTCTACCACCCTACTGAATAAAAAAATTTTGTCAGTAGGCATGCCACTTTTCTGGAGAAAGAGTTCATCGTACAAAAGGGCAGTGGGAGAAATATTGAACTTGAAGAAGTTCAACAAATAGATACTTCTCAACCAAATGATAACATAGTTAGTATAGAACTAGAACACACCACTCCTATCCATAGGTCTGATAGGGTGCGTCATACACCTGAGAGTTATGGGTTCATTATTGAAAAATAATGAAGCCCGAATCATTGAAAATGATGAGCCTCTAACCTATACGGATGCTGTCATGAGTAAGGACTCAGACAGATGGCTGGAAGCCATGAGATCCGAAATTGACTCTATGTATATCAGCCAAGTGTGGACTTTGGTTGATGCACCAGAGGGTGTTAACCCTATTAGATGCAAATGGGTCTATAAGAAAAAGATTGGGGTAGATGGCCAAGTCGAAACTTATAAAGCTAGATTAATGGCTAAGGGTTTCCGACAAAAACAGGGAATAGATTATGATGAAACATTTTCTCCTGTTGCCATGCTCAAATCTATTCGGATCAAGCTTGCTATAGCAGCATATCATGATTATGAAATCTGGCAGATGGATGTGAAAACTGCATTCCTTAATGGTTTCCTTGAGGAAGAGGTCTATATGTCACATCCAAAAGGTTTTGTCTTGGAGACTAAACCTAATCAGGTATATAGGCTGAAAAAATCCATTTATGGATTAAAACAAGCATCTAGGAGTTGGAACATGTGATTTGATAATACAGTCAAAGAGTTTGGCTTTATCAAAAATGAGGATGAACCTTGTGTGTACATGAAGACTAGTGGGAGTGCCATAATTTTCTTGGTTCTGTATGTGGATGACATACTCCTCTTTGGGAATGATATCCCAATGTTACAATCAGTCAAGGTATGGTGATCTAAACAGTTTTCCATGAAAGACTTGGGAGAAGCATCCTATATATTGGGTATCAAGATCTATAGAGATAGATCTAGGAGGATGCTAGGCTTATCCCAGTCTAGGTACATTGACCAAGTGCTAAAGAGATTTAGCATGGAGGGAAGTAAAAGAGGTTACTTGCCCATTGGTTATGGCATACATCTTTCTAAGAAGATGTCTCCTAAGACACCTGAAGAAAGAAATAAAATGAGTTCTATACCTTATGCTTTGGCTGTAGGGTCTATAATGTATGCTATGTTATGTACCAAGCCTGATATGGCATATGCCTTAGGTATAGCCAGCAGATTTTAGGCTGATCCAAGAGAGGATCACTGGAAGGCTGTGAAAAATATTCTAAGTACTTGAGAAGGACTAAGGATATTTTTTTGATATACGGAGGATCTGATCTTAAAGAGGAAGCTTATTCAGATTCTAGTTTTTAATCGGATCTAGATGATAGCAAATCTATTTCAGGGTATGTTTTTATCCTAAATGGAGGAGCAGTAAGCTGGAAGAGTTCTAAACAGCAGACTGTAGCTGACTCAACAACTAATGTAGAATACATTGCTGTTAGTGAAGCTGCCAAGGAAGCTGTCTGGATGAAAAAGTTCATCTCAGAGTTGGGCATTGTTCTGGAGATTGAAAGTCCAGTACCACTTTATTGTGATAATACTAGAGCCGTCGCTCAAGCTAAGGAACCTAGAACTCATCACAAATCAAAGCACATTCTAAGATGCTTCAATCTCGTTCGAGAGATTGCTGAAAGATAAGAAGTCTGCATTAAAAGGGTAGAAACGATGAACAACATAGTAGACCTACTAAGGCTCTTCCACAGCAGGAGTTTGATCGCCACCTTGATTGTATGGGGTTAAAATTTAAAGGCGATTGGCTTTAGTGCAAGTGGGAGATTGAAAGGATTATGCCCTAAAGGCCAATCAAAATGTTGTATTTCGATGTGATTTTCTTTTGTATCCCAAACCAGTGTATTGACATTATCAATTAATAAAGGCATTTTTTTTTCATCATATGCTGTGTCTTATTAATTTTATTAAGATATGATGAACCCCATAGATTAGGGCTATGGTTCTAGGGTTATGATGAGATCATACCAGTGAGACCTAAAGCCTTAAAACCTTAATTTAGAATATTTCTGGTCGATGGGATAGAGAAGGGGATCAATGTTTTCCGGTAAGATCAGCACATCTTATGTATGCTAGGTGAAGAGGGTAACTGATCTCACAGTCACTTGTGTTTGACACTAATACTAGGATGTCGGTGCTCATTAGAGAATGAGTTCACTGAATGGATCCAGCTTGAGAACATCTATGGAACCTTATCTATTTGTCAATAGATAGTTCTCATAGTTGGATAGTGCATGTGGTCCTTTGACCTGAGACTGCCATGGTACCTTATATGTATGAATCCATACTTTGGTTCGCACTCAATCATGACACTGAGTCTTGCATGGGGTGATACTGGGTATGGTGGATTGCATATGGAGGTTGTGAGTAGGTCAAAAAGGAATCGATCAACCCTAGTAAGAGGGAAGCGCATCCAGATGATTTCAATCAAATGAAGATTCTGGAAATCTTTGATCAAAGTATGAACATTAGAAATAGTTTATAATGGTTCATTAATGATTCAACATTATTAGATTAAGGAATGAATATGAAATTGGATTTGACAAGTATCCATATCCATAGTCATATTCAGGGTGCAAGTTGATCGAAGGACTGAATTGCCCGGTAACTCACCATTGAAGGGTATTTTGGTTAATCTATCAAAATTCCTCATCTTTCGGGTAGGCATGACACATTGCTAGATGTCAATCATGTCTTGTAGGTCTTCATGAATAAATTGATTTGGTTTCATGAGTCAATTCGATGTGTGATTCGAATTGGAAAATTAGGTGAGCCAATTTGACCTAATTAGGTCAATCGGGTTCGATTGGATCAAATCAGCTCAAACCTAAACCTACTGCTGGCTAGATGTGGAACCCAATGGGTCACACACAATAGAGACTTGGACAAGGAAGTCATTGATGATTTAATTAGGGTCATAGGATCCTAACTGGTTAGCCGGATTACATACTAGCATATATAGGCTAACCAAATTTCTAACCCAACTGGATTGGGTCCGGTTGCTTGCTAACTGGGCTAACCTAATTATGGGAAACCTAAATTAGGTTGAGTCCTAAGTGGGGCTAGCCTAATCAAAGCTAAATCTGATTTGAATTTAGATTTAAGGGCATTTTAGGTGCCATACATGAAGAGTCTCAATGGCAAGGGACTCTTGGTACCTAAATGATACCTTAACTTCAAAAGTTCACAGAATGAGCTATAGATCTCTGATTTGAATATAATTTATATGGTAGAAAAGAAATTTTATACTCTTTCCAATGAAACCCATATGCCTATGTTTTGACTGGTCAACATTCTTTGAAATTTGCATGAAAGAAGGATGGCGCGTGCGGTGCATGAAGAGTCGCAACTCTTCATGTAGCACGCGGTTCTGATAGAGAGTCCTTCTGCTATCATGACTCTTCTAAATATCTGATATTTGGAGATTGAAGAGGTGCCTCTTGGCCTCTTAGGGATTGGTAATTGACATGTGGCAAGTGAAAATTCGTCCAGATAAAAGAAGGGATGTGAATAAGGCCTTCGGTGCATTAATGGGCTTATTAGATATGATTTTTCAAGCCAAATAACTTCTCTTCGGTCATGAAAAATCATATCTGATAAGTTGATGGGAGGACATATCACATGCCCCTCTTATATCTATGAATAGGAGGTGGTGAAATGAGTCTGAAAAAAAAGAATTCCACCGAAGCACTATTCTGAGTGTCTCTCTCTCCGTCCTTCTTTCTTTAAGACAAGACTTGTCTTGTTAAGACAAGGTCTTTTCTACTAAGACAAGGCTTTGTTTTAGGACATAGCCTAAGGGGTCCTAGAGGAGGGTTGTCCTAAAACCAAGAGTGGTTTAGGAGAGTATCTTTATTGCCCTACAATAGGACATGGTGTCCTACAGTGGTCAATAGACCAAAGGCTGCCAAAAGAGTTCCACTTCTCCAAGCAACTTGAAGAAATGAGTTCTTCCTTGGTCTGAGTTTCGTGTGGATCACCGTTGGAGGGCAAGCATTTGGGCGCCTGGTGGAGAAGAAGGCTGAATTAGGGTTTTCTTCATCGGATTGGATACTAGCGGTTCAGGTTGGTGCCTAAACTCTAGTTTATATTATATATGCATGTTTGTATGTTTTAATTCCTAGTAAGGAGGTCTTGGGTTAAGGGTTTGGTAGTGGTTTCATAATAAATTTTTGAAATCCACGCTTCCACCCTGGTCACCAAAACCCTTACAAGCGTCTAGGTGAGATATCCGGGTTGCACTGCATAAGCCCAAGAGGACCATCAAGCAACCTGACTAATATGGTTTCAAAGAGATGGTGTTATATGCCCTAGTGATAGACAATAGAGACCCATATACCTACAAGAAGGCTATGGAGAGCCCAGACAGAGCGAGGTGCATCCAAGCAATGTTCGAGGAGATGCAATCTCTCCACAAGAATGACTCGTGGCAATTAGTACAGTTGCGACAGGGGAAGAAACCCATAGGGTGCAAATGGGTTTACCAATACAAGAAGGGACCTTTGGAACAAGAAAGAATCAGATTTAAAGCTCGTTATGTTGCCAACATTTACTTATAAATTGAAGTAATAGACTTCAATGAGGTTTTCTCTCCCATCATCAGACATACTTCCATCAGGGTGATGCTGAGCATCATAGCAGCTCAGGAATTGGAGCTAGAGTAGATGGATTCAAGATGGTGTTTCACCATGGACACCTAGAGGAGAGCATCTACATGGAGTAGCCACCAGGTTTTGGACAACCAAGTTCAGAAGAAAAAGTTTGTTTGCTACAAAAGTCACTATACGAACTCAAGCAGTCGCCGTGGCAATGGTACAAGCAGCTCGATAATTTTGTGAGGAGCATTAGACTTTCTAGGTGTGGTCATGACTATTATGTATATATAAGGACTCTTGATGTTGGTTCTAGGATCTACTACTCTTGTATATGGATGACATGCTGATAGCATGCAAGAGTAAGTAGACAATGTACGAATTGAAGGCAGCTTCCTCTCTAAAACACCATTGTACTATGGTGTTCTTGGAGTGGAGAAGTTGTGATCAATATTGTGCTCAATGCAATAATCATCAAAATATTGATTTTCAAATTTTGTGCCGTGATCACTTCTTATTGAAATAACTGAAAGATTTTTCTGATTTGAAATTTTCTTATAAAATTTTCAAAAAAATTTAAATACTTCATCTTTGTGTGTAATAAATAAAATCTAAGTAAATTTTGAAAAATCATCTACTATCATGAGTCCATATTTTGTACCACCTAGGCTTGTAGTCCTAGTTGGTCCAAATAGGTCTATGTGTAGTACCTCAAGAGGACTAGAAGTTGAAACCATATTTTTTGATTTAAAACTCCCCCTAGTTTGTTTACCTAGTTGATAAGCATCATAAACATGTTCAAAATCAATTTTAAATTTAGGTAAACCTCTAACTAGATCTTTGGAAATCAATTTAGCAACTGTATGCATACTAGCATGACTTAATCTTCTATGCCAAAGTAAGCTAGACACCTTCGTTTTAGCTTTCATTGCCATAAGACTTGTACTACTAGACAAGGCTAGATCATTCAAATCTACTATATAGATGTTTCCAAGCCTATGACCAATGAGTTTGGTGCTAGAATCAAGTGAGTTAGTTACAATACACATAGATGATTCAAAGACAACCTTGAAGCCTCTATCACATACTTGACTAATACTTAGCAAATTGTGCTTCAATTAATCAACTTGCAATACATTTTCAATGAATGTAGAAGGGGTTATTCTGATCTTATCGATGCCAATTATTTTTTCCTTGCCATTGTCACCAAAGGTGGCCATTCCTCCATCCTTCATCTCTAAGGTGATGAATTGATCCTTGTCACCCGTCATATATCTTGAACAGCCGCTGTCCAGATACCATCCTTTTTTTATGTTTTGGGCTGCAGGACATTCCTGCAAAATAGTCATGGAGTTCTTTTAGGTATCCAAGTTTTCTTGGATCCTTGCAGGTCAGTAGAAGTGGTTCCTCTAGGAACCCAAATCTTCCTAATCTTATTTTTAACATTTTTTTTGAAATTGCATTGAAATGTTGTGACCAACCCCATTGCATGCATAACGAATAATTCTTAAATTTTGCAAAGATAGAAAAGTTGAAGCTCTAGATATAGATGTGGAAGCATTTGAAACAAATGACCTTGTATTTAAAAGCTTAGGTGCACACAAGCTTTTGAGTGTATAAACTTTGTTGTTGAAATTCTATTTGTTTGCAAAGAACTATAATCAATTCCAACTTTATTACTTGAGTCTCTTTGATCTTTCAAAATCAATTCAAGATTTTTTGAACTAAATGTCAGCTTTTCATCCAAGGGTTTAAGTTTTTCAACTTCTTTTTGTAAGCTAACATTTTCTTCATAAAGAGCTTTGTTCTTTTCAAGAAAACCATTCTTTTCAATTTTCCAAAGCAGTATATTTTTCAGAAAAGCCACTCAATTATTTTTGTAAAATCTTATTCTTTTATGAAATCTCTTCTTTTTGTTTCATTAAAATATCATTGCTATTTTTTAAAGATTTTATTTTCAAACCGACCTTTTTGTATTCAGCCAACATATCATGAAATGCATTATTTAGCTCTTCAAAAGTAAATTTTTCATGAGGATCAGTGGACATTATCTTATCTTCAAGATCCATTAAACATATGTTTGCTATTTTGTTGGTCTCTACTTCTTCATTTGAAGTGGACTCCTCACTATCGTTCCATGTCACAACCATAGCTTTCTTCTTCTTTTTAAAAGATTTCTTCAAATTTGGATAATCTGATCTAAAATGCCCAGGTTTCTTGCATTCATAGAAAACATGCTATTGCTCTTTATCCTTTTCTTTTTCCTTTTCCTTGTCCTTGCTGTATTCTCCTTTCCTATAGAATTTTCTCTAATATCTTACCTTTTTCATGCCCATAAACATTCTAAATCTCGTCACTACAAGTGCAATGTCTTCATCTTCAAGATCATCTTTGGAGGAGGGGCTTTCATCAATAATTTTTCCTTCTTGTTTCTTCATCTCTACAACGGCTTTGAAGGCAATTGACTTTTTCTTTTTCAGGTCATCTTCACTTCTATGCTGCATAGCTAGCTATGAGTAATCAGAGATCCTAATAGCTCATCCAATGGTAGAGTATTTAAATCCTTTGCTTCCTAGATGGTAGTTACTTTCTGGTCCCACTTATCTGGAAGTGATCTTAATATCTTTTGCACAAGATCTGCATTAGAGTAAGTCTTGCCAAGACTCTTTAAATCATTAATAATATCTATAAAACATGAGAACATGGCATAAATGGTCTCATTGGGTTCCATCTTGAATAGTCCATAATTATGTACAAGAAGATTAATCTTTGATGTTTTCATTTGGAAAGTTCCTTCGTGGGTTACCTTGAGTTTATACTAAATTTCTTTTGCTGATGTGCAAGTAGAAATTCGATTAAACTCATTGGCATCTGTTGGCGTGGGCTCCCTATATCGGCCAGTCGGAGCTGCTGCACTACAGGACCGCTCCCTAGTTCACTTGCAAAACAGGTCCTTTGCCAGAGTTGTTCTGGTGGGGGACACTCCGATGCCTAAGTCAGTGGCGGATCCCAGCCATCGAATGGGGAAGAGTGTCGAGAGTATGAGAGAAAAGCTCTTAGAGTATGAGTATATCTGTGAGCATGTACCTCTCTGAGCCATTCTTCTTACCACTATTTAAAAGGAGGCCTCCGGCCTACGGCCCGCTCTTTTTTCGGTAATTATGGGGAGTCAATTTCTCCCATGATTAGTGATCGTGGGTTGTCCTGAGTGGTTCCAGCCAGATCGGAGGCGTGGCAGCTGGAGTTGCATGCCATGATCGTGGCATGGAGAGTGTCGATTGTAACCGTTGGTTACAATTGCCTATCTGGGCCAGATTGTGGTCGCATCTTCGGGTTTTCCCTTACGTGGGCCGAAGGCTTGGTGTTTGCCCTGGGGCTGGAGGTCGTGTCTACAGCAGGGGCCAAAGAGTGTGTCTTCGGAAGTCGATGAAAAACTTGGTCTTCGGTTAAGGCCGAAGACATTACCCGAAGATCTGGCTTTCGGATGTTGTAGTCCGGTGAGAAGCCTTGGGTTTCCTGCAGTTGGCCTGGCCTTTCCCTGGTCCGAAGTCCATGGTTCAGAGAAAAAAGTCTTCGGCCAGTCGAACTAGAGTTCGGTTAGTAGCCGAAACGGGATATCCCAATAGTTGCCCCCTACTTTCAGTTTTTGAAACGAAGGTTTGCCTCGAGAAGTGAGAGTATTAATGCTTTGTCATTTTCCTCTCAGGAGATAGTGTAGTGGATGATTACGGGATCTTTAATTGGACTGTCCATCATGACTGCTAGTTGATCTGGGAATTAGGTGGTGGACAGCTGTCACTCCCTGGTTGGGGAAGAAGGAAAAAGCGGGCGACCCTGGGACCGTCTCTCCTTTTCTCATTGCACGATGGTTAAGCCAATTTGTTGGTTGAGATTTGGATGGTTATGGCTGCTTCCCCTTGTCTGTTGGATGATGGATGCGCCTCATCCCGGTGGTTAGTTGAAGGCGGGTTACCTCCCTAGGTAACCTGGGGTCAAATCAACCTAGTAGGGCTTCAGAGGCCCCTGCTTTTCTTTTGGAAAAGGGTGAAGGTCCGGCTAAGGAAGCTTCTTCAACCTCGTCTCATCCTTCGTCTAACTTTTCTTGTTCTGGACCACCAGTCTATTCTGCAGGTAGAATCTTCCTTCTGCTCCCTTGCTTCATTCTTTTGTCATGGATGAAACCGTAGAAAGTCAAGGGGAATAGGTTGGGCCCTCGGGGGCCAGTGATGTAGTAGGTCCGGAGTCGATTTCCAGTTTAGTTTCTCAAGGTAATGTGGCTCTTCATTGGGAACGCTATCGCATTCTCAAGGAGTTCCCCTTCATCCTCCCCGCACTCGAGGAACGAGTGAACAAACCTTCTCCTGGGTGTCTAGCCGTGTATGAAGATCATCTGAAAGCTGGTCTTCAGTTTCCCCTGCATCCTTTCTTCATCAAGATCATCCGGTTGTACCAAGTGGTGCTAGCCCAATTGATCCCGAGCAGCATCCAGAACATCTGTGGATTCTTGGTCATGTGCAGCATCGCAAACATAGAACCTAGGACCAATTTGTTCATGGCCCTTTTCGTTCTCAAGAGAGATTTCCACAGCAACGGATGGTGGGTGATTGGTCCTAGATCAGGCCGCAAGGTCATCAAGGACAAGCCCCGTGCCATCCACGGGTGGAAACCCATTTTTTATATTTGTATTGTCTTTTGATCCATGGGGCTTAGACATTGTGTGGAAGAAGACTTGTCTAACCACCAATGACGGGAAGAAGGTCTTGGTGGCTGATCAGTCGGATTATGATCTCATGGTCAATTCCGAAGTTGCCCCCATCCGGGAATTGTTGGATGAGAGAAATCTCCATCTGGTGGGAATTAGTAAATTTCCCTTATTAGGTATAGTGACGGGAATTTTTTCTCCCCTTCCCTGATTTTGTTGTAGCTTGGTCAATTGAAATGAACTCTTTTGCTTGTAGGTGGCGGGATGAAGCCCAGTGTGAGCTGGCTCCATCAGACTTCGGAGAAGATGGTAGCACAGGCCCCTCTCACCAGGTCAGCGATTCGAAATAAGGCTCGAAGGGATGACCCTAAGGGGGACCGAAGCACTTCGTCTTCCTGGGGAACCTCAGGGGAGGATGCAGCAGCGACGGAAGGGGCCCTGTCAAGACCTTGTCTAGTTGAAACTCCACCGGCAGCTACCTCCCCGGTTCGCACAATGGGGAGTCCACCTCAGGGAGTGGATGTGCTACCGATTTTTCCCCCTGCAGTTGATAGGGGCAAAGCACGGCAAGTCGAGGGAGAGTTCGCTCGCAGGGCTTCCTTAATTGGAGGCCATTCGATGAACTCTTCGGAGCTTTCATCTACGAGGGGACTATCGGTCCCTACCGTATACAGGCAGGCGTTGAAGGGTATGCTACTGCCTCATGACTTGGCAGTTCTTCGGAATCAAAACCTTCCCAGGGTGTCCGATTCTGCCTTCTCCGCGCTGCAACAGGTATGATACTTGCAGTCCACTTTGTCTTCAGAATTGTTCGATCCATGACCCTGCATTCTTGATGCAGCTGGTCTATGATCGTACTTTTATGGAGGAGGGCCTGGGGAACATTGACAGTCTCATCCATGGCCTCAAGGAGGAGCTTCATACTGCCAGGGCCGCCAAGGAAGTAGCTGAGTTGAGGCAGTCTATGGAGGACTGTCTCATCCGGGTGAACAATGAAGTTCGCGAACTGAAGGGCGAACTGAAAATTGCCCATCTGACAATGGCAGAGCAAGGGACAGGGTGAAGAAAGAGCAGGAAACAAGTCGACTCCCTGGAGCAGGCTGCCAAGGAGGATCAGGAGAGAATAGAAAGCTTGACCAAGGTGGTGGAGGAGGCTTCTAGGAGGGCCAAAGAGGCGATCCTGGAGTCCGAAGCTGCCATGAGAGAGTCTGTGTCTTTGAAGAAGCGGGTAGACGATGTTGTAGCAGACTTCAAAATGTCTTCACAATTCCAAGAGGAGATGAATGAAGCATCCTTGTACGGCTACCAGCATGGCTTTAACGACAGACTTTTCAAGGTAAAGGAGGCCTTCCCTCACCTTGACCTTTCCGGCATTCCTCCCTTCAACATAGCTGAAGAAGAAGAAGGAGAGGAGGCTGAAGCTGCAGTTGAGGTTGAAGAGGTGCCATACCGGGGTGATGGGGCCTCTACCTCAATCAAAAATCCGGGGGTGACCCCAACTCCAATTCCAGTTCAGGAGGAAGTTCAAGCTAGGGGAGTCCAAGCCGAAGGTTCTCTGATCCCGGCCCAGATTGATGAGATCCTCTCAGCACAAGTTGACAGATTGCTTCAGTCCTGTGGTGTGGGGTCTCCTCCTGTTGACATTGAGTGATTCGAGTCACTTTGGATGTATTTTCTTCCTTTCTTCTTTGTATTGTCATTGGATTTTGTATGATAATTTTTCCAGATTTTGGAAAGTCTTCTTCCCTCTTTACATATGCAATGTGGTGTTTCATATGTAGCTTGAACTAGTTTTATCGTTCTTTCTTCTACTTGGTCAAATATTCCTGGCCGAAGGCCGTTTGTTGATAGTTGACGAAGACAAACTTTGGAACGGATTAGAACTCCATTGTCGAATACGGTCTACGATTGGTCAGGCCGGTGTCACCTTCCTTTTTGTTGTCCAGGTGGCTTTTCCCAAGAGGGGGGTGAATTGGAAATTACAAAATTTTTGCAAGTATGTGCACAAGTAATTCCTTTTAGTGGTTAGGTGCTGTGTTAATCAGAGATTAAATGCAGAAGCTAAAAAGTAAATCAAGCACAACACAAACAAGGTAGGCTTATAGTGGTTCGGAGCAACCCAGCTCCAACGTCCACTACCCAAGTTCACCACTCATGATTTCCGCTATATCCCCCAAACTGTAATACAATCGGATTGTTTTACAGGCTCACAATCCCAACCTCTGCACTTTGGTTTTTGATCCGGGCTCACCAAAGAAACCTACACTAGGATTTCACAGGCTCTCCTAGAACCTCTATACTTTGGTTTTGAAAAAGGCTCACCAAAGAAACCTATTTGGTTTTTACAACTGGGCTCACCAATAACCAAAGTATTCTAAAAATAGAATAAAGAAGCAACAAAAGTGACAAACTTGTTGTCTGGTGGTTGCCAATATAGTTCGAGTGAAGCTCAATTGAATGCTCTTCAATGCACTTCAATGGCTTCCTTGCTTTCTTCAAAAGGTGCTTCAAGCTTCTTGTAAGAGTTGGTGAAGGCTTGAAGGCTGACTTCAAAGCTCAAGTGCTCTTACTTCTTTCTTCAATAAATATTCAATAACTGTTCATTAACTCATTAGTCTCTCCAAGGATGTTCTCATACCTCATTTGTAGAGACTTCAACTGCCTTCCCTTGATTTTGAATGTTGTAGACCGTTGGATGGTGACAGGTTACCGTTGGAGCACTTTTGGAATTCAAAAACTGAAAACTGGAACTAGCTGTTGGAGGTGATCCCGTCATTCCAGTCGACACGAACAATCTTCGAGTTGGCTCGGATCAAGTTCGGGTCGAGTAGGCTGAATGCCAGTCGGCTAGCTTCCACAGTTGAGAAAATGGTTCACTTTGGACGAGTCGGCTAGACTGAATTCCAGTCGGCTCGGATCTTAGATGCTCTCAAGGCAATCTCAACCAAGTTCTGGATGAGTCACCTAGGCTAAAATGCAGTCGGCTCGGATCCCTGAGAATCTCATAACATTCTCAACCATGTTCTGGACGAGTCGACTGGGCCTTGGTGCCAGTCGGCTGGATCTGTGTGCCAGAGAACTTCTTTCCTGTGCTAGTGCCAGAGTCGGCTGGTTCCTCCATTCAGTCGGCTCGAGAGTGGTTCTTCAGCCAGATCAAATTCAATTCTCTAGAATAGTTATGCCAAGCTTTGAAGACTTCTTCAAGGTCTTCTTACAAAAAAATTAAGAAAAATTGAAGCTTGAAAACTACCAGAAGTAACCCTTTATCTTGATTTAAGTAGAAAATTTTTGTAGGGTTCTTATTTACAAGATTCCAAACACTTTACAACTCAACACAATGCAATAAAAATTGTAGGGTTTAGAAAGTGTGTCAACGTAGTTGTCCTACAAAAACTTTTCAATCATTTGAGGAGTTGTTAGATAACCAAATAAATGCTCCAATGTTTTGTTATCATCAAAATCACTTTAGGCGTCAACAATCTCCCCCTTTTTGATGATGACAAAACACTGTGCATGAAAAGAATCTATTCTATTCACAAGTATAGATGTATATCATGGTAAGCATTTACACATGTTTGACAATTCATAAAATCAACTGTATTTTTAAATGTGTATCAATATATGCTATACAGTTGTGCACAAGGTCAAATTTTATAACCTGTAAGTATCAGAGAATGATTTTTTGTATATATCAAGGAGCATTAAGTATTGACAGATAGATGTAATGAGTAGAGAGCATCATAGTAATCATTTAAGCATATAAATTAAACATGTATACTCCCCCTTTTTATAAAATTTCTAAACAATATGAAATTTCTCTAAGTTTTTCCTCCTTTAACATTCATTTGAACATTTTAACAGAAAAGTATGCAAAAAATCATTCAAAAATAATTAAGTTCCCCCTGTCTATTGCAGTTCATTGAGTTTCTTCTTTCATGCACTCTATGGTTCTCCCCCTTTTTTTGTCATCAAATCAAAAGGATTAAACAGTTAAGCTAAGATTTTTAAATAGATTGAGAAAGTTTCAAGATTTGTTTGAGATAATTTCACTTTCTCAACTTAGAGAGAATTCTATTTAAGAAAATAGAGAGTGTAAATAGGATAACATAGGTACACACATTACACAGTGACCAAAAAGTATTCATTTTATTTCCATCAAAAATTCAGTACATCAACCATTACATAAATTTCAAAAAGCTTCCAAAAAGTATTGAACCTACTACTCAGAATCATCCTTAGGTACATTAGCACAATGCCAAGAAGTAGGTCTAGGATGTCTGCTAGAGGAAGCATGAGGAGGAGGTGCCCTAGGGTGATGAGAAGTACTAGGAGCCCTAGTGGAAATAAGAGGTGGATAATACAAGGGTCTGGTCTTAGCAGTGACCTCCAAGGATCTGACAGTGCCACAGATAGACACCATCTCCATCCAGATTGCTCCAAGCTGTTGCTCCATATCCTTGAGGCTTGCTGGCACTTTGTTTACAGCCTTCTTCATCTCACCAATTTCTTTCTGCATTGATATAAGCTCAGAAGCTTGGACATTGGCAAATGCCTTAGCTGATCCTTTAAGTCTGCTAAGCTCTGACCTGATGATCCCAATGCCTCTAGTGTAATCATCTGCCATATTCCTTGTTTCTGTAACAGTTCCCATCTTGCATATAAGCTCCCTTGACTCAGTTTTGTATTCATTCAATGTAGCATCCACAGACTTCAAAATTGCTTCAAAACTTGAAGAGATACAATTCAAGATTGGTTGAAGTTCTATTTGAGGAGTAGATCTTGAAGCTTCCATTGCTTCAACCTTTCCTTGTAGATTTATAACATGCTCTTTTAGTCTATCCAATCTGCTGTCCACTGACTTTTTCAGATCACTAAATAAAGAAGTAATTGTAGCTGTCAGTGTATCAGTCAAGCTTCTCATCTGTTCTTCAATCTGAACTTGAATGATTGGAGGTTGTGGTGCTGTAGGAGGGTAGTCAGGTAAAGGAATATCAGCTGCAGGCAAGTCAAACTCGGGTGCAGGTAAATCAAACTCAGCAGCAGGCATGTCAAAAACAGGAGAAGGTGATCTAGTCTCTTCAACAGTAGCAGCAGGCTCAAAAATATGTGACTCAGGCTCAGGTATAGGTGCCGAAGAAGTTCCAACTGCTTCTACATTCTCTTCTTCTTCTTCCTCTTCACTACTTGAGCTGCTTATTGCCCTGACATTTATGCCTTTTTTCCTCCAAACTCCTTCCACTTGGAAGTACCCCATCCTCTCTAGAGTTTTGGAAGTGTAGATATTTGTATGGTGTAGTTCTATTCTATCATCACCCTCCAAACTCACTCTTTGAGATTTAAACAGTAGGGTAAGCATCATTCCCTAGGATAGACAAGATTTAGCCTTTCTAATTGTCTCCTTCATTTGCATTATTATAATGTAGGATAGATTGACAGGAGTTTTCTCTAAAATATGTTCCATAAGGCATAAATCTTTTTCACTAACCCAATAAAATCTTCCTTTACTTTGCAAGAAAATTCTACAGATAAAATTGTGAAGCAATCTCATTTCGAAAGTCAGGGTGTTAGCAAATACAGTTCCAATTCCTCCAACATCTTCTTTGTTCAAGATTATTCTTAAAGTCTTTTCCCTATTGTCAATCACTAGAAATTTCACTCCATCAGAAGGTATGTCTAGTAAACCATGGAGAAATTCCTCATTGATAATAATCCTCTTTCCTTTAACAGTGGACTAAACATGATTTGTTCCCAATCTTAGATTTCCATAGAAACTTATAACAAGAGAGGGATAAGTCTTTTCATTCAAAGAACAAAACTTCCACCATCCTTGATCTTCAATCAAATCTCCTATTTTCAACCCAATCCCCTTAATAAATTCAAAGTTAATTCGATGGCTAGAGGTTACCGGTCATGTAGACATCGAAGGCACTTGACCAGAAATGGTTGGAGCATCCCTTGCGGCCTCTTCTACAGGTTCCTCACTGTGAACGGTGCTACTTGGCTCTTCTTGATGCCTTTTTGACCTTCTTTCCTTTTCAACAGATGGAGCAGCCCTAATGGAGCGTTTACCCATTGCACGCTTGGGTGCCATTGCTAGAAAAGAAGGAAAATTGAAAGATTGGAGTGCTTGGAAGGGAGATAGAAGTCATTGGATCAAGTTTTGGAGAGGAACGAACCGTTAGAGAAGACAAAATAGGGGTTGAACGGCTCGGAGAATGGCTTATAACCCAAGGCAAAAATACTTAGGTGCAAGATTCCAGTCGACTCGAATAGCCCTAAAAAGGCTCGAGTCGGCTCGACCAGAGCTCTCCCAAAACCATCAGAAGATCTAGTTAACTCGAAAATGCTCAAGTCGGCTAGGCCAGAACATGCTCAAAACTCTCAGAAAATCCAGTCAACTCGGTTTAAGATCCAGTCAACTCGAATAGAGAAATTAGAGTTTTAAAAAATTCGATCACAAATCAGAATGATTTTGAAGAGAATTTCAAAGGAAATTAAGCCTCAATGAAATAGAATAAATTCAGGAGGTTCTCTAGATGATATTTCCTTAAATTTGAAGGAATTAGGTTAGAGAATTTAGAAAGGATTGCAATGTCCTAATTCACTCCATATTAGCTCAAATCTATCTTGATTAAGTGGCTTAGTAAATATGTCAGCTAATTGATCTTCAGTAGGAACAAAATCAAGCATAATATTACCATTTGAAACATGATCTCTAATAAAATGATGTCTAATTTCAATGTGCTTGGTTCTAGAGTGTTGAATTGGATTCTTTGTCAAATTAATAGCACTTGTGTTATCAGATTTAATTAAAATTTTAGATTGTTATACACCAAAGTCTTCTAGTTGTTGTTTAATCCATAACACTTGAGCACAACTACCAGCACCACATACTCAGCCTTAGCTATAGACAAGGCTATGGAGTTTTGCTTCTTACAGTGCCATGAAATTAAATTCAACCCTAGAAATTGGCGTGTACTACTAGTGCTTTTTCTATCTATTTTACAACCAGCATAATCAGCATCAAAGAATCCAATCAAATTCAGGATAGAATGTTTAGAATACCAAATTCCTAAATTACTTGTTCCTTTCAAATATTTAATTATTTTTTTAACAGCATGCATATGTATTTCTTTTGGTGATGATTGAAATCTAGCACATATACATACACTAGATAATATGTCAGGTCTACTTGCAGTCAAATACAATAAGGATCCGATCATACCTCTATATAGCTTTTGGTCAACATTAGATCCATTCTCATCTTTGTCCAATCTGCAAGCTGGGCTCAAGGGTGTGCTCATTGATTTGCTACTCTCCATACCAAACTTTTTGATGATTTCCTTGATGTATTTGGCTTGGTTGATGAAGATGCCTTCCTTTATTTGTTTTACTTGAAGTCCAAGGGAGTAGTTCAGCTTGTCCATTAAGCTCATTTCAAATTCTCCCTGCATAAGCTTAGCAAATTCTTTACATAGAGATTCGTAAGTTACACCAAAAATTATATCATCAATATATATTTGTACAACTAAGATGTCATTATTCTTCTTTTTGATAAATAAGGTTTTGTCTACATTACCTCTTGAAAAATTATTTTCAATTAAGAAAGTACCATGTCTATCATATCAGTCTTTAGGTGCCTGTTTCAAACCATACAATGCTTTATTTAATTTAAATACATGGTTTGGAAAAGTGTGACTTTCAAAATCTCGTGGTTGTTCCACAAAAACTTGTTCAGAGATAAAACCATTAAGAAATGTACTTTTTACATCCATTTGAAAGAGTTTAAAATTCATGTAGCAAGCAAATACAAGTAGCAATCTAATAGCTTCTAGTCTTGCTACGAGTGCATAAGTTTCATCAAAATCAATACCCTCTTCTTGGTTATATCCCTTAGCCACTAATCTAGCTTTGTTTCTTATGATATTTCCTTGCTCATCTAATTTATTCTTATAGACCCATTTAGTTCATATTATTGGATGGTCAGTAGGTCTATCTACAAGTGTCCATACCTTATTCCTTTCAAACTGGTTTAATTCTTCATGCATTGCCATCATCCAGTTTGGGTCAGTCTCAACTTCTTCTAGGCTATGGGGTTCTATTTGTGATATAAAGGCTAGGTAATCATGTGCATCCTTATGTGCGGACCTAGTCCTGACACCATGTGAAGGATCTCCTATAATTATTTCTTTAGGGTGAGATGTAACATACCTCCAGTCCCTCGATAGATCGGTGTGATCCTTAATTACCGTTTCTTCTCCATCTTGAGTGTCTTTATCTTGAATACTCAAGTCATCCATTCCTTTTTGCAATGTACTTGCATCTTTATCAATGCACTCTTCTTGTCTAGAAGGTGTAGGGTTAGTTTCAATAAATATAACATGAATTGACTCTTCAACAGTAAGAGTCCTTTTATTAAAAATCCGATATGCTTTGCTATGTAATGAATAACCTAGGAAAATTGCATCATCAGCTTTAGAAACAAATTTTCCTAAATTATCTTTTCCATTGTTGTGCACCAAGCATTTACAACCAAACACATGAAAATAACTAATATTGGGTTTTCTATCATTCCAAAGCTCATAAGGGATTTTCTTTAAAATCAGATGGATCAAAATGCAGTTTAAAATATAACATGCAATGTTCACCGCTTCTACCCAAAAGTACTTTGGAAGATTGCCTTCACACAACATTATGCAAGCCATTTCTTCCATTGTCCGATTTTTTCTCTCTACAATACCATTTTGTTGAGGTGTTCTAGGAGCGGAGAAGTTGTGATCAATGCCAAATTCAGTACAATAATCTTAAAAAAATTGATTTTCAAATTTTGTTCCATGATCACTTCTAATTGAAATCAAAGATAAGTTCTTTTGATTTGAAACCTTTTTATGAAATTTTCTGAAAATATGAAAAGTTTCATCTTTTGAAGCAATAAACAAAATCCTAGTAAATCTTGAAAAATCATCTACTATCATAAGAGCATATTTCATACCTCCTAGGCTTGTGCTCTTAGTAGGTCCGAAAAGATCCATGTGAAGTAGTTCAAGTGGTCTTGTTGTAGAAACTATATTCTTTGATTTAAAACTCCCCCTAGTTTGTTTACCCATCTGGCATGCATCACAAACATGATTTAAATCAACTTTTAACATAGGCATGCCTCTAACAAGATCTTTAGAAATTAGTTTGGCAATAGTATGCATGCTAGCATGACCTAATCGTCTATACCATAGTAAACCTGACTCTTTGGTCTTAGCATTCATTGCAACTAGACTAGGGCTACTTGACATGGCAAGATCATTAAGATCTACCACATAGATATTCCCAAGTCTATGTCCAATGAACTTATTGCTAGAATCTAAAGAGTTAGTTACTATACACATAAAGGATTCAAAGACAACCTTGAAGCCTTTATCATACAATTGACTTATACTTAAGAGATTATGCTTCAACTTGTCTACCAGCAAAATATTTTCAAAAAAAGTGAAGGGAGTTATTTTGATCTTACCAATACCGATTAATCTCCCTTTGCTATTGTCTCCAAAGGTGACCATTCCTCCTCCTTTCATTTCAAGGGTGATAAATTGGTCCTTGTCACTCGTCATATGTCTTGAGCAGCCACTATCTAAGTACCACCTTTTCTTCAATCTCTGGGCTGCAAGACATTCTTACTTTCTTAAGGACATTTCTAGAATTATTGCATTCAAAAGCTTTATGTCATATTCTTTTACAAACATAGCATACAACTTTAGAGTTTTTGATAAAAACAGAATTTGAAGTTGTAAAAGTTGATGCACTTTATGCAGATTTTGAACTTTTTGAAGTGTATGCATTTTTGCTTAAATTCTTAGGAACACATAATAATGACTTTGAAGTAGAAACGGGTTTCGGTGTAGCTAGAACCTTTTGAGATAAAACATTATGAACAGGTGTTTTGGATTTCACAAAAGTAGTTGCTAAAATTCCATTTATAAAAGAAGTTTTAAAACCAATTCCAGCTTTGTTTCCTGAAATCTGTTGTTCTTTTAAGATTAACTCAAGCTTATTTGAAGATAAAGTAAGTTTTTCAACTAAAGTTTTGAGTTTTGTAACTTCCTTTTTCAATTCATTATTTTTAGCAAATAAATCATTGTTTTTCTTCTCACATGAAAGATTTTCACTTTTCAGCTTTTCAAATTTTTTAGAAAAGTCATGCAGTTCTTTTTGTAATAAAAGGTTCTTTTCTGAAATTTCATCTTTTTGTTTGAGTAAAGAATCATTCATATTTTTCAATGATTTTATCTTTACTCTAGGTTTCTTAAATTCAGATAGTAAATCATGAAAAGCAGAATTTAATTCATCAAAAGTGAATTCAGTGCAGTTGTCAGGGGATGTTACCTCATCTTCGAGATCCATTAAGCATAAATTTGCAGTCTTGGTGGTCTCTTCTTCTTCAGATGAAGATGATTCTTCACTGTCGGACCATGTGGCAACCATGGCTTTTTTTTTCTTCTTCTGTCTGAAGGATTTCTTTAATAGTGGATAGTCTGGACGTATGTGCCCCGGCTTCTTGCATTCATAGCATATGGGGACTACCTCTTTATCTTTTTCTCTATCCTTTTCTTTTTCCTTTCCATAATCCTTCCTATGAAATTTTCAGTTGTATCTTCCTTTCTTTCTTCCCATAAATTTTCTGAATCTTCTCACAACCATAGCAATGTCATCATCTTCTAGGTCATCATTAGAGAATGTGTTTTCTTCTTCAGATTCTTCATCATCCCTCTTTGATTCAGAAGTAACTTTGAAGGCTATTGTCTTCTTTTTCTTTTGTTCGTCTTCCATTCTGTGCTGCATTGTCAGCTCGTGGGTGATGAGCAATCACAGCAGTTCATCCAGTAGAACTGTGTTGAGATCTTTGGCTTCCTGGATTGTAGTAACTTTGGGATCCCACTTGTCAGGTAAAGAATGAAGTGTCTTCTGAACTAGATCTGCATTTGAGGATACCCTGCCAAGACTCTTCAAACCATTAATAATATATGTAAATCTAGAGAACATGGCAGACATTATTTCAGAAGGTTCCATTTTAAATAATTCATAATTATGAACTAGTAGATTTATCTTGGAGGTTTTTACTTGGGAAGTACCCTCATGGGTCACCTCGAGTTTATCCTAGATTTCCTTTGCTGAAAAGCAAGTGGAAATTTGGTTGAACTCATTAGAATCCAAAGCACAATATAATAAATTCATTGCTTTGGCATTCAATTCCCCCATCTTCATGTTATGATCATCCCAATCCTCTTCAGGTTTAGGGATGTCCATGCCATCAACTTTAATTATGGGAATGTGTGGCACTTTTAAAATGACCTTCCATAATTGAAAATCTATAACTTGTACGTAAATTTTCATTCGTGCTTTCCAATATGAATAATTAGTGCCTGTGAATAGTGGAGGTCTATTTGTTGATTGACCTTCGGCCAAGGATATACTCATGGGATGAGCCATTAATCTTTACTTAAGTAATCAGAGACGCTGCTTGATACCAGCTGTTGCCCAGGTGGCTTTTTCTAAGAGGGGAGTGAATTGGGAATTATAAAGTTTTTGCAGGTATGTGCATAAGTAATTCCTTTTAGTGGTTAGGTGCTGTGTTAATCAGAGATTAAATACAAAAACTAAAAAGTAAATCAAGCACAACATAAACAAGGCAGTTTTATAGTGGTTCGGAGCAACACAGCTCCTACGTCCACTACCAAAGTTCACCACTCGGGATTTTCACTATATCCCCCAAACCGGAATACAGTCGGATTGTTTTACAAGCTCATAATCCCAACCTTTATACTTTGGTTTTTGAACCGGGCTCACCAAAGAAACCCACACTAGGTTTTCACAGGCTCACCTAGAACCTCTACACTTTGGTTTTGAAAAAGGATCACCAAAGAAACCTATTTGTTTTTTACAACCGGGCTCACATTCTAAAAATAGAATAAAGAAGCAACAAAAGTGACAAATTCTATTGTCTGGTGGTTGCCAATACAGCTCGAGTGAAGCTCAATTGAATGCTCTTCAATGCACTTCAAAGGCTTCCTTGCTTTCTTCAAAAGGTGCTTCAAGCTTCTGGTAAGAGTTGGTGAAGGCTTGAAGGCTGACTTCAAAGCTCAAGTGCTCTTACTTCTTTCTTCAATAAATATTCAATAACTGTTCATTAACTCATTAGTCTCTTCAAGGATGTTCTCATACCTCATTTATAGAGACTTCAACTGCCTTCCCTTGATTTAGAATGTTGTAGACCATTGGGAGGTGACAGGTTACCATTGGAGTACTTTTGGAATTCAAAAACTTAAAACTGGAACTAGCCATTGGAGGTGATCCCGTCAATCCAGTCGGCTCGGACAATCTTCGAGTCAGCTCGAATCAAGTTCGGGTCGGCTGGGCTGAATGCCAGTCAGCTAGCTTTCACAGTTAAGAAAATGGTTCAATCTGGACGAGTCGGCTAGACTGATTCCAGTCGGCTCAAGTCTCAGAGGCTCTCAAAGCAATTTCAACCAAGTTTTGGACGAGTCGGCTAGTCTAAAATACAGTCGGCTTAGATCCCTGAGAATCTCATAATGTTCTCAACCATATTCTGGATGAGTCGGCTAGGCCTTGGTGCCAGTCGGCTGGATCTGTGTGCCAGAGAACTTCTTTCCTATGCTAGTGCGAGAGTTGGCTGGTTCCTCCATCCAGTTGGCTCGAGAGTGGTTCTTCAGCCAGATCAAATTTAATTCTCCAGAACACTCGTGCCAAGCTTTGAAGACTTTTTCAAGGTCTTCTTACAATAAAATTAGGAGAAATTGAAGCTTGAAAACTACTAGAAGTAACCCTTTATCTTGATTTAAGTAAAAAATTTTTGTAGGGTTCTTCTTTATAAGATTCCAAACACTTTACAACTCAACAGAACGCAATAAAGATTGTAGGGTTTAGAAAGCGTGTCAATGTAGTTGTCCTACAAAAACTTGTCAATCATTTGAAGAGTTGTTAGATAACCAAATGTATGCTCCAATGTTTTGTTGTCATCAAAATCACTTTAGGGGTCAATACTTTTGATATTAAATCTATCCGTTGGGGTGGACAGGCGTCAACTCCCCATCAACCAGTGATTAGGAAAGTTTGATTATGATTTTTGTTGTCCACGTGGCACATCGATATTCGTACAGTCATGATTTCTTGCACCTTGTGTATCGTCATGTCTCCTTTTTCCGAAAAGAAGCTATTAATGTTGTCATCGCATGATAAGAATTTCTCCGGATTCGAAGCGATGGCAGTTGTTATCCTGGGAATGACCGCCGAGCGACCTTCTGGTTCTCGAAATGTCACCCGAACACGTGGCGCTTTCTGATATGGCTGGGAAAGGACGTGGAGCAAGCCTCTTCGCAGTTGGTCGTGGGTGCAGGGTCTCTATAAATAGGATTCTACCTTCTGCTGTCAAGGGCCATCATTCTTGTAGACTCCTTCTTTCCATTGAAAATGAGGTTTAGCACTTCTGAGCTCCACCGAGCCATAAAGAGAAGGGCCGTTGATCCGAAGAGGAAGAGGAGTCCGGAGTACTTCGAGCCGGGGAATGATGAGGAGCCTCTCATGTACTGTCTGGAGAAGGTCCGCCTGTTGGAGGCCCAACTGAGGGAGGCTTGGGCCCAGGTCGCGGTGGCAGCCATGGAGGTAGAAGAGGTGATGGGGGACAGGTGCGTAGGATTGTTGGTGAGCCTAGAAGTCACCTAAATTAGGGTACTATTTTTTTTTGGTATTTTTTTTACTAGGGGTGGTGAAGGAATAGTGGGGATGTTGGATAGGGATCTAGATCTCATCGACTTTGGGACTCACCCTAATGAAGAGATCTCTCACCTCTAGGGCATGACACCCTCCTCAATACTTGGAGGCGCTAGGATGGATCTCAAAGGCCACGAGGGGATAGAGAAGATGGAATGGGAAGTGTGATAACTAGGCATGACCTCACATCATGTCCTAGGGTTGGGCCTCACACCCTCTCCTCTTAGAGTAAAATAAAAAAATCACTTTTTTCTAAAACTCATTTTTATTCCCAAAACTTGACTAAACTCTTTTTTTTTTACAAAGGACTGATGGTGGTATTTATAGACCTATCCAACCCTCATTTGAATTTGAATACAGGATAAAAAGATAGGGATGACTCAATTTCAAATACAAGATAGGATAAGATAAGCCTATCTCAATCCTAACCAACCAAATCCTAATTCAAATTTCAAATAAAAGATAAATCCTAAATTTATTCTGAATATGTTCCGAGATTCGCATGGCTCCAAGATTCGTGCTTGCTCTGGGATTCATGCCGGTGAGATCCCCATCATTTCCCTGAGGTGGGGAGAATTCGACTCCATCGAGTTAGGACCAAGAGGGACATTGGTGAAACCGAATCCAATCAATCAAAGGAGCTCAATTCTGAAATTTGTTCAGCTTCGAGAATTATGCAGCATTAAAAATCGTGCAACTTTGGAATCTGTGCAACTTGAAATCGGCAAGAGGAAGTCGGCATTGCCCTGAGAAGCATGCAATAGGATGCTGCTTTCATGATCGTGCCAAGGTTTTTTTTTTTTGCTTTGACGGGCGTGCAAAAAACCAGAATATGGGTTCTCCTCCAGCAACGGCGACTACACTGGCGACCAAGATCTGACGGATGCGATGGTGGCGCTCTCTTCGCTGGGGTGGAGGGGCCCTCAGTCGACGGGGTGTCGAGGTTGGTGGACGGGGCACCGGTTGGTGAGCCCGAAGGTCTGGGGACCGTCGGAGGGGCCAGAGGGGAGGCGGTCTATGGAGGGGCGGAGGATGGCCTTGGCCGGTGCAAATGGAGTCATGGAGGGGTCATTCGGCAGGATTGGGTGTTGGTCGGAGGAGTAGGCGGAGCGGATGGCCTCGAGGAGGCGAAGGACACCGATGGCAACGACGTCGGCGATGTAGTCGGGGATCTCGAAGGAGACAGCAACGTGGGACTTGGCGGCGAGGTTGTAGACCTCGTTGGGGAGGACGTCGACCCAGCGGTGGAGGGAGAGGGAGGGGGAGTAGAGGAGGCGGGTAGCGGTGCAACGGGTAAGGAGTGGGGAGGACAGGGCGGCTCCACCGCCGGAGTCAGATGAGCACGGCGACACGGGTAATCACAGAAGAAGGAGGGGTCTTGGACACCACTTTGGGTGAGGGTTTCGATCCAGGTGTCGATGTTGGGGAGGTTGAAGAAATAGCCGGAGAGCTGGCAGGTGGGGATGGATCCGCAGTGGACGGAGAGGATATGCTCGATGGTGCCGGCGTGCCATGCCTCCTTCTGGCTCCGTGTCTAGAATTCGGTGAGTCTACTGCTATGGCGGAGGATGGAGTCATCGAGGTTGAGGGACGCGGTGATCCAGATGTGGCACCACCGGGTGGAGAGGATGCTGGTCCGGACGAAGTCTCTGATGGAAGGAGGGAGGCGATGTAGGAGAGGACATCGTCCGGGAGGTCGTCGATTCGATCCAGATCATTTGCGTTGCCTCCTCGGCAGCATGGCGCATCAGATTTGGATCTCCGTGCCCTCTTCTTCCACTTCCTTCTACTGCTGGTTTTGTATGGATTGGAACTTGGAACAGAGAGAGAACAGAAGAAGCCCGGTGGAACGCGTGAGAGGAATTGGTGATGGACTGGATTATTTGGGAGTTGATGTTTTTGGGATTGGAATTGCAAGGAGAAGGGAAAATATTTTAGTAATCTAGAAAAACAGGGAAGCAAAGATGAAGAACAAAAGATGGAGAGGAAGATCCCAGAAGAGAGAAATATATATATATATATATATATATATTGATGACCTGGATGAACGGGTTGGGAGATCATTTTTTTTTTTTTTTTTGGAGGACCGGTGCAGGGCTGTTTGGTGATGGATGGGCCGGAGGAGGATCGTCTGGTGATGAGGACATCTAAGAAGTAGGGGAGGTAAGCTAGGTTCGGAGACAACCGAGAGAGGGTGGTTGGGTGACAGTGGACCGGGATGAAGCTCACGGGCAGCAGGAGACTGGGGGGGGGAACTTCCAGACGGTAGGTGATCGGAGAGGTTCTCGGACAATGGGATCTAGAGGATGAAGGCGTGGGCGACGGGAAGACCGGGGAAGGTCGTCTAGTGTTGGGCGATGGAAGACTGGGAAAGGCTAGTTTGGCGGGTCGGGGTCGTCTGGAAGAACACCGAGGGACGGGAGCTTCTTTGATGGCGGGGCGATGCTCGGGGAAGATGGATGGGAGAACAGTGGGACGACGCATGATGGGATCGGCTGCAGGGAGCACCCATGGGAGGCTAGCGGATGAAGGCAAAATTGCTACTGTGGGGGCATCGATCTGATGAGCTTCGGTCGCGGTGATTGGCTATTTCTGGTTGCAGGCGAAAGGGACTGGTGGCCAACAGGGAGCAGGGAGGATCCGACAGGGAGGCGACCAAGGGGTGCTGGACCGGGTGGAAGATGGAGGACGGGGATGATGAGGGCTGGCGGGAGAGAAGAGAATCTGGGGTACCCTATTTTTTCTGGGCTCTAATACCAAAAATTGATGGGGGACAGGTGCGTAGGATCGTTGGTGAGCCTAGAAGTCACCTAAATTAGGGTACTATTTTTTTTTTTGGTATTTTTTTCACTAGGGGTGGCGAAGGAATAGTGGGGATATAGGATAGGGATCTGGATATCATGGACTTTGGGACTCACCCTAACGAAGAGACCTCTCACCTCTAGGGCATGACACCCTCCTCGATACTTGGAGGCGCTAAGATGGATCTCAAAGGCCACGAGGGGATAGAGAAGATGGAATGGGATGGGGGATAACTGGGCATGACCTCACATCATGTCCTGGGGCTGGGCCTCACACCCTCTCCTCATGGAGTAAAATAAAAAAACCACTTTTTTCTAAAACTCATTTTCATTCCCAAAACTTGACTAAACTCTTTTTTTTTTACAAAAGGACTGATGGTGGTTTTTATAAACCTGTCCAACCCTCGTTTGAATTTGAATACAGGATAAAAAGATAGGGATGACTCAAATTCAAATACAAGATAGGATAAGACAAGCCTATCTCAATCCTAACCAACCAAATTCTAATTCAAATTCAAATAAAAGATAAATCCTAAATTTATTCTAGATATGTTCTGAGATTCGCGCGGCTCCAAGATTCGTGCTTGCTCTGGGATTCATGCTCGTGAGGTCCCCATCAAGAGGCCAAGAGGGAGGCAGCGAAGGCCATCTCAGACTTCAGGGCATCTGCTGCATTCAAGGAGGAAGTCGCCGAGGCGGCTCTGGACTCCTTCCATCAGGGGTTCCAGGAATGAAGGAGGAAGGCCTTCAAGTTTTACAACTTGAAAGGCCTGGACAACATCAAGCCCTCCATTCCCTTTCCTGGACATGAATTTGATTCCGACTCCGATGAGGGGTCGGATTCTGGTTCGAATGGGAACCCCGGGGGCCCTTCGTCATCCCTCCAGATCTGCCTCCGCTAGTACGGGAAAAGCCCGACAGGAGGTTATTGAAAATTTTCCACATCTTATCAAAATTACTCTCTTTTTTTTTGTCTCTCTTTTTGAGAGTCTTTTCTTTTTATTATCTCTTTGTGAGAGTTTCTTCTTCTTTTCTCTCCTTTTTTTTTGTAAAAAATCGAAAAAAGAAATGAAGTATCTTTTCTTTACCTCTTTCCATGCATTTCTTACGACATGTTGTATCATGTTTTGTCTGGAATGTAGACTCCGTAGATCATTTTTGGTCTATATGGAAGAAGTGAGGTCAGTTGGACCATTCTTGGGATGTCTGTTGTCGACAGAAAGGACGATAGTAGTCCTTTTAGGCATGTTTTTAGATTTATCGTAGGGTAGGGTGCTTACACCATCCTTGTGCACTTCTGTCGTGATTAAGGTAGGCTGTTCATGCCCGTCCCGGTGCGTCTTCAGGTTTACCGTAAGGTAGGTTACGAAAACCATCCCTGCATCTTTGATCTTCTTGGTCACCTGGTTAGGCCATCCGTTGTGCTCGTCGGGCATACCGATAAGGTGAGTGGATCGGACTCTCCTTTGTATAGTTAACCGATTTTTCATATCAGGTCACTTAGGCTGTTGTCATTCAGTCGATGCAACTAGCCATTCTTAGTTGAGCGGGCTTGAGTAACATTAAACAGAAATTTTAGGAACTTATTTATTGATAGTATTTGCGAAGGTTATGTACATTCCATGGCCGGGATAGAAACTTCCCCTCCAGGATCTTGAGTCGATATGCTCCTGGTCGAATGACTTCTTCGATTTGATATGGGCCTTCCCAGTTGGGGGAGAGTTTACCCTGTTCTGTTGGCCTGGATACCTCTGCCCTTCACAATACCATGTCCCCTATGCGGAAAGTTTGCTCCTTCACTCTTGAGTTATAGTATTTGGCGACCTTTTGCTGGTACGCCACCATCCATATCTGGGCCTGGAGTCTGGTGTTTGGTAGTAGGTCCAGATCAACACTTCTACGATCGGAGTTCCCAGGCTAATTGTAGTTATCGACTCTCAGGGACTGTAAGGAGACTTCAATAGGTAGTACAGCTTCGGTACCATAAGCCAGGTTGAACGGAGACTCACTAGTGGCCATTCTCGGGGTAGTTTGATATGCCCAGAGAATGGAGATCAGTTCTTCATCCCAAAGCCCTTTGGCAATGTTCAAACTTGTTTTCAGACCATGGAGGATGGTCTGGTTAGTGACTTCAGCTTCTCCGTTGGACTGTGGATGAGCAACGGATGTTAGCCAATGTTGGATATGGTACCGAGCGCAGAAGTCCTTGAACATCGGATTGTCGAACTGTCTCCCATTGTCCGTGATAATGACATGTGGGATGCCGAACCTGAATATGATGGAATTTTTCAGAAAATTTTTCACCTTGCCTTCTGTGATCTAGGCCAGTGGTTCGACTTCTACCCACTTCGTAAAGTAGTCGATGGCCACAAGGAGAAACTTCCTTTCCCCTGATGCCAACGGGAATGGGCCAAGAATGTCCATTCCCTATTGTACAAAAGGCCATGGGGCTACCAGTTGGGTCAGGTTACTCACAGGCTGTCTCTGTACATTGGCGTACCTCTGGCACTAGTCGCACTTTCGCATGAAATCAGTCGAGCCCTTCTAGATGGAGGGCCAGTAATACCCCTGTCAAATGATCTTGTATGCCAAAGACCTGCCTCTCAAATGATCACTGCATATTCCCTCATGGACCTCTCTCAGGGCATAATCCTCATCTGTGGGTCCTAAGCATTTTAGCAGTGGCCGAGAGAACGATCTCTTATAGAGGGTTCCATCTAAGATGATGTCTTGAGATGCCATCCAGCGGATCTTCTTATCCTCTGCCTTATCTTCTGGTATCTCTCCCTCATTCAGGAACTTGATGATGGGATCCATCTAGCTTGGTTCAGCATCGATCTGGCGCACCTTTGCAGCCTCTTCGGCTATGCTTGGAGTTTCAAGATACTGAACAAAGGTGCACCTGAGAGATTCCGGTGCTGTAGTTGCCAGTCGAAATAATGCATCCACCCGGAAATTCTCTGATCGTAGGACATGGATGATCTCAAAATGTTCCAATTGAGAGGATAAAGCCCGTACCTTCTCTAGGTACTGTACCATGGTTGGATCCTTGGCTGCATACTCTCCGTTAACTTGATTTACAACCAACTGGGAGTCTGAGAAGGTTCGGAGTTGCTGAACTCCCAAATTCTTGGCAATCTGAAGTTCAGTGAGCAAGGCTTCGTATTTGGCCTGATTTTTAGAAGCATGGAAGGAGAACCGGAGTGCGTACTCATGGAGTGACCGTCAGGTTCGGCCAGCATGAGTCCAGCCTCGCACCCAGTAGCATTGGAAGCTCCATCCACATGAAGCACCTAGACAGACTTCGTCTCCTTCGGGACATCGTCTTCTACCGAAGATGCTTCATCTTCGGACTTCCATGTTTACTCAGCCGAGAAATCGGAGAGCACCTGGGCCTTCATAGCTACTCGAGATTGGAAACTAATGTCAAATTCACTTCACTTTACAGCCCATTTGGCTATCCTTCCAGAGGTGTCCGAGATCGGAGAACGGCCTTAAGATGTTGATCGGTTAGCACCACAATAGCATGGACATGGAAGTATGGCAGTAGTCGCTTTGCCACAATCACCAGAGAGTTGATCAGCTTCTGCATCATCACATATCGCATTTCGGCATCATGCAAGACCTTATTGATATAGTAGATCGGCTTGTGGGATCCGTCTTCATCTCTCCGGACAAGGATCGAACTAATAGCTTTATCTGAAGCAGAGAGGTATAGGTAGAGAACCTCATCTTCTTGTGGTTTGGAGAGTAGCGACGGGGTTTCCAGGTACTTCTTTAATTCCTCAAAGGCAGCGCGATAGTCTTCGGACCATTCAAAGCCCTTTGACTACCGGAGTACCTTGAAGAATGGAAGGCATTTCTCATTTGACCGAGAAATGAATCTGCTTAGGGAGGCAATTCTCCCTATCAATTGCTAGACTTCCTTTTTGCAGGAGGGATGTCTCATATCCTTTAGGGCTTGAATCTTCTCAAGGTTGGCCTCAATCCCTCGTTTGGTGGCAAGGAAGCCCAAGAACTTACCCGAAGTGACCCCAAAGGCGCACTTTGCCGGGTTTAGCTTCATGCAGTAGCACCATAGAGCACTAAATGACTCTTTCAAGTCATGGATATGATCTTTCTGGAGGAGGCTTTTGATGATCATGTCATCAACATAGGCCTCCATGTTTCTCCCCAGTTGCTTTTCGAATACCTTGTTGATCAGCCTTTGAAACGTTGCTCTAGCATTCTTGAGGTTGAATGGCACCATCTTGTAACAGTAGAGATCTTTGTCAATGATGAAAGCCTTCTTCTCCTCATCTTGTAGATCCATTCTAATTTGGTTATAGCCGGAGAAAGCATCCATGAAGCTCAGCAACTAGTGGCCGGCAGTGGCGTCGACCAGTTGATCAATCATTGGGAGAGGGAAGCTGTCTTTTAGGCAAGCCTTGTTGAGGTCTGTGTAATCGATGCAGATCCTCCACTTGCCACTGGCTTTCTTCACCATTACCACATTGTCCAACTACTCGGGGTAGTGGGCCTCTCGGATGAACCCTACTTTATGGAGCTTGCCAACTTCTTCGTCCATGGCTAGCTATCTTTTAGGAGTGAAGCTCCTTTTCTTCTTCCACACTAGCTTGTACCCAGGAGTAACATCTAGCTGATGAGTGATTACTTCGACGGGAATCCCCGGCATATCTGAAGCTGACCAAGAAAAGATGTCAGCATTGTTTCTAAGGAGACAGATCAACTCCATCCTGGTTTCCTCATCGAGTGTACTCCCGATCTGCACAACTCTGGAGGGGTCTTCCTTTGTCAAAGGTACCAGGACAGTTCTCTCCATGGGTTCACCAAGGCTTGTGGTTGCATCCCTCGGATCCAGCTGATCCGGAGTTGTTGAATCATTGAAATGCCTATCTTCGATCATCAAGCACTATCGTGTCGTCCTCTGGTCTCCTCTAACTTCTCCGACACCGTTCCTAGTGGGGAAGCATACCAGGAGATAATGAAAGGAGATCACGGTTCGGAACCTGTTCAAGGTGGGCCACCCTAGAATGATGTTGTATGCTAAGGGGATACAGACCACCATGAAGTTGATCGGCAGTATCTTTTATCGAGGTTCAGTGCCAAGGGTTACAGGAAACACTATCTCTCCCTCGTCTTGAACTTGATTGCCTCCAAAATCGGTGAGCGGTATGGGGGATCTTCATAGTTGATGTCTAGGCAAACACATTTTAGAGAATGCATCATAAATCAAGATATCAGTCGAACTTCCATTATCAACAAGGATTCGCTGTACATCATAATTGGCCACTACGATCGAAATTACAAGGGGATCATCATGTGGGGGCCGAACACCCGCAAGGTCATAGTCGAAGAAGAGGATAGCATTGTTGTCCTTGAGTCACTTTGGGGCTTCGTCCTCATCCCTTCTCCGGTTGGTGGGTCGGTGTATTATCTCTACACCTCCATTGCTAGGCCTTTGATTTAGCAGTTCGGCCTCTTCAAGAGGTGGCTGGGGAATAGTAGCTTCCGACCGAGGTCCTTGGCAACCGATGTACCGCCCCAAAAATCCTCTTTTGATAAGACCCTTAATTGCATCCTTCAGTTGGATGCACTCTTCAGTGTTGTGGCCGTGGTCCCGGTGGAATTGATAGTATTTGTTCCTATTCCTTATGGAAGAGGAGGCCTTCATGGGACAGGGCCGTTGGAGATAGTTTTCTTTCTCTATCTCCATGAGGATCTTTTCTCGAGGGAGGTTGAGGGGGGTGTAAGAGTCGAATCTTCCTCTCGATGCTCTAGGCCTGAGAGGACTTCTTCGGCAGTCTATATATCTGCCGTCATTGTTATTGGAAGCTGAGGGACCTTGTCCCCTATTATTCTTCTTTTTTGAAGGGGGTTTCCCTTCAATCAGTTGTCGATTAGCTGCCTGCTCTTCAGCATCAGCATATTTCTAAGCCCTTGACAGGAGCTCAGCATAGCTTTTAGGAAACTTCTTGTCCAGGAAAAAGGTAAGCCTGGACGTATGAAGCCCCTTCTTTAGCGCAGACATGGCCACATTTTCATTGAGATCGGGGATCTTAAGTGTGGCCGCATTAAACCTGGAGATGTAATCTCGCAGGATTTCTCCTTCGTTCTGGAGAAGGAGGAATAGTGTGTCCGTATTCTAGGAAGTCTAATGGCAGGACCTGAAATGCAAGACAAATAATTTTTCTGACTCTGAAAAAGAATCAATGGTACCTGGGCACTGGCTCGAGTACCACATCCAAGCAGATTTCTTCAAGATAGCCAGGAACGCTAGGTAGTACATTGCATCCAAAGCTCCTTAGATCATCATATGGGCCTTGAAGCTGCCCAAATGGTCAAGGGGGTCGGAGGTGCCATCGTAGGATTCCATCTGGGGAACACTGAAGTGCCGAGGAATAACTTCGGCCATGATACGGTCGGTGTAGGGTGGGCGTAGATCATCCACAATCAAATCGTCAGGATCCTTCAGATCCCGCATTCTCTGTTCTCGTGCCTTCACCATCTCTTATTCGATGGCTCTGAATCTCCCGTCATAATCGGGAGTCTACTTCGGCACTCTGTCCAAGGAGGTGGAGTCTTCGAAGGAGGGTGAGGGAGTTTGCCTAGGCCTTTTCCCTTTTCGCGGTGAATTGGCGGACCTAGGTAGTCTCGAAGTTCGGCCTTCGGGAGAGGGCCGAGAACGGGGGGAGGGATGTGTAGAATCCTCCGGTGGGGCTCTATTCCTTCAGGATCGAGAGCTACGTCTGGAGGCGACCGGTGGATTTCCCATCGAAAAAGCTATGTTCTGGAAGTCTTGAACCATGAACATGAGGTTGGTGACCTGGTTCACAAGGGCTTCGAATTGCGGTAGTCCCACAACGACTATGGGAGGTGGGACATCATTCTCCCCTAGGGGTGCGCCCCCCTGGGATGGAGCATGACTTCGGCTTGTAGAAGCTATCGGAGTCTTTCCTCTAGCCATCAAGAACTTCTTACTTCCCCTTGTCTAGGAGGGAGCTTAAAGAGTGTTAATCGCCCCCTACCTGGCATGCCAATCTGTTGGTGTGGGCTCCCTGTATCGACTGGTCGGAGCTACTGCACCGCAGGACCACTCCCTACTTCACCTGCAAAACAGGTCCCTTGCCGGAGTTATTCTGGCGGGGGACACTCCGATGCTTAGTCAGTGGCGGATCCCAGCCATAGAATGGGAAAAAGTGTCGAGAGTATGAGAGAAAAGCTCTTACAGTATGGATAAATCTGTGAGTGTGTACCTCCCTGAGCCATTCTTCTTACCACTATATAAAAGGAGGCCTCTGGCCTATGGCCCGTTCTTTTTCCAGTGATTATGGAGTCAATTTCTCCTAAGATTGGCGATCGTGGGTTGTCACTAAGCGGTTCTGGCCATATCAGAGGCGTGGCAGCTGGAGTTGCATGCCATGATCGTGGCATGGAGAGTGTCGGGAGTGATGACTCGAGGTGGACTAGTGAAGCATTTAGCCATTATAGTACTTCCCAGACGGTCCTTGGGACGGAAGCCTCTGCATCACACGTCCCGGCGATAGGCAGAGACCAAGATTTTACCACCAGCTAGAAGGTTATAGTACCTTTGTTAGCCAGGCCTATGGTTCATATTAATCTCTCCACAAGTCTTCTAGGCTATCCTAGTTGATAGCAAAAGTCCTAGCGTAAGGCCTAAGTGAGCCATATTTGTTCATACAGCACGTGCCGTTCCTACCGGCTCCGTTAACCTTAAGCTCTAGTTCTCACTTCGCGCAGCTCCGTTCGCTGCCGGTGAATAGTCTTTCGTTTCCCTATTCTCTAGGTCGAACCGAAACCCTTGGTTTCATCTTTCTTTGAAATAAAATATTCACGTAGAATGAATGAATTATTCCTCTTTAATTGATGAAAGTGAATAAAATGGATCTTTCTTCTCAAGTGTGGAAGAAGGCTTCTTAGCCAAAGGGTTACCTTCCCACTCGCTCTCTTATCTTGACCCACTTTTGAAAAGAAACTCTTCCTATCGGCTAATTCGTTTTAGGGCTTTTTCTAGCTCTTGCTATTGCTACTGCATCTCTTTCGCACTCTGCCATTTGTTTTTTTTTCAACTTGAATACCTGAAGAAAACTCCCCATAAACTGCGCCCCTTGAATCCCATCCCCTGCTCGATGCTGAAGCTACTCTGCCTTTCGGAACCCAAAAAGAAACCCTTGAGCGGAAGCTTTGCAAAACCTGAATAAAGGAATCTGCTTTCCATCTTTGAGCGAAAGAGAAAGAGATCGCCCATCCACTCCGCTCTTTAGTATGGGTCATTTTTTTTTATGGATTATAAAAAGTAAGTGCTCTGTCATCCTCCTGTTTATACTTATCCCTGAATCAATCGCTTTTTGTCGGAATAACATTTAGCCAGTTTTTTCTTTTTGACCTCTAAATCTCAAAAACCCTCCTAAAAAAAGAAATCCTAATGAAAAACGTATATATATATATATATATATTACTATAATTCTTAGATGAATCCCATTGCGGCATCCAAGCTCACTTGTTCAAACAAAGTGAGAGTAATGAAAAAGATTCCCACTAGAACTGAGGAAACCATTACTAGTGGCTGATGATGGAGCGGATCGAAGCACTTCTTTGCCTGGACCACTCCTTTGATAGAATATTCCAAATCGATTTTGGGGAAGAACCCCTCCAAGAACATGTGTTGCGCCACCTCGTACTCAGTACAAAACCCCTAGGCATAGCGTATTTACAAGAACGAATCATCTCAATATTCGATGTTGTAATTAAGGGTTTTAATTCCCTTGGTCTAAGAAGCCAATCCAAATATTCCGTATACGTAAAGGTACTATGTATACAAAAATTTATACGTGGGTGAAGCCAAAACCATACTATGAGGAAGGTCAATGAGTATAAGATAAAAAAAGCATGGCGAGGGTTTTCTGAGATGGAGAAAGTCATTGCCTCTTCGATCGAGAATGTCTTGATAGGCCTCAAGTGCCTACCTGTGGGCAATGCTCCTAGTAACCCAATCTCCCGTTTGGCTTTTTCTGGGGACTTGTGAACGAAACGTGGTTTACTTGATGAACCCTCATTAATGCTAAAACTCAAAGGACGATAGAGACGTTCAGATACTTGATCCAAAATAAATCCCCCAAGTAGATTGGGGGAATTGGGGGTGTTTATGCGAGAGGTCATAAGCGCTTCCCGTGGCGATCTTATCACCGTCGGGTGCCTATCCGTTAGATACCTAACAAATTTAGGATTCATTGGTGTTCTATATGCGGAGGCTGGGGCCAATACCTCTCTCCATGGGATTGGATAGAGGAACATCTAATTCAGGGTGATCGGTCCCTTGATCCCTCTCGTGCCAGCAACACGGGTCCCATCCCAAAGGTCTGGTGGGATGGATTCGTTACACTTTTTCTGCTCGCTCGTCCCGTGCTCGCCATAGAAAGATAAGGGGGTTGAATCTTGTCTCATTCTCTCCTCCCCGATGCTATTACCCTTCCGAGTTGAGTCGGGAAGTGAAATGGCACCAGTGCAGTGTCTCCTCAAAATCCCAATATAGGACCATTCTTCCCTCTTCCCCTTCAAAAGACCCGAAACAGCAGGAACCGTACAAGAACGAGTCAATTGAATAAGCGCAACTGGAAACAGTCAGTCTTACTTGCTCCATTAGTAGGTCTAGTCTATATGGAACTCGTCTAATGCTTTTAGTAAACATCAATAGGTCTATTGGTTGGCTGTATTCCTCACCTGTCAACTCGCAAGCCTGCCCGAAAGCCATCTGTCTATTATCTCTGTCCTTCTTCCCTTGAATCGTATCTACTCTGGTCAAGCCCGCTACCGGAACTCTTAGTCCATCCGAACCTGCACCAGGAAAGAAGGAAATGTCATTTTTTCGGGAAAGAAAGCATTCGATAGGGAAGCCCTGGGGAAAGGGAACTTGCAAGAAAGCATTCGTTGTCTTTTGTCACTCAAGTTAGCTATCCATACCGTAACCGTAGTATGGAAGGTTTTCTTTATTGACCACGCAATCAAGCCACCCCGCTCGAAAGGAAGGAAGCCCGCCCGTACTCCCCAGTCCTGATCCGGTTTGGTCACTGATATCACCTATCGTCGCTGGGGAACTACTCTCCTCTGGTATTAGCATTAGCAACCCCCGTTGAAAGAATGAATGACAATGTTAAACATCCACCGATGAATTAGTATGTACCTGCATGACTCGTACTATAGTGTTTAGATCGTCTAACTCCTTCTCCTGTTATTGCTTTCTATGATGAATGCTTGATCGCGGGATACTTCTTGATTCCCCAGGAACAATAAATAGTCACTTGAGTACGCCCGGAAACAATAGCGGGTTACTTGAGTTCAAAAGACAGATCCCCTCGAAGGCATGGAGGAACCGCAATTGCCAATCCCATGCTCGCTGAAGAAGGAACTATCGCCCAAATCAATTT
Organism: Areca catechu; assembly: GCA_021397845.1. Classification (NCBI taxonomy): domain Eukaryota; kingdom Viridiplantae; phylum Streptophyta; class Magnoliopsida; order Arecales; family Arecaceae; genus Areca; species Areca catechu. Next base: position 61,184,724 of record CM038044.1, on the reverse strand, counting down.
CAATATACAAAACCGTTTTCCTTTTCGAAGTGACAATTGAGGGCCAGAGCTTAGTGGAATTTCGAATGGAAGACACAGAGCTTAGGGACGGAAATACGATTGGAGAGGCAAAAAGTGAAGCCCACAGAGCGGGAAGGCTAGTGGCGGATTCCGGCTATCCTTACGATAGTTCCCGGGTGTATTATATTAGGGAGGTCCTCCGCGCTAGGCCAGTATTCTATGTTCGAGAGAGGTTATTTATACTGGCCCGTCATTGGTTAAGTCATCGGGAAGCAGTAGGAGCAGATCGGCCTATGACAGGTAAAAAGGCTTATAGCTTATTTGAAACTAGAAGCTTGAGATCGTTCACGTTCTGAAACAGATTTATCCACCGAAGATAAGGCAATGAAATTATTAGCCGGAGGTGAAGGTAAAGGAATGGACCCAAGATACAACCAGGCTATAAAATAGGCTGACCCGGGTGTCGAGACCAGAGGTGAGGCAAGACTTTTCAAGTAGATTAGTTGAGTGACCGGAGACCAGTAACAAGATAGAGAGAAGACAACTAGTGATATTTACAAGTGCTATTGGCCGTACCAACTATTATTCCTTTTCTTGTGTCTGACCAGAAGAGATTTCTTTCGAGACCGCCCATTCTTATTCATCATACGACACGAGAAAAACAAAACAAATAGATCAGGTAGAGTGAAAAGCATAATCTAACCTAGATGGGAATCCGAAGACAAAAGTTGGAATCTAAATCCATTGAGGACAAAGAATACTGCGTGGAAGCCATTGGATAATCAAGATGTAGATGCGGAACCGGATGAGTATAAGAATGAATTACAAGGGGCGTAGACGTACGACTAGACTAAGCTTTCAAAATTGATACAAAGTGCTTCTGAATTGAAGGCTCTGACAAGAGTTCGTGAATAGCCGAGGTAAAGAGATAAGAAAGAAAGATTCTAGGCCAACCAGCCCCAACTGACAGGGGTATTTATCTTCTTTACCAATGTTTGGTAAAGGTCAAGTACAATATACCTTTTTTACCAAGCCCCGTCGACGGAACCAGTACGCTCTTCTGATGACTCAAAGGCATATAAAACCCTTGAATACCATAGAGCGCCCACAGTTGTAAGATGCACAAATAGCTCTTCATCCATATGGATAAAAGCGAGTCATTCTCGCTCGAGCGGGGAGAATAAGTATTTTAAACCTGGGATCTGACCACTATTTTGTACACTGGACCATGTAGGTTTCCAAGAGATACCCAGATAAACAGGTACCTCCCAGATGGATGGTATATATCGGAGAAAGAATTCTCTTGCGCAACGGCAGACGCATCTAACCGTTGAACTAACATTGGAACCCATCGCCGTGATCGGCTGGGTGAGCTTTTCACTCACACGCGCAGCCAGCCCTTGATCCATACCCAGATCCTGATACAGTGGACGCATAGTCTGCAAAACCAGCACCAGTCACTACCTAGCCGGCCGGCTACTACTCGGCATCCAGTCCAGCATTTCGAGCTGGAGAAGTGAATAAAACAATACGAGTAGGAGCGATCCAAGAGATTCATTACCTGCAGAGACTAGGGTCAGTATTGGCAATGGTTCGTTGTAGTCGTAAGAAAGATTTGCTGGTCTCTGAGGCCATCGTTCAAGTCTTTAATTACATTATGGATACTTCTTTTTTGTCTTGTTCATATGCTTTTCGCTTGAATCTTTCGCTTGAAAGGTTTATGCGGGACATACGGGATATCGAAGAACAACCTTTTCTAATCTATCATCTCGATCTGGATTTAAGTTACGGTTTTGTCAATAGAGAAAGGTTGAAAAAGAAATGGATCCCTTTTTTTAATGAAAATCAAGGTATGCTCAATCTTTTTGATTCTTTTTTTTTTCAAATCAAGTTTTTGATAAAAATGGAAAGTGCTGCGCAATTAATAAAGGTCGGGGGATCCCACCTATGGGTTTATTAAGCATAGTTTTCATTAATTTAGACTTAGATGAGATGGACCGAATGGTATCTGTGGTACTCCCACGGGACTGGAAAGACTTTCGGTACCAGACTAAGGTCATAATAGTCATTTCTGAGCAATCAGTCAAAAAGGGAACAAAGCCCATTCCAGATGAGAGAATCAAAGAAATTACGTAAAAATGCGTGGCATGTTGAAGGCTATCACAAATGAGTTGAGTCTCAAAGTTCTGGTGAAGCATATCTCGAGAGGAAAGGAGTCTCATATACGTGTGTCTAACCAATCCTTCATTTTAGGTATTTCCGATGAAGGTCAAATCTTATGGATGACAGGAGAAGAAGATTCATTTTTTTCTGCTTTAACCCCCCCTATCTTTTCTTTTTATTCATACTAACTAACAGGGGGTCAAATCCCACGTTGTTGGCGAGAAAACCTCATCTCCCCAATTTCTCTTCTTTTTCAGTCTTGTTTTTCAACAAGCGGAATAACCCAATTTGTATCTCGACAATGAATCCCCTATTGAGATCTTTAGTACAGAAATTATTTTCCATTCTTTTTGTCCTTGGCCGCATTAGCAAAACATTCTTACCTGACCCTGGATCCAGACCTTCGAACCCTGGAATGATGAGAGCTATCGACTAACTTCACTCCATCTTCCCACCTATTTTGTCGATCAAGTGGTTATAATGACCCAATCCTGGAATGAATTAGATGCATAAAGTGGTATCGAAGAAGAAATTCCATCAGCTGACAACCCATCCTTTCTATCTCGATCTCTGAGCCCGAGGCCAACCAGACGAGAGGGACCGATAAAGTAGCAGCATTGCAAGAAAAGTCGCGCTTAAAGGGAGAGCCCAACCCTCCTCTCGCGCTTAAAGCTCAGCTCTAGCTTTGTTTCTCACATTCTACTAATTGAATCAGCTCTTATTTAATCAACTAATTAGAACTAATTACATAGATGATCCGCCTGCTCCCTTACTTGAAGAACATGATTTCAATTGAAAATGAAATCTTTATTACATTACAACATTTCGATTAACTCATTTCGTATATAATCACAGAACGCGCCTTGCGGCCCGCTTGCTTGGCCAGGCAGGTAGATGAAGGTTAGAGGTTTCAAACGAAAGTGTTAAGATTGGCATGGTGTTCAGTGTACCTGTAAAGCCCAAGAGAAAAGGAACGTGGTTTTTTTTAAAGTGGCATTCTCTCTTAACTCTATCCAAAAAATGGAATCATGGAATTCTCGCACGGAGCTGAATGAAGGTATTTCCTTTGGCTAGATGGAGTGGAGTGATGCGAAGTTCCTTTCTAAAGTGTTTTTTTTTGAAGCCTAGTTTTTGCTCATAATTCGTGGAGGGGAAGAATTAATTGGGTTCGATTCCCATTATACGCGATGTGGCGAAAAAGACTGATTCAACGAGATATGCAATGCCTGCATTAAGATTTAAAATGTGTCGTCTACTTCCAGGAAATGTTCGGAACAGAGAACTTTCTTTAATACAACGCCGCATTCTCCGAAGATTGAGGAACAAGAGGAGATCCATTAAAAGAAATCTTTCTCTTAGAGAAAATCTAAACAGTAACATCAAATCACAAACTACACGAAAGTTGCCCCTTTATTATTGGGATTTACCCATAAGTGAGATGCACAGAGGAAGAGAACGAACTTCATATATCCCTTTTCTACTCAATCAAGAAACAAGATCGGACGTGATTCTGGTTCGTCTCCATTTTAGTGACACTCTTCCTCAAGCAAGGCAGCCGATAAGTCATCGAAGGGTTTGTGTGAATAATAGACTGGTAAGCATTACTCATTTGAAAGTTTCCCATGGTGATCTAATATCTTTTCAAGAAAATTACACGAGAACCCGTGGTGAAGAAATAAGGAGATCTTTCTATATCGACATATCAGTTGGAAAAATCATAGGCAAATTCCTGCCGGTCAGAATGTGGAGAAGAACCAAAACAGAATGGTTCCACCTACTCAAAACTCAGACGGGGTGCCGCCTACTACTAAAATCCCGGTTTTTGCAAGAGTTGCATTCTTCTATGCAAGAAGAAGACTTAGAAAGAACAAAGAAGTTTGGATCCGAAAAAGTATGCTTAGGCAGTTCCTTCGCTGAGCACAACAGAATGAAGAGGAATTTGTTTCATTTCAAATACTTCTTCTTATTGAAGAGAAGGAACGAGAAAAACCGAAATCTTCCTACTCGAACAATAAGTCCTTTTGTTTACAAGTCTTCTTTATATAGTAATTCGACCTATTGCTCCGGATCCCCGTTTACTAGGAAGATAAGAATCAAAAGGATCGATCTACCTACTCATTATTCGGAGGTGAATCATAGAACACCTAAAGCTGTGGTATCTTATGGACCTAACATAGGTCACATCCCTCATGACATAAGATTGAAAGATCCAAACCTTCCTCTTCGAAGCAGAAACGGACGTGGCCAAAACACATAAGAAAAGATCGGCATAGTCGCTCATAGGGACATATCTATCCGGATAGAGGATAGTCTAGATCTTATAGATAGATCTCTCTCTATATAGATAGGTATCTCCGTGGATAGAGATAAATATAGGGATCCCATATTAAAATAGATTTAGAAAATATATAAAATGGAAAAAGTGCACTTCTTGACTACTACTTGAATTCATTTTTTCCTTGATTCTGATTGACTGCCTTTTTGACTACTACTACTATTTCTTATACTTAAAGCAAGGAAACATCGTTTTTTCCATTTTTACTGAATTGGTCGGAGCGTAGACGCGCACCTCGAGCAGAGCCCAGGAAAGAGGTCAGACCATCATAGAGCAGTCGACTAGAAGTAGAAGATTGCTGGCCTGAGAGAAGGTAGTCTCTCTCGGGAAACATGGCCCAATTTCTCTTCTTTCCTTTCACACTAGCAACATAGGGGAATAAAAAAGACCATGAACAAAAGTTCAAAATGAAAAAGGAAGATTATCTTCTTTTTTTTTTTACAAAGGAGGACAAGAGAAAGAAGATAAAAAAAAAAATTTGTTAGGAAGTTTTTTTGTGTTATTTACTACCTTTGGGAATAGTTTTCTACTTATAAAGTTATTGATAAGTCCCAAGTGGAGGAGATTAAGAGGTCATTAATGAATTCTTCCTTTCAGTTCTCTTCGATGTATCGATCATGCATTCCTAAACCACATAAGCCGGGGGAGATGCGACCCATTACACAGCCCCATAAGGCAGACATCATTGTCATGGATGCAGCTTTTGAACATCGTTTTTGAAGACATCTTTCTAACGTACTTCCATGGGTTTCGAAAAGGGAGAGGAGTCATCACCTTTTTCGCTCATGTTCAAAAATTGGGAAAGGTTGATAGACTCATTCAAGCAGATATCGTTGGTTGTTTTAAGAATCTTTTTTTTTCATATTCCAATTTTCACATTAAGAGTGCATATTGGGCAAGCTAATGATGCCTTTTGTAATCTGATTGGAGCTACTGATATCAAAGATAAGAATCAAAAAAGTTATGCATTCATTGAAAAAGGAATACAGCGGGGAAGCCCCTTATCTCCAGTTCTTATGAATATCTTTTTACATAAACAGATCATGTTATTTCATATTTTTAGTCAAAAGAAGGAATTTTGGTATGTAAGATATGCAGATGACTTACTATTTGCTATTAAGAAGGGGCCAGAGTCTGAAAGGGTAAGCCAAAGCTTCCAACAGATGTTTCAAGAGTCTTTGGCCGAGCTCAAACTCTTTTCAAAAAGCTTGGAACTCATTCGTGAAGTCAGTAAACCCTGCTAAACAATAGTCTTAGGAGTACTTGTCTTGATTCACTCAAACGGCATCTTACTTATGAAGTGAAGGCACCCATGAAAAAATTCCTCAAGAGAATGAATGAATTATTCCTAAAAAGGAAAATGGAAAATCATAAACAAAAGAAAATGCTCAACCTTGAGGAAGTACTTCTCCCTAAGATAAAGACATATCTAGCTCTATATTGTTTTTGTCAAAATGAGAATGATGTCATTGCATACTTTAAAGACATAGTAAAAAAAAGTTATAGAACATTTCGTCAGTTAAGAAAAGAAAAATATCAGAATCAAAGGAAGAAGGACAAAATCCTCAATCTTTTCCTAGACCAGCTGCAAGAGTAGTAGCTTCTCAGCAGTCAAGGAGGAATTCGTACATCAACTACCGTAGTCGCTACACCTCATAGTGATGTCTTGCCCATTTGACAAAGAAAGAGGACCAAGAAGAAGCGCTTTCCTGTCCACGCGAGTTCCCCCATGGAATATGGATCCTGCTTTGCAGACGATTGTCGCCTTTCTAAAAGTGCTTCTCCTGCTCTTGACTCATCAAGCCCTGGTGGCTGTTCTAGCTGATCACGGGACCTACACCTAGACTCTTTGTCCCATGAAAAGTGAGAGGATTCCCTCTCTAACGACTTCGGTGAACAATGGGCAACTCCTACTACTGAAACCAGTGGATACTGAGCCTCTTCCTCTCATCTCTGGGCTGCTCTTGCTGGCTCTTCCCTTGCAAACAGTTCCCCTACCAAAAAAGGAGAAGGGCGTGGAGCTTCTCAACCAACAGAGAAGAGGGGATGGAACTACGTCTTTCATCCCGTATATGGTGATTGAGGGATGGAGCTGTTCTCTTGATGGAAGAGAGTAGGGCCCTGGCTGAGCCTGAGTTTGTTCAGATGTTCTGTGTACGAGGTTAGCTTGCTGAGCATCTTCTTTTTGCATAGGAACCCGAATCAGCCACGCTTGCTATCTTTCACCGATTTCCAAGGCATCAACCTTTTGTTGTGACGTCAAATCCCTTCCTTCATCTTTTGTATGGGATCCGAACTAGGCTCTCAGAAGCAATCCATGCTTTCAGAATGAAGAGCCCCATAGGCAAATTGGGATTCCCGTACTTGTCAGTTTCATTGAAGACTGACAGCCATGTTCGAGACCAACAAGACAAAAGAGAACAGAAATCATCGTCCTAGGAGGATGTTTCATTCGAATTCCCCAATCGGCATTCACATACAGAACAGAGAGATTGTACGGGAGGCCATGTCAGGAAAAGTGTCTGACCTTCACCTGAGTGCCATCGTGAATTGAAGTTGAAGAAGGACGCCCTCTCTAGGTGAATCATGCAATTCTATACGAATCAAGCATAGGCTCCTCCCTCTTGCTTCTTCACGGACTGACTTTGTCTCTGCTAAGGATGTGGATCAAAGACCACTGACGCAGTCTAAAATGAATAAAAAAGCCTCATGGCCAATGGGAGCATTTAGTTTCCCAAATGGAGGTAGACCATTCTGGATCGCCAACAGCACGCACTTGCAGCCTTGGTTGGTAGGAATCAGTGGAAAGCCTGATTGAGCATTTCGAGAGCCAGGAGTGAGGTCAAGACTCGGTCAGCAACAAGATCACCTCCTTTTGCTTCTGTCTCCCAAGCTGAGCTTCCCAGTCAGTCGGTCAAAGACAACTCAAGGAAGAACTCATCCTTCAGCCACTGAATCGAAAGAAAAAAGGGTTTTTTGTGAGAGCTCTGGATAGCTAATCAAGAAAAATAAGAAGAGAGCGAGCTGCCACCTTGCTCCATAAAGAGGAGGCTGACGAGCAAGTCCAATGTCAAAAGAAATGGTGCTTTCAGTCTCATTTGATTCGAATCCAAATCAGCGAGTTCTCATCCCATACTCAAGTCTGACTTCGATCATCATCTCCCGTCTGCGCAAGATGGATTTGGCTTCGGTGATTCACCATTTGAAAGACGAGAGAACACGATCGGCATAGACCCTTCAAAGTCCTTTTTTTCTTGGTAGGCAGCAAGAAGGGAGAGGGAGGATGGGGATCAGTAAGAGAAAGACGTAATGGACCGTAAAGGACGGAGACTCCCTTGCTTGATTCAGTCATGACATGGAGCTTCGGCCAAGCAAGCAGGTGCCTTGATTCAACTCCATCGTTCCATAGGGGATCCTAACAACCAGGGGAAGACATACAGTACGCAAATGACCCTCATCACTCCTCCATTGTAGCCCACTGCCCAGCTGTTCATCCTATACAAACAGTTTAGTGATCCCAAAGAACATTTCCGAAAGAGATTAGCCAACTTCTAGAGATCACTATCACAAACAACTATGTCTTACTCATTGAACCCAGAGAATGCATGGATTGAATGGAAGCAAAGCAGTTTATCTCATAGAAGCAAAGCAGTTTATCTCATAGAGAGAAATATAGAGAATCAAATTGGGAACCGGGATGAAGACCTCATCAACCCGAGACCGAAAGGGGACGAGTCTCATATCGAAACAGGATTCCATAAAAACCCTGTGGACAGACACTCTTCTCTTGTTGATAGGCGAGGGGACTTCCCATTTTGCACATAAGTAAGCCACCTCCTTGATTTCCATTCACAAACTATCTTGTCTTGCGGTCGGCCCGGTTCTCTCTCTTTCCCAGCCGGCCCTCTCTTTCATTCTGGTGAAGCAGCCCATGCCTCTTACGATGCCATCGTGCAGGGGTACGACGGGTTAGCCTTAGAAGGGTAACTTCTTGGATAAGGCATTAAGGCGGCTTTCTAACCCTCGGCCTATCCGGTTCCATGCGGATTAACACCCTTTCATTTCTATCGAAGCCAGCCAACCATATGAAAGCATTTGATCATCGCGGTTTAACCGGTTAGGGTCTAGCACTAGACCTAAAAAGATAAGGGCTGCACTTCACGTTGATGTCGGCTATGCGCCTTTTGCATCTAATGACTCAGTTCACAGACCTAGTAATCTAAAGGAAGGAGGTGGATGGCCGGCTTCCCTCCTTCTAGTACCCTTACTCGGGCTTTGGTTGTCTGTCTTTTAGGCCGAAGAGGGAAGGTCAAAGTTTGAACCTGATGGGGCACTAATAGCGATACACATTCCCAGTGTCTCGATAGCTCATAGGCAGCTAGTTTTCGGACTCACAGGAGCCCTATTGAGCTGCGCAATCGCGCTTCTTTCGCCTTACTTACCGCGTATCCAAACGAATAGATTGAAGAAGTAAAGTGGTTTAGTTGTTGTGCGCGCCGGAGGCCTATGGGGTAGCCGAGTTGCTTACAAGGGGTGCTGTACGCTAACGGTAATTACCTCCTAGGAAGGGGAGCCGCATAAAAAGATACCCTAAACAGACTGTATTAAAGCAGCAGTCGGACTCCTTTCAAGAAAAGGTAGTTGAATGTGTTAGGCGAAGAGAATATAGCACGTAGAAGCTTATAGAGTTGGTAGTTCGATGGCTTAATGCTTGCCAGATATAGTTCTATTGCCCTTAGGATAAAGACATGACCATAGGATTTCATAGAAAGCGCCTTTGGGCTCCTCTGAAATACCCACCAAATTGTTTGTATTCATGTCAGGATTTCGTGCTGAGGAGGCCTTCGCTCCGTTGGGACGAGCTGGTCGAGATGTGGTGCCCAGTCACTCACATCGGTGAGGGCTGCGCTATGCCACCTGTCCTTACCCTGGGAGTACTTCTTTAGCAAAGCTAACGGTAGGTCAGACAGGTCTGGGACCATCCTTTCATAGGCTGGAGCAAACCTTGTGTTTACATAGTGCAGCCCTTTAGTTGCATGTTCAACCTAGGCAAGACCCTACTTGCTGGTTTATCCATCATCCAATCCACAAGAAATCGGATGAAAGCCTGATACTTCTCACCTACTCAAACGAGATTGAAAACTACCATTTTGTCAAATCGGAAAAGGTTTCGAAGAGCGCAGAAGGTTAGTTCGGTGGTAAGATCTAAAGGGGAGATTCATGGGTAACTTCGGAGGGTGGGAAAGGAAGTGCTGGTGTGGCGCGTCAAAGGCCCTCACACAATGCCGCGCACAAGGAAGGGTGGCGACTGGGAGAAGAATTCCTCCTCTTTCAAAAAGGGTGTGGATAGGGTCTATAGCCAAAAGACAAAAGTAGCTGGGCAAGCAAATGCCGCTGCACAAAGAGCCATATCGTAGCTCGAGCCAGAGCTTTTGAGTTTTCCAACTAAGTTCCAGTCCGCCAAGGAGTGTGAGTCTTGAACGGAGGCATCAAAAGCCGAACCATAAAGACGCATCACCACCTACTGTTTCAACCATAGAGTCGACCGAAACAGAAGCCTTAGGTGAGATAGACAATGAAAGAAAGCACTGGACTTTTATTTCTCAAATACAAGAAAGTAGGCATAGACAATATTTAGTAAAACAAATCCACGGTGGCCCCGTAAGGCATGGGTTTTATATCCTTTCAAAAGTAAGAATAGGTCGAGGTTTTTTTTCCTTTTCAAGGTTAGAGGTCAACATAGAGCAAAGCAAGCTGACAAGCAAGCTTGCGAAGCAACCGAGGCAAGAGCGTGAAGCAGCTTTTCCTGAACCAAAGGATCCAGGTTCTCTTGACACAAAATATCCTGATCCCTTAGCATCAGGCGATGTCTTAGTATCATCTGCATCCAAACCAGAATTTGACTCCGAAGAGGGACAACTCACTTTTCCATAATCACCCGACAAGTCGAATCCATATCATCAGAATAGAGGGCATAGGACTCTTTGCTTTGCTCTACTATGAACTAGGATCAGAAAAGGTTGGCTCATAACATAAACTCAAAGACGCTAGAAAAGCACACTTAACGCGGTTCATTAGGTTGTTCAGAGGCTCCTTCCTGCCCCGCCCACCACCCTGCTTCAACATATCAGCTATCATTAGGAACTTCTTTCTCTTAACGAGAAGCAAATTGCTTTTGTGTTTGTGGTCCTGTGTTAAAAGCTTGCTAAACGCGTGTTAAAAGCGATTTTTTCACCCCTATCAAGTAAGTTTATCGCTTCTTTCGAAATGCACTGAAAAGCTCAACGCGCTCGTATCTAGGTTGGGGGTAATTCAACTGTATAAGCAAGGCTCGGGATATGGGGATATGGATTTCACCTTATGGGGAATAGGCTGAAAGAGCAACAGGCAACCAAGGCTTATGAAGTGCGTTCAGGCTCACTTTACACTAAAAAAATGGGAACCCTAGTTCGAAATATGAAACAAGTTTGCAATAGGAGAGTCGGCGAAGGGATCAATAGTCTTCCTTCAATAAAGGCCCATCCAGGTGTCTTCGCCCAGTTCTTGGTAGCTACTGATTCCATTGCCGGATCCACTTTATGAGGTTCCACTTGAAGGATAAAGAACTGGGCTAAGGTGTCTTCGCCCACCTTTACATTTCAATTGTTCGCTCGACCTGGCTGCCCAGTTACGAAATATATAGCTATCAAAAAAGCTAGAAATAGAACTCAACTTAGTTGCTCAGTCTCTAGGAATTCCCAAGCGTTAGCGAAGAAAGAAGCCAACTTGAAGAAGGCTGCCAAGAGGAACAAGCCCATATCGAGCAAGTTGACTCACTTTATGTTATGTAAAGAGTTCGCTATTACGGCCCAGTTCTTCCACGAGCGAAGGCCCATCAAATTGGTCTCAAAGATTTTCAAGGAAACCCAACCCCTTCCTCTCTTCCCCTCCTATCCAAAGAAACTTTCCCAGCTATAGTAGCTGTTCTCTTCCCTTCCATCGATTGAGTTTTCTCTCGCTTAATTCAATAGGGCCTTAGTAGACCGGTTTTCATTCGACAACTCGATCGCTTCTTCCTTTGCTGGAATTGCCATCTTTGCTGCTCTCGGCTTCTGAATTCGTACCTTTCAATAGCCAGTCTAGAAGCCCTAATGTTGTAAGGCACGTGACTGCATTCCTAAATTCTATCTCTGCTTCCTTCACTGCTTCCCGAAACTGACCTGCTTACACTGCATTGCTTCTTCCAACAATACTGGAAGTAGGGCTGCCCTATATGGTCAAGCCAAGCAAAAAGGGAGTTTCCTCTTTGTATCCTCTAGTCTCAAGAGTTTCTTTCATCTTCGATAATCTGGAGATAGTGCATTAGCCTCCGTTGACCAATTCGAAGCTTATGAAATCTCTTTCACAAAGAAGAGTCTTCAATACTCATTTTTTTTTCAAGTAACCGTATGGTTGGTCTATCAAGACGATAACATATCCCCCAAATAGTGGCTTAGAATTGAAATGCGAATATAGCAAAATACCATTAATGAAAATAACTTTTCGCTCTAGAAGTCCTCAATGGAAGCTATTCAAATTTCGCAGAATATTGCTTAGTGCTCGACCTACTTAATGGGATACCAGTTGAGAATTAGGCCAATTTCCTATTCGGGAAAGCAGACTCATTCGTTGTCTTAAAATTTTTTAGGCCATTCTCTCTACTTGAGCAATCATTCATTTTTTTTTATAAAATATGTGATACCCAGACCGGACGACTTCTAGCCCAGGTCCTACTACCAGTCCGGAGACAATTGAATGACCATCTTATCATATCGAGCCTTTGTCACGATTTCAGGTAATGAGTTTGGGCTTCTGTCTGTTAAGGTCACTCTGAACAGATCTCCACATCTATCAAAGGAATCTCCCCTGACAGAAAGGAGTCCCACAGTTGATTGAGAGTTTCGAGAATCTTCGATAGGAGAAAGAAAAGCATTAGCCAGTACCAGTACCTAAATAAGCAGCAGTTGTTTCGACAGCTTGGATTGGAATCTCGAATTCTCAACGGTAATCCCCCTCTATTTTCATCTCAACATGAAATGTAAGAGGGACTGAAAGACTCATAAGGTTCTAGTGCGGGATCAGTTCAATTTGAATAGTTAAATAATCTTATCTACTTCAAATAAAGACAAAAGGGAATCCACGGTGACAGGGAAAGATGAAGCAAAGAAAGCGCTTTGCCTTACCTATGATGCAAGGTCAGACTAAACCTTAATTTATTTTTCTTTATTTTTTACTTTTTTTTATTTTAAAGATAAAGAAAAGGATGACAGAGCCACTCACGATCAATATACTTTTGGTAGAAATCAGAATTGGAATGGATTAGTTAGTCTTTATAGTTAAGATAGATAGGAATAGCGGGCTAGTCCCCGAAAATACCCGTTCTTTTATCGTTGGGGCTAAAAATCTTCCTTGTTCGTTCCTAGGAACTCAATAAAGTGACCAGTAAGTCAGCGGGCATTGAATTGAGGCAGGCAGTCAGTACATACAGTACAAGTAGGGACTCTTTTTCGAAACATACGGCCCCGAAGAAATAAGATGAAATTCTTTAATCATTCCAGTCAGAATTTGAAGTTCAAAATTTTTTATTTCCACCACTTGCTTTGTTGCCGGCTTTCTTTCATAGTATATAAAGGAGGTTGCTTTCTGCTTTTCGCCTTCCACTTTCGTTGGACGGTAGTTCTGGGAGCCAATAGCGGTAACAGGTCGAGGGATATCAAAGAGAAGGTGCAGTTAGTCAAGCCTACAATTTGAATACCACGGTTAGTCAGTACGGCAAGTAGAAAGGCAAAAAAGTAAGCTAGGCGATTACCTTCTATCATAGGAAGTAGGCACCAGTACCAGTTCTGGTAGTGGTTACTGTAAAACTGCTTTAAAAAGATAAAAAACTCCTTGCTTCATTCTTTTTTGTATAAGTTTTAGAGAAATACAGAGACAGAAAGTAGGTCAGCTAGTCTGGTGCCGAAGTGCACTTGGGAAAAAAAGGAAGCTTGGCTTAGAAAATAGCTTTGCTTATAGGCTTTGCTTAGAGAATAAATCCATCTTTCTTTCATCATGGTAAGCTGGTTCTTTCTAGGACTGATAGTTCAGTTCAAGCGTATCATAGATAAAACTCTTTCAAGCCTTTTAAGTCAAGCTTGTTGTAAGGCTAAAGCCCCTTTACTAGTAGAGGCAGAACAAAAAGTCGGAAAGCACTCAGTCATTTCAGTAAGTCAGTGTTGCAAGTCTTATGGTCCGAACAGAGTACAGAGCCGGCACTCCCAGAAGCCTATGGGGAATGAAGAAGGAAGACCAGACAGAGCTTGAGCCTGAGAAAAGGAAGGAATATTGCTAAAACCGAGACTCTAAGACTCAGGTCATGTAGATCAGATAGACGAAAAGTACTTTCTTTCCCTTGTATGGAGAACAAATCCTGTCTTATCTCTCTAGTTCTGGAACTCTTGGTAAGCTAAGTTTCTTTAAATATACCTTTCAAGAAAAGACCTTTCTTTTATGCCTTATTTGTTACGAAAGCGGAACCCGCTTGGAAACCAACTAACTTGATCGATTCAGTGCTTGGATTAGGTCCGGGTAGAGAACAGGTAAGGTCGGTAGGCTTTTCACTTTAGCCGTTGTTATTCAAGGCCTTACTTTACTCGTTTAAAGCTTTTTTGATCCCCTCTTTCTTTCTAGTTAGGGAGGCCGTAGATGAAAGCCTCTTCAGTAAACTCTTTCTGCTTTTGCTTCTGTTCTGAATCTGGATGGCGGCTTTGGTTGGAGAAGAGAGTGTTTCAGTTATGGTTTAGGGCTAGTGAGTTACTATACATTTGTGAAGGCAGACAGGTGCTCGTAGACAAAAAACCGTTTTCGCAGAGCGACTTAGAAAAAATAGACCACTTCTTGTTTTGTTTTGAAAAGTGCTGCGTACAGTTCTGGGGGTTGTAGAACAACTACTTCTTTGCCGTTCTTTTTCCATTAGCCAGTATCAAGACTGTAAGACTCCTTGCGCTTAGCCCACCGCAAGTGCTTTGATAGAGAGTCACTTTCGGGTTGTAGGGTGCAAGGGGATCTTGAATCAATTCCCTCTTTGCCAATAGCTAGTTTAGATATGGCAAGCGGTTCGAGTCAAGTGTCAGTTAAAGAACCAATTGTTGGCAAGAGTCACAAATATTAAGTAAACAACTTGGTCTCTTCTTTCTTCCTCTTACTACTCTTTGCCTCTTCTGGAAAGTCACTTTGACCAAATAGAGTATCCTTCCATATAGGGGAAGGAAAGGCTCACGCAGTAGTTGTTCTGTAAGGGCTTTCATTAGCGTGAGAAGGCGGTGAAGGGGTATTGAGCTAAGAATGCTTATACAGGGCAACTATAAGGCTTATAGAGAATGAGAGGGGCTCACTTGATAGAGTGCCGAGCATTGTTCATCGTGCTAGTTCTTCTCCTCCATAAAGAAGATTCCTGTGCCTCAGCATCAAGTCCGCCGGCAAATCTGACCCGGAGCTTGAACTTTACTTTGTTGGTACTACACCTGCACCTGATGGACAGTTTGAGAGCGAAGCGGACACATCTATGAATTCAAAATCCTTATCCTGACGCGTCGTGCACCATCTTTTCTTTCTCTTAGCCTTAGAAGGGCACCTATGAAATCTCTGCTAATCTTTGCACATCCACTGCTTAACCGTCGAGTCAAACTAAGACCAGGATAGACTCAATAGGACTCTTCTACTGCCTATGATGTAAACAAGATGAGACTTTCATTTTTTTTAATAGAGAATGGTAAGCCGGGTCAAGCAATTTTTCTATTAGCGGTGATAGCTTGTTTAGATAAGTTAAGATAGGTAAAGTGAAAGACTCTTTTTGGGTGTAAGACCTAGCCTTCTAAAAAGAGAAAACCACTTTTTTTCCGAGTAGCGGTAAGTGAAGTAAGTTAAGGAAGTAAAAAAGTGCAAGTGGTTTATTTTCAAACTATTCTGGTAAGCACAGGTTCTTATTGTTCCTAAAGCTCTGGACATCGAAGCCCTTATCACGTAAGGCGTTTGATCAGGCGCCTACTCCTCGAACTTCCATTTCAATGTGTCTTTCCCAAAATCTTTGGTATGCCTTTTCCTGGTAAGAAGTAATTGGAAAGTAGATAGGGAAATATAGGGTTCAATGTACCCTATGTTAAGAAAGGGGCAGGTGCTTCACTCTAAACTGGTCTTTCATAGAAAACGGTATATAGTCTCACTCCTTCTATCGAGGGGTTTTCCCTCTCTTTGAATTTCGCTTTCTGCTCCAAGTTCGCTAAAGATGGAAATCTTAAACGACTCACAGATAAGGGATGTGTATGATTCCCTAACCTTAACAAAAAGGATTAAGCTCCGCGCATCCCTTGATCTCCGCCTAACCGGGGCTAGGCTAGTTTCAGTCTTTGGTTCCTGACTTGATGGGATGGGAGTCACAAGGCTTTAAAGAAGGCCGAGGAGCAGGGTTAAACGAGATTTGCTTTGGTTTTTATGCTTTGACCTTGCTCATATATCAAGGCTGAATCTAACTCATTATGTCTCGGAAAGACAGATGTGCTTTCTGATACACTGGACTAAGGTGACTAAACCACAGAACTAGAGATGAGACAAAGACTGAGAAAACAATTTGTCGAAGACACTGTGCCCGAATCAAGGAAAGCAACTGTGCCTGAGAAGAGAGAGAGATTTTTTTTTTTAAAGCCTTTAAGAGATAGGGGATGCCACAAGCCTAGGTCCCCAACAAAGAGCCGTCTCATATTTTTAGAGCCATGGGGTTGCATTTTGTTGAAATCACCAGGCTGCATGACTCATTAGAAACCATCCCTTTTGCCATTTACTTTTGGTACACTTTATGGCATTTGTTAGGGATCCTTGTACATACCAGACTAGGGTCAAACCTAGAGAGTCTATAATCTGTTAGGTATAGAACCTAGAGCATCCAATAAAAATTTCTTTTAGAGATGCATAGTTGAGTCTGTCTGCATTTTGCATCATGTTAGGATTATGCATTAAATATTTTTTTTAAAAAAAATAATAATTTGGTTGATTCCTGAAAGCGAACCTAAGAGTTTGAAATGGGGGATTTTGTAATGATTAGGCTTAGGCCTAAACGGTTTCCACCGGGAATCGTTAAGAAGCATCATGCTCATGGGGCTGGTCCCTTTAAAGTGATTAGGAGAATGGGCCCTAATGCCTATGTGCTAGAATTACCTCCGGATTATAGAATTAGCTCGACGTTCAATATCTCTGACTTAGTCATGTATAGGAAACCCGCAAACATACCTAGCAAGCCATTTGGGCCTGACCTTTCTTTTGAGAGTGAACCTGAACCGGAGTGTCCACCTCCAAATATACCTGAGTGAGGAGAGCGGATCGAGCGTGTCCTGGATGACCAAGATATCACTACCCATGGCAAAGGCTATCAACGTTACTTGGTCCGATGGCAAGGTCGACCCGAATCCGATGACTCGTGGATCACCAGGAAGGACTTGCAACGCATCGACCCCGACATCCTAGAGAGGTACCAAAGCCAGACTAATCCTTACTCGACAGGGTCGAGTTCCTCCCACCCCGGGAGAATTGGTGTGGGCACCAGGATCCGACAGAGGCTCCTCAACCCTCTGTGGATCTCAGATTAGGGTTCCACTTCTTTGTGTCTTGTAATAAGGCTTCAAGCCTCAAAATTGTAATTATCTTTTGCTTTGAATTGAGTCCATACCTTGACCAATTAGGTCAAATTGAGTCCTGTACTAAGTCAAGTCGTAAATTGAGTCTAGTCTGAGTCTCTCAAAAGTATGGGTCCATTGCAAGAGTAGGTCTTAAAATTTAGTCTCCTTGGAAGCAAGTAAGGAAAGAAGCCAAGTCAACTCAGGGCCCACTTATGCATCCTACATGGCGCCATAACATCTCGCCATGTGAGCAGCACACGTGGCATGCTAGGATGCCCATTGGGGAGGACCACTTCACTTGGTTCAAGCCTTTGTCCCTTCCCCCCATCAAGCTCATTTCCATGTAAGGGTGGTCAGCCAAGGAAGAATTCAATGGAAGATAATGGAGGGAATTCAAACCCTTACTTCAAGCTCTCCAATCAAGCCTTCTTCCCAATTTGCTTCAACCTCTTTGGAAGGGAAAGACAAGAGCCTTGGACACCTCCACCTAACACTCCCCTTGTCAAGCCTTGTACCAAAGAAAGAACACCAACAAAGGAAGGAGGAAGAACACATGCCTTGCTCCAAGCACCTCTTCATGCCTTCTTCCAAAACCAAGAAGATTCTTACCAAGTTCAAGGCACCAAGAACCTCACTCCAAGCCATGTATCATGCCATGCCCAATCCAAGGTACCTTTGGTCGGCCAAAGAGAGGAGAAGGTCAATGCTTTTGGCGCCCACCCAAGAGAATTTGTAATTTTGTTTCATTTGAAATTCAAATGAGCCTTGGGTGCCTATTTAAAGGACCCAATCCCTTCATTGTAAGGGAATTGAATGATTAATGAAGAAAAAAGTTTGAGTTTTCTGTCCTCCAACCCTTGTCTCTTAGGCTAGGTTGAGTGAAGTTGCCTTCATCCCCAGGGACGTCGAGTGGTGTGAGGCCACTTGTCTGTTGCCCCAGGGCATCATGAATCCTTCATCCTCCTGGACGTCGCGTGGTGTGAGGCCACAATCCTTCAACATCCGGGACGTTGCGGGGTGTGAGGCCCCAAGTTATCTCCATCTTCGACTTCGAAATCCAGTCGGACACCGGGCTCGAAGCCCCTTCTCAACCCCATCTCAGTTCCTTTCTGTGCATCTCCCCATTTCGCTGATCCTTATCTTGTTTGCCTACAGGTCCTCCCTGGTATCTCAGGCACCAGAGACAGTCGGCTTTGCCATCCGACCTTCCGACCAAAAGCTAGTGCTTCCACGGGTTCGACTGCTCAAGCATCCAGGCCGCATCCACCGAGTTGAACGATCTCTGCACCGGGCACTTTAGATGTGTGAGGTTTGCTCTGTCTATCTCTTATGTAGGTATTGTATTTCGAGCTAGTCCTATCGGGGTTTCTTAATCCCGAGGTCCTGTTCTCGTTCTCACTTTTTAGGGCTTTGAACTGCTAGCGTAAGTTTTCGTTACTCATCCTTCTTTTATTTCTTGCCTTTGCTTGTGATCGGGAATCAAAACCCTAAGAAAAAAAAAATATCTAAAACTCATCAACCATAAAAAAAGATTCCTTGCATCCATACTAGCATCCATCCTGCATCCCTAGTACCCCTTTGTTCCACACCAAAAAGGTTTTAAGATCTTTACCAGATAAGTAGGAAGCCAAAATGATAGCTATCCAAGAAGCAAAAGATTTAAATACACTGCCACTAGATGAACTGCTTGGATCCTTGATCATACATGAATTGGCTATGCAACAAAGAACCGAGGAAGATACAAGAAAAAAGAATGCCATTGCATTTAAAGCTACTGAGGAAGGTAAGAATGAAGAATCTGATTCATCAGATGATGATAATCTTGGAAATGATGAAATTGTCCTACTCATGATGAAATTCAAAAGATTCATGGGCAGAAGAAAAACAAACAGATGGAGAAAACATTATAGAAAAGATGATTTTGGAAAAGAAAAAGAAAGAGATAAAGAAAAAGAAAAAAATAAAGATAAAGATCAAACACCTATCTGCTATGGATGCAAGAAGCCGGGGCACAACCGTCCTGATAGTCTTGAAGTAAAGAAAAAGATATTCACCAAAAAGAAGAAGGCAATGCTTGCTGCTTAAAGTGATAGTGATGAAACTACATCCACTGAAGAGGATAAAGAGATAACAAAAATAGCACAAATCTGTCTTATGGGTTTGGAGGATGAGGTAAGTACTTCCGAACCTAATTTAGAATTCACTTATGATGAATTGCAAAATGCTTTTTGTGAATTATTGGTAGAATACAAAAAAACTGGTTTAAAAATGAGGAATTTAAAAAATCAATGTGATGTATTTGAAAAAGACAAAAATGAATTTTGTGATAGAAACAAAATTTTACAAAGGGAACTAAACTTAGTCTGTGAAAGACTCAAAGTTGTTCAGTTTGAAAAAGAAGAGCTTTTTGAGAAAAATAAGGATTTGAAAAATGAAAGCGATGACCTAAAGAAAGAAGTTCAAAAATTGAAACCCTTAGTTGAAAATTTAACCCTAGGTTCTAACAAACTTAAATTAATTTTAAAAGATCAAAAAGAAACAAATAATAAATTTGAAATTGATTATAAAGGCTCTATTTCAAACAAATTTTCAGCTTCTACTTCATATGCTCCTAAGTTCATTAGTTCAAAACAAGTTAGACCTAAATTTGCATCATCTCATGGTTATTATTCAAATTCAATGATTGTATGCTTTGCATGTAATAACATTGGTCAAAAAGCTTTTGAATGTCATTTGAAACACAATGACAAAAAGAAAATTAAGAAATTTTGGGTTCCAAAAGGAACCATTTCCACTAACTTGCAAGGATCCAAGAGAGCTTGGGTACCTAAATTTGCTAAATGATTGTTTTGCAGGGATGTCTTGCAGCCACAAGTATAAAGAAAAGATGGTATCTGAACAGCAACTGTTCAAGATACATGACGGGTGATATTGATCAATTCTTCACCCTAGAACAAAAGGATGGTAGAATGGTAACATTTGGTGACAATCAAAAAGGAAGGATAATCGGTATTGGTAAAATCAAAATTACTCCTACATTTATTGAAAACGTGTTACTTGTAGAAAAGTTAAAACGTAATCTTTTAAGTATTAGTTAGCTATGTGACATTGGTTTTAATATATTCTTCAAGTCATCAATGTGTATAGTAGTTAATCCATTTGACTCTAGTACTAAGTTCATTGGACATAGACTTGGTAACATTTATATGGTAGATCTTAATGATCTAGCTATGTCAAGTAATACAAGTCTTGTAGCAATAAATGACAAGAGCAAAGAATCAAGTTTACTATGGCATAGGCGACTTGGTCATGCTAATATGGACACCATAGCTAAACTTATTTCAAAGGACTTAGTCAAAGGTTTGCCTAAATTCAAAGTAAATTTTGATTATGTTTGTGATGCATGTCAGATAGGAAAACAAGTTAGGGAGAGTTTTAAACCTAAAAATATTGTTTCTACAACTAGACCCTTAGAGCTACTTCACATGGACTTATTTGGACCTACTAGGACTACCAGCCTAGGTGGTATGAAATATGGACTTATGATTGTAGATGATTTTTCAAGATACACATGGGTTTTGTTTATTGCACATAAAGATGATACTTTTAATGTATTCAAAAAGTTTTACAAAAAAGTTATAAATTTGAAAAATTTATCTGTCATTTCAATTCGTAGTGATCATGGCACTGAATTTGAAAATCAGTATTTTGATCATTTTTGCACAAAGCACGGTATTGATCATAACTTTTCTGCACCTAGAATACCATAGCAAAATGGTGTTGTAGAAAGAAAGAATCGTGCTTTGGAAGAGATGTCCAGAACAATGCTTTGTGAAGAAAATCTTCCAAAATATTTTTGGGCAGAAGCAGTTAATATTGCATGCTATATTTTAAAAAGAATTTTGATTAGACCTATTATCAGAAAAACCCCCTATGAGTTTTGGAACAATAAAAAACCAAATATTAAGTATTTTCATGTTTTTGGATGCAAATGTTTTGTTCTTAACAATGGAAAAGACAATCTTGGTAAATTCGATGCAAAATCCGATGAGGCTAGTTTTCTTGGATATTCTTTAAATAGTAAACCCTATCGAGTTTTCAATAAAAGAACTTTGACTGTTGAATAATCTGTTTATGTTGTTTTCAATGAATCTGACATTACATCTTCGAGAAAGGAAGATTTTGTTGATGATGATACAGGTACTTTACAACATGGAATGAAAGACTTGACCCTCAAAGACAAACAATCAAGTGAACCACATGAAGAAGAGGTGAGTAAAGAACATGATGATATACATAAAGAATGTAGGTATGTACAATCACACCATAAAGAATTAATTATAGGAGACCCTTCTCAAGGTGTTAAAAATAGATTTGCACATGATTTAATTGCTTTTGTCTCTCATGTAGAACCACACAATATAGAATAAGCCAAAACTGATCCAAATTGGATGTTAGCAATGCATGATGAATTAAACCAATTTAGAAAAAATAATATTTGGACCCTAATAGAAAGACCCAATGATAATCCTGTAATAGGCACTAAGTGGGTTTATAGAAATAAACTAGATGAAGATAGAAATGTAATTAGAAATAAGGCTAGACTGGTTGCACAAGGATATAATCAAGAAGAAGGAATAGATTTTGATGAAACTTATGCACCAGTAGCTAGATTAGAAGCTATTAGATTGCTACTAGCTTATGCATGTTTTATGAATTTCAAGTTATTTCAAATGGATGTAAAGAGTGCTTTTTTGAATGATTTTTTATCTGAAGAAGTTTTTGTTATGCAACCACCAGGTTTTATTGATCATACTTTTCCAAATCATGTTTTCAAACTGAATAAAGCTTTATATGGTTTGAAATAGGCACCTAGAGCCTAGTATGATAGATTAAGTAAGTTCTTGATTGCTAATAATTTTGTAAGAGGTAGTGTTGACACTACACTATTTATTCAATGAAAGTATAATGATATCTTGGTAGTTCAAATATATGTTGATGATATTATGTTTGGATCTACTGATGAATCTTTGTGTCAAGATTTTGCAAAGCTATTGCAAGGAGCATTTGAAATAAGCTTGATGGGTGAGCTTAGTTACTTTCTTGAACTTCAAATCAAATAAACTAAAGAAGGTATCTTGATCAACCAGGCTAAGTACGTCAAGGAAATAATCAAGAAATTTTGTATGGAATCAAGCAAAGTATGTAGAACACCAATGAGTCCTGCATGTAGACTTGACAAAGACGAAAATGGCATAAATGTTGATCAAAAGCTGTATCGAGGTATGATCGGTTCATTACTTTATTTGACAGCTAGTAGACCTGATATACTATTTAGTGTTTGTATATGTGCACGTTTTCAATCTAATCCTAAAGAATCACACATCATGGCTATTAAGAGAATTATTAAATATTTAAAAGGAACATGTAATGTAGGCTTATGGTATTCTAAACACACATCATTGAAGTTAATTAGTTATTCTGATGCTGATTATGGAGGATGTAAAATAGATAGAAAAAGCACAAGTGGCTCCTATCAATTTCTAGGTGTAAACTTGATTTCTTGGCATTGTCGCAAACAGAACTCTGTAGCACTATCTACTGCTGAGGCGAAATATGTAGCTGCTGGGAGCTATTGTGCTCAAGTGTTATGGATCAAGCAACAACTAGAAGATTATGGTGTTATCCAATCTAAAATTCCTATTTAATGTGACAATACTAGTGCTATTAATTTATCAAAAAATCAAATTCAGCACTCACGAACTAAGCACATTGAAATTCGACATCATTTTATTCGTGATCATGTTTTAAACAATGTTGTTGAACTAGAATTTTTACCTACTAAAGACCAACTAGCGAACACTTTTACTAAACCATTAAGTCTAGATATATTTGAAAAAATTTGAGGAGAATTAGGGCTATGTGACCCATTCTGAACCTGTTTGACCTACTTTATGAAAATTAAGGAAAAATTATCTAGAGATTTCAAATTTTTTTTTAGATCATAGGACAACCTATTTTAGGTTCAAGAAACCTTTAGAAACTGAGTTTGACCTATTTTGACCTTTAGATTGGATTTTCGCTCGAGTTGACTCGAGTTATTTGGGCGCTCGGCGAGCCGACTCGAAGGTCGGGCCGAACCTTTTTAAGTAGGGTTTTCTATGTTTCCTATTCATGTTTAGGTTTTGACCATTCTTTCCTAGCCGACTCCTCACTCCACTCTAGGAAACCTTCCAAAAACTCTCTCAAACCCCTTGAATCCTTCAATCTTGGTACAATGGCACCTCGCAAGGCTGTGGCGAAGAAAGCAAGAGGGGTAGTTTGGACTGTCGCGGAAGAATGGAGGACCAAGAGGTGGTTAGACACTGCAATTCTGGAAGAAGAGCAACCTATTGAGCAGGAAGAAGAGCTTCAAGCACCCCGACAAGTAATCCTTATAGGAAATCGATAGGTAACCCCGGGTAGATCTATAGATTTTAACTTTCTGGAGCAAGAACAACTTCATATTGGTGATTGTCTTGAAAAGCAAGGATGGAAGGACTTTTGTTTGCTAAATGTTCCAACATATCCAAACCTAGTTCATCAGTTTTTTGAGAACATGTCATTGGGAGCTTTTCACTTAGAAGGGACAGTTAAAGGGAAGCACATAGAGATAAGTGAGCATAAGCTTTCAAGTTTACTAAAAATACCAAAGGAAGGAGAATGTTATTTGGTTATAAAAGAGAAGATAAAGACCCTCAGACTAATATTGGAAAGGACTAATGTGAAGGGCATTATTCATATGAGTGCAAATCAGCTTTCATTGGAAATGAGGCTGTTGCACAATATCATTAGCAGGATTTTCTTGCCTCGGATGGGGAGATTCGACTGGGTCAGTGAGAGAGACCTTATGTTTATGAGGTGACTAATTGAGGGGGAGCCCCTCAACCTGTCATTTATTATGATATCTCAGATGAGGGAGGTGGCCTGTAGGGCATGGGCCTATCTGCCTTACGGGATGGTGTTTACAATATTTTTTCCAGGATGCCCAGGTTGATATGACCGGAGAGGATTTTCGTTTGTTGCTTCATACTGACAGATACACTGTGAAATCCCTTTCCAGGATGGGATTCATTAAAGTTGATGGCAATTGGATCAGGAAGACTTCAGGTGTTCTTGTAGCACATTTAGAGGATTCAGATGATGATGCATAGGCTGCTCAGGGACATGGTAAGGAGACTGAGGCACAGACTGATGAGGCTGGACCATCTGAGCCAACTCCTACTTCACCTCACTCACCAATCAGGACTCCTACTGTTACTAGACATTATACAGATGTCAGACTTCAGAGAGTCTTGGAGGAGAAATCTTGTCTCAGGACTGACACTTACAGGAGGATTAGTTTACTTTAGTCCAGGATGCAGCAGGGTTTTCATGATGTTATGGCTATATTGAGACATCTTTCTACTGCCAGCCAGCATGTTCCATCGACTTCCACAGCACCTGGCACTGGGACTGGCACTGATCATGAGTAGAGTGAGCCTACACAGTTTATTGATATTCCTATTGATGTTGAGGCCAAGGTTGGTGTAGAGGCCTCTGGATCTGCTGATGTTGGATAGACTCTGGCTATCCAGATACTTTCGACCACCAGCACCTTAGTACTATCTTTTGATCCACCGCCTACCAGACCTACTCCTATCATTATATCGTTAGAGTCCAAAGCCAAAGTTAAAGCTAAAACTAAAGTGACTAGGACATCTACTCCTACTAGGATTAGGATTAGGGATCTCCGCCCTAGGTTCCCCAAGTTCAAACCTAGTCCAGGTATCTTAGAGGTTGGTTCCTCCTCTGATGAGGAAGAACCTGATATTGATGATCTTAGCCCATCTTTTTGATGTTTAGGCTTTTTATACTGATGTTTTGGGACTCTATCTTGTTGTATTTTGATTTGTGTGATACTATTTTGTCATGCCATGGCACATCTGTAAAGTATCACATATGCTATGTACTGACTTGCTTTACATATATATACATCACTTGTTATGACACATGTCCATTCCTGTTATCATTAAACTATTATCAATATTTATTCTCTCATATGCCTTTTGTTGATGACAAAAAGGGGGAGAATGGAAATTGTGTGCATGAAAAAGTGCATGAAAAGGTTATGATACTTTGGAGACTGTATGTATGATATGGATGTTAATTGTTATAAAAGTATGAATGTTGAAATGAAAATTGGAATGATTCATGAAAATTTGATAAAATTTAGAAAGAATGATATTACAAATAGTAAGGGAGAGCTTTACTTCAAATATTTTCATGAAATTTACTTCAAATGTTTGGTAGTTTCATAAGTTTCGATACATATAGATACTCTTGAAACTTTCTGTGTCGATACATTATGTTTCGATAGACATTGTTCATTTGATATGGAAAATTCAATGTATCGATACATATGATACTTTAGAGTGTTCAGTTTTATGCATATGATACATTTGATACATTGTGGCACATAGTGTTGATGATACACATAAACTTTAAAATACTGTAATTGTAAAGTGTTTTTAAATCTTTATTCATGCCCAGTGTTTTGTCATCATCAAAAAGGGAGAGATTGTTGACCCCGGAATGAGTTTGATGATCACAAAATATTAGAGCTTGTATTTGATATTAATTCTTTTCAATTATTTAAGAAGTTTTGCAGGAAATTGGATACCTTAAGTGTAAAATGGTTTTCAAACTGATTTGAGGGTAATTCAATTGTGTATAATGATTTATGAGCTTGAACTTGTAAAAGCCCTAATCTTATCAATCTTGTAATCTTGAAAAAGGGCTTAAAAATTGTAAAAATTATAAAGTATGTAGATTAGCTTCTAGTTGATTCAATGTTGAAGATTTTGGAGAAGCTTGAAGTATTTTTTGAAGATTTACAAGAGCTGACTCTTGGATCAAGAGCTGACTCGTGGTGGTATGGCATGGAGGAAGTTTCAGTGCTTATGTATTAAAAGCCGACTCCTGCCCAAAGAGCCGACTCTTCCAGAGTTAGATATTTTGAAGTTCTGAGAATCCGAGCTGACTCTGTCTCTAAGAGCCGACTCTAGGTATTCATAATTTTGAAGTGTTTGAAGGGAAGAGCCGACTCCAGCCAGAAGAGCCGGCTCCCACAGAAAATTGTTTTGGCCTGTCTGAGACATTGAGCCGACTCCTAGAGCTCGAGCCGACTCATGGAGCCATTTTCTGCACTCCAACGACTAGTTGCTAAAGTTGAAAATTGAATTTCATTTCGTCTCCAACGGCCATTTCACGAATCCCAAGGCCCTACAACGGCCATATCTCATGGAAAACTATAAAGGGAATTATTTTTGAAGGATTAAACAATGATTAGAGCTTTATTGTTGAATTTCCTTGAGAAATCTAAGGGCTTTCAAGTCACTCAACTACCTACCTCAAAGATAATTCAAGTGGGATTCAAAGCTTCAACAACTCTACTCCATCATTGAATCCACTCATTAAAGAAGGGAAGAAGCAGCTTGAAGAGCATTAAAGAGCATTCAAGGCTTGACTTTATCTTGATCTACATCAGCAACACTTGTACAAACTTGGCTTATTGTAGTTTCATATTTATCATTCCTTTATTCTTGTTTACTCTCTAAGAATAGCAAGGGGTTGTGTCTTAAAAGAGAGTTGAAGGTTTTTAGGTGAACCTTATAAAACCTAGGTTGGGTTCTTGGTAATCTCGATGTAAAACCAAGTGTTAGGGTTTCTTTAGTGATCCCGGTAAAATCAAAGTGTATAGGTTTGGATTATGAGCTTGGTAAAACAATCTGACTGTATTCCGATTGGGGGAAATAGTGGAAATCCTAAGTGGTGCTTGGGTAGTGGACGTAGGAGCCGGTTGCTCCGAATCACTCTATTTCTTGGTATTTGTGATTGTGCTTTACTTGCTTTATTGATTTTACTTACTTACTTCCGCATTGCATATTGCACCACAACACAAAAGAATTTCAAAGTGCACATAATTGTGTAAAGTTTTTCAAATCCCAAATCACCCCTTTCTTGGGAAGCCACCTGGGCAACAACCAACCCCATTGCATGCATAACAAATAATTCTTGAATTTTGCAATGATTCAAAAGTTGAAGCTTTAGATGCAGATGTAGAAGCATTTGAAACAAATGACCTTTGATTTGAAAACTTAGGTGCATAAGCTTTTGAGGGTATAAACTTTGTTGCAAAAATTCTATTTGTTTATGAAGAATTATAACTAATTTCAGCTTTATTACATGAGTCTCTTTGATCTTTCAAAATCAATTCAAGTTTATTTGAACTCAATGTTAGCATTTCAACCAAGGGTTTAAGTTTTTTAACTTCTTTTTGTAAGCTAACATTTTCTTCATATAGGGCTCTGTTATTTTCAAGAAAACTATTCTTTTAGTTTCCAAAGTAGTATACTTTTCAGAAAAGCCACTCAATTTTTTTTGTAAAATCATATTCTTTTCTAAAATCTCTTCTTTTTCTTTCATCAAAATATCATTGCTATTTTTCAAAGATTTTATTTTCAAATTGGCCTTTTTATATTCAGCCAACAATTCATAAAATGCATTATTTAGCTCTTTAAAAGTAAATTCTTCATGAGGATCAGGGGACATTACCTTATCTTCAAGACCCAGTAAACATATGTTCACTATTTTGCTGGTCTCTTCGTCCTCATTTGAAGTGGACTCCTCACATCACTCAAAGTTGCAACCATAGCTTTCTTCTTCTTCTTTTTAAAAGATTTCTTCAAATTTGGACAATCTGATCTAAAATGCATAGGTTTCTAGCATTCATAGCAAAAGGGCTATTGCTCTTTATCCTTTTCTTTTTCCTTTTCCTTGTCCTTGCTATATTTTCCTTTCGTATGGAATTTTTTTCCAATATCTTCCCTCTTTCTTGCCCTTAAACTTTCTAAATCTCCTCACTACAAGTGCAATGTCTTCATCTTCAAGATCATCTTTGGAGAAGGGGCTTTCATCTTTGCATAGATTTGAAGGCAATTGAAAATCTTCACTTCTATGCTAGTGTTGCCCAGGTGGCTTTCCTAAGTGTTGCAATTATGTGCTTTATGAAAATCCCTTGAAGTGTTTTGACTGTAATTGAAATAATCAAAAGTAGAAGCATGATATCAAGAGAATGCATAATACAAACACAAGAAATTTTATAGTGGTTCGAAGCAACCTAGCTCCTACATCCACTACCCAAGATTCCTACTTGGGATTTTTACTATATCCCCCACTGGAATACAGTCGGATTATTTTAATAGGATCATAATCCAAACCTCTACACTTTGGTTTTTAAACCAGGCTCACCAAAGAAATACAACACTTGGTTTTAACAGGATCACCAAGAACATAACACTTGGTTTGAACACAGGCTAACCAAGAACCTATTTGGTTTTTAAATCGGGCTCACCAATAACCCAACAATTCAAAAGGAATTGTAAAGAGAAAGCAACAAAATGACAAACAAAATTTGTCAAATGGTTGTCGATGTAGCTCAAGAGAAGCCCAATTGATTGCACTTCAATGCACTTGGTTGGCTTCTTCAACTTCTTCAATAAATGTTTCAAGCTACAGATGTGAGTTGGTGAAGACTTGAAGTATATCTTGAATGCTCTTATAGTACTCTCTAGCTCACAAGCTCAAGTATGCATTAAACATTCATTCCTCTTTTATAAAGTAGTTCAAATCCCTCAAATATATAGTCTTGTACTCTTCTTAGATGATTTTAGTCATTATAGAATGTTGGGATGTGACATTTGACTATTAGAGCACTTTTTGGATTCAAATTCTAAATTCTGGAACTAGCTATTATAGGTTTGAAATCGATCTTCGAGTCGGCTCAGATTTACTCAAGTCGGCTCGGATCCACGGAGTAGTTCTGGTCTAGTCGTCTCTCTTCAATTGAGTCGGCTAGGTTTCTCAGTAGCTTGATTCCTTACTCTGGAAGAGTCGTTTCACCTTACTTTGAGTTGGCTCGGATTCATAGGCATTCAGAAATCCAGTCTGGAGGAGTCGGCTCCTTCTTATTAGAGTTGGCTCGATTGGCTGTTCACTCAGAATTCTTTTTCTAGACTCTGGAGGAGTCAGCTCGAACTTCTAAAGGGTCGACTCGGATGTCCGACTAAATGATAGAGTCAGCTTGGACTTCCTTTGGATCGGCTCACTTGTCTGACTCAAGAAATGGTACACTGGACGAGTTGGCTCAGGTCCAATAGAATCGGCTCGGATATCTGCATGGCAGAAATATTCATGCATGCCATGTGCTGAGTCGGCTCTCTTCTGATGGGGACATTTGCCCAAAATCTGAAGAAGCCCAGCCCAGAACCTGAAGCCCAGCCTAGCCTAAAACCTGAAGCCAGCCCAACCCAGAAGCCAGCCCAGAACCTGAAGCCCAGCCCATTTCGAACCCTAGGAGCCCAAGATCTAAAGCCATCATCATCAGCACTAATCCTAATGTAGTACCACTCTTTAATTCAAATTCAAGAGTAAGTTTTCAAAATTTTTAGGATAATTTAGGATCTTATCGGTTGTTTAGTTTGAATATTTAGGATTTACTTTATCCTTGGATTAGTTTATTTTTTTAAAATAAGTAGTTTGAATTTGTTAAGGTATCTGATCAGGATATTGGATATCTTAGATTAGTCTATTTAAGATGTTTGGTTATTCATGAACAAAATGGGCGAGCGAAGATTATTTTGAGAAAAAATCAAGGTGTGTCTCGATTCCTTCTCCACCTCTGTCTCTTCTTGGTTCTTCCTCTCCCTCTCCTCTATGTTTTTCCTTCCCACCTATCTTTTCCTCTCCCTCTCCTTCTCAGATTTACCTATCCCTCTGCCAATTTAAACATCCTGAGCCCGGTAACAAGCATCTTCAAACATCCAAAACCCACTACATCCCCTATTTTAAACATCAACCGAGAGATCCACCCAATCAAACATCATCCGAACCCGAAGATCCATGCCAGACTGCCATCCACCGACTCGGCCATTCATCTCTCCTCCACGACCACAACAGGATCGCAATCCAACCGAGCACGCCACCGATCGGAACCTCCATTGCCCCGGCGTGCCGCTGCTATGCCACCAAACCACCAGCCGCCCCTGCAAGCCATCGCCAAGCATCTCATGCCAGCCTACCTCCCATCCGCCTAGCACCCATTTGATTGGAGTATGGATGATGAAGTTCTGTTCCCTTGATTAGATGGATGATTTGCAAGGTTCCAGATGAAAGGAAAGCCTCCTTTGGGGAGGTGAAATACCTCGGGGATCCTGCAAAATGTCAAGGGTAAATCAAAAAAGCAAGTAAGAAAAGGAAAGAAAACTAGGTTTAGAAGGAATCAGGTTAGGGATTAGAAGCTGGGCTGTTTGAAGCTTGTTGAAGATCTTCCTGCTTGGCAGCCTAGGGCACTCCTTTTTGGACGAGTGAAGGCTTGGATGGTAGTGAGTTAGGGTGTGGAAGGATGCTAGGGCATCAAGGAATTCGTCCAAGCACAAAAACACCAACCAAAGAACCAAAACGAAACCACAACACAAGGCAATAACACAAAATTTCAGCAAGGTTTATTCATAAGAGAAAGATGCTTACAAGAGGGAGAGGGGTGGGGTATTTATAGAGTTCCCATACCCTACTAACCATGGTTACAATTGGGTTACAAGTCCTCTTCCAAATTGGAATACAAGTCCTTTCTTATCTATGTTAGAATTACAAAGTTTAAAAGGATTAGAAATTCCAACTAGGTTAGGAATAAGCTTGGTCTTCTCCTTCTTCTCTTCATTTCGGACTTGGTCAAATCTCTTTGGACGTGGTCAACACTTCAATGATGCCTAGGGGGGTGTGTTTGGCCTTCAGAAGCAGCAAGGGGCCGGCCCAAAGGGTCTTGGGTTCATGGGTTTGGGCCTCTTGAAACTGGGGTGGCCTGGTAGCCTGGTAGTAGGAATATTCCATGGAATCTTGCTTCTTAAGGGTTTGGGCTTGGCACCTGGGCTTGATTTCTTTGGGTTGCGATGCTGGTGGACCTTTGGAATCACGGATGCCTTGGTTTAGGAATATGCTCTGACATCTGGAAGGGAATCTGTGCATCTGGATGGCATCTAGAAGGAATCAAGGTTTCTGGAAGCATCTTGGATCCTAGGTTGTCACACAAAATCTAATGGGCTGATGTAGTGGTCTCTGACTCCTAGATATGGCCTGGTGGAACTCCAAAATAGGGTACCTCCTCACTTGTATAAAATTGAGTTCATACTGGACTCATAATTGATGTACAGGACTCAAAATACTGACTAGGTTGATGGTTGAGACAAATCAACTAACCTCAACTTATTACAGGACTCAATCTTAATTGATTACAAAACATTTAAAACTTTAACACATGACTAATTAAACCATATGGGATTCAGGGATCTGTGTCTGATCCTGGTGTCCCCACCACTTCTCTCCCTCCATCTCTTCTCAGTTCTTCCTCTCCCTCTCCTCTGTGTTTTTCCCTCCCGGCTATCTTTTCCTCTCCCTCTCCTTCTCAGATTTACTTATCCCTCTGCCAATTTAAACATCCTGAGCCCGGTAACAAGCATCTTCCAACATCCAAAATCCACTACATCCCCTATTTTAAACATCAACCGAGAGGTCCACCCAACCAAACACCATCTGAACCCGTAGATCCATGGCCAGACTGCCATCCACCTCCCCGGCCATCCGTCTCTCCTCCACGACCACCGCAGGATCACAATCCAACCGAGCATGCCACTGATGGGAACCCCCATTGCCCCGACGTGTCACTGCTATGACACCGAACTGCCAGTCCGCTCGTGCAAGTCGTCGCCAAGCCTCTCATGCCAGCCTACCTCCCGTCTACCCAATGCCCATCGGCTGCTGAGCATCTCCCTCCCTCCAGCAGACCCCTCCGAACGCCTCACCGGATCTTTTCCCTCCTGTCCATGCCCCCTCGGTCTCCCAACGACATCCAAAGTCGGTGACATCCCATCGCTGCCAATCGCTGGATGCCAAGAAGAGCCTCATGACCATCTTCTTGAGCTACTACCGTTAATGCCGCCATCGTCGCCGTCCCTAGTCCTGTCATCGATGATGCCCACTGGATCTGCCCCTCCAAGGACCGTCACCAGTGTTCCACACGACCGACAAAGTGCAAGGAAGAACCCCTGCATGAATGTGAAAGCAAGAGTTCATCTGCATGCCTTTCAAAGACATAGCGACCTCCTCTGCCAACTTTAGGAATAGCAGGAAAAAAAAGGAAAACCGTGAGAAAAAAAGTGAAAAAAAGAAGGAAATGGAGAAAAAAAATGATGGGTTTATTAGAGAGAAAAAAAGTATGAAAAATTCTAGGCATGAAAAATTCTTTATAATTATATGTATAACTGAATTTGAAAGTGAGCATTAACATGTATCAGAACTAATTGTATTTGCAAGTAAGTATAAGAACTTTTTGAGAAAAATAAACTATATAGTATCAGTGTTAGTGCTTTTATATGTATCAAAGTGTTAAGTCTAGCACTTTCACAAAGTATCAGAGCTATTAATGTATGCAAAGTATCAAAGCTCAATTTTACAGAGTATCAGAAATGTATCAGAGTTGAAATGTATCAGAGTTAATGCTTTAAGATCTTCAAGGTATGTGTGCAAATTTTGAGAGTGTAGAGCAATTTTGAACTAAAACCATTTAGATTCAACAAATTTTCTCCTCCTTACTTGTATATGCAATTTCACATTTTTAATCACATTTTCCCCCTTTTTCTTTCATATTTATTCTCTCTTTTTCTTTCTTTCTTTTTCATGCAACTTTTTCATGCAATTCTAAACATTCTCCCCCTTTTTGTTAGCAATCAAAAAGGTATTCAATTGATTTTTCAAAGCTTAATTTTTATAATAGTTTGAGAAAGTTGATAATATTTGTTTGAGATAATTTATCTTTCTCTTCTTAACTTTGATATTCTAATTAAAATTTATTTTGATTAGCATTACACAAATAAAAGTATCATTGAGAGTATTGCACAAGCTCAATTCATACACAGAAGGTATGCCAAAAATGTATTCATTGCATTCATAAAACTTTCATTACAAATTACAAAAAATTGAGATTAAAAGTCTATTCACTATCACTAGGTATTTCTACCTTAGTACTAGTGGATGGCCCAAAAGGTGGTAAAAAAGATGGCATAAAGGCTATTGGGTCCACAAGCTGTAGCTCAGAATCCTGGGGCCTAAGATGAGGAGCTAGCTGCCTAGGATGTGGAGTAGAGGTAGGTCCAGGTTGAGGTGCAGGTTGAGGTATAGGTTGAGGTCTTGGTACAGGTCTAGGAGAGGCAAATGCTGCAATGACAGTGGTTTTGAGATGATCAAGTTGAAATTAAACTGTATCCATCTCTTCATGAAGCTTTTTCATCTAAGTGTTTAATGCAATTAATTCAGCAGCTTGGGCATTCACAAATGCTTCAGCAGAACCTCAAGTCTGGCAAACTCAGACCTAAGGATCCCTATGCCCTTGGTGTAGTCCTCCATTCTTTTTCCTTCTTCCATGCCATCCATTTCGAAATTTACTTCTTTCAACTCAGCTCTGAATTCGTCAATACTTTTATCCACATAATTTTTAATAGCTTCAGTAGCTGACCTGATAAAATCTAATAGGGGCTGTGTGTCAAGCTAAGAGGCAGCTCTAGATGACTCAAGTGAGTCAACCCTGGTCCGAAGCTCTCTAACCGCAGTGCTGAGTAGGTCTAGTTTAGTGTCCACTTACTAGCGAAGCTTGCCAAACATAATAGTCAAGGAGCATGTCAGTGTATCTACAAGTCCTTTCATCTGCTCAGCAATGAACTCTTGAGTCACTGTAACAAAATTGTAGATGATCCCGGAATAGATTTTGAAATTGATGGAGCAGGTGGAACCAATGGAGATGAAGGTATACATGGATAAGTAGGTGAAGGAGAGATCCTAGGACTCCCCTCCTCAGTAGGCATAGTCTCCATAGCCTCATGTGTAGCTGTCTCAGGTGCAACAGCCTCAGTAAAAGGTACATCAATGACATGCTTTAAATGCTTCAATGTAGAGGGTGCAGCAGTATCAAAAGTGATCTCTCTAGGTATTTTTGCACTCTCATCATCATCATCATCATCCTCTATGCTAGAAGCTCCTATGGTTCTTGCATCAGACCCTTTCTTCTTCCATACTCCACTACAAACATATCCCATTCGAAGTACAGATTTGAAAGAATAAGTATCAGTGTGGTGAAGAGGCTTTCCAATTTTCTCTTCAAGATTGACTCTAGAGGCCTGAAATAACATTGTTAACACCATTCCAAAGGGCAAGCAGGCCTTGACATTCCTCATAGCCTCTTTAATCTGCATAATTATAATGTAGGGTAAATTCAATGCCTCCCCCTCAATGATGTGCTCCATGAAATACAAGTCTCTCTCACTTACCCAATCAAACGTTCATATTCTTTGGAGAAAGATCCGACTAAAAAGATTGTGGAGCAATCTCATCTCTAGGGATAATGTGTTTTCCATAACAGTTCCGACCCCACTAACATCTGTCCTACCAAGAATAGTTATTATGATCTTCTCTCTATCTTTTAATACCAAATGTTTAGAACCCTCTATCGGCATTTCCAAGATAGTGCTTAGACTTTCTTCAGTCACAATTACCCTTTTTTTCCTTGAATGTGGATTCAATGTGTTGTGCCTCTAGCCTTAGGTTTTCATAAAATGTCCTCACCAAAGCAGGATAAGTAGACACATTCAATGAACAAAAGTAACTCCATCCATGTTCTTCAATAGAATCATAAATTTTCAACCCTAAATCTTTGAGGAAAGAGAAAATAATCCTTCGACCACTTGTTACTAGGTGATTAGACATGGATAAAACTTGCCTTGGAGGGGGAGTCGCAGCAGTTATTCTTCCTTCAGTGAGTTCATGCGGTTCTTCTCTCTCCACAGCTCGAGTCGGCTACTCATGCCGACACTTAGTCCTTTTTTCAGTCTCAATATATTAAGCAGCCCTTTTTGATCTTTTTCCAATAGCCATTTTCGGTGCCTTTGCAAGAATTGGGAGAAATTGGAAGATTGGAGCTCAAGGGAGATGATTTCTGAGGTTTTGGAAGAGGTTTTGAGTGGAGTTCTAGGGTTTAGAGCGAGAACAAAAGATAGAAAAAATTTGGAAAAGGCTCTATGGCTCTACTAAAAAATAATTTTCCCGATATCCGAGTTAGCTCGACTAACCCTAGATTGTTCGAGTTAGCTCGACCAAAGCAAAACCCGAATCAATAGTAATTCGAGTCGGCACAACCTGAGCATAATTGCTCGAGTCGACTTGAATAGAAACATTCCATAAAAGTTAAAAATTGGTCAAAAATAAAAATAAATTCAGGAAAATTGCATGGAAAGATGTTCAAAGATGTTGAATTGATGTAGGAGGTTCTTTAGATATTTTTTTCTTAATTTTGAAGGGATTAGGTTTGGAAAATATAAAAGGGATCACAAAGACCTAATTCTCCTTTAATTATCCCAAATCTATCCTGATTGATTGGCTTAGTAAAAATGTCAGCATGTTGGCCTCAGTAGGGATGAATTCTAGTTCAATGTCATCATTTAAAACATGATCTCTAATAAAATGGTGTCTAATCTCTATGTGTTTAGTCCTTAAGTGCTGAATTGGATTTTTTGTCAAATTTATAGCACTTGTGTTTTCATATTTGATAGAAATTTTGGATTGTGTGACACCAAAGTCTTCTAGTTATTGTTTAATCCATAACACTTATGCACAATAACTCTGTCTCAGCAGTAGATAGTGCTACCGAGTTTTGTTTCTTACAGTGCCATGAGATTAAATTCAACCCTAGAAATTGGCATGTGCCGCTAGTACTTTTTCTATCAATTTTACAACCAACATAGTCATCATCCAAAAATCCAATTAAATTCAATGAAGAATGTTTTAAAAACCATAGACCTAGATTGCTTGTTCCTTTCAGATATCTTATGATTCTTTTGATAGAAAGCATATGTGATTCTTTAAGATTAGATTTGAATCTAGTACATACACATATGCTAAACAAGATATCAGGTCCACTTGTAGTTAAGTATAACAAGGATCCAATCATACCTCTTTAGAGCTTTTGATCAATGTTGGATCCATCTTCATCTTTATCTAATATGTAAGTTGGGCTTATGGGTGTGTTCATTTGTTTGCTTGACTCCATACCAAACTTTTTGATTATTTCTTTGGTGTACTTGTCTTGGTTAATGAAGATTCCTTTCTTTGTTTGTTTCACTTGAAGTCCAAGGAAGTAGTTAAGTTCACCCATTAGGCTCATTTCAAATTCTCACTACATTAACATAGCAAATTCTTTACAAAGAGTTTCATTAGTTACACCAAATATAATATCATCAACATAATCTGTACAACTAATAAATCATTATCTTTCTTCTTTATGAAAAGAGTTTTGTCAACATTTTCTTTTGAAAAATCATTTTCAATCAAGAATATGCTAAGTCTATCATACCAGGCTCTAGGTACTTGTTTCAAACCATACAATGCTTTATTGAGTTTAAAAACATGATTTGGAAAAGCATGATTTTCAAAACCTGGTGCCTGTTCAATAAAAACTTGTTCGGATATAAAACCATTCAAGAATGCACTTTTCACATCCATTTGAAAAAGTTTGAAATTCATGTAGCAAGCAAATGCAAGAAGTAATCTAATGGCTTCTAGTCTTGCAATAGGCGTATATATTTCATCAAAATCTATACCTTTTTCTTGGTTATATTCCTTAGCCACCAATCTAGCTTTGTTTCTAATTACCTTTCCTTGTTCATCTAACTTATTTATATAGACCCATTTTGTTCCTATGATGGTATGGTCTGATGATCTTTCAACTAAAGTCTATATCTTATTTTGTTCAAATTGATTTAGTTCTTCATGCATAGCCATCATCCAGTTTGGGTCAGATTTAGCTTTTTCTGAGGTATAAGGTTCTATTTGTGATACAAAGGCTAGGTAATCATGTGCATCTCTATGTGTTGACCTAGTCCTACTACCTTGTGAAGGATCACCAAAAATTAATTCTCTTGGATGAGAAGTTACATACCTCCATTCCCTTTGTAGATCAATATGATCCTTACTTACCGTTTCTTCTCCTTCTTAAGTTGGTCTTTCTTGTATGCTCATGCCTTCCATTTCTTTTTGAATTGTACCTGTATCATTGTTTATGCACTCTTCTTTCTTAGAAGGTGAAGGGTTAGTTTCAACAAAAATAACATGCATAGATTTTTCTATAGTAAGAGTTCTTTTGTTAAATACTCTATATGCTTTGCTATGTAATAAATAACAAAGGAAAATTGCTTCATCAGATTTAGCATCAAATTTATCTAGATTATCCTTACCATTATTAAGCATAAAGAATTTACACCAAATACATGAAAGTAATTAATGTTGGGTTTCTTTTCATTCCAAAGCTCATAGAGGGTTTTCTTCAAAATAGGATGAATCAAAATACGATTCAAGATATGACAAGAAATGTTCACCGCTTCTACCCAAAAGTAACTTGGATGATTGCCTTCATACAACATTATTCCGGCCATCTCTTCCAAAGTCCTATTTTTTCTCTCTATGACACCATTTTGTTATGGTGTCCTAGGAGTGGAGAAGTTGTGATCAATGACATTTTCTATACAATAATCATTGAAAAATTAATTTCCAAATTCAGTATCATGATCACTCCTAATTAAAACTATTGAAAGATTTTTTGATTAGAGACTTTTTTGTGAAATTTTTGAAAGACTTTAAAAGTTTCATCTTTATGAGTGATAAACAAAATCCAAGTAAATCTAGAAAAATCATCTACTATCACAAGAGCATATTTCAAACCACCTAGGCTTGTGGTCCTAGTTGGTCCAAATAAGTCCATGTGAAGTAGCTCAAGGGGTCTAGTAGTTGAAATCATATTTTTGGATTTAAAGCTCTCTCTAGTTTGTTTACCCATTTGGCATGCATCATAAACATGATTAAGATCTACTTTAAATTTAGGCATGCCTCTAACTAGAATCTTGGAAATTAGCTTGGCAATAGTATGCATGCTAGCATGACCTAATCATCTATGCCAGAGTAAGCAAGACTCTTTGGTCTTAGAATTCATTGCAACTAAACTGGAACTACTAGACATGGCAAGATCACTGAGATCTACCACATAAGTATTTCTAGGTCTATGTCTAATGAACTTGCTACTAGAATCAAGAGAATTTGTTACAATACACATAGATGATTCAAAGACAACCTTAAAGCCTTTGTCAAATAATTGACTAATGCTTAGCAAATTATGCTTCAATTTGTCTACAAGCAATACATTTTCAATAAAAGTACAGGAGGTTATTTTGATCTTATCAATTCCGATTATTTTTTCCTTGCCATTATCTCCAAAAGTAACCATACCTCCTTCTTTTATCTCTACGATGATTGAAAGGGATATGCCCTATAAGCCAATCAATATTGTATCTCCCAAATCAATGTAATTGACAATATTCTAATAAAGACATTATTTTTCGTCATACGCTGTGTTTTATTATGATGAACCCCATAGATTAG
This sequence comes from Areca catechu, assembly GCA_021397845.1. Classification (NCBI taxonomy): domain Eukaryota; kingdom Viridiplantae; phylum Streptophyta; class Magnoliopsida; order Arecales; family Arecaceae; genus Areca; species Areca catechu. Next base: position 61,145,952 of record CM038044.1, on the reverse strand, counting down.
GGCTATGATTTTAGGGTTATGATGAGATCATACCAGTGAAACCTAAAGTCTTAAAACCTTAATCTAAAATATTCCTAGTCAAAGGAACCCTGAGTAGGGGATCAGGGTTTTTCCGGCAAGACTAGCACATCCCATGTATACTGGAAAGGGTGACTGCTCTCACAGTCACTTGTGTGACACTAATACTAGGATGTGGGTGCTCATTAGTGAATAAGTTCTCTGATATGATCCAACTTGAGAACATCTAATGGAGTCTTAGCTACATGTCAATAGAAGGTTCTCATAGTGGGAGTGGTACAAGTAATCCTTTGACCTGAGACTGCCATAAGTATCTTATGTACATGAACCCATCCTTTGGTTCAATCCTAATCATGACATTGAGTCATGCACAGGATTGATACTGTGAATGATGAATTGTATATGAAGGTAATGAGTAGGTCAACAAGGAATCGATCACTCTTAGTAAGAGGAGATTGCATCCAGCTAGTTATCAATCGGATGATGATTCAGGGAATCTTTGATCAAAGTAAAGATATTAGAGATGGTTTCTAATATCAAGATAATTGAATCATCAATATAAGATTGAGCTAGAAATAAATATAATATTGGATTTGACATATATCCATATCCATAATTATATTTTGGGTGCAGGCTGATCGAAAGATTTAATTGTACGGTAACTTTCTACTGAAGGGTAGTTTTGGTATTTCACCAGAATTTTCATATCTTCCGGGTGACATGACATGTTGCTAGACGTCAATCTTGTCTTGTGGGTTGATCAAATTTAAAGATCACTTATTAGGAAGAGTTCTAATTGATCAAGTCGGGTAAGCTCGTTTTGACCTAAATCGATTAGAAAGAGTTCTAATCAAGTTAGGTCAACTTGTACTCAGACCTACTGCCGGCTGGATATGAAACCCAATGGGTCACACACTTAAGAGAATTGATCAAGAGTTTAATTTGTAATTAAATCATCTTTGCAGGATAACACTCTAGCAGGTGTTGCAAACCCTAGCTTCTATTCGAATTGGATTTGAATTAGGATTCTGAATTGGATCAATTTGGGTTCTAATTGGACCTAATTAGACCCTAATTAAATATATAGGACTTTGGGCTGACCCATGGCTAAGACTACATCTTAATTTACACCCAAGCCCATCCATATAGGTCGTCCAAATTATTTGTGCACGTGGATAAGAGGAAAGACTCCACGCGCGCATGGACTCTTCATGCGCGCGTGAAGTCTTCTTATTTCACCACAATTTTTGCATTTTGGCCGATTATTCTCTATTAGTGCATCTTCTAATGATCATTAGATGGTCATCTAATGGTTTGGGGGATTTTGAGAAAGATAAAAGATGCTAACTCTTCCCGGTTGCGCGATATAACGTCTCTTCGGAGACCGAAACATCGCGACTTCCTTCTTCTTAAAACTTCATGACTTTTCTTTTAGGAAGAGCCGTGAGTTTGAATCTGAAGGGCTGTGAGAAGGAAGGAGAGGGTGTGAGAAATGTGGAAAGCCATGAGAAATAGTTTACGGAGAGTTGTGTTTTTTTGAAAAGACATCTTTTTGTAGTCTATTTAAGGAATAGAGGCTTCGGGTATTTTTCTGATGTACGACTAAGTTTTTTTTTTTTTTATTTCCTTTCCAGGAGACTGATTCTTCCTTAGATTGTTTAGGACACAAGAGTTTTCCTTTTACAGAGTTCTCTTCTCTGTTGAAACTCAAGTCTAAAACAAGAGATAGGAAGAATCTCTCAAACGGTAAAAGAAAAGAAGATATACTCTATTTCTATTTACTTTTACATTAAGACATTAGTTACTTAAATCCTCCTCCTCCTTCAAGACAAGAGTGTATTCTTAGGACAAGGTCTTAAGAAAGGGAGAGGAAGAAGAAAGAAAGGAAGTAAGAAGTCCCTGCCATGGAGTTTTTCAGCCATAGTCCTCTTGAGTTCTAGGAGAAGAATTCAAGTGAAGGAACTTTTGAAGAAGCAAGCATCTTGATCAATTTTCTTGTGGATCACCATTGGAGGGTGGACGTTTGGATGCCTGGTGAATTCAAAAGGGTCATTTAACATCAAGTTTTGATTCTACATCAAAATTGGATTTAGCGATAACAGGTTGGTGCCCTAATTCTAATAGTGTAGGTTTGCATGTTTCTCATATGTTTTAATCCTGAATAAGGAGATCCTGGCTAAGGGTTTTGGTATAAATTTCATCATTTTGAAATTATCTTTTCACTGTGGTGCACTGGAATCCTTTCAATGATATATTGATCCTTGTCACCCATCATATGCCTTAAATAGCTAGTGTCAAGATACCATCTTTTCTTCAGTTTTTGGGCTGTAAGACATTCCTTCAAGATAATCAAGAAGTTCTTTAGGTATCCAAGCTAACTTGGGTCCTTGCAGGTTAGCAGAGGTGATTCTTTTAGGAACCCAAATTTTTTTAATTCTATTCTTAGAATATGTATTTTTCTTTAATGAATTACATTGAAAGAATTTATGTCCAACTCCATGACATGCATAACATATAATTCTAGAATTCTAAAATGACGTACATATTGAAGTTCTAGATGTTGATGCAGATGTAAAACATTTTTTTATAAAAGATTTTCTATTTAAATTCTTAGGTACATACATTATAGCTTTAGAAATGGAAGCAGAAGGATTGGATATGAAAGCTTCTTGAGATATTGATTTTGGAACATATGCTTTTGGTGTCACAAAAGTAGTAGCTGAAATTCCATTTGAAATTAAAGAATTGAAACCAATTCCAGCTTTATTTCTAGAAATTCTTTGGTCTTTTAAAATTAACTCAAGATTATTTGAATATAAGGTTAGTTTTTCAACCAGTGGCTTGAGTTTTTCAATCTCCTTTTTCAAGTCATTATTTTCAACAGTTAAAGCTTTGTTCTTGTCAAGACATGCATTGTTTTCAGTTTCCAAAGCTTTGTATTTTTCATAAAAGACATGTAAATTCTTTTGCAATAAATTATTCTTTTCTGAAATCTCTTCTTTCTTCTTTTGTAAAGAATCATTGATATTTTTTAAAGTTCTTATCTTTATTCCAGCCTTTTTGAATTCAGATAGTAGATCATGAAATGCAGGATTCAATTCATCAAAAGTAAATTCTAATGAAGGTTCGGGGGATGTTACCTCGTCTTCGAGATCCATTTGACATAAGTTAGCAATTTTCATGGTCTCTTCTTCTTCGGATGAAATCGACTCCTCGCTATCGCTCCATGTAGCAACAATAGCTTTCTTTTTCTTCTTCTTGAAAGATTTCTTTAACAAAGGATGGTAGGGATGAATGTGCTCTGGTTTCTTACATTCATATCATGTGGGTACTTATTCTTTTTCTCTATCCTTGTCTTGTCCTTGGAGTGCTCACCTCATTTATGAAATTTTTTATAGTATCTTTTTTTCTTCTTTCCCATAATCTTTCTTAATTTCTTCATGACCATTATGATATCTTTATCTTCTAGATCATCTTTGAAGGACATGCAATCATCTTTCGATTCCTCATCTTTCTTTGAATCTAATGCAGCTTTGAAGGCCATTGTCTTCTTCTTCTGATCATCATTAGTTCTGTGCTATATGGCAAGTTCATGTGTGATGAGTGAACCCATTAATTCATCCAAAGGTAAGGTGTTTAGATCTTTTGCTTTTTAGATGGCAGTCACTTTGGGGTCCCACTTGTTCGAAAGTAATCTAAGGATCTTCTGTACTAAGTCAGCATTTGAATAAACCCTGCCAAGACTTTTCAATCTATTAATAATATCTATAAAGCTTGTAAACATGGCAGAGATAGTTTCAGTTGGTTCCATTTTAAAGAGTTCTATGTACAAGAAGATTAATTTTTGAAGTCTTCACTTGGAAAGTTCCTTCATGGGTCACTTTGAGTTTGTCCCAAATTTCCTTTGTAGAAGGGCAAGTGAAAGTTCGATTGAACTTGTTAGCATCCAAAGCACAATATAATAGATTTCATGGCTTTGGCATTTAATTCTCATATCTTCATGTCATGTTCATCCCAATCATCTTCGGGCTTTGGGACATCCATGCCATTAATTTTGATCATGGGAATATGTGGCCCTTTTAGAATGACCTTCCATAATTAAAAATCGATAGCTTGAATATAGATTTTCATTCTAGCTTTCCAATATGAATAATTTATGCTAGTGAAGAGTGGAGGACAATTGGTAGATTACCTTCAGCCAAGGATGTACTCTGGGATGAGCCATCAATCTTTACTATAAATGTATTCAGAGACACTGCTCTAATACTAGTTGTTGCCCAGGTGGCTTTTCCAAGAGAGGGGTGAATTGAAAATTTAAAAAATTTAAGCAATTATGTGCTTTTTGATAATCTCTTGAAGTGTTAAGTGCTGTGATTGAAATAATCAAAAGCAGAAGCAATATTTCAGGAGAATGCATAATACAAATACAAGAAATATTATAGTGGTTCGGAGCAACCCAGCTCCTACATCCACTATCCAAGATTATCACATGGGATTCTCACTATATCCCCCACTGGAATACAGTTGGATTGTTTTAACAGGCTCAGAATCTAAACCTCTACACTTTGGTTTTTAAAACAGGCTCACCAAAGAAACCCAACACTTGGTTTTTAGTAGGATTACCAAGAACCCAACACTTGATTTTAACATAGGCTAACCAAGAACCTATTTGGTTTATAAACAGAGCTCACCAATAACCCAACAATTCAAAATGAATTGTAAGGATAAAGCAATAGAATGACAAACAAATTTTGTTGAATGGTTGTCGATGCAGCTCAAGAGAAGCCCAATTGATTACACTTCAATATACTTGGTTGGCTTCTTTAACTTATTTAATAAATGCTTCAAGCTTCATATGTGAGTTGGTGAAGACTTGAAGTCTATCTTGAATGCTCTTGCAATGCTCTCTAGCTCACAAGTTCAAGTAAGCATTAAACATTCATTCCTCTTTTATAAAGTAGTTCAAATCTTTCAAATATATAGTCTTGTACTCTTGTCAGATGATTTTAGTCATTATAGAACATTTGGATGTGACATTTGACCGTCGGAGCACTTTTTCGATTCAAATTCCAAATTCTAGAACTACCCATTATAGGCCTGAAATTGATCTTTGAGTCAGCTCGGATCTACTCGAGTCGGCTCGGATCCATAAAATAGTTATGGTTCAGTCAGCTCTCTTCAATTTAGTTAGCTAGGTTTCTCAGTAGCTTGATTCCTTACTCTGGAAGAGTCAGCTCACCTTACTTCGAGTAGGCTCAAATTCACAAGCAATCAAAAATCCAGTCTGGTGGAGTCGGCTCTTTCTCATTAGCATAGGTTTGGTTGGTTGTTCACTCAGAATTCTTTTTTGGACTTTGGAGGAGTTGCCTTGAACTTCTAAAGGGTCGACTCAGATGTTTAACTAAATGATAGAGTCAACTCAGACTTTCTTTTGGTTGGCTTTCCTATCTGATTCAGGAAATGGTAATCTAGACGAGTTTGCCCGGGTCCCTTAGAGTCGGCTCAAATATCTACATGCCAGAAATCTTTATGTGTGCCTTGTGCTAGAGTCGGCTCTCTTCTCTTCGAGTCAGCTCAGATGAATTCTTTAGTGAATTATCAATTTTTCTTTAGAAATCATCCAACAAGTCTTCAAAGTCTCAAGATGCTTTCAAACTCTTCTAACCATATTTCCAAGGAGTTTTAAGCTTCAAACATATCTAGAACTAACCCATTTTCATGATTTTTACCTAACTTTTTCTTTGGGTTCTTCTTTACATGAATCACTTACAATACAACTCATTTCAAAACTAGGAATGTAGGAGTTAAAATTAAATAATGAAATCATCCTACAAAAACTTGTAAAACACTTGAAGAGTTATTAGTAAAATAAATGCATGCTCCAATGTTTTATTATCATCAAATCACTTATGTGGTCAATAGCTAGCTTGTGAGTAATCAGGGATCCTAATGGCTCATCCAATGGTAGAGTATTTAAATCTTTTGCTTCTTGGATGGCAGTTACTTTCGGGTCCCACTAATCTGGAAGTGATCTTAATATCTTTTGGATAAGATCTGCATCAAAGTAAGTCATGCCAAGACTCTTTAAATTGTTAATAATATCTATAAAATATGAGAACATTGCAGAAATAGTCTCATTGGGTTCCATCTTGAACAGTTCATAATTATGTACAAGAAGATTAATCTTTGATGTTTTCACTTAGAAAGTTCCTTCGTGGGTTACCTCGAGTTTATCCCAAATTTTTTTACTGATGTGCAAGTAGAAATTTGATTAAACTCATTGGCGTCCAAAGCATAATGTAACAAGTTCATGGCTTTGATGTTTAGCTCACCCATTTTCATGTCATGTTCAACCCATTCCTCTTCAGGTTTTGGGACATCCACGCCATCAACTTTTATCATGGATATTTGAGGTCCCTTAAGAATGACCTTCCATAATTAAAAGTCTATAACCTGAATATATATTTTCATTCAGGCTTTTTAATAGGTGTAGTTAGTGCTTGTGAATAGTGGAGGTCTATTTATGGATTGGCCTTCGACCAAAGAGGTACTCATAGGGTTTGCCATAAGATCTTTACTCTAATTAAAATTTTGAGACACTTTCTGATACTAGTTATTGCCCAGGTGGCTTATCCAAGAGGGTGGGTGAATTTGGTATGTAAATAATTATTGCAAGTATGTGCTCCTTTTTAAGTTCTTAGTGTGGTATGTGCTATGAATTTAGTTAACTGCTACGAAAGCAAGTAAGAACAAGAAACATAATCACAAACACAACAAATTTTATAGTGGTTCGGAGTAACCTCGCTCCTACGTCCATTATCCAAGATACCACTTGGAATTTCTACTATATTCATCCTCGAAATATAGCTGTATTATTTTCACGGGCTCATAATCCAAAACCCAACCTTGGTTTTATCCTGGGCTCACCAAAAGTCCAATACAAAGATAGTTTCAAATGGGATCACTAACAACCCACTACACTTGATTTTTAAGGCTCACCAATAACCTAATAAATTCCAAGTTGTATCCCCTTGCTATACTTGGTACAACTCAAATGAAGAGTTAAAAGAATAAAGCAACAATATGACAAACCGAAGTTGTCATATGGTTGTAGTTGTAGCACTTGAGAAGCCCTCTTGATTGTACTTTGATTGCTCTTCAAGGCTTCTTAACATTCTCAATGAATGCCTCAAGATTCTGATAATAGTTGGTGAAGTCTGGAGTGCTTGCTTTGAATGCTCTCTAGTATGTTCTTTTGAATGTTCAGTAAAAGCTCTTTAATTTCTCATTCACTTCTCATTAACTTCTCCAAAAGTGGTTCATATCACTTATAAATACTCCCTCCAACTGATTTCAAGTGGTTATAGCCATTGTAGACCATTGGGAATCAAAATTTGACCATTGGAGATTATTTTGGATTCAAAATAAGAGGTCTGGAACTAGTCGTTACTAACCTGAAACTATCACTCGAGTTGACTCGGATGGGTCAAGTCGACCTGGATGCTAGACATCAATCATGTCTTGTAGGTTTTTATGAATCAAATTGATTGGATTCATGAGTCAATTCGAAAGTAGGTTCAAATTGGCAACTTAGGTCAGCTCAATTTGACCCATTTAAATCAATCAAGTTCGATTAGATCGAATTAGCTTAGACCTAGACCTACTGTTGGCTAGATGTAGAACCCAAAGGGTCACATGCATTAGAGAATTGTCCAAGGAAGTCAATTATATTTTTATTAGGGTCATGGGATGCTAATTGGCTAGCTAATTAATATACAAGCATATGTTGGCTAGTCTAACTCCTAACCCAATTGGATTGGGTCAGCTTGTTTGCTATTTTGGCTAATCAATTTAAGTAAAATTAAAATTAGATAGAGTCCTAGGTGGGTCAGCCTAATTTAGTATTTATCTAGATTTTATTAGGCATTATCTTGGATTTATGGAAGAGTCCTACATGGCATGGACTCTTGGCACCAAGTTACGATGTGTGCCAAGAATAAGTGTGTGTAGAAGGACCAAGAGTCCTTTTGCTAGCCAAACACAAACCCAGATAAAGTCCAAATGCCTCTTCCTTGTCTCTATGCCATTTGGTTTAGGATTGGTTGTTCAAAGAAATGTATTGGTGTGAAAACAAAGGTGGCGTACAATGAAGGTTGCATCCCGTCATTGTTGGCACTAATTTGAAACCAAGAGTCCTTCTATTTGAAGTCTCTTATATTTTTCTGATGCCTCCTTTCAGATTTCATGCCCCTTAGCCTTCCTATAACTAGTAAATGCCATGTGGCTAGAGGAGAAAAAATCTGGAAAAATGAAGAGACATTAATTTGTCTCTCGGTGCATGATTAGATGTATCATGATATGTCCTCTCATCCTAATAAGGCTCCTTCTACTTGAAGGGTCTTATCAAATGGCTGAGAAAGAGATATATCAGGCACCCCATCCCTCTCTATAAAAAACATCATATTCTGATGCCAAAGAATTGAGTTTCCTATCTGAAGAATACTACCTGCTATTTTATCTTCCTCTTTAAGCAAGGTTTGTCTTTTTAAGACAAATATTGTTCTTTTAAGACAAGAACAGTCTATTTAAGACAAAAGCCTAGGGAAAAAAATAGAAGAGATATTCAAAATCTAAGAGAGGAGTTAGAGTGATCTCTGAGTGCCCTTTAGGAGGGTAAGGATTCTAGCAAAGGAAAAAAGTCCGAAAGGTAGCCAAAAGAGTCCCAATCAAACAAGCAACCTTCGTAGGAGTGCTTCCTTGGTTCAATTTCTATGTGGATCACCTCTAGAGAGCATACACTTATGTGCCTCATGGAAATTAAGGAATATAGCATTCCAGGTATTCCTCTATAACCCTAAAGATTTGATTTATTAGTTGTTATGCTTAAGCGATCCCAGGGATTAGGGTTCCGACCAATCAGGGTTTCAAAAATGAAAATTTTATAACCCAATCTTCTGTTGTGCCTGGCTAGGTAACCCAATAATGGTATCAGAGCCTCCTTGATGCATACAATTAGTAATCTCTTTAGTGCTGATTGCTTACTATGCTATGAATTGATGCATGATTAGTTCAAATACATATATATGTGATATGTTATATCTTAGTAACTTCTTCAAATTGGGTTAGTCACCATGGTCGTCCGGTCATAGGAGCCGAGTAAGGTTTAAAGGCCTCCTTTTCCCACTCAATCGGGTCTCCTATAGCATGTAGGGGTGCCGCTGTGGCCATATCCCATGAACAAGTGAGGTGAACGGATTGATGTTATAATCATGCTTATGTTATGCATATTAGGATAAATATATTTGATTGTTGTAATGAATGTCATGTTGATATGATTAATTAGGATGTCTTTGAGACCATCAAAGCCCTCATAAAAATTATATTTAGTCGTAGTGTAAGTAAATCATGATGCAAATTTGATTAGGGTATGATCAGCCAATTGGTGTCTATGCAAAGTGAATCCGGGAAGGTAAAGGAAATATGATTTTTAATTGGTTCCGTTGTCTAACCTAGCCAATTTTATTGATGTCTAAGGAAAGCAACAGGGAGACCCCCTCATCTCTTCCACTTGCCTGGCCAATTTGGTCACATCTAAATATTAAATTGGAAATGCTAATTGATTAAGCACACTATAAATTGCCTTCCTTCATGCTATGACAAATTTGAATAAAAAATATAGTAGGTTTGTTAAGCAAACTCAAGGCTTACTATTAGAGTTTGATATAAAGTTTGACATGGTGCATTTTATGCTTTATAGTATGATTGATAATGCTACTTTGTTAAGCAAACTCAAGGGTAACATTATTCAACATGACTCTATAAAATGAAGGGTTTGACTAAATTAAGATATTATGGTTTGTTATGAAAACACAAGGCTGTAAGTGTCTTAAAGGCAAATGTTTTGTTGAGAATTGCAAGGGATGCAATTAGAAAAGAATTTCCTACCCTTGAACTTATAAGTGTTTGTTGTGCAAACATAAGGTATTTATAAGGAATTAGGATCTTAACCCCACTATAGAAATTGGATATTGGTTTCAAGTCTACCATAGTTGAGGGTTATGGTTTTCAAAGAAAATAGTGGGAGATACAATTAGATTTAAGTCCTTATCTAATTGTAATTATCATCTTAAGTGGTCTACTTTTGTAATGTTTTTGTTTGTTTGTAGATTTAAATTTATGGCTTCTTCTCTTTCACAGCGGGGTATCCTGGATGCTAATAAACTGACCAGACCAAACTATGTGGATTGGTTAAGAAACCTAAGAATAGTACTTGCTCATGAAAAAGTTTCCTACATCCTCAATTCTCCGGATCCAGTTCCGATCGAAGTTGATGCTACAGAGGATGAAAAGGCCACTTGTAGAATGTGATAGAATGATTGCTTGTCTGTCAACTGTATCATGTTAGCCTCGATGAGCAATGAGCTATAGAGGCAACATGACGACATGGAACCTCAGCCCATACTGCTCAATCTCAAAGACCTGTATGGAGAGCAAAGTAGGACTGCTAGATATGAAATATCTAAGCAGTTATTCTAAGCACAAATGAGTATGGCTCGCCTGTACAGGTCCATGTTCTTAAGATGATTGACATAATCATCCGATTAGGTCAATTAGGCTTTGTTATGGATGGGGAGCTTAATCAAGATTTGATCCTGCAATCACTGTCAGATTCCTTCTCTCAATTTTTCATGAACTACCACATGAACAAACTGAATCTTTCATTACCAGAGCTGCTTAACATGCTTCAGACAGCTGAGAGCCACTTTAAAGGAGATAAGGCTAATCATCTTTCTTCTAGTTGATGGGATGAAGAAAGGGGTAATAAAGAAGGGTATAAAGTGAAAGCTGAACCCTAAGAAAAGCATCAATAATAGGAAGAAGGCAAAAAGGCTTTCAAATGATGGATCATATTTCTTCTATAGCAAGAAGGGACATTGGAAGAAGAACTGCAAGATATACCTTATAGGTCTGAAAAAGATGCTAGTGGACCATCAAAATGTTTGTTTATAATGCAAACAAACTTATCATTGATTTCTTCAACTTCTAATTCATGGGTATTGGATACTGCATGTGGGTCTCAATATGCAAATCTTTGCAGGGACTCCAAAAGATTAGAAGGTTGAAGAAAGGTGACTTCAAGCTTTATAGCACGAGTGGAGAAGCCATTAATGCTAAAGCTGTTGGAACCTACATATTATTATTACGTTTGGGCAAGATAATGGAATTGAAAGATTGTTATTTTTTTCGAAATGCTATTAGGAATATTATTCCTGTACCTCTATTATTAAGACAAGGTTATGAAATAAAAGTTGAGAGAAATGGTTGCTCCATTTTTCAGTCTAATGACTTCTTTGTAATAGGTAAATTTGTGAATGGTAATGGGAACATCAAATCAGACAAAGATTTCAAGTTTCATTTGGATCTTTGATTCAATTAGAGTTAGTTTCTTATCAATTTCGGTATCATAGCAGGTTTAGGGCATGTTCTTGCATCACAGTTTAAATTTCTACATGCTGAAATTTGCATAGCAGTCTAAACTTAAGGCTATTTTTCCATTTAAACCTTGTTGTTTATCATTAATTTTTGCATCCCTTAATCATCTGATTAGTTCTCTGTATTTTTTCAATTTTTCTTGATGTTTCTGATTTGGAGAAAAAAGAAAAAAAATGCATAAAGAAACCCTAACAAAAAAATCTACATGCTGAAATCTGCATACTAGTCAAAACCTAGGGCTAATTTCCCACTAAAACCTTGTTTTTTTTCACTAATTTTTGCATCAATCGATCTCTGATTAGTCCTATATTTTTCTGCAATTTTAGTGTAATTTTTCAGATCTCAAAACAAACAAAAAAAATAGTAAAAGAAAAACCCTAAAAAATAAAAATTGTTTGCTGAAATTTCTGCATGCTTAGATTAGGGCTGAAATTAATTTACAATCAAACCCCCCAAACCCAAGCCTCTTTAAACTTAAATTCCTGTTAATAATCTTCATTAGATCTGCCATCAACCAAAAAAAATAGAGAAAAACAGAACATAATTTCTGCATAATTCTTTTGACTTTTAGTCTTATGTTGCATCTTAGGTTTTCATATGTGTGCATGCATCCATAAGCTAACTTAAGGGCAATTTTGTTATGTCAGATAAGGGAAGGATGTCATTACCTTTCCTTGGCCTGAAATAACCACCCTGCATTCGAACCCAAGCCTTAATTAAAACTAAGTAGAAACCTAATTGAGTTTGGGACACCAAAAGGTCCAGTTCATGGTTTTGTGAGAAAGCTAATGCACCCAATCCTTCACTTATTTCTTGAAGCTGGTGTCTAGGCTAGAGGTCCAGTGGTAAATGCACTAAGCGGTGTTGTGGTAACTTAATTAGGACCCTGCGATGAGCAGGGGGAGCCTCCCACATGCCCACCTCTTACCTGGCCAATGAAAAGGGCAATTGTTTGATTGGTTGTAAGTTGAGCTTAATCATTCTACCTGAGCAGTTAGGTCTAGGAAACCTTAGAACATTTGTGTGCTTGTTGCATGATTCCTAGATTAGGAGCCCAATACTAGTATCCTCAAACCAAACCCAGCCTTGTTTGATCATGGAGTCCACTATAGATATCTTAATAAAGACCATGACTGAACAAGTTGCCCAATTCAGTACCCAATTGAACAATAGGTTTGACCAGTTAGATGAACGGTTAGAAAACATAGAGAGAACCCGTAGGACCCGTACTGAGCCTAAACTAGAGTCACCTTTGCCCACACCTCCCAACCCTAGGAGAGCCCCATGCCCTGACCCATTCTTGGAGCCTAACCCTAGGTGAGCCCAACACCCTGACCCATTTCTAAAGCCCAACCATAAGAGAGCCCCATGCCCAAACCCATTCTAGGAACCTAGCCATGGAGACCCAATTATGATTTCATGGACCAAGATGAGAGAGCCACTAAGAACATTAGGTTAGAAGCACCTACTTTTAGTAGTGACCTTGATCTTAAGGATTATATTGATTGGGAAAGAGGTATGGATCAGTATTTTGAGAGGAATCTAATAACTGAAGAAAGAAAGTTTAAGTTTGCTAAACTCAAGTTAGTTTGCCAGGCTAGAATATATTGGGATAATGTCAAAAGGATGACTAGAAATAGAGGAGTAATACCCATAGCTATCTGGAGAGCCAGGAAAAGCAAACTTATGGAGAAATACCATCCTGCACCCTACCATCAAAAACCCATAGAATAATGGCAAAGTCCAAGTTAAGGACACAAGCCTTTATTTGAGTACATACCCATGTCCTATGAGCTGAGGGAACCCATGAGCCATCCATCTGAGCCCATATCCTATGAAACCAAGGGACCCATAACCCATCGATTTGAACCTATATCCTATGAGCCCAAGGAACCCATAACCCATCAACCCGAGCCCAATAGGATTTGTAGCCCTAGATATGAGCCCAGTATTGTCCACTTCCCCTTAGTTGACCCGAACCCCATAAGATTAGTACCCCTAGACATGAGCCCAGTCTTTGTCCACTTCCCCTTAGTCGACTCACCTCTACTACGCCGGTTGTTCCCAAGGATAACATTGAGGAAGAAGTCCATGGAGATGACCCAGAATTAGTCGATCAAGAAAAAACTCCAATTGAAGCTGTATTGGAAGAACAGTTAGAGAAAGAGAACCCTGATACTTCTACTATAGCCTTACCTAAGAAAACCCTAGAGGAGAGCCAAATTATAGAGTCTAGTCCTAAAATTCAAGAACCCAAGGAATTTATTGAGGACATGATTTCTTTAATTCAGTACCCTCAGGATGAAGCCCCTCCTTTAGTCCCAATTGAAGATCTCTTTCATGAAGTTAACGACTTATCCTTCCATACAGTGAACCTTTTAGATCAATGTCCAAACATTAAGGTCATTCCCTTGATTCAAGAACCAGTCGATGCATCCTCTTCCTATTTTCTGCCCTTTCCTAATGCTTCCTATGTTTCTCAAACCATTCGATTGCACTTCATTGAGGTTAGCAAGTTGCGTACATTCTTGGAGCATATCAGATTTGCAACCTATTTATGGAAAACATTATGGCATCTATTAGAAGTGCATGTCAAATTTTCATCTACAAGTCACCCACCAACCAAGGGTCACACGCACAGTTGTAGTTCTGGATTTAGTCATTTGCCTACATGTCATTTGGTGTTGAGTCATTTGCCTACATATCATTAGGTATTGATATGAGTCGTTGGCACACCATGCTAGAGACATTTGACATGCATGTTAGTGATATATATAAGGAATTAATCATAAGTTAATGTGAGCAATGAAATTTATAAAAAAAAAATGTGGTTAATTCTCGAAAGAGTCCAAGAGTTCACTAGGGAGATTATGTAATGATTTGGCTTAGGCCTAAATGTTCTATACCCATGGAGTTGGATCCTTCAAAGTGATAAAGAAAGTTGGACCTAATGCTAAAGTTACCATCGAATTTGGCATTAGCTCAACTTTCAATATGTCAGACTTAGTTGAGCATAGGGAGCCAGCAATGATATCTAGTGAGCCTTGGACCTAACCCTTTCTTTGAGAGTGAATATATACCTGAGTGTCCACTAAATTAGCTTGGATATGGAAAAGATTGAGTGTATCCCGGATGACCAAGCTAATAGTACTCGGATCAAAGGCTACCATGTTACTTGGTTAGTTTGCAAGGTCGACCAGAATCAGAGATTTCGTGGATCACTTGAGAAGATCTGCAATGCCTCAACCCAGACCCACCAGAGCCAGATTAATCTTTATTCAATAGGGCCGAGTTTCCTCCCACCTTAGGAGAGAATTGATGGGGACATCAGATCAGACAAAGATTTCAAGCTTCATTTGGATCATTGATTCATGTTGGGAAGTCAATCTCATTTATTTTATTGAGTCCAGAGACATTGAGTCTTATAATAAAGGCTGAGTCCTTTACTAAAGTGAGCCAATTGAGTCCAGTTTTATCAGTTGAGTTGAGTCCCTTTGTGTTCAAGTCCAGTTAGTTGAGTTTATTTGAGTATGTAATTTTGGCTTCATTCAAATTAAGTCAAGGGGAGAGTCACCAGGCCCCAGCCCAAGCCCACAAGACCAAGGAGCTTTGGCACCCCAGGCCTCCATGCATCTGGCACCCCAAGACCAAGGAGCTTTGGTGCCCTAGGCCTTCATGCATAGGCACCCTAGTCCAAGCCTCCCTAGCCTTGGCACCCTAGTCCAAGGCCCATAGTAGTTGGCGCCCCTCCTAGGCCCATTCATGGTTGGCGCCTCTCCCAGCCCAGCATGGATTCAAGCAGCCCTAGCCCAAGAAACTTTTCTTGGTCCTCAAGTTTTGTAATTTCTTGGCCCTCAAGTTTTGTAATCCCAGTCTTTCAGGGACTTCAGGGACCCGGGTGAATCTATAAATACCCACACCCTCCCCCTTGTAATGAATAACTTTTGATGAATAATATTTGAGTGTTCTTCTTAATTGCCTTTGTTCCTAATGAATATCGACCTCCATGAGGGAGTGGGTGTGAGGCCCAACTATCTTTCAAACCCAGGGATCTTTCCAAAACCCTAGCCGCCCGCTTCTCTCCTCCTCCAAGCAAGCCTAGGTCACCCCATCATCCTCCTTCACCAAGGACACCCCTCTCTTTCTTTTTCCACTAGGCCACCACCATCAAATCCCATCTAGGCCACCCCCTCCCATCTTCAAGTCTAGGATGCCAGCCCCTGAACATCAAGCTACCAGGCCACCATCATCAACTCCACCAAGCAGCCCTCCAAGGATCCAGGCATCCACCATAAAGCAAGCTACCAATCAGCCCTAGCATCCCCTCATGCCTTCTCTCCACTTCTAACCTCTTATTTTCTATTTTTTCCTTCTTCTACATCTCTAACCTCTGACATTTGCAGGATCCCTTCAGTGCCACGTCCCTTGGGTGAAGTTTTCCTTGCCCTCGAAACTAGCTAATAAAAAGCAAGCAGATCCATGGGAAAGCAACTTTATCATCCAGGCACCAATTCGAGTGGTGAGATCCCTTCTACGGCATCAAGGTAATCATTGCTAGGTATTTAGATCCCTTCCCTTCTCTCTTAGTCTGATTTATTGAATTTTGAAAAATGCCCTATAGTGGTTTCTTAACCTTAGGATCCTTTTCTTTGTTTCTTTGATGGTTCTTAGTATACGGGTAGAACTCTAGATGTTTCATGAAAACCCTAACATACTTTTATCAATTTTCGGGAACAATCCATAAAAAAAAATTCTGAAATAATTGCTCTCTATAATCTGATTTTTCTTTATGCTAACCCTTAGCATGTCATCCCTCATCAGTCTAGAGTATTATCCCTCATCAAATGGTCTTTTAATTCTATCACTCAATAATGAAGTGTTGCTTGTAGAAAACGAAAGGAGAAAGAGAGATGATACCAATGAAACATTCTTCTAGCATTGCCAATTATGTCATATAAGTGAGTCAAGGATTAACAAGTTATACAATGATGATTTCTTTGGTCCTTATGATTATAAATTATTAGAAACTTGTGAATCTTGCCTCATGGAAAAAATAACTAGGTCTTCATTCACTAGACATGGAAAAAGGGCAACTGAGTTGTTAGGTTTAATACACTTAATGTATATGGACCTATGTCAACTCAAGCTAAAGGAGGATATTCTTATTTCATCACTTTCATTGATGATTTATCTAGGTTTGAATATGTGTATCTCATGAAACATAAATCGAAGCCTTTGATAAATTTAAAGAGTATCAAAGTATGGTTGAGAAACAAACTAGAAAAACTATTAAAATCCTTTTATTCATTAAAAATTTATATATAATTACAAAAATTAGCACAACCTCCTATATCCTAGATGATTGGCTTTGGGACATAATTCCCAACAACTCCCACTTGGACTAAAGCTAATCAGTACAGAATCTTATTCCCATTTTTCATTTACAAGTGTCGAACTCTTGAACTCTGATGGCTTTAGTGTTCAGCTAGGTTTTCCTTTCCATCAATCTTTTGAAGGTCAATGTCATCTCATTCCATGATTTCTCGTATAAAGTGATTGTACCATAGAATATGCTTTGTGCGGTGATGAGACTTCGGCTCTTTCGCTTGAGCAATGGCTTTAGTGCTATCACAATACATCGGAATAGGACCATCTAGGGAAGGTACCACTCCCAGCTCGCCAAGGAACTTCTGCAACTACACAACTTCCTTCACTACATCTGATGCTGCAATGTATTCTACTTCGCATACTAAGTCTACCATAGTATGCTGCTTGAAACTTTTCTAGCAGATCTCTCCTCCATTTTGGGTAAAGATAAATCCTGGCACACTCTTGCTATCATCCTTATTTGACTGGAAACTAGAGTCAGGATACCCCACAAGTTTCAAGTCAGGTTCTTCATAAATCAGCTATCGGTCCTTAGTATTTTGCAAATACTTAAGGATGATTTTTACCACCTTCCAATGAGCTTGGTCAGACTGATATCTACTTATTATGCCTAGTGAGTATATCACATCTGGTTTAGTACATGTCATAGCATACATGATAGAACCCACTACCGAAGCATTGGGATTCTACTCATCGCTCTCTCTTCTCAAGAGTTGTCATACAATCCTTCTTAGAAAGAGCAATTCCAGTACCTATCGGGAGATACCCTTTCTTAGAATTTCCATGCTGAACAGCTTCAACAAAGTGTCGATGTACATAGTTGGGATAGTCTTAGAAGACTCTTAGACCTATCTCTATAGATCTTCATACCGAATATGTAAGAGGCTTCAGCCAAGTCCTTCATAGAGAATAGAGATGACAACCAGACTTTATTCCTTGCAGTACTGGGATGTCATTCCCGATTAAGAGAATGTCATGCACATACAACACAAGGAATACAATCACAGAACCATTAACCTATTTGTAAATGCAAGATTCTTCTCCATTCCTAACGAAGCCATATGACTTGATACACTTATCAAATCACATGTTCCAACTCCTTGATGGTTGCTTTAGTCCATAGATGGACTTTTAAAGCTTGCACACCTTTGACTCTTTTGTGGATGTGAACCCTTCAGGTTATATCATATACACCTCTTTTTCCAACTCACCATTCAGGAAAGCTATTCGGACATCCATTTTCCAGATTTCATAGTCAAAGTGTGCCGCTAATGCAAGCATGATCCGAATGGACTTGAGCATTGCCACAGGAGAAAATGTCTCATCATGGTCAATACCATAATGCTGATGATATTCTTTGACAACCAGATGAGCTTTATAGGTCTCCACCTGCCTGTCTGTGCCCCTTTTCCTCTTGAAAATCCATTTACATCCAATGGGTTTTATGCCTTCAGGTGGATCAACCAATGTCATACATTGTTAATTTCCATGGATTCCATTTTGGATTGCATGGCTCCAAACCATTTCTCAGAGTTGGACCTCTACATCGCATCCATATAGGTGATCAGATCCTCATTATTCTTATCGAGTTCAATAGGATCACCAACTCAGACCAAGAAACCATAGTATCTGTCCGGTCGACTTGGTACCCTACTAGATATCCTTAACGATTCCTGCATGGGCTCTCGGTGTGATCTAATCACAACTGGTTCTATGTTGTCCCTTAAGTGTGTTGGTTCTTCTACTTGTTGAACTTCACTAAGTTCAATCTTAGCGGCTACAGTTCCTTCACCAAGGAACTCCTTTTCCAAAAAGATAGCTGTAAGACTGATGAACAACTTTTGTTCCTTAGTCAAGTAGACATAATACCTCTTAGACTATTTTGAATACCCAATAAATAGGCACCAATCAGACCTAGGTCCAAGTTTATCCATTTCTAAATGTTTTACATAAGCCGGGCAACCCCAGACCCAAAGGTGTGAGAGTGTCGGCTTACGTCCAGTCCATATCTCATATGAGATTTTGTTAATGGATTTACTCAGAGCCCTATTCAAAAGATAACAGGCTGATTCCAGAGCATATCCCTTAAAGGATATCGGTAGTGAAGCAAATTCCATCATAGACCGAACCATAACTAACAAGGTTCGATTCCTCCTTTCATACACTCCATTTAACTGAGGTGTCCCTAGAGGTGTCCACTGAGAGAGAATTAAATTCTCCTCAAAATATGTCAGAAACTCACCAGAAAGGTATTCACCGCATTGATCTGATTGAAGGGTTTTGATATACCTTCTAGTTTATTTTTCTACTTCATTACAATATTGTTTGAACATTTAAAACGATTTAGATTTATGTCTCATCAAGAAGATATAACTATACCTCGAAAGGGCATATGTAACTGTGATGAAATAACTATACCCTCCTCTAACACTAACATTCATGGGTCTGCATACATCAGTATGTACCAGACTTAGAATTTCTTTGGCTCATTCACCTTTTCTAGTAAAAGGTGACTTTGTCATCTTTTGAAGAAGACAGGACTCACAGGTCAGAAATGAACCACTTTCATTAAATTCGAGGAGACCCTTGCACTTCAACCTGTTTATCCTGCTCTTGTTAAATTGACCAAGCCTAAAATACCATAGGAACTCATCATTGACATTATCTATCCAAGGGCATTTGCTAGACGTGCATATTACACTAACAAGTCACGATAGTATATAAATGCCATTATTCATATATCCATTTATTACAACAAAACCATTCCAAATAATTTTTCAAATGTCATTCTTTATTGATAGTTCATAACCATAAATGGCCAACTGCCCTACAGAAATGACATTTAAAATAAAAGATGGACAATAATGACACTCATCCAAAATGATTGTACAGGACTTGAAAACTAGTTTGAGGACTTCCAATGCCTGGAACTTGGCGTCCATTTTCCACGTTCAAGAATCTCTCACCATCCTTGAATCTTCTATTAACTCGAAGTCCATGCAAAGAATTACAAATATGAATTGGACTTCCAGTATCCAATACCTAGTTAGTAGTATTGCAGATAAAGAACTATAAGGTGTTATCGTATAAATAACTTGTCCAGCACCTTCTGCTGCTTTCTCTTCCTAGACCTGTTCGGGTCAAGGGATGCAATGTAAAGAGGATAGTTCCTGGTGGGGACACCTGAGGCACCAGAATAAGACAGAGGCTTTTTCAACCCTCTGTAAATTGATCAATAATTTATGAATCTATCTGTAATAAGGGCTTAGATCATCTGAGTCCATTTTAGTTGTTATTTCAGTTCTGTACTAGTCAGCTCATGTTGAGCTAGTTCAGTCCAATGCTAGTTAGCTCATGTTGAGCTAATTTTATTTTTTTGAGTCCTGTCCAAGCATACTGAAGACTCAAGACTATATTATACAAGTGAAGACCAAGTCCAACCAGATTGAAGACATGGAAGTTTAGCCCAAGTCCAACCCAGCTTGAAGATTTGAAGACCCCAGGAGAAAAATCAGAAACCCTGATTCCTTGCAGATGCCCTCCAGATGCCTAGATTCCCTTCCAGATGCCAAAGTATATTCATAAATAAGGGCATCCATGATTCCAGAGGTCCATCTGCATCCTAGCCCAATGAAATCAAGCCCAGGTGCCAAGCCCAAGCCCCTAAGAAGCAAGATACCAGGGAATATTCCTGCTACCTGGCTACCAGGCCACCCCAGCTTCCAGAGGCCCAAACCCATGCACCCGGGCCCCTTTGGGCCGGCCTTTTGCTGCTCCTAGAAGCCCAACACGCCCCCCTAGGCGTCCTTGGAGTCTTGACCAAGTCAAGAAAAATTTTAGGGATTTTTCTACCTAATATTTCCTTATTTTCTAGCTAGGGTTTGAGAGGGAAAAGGATTCTTATGTAAAGACTTATGTACCCTTACTTGGAGCCCAAGGTTAAGGGTCTATTTAAGGGACCCTAGCCTCTTGTATGAGGGGAATTTTTGATGAATGAAAACCTTGAGTTCTTCTATTGAGTTGTGTGATACCCTGCTGTGTGCATAAAGGGGTTTGCGAGAGTTCTTCTTCCCAGTGCTGCAATCATCTTCCTGCTACCAACAAGCATCTCAGATCCCTGGACGCCCACTCCAAAAGAAGCCTTCCCTTGCTGTTTTTCCTTTGTTTTCTTGTTCCTTTGTGAGTTTTCTAACCCCTGACAGGTCGTTTGCAGGTCCCCGAGTTCCTACGAATCCAACGACTCCAGCCAAGCCTCAATCGGATCACCGAGCAGAAAGCCGGGTATCCGCGGGTCTTTGGCTCGATTTTCCAGGCCGCATCCGTCGAGGAACGAGAGACCCTTTTGCTGCGATCTTCACAGACGTTGTCAGGTACACCCCTCTACCTCCAGTAGTTTTATTGTAGGAGAACTTGCCCTAACCGAGGCTTCTCAGCCCCGGCGATCCTTCTTTTCTACTTTTCTAGGTCCTAATCTGCATGCTGATCTTCTAAAATTCATATAAAATTCCCTATAACTTATTTTAATCTGAAATTTGGGAATTAATCACCAAACCCCACATATAAAACATATAAAAAAAATTGCATGCATATTAGTCCCGCATCATTTGGTATCAGAGCTTAGATTAGGGCTTGTTTTCTGCAATTTTTCAGTCCGTATATACTCTATCATTTTAATTATTTCTCCCTGTTAAAAACTCCAAAAATTCTGAAATTTATTTTCCTGGATTTATCATAATTCACTGTAATTTTAAAATTTTTTTCATATTTTATTATGGCCTTTGAATTTTCTGCGAGCCGAAATAGGGCCTGCAAATTTTCGGCTCTGTTTTTTTTAGCAAGACAAGTTTGGAAGTTTTAGGGTTTTGTTTAGGAGTTTTTGCATATTTCTTAATTTTAGTATATTTCCAGTATATTAGGCCATGATTTGCAAGTTTTCTTCTATTTAAAAAATACCAAAAAAAAAAAATACATATTTTCCAAAAATACCAAAAAAAAAATACCTAAACCATAATTTGCATCCTCATCTGCCTGCCATCATTGCATAATTTACTTTTAAGGGCACTCTTGCTATATCAGATGGGGGGAGGATTTGATCACCTCTCCTTAGCCCAAAACCACATCCCTTGCATTCAGTCCCAAGCCTTAACCTAAAATTAATTAGACTTAATTTGCCCTAGTGGGCTAGGGACACCAACTGGTCGGGTCCGGGCTAGTGTTAGATCATTGTGTCAAGTTAACCTGTATGTGCCTTGTGCTTAGTGTCTAGAACGGTGGTTTAGGGATTCAATCCCGAAGGGCTTGTGTGCTGGTCCGCCTACCTGGCCAATCTCTGATTGGTGTCTAGGATTGGCAATCAGGGACCTAACACTCCCCTTACACCTGCTTGGCTGAGTACAGGGTTACTATAGGCTAGTTTGCCACCCTGATTGAGCATCTAGTTTGGACTTTAGGTCTAGTCAGCTATAGTCGGTCTGATCGACTCTTGCATGAGCACTAGATCAGGCGTTTCATATCACCCACCTCCTTCATAAATGTCTGAACCCATGGAAAATTTACAAGCCCAAATAAAAGCCCTAGCTGATCAAATTGCCCAGATAACTATCCAGATGACCCAGTTAACTCAGTCTCGTATTCAAACCAATGATAGAATTGACCATCGCGCCAATAGGTTTGATCAGTTAAAAGTCCGGGTAGGGACCCCAAGAAAAATCCATGGGTCACAGTCTGAGCCAGATCCCGACTCCCCTCAACCTAGGAGGACCCCAAACCCTGATCTATACCATGAGGTCGAACCTAGGAGAGCCCCTTATCCTGACCCGTACTACAATCCTCAACCTAGGAGGACCCCAAACCCTGATCCATACCTTAAGGCTGAACCTAGGAGAACCTATCGTCATGACCCAATCCCTAAGGTTAGTCCTAGAAGACTCAATCAGGTTTTTATAGACCAGGAAGATAGATCCTATTTACCCTCTCCCTACAAGCCTAGTATACCTACAACCTATAGATCTTATGACTCCAGATCCTATGACTCTAGATCCCATGATCATAGATCCTATGCACCCACACCCTATGAGCCTAGTAGACCCAACACCCAATATTCTGACCCATATAGGGAGTCCAACCCTAGGAGGACCCAATATTCTGACCAATATAGGGAGTCCAACCCTAGGAGAACCCAGTATTCTGACCCATATAGGGAGTCCAATCCTAGGAGGACCCAATATCCTGACCCATATAGAGAGCCCAACCTTAGGAGGACCCCATACCTTGATCCATCCTTAGAACCTGATCATAAAGCTGACCCAAAATCATATGACCCCAGATCCTATAATCCCATGACCCATAGATCTGCACCCTTGTCCTATGAGCCTAGAGAACCCATAACCCCTAAGTATCAACCTAGTACTAGTCATGCTTCCCCTAGTCAACTTGAACCCCATAGGATTAGTATCCCTAAATATGAACCCAGTAGTGAGCCACTACCCCTTATACAACCTGAACCTACTAGGAGTAGTACCCATAATCAGAGACCAGAACCTAACCAATTTCTTGCTAGCCGACCTTCTCCAACCATTCCTGAGATTCACAAGGCTTACATTAACGCGAAAGTGTATGAAGCTGATGTGAGCCTAGTGGATGAGTACGAGGGAGAAGAGGAGACACCTTTAGTAGACCTAGAATTAGCTGACCCAGTAGATGCCCAGGTAGAAACCAACCCAGAGCTAGTTGACCTTGACCATATCCAACCTAAAGCTATAATGGAAGAACAAATAGAGGAAGAGAACCTAGGTACTGCTACTAGAGCCTTACCTGAGAAAACCATAGAGGAGAGCCAAATTATAGAGTCTAGTCCTAAAATACAAGAACCAGAAGAATTTATTAAGGACCTGATCTCTTTGAATCAATACCTTCAAGATGAGTCCCCTCCTATAGTTCCCATTAAGGACCTCTTCCCCAAAATTAGTGACCCATCCTTCCATTATGCAAATCCTATAGATATAGCTCAACCTCATAAGGTTAACCTCATTAGTATAGGATTAGTTCCTGACACCCCGTCTTTTATCCTACTTTATCCAACTAACCATGAACCTTTTTCTCTACCTTACCAAACTAATTCTGAACCCACTTCCTATTTTCTGCCCTTTCCTGACACCTCCAGCATTTCTAGGATCATTAGATTGCATTTAGCTGAGATTAGCATACTGCATGCATTCATCACGCATGTTAGGTTTGCATCTTACTTCTGGCATACTCTTTGGAATTTGCTAGGAGTTCACTGTAAATTTTCATATGCATGTCAAGCTAGGATCAAACCTAGAGAACCTATAATCTATTAGGTTTAGATCCAAAGAGTTCAATAAAATTTCCTTCGATAGGAATGCATAGTCGAGTCTGTTAGGTATCAGTATGAGTCCTTTGCATCATTTGTCTGCATGTGCCTAGCATGTTCACCACCTGCACTAATATTAAAACAACTGGCTAATTCCCGAAGAAGGGTCAAAGAATTTGATGTAGTGGATTTTATCTTGGTTAGGCTTAGGCCTAAAAGAAGCTTCATGCTCGCAGAGCCAGACCTTTTAATGTGATAGAGAAGGTTGGATCAAATGCCTAGGTGTTAGACTTGCCTTCGGATTTGGGCATTAGTTCTACCTTCAATATTACAGACCTGGTTGAGTATAGGGAACCGGCAGCGCTACCTAGTGAGGCCTTTGGACCTATTCCTTTTCATTGTGAGTGACCCTAACCTAGAGTGTCCACAAACAAATTTGGCCTGAGAGAGGAGAACGGATCGAGCGTATCCTGGACAATCAAGCCATCACGACCCAGGGCCATGACTATCAATGCTTCCTGGTCCGATGGCAAGGCTGGCCAGAGTCGGACGATTCGTGGATTTCTCGAGAGGACTTGCAACTCCTCAACCCAGACCTTCTCGAGAGATATGTGAGCTAGTCTAACCTTCACTCGACAGGGTCGAGTTCCTCCCACCCTGGGAGAATTGGTGGGGACACCTGAGGCACCAGAATAAGACAGAGGCTTTTTCAACCCTCTGTAAATTGATCAATAATTTATGAATCTATCTGTAATAAGGGCTTAGATCATCTGAGTCCATTTTAGTTGTTATTTCAGTTCTGTACAAGTCAGCTCATGTTGAGCTAGTTCAGTCCAATGCTAGTTAGCTCATGTTGAGCTAATTTTATTTTTTTTGAGTCCTGTCCAAGCATACTGAAGACTCAAGACTATATTATACAAGTGAAGACCAAGTCCAACCAGATTGAAGACATGGAAGTTTAGCCCAAGTCCAACCCAGCTTGAAGATTTGAAGACCCCAGGAGAAAAATCAGAAACCCTGATTCCTTGCAGATGCCCTCCAGATGCCCAGATTCCCTTCCAGATGCCAAAGTATATTCATAAATAAGGGCATCCATGATTCCAGAGGTCCATCTGCATCCTAGCCCAATGAAATCAAGCCCAGGTGCCAAGCCCAAGCCCCTAAGAAGCAAGATACCAGGGAATATTCCTGCTACCTGGCTACCAGGCCACCCCAGCTTCCAGAGGCCCAAACCCATGCACCCGGGCCCCTTTGGGCCGGCCTTTTGCTGCTCCTAGAAGCCCAACACGCCCCCCTAGGCGTCCTTGGAGTCTTGACCAAGTCAAGAAAAATTTTAGGGATTTTTCTACCTGATATTTCCTTATTTTCTAGCTAGGGTTTGAGAGGGAAAAGGATTCTTATGTAAAGACTTATGTACCCTTACTTGGAGCCCAAGGTTAAGGGTCTATTTAAGGGACCCTAGCCTCTTGTATGAGGGGAATTTTTGATGAATGAAAACCTTGAGTTCTTCTATTGAGTTGTGTGATACCCTGCTGTGTGCATAAAGGGGTTTGCGAGAGTTCTTCTTCCCAGTGCTGCAATCATCTTCCTGCTACCAACAAGCATCTCAGATCCCTGGACGCCCACTCCAAAAGAAGCCTTCCCTTGCTGTTTTTCCTTTGTTTTCTTGTTCCTTTGTGAGTTTTCTAACCCCTGACAGGTCGTTTGCAGGTCCCCGAGTTCCTACGAATCCAACGACTCCAGCCAAGCCTCAATCGGATCACCGAGCAGAAAGCCGGGTATCCGCGGGTCTTTGGCTCGATTTTTCAGGCCGCATCCATCGAGGAACGCGAGACCCTTTTGCTGCGATCTTCACAGACGTTGTCAGGTACACTCCTCTACCTCCAGTAGTTTTATTGTAGGAGAACTTGCCCTAACCGAGGCTTCTCAGCCCCGGCGATCCTTCTTTTCTATTTTTCTAGGTCCTAATCTGCATGCTGATCTTCTAAAATTCATATAAAATTCCCTATAACTTATTTTAATCTGAAATTCGGGAATTAATCACCCAACCCCACATATAAAACATATAAAAAAAATTGCATGCATATTAGTCCCGCATCAGTTCCTCTTCCAATATCCTCGCTTCTTATAGAAGAAGCACTCCACTTGGCTCTTATCAGCCTTCTCCTTCTTGGCCTGACTGGGCCTAGAAGCATTCTGCACATGTTTTCCTTTATCTTTCTTTTTCCCTTTCTTAAAGGGATGATGCCCTGCCGAAGATCCTCCCACTAGATTTACCACACCTTTGTTCAGATGGTGGTCTTTCTTATAAGTCTGCAGCAACCCCAACAGACTGTGGTAGTTAATGTAGGCTTATTCATTATATAATGATCAAGAAAATCTAGATAGAAAGAGGGTAAAGAATTCATAATCTCATCCTTCCCAAGCTGTTCATGCAAGGGACATCCAAGTTTGCCTGGCACTCAATCATCTCGATCATGTATAATACATGATCTGTGACTGAGGCCCCATCATGCATCTGCACTTATAGATAGCATGGAGACCCTATAATTCTCAACATCATCTGGTGTGCCAAAGGACTCCTTCAACCTTTGAAGGATTTTTTCTGGCTGGGCTTCCTCGAACTTGCAACTGAACTCATCGTTCATCGCTACTAACATTATACATTAGACAGTGGTCCTGTTAGAGAGCCACTTCTGATAAGTGTCTATGATCGAACCTTGAGCATTGGGAGAAGGGGTTTCAGGTGCTAGATCTGATATCATATAAGGATCCATTAATGCTCCAGGATAATCCTGAGTCTTCGATACCAGCTATCAAAGTTGTGACCCTTAAGCTTCTCATTATCAAGAAGAGACTAGAGCGACAGGTTGGAAGACATCTGAAAGCAAAATCAAAGCTAATGAGTGTATATGAATTATTATCCTATAGACATGGACTTTAGTTTAAAAGCCCTCCCACTATTTTGTTCAGACTGGTAGCTCTACCTCCAATCTGAGGAATCACTTTGATTCCTAAGTGGGTACTAGTATCCAATAGACAACACATGAGCCCGACTTTGGCTAGCCCACCCATGCATGTCTAAAGGCAGGTTCTTCAACCGATTACTTCTCCAAGTAACCTCTAGTATTTAGGTTTTTATCCCAAGATGCACTTCAATCGGCCTTTGGGCCTCCTATTGAAGGTCCCGGTTAGGTCCAACCATTAACATGACAAAATTCAATGCTTCTAGCTAACGAATAGTCAAGCCCAACTTTGGTCGGGCCACCTGACCACCGTTAAGAGAGTCGCACTGAGTTATCATATTAGGAAAAGCAATTCCAATAGCCTGATGAACATCCAATCATTGGATTTGCCAATGAACACCCAACTATTAGACCCATTACCTCTCAATTAATGGGAGGCTAGGACATGGTTATCCTTATAACTTTATCCTTTTATGGATCTAATAATTTAGAGGATTTAATTTTAATGTAATAGAAGAAGAGATGAGAAGACATGGATCAATCTCCCACGACCACATCAGCAATCATGGTGGGTTACACATAACTAGTGATCCATGGGCACCTAAAATTAGTCAGGATTGATTAAACTTGGGTGACATGGGGTAACACGAGTCAATGAGCTATCCAATCAATTCTGATCAACCATATTGGCCAGATAATTGAGATCATAGGTTGGGTTCCGCCATTAACCATCTTGCCTTAGACACCAACCGAGTTAGCTAGGTATGAGGTAGCCCCAAAGAACTATGATCAAACTACCAAACTAACCTAGACACCAATTGATTCACCAAACTTGATTAGACCAGCCTAAAGACTCGGGCTAACCACTGAGCCATAAAATTAGGTCCATTTAGATCTATGGACTAATCAATCTAGCTATTAGAGAAATTTATAGAGAAGAAATCCTAACTCAACATTTGATTAGATTAGTTATTTATTTTGTCCAATGCATATAAACTTATGTCTAACCCAATTAAGGACCCAGAAAAAGCTGACCCATGACCCTTAAGGCTTATTGAAATGACATAAAATCATTGAATCATATTTCTAGAGTTATTGTCATTCGATATAACTTAAGTCTCAATTATGTCCAATAGCCTTATTTAATCAAAATAATTTCAATTAAGAATGTAAAACAATTTTACAAGCAAATTTGAATTCACTGTTTCAGGGCTTTCTGGTCAAGTCGGCTCGAGTAGGGGTCGAGTTGGCTCATCTAAAACCATAATAGATAGACTGTTCTGCTTGCAAAAATAAGTCGGCTCGAGCAAGATTCAAATTGGCTCGATTGCGGGGGCAGAAAACAGTGACTTCAAATTCATGCAACTTACTTGAACTATTCAAAATTAGAGATTAAATATGATCAAAACAAAACTCTTAGATCTTATATAAATTTATTTTATGATCATAACATTAGATTAAAATATTTTTTAATCTACATTTTTTCTTATTTTCTTTTTCATGAGTCAATCACAAGCAACACCCCTACACGACATAGGAGACCCCATTGAATGGAAAGAGAGGGTCTTGCAGCCCTACTTCTCTTCTATGACCAAACGGCCATGGTGAAGCACTCAATCTATGTACTTAAGAGAAAATAATGATGTTAAAGCATACTAGCATTATAATACTACAAAGAAAACCTGTGCTCTAATACCATTTGAAGGAAAAATATGCTAGGCAGAAAGAAAGTATTTTAAAATAATTTTAAAATAAATAGTGAAAGACTTGGTAGATTGATCAAAATGATCTACAAATCTGCCAGCAATAGGATCTAGTAAGATAATGCAGCATGCAATATACATCAAGAGCAAGAAAAATAATCAAAGATATAGAAGTACCTTACCGTTATACCTTTGAAATGCTATGGAAAAGGGTAAAGCGCTCGAGCCACACACGTGTCTGGTCTCTACGGGTAATCCACATCGCGGCTCAACTCTGATCAACTCCCTAAGAGTGTTGGCTCCTTGGATCCTTCAGGCCAATCTTCTTCTTCATGGAAGACAAGGAGGAGAGGTGGAACCCTTCCCAACTTTTTCTCTTCCCAAGACCTAGCTTGAATGCTAGGTATTCACACACCCAATCCCAATTCCTCGCAAAGCTCCTTTTTCTTTTTAGTTCTTCAACCTTTTTTCTCGCAAACAACCAGCAGCCCCTAAAATAACCTTTATTTATGAGGCAGCCAAGAGAGGGAGAAAGAGGAAGGAGGAGTGATTGGTGGAGAAGGTCAAGGGCATACCAATTTGGCTCTAACCATATTAGGAAGGAATGACAATCAATCCATGAAAGTTTGGATCCAAAATAGCTTGAATTTGAAATTCAAACCAGGTTAAAACCTTCTTAAAAAGCTTTCTAGAATATCCCGTTTAGGTTTTTCTAGTCGAGAAGAGATGAGTCAACTCGAGCAATGGTCAAGTCGGCTCGTTCAGAACATATAATAGTCGGACTATTCTTTTTGGTACGAACGAGTCGGCTCGAGCAGGGGTCGAGTCGGCTCATCCAAAAATAGAACGAGTTGGCTTGAGCAGGGGTTGAGTCGGCTCGTCCAAAAATAAAATGAGTTGGCTCGAGCAGAGGTCGAGTCGGGTCATCCAGAATAGAGAACAAGTCGTCTTGTCTAGAAAAGACATCCAAAAATACTTCTTGTCATGGCCAAGTGTCGACCCCTCAAGTGTCGACACATGGTCAATCATATTGATCGCCAGTGACATCAAACGATTCTCAATCATCGATTAACCTTTAGATCAGATAGAAACCTCTATGGTGTATGACCACATAAGTTCGAACACTAAGCCGGTAGCACTGGAACACTTCCAGTACCAATCAAAGTCCTCATCTAGCAATGATACCTGATATCTAAATAGGTCGAAAATTAAAAAGCAACTTTCAAGAACTTCTGGCATATGGTTACCGCATAATTCATCCCTTTGATCTAATAATGCTCAGGATGGCCTAAGATTTGACTGCCAACCCTAATTTGGTCCATCCAAATCATGTCTCAACTTTACAAGTTCTATGACTCCTCACAAGAACTACCCTGGCCAAGGTTTTGCTAAATTAAGACATAGTGAGTCATTCACTCCAAACTATTTGGAGGGGTCAATTCCATCTTGATCCACCATCGCTCCATAAGTACTTGACCGCACCTAGAAACCTTTCATCACTAGATTAGAAATCCAGGTAGTCTGGCACCAAAGTATAGTGAGTTGCTTGCAAGCTACTATGGTGACCTCAAGTCTGAGGGACACATATGCTCATATCCCTTCGTGAGCAACCCTTTGGCAGAAGGGAGCTCCGTAGATGGTCCCGTTCAGTGAGATGTTACACATTTCACTTGAATGTCACATCAATGTCTCCACACTCCTTGGTTAAGAGGACAACCAACAAATGTAACTTACAACAACCTATACTTAATACATCATCATCCAATAACAATGTTCCTTTGGTTGTGAACCAATTTAAGAACTACTTGATATATCCTCTCTATATCAAATAATGTAGTTCTAAGGACTCCATCATACAAGAGTTCATTTCAGAAAAATATAAATATGATGAACAGCCAAAAGAATAATTTTTATTCATTAGAAATTCATATATAATTATAAAAATTAGTACAACCTCCTTTAGCCTAGATGATTGGCTTTGGAACATAATTTCTAATAGTACAACCACAACACACACCTCTTCTTCGTAGGTCAGAGAGAGTGCAGGTAGCATCTCTAAGATATGGTTTTATGATTGGAAATAATAATAAAACCAACATCATTGATGGAGATGATCCACTGACCTATACTAAAGCTGTCATGAGTAAGGACTCTGTTAAATGGTTATATGCCATGAAATCCGAAATAGACTCCAAGTATGATAACCAGGTTTGGACATTGGTTGACCCACCTGAGGGAATTATCCCAATAGGGTGCAAATGGGTCTTCAAAAGGAAGATTGGAGTAGATGGGCAAATAAAAACCTACAAAGCTAGGTTGGTGGCAAAATGTTTCAAGCAAAAGCATGGTATAGACTCTGATGAAACCTTCTAGCTAGTTTCCATGCTCAAGTCCATATGGACCATGCTTGCTATTGCTGCATACTATGATTCTGAGATCTGGCAGATGGATGTTAAGACTGCATTCCTCAATAAAAATCTTAAGGAAGAAGTGTGTATGTCACAGCCAGAAGGTTTTGTCTTAAGTGGGAGACCAAACCAATTGTGCAAGCTTAGAAACCCATCTATGGATTAAAGTAAGCATCAAGGAGATGAAATATTCATTTCGATGAAACTATTAAGAAATTTTTTTTCATCAAGAAAATGGATGAGCCGTGTGTGTATAAGAAGACAAGTGGGAGTACCATTATCTTTTTAGTATTGTATATCGATGACATACTTATCATTGGAAATGATGTTCTAATGATGCAGTCAGTTAAATCATGGCTATCAAAATAGTTTTTCATGCAGGATCTGGGAGAAGCATCATACATTGTAGGATCAAATATCTATAGAGATAGATCTAAAAGGATGATAGGATTATCCCAATCCAAGTACATAGACTTAATATTGAAGAGATTCCATATGGAGGGAAGTAAGAAGGGTTACTTTTCCATGAGTCAAGGCATACACCTATCTAAAAGGATGTCACCAAAGACTCCAAACAAAAGAGATAGGATGATTAAGATCCCTTATGCTTCGGCGGTGGGATCAATAATGTATGCAATGCTATGTACTAGGCCTAATGTTGCTTATGCCATAGGCATAGTAAGCAGGTTCCAGGCTGATCCATGCGAGGATCATTGGAAAGCTGTGAAAAATATTCTTAAGTATCTAAGAAGAACTAAAGATATTTTTTTGATATATGGTGGATCAAATTTGAAACTAGAAAGCTATATAGATTCTAGTTTCCAATCTGATTCAGATGACAATAAATCCATATCAGGGTATGTCTTTACTCTGAATGAAGAAGCAGTGAGTTGGAAGAGTACCAAGCAGCCAACTGTAGCTAACTCAATCCCTGAGATAGAATATATAGCTGCTAGTGAAGATGCTAAGGAAGCAATCTTGATAAAGAAGTTCATCACAGAATTGGGCATGGTTTCTATAATAAAGCAACCAGTACCATTGTATTATGATAATAGTGGAGCCGTTGCACAAGCAAAGGAACCGAGGGCTCATCATAAGTCTAAGCACATCCTGAGATGCTTCCACCTCGTTCAATAAATCATCGAAAGAAATGATGTGGTAGTAGAATGAGTTGATACGAAGAACAATATAGTAGACCCATTCACTAAGACCCTTCCTCTATAGTAGTTAGATCAGCATCTAGATGTATGGGTATTAAATACAAGGGTGATTGGCTTTGGTGCAAGCGGGAGACTGAAAGAATTATGCCCTGAAAGTCAATCATAATTATTATATCAATAGCATTTTTATGTTACCCTAACTCAAGATTGATATTAATAAAAGCAATTTTTGATTCATCATTTGCTATCTTATATTTTAATTATAAGATATGATGAACCGCATAAGTTAAGGTAATGAAATTAGGATTATGATGGAGATCATAATGGTGAGACCTAGTTCCTATAAATCCAAATCTAAAATATTCCTCATCATTGGATCATCGATTCAGGGATCAATGAATCCGAAATGACTAGCACATCCTATCTATGCTCAATGGAGAGGGGGTTGGTCATATAACCACTTGTGTAGGACACTAATACAAGGATGTGGGTGCTCATTAGGTTATGAGTTTGCTCAACTAATCAAACAAGAGAACATCAAATAGAAGTCTTACTTACTTGTCAAAAGCAATGTTCTCTTAGTGGGAGTTGTGCATGTAGTACTTAGACCTGAGACTACCATAGTATCTTATGCACATGAATCCATGTTTTGGTGCATGCTCATTCATGGCAATTAAGTCATGTTCGGGGTGCTTCTAGATATGGTAGACTGTGAATGAAGGTAATGAGTAGGTCAACAAGGAATCAATCACTCCTAGTAAGAGGAGATGTTATCCCATGTGATCTCTTCAAATGATGACTCAGGAATCTTTGAAAAAAACATGATGAGATTAGATAGGATTTCTAATATTTCATTGATCATATCTTCATTATCAAATTGAGATTCGAAAGGATTAAGTGCTATGGTTTGATATTTATCCATGCCCATCACTTAATCAAGATAAAGGAAGATCGAAGGATTGAATTGCTCGGTAACTTTTCACTAAAGGATTTTTGGTAATTTCAATCAAATTTTTCATCTTTCGGGTAGGCATGACATGTTTCTAGACATCAATCATGTCTTGTAGGTTTTCATAAATCAATTTGATTGGAAATCATGAGTCAATTCAAAAGTAGGTACAAATTGGCAACTTAGGTCAGCTTAATTTGACCTAATTAGGTTAATCGGGTTCGATTATATCAAATTGGCTTGGACCTAGACCTACTGCTAGCTAGATGTGGAATCCAAAGGTTCACAATATTAGGGAATTGGCTAAGAAAGTCAATTATATTTTTATTTGGATCATAGGATTTTAATTGGCTAGATAATTGACATACTAGTATATGTTGGCTAGCCCAACTCTAACCCAATTAGATTGGGTCAGCTTTTTTGCTATTTGGGCTAATCAATTTAAGTAAAATTTAAATTGGGTAGAGTCCAAAGTGGGACAGCCTAATTCATTATTTATCTAGATTTTATTATGCATTATCTTGGATTTATGGAAGAGTCATAAATGGCATGGACTCTTGGCGCCAAGTTACGGTGTGTGCCTAGAATAGGTATCCATAGAAGGACCAAGAGTCCTTTTGCTAGTCAGATACAAATCCCAGATAAAGTCAAAATGCCTCTACCTTGTCTCCACACCATTTGGTTTAGGATTGATCGGTCAAAGAAGTGGATTGGCATGAAAACAATGGTGGTGCATAATGAAGGGTTGCGTCCCTTCATTGTTGGCGTTAATTTGAAACCAAGAGTCCATCTATTTAAAGGCTCCTATATTTTTTTGATGCCTCCTTATAGATTTCATGCCCCTTAGCCTTCTTATAACTAGTTAATGCTATATGGCAGGTGGTGAAAAAGGCTAGAAAAATGAAGAGACATTAATTTGTCTCTTGGCGCATGATTAGATGTATCATGATATGTCCTATCATCCTAATAAGACTCCTTCTGCTTGAAGGGTCTTATCAAATGGCTAAGAAAGAAACATATCAGGCACCCCATCCCTCTCTATAAAAAGCATCATATTCTAGTGACAAAGCATTGAGTTTTGCATCCGAAGAATACTACCTGCTATTTTATCTTCCTCCTCTTTAAAACAAGGTTTGCCTTTTTAAGACAAAGCTTGTTCTTTTAAGACAAGGCTATTCTATTTAAGACAAAAACCTAGGGAGAAATATATAGAAGGGATATTCAAAATCTAAGAGAGGAGTCAAAGTGATCTTTGAGTGCCCTATAAGAGGGTAGGGATTTTAGCAAAGAGAAAAAGTCCGCAAGGTTGTCGAAAGAGTCCCAATAAAAAAAGCAACCTTCATGGAGTGCTTCCTTGGTCTGATTTCAATGTGGATCACTTCTGAAGGGCATACACTTGTGTCCCTTATGAAAATTAAGGAATATAGCATTCAAGGTATTTCTCTATAACCCTAAAGATTTGATTTATTAGCTGTTATGCTCATGTGGCCCTAGGGTTCAGGGTTCCGGACAATCAAGGTTTCAAAAATGAAAATTTTGAAATCCAATCTTCCACTGTGCCCGGCTAGGTAACCCAACAACAGTGAGTTCGGTGAGCAGGTTTATGGCACAGCCTGGCAGGGAGCAGTAGCGAGCATTGAAGGGAGTCTTCAACTACTTGGCAGGTATGGTTGGAGTTAACATCTGGTACGGATAGCGAGGAGGTGCTGAGGGACACTCCAACATGTCCAAAGAGGCTTAAGGGCTGATAGGAGGGTTTGTTGATGCGAATTTCAGTGGAGATGTGGACACCCATCATTCGTCAACATGTTTCATATTCAACATATATAGAGATCCTTTTTCATGGAGATCCTACTTGCAACCTATTATGGCATTAGCGACCACCGAGGTAGAGTACATCAATGTTATAAAGGCTTCAAAGGAGGCCGTATGGCAAAAGGGTCTAGCTTTGGAGATGGGCCTCGAGCAAGGGCCTGTCAGCATGCACTGCAATAATCAGAGTGCACTCCTACTTGCATAGATCTCTATCTCTCATGCTCAGACCAAGCACATCGACATCAGATATCATAGGACAGGGAGGTCATGGAGGATGGCAAGGTGGAGTTGGTGAAGGTACACACACCAAGGAGAACCCAACAGACACCTTAACGAAGGTTCTACCATGTGACAGCTTTTGTAAATGTGTGAGATGATGTAGCTTATGGATCGGATAGAGTTGGATGAAGCCTTGTGATACCAAGGTGGAGATTGTTGGGCCTCATATGGTGCATCCAAGGTTCATGGGCCAAGGCTAGGCCTTGGTCTACTTATCATGATGAGTTCATGGAGTCTCTACGGCTAGATTAAGTCTTAGGTCAAAAGGATATCAACCTTTTGGGTCTTGAGGTTTAGGAGTCTTGAGCCTTAAGTGGGTCAACTTGTGTTAAGTGTAACTGGGTCAAGTCATTATTATTAAGGGCTTGGAAAACCTAATTAGACTTGGAGTTGGCTCGTGAAAGTTTAGGGTTAGGTCATTGTGAGCTAGACTATATATACTTGTGTATATGGGCTGATTGTAGAGTTTTGGCACTAGGAGGTGCAAGGAGCAATACTGAAATCCCTTTTCTCCATAATCCCTATCTTTTTCCTCCCTCTCTTCCTCTATGGTTGCCATCTCACCTCATGGGAAAAACCCAATCCAAGCCACCAAAGCAAGGAGAAAGCCAAAATCCTAGCACATAGGGATTCCTAGTCCAAGTTGGACTTGGAACCCTTAGTGCCAAGCCTCTTTTGGCCTATCCCTCTTCCTCTATGGTTTAGGATCTATCCTAAGCATGAAGAGGGTTGTTTCTCCACTGATCAGAGGTTTTCTAGGAATTTATTTAGATTTATTTCAGATCTAGAAGGCATCAAAATGCTTTGCTGAAGACAGATAATTTCTGCATTGACCATTACTGCCGCCCAGCCTTGTCTCCTCCCAAACAACTTTTCTGCTACTTCCTAGTATTCTAGGAGTTTGGTTGATGGTAGAAGGTTGTGCACACATCTGGGAATATCCTCCAACATGGGGCTTGAAAGATTGTGGCCATGACTTCCCTAGTGAGTGGATGGTGGTGCTCGGATGGTGGTCATGGAGCGGCCATGTGTTGGGTTCCTTGGGCCAGGCGTAGTAGAAGATTGGGTTTTAAAATTTTCATTTTTGAAAACATAACCAGCTAGAACCCTAAACTCTTGGACCACTTGATCATGACAATTAATAAATCTAAACTTTAGGGCTATAGAAGAATACCTGGAGCACTATTATCCTTTATTTCTATGAGGCACACAAATGCATGCCCTTCAAAAGTGATCCACACAGAGACCAAACCAGGGAAGCACTCCTATAATAGTTGCTTGTTTGTCTGGGACTCTTTTTGGCAGCATTCTAGACTTTCTCTCTTCTTGGACTCCCTACCCTCCTATAGGGCACTCTAAGACCTCTCTATAGCCTCTCTCAGATCTCAAATACCCCTTATATTTTTCTCCCTTGGCCCTTGTCTTAAAAGACTAGCCTTGTCTTTAAAGAACAAGCCTTGTCTTAAAAAGACAAACCTTGTCTTAAAGGGGAGGGAGATAAAATAGCAGGT
Source organism: Areca catechu (assembly GCA_021397845.1). NCBI lineage: Eukaryota > Viridiplantae > Streptophyta > Magnoliopsida > Arecales > Arecaceae > Areca > Areca catechu. Next base: position 61,108,929 of record CM038044.1, on the reverse strand, counting down.
TGTAGTATTCTGATGGAAAGAGAGTACTTTGGCATTAGATCATCAATGCCTATTTATAGAGAGAAATGGGGTGCCTAATATGTCCATTCATCAGCCATCTGATATGACTCTTTAATCATAAAGAGTCTTATTAATGGAAAGACATATCGTGATAACACCCATTCATGCACCAAGAGACATATAAGTGCCTCTTGGTTTTTCTAGCCAATTTTTTCTTCTTCCACATGGCATTAGCCGATTGCAGGAAAGCCAAGAGGTGTGAAATGAGAATGGAAGCATCAGAAAAAATTAAGAGACATAAAGTAGAAGGACTCTGCTTTTCAGATTGGTGCCAACAATGAAGGGACACGTCCCTTCATTATGCGCATTCCAATTTCATTCTAATTGCCACCTATTGACCGATCAAACCATAGATGAGGGGCATGGAGATAAGGTAGGAGTCTTTTAAGATTAATCTGGGATTTGTGATTGATCCGCAAAAGGACTCTTGGTCCTTTTGCAAGCTCATAATATGCGTGAAAGCATTATGGCACCCAAGAGACCTTACCAACATGTACTCTTTCATAAATCCAAGATAGGTCCAAATAAAATCCAGATAAATACTGTATTAGGCTGCCCCACTTAGGACTCTAACCAAAATAAATTTCACTTAAATTGGTTAGCCCAAAAAACAAGCAAACAAACCCAATCCAATTGGGTTATGAGTATAGCTAGCCAACATATGCTAGTATGTTAATTAGCTAGCCAATTAGGATCCCATGACCCTAATAAAAATATAATTAACTTTCTTGGTCAATTTCTTAATGTACCCTTTGGGCTCCACATCTAGCTTGTAGTAGGTCTAGGTCCAAGCCAATTTGATCCAATCAAAACCAATTTGACTAATGGGGTCAAATTGAGCTGACCTAAGTGCCAATTTGGACCAACTTCCGAATTGACTCATGAATCCAATCAATTTGATTCATGAAAACCTACAAGATATGATTAACATATAGCAATGTGTCATGCCTACCCGGAGGATGATGAATTTGGTTGAAATTATCAAAATACCTTTCAGTGGAAAGTTATCGTGCAATTCAATCCTTCTATCTCCCTTTAACCTGATTAAGTGATGGGCATGGATAAATGTCAAACCCTAGCACTCAATCCCTTTGAATCTCAATTCGATAATGAATACTTGATTGATGAAAGATTAGAAACCCTATCTAATATCATCATGCTTTGATCAAAGACTTCCTGAGTTATGTTTCGAAGAGATTTCATGGGTTAAGTCCTCCTCTTACTAGGAGTGATCGATTTCTTGTTGAACCACACAAATCCTTCATATGCAATCTGTTGGGAATTGTATCCCAAAGCCAATCATCTAGGTTGTAGATGGTTGAGCTAATTGTTATGTAATTTTATAATGAATAAAAGTTATTCTGGCTTCTCATCACTTTACATCTTCCTATAATGAATTCTTTAGTGATGATATCCTTAGGACTACTATTACATCGATATAGAGAGGATATATCAAGTGGTCCTTAAACAGGGTTCTCAGCCAAATGATATGTTGTACCTGGATAGCAACATATCAAGCATAGGCTGTTGTAGTTCGCATTGTTTGGTTGTCCTCTTGACCAAAGGAGTGTGGTGACACTGATGTGATCTGCAAGTGGGATATTTGATATCTCATTAGACGTGACTCCGCGTAGCACCTTATCTGCCTAAGGATCGCTCGCGAATGGATATGGGCATAAGTGTCCCTCTGACCTGAGGTCACTATGGTAGCTTGCAAGCAACTCCCTGTGCTTTGGTGCCGGACTACCCGGATTTTTAATCCGGTGACGAAAGGTTTCTGGGTACAGGAAAGTACTTGTGGAGCAGTAGTTGACCAAGATGGAATTGACCTGTCCAAATGATTTGGATTGAATGTCTCGCAGTGTCTCAATTTAGCAAATCCTCGGCCGGGGTGGTCCCAGTGAAGAGTCACTGGACATGCGAGATTGAGACACGTAGTGGATTGACAAAGCTGGGGTTGGCAGTTCAACCCTAGGTCATCCTGAGCATTGGAGGTCAAAGGGATGAATTATGCGGTAACCATATGCCACAGGTTCGATGGATTGCTCTCGCATCTTCGACCTATCCGGACGCCGAGACCCATTGCTAGGTGGTATCTTGTGCAGGTACTGGAAGTGTTCCAGTACTACCGTTTAGGTTCGAACCTATGAGATCACACGCCACAGAGGATTCCTATCTGATCAGGAACCGATTCGATTGGGAATCGTTTCGGTGTTTTATCATAATTTTTGGTTGAGTTTTCTTCTGATTGACCCGGTCTTGGGTTGATCGGGTCTTCTCTGGATCAACCAGGAATATGTTCCTGGCTGACTAGGATTGAACCCATGTTCATCAAATGGTTTGATGAATGTTTCTAAGTCCAATTGATTTTTGTTTTAGTCGGTTGCAAATCGATTTCAACTCAAATCAGTGAGTTTGGACCTTGAAAAGATAGGGTTCGTTCTTAGCTTCGTTTTGAGTCCAGTTTCGTTCGATTTGGACTTCGTTTGACTGGGTTTTGGCCTGAACCAAAGTGACCCTGCTTTGCCCTTGGACCGAGGGGCTTTTTGGTCTTTTGCCGGTTCACCTTTTGAACCGTCGTCTTCCCGCCTGAGACGTTTCAGTTTTTGAAACCGAAACAGGGCATTCCCTTCCCTGATTTATTTCACTTAATTCCCACCACCCCTTCGCACAAAACTCAAGACCCTTGCTCTCCCCTTCGGTTGGCATCCAGAGGAATTTTTTATACCCCCTTCTTGCTCTCTTTCGGTGGGTTTTTTGAGAGCTTCCTCCATCTTTCCAAAATCCGTGAAACCTTGGGATCCGGCGGCTAGCGACGCCGGAGCTCCGATCAGAAGTTCCCACGGCGTGTATCCCCTCTAGAGGGATTTCGCCTGAGATCCTGGGAGCAGGTCATCGCTCCAGTGCAAGGTAATCAAAGTTTGATCTTCAAATCCCCCTGCTGCAACCGTGGCCGTGGACGACTTTTGGAGCCCAGATTCGAAGTGGAAAATGCCGGAGACCTGGAGATCCGATTTCATCACCTTGTAGCCGGTCAAGCAAGGATTCCAGCTGACCTAGGAGCTCGGGGTTTGGAGACCTGCGCGCGACGTAATCGGCGTCTGAACCTTGCTCCATGGTAAGCAATCTCTGGACCGAGGTTGAAGAAGGGTGGAATAGCGGGAATAGCTATTCCACCCTATTCCTCATAGCTATTCCACCCTATTCCACCCTAATCCTCCCTTATTCCATCCTGGAATAAGTTCAATTTAATTTTTATTTGCATTTATACATGTCCAAAAATTATGAAAAAAATATATGCCATGCATCTTTATGTTCTCTATGCAAATATAATTTTTGATCCTGGTTTTGGGACAGGTTTTTCCGCGATTAATTGAAATTATTTTATAACATCTACCTGTTCCTATCTTCTGCTTAGTGTAGGCACACAAAAAAAAAAAAAAAACTTCCTTCAAATGGTATCAGAGCCCAGGTTCAATTTAAAATTATATTTGCATGTTTTTAGTTAATTAAAATTGTTTAATTAACTAATTTGGTAATTAGTTGAATTATTTAATTTTTAATTAAAATTGTTTTAATTAAGAATTAATGATGGCATGTATTATTTTTATTTTTTGATATGTTAAATGTAAATAAGAATTAATTGTAAAAGGAGTTTTACAAGATTTAATTAAAATTGTTTTAATTAAATAATTGGCTTGATCTCTTATAATTATGAATTATTTGAAATATTTAAATGATAAATGCAAATTAGGGTTTATAAAACCTTAAGTCATTTGATAAGCCAAATGGGTTAATTGGTTGGGCTAGGATTAGATCCTAATTGGGTTAGACCTAGGTTTAGTTGAATGAACTCTAAAAATAATTTTAATCAAAAGTTGATTAAGGATTATCTTTTCCTAGTTTCTAATTAGTTAGAAGCTTGAGTCCATTCATCTAAATGGATCTAATCTGGCTCAGTGGCTAACCTAACTCAATTTTTCTAATCTAATTGATGACGGTAAACCAATTTGGTGTCTAAGGTAAGCAGCCTTATGGTCCTTGGCTTTGAGGGTACCCTTTCCTGGCCAGTTCTTGTAATTGGTGTCTAAGGAAAGTGGTTAATGCCGTAACTCATGCCTCGACCGCACTTACCTGGCCAAATTGGCTAACCTGATTTGATTTAGAAAAGATTATTGAGTTAGATCAACCCATGCCATTTAAGGTTATCAGTCTGACTGATTTAGGTGCCCATGAACCTAACCATAAACCCTTCTAAGATTTAGTGGGAGTTTATTGATCAAGGTTCATGATTTTTTTATATGTCACAAATTTTAAAATCCTCTAAATTATTAGGTCCTTAAAAAGGCCTAGTTAAGGAGTTAACAAGGTCTTTGCCTCCCATTAAGTGGGTTTGTAATATGTCCATTAGTTGGGTATGCATCGGCAGTTCCATAGAACGGGTGTATATCACGCTATTGGGATTACTCTCCCTAATATGAAGGTTGAGTGTGACCTTCTCAACAGTGATCAGGTGAGCCGTACCCTAGACGGGCTTGGTCATTTGTTGGTTGGAAACACTCAATTCGGCATGTTAATGGTTGGACCTAACCGAGAGCCTGTAATAGCAGGCCCCTAGGTCGATTACAGTGCATCTTGGGGCAAAATAGATTACTAGAAATTGCTAAGGGTAGCAATTGGTTATAAGAACCTACCTTTGACACGTATGGGTGAGCCGTACCCTAGACGGGCTTGTACGTGGTCTATTGGATTCTAGTACCCACTTTGAATTTTGACTTCACGGAATTGGAGGTAGAGGCTCCTATTCTGAAAAGTTAGTGGGAGAACCTTTTTGACTAAAGTCCAAGTCTTTAGGGTTTTGAAAATTACATAAACTAATTTTGGTCATATTTTTCTTTCAGATGTCCACTAGTCTGTCGCTCCGTCCATTATTGGACAATGAAAAACTGACTGGACCCAACTTCGATAGCTGGTATCGAAGATTGAGGATAGTCCTTGAGCATGAACGGATCTTGTACGTTCTGACGGATCAGGCACCTGTAGTTCCCGCTGCCAATACTCGGGGACCGGTTAGAGACACTTACCAGAAGTGGATCTCTGATCGGACCACTGTCCGATGTATTATGCTAGCTGCGATGAACGATGAGTTCAGTCACAGGTTTGAGGAGGCCCAGCCTGAGGATATCCTTCAAAGGTTGAAGGAGTCTTTTGGCACTCCTGATGACGCTGAGAGATACCGTATCTCCAGCGCCATCTATAACACGCGTATGCGTGAAGGTGCTTCTGTGACTGATCATGTTATGAACATGATCGAGTTGTTCGAGCGCCTGGGCAAGCTCGGCTGTCCCCTTCACGAACAGCTGGGAAAAGATGCGATCCTGAACTCCTTGCCTCCCTCCTACGTGTCCTTTCTCGATCACTGGAGATTGAATAGGCCGGTAGTAAACTATCATGAGATGTTAGGTTTACTGCAAGCCTATGAAAAGGACCACCAGCTCAACAAAGGGCTGGTGAATTATGTAGGAGGTTCCTCGGCAGGTGCTCCTCGACCCTTTAAGAAAAAGAAGAAGAAGAAGAGCAAGAAGGTACAGTCTGCTCCTGGTCCAAGTCAGACCAAGAAGAAGTTAGACCAGAGCAAGGCAGAGTGCTTCTTTTGCAAGAAGCAGGGTCATTGGAAGAGGAATTGTCCTCTTTACATCGCTTCACTTGACCCGAACAGGCCGAAGAAGAAGAAGCAGCAAGCTGTTGCTGCACAAGGTATATATATGATATATCCTAACTTTACTATTTGTGATACTACTAGCTGGGTATTAGATACCGGAAGTCCTATTCATATCTGTAATTCTTTACAGGGACTTCGAGTTAGTAGAAGATTCGAAGATGGCGAGAGGTACCTGAACGTAGGGAATGGAAATGTTGTTCCAGTTCTGGCGTTGGGTGTTCTGGAGTTGTCTTATGAGTCTTGTAATGTCACTCTAAGTGACTGTCATTATAGTCCTTCTTTCATGCTTAATGTTATTTCTGTAGGCCTTCTGGCCAATGAAAATTTTGAATTTTCAATAAAGAAAAACGTTTGTTCTATCATTTTGAATGGTAAGACTATCATGAATGGAAGCTTAGTTAATGGCATATATTTACTATCACAGCCTGTTATTGTAATGAGTACAAGTTCTAGTAAACGCCCTAGAATAGATGATGTCAATAAAGCCTATCTTTGGCACTGTAGGCTAGGTCACATCAATAAAAATAGGATTAACAAGTTAATAGGAGATGGCCTCTTAGATGTCAGTGATTGTGAATCACTGCCAACTTGTGAATCTTGTCTTATTGGAAAGATGACCAAATCACCTTTTAAAGGAAAAGGTGAGCGAGCCTCAGATATCCTAGGTCTTGTACATACTGATGTATGTGGACCTATGTCTATCTGTGCTAGAGGAGGTTTTAGATATTTCATTACTTTTACAGACGACCTTTCGAGGTTTGGTTATGTCTACCTCATGAGACATAAGTCTGATTCGTTTGAAATGTTCAAACGATATCGTAATGAAGTTGAAAAACAAACCAGAAAGGAAATCAAAATACTTCGATCAGATCGAGGTGGTGAATACCTTTCAGGTGAGTTTTTGACATATCTTGAGGAGAATGGGATTCTCTCTCAATGGACTCCTCCTATGACACCTCAGTTAAATGGAGTGTCTGAAAGGAGAAATCGGACCTTGTTGGACATGGTCCGATCTATGATGGGGTTTGCTACTTTGCCTATGTTTTTCTGGGGATATGCATTGGAGACTGCATGTCAACTTCTTAATAATGTTCCTAGTAAATCCGTTGACAAAACTCCATATGAAATATGGACAGGACGTAAGCCAACCCTTTCACGTTTTCGTGTCTGGGGATGTTCGGCTTATGTCATGCGTTTGGAAACAGATAAACTAGGGCCAAGGTCTGAAAAATGTTTTTTTGTTGGTTATCCAAAAGAATCCAAAGGATACTACTTTTACTTTCCTGATGAACAAAAGGTGTTCGTCAGACTTAGAGCTATCTTTTTAGAAAAGGAGTTCCTTATTAAAGGAACTGTAGCTTCTAAGATAGAACTTGATGAAGTTCTACAAGTAGAAGAACCTGGGCACACACAGGCTGCTATTGAACCTGATTTGGTAAGATCAAATCCTGAGCCTATTGTGCAATCATTAAGGAGATCCGATAGAGTATCGCGTCCACCGGATAGATATTTTGGATATCTAATCCAGGATGGCGATCCTGTTGAACTCGATGAGAACAACGAGGATCCGATCACCTATATGGATGCAATGCAAAGGTCTGATTCTGAGTTATGGCTTGGAGCCATGAAATCCGAAATGGAGTCCATGGAAATCAACCATGTATGGACATTGGTTGATGCACCTGAAGGGATAAAACACATTGGGTGCAAATGGATCTTCAAAAGGAAAAGAGGCGCAGACGGGAAGGTAGAGACCTATAAAGCCCGTCTGGTTGCCAAGGGGTATCGTCAACGTTATGGTATTGACTACGACGAGACATTTTCTCCTGTGGCAATGCTGAAATCCATTCGGATTATGCTAACTTTAGCTGCACACTTTGACTATGAGATCTGGCAAATGGATGTCCGAACAGCCTTCCTAAATGGAGAGCTGGAGGAGGAAGTGTATATGACACAACCTGAAGGGTTCACTTCCATAGACGAGTCAAAAGTGTGTAGACTTCAGAAGTCTATCTATGGGCTAAAGCAAGCATCTCGGAGTTGGAACATGCGGTTTGATAAGTGTATCAAATCGTATGGCTTCGTTAGGAACAGAGAAGAACCTTGCATATATAAATGGGCCAATGGTTCTGTAGTTGTATTTCTTGTACTGTATGTGGACGATATTCTCTTAATCGGGAATGACGTTCCTGCATTACAGGGAATAAAAGTTTGGCTTTCATCATAATTCTCCATGAAGGATATGGGAGAAGCCTCATTCATATTAGGTATGAAAATCTATAGAGATAGATCAAAGAGGCTTCTGGGATTGTCCCAGTCGACATACATTGACACCGTGTTAAAAAGGTTTAGCATGGAAAATTCCAAGAAAGGCTATCTCCCGATAGGCCATGGAATCACTCTTTCCAAAAAGGATTGTGCGACAACCCCTGAGGAAAGAGAGCGTATGAGTAGAATACCATATGCTTCGGCAGTGGGTTCTATTATGTATGCTATGTTGTGTACTAGACCCGATGTGGCATACTCACTAGGGGTAGTGAGTAGATACCAATCTAACCCAGGAGAAGCACATTGGAAGGTGGTAAAGACCATCCTTAAGTATTTGCGAAATACTAAAGATCAATGGCTACTCTATGGAGATTCTGACCTAAAACTAGAGGGGTATACTGACTCCAGTTTTATGTCAGATCATGATGACAGCAAGAGTGTGTCAGGATTTGTTTTTATCCTGAATGGTGGAGCTATCTGCTAGAAAAGTTCCAAGCAGCATACTGTTGCAGACTCGGTTTGTGAAGCAGAGTATATTGCCGCATCTGATGCAGCTAAAGAAGCTGTCTGGTTGCGAAAGTTCATAGGCGAGCTGGGAGTGGCACCTTCCCTGGAGCATTCTATTCCTCTGCATTGTGACAGCACAGGGGCGATTGCTCAAGCCAAAGAACTGAAGGCACATCAGCGCACCAAGCATATTCTGCGGCGCTTTCACCTTGTACGAGAGATCGTGGAACGAGGTGACATCGACCTTCAGAAGATCGATGGAAAGGAAAATCCGGCCGACCCCTTTACAAAAGCCATCGGAATTAAAGAATTCGACAGTTATAAATGGAAGATGGGTATTCGATACTGTTCTGATTGGCTTTAGTCTAAGTGGGAGTTTGTTGGGAATTATATCCCAAAGCCAATCATCTAGGTTGTAGATGGTTGAGCTAATTGTTATGTAATTTTTATAATGAATAAAAGTTATTCTGGCTTCTCATCACTTTACATCTTCCTATAATGAATTCTTTAGTGATGATATCCTTAGGACTACTATTACATCGATATAGAGAGGATATATCAAGTGGTCCTTAAACAGGGTTCTCAGCCAAATGATATGTTGTACCTGGATAGCAACATATCAAGCATAGGCTGTTGTAGTTCGCATTGTTTGGTTGTCCTCTTGACCAAAGGAGTGTGGTGACACTGATGTGATCTGCAAGTGGGATATTTGATATCTCATTAGACGTGACTCCGCGTAGCACCTTATCTGCCTAAGGATCGCTCGCGAATGGATATGGGCATAAGTGTCCCTCTGACCTGAGGTCACTATGGTAGCTTGCAAGCAACTCCCTGTGCTTTGGTGCCGGACTACCCGGATTTTTAATCCGGTGATGAAAGGTTTCTGGGTACAGGCAAGTACTTGTGGAGCAGTAGTGGACCAAGATGGAATTGACCTGTCCAAATGATTTGGATTGAATGTCTCGCAGTGTCTCAATTTAGCAAATCCTCGACCGGGGTGGTCCCAGTGAAGAGTCACTGGACATGCGAGATTGAGACACGTAGTGGATTGACAAAGCTGGGGTTGGCAGTTCAACCCTAGGTCATCCTGAGCATTGGAGGTCAAAGGGATGAATTATGCGGTAACCATATGCCACAGGTTTGATGGATTGCTCTCGCATCTTCGACCTATCCGGACGCCGAGACCCATTGCTTGGTGGTATCTTGTGCAGGTACTGGAAGTGTTCCAGTACTACCGTTTAGGTTCGAACCTATGAGGTCACACGCCACAGAGGATTCCTATCTGATCAGGAACCGATTCGATTGGGAATCGTTTCGGTGTTTTGTCACGATTTTTGGTTGAGTTTTCTTCTGATTGACCCGGTCTTGGTTTGATCGGGTCTTCTCTGGATCAACCAGGAATATGTTCCTGGCTGACTAGGATTGAACCCATGTTCATCAAATGGTTTGATGAATGTTTCTAAGTCCAATTGATTTTTGTTTTAGTCGGTTGCAAATCGATTTCAACTCAAATCAGTAAGGTTGGACCGTGAAAAGATAGGGTTCGTTCTTAGCTTCGTTTTGAGTCCAGTTTCGTTCGATTTGGACTTCGTTTGACTGGGTTTTGGCCTGAACCAAATTGACCCTGCTTTGCCCTTGGACCGAGGGGCTTTTTGGTCTTTTGCCGGTTCACCTTTTGAACCGTCGTCTTCTCGCCTGAGACATTTCAGTTTTTGAAACCGAAACAGGGCGTTCCCTTCCCTGATTTATTTCACTTAATTCCCACCACCCCTTCGCACAAAACTCAAGACCCTTGCTCTTCCCTTCGGTTGGCATCCAGAGGAATTTTTTATACCCCCTTCTTGCTCTCTTTCGGTGGGTTTTTTGAGAGCTTCCTCCATCTTTCCAAAATCCGTGAAACCTTGGGATCCGGCGGCTAGCGACGCCGGAGCTCCGATCAGAAGTTCCCACGGCGTGTATCCCCTCTAGAGGGATTTCGCCTGAGATCCTGGGAGCAGGTCATCGCTCCAGTGCAAGGTAATCAAAGTTTGATCTTCAAATCCCCCTGCTGCAACCGTGGCCGTGGACGACTTTTGGAGCCCCGATTCAAAGTGGAAAATGCTGGAGACCTGGAGATCCGATTTCATCACCTTGTAGCCGGTCAAGCAAGGATTCCAGCGGATCTAGGAGCTCGGGGTTTGGAGACCTGTGCGCACCGTAATCGGCATCTGAACCTTGCTCCACGGTAAGCAATCTCTGGACCGAGGTTGAAGAAGGGTGGAATAGCGGGAATAGCTATTCCACCCTATTCCTCATGGCTATTCCACCCTATTCCACCCTAATCCTCCCTTATTCTAGCCTGGAATAAGTTCAATTTAATTTTTATTTGCATTTATACATGTCCAAAAATTATGAAAAAAATATGCCATGCATCTTTATGTTCTCTATGCAAATATAATTTTTGATCCTGGTTTTGGGACAGGTTTTTCTGCGATTAATTGAAATTGTTTTATAACATCTACCTGTTCCTATCCTCTGCTTAGTGTAGGCACACAAAAAAAAAAAAAAAACTTCCTTCACAATCCACCATATTCAAGAACATCCCAAACATGACTCATTGTCATGAGTGAGTACGAACCAAAATATGGCTTCATGTATATAAGGAACCATGGTGATCTCAGGTCTAAGGATCACTTGCATAACTCCACTATGAGAACCATCTTTTGATAAGTAGTAAGACCTCCATAAGGTGTTCTCAATACAGATCAGCCTAGTAAACTAATACCCTTATGAGCACCCATATCCTTGTATTAGTGTCCCTACATAAGCAATTGTGAGACCAACCACCCTCCCTTTGAGCATACATAAGATGTGCTAGTCTTTCTGGAAATATCGATCCCCAAATTGATAATCCAATGACTACGGACATTTTAAATTAGGGTTTATAGAAACATAGGTCTTACTATTATGATTTCTATCATAACCCTGATTCCATTACCCTAACCTTTAGGGTTCATCATAATCTTAGATAAGATATAGCAATATGATGAATTAACAGATGCCATTTATTGATAAATAACATCATGCATGAGTTGCAAGATCTTAGAAATGCCCTTGTAAAGATTGGCCTTTAGGGCATTATTTTTTCAATTTCCCACTTACACTAAAGCCAGTCACCTTTGATATTACACCCATACAATCTAAGTGGCAATCAAACTACTGTTATGGTAGTGCTTTAGTGAATGTATCTGCTATATTGTTCTTTGTATCTACTCATTCGATAATCACATCTTGTCTTTCTATGATCTCTCGAACAAGGTGGAAGCATCGTAGGATGTGCTTGGACTTATGATGAGACCTTGGTTCCTTTGCTTGTATAACAGCTCCAGTGTTATCACAATGAAGCTGCACCAATTGTTGTATAGCAAGAACCACACCCAATTCTGTGATGAATTTCTTCATCCACATCGCTTCCTTTGCAGCTTCACTAGCAGCTATGTACTCTGCCTCAGTAACTGAGTCAGCTACAGTTTGCTACATTGTACTCTTCCAACTCATGCACCACCATATGGGTGAAAACATACCCTAATATGGACTTGCCATCATTCAGATTTGATTGAAAACTAAAATTTATATACCCTTCTAGTTTCAACTCTGACCCACCATATAGGCAAAAAATATCTTTAGTCCTTCTTAGGTACTTAAAAATATTTTTCACAGCTTTCCAATGATCCTCTCCAAGATCAGCCTAGAATCTGCTCACTATGCCCAAGGCATAGGCAACATCAGGCCTGGTACATAACATAGCATACATAATTGATCCTACAATTGAAGCATAAGAAATCATACTCATACTTTCTCTCTCTTCTGGTGTCTTAGGAGACATCTTCTTAGAGAGATGTATGCCTTGACTTATGGGCAAGTAACCTCTTTTACTTCCCTCCATGTTGAATCTCTTCAACACTAAGTCAATGTGCCTGGATTGGGATAAGCCTAGCATCCTTTTAGATCTATCTCTGTAGATCTTTATTCCCAGTTTATAGGATGCCTCTTCAAGATCCTTCATGGAAAATTGCTTGGATAGCCTAGATTTGATCGATTGTAATACTAGGATATCATTTCCAATGATGAGTATGTCATTGACATATAAAACCAAGAAAATATGGGCACTCCCACTTGTCTTCTTGTACACATAGGGTTCATCTACATTCTTGATGAAACCAAAATCTTTGATTTTTTCATCAAAGTAGATGTTCCAACTCCTTGATGCTTGCTTTAATCCATAAATGGATTTCTTAAGCCTACATACTTGGTTTGATATATCACTCAGGACAAACCCTTCTGGCTATGATATATAGACATTTTTCTTAAGGTATCCATTAAGGATAGTAGTCTTTACATCCATTTTTCATATCTCATAAACATAGTATGCAGTTATAGCAAGCAATATTCGAATGGACTTGAGGATGGCTACTAGTGAAAAAGTTTAATCATAGTCAATGCCATGTTTTTGTTTGAAACCTTTTGCCACCAGCCTTGCCTATAGGTCCCTACTTAACCATCTGCTTCAATCTTCTTCTTGAAGATCCATTTATACCTAATTGGGTTTACTCCCTCAAGTGGATCTACTAAAGTCCAAACCTAATTAGAGTACATTGAGTCCATTTCAAATTTCATGGCTTTCAGCCATTTGCCAGAGTCTTTACTCGTGACGCTTTTATATAGGTCACAGGATCATCATCCTGTATGATACTAACTTCATTATCATTTCCAATGATAAAACCATATCTGAGAGGTGCATTTTGCACTCTCTCTGACCTATGGAGAGGAGGTGCATGTTGTGGTTGTTCCTGAACCTAAGGAACATCTGGTTGAGGGATTGCTTCAGGTGTAGGTTGAATTTCTTCAAGTTCAAATATCCTCCCACTGCCCCCTTATTGGATAGATTCTCTTTCCAAGAATGTGGCATGCATACTGACAATGATCTTTTGCTCAGTAGGATGATAGAAAAGATATCCTATTCCTTCTTTAGGATAACCTACAAACCTACATTTATCAGTCCTAGCACTTAACTTATGTCTAAAAACATTTCTGACATAAGCAGGGCAACCCCAAATCTTAAAATATTTAAGGCTTGGCCTTTTCCCTTTCCATAATTCATATGGAGAGTTCATAACTGCCATTGATGGCACCCTGTTTAGTATGTGGGTAGCAGTCTCTAGGGCATAACCCCAGAAGGATATTGGAAGATCTGTGAAGCACATCATGGACTGTACCATATCTAATAAGGTACGATTTCTTCTTTCTGCAACACCATTTAACTGTGGCATATATGGAGGGGTCCATTCAAAGAGAATTCCTTTATCTATAAGATGATCGAGAAATTCACTAGACAAGTATTCTCCTCCTCGATCAGACTGAAGGACTTTAATACTATGCCTAGTTTGTTTCTTGACCTCACTTTGATATTCTTTGAATTATCAAAGGCTTCAACTTGTGTTTCATAAGATACACATATCTGAACCTCGATAAATCATCTTTAAAACTGATGAAATAAGAGTATCCTCCTCTAGCCTGAGTTGTCATAGGACCACACATATTTGTGTGTACTAGACCTAATAACTTAGTTGCCATAAACTCCATGCCCAGTGAATGGAGATTTGGTCATCTTACCCATGAGACAGGACACACAAGTTCCTAATGATTCATGATCAAAAGGTTCATAGAAAATTTTTTTATACAACTTGTTTATCCTAGACTCACTAATATAACCTAAACAACAATGCTAGAGATATGTGACATTTAAACCATCTCTCTTTCTCTTCTTATTTTCAACAAGTATAACTTCATCATTGAATGATAGAATCAAAAGACCATTAACAAATATACCACAACCAAAGAACTTCTTTAAAAAGAAGATCAAGCACCCATGGCTCAAAATATTTATTTCATAACCTTGTTTCAACAACAAAGGTACATGAATAATATTCTTTATAATATTGGGTACATAATAATAACCTTGTAATTCAAGAATATTGCTCGATGGAAATAACATCAGATAGGTGCCAATAGCTTCAACATAAATGGGTTCACCACTTTCACCGAACAGCTCAAAGTCACCATTCTTCAAGCTTCTAGGTCTTTGTAACCCTACAATGACATGCAGATATGAGACCTATATGCAGTAATCTAGTACCCATGAATCAGAAGCTGAAGAACTCAATGACAGGTTTGTTTGTATCATGTACAAACCTTTGGATGCACCACGATCATCCTGCTTCTGACTTGCAAGATATTACTTATAGTTCTTCTTCCAGTGCCCTTGCTTTTCATAGTCATAGTAGGTTCCACTAGAAGAGGGCTTCCTTGCGTTCTTCCTTTTCTAAATGCTACTCTTAGTGCTCCTTTTCATCTTTGAACCCTTATTCATTGCCTGCTTCTCGACTAGAAGAAGCTGAGCATTATCACCATTAAAGTGGCCCTCTACTATTTTAAGTATATTTAGCAGCTCAGGCAATGATAAATTCAGTTTGTTCATGTGATAATTCATGACAAAATATGAGAAGGAATCCAAAAGTGACTGTAGGATCAAGTCTTGATTCAGTTCTCCATCCATCACAGATCCTAATTGACTTAATCAAGTGATCAAGTCAATTATTTTAAGGACATGAGCCTGGATGGAAAACCCTCACTCATTCATGCTTGGAACAACTACTTCGATATTTTATATTGAGCAGTCCGGCTATGCTCTCCATATAGCTTCTTATGATTGAGCAATATGGACTGAGGATCCATATTCTCTTGTTGCCTCTGTAACTAATTACTCATTGAGGCCAACATGATGCACTTGACAATCATGCTATCATTCTACCATATTTTATTTGTGGATGTTTCCTCCTCAGTAGCTTCTTCTCCTACTGAGAGTGGGTCAGGAGAATTGATGATATAGGCAATTTTCTTCTGAGCTAATACAATTCTCATGTTCCTCAACCAATCTACATAATTTGGACCGGTCAACTTATTGGCATCCTAGATGCCCTATAGTGAAAGAGTAGAAGCTATAATATAAAATCTACATTAAATAAAGAACAACTATAAGCAGACCACTCATGATGATATTCATAATTAGACAAGGTCTTTTTTATCTAATTATGTCTCCCACTATTTTCTACAAATACCATAACCCTCTCCTATGATAAACGAGAAACCAGTATCCAGTCTCTTTAATAGGTTGAGATCCCAATTCCTTATAAATGCGTTATGTGTTCATAACAAACACTTAGAAGTTCCAGGATAGAAAATGACCCTATCCAATTGCATCCCTTGCAATTCTCAATATAACTTTTGCCTCTAAGACACTTATAGCCTTGTGTATACACAACAAACCATAATGTCTTAGTTTAGTCGGACCTTTCATTTTTATATAGCCATGATTGAATAATGTTGCCCATGTATGTACACAACAAAGCAACATTAACAGTCATGCAATAAAGCACTATGTGCACCGAGACAAATTTTATACCAAATGCTAGAGCAGGCCTTGTGTTACACAACAAACCTATTATAGTGTTAACATAAATTTGGCTTAGCATGAAGGAAGGAAATTTGTAGTGTGCTTAATCAATTAACATTTCCAACTTAAGGTTTAGATATGACCAAATTGGCTAGGTAAGTTGAAGAGATGAGGGGTCCCCTCGTTGCTTTCCTTAGACACCAAATAAATTGGCCAAGTCAGACAACGGAGCCAATTTAAAACCTCATTCCCTTTACCTTCCCATAACCATTTGCCTAGATATCAATTGGCTGATCAAACCCTAATTGGATTTGTATCATGATTAACTTATATTATGACTAAATATAATTTTTATGAGGGCTTTGATAGTCTCATAGCACTTCCTAATTAATTATGTCAATGTGACATTCATTCTAGCTATCAAGTGTATTAATCCTAATATGCATAACATAAGCATGATTATAAAAACATTCCATTCACCTCACTTGTTCATGGGATAAGCCACATCGGCACCCCTACACGCCATATGAGATCCCATTGAATGGAAAGAAAGAGCCTTTAAACCCTAATTAGCTCTTATGACTGGATGAACATGGTGACTAACCCAATCTAAAGTAGTTACTAGGATATATCGTATCACATGTATATAATATGAACTAATCATGCATTAATTCATACCAAAATAAGTAATCAAAACTATTGAGACTATTAATTGCATGCATCAAGGTTGATGCGGGATGAAAGGCCAAACGAAGGTTTTGATGATTACAGTAATGAATCAGATTTTTATATTTTTTTAATTTTCTTGTAAAAGATGAAAAGAAGCTATCTAAAGAAAACTACAAAGATAGAAATAAAGATATGCTCATACCTAGTCTTCTAAGTGTAAAGAACCAAGGACCTAGGAGAATTAAAAAATCCCTCAAGAATAGGGCTAAGGCTACCTTCAATAGACAAAGCAAGGGTATGGGGGGGTGACACCAAGAAGCGATTCGATCTGCTCCCAGAAGAAGGTATTCTCCCCTCTAGATCCGGCACCTAGGATGAAGAAATCAACACTTTCCAGACAGTAGACTCCATTGTAGGCATTCTTTGGCAAGATAAGCTTCCTTCTCAGATCGGCACTCATGAGAACCTTGCAAGCAAGAAGAGAACTTAACAAAGATGAAGAAATGCAGCAAACAACTTAAGAAAATAAGGATGGAGAGTGATGGCTTGAAGAATGCTTGGCACCTTGATGAAGACTAGACTAGCAGCTCTATAGGGCATCAACTCCATGGGTTAGGGGGGAACGTCAACACCAAGGTATGGTATGTGGGAGACAGAAGAACTATGGGAACTAGATGGTAGATTGGGTCTCACACCCTCTCCCTCTCGGAGGATGATTCATCTCACACTGGAAATGAAAACTCACAATAATAGGAGCTCAAAAGAAAATTTGTTTTTCATTCCAAAATAACTTCCTTCTTACAAAGAGATTAGGGGCCTATTTATAGCCTTCTAAGTTCTATTTGAAATTCAAATTTTACATGAAAAGAGGGGGAAGGTAGCTACAAATTTGAATTTCAAATTTCATGAAAGGGGGCACCATCTCTAGAACCGTCTTGCATTTGAAACTCCATGAAAAAGGGGGTGCCAAATCTAAAAATTTGCATGCATGGGTGCCAAGTGTCATGGGGTTTCAAAATAGTGTGCCAAATCTGAAAATCTATATGCATGGGTGGCAAGTGTCTCCATGTGGTCCCCAGTTTAAATTCTTCATGGGACATTCATGTGTCATCATGTGTTGGGTGCCACTTAGCATTTGGGTGCACAACTTTGTCTTCTTCAATATAATGCTCCTTCACTTGGTCAATGCTAGCTCACTGGTTATAGGACTTAACCTTTACAGGACTCAATTAACAAAAACTAAAATGTAATGGTCCAATTGACAGGATTCAAAGAAAATTGGCAAAGCGTTAGTCAAACTAAATTGAATTAAGTCTCCTTCAAATCCTGGTACCCGCACTAATTCTCCTGGGATAGGAGGAACTCGACCCTATCAAGTAAGGATCTTTCTGACTCTGGTAATGCTCAAACAGGTTTGCATCAATCCACTGTAGGTCCTCACGAGTGATCCATGAATCCTTAGATTCTAGCCTACCTTGCCATCGAACCAGGCAACGTTTGTAGCCCTTATGCCGGGTCATGATAATTTGATTATCCAGGATGTGCTCGATCCATTCTCTCCTCTCTAATAAGTTGGTTGGTGGACACACAAGGATAGGCTGACTCTCAAGAATTGGTTCAGGCTCGAAAGGCTCACTAGGTATTACTGCTGGTGCCTTATATTCTATAAGATCTATAATGTTGAAGGTGGAACTGATACCTAACTCTGGGGGTAACTCAGCACATAGGCATTAGGTCCAACTTTTTTTACCACTTTAAAAGGACCAGCACCATGGGCTTGCAGTTTCTTCACGGTCTCGAGTGGAAACTGTTCAGGTCTAACCTTGATAATCACATAGTCTCCTTCAAAAAATTCTTTAAACCTTTTATGGAAATTAGCCATATTTTTATATAATTCATTACTCATATTAAGTTTCTTATTGATTTCATGATGCAATTGCTTAACATACTGAGCATATGACTCGACAGATTCAGAGACTTGTGCATTCAAAAGTAATGGGATGAGGTCTAAAGGTCTCCTAGGTTTGCTAACATGGACAATTTCAAAAGGACTCATTCCAATAGACCTATTGACAGAACTGTTGTAGACGAACTCGGCTCTAGGTAGAATAAGATCCCACTTCGCAGTGTGTTCACCTACAAGACATCTCAACAAGTTTCCAAGGCTTCTATTGACAACTTCTGTTTGACCATCGATCTGAGGGTGGTAGGAAGTGGGGAATTTTAGCTTAGTCCCCAACATGTGCCAAAGAGTTTTCCAAAAGTTGCTTGTAAAGCTGACATCCCTATCGAACACAATAGTCTTGGGTAGGCCATGTAATCTAACTACTTTGTTTAAGAAAAGTTTGGCCACTCTAGAAGCATCAAAAGTTTGGGAGCAGGGTATGAAGTGAGCCATTTTAAAGAATCGATCAACCACAACATAGATTGAATCATGTTTCCCCAGGATTTTCAGTAGCCCTAATACAAAGTCCATACTCAAGTCCTGCCACGGACAGTCAGGTACAAGCAAAGGAGTATAAAGGCTAGTGTTTTGTTTTCATTGCTTAGCAACAACACAGGTTCTACATCTAGCCACGATTTGAGCTACATCTCTTTTCAGAGTTGGCCAAAAGAACTTGTGTTCAACAGCTAGGATGGTCATGTTTCTACTAAAGTGACCAGCTACTCTTCCAGCATGGGTCTCCCAGATCAAGAATTCTTTAAGGAAAGTTCTAAGGATACGCAACCTATTTCTCTTAAAAAGGTAACCATCCTGTAAGGTATACCCACTATAGGTACTAAATGGTCCTTGCAGAATAGACTGGTGGATTTTATTGAAGTCAAGACAATCCTCATAGTCTTTTTCAACTTGTCAAATTCTATGACCTCAGTACAGACAATGTTCAGAAGCATAGATCTTCGACTCAAAGCATTAGCTACTTTGTTCTCAATTCCCGCATGGTGTTTTAGGATAAAAGTGTAAGCCTGGATGAATTCTACCCATTTCCCCAGCCTAGGGTTCAACTTTTTCTGAGAACTAAGAAATTGCAAGGCCTCATGGTCGGAGCATAGAACAAATTCTTGCAGTAATAGGTAGAGTCTCCAATACCTCAAGGCTTGTACTACCGCATATAACTCCATATCATAGGTTGAGTACTTCAGCTTAACCTCATTAAGTTTCTCGCTAAAGAAAGCTATGGGATGGTTCTCTTGGCTAAGTACTCCAACACCTACTCTTGAGGCATCGCATGCAACCTCAAAAACTTTGGAAAAATCAGGTGATCTTAAGATCGGTGCTTGGGTCATTTTCTCCTTAATTTCTTGGAAGGCTTTGTTTGCAGATTTGGTCCAATTGAAAGTTCCCTTCCTAATGTAGTCAGTTATTGGAGTGATAATTATTCTAAATCCCCAGATGAACCGTCTATAGAAGGTGGCAAGCCATGAAAACTATGAACCTCGTGGATGCTAGTTGGTACAGGCCACTCTACTATGGACCTAATCTTTTCAGGGTCAGCAGAAACTTTCTCGCGGGTTACAACAAATCCTAAGAAGATAACCTTATGGGTCATAAATTTGCACTTCTTTATGTTTGCATAAAGGTTTTCTTGTCTAAGGACCCAGCACACTTGCCTTAGATGATCTAAATGTTCTTCCTGGGTCCTACTATAGATCAAAAATCATCGAAGTAAACCACTGCAAATTTTCCAATGAACCTTCATAGGACTTGAGTCATGATCCTGATAAATGTACTGGGCGCATTTGAAAGTCCAAAAGGCATGACTACCCATTCATACAATTCGCAGTGGTTTATCTTGAAGGTGGTTTTCCATTCATCCGTGGGTCGGATCCTAACTTGGTGGTAACCACTCTTAAGATCTATTTTAGAGAATATTGTGGCTCTCGACATCATGTCTAGCACATCGTCCAGATGGGTTATGCAAAATCTATACATGACAATGATTTTATTGATGGCACGAATGTCAATGCACATCCTCCATGTGCCATCTTTCTTAGGGGTGAGAAGGGATGGTACAGTGCATGGGCTCAAACTCTCCCTAATGAATCCTTTCCTTAGTAATTCTTCCACTTGTCATTGTAGCTCTAAGTGTTCAGTAGGGTTCAATCTATAATGGGGCAGGTTTGGCAAAGTGGCTCCCGGGACTAGATCTATGGCATGCTGTATGTCCCTCAATAGTGGTAATTGGTTAGGCAGGTTTTCAGGAAACACATCCCTAAACTCCTCTAATGCATCTGCCAGTTCCTTAGGTTGTTTCTCTAAGTTAAGTCTTGGGAATTCCTTTATGGTTAAGAGCCACTAATGCACCACTAATCTCTTGTTCCATCTCTTTGCGGTGATTATGTTTAATCATTGTTTCTTTTCCTTTGAATGGCTAGACTCGATTTTCTTGTTATCTTTGGTAAGGTGGGATGCACAGTAATTTTCTTTCCTTGGTGACTAACTGAATTGGTGTTTGACTTACCATATAGAGTGGCATCGTGATCATACAACCAAGGTCTCTCTAGAATGATGCTACTAACTCCCATAGGTAACACATCGCACCAAACTTTTTCTTGATATGATTGGATCTGGATATTGACTTGACACCTAAGTTTTATTGGAATTGAGGTAGAGTCTACCCAGGATACCTTATAGGGGTGTGGGTGAGGAGTAGTGGTCAATCCTAGTGTTTTAACAGCATAGGTGGATATGACATTGACACAGCTCCCACTATCAATGATGATCTTGCAAACCTTCTCCCCTATTCTAATGAAAGTTTGTAGGATGTTTACCTAGAGTTTTCAAGGCTTTGTCTAGAGAACTAAACCACTTTTCATTCTCATTGACTGGTGGGTTGTTTCCTGTAGGATTGGATCTTGGGTTAGGCTGGTTGAAGTTGGGACCACCTACACTAAGACCTTGTGACCATAAAAAGTTTGGATGTTCCTCCACCCTGGGTTGTAGGTTGGTGCATAGGGATTATTGGTCGTTCATTGATAGGTTGCATTTACCTATGCATAATCATTTTTAGTTTGGATCATGAAGTGGGGATACTCTTATACTATATGTCCTGAATCATTACATCCATTGCATATATGTGTGAACACTTGGTTTACTTGATTTACAGGGGTTTGTCCCTTGAGTTCCAAGACTTGCTCTATCCTACAAATAAGAAATGCCATCTTAGTCTCTTCAACTATGGATGAAGAGATTTGGTGCATACTACCTCTTGATGGTATGGTTTCAGATTTCCTAGTTCTCTCCCATTGTAGGCTCTTTTCTGCTAAATCTTCTAGAAATTGCCATGCTTCATTGGGTGGTTTCTACATGAAGTCACCTTGACACATTGACTCGAGTATGGTTCTAAAATTTAGTTTTAGACCTTCATAAAATTTTTGGTATAACCTCCAAGTCTTTATCCCATGGTGTGGACATTGACTTAACAGGTTCTTAAATCAGTCTAGATATTTCCAGAAAGGCTCTTCCCATAATTAATAAAATGAGCAATCTCATTTCTTAACCTATCTATTTTTGGGTGTGGAAAAAATTTCCACAAGAATATTTCAACAAAGCCCTCCCATGTTGAGATTGACTGAGTAGGTAAACTATATAACCACTTCTATGCATTTTCCTGGAGGGCAAAATTAATCAGTTTAAGTTTAACAGCATCTTCTAAGAGTTCATGTATTCTCATAGTATCACATACTTCCTCAAATTCTCGAATAAAAATATAGGCATCCTCAAATCTAGTAAATTTAGGGAGCATGTTGATAATTTGAGGCTTAATCTCGAAACTAGCAGCATTTGTTTAGGATAGTCGAATGCACGATGGTTGAGTAGATCCAATTGGGTAGTAGTAGTCTCTCAAGTTAAGAGGATGTCCTAATCCTTCCATGGTTAAGTCTTCTTATTCAAGGATAGGGTTTAGATCTATTTTTACTAATCGACCGGACACTCTTTTCTAAGTTACAATTTTGAATAATTTTTTATTATATTATATGGAGGAGGAGGGGAGAAGAAGAGGGAAGAAAGAGTGAGAAGAGTCCTAAGGTAAGAACCTAAGGAGTCCTAAATCTAGAGATGATAGAGAAGAGTATCTTAATTAGGTTAGAGTTTTATTAGGAAAATAAGTTGTCATTCAATCTCTATCTTAGAGTTAACCTATGTCCAGACAGCTCCTAACTATCAAGACTATCTTGGAGACTTTCAAGTCAAAGACTAACTAACGAGTAGCAAGGTAAGGGTAAGGTCGGTGGGGGTCCTCCTATTACTTTTCATAGACACCAAATAAAGTAGTCAGATTAGCCAACGGAACTAATAAAAAACCACCTTCCTTTAGAGCTACATCATCCTTGAGCCCTTTTCCTTGACACCAACCGACCATCTAATCTTGACTTGGTGCAACGCTTTTTGAAGCCTTGTCCTAGTGAGCTCAAAAAGTCCTAGGGCCAATGTCTAATTGATTTTAAATTAAGGTTTAGGTTATACAGTATGAAGGGTGATGGTTTGTGGGCTGAGGAAGGGCAATAAAATCTTCACCTTATGTTGTTTAGGGGTTGTGCCCTTAAAGTGTTTTATGAATATGCAATGCAAATCAAGCAAAATGTCCAAAAAAGTTAGGAAGTTTTTAAGGTTTATTTAGGTTCCTTAAATTAATTAAGTTTTATGGAAAGATGCTTTTTGTTATTTTTTAGGTTATTTAAGGTAGTTTAATTAAAAGGAAGAATTTATTAGGTTAGGCATTGATTTGTGAAAAGAAGGAAAGTAAATTTTTTATATGTTAATAAGAAAATAAGGAAATCTAATAATTAATGAAACTAAAATAAAAAAGATAATGAAACTAAAGATAGCAATAACTAAAGTAAAAAAATATTTTTTTGTAAAATAATCATGCCTTGATCCCTGGAAACGGTGCCGAAATTTGATCACTGTCATAGGTGATCAAAAACAAAACCTAACTCACTACTATAGCTAGGATGAGTAGGGATCGTATCCTCAAAGATCAAGGATAATTATTTTATGAAAAAGAGCAACGAAGATGATTTGTAAAAGATAAAAGTAAAATGAGTGGTTTTTAAAAAAAAGTAACTAATTAATTGATTAACTCAAGATAGCAAGAGAAGTAATCCAAGAATCCGAATCCACCATGCAAATAGGTTTTATTTTCTTTTCTTTATGTTGCAATAATAATGGTACTTGTAAGTGTTAGAATAACTTATCTCTAGTTAGGCATGGACTGTATTTGGAAATTATGTCGCATCCACTTAGAGTATAAACTATTTAATTTAATTACAATGTTAGGAATTTAATCTACTATACTACGATCTACCACTCTTAGGCACGTACCGTATCCTGAGATTATGACACGTCGATAGAGGGTGTAGGTCCTGTATACTAGATCAAAATCTTAATTAGAAAAATAGAGGAAAATATGTATAAAGGAAAAGCATGATTTTTATTGCATAGGAATCAATTAAAAAATGAGAAATAAGACATAGTTACATGCTTCATCTTCATCGTAGGTTGAAGGGATCTAGCTATGCTTCACTATCTTTAGCATCCCTCTATGATTTCTTTTTTTTCCATGCCTAAGACACTGATCAAAACAAGAGAGCAACAAAATAATTTAGTACAAAATTGCTATGAAAATTGATGCCTAGACTATTGCCTAGGGTTTTGCTTTTATAGAGCTCATCAAGTGCTTTCTCTGGATCAAATTTGGAGTTATCTAGGTCAAAAATAGCCATATATTGTGAAAACTAATCTCAGCCATCTGATTTGCAATTTTATGGGTGATCGGTAAATTCTTTCCTTCTTATGCAAATTGAGCTTGGAATGCTTCCAAATTGAATCCTTGATCGAATTTGGATGCCTAAAGACTCCTCCCAATCAAACTCAACCATTGGCTTCCCCTAGTAAGCAATAGATTTTGATGATGATTGGATGGTGGTGGTTGGCAGTGATTAGCAGCTATGATGGTTGAGCAACAGTGGAAGAAGATAAAGGAAAATTCGTTGTGGATGACCAAGATGACTTTGTTGGTTACTTTTCTAGTTGTTGATTGATGCTTAATGAGTCCTTTGGCGAAAGGCGACGATTTGTGGGTGGCATTTCTGGCGATTCATGGCAACTATGGTGGGGATCAGTTGGAAGGTGACTGAATGGAGAAGAGGATGGAAGATGGTGGCCAACGGAGTTTGGACGGTGGCAGAAGGGTCTCCGATAGTTCTTCCGACAACTGATGGCTTCTCGGTGACGAGGAGAAGTCTTTGATGGCTTCTAGCCATGGGTGGATGCTAAATGGAGCAAGGAGTGGTTGAGGATGCTGTTGCTGACCAAATGATGGAAAAAATGATGGAGGATAGTGGCCGGCTAAGACAACGGCCTTCCAATGGCTTCTCCGGCCTTGGATGGTGCCTCAAGTAGCTTCTCCTACGAGAATAATGCTCGAGTAGGATGATGGTCGATGAAACAAAGCTGTGGATCGAAGATCATGGCAGCCATGGATTGAGCTTGGCTTCTATAGACCGAGTGACCGGTCCACCATGGACCGGCTACTATTAAATCTATATTAAAATTTGATTAAATAGATTTTTCGTAATTCTTGGCCCATTTGAACTTCGATTTGAGTACTATTTGCATCGTTGGATTCCAAAAATTGAGCTCTTCCAATCCATGGACTCCTTTTCTACAAAAAACTAATCAAAGTATCAATTTCTAAGAAATATAGATTAATTAATGTTTATTTAAATGCTTAAATTGGGATAATTAACAGACTTTTCAACCAAGCATTGATCTTTCAAGCCACCAATTGGAGCCAGGCCCAGCTCCTTTACACAAGGTGTTAGTGAGTTTGAGCAAACCATTCATAAGGTGCTCGAGAACAAGCCCTTAAGCGGGTATTGGTAGCAGCTAGCTCATATACCTAAGATGTCAACGAGTCCAAACTAACCGTTCGCAAGGTGCTTAGCCTAAAGCCCTCTTGAAGGTATCAACGGTAGCTAGCTCTACCTAGAAGGTGTCAACGAGTCCATGCCGATCATTTGTAAGGCACTCAGCCATAAGCCCCAAGGCTGATCATTTGTAAGGCACTCAGCCATAAGCCTTAAGGCCTGGCTAGGCCTTAGACATCCTGAGAGTACTTTAGCTGGCAGGACCTTAAGCGATGCACCTATCTTAAAAACCCCAAGGCACAACACTTTGATGCTTGCTACCATAACTTCAACCATGTGGCTATTCTCTACATCATGTCCTAAAACTCCCTAATCATTGCTAGATATAAGAAAATAGGGGAGGCATGCTTGGACTCTCCATAATCTGGGTCACCATTTAATGAAGCAGGGTGTGTCTGAAGATAATGACAAGGATGAATTTAAGGGGACAAGATATTCTTTACTGACAAGAAAGTCCCAAGTAACACATGAATGGTCCTATCACCCTTCACTATATCTAATAAGATCTCTGCCCTACCTAAAGTACCCTTGAATCTCCACCTTTAAAAGAGACTCCATGTGAGTTCCATAAGGTACACACTGGCTTTCCTACTCACACTTTCCATACTATTGGTATCAATACTGACTTGAACATTCGAGTGCCATCACTAGGACCACCCTTGATAGCTTTTTTGTAGGTACTTTCTCCTAGACTACCATAGCATCGCTCACTCCAGCACCACCTGTAGCTCTTTCTCTAGTGCTTGATGAATTTCGACACCAACAGATTGGGGGAAGTGCTTAAATATCTATAGGGAGTATGACCTAAAAAGTGGGAAAGCCATGCCATCCAAAAAGACTGCCTCTCGTCGCACCAACACCATCACCTCCAGGTCGACAAAAAGGGTAGTAGGAAGCTTAGCAAATGATCTGCCCCAACCTATGTTGGCAGGGGCATCACCACCGCCACAAGCATGATCATCAGTATAGATCAATTCAACTTACTTGTTACACAAGTCCTGGACTTGCTAGTGGCTGTTCAAGCTATTCAAGCCACCTGACACTACCTCTACTGATCTAGCTCCTATCAGTAGTGCCATGTATGGCTTCTCAACTTACGGTGTAGCCCACACTTGTGTTGCCTCCTACAACACAGTGCCTTACAGTGGAGTGGCACCTCCACCATCAGAATAATCATAAGCCCCTCCAAAGGACATCGGAGAGATCACTCACCACCATCACCACCATCCTAGAAGCTCGGGGTTGAAAAGATAGTGCCCAAAGAGCCCCTGACTAGAACATGACTCTACTTAGACCACCGATCTTTACAATTGTCAGAGGCATCGAGCAATTTAGACCTTGAGATAGAAAAAAAAATTCAAGGAGCTAGACTAGTGAATTGAGGAGATTCACAATCTCTCCTCAACTCTAAACAATGGGCTCATTAATAAGCCACCATTTGATGACAAGATCATGAGAGCACCACTTTTTCAACACTTCAAAATCTTGTAGCTCGAGAGCTATGACATAACCACAAAACTTGATGATCACCTAGCAAGCTTTCAAGTGATGATGCTCCTTCACGGAGCTCCAGAACTCATTCATTGTCGAACCTTCCTCTCTACCTTAAAGAGAGTGGCTCGATGTTAGTACATGGGTTTGAGGCTGGGGTCAGTACACTCCTTTGAGTAGTTGAGCCAAGCATTCACCAATCATTTTGTTAATAGCTGAAGGTAATAGAAGCAATCTGACTATCTCCAACTATCAAATGAAAGGAGGGGAAGATGATCTAAGCCTTCATAAGCTACTTCAATGTGGCTACTCTGGAGGTTTGTGACATGGATCAGTTGGTTGCTATGTTAGCATTGATGAGTGCCTTATAGAAAAATGACCTTTAAATGGCCATTGACCATGACTTACCCAAAGAAATTTGCAGGAATGTTGGCCCGGGTTGAAAAATATGTCCGGATAGAAAAAGCTTTCATGCTAGAAGGGGCACCTTCCATTCCTACACTAGGGGTTGCAAAGAATACAAAATGACCAGAAGTTCTTCTGAAAGCATGAGGAAAGAGTCTAACTGCGTTCCAGGTCCCCATGGAAGATGAGCAAATTCTTTAAAGACCGCCAACCCAAGGAGGCCCACAAAGTATCATCACTAAGAAGGTTTTATACTTACACCCCATTAAATGCTCCAAGAAAAAAGGGCTGATGGAGATTAGGAGATAGATTTCAGAGCCTCGAATGTTGCAAACACCGTTAGCAAGAAGATATTCAAAAAAATTATGCTTGTATCACTAAGATCATGGCTATGATACAAAGGAGTGCGTATGGCTTCGAGATAAGATCAAGGAGCTGATCAGGTGAGGCCACCTCAATTACTTCATCCATTGATAAAAGGAGTAGAGAGAGCATCTAAAATCATCCTAGCAGACCAAGCATCCATAGTTGCCCCCACCTCCATGCAAGGGCGATCCACCTCCATTAGGATAAGTAAAAATTATCACTACAAGTTGCATTCCCCTAGGTAGCAGCTACCCAGCAAAGGTGAGTTGTGCCATTGACCTTCACAAAAGAGAATATTGATGTAATTATATTACTGTATAATGATGTAGTCATTGTAACCTCGAATGTATAGAAGTATGATATACACCATATTTTTATTAACAACAAAAGCTTGGCTGACATTTTATATTTTGATGCTTTGTAAAAATGGGGATATCCCCTGATCGGTTGGCCTAGATGGACTCTCCTTTCATATGGTTCATAGGAGATGCAATCCAAGTAGAAGGAAATGATGTCCCTGGTTGTGAGGATGGGAAGCTATCCTCTTCGGCCCATTGTCCAAGTAAATTTTTTTGTTGTTCGAGCCCCTTCAACCTATAATATCATCTTCAAGAAGTTGAGCCTCAATGCCTTTTGAGTGGTCATATCCACTTATTGCTTAAATGTCAAATTTTTGATAGCTTATAGGGTCAGAGAAATTCATGGAGATCAAAGTTTAGCACAACATAATTATCACATCGAGCTCCAAGGAAAAAAGGCTACTGGTGACTACCCATTGATGGGTTGGATGCCCGAGATGATTTGACTGAGTAGTGAGGAGAGCTAGCCGAGGACCTCTTCCCCATATTATTGGCCGATGAAAATCTTGAACATACCATCAAGATTGGCTCTAACTTGGACTAGGTAACCTAAGACCAACTAACCTTATTTTTATAGAAAAGCATCATCGTCTTTGCCTAGACACCAACAGATATGCTAGGCATCAATCCCTCTATAATGGTACACTAGTTAAACGTGGACCAAATGTACCACCCTGTTAAACAAAAGAAATGGAGATTCATGCTTGAATGACAAAAAGACAAAGCCAAAGAGGTCAATAAGCTATTGAAAGTTGGTTCTATCAAAGAAGCCACCTAATCAGAGTGGATTGTAAATCAAGTTATAGTGAAGAAGGTGAACAACAAATGCTGGATCTATATAGACTTTACCAATCTCAATCAAGCATATCCAAAGGATGGTTATCCATTACTGAGAATCGATCAAATGGTGGACACCACCTTAAGCCATAATCTTCTTAATTTAATGGTTGCCTTTTCAAGTTATAACCAAATCCGGATGGCTCCTGAGGATAAGTAGAAAATTGCTTTCATTAGTGATTGAGGACTCTTTTCTTATGGGGTCATGCCTTTCAATTTGAAAAATGCAGGTGCCACCCAGTAGCTCCAAATGAACAAAGTTTTTAAAGACCAAATCGAATAAAAATGAAGTTGTACATGGATGATATGCTCGTTAAGAGCAAAGTTGCTAGAGCCCACAATGATGACCTCTAGGAAGCCTTCACCATCCTTTGAAAGTACCAGATAAAGCTAAATCCACTAAGTGTACCTTCGGAGTGACTTTGGGCAAATTCCTTGGCTCATGGTCTCCAATAGGGGATGAAAGCTAACCTAGAAAAAATCAAGGCCGTCTATGATATGAACTTCCCAAGGATGATCAAAGACATCTAATGCCTCATCGAAAGGATTACGACACTAAATCGATTTGTCTACAAATCGACCTACCAGTGTCTCCCATTCTTCCAGATTCTAAGTAGCCAAAGAATTTTTCGTGGACAGAGAAATGCCAAAAGGCCTTTAACAACCTCAAAGCCTACCTCACTTCTCCACCATTACTAGGAAAACTGGATCCAAGCAAAGAATTATTTTGATATTTGGTAGCCTCTCTCTGGTAATGGGTGTTGTGCTGATACTAGAAAGGGCAAGATCTAGAAACCAATTTATTATGTTTGCTAGATCCTAAGGGACACGGAAATCAAATATTCAAAGTTGGAGAAGCTAGTCTACATGCTTCTCATCATGGCTTAAATACTCTGACTATACTTCAAAGAACATACTATTGCTCTCCAAATGCATTGCAAAATGGGTAATTGAACTATCTAAGTTTGCTATCATGTTTCTACCTTGATCATCAATCAAAGCTCAAATATTGGTTGATTTCTTAGTCAAACGTACTATTCTTGATGAGCTGTTAGAATTGGAAGAGTCCAAGTCGTTGGTGCTAACACAAGACCATGCTTGTGGTCCTACCCACATCTGGAAAGTATATGTAGATGGATCATCCAACATCGAAGGATCGGGAGCATGAATAGTCATTGAAGTTCAAAAGAGATCATCACCGAACACATGCTCTACTTTGAGATCCTAGTAACAAACAATGAGACTGAATACAAAGCTATGATCGAAGGATTTGAAATAGCTAAAGAGGTAGGAGCACAAGATCTAAAAGTCTACAATGATTCCCAACTGATTATTGGGTAGGTCAATGGTGACTGCAAGTCTCTAGAGGAAAGTATGATGAATTATCTTTGTAAAGTCAAAGAGTTGGCTCTTACTTTCCACCACTTTAGAGTTTGACAGATCCTTTGAGAGCAGAACTCCCAAGTCGATACATTAGCTAAAGCGGTGACTATGACACCAATGGTACTACCATGATGCACCTACCTTGAAATAATCAGAAGGCCCACTGCCAAGGAGCCATTGGTGGTAATGCAAGTGGACAATGAACCTTGCTAGGTTGACCAATTGACCGACTTGCTAGAGGATGGCTAACTCTCAGTAGATAAGAAGGAGGACCGTAAGGTGAAATACCAAGCCTCCAAATACCTTATGCATGAAGGAAAACTCTATAGGGATCATTTTCCCTGTCCCTCCTTAGGCGCTTGCAACCTTTTGAGGTGGAATACAAGTTGAGGGAGGTTCATGAAAAAATCTATGGTAATCACATTAGAAAAAGAGTGCTAGTATATAAGCTACTTCGATAAGTTATTATTGGCTTGCTATGTAGCAAGACGTTAAGGATTTTGTCATGTAGTGTGGGGCCTACCAAAGAAACTCTAATATTCCATGCCTTCCCTCAATGCCAATCACTCCAATATGTGTGCCATAGCCTTTTTTGCAATGGGAGGTGGATATTCTCAGCCCTTTCCCACCAGCCTTTGGTCCGCATAAGTTTTTGCTAGTCACATTTGACTACATTACGAAGTAGGTAGAGGGCAAGCCATTAGCTTGTATTACCAAGTTCAAAATAATAGACTTTGTATGGAGGGTGATCATCTACCGCTTCAAGGTCCCCTAGATGTTGTTACTGGCAATGGATGATAGTTTATTGAAGCTAGATTTTAGAAGTTCTACTAAGAGTAAGGAATCTCATATCTCCTCACTTTTAAAGACATCCCCAAGCTAATGGAAAAGCAGAAGTCACCAATCGAACCCTTCTACAAGGAATTAAGAAGAGGCTTAGCAAAGCTAAAGGGTCATGGGCCAACAAACCCCATCACATGCTCTGGGCATACAAAATTACACCAAGGGTCTCAACTGGAGAAATGTCTTCAGCCTAGCCTTTGAGACCGAAGCTATGACACCCGTTGAGCATACGGTGCCTTTAGCATGAGTCATGAACTTTGATAAGCAAACTAACTCAAAAAGGTAGCTCTCTAATCTAGATTTGCTAGATGAAACCCATGAGAAAGCACATGTTAGAATGGCAGCATATCGATAGAAGGTTGCCTACTACTTTAATTCCAAAGTTTGAGATAAAGAATTCAGGGCTGGTGACCTAGTACTGCATCGAGCAGAAGTCTATTAACTAGGGTAAAGAGGCAAACTCTTTCCAAACTAGAGGGGCCCTACTAGGTGGAGGAAGTCATCAGACCAGGAATATATTGTGTAAAGTAGTTGGATGAGCTCCTATACTCTATGAAAGTTTTATTGATAATGTGGCTTCCTACTCACTAAATAAAAATACATCTCTACATTTAAATTTTACTTATTAGTGATAAAAGAACTCACTTGTGAAACTCCTTCTGATCAAGGGTGACCTTCTCTAAAAAGACTCATCGAATGGTTTCCATAATTGGGAACCCGAGGGTTCTGGGGTCGGAACCTGAGGGTTCTGGGGTCAGAACCCCCTATTGGGAACTTAAGTCTATCTGATGAAGGCTCCATAGTCAGGAATCTAGGGTTCAAGTAGATACTTTGGCCGAAAACCAAGAACCAATCACAAAAAGACCCTCGATCAGGAATGTGAAGGTCCATCATATGAGGACTCATAGTGAGAAACTTCAGGGCCCATCGGGTGATGACCCTTGGTCAGAAATCCGGAAAATCCATCAAACAAAATTTAAACCAAACTTGACAAGCTTATAGGACTCCAATTGTAGATGTATCGTAATTGGATACCCACTGGGTTTTTATCAAGTTTGAATACAAAGTGCAAGATATTGCCAAAATAGGCCTGAAGCATAATTGGCCACAA
Organism: Areca catechu; assembly: GCA_021397845.1. Classification (NCBI taxonomy): domain Eukaryota; kingdom Viridiplantae; phylum Streptophyta; class Magnoliopsida; order Arecales; family Arecaceae; genus Areca; species Areca catechu. Next base: position 61,076,482 of record CM038044.1, on the reverse strand, counting down.
ACAAATATGGAGACATAAGAATGCAAAAACTTATGAAGTGGTTTTCCATTTCCATTAATATGTTTCAATTACATATATTCTCAACCTTGTGGCTAGGTTACATGGATTTATTGCTCTCGATTGATAATGTTATTTATTAGACTTATAAACTACAGAAAAGGGGTGACACTTGTTAGAGAACTGGAGGACTCGCAAACCCCCAAGCTCTTCTATAAAGCTGGGAAGAAGCCCTATGCTCTCCTTGAAAGTGTTGGAGCATGCCTCAGCTTGCATTGGGATTGCCAGTAGGTACTACATGAAGATGCATGTCACCCCTTGGCTCATAATGATGCCATCAAGAGAGGTGCATTGTTAAGGGGAGCACCATCGAAGCTGTGTGCTCATCCCTCTTCTTGGTGAAGCCAACAACACTAGGGGAAGCAGGATTCAACAAGGCAAGGAGTCGATGAGTTAAGGAGCCTCACTAGCGAGTCTGGATGATGACTCCCTGCACATCCTTGGGCTAGTACTTTTGCCAACAACCCAAGGTGCGGGCTTCTCGTTTGCCTTTATATTTAGGCATGGGTACCCCCTTAAGATGGTCTAGATGATAGGGCAAGCAACCTAAGCCATCCTCTTTATGTCCTCCAATCGGCTGCAACTGCGGTGGTGCAACTAAAGCATCGGTCATTAAATCCACCAAATAATTGTAGTAGGAGAAGCACTGCAATGCTGCTAACCGTTCTAGGTGCTCTCTTGATGCGGGATGACTCTAAGATTGCTAATCATGCAGGAAAAATAGTAAACTAATTTTTTTATAATTTTTATAATTTAGGTTTGCGGGCTAAATTTTCAAAGTTTAGTAAGAACTAGCATAAGGAATAGCAATGCATAGAATCATCGTATCGCAGGCAAACTCATGCAAAATAATAAATTACTAGGACCTGAGAATTGAGAAGCTCCCGGATTAAAATAGCTATTCTTCATCAAATCAGAAATTAAAATAAGAGAAGGTTTCTTACCGGTCAGAGATTGAAAATGTTGTAGTGGAAAGGATAACTCACACTCTGATTGGCACCTGGATGAAGACGCTTCAGTTCCTTGAATCTGAGACAGATCTGGACCCGGTCTGAAGGCAAGGAAAGCCTCCTCTGGGGAGGTGAAACACCTCGGGGATCCTGCAAGCATCAAGGGTCAATCAAAATAGCAAGTAAGAAAAAGAAAGGAAAATAGGTTTAGAAGGAATCGGTTAAGGATTAGAAGCTAGGCTGTGTGAAGCTAGTTGAAGATCTCCCTGCTCGGCACCCTAGGGCACTCCTTCTTGGACATGTGAAGACTTGGATGGAAGTGAGTTAGGGTGTGGAAGGATGCTAGGGCAGCAAGGAATTCGGCCAAGCATAATAGTAACCCAAAAAAAACAAAGTAACACACAAGCTTGCAAGCTCAAATAAATTTACCAGGGTTTTGATATCATGAATAAAAATTGATTACAAGAGGGAGAGGGGTGGGATATTTATAGAGTTCCCATACCCTCACTAACCATGTTTACACTTGGGTTACAAGTCTTCTTCCAAATTGGAATAAAACTTCTTTCCTAGCTAGGTTAGAAAAACAAATCCCCATTAGGTTAGGAATTTACCTAGTCTTCTCCTTTTTCCTTCATGCTTTGACTATTACACTCTAGAACACCTCTTGGACTTGGTCAACACTTCAAGGATGCCTAGGAGGGCATGTTGGACTTCTAGGGGTAGAAAGGGGCCAGCCCAAAGGGACTTGGGTGCATGTGTTTGGGCCTCTGGAAGCTGGGGTGGCCTAGTAGCCTGGTAGCAGGAATATTCCATGGAATCTTGCTTCTTTAGGGCTTGGGCTTGGCACTTGGACTTGATTTCTTTGGGCTAGGATGTAGAGGGACCTCTGGAATCATGGATTCCCTAGTTTGGGAATTTTTTCTAGCATGTGGACTAGAATCTGGGCATCTGGAGGGCATCGGGAAGGAATCAGGGTTTCTAGAAGAATCTTGGATGCTGGGTTGTCACACAAAATCCACTGTCTTGATGTAGTGGCCTCTGACTCCTGGATGTGGCCTAGTGGAACTCCAAAATAGGGTGACCTTTTCTTTTATACAAAAATTATTCTCAAACTGGACTCATAATTGATGTACATGACTCAAAATACTGATTAAGTTGAGGGTTGAGACAAATCAACTAACCTTAACTTATTACAGGACTCAATCTTAATTGATTACAAAATTTTCAAAACTTTGACACATGACTAATTAAACCATATGGAATCCAGGGATTTGTTTGAAGGTGAAAACATCTACACCTAGCATACAATATGCAAGAAAAATAGAACAGAGAAAATATATTTTAAAATTATTTTAAATCATGCACAGCAAAAGGCTCAGTGGATAGATCTAAACGATCTACCGATCTGCCCGCAACAAGACCTAGCATAATAATGTAGCATGCATATAATTTCAAAAACAACACAAACATAAAGGTCATACCTCTATAGCTCGGCGAGTGTAGGAAATAAGCAGTGAAGAGCTCTGAGGAGGACGAGGCGCTCGAGCCACACAAGCGTCTGGCCTCTACAAGATGTCCACACCTAGGCTCAACTCTGATCAACTCCCTTGGAGTGCTAGCTCTTCGGGATCCTTGGCCGATCTTCTTCTTCTAGGAAGACTAGGAGGAGGCAGGAACCCTTTCCCAAAACCTCACTCCCAAAACCTAGCTTGATTGCTAGGTAGCGCACACGCAATCCCTGAAGCTCTCACTCTTCTCAATCTTTTTCTCCCAAAAACTCTTTTGCTATTGTTGTGTTGTTGTGAGTAACCCCAGTAGCCACTAAAAAGACCTCTATTTATAGGAGCTGCCAAGAGAGGGAGAAGAAGGAAAGAGGAGAGATGAGAGGAGAGAATGGGGAAGAGGATCAAGGTCATTCCAAATGGGTCCAACCCATTAAGGTAAGTATGACATTCATACCATAAAGCCTTGGAGCCAAAACTGGTTTGAATTCAAAATTCAAACCAGGTCAAAACATGCCCAAAAAACTCTCACGAAAACCTCCCAGAATTCTGCTCATCACAGGAAGTGTCGACACTCGAAAATGGCCAAGTATCGACACTTCACCAAGCGTTGACACTTGTAAAATTCCAAGTATCAACACTTGGAGCAAAGTCAACCATATTGACTTTAGGTGATGGTAAATGATTCTCAATCGTCAATTAGCCCAAAAGATCAGATAAAAATCCTCTATGGTGTGTGACCCCATAGGTTCGAACACTAAACCGGTAGCACTGGAACATTTCTAGACCAGTCAAAGTTCTCATCTAGCAATGAAAGTCGACATCCGGATAGGTCAAAGATGTAGAGCACTTCACAAGAACCTCTGGCATATGGTTGCTGCATAATTCATCCCTTTGACCTTTAATGCTCAAGATGACCTAGGATTAGACTGTCAACCCTAATATGGTTTATCCAGATCATGTCTTAACCTCATAAGTCTCGTGACTCCTTACAAGAACTACCCCGGCCAAGGTTTTGCTGAATTGCGATATAATGAGTCATTCACTCCAAACTATTTGGAGAGGTCAATCCATCTTGATCCACCACCGCTCTACAAGTACTTTACTGCACCCAGAAACCTTCCATCACTGGATTAGAAATCCAGGTAGTCTGACACCAAAGTACAGTGAGTTGCTTGCAAGCTACCATGGTGACCTCAGGTCTGAGGTATATATATATCCATATCCCTTCACAAGCAGCCCTTTGGTATAAGGGAGCTCCGCAGATGGTCACGTTCAGTGAAATGTCATACACTTCACTTGTATGTCACACCAGTGTCTCCACACTCCTTGGTTAAGAAAATAACCAATAAATGTGAGATACAACAACCTATACTGGATACATCATCGTCCTATAACAATGTATCATTTGGTTGTGAACCGGTTTAAGAACTACTTGATATATCCTCTCTATATCAAACAATGTAGTTCTAAGGACTCCATCATACAAGAATTTGTTACATGAAAATGCAAAATGATGGACAACCAAAAATAAATAACTTTTATTTATTATTAAAAATTCATATACAAATACAAAATAGCATAACCGTCTATAGCCTAGACGATTTGCTTTGGGACACAATTCCCAACAACTCCCACTTGGACTAAAGCCAATCAGTACAGAATCTCATTCCTATTTTCCTTTTACAACAGTCAAACTCTTGAACTCCATTGGCTTTAGTGAAGGGGTCAATCAGGTTCTCTTTTCCATCAATCTTCTAAAGGTCGATGTCACCTCGTTCCACGATCTCTCGCACAAGGTAATAGCGCCATAGAATATGCTTTGTGCGGTGATGGGACTTCAGCTCTTTGGCTTGAGCAATGGCTCCAGTGTTGTCACAGTACACCGGAACAGGACCACCCAGGGAAGGTGCCACTCCAAGCAAGCCAAGGAACTTCTGCAACCACAGAGCTTCGTTCGCTGCATCAAATGCTGCATTGTACTCTTCTTCGCAAACTAAGTCCACCATAGTAGGCTGCTTAGAACTTTTCCAGCAGATAGCTCCTCCGTTCAGGGTGAAGACAAAACCTAATACACTCTTGCTATCATCTTTATCTGATTGGAAACTGGAGTTAGTATACCCCACAAGTTTCAAGTCAGATTCTCCATAAATGAGCCATTGGTTCTTAGTATTTCGTAAATACTTAAGGATGGTTTTAACCACTTTCCAATGAGCTTCACCTGGGTCAGACTGGTATCTGCTCACTACACCTAATGAGTATGCCACGTCTAGTCTAGTACATGTCATGGCGTACATGATTGAACCCACTACCGAAGCATATGGAATTCTACTCATACGCTCTCTCTTCTCAGGAGTTGTCCCATAATTTCGTTTGGAGAGATCAATTCCAGTGCCTATCGGGAGATAGCCCTTCTTGAAATTATTCATGCTGAACCGTTTCAGCACGGTGTTGATGTAGGTAGACTGGGATAGTCCCAGAAGACTCATAGATCTATCTTTATAGATCTTCATACCTAGTATGTAAGAGGCTTCACCCAAGTCCTTCATAGAGAACTGAGATGATAACCAGACCTTTATTCCTTGCAGTGCTGCGATGTCATTTTCGATTAAGAGAATGTCATCCACATACAACACAAGGAATACAATCACAGAACCATTAGCCCATTTGTAAATGCAAGGCTTTTCTCTATTCCTAACGAAGCCATACGACTTGATACACTTGTCAAATTGCATGTTCCAACTCCTTGATGCTTGCTTCAGTCCATAGATGGAATTTTGAAGTTTGCACACCTTTGACTCGTTCGTGGATGTGAACCCTTCAGGTTGTATCATATACACCTCTTCTTCCAGCTCACCATTCAGCAAAGCTGTTCGGACATCCATTTGCCAGATTTCATAGTCAAAGTGTGCTTCTAAAGCAAGCTAATCCGAATGGATTTGAGCATTGCCACAGGAGAGAATGTCTCGTCATAGTCAATACCATAACGTTGACGATATCACTTGGCAACCGACAGGCTTTATAGGTCTCTACCTTTCCGTCTGCGCCCCTTTTCCTTTTGAAAATCCATTTTCAACCAATAGGTTTTATCCCTTCAGGTGGATCAACCAATGTCCATACATTGTTGATCTCCATGGACTCCATTTCGGATTTCATGGCTCCTAGCCATGACTCAGAGTCGGACCTCTACAATGCATCCATATAGGTGATTGGATCCTCATTGTTCTCATCGAGTTCAATGGGATCACCGTCCCAGACCAAGAAACCGTAGTATCTGTCCGGTCAGCTCGGTACTCTACCAGATCTCCTTAATGGTTCCTGAGTGGGCTCTCGGTGTGATTTAATCATAGCCATTTCTATGTTGTCCCTTAAGTGTGACGGTTCTTCTACTTGTTGAACTTCACTAAGTTCAATCTTAGTGGCTACAGTCCCTTCACCAAGGAACTCCTTTTCCAAAAAGATAGCCCTCAGACTGACGAACAACTTTTGTTCCTCAGTTAAGTAGAAGTAATACCCCTTAGACTCTTTTAGATACCCAACAAATAGGCACCGGTTAGACCTAGGTCCAAGTTTGTCCGTTTCTAAATGTTTTACATAAGCCGGGCACCCCCAGACCCGAAGGTGTGAAAGTGTCGACTTACGTCCAGTCCACGTCTCATATGGTATTTTACTAACGGATTTACTTGGAGCCCTATTCAGTATGTAATAGGCTGATTCTAAAGCATATCCCCAAAAGGATACCGGTAGAGAAGCAAAGCCCATCATGGACCAAACCATGTCTAACAGGGTACGATTCCTCCTCTCAGACACTCCATTTAATTAGGGTGTCCCTAGAGGCATCCACTGAGAAAGAATCCTATTCTCCTCGAGATATGTCAGAAACTCACCGGAAAGGTATTCACCACCTCGATTGGATCGAAGGACTTTGATACACTTTCCAATTTTTTTTCCTACTTTACTACGATATCACTTGAACATTTCAAACGACTCAGACTTATGTCTCATCAAGAAGACATAACTGAACCTCGAAAGGTTGTCTATGAAAGTAATTAAATAAACATACCCACCCCTAGCACTACCATTCATGGGTCCACATACATCAGTATGCGCCAGACTCAGAATTTCTTTGGCTCGTTCACCTTTTCCAGTAAAAGATGACTTAGTCATTTTTTCAAGAAGACAGGACTCACAGGTTGGAAGTAAACTATCTTTACTAAAATTGAGAAGACCCTCAATTTTCAATCTGTTTATCCTATTCCTATTAATATGACCTAGCCTACAATGCCATAGGTATGCTTCGCTGACATTATCTATCCTAGGATGTTTGCAAGACGTGTAGATTACACTAACAGGTCGCGACAGTACATAAATGCCATCACGCATTTGTCCTTTCAAAACAATAGAATCATTCAAAATGATTTTGCAAATGTCATTCTTTTCTAATAGTTCATAACCATACATGGCCAACTAGCCTACAGAAATGACATTCAAAATGAAAGGACAAAAATGACATTCATTCAAGATGACAGTACAGGACTCGAAAACTAGTTTAAGGACTCCTAATGCCAGAACTAGAACTCGGCTTCCATTTCCCATGTTGAAGAACCTCTCGTCGTCCTCGAATCTTCTACTAACTTGAAGTCCTTACAAAGAATTGCAAATGTGAATTGGACTTCCTGTATCCAATACCCAGTTAGTAGTATCACAAACGGAGAAACTACAAGGTGTTATCATATAAACACCTTGTCCAGGACCATCCTGTAGCTTTCTCTTCTTGGACCTATTCGGATCAAGGGACGCAATGTAAAGAGGACAGTTCCTCTTCCAGTGTCCTTGGTTCTTGTAGAAGAAGCACTCTGCATGACTCTGATCAGCCTTCAGTTTCTTGGCCTGACAGGGCCCAGAAGCACCAAGCACCTTTTTTCCTTTATTCTTCTTCTTCTTTTTCCTAAAGTGACGACACCCTCGTGAAGAACCTCCCACTAAATTCACCATCCCTTTATTTAACTAGTGGTATTTTTCAAAAGTTTGTAGCAACCTCAACAGATCGTGGTAGATAACTACAGTCTTATTCATTCTATAATGATCGAGAAAGTCTAAATAGGAGGAGAGAGAATTCAAAATTGCATCTTTCCCAAGCTGTTCATGGAAGGGACAGCCGAGCATGCCTAGGTGCTCAATCATCTCGATCATGTAAAATACATGATCAATGACCGAGGCCCCATCATGTATCCACTCGTTGTAGATAGTACAGGAGACCCTGTACCTCTTAACATCGTCTAGTGTCCTGAAAGACTCCTTCAACTTTTGAAGGATTTCTTCCGGCTGGGCTTCCTCGAACTTGTGACTGAACTCGTCGTTCATCACATCCAAAATGATGCATCGGACAGTGGTCCTGTCAGAGAGCCACTTCTGATAAGTGTCTCTGACCGAACCCCCAACATTGGTAGCAGGGATCTCAGGTGCCGAATTCGATATCACATATAGGATCCATTCATGCTCTAGGACAATCCTGAGCCTTCGATACCAGCTATCGAAGTTGGGTCCATTGAGTTTCTCATTGTCGAGAAGAGACCGGAGTGACAGGTTGGAAGACATTTGAAAGGTAAACCATGACTAATTAGTGTATATGAATTATTAACCTAAAGACATGGACTTTAGTCTAAAGGTCCCTCCCACTATTTTGCTCATATTGGTAGCCTCTACCTCTAATCCGAGGAATTACTTTAATTCCCTAGCGGGTACTAGAGTCCAATAGACAACACATGAGCCCGACTTTGGCCGGCCCACCCATGCGTGTCTAAAGGTAGGTTCTTTAATCGATTACTTCTCCAAGTAACCTCTAGCAATTGGGTTTTGTCCCAAGAATCACTTCAATCGACCTTTGGGCCTCCTATTGAAGGTCCCGGTTAGGTCCAACCATTAACATGACAAAATTTAATGCTTCTAACAAATGAATGGTCAAGCCCGACTTTGGCCGGCTCACCTGACCACCATTAAAAAAGTCGCACTGAGCCATCATATTAGGAATAGCAATTCCAATAACCCGATGACCACTCGATCTTTGGATTTGTTGATGAACATCGAACTAATGGAGACATTACTATCCCACTTAATAGGAGGTTAGGACTTGGTTATCTCTATAACTTTGTCCTTTTAAGGACCTAATAATTTAGAGGGTTTTAGTTAATATGAAAGATGAAGAGATGAGAAGACATGGATCAACCTTCCACTGACCACATCAGTAATCAAGGAGGGTTACACATAACTAATGATTCATGGGCACCTAAAATCAATCAAGACTGATTAACCTTGGATGACAAGGGTTAACATGAGTCAATAAGCTATCTAATCAATCTTGATTGACCATATTGGCGAGGTAAGTGAGATCATGGGTTGGGTTCTGCCATTAACCGTCTTGCCTAGGCACCAACAGAGTTGGCAAGGTAAGAGGTAGCCCCAAAGAACCATGATCACAATGCCAAACTTACCTCGACACCAATCGATTCATCAGACTCGATTAGATTAGCCTAAAGACTCATGCTTTTCACTAAGCCACAAATTAGATCCATTTAGATTATGGACTAATCAATCTAACTATTAGATAGATCTAGAGAAGAAATTCTAACTCAACTTTTGATTAGATTAGTTATCTAACTTGTCCAATGAATCTAAACTTAGGTCTAACACAATCAAGGACCTAATAAAAGCTAACCCATGACCCTTAAGGCTTATTGAAATGACTTAAGATCTTTGAATCATATTCCTAGAGTACTTAGTCAATCTTAATTCAAAATTAAGTTCAATGGCCTTAAATAAAATAAAATAATTTTAATTTATCATGTAAAATAATTTTACAACAAATTCAAAATTTAAATTCACTATTTTCAGCTTTTTCTGCGCCAAGTATCGACACTTCAAGAGCAAGTGTCGACTCAAGGCCTGAGATAGGGAACAGAAAATAGAACAACATGTTTTCTAGCACGCCTTAAGTGTCGACACTTTAAGGGTCAAGTGTTGACACTTCAGGGTCAAGTGTTGACATTTCAAGAGCAAGTGTCGACACTTCATGGTGCGGACACCAAAGGCACTAGAATAAGGCAGAGGCTTCTCAACCCTCTGTGGATCACTTAAATAACATTCGAGTCCACTGTAATAAAGCTTAGTCCAGCTGAGTTATTTCATTTAAGTCTTGTAATTATTTAGCTCATGTTGAGCTAGTTCAGTCCAGTGTTAGTCAGCTCATGTCGAGCTAATTTTATTTTTTTGAGTCCTATTCAACCATATTGAAGACTCAAGACCACATCATACAAGTAAAGACCAAGTCCAATCAGATTGAAGACATGGAAGTATAGCACAAGTCCAACCCAGCTTGAAGATTTGAAGACCCCAGGAGGAAAATTCAGAAAACCCTGATTTCTTGCAGATGCCCTCCAGATGCCCAGATTCCCTTCCAGATGCCAAAGTATATTTATAGATAAGGTCATCCATGATTCCAGAGGTCCATCTGCATCCTAGCCCAAAGAAATCAAGCCCAGGTGCCAAGCCCAAGCCCCTAAGAAGCAAGATACCAGGGAATATTCCTGCTACCTGGCTACCAGGCCACCCCAGCTTCCAAAGGCCCAAACCCATGCACCCAAGCCCCTTTGGGCTGGCCTTTTGCTGCTCCTAGAAGCCCAACACGCCCCCCTAGGCGTCCTTGGAGTCTTGACCAAGTCAAGAAAATTTTTAGGGATTTTTCTACCTAATATTTCCTTATTTTCTAGCTAGGGTTTGAGAGGGAAAAGGATTCTTATGTAAAGACTTATGTACCCTTACTTGGAGCCCAAGGTTAAGGGTCTATTTAAGGGACCCTAGCCTCTTGTATGAGGGAATTTTTGATGAATGAAAACCTTGAGTTCTTCTATTGAGTTGTGTGATACCCTGCTGTGTGCATAAAGGGGTTTGCGAGAGTTCTTCTTCCCAGTGCTGCAATCATCTTCCTGCTACCAACAAGCATCTCAGATCCCTGGACGCCCACTCCAAAAGAAGCCTTCCCTTGCTGTTTTTTCTTTGTTTTCTTGTTCCTTTGTGAGTTTTCTAACCCCTGACAGGTCGTTTGCAGGTCCCCGAGTTCCTACGAATCCAACGACTCCAGCCAAGCCTCAATCGGATCACCGAGCAGAAAGCCGGGTATCCGCGGGTCTTTGGCTCGATTTTCCAGGCCGCATCCGTCGAGGAACGAGAGACCCTTTTGCTACGATCTTCACAGACGTTGTCAGGTACACCCCTCTACCTCCAGTAGTTTTATTGTAGGAGAACTTGCCCTAACCGAGGCTTCTCAGCCCCGGCGATCCTTCTTTTCTACTTTTCTAGGTCCTAATCTGCATGCTGATCTTCTCAAATTCATATAAAATTCCCTATAACTTATTTTAATCTGAAATTCGGGAATTAATCACCCAACCCCACATATAAAACATATAAAAAAAATTGCATGCATATTAGTTCCGCATCATTTGGTATCAGAGCTTAGATTAGGGCTTGTTTTCTGCAATTTTTTAGTTCGTATATACTCTGTTATTTTAATTATTTCTCCCTGTTAAAAACTCCAAAAATTTTAAAATTTTCTTTTCTGGATTTATCATAGTTCAAAGTAATTTTCAGAATTTTTACAGATTTTATTTCGGACTTTTAATTTTCTTCAAGCCGAAATACATCCTGCAAATTTTTGACTCTGTTTTTTTTTTCAGCAAGACAAGTTTGGAAGTTTTAGGTTTTTGTTTAGCAATTTTTGCATATCTTTTAATTTTAGTATATTTCATGCATATTAGGCCATAATTTGCAAGTTTTCTTCTATTTAATAAAATACCAAAAAAAAAAAAATTACATATTCTCCAAAAATACCAAAAACATCTAAACCCTAATTTGCATCCTCATCTGCCTGCCATCATTGCATAATTTACTTTTAAGGGCATTCTTGCTATATCAGATAAGGGGAGGAGTTGATAACCTCTCCTTAGCCCAAAACCACATCCCTTGCATTCGGTCCCAAGCCTTAACCTAAAATTAATTAGACTTAATTTTCCCTAGTGGGCTAGGGACACCAACTGGTCGGGTCCGGACTAGTGTTAGATCACTGTGTTAAGTTAACCTGTGTGTGCCTTGTGCTCAGTGTCTAGAACGGTGGTTTAGGGATTCAATCCCGAAGGGCTCGTGTGCTGGTCCGCCTACCTGGCCAATCTCTGATTGGTGTCTAGGATTGGCAATCAGGGACCTAACACTCCCCTTACACCTGCCTGGCTGAGTACATGGTTACTATAGGCTAGTTTGCCACCTTGATTGAGCATCTAGTTTGGACTCTAGGTCTAGTCAGCTATAGTCGGTCTGATCGAGTCTTGCATGAGCACTAGATCAGGAGTTTCATATCACCCACCTCCTTCACAAATGTCTGAACCCATGGAAAATTTACAAGCCCAAATAAAAGCCCTAGTTGATCAAATGGCCCAGATGGCTACCCAGATAACCCAGTTAACTCAGTCTGGTATTCAAACCAATGATAGAATTGACCATCTTGCCAGCAGGTTTGATCAGTTAGAAGTCCGGGTAGGGACCCCAGAAAAAACCCAGGGTTCACAGTCTGAGCCAGATCCTAATTCCCCTCAACCTAGGAGAACCCCAAACCCTAATCCATACCCTGAGGTCGAACCTAGGAGAGCCCCTCATCCTGACCCATACTATAACCCTCAGCCTAGGAGGACCCCAGACCCTGACCCATACCAAGAGGTCGAACCTAGGAGAGCCCCTCAACCTGACCCATACTACAATCCTGAGCCCAGGAGGACCCTGAACCCTGATCCATATCTTGAGGTTGAAACTAGAAGAGGCTATCGTCCTGACCCAATCCCTGAAGTTCGTCATAGAAGGCCTAATCAGGATTTTGTAGACCAGGAGGACCGATCCTATAGACATGTCAAGCTTGATGCTCCAACTTTTGATGGTTGTCTAGATCCTAAGGTCTATATAGATTGGGAGGGAGAGATGGATCAATATTTTGAATGGTATGATATGACAGAGGAGCGTAAATTTAGGTTTGCTAAGCTTAAGTTGATTCGGGAAGCCAGGTTACATTGGGCTAGTGTTGAGAGAACCCTTAATCTAGGAGGGCATGATCCTATAACCACCTGGTGGGCCATGAAGGGTAAGCTTAGGACAAGATACGTTCCAGCTTCATATCGTAGTGGATTACTAGATCAATGGCAACGATTTAATCAGGGTAACAAGAGCATAGATGAGTACATTGCAAAATTTGATGAGTATTCCATGCGATGTGATTTGAGAGAGTCTGAGGATGTTGTCTTATCTAGGTTTAGGGCTGGATTAAGAGATGACATTAAGAAAGAGCTCTACATGAGAGAGGTTAGAGACCTGGACCATGCTTACCAGATTGCTAGGGATCATGAACGTTTCCATAGAGGGCCCGTTTACCGTCGACCTGAGCCCACTAGATACCCTAGTCAGTATCCGGGAGCTAGCCAGCCCCTTCAGAGTCGACCCATACCCAGTCGACCCAGTCCTAGTCTACCAGGCCCAAACCGACCCAGTCCTAGTCAGCCAGGTCCGAGTCGACCCCAGCCTAGTAATTCTTTGGCCCGCAAGGATGATCGAGGAAAATCTCTAGAAGCTAATAAGGGTTACACTCCCCAGAAGACCTGTTTTAGATGTCATAAGCCAGGCCACTTTATGAATCAATGTCCAGTTAGTGCTTTACATCTAGGTGAATTACAAGAAGAAGAGCCTGAGTCTGTAGTCGAACCTGAGGGAGAAGTTTATGAGCTGATAATCAATTAATAGAGGAGTACGAAGGTGAGGAGGAAGAACCTGAGTTTGAGAACCAATTAGGAGTGGTTAGGTGCATCCTAGCCCAAACCCCAGTTAAGGAAGATTGGCGTAGGACTAGCATCCTACAGACTTTTGTTAAGATAGGGGATAAGGTTCTTAAGATCATCATAGATAGTGGGAGTTGTGTCAATGCCATCTCTGCCAAGACAGTTAAATCTTTAGGATTGACCACAGTTCCTCATCCTAGCCCGTACAAAGTTTCTTGGGTAGATTCCACCTCCATCCAAATTCAAGTTAGGTGCCAAATCTTACTTAGATTGCAGACCTATGAGGAAAAGATTTGGTGTGATGTTATCCCCATGGAAGTAAGTAGTATGATTTTAGGTCGACCTTGGCTATTTGATCATGATGCAACCTTGTATGGTCGAACCAATGTTTGTACCTTCAACTACCATGGGAATAAGTTTGTTATCAATCCAGCTCCCCCTAGGGACCCAGTTAAGAGGAGTTCTAGTAGCCTTAAGGACAAGAAACCTGGAGTTAACCTGATTAAGGCTAGGGAGTTAGAACAGGAGATTGTTGATGGTAACCCTGTTTGGATCTTGACCTCCAAAGAAATATTAGAGCCAACCCAAAAGGAACACCCTAAAGAAATTGTTGAAACTCTGAAAGAATTCGAGGATGTCTTCCCTGAGGATTTACCTGATCAATTGCCACCCCTAAGGAACATCCAGCATGCAATAGACTTAGTTCCAGGAGCCACTTTACCAAATCTTCCTCACTATAGACTGAATCCCAGTGAGCATCAAGAATTACAGAGACAAGTGGGAGAATTACTTAGGAAGGGTTTCATTAGGGAGAGCCTGAGTCCATGTGCAGTCCCTGCTCTACTGACCCCTAAGAAGGATGGTACCTGGAGGATGTGTATAGATAGTAGAGCTATCAACAAAATAACTGTGAAATATAGGTTTCCCATCCCCCGGTTGGATGATATGTTAGACATGATGGCCGGAGCCAGAATTTTCTCCAAGATAGACCTTAAGAGCGGCTATCATCAGGTGAGAATTAGACCTGGGGATGAGTGGAAAACTGCTTTCAAAACTAAGGATGGCCTGTTTGAGTGGGTTGTAATGCCCTTTGGACTTTCCAATGCACCAAGTACCTTTATGAGGATTATGACCCAGGTCCTGAGAGAGTTTACCGGAAAATTCGTTGTGGTCTACTTTGACGATATTCTGATTTATAGTAGAACCAAGAAGGACCACCTTAGTCATCTAAGACTGGTATGCCAAACCCTTAGGGAGAATAACCTCTATGCCAACTTTAAGAAGTGTGATTTCATGACACATAGGGTCATCTTCCTAGGTTTTGTTGTCACCCGTGAGGGAGTTTCTGCAGATCCTGAAAAGGTTAGGGCAATTGTTGAATGGCCTACACCCTCTAAGGTCCATGATGTACGTAGTTTCCATGGCCTAGCAACCTTTTACAGGAGATTTATTAGGGGTTTTAGCACAATCGTCGCACCTATCACCGATTGCATTAGGAAGGGTACATTTGAGTGGACCAAAGCAGCTGATAAGGCCTTCCTAGAGCTGAAGGATAAGATGACCCATGTACCCATCCTTAGATTACCTGACTTTACTAAGGTGTTTGAGGTCGCTTGTGATGCCTCGGGAGTAGGAATAGGTGGGGTACTAAGTCAAGAGAACCACCCTGTAGCCTTCTTCAGTGAAAAGCTGAATGAGGCTAAACTTAAGTACTCTACCTATGACAAGGAATTTTATGCGGTAGTCCAGGCCCTTAGATATTGGAGACATTATTTACTCCCGCAGGAGTTTGTTTTATTTTCTGACCATGAGGCACTCCGATTCCTGAACTCCCAAAAGAAACTGAACCCACGGCATGGTAAATGGATTGAGTACATTCAGGCCTACACTTTCGTCCTGAAGCACCGTGCCGGTACTGAAAATAAGGTAGCAGATGCCCTGAGCCGTAGGTCTTTACTATTGGGATCAGTTAGCACCCAAGTCATAGGGTTTGATAGGTTAAAGGATGAATATGAAACCTGCCCAGACTTTGGAGGCATTTACCAGACCCTCAGGCTAGGACCATCCAATACCCATAGTGATTGTACCCTTCAGGATGGTTACCTTTTCCAGAATAATCGACTCTGTATACCCAAAACTTCCCTTAGAGAATTCCTAATCTGGGAAATACATGCTGGAGGTTTAGCTGGTCATTTCGGTAGAAATAAGACGATCTTAGCAATAGAGGACCAGTTCTTTTGGCCAGGATTGAAAAGGCACGTTGCACGGATTGTAGCCAGATGTCGAACTTGTGCTGTTGCCAAACAGCAAAAGCAAAACACTGGTCTTTACACACCTTTACCAGTGCCTGATCGCCCTTGGTAGGACCTAAGTATGGATTTCGTGCTAGGATTACCTAAGACCCAAAAGAAACATGACTCAATCTTTGTAGTGGTCGATAGGTTCTCTAAGATGGCTCACTTTATTCCCTGTTCCCAAACCTTTGACGCGTCTAGGATAGCCAAACTCTTCTTAGATCATGTGGTCAAACTCCATGGCCTACCCAAGACCATTATATCTGATAGGGATGTTAGGTTCACTAGTTATTTCTGGAAGACCTTATGGCACCTATTAGGGACCAAGCTTAAGTTTTCTACAGCCTACCACCCTCAAACAGATGGCCAAACTGAAGTAGTGAACCGAAGTTTAGGAAACCTCCTTAGATGCCTGGTAGGTGAACATGTTGGAATATGGGATTTGTTATTACCTAGAGCAGAGTTTGCCTACAACAGTTCAGTAAATAGGACAACGGGTAAGAGCCCTTTTGAGATAGTCCATGGGTACAAGCCTAATCGCCCCATTGATTTGATTCCTTTACCTATTCATGCACGAGTCTCAGAGTCTGCAGAGTCATTTGCACAGCATATTAGAGACTTGCATAAAGACATTAACCAAAAGATAAACTTAAGCAATGAAACTTATAAAAATTTGGTTAATTCCCGAAGAAGGATCAAAGAATTTGATGTAGGGGATTCTGTCATGATTAGGCTTAGGCCTGAACGGTTCCCACCTGGGACTGTTAAGAAGCTTCATGCTCGGGGAGCCGGACCTTTTAAAGTATTAAAGAAGGTTGGATCAAATGCCTATGTGCTAGACTTGCCTTCGGATATGGGCATCAGTTCTACCTTCAATATTACAGACCTGGTTGAGTACAAGGAACCGGCAATGATACCCAGTGAGGCTTTTGGGCCTATCCCTTCTATTGAGAGTGATCCTTACCCAGAGTGTCCACCAATTAATTGGCCTAAGAGAGGAGAACGGATCGAGCGTATCCTGGATGATCAAGCCATTACGACCCGGGGCCGCGGTTATCAACGCTTCCTAGTCCGATGGCAAGGCCGGCCAGAGTCGGACGATTCGTGGATTTCTCGAGAGGACTTGCAACGCCTCAACCCAGACCTTCTTGAGAGATATGTGAGCCAATCTGATCTTCACTCGACAGGGTCGAGTTCCTCCCACCCCGGGAGAATTGGTGCGGACACCAAAGGCACTAGAATAAGGCAGAGGCTTCTCAACCCTCTGTGGATCACTTAAATAACATTCGAGTCCACTGTAATAAAGCTTAGTCCAGCTGAGTTGTTTCATTTAAGTCTTGTAATTATTTAGCTCATGTTGAGCTAGTTCAGTCCAGTGTTAGTCAGCTCATGTCGAGCTAATTTTATTTTTTTGAGTCCTATTCAACCATATTGAAGACTCAAGACCACATCATACAAGTAAAGACCAAGTCCAATCAGATTGAAGACATGGAGGTATAGCACAAGTCCAACCCAGCTTGAAGATTTGAAGACCCCAGGAGGAAAATTCAGAAAACCCTGATTTCTTGCAGATGCCCTCCAGATACCCAGATTCCCTTCCAGATGCCAAAGTATATTTATAGATAAGGTCATCCATGATTCCAGAGGTCCATCTGCATCCTAGCCCAAAGAAATCAAGCCCAGGTGCCAAGCCCAAGCCCCTAAGAAGCAAGATACCAGGGAATATTCCTGCTACCTGGCTACCAGGCCACCCCAGCTTCCAAAGGACCAAACCCATGCACCCAAGCCCCTTTGGGCCGGCCTTTTGCTGCTCCTAGAAGCCCAACACGGACCCCTAGGCGTCCTTGGAGTCTTGACCAAGTCAAGAAAATTTTTAGGGATTTTTCTACCTAATATTTCCTTATTTTCTAGCTAGGGTTTGAGAGGGAAAAGGATTCTTATGTAAAGACTTATGTACCCTTACTTGGAGCCCAAGGTTAAGGGTCTATTTAAGGGACCCTAGCCTCTTGTATGAGGGAATTTTTGATGAATGAAAACCTTGAGTTCTTCTATTGAGTTGTGTGATACCCTGCTGTGTGCATAAAGGGGTTTGCGAGAGTTCTTCTTCCCAGTGCTGCAATCATCTTCCTGCTACCAACAAGCATCTCAGATCCCTGGACGCCCACTCCAAAAGAAGCCTTCCCTTGCTGTTTTTCCTTTGTTTTCTTGTTCCTTTGTGAGTTTTCTAACCCCTGACAGGTCGTTTGCAGGTCCCCGAGTTCCTACGAATCCAACGACTCCAGCCAAGCCTCAATCGGATCACCGAGCAGAAAGCCGGGTATCCGCGGGTCTTTGGCTCGATTTTCCAGGCCGCATCCGTCGAGGAACGAGAGACCCTTTTGCTGCGATCGTCACAGACGTTGTCAGGTACACCCCTCTACCTCCAGTAGTTTTATTGTAGGAGAACTTGCCCTAACCGAGGCTTCTCAGCCCCGGCGATCCTTCTTTTCTACTTTTCTAGGTCCTAATCTGCATGCTGATCTTCTCAAATTCATATAAAATTCCCTATAACTTATTTTAATCTGAAATTCGGGAATTAATCACCCAACCCCACATATAAAACATATAAAAAAAATTGCATGCATATTAGTTCCGCATCACTTCAAGAGCAAGTGTCGACACTCCAGCCTATCTGAAAACAAAAATAGAAACCAAATATCAAGAAATTTTCCCATGAGTCGACACTTCAAAGGCCAAGTGTCGACTCATAGCTTGAGACAACGAAAAAAATGTGATTTCAAATTCGATGTTTCTCAAACATACAAACAAAAAACTGATCAAAAATAACTTTTAGATCTTATCTAAAGTCATTTTATAATCATGTCATTAGATTACAACATTTTTAACCTACAAATTACTTTCTTCTTTTTTTCTTTTTTATGAGTCAATCACAGTGGCACCCCTACACGTCATAGGAGATCCCATTGAATGGAAAGAGAGGGTCTTGCAGCCCTACTTCTCTTCTATGACCGGATGGCCTGGTGAAGTACTCAATCCAAGTACTTAAAAAGAAAGGAGAAGTTATTAGCATGCTAGCATCATTATACTGCAAAATGAACCTATTGCTCTAATACCATTGAAGGTGAAAACACCTACACCTAGCATATAATATGCAAGAAAAATAGGGTAGAGAAAATGTATTTTAAAAATATTTTAAATCATGTACAACGGAAGGCTCGGTGGATAGATCTAAATGATCGACCGATCTGCCCACAATAGGACCTAGCATAATAATGTAGCATGCATATAACATCAAAAACAATACAAACATAAAGATCATACCTCTATACCTCGATGAGTGCTGGAGATAAGCAGTGAAGAGCTCTGAGGAGGATGAGGGCACTCAAGCCACATAAGCGTCTGGCCTCTATAGGATGTCCACACCTAGGCTCGAATCTGATCAACTTCCTCGGAGTGCTAGCTCTTCGGGATCCTTGGCCGATCTTCTTCTTCCAGGAGGACTAGGAGGAGAGCAGGAACCCTTTCCCAAAACCTCACTCCCAAAACGTAGCTTGATTTCTAGGTACCGCAAACCCAATCCCTAAAGCTCTCACTCTTCTCAATCTTTTTCTCCCAAAAACTCTTTTGCTGTTGTTGTGTTGTTGTTTGTAACCCCAGTAACCACTACAAAGTCCTTTATTTATAGGAGCTGCCAAGAGAGGGAGAAGAAGGAAGGAAGAGAGATGAGAGGAGAGAATGGGGGAGAAAATCAAGGTCATTCCAAATGGGTCCAACCCATTAAGGTAAGTATAACATTCATAACATAAAGCCTGGGAGCCAAAACTGGTTTTAATTCGAAATTCAAACCAGGTCAAAACATGCCCAAAAAGCTCTCATGAAAACCTCCCAGATTTCTGCTCGTCACAGGAAGTGTCGACACTCGAAAATGGCCAAGTGTTGACACTTCACCAAGTGTCGACACTTGTAAAATTCCAAGTGTCGACACTTGGAGCAAAGTCAACTATATTGACTTCAGGTGATGATAAACGATTCTCAATCGTCGATTAGCCTAAAAGATCAGATAGAAATCTTCTATGGTGTGTGACCCCATAGGATCGACCTTAAACCGGTAACACTGGAATATTTTCAGTGCCAGTCAAAGTCCTCATCTAGCAATGATACCCGACGTCCGGATAGGTCAAAGATGCAGAGCACCTCACAAGAATCTCTGGTATATGGTTGTCGCATAATTCATCCCTTTGACCTTATAATGCTCAAGATGACCTAGGGTTAGACTGCCAACCCAAATATGGTTTATCCAAATCATGTCTCAACCTCATAAGTTCTGTGACTCCTCATAAGATCTACCCTGGCCAAGGTTTTGCTGAATTGAGATATAGTGAGTCATTCACTCCAAACTATTTGGAGAGATCAATTCCATCTTGATCCACCATCGCTCCACAAGTACTTGACTGCATCCAAAAACCTTCCATCACTGGATTAGAAATCCAAGTAGTCCGGCACCAAAGTATAGTGAGTTGCTTGCAAGCTGCCATGATAAACTCAGGTCTGAGGGACACATATACCCATATTCCTTCGCGAGCAGCCCTTTGGCAGAAGGGAGCTCCGTAGATGGTCATATAAAGTAAAATGTCATACACTTCACTTGTATGTCACACCAGTGTCTCCACACTCCTTGGTTACGAGGATAACTAACAAATGTGAGATACAACAACTTTTACTCAATACATCGTTGTCCTATAATAATGTATCATTTGGTTGTGAACCGGTTTAAGAACTACTGATATATCCTCTCTATATCAAATAATGTAGTTCTAAGGACTCCATCATACAAGAGTTTATTACAGGAAAATATAAAATGATGGAAAGTCAAAAATAAATATCTTTTATTTATTATTAAAAATTCATATACAAATACAAAATAGCACAACCATCTACAGTCTAAATGATTGGCTTTGGAACATAATTTCCAAAATTGTGTCTGATCCTGGTGTCCCCACCATCTCCGTTCCAAGGTGGCTGCCAGTCGACTCACCTACAAAACAATCTTCACAGGGAGAACCCCTTAATTAAGAAAGGGAGTCCTGTGGCCCGAGAATGTCCATTGAATCCCAAGTATGGTGATCCCTCATACATTTCTATAATAGAATGGTCGAAAGGTGTGATGGAGATACATTATCCCCTTCTCGTTTTATAGTGAGCCCAATAGATGTCCAACCACCCACTTGTCCAACCAATGCTTGTCAGATGTCATTTTCTTGGGGACCAAGTAGCTCTGAGAAGGGGAGCCAAGGGTGGTAATGGTCTCCATTAATTTTCATCCCCTCATAAATAGTGCCCTGATGATCTGTCCCATCTAGAGCACACTCGATCAAAATTCCTTGGAAATCAGAAACCATGCCAAATGGTGCTCCTCAATGATGGGGCACTTTCAGAAGGTAGGGTTATCATGGCATCCACTAAACAAGTAGCATATTGGAAATATATAAAGGTGATCAATGTCCATGGCTCTATGTGACCGATTTATGATCGACCAGAGATTCTAAAGGCAATCAATGCCCATGGCTCCAAGTGACCGAATTATGATTGCTTAGCGCACCTAAAGGCAATCAGAGACCATAGCTCAAAGTGAGCAACCAATGATTAGTTAGAGCCCCCGAGAATGATTAGCATCCAAGGCTTCAAGTGATTGAGTCATGATCTATTAGAGGCCCAAAAGGTTATCAATGCCCTTGACTCCAAGTAACTAACCCACGATTGGTCAAAGCCCCCAAACACGATTAGTGCCCATGGTTCCAAGTGACCAAGTCATGAAGGCTAAAGTCCCAAAAAGTGATCAATGCCCATTGCTCCAAGTGACCAATCCACGATCAATCAGAGCCCCCAAATGTGATCAATACCCATGGCTCTAAGTAATCGACCTATAATCAGCCAGAGCCCCTAAAGATGATCATCGCCCTTGCCTCCAAGTGAATGAGTCATGATTGGTTAGAGTATCCAAAAGAAATCATCACCTATAGCTCCAAGTCATCAAGTCACGATCGATCAGAGCTCCCAAAGGTGATTAACTCTTATGGCTCCAAGTGACTGACCCATAATAGGTTAGATCCACTAAAGGTGATCAATGCCCATGGCTCCAAGTGACCGAGTCATGCTTGGTCAAAATCTTCAAAGGTGATTAATGCCTATGGTTCTAAGTGACTGACCTATAATCAGCCAAAGTCCCCAAAGCCGATCAATATCCATGGCTCTAAGTGATCGACCCATGATCGATTTGAGCCCACAAAGGTGATCAATGTCCATGGCTTCAAGTGATCGAGTCATGATTGATCATAGCCCAAAAAGGTGATCAATGCCTATGGCTTCAAGTGATAGAGTCATGATCGATCATAGCCTAAAAGGTAATCAATGTCAATGGCTCCAAGTGACCAACCTACTATTGGTCAGAGCCCCTAAAAGCAATCAATGCCCATGGCTCCAAGTAACCAAATCATGATCAATTAGATCCCCTAAAGGTGATCAACACCCATGGATCCAAATAACCGACCTATAATCGGTTAGATCCCCAATAGGAGATTAATGCTCATGGCTTTAAGTGACTGACCCGTGATTGGTCAAAGCTCCTAAAAGTAATCAATGCCCATGGCTCCAAGTGACTGACCCGTAATCAGTCAGAGCCCCAAAAGGTGGTCAATGCTTATGGATCCAAGTGACTGACTTGCGATCGATCAAAGCCCCTAAAGGTCTCCCATGATTCCAAGTAATCAAGTCACAATATGTCAGAGCACAAAAGATGATCAGCACCCATGGTTCCAAGTGATTATGTTGCTATCATTCAAAGACCTAGAAGGTGATTAGTTGGAGTTTGTAACCCGAAGGCCATTCTTGAATGACCAGGGCCTGGTCTCTTCATATTATCACAAGGACAAGATTTTGAGGACCTTTGATTGGTTCATAGGTGACTATTACTCGATACCATGATGGCCCGCCAAGCTGACACCTATGCCATGATTAATAGTACCAATGCCACCCTGAATAACTTTATGCAAAACATAGGACGATAGTTATCCTCCAATACCTAGGCTATTACTCGTTTGGAGATGCAAGTAGATAAGTTAGAAACAATTATAAGTGAGAGCGAATGAGGTAAATTACCAAGTCAGCCCGAGGATAACCCTAGAAATCTAAGCATTCAAGGATCAAAACAAGGAGCCCAAATTAACCAATTAAATGCTATTTATATATTAAGATCTAGGAGACAAATAGATAACTAGGTGGGTGCATATGAAGAAGAAGAATTAAAGGTCCCACTATCTGAACAACATATTGAGTAGGGTCAGCCCAAAACACCTGAGGCATCATAGTCTAATGTAATGCCCAACCCACCAGTTGAGCTCATGCCAGAAGTCGACGAACCAAAAATCAGGGTTGTAGCACCATTCCCAAATAGACTTAAGTCCAATCAAAATTTGGCCCAATTAGATAAGATTTTGGAGGTCTTTAAGCATGTTAAGGTGAATATCCCTTTACTGGACATAACTTAATAGGTCCCAGCCTATGCTAAATTCCTAAAGGATCTATGTACCAAAAAGAAGACCAATAATGTGACCAAGATAGCCTTTTTGGTAGATAGTGTGAGCTTTTACCTGTCAAACCACATGCCAGTGAGGAGCGAGTGTAATATATTATGGGGTTAGGGTTCGGAGAACTAAAGCCCATGGGAATGACCCTACAACTAGCATATTGATCTTTGAAAGTATCTAGTGGAATAGTAGAGGATGTGCTATCAAAGTTAGTGACTTTATTTACCTAGTAAATTTTATGATTCTAGAAATTGAACCGGTGACGAACCCAAAGAGCCATATCCCAATTATCTTAAGTAGACCATTTTTGGGTCTACCTTTTCTAAATGCCTATATCATCTTAGACTGGTCTTGGAAAGATATAAGAAAAATCATGTAGTACTAAATTTAAGAAAGTACCAATATATGATGAAGGAAGGCATAGTCCTTAACCATGTGATCTAAAAAAGGGGAATAGAAGTAGATAAGGCCAAGGCAGATCTGATTACAAATCTTTCATCACCTAAATCAGTTAAAGAAATAAGATCATTCTTTGGACATGCTAGATTTTATAAAAGATTTATTTAGAATTTTAGCAAAGTGATTGACCATTAACTAACCTATTAGCTAAAGAAGTCAAATTTGACTTTATCTCTGAATGTCTTAAGACCTTTGAATATTTAAAGAGAGAATTAATGTTGACCCCTTGAGTGGTTTTGATGATAACAAAATATTGGAGCATGCGTTTGTCATACTAACAACTCTTCAAGTGAATTATAAGTTTTTGTAGGATAATTTATGTGCCCAATTGATACTTATTATGTGTCATGAGTTGTGTTGTGTCATGTAAAGAAGAACCCAAAAGAAAAATTAAAGAAAAATTCTTGAAAATGGGTTAGTTCTAAGTGTTTTCAAGCTTAAATATCTTAGATTCAATTGTTAGTTGAGTTATGAAGTATCTTGAATGTTAAAAATATTGCTGGATGTAATCTAGAGAAGAAATGAAAGATTTTCTAAAAAATTCATCCGAGTCGACTGAGTAAAGGGAGCCGACTCTAGTTTATGCCATGCATGAAGGATTCTGGCTTGCACAAATCTGAGCCAACTCATAGGAAGCTGAGCAGACTCATCCAGAGTACCATTTCTTGAATTAGATAGGCAAGCCGACCCAAAGGAAGTCCAAGCCAACTCATACATTCAGTCAAATATCTGAGTCGACCCTTCAAAGATCCGAGCCGACTCCTCGAGAGTTCATAAAAATCAGTTATGAGAGAATAACCAGGCGAGCTGACTCCAATGAGAAGAGCCGACTCTTTTAGAGTACAGTTTTGAGGACCTGTAAATCTGAGCCGACTCGAATAAAGGTGAGCCAACTCATCCAGCGTAATGAATCAAGACTACTATGAAACCGAGCTAACCCGAATGAAGCAAGGTGACTCGACCAGAACTTCTCTGAGAATCCGAGCTGACTTGAGGGATCCGAGCTGACTCGAAGGTCGATTCCAAGCAGGTAACAGCTAGTTCTAAAACTCCATTTTTGAATTTGAAAAGTGCTCCAACAATCAAATGTCACATCTCAATGGTCTACAATGACTATTTTCACTTAAGAAGAGTACAATACTCTATAAATGAGGGATTGGGATAGCTTTTCAAAGGCTAATGCTTAGTTGAACATTAAATGAGCTTATGAGCAAGAGAGCATAAAAGAGCATTCAACTTAGTCTTCAAGACTTTACCAACTCTTACCTGAAGCTTGAAGCATACATTGAAGAAGTTGAAGAAGCAGCTAAAGAGCATTAATGTGAAATTTAGAAGGCTTCTCTCGAGTTGCATCGGCAACCATCAAATAATATCAGTTTGTCATTTTGTTGCTACTTTCTTTAACTCTTTTATAAGTTGTTGGGTTATTGGTGAGCCCGATTTAAAAACCAAGTAGGTTCTTGGTTAGCCTGTTCAAAACCAAGTGTTGTGTTCTTGGTGATCCTGTTCAAAACCAAGTTGGATTCTTGGTGATCCTGTGTGATGAGTGATGACTCTAAGATTGCTAATCATACTGGAAAAATAGTAAACTAATTTTTTTGTGATTATTATAATTTAGGTTTGTAGTCTAAATTTTCAAATAAAAGTAAGAACTAGCATAAGTAGTAGCAATGCATAGAATCATCATATCACAAGCAAACTCATACAAAATAATAAATTTCAGAACTCAAGAATTGAGAAACTTCCAGATTAGGATAGCTTATCTTTATCAAATCAAAAATTAATGAGAAGAGAAGGATTTTACCAATCAGTGATTTGAAGAGTTTTTGATGAAGAGATCACGCAGCACTCTGATTGGAGTCTGGATGATGAAGTTCGGTTCCATTGATTAGATGGCTGATTTGGATGGTTTTAAAGGAAAGGAAAGCCTCCTTTGGGGAGGTGAAATACCTTGGGGATCCTATAAAATTTTAAGGGTCAATCAAAACAGCAAGTAAGAAAAAGAAAGGGAATTAGGTTTAGAAGGAATCAGGTTAGGGTTTAGAAGTGGGGTGGCTTGAAGCTTGATGAAGATCTCCTTACTTGGTGGCCTAGGGCACTCCTTCTTGGACGTGTGAAGGCTTGGATGGTAGTAAGTTAGGGCATGGAAGGATGCTAGGGCAGCAAGGAATTTAGCCATGCAAGAGAACACAAACACAAAACAAAGAACCAAAAGAACAAGTAACACAAGCTCGCAAGCTCAAATAAGTTTTACCAAGGTTTTGATATCATGAAAAAAAATTATTCTACAAGAGGGGGAGGGGTGGGGTTTATATATAGCTCCCCATTGCCTCTTCTATCTAAAATACAAGTCCTCTCCCAACCATGAAAAGATTACAAAACCCATACAAAGTAGAAATCCTATCCCAACTAGGCTAAACTTTGACTAGTCTTTTTCCTTCTTCACTTAGGACACCTCCTCTTGGCTTGGACTTGGTCAAACTCCTCAAATTCAATTTTGGACCTTGGGGCAGCAGCAAGGATTCCTCCTTCATGGGCTTGGTAAAATTTGAGTGGCCTAGGTGGGATTCCAGGGGTTGGGCGCATGGGCTGGCATATTCCAGGGAATCTAGTTGGAATCTTGCATTTTAAGGGCTTGGGCTTGGTTCCTTGGCTTGATTTTCTTGGGTTGTGATGCAGGTGGACCTCTAAAATCATGGATGCCCTAGTTTAGGAATATGCTCTGGCATCTGGAGAGAAATCAGGGCATCTGGAGGACATCTAGAAAGAATCAGGGTTTCTGGAAGCATCTTGGATCGTGGGTTGTCACACAAAATCCAATGGGCTGATATAGTGGCCTCTAACTCCTAGATGTATCCTGGTGGAACTCCAAAATAGGGTAACCTCTTCTCTTGTATAAAAATTAGGCTCATACTAGACTCATAACTGATGTACATGACACAAAACTGGACTAAGGTTGAGGGTTTAGATAAATCAACTAACCTCAATTTATTATAAGACTCAATTACAAAACTTTCAAAACTTTGACACATGACTAAGTAAACCATATTGGATCCAGTGATCTATGTCTGACCTGGTGTCCCCACCAATTCTCTCAAGGTGGGAGGAACTCGACCCCATCGAGTATGGATCAATTTGGCTCAAGGAGGGTATGGGTTGAGGTGCTGCAAATCCGCACCAGCATTCCACAAGTCCTCAGATTTTGACTAACCTTGCCACCAGAACAAGTACCATTGACAGTCTCTGTCCTGGGTACCGAGAGCTTGATCATCTAGAGTTCTCTTAATCTTTACCTCACCAAAAGGCCAAATTGTATGTGGTCGCTCTGGGGTGGGTTCTCTCTCAAAGAACAGGAGTGGCTCAAGGAGCTTACTGGGTATCACTACTGGCTCCCTAGACTTTATAATATTTGAGATGATGAAAGTGGAGCTAATACCTAAATCAGGTGATATCTCAGACACAGGCATTAGGTCCACTACTATTCATTATTTTGGATGTGCCAGCTTCGCGAGCAGAAAATTCTTTGACAGTCATATATTTTTTTGCATAAAAATCTTTATCTTTCTTTTGGAAATTAGCCAAGTTCTTATTTAGTTCATTAATTATGTTAAGCTCTTGACTAATTTTATGATGCATATGCTGTGCAGAGGTAAGTGCAGGTGTAAATATGTGATTAAGAACTGTGAATTTTATTGGACTCAACTAATACCTATTAGACTCGATTAAACCTTCCTATCAAAGGAAATTTTATTGAACTCTACCGGACAAAATCTAATAGACTATAGACTATTTACATTTGACCCTAGCATGGCATGCACATGAAAATTTACTATGGACTCCTAGCAAATGCCATAGGATTTTCTAGAAGTAAAATGCAATCATGACATGCTCAATGAATGAATGTAACATGCAAACTCCTATAAAATGTAACCTAATAGTAAAAAAAATAGAAGAAGTTTTAGGAAAGGGTAGAAAATAATAGGTGGGTTCAGGGTTAGTCTGGCAAGATGAGAAATAAGAAGATGATTCAGGGTTAATCAAAAAGAGTAGAATACTAGAAGGGGTTTCAGGGATGAATCCTAGACTAATGAATTGACCTTATGGGTTTGAGATAGTCCTACAGGATTTATAGTATAGAAGAGTGGGTCACTAATCTCAGGAAAGAGATCATTAATGGGAACTACATGATTGGATTCTTCTTGAGGGTACTAATAAGCCAAATCCTTAATAAAGTCATCGGGTTCAAGAAATTTAAGAGTGGGCTCTATACTTGTGCTTTCGTCTAGAGGCTCCTCAAGTAAAACTCTAACAGCAGTATCAGGGTTCTCCTCCTCCAACTGCTCTTCCACTACATGGTTATCTAACTTTATGTTGGTTACTATCTGGGTATGGCTAGGGTTAGCTAAATCTAGGTCTGCTCCTACTTGGGTATGGTTAGGTTCAACTAGTATTGGGTGGTCTTCTACCTAGGTATCTATTGGATCATAACTATGGATCATTTGGTTGGTTTGGGTAGTCGATTGGGAAAACTGGGATTGGGATTGGGTAATGGATTGATCAAGTCGTTCAATCATGGCTTTAAAGAGGGTCTCTACTCTAAGATAGGACTCCATGGTTGAACTGGGTTGGTTGTACTGGACTTCCGATTTAACTAATTCTGGGTTGATTTCTATCTGGGTTTCTACTAGGTCAACTAATTCTGGGTTGGTTTCTAACTCTAGGTCACCTATAGGTTTCTCTTCTTCTAAATCTTCAATAGACTCTTTATCCTCATACTCCTCTACTAAACTTGGATCAGCCTCATATATTTCCTCTTCTAAGTCATTTGGGTGAACCAATGAGGTGGTAAGAGGGGGGGTAGACTAAGGAAAAACTAACTAATGACTGGGGTGACAAGGGTGGGTTGTCTAAGGTTCTCCTGACTAACACTGGGTTCATATCTAAGGGTACTAATCCTATTGGGCTTAGGCTGACTAAGTGTTTTGGGTTCATAGGTTATGGGTTCAGTCCTATGGGTCTTGTCTAGGGTTCCTATTTGGTCATCTAATGGATCAATCATACTGGTTGCCTGGTCTAACATTGGTCTACTTGGTTGAATCTATGATTCATTTGGTTTTGGGACTGGATCAATTGGGTTATTTGGTCATGGATTTGGTCAAGCTTAGTATCGGATTGGTCAAACCAATGGTCTATTTGGGCAAGTTGGGCTTGGGTTTGGGTATTGGCTTGGTTTATTTTGTCTTGTTTGAGGTTCATCTGGTTCATCTACGTATTCACTTAGTTCATCTGTTCACTCATGGTTCTTATAAGGGCTTCTAGATTGGGTTCCATGGTTGAGCTAGGTTGGGGTTTAGACTTCTGGTATTGGGTTCCTAGTCTAGCGGTCATGCAACAAATAATTAATCAAAATGGAATGGTGCAGCCAAGCATACAAAAAAAAGTTAGTATAATCTAGGGGTTCCTAGACCTAAAGCCAAAACTGAATGGGTCAGCTCAATTTATACATAACCCAATAGCTAATCCTTCCTTTGGCCAGGTAGAGGGTGGGAGTGTAGGAGGTCCCCCTGCTTTCATAGGAACCCAATTAAAAACCACAACACCACTTAGGTCATTTGACTTTGGACCCTCAACCTTAGATACCAGATTTCAGTAATTGCCACAGGATTAAATGCACTAGTTGGCTCACACAACTCAGACCTGACCTGTTGATGTCACCTAGCCCTTTAGAAAAATTTAAGTCTAATTGATTTTAATTAAGCTTGGATGGAAATGCTGGGTGGTTGTTTTGGGCCCAGGACAGGTTTTGACCTCCTGCCCTGATGTTATATTGATTGCCCTCAATGGTCTTGATGCAAACCAAAACACAGCAGAAAATAAAATATATTTTTAATGATTTATAATATGCAAAATTAAATTCAAGTTAACTAGGATTAGCAAACAAAGTTTGGCTTGGGATTGGGGGGTTTGGAAGTTGATTAGGATTGGAGCTAGTCTAGTGCAGAATTAGCAGAAATCAAAAGGTTAAGGTTTCAGATGATGCAGAATTTGACATAGTTACCGACGTAAAAAAAATCTAAAAAATTACAGAGTAGAGGATGGACAGTGTTGATGAAACCTACCAAATTTGATGCAAATAAAAAATAAATTGATGATGCAAATCCTAGGGTATTCGAACTGATGCAGAATTTTTAGGATTTTAGTTAGGGTTCCTATGATGCCAACTTTTAAGACTTTAGGGATTCTATAAAAATAACTAAAAATTTTGATAAAATAGAAGATATAAGAAAGGACACGTCTTGTAAATTTCATAGAAAAAAAATCCCTAAGTAGATGAAATCAGATGAAACCTAGCGACCAAATGCAGTGGACAGGATGCAGAAGAATCATGAATTAGGGTTTTATGGTTATGATGCAGATGCAATTCTATACTAAACCCGCTCTGATACCAAACTGATACGGGATGACTCTAAGATTGCTAATCATACTAGAAAAATAGTAAACTAATTTTTTTGTGATTTTTATAATTTAGGTTTGTAGGCTAAGTTTTCAAATAAAAGTAAGAACTAGCATAAGGAGTAAAAATGCATAGAATCATCGTATCACAAGCAAACTCATGTAAAATAATAAATTCCAGGATTCGAGAATTGAGAAACTTATAGATTAGTATAGGTTATCTTCATCAGATCAGAAATTAAAAGAAGGGAAGGATGTTACCAATCAGTGATTTGAAGAATTTTTGATGAAGAGATCACACAGCACTCTGATTGGAATCTGGATGATGAAGTTCAGTTACCTTGATTAGATGGCTGATTTGGATGGTTTCGGAGGCAATGAAAGCCTCCTCTGGGGAGGTGAAACACCTTGGGGATCCTGCAAAACATCAAGGGTCAATCAAAACTACAAGTAAGAAAAATAAAGGGGATTAGATTTAGAAGGAATCAGGTTAGGGTTTAGAAGCAGGGTGGCTTGAAGCTTGATGAAGATCTCCTTGCTTGGCGGCCTAGGGCACTCCTTCTTGGATGAGTGAAGGCTTGGAAGGTAGTAAGTTAGGGCATGGAAGGATGCTAGGGCAGAAAGGAATTTGGCCAAGCAAGAGAACACAAACACAAAACAAAGAACCAAAAGAACAAGTAACACAAGTTCGCAAGCTTAAATAAATTTCACCAAGGTTTTCATATCATGAATAAAAATTATTCTACAAGAAGGGGAGGGGTGAGGTTTATATAGAGCTCCCTATGTCCTCTCCTATCTAAAATACAATTCCTCTCCCAACCATGAAAGGATTACAAAACCCATACAAAGTAGAAATCCTATCCCAACTAGGCTAAACTTTGACAAGTCCTCTTCCTTCTTCACTTAGGACACCTCCTCTTGGCTTAGACTTGGTCAAACTCCTCAAATTTGGTTTTGGACCTTGGGGCAGCAGCAAGGATGCCTCCTTCATGGGCTTGGATGAAAATTTGAGGGGCCGAGGTGGGCTTCCATGGGTTAGGCACATGGGCTGGCATATTCCATAGAATTTAGCTGGTATCTTGCTTTTTAAGGGCTTGGGCTTGGCACTTGGGCTTGATTTCCTTAGGTTGAGATGTAGGTGGACCTCTGGTACCGTGGATGCCAAGGTTTGGAAATATGCTTTGGCATCTGGAGAGGAATCTGGGCATCTAGAGGACATCTGAAAAGAATCAGGGTTTCTGGAAGCATCTTGGATCCTGGGTTATCATACAAAATCCAATTGACTGATGTAGTGGCCTCTGACTCCTAGATGTGGACTGATGGAACTCCAAAATAGGGTAACCTCTTCTCTTGTACAAAAACTGGGCTCATACTAGACTCATAACTGATGTATAGGACTCAAAACTAGACTAAGGTTGAGGGTTGAGACAAATCAACTAACCTCAACTTATTGCAGGACAAAATTACAAAACTTTCAAAACTTTGATACTTGACTAAGTAAATCATATGAGATCCAGTGATCCATGTCTGATCTTGGTGTCCCCACCTCTATGCAAAAATAATTGTTGGATTTTTTGGTGAGCCGATTGAAAATCGAAGTTAGGTTTGGATTGTGAGCCTGGTAAAATAATCCACTGAATTTCGATGGTGAATATAGTAGAAATCCCAAGTGGTATCTTGGGTAGTAGATGTAGGAGCTGTGTTGCTCTGAATCGCTATAACTTGTTGTGTTTATATTATGCCTTTTTATGTTTGCATCTGCTTCTGCTCTTATTTATTTGAATCACAGCACTATCACACTAAAGTAGATTTAAAAGAGCATAATTCTATTTAAATTTTTTAAATTTCTAATTCAACCCCGTCTTGGGAAAGCCACCTGGGCAACAACTAGTATTAGAGCAATATCTCTGAATTTACTAGAGTAAAGATTGATGGCTCATTCCATGAGTACTTCTTTGGTCGAAGGCTAATATACTAATAGACCTCCACTATTCACTGGAACGAATTATTCATATTGAAAAGCTAGAATGAAGATATACATTTAAGCTATAGATTTTCAGTTATGGAAGGTGACGTGGGACTAAATACATGCATAGTTATTTTTGTATTTTTATAGGTTAAGTTATGTATCTAAATCCCGAAGATCAGGCCACGAATCTATGTAGAGAGTTCTATGCAAATGAGAAGCAATCAGCATGCTAAATAGGACCTAAAAAGCAATAAAAAAGAGGACCACTGAGGCTGAGAAGTTCTAGTTGGGCTAGTTCTCCTTCACTAACGCTACTAGCAGGCAGTGGGGGTGTACTTGATAATGGTTGAAGCGCCTAATGAAGATAGTATACGAAGGGATCACTCTCACTCCCAAATGTGGCCTAGATGATCAAGCTGAAGACCCGCGGATTCTTGGCTTTCAACCCGCTGATCTGATCGCTGCCCTGTTGGAGTCGTTGGATTCGTAGATTTTGAGGGGGGAGGTTAGAAAACTATGAAGGGATGAAGGAATAAATGAGAAACAGCAAGGGAAATGGATGATTGATGTTGGGTAGACAAGGCTTGGAGAAGATGCTTCTAGGGTTTGATGGTGGCTGGAGACTAGGCGCAGAAGACAAGGAGGAAGGAGGGGCTTACACAGAATCACCTTAGCACACAGCAAAAGCACATAACGGATGAGAAAAGTCAATAATATTTATTCAAAAGTTGTTTCACACAAGAGAGGAGGGCTTCTTTTATAAACTCATAAGCTTGCCCCCCATGTAAGGATAGAAAGGTCTTTACATAACAATTTCATTTCCACCAAAACCCTAGCTAGAAAATATGGAATCTCCTTAGCCCTCTTTCCCTCAAATTTCTCCTCTCTTTCCTGCCTTGGTCGGCCAAAGGAGGTGACCCTAAGTGGCCTACCAAGGGGTCGTAAGCATAAGAAAGTGGAGCCCCTTGGTTTCTCTCATGGGCTTTGGCTGGCCCATTTTGCTTCAGGCTATGGTCCAGTGCTCCGAGCTGCTCTCCAGGGTTCCAAGGCTTTGGATTTTTCCTGTTGGGCCTTCCATGGTCTTCATAACTTCAAGCTTGGTTGGTCTTCACTTGTACTAGCTTGGTATTGAGTCTTCATTGGTCTTGGACTAACATATACAGGACTCAGAAAGAAAACTAGCTCAACATGAGTTGACTGGTACAGGACTCAAATAATGAAAATGATAACTCAAATAGGCTAAGCCCTAATTACAAATTGGACTCAAATACTATTAAGTAATCCACAGAGGGTTTAGAAGCCTCTGTCTTATTCTGGTGCCTCTGGTGTCCGTACCAATTCTCCTAGGTTGGAAGGAACTCGACCTTGTCGAGTAAGGATCACACTGGCTCACATATCTCTCAAGAAGGTCTGGTTTGAGGTGCTACAAGTCCTCCCGAGGATCAATGAATCATTCGATTCTGGCCGACCTTGCCATCGGACTAGGTAGCATTGATAGCCACGGTCCTGGATCATGATGGCTTGATCATCCAGGATATGCTTGATCGATTCTCCTCTCTCAGGCTAATTAATTGGTGGACACTCTAGGCTAGGGTCACTCACAATGAAAGGAGTAAGTCCAAAGGCCTCACTAGGTATCGCTGCCGGTTTCCTATACTCAACCAGGTCTACGATATTGAAGGTAGAACTAATGCCAAAATCCGGAGGCAAATCTAACAAATAGGCATTTGGTCCAACCTTCTCTATCACTTTAAAAGGTCTAGCTACGCGAGCATTAAGCTTCTTAACATTCCCGCTTGGGAACCGCTCAAGTCTAAGCCAAATCAA
The DNA here is from genome assembly GCA_021397845.1 of Areca catechu. NCBI lineage: Eukaryota > Viridiplantae > Streptophyta > Magnoliopsida > Arecales > Arecaceae > Areca > Areca catechu. The sequence goes on along the minus strand of CM038044.1, from coordinate 61,042,523 downwards.
GATAGAATTCCCTACATTGAATCCATTGGATCTTATTCAGGAATTAGCCATTTGTTAAATGTTTCATTACTTAAATTACTCTTATGGCTAATATCTTGATGCATATGGTGTGCGGTGTTCAGTGCAGGTTTGGACATGCTGGGCATATGCAGACTCCTAACAGGTGATGCAAAGGGCTCAAACTAACACCTAACAGACTTGACTATGCATTCCTATTGAAAAAAATTTTATTGAAATTTTTGGACCTAAACCTAACAGATTATAGGTTCTCTAGCAGCGATCCTAGCTTGGCATGCACATGAAAATTTACAATGGACTCTCAGCAAATTCCATAGAGTATTCTAAAAGTAAGATGGAAACCTAACATGCATAATGAATGTATGCAGTATGCTAATCTTACCTAAATGCAATCTAATGATCCTTGAAATGCTGAAGGTTTCTGGAAAGGGCAGATAATAAGAGGTGGGTTCAGGATTAGTCTGGTAAGGTAGGAAAAATGGTTCAGGATTAGTTGGATAAAGTAGGATATAAGAAGGCGTGTCAGAGACTAATCCTAGACTAATGAGGCTAACCTTATGAGGTTGAGGTATATCTACAGGATTTACATAATGGAAGAACGGGTTACTAATCTCAGGGAAGAGGTCCTTAATGGGAACTATAGGAGGGGGCTCATCATGAGGGTACTGATTCAAAGAGATCAGGTCCTTAATAAATTCTTCTGGTTCTTGTATTTTAGGACTAGACTCTATAATTTGGCTCTCCTCTATAGTTTCCTCAGGTAAGGTTCTAGCAACAGTATCTAGGTTCCCTTTCTCTAATTGTTCTTCTACTACAGCTTTAGGCTGGATGTGGTTAGGGTCAACTAACTCTGGGTTGGCTTCTACCTGGGTATTTACTGGGTCAGCTAATTCTAGGTCATCTATAGGTATCTCCTCTTCTCCCTCATACTCATTCACTAAGTTCACATCAGCTTTGTACACTTCTACTTTAATGTCAGCCTTGTGAATCAAAGGGTTGGTAAGGGAAGGTCTGCTAAGGGAAAAGTGGCTAGGTCCTGGTTTTTGATTATGGTCACTACTCCAAGTTGGTTGAGGTTGACTAAGGGGTAGTGGATTACTACTAGGTTCATATCTAGGCATACTAATCTTATGGGGTTCAGGTTGATAAGTCATGGGTCTATTGGGCTTATAGGGTATGGGTGCATAGGATCTAGATGCATAGGTTCTAGGTTCATAGGTTTTGGATAGTGTGAGTAAAGGTGGCTCAAGTTTGGATCTAGTATGGACCCTATGGGCTTCTAACTGGTTATCCATGCAATCAAACTTATGGTTCATTTGAGCAATTTGGTCAACAACGGCTTGAATATGGGCTTCCAGCTTATCCATGGGTTTAACCAATGATGGAGATGGTGGATGAAATGAGACTAATCTAGTGCACATGCAAGACTCAACAAAAACTTGACTATGGCTGCCTAGACCTAGAGCCCAAAAAGAATGGGTTGACTCAACTTACACACAATGCAACTCCTAGTCCTTCACCTGGCTAGGTAAGAGGTGGGATGGTGGGAGGCTTCCTGCTCTCGCAGGGATCCAATTAAGGAACCACCAATCTGCTTAGGTCGTTTGACACTGTACCTCTAGCCTAGACACCATCGTCCAGTAATAGGAGATGAATTGGGTGCACTAGTCTTCCCACAAAGGCTGGACCCGACCGATTGGTGTCCCTAGCCCACTAGGGCAAATTAAGTCTAATTAATTTTAAATTAGGCTTGGGACTGAATGCAAGGGATGTAGTTTTGGGCTAAGGAGAGGTTATCAACTCCTCCCCCCATCTGACATATTGAAAGTACCCTTAAAGTATTTTATGCAATGATGGCAAGTAGATGAAAATGCAAATTAGGGTTTAAGTATTTTTGGTATTTTATGAGTATATGTCAATTTCTTTTATTTTGGTATTTTTTTAAATAGAAATATAGTTTGTAGATAATGGCCTAATATGCAGGAAACATACCAAAATTTAATATATGCAAAAATTATACTAAAAGAACCCTAAACTTTCTGAAATTAGTTTTGCTACCAAAATAGGATAGAACTATTCTCAGGCAGTATTCTGGCTAGCAAAAATCTACAGAATGAAATAATTCCTAAGAAATTAAAAAAATTAAGCTAAATTATAATGAATCCAGCAAAATAAAAATTAGATTTTTCTTAGTTTTGTGCAGGTAGAAATAATTAAAACATTAGTTTATGTACTAAGATGGCCAAGATACAAAACCCTAATGAAACTCTGTATTCTTCTTCTAAGGTCAATTCATAGAGGCATCCCTATATGCCATAGGAGATTCCGTAGATTGGGAAGAGAGGGTCTTACAGTCCTACTTGTCTCCTATGACCGGATGGCCATGGTGAAGCACCCAATCCGAATATTCAAAAAGAAACTGAGCCTAAATAAGCTCTAATACCAAATGATGCGGGACTAAAATGAATGCATAGTTATTTTTATATTTTTATAGGTTATGTATCTAAATCTTGAAAATCAAGCTATGAATCTAAGTAAAGAGTTCTATGCAAGTGAGAAGCAATCAGCATGCAAAATAGGACCTAAAAAGCAATAGAAAAGAGGACCGCCGAGGCTGAGAAGCCCCGATTAGGCTAGTTCTCCTTAACTAATGCTACTGGCAAGCAGAGGAGGTGTACTTGACAATGGTTGAAGTGCCTAATGAAGATCGTATATGAAGGGATCACTCTCTCTTCTGGATGCAGCCCGGATGATCAAGCCGAAGATCCGCAGATTCTCGGCTTTCAACACGGTGATTCGATCACCGCCCGGCTAGTGTCATTGGATTCGTAGACTTTGAGGGACCTGCAAACAGCCTATCAAAGGTTAGAAATCTATGAGGGGATGAAGGAATAATTGAAAAATATCAAGGGAAAGGGATGATTGATGTTGGGTGGCTAAGGCTTGGAGAAGATGCTTCTAGGGTTTGATGGTGGCTGGAGACTGAGCGTAGGAGATAAGGAGGAAGGAGGGGCTCACACTGAATCACCTTAGCACAAAGGAGATGAGAAAACTCAATAATATCATTCAAAAGTTGTTTCATACAAGAGAGGATGGCTTCTTTATAAACTCGTAAGCTCGCCCCCCAAGTAAGGATAGAAAGGTCTTTACATAACAATTTCATTCCCACCCAAACCCTAGCTAAAAAATATGGAAACTCCTTAGCCCACTTTCCCTCAAATTTCTCCTCATCTTTCTTGCCTTGGATGACCAAAGGAGGTGACCCTAAGTGGTCGACCAAGAGTTGGTAAGCATAAGAAAGTGGCACCCCATGGTTTCTCTCATGGGCTTTAGCTGGCCCTTTTTGCTTCAACCTACGATCCAGGGCTTCGAGCTACTCTCTAGGGTTCCAGGGCTTTGAATTTTTCCTACTGGGCCTTCCATGGTCTTCAAACTTCAAGCTGGGTTGGTCTTCACTTGTACTGGCTTGGTATTGAGTCTTCATTGGTCTTGGACTAACATATATAGGACTCAGAAAGAAAACTAGCTCAACATGAGCTGACTGGTACAGGACTCAAATAATAAAAATAACAACTCAAATAGGCTAAGCCCTTATTACAAATTGGACTCAAACACTATTAAGTAATCCATAGAGAGTTTAGAAGCCTCTATCTTATTCTGGTGCCTCTAGTGTCCATACCAGAAGGTCATTCTTAAGGGTCCACAAAATACCCATGATAAAATTGATGGCATGGATGTCCCAAACTAAAGAGGATTAGGATGAACACGACATGAAAATAGGGGAATTCAGGCTAAAGCCATGAATATACTATATTGTGCTTTGGATGCAACGTGTTCAACCAATTTCTATTTGCTCATCCGTAAAGGAAATCTAGGATAAACTCAAGGTGACCAATGAAGGAACACCCCAAGTGAAGACCTGCAAAATCAATCTTCTAATGCATAGTTATAAATTATTTAAAATGAAACAAACTGAAATTATCTTTACCATGTTTTCATGATTTATAAATATTATTAATGGTTTGAAAAGTCTTGGCAGGGTTTACTCAAATGCAGACTTGGTACAGAAGATTCTAAGATCACTTCTAACAAATGGAATCCTAAAGTAACTGCCATCCAATAAGCAAAAAGATCAAACACTCTAACACTGGATGAGCTGCTAGGTTCTCTCATCACACATGAATTGGCCATGCATCATAGAATTGAAGATGATCAAAAAAAGAAGAAAACAATTGCCTTCAAAGCTGTATCGAACTCAAAGAAACAAGATGATGAAACAGAAAAAGATTACTCCTCCATCGAAGATGAAGATATCGCTATGGTCAGGAGGAGTTTAGAAGATTTATGGAAAAGAAGAAAGGAAGATACTTTAGAAGTTTCATAAAAAAGGGGAACATAGTAATTACAAGGACAAGAAAAGAGAGAAAGAAAAGGAACAAATGCCACATGCTATGAATGTAAAAACCCAGGCATATCCGTCCCGACTATCCTTTACTAAAGAAAATATTTAAGAAAAAAAAAAAGAAAGCTATGGTTGGCACATGGAGCGACAACAAGGAGTCGACTTCAACAGAAGAGGAAGAGACCATAAAAATCATAATTCTATGTCTATGTGTCTCGAAGATGAGGTAACATCCCTCGAACCTCAAATAGAATTTACTTTTGATGAATTAAATTATGTATTTCATCACTTATTATCTGAATTTAAAAAAGCTAGAGTAAATATTAGAGCTTTAAAGAATATCAATGATTCTTTACTAAAAGAAAAAGAAAAGATTTTGGAAAAGAACATTTATTGCAAAAAGATTTACGTGTCTTTTTTGAAAAGAACAAGCTTTGGGAACTTGAGAAAAATGCATGTCTTGAGAAAAACAAAGCTTTGACTGTTGAAAATAATGATTTGAAAAAAAAAGGTAAAAGGTGAAAAACTCAAGCCATTGTTGAAAAACTTACATTAAGTTCAAATAAGCTTAAGTTGATTTTAAAAGAACAAAGAATTTCTGACAATAAGGCTAGAATTGGTTACAACTCTTCTAATGCAAATGAAATTTTGGCTACCAAATTTATACCTTCAAAAGTTATTCCAAAAGGTTTATCTCAAAAAGCAAAGGGGTAGGACATAAGCATCTGCCTTTCAATGCAATATTTTCAAAAATGCTAAAATATTTTCAAAAATGTAAAAGTAAAGTAGAAAAATTGAGTTCTCAAAGGAACCACCTTTGCTAACCTGCAAGGACCTAAGGTATCTTGGGTACCTAAAAGAACTAGTTGATTATTTTGCAGGAATGTCTTGTAGCCCAAAAAATGAAGAAAAGATGGTACTTCGACAATGGCTGTTCAAGGCATATGAGGTGACAAGGATCAATTTATCATACCAGAGATAAAAGGAGGTTTGGTAACCTTTGAAGATAATAGCAAGCAAAAAATAATCGGTATTGGTAAGATCAAATTTATCCCCTGTACTTTTATTGAAAATATTGCTAGTAGACAAATTGAAGCATATTTTGCTAAGTATTAGTCAATTATATGATAAAGGCTTCAAGGTTGTCTTTGAATCATCTATGTGTATTGTAACAAACTCTCTTCATTCTAGTAATAAATTCATTGGACATAGACTTAGAAATATTTGTATAGTAGATCTTAATGATCTAGCTATGTCTAGTAGTTCCAGTCTAGTAGCAATGAATGCTAAAACTAAGGAGTCTTTTTACTTTGGCATAGATGATTAGGTCATGCTAGCATGCACACTATTGCCAAGCTAATTTCTAAGAATCTTGTTAAAGGTTTGCCTAAATTTAAAGTAGATTTTGAACATATTTGTGATGCTTGCAAATTAGATAAACAAACTAAGGAGAGTTTTAAATCCAAAAATATGATTTTAACTTCTAGACCCCTTGAGCTACTTCACATGGACTTATTTGGACCAACTAGGACTACAAGCCTAGGTGATATGAAATATGCTCTTTTATTTATTCTCATAAAGATAAAACTTTTAATGTTTTTTCAAAAATTTCATAAAAAAGTTTCAAATCAGAAAATGGAATTTGAAAATCAATTTTTCGATGATTATTGCACAGAAAATGGTATTGATCACAACTTCTCCGCTCCTAGAACACCATAACAAAATAGTATTGTAGAGAGAAAGAATAGAACTTTGAAAGAGATGGGGCGAACAATGTTATGTGAAGGCAATCTTCCAAGATACTTTTGGATAGAAGTGGTGAACACTGCTTGTTATATTTTAAATCATGTTTTGATTCGTCCAATTTTGAAGAAAACCCCTTATGAGCTTTGGAATGAAAAGAAACCTAATATTAATTACTTTCATGTCTTTGGTTGTAAATGCTTTATGCTGAATAATGGTAAGGATAATCTAAGAAAATTTGATGCTAAATCTGATGAAGCAATTTTCCTTGGTTATTCAATACATAGCATATCATATAGAGTATTTAATAAACGAACATTGACTATGGAAGAATCAGTACATGTTATTTTTGATGAAACTAACCCCTCACCTTGTAAGAAAGAAGAGTGCATAGATAATTATGTAGGTACACTTCAAAAGGAAATGGAAGATATGAGCATTCAATAGAGACCAACTCAAGAAGGAGAAGAAATGGTAAGTAAGGATCATACTGATCTACCAAGGGAATGGAGGTATGTTACTTTCATCCAAGAGATTTAATTATTGGTGATCCTTCTTAAGGTATTAGGCTAGGTCATCACATAGGGATGCACATGATTACCTAGTCTTAGTATCCCAAATAGAGCCACGTAGCTTAGAAGAGGCTGAATCTGACCTAAATTGGATTGTAGCCATGCATTATAAACTAAACTAGTTTGATGGAAATAATGTGTGGACTTTAGTTGAGAGACCATCAGACCATCCTATCATAGGAACCAAATGGATCTATATGAACAAACTAGATGAACAAGGCAATGTAGTTAGAAACAAATCTAGATTAGTAGCCAAAGGATATAACCAAGAGGAAGGTATAGATTTTGATGAAACCTATGCACCCGTAGCATGACTAGAGGCCATTAGATTACTTGAATTTGCTTGCTACATGAATTTCAAACTTTTTTAAATGGATATGAAAAGTGTATTTTTGAATGGTTTTATTTTTGAATAAGTTTTTGTAGAATAGCCACCAGGTTTTGAAAGTTATGCTTTTCCAAATCATTTATTAAAACTCAATAAAACATTGTATGGTTTGAAACAAGCACCTAGAGCCTGGTATGATTGATTAAGCAAATTCTTGCTTGAAAATGATTCTGCAAGAGGGAATGTTGATGAAACTCTTTTTTTAAAAAAAGATAATGATATATTAGTTGTACAAATCTATGTTGATGATATTATATTTGGTTAACCAAATGAAGAACTTTGTAAAGAATTTGCTAAGTTGATGTAGGGTGAATTTGAGATGAGTCTGATGGGTGCATTAAACTACTTCTTTGGACTTCAAGTAAAATAATTAAAGAATAGGATCTTCATAAACCAAGCCAAATACATCAAAGAAATCATCAAGAAGTTTGGTATGGAGACAAGCAAATAAATAAGCACACCCATGAGCTCTAACTGCAGATTGGATAAAGATGAAGATGGCACCAACATTGATCAAAAGCTGTATCGAGGTATGATTGGATCTCTGTTGTACTTGACTGCTAGTAGCCCTGATATCTTGTTTAGCATATGTCTTTGTGCTAGATTTCAATCTAATCCAAAAGAATCACATATGCTTGCTGTAAAAAGAATTATAAGATATCTAAGAGGAACAAGTAACTTAGATCTATGTTATTCAAAGCATTCTTCATTAAATTTGATTTGATTTTCTGATGCTGATTATGGTGGATGCAAAATAGATAGAAAAAGTACTAGTACCACATGCCAATTTCTAGGGTTAAATTTAATCTCATGGCATTGTAATAAACAAAACTCGGTAGCACTGTCTACTATTGAGGCAGAGTATGTTGCTGCTGGGAGTTATTGTGCACAAGTGTTATGGATTAAACAACAACAAGAAGACTTTAATGTTACATAATCTAAAATTTTCATCAAATGTGATAACACAAGTGCTATAAATTTGTTTAAAAATCCAATTCAGCATTCTAGAACAACGCATATAGAAATTAGACATCATTTTATTAGAGATCATGTTTTGAATGGTGACATTGTACTTGAATTTGTTCCTACTGAAAATCAACTTGCTGACATTTTTACTAAATCTCTCAATCAAAATAGATTTGAAATGATTAGAGGAGAATTAGGACTTTGTGACCCTTTATTGAAAACCTAACCTAATCTCTTCAAAATCAAGAAAACCTTATCTAAAAAGCCTCCTATATCAAACCAAGATCATTGACCATCTCACCTTGCAAATTTTTGTCATTAAATTTCAATTTTGAACCTTTTTGACTCTTTTGGAGAGTTCTGGTTTGAGTCGACTCGAGCTACTATGCTCAAGTCAAGCCAACTCAAATTCCTGATTAAGTCTCTTTATATCTCTGCTCAAGCTGACTCTAGCAAATTAAGGCTTGCCGAGCCGACTCGGATGTCAGGCAAGCAATTTTTTAGTAGAGCCGTAAGACTTAATCTTAAGTTTGATGCCTTAACTATTCATTTCTTGCTAGCTTAGTACCCTTGCTACCGACCTGAAAATCCCTTCCAACCTTCAAAACCTCCCTTTTCTAGCTTGATATCTAGCATTCTTCTTGAGCTCAAGCAATGGATCCAAAAAAGGCTATTGGAAAGAGATCGAAACGAGCCAAACCCTCTACTGAAAAGGAATGGAGGATTAAGCGACAGCAAGAAGAGCCGACTCGGTCAGTTGAAATGGAAGAACAAGAAATGGAACCAATTGCAGCTCCTTCTCCGAGACAACCTGTTTCAATGTCTAACCGACCAGTAACAAGCGGTAGAAGAATCATCTTCTCATTCCTGAAAGAGCTAGGGTTATAGATCAGAGATTTAATTGAAGACCAGGGTTGGAGCTTTTTTTGTTCGTTGAATGTGCCAACCTATCCCAATTGGTAAGGAGTTTTTATGAAATTTAAGATTGGAAGAGCAGTACATTGAGTCTATGGTTAAGGGAAAGAGAATTATTGTGATTGAGGAAAGACTAAGTAGCACACTTGAGATGCGAAATGAGGGTTTGAAACACTTAATTCTGAAAGACAAGGAGAAAACCCTCAGGACAATTTTGAACAGGGTAGATGTGAGTGGTATTCGTAATGTAATGGCCAATATACTGTCCCTTGAAATGAGACTATTGCACAATTTTATTGGTAGGATCTTTCTCCCGAGAACTGGAAGGTTTGATTGGGTAAGTGTGAGGGATCTTAGCTTTATGGGGCATGTAATTGAGGGGGAGGCCCTTAACTTACCTCACATTATGCTGCTGCAGATGAGAAGCAGTCAAGAAAGTGAAGGCCGTTTGCCTTATGGAATGGTTCTTACCTTATTTTTCTAGGCCTCTAGAGTGAACCTAGATGGTGAAGATTGTAGGGCCCTTCACCACACTAATACCTATTCCTCCAAATCTTTAGAACGAATGGGATATCAATTAATTGAAGGAGCTTGTAGGAAGAAAGGATCAGAATATAGGGCTATTGGATCATCCAGTAGTGATGAGGATGATGATGATGAGGAGCAGCTACCTCAAGAGATAGAAACTATTGCTGGACTTTCTACATTTGAGGAGACAACCACTACCTCTACTACTGTTGAGTCTGCTGCTATTAAGCCTATTGTTGATGATGCTATAGAGATAGAGAATAGAGAGTATGGGACTCCAAGATCTCTCCAGGACCTCCACCAGCAGCACCTACATCTCCACTGGCTCCACCTCCTGCACCTTCTGTGACTACTTCTGCTCAGGGACCATCTGTTGATACATCAGGAGCTTCAGTGTCTCCGGACTTCATTGTAGATCAGATGAGACTACTTACTCAGACCCTGACCAGTTCTTTTGGTTCGATGTTTGGTGACCTTTGCCAAACAATCGAAACCAAACTTGAGGACATATATGGTGAGATTAGACATCTTCACTCCAAGGTAGACAGTGTTCAGTCCACTGGACCTGCACCTTAGGTGGATTTATAGCCTGTCACAGATTCCTTCAAGGTAGCTTCTGAAGAAATTAAGAAATCTATTTATCATAGCATTGAAGAATTCAGAACTGAATTGAGCGAGATGAGTTACAGGATGGGTTCTATGGAACAAGAAAAGAATGATGAGGGACAGATGGGTAGGATCATTGGTGAGCCTAGAAGTCACCTAGATTAGGGTACATTTTTTTTTGGATTTTTTTAGGGTGGTGAAGGAATAGTGGAGATGGAAGATAGGGATTTGAATCTCATGAACTTTGGGATTCACCCTAACGAAGAGACCTCTTACCTCTAGGGCATTCCACCCACCTCGATACTTGGAGGCATTAGGATGAATCTCAAAGGACATGAGGGGATAAAGAAAATAGAATTAAGGAAGGGGATAACTAGACATGACCTTACATCATGTCCTGGGGTTGGGCCTCACACCCTCTCCTCACAAAGTGACTCTCTTTCCTAAAAAACTCACGACCAAGCTATTTTTTTACAAAGGACTGAGGGTGGTATTTATAGACCTATCCAACCCTCATTTGAATTTGAATATAAGATAAAAAGATAGGGATGATTCAAATTCAAATACAAGATAGGTAAAATAAGCATATCTATATCTCAATCCTAACCAACCAAATCCTAAATCAAAATTCAAACAAAAGATAAAGATAAATCCCTAACAAATTTATTCTGGATATCCTTCGAGATTCATGCATCTCCGAGATCCATGCTGCTTCGAGATCCATGCTGCTTCGAGATCCATGCTGCTTCGAGATTTGAGCAGAATGATATCCCCATCATTCCCTTGAGATGGGGAGAACTCGACTCCGTCGAGTTTAGATCAGCGAGTCTCCGATGGAACCGAATCCAAAAAAGGCTTGACCAAGCAATCCTGGCAATCCTCCTGAGCTTCCCGCATCAAGGAGGGAGCTCTCAAACCCAAAACCACCTCATCCAAACACAACAATTCCTCCAAGCAATGCTCATCAGCAGCTCCGCCAACATATTGAAAAGTATGTAGACGAGGCACCGATACCCGAATCCGAACTGGATGGACTCAGTCGCAATTAGATATCACCAGATTATAAGCTTGCGAGCACCATCGATCTCGAGAACGTCCACCCGGTAATCTTTGACGAGCAGCTCCTCTTTAGGCTGCACAGGTGAGCAACAATATCAACGTCAAATGCAGTACTCTGAGCCCCAGAAGGCCGGCAGGCAAAGGTAGATCGAAGGCGTAGCGGCGAAACCTTAACTTCAAGGAGGTGATGGAACGGCCATGGAAGATGAAATCGGGGAGTTGCATCATCCATGATCTCAGAAGGTAGAGCTCGAGGTCTTAGGTGAGCAGCCATGGCGAACCGATCCCACTCGGGCCACGGGTGAGCAGCAGCGGTGACTTCCTCGGCGATGGCTGGGGGTCCATCGACAGACGCTACAGCATCAGTGGTGAATAATTGGAGCCGGGGAGGAGGGATTGTGGTGAAGGGTCGGAGGTTAGAGATGGGCAGGAGGGAAGGGCAAAGGCAGAGATGGTTAGTTTTGGACGTGCAGAGGAAGAAGGTCGAGGGGCCAGAGTTGACGGAACCCGCAAACATTGATTCCTCCGGCGATAGCTCCGAGTGTTGAAAACTTTGATTCACCAGTCACAGGAGTATCATCAGACAGTGCTAGCTGCTTCTTGCAGACCACTTTGGAATCTTGATCGACATGGAAATCAAGCTTGTATGGGGCAACAACAAGGCGGTCCCCATTCAAAACTTCACCAGGGTCTTCTTTTTATCTCGGTCACATGCTCTAGAGTGCAGAAGGGAAGATCAAAGTACCGATTGGTCCCACAAGGGTTTTGGATGGGGCCAACCTTGTTCGCATAAAGGGGGACCGGATCCTCCGACTGGTAGCAGTGGTCGAAGGTGCTGGATATGACTCCGGCGATCCCGAACACAGCAGCAGCGTCGCCACCGCCACCAGAGCCATCGCCTTCTTCCTTATCTCCATTTCAGACTTTTCCACACCCTTGATGTGAAGATATGATCTTCTTCCATTGAATGGAAAGGTAACAAATTTCTATCAAGAAAACCCTTTCACAACCTAAGCCTGCATCTCTAATAGAGGCTGAGCAGAGGTGGCGATTGCCTTGGAGAGAAATAAGCACCCGTGTCCTTCTGGGAGAGCACCCGCATCGTCGCCATGGCTGGAAGAGCCCCCGAAGGCCGAGATCGAGGGCTAACACTAGGGTTAGAGTTTTGGAGTAGGAGAAATGGTTCCCAAACCCTGGCCTCTTCTATTACCACAGGCGACAACAGAGGAGGACTCACCGGGGTTGGGTGGAAATGGGATCAGAGATGAGGGGATCAACAAGGGAATTAGGATTGTCGGAGGAGTGGCATGGCGGAGGGGATGCTCGGGATTGCCGGCAGCAATGAAGTTCTCCTCGGATATGAGGAAGAAAAAATGATGGTCCATAGAGGATGGAGTCTCGGAGGAAGCACGGAAATAAGAAAATTAAATTTTTGACAACTTGGATTCTATTTTCTTTTAGATGGTGTCGAATCTGGAAAAACATGGATCAATTTGAAATGGAGGGATAGCTAGTAAGAGAAAATCTAGGTTGATACGAAGGTATCCTAATTTTCTAGCTTTGATACCAAAATTGATAGGGGACAAATGGATAGGATCGTTGGTGAGCCTAGAGTCACCTAAATTAGGGTACATTTTTTTTTTTGAATTTTTTTAGGGGTGGCAAAGGATAGTGGGGATGGAAGACATAGATTTGAATTTATGGACTTGGGATTCACCCTAACGAAGAGACCTCTCATCTCTAGGGCATTCCACCCATCTCGATACTAGGAGGCGCTAGGATGAATCTCAAAAGACATGAGGGGATAAAGAGGATGGAATTAAGGAGGGGATAACTAGACATGATCTCATATCATGTCCTGGGATTGAGCCTCACACCCTCTCCTCATTAAGTGACTCTCTTCCTAAAAAACTCATCTTTAATTAACCAAACTATTTTTTTATAAGGACTGAGGGTGGTATTTATAGACCTGTCCAACACTCATTTGAATTTGAATACAAGATAAAAATATAGGAATGTTCAAATTCAAATACAAGATAGGATAAGATAAGCCTATCCATATCTCAATCCAAATTAACCAATCCTATTCAAAATTCAAACAAAGATAAAGATAAATCCCAAATAAATTTATTCTGGATATCCTCCGAAATTCGTGCATCTTCAAGATCCATTCTGCTATGAGATTCGTGCCATTCTGGGATCCATGCTGCTTCGAGATTCGAGCGGGCTGATGTCCCTATCAAAGAAGGTAGAAGATGATTACACTAAAGGAGTTGGCATTCTTAGAGGTGAATTTGGAAGACTGAGAGGATCTGCATATACATTTGCCAATGCCAAGAAAAGTGAGCTGGTTGCACTCAAAAAAGGGATAAAGAAGATGAAAAAAGAGCTCAATTTTGTCTAGATAATCCTTAGTTAGCTATCCACTATTGTTATAGCAGCCTATACTTCTATTACCAGACAGCCTGCACCTCACCCTAGGCAGCTTGCACCACACCTTAGACAGTCTCTGCTGGGTTTCAAGGAGATCATTATGCAACTTAGTAAGACTGAATTATAAAATTTCATGCATTAAGATAACACTTTATCAGTTAGAAACCCCAATTCCCAAGATCCCTTATTCGATTACAACTAATATGTCATAAAAGAAGGTTAATGAAACATACTGGAGCACTATATTCCACTTCTTCCACTAGACTTACAAGTGTAAGTCCTCCAACTGTGATCTACACAAAATTTGAAACAAGGAAGAACTCCTTCTTCAAGTTGCTTTCCCGGGTAGGACTCTTTCGGCAGCCTTTTAGACTTTGGCCTTTGTTGGACTCACTATCCCGCTATAGAACTCTTTGGATACTCTTCTAAACCACTCTTGGTTTTATGACAAACCTCCTTTAGGACCCATAGGCTTATGTCCTAAAACAAAGCCTTGTCTTAATAGAAATGACCTTGTCTTAACAAGACAAGTCTTGTCTTAAAGAAGGAAGAGGGAGAGAGAAAAACTCAGATGGATAATACGGTAGAATCTAGACTCCTATTTCAGATGACTGAATGAATAATATCTTATTCCACCATACACCCTTTAAATAGTTTCTTAAGGGGCGTGAAACACATCCCAAAATCTCTTATCAGATATATTTTTTCATATCTGATAAGACTCTTTAGGATTCAGGAGTCTTATCTGACATCTCTTCATGTCCAAATGAAACCTTCTCACACCACATGGCATGTACCATTCTCTGGAAGAGCTAAGAAGAATCTTCTCATTTTCCAAAAATTGGAGAAAATCGAAGAGATCTAAAAGCAGAAGGACTCTGCTTCAAACCGTGTGCCCTCTTATGAAAAGTCGCAACCTTTCATGTGCGCCATTCATCCTTTCCTTCTTCATGCCAATTCAAAAATTATTGATCAGTCAAATCCTTCATGAAAGGGCATGGAGATAAAGATAAAGATTAGAAGAAGTCCAATCAATAGAAGAAACTCATCTGCAGAAGGACTCTTGGTCCTTTCTGCACGCCAAATGAAGAGTCGCTTCTCTTCACAATTCGATCAACCTTTTTCCATGCCATATGCTACCTTTAACAAAGTTCAATATACTTGTCAAATGAAAGGGCATCAAATAAGCTTTCTGACCATATAAAAAGTTTTCCAATCAGAGAACTATAGACCCTTCTAGGCCCTTTTGAATACCAACATGTCATTTAGGTACCAAGAGTCCTATGCCTTAGGGACTCTTCATAATTCCGTGATAAAACCTTCAGAAAAATCAGATAAAATCTGATAAATTCATCCTACTTAGAACATAACCCAATTTAGTTCTACCATAAATTGGTTAGTCCATTTAGCAAGCAACCGGACCCAATCCAATTGGGTTTAGGAATTAGGTTAGCCAACACATGCTAGTGTGTCACCTAGCTAACCAAGTAGGATCCTATGACCCTAATTAAATCATGAATGACTTCCTTGTCCAATTCTCTAGTGTGTGTGACCCATTGGGTTCCACATCTAGGCAGCAGTAGGTTTAGGTTTGAGCCGATTCGATTCAATCGAACCCGATTGACCTAATTAGGTCAAACTAGCTCATCTAATTGTCCAATTCGAACCAACCATCGAATTGACTCATGAAATCAATCTAATTAGTTCATTAATACCTACAAGACAAGATTGACATCTAGCAACATGTCATGCCTACCCGAAAGATGAAGAATTTATGAAAATTACTAAAATACCCTTCAGTAGTAAGTTACCATGCAATTCAATCTTTCGATCTTCCATTATCCCAATTAAGTGATAGGTATGAATAGATGTCAAACCCTAACTCTTAATCATATCGAGTCTCAACTCGATAGTGAGGACTCAGTTGATGACTCATTAGATTCCACTAATCTCATCCTGCTTTGATCAAAGGCTCCTTAAGTCACTCATCAAAGAGATTGCATAGGATAACAATTCCTCTTACTAGGAATGATCGATTCCTTGTTGGTCCACTCATATCCTCCATACACCTTCCACCATACCCAGAATTTCCTGTACATGTTGTAATGGCATGAATGAGTATGAACCAAAATATGGCTTAGTGTGCACAAGGAACCATGGTGACCTTAGGTCTAAAGATCACATGCACAACTCCTATTCAGGGATCTATCTTTTGACAAGTAGTAAGACTTCCATAAGATAGTCCCGGTATGGATCAGTTCAGTATACTCATACCTTGATGAGCACCCTTATCCTTGTATTAGTGTCTCTATACAAGTGGTTGTGAGACCAACCACTCTAATTATCTGAGCATACATAGGATAAGCTTGTCTTACCGGATTCATTGATCCCCGAATCAATGATCCAATGTCTAGGAACATTTTAAATTAAAGTTTATAGGAAATTAGATCTCACTGTTATGAACTTCATCATAACCCTAATTCCATTGCTCTAATCTATGGAGTTCATCATAATCATAAACAAGACATAATAGTATATGATGAAAACAGATGCCTTTATTAATATGTAATGTCATACAGGAGTTGGAAGAATCCAAAAAAAGGCCCTTACAATGATTGGCTCTTAGGGCACTTTTCTATCAAACTCCCACTTGCACTAAAGCCAATCGCCCTTGTACTTAATACCCATACCATCCAAGTGGCGATCTAACTGTTGCTTAGGTAATGCTTTAGTGAATGGGTCAGATATATATTGTTCTTTGTATCTACTCGATTAATGACAACATCTTATCTTTCTATTATCTCTCGAACGAGGTGGAACCGTCTTAGAATGTGCTTGGACTTGTGATGAGACCTTGGTTCCTTGGCTTGTGCAACAGCTTTAGTGTTATCACAGTATAATGGCACTGGCTGTTGTATATCAAGAGCCACGCCTAATTCCATGATGAATTTCTTCATCCAGACACTTCCTTTGTAGCTTCAATTGCAGCTATGTACTTTGCCTCAGTGACTGAGTCAGCTATTGTTGGCTGTTTTATACTTTTCCAACTCACTACACCACCATTCAAGGTGAAGACATACCCCGACATGGATTTGCTATCATCCGGATCTGATTGAAAACTAGAATTAGTATAGCCTTCTAATTTCAACTCAGATCCTCCATATACTAGAAAAATATCTTTAGTCCTTCTAAGGTACTTAAGAATATTTTTCATAACTTTCCAATGATCTTCTCCTGGATCTGTTTGAAATCTGCTCACTATGCCTAAGGCATAAGCAACATCAGGTCGGTACATAACATAGCATACATAATTGATCCTACAACCGAAGCATAAGGAATCTTAGTCATCCTCTCTCTTTCTTCCAATGTCTTAGGAGACATTTTTTAGAGAGATGTATGCCTTGACTCATTGGCAAGTAACCTTTCTTACTTCCATCCCTGTTGAATCTCTTCAACACAAGGTCAATGTACCTGGATTGGGATAAGCCTAGCATCCTCTTGGATCTATCACAATAGATCCTTATACCCAATATATAAGATGCTTCTCCCAAATCCTTCATGGAAAACTTTGATGATAGCCAAGCCTAACCGATTGCAACATTGGGATATCATTCCCAATGATCAGTATATCATCCACATACAAAACCAAGAAAACAAGTGCACTCCCACTTGTCTTCTTATACACCATGGTTCATCCACATTTTTGACAAAACCAAATCCTTTAATTGTTTCATCAAAATGGATGTTCCAACTCCTCGATGCTTGCTTAAGTCCATAAATATACTTCTTTAATTTGCATACCTGATTTGGTCTCCCACTTAAGACAAAACCCTCTGGCTGTGACATATAGACTTCTTCCTCAAGGTTTCCATTGAGGAAAGCAGTCTTTACATCCATCTGCCAGATGTCATAGTCATGGTATGCTGCTATGGTAAGCATTATCCAAATGGACTTGAGCATGGCTACTGGAGAAAAAATTTCATCATAGTCTATACCATGTTTTTGTCTGAAACCTTTTGCTACCAGTCTAGTATTGTAGGTCTCAATTTGACCATCTACTCCAATTTTTTTTCTTGAAGATCCATTTACACCCTATTGGGTTAATTTCTTTAGGTAGATCTACCAAAGTCCAAACCTGATTGGAATACATGGAGTCCATTTCAGATTTCATGGCACTTAGCCATTTATCAGAGTCTCTACTCTCGACAGCTTTTGAATAGGTCACATGATCATCATTCTGTATGGTACTAGCTTCATTATCATCTTCGATGACAAAGCCATATCCAAGAGGTGCTCCCCGCACCCTCTCTAACCTTTGGAGAGGAGGTGTGTATTGTGGCTGTTCTTGATCCTCAAGAACTTCTGGTTGAGGAATATCTCTTGAAGGCTCATCAGTTTGTTGGTTCAGTTCTTCACATAACTCAAGTGAAGAATTACTACTTCTTTCTTAGATAAATTCTTGCTCCAAGAATGTAGCATGCCTACTGATAATTATCTTTTGCTTGGTAGTATTATAAAAGAGGTATCCAACACCCTCTTTTAGATTACCAACAAACCTACATTTGTTAGCCCTAGTACTTAACTAATGTCCGAAATTGTTTTTGACATAAGCATGGCAACCCCAAATCTTTAAGTATTTAAGATTTGGTCTCTTGTCATTCCATAACTCATATGGAGTGCTACTTACTGACTTCGATGGAATCCTGTTTAATATACATGCAGCAGTTTCCAGGGCATATCCCCAAAAGGAAATGGGAAGATTTGTGAAGCTCATCATGGACCTCACCATATCTAATAAGGTACAATTTTTCCTTTCTGCCACTCCATTTAACTGGGGTATATAAGGAGGAGTCCATACAGAAATAATGCCTTTGTCTTTGAGATGGTTCAAAAACTCACTAGACAAGTATTCACCTCCTCGATCAGAATGAAGAGTTTTAATACTAAGTCCAGTTTGTTTTTCAACCATACTTTGATATTCTTTAAATCTATCAAAAGCTTCAGACTTGTGTTTCATAAGATACACATAACCGAACCTTGATAAATCATCAATAAAAATGATGAAATAAGGATATCCTCCTCTGGCCTGAGTTGACATAGGTCCACACACATCAGTTTGTATAAGACCTAACAATTCAGATGCTCTTTCTCCATGTCCAGTGAATGGAGACTTAGTCATTTTTCCTTTGAGACAAGATTCAGAAGTTCCTAATGTTTGGAAATCATTAGAGTCAAAATAATTATCTTTGACTAACTTGTTTATTCTTGACTCACTGATGTGACCAAATCGGCAATGCTAGAGATATGTGACACTGTCATTATCTCTTTTTCTTTCTTATCATCAACAAGAAAAATATTATCATTGAGTTGCAAAGTTAGAAGACCATTTATAAAAGATCCATGTCCAAATATTTTATTATTATAAAGAATAGAGCAGCCACTGCTCTTTACACTTATTTCATATCCCTGTTGTAATAACAAGGGGATAGAAATAATATTTCTAATAATATCTGGTACATAGAAGCATTCTTCTAGATTTATTACATCATCCAAAGGTAATAAAAGAAGATAGGTGCCCACAGCTTCAGCATATATGGCTTCACCATTAGCCCCATGCAGCTTAAAGTCACCCCTCTTCAATCTTCTAATTCTGTGGAGTCCTTGTAAAGATTTACAAATATGTGACCCACATGCGGTATCCAATACCCATGAATTAGAAATAGATTCATTCAGTGATAAATTGGTTTGTATCATGTATAAACCCCTAGATGCACCACTTGCATCTAGCTTCACATTTGCAAGTCAAGTCTTGCAATCCTTCTTCCAATGCCCAATCATGCTGTAATGGAAACAGGCTTCATCAGCCTTCTTCCTCAAGCAGTCCACATAGTTTGAACCGGTTAACTTATTAGCATCCAAGATGCCCCTCAGTGATAAGTTTGAAGCCATAAATGTAAATATCCTATATTTAATTAAAGAACAATATCGGCAGACCATTCAAGAATGACATTCATAACTAGATAAGGACTTACTATCTAATTATATCTCCCACTATTTTCTTCAAATACCATAACCCTCATTTTATGGTAAATGAGAAACCTTCCCGATTTCATTAGTGGGGTTGAGATCCTAATTCCTCATTAGTGCCTTGTGTTACACAACAAACACTAATAAGTTCAAAGGTAGGACTTACTTTCCAATTGCAACCCGTGCAATTCTCAACAATTATCTTTGCCTCTAAGACACTTATAGTCTTATGTTACACAACAAACTATAATGTCTTAGTTTAGTCAAACCCTTCATTTATATATAGCTATAATTGAAGATTGTTGCCCTTGTGTTACACAACAAAGCAACAATTTCAACCATCCCATAAAGCACTAAGTGCACCAATACAAATTTCATATCAAACCCTAGAGTAGATCTTATGTTACACAACAAATCTACTATAGTTTTGATATTAATTTGGCTTAGCATGAAGGAAGGCAAATTATAGTATACATAATCAATTAGCATTCTCAAGTTAAGGTTTAAATATGACCAAATTGGTCATGTAAGTGGAAGGGGTGAGGGGGTCCCCCCGTTGCTTTCCTTAGACACCAATTAAATTGGCCAGGTTAGACAACAGAACCAATTAATAAACCTCAATACCTTTACCTTCCCAGAACCACTTGCCTAGATACCATTGGCTGATCAAACCCTAATTGGTTCTGCATCATGATTAATTTGATACTAAGACTAAATATGATTTTTAATGAGGGCTTTGATGGTTTCAAACACAATCTAATACTATTTAACATATCATAATGTACTTATAATAGAAAACCATACATATATGACATGATGCAAAATATATGCTAGGTGTGTCATCATTCTAGGACAACCTTACAATATAACAGACATCCACCGTTATGTTAGGACAACCTTATTTCAGAATATGACCAAAAAAAAAAAATATCTTGACATATTTTAAAGATTAGGATTTAAGTGTTAAAAAACCCTAACTAGTGTCTAGCATATAGGCATATCAATCTAGCATATGCATAACATTGCATGATGTACATAGCAATCATATCATAGCATGATATTTCAAATACCCCGCTGACTAATCCAATCCTAAATAGCTATTAGGATAAAACATCTTATAACGATGCATTTGATCTACAATATGCATAAAATAATAACATGCTATTTTTCATAATAAAGTAGAGACCAAACATATGATCCCTAATATGCATTGAATCATAATCTTGGGAGGATCATCTTTATTACAAATCACAAATAGTTGAAATAAACTAAGGGTGGCTCTGATACCACTGTTAGGTTTCAAGGAGATCATTATGCAACTTAGTAAGACTGAATTATAAAATTTCATGCATAAAGATAACACTTTATCAGTTAGAAACCCTAATTCCAAAGATCCCTTTATCGATTACAACAAATATGTCATAAAAGTAGGTTAATGAAACATACCTGGAGCACTATATTCCACTTCTTCCACTCAACTCATAAGTGTAAGTCCTCCAACGGTGATCCACACAAGATTTGAAACAAAGAAGAACTCCTTCTTGAAGTTGCTTACCCGAGTAGGACTCTTTCGGTAGCCTTTTAGACTTTGGCCTTGGTAGGACTCACTATCCTACTATAGGACACTTTGGACACTCTTCTAAACCACTCTTGGTTTTAGGACAACCCTCCTTTAGGACCCCTTAGGCTTATGTCCTAAAACAAAGCCTTGTCCTAATAGAAAAGACCTTGCCTTAACAAGACAAGTCTTGTCTTAATGAAAGGAAGAGGGAGAGAGAAAAACTCAGATGGATAATATGATAGAATCTAGACTCTTATTTCATATGACTGAATGAATAATAACTCATTCCACCATACACCCTTTAAATAGTTCTTAAGGGGCATGAAACACATCCCAAAATCTCTTATCAGATATGTTTCTTCATATATGATAAGACTCTTTAGGATTCAGGAGTCTTATTTGACATCTCTTTATGTCCAAATGAAACCTTCTCATGCCACATGGCATGTACCGGTCTCTGGAAGAGCCAAGAGGCATCTTCTCATTTTTCAAAAGTTGGATAAAATCGAAGAGATCTGAAAGCAGAAGGACTCTGCTTCAAACCGTGCGCCCTCTTATAATAAGTCGCAACCTTTCATGTGCGCCATTCATCCTTTTCTTCTTCATGCCAATTCAAAAATCATTGACCTGTAAAATCCTTCATAAAAGGGCATGGAGATAAAGAAAAAGATTAGAAGAAGTCCAATCAATAGAAGAAACACATCTGTAGAAGGACTCTTGGTCCTTTCTGTGCGCCAAATAAAGAGTCGCTTCTCTTCACAATTCGATCAACCATTTCCATGCCATATGCTACCTTTAAGAAAGTCAAAGTATATGCAATTTGGGTGTCAAATGAAAGGGCATTAAATAAGCTTTCTGACCATATAAAAATTTTTCGATCAGAGAAATATAGACCCTTCTAGGCCCGTTTGAATGCCAACATGTCATTTAGGTACCAAGAGTCCTATGCCTTAGGGACTCTTCATAATTCTGAGATAGAACCTCCAAAAAATATCAGATAAAATCTGATAAATTCATCCTACTTAGAACATAACCCAATTAGATCTCCCATAAATGGTTAGTACATTTAGCAAGCAACCGAACCCAATCCAATAAGGTTTAGGAATTAGGTTAGCCTACACATGCTGGTGTGTCACCTAGCTAACCAATTAGGATCCTATGACCCTAATTAAATCATGAATGACTTCCTTGTCCAATTCTCTTGTGTGTGTGATCCATTGGATTCCACATCTAGCTAGCAGTAGGTTTAGGTTTGAGCCGATTCGATCCAATCGAACCTGATTGACCTAATTAGGTCAAACTAGCTCATCTAATTGCCCAATTCGAACCATTCATCGAATTGACTCATTAAACCAATCCAATTGGTTCATGAATACCTACAAGACAAGACTGACATCTATCAATGTGTCATGCCTACCCGGAAGATAAAAAATTAGATAGAAATTATCAAAATATCCTTCAGTAGTAAGTTACTGTGTAATTCAATTTTCAATCTCCCATTATCCCGATTAAATGATAGGTATGGATAGATGTCAAACCCTAACACTTAATCATATCGAATCTCAACTCGATAGTGAGGACTCAGCTGATGACTGATTAGATTCCACTAATCTCATCCTGCTTTGATCAAAGGCTCCTTAAGTCACTCATCGAAGAGATTGCATAGGATAAGAATTCCTCTTACTAGGAATGATCGATTCCTTGTTGGTCACTCATATCCTCCATACACCTTCCACCATACCCAGAACACACCGTACATGTCATAATGGCATGAATGAATATGAACCAAAATATGGCTTAGTGTGCACAAGGAACCGTGGTAACCTCATGTCTAAACATCACATGCACAACTCCTACTCAGGGATCTATCTTTTGACAAGTAGTAAGACTTCCATAAGATAGTCCCGATATGGATCAGTTCAGTATACTCATACATTGATAAGCACCCTTATCCTTGTATTAGTGTCTCTACACAAGTGGTTGTGAGACCAACCACTCTCATCATCTGAGCATACATAGGATAAGCTAGTCTTCTCGGATTCATTGATCCCCGAATCAATGATCCAATGACTAGGAATATTTTAGATTAGGATTTATAGGAAATTAGGTCTCACTATTATGAACTTCATCATAACCCTAATTCCATTGCTCTAATCTATGGGGTCCATCATAATCATAAATAAGACAGAATAGCATATGATGAAAACAGATGCCTTTATTAATATATAATGTCATACAAGAGTTGGATGGATAAAAAAAAAGGCCCTTACAATGATTGGCTCTTAGGGCACTTTTCTATTAGTCTCCACCTCAGTCCACTCAGCCACCTTTTATTAATCCTATCTCTTCTATGCCACCACCTGGACCATCCACTAGCACTAGTGCAAACATTAAGTTAGAACCTGTAGAACCTGTTGTAAATCTGCCTAGTGATAGTGAATAGACCAATGTTTGTATTTTTGCTTTCAAACTTTCATAATGTGTATTGAAAATCATTGAATGAAATGTAAGTGTTTGTTTCTCTCCTATTGTGTTTGCAATGGTATCTTTGCTTTAATAGATTATCAAATCTTTTTAAAAGTGAAATTATCTCAAACAATGTTTTCAATCTTCTCATTCTATTTCAAAAATCTTGCTTTGTGTACTTAACAAAGGGGGAGATTGATTTTAACAAATTACTTTTTTGATTAATGACAAAAAGGGGGAGAACAATGATATAAATTGTCAATGCATGGAAAATATACAAGTAATGGGGAGAGTTTTGAAAAATTGACATCAATTTTGTAGAGAAACTTGCTAATATTTGCCATGATAAATTTGCTCTGACTGCTATGTTCTAATATAGTGTCAATGGCTATTCATTATTAGCTTTGAACAAGCTTTATTTTGGTTTAGCTCTGATACTCTTTGAAAATGAACAAGCTCTAACATTTTCTGAAAGCTCTGTTATATATCAAACTTATTACCAAAAGCTCTGTTATATATTGAACATACTCCCAAATATTCTGATACATTGTCTATATGCAAGCTCTAGTACATTGATTTCAAATACATTCTAAGTATACAACTCATACATGTCTATACTTATTTGCAAGTATACTTTTACACATGTAATTATAAAGGCTTTCCATGCCTAGTGTTTTGTCATCATCAAAAAGGAGCCTCTGTCTAATCTTGGTACCCACAACAAAAGATGAGCCAACTCATCTAGAGTAATGAATCAAGACTACTATGAAACTGAGCTGACCCGAATGAAGTGAGGCGACTTGACCAGAACTTCTCTAAGAATCCAAGCCAACTCGAGGGATCCAAGCTGACTCAAAGGTCAATTCCAAGCAGGTAACGGCTAGTTCTAGAACTCCATTTTTGAATTTTAAAAGGGCTCCAACGGTCAAATGTCACATCCCAATAGTCTATAATGACTATTTTCACTTAAGAAGAGTACAAGACTTTATAAATGAGGGATTGGGATAGATTTTCAAAGGCTAATGCTTAGTTGAACATTAAATGAGCTTGTAAGCAGGAGAGCACAAAAGAGCATTCAAGTCAGTCTTCAAGACCTCATCAACTCTTACCTGAAGCTTGAAGCATACATTGATAAAGTTGAAGAAGCTGCTGAAGAGCATTAAAGTGCAATTAAGAAGGCTTCTCTCGAGCTGCATCGACAACCATTAGACAATATCAATTTCTCATTTTGTTGCTTACTTTCTTTAACTCTTTTATGAGTTGTTGGGTTATTGCTGAGCCCGGTTGTTGCTCAGGTGGCTTCCCAAGAGGAGGGTAAATTGGGATTAAAAAACTTTTCACAATTATGTGTACTTTCAAATTCTTTTAGTGTTGTCGTGCAATATGCAATGCGGGAGTAATTAAGCAAAAATAATAAGATAATAAGAGCACAAGCACAAACACAAAGAGATTTAGAGTGGTTCGGAGCAACCAGCTCCTACGTCCACTACCTAAGCACCACTTGGGATTTCCACTATATCTCCCAACTGGAATACAGTCGGATTGTTTTACCAGGCTCACAATCCAAACCTATACACTTTGGTTTTACCAGGATCATCAAAGAAAATCCTAACACTTGGTTTTATACCTAGATCACCAAGAACCCAACTTAGATTTTTACAAGGCTCACCTAAAAACCTTCAACCCTTTCTAAAGGCATAGCCCCTTGCTGCTCTTAGAGAGAAAACAAAGATAGATAAAAGATAAACAAGCAACTACACAAACCAAGTTTGTTTAAGTGTTGCCGATGTAGATCAAGATGAAGACTAGCCTTGAATGCTCTTTAATTCTCTTCAAGCTACTTCTTTGCTTTTTCAATGAGTGGATTCAATGATGGAGTAGAGTTGGTGAAGCTTTGAATCCTAACATGAAAGCTCTTGAAGTATGTAGGTGAAAGACTTGAAAGCTCTTCAATATCTCAAGATAATTCAATAATAATACTCTCAAAATTATTTAATTAATCCCTTTTATAGTCCAAGAGATATGGCCATTGTAGGGCCTAGGGAAAATAATCCCTTTTATAGTTTTCCAAGAGATATGGCCATTGTAGGGCCTAGGGATTCGTGAAAGAGCTGTTGGAGATGAAATAGAATTCAAATTTCAATTTAGCAACAACTAGCCATTGAAGTGCAGAAAATGGCTACTCGAGTCAGCTCGAAGTCTCACACAGCCCAAAATAAATTTTTGTAAGAGTCGGCTCTTCAAGCTGGAGTCGGCTCTTGCCTTCAGCCAATTCAAAATGATAAATACCTAGAGTCGATTCTTTAGGGCATAGTCGACTTGAGTTCTCAGTCAATTAAAATTCACAGCTCTAGATGAGTCAGCTCTTAGGGCTCAAGTCGGCTTGAGATCTCAGGCTTCAGAAAAATGTATTCTTCCATCAGTCGACTCTTGGGACAGGAGTCGGCTCTTGATACTGAAACTATAAGATTTTCTCCGTGCTGTGCTACAATGAGTCGGCTCTTGATCCATGAGTCAGCTCTTGCAAAGTCTTCAATTAATACTTCAAGCTTCTCCAAAACTCTTCAACACTTAAATCAAATAAGAGCTAATCTACATACTCTTAATTTTACAATTTTCAGCTTATTTTACAAGATTACATGATTGACAAAACTAGGACTTTTATAAGTTCAAGTTCATAAAACTTCATACATAATTGAATTACCTTCCAATTAATTTGAAAACCATTTTAAACTAAAGGTAACCAATTTCCTGCAAAAACTTCTCAAGTAATTTGAAAGAATTAGTATCAAATACATGCTCCAATGTTTTGTGATCATCAAAAACATTCTAAGGGTCACCAATCGAGATTTAAAATCACATTACAATTACTGTATATTCATATTTATCAAATGATATTGGACATAATGTGTATGACACAGATTGAGTATCAAGGTATCAACACAGTATGTCACAATGTTTCATATGTATAAAATGTATCAACTATATAAAATTGAAAGCTATTAACACCATGTATCATATGTATCGATACACTGTATCATCTATATCATATGAGCAATAAGTATCAAAATATAATGTATCAAATGTGTATCAAGTATTGAAACATAATGTCATAAGAGTATCATCTATACAATGCGTATCGAAACTTATAAAATTATCAAGTATTTGAAGTAAATTTCATGAAAATTTAACAAGAAACTTAACAAAGACTCCCCCTTACTATTGTAATATCATTTCTTTTACTTTTCATCAAGTTTCCATAAATTAACATTCTTCTAGCTCATCATGTCATTTTCATGCACATTCTCCCTTTTCCATAACATAGCATCTTCATTCATGCACATTCTTCCTTCTCCCCCTTTTTGTCATCAACAAAAGGTATAAAAGATAAGAGAACATACATTTACAATAAATCATTCATAGACATGTAGTATGAAAAAGTGATATACATGTAAAAAGTGAGTACATAAGTGATACATTACAGATGTGCCTCGACATGACAAAATAGTATCACAACATCAAAATATAACAAGCATAGAGTCCTAAAAACATTAAGATAAAAGCCTAAAAATATCAAAATGATGGGCTAGGATCATCACTACTAAGGTCTTCCTCAGTAGTGGAGGAACCGACCTCTAAGATTCCTGGACTAGGCTTAAACTTAGGAAACCTAGGTCTAAGATCCCTGATTCTAGTCCTAGTAGAAGTGGTAGTCCTAGAAGCTTTGGTTTTGGCTTTGGCTTTAACTTTGGACTCTTAAGAAATGATAATGAGACTGGGTCTGATAGTCGGAGGATCAAAGGACAATGCCAAAGTACTGGTAGTAGATAATATCTCTATAAATGGAGTCTGTCCAACATCAGATCCTGGAATGTCAATACCAGCCTCGGCCTCAGCATCGCCAGGAGTGGCATGAGAAGGAAGGTCACTAGAATGTGTCGCTTGTCCCTGCTCTTGATTAGTGCTAGTGCCAGTGTCAGGTGCTGTTGTCAAAGTCATTGGTACATACTGGCTAGCTATAGTAGGCTATCTGAGAATGATCATAATATCCTGGAATCCCTGCTGCATCTCAGAATGAAGTAGAGCAATCTTGGTATCAGTGTCAAATCTAAGACAAGATATCTCATCTAGTACTCTCTGTAGTCTGTCATCTGCATCATGTCCAATAGCTATAGAGCTCCTGAATGGTGAACGAGGAGTGGTAGGAGCTGGCTTTGACGGTCCAGCATCATCAGCATGTGCATCTGCCTCCTCACCATGTCACTCAGCTGCCTGAGTGTCCTCCTTTGAGTCATTTGAGTGTGCTACTGGAATACCTTAAGTCTTTCGAATTCAATGACCATCTACATTAATAAATCCCATCTGAGTAAGGGATTTCAGAGTGTACATGTCATTGAGTAGAAGTAGCCGGCTGTCCTCACCTGCCGGATCTACCAGGGCATCCTGAAATAGAAGTGTGAAGACCATCCCATACGATAGACAAGCTCGTGCCCTACGAGCCACCAATCTCATCTTTGAAAGCATGATAAATGGTAAGTTGAGGGCCTCCCCCTTAATCAGACATCTCATAAAAACTAGGTCACGCTCACTGACCCAATCAAACCACCCTGTCCGGGGCAAGAAAATCTGACTGATAATGTTGTGCAACTGTCTCATCTCCAATGATAACTGATTTGCACAAACATTCACAACACCCTTCATATTTGATCTTTCTAGTATTAGTCTTAGGGTCTTCTGCTTCTCCTTTAGAACCAGATAACATTCACCTTCTTTTGGAATATGGAGGATGTTTGACAGTTTTTGCTCACTAACCTCAATGTGCTTTCCCTTCACAGTCCCTTCGATATGGATTGCACCTAAGGACATATTTTCAAAAAATTGCCTGACCAAATTGGGATAAGTAGGTACATTCAACAGACAGAAATT
Organism: Areca catechu; assembly: GCA_021397845.1. Lineage (NCBI taxonomy): Eukaryota > Viridiplantae > Streptophyta > Magnoliopsida > Arecales > Arecaceae > Areca > Areca catechu. The sequence continues at coordinate 61,013,913 of CM038044.1, read as the reverse complement.
TTCCCAACCTTGTTTATCTAGCCAATCCCCAATATGTAACTGTTCTTGATCCAAAAAATTGAAATCGATGCACCTACCAGGAGTTACTTGACGATAACCCATTAGAATCACATGCTTGGGTGCCTGTGGCTCTTCTTATTGCTTGATTTATTGTTCTTCTTCTGGATTGGAGGTGTCCAAGTGCCATTTCATTCTCCTTTCCTTTGCGACCATTTGAACCACCCATCGGGGTTTCTTAGCTACGGGTTTATGGGGTGCCATCTAGCTAGGATTAAGAATTTGGAGGGATTAAAGAGTGTTCTAGGAAGTTTTCCTAAGATGGAAAGAAGAGTCGGCTAAGTGGAAGAGAGCAAAACCTAAAAAAATAGTAGAAACAAACTAACGAAACCCTATTTAAAATGTTCGGCCTGACTTTCGAGTCAGCTCACCGAGCAACCTGATGACTCGAGTCGGCTCGAGCCAAAAAGTAGCCTAAAAGTCGAAAAAGGTCAAAATCAGTTTCTATAGGTTTCTAGACACTAAACTAGGTTGTCCTATGCTCTAGAAAAAAAATACAAATATCTAGATAATTTTTCTTTAATTTTCAAATAATTAGGTCAAAAAGTTTAGAAGGGGTCACACAGACCTAATTCGCCTCTAATTTTTTCAAATCTATCTAGACTAAGGGGTTTACTAAAAATGTTAGCAAGTTGATCTTCAGTGGGTACAAACTCTAGTTCAACAACATTATTTAAAACATGATCACGAATAAAATGATGTCTAATTTCTATGTACTTAGTTTGTGAGTGTTGAATTGGATTTTTGGATAAATTAATAATACTAGTATTGTCACATTTAATAGGAATTTTAGATTGGACAACACCATAATCTTCTAGTTGTTGCTTGATCCACAGCACTTGAGCACAATAGCTCCCAGCAGCTACATATTTTATCTCAGTAGTAGATAGTGCTACAGAGTTCTGCTTGCGACAATGCCAAGAAATCAAGTTAATACCTGGAAATTGACAGGTGCCACTTTTACTTTTTCTATCAATTTTACAGCCTCCATAATCAGCATCTGAATAACTAATTAATTACAAAGATGTGTGCTTAGAATACCATAAATCTACATTGCATGTGCCTTTCAGATATTTAATGATTCTTTTAACAGCTATGATGTGTGACTATTTTGGATTAGATTGAAAACGTGCACACATACAAATACTAAATAAAATATCAGGTCTACTAGCTGTCAAATAAAGAAATGAACCAATCATACCTTGGTACAGCTTTTGATCAACATTTATGCCATTCTCATCTTTATCAAGTCTACATGAAGGACTCATGGGTGTTCCAACTTCTTTGCTTGATTCCATGCCAAATTTTTTGATAATCTCCTTAATGTATTTGGCCTAGTTGATCAGGATACCTTCTTTGGTTTGTTTGATTTGAAGTCCAAGAAAGTAACTCAGCTCATCCATCAAGCTCATTTTGAATTCTTCCTGTATTAGCTTAGTAATATCTTGACATAAAGATTCATCAGTATATCCAAAAATAATATCATCACATAGATTTGAATAACTAAAATATAATCATTTTTTCTTTAAATAAACAATGTGGTGTCAACACTACCTCTTACAATATCATTTGCAATTAAAAACTTACTTAGTCTGTCATACCTGACTCTTGGTGCCTGTTTCATATCATACAAAGCTTTATTCAATTTGAAAACATGATTTGGAAAAGCATGATCAATGAAGCTCGATGGTTGCTCAACAAAAACTTTTTCAGAAAGAAAACCATTCAAAAATGCACACTTTACGTCCATTTAAAATAATTTAAAATTCATAAAGCATGCATAAGCTAGTAGTAATCTAATGGCTTCTAATCTAGCTACTAGTGCATATGTTTCATCAAAATCTATTCCATCTTCTTGATTATATCCTTGTGCTACCAGTCTAGCCTTATTTCTATTTATATTTCCTTCTTCATCTAGTTTATTTCTATAAACCCACCTAGTACCTATAACAGGATAGTCATTAGGTCTTTCTACTAGGGTCCAAATATTATTTCTCCTAAATTGGTTTAATTCACCATGCATTGCTAACATCCAATTAGGATCAGTTTCAGCTTCTTCTATAGTGTGAGGTTCTACATGAGAAACAAAAGCAATTAAGTCATTTATATCTCTATGTGCAGATCTAGTTTTAACACCTTGAGATGGGTCTCCTATAATTAATTATTTTGGATATGATTGTACATACCTCCATTCCTTGGGTATATCATCATGATTTTTGCTTACCTCTTCTTCATGTGGTTCAGTTGATTGTTTGTCTTTGAAAGTCAAATCTTTCAGTCCATGTTCTAGTGTACCTGCATCATCATCAGCAAAATCTTCCTTTCTAGAAGATGTAATGTCAGATATGTTGAAAACAATATAAACATATTCTTCAGCGGTCAATGTTCTTTTATTGAAAACATGATAGGCTTTACTATTTAAAGAATATCCAAGAAAAATAGCCTCATCGGATTTTGCATCGAATTTACCAAGATTATCCTTTCCATTGTTAAGAACAAAACAACTACAACCAAAAACATGAAAATACTTAATATTAGGTTTTCTATTGTTCCAAAGTTCATAGGGGTTTTTCTGATAATAGGTTTAATCAAAACTCTATTCAAAATATAGCATGCAGTATTTACAGCTTCTGCCTAAAAGTATTTTAGAAGATTTCCTTCACAAAGCATTGTTCTAGACATCTCTTTCAAAGTACGATTCTTTCTTTCTACAACACCATGTTGTTATGGTGTTCTAGGTGCAGAGAACTTATGATCAATACCGTGCTTTGTGCAAAAGTGATCAAAATTTTGATTTTCAAACTCGGTGCCATGATCACTATGAATTGAAATAATAGATAGATTTTTCAAATTTATGACTCTTTTATAAAGCTTTTTAAATACTTTGAAAGTTACATCTTTATGTGCAATAAACAAAACCCATGTGTATCTTGAAAAATCATCTACAATCACAACGCTATATTTCATACCTCCTAGGCTGGTAGTCCTAGTAGGTCCAAATAAGTCCATGTGAAGTAGCTCTAGGAGTCTAGTAGTAGAAACAGTGTTTTTGGATTTAAAACTCCCCCTCACTTGTTTTCCTAACTGACAAGCATCGCAAACATAATCAAAATTAACTTTAAATTTTGGTAATCCTTTGACTAAATCCTTTGAAATAAGTTTAGTATCCATACAAGCATGTCCAAGTCGTCTATGCCATAGTAAAATTCATGTGCCAAGTCGTCTATGCCATAGTAAACTTGATTCCTTGCTCATGTCATTCATTGCTACCAGACTTGTGTTGCTTGACATAGCCAGATCATTAAGATCTACTACATAAATGTTACAATGTCTGTGTCCAATGAATTTAGTACTAGAATCAAGTGGATCAACTACTATACACATTGATGACTTTAAGAAAATATTAAAACCAATGTCACATAATTGACTAATACTCAAAAGATTATGCTTTAACTTTTCTACAAGCAACATATTTTCAATAAATATAGGAGAAATTTTGATTTTATCGATATCGATTATCCTTCATTTTCGATTATCACCGAATGTTACCATTCCACCATCATTCTATTGTAGGGTGAAGAATTGATTAATATCACCTATCATGTGTCTGGAATAGCCGCTATCCAGATAACATCTTTTTTTTATATTTGTGGCTACAAGACATCCCTGCAAAATAATCATTTAATAAATTTAGGTACCCAAGATTTCTTGGATCCTTGCAAGTTAGTGGAAATGGTTCCTTTTGGAATCTAAACTTTCTTAATTTTCTTCTTGTCATTATGTTTCAAATGACATTCAACTGTCTTATAACCAAAGTTATTACATGCATAGCATACAATCCTTGACTTTGAATAATAAGCATGAGATGATGCAAATTTAGGTCTAACTTGTTTTGAAGTAGTAAATTTAGGAGCATATGAAGTAGATGCAGAAAATTTATTTGAAATAGAACCTTTATAACCAATTCCAAATTTATTATTTGTCTCTTTTTGATCTTTCAAAATTAATTCAAGTTTGTTAGAACTTAGGTTTAATTTTTTAACCAAAGACTTGAGCTTTTGAACTTCTTTCTTTAAATCATCATTTTCATTTCTCAAACATTTGTTTTTCTTGAGAATCTCTTCTTTTTCAAATTGAATAATCTTAAGTCTTTCACAAATTAGGTTTAATTCCCTTTGCAAAATTTTATTTGTTTCACCAAATTCATTTTTATATTTTTCAATTGAATCACAATGATTTTTCAAAGCTTTCATTTTTAAACCAGATTTTTTGTATTCTACCAAAAATTCATAAAATGCATTATGCAGATCATCATATGTAAATTCTAAATTAGGTTCAGAATTAGTTACCTCATCCTCCAAACCCATAAGACAGATTTGTGCAGTCTTTGTTGTCTCATCATCCTTAGTGGATGTAGATTCATTGCTGTCACTTCATGCTGCAAGAATTGTCTTCTTCTTCTTTCAGGTGATCATCCTTTCCTTTGCTTCAGAACAGTTAGGATGAATGTGTCCTGGCTTCTTGCATCCGTAGCAGATTGGTACTTGATCTTTATCTTTATCCTCCTCTTTATCTTTATCTCTTTCTCTTTCTCTCCCAAAATCTCCTTTTTTGAATTGCTTTCTCCATCTATTTATTTTTCTTCAGCCCATAAACCTTTTGAATCTTCTCATATCAGGGCTATTTTATCATTTTCTAGATCATCATCATCTGATGAGTCTGAGTCTTCATTTTTATCCTCTTCTGTAATTTTAAGTGCTATAGCTTTCTTTATTTTTGTATCTTCCTCAATCTTTTGTTGCATAGCTAATTCATGTGTGATCAGTGATCCAAGCAGTTCATCCAATGGTAGAGTATTTAGGTCCTGCGCCTCTTGAATAGCTGTCACCTTAGCTTCCTATTTATCTGGCAAGGATCTCAAAACTTTTTGAACAAGATCAGCATTAGTGTAAGATCTATCAAGACTTTTGAGACTATTTATAATATTAGTAAAGCAAGTATACATAGCAGATATAGTCTCACTATGATCTATCTTAAATAGCTAATAATTATGCATAAAAAGATTGATTTTTGATGTTTTAACTTGTGCTGTGCCTTCATGTGTGATTTCTAGATTGTCTCAAATTTTTTTAGCAAAATTACAAGTTAAAATTCTGTTAAACTCATTTGGATATAAAGTATAATACAATAAATTCATCACTTTGACATTCAGCTCAGCTAATTTCATATCATTCTCGTCCCATTCCTCTTCTAGTTTGGGAACCTCTATATCATTAACTCTAACAGTGGGTGTGCGAGGTCCTTTCAAGATAATTTTTCATAAATAAAAATCTACGGCTTGAATGTATATTTTCATTCTTGCCTTCCAATATGTATAATTGGTTCTGATGAAAAGTGGAGGTCGATTTGTGGATTGACCTTCGGCCAATGAAGTGCTCCTGGGATATACCTATATCTTTACTCTGAGTAACTTTCAGAGACTCTACTCTGATACCACTTGTTACCCAAGTGGCTTCCCAAGAAGGGGGTGAATTGGGATTAAAAAACTTTTCATAATTATGTGCACTTTCAAATTCTTTTAGTGTTGTGGTGCAATATGCAATGCGGAAGTAATTAAGTAAAAACAATAAGACAAAAAGAGCACAAGCATAAACACAACAATATTTAGAGTGGTTCGGAGCAATCAGCTCCTACGTCATTACCCAAGTACCACTTGAGATTTTCACTATATCCCTTAATCGGAATATAGTCCGATTATTTTACCAGGCTTACAATCCAAACCTATATACTTTGGTTTTACCAAGATCACCAAAGAAAATCCTAACACTTGGTTTTATACCGGGATCACCAAAAACCCAACATAGATTTTCACAAGGCTCATCTAAAAACCTTTAACCCTTTCTTAAGACATAGCCCCTTGCTGTTCCTAGAGAGAAAACAAAGATAGATAAAAAATAAACAAGTAATTACAACAAACCGAGTTTGTTTAAGTATTGCCGATGTTGATCAAGATAAAGACTAGCCTTGAATGCTCTTTAATGCTCTTCAAGCTGCTTCTTCGCTTCTTCAATGTGGATTCAGTAATGGAGTAGAGTTGGTGAAGCTTTGAATTATAACTTGAAAGCTCTTAAAGTAGGTAGGTGAAAGACTTGAAAGCTCTTCAATATCTCAAGATAATTCAATAATAATGCTCTCAAAATTATTTAATCCCTAAAAAATAATCCCTTTTATTGTTTTCCAAGAGATATGGCCGTTGTAGGGCCTAGGGATTCGTGAAAGAGCTGTTGGAGATGAAATGGAGTTCAAAAATAAATTTCAGCAACTAGCCATTAAAGTGCAGAAAATGGCTACTCGAGTCGACTCGAAGTCTCAGACAGACCAAAATAAATTTCTGTAAGAACCGGCTCTTCAAGCTGGAGTTGGCTCTTGCCTTCAGCCAATTCAAAATGATAAATACCTAGAGTCGACTCTTCAGGGAATAGTCGGCTCGAGTTCTCAGTCCATTAAAATTCATAACTCTAGATGAGTCGGTTCTTGGGGCTCGAGTCGGCTCGAGATCTCAGGCTTCAGAAAAATATATTCTTCTATGAGTTGACTCTTGGGATAGGAGTCAGCTCTTGATACTGAAACTCTGAAATTTTCTCCGTGCCGCGCCACAAAGAGTCGGCTCTTGATCCATGAGTCAACTCTTGCAAAGTCTTTAATTAATGCTTCAAGCTTCTCCAAAACTCTTCAATACTTGAATCAAATAAGAGCTAATCTATGTACTCTTAATTTTATAATTTTTAGCCTATTTTACAATATTACAAGATTGACAAAACTACGACTTTTACATGTTCAAGTTCATAAAACTTCATACATAATTGAATTACCTTCCAATCAATTTGAAAACCATTATAAACTAAAGGTAACCAATTTTCTGCAAAAACTTATCAATTAATTTGAAATAATTAGTATCAAATACATGATCCAATGTTTTGTGATCATCAAAATCATTCCAGGGGTCAACACTGGTTTAAAAACCAAGTAGGTTCTTGGTTAGCCTGTTCAAAACCAAGTTTTGGGTTCGTGGCGATCCTGTTCAAAACCAAGTTGGGTTCTTGGTGATCCTGTGCAAAACCAAATGTTGGGTTTTTTGGTGAGCCCGGTTAAAAAACCAAGCTAGGTTTGGATTATGAGCCTAGTAAAATAATCCGACTGTATTCCGATGGTGAATATAGTGAAAATCTAAAGTGGTATCTTGGATAGTGGATGTAGAAGCTGGGTTTCTCTGAACCACTATAACTTGCAGTGTTTATATTATGCCTTTTTCTGTTTGCATCTGCTTTTGCTCTTATTTATTTGAATCACAACACTATCACACTAAAGTAGATTTAAAAGAGCATAATTCTGTTTAAATTTTTTAAATTTTCAATTCACCCCCCTTTTAGGAAAGCCACCTGAGCAACAATTAACATTAGCCCCAATCATTCCATCCACGTGTATAGATTCAACCTTTTGTGCTTATGTGTGACACATCCGATCATACCATAGGAGCAGTCCTAGGTCAAAGAATTAATAAGCTACCTTAAGTGATCTACTATACTAGTAAGACCTTGAATGATTCCTAGCTTAACTATTTTACCATTGAAAAATAATTTTTGCTGTAATATTTGCATTAAAAAAATTTAAGTCTTACTTAGTGGGGTCTCATATAGTCATCTATATTGATCACTCTACCATTAGACATCTTCTTTCAAAGAAGGATGCCAAGGCATGCTTAATTAGATGAATCCAACTCTTACAAGAATTTGACCTATAGATTAGAGATAAAAAAAGATACTTAAAATGTAGTGACCGATCATCTATCTTGGTTAGTGATTACACCTACTGAAGAATTACCTATCAATGAGTCCTTTCTTGATGAACAAATATTCGCCACCACGAAACCATGGTACACTGACATAGTTAATTACTTAGCCACTGGTGAGATCTCGATGCACTGGAATGCTCAGGACAAAAATTAATTTTCTCCTAAGTAAAATATTTTATTTGGGATGATCCAAATTTTTTTAAACAATGTCTTGACCTAATTATTAGAAGATATATCCTAGATCAAGAAATTAAGAGCATGTTGCCCTTTTGCCATGACCAAGCTTGCGCTGATCATTTGGTGCCAAAAAGATAATGGCAAAGGTGCTCCAATATGGATTCTACTGGCCTAGCCTATTCAAGGATGCTAATGAATATTGTTAAAGTTGTGTTAGATGCCAGCAAATAGGTCAGAACACAAAAAAGGATATGATGCCTATAAATCCAATCCTAATTATAAAAATTTTTAATATATGGGGAATTGATTTCATGGGACCATTTCTAAAAACTTTTGGAAATGAATATATTTTAGTAGCCATAAATTATGTCTCCAAGTGGGTAGAGGTAATACCTTATAAAACCAATTATTGCAAAATTATTGTAAATTTTTTTAAGGAACAATCCTCTCCCACTTTGGTATTCCAAGGGCTATCATCAGTGACCGTAGAACACACTTCTACAACCAAACCTTTGCATCACTAATAAAAAAGTATAATATCTCTTATAAGATGGCCATACCCTATCACTCGTAAATAAGTGGGCAAGTAGAAGTTTCTAATCAATAAATCAAATAGATCATAGAGAAGACTGTCAGCTCCATTAGAAAAGATTGGTCAGTGAAGCTAGTAGATGCTCTATGGGCATATCAAACTACCTTCTAGACCAATTTAGGAATGTCTCCATATAAGCATGCATTTGGTAAGGCATATCACTTGCTAGTAGAATTAAAACATTGGGTGATGTGGGCCATAAAATAACTGAACATGGATTTGGACATAGCCGGAGGCTAGAGGAAATTGCAGGTGGATGAACTTGATGAAATTAGGAATGAAGCATATGAGAATGCTAAAATTTATAAGGAAAGAACTAAAGCCTTCTATGACAAAGCTATCTTTAGAAAATCTTTCACTCATGGATAAAAAGATTTTTTTATATAATTCAAGGCTTCACTTATTTCCAGGGAACTAGAAATCTAGATGGACTGGACCATACATATGAAAGAAGTCTTCCTGTATGGAGTCATAGTGATGTGGCAAGACCGCTGACATGGGCTACACCTTAGATCCGGTCGACAGCCAAGTGGGCAGGGAGTGCCTGTCAGGTTTCTTCTCGGGCTCATCTGCCAGGTGGCCCCACCGATGTTGTGCACACCCGGCCGAACTCGAGCTTGGCACCTCCACTCCTTCGCTAGCTGGCTCCCCAAGGGTTGAGCCTAATTCGACCAGAGTCGAGCCCTCCTCCGCTCCATCACTAGGTGGCTCCCCAAGGATCGAGCTCACCTCGATCGGAGTTTAGCACTCCTCCACTCCTTCACCAGGTGACTCCCCAAGGGTCGAGCCCATCTCAGTCAGAGTCGAGCCCTCCTACTCTCCTTCGCCAGGTGGCTCCCCAAGGGTCGAGCCCACTCGGTCAGAGTCGAGCCCTCCTCCGCTCCTTCGCTAGGTGGCTCCCCAAGGGTCGAGCCCACCTCGACCGGAGTCGAGCCCTCCTCCACTACTTCACCAGGTGGCTCCCCAAGGGTCGAGCCCACCTCGGTCGGAGTCGAGCCCTCCTCCGCTCCTTCGCCAGGTGGCTCCCCAAGGGTCGAGCCCACCTTGACCAGAGTCGAGCCCTCCTCTACTCCTTTGCCTGGTGGGTCCCCATGGGTTGAGCCCACCTCGGCCAAAGTAGAGCCCTCTCCTTGGAACCATTGAGAAGAATGAAGGTGTCGGTTCTAAGACCATCACTGAAATAGGCATGTGTAGTGCAGTGCAACCAGTATGGTTCCCCAAAGCTAGAACAGTGCGCGTAACCTCGTTTGCATCGATTGGGGAAGGGCGCCCCAATCAAGATATCGAATCCTATGACCGACCACCTGTAACCCCTCGAAGGAGAAGGCCACATTCAGGGCCTCAAGCCCGAGGGTGGCTGCACCCAGATCGAGGCTCCACTAAATTTCCCCTTTCATGGTAACACAACGGGAAAGACATGCTCATGACTTAACTTCTTTCTACAAAGGAAAATGACCCCGGGAGAGCGGCCAATGATGCCGTTGACCCCTAAGCCCCCCTCATAGGAGGAAAATTGAGTTACTGGAGCAATCGACGATCTAAAAAGGCACCCAACGAGCAAGAGAAGGGAGGATGAATGTGAGATAGCAAGATAAGCAGCTTGAAGGCATGAGGCCCCCTGAAGGATTCCCGGAGAGAGTCCCGCAAGCACGATCACCGCAACTCAAGCACCGCTCTTCTCTAATTTCTTCTACTCAATCTTCTATCAAAAAATCCCCTAAGAATGATGATCAAAGTGGGATCCAACTTAGGGATCTGTCCCTCTTTGCGATCCGTTGACTTGATCATCGGAGTACAATCACCGGGATCCCTGGCCCGGATCTTTAACATTATTTTGTAGGACCAGGAACTGTAGGACTTCGGAGCAAAGGGGCAGACATCCGGTGCCACCTCGCAGCTATAGGCCATGACATGAAGGTCGGCAATAGATTGGCATGCTAGGGGGGGAAAGCCCCTGTACAAACAATCCCCCCATGAGCTTATGAACAGCTCTACTTGAAGCATGGTGGTGACTCATGGATGAGAAGCTTCCATCAGCCAAGCGGGAGATGCCCGCTCTTCCCCAAGCCCACATAGCCCAAAGAGGGAGCTTCCCGCTCCTCCTTAACCGCCCTCGGTAGATGGCCAGTATGCTGCACTTGCCTAATAGATGCAGGTACTGACCACGGCCATGAGGTAGTTGCAACACCAATAGCGATCCTTGGTCACTCAACCCCAGCCAAGGACCCCCGTGGCCCAAGTCATGGGCCCCCGTGGTAGCCTATGCTCCATCCAAGGCAGGCCTTTCCATCCGTGGGCCACAACTAATCCCCGCGGGAGTCACCAGACCCTTGCAAAGAGGAATCATTTTGGATCGACGGACTGAAAGAGCCAATCCCCGGTGGACGACAACAACATCATCAAGCACGGCAAGCGCCATCCAGGCATGGCCCCCTATCACAATCATCTCCGGCTATCAGCACCATCTTCTCCAGCAGCCTCAATGGAAGGCTCCATTGACAAGGCCATACGGCGCCTGATCGAGAGGCACCTAGAAGAACAAGAGCGCAAGCTGGCGGAGCTCTCCCACCAATTCACCAATATACAGGGCTCCTCCAAGGAGTCGATGGGCTATGATGCCCGACCTCCCTTTTCCAGGGAAACTCAAGGGGAATCGATTTCGAGTCAGTTCTGCATGCCTCAGGTGGATCCCTATGATGGGACCACCGATCTCCTGGACCACTTGGAGAGCTATAAGGCTCTCATGAGAGTCCATGGGGCAACGGATGCCTTCCTGTGCATCGCCTTTTCGGCCACCCTGTGAAAGGCTGCTCGAGTTTGGTTCACCGCCTCAAGCCCGAAAGCTTCGACTCCTTCCAATAGCTGGAGAGGAGGTTCGTGGACCACTTCGACTATGAGAACAGCTTCAAAGTTGCCACCCTGGACACCTACAGCTTGGACGAGCCCATCTCTATGCTAGCCTTGAAGTGAGGCCTCAAGACCTCCCACTTGACTTATTCTTTAGACAAGAAGCCGCCAAAGACATACTCTGAACTCTTCTACGTCCACAAGTATATCCATGGCAAGGAGGCTGACCGTACCAGGAGAGAACTTGATGGGAAGCCCTCGAATAACCCAGCCCGAGAGATGTGCCTGGGATGCGGAGACCTGGATCGCCTGTAGACTTCCAGTCAGGACCAAAGCCAAAAAGTGGTCCCGTTCCCAAGCAGACCTACACTCTCCTTCTCGCTCCAAGGTCAAAAATCCTTACAGAGATCAAGGGCGAGCGCTACCGGCGTCGACCTCCCCCATTGAGTCCATCAAGCGGTCATGACAAGATGAAGTACTGCCAGTTCCATCGCGACCACGACCATGACACTAAGGACTGCCATAACTTGAGAAGGGAGATTGAAGACCTGATCAGGAGAGGCTACCTTAGGAAGTTCGTAAGAAGCGAGGTCCCAGCAGAGGATCAACCACTTGTTGCTCTCCCTCCTGTTCCTACAGTTGACAATCGGCCCACCGAAAAGCCCATGGCCATGATTTCTTGGGGAATAGAGCATGCATCGAACAGAGTCCAGGAGGGTGGAGATCTGGAAAATGTACTCTCCTTTATGAAGGGGAATGAGAGTAAGCAAGAAAATGTAAACAACGATGCTGTCAAGGTCAAGATGACCATCGCCAGGCATCCTATAAGGCACATCATGGTTGATAGTGGGAGCTCGACGAATGTCCTTTTTTACGATGCTTTCTCTCAGATGATCTTGTCCCATAATCGGCTAAGGCCAGTGCACACCCCTCTCATGGGTTTTATCGGAAATTCTATGGGAGTAAAGGAAGAAATTATCCTTTCTGTCACCACTGGGTCTAACCCCGATAGAGCACAGCCATGATGACCTTTACTGTCGTCAAACTCCCATCACCATGCAATGCTATCCTTGGCCGACCTGGGCTTAACCTACTTGACGTGGTCATATCCCTAAGAGAATGTTGGTGCAGTTCCTGACCCCTTACGGTGTAGGAGAGATGATGGGGCACCTCAACCTATCCCGCATTGCTTGTAGGCCTTCCCAGGGGCCCGAAGTGCTGAGCCTGATTCCGACGTCGATGACCTCAACCAAAGGGCGCTGGACCCAAGGGGTGGCCCAGTTGAGCACCTATTGACGTATCCCCTTGGCTCGGACCCACTAAAGATGGTGCAAGTAGGAGCCCAACTACTAGAAGATGAACGGGCTCACTTGCTATGTTTTCTTTGGGTGAATGCGGATCTGTTCGCTTGGAATGTGACAGATATGCCAGGGATTCCCCCAGATGTCATCATCCACCAGTTGAAGATCGATCCAAAATGCCGCCCAGTTTGGCAGAAGAAAAGAAGCTTCATCTCAAAAAGGCAGAAGGCTATCAACGATGAAGTGGAGAAGCTCCTCATCACTGACTTCATTCATGAAGTGTAGATCCTAGCTGGTTGGCAAATGTAGTTATGGTCAAGAAGAGCAATTGGAAGTGGAGGACCTATGTGGACTACACCGACCTCAATCATGCTTGCCCAAAGGACAGCTTCCCCCTTCTGAAGATCGACCAGCTCGTGGATGTCACCTCGGGGCACCGCCTCCTCTCTTTCATGGATGCATTCCCCAAGTATAACCAGATCTGAATGCACCCGAAGGATGAGAAGCACACTGCCTTCATCATGGACCATGAGACGTACAGCTACATAATGATGCCCTTCGATCTGAAGAATGCTGGTACAACATACCAGCAATTGGTCAACAAAGTCTTCAAAGACCAAATTAGCTGAAACATGCAGGTGTACATGGATGACATGCTCGTCATGAGCAGGTCGACCTCGGACCACATCGATGACCTGGCAGAGACCTTTCGCAACCTTTATCTTCATTAAATGAAGTTGAACCTGGCAAAGTGTGCTTTTAGCATAGCAGCAAGAAAATTTCTTGGGTTCATGGTCATTTAGAGAGGGATCGAATCTAATCCAGAGAAGGTCTGAGCGATTCTTGACATGGAGCAGCCCACCTCCAAGAAACAAGTTTAGCAACTCATCGATGGGATAGCAGCCCTGAGTCGATTCATCTCATGATCTGCTGACCGCTGCCAACCCTTCTTCAAGGCACTGCGAAAGATGCATGACTTCACTTGGACAAAGGAGTGCCAGGAGGCCTTCAAGGAGTTGAAGAAGACCCTAGCATCACTGCCACTACTCTCCCAACAGAAAGAAGGAGAAGTGCTTCTCTTGTATATGGCTGTCACTTCGGAGGTTGTCAGCTCGATCTTGGTCCGTACAAATGAAGGAGGAATCCAGAGGCCTATGTGCTATACAAGCAAGCTTATCCACGATGCCGAGATCAGGTGCTCTCGATTCGATAAGTTAATTTTTGTGCTCATTGTGTCTGCCCAGCACCTCAGGCCTTATTTCCAAGCATATCCAATCACGGTTCTGACAGATCAACTGCTGAAAGCCATGCTAAGCTGTCCTGACACATCCGGATGCCTGGCAAAGTGGGCACTGAAGCTCAGTGAGTTTGACATCGCCTACCTCCTGAGGTCATCCCTTAAGGCACAGGTATTGGCTGACTTTTTGGTTGAGTGTACAGGCTTGGACGAGGAGCCAGAAGAGAGCCCCCAGAATCAATAGTTGGGACCTGAATCGGAGGGGGACATCTGGGTCCTACATATGAACAAAGCATCCAACTCTAGTCAAAGTGGAGCTGGACTCATCCTCGATAATAGTGAGGGAGTCCTCGCCGAGTGCGCCTCCACTTCTAGTTCGCTGCCACCAATAATCAGGCAGAGTATGAAGCGCTCCTTGTGGAACTATGAGTCTCTCGTGAGCTGGGCATACCCAATTTGAAGGTCTTCACCGACTCAGAATTGGTGGTCGGGCAGGTCTCGGGGGAATTCGAGGCTCGTGTGCCCCAAATGTCGAAGTACTTGGAGCTGGTGTATGCAAGTATGGTAGATTTTAAGCACTTCAGCATCTCTCACATTCCATATGGAGAGAATTCTCAAGCTGATGCCCTCTCCCCGTTGGCAACCTTGCCAGACTCATCCCAGGGTCACACTTACGTTGAGCATCTTCAGATCCCAAGCAACGAGGCACCCAGAGAGGTCCAGCAAGTCAACCTACAGCCTAATTGGATGGATAAGTATGTCAAGTACATCATGGATAGTACCTTGCCCGAAGATCGGACAGAGGATGGCCTCATCAAAAGGAAGGCCATACACTTCGTGCTGATGGATAAACAACTTTACCGAAGGTCCTACTCCTACCCACTCCTAAATGCCTGAGACCCTCAAAGGCAGCAATCATACTCTAAGAGATACACGAAGGCCTCTGCAAAAATCATGTGGGGGGCAGAAATTTGGCATACAAGGCCCTCCTCCAAGGATACTATTGGAAAACCATGGGGGAGGATGTGGCCAACTTTGTCAAAAAGTGCGAAGCTAGCATCATGCCATTATGCAACGCCAACCTGTGCACCGCTCTCCCAACATTCTGCCCCTTGGCCGTTCGCCTAATGGGGCATGGATATCCTTGGCCCTTTTCCTCCTACACCTAGGCAGCGTATGTTCTCGATAGTTGTAATCGACTACTTCACAAAGTGGGTCGAGGCTGAGCCATTAGCCCGAATCACGGAGGTGAACGTCAGCATGTTCTTCTAGAAATCAATCGTATGCCACTTCAGGCTCCCCCACACCATCATCACCGACAACGGATGGCAGTTCGATAATCGGAAGTTCGAGAAGTTCTGCGACGACCTCGGCATCCACCGCGCTTCACCTCGGTAGCACACCCTCAGACCAACGGAGAGGCCAAGGTGACTAACCGGACTATCTTTCAAGGACTCCGAACCAGGCTGGACCAAGCCAAGGGTAGATGGGCCGAAGAACTCCCTAGTGTTCTATGGGCATACCACATAATGTCATGGTTGGCCATAGATGAAACACCATTCAACCGCATCTATGGTGTAGAAGTGGTGATCCTAATGGAACTAAGTCTACCAACACTATGAGTAGAGCAGTACGATGAGGTCGAGAACCCAGCATGGCTCTTGCTTAATCTAGACCTACTTGAAGAGACAAGGGACAAGGCTTGAGTTCGAATGGCGGCCTACCGGCAATGGGTGGCCCGATATTATAACTCCAGGGTGAGGCCGAAGTCCTTCTACCAGGAGATCTGGTACTGCGGTGAGCAGAAGCCTCCCAACCTCAAGATGCGGC
This sequence comes from Areca catechu, assembly GCA_021397845.1. Lineage (NCBI taxonomy): Eukaryota > Viridiplantae > Streptophyta > Magnoliopsida > Arecales > Arecaceae > Areca > Areca catechu. The sequence continues at coordinate 60,998,020 of CM038044.1, read as the reverse complement.
AAGCTCTCTCTGAACTGGAAAGGCACTTATCGAGTGGTCGAATGCCTTCCTCATGGGGCCTACTACCTCGCCAAGCTTGATGGGGCACAATTTTTGCGGGCTTGGAAAGCTGCCAACTAAGGATATATTATCAATGATGTAAGACTTCCTAACACTAGTAATAAGATTCTCCTTAGCACAATGCTTGTCTCTGTCTCGTAGGACTATCGTCGCCCGATCCTAGATCCGGTGACCAAAGATGGTGTGCTAAAGTCCTGCAAACAATCTACTGGAAGCTCCAGAATCCAGTCTGGTTAATAAAGACCGGAAACCCCGGCATCGACATCTCCTGAAGCCTAGGAAACAAAGATTAAAAACTCTTTAAGCCTGGCACTAAAAACTCCTGAAGCCTGGGAACAAAAGACCGGAAACTCTTTAAGCCCGGCACCAAAAACACCTGAAGCGTGGGAACCAAAGACCGGAAACTCTTTAAGCCTGGCACCTATTGAACGGAAACCCCAGCATCGAAAACTCCTGAAGCCTGGGAACCAAAGATCGGAAACTCTTTAAGCCCGGTACCAAAAACTCCTGAAGCCCGAGACCAAAGACCGGAAACTCTTTAAGCTCGGCACCTAAAGACCGGAAACCCCGACACCGAAAACTCCTAGAGCCTAGGAACCAAGGACCGGAAACTCTCTAAGCCCGGCACCAAAAACTCTTGAAGCCCGAGAACCAAAGATCAGAAACTCTTTAAGCCCAGCATCTAAAGACTAGAAACCCCGGCACAGAAAACTCTTATAGCCTAGGAACCAAAGACTGGAAACTCTTTAAGCCCGGCACCTTAAGACCAGATACCCTTGCTACAAAAGCTCCAAAAGTCCTACATTGAAGCCTAGAAACTTTTGAAAAGCCTACATTCTGACCAAGAGTCGAAGTCAAACTTCCAACCAAAGTTATAAACTTGGCTCCGGCAAGGACAAAGGGGACCCAGATCCGCCATCGACTTTAAGCGAGTCCTAGGACTCTCGTAGAGATTGCTTCAATCTAGCACAAACAACCAGATTAAAAGCCCATCGATTATTCTAAATCATTACTATGGCTAGGGTATTCCAGGGATGATTGAAGCTTGGAATCAAAAAAGATCAAAACCCATGGATTTACAAGAGTCATGATAAGGCAAAATAGAAATGCAATAGTTTGGAAGAAAAAAGTACTTCATTGATTCGAAGGGTTTGCCTTACAAATGAAGGGGATCCCAACAGGTCGGGCGACCCTAAAAAGATAATGTTAAAAATCCCATACTAGATACAAGAAGACAAAATGAAGAAATGGCCTAAGGTCATTGGCCCGCCGGCTCCTTACCAGGTCGGCAAGTCGTTGCATCATTGGTTGCCTGGGCCTGTGCCAGCACGGTCACCTGCTCAGTCGACTACTTGGCAACCACTTCTTTGATCGCTCCCGAGGGTGCCCCCGCCTCCTCTGGTTGCTGCTCAGCATTTCCAATGGTGACACCTCCCAGATCGAGCTCCGGGAAGAGCGAGGCCACCTCCTCCTAGCAGGCCCCAAACCCCTTCATGAACGAGTCCACGATTGCTTCATGGATCTCATCCTCAAACTCAGCCGACGCTTGGAATTTTGGCATGGCTTCGAGGGCTTCCCACATTGCAGCTTCTATCAGTGCTGAGGCATACTTTGCCCTGTCATTAGCTGTTGCCAGCTCCATCAAGATCTCGTCGACCCGGGCCTTGAGGGCCCAGGACTGCCCCTCCAGGTGACTGATCTCTATCTTAATCTCCTCAATGCAATGCTAAGTCAGTATCCTTTCTCAGATAGGGACATCTCGAGTTGCTTGTTGCATCCCTCAGCACGAGATAGATCTCCTCGAAGGATTCAGTTATTCTCCTTCATCTCTCGACCCCTTTCCATCAGTTCCTTCACATCGGCCGCAAGGTTGGCCAATCTTTTCTCCTTATCGGCCTCCCTCTTCGCCATGCTGGTGAAAAGGTCCTGGAGCAGAAGCACATCGATTCTAATCTGCATCAAAGAAGAGGTTAGACCTAATGTAATCCAACTAGAATATTAAAGGAATATCAGATACTCACTAAGAAGAGTTTGGGAGGATCCCAAGCAAGGACATAGAGTAGTCCCTACCTCCCCTTGTGCGGCGGTCTCGAGGTTGGACCGCATGCTCCATCATCCTCTCCACCATGCCCTAATCCCAAATGATGGAAGCATTCACTGGAATCCCCACCAGTGCATAGCGGGGCTCGGAGGATGGCCACACTGGAGCATCTTCAGCACAAGAAGATGTGGGCCACAAGGCCACCACAGACATGCTGGAGCACTAGCCACAGTATCTGGCGGTGAAGGCGGATGGAACAGTCGCTCCTCTTCCCCTCCCCCCATTGACATCGATGATCTCCGTGGAGGGAATCTACTGTCAAGGGGGTCCAGGAGCCAGATCCACCACCCTCAGCTTCGAAGCCGAGATGGACCTGGACCCTCGACCAGTTTCCACATGGGCCCTCTTCGGCATGGTGTCCCAATGCCCAGCTGAAGCACTCCTCTTGTGAGCCAACTCCATCAGATTCTCCACCGAGTGCATCATCCCTGGGAAAGAAAAGTGTCAAAGGAAGGAAGACTAGCAAAAAAAAAAAGAAAAAAAAAAAGAGAAAAGAGAGACATGGAGCCTCACCAATCTCTCGGATCGGGCTAACCCTGACCTCGAACAAGTTCCGCTCTGATAGTAGTACCTCGAGGGAGGGAAGCTCGTCACTAAGCAATTGGGAGAAGACTTCCCAGTCTACCAGCACTACTTGGGCATTTCAGTTCAGGGACCAATCTGGCTCACTCAAGACCCAGTCGACGTGCTCGACCGAGGCAAAGAAATACTAGCTCTTCCACCCCTTGATGGATGTAGGGAGGTCGAACCGGAGGCACTTAGGCCAAGAAGAAAGATACCAATACCCATCATCGGTCGAGTGACATTTCAGGATAAACAAGGCCCTAAATAGAGAAAAACAGGCAACAAATCCATGAAAGTGTTAGAATACAATGATTTCAAAGATGACCCTGATGGTGTTAGGAACCAACTAGGCTGGCACGAGACAAAAATGGCCGAGGAAGGACAAAAAAAAGGGATGGAGAGGAAAATGAAGACCACCAGTAAGGAAGTCCTTGTAGAAGGTGATCCGACCAAGACCGCTCGAGGTGGCCCTTCCCCCGATCTCAGGATTGAGAGTCGGATGGAATATGAGACCCCATACGACTCTCGGATCAAGGTAAGGTCCTCTTCGGTTATTGTCGAGATGATACCGGAGGGATCGGTCGAATCCATTACCGTCAGAGCAGGACAGCGGGAGCCGAAGAAGGGAAAAGAGCCCTAGGGCTCCCAATGACTATCCCGCCAAGATGCAGGCACCTTCGAACTTCGAGGGGAACTTCGTCTTCATCATTGTAAGATGACAGAGTCCTCAGCCAGGAGGGGCCTACCTTATTTGGGTTTCTAAAGAAGCGAGGGTGTTGGCCCGAAGAAGCCATTTGAACTGGAAAGGATGAAGACGAAGAAGAGGGGGACGGAGAACCTAAGGGAAGGACTCTGTTCACCTAAGAAGAAGGGGAGAACTGAAGATCAAGAATAAGCGAATGAGCGAGAAAAATCATAAGGTACCCACCTACTCATTTTGGTTAAGAAGGACAATCCAGGGAAGAAGAAGATCACTGGAATCGCCAGCAAAGTGCGAGAAAATCAAAAGACCCAGTTTCCGGAAAGTACCCTCTCTTTTCAAAATCGACGGGGAGCGGCCATACAAATCATTTTTTCTCCTCCATCATTGGATGAACGCCACGTGTGAGTTCACCCAATGTCGATGCCTCAGTTTACTGAAAACTACCTCTAGTCTGGCATGGTGCAATTATGGTCCGTCAAAATCGTGGACGTGGCACCTGCGCATTGGGCCTCGGGTGCGACATGCGGAGCGACGGTGAACGTGGAAATAATTAAGCCAGATTTTTACCCAACCACATCAACTTTACATTAACTCCCCTCATCCCAACCATGATGCTTTGATGGGACTTAAGAAGTGGGAGGCAAATGATGTGGCAAGACCGCTGACATCGGGTACACCTCAGATCTGGTTGGTAGCCAAGCTGGTAGGTAGCGCCATGTCAGGTTTCTTCTCGGGCTCCTCCGCCAGGTGGCCCCACCGATGCTTGTGCCGACCTCGACCAAACTTGAACTCGGAACCTCCACTCCTTCATCAGGTGGCTCCCCAAGGGTCAATCCTACCTCAGCTAGAGTTAAGCCCTCCTCCTCTCTTTCACCAGGTGGCTTCCTAATGGTCGAGCACACCTCGGTCAGAGTCGAGCCCTCCTTCGCTCCTTCGCCAGGTGGCCCCCAAAGATCGAGCCCACCTTGGATGGAGTTGATCCCTCATTCGCCAGGTGGCTCCCCAAGGGTCGAGCCCACCTAAGTTGAAGTCGAGCCCTTCTCCACTCCTTCACCAGGTGGGTCTCCAATGGTCATCCCACCTCGGCCAGAGTCGAGCCCTCCTCTGCTCCTTCGCCAGGAGCTCCCCAAGGGTCAACCCCACCTCGACTGTAGTCGAGCCCTCCTCCGCTTCTTCGTCAGGTGTCTCCCCAAGGGTCGATTCCAGCTCGGTCAAAGTGGAGCCCTCTCCTTGGAAGCATTGAGAAGAACGAAGGTGTCGGTCCTAAGACCACCACCGAAATAGACATGCGTAGTGCGGTGCACCCAGTACAGCACCCCAAAGTTGGAACGATGTGCATAACCTCGTTTGCACAGTTAGAGAAGGGCACCCCAATCGAGGTATCGAATCTTGCAGTCGACCACCTGTAACCCCTGAAGGAGAAGGCTGCATTCAGGGCCTCAGACCCGAGGGTGGCGCACCCAAATCGAGGCTCCGCTAAATTTTTTCCTTCATGATAACATGACAGGAAAGACATGCTCGTGACTTAACTCACTGCTATAAAGGAAAATGACCCCGTGAGAGTGGCCAATGGATGCTGTTGACCCTAGAGCCCCCCTCAAAGGGAGAAAATCGAGGCACTAGAGCATCGGTGATCTAAAAAGGCACCCAACGGGCAAGAAAAAGGAGGAGGCATGCGAGATAGCGAGATAAGTGGCTTGAAGGCACGAGGCCCCCAGAAGAACTCCCAAAGAGAGTCCCACAAGCACGGTTGCCACAACTCAAGCATCGCTCTTCTCTAATTTCTTCTACTCAATCCTCTATCAGAAATTCCCTTAAGCATGGTGACCGAAGTGGGATCTAGCTTAGGGATCTGTTCCTCTTTGCCGTTCGCTGACTTGATCGTCGTGTTGCCCTCGCCTTAATCCCCAACCTGAGTCTCTAACATTATTTTGTAGGACCAGGAACCGTTGGATTCTAGAGTAAAGGGGCAGACGTCTGGCACCACCTCGCAGCTATAGGCCATGACGGTAAGGTTGGCAACAAATAGAAATTGAAAACCCAAGTAATGGCACCATCTTCGAAGCTAATGTACAATGCCTAAAACCATTCTTGGAATTGGCCACTAGAGAAATTAGAGAGGTTATGATTTTATATGAACCAGAGTAAGACATGACATATGGCTAAAGATATTAAACTTAGCACTTTTGGGAGGCAACCCAAATTTTTATTATTTTATGAATTTTATTTTAGTGATTCTTATTCTAGGAATAATGGACCACTCCGCATTTCACTCATGGCATTACACAATGTATATCTCATCCAAGCAGTATCTCTCCTTGTTTTATTTTTCCTTGCTCCATTGAGGATAATAGAAATTAAGTTGAGGGGTAAGGGAAAACCTTTTTGAAAAAATATTTTAAAAATACCTTAAATGTTTTTGAAAATTTTAAAAAATTACGTGGAGAAAATTTTTATAAATCATGTGCCATGAAGAAAATTCTTTAAAAAAATAGACTAGAAAAATGGTAATATAGTTAGAAAGTATTTGCTAATAATTGTAGTGAGTTAAAAAGTCGACTAACTGGTCAGACTCTTAGTAGCCTACTTATGTCACCTAAAGGCTATTAGCACTTTTGTTGCACATGCATACTAACAAGATAAAGTAGATATTAGTTATAAGGTCAATTAAAGATTCAATTATTACTGAAAAATTGATAATTGAAATACATCCCATTTTAAGAAACATGAATTTAAGGAAAGAGCTACCTGCTTGAAAAAGAAAAAAAAGAAAGAAAACAATAAAAAATAAGGCAAATTCTATATATTGCTTTCCTACTGAGTAACCGAGCACCTTCATCTAAGTAAGCATTGTTTTTGTATCAAAAAGTAGGCTGTGTGAAGATATCACCAGTAAAAAATAAATTTAGGTTGTGTGAAAACTACCTCAGCTCATATGCTTAATTTAGGGATGCACAAAAAATTGACCAAAGTAGATGATAAGCATAGATACAATTATTCTTTACAAGCCAGGATCAAAATACTAAGTTAGCCATCACAAATACAAGTACCGTAAACCTTTGGATGAAGTCTAAGAAAGTTTTTAATAGTTCTGATTGCAAAATTTACTTTGAAAACTCAATACCTAGTTTGTGATAGCTAACTTCTTTTATCTTTAATCCTAGATCTAATTTTGTAAAGGAGGATCTTAATAATACATAATTATATTTTACTTACATTGCTAAGGGACTAGCAATGATTGAAAGGGATATGCCCTACAAGCCAATCTATGTTGTATCTCCCAAACCATTGTAATTGAAAATATTCTAAAAAAAGGTATTATTTTTCATCATACGCTGTGTTTATATTATATGATGAACCCCATAGATTAGGGCTATGATTTTAAGGTTATGATGAGATCATACCAGTGAGACCTAAAATCTTAAAACCTTAATCTAAAGTATTCCTAGTCAAAGGAACCCTGAGTAGGGGATCAGGATTTTCCGGTAAGACTAGCACATCCCATGTATACTGGAAAGGGTGACTGCTCTCACAGTCACTTGTGTATGACACTAATACTGGGATGTGGGTGCTCATTGGAGAATGAGTTCACTGATATGATCAAACTTGAGAACATCTAATGGAGTCTTAGCTACATGTCAATAGAAGGTTCTCATAGTGGAAGTGGTACAAGTAATCCTTTGACCTGTGACTGCCATAAGTACCTTATGTACATGAACCCATGCTTTGGTTCAATCCTAATCATGACATTGAGTCATGCACAGGATTGATACTGGGAATGGTGAATTGGATATGAAGGTAATGAATAGGTCAATAAGAAATCGATCACTCTTAGTAAGAGGAGATAGCATCCAGCTAGTTAACAATCGGATGATGATTCAGGAAATCTTTGATCAAAGTAAAGATATTAGAGATGGTTTCTAATATCAAGATAATTGAATCATCAATATAAGATTGAGCTAAAAATAAATATAATATTGGATTTGACATATATCCATATCCATAGTTATATTTTGGGTGTAGGCTGATCGAAAGATTTAATTGTACGGTAACTCTCTCTAAAGGGTAATTTTGGTATTTCGCCAGAATTTTCATATCTTCCGGGTAGACATGACACGTTGCTAGATGTCAATCTTGTCTTGTGGGTTGATCAAATTCAAAGATCACTTATTAGGAAGAGTCCTAATTGATCAAATCGGGTAAGCCCGGTTTGACCTAAATCGATTAGAAAGAGTTCTAATCAAATTAGGTCAACTTATATTCGAACCCACTGCTGGCTAGATGTGGAACCCAATGGGTCACACACTTAAGAAGATTGATCAAGAGTTTAATTTGTGATTAAATCATCTTCGCAGGATAACACTCTAGCAGGTGTTGCAAACCCTAGCTTCTATTTGAATCGGATTCGAATTAGGGTTCCGGATTGGTTCAATTTGGGTTCTAATTGGATCTAATTTGACCCTAATTATAAAAATTGAGATTATGGCTAACCCTATTGGTTAACCATGCACCTAGGCTAGCCCCCCACCCACTCCTTATTCTTTTCACGTCAAAATACCAAGAGTCCATGCGCTAATGGACTCTTGGCGCGCCATTATGAAGAGTCCATGGCGCATGGACTCTTGGCGCGCCCCACTTAATTCTCCGATGAATTAAGATGGGGCGGCCTCCTTTCTTAAAGTCAGTGCTCCACTTGTCTCTCCTTGGATGGGAATCCAACGGCTGGAGGATTTTTAAGAAAGAAGGAAAGCGTTGTTTCTTCCCGGTCGCGCGAAATAACATCTCTTCGGAGATGAAAAGTCGCGACTCCTTTCTTTTTAAAACACCGCGATTTTTCCTTTGAGAAAGGCCGTGGGATTTAATCTGGAAGGCTGTGAGAAGGGAGGATGGGGCATGAGAAAATGAGAAAGGGCATGAGAAGTCTTTCACGGAGAGATGTGTGGGCGCCTATCTGAGATCTATTTAAAGGGTCGGGAAAATCAGAACTCGGGTAATGTTTTCTTTTATTCCTTCTTCCTCTCCGAAAGACTCTTTCATTCTTTTCTTGCTCTTGCACTGTTTCCTTTACAGAGTACACCTTTGTCGAAACTCTGCTACTGAACAAGAATAAGAGTGAAAGTCTCCGACGGTAAAGGAAAGAAAGGAGTTCTGATTTATTCCTTCTTTCTTACATTAAGACATTATTGTCTTAATTTCTCCTCCAACTTAAGACAAGCTTATATCCTCTTAGGACAAGGTCTTTTCTTCAAGACAAGAGTGTCTAAAGGACCAAGGTCTTAGTGGAAGGAGGAGAAGAGATCAAGGAAAGGGAGGCTACCTCTTGTGTGGAAGAATTCAAGCCATAGTCCAAGCAACTGAGTTCTAGAAAGAAGAACTCAACAGGAGGAACCATTGAAAAAAAGATAGTGTTTTCTTGATCATTGCTCTGTGTGGATCACCATCGGAAGGTGGACACCTGGACACCTGGTGAATTCAGTTAGCCCCTTCAACTTCAAGTTTGTTGGTATAAGCGATTACAGGTTGGTACCCTAATCCTAATTTGCATAGATATGCTTGTCATATGATATAGTCTTATTTAAGGAATTCCTGTTTTACGGTTTTGGTGTGAATTTAGTTTCATTTTTGAAATTACACTTTCGCTGCGTTGCACCGGAACCCAACAATGATTAAGTTGGGGGGTATGATAAGTCTATTAATTATCCCAATTTTAAATTTTATAAAATATTAATTAATCTATATTTTATATAAATTAATATTTTTATTAGTATTTTGTAGAAAAAGAGTCCATAGATGGGAAGAGCTTGATTTTTGAAATCCAACAATACAAACAGAACTCAAATCGGAGTTCAAACGGGCCCAGAATTAAAGAAAAATCAATTTAACCAAACTTTAACATTGATTTTAGAGCAGCCGATCTACATCACTTGGTCAATAGAAGCTAGGCTCATTCCATGGCTGCCATGATCTCTGATCCATGGCTCTATTCCATGGACCATCTTCCTACCCAAATTTTTTATATCGAAGAAGCCATCGGACACACAATCCAAGGTCGAAGAAGCCACCGAAAGGCATTCTCCCAACCGACCACTGTTCTCCATCATTTTTTCCACTATTCAGTCACCAACAGCATTATCGACCACTCCCTACTCTGTTTAGCATCCACCCATGGCCAGAGAAGCCACCAGAGACTTCCCATTGCCATCGAGAAGCCATCCATTGTTGGGAGAACTATTGGAGAACCATCAACCACCATCCAAGCCCTGTTCGTCCACCATCATCCATCCTCTTCTTTGTTCGGTCACCTTTTAGCCAATCCCCACCACAGTCATCTCCCATCACCGGAGAAGCCACCCACAACCTATCACCACCCGTCACCGAAGGACCCATTAAGCATCCATCCATGGCTAGGAAAGTCACCAACAAATTCATCATGGTCATTTGCCAAAGATTTTTCACTGTCTTCCTCCATTGTTGCTCAACCATCACAGCCTACCACCGCTGTCCGATCATCGTCACAATCTATCGCTGACTAAGGGAAGCCAATGGTTGAGTTCGATTGGGAGGAGGGTCTTCAGGTATCCAAATTTGATCAAGGATTTGATATGCAAGCATTCCAAGCTTGGTTTGCTTGAGAAAGAAAGAAGTTGTTGATCACCGATCAAACTACAAATCTAATGGCTGAGATTAGTTTTCATGATATATGAATGATTTTGGTCCAGAATGATTCCAAATTTGACCAAGAGAAAGCTCTTGAAGAGCTCTACCAAAGGAGAACCCCGGGCAATAGTCCAGGCATCAGTTTTCATAGCAATTTTGTACTAATTTATTTTCTTGCTCTCTTGTTTACATCAATGTATTAAGCTTGGAAAAAAGGTGAATCATGGAGGGGTTGATGCGGAACCTATATATGCATGCAAATTATTTTTGTAATTTTTTTAGGTTAAGTTGTGAATTTAAATCCTGAAGAATAGACCATGAATCTAAGAAGAAGAAATTATGCAAGATAAGAAACTAAAGCATGCAAGATAGGACCTAAAAGCAACAGAAAGAGAAGGACCGTTGGGACTGAGAAGCCTCGGTTGGGCTAGTTCACCTACAATACGATTACTGATGGTAGAGGGGGTGTACCTAGCAATAGTTGGAGTGCCTGGGGCAGATCGTATGTGCAGAGATCGCTCTCACTCCAGATGTGGCCTGGAAAACCAAGCCAGAGACCCGTGGATTCCTGGCTTTTTGCTCAGTGGTTCGATTGTGGCCTGGCTAGAGTTATTGGATTTGTTGGAGGCAAGGGACCTGCAAATGACCTGTTAGGGGTTAGAAAATACAAAGGGAAGAAGAAACAAAAGGAAAACATCAAAGAGAAGTTGAGGATTGGAGTAGGCGACCAGGGGTTTGGAGAGCAGGCTGGTGACTGGAAGCAGTTGCAGGACACCAGGAAGAAGAAGGGCTCACACAAAATCCCTTCAAGCACACAGCAAGGTAGCACACAGCAATTGGAGAAAATTCAATTGTATTTCATATCAAAAAGTTGTTTTTCATACAAGAGACCTAGGGTCCTTTAAATAGACTCTTAGTCTTGGCCCCCAAGTAAGGATACAATAGTCATTACCTATGAATTCTATTCCCACCCAAACCCTAGCTAGAATACATGGTAGGTTTAGGTAGAAAAATCCCACAAAACATTCTCCTCTCGCTTGCCTTGGTCGGCCAAGAGGGTTGACTCTAAGTGGCAGACCAAGGAGAAGGTCACCATAAGCATGTGGCACCCTAGCTCCTCTCTTGGGCCTGGACTGGCCCATTCTGCTTCAAGCTAGATCCAGGGCTTCAGGGCTTCAGATTTGTGTCCTAGGCTTCGATTGGCTTCTAATTTCTTCTCCTAGGCTTTCCATGATCCTCATAGCTTCAGTTGGGTTGGTCTTCACTTGGACTAGCTTGATCTTCACTTGTGTTATGTACTGATCTCCGGAAAATGACTAACTTAACATGAGCTGACTAGTACAGGACTCAAGTAAAAAAAACATAACTTAGATGAACTAAGATTTATTACAAATGGACTCGAATGTAACTAAGTAATCCATAGAGGGTTGAGAAGCCTTTGTCTTACTCTGGTGCCTCTGGTATCCTCACCAATTCTCCTGGGTTGGGAGGAACTTGATCTTGTCGAGTGAAGATCAAGATGGCTCACATATCTCTCGAGGAGGTCTGGGTTGAGGCATTGCAAGTCCTTTCGAGAAATCCATGAATCATCCGACTCTGGCCGGCCATGCCATCGGACCAGGTAGCATTGATAACCATGGCCCCGGGTCGTTAAGCTTGATCATCCAGGATATGGTCGATCCGTTCTCCTCTTTCAAGCCAATTTTTTGGTGGACACTCCAGGCTAGGGTCACTCTCAATGGAAGGAATGGGTCCAAAGGCCTTACTAGGTATCGCTGCCGGTTCCCTGTACTCAACCAGGTCTGCGATATTGAAGGTAGAACTGATACCCAGATCCAAAGGCAAATCTAACACATAGGCATTTGGTCCAACCCTCTCTATAACTCTAAAAGGTCTAGCTCCACGAGCATGAAGTTTTTTAACGGTCTCGTGAGGGAACCGCTTAGGCCTAAGCCTAATCATGACATAATCCCCTACTTCAAATTCCTTTGCCCTTCTTCGGGAATTAGCCAGTTTCTTATATGTTTTATTACTTAGGTTTATTTTTTGGCTAATGTCCATATGCAAGTCTCTAATATGCTATGCGAATGATTCTGCAGACTCCGAGACTCGTGCATGAATAAGTAAAGGAATCAGGTCAATGGGGTGATTAGGCTTGTACCCATGGACTATCTCAAAAGGACTCTTGCCCATTGTCCTAATCACTGAGCTATTATAGGCGAACTCTGCCCTAGGCAACAATAGATCCCAAGTTCCAATATGTTCACCTATCAGGCATCTAAGGAGTTTTCCTAAACTACGGTTCACCACTTCAATTTGGCCATCTGTTTGGGGGTGGTAGGCTATCGAAAACATAAGCTTGGTCCCTAATAGGTGCCACAGGGTTTTCCAAAAATAACTGGTGAACCTAACATCCCTATCAGATATGTTGGTCTTGGGTAGGCCATGGAGTCTAACCACATTATCTAAGAAAAGCTTGGCTACTCTAGACACATCAAAGGTCTGGGAACATGGGATGAAGTGAGCCATCTTAGAGAACCTATCAACCACTACAAAGATAGAATCATGTCTCTTCTGGGTCTTAGGTAATCCTAACACGAAGTCCATACTTAGGTCCTGCCAAGGGCGATCAGGCACTGGTAAAGGTGTGTAGAGACCAGTGTTTTGCTTCTGCTGCTTTGCAACAGCACAAGTTTTACACTTGGCTACAATCTGAGCAATATGCCTTTTCAATCCTGGTCAAAAGAACTGGTCTTCTATCGCTAAAAGGGTCTTATTCCTACCAAAGTGACTAACTAAACCTCCAGCATGGGTCTCCCAAATTATGAACTCTCTAAGGGAAGTTCTAAGTATACAGAGTCGATTGTTTTGGAAAAGTTAGCCATCCTGAATGGTATACTCACTATGGGTACTGGATGGTCCTAGCTTGAGGGTCTGGTAAATATCTCCAAAGTCTGGACAGATTTCATATTCATCCTTTAACCTATCAAACCCTATGACTTGGGTGCTGACTGATCCCATTAGCAAAGACCTATGGCTAAGGGCATCTGCTACCTTATTTTCTGTTCCAGCACGGTGCTTCAGGACAAAGGTGTAGGCCTGAATGTACTCGATCCATTTACCGTGTCGTGGGTTAAGTTTCTTTTGGGAGTTTAAGAATCGAAGTGCCTCATGGTCAGAAAATAAGACAAACTCCTGCGGTAGTAAGTAATGTCTCTAATATCTAAGGGCCTGAACTACCGCATAAAATTTCTTGTCATAAGTAGAGTACTTAAGTTTAGCCTCATTCAGCTTCTCACTGAAGATGGCTACAAGGTGATTCTCTTGACTTAGTACCCCACCTATTTCCTACTCCCGAGGCATCGCAAGTGACCTCAAACACCTTAGTGAAGTCAGGTAGTCTAAGAATGGGTGCATGGGTCATCTTATCCTTAAACTCTAGGAAGGCCTTATCAGCTGCTTTGGTCCACTCAAATGTACCCTTCCTAATGTAATCAGTTATAGGTGTGACGACTGTACTAAAACTCCTAATAAATCTCATATAAAAGGTTGCTAGGCCATAGAAACTATGCACATCATGGACAGTGGTGGGTATAGGCCACTTAATAATTGTCCTAACCTTTTCAGGATCTGTAGAAACACCCTCAAAGGTGACAATATAATCTAGGAAGATAACCCTATATGTCATGAACTCACACTTCTTAAAGTTGGCAGAGAGGCTATTCTCCCTAAGGGTCTGACATACTAATCTCAGGTGACTAAGGTGGTCCTTTTTAGTCCTGCTACAATTTAAGATGTCATCAAAGTTGACCACAACAAATTTTCTAGTATATTCTTTTAGGACTTGGGTTATAATCCTCATAAATGTACTTGGTGCATTAGAAAGTCTGAAAGGCATCATAACCCACTCAAACAGGCCATCTTTAGTCTTGAATGCGGTCTTCCACTCATCCCCAGGTCTAATCCTAACCTGATGATAGCCGCTCTTAAGGTCTATCTTTGAGAAAACTTTGGCTCCGGCCATCATGTATAACATATCATCCAATCGAGGGATGGGAATCCTATATTTCACAATTATTTTGTTGATGGCTTTACTATCTACACACATCCTCCAGGTATCATCTTTCTTAGGGTTCAGTAGAGCAAGGACTGCATATAGACTCAAGCTCTCCCTAATGAAACCCTTCCTAAGTAATTCTTCCACTTGTTTCTGTAATTCTTGATGCTCACTGGGGTTCATTCTATAGTGAGGAAGGTTTGGTAAGGTGGCTCCTGGGACTAAATCTATTGCATGTTGGACATCTCTAAGGTATGGTAATTGATCAGGTAAATCATCAAGAAAGACATCCTCAAATTCTTTCAGAGCTTCAACAATTTCTTTAGGATGTTCCTTTTGGGTCGGCTCATGTATTTCGTTGATGGTCAAGATCCAAATAGGGTTACTCTCAGCAATCTCTCTTTCTAACTCCTTAGCCTTAATCAGATTAACTCCAGGTTTCTTGTCCTTAAGGCTACTAGAACCCTTCTTAACTGGGTCTCTAGGGGGAGTTGGGTGGATAACAAACTTATTCCCATAGTAACTGAAAGCACAAACATTGGTTCGACCAAACAGGGTTGCATTATGATCAAAAAGCCAAGGTCGACCTAGAATAATACTACTTACTTCCTTGGGGATGACATCACACCAAATCTTTTCCTCATAGGTTTGCAGTTTAACTAAGATTTGGTACCTAGCTTTAATCTGGATGGAGGCGGATCTACCCAAGAAACTTTGTAAGGGATAGGATAGGGAACTATGGTTAATCCTAAAGATTTCACTGTATTGGTAGAGACGGCATTGACACAACTCCCACTGTCTATGATGATCTTAAGTACCTTATCCCATACCTTAACAAAGGTTTGTAGGATGTTAGTCCTATGCTAATCTTCTTTAACTAGGGTTTGGGTTAAGATGCACCTAACCACTCCTAATTGGTTCTCAAACTCAGGTTCCTCCTCCTCACCTTCATACTCATCCAACAACTGATCATTAGCCTCATAGATCTCTCCCTCAAGTTCAGCTACGGGTTCAGGCTCTTCTTCCTCTAGCTTACCTAAGTGTAGAGCACTAACAGGGCATTGGCTAGCAAAGTAGCCTAGCTTCCGACATTTAAAACATGTCTTCTAGGGATTGTTACTCCTGTGGACCTTTACAGATTTTCCTTTATCATCTCTATGGGTCAAAGGAGTACTAGGCTAGGGTCGACTCGGGTCAGGGTGACTCAGATTGGGTCGACTCAGATTAGGTCGGCAGGGCTGGGTCAACTCTAGTGGGATTGGCTAGCTCCTGGGTACTGACTAGGGTGTCTAGTGGGCTCAGGTTTATGATAGACGAGCCCTCTCTAGAAATGCTCATGATCCCTAGCAATCTAGAAGGCATGGTCCAGGTCTCTAACCTCTCTCATATATTGCTACCTCTTAATATCATCTCTCAATCCAGCCCTAAACCTAGATAGAACAACATCCTCAGACTTATTTAAGTCACATCGCATGGAATACTTATCAAATTTTGTGATGTACTCATCTACACTCCTGCTACCCTGATTCAATCGCCGCCACTGATCCATTAAACCATAACGATATGATGGTGGAATGTATTCCCCCTAAGCTTACCCTTTATGGCCCTCCAGGTGACTATGGGATCATTTCCTCCTAATCTAAGGGTTCTCTCAACACTAGCCCAATGTAACCTGGCCTCCAGGACTAACGTAAGCTTAGCAAACCTAAACTTATGCTCCTCCGACAAATTGTACCATTCAAAATATTGATCAATTTTTCCATCCCAATCTATTAGACCTTAGGATCAAGACAACCATCAAAAGTGGGGGCATAAAGTTTAATGTGTCTACAGGATCTGTCTTCCTGGTCTACAAAATCTTGATTGGATCTTCTAGGACGAACCTAATGCTGGACTAACTAGATGCGAAGATGAAGAATGATGCAAGTGATTTTGCAACCGACTCCATGTTCGTGGCACCTGGAGGACCTGTGGGCATTCAAGAGAAGAGTTAGGACTCGATCAAAAAAAAGTAATAGATGAAAGGATGAGAGTTGATGTGGTGATGGGTGGAGTTCTTCTTGCTAGGTGCCTGGTTAGATGATCCCAATGGACTCCAATTCGAAGTTGGAGGATGGAGTTATTGAAGAGATAGTAACTCGAGGCCTCACACCTCTCGATGCCCGAAGGCGAAGGTGCTCCCTCTCGGAGATCGACGTTCTTAAGGAATGAAGGCAACTAAAGAGAATTGGCTCTCAAAACTTGTATTTTTTCATTCATCAATCAATAGCCTTACAAAGGAGGGGTAAGGTCCTTTTTATAGGCACCTTAGGACCCAATTTGAATTTCAAATGAAAATACAAGTCTTCTCTTGATGGGGTGCCCAAAAATTCAGAAATTTCTTCTCCTTGGCCGACCAAGACTTTGAATTTGATTGGGAGTGGCTTGACTTGAGGCTTGGAAGAGGGATCTTGGCACCCTTGGACTTGAAAGGTTGATCTATCATTTTGGAAGAAGACATGAAGTGGGGCTTGTAGAAAGGCTTGTGTCCTCCTCCTTTCCTTGGTTGTGCATCCACCTTTGGTACAAGACATGATATGGGGAGTGGGAGATGGAGGCGCCCATGGATTCTTGCCCTTCCTTCCATAGTTGGCCATATACTTTGGGAAGAAAGCTTGATATGAGGGCTTGAAGCAAGGAACTCATTTCTAACCTCCTTTGACCTTCCATTGGCCGGCCACCCATACTTGGAAAAGAGCATGATAGGGGGGAGGGAAAGAGGGAATGTATCAAGTGTTGTGTCCCCCCTTTGGGCATCCAAAAATCTGAATTGTGCCACCCACTTTGCAAGTTGACATGGCACCACATAGGATGAAGAGGTGGCACCCCTGAGCTGAGTTGGCTTCCTTCATGGCTTGGCTCAAAAGTTACTAGACTTCAAGACCAATCTTGCTAGGACCCATACTTCAAACAGACTCAGACTGGACTCAATACAGGACAGGACTCAGTACAGGACACAACTTGACCAAATTGGTCAAAGTACAGGACTAGACACAAACACTTGAGACTCAATTCATAACTAAAATATATTACAAGGTTTAGGCTTAAAGCCTTATTACAAAACCCAAAAAGTTGAAACCCTAATTAGAGGTCTGGTGCCCACACCAGAACCTTTGGGATTGGGTCATGATGATGGACTCTCCTAGGTTCAGCCTCAAAGTAGGGATCGGGGTTTGGGGTCCTCCTAGGTTCAGTATCATAGTATGGGTCATGGCGAGGTGTTCTCCTAGGATGGGGAGGTGACTCAGGATCTGGTTCAGACTACGAACCATGGGTTTTCTCTAAGGTCCCTAGTTGGTCCTCTAACTGATCAAACCTATTGACGAAATGGTCAAGTCTATTGTGGGTTCGGGTGTTGGACTGGGTCATCTAGGTATTCATCTAGGTTAGTTGATTAGTAAGGGCTCTAATATGGGCTTCAAGATTATCCATAGGTTCAGCCAAAGGTGGAGATAGTGGATGATATGATGCTCCTGATCTAGTGCTCATGCAAGACTCAATACTGACTCGACTACAGCTACCTAGACCTAGAGCCAAATCATAATGGGTTGACTCAACTTACACTCAACTCAAGTCCTAATCCTTTAATCTGGCCAGGTAAGAGGTGGGATGGTAGGAGGCCCCCCAGCTTTCGTGGGGACCCAATTATGGAACCATCGATTTGCTTAGGTCGTTTGACTCTGTACCTCTTTCCTAGACACCAGTATCTAGTAATAGGAAGTGAATTAGGTGCACCAGTCACCCCACAAAAACTGAACCCGACCGATGGGTGTCCCTAGCCCACTAAGGTAAATTAAGTCTAGTTAATTTTAGATTAGGCTTGGGACCGAATGCATGGGGTGTGGTTTTAGGCTAAGGAGAGGTTATTAACTCCTCCCCTTATCTAACTTAAAGAAAGTGCTCTTAAAATAAATTATGCAATGATGGCAGGTAGATGAAGATGACAATTAGGGTTTAGATGTTTTGATATTTTTGAATATATGTAAATGTTTATTTTTTGTTTTGGTTTTTTTCTTAAATATGAAGATAATTGCAGATTATGCTCTAATATGCAAGAAATATGCTAAAAATAAAGATATTCAAAGATTATACTAAAAAAACCCTGAACTTTTCAAAATCGAGTTTGCTGCTAAAATAGAGCAGAATTGTTCTCCGGCAGTGTTTCAGCTGGGAGAAAATCCACAGACCGAAATAATTCCTGAGAAACTTTTGAAAAATACTTTGAATTATGAGGAATCTAGAAAAATAAGTTTCAGAATTTTTTGAGTTCCAAGCAGGCCGAAAAAATTAAAATAACAAAGTGTATTTTAGAAGGCTAAAGATTAAAAAAAACCCTAAGAACTCCTTGTGTTCTTCTTCCCGAGTCAATTCACAGCGGCACCCCTATGGCCATAGGAGATCCCATCGATTGGGAAAGAGGGTTTGATGCCTTAATAATCTCCTATGACCAGATGGCCATGGTGAAGCGCCCGATTGGAGTATCCAAAGAGAACCAAGCCCAAAACAGGCTCTGATACCAAATGATGCAGAACCTATATATGCATGCAAATTATTTTTGTAATTTTTTTAGGTTAAGTTGCGAATCTAAATCCTGAAGAATAGACCATGAATCTAAGAAGAGAAAACTATGCAAGATAAGAAACTAAAGCATGTAAGATAGGACCTAAAAGTAAAAGAAAGAGAAGGACCGCCGGGGCTGTGAAGCCTCGGTTGGGCTAGTTCACCTACAATATGGCTACTGATGATAGAGGGGGTGTACCTGGCAACGGTTGGAGCACTTAGGGTAGATCGTACATGCAGAGATCACTCTCACTCCGGATGCGGCCTGGAAAACCAAGCCAGAGACCCGCGGATTCCTGGCTTTTTGCTCGGTAGTTCGATCGTGGCCTGGCTAGAGTCATCCGATTCATTGGAGTCGAGGGACCTGCAAATGACCTGTCAGGGGTTAGAAAACACAAAGGGGAAGAAGAACCAAAAGGAAAACTTCAAAGAGAAGTTGAGGATTGGAGTAGGCGGCCAGGGGTTTGGAGAGCAGGCTGGCAGCTGGAAGCAGTTGTAGGACACCGAGAGAGGAAGGGCTCACACAGAATCCCTTCAAGCATATAGTAGGGTAGCACACAGCAATTGGAAAAAATTCAATTGTATTTCATATCAAAATGTTATTTTTCATACAAGAGACTAGGGTCCTTTAAATAGACTCTTAGTCTTGGCCCCCAAGTAAGGATACAATAGTCATTACCTAGGAATTCTATTCCCATCCAAACCCTAGCTAGAATACATGATAGGTTTAGGTAGAAAAATCCCACAAAACACTCTCCTCTCACTTGCCTTGGTCGGCCAAGAGGGGTGACTCTAAGTGGCCGACCTAGGGGAAGGTCACCATAAGCATGTGGCACCCTAGCTCCTCTCTTGGGCCTGGACTGGCCCAATTTGCTTCAAGCTGCGGTCCAGGGCTTCAGTGCTTCGGATTTGTGTCCTGGGCTTCTGATTGGCTTCTGATTTCTTCTCCTAGGCTTTCCATGATCCTCCTAGCTTTAGTTGGGTTGGTCTTCACTTGGATTGGCTTGGTCTTCACTTGTATGAGTCATTACATGTACTGATCTCCGAAAAATAACTAGCTCAACATGAGCTAACTAGTACAGGACTCAAGTAAAATAAACACAACTTAGTTGAACTAAGCTTTATTACAAATGGACTCGAATGTAACTAAGTAATCCACAGAGGGTTGAGAAGCCTCTGTCTTATTCTAGTGCCTCTGGTGTCCGCACTAGGGATGCTAGTGGCAGTGATGCTTGGCTAGACCCCTTCAACCTGGGATAAAGATGAATCCTATAACCATAACTTATTTCTCTTTTTGTACTTAATTCCTATGCAATAAAAATTAAGCTTTTCCTTTATATATCTTTTGATTTATTTTTCTGATTGAGGTTTTGACTAGCATACATAGCCTACACTATCTATCGACGTGCTATGATCTAAGGATACGGTATGTGCATAAGAGAGATAGATCATAGTATGATAGATTAAATCCCTAATCTTGCGATTAAATTAGATAGTTTATACTCTAAGCGGATATGTCATGATCTCCGGATACGGCCCATGCCTAACAAGAAACAAATTATTTTAACACTTAATTTGCAAGTACCATTATTTTTGCAACATAAAGAAAATAAAATAAAACTATTTTCATGGTAGATTCAGATTCCTGGACACTTCTCCTACTATCTTGGGTTAATCAATTAATTATTTCATTTCTTTCAAAAACCACTCTTTTTATTTTAATCTTTTAGAAATCATCTTCTTTACTCTTTTTCATAAAATAATTATCCTACGATACGATCCTTATTCATCCTAGCTATAGTAGTGAGTTATGTTTTATTTTTGACCACCTACGACAATGATCATTGGTCAATCAATTAGAGAAATGTCCCTCCGGACAAGGAGTCGATTGGATGGTGCGGTCGATGGTATGCTTGTAGCATTGTCCTGCCAGGTGGTGCTAGAGTAAGTAGTTCCCTTTACCCAGGGACTTAGTTCATTGACCGAATGATGCTCCGGTAACAGCACAATCTACCAATCATGGTAGCCTTGCCTACTTCATGATGACTTGGCTCAATTCATGGTTAGCGGGTTCGTAATGAGCTTGGCTAATGCTACCTTTATTAGTCTGGCACGTAGTTGGGAGATACACACCATTGAAGTATTATGCCTTTGATTAGTGGTAGCATTATTCAGTCGATGAATACTCTCAATTGTTGAGGGGCCCCATGTTCTTGGCCTAAATGTAATTCCCACCAATAAATTCCAAGAGTTCACCTAAGAGAGGCTTGCATGAAAGTATGAGAAAAAAAATAGTATGTTATTCAAAAGGAATGTCTGCATAGGAGCTAATATCCTAGTGAGATCAGAGACTTGATCATATCATAATCTTGTATGGGTATTATAAGGGATGGATGCTTGTGCAACTTCAAGAGGACTGTGAAGTCCATGATTATTAGATTGTGATATAGATCTACCTGCATAAAGATTAAGATTTTATTCCCTTTGATTTGCAAATTAGTGAACAAGGCCCATGAATTATTCAATGTCATAATATTATGTTATTGCCATGACAAAGAAACCAGTATTTCATAGTAAGACAAAATACATCGACATCTATTATCATTTCATTCGAGATTTTGGTCAAGAATTGAGATATATAGCTAGAGTTTACAATACCAATGAGCAGCTAGCTATTGTCTTCAACAAATTAGTTACAACTGAAAATTTTCAGTAAGAAATATTATGAAAATTATAAATTAAGGGGAAAGTTAGAAGTTAATTTATAATTAACAGTTATCATTAATATTAGCAAGTTCAAAAGTCATATAACTCTAGTATTTAATATATTGTAAAGATCAAAAAATCATGTAATTCAAGTATTTAATATATTGTGGAGATCCAAGAATCATCTTAAGTATACTAAGAGTTGTATAGAGATTGAATGGTTACTTTTATATTCATGAGAGATAAACCTAAGAATCACTTTTATATTTATAAATAGGTGGACTAGAATTTTTGGCAAGGCAAGCCATTAACAGCCTCCAGTACCACTTTACTATTCATGAATAAAAATTTTCTATGTTTTTTACTAAAAGAGTTTTTTTTTCTTACATCATATTTTCTATATTTCTTCCTGCATCCAACACTAATTCTCAGTTATGGCAATCTTTTGAGCTTGGGAGAGATAGTTAAAACTTGAGTATTTTAATTAAAACATTTTATTCTGTATTTTTAAGTGTTTTTATTTTTCCTAAATTTCTAAAGTTTCAAAATAATCTTTTTATTTTTTTATTTTTACCTCTAACTAATGAGTTATTGGTTTTTAACATTGTAGGTTAACTCTTAAGATATTTCTGGGAGATGTGCAGGAGATGGGGTTGGTTGGAGAATATTCTCTATATACCGTTGAGGCCTAACGTTAGCATTATGAGTCTATTTTGGAGTCTTTCAGCGACTTGATGCCAACATAGAAAAGACACGAAGCCTCTCCATTTTCACTTTTATCTGATGTACATTTCTCTTTCTCCATCAAAATATTTATTTGCTTCCCTTGGTAACCTTTTATTGTCCTAAATATAAAGTAGATCGGTTATTTTCCTTCTTGTATATAAGCACAAATAAGAGAGATGATTGAGAGCTAAAGAGTCATTGTATGTCCACCAACATGAATAGTACCCGCATGTGGGAAGGTTTCAGCGGCTTCAAGGCAGCAAATACATGCCTCAATCCCAGAAAAAAACAACCACTCTGCTTTCTCACATTAGATAGTTTATGCATGATATTTTCAGCAAATCATTCCTTTGCTTTGATTATTTCATCTGATTGCCACTGTAAAGTTCATTATTTAACATTCTTCTCTGATTAAAAAATATTTTAAAAAACATTTTTTAAAAATTTCCCTTCCAAAAATTTTGTACCATCAGAAAAAAGTAATTTTGTTAAGTAAACATTGATGCAGAAAATACTGATCATCATAACATTCTATAACCACTTATTCTCCTATTATTTTTAATTACAATGCTATTATAATGACCATTACGGTCATTGTTTTAATATTACAAGCTCAAAAGTCACATATCATCTACTAACAAGTTCAGTGAAGATCACCTTAACTTGTTATAACAATCACGTCATTAACTGATGAAGGAAATTGTTGGGATACGACACATTTGGTCTAATTATATTGATCTGATAGGGGTTGAGTCTAGTTGATCAAGAGGCGTAAAGCCGATCAACGCCCAAGAGGCGTAAAGCCGATCAATGACCAAGAGGTGTAAAGCCGATCATTGCCCAAGAGGCATAAGGCTGATCAACGCCCAAGAGGCGTAAAGTCGATCAATGCCCAAGTGACATAAGGCTGATCAATGCCCAAAAGGCGTAAAGCCGATCAATGCCCAAGAGAAATAAGGCTGATAAACACCCAATAGGTATAAAGCTGATCAATGCCTAAGAGGCATAAAGCCGATCAATGCCTAAGAGGCATAAAGCCGATCAACACCCAGGAGAAGCAAAGCTGACTAATGTTCAAGTGGTGCGAGATTGTTCAACATCTGAAAAATAACTGACCAACTATGGATAACGTTTGTGGCATGTGATCATGTCTTAACAAACTAACCATTTATAGCTGGAGTTGGCTGGAATCGGTTAAATTTAAGGCCTATAAATATCAGTGAACATGATGGAGAAAGGGATTCTGATTTCGAAAGATCTGTTGGCTCCACCTAGAGATTTTGATGAATAACAAAACGTTAAGTACATATTGTGTACTAATGTTTATTTCTAGTTATGAGTTTTAAGAAAACAAGCACCTCAAATTCTTAACATTAAAGTATCGTGGCATGCTATGGCACGAAGCATATTTCGCAATTTGAAGAATCTTCCTCATGCAAAAAGTGCTTAAAAGAGTTCATTTATTGTTTATTTATGTTGGATTTAAGTTTCATATTCAACACTTATGTTTTTTGTTTGAATTGCACTTAATTATGAATTTTGCAGAACCAAGTGTCAACACTTAGGAAGTCAAGTGTCGACACTTCAGCATTTGGCACGTAGAAAAATTTCTTGGCATGCCAAGTGTCGACACCCAGAATTCAAGTATCGACACCTGAAACTCAAGTGTCGACACTTAAGTTTCCAAGTGTCGACTCAAGGCCTGAGTCTTTTTGAAAATCTAGAACATGACCAATGGAATGTTTTTGTGTCAAGTGTTGACACCTATGAATCAAGTATCGATATTTGAAAGTTCAAGTGTCGACACCTGGAAGTCAAGTGTCGACACCTGATAGCCAAGTGTCGATACCTGACAGCCAATTATCGACACCTGACAAATCAACTATCGATACTCGGGTTCTGACAGTCCTAATGGATCTATTTTACTGTGTTGCAGAAATATATTTTTAAGTTCCCAACGGCTAGATTCGAAGCTTAACAGTCACAAACTATTTTTTGAAAGTTTTTGAAGTATTTAAGCTTCATCAAACTGATTCTTGAAGTATTTGAACTCCATTGAAAGCTCAAAAGTCAAAAATTCCCTCAAGAACTTTATTTCAAAAGCCATTTAAAGTGTGATTCTCTGAAAAAGCTTATATGCCCATCCTTTTATCTTTCCAAAAAGAGAGCTTGACGAATATTCCAACGAGAAAACAAGACAAAGCATCAACTTGAGCCTCAAAGCTTCCATTTTACTCTTAAAGAGAGTTTGTTTTGTTTATTTTGAATTGTATATCTGAAATTCTTTTATGATTTGACCTAGCTTTCAAGGATTTCTTGAAAGTAAGTTGTTATGTTTGTTGGTAAGCCAAAGGGACAAAACCAACTAGGGTTAACTTGTGAGCCTGAAGACAAAACAAGTATAAAGTTAGTTGGTGAGCCTAGGTGATAAAACCAACATAGGTTTTGACTTGTGAGCCTTTGGAAAAACAAGTCGGCTGTAATCTTGGAAAGATTATAGTGGAATTCCCAAGGATGGCTTGGGGAGTGTATGTAGGTGCTAGGTGTGCACCGAACCACTATAAACCTTATGTTTGTGTGTGATTGTCTCTTCTATCTCTTGCTCTTTACTTCCTGTACTCTATTTCTTCCTTTAAACTGCATATAATCTTGTGCATCAATTTCATAACTCACAAACACTACAAGGCCTGCACATTATTACTTTGAATTTTTAAAAAAAGACCCAATTCATCACCCCTCTTGGGCTCCATTTCTGGGCAACAAGTGGTATCAGAGCACCGGTATTCTCTTGTAGGTCCAAGGATCTTGAGTAAAAGATCATGGCAGCCCCAATTGGAATGGGTATTTGATGCGGAAAACAATGGGAATGACATGCTCTTAATCAAATTAGTAAAACTCAAATGAAAACAAAGCAATAAGAGTTAGCCATTTAAAGCAAAAAACCTAGATGTAAATAAAGAAAATTCTGAAATGTCACACAAAACCCTGAAATTTGTTCTATTCAAGATAATTAAGAGAGAAGGATCTTAGTAGTTAGGAAACCACTCAGATTAGAGCTAATTCACCTTACCAATTTCAGATCTGAAAGAGTTCATAAGAGGGATTCCAGGCATTAAACTACTCTCTTGAATAACACACTCAGGGGGGTATTCTGGATGATAAGGAAATTATCCTAGGTAGGTTTTCTAGTTCTTAGCAAATCCAACATCCTTCTTTGGAACTCAAAAATAAACCCGGGGATCCTGCAACAAAATTAGATGGAGGGATTAGGAAGAGAATTTATGATTGGGATAAAAGAAATAAAGAAACAAGATGGGAAGAGGTTGTGGAGGTTTGTCTTGAATCTTCCATGGCTCCTTAGCAGGATGACTTTAAGGTTTGTTGTAGAAATCCTTGTTGCACTAGTTGTTGATGAGGCAACCCTTGGCAAGCTCTTGGAAGATTTCCTCTAAGCCGAATTCATGCAAGATCTTGGAGTGGAGAGGGAGAGTTGTAGATTACAGGATATCAAAACTTCAAGGCCTCACACCTTACCCTCTCATAGGGTACCAAACATCACAAGCAAGAGAACTTCTTTGGAAAAGAAAGGCTATTTTCTTCATTCATCATCATCTACCCTTTTTACAAAAACCAAGGACTCTTATAAGAGTTTTTTTGCAGCCTTGTTTGTTTTTGAATTCAAAATGCAACTCCTAGAAAGGTGGGTCATCCCCATGAATGTAGGAGAGATGGGTTGGGGGGTTGGCCAATTCAAAATTCCCTCTTCTTTGGCCAAATTTTCTTGAATTTGAACCTCCTTGTGATGTGGCAAGGAGGTGGCTTCCATGTGATGATGTGGCTTCTTTGGTGGTGAACCCATGGACCATGCTCCCTTTCACTTTTGACTAGACACTAACCCTTCATGATTTTGCAATTGGACTGGCCCGAACTTGACTTAAACAAGACTCAATGAAATTTGATTTAAACAGGACTCAATGAGACTTGACTCATGACTCAATTTAAAAGAAAACAAATGCAAAATTAAATTATTACAGGACTCAAATAAGAACTAAATTATTACAGGACTCAAATAAGAACCTAGCTAAGCTTGCTGAAATCTCTTCTTGTGCCTGGTGTTCGGACCAATTCTCCCCTGGTGGAAGGAACTCGACCCTGTCGAGTAAGGATCAACCTGCTCATGATATCTTTCTAATAGGTTTGGGTCAATCTGTTGAAGATCCTCTCGGGTGATCTAGGAGTCCTCCGATTCGGGTCGTCCTTGCCAGTGAACCAGGTAATGTTGATAACCTTTATTCCTAGTGGTAATTGCCTGATCATCCAAAATTTGTTCAACTTGATCTTTTCGGTCTGGTGGCTTTGCTGGTGGACATTCAGGTAAGGTTGCACTCTCAAAAATAGGACAAGGCTCAAAAGGCTCACTAGGAATTAATGCCGGTTCTTTATACTCTTTCAGATCAAATATTAAAGGTTGAACTAATGTCATATTCTGGTGGCAACTCTAACACGTATGCATTAGGTCCAACTTTCTTAATTATTTTGAAAGGTCCAGCTCCTCGGGCATGTAGTTTCTTCATAGTTCCCGGTGGGAACCTTTCAGGTCTTAGTTTAATCATTACAAAATCTCCTTCATTATATTCTTTTGTTCTTTTCCGTGAATTAGCCATATGCTTTTATACTTCGTTACTTATTTGAATTTTTTTTCTAATTTCTTTATGCAATTCTCTAATATGCTGTGCATATGACTCGGTAGACTCAGAAATTCGTGCATGTGTGGGTAGCGGAATAAGATCTAAAGGCTTCCTAGGTTTGTAACCATGGACTATCTCAAAAGGACTTCTGCCCGTAGACCTATTGACCGAGTTGTTGTAAGCAAATTCGGCATGAGGGAGGAGAAGATCCCAATTACCCATATTTTCACCAACTAAGCATCTTAACAGATTTCCTAGGCTTCGATTGACTACCTCAGTTTGTCCATCAGTTTGTGGGTGATAGGCAGTGAAAAATTTCAGTTTGGTGCCTAGCAAATGCCATAACATCTTCCAAAAGTAGCTGGTGAACCTAACATCTCGATCAGACACTATTGTTTTAGGTAGCCCATGTAACTTGACCACTTCGTCTAGAAAAAGTTTGGCTACCTTGGATGCATCAAATGTTTGCGAACATGGGATGAAATGGACCATTTTTGAGAACCTATCGACCACAACAAAAGTTGAATCGTGTCTCCTTTGGGTCTTAGGTAAACCTATCATGAAGTCCATGCTCAGGTCCTGCCAGGGACAATCAGGTATAGGTAAGGGTGTATAGAGTCCAGTGTTTTGCTTCTGCTATTTGGCAACAACACAAGTTCGACATCTGGCCACTATTTGGGCAACTTGTCATTTCAGTCATGGCCAATAAAACTGGTCTTCTACAGCTAGGATGGTTTTGTTTCTACCAAAATGACTAGCTAAGCCTCCGGCATGGGTTTCCCAAACTAGAAAGTCCCTTAAAGATGTTTTGGGAATACAGAGTTTGTTTTCTTTGAATAGGTATCCATCTAAAAGGGTGTATTCACTATGATCAGAGGATGGTCCTTGTTTTAAAGCCTGAAACATTTCACTAAAGTCTGGACAGGTGTCATATTCATCCTTAATTCTTTCAAAACCCATGACTTCAATGCTAATTGAATTTATAAACAAGGCTCTATGACTCAAAGCATCAGCAACCTTATTTTCAGTTCCAGCACGGTGTTTCAGGACGAAAGTGTAGGCTTGGATGAACTCTACCCACTTGGAGTGCCTAGGATTCAGTTTCTTCTGGGAGCTTAGAATCTAAGGGCTTCGTGATCAGAAAAGAGGACAAACTCTTGCGGTATCAGATAGTATCTCCAATATCTCAAAGCCTTGACTACCGCATACAACTCTTTGTCATACGTTGAATATCTCGCCATAGTCTCATTTAACTTTTCACTAAAAATTGCCATTGGATGATTCTCTTGACTCAATACTCCTCCAATACCTACTCCAGAGGCATCACAAGCTACCTCAAAAATTTTAGAAAAATCCGGCAGTCTTAAGATAGGTGCTTGTGTCATCTTTTTCTTAATATCTAGGAAGGCTTTGTCAACTGCTTTTGTCCATTCAAAACTTCCCTTCCTAATACAATCTGTTATCTGGGCAACAATGGAACTAAACCCTCTAATAAATCTCCTATAAAAAGTGGCCAATCCATGGAAGCTACGAACATCATGAACGGTTTTGGGAACGGGCCATTCAACTATGGATCTTATCTTTTCAGGATCGGCTGAAAATCAGGGGTGACAATGAAACCTAGGAATGTAACTCTTTGGGTCATGAATTCACATTTCTTTAAATTAGCATAGAGTTCTTCTTTCCTAAGGGCTGTATAGACTTGTCTAAGATGGTCCACATGGTTCTCTTTGGTCTTACTACATATCAAGATATCATCAAAATATACCACCATAAATTTTCCCATGAAAGCTCGTAAGACCTGGGTCACCATCCTCATAAATGTACTCGATGCATTGGTTAATCCAAAAGGCATTACTACCCATTCATATAACCCATCCTTAGTTTTGAATGATGTTTTCCATTCATCTCCTGGTCTAATTCTAACCTGGTGATAGCCGCTCTTCAGGTCAATCCTAGAAAATACACTTGCGCCGGCCATCATGTCCAACATATCATCCAAACAGGGGATGGAAAATCTATATTTCATCATAATTTTATTTATGGCATGACTATCGATGCACATTCTCCACGTGCCATCCTTCTTAGGGGTTAGGAGTGCAGGTACTGCACAGGGGCTCAGACTTTCTTTGATGAATCATTTTCTAAGAAGGTCCCCTACTTGTCGTTGCAATTCTAAGTGTTCGGTAGGGTTCATCCTATAGTGAGGTAAGTTGGGTAGGGTGGCTCCAGGGACTAAATATATAGTGTGCTAAATATCCCTTAATGGTGGTAAGTGATCAGGTAAGTCTTTAGGAAAGACATCTTTAAATTCCTCTAACAATTTGATCACTTCCTTAGGTTGTTCTACAAGGTTTTGACTTTGGGTTTCCTTAACAATTAGCATCCAAATGGGTGAACCTCCATTGATTTCTTGTTCTAATTCTTTTGCATTTATTAGGTTCAATCCCGGTATCTTGTCTTTCAGGTTGCTCGACCCTCTCTTAGTGTTGTCCTTAGGCTGAGTAGGGTGAATGACAATTTTCTTGTCATTAAAAGTGAAGGCACATGAATTTGATCGACCAAAAATGGTCGCATCATGGTCAAATAGCCATGGCCTGCCTAGGATGATGCTACTTACTCCCATAGGGAGCACATCACACCAGATCTTTTCTTGATAGGATTGGAATTGGATATGGACCTGACATCTAAATTTGATAGGTATCGAGGTAGCATCTATCCATGAAACTTTGTAGGGGTTGGGATGAGGGACAGTGGTTAATCCTATACTCTTGGCTGCACTTGTTGAAATTGCATTGACACAGCTACCACTATCGATTATGATTTTACAAACTTTCTCCCCTATTTTGATAAAAGTCTGTAGGATACTAGTCCTTCGCCAATCTTCCTGTACCTTATTTTGGGTCAAAATACATCTGACAACTCCTAGCATTTTTGATGAGTCAATAATCTCTTTATCCCCTTCATACTCATTAGCTAAACAATTATCGGCCTGATATACTTCTTGCACACAATTTGTTAAGGGCTCTATGGTCTCAGATTCATTTTCCTCTGCTGCTCCTATGTATAAGGCTCTATTTGGACAGTTGCTAGCATAGTGACCTACCTTTTGACATTTGAAGCATGCATTCGGATATCTTTGGACTTCAGGTGCTTTCCCTTTATCATCCTTTCGGGTCTGAGGGGTGTTGTAATTGGGTCGATTATACCTTAACTGGTTTTGTCCTGGTTGCTGACTAGAAACACTAGGCCTAGGGGCTTCAGGTCGACGAAAAATTGGACCCCTATGGAATCGTTCTGCATCACGCACTATCTGGTATGCTAGCTCCAAATCATGGACTTCCCTCATGAATAGTTCTTTCTGGATTTCCTCTCTAAGTCCGGCTATAAACCTAGACAAAGTCACTGACTCTGATTCATCAACATTGCATCTCATTATGAACTCATCGAACTTTGCAATGTACTCAGCCACACTTTTGTTCCCTTGTGTCAGTCTCTGCCATTGATCTAACAATCTCTGATGGTAGGACATAGGATGGTATTTCTCTCTCAACCTAAGTTTCATTGCTCTCCAAGTTACTATAGGGACATCTCCTCTTTGTCTAGCCTCTCAACATTTTCCCAATGTAACCTAGCTTGACGCACAAGTTTAAGCTTTGCAAATTTACACTTCGTATCCTCACTAATCTCATACCAGTCAAAGTATTGGTCTATCTCACCTTCCCAATCAATGTAGATTTTGGGATCTAATATTCCATCGAAGGTGGGGGCTTCCAACCTAATGTTCTTCAAGGTTCGATCATCTTGGTCCAATTGGGCTAGGGTGGGTCTCCTAGGATTTGGTTCATAGATTCGATTAGGATCATGCTCTCGGAAAAGGCCTTGTCTTGGGATCATTCTAGGGTTAGCTGGTGTCTCAAATTCAGGCTCAGGGTCTAGGTCATTCTGGGCATCTTGATTTCCTCCAGGGGTTCTAGACTCTAGTCGGTCAAGCCTTGCAGTAATGTGGGACATTTGCTCCCTCATGCTTTGGTTGTTTTGGGCCAACTGATCAGTCAAATTTTGGTTGAGTTGGGCCATTTGGTCATTTAGGGCTTTCATCAGGGTTTCAAGATTCGGGTCCATGGCTACACTGGATTGGGTTTGGACTCATGAATATGAAGCTCCTGATCTAGTTTTCATTAAATAATGCACTCAAACCAAGACAACTAAGGCTCCTAAACCTAGAGCACAATTTAGAGATCTAATTAAAAGGACCAACTAGCTAGTAGTAACTTATGTGACTTGGCCAGGTAGGTGAAAAGGGAGTGGAGGTCCCTGTTTTACCAATCCTTAGACACCAATCTGAGATTGGCCAGGTAGGCGGACCAACCCACAAGCCCTAATACACCAATCCTAGATACTAAGCCCGTAAGCACACACCAATTAGTTGACACAATTAACTTGACCCTAATCGGAACCCGACCCGTTGGTATCCCTAACCCACTAGGGTAATTAGGTCTAATTGATTTTAATTAAGGGATTGGGATCGAGATGACGGGTTGTGGTTTTTGGCTAAGGACAGGTGATTAATTCCTGCCCCCATGTCATAATGATGCCCTTAATTGATTTATCATGAGATGATGCAAAACATCCATATAAATCCTAATCTCAGCAGCAGAAATATTGTGTGTTGCAGTTCAAAGTGGGGCAGAGAAGTGCTGTGTAACAGTTTCAAAAAAATTTGAGAAATTCACAGAAGATTGCTAACTGAGAGAGGATATGCAATATGAAAGGAAATTAGAAGATAAAATCTATAATGTGCTGAGTAGATCATTAAATTTAAACAATGTGAAAAGGATCAGAACAGAACATACAGGAATTTAAGCAACAGTGATGGAATGCAGTAATTTTCATTTTTTTTGTGATTTTTTTCTGATGATGAAATTTAGTATGGTGACAACTAACTTGAAATGGAACAATAAAAAAAATTTTTTAATACAAAATGCACTACTTGCCTTTGGAGTTGCAGGCGGATTACAGTCAGCCTGCACAGATTTACAGCAAGCAGGGAAATCAGACCTACATAGATTTCTTCTATGTGGTCAATGAGCAATAACCAAGATAGGACAACCTTACACTATAAGGATCCACCTTATAGTAGGACAACCTGATTTCACCTTGGTATTATGATGCAAAGATTTGGCTATAATCTTTTAGCATAAGAGAAAAAATCATGCAAACCAGAAAACAGGGTTTTTAACTATGATGCTCTAATCTAACCGGCTCTGATACCAAATGATGCAGAAAACAATGGGAATGACATGCTCTTAATCAAATTAGTAAAACTCATATGAAAACAAAGCAATAAGAGTTAGCCATTCAAAGCAAAGAACCTAGATGTAAATAAAGGAAATTCTGAAATGTCACACAAAACCCTGAAATTTGTTTTATTCAAGATAATTAAGAGAGAATGATCTTAGTGGTTAGGAAACCACTCAGATTAGAGCTAATTCACCTTACCAATTTCAGATCTGAAAGAGTTCATAAGAGGGCTTCCAGGCATTAAACTACTCTCTTGAATAACAACTCAGGGGGGGATTCTGGATGATAATGAAATTACCCTAGGTAGGTTTTCTAGTTCTTAGCAAATCCAACCTCCTTCTTTGGAACTCAAGAATAAACCCGGGGATCCTGCAACAAAATTAGATGGAGGGATTAGGAAGAGAATTTATGATTGGGATAAAAGAAATAAAGAAACAAGATGGGAAGAGGTTGTGGAGGTTTGTCTTGAATCTTCCATGGCTCCTTAGCAGGATGACTTTAAGGTTTGTTGTAGAAACCCTTGTTGCACTAGTTGTTGATGAGACAACCCTTGGCAAGCTCTTGGAAGATTTCCTCTAAGCCGAATTCATGAAAGATCTTGGAGTGGAGAGGGAGAGTTGTAGATTATAGGATATCAAAACTTCAAGGCCTCACACCTTACCCTCTCATAGGGTACCAAACATCACAAGCAAGAGCACTTCTTTGGAAAAGAAAGGCTATTTTCTTCATTCATCATCATCTACCCTTTTTACAAAAACAAGGACTCTTATAAGAATTTCTTTGCAGCCTTGTTTGTTTTTGAATTCAAAATGCAACTCCTAGAAAGGTGGGTCATCCCCATGAATGTAGGAGAGATGGGTTGGGAGGTTGGCCAATTCAAAATTTCCTCTTCTTGGGCCAAATTTCCTTGAATTTGAACCTCCTTGTGATGTGGCAAGGAGGTGGCTTCCATGTGATGATGTGGCTTCTTTGGTGGTGAACCCATGGACCATGCTCCCTTTGACTTTTGACTGGACACTAACCCTTCATGATTTTGCAATTGGACTGGCCTGAACTTGACTTAAACAAGACTCAATGAAATTTGATTTAAACAGGACTCAATGAGACTTGACTCATGACTCAATTTAAAAGAAAACAAATGCAAAATTAAATTATTACAGGACTCAAATAAGAACTAAATTATTACAGGACTCAAATAAGAACCTACCTAAGCTTGCTGAAATCTCTTCTTGTGCCTGGTGTCCGCACCAGTATTGTTGAAGGTCAAGCTTTAAACCGTTCCCCACTATTTAATATCATGAATTACTCTTATTGAAAAACTCGCATGCGCAAATTCATTCAAGCCATGGATTATAATCTTTGGAGGGCAATCACAAAAGGTCCTCATCAACCTGCTATGTTGGTTAATGTCATTCTCACTCTAAAAATGGAAGATGATTGGGATGAGAATGCATTAAGCAAATAGAGCTTAATGTGAAGGCTATGAATCTATTATATTGCTCTCTTGATCCGAGTGAATTCAATAGAATATCTATGTCTCTCCGCAAAGAAAATATGGGACACACTTGAGGTTACCCATGAGGGTACATACCAAGTGAAAACTACTAAGGTTAACATGCTCATTCATACATATGAAATGTTCAAGATGGAACCTACTAAATCTATTAGTGAGATATATACTAGGTTCACAAATATTATGAATGGCATGTGAAGTTTAGAAAAGATTGTATCTAATGGTGAACTTGTAAATAAACTTCTCAGGTCTCTTCCGGCTTCATGGGGTGCCAAGGTAACGGCCATAAAGGAAGCCAAGGATGTCAACACTCTACCCCTCGAGCAACTATTAGGCTCATTGATGACTTATGAGCTTTTCTTAAAACAAAAGAACATTGATGTAGAAAAGGAGAAAGTCATCGCTTTCAAATCCATCGCAAGAGAAGAGTCAAGCAATGAATCCAAAGAAGAAGATGAAGAAGATGAAATGGCTTTAATGGCAAGAAAGTTCAGAAGGTTCATAAGTAAGAAGAAATACAACTTCAAGAATAAACCTCTGAAAGGTGAGCCAAGCAAAGAGAAAGAGAAGGAGAAAGACAAGGAGCAGCCCACATGCTTTGAATACAAGAAACTGGGCCACTTTAAGATGGACTATCCCTTACTTAAGAAGAGTAGAAGAAAATTAAGAAAGAAGGCCAAGATGGCAACCTAGAGTGATAGCGAGGACTCCATCTCTGAAGAAGAACAACAAGAAGTTGCAAACTTCTATTTAATGGCGGATCATGATGAGGTATTATCCAAAACTGAAAATGAATTTACATTTGATAAAATGCATGAAGTTTTTGATGAGTTAGTTATAGAATTTCAAAAGCTAAAATCAAAACATAAAAAACTAAAAAGGCAAAATCTGAATTTAGCCAAAGTAAATGACAAGTTTTCAAATGAAAATGATTGCCTACCGTTTCAAAATGAAAAGTTAAATGATAAGATTGCTAGTCTTGAAAAAGAATAAGAAGTTTTGAAAAAGAAAAACCTTTTTATATCAAATGAAAATCTTTCAAAATAAAGCAAAGAAATTTTAGAAGAAAACAAAAAATATAAAGAAGAAATTAAAAAATTAAAACCTTTTGTTGATAAATTAACATATAGTTCTGAAAAATTAAATATGCTTTTAAATAATCAAAAAGCTATTTTTGATAAAGCTGGTTTAGGCTTTAGAACTCAGAAAAAACAAATATTTCTCAAAAATTTCTTTATGCCTGCATCTTCATCCATTACTTGTTATACTTGTGGTATAGTAGGGAATAAATCTTACTTGTGCAATAAGAGAAAATTAAGTAATGTTAAGAAAATCTGGGTTCCAAAAGGAACCATTGCCACTAACCTAAGAGAACCCAAGATGACTTAGGTACCTAAAATCTCCACTTGACTCTTTTTGTAGGTATGCCTTGCAACCAATAAGAAAAGAATGTGGTAACTCGATAGCGGTTGCTTAAGGCATATGACCGGAGATGTGGAGCAGTTCTCATCACTCGAGTATCAAAATGATGGTAATGTGACTTTTGGTGATAATGGTTAGGGCAAAATTGTTAGAATTGGTAAAGTCCATATCACCCCTTCTACTTATATTGATAATGTTTTATATGTAGATGGTTTGAAACATAACCTACTTAGTATTAGTCAGTTTCGTGACAAGGATTTCAAAGTTACTTTCGAATCTCCTTTGTGCATTGTTTCTAGTCTAGATGATAATGGTATCAAGTTCATTGGTCATAGGCATGGCAATACCTATATGGTTGATCTTGATGATCTTCCTGTTCAAAATGGCCAATGCCTGTGGAAATGGAAGCCAAGATCAATGAAACTAGTTGGCTTTAGCATCGTAGACTAAGATATGCTAGTATGCATTTGATTTCAAAGTTTAGCAAAAAGAATTTGATAAAAGATTTGCCAAAACTCAGTTTTAAAAAAAATAAGATTTGTAGTGCATGCCAGCTTAGAAAACAAACCAAATCATCTTTTAAACCAAAAGGAGTAATCTCTACATCTAGACCCTTAAAGTTGCTTCATATGGACCTCTTCGGGCCAATTTGAACGTCTAGTTTGGGATGTAAGAAGTACGGTCTAGTCATTGTAGATGATTTCTCACATTTTACATGGGTCATGTTTTTAACACACAAAGATGAAACGTTTTCTGAATTTATTAGATTTCATAAAAGAGTTTCAAATGAAAAAGGTGTTTCAATTGTATCTTTAAGAAGTGACCATGGAACCGAATTTGAAAATTCTGATTTTGACAAATTCTGTATTAAAAATGGCATTCATCACAATTTTTCAGCATCTAGGACACCTCAACAAATTGGGATGGTAGAATGGAAAAATAGAACTCTTGAAGAAATGACACGCACCATGCTTTGTGAAAATGACCTATCTAGATATTTTTGGATGGAAGCCATAAACACTACATGCTATATTTTAAACCATGTTTTAATCTGACCGATTTTAAAGAAAACACCGTATGAGCTTTGGAAGGATAGAAAACCTTCAATTCGATATTTTCATATTTTTGGATGCCGTTGTTTCATCTTAAACAATGATAAAGATAATTTGAGCAAATTTGATATAAAGTCAGATGAGGGTGTCTTTCTAGGCTACTCTACATCTAGCAAGGCATATAGGATCTTCAACAAAAGAATACTTGTTGTTGAAGAATCCATACATGTTGTGTTTGATGAATCTGACCAGAAATCTTCTAAAAAAAAAGATGTGCTTAATGATAAAACAGGTACTAAAAGAATTGAAGAAGTGAACAACAATGAAGAGCCTGCCAAGGAACAAGAAATTGATCAAAACAATGAAGGAGATCAAGCACAAGGTGATGAAAACACATCTACAGTTGATCCTCTACCCAAAGAATGGAGGTATGCTCATGGCCACCTCAAAGAACTTATCATTGGTGATCTATCTAAAGGTGTAAGTACTCATTCATCCCTTAGGAATGTTTGTGATTATTTAGCATTTGTTTCTCAAATTGAACCTAAAATGATTGAAGAAGCTGAAAAAGATTATAATTGGATAAATGCTATGCAAGATGAACTTAACCAATTTAAAAGAAACAATATTTGGACTTTTGTAGATAGGCCTTCAAATATTTCAATTATTGGCACCAAATGGATTTTTAGAAATAAACTTGATGAAAATGGTATTATTACAAGAAATAAGGCTAGACTAGTTGCCAAAGGATATAATCAGGAGGAAGGGATTGATTTTGATGATACCTTTGCTTATGTGGCTAGACTTGAGGCAATTAGGCTATTGTTGGCTTTTGCTTGTTTTATGAATTTTAAATTATTTCAAATAGATAAAAAAAGTGCCTTTTTGAATGGTTTTATCAAAGAAGAGGTTTATGTTGAACAACCGCCTGGTTTTGAAAATCTTGAATTTCCAAACCATGTTTTCAAACTTCATAAAGCTTTGTATAGTTTGAAACAAGCTCCTAGAGCTTGGTATGATCGTTTAAGTTCTTTCTTGCTCAAAAATGATTTTACTAGAGGTAATATTGACAAAACATTATTTTTGAAGAAAAAAAATGATGATCTCTTAGTATTACAAATATATGTAGATGATATCATATTCGGTGCTACTAATGAATCTCTTTGTCAAGAGTTTGCAAAGTTAATGTAGGGTGAGTTCAAGATGAGCATGATGGGAGAACTGAACATTTTTCTCATACTCTAAATAAAGCAAACCAAAGAGGGGATCTTCATCAACCAAACCAAGTACACAAAAGAAATACTCAAGAAGTTTGGGATGGAGAGCACCAAGCCATTAGGTATGCCTATGAGCTCCTCTTGTAGACTTGACAAGGATGAATCAAGTAAATCTGCAGACCAAAAACTATATCATGGCATGATTGGTTCATTGCTATATCTTACTGCCAGTAGGCCAAATATAATGTCTAGTGTTTGTATATGTGCTAGATATCAGTCTAATCCTAAAGAGTCTCATCTTTTGGCTGTTAAATACATACTTAGATATCTATCTAGCTCAGTTAAAATTAGTCTTTGGTACTCTAGAGATTCTTCATTTGAATTGATTGCTTATTCTGATGCTGACTTTGCTAGGTGTAAACTTGATCGTAAAAGTACTAGTGGAACTTGTCAGTTTCTTGGAGTAAATTTGATCTCATGGAGTTGCAAGAAATAGAATTCAGTTACTCTATCTATGGTGGAAGACGAATATATAGCAGCTGGAAGCTATTGTACTCAACTCCTATGGATCAAATAACAGCTCGAAGACTTTGGCATTAAACTAATTAAGACACCTATAAGATGTGACAATACTAGTGCAATCAATCTAACTAAGAATCCTATGCAACATTCAAGAAGTAAACACATTGAAATAAGACATCATTTCATAAGAGATCATGTACAAAACTCTAATGTAATACTTGAATTTATGTATATAGATGATCAATTAGCTAATGTGTTTACCAAACCATTGAGTGAAGAGAGATTTTGTTTGATTAGAAGAGAGTTAGATATCATTGATCCATTCTCCTTGAACTCTCTAAAATTTCATCTTACCTAAGTTGTTATTACCCAGAAATCACTTGTGTTAAGTCCCAAAAGTTTTTGAAAACCTTTTTGATTTTTTTTAAAATTTTTCAGATTTTTTTTGGGGATTATCTTGGCCAAGTGTTGACACTTGAATTTTCAAAGTGTCGACACCTGACCAAGTGTCGACACTTGAGAAATCCCAAGTGTCGACACTCGCAAAAAATTTCTATCTTTTTAGGGCAGACCGAGTGTTTTGTATTTTGTTTTCCCCCATTTTCTCTCGAGCTCCAGTGGTCCCCCAAGCTCCTCTACCTTCCAAATCAACTCCTTTCCCCTTTTGCCCCGACTAAAATCAGGTAATCTTCTCCACATTTTTCTCATTTTGAAACCATGTAACCGCATTTTCCATCCATTTTAATGAATTTTAATTGGATTTTTTGGAGTTTTTAGCCGTTTGGAAGTTTCCATTTAGAGGGAATCATGTTTGAACATGTTTATCTTGGATTTCCCATGGATTTTTAGCCAATTTTTTACATATTCCATCTGTTTCTCCTAATTTCACTGTTAGATTGGATTTTTGGCCGAAATATTCAAGGGTTTCACTCCAAAAAGAAATTTCTATGCAATTTGTTAGGATTTCATTAGTTTGGAAGGGTTATTTATGATAATTTCATGGTATTTTACCCCCATTTCCACTTTTTTGTTGGTTGATTAATTGTTTTTGACCTAAAACATAAATGTATATTGTTTTTAACCTTAATCCCATGTATTTAGTGTACTTTATATATTTCAACTAGCCCCAGTTCACTAGTTTATAAAATGTATTTTTGGAAACCCAAATATATTTTGGATAAAATTCCTTGATAAAGGTATTTTACCCTCAATTTCCAATGATAAAGGCATTTTACAACTCAAATATGGTTAATCCCAGTTTTCAAAACCTATTCTAGCCTCTCTTAAAAGCCAGTATCCCTCTTTTAGGAAAACATAGTCTCCTTTAGCCCATCCTATAGCCGATCTCTAGTTCTCAACCAGATTGAAATCAATACCCCCTAGGTTGTTTATCTTCTTTCTTTCTTGCTCAGCTTGATTGTGATAGGTTCGAGAAAGAGATTAGCTGTTAGGAGTAGGACTGGACATGGGTCTGAGAGGAGAACAAAAGCCAGACATGATGCAGGACAGGCCAGCAGCTCAGCAGCACCAGGTCCCCCCCTGCAGAGAGGATGGCAGGGAAGGCTGTAGCTTCAGGACGATGGGTAGACCTTGAGTTTTTCAATAGACAACACTTCTAGATCCGGCGGACACTCACTGATGCCGGATTAGTACCCTATTGCACTATGCAGGAGAGGTACTACCCCATCTAGTGAGAGAGTTATATGGTGCTTTGGACTGCCACCGATTACTATGGAGGACTACTGTTAGGGGAATAGAGATTTCTTTGACTGAGGAGCTCTGAGCAGAGTATAGGAGATTCCTCATCGAGGCATCAGTGTGTTCTCAGCGGATGACAGAGAGGCAGCCTTCAGGTGCATCCTTGAGCGTGAGGGCGTTCGTGGAGTGGCAGTGGTCACCGCGAACCAGCTATCTGTGGAGATGCACCTTCTCCACCATATCACAACTCGGATATTGCTTCCGAAGACTGGGTGCTTCGACTTCATCATTGAGAGAGAGCTGATGCTTATGGTATGTCTGATCCAGAGGACTCAGGTTGATATACCTTCTTTGATGCTAGTTCAGATACATGATGCAGCGACTCAGCGACGATACTATTTACCATACGGTATGGCGTTGACCCATTTATTTAGAGCATGTACAGTTCCTTTGGAGGGAGAGATCCCCAAGGAGATTCTATATATTGACATCTATGATGAGAGGTCACTACACCGCATGGGATATCGATTGATCAAAGGTATGTGGGTTCGAAGAGAGTCTGGCCAGGAGCTAGATGAGGAGGATGAGATTCGGGATGCAGAGGCAGGGCCATCAGGGCCAGTGAGTACACCTCCTCAGGCTGCTCCTACATCATAGGCAGAGTCGATGACCCCGACAGCTACACTTTCAGGTCCTCCTCCACCTTCTACGGATATATCATTTCAAGAGCACACGAGATAGTAGTTCACAGATCTCAGGAGTGAGATGATTGGATTGGGAGTCTGCACGACCTAGTTACACATCAAGATTGAGGGTCTTCGAGCTCATACCACCTTGGAGCATGCTGAGATTGTCGGGCTATGGAGGAGGGTTTTGCTTATATCGAGGATTTACAAAGATCCCTTCTACCTCCAGTAGCACCTACAGCTCCACCTCCTGATGCTGGTGATGATGATGGTGATGAGGACCACCAGGGTGGACATGATGACACTGTTAATGGTGGTGACCATACCGATGGGATTGAGGTAGAGTTATTGATGTTATTGATGACGATAGTGATAGTGACAGTGATGGCGGTCAGATGGATATGAGGTAGTCAGCCGAGAGCCACAGTCACCTATTATTCCTCCTGCTGAGTCGACTGGCACACCTGTCTTCACTGATCCAGCTTTTTTCACTCTTGCTGAGACTCTTCCACCTCCCTCTACTCGTTCTTCTAGGGTTGTACCCCGCTTTAGACCTTCTACTAGGACTAGGAGTCATGGTATCTTGAACACTCCTAGAGGTCTAGCCATAGGTCTAGGATTACAAGTCCTATATCTTTTGAGATCCCATCTGATGAGAATTAGCCTCATAGATGTTTATGTTGTTGTATGTTATTTATATCTCATATTATTTATGATTTATGTCTCATGATGTTTTTTGATTGTTTCAGTGTTGCTGATGAGTCAGCAAATTTTGTACTGAAAACATTACTTGACAGATATATATATACATTTCAGCTTGATGATTACAATTTTTGTATCACTATGATTGATTTTGATAGCTTGATTGTTTACATTTCTTGATACATTACATTTACTTGATAGATATACATTTTGGCTTTGATACCTGTTAACTCTTGAAAAACTCTCTTGTATCTACTATGATATTCTACTACTTTTTGTCTGCATGCTTGTTTTGAGGGGGAGCTAACTCCCTTTTTCTAATGATTGACAAAAAGGGGGAGTATAATACCCTATCTTTATTAATCTGAATTTTAAATTTGATCTGATACCAATATTGTATACTGCTTGTTATGATTAGAATTATCTAACTAAGGAAGAGATTCATCCTTCTTAACTATGCAAGTTGTGGATGTATAAGCTTGAACTCATATTTATGAATTATCATATCTGAAATTTGAAATTAAATATTGATATACTCAAGGTTTTGTCATCATCAAAAAGAGGGAGATTGTTGGCTCCACCTAGTGATTTTGATAAATAACAAAATGTTAAGTACATATTATGTACTAATGTTTATTTTTAGTTATGAGTTTTTAAGAAACAAGCACCTCAAATTCCTAAAATTAAAGTATCGTGGAACACTGTGGCACGAAGCATATTTCGAAATTTGAGGAGTCTTCTTCATGCAAAAAGGGATTAAAAGAGTTTATTTATTATTTATTTAAGTTGGATTTAAGTTTCATATTCAACACTTGTATTTTTGGTTTGAATTGTACTTAATTGTGAATTTTGCAGAACCAAGTGTCAACACCTGGGAAGTCAACTGTCGACACTTCAGCATTTGGCAGGCAGAAAAATTCCTTGGCATGCCAAGTGTCGACACCCAGAATTCTAGTGTCGACACCTGAAACTCAAGTGTCAACACTTAAGTTCTTAAGTATCGACTCAAGGCCTGAGACTTTTTGAAAATCTAGAACATGGTCAATGGAGTGTTTTTGTGTCAAGTGTTGACACCTGTGAATCAAGTGTCACACTTGAATGTTCGAGTGTTGACACCTGGAAGTCAAGTGTCGACACCTGACAACCAAGTATCGACACCTGACAAACTAAGTGTCGACACTCGGGTTCTGATAGCCCTAACGAATCTATTTTTTTGTGTTGCAGAAATATCTTTTCAAGCTTCCAACAACTAGATTCAAAGCTCAAACGGTCACAAACCATTTTTTGGAAGATTTTGAAGTATTTAAGCTTCACCAAACTTATTCTTGAAGTATTTGAAGTCCATTGAAAGCTCAATAGCCAATATTCTCTTAAGAACTTTACTTCAAAAGCCATTTAAAGTGTGATTCCCTGAAAAATCTTACAGCCCATCCTTTCATCTTTTCAAAAAGATAGCTTGAAGAATATTCCAAGGAGAAGACAAGACAAAGCATCAACTTGAGTCTTAAAGCTTCCATTCTATTTTTGAAGAGAGTTTGTTTTGTTTATTTTGAATTGTTTATCTGAAATTCTTTTATGATTTGACCTAGCTTTCTAGGATTTCTTGAAAGTAAGTTATTGTGGTTGTTGGTAAGCCAAAGGGACAAAACCAACTAGGATTAACTTGTGAGCCCGAAGATAAAACAAGTGTAAAGGTTAGTTGGTGAGCCTAGGTGATAAAACCAACATAGGTTTTGACTTGTGAGCCTTTAGAAAAATAAGTCAGCTGTAATCTTGGAAAGATTATAGTAGAATTCTCAAGGGTAGCTTTGGGAGTGGATGTAAGTGCTAGGTGTGCACTGAACCACTATAAACCTTGAATTTGTGTGTGATTGTCTCTTCTATCTCTTGCTCTTTACTTCTTGCACTCTATTTATTGCTTTCCACTGCATATAATCTAGTGCATCAATTTCGTAACTCACAAACACTACAAGGCCTGCACATTATTGCTTTGAATTTTTAAAAAAAGACACAATTCACCCCTCCTCTTAGGCTCCATTTCTGGGCAACAAGATCCTTCACTCAACTTTTCTTCAGACTTCATCTATCTGGTTTGGACGCCATTAACGAGCTTGAGAGTGATCTCAATACACAGAGCTTCCATGAAGACGATGAAAAGCTAGATCAACTAGATCAATTTGATTCTTTTTGATTTGATTCAAGCTCAAGCATTGTTGAAACTTGTCTGGACACAATAGATTGGCATGCTAGGTAGAAGATCTCAGTGAAAGAGTTTAAAGAATCTGAAAGAAAATATGATAAAAGGTAGGAATCAGAATCCTCCTATTGAAGACATTCCTCATCCTTTAAAGGAGAACGATCCCATTCTTGACGAAAGGATGAAAGTTCTTCCTGCTACAAATTTGGATTAAGAAAGATTAAACACTCTGTTGGACAAGGTAGAAGTACTCATCGCGGCAGTGCAAAACCTCCAAAAAATCACTGCAAGGGAACCATCATGACCTGCTGCATCAAGAAGTAGCCGACAACCTTCTCTTCAAGTAAATAAACATCTTAGTCCAAGAAGACATTCATCTTGTCAACATTCTTCAAGTCAACAGTCTCCTTCAAAGCAACATCACCGATCTCATTATCACACCAAGAAATGAAACAAGGGGAAATGCCTGCGATCTCATTCGACATCCTCTGAGGAATCAACTCCTGAAGTGCTCAGGTCCTAAACCTTACAGAGCAGATGATTTTGATAAGAAATTTAGAAAGCTGGAGCAGCAGATTGCCAGAGTTGTTGAGTAGAGGAAAGTAGAGGATACAACACCAAGCTGCGACATCTTGCCTCCTTTTTCCAAGAAGATTATGGAGGAGAGAACTCCACATCACTTCAAAATTCTACAAATTTAGCTGTATGATGGATCGTCTGACCCCTTGGATCATTTAGGTAGCTTTAAAGCCCACATGTTGATCCAGGGAGCATCAGATGCACTCCACTATCATGCTTTCCCAATAACTTTAAAGAAATCTG
This sequence comes from Areca catechu, assembly GCA_021397845.1. NCBI lineage: Eukaryota > Viridiplantae > Streptophyta > Magnoliopsida > Arecales > Arecaceae > Areca > Areca catechu. The sequence continues at coordinate 60,954,024 of CM038044.1, read as the reverse complement.
CGAGAATATGATATTCAAGTCTTCAGCCGAATACCAATCATTCTTTCAGTCAGTTAGAGAAGTTGTTCATCTCTCACTTCAGAACAAGCAAAAAAATGTCCAGAAACTATGACAGCTTATTCTTTATTCAATAATCAGAAGGAGAGTCTTTGAGAGACTACATAACGAGGTTTAACTCTACCATATTGGAGATTCCGGATCTTAATGAATACGTGGTGATATCAGTTATGAAGAAGGGATAACGAGCCTCTAGGTTCACATTCTTCTTAGATAAAAAGTTTCTGACCAATTATTCTGAATTATTGGCCCGTGCCCAAAAGTATGCTTAGGCCGAAGAACAAGCCCTGAGCCGGTGATAGGTAGAAAGAAAATCAGTGCCAAGTAAAAAGAATTCCAAAGAAGATGACTTTCGATCCCCTGGAGTCTGATCAATTCAACGGCAAGGTCAAAGGCCAAAGAACTTGGTCGGCATGAACTTTGTCAATAGATTTGACACTTGTACTCCTCTAACTCTCTCAAGAGAGAAAATTCTGATGGAAATTGAGAAAAAGAATTTTCTTCAAAGGCCAAGGCCAATGAAAGCTCCACCTGCTATGTGCAACAAAGCCAATTACTGTCGGTTTCATCGTGATCATGGACATACTATGGAAGAGTGTATCTAACTGAAAGATGAGATTGAAGATCTGATCAAACGAGGATATCTAGACAGATATGTCTGAAACCAAAATCAAAATTGACCAATTGAAGCAGCAGTACCAAGGCCAACGGCCCGAAGAATGATCACTGATGGGATGGAGCTCCCAAATTAACAATCGATTGATGGTTCGATCGGAATGATTCACCAAGCATATTATGAAGATGATTAAAGCACCAAGAGGCTTCGAAAAAGCATTAGCTTTTCTGATAATGACTTACAAGATGTCCAAATGCCACATAATGATCTTGTAGTGATTTCCATAATAATTGCGAACTATGATGTACATAGAATTCTGGTTGATAATGGAAGTTCTACCGAGGTCTTGCTTTATGATGCTTTTGTCAAGATGAAATTACCAACTAATAGCTACGAAGAATTCATATGCCACTAACCAGATTTGGCAAAAATTCTATAGGAGTGGAGGGAGAAATTACACTCCCCATAACCCTCGGAACAATGCCAAGGCAAAGAACTTTTCCTCTTACTTTTATGGTTGTTCAGATTTCCTCTTCATATAATGTAATCTTGGGAAGACCTGCTCTGAATAAGTTCCAAGCCATCATGTCAACATATCATTTATTGATGAAATTTCCAACCCAAAATGGGATTGGAGAGATAAGAGGAAATCAGCAGATGGCATGTCAATGTTTGACAATTCAAAATCAACAATCAACCAACAACTCAGTTTCTGAGCAAATGGATTCGCATGATCTGACTGAAGGGGTAGGCATGTCAATAGAAAGAACTATTCATGCTCCTTTGATAAAAGATGATCCTACTAAAATTATTCAGATTGGAAGTTCACTTACTTAAGACCAAAAGAAGTTGATTGACTTTTTACAAAAAAATGCTGATATATTTGCATGGATGGCTGCCGATATATTAGGAATTCCTCCTGAAGTAATTGTGCATGAACTTAAGGTTGATCCACTTAGTCGGCCTGTTCGACAAAAGAAATGAAATTTTATCCCAGAAAGATAAAAAGTTATCAATGAAGAAGTGACCAAATTGCTTGATGCTGGATTTATCAGGGAGATTCATTATCCTGACTAGCTTGCCAATGTAGTAATGGTAAGGAAGCAAATAAAAAATGGAGGATATGTATAGATTATACTGATCTTAACAAGGCATATCCTAAAGATAGTTTTCCTTTGCCTAAAATTGATCAACTCGTTGATGCAACGGTTGGACATAAATTCTTAGTTTCATGGATGCTTTCTTTGGATATAATTAGATACGAATGAGTCTAGAAGATGAAGAGAAGACATCCTTCATCACAGATAGAGGGATATATTGTTCCAAAGTAATGCCATTTCATCTTAAAAATATTGGAGCTACTTATCAGAGGTTAGTGAACTTGATCTTTGAAAATCAAATTGGAAAGACTATGGAGATATATGTAGATGATATGATCGTTAAGAGTAATCAGTCTAATGATCATATTAAAGATTTGCAGATGGCCTTTGATATTCTACGACAAAATCACATGAAGTTAAACTCGAACAAATATATTTTTGGTATAATTTATGGAAAATTTTTAGGCTTCATGGTTGCAAAGTGAGGGATTGAAGCTAATCCAGAAAAGATTCGAGACATATTGGACATGAGGCATCCAGCTAATAAGAAAGAAATTCAACAGTTGACTGGATGAATCGCTTCGTTAAGCCGATTTATTTCTCGTTCGATCGAGAGATGTTTGCCTTTCTTCAAAGCTTTATGACAGACCAAGGAGTTTAATTGGTCAGATGATTGTCGGTTAGCATTTGAAGAACTTAAGAAGTATTTGACAAATCTGATCATATTATCTAAACCCCAAGAAGGAGAAGATTTATATCTTTATCTGGTTGCATCTGACAAAGCTATTAGTTTTGTGTTGGTAAGAAAGGAATCTGATAAATCATATAAGCTCATTTATTACACTAGCAAAGTCCTTCATGATGCATAGACAAGGTATCCAAAACTTCAGAAGATTGTTTATACCTTGATAATATAGGCTAAATGTCTCGGGCCATATTTTCAATCCCATCGTATTATTGTATTGACCGATCAACCTCTAAGGACTATTCTACAATGTCCTGATACTTCTAGTCGAATGGCGAAATGGGCAATCAAATTAAGTGAATATGATATTATTTAGCAATCTCGATCTGCAATGAAGGCTCAAGTACTGGCTAATTTCATAGCCGAATATACTTGGAGTGATAGTGAAAAGGAAATCCAACCATCTGATGAAATGGAGAAGACTGATGCACCGTGGATATTACATGTAGATAGAGCTTCAAATTCTTTTGGTTGTAGGGCCAGATTTATCTTATCCAATCCAAAAGAAGATATCATAGAATATGCACTCTGATTCTCTTTCGAAGTCTCTAATAATCAAGCCGACTATGAAGCCCTCCTGGCTGGTTTAAGAATTACAAAGGAAGTGAATGTTCGAAGGTTAAAGATATTATCTAATTCTCAATTAATTGTCAACCAAGTAAAAGGAGATTTTGAAGTTCGCGATGCCACTTTAACTTTGTATTTGAAGAAAGTTCAAGAGCTTGGAGCTTTATTTGATTCTTGGGACATCAGTCATGTCCCTAGAACTGAAAATTCTTAAGCCGATTTGTTATCCAGATTGGCTACTTCTACACCTGATCGATGGGCCAAACTTTTGTGGAACATCTGGAGACCCCAATAATTCAACAACTGAAAAAGAAAAGGTTCTTCAAATAGAGCCAGAAATGGGTTGGATGAGTCCGATAATTAAATATCTGACTGAAGGGGTATTACCTAAAAATAATGTAGAAGCTAAACAACTTCGAAAGATTGCTTCTCAATATATTATCCTAGATGGCTTGTTATATAAAAAATTATTTTCTCAGCCACTATTAAAGTGTTTATCTCCTTCAGATACTGATTATGTTCTTAGAGAAGTGCATGAAGGAATATGTGGTGATCATTTGGGAGGAAGGTCATTGGCTTATAAAATCATAAGGCAAGGATTTTATTGGCCGACTATACAGAAGGATGCTATGGATTTTGTGAGAAAATATGATTCTTGTCAAAGGTATGCAAATATACAAAGACATCCTGTCAGTCAGCTAACACAGTTAACGGCTTCTTGGCCATTTGCTCAATGGAGAATGGATATACTTGGTCCATTTCCTCCAGCTTCTAGGCAGCAGAAATTTCTGATTGTTGCCATTAACTATTTTACCAAATGGATAGAAGCCGAGCCTCTAGCTCTAATTACTGAAGCAAAAGTTGAAATGTTCATCGAAAATTCTATCATATATAGGTTTGGAATTTCTTATGCTATTATCACTAATAATGGAAGGCAGTTTGATAATTAGAAATTCAGGGATTTCTATGCTCAATATGATATTCTCCATAAACTAACATCCATTGGACACCCTCAAGCTAATGGGGAAGCTGAGGTAACTAATCGAATAATCCTTCATGGATTGAAGACCCGATTGAATGAAGTCGAGGGATCTTGGGTTGATGAACTCAACACTATTTTATGGGCTTACCAAACAACTCCCCGATCTACAACGGGAGAATCTCCATTCAACCTTGCTTATGGGAGTAAAGCTATGTTGCCCATAGAGATTGTTCTTCGTTCTAGAAGAAATGACTACTTTGAAGAGTTAAATAATGCTGACCAAAGGAGGATTGACCTGGATCTGCTTGAGAACTCCAGATTACAGGCATAATTAAAAATGGCAGTGCATCAACAAAGAGTGCTGCGGTATTATAATTCAAGAGTCAAGGCTTGAGTCTTTCGAGTTGGAGACCTTGTTTTGCACTGAACAACAATATCCCAACCAACTAAACAGGGCAAACTTGTTCCAAATTAGGAAGGCCCTTATCGCATCACTGAAGTTGTACGACCCGAGACTTATCTACTTGAAAGTCTGGATGGTTATCCAATGGCAAGACCATGGAATGCAGAAAATCTTCATAAATACTATCAATAAAGAGACTTTTTCTCTTTTGTTCCTTCATATGAAGGAAAAATATGAAGTTGAGATGTTCTCTAAAAGAAAGAGAGAAAAGAAAGGTTGGCCTAATAAGCTAACCATAATTCAACAAATCGAGTAGGTCTGATCCACTAACTCATTGGTGTTTTATGATCTGAATAACTAATCAATCAAAAGGTTGGCCTGATAAGCTGACCATAATCTGACAAATCGAGTTGGTCTGACCCACTAACTCATCGATATGTTAACATCAGAATAACCGATTGATTGAAATGTTGACCTGATAAGTTAACCATGATACAGGTAATGAGAGTTGGCTTAAATTGTCATTCTATCAACATCATTACCTCAGAATATCAAAGATTTTGGAAAGTTGGCTCGGTATAGTTGGCTTGATATCTTATTATATAACATTGAGAAAGAAACAAAAAATTTCATTAATATTTTGCTAAAAAATAAAAAAAATAAAAAACAAACAGAAGTGAAACAAACAATAGCGAACATGGATTCATAAGAAGTTGCCAAAAATTCATGATTACAAGTGCTATTCAACTTTCTCCTCTTTAGTTTGATCACATGAAGTTTTCTCTTGTTCAGATGTTTCTTTAACAAGGGAAATTACAGGATTATCAGTTGGTTTCCCTTCTCCTTCTTCTTCTTCTTCTGCGAGATCATCTATGGAAATAAAGGAGATGTCAAGGTCAGGATTTAGCTTTTTGACCTTGTTGATACAATCTTCAAAGCCGAATTCATAGCCTTTGGCTCCTATTTGGTCCATTTCGTCATTGAAAGCTTCAGATTTTTTAAATTCCTCAATCACAAGAAGCTCCCGTTGGATCAGTGAAGCATTTTCTTGTTCGGTTTGTTCCAACTTCTTCTCAAGAAACGTTATCCTCTCTTCCATTATGGACTTTTGACTCGATACTTCTTCATATGCCCGAGTTTTTTCTTCTATAGCTTCATCTGCCTGCCGAAGTATTTTCCTTCTTTTAGCTGCATCAGCCACAAGTTGCATAGCTTGATTTTCAATAATTCTCAGTTGATTCTTCAAAGACAAGATCATTGCAGTTGATCAGAAAACTCTCGATTCTAAGGCTATCGATTAGCATCAGCCTTATCTTTTTCTTCCTTGGCCAATGCTAGTTGTTTTTGAAGATCTTCTTGAAGGTTAGTTGTTTGACACCAACTTTCTTCGATCATGGAGATGTCATTGATAAACTATACAAAAGAGTTGGATTGTTATTAGGACAAGAATAGACTATTTTGAAAGAAAGGAAGTGTTATCTACCTTCATTACTCTTGGGTAAATGAAAGATAGAATCTCTTTCACTCCATGTTTGATTGTTGTCTTATCTACCTTCATTACTCTTGGGTAAATGAAAGATTGTAGTATGATTTTTGCCAACTTTGGATTATTGATACTTGTATCAGCAACAAGCATTTGAACGACCTTGTCATTGTTCAGATCGGGTGGTTCCTCTATAGGAGTTTTTCCTTTTTCTGTTGAAGTATGCTTAGCAGATGGATCACACTCTGGTTCTTTTGAAAGAGGAATGGAAGGCTCTTGTTCCTCTTCCTCAGATGAAGATGCAACATATTCGAGAAATTCTGGCTTATTGGAAGTACTTCTTGACAAACGACTTCTTCTTACACATGATCTTTCTTCTCTGAATCGTACCGGTTTGGCTTTCCTCTTGAGTGTTTGATGAAGTTTCTTATCGCCTGATTCCATCTTTCAAATACGATGAAGATTTTTTCTTAGAAGTATTTCTTGAAATAAAGAGTTTCAAAGGAGAAAAGAAATCCAAAATACTTGAGACAAAATTGGCTCAAAGACCCAGGCCTGAGATCTCTTTATATAGAGAGCATCAATGATCAAGATTTATTGTCCAAATTCTGAAATATCTTAGGATCTTGACATGTTTGAGATCCTGATTTGGTGGGAATCCATGTACCATTTCTGATTTTCAAAATGTCAGTTATAAAAAATATATATAATGGTATTTGATTTGAATTTGAATTCAAATCTTATATGGTCTCTGAAATACTAACAAATGTGGTTATACGGCCTGCCGAATAACTGCTCTTCCCATAGGAAGATGACATTTAGTAAAGTTGATATGATGACTTATTAAACTTCATCTGGAAAAATCTCTCATGAAGGATTCTTCTTCTTAAAATATAAGAAGAAAGGAAAAAGATGTTTGATAAATCAGATTGAAATATTATACTATCTATGAGTAAGTTAGGGGTTTGAATGATTTAGAGATTAATTTTTCTAAATGTTCAGTAAATGCTAACTTCTTCTTTAGGAGAAGTTAGAGATTATGCTTTCCGATCGACTTATCCCGTTAAGATTCATGTTCATTGATCTTGTTCGGAATTGATTTGACTAAATTTTTTTGAATAATAATTAGTGTTTATAATCTGATTCGGATAATTTCGTGATTAAATGGGCCTTTCTCAGAAATTTCTTTGTATGATCCGATGATTTCATACTTAGAAAATTTTTCGCTTATAAAAGTTGGAACTCTTTGATTTTTATCGAGATAATCTATCGTATTTTCTTTCTTAAAAAAAAAAAAGAAGGAAAGGAAAAGGCAAATACCTTACTCAAAATATGATAGACATTGTTAAAGGAAAGAACTTTTCATTTTATAAAGACAAAATAAGTTCTTACATCATTCATATAGATTGATCGTTTACATTCTTTTTAATTACATTTTCTTCTGTTTCAACTTGACTTACAGTAGGAACTATTACCATTTCTTCTTGAATTTGAGAGCTTGGTGCTGGTTCTTCAGTTTGGCTACCGACTGGTTCTTCAACTTGATCTTCGACTGGTTCTCCGACTTGATCTTCTTCATCAGAATCTTCTTCATTGAAGTCTTCCTCTATTTTTAAAGTATCTAGGTTGGGATAAAATTTCTTTACTTTGTTTAGATAGTCGGCGCAGCCATGGTCGTAGCTTTTAACTCCTGCTTCATGGAGTTTATCTTCAAAGGCTTCTGATTGAACATACTTTTTCGCGGCTTCATTAATGGACTCTTCGATAGCTTGTTCAATTTTCTTTGTTGCTGTTAAAGCTTTTTCTTCAGCCGTCGAAGCTTTCTTTTCAGCCGCTAAGTTTTTCCTTTGACTTTTTCCAAATTAACAGACATCGATCGGATTTTCTTTTTCTTTTTTTTCAGCTTTGACTTCATGATGTTTATTTTTGATCACGCCTCGTTCAGCTCTACTTCTAGAGTTAATGTTTTGGTTGCTATTTTTTCTAGCTTCTTTTCCATAGCATTCTTTAGTTTCTCAGCAACCTCTTTTTCTGCCCTTGCAACATTTATCTCATTGCATATAGTTTGACGGAACTGATCGAAGTTTTTTAAACTTTCATCCATGATGCTATTCTCATGGATAAGCTATTTATTTGCATATCAAATTGGTCAGACATAATAAAGAAAGAAAAGTGATTAACTCTTTAATTATTTAAAGTAAGTTAATTCCATACCTTCAATAGTATTGGATGAAGCAATAGAACTGTATCATCAATTTGCTGGGATTTGGTAATTTCCCAATCTTTCAGAATGATGATATACCTTAAGAGGCAACGAGCCAGTATTGGGTCATTTAGACCCGAGTCATCGGCATATACATGAAAGTCGGCTGCAACATCTGCAGTCGGTACTCTCTCTTCTTCCTCCTCCGTCATCGGAGCTTTTCCCTTATCGGTTTGGTCAGCAGAAAATGATGATGGACCAGCTCCTAAAATTTCCATTGGTCATCTTTCTTGTACTGGAGGTTGAAGAGATGTTGATAATGGTACTTCGTCATCTTCTGATACACTTGCTATACGATTGGAGAAATAGGATCTGCTGAGATTGCTGAGGCTGTTGAAGTTATCGGTTTTATCTTCTTCAATCTCTTAATTCTTCTTTCTTCTTGGTCGGAAGGGGTGGCTTCTACTCTTGTTTTCTTCGACAATTTTCGAAGTTTCCGAACATCCACCATGACTGATGTATCTGCAATGATTAAGAGTCAAATATTTGACTGATTATCAGAAAATAAATGAAGAGATAACATCAACAATAAAAATACCTAAAGAACATTTGGGGCTGATTTCCGCCAAAAAAAGCCCTTTTTCTCAAGAAGTTCTTTTATCGGGGGAATCTCCATCCCCGTGAGCTTCTCATAATCTTCTTGGTCGGCTATCAGAATTTTTTTACCATCATTGGGAGTTAATCGGGGTTCCCTATGGCTAATGGTAAAATTTCAAGAAATTTTGAAAACGATGTAGAAGAAGCAGGGCTTCCAACCATGAATGGCCGATGGAAGCCCCAAAATGAATTTTCGATCATGGCATGGATTGATTACCCACCACCCATGGCCATGGAAATCCTGCTTCAGTACGAACAAAGTATTGAAAAGGGAAGTTTTGGGGACTATATCTGCATCATTGCAAAGAATTAAGAAAGCGTAGATTATTCGGATACTATTGGGAGTTAATTGGGCTGGCAACATGTGATATAGTCTAAAGATCATAAGGAAAAAGGGATGAATCAGAAATCTAAGACCGGCTCTTAAATGTTCTTCATAAATTGTTAGGCTACCAGGTGGAGGCTGATCTGTTTTCTCTTCAGGATTTGGAAGAACTACAGCATAATTGTCTGAAATATTATAATACTGCTTCAATGCTAAAATTCAGTGTTCAGTTAAAGAGGACCTAACATCACCTATCTTTACTGATTCGGCTTCTTTTTTCTGTTTTTAAGAAGTGGATTCTTCATAATTATCAGTGCGACTAACTTCTAAGATTCTAGCTATAAAGAAAGGAAAGATTAACTTAAATAGAAGGTAAAGGAGAAAAGAGGCTGACCTGAAAGGTTTCTTTCGCTCCTAAGGTGAAGAAACTAAAATGGTGGAAAACCTATTTTCCTAGAGAAGATGGTGCTTATATACTATCCTTCAACGATCTAAAATTTTTCTCGAATAATGGGATTGATTCAGATCTTGCCACATGTCCATAATATTCGATAAAAAAATATAGTTTTTCAAAGAATCGAAATGACCATTCGTAATCCAACGGCAACTGCTACTGATGGGATGTTTGCATTTATTTTATGATGACGATCTTTCGGCCTTTTGTGGATTTCAAAAATTTCAATGATGATGGCAAGATACGACTATTGCTTTTTATAACCGCCTCCCTTATCAGAGATTGACACGTCATCAAAGCATGTTGCCTAAGAATGGAAGCTTCTGACAGTTTCTGACTTACAGTTAATAAATTCAGAAACTAGGGGGACTAGTGTTGGGATACGACACATTTGGTCTATTTATATTGATCTGATAGGGATTGAGTCTGGTTGATCAAGTGACATAAGGCTGATAAACGCCCAAGAGGCGTAAACCGATCAATGCCCAAGAGGTGTAAAGCCAATCAATACCCAAGAGGCAAAAGGCTGATCAATGTCCAAGAGGCGTAAAGCCGATCAATGTCCAAGAGGCATAAGGCTGATAAACATCCAAGAGGTGTAAAGCTGATCAATGCTCAATAGGCATAAAGCCGATCAACGCCCAGAGGCATAAAGCCGATCAACGCCCAGGAGAAACAAGGTTGACTAATGTTCAAGTGGTGCGAGATTGTTCAGCATCTGGAAAATAACTGACCAACTATGGATAACGTTTGTGGCACGTGCTCATGTCTTAACAAACTAATCGTTTACAACTGGAGTTGGCTGGAATCGGTTAAATTTGAGGCCTATAAATATCAGTAAATGTGATGAAGAAAGGGATTATGATTCGAAAAGATCCTTCACTCAACTTTTCTTCAGACCTCATCTGTCTAGTTCGGATGCCATTAACGAGCTTGAGAGCGATCTTAACACATAGAGCTTCCAAGAAGATGATGAAAAGCTAGATCAACTAGCTCAATTTGATTCTTTTTTATTTGATTCGAGCTCAAGCATTGTTGAAACTTGTCTGGACACAACAAAAATCATCACTTTTACTTCATGAATTAGATAATGCAATATAAGACTGCCGTCATTAATCCCTTGAGATAAACAGCTATCAGCGATGTATTCTGTAGATTCTAAAGAGCTAGGGCACCACTAAAGCGATAGCCCGGTTGGTAGAGGCTTAGCCTCATCTCTCACCGGTCATGGATTCGAGATATGATCATTGTGGGTGACTTGATTGAAATGGTAGAGGCTTAGCATCACCTCCCACCGGTTACGGGTTCGAGACATGATCCTTGCGGGTGACTCGATTAAATCCAGGAATTTTTCTGGGATACGTGATGGGGCTCCCACCGGTCACGGGTTCGAGACATGATCCTTGCGGGTGACTTGATTAAAATGGTAGAGGCTTAGCCTCACCTTTCACCGGTCACGAGTTCGAGATATGATTCTTGCAGATGATTCGATTAAATCTAAGAATTTTTCTAGGACATGTGATAGGATGGCGATGTCTAAATCTAAGAATTTTTCTAGGACATGTGATAGGATGGCGATGTCTTAGTGGTATCAGGCTGATGTACTCATCAGTGATGGAAAGGGTATGCCAAAATCATGAAAGAAATTTTTAAATTTAAAAGAGATTGTCTTATTGCAAGCCTATCCTGTGTTTTATATAATAAAATAAACAAAAGTATTTGTTTTCGTTCAAGTTGATGGATCGGAGCATGGAGTGAAGAGAGAATCAGGTCGTCTCGCAGACCCCGGCAAAGTCCAGTCCTTTCGCAATAATCTATATAATTTAAAACACCAAAATGCACTCCGTCGCGAAAGCATCAGCCGGTACTATAGACACGAGACAGGGCAGTAACCACCAGAAAAAGGCAAGAAGTAGAGTATCTAGTTGCATGTGACCCTCTTCACTAACTCCCAACAGCAAATGTTCCTTCTGGTGGCGCGCCCACGAGCATGGCCACCGTGGGCACCCGTTCTGCTCCGTACTAGCCCACCGGGCTGCCAGGATGCGATCTCTACAGTTCAGGAAGTGGACCCGAGCCGGCCTAAAAGAAGAATTGAGCTGGAGGAGTGGTCCCAAGTTTTGTTCATAATAGCATCACTCATATTGGTTACTGATTGGAGGATACTGTTATGCCAAATGATCATACCGGTGGAATTTTTACGGTGCATCAAGTCCACTTTATCTAAATGTAATTTTTACACTGTTCCACCTTGGACTGGATGTGTGATCAATGCCCTGCCAAACATAGGATGGGCAGTGTTGCTGCAGAATCGAGCTGACTAGGAGGTCAGATACCAGGAAAAGTATGGGCTTAGGTGGAGCAACTGCAAGGGGCCTTGGATGCAAGGGGGCTGAAACCTATAAAAAGTTCTGGCCCAATTTTCTAGTATAGACCCTTCGCTGCTCAAATTAACTTGATTCTGAGAATAAGAATGAGAGCCGGGGGAGTAGAGGTGAGGTGAAGGATTTTGGGTGAATGAGAGTTAATGCCATTATGTGGGATCCCCCTACCACTATTTATAGAGCTGAGAGCTCACACAATGGTGGTTAGCCATTTTCAGGAATTATGTGCCGACCTTGTTGGGGATTTCGGCAAGGATCACGGCAAGAATCGTGCCACATGCTCATGACATGGGATGGTCTGGAAATGGCCTAATCTGGCTTTTGACCAAATCTAGCATGGATAAAGCTAGGAGGTCGGAGAATCGTCTGACATGTTAAGAGCTTCCCAAGATGGTAAGTCCAAGATCTAGGTTGGTTGGGCTTGCGGCGCTAGTCGATGCAATCCAATGTTAACGTCGGACTTCGGGAGGAAGACATGAATTGGATATATGCTGGTCAACTTTGAGGTGTTGGTCAGCCAATCTGAGATGGAGGTCGGCAACTCTAAGATAATGCTCAGAATAGATAGGGGTAAATACTCATAACAATTGCCTTTTACTCATGAGTCCAAGGTGGAGCTAGGATGAAGGCAGTAAACTTTTGAATTGAGACTGACCCCTTTATGCATTTAATGTGCCAAGAAGTAGGATCTCTAGATGCATTTTTGATCAACCACGTGCCACCTCATGGACCACCGAGTTTTTTTGCATCTTCAAATCTGGACCGTACAGGGTCTGGATCTATCAAAGATTGCCTAGGCCAATCATCTAGTGACACTTGGCATGCATCGGAGGGGGTAAGTTAAATCATCTTTAGATTAGAGCCATCTAAGGTCCTATAAATAGGCTCTTACCTCTCACTTTCTACTTCTCACCTTTTGCTTTCAACAAGTTGGCTAGTTAGAAAATTTCTGGTGATCGCCACTGGCCACTTGGTCCTTCGAGCTCACGAGCCTCAAGGTCGGAATCCATGCTTTGAGCTTCAAGTCCTGAGGTCCAAACTTTGAGGCTACTTAACTATGGTCATACGTCAGTTTCCTATCTTTTAGATCAATGATGGACTTGAAGTATGTTGACGTAGAACCCTCCTCGATCAAGCAGAGCCGCTGGATCGCCAGTTCGCTCCCCCGCGCTTACTTGCAAAACAGGTTCCTGACTGGATTTCCTCCGGTGGGGGACACTCTGATGCCTAAGTCAGGGGCAGATTCTGGCAACAGAATGGAGAGTAGAAAAAGTGGTGGCTAGGGAAGAAAAGAGTCGTTCTCCTTTTCAGGATTGTTTTTTACTTACCTCGAGTGTTCCCTCCAGTATTTATGGTGGTTGGGCCAGCCTGTCGTTTGGTATTTTCACCCTATGATCAGGGCGGAGATCAATAGTTTCATCCCACCCATAACTGTAAGCGGTTACCAAAAGATATTGGCCAGGCTGGAGGCATGAAAGTTGGAGCTAATAGCCGTGTGGCCATTCCAAAGTAATTGCGATTTGCTTTCATTATCATGGAGTTGATCGGAGATCCGTTTCCTGGCCTCCTCTTGGTGAAAGACTATCATCGAATGTCTGAAGTGTCTTCAGACTTATCATCTTGGTCCGAAGTATCTTCGGACTTATCTTCTTCGAGTCGATCTTCAGGATCAAGGCCCTCGGTCAGTGCCAAAGTCTAGGCCTACGATGTGACGGGGGCCGATCCGTCGCTTCATCTGATCTAATGGTTTTTTTTGGGCATTCGTTCTAATTGTGTGGTTCGAGAAAGATCTGACTGGCGGTCGAATTGATAGTAGTCTGGTGCTTGAACGGGCATATCCCAACAGTTGCCCCCCACTCTAAATTTTTGAAGCAAAGATCTACCTCGAAGAGTGAGAGTACTGGTGTTGTCATTTTCCCCTAGGAGAAGTGCAGCCAATGATGGAGAAACATCCTACTTGGTCACTTGCCGTAACTGCAATCTGATTCGGGGATCAAATTAAGGGCAGCTGTCACTCCCTTACAAGAGCATATGAAAGGAGAGGATCATTCGACGAGTCATTTCCCTTTCCTTCAGTCGCGGTGGTTCGGCTGATCTTTTCATTGAAATTGGGTGGAGGACATGGCCCCCTCATGTCCCTTGGAGAAGGTGAAGGCTTCATCCATGTCATCGGGTGAGGTCACGCGGATCATGACTTTCGGCTTTTTTTGCATAAAATTATCTTGGCATCGCTGATAACTTCACATTTGCCTTTGGCATTTTGTGCACGTGGCGGACTCATAGAGGGGGTCCCCTCTTTCACGGGGGGCGGCATCTCAGGACGCTCCTTATCCTTTTTTAAGGGGAAGGTAAGATTGGCCGAGGAAGCTTCCCTACTCCTGTTGAGTCTGACAAGGCACCGGACCAAACCGAAGAAGTCCCGATTATGGCTGAAGAGTCGATCATGGACGGTCCATCAGGACAGGCCCAAGTTGAAGAGGCTCCGGTCGAAGAGTCTTTGACTTTGGCCTAGATCAAGGAGTTTCTTTCAATTCAGATTGAAGAGATCCTCCATTCTGCTGACCTAGGGGTTTCCTTAGCTGGTCCGTAGTGGCCCAGCAGGCTTGAGTCTTGTATTTTCTGCCTTCTTTTTTTTCTTATTGGCATGTAATTGGTGACTCCCCTTGGATGAATGAAAGACTTACTTTTTCTCTAAAGAATGGTTATTCCTGAATGGGAATATTGGAAATCTTCTCTAAATGTAAAGTCCCCAAATTTGGCTTTGATTGAGTCATTGAATCTGGCTGTAAATTTTGTTGCTTAATTCTAAGGATTGATAGCTAGGAAGTTTCACTTCCAGGGGCGGCTTCTGGTTCTCCGGAGTTCGCTAATCATGACACCGTTATCAAGGAATGGATTATCACACAGGTCATGGAATCAACGTGACCGGATCCATAGAAACCGCACCTGAATGAATGTAGCTCCTTGACTTCCTGTGGCCCTCCCCTAGCACGCAGATCGGGGGCCCTCATTAATTAGGGCAAACATACGTGGCATGTCCGGAGGTTTTACTAGAAACAAGGGCATTAACTTTGAGCCTTCGGCACTCTTAGTATAAAAGAGAGTGGTCTCCTGGGTTGAACTTTATCTGTTCTTGTCAAAGTTGCTCCAACATCGCTTCTCCCTCCTTTTCCCCCAATTGTTCGAGGAGTTTGCCACGGTATGAAGCCAGGCATAGCGCAGCTTAGGGAGGCAATGAGGAGGAGGCCAATAAGGAGCCTCCCAGTGAGAAGATCGGATCAACAGTGGAGATACGTCTTGGCATTACCATGCATTCAGGTTGGGAGTGGCACCCCAATCGAGATAGGGTCTTCCTAGGGGAGGAACGGGCCTCTCGTAGAGGAGCCGCACCTCCCGGGCCATCTGGGGGGCCTAGCCTGCCACATGCTGGCGGGATTCCCCCATGCGCTAAAGATGCCAAGCCCACAGTTTTGATTGCAGAGGTGAAGAACCCCGTGGGGCAAGATGCACCTGCTGCCAGGACCAAGAGGTGGGAGTCTGAGGACCCTTTCTTTGCCATCCTTCCCAGAATACAACAGGTAGATTCCGATTTGTGCAATGCACGCCTGCGCATCTCAACCGAGCTAATCCTACAGGTGCTCCTCTTTGGCAGGTTTCTTACAACCTTTCCTCCTTGGAGAAAAGCGTTCGTGAGTCCATCATCTTTAGCGAAGGCCTTCGAAGTTAGGTGACTTCAGCCATAGTCAAAAGGGATCCTGCCGAGGGGCTTCGAATTGTTGCAGAGGAGGAGTTGGGTAATGCCATTGCCTCTAATGGTGTCTTAAAAAGATAACCAGTGATGCTTTAGGCACAGGCGGCAAAAATGGCAACTATTCTGTAGAAGAAGAGGAGAAAGGTGATCTCTCTTGAACTGCTGTTAAGGGAAAGTCTTCGGGATGCTAAAGAGCTGAAGACTCAATGAGCCAACCTAAGAAAGAGGATTGGTGAAATAGAGATGGATCTTTCACAAGCCAATTTGAAGGTAGTACAGGCTGAGGAGAGGTCTTCCCGGGCTGTTGAGGCTTATAAGGGTTTGCAAGCCTTCAAGGATGAGGTGCACGAAGCCGTGATGGAAAGTTATCTCCTTGGCCTTGCCGACTGCCTGGGCAAAGTAATGAGGCTTTACCCCAACTTGGACTTCACGCCGTCCACCATTCCGGGGGACGGGGGTGAGGCAATAGGAGCTTCGACCGGAGAGGCACAACATACCCTGCTAAGGGTGATGGGGTGGCCACCAGCGAAGCCTTGACTTCTACTTCGGCTACCGAAGGGGTCAACGAGGGATAAAGTTGTTATTTTTTCTCTCTTTTGCTAACCAGTTGTAATATCTCTTCTCTTCGGAATAAATGATTACTTTTCTTTGAATTTGTCTCCTTTGAGTTGATCACCTTCTGGTAGATACGCAAGAGATTAGTTGGTTATCGGGTAGTAAGCATCTAGGGTGAGGACTTCAGAGTCTATGTCTTCAACTTGAGCCGAGGGCAAACTCCAAAGTGGAACTGTAGTGCCATCAAGTCGTCGCAGTCGAACACTTCACAGGAGACCAAGCTGGACCATGATTGGTCCTGGTTGGACCGGTGCTGACCCCTCATGAGGGTTATTTCTTCTAAGCAAGGAGTCGTGCGGTGGACAGATGTCGCCCCATCTTTGGCAGTTGGTTGGAGGACATCGAGTACATTCCTTGTTGTTGTCACCAAATGCATTTGTATCCGAGCGGCTACGCACCTTGGGAGCCACCGGGTGTCCCTTTCTGAGGTTGGCCATTGATGCCATATCTGAATGAAAGGGGATCACTCCAGATTCGAAGCATCATCAAATCCCTTCCAGATAGGCTATCCAGGTCTCGATGCGTTGTTTCGACATGTGGTGCCTTCCAATTGGATGGGAAGAAGGAATGGAGCACATCCTCCGTGGACGTTAGTGGGCACGAAGTGCAGTTAAAAAGGACCCATCCCCTCGCCTTTTGATTGGAAAAGAGGCAAATCCTTGATCTGAGAGGTGTTTTCTTCTTCCTTCTTTGTAGTCCTTGACCATGAAGTTCAGTCTGGTAGAGCTCTAAAGAATGGCCTGGAAGAGGGCCGCTAGCCCTCGAGCTGAAGGTGAGCCTAGTGGAAAGGCTCATTGGGGGGATGACCGCAAGGTCCCCCAATTTCGGGGGTGTGGTTCTCCTGGAAAGCAGGGTTCAGGTACTAGAGGCCCAACTGGAGGAGGCGAGGGCTCAAGTCATGGAAGCCATCATGGAGGCTGAGGAGGCCAAGAAGGAGGGAGCTAGAGCAGTCACCAAATTCTTGGCATCTTTAGTGTTCAAGGATGAGGTCACTGAGGCGGTGCTGGATGCCTACCACCTTGGCTTCCGGGAGCACCGGGACAAAGCCTTCCACTATTATGACTTAAAGGGCCTGGAGAATATCAGGCCTTCCATCCCCTTTTCAGGGCATGAAGATGACTCTGACTTCGAGGAGGAGGTGGAGTCTGATGCAGAGGGGAAGTCCAAAGCCTCCTCGAGCACCTCCCGAGGGTTTGGCTCCGTTCATTATCTTGGGAAGGGTCTGGTGGCTGGTCTTTAAGCCATCCCTTCCAGAGTCCGATGATGATGCCAATGCTGCTCTTGCTTTTTCTCCCCTTTCTTTTTGTAAAGCTCCTTTCCTAGATGAATGGAAATATTTTTCTTCTTCCAAGAAAGGCTTACCTTATGACATTGTGGATGGTGTTGAGTCTGCCATTAGGCTGGTTAAGCCATCCTCCGGGGCATCAGTCATCGATAAAGTGAGCGATTTGAGCTTGCTTCGACATATTTTTGGGTTTTTCATAGGGTAGGATGTTCAGACCATCCCTGTGCATTCTTCTAGAGTTAAGGTAGGCTGATTAGGCCCATCTCGGCATGTTTTCAGATTCATCATAGGGTAGGTTTGCATAAACCATCCCTGCACCTTTGGTTGATCATAAGGCAACCAAATTAGGTTTTCCTTGGCACTTATCGGGCATACCGATAAGGTGAGTGGATCAGACCCACCTTGGCACTTGTGATCATAAGGTCGCCAGATTAGGCTTCCTTTGGTGCTTGGAGAACATACCGACAAGGTGAGTGGATCAGACCCACCTTGGTACTTGTGATCATAAGGTCGCCGGATTAGGCTTCCTTTGGTGCTTGTCGGACATACCGATAAGGTGAGTGGATCAGACCCACCTTGGCACTTCTGATCATAAGGGCACCGAATCAGGCTTCCTTTGGCACTTGTCGGACATACCGATAAGGTGAGTTGATCAGACCCACCTTGGCACTTGTGATCATAAGGTCACCGAATTAGGCTTCCTTTTGCGCTTGTCTGACATACCAATTAGGTGAGTGGATCAGACCGACCTTGGAACATGTGATCATAAGGTCACCAGATTAGGTTTCCTTTGGTGCTTGTCAGACATACCGAGAAGATGAGTGGATCAGACCCACCTTGGCACTTGTGATCATAAAGTCACCGGATTTGGCTTCCTTTGGCACTTGTCGGACATACTGATAAGGTGAGTGGATCATACCCACCTTGGTACTCGTTGTTTGTGTCGAATGGGCCACTGGGACTGTTTCTATATCGTTGATTGATGACAGAATAGATTGTTCAGGCTTGCCTTTGATCAGATTTTTGTGAAAGCCTTCCTTTGGTGGGAGTGTTTATTGATAGTATTTGTGGAGGTTTTGTACATTCCAAGGCCGGGGTAGCATAACACCATCCAAGGTTTTGAGATGATATGTCCCAGGGTGTATGACCTCCTTGATTCAGTAGGGTCCCTCCCAATTCGGGGATAGCTTGCCCTGTTATGTTGGCTTGGACACCTCGGCTCTGCACAGCACCAAGTCCTCGGGTCGAAAGATTCACTGTTTCACTTTGGAGTTGTAGTATTTAGCGACCCTTTGTTGATATGTCGCCATCCTAACTTGAGCCCGAAGTCTGGTGCCCTACAGTTGATCTAGATCTGCTCTTCTACATTCTGAATTTTTGGGTTCATCGTACCCCTCAATCCTTAGAGATTGCAAGGAAACTTTAATGGAGAGGACTGCTTCGATGCCGTACGACAGGTTGAATGGAGATTCACCCGTGGCCATTCTGGGGGTCGTCCGGTATGCCCAAAGAATGGTGTTTAGTTCTTCAGTGCAAAGAATGGAGTTTGATTCTTCGGCCCAAAGCCCCCTAGCATCGTTCAGTCATGCCTTCAGACCATGGAGGATGGTCTGATTTGTCACTTCAGCCTCTCCATTGCACTATGGATGGCCAACTGATGTCAATTTTGAAGTATATTGTACTGGGCACAGAATTCTCTGAACTTGGGGTTGTCGAATTATCTCCCATTATCTATGATTATGGCATGTGGAATCCCGAACTGAAATATGATGAAGTTTCTGACAAAACTTTCCACCTTTCCTTCGATGATATGAGCTAGGGGTTCGGCTTCAACCCATTTAGTAAAGTAGTTAATGGCGATATTAAAAATTTCCTTCACCCGGATGCCAGTGGGAATGGGCCAAGAATATCAATTCCCTACTGGGCGAAGGGCCAGGGGGCTGTCAGTTGGGTGAGCTGACTCGCTGGCTATTTCTAGATGTTGGCATACCTCTAGCACTAGTCATACTTCCAGACAAGTCAGTCGATTCCTTCTGGATTGTGGGCCAGTAGTAACCCTGGTGTATTATCTTATATGCCAGGGATCTACCTCCAAGTTGTCTCCGCATATGCCTTCGTGGACTTCTCTTAGGGCATACTCAGCGTTCGATGGCCCTAGGCACTTCAGCATGGGTTGAGTGAATGATCTCTTATACAAGGTCCCATCTAAGATGACGTACTGAGATGCCATCCAGTGGACCTTCTTGACTTCTGCATTATCTTCCGGCAACATGCCCTCCTTCAGGAACATAAGGATGGGATCCATCTAACTGGGTTCAATCTCGATTTGATGTACCTTTGGGGCTTCTTCTGTTATGCTAGAAACTTCAAGGTGCTCAATGAAGGTATGTCCGAGGGATTCCGAAGTGGTGGTGGTGAGCCTAGATAATGCATTCGCTCGGGAGTTCTCCGATCGGGGCACATAAATGATTTCAAAGAACTCCAATCGAGAAGGCAGGGCTTATACTTTCTCCAAATATTGGATAATTATAGGATCCCTAGCCTCGAAGTTGCCTTTAACTTGATTCACTGCTAGTAGGGAGTCCGAAAAGATCTGGATCTTTCAAACTCCTAGACTTTTAGCGATGCAGAGTCCCGCAAATAGGGCTTCGTATTCAATTTGGTTATTTGAAGTATGGAAGGAGAACCAGAGTGCATACTCCACCACATGCCCATCTGGTTCAACCAATATGAGGCCTGCACCACATCCTGTGGAGTTTGAGGCCCCATCCATGTGGAGGACCCATATAGATCTTGCATCCTTCAAATTGGCCTCTTCTCCTTCGGCTTCCCCGTTGGCTAATCTGACTTCATCTTCAGCCTTCTATGTGCATTCGACTAAGAAGTCGGATAACACCTATGCTTTCATGGCTGACCGGGGTTGAAAGCTGATGTTGAACTCACTTAAGTTTACAGCCCATTTAGCTATTCTTCCCGAAGTGTTAGGATAATAGAGAACGGCTTTGAGAGGCTGGTCAGTTAGGACCACAATGGCATGGGCATGGAAATAAGGCCATAGTCGCTGTGCTATAATTATCAATGAGTAGATCAGCTTCTGCATTCTTGAGTACCTCACCTATGCATCATGCAAGACCTTGCTGATGTAGTAGATCAGTTTATGGAGCCCATATGATTCTTTTCAGATGAGGACCGAACTGACTGCTTCATTTATGGTGGAGAGGTACAGGTAGAGATTCTCTCCTTCATGTGGTTTGGAGAGTAAGGGTGGTATCTCTAGATACTTCTTTAATTCTTCAAAGGCAAAGCGACAGTCCTCAATCCACTCAAAGCCCCGGGACTGTCGAAGTACCTTGAAGAAAGGGAGACACTTCTCAACCGACCGAGAAATGAATCTGCTTAAGGAGGTGATTCTTTCGTCAGCTGTCGTACTTCCTTCTTACAAGAAGGGTATCTCATACTCCGGAGGGCTTGGAACTTCTCAGGGTTTCCCTCGATTCCTTGCCTAGTAACGAAGAACCCCAAGAATTTGCCAAAAGTTATCCCGAAAGCACACTTTATCAGGTTCAGCTTCATTTGATGGTGCCGTAAGGTGTTGAATGACTCCTCCAGGTCTTTGATATGATCTTCTTTAAGGAGGCTCTTCATAATCATGTCATCGACATAAGCCTCTATGTTCCTTCCTTGCTGTTCTTTAAATACTTTGTTGATCAGCCTTTGGAATGTCGCCCCGATGTTCTTCAATCCGAATGGCATCATCTTGCAGTAGTAGAGACCTTTTTTCGGTGATGAAAGCAGTTTTTTCTTCATCCCGAGGGTCCATTCGGATTTGGTTGTACCCAGAGAAGGTGTTGGCTCCACCCAGTGATTTTGATGAATAACAAAACATTGAGCACATATTGTATTCTAATGTGAATTTCAAGTTGTGAGTTTTCAGGGAGAAAGCACCTCAAAATTTCAAATATCTATGGTGTATGGCACTCAATGGCACGGAGCAAATCTCACATATCCGAGCAGCCTCTTCATTGAAAAATGGCTAATAATTGCTTAATTATTATGTGTTTATGCTTTCATGAACATCATTTTTGATTTCAAGGCTTTTACTCTTGATTCTGGATGATTTCAGTCTCAAGTGTCGACACCTGGACAGTCAAGTGTCGACACTTCAGCATTTGGCACGGACAAAAATCCTTGGCACGCCAAGTGTCGACACCTAGAATTCAAATGTCGACACCAAGTGTCGACACTTAGGTTTCAAGTGTCGACTCAAGGCCTGAGAATTTTGAAAACACAGAACTTATTGGTTCGAGGATTTTTGTGTCAAGTGTCGACACCTGTGCATCAAGTGTCGACACTTGAATGATCAAGTGTCGACTCCCAGAATTCAAGTGTCGACACCTGACAGCCAAGTGTCGACACCTGACAGCCAAGTGTCGACACTTGCAGCTTGACAGCTCTAACGGATCTATTTTTCTGGCTTGCAGAAATGGGTTTTCAAGCTCCAAACGGCTATTTCCAATGCTCCAACGGTCACAAACCATTTTTAGAAGGTTTTTGGTGTATTTAATCTCCACCAACCTCATTTTAAAGCAAGAGAAGTGAAGGGAAGTAAAGAGAAAGAAGAGAGAAGTCTATTCAAGAGCATTCAAGTCCACTCAAAAGCCAAAAAGCCATTATTCTCTCCAAACTTCAAATCAAAAGCCTCTTCTAGCTTGATTCCATTGAAAAAGCCTACTTGCTCAACTTTACTACATTCCAAAAGGAGGCAACATGAAGAAGAGTGAAGTCAAAGCATCCCTTGGGCTTCAAAGATTCCAATCTACTCTTGAAGAGAGTTTGTTGTAGCATTTAAATTTCATATCTGATTTATTGTGCTTTAACCTTGCTTTCAAGGATGTCTTGAAAGAAGGTTATTGTGGTTTGTTGGTGAGCCAAAGTGTTAAAACCAACTAGGGTTAACTTGTGAGCCCGAAGACAAAACAAGTAGTTAGGTTTGTTGGTGAGCCTAGGTGATAAAACCAACTTAGGTTTTTGACTTGTGAGCCTTGTAAAAACAAGTCAACTGTAATCTGGTGTGGATTATAGTGAAATTCCCAAGGATGGCTTGGGGAGTGGATGTAGGTGCTAGGTTTGCACCGAACCACTATATATCTTGTATTTGTGTGTGATTGCTCTTTTCTTTTTACATTCTTTAATTAAGTGCTATTATCTTGCATCTAATTAATTGTTACTCACAAGCACCACTAGACCTTTTGTTTTATTGTGTTAAATTTTTAAAAGACCCAATTCACCCCCCCTCTTGGGCTCCATTTCTGGGCAACAAGTGGTATCAGAGCGCCGGTACTCTCTTGCAGGTCCAAGGATCTTGAGTAAAAGATCATGGCAGCCCCAATAGGCATGGGTATTATTGAAGGTCAAGCTTCAAACCGGCCCCCACTTTTTAATGGCACAAATTACACATACTGGAAGACATGCATGCGCATATTTATACAAGCTCTTGATTATAATTTGTGGAGAACAATAGTAAAAGGTCCTCATCAGCCTACAATAATGATTAATGGCATTCTCACCCCTAAAATGGAAGATGATTGGGATGAGAGTGACATTAAGCAAATTGAGCTTAATGCAAAGGCAATGAACCTTTTATTTTGTTCTCTTGATCCTAGTGAGTTTAATAGAATATCCAACTGTCTCTCCGTAAAGGAGATTTGGGATACACTTGAGGTTACCCATGAGGGTACACACCAAGTGAAGACCACCAAAGTTAACATGCTAATTCATACTTATGAAATGTTTAAAATGGAACCTACTGAGTCTATCAGTGAGATGTATACTAGGTTCACAAACATTGTGAATGGCATGAGAAGTTTAGGAAAAATAATTTCTAACGGTGAACTTGTAAATAAACTTCTCAAGTCTCTACTAGCTTCATGGGATGCAAAGGTCACTGCAATTGAAGAAGCAAAAGATGTCAACACTCTCCCGCTGGAACAATTGTTAGGCTCTTTAATGACATACGAACTATCTCTCAAACAGAAGAATGGAGAGGTGGACAAAAAGAAAAAGACAATAGCTTTCAAATCCTTTACCAAAGAAGACTCGAGTGAAGACTCTGAAGAGGATGACGAAGAAGATGAAACTGCTATGTTAGCAAGGAAATTCAGAAGGTTTATGAGGAAAAAGAAATTCAATTACAAAAAGAAACCTCTGAAGGGTGAGCCCAGTAAAGAAAAAGATAAGGAAAAGAAGGAGGAGCAGCCCACATGTTTTGAGTGCAAAAAGCCAGGGCATTTCAAGGTAGACTGCCCCTTACTAAAGAAAAGTAGAAGAAAGTTAAGGAAAAAGGCCATGATGGCAACCTGGAGCGAAAGTGAAGACTCCAGCTCTGAGGAAGAACAACAGGAAGTAGCAAATTTCTGTCTAATGGCCGATCAAGAAGAGGTATGTTCTGAAGCCGAAAATGAATTATCTTTTGATGAGCTTCATGAAATTTTGATGAACTAGTAATAGAATTTCAAAAATTAAAGTCAAAACATAAAGACTTAAAGAAGCAAAATCTGGAACTAGCTAAAATAAATAACAACCTTTCAAATGAGAATGAATATCTTCTAATACAAAATAAAAATCTAAATGATAAGATTATGGGTCTTGAAAATGAAAAGAATATACTTGAAAAGAAAAGTAACTTACTTTCAAATGAAAAATTGTCAAGACAACACAAAGGAATTTTAATGGAAAACAAAAAATATAAAGAGGAAATCGATAAACTAAAGCCTTTTGTCGAAAAATTTACTTACAGTTCTGAAAAATTGAATTTACTGTTAAATAACCAAAGAGCAGTATTTGACAAAGCTGGATTAGGATTCAGAACTCATAAGAAACAGAAACTCCTTAAAAATTTCTTTGTACCTGCATCTTCTTCAATTACATGCTATACTTGTGGTGTTATAGGACATAAATCTTACATGTGCAACAAAAGAAAATTAAGAAAAACTAAGAAAGTTTGGGTTCCAAAAGGAACCAATGCCACTAACCAAAAAGGACCCAAGATGGCTTGGGTACCTAAAGTCTCCACTTGATCTTTATTGCAGTTATGCCTTGCAACCAACAAGAAGAGAATGTGGTATCTTGATAGCGGTTGCTCAAGGCATATGACAGGAGATGTGGAGCAGTTCTCATCACTCACATATCAAAATGGTGGCAATGTAACTTTTGGTGATAATGGAAAGGGAAAAATCATCGGTATTGGTAAAATCCATATCACCCCTACCTCTTATATTGATAATGTTTTATATGTTGATGGATTAAAACATAACTTGCTTAGTATTAGTCAATTTTGTGACAAAAATTTTAAAGTTGTTTTTGAATCTTCTTTGTGCATTGTTTCTAGTCTAGATGACAATGGCATTAAATTCATCGATCATAGGCATGGCAATATTTATATGGTTGATCTTGATGATCTCCCTATTCAAAAAGGTCAATGTCTAGTGGCAATGGAAGCCAAGATCGATGAAGCTAGTTGGCTTTGGCATCGTAGACTAGGACATGCTAGCATGCATTTAATTTCAAAACTTAGCAAAAAGAATTTAGTAAAAGATTTGCCTAAACTTAATTTTGAAAAAGATAAGATTTGCAGTGCATGTCAACTTGGAAAACAAACAAAATCTTCTTTCAAACCTAAAGGAGTAATCTCTACATCTAGACCTTTAGAATTGCTTCATATGGACCTCTTTGGGCCTACTAGAACATCTAGTTTGGGAGGTAAGAAGTTTGGTCTAGTCATTGTAGATGATTTCTCACATTTTACATGGGTCATGTTTTTAGCACACAAAGATGAAACGTTTTCTGAATTCATAAGATTTCACAAAAGAGTTTTAAATGAAAAAGGTGTTTCAGTAATTTCCTTAAGAAGTGATCATGAAATTGAATTTGAAAACGCCGATTTTAATAAATTCTGTATTGAAAATGGAATTAATCACAATTTTTCTTCACCTAGGACACCTCAACAAAATGGGGTAGTAGAAAGAAAAAATAGAACTCTTGAAGAAATGGCACGCACCATGCTTTGTGAAAATGATTTACCTAGATACTTTTGGGCGGAAGCTATAAATACTGCATGCTATATCTTAAATCGTGTTTTAATTCGATCGATTTTAGAAGAAAACTCCTTATGAGCTTTGGAAGGGTAGAAAACCTTCAATCCGTTATTTTCATATTTTGGTTGCCGTTGTTTCATCTTAAACAATGGTAAAGACAATCTAAGTAAATTTGATGCCAAATCAGATGAGGGAGTCTTTCTAGGCTACTCCACATCTAGTAAGGCATACAGGGTCTTCAACAGAAGGACACTTGTTATTGAAGAATCCATTCATGTAGTATTTGATGAAACTAACCAAAAATCTTCAAGAAAAGAAGATGTACTTTTTGATGAATCAGGTAACAAGAAAATTGAAGAAAGAAACAACAATGAAGAACTTACCAAGGAATAGAATGATTATCAGAACATTGTCAAAGATCAAGCACAAGGTGATGAAGATACCTCAACTGTTGATCCTTTACCAAAAGAATGGAGGTATGCTCATGGACACCCAAAAGAACTAATTATAGGTGATCCATCTAAAAGTGTAAGTACTCGATCATCTCTTAGAAATATGACTACTTAGCTTTTGTATCTCAAATTGAACCTAAAACTATTGAGGAAGCTGAATGTGATAGTAATTGGATAAATGCTATGCAAGATGAACTTAATCAATTTAAAAGGAACAATGTTTGGATACTAGTAGATAGGCCCTCAAACACATCAATTATTGGCACAAAATGGGTTTTTCGAAACAAACTTGATGAAAATGGAATAGTAATTAGAAATAAAGCTAGACTAGTTGCCAAAGGATACAATCAGGAGGAAGGGATAGATTTTGATGAAACCTTTGCTCCTGTGGCTAGACTTGAGGCAATTAGGCTATTATTGGCTTTTTCCTGTTTCATGAACTTTAAACTGTATCAGATGGATGTTAAAAGTGCTTTCTTGAATGGATTAATTGAAGAAGAAGTTTATGTTGAACAACCCCCTGGTTTTGAAAATTCTGAATTTACAAATCATGTTTATAAACTTCATAAAGCTTTATATGGATTAAAACAAGCTCCAAGAGCTTGGTATGATCGTTTAAGCTCTTTTCTGCTAAAAAATGATTTTACTAGAGGAAATGTAGATAAAACATTGTTTTTAAAGAAAAAGAATGTTGATCTCTTAGTAGTACAAATCTATGTTGATGATATAATATTTGGTGCTACTAATGAATCTCTTTGTCAAGATTTTGCAAGTCTAATACAGGGTGACTTCGAGATGAGCTTGATGGGAGAACTAAATTTCTTCCTCGGACTCTAGATAAGGCAAACCAAAGAGGGGATCTTCATCAACCAAACAAAATACACAAGAGAAATACTCAAGAAGTTTGGGATGGAGAACACTAAACCATTAGGTACCTCTATGAGCTCTACATGTAGACTTGACAAGGATGAATCAGGTAAATCAATTGATCAAAAATTATATCGTGGCATGATTGGTTCATTATTATATCTTACTGCCAGTAGGCCAGATATCATGTTCAGTGTCTGTATGTGTGCTAGATATCAGTCCAATCCTAAAGAGTCTCATCTTTTGGCTGTTAAACGCATATTTAGATATCTATCTGGCTCAATTAAAATTGGTTTATGGTACTCTAGAGATTCTTTATATGATTTAATTGCTTATTCTGATACTGATTTTGCTGGATGTAAACTTGATCGTAAAAGTACTAGTGGAACCTGTCAGTTTCTTGGAGTAAATTTGATCTCCTGGAGTAGCAAGAAACAGAACTCTGTTGCTCTATCTACGACAGAAGCCGAATATATAGTAGCTGGGAGCTGTTGTGCTCAAATCCTATGGATCAAACAACAACTCGAAGACTTTGGCATTAAACTAACTAAGACACCCATAAGATGTGATAATACTAGTGCAATCAACTTATCTAAAAATCCAGTGCAACATTCAAGAAGTAAATACATTGAAATAAGACATCATTTCATAAGAGATCATGTACAAAACTCAAATGTAATTCTTGATTTTGTCTGTACCAATGATCAATTAGCTGATGTGTTTACAAAGCCTTTGAGTGAGGATAGGTTCTGTCTGATTAGAAGAGAGTTAGGTGTAATTGATCCATTCTCCTAGGACTCTCTTAGTATCATTTTACCTAGTCCTAAAAGCTCAATACTTATTGTTTAAAACCCCAAGAAATTCCTTTTAATTTTTCCTGATTTTCTCGAATTTTCTTGGCCAAGTGTCGACACTTGGAAAGTGTCAAGTGTCGACACCTGACCAAGTGTCAACACTTGACAAATCCGAAGTGTCGACACTTGCGAATCTGAACTATTTTAAAACGGGCCGAACGAAGGCTTTTTTGAAAATTTTCCTTCCCCAAATTTCTTGGAATAGTAGTCCCCCTGTCCAAACCCGTCTTTTCACCCTTCAATCCATCTCAAATCAGGTATTTTCCCTCTCTAATTTAGTTTTTATTTCTCTATGTTTTAATTTTATTATTTTTTAAACCAAACGATCGTGTTTTAGGTTTTCCAAAAATTTTTCTTCAATCTAACCATATTTTTGTGTGTTTTAGTAAATTTCTAAAACTCCATTTGAGGGAATCTTGTTTTAGATTTGTTTTTCTCGAATTTCTCTCATCTTTTGGATGTTTTTCAACCCTTTTTCACAAAAATCACTGTTTCATCAATTTTGAGCAAAATAAAATGGGTTTTCATCTAATTTAAGTGTAATAAATCCTTTTATTGATGATTAGGAAGGATTTTTAGTAATGCATTTTGAATATTTTCGCCTATTTGCAAAAACCCTAAATGCTTAAAACCCAAATCCCATGGTTTTTGATTTATTTTTGGACCTTACAAAAATAATTCTTTTTGGGATTCAAATGTGCTCCACCCAACACAAGTTTTTCCTACAAATTTTACTCAAAATTTCTTATTTTGATCAAAACTTATTCTGGTTTTCGAAACCAATTTGAACTCAAATCTCAACCTATGGCCAGTCCTTTGTTCTGAACTTTTTTTCATTCTTCCTGGTCAGTTGGCTGATATGGGTCCTAGGAAGAGACTTGCAGTTAGAGCAAGGCCTAGTCAGGGTAGTGAGAGGAGGTCAAAGGCTAGATTCGATCTCGCTCCGCAGAGCAGTACAGCCACTCTGAGCTCCCCCTGCAGAGAGAATGGCAGGGAAGTCAGTAGCTTCAGGGAGGAGAGTAGATCTACACTGTTTCGACAGACACCATTTTGGCATTAGAGAGATACTCTCAGATGCAGGACTAGTACCCTTCTACACCATGCAGGAGAGATACTATCCTCACCTGGTGAGAGAGTTTTACGGTGCACTGGACTGTCGATGACTCTTATGGACGACATCCGTCAAGGGTACACAGATTTCATTGACTGATGAGTTGCTGAGCCGAGTATGGGAGATACCCCGGAGAGGAGTCTGTGCTTTCTCAGTTGATGATAGAGAGGCAGCTTTCAGATGCATCCTTGAGTGAGAGGATGTTCGCGGTATCTCAGTAGTTACCGCGAATCAGTTATCTTTAGAGATGCGACTGCTGCACCACATTACCGCACGGATCCTTCTACCGAAGACTGGCAGATTCGATTTCATCACAGAGAGAGAGCTAATGTTGATGACCAGTCTGATCGAGAGGAGACCAGTTGATATACCCGCCTTGATGCTGTCACAGATGCATGATGCTGCCACTCAGCGCCGACACTGTTTGCCATACGGGATGGCACTGACCCGTCTTTTCAGAGCTTGTGGAGTATCATTGGAGGGGGAGATCTCCAAGGAGATACTGCACACAGATGTATATGATGAGAGGTCATTGCACCGCATGGGTTTCAGGATGGTTGGAGGTCGATGGGTTCAGAGAGATTCTGGCCAGGAGCCAGATGAGGAGGATGAGATTCGAGAGGCTGAGGCTGGACCATCTGAGCCAGCAGTCCTTCCTCCAGTGGATGTACCATCGACACAGGCAGAGCACCTGTCACCTGATGCTTCAGTTCCTCCACCACCATCTACCGGATTATCCTTTGAGGAGCATGCCAGAGCACAGTTCACACAGATCAGAGGAGAGGTGACTCAGCTGCGTAGCGAGGTCGAGCTTCTACGAGCACAGACTACCTCAGAGCATGCTGAGATCCGCAGATCCATGGAGGAGGGATTTACACGTCTTGAGAGTCTTCTGAGATCACTTATACCTCCTACTGCACCTGCTCCTGCTCGATCTGATGATGATGATGATGATGATGATGATGATGATGATGATGATGATGATGATGATGATGGCAGCGATCACCAGAGTGACCATGCTGATATTGCTGACGGAGGTGATCAGGATGTTGACCGAGCCACTGAGGTGGTAGGCACTGACAGCGACAGTGTAGGCGGAGCTGATGCTTATGAGGTGGTCAGTCGAGATCCTCCTACTACGCCTGCTCCTTCTACTGCTCTAGTTGACTTTGTTCCAGATCTTATTGAGCTAGCTGATCGTCTTTCGCCTCCCTCTACCAGATCTTCTAGGGTTGTACCCGCTTTTGGTCCTGCCGGCCGTACCAGGAGTCTTAGAGCTTTAGCACCTCCTAGGGCATTAGCCACCAGATCTAGGATTAGTGCTCCTTTTAGTCTTGATGTTCCATCTGATGAGGATTAGCCTCACAGATGACTGTTTCAGATCTCTTTTTGTATGGTTGATATATTTTTTTACTGAAAACTTATCTCATATATATGTGTTTGTTATCTTAAACCTTTTGTACTTTAGTTTATCATATTTTAGCTCTCATATAATGGGATATTTTAACTCTAATACAAGCATAATTTCAGCTATGATATTTGTTTCTATACTCTATTTTTGTATCTATGCTAATTGTAAGGGGGAGGTTATTTTATGATTGACAAAAAGGGGGAGAAAAAGTAATGTTAAAAAGTGATGTTAATTGTTATGAAGAAAAAGAGTGATGATGGATGTTTAAGTAATGATGTTAATTATTTTTGAGAATTTAAGAACAAGTTTTTTTTAAGAAAAAGATGCATTATATTGTTTTGAAGTTTACCTTTATAAGAAGTATCTAATTAAAGGGGAGATTGTTTCCTATTAATTAGAAAACTTATGGTTTGAACTATATTGTCTCTTTTCTCAAGGTTTTGTCATCATCAAAAAGGGGGAGATTGTTGGCTCCACCCAGTGATTTTGATGAATAACAAAACATTGAGCACATATTGTATTCTAATGTGAATTTCAAGTTGTGAGTTTTCAGGGAGAAAGCACCTCAAAATTTTAAATATCTATGGTGTATGGCACGCAATGGCACGGAGCAAATCTCACATATCCGGGCAGCCTCTTCATTGAAAAAGGGCTAACAATTGCTTAATTATTATGTGTTTATGCTTTCAAGAAAATCATTTTTGATTTCAAGGCTTTTACTCTTGATTCTGGATGATTTTAGTCTCAAGTGTCGACACCTGGACAGTCAAGTGTTTACACTTCAGCATTTGGCACGGACAAAAATCCTTGGCACGCCAAGTGTCGACACCTAGAATTCAAGTGTCGACACCAAGTGTCGACACTTAGGTTTCAAGTGTCGACTCAAGGCCTGAGAATTTCGAAAACACAGAACTTGTTGGTTCGAGGATTTTTGTGTCAAGGGTCGACACCTGTGCATCAAGTATCGATACTTGAATGATCAAGTGTCGACTCCCAGAATTCAAGTGTCGACACCTGACAGCCAAGTATCGACACCTGACAGCCAAGTGTCGACACTTGCAGCCTGACAGCTCTAATGGATCTATTTTTCTGGCTTGCAGAAATGGGTTTTCAAGATCCAAACTGCTATTTCCAATGCTCCAATGGTCACAAATCATTTTTAGAAGGTTTTTGGTGTATTTAATCTCCACCAACCTCATTTTAAAGCAAGAGAAGTGAAGGGAAGTAAAGAGAAAGAAGAGAGAAGTCTATTCAAGAGCATTCAAGTCCACTCAAAAGCCAAAAAGCCATTATTCTCTCCAAACTTCAAATCAAAAGCCTCTTCTAGCTTGATTCCACTGAAAAAGCCTACTTGCTCAACTTTACTACATTCCAAAAGGAGGCAACTTGAAGAAGAGTGAAGTCAAAGCATCCCTTGGGCTTCAAAGATTCCAATCTACTCTTGAAGAGAGTTTGTTGTAGCATTTAAATTTCATATCTGATTTATTGTGCTTTAACCTTACTTTCAAGGGTGTCTTGAAAGAAGGTTATTGTGGTTTGTTGGTGAGCCAAAGTGTTAAAACCAACTAGGGTTAACTTGTGAGCCCGAAGATAAAACAAGTAGTTAGGTTTGTTGGTGAGCCTAGGTGATAAAACCATCTTAGGTTTTGACTTGTGAGCCTTGTAAAAACAAGTCAACTGTAATCTGGTGTGGATTATAGTGAAATTCCCAAGGGTGGCTTGGGGAGTGGATGTAGGTGTTAGGTTTGCACCGAACCACTATATATCTTGTGTTTGTGTGTGATTGCTCTTTTCTTTTTGCATTCTTTAATTAAGTGCTATTATCTTGCATCTAATTAATTGTTACTCACAAGCACCACTAGACCTTTTGTTTTATTGTGTTAAATTTTTAAAAGACCCAATTCACCCCCCCTCTTGGTCTCCATTTCTGGGCAACAGAAGGCATCCATGAAGCTTAATAGCTGATGGCCTACGGGGGCATCGACCAATTGGTCAATTTGGACAAGGAAAAGCTATCCTTCGGGTAGGCTTTGTTGAGATCCGTATAATCGATGCTGACCTCCACTTGCCACTAGTTTTTTTTACCATCACCACGTTGGCCAGCCATTCAAGGTAGTGGGCCTCTCGAATGAATCCTGCTTTGAGAAGCTTATCCACTTCTTCATCTATCGCCCGCTACCTCTTTGGGAAAAAAATTCTCTTCTTCTATCGAATCGGCTTGTATTCAGGGATGACTTCCAGCCGATAAGTAATCACTTCAGTTGGAATTCCTGACATATCCAAAGCTGACCAGGCAAAGACATCATTGTTATTCCTGAGAAAGTTGATTACCTCCGCCTTTGTCTCTTCATCAAGTAGGCTTCCAATCTGCATGACTTTGGTAGGGTCCTCTTCGGTCAACTATATCAAAGTGGTTCTTTCCATAGGCTCACTATAGTCTTCGGTCAGATCCCTCGGATCCAATCGGTTCGAAGTCATGGGGTTGACTGCCTGTTTATCCTGGATCATCAAGCACTATTGCGTAGCCCTCTGGTGTCCCTTCGCTTCTCCTACTCCACTTGTTGATCCTATAAGTAATTTTGATGATAACCAAATATTG
The DNA here is from genome assembly GCA_021397845.1 of Areca catechu. Taxonomy (NCBI): domain Eukaryota; kingdom Viridiplantae; phylum Streptophyta; class Magnoliopsida; order Arecales; family Arecaceae; genus Areca; species Areca catechu. The sequence goes on along the minus strand of CM038044.1, from coordinate 60,921,010 downwards.
GAGCATGTACATTTTTTACTGACAACTCTTCAAGTATTTGACAAGTTTTTGTATGATGAATAACATGTTCAACCTTTAATTCCTAAACTTCTATTTTCTTGATTGAGTTGTGTTGTGAATATTTTTGTAAAGAAGAACCCAATAAAAATACTAAGAAAAATCAATTAAAAGGGTTACTTCTGTGAGTATGTGTGTGCCATGAATTTTAGTTTGAGTTGGTTTGTGTGAAATTGTAAATGAGTTGGTGAGAGTTCTCTTTAAGTTTAATTATAAAAATCCTAAAGAAGACACTCGAGTCGACCCCAAGTGAAGAAGAGCCGACTCTGCTTACGGACATGCAGCAAGGATTCTGGAACGTAGTAATCTGAACTGACTCGATGGAAAGCGAGCCGACTCCAGTGAATCCGAGTTGACTGGAATTAGTCCAAGCCGACTCCTCTAGAGTCCATTTCTTGAAATTTCTGAGAATAGCCAGGCGAGCCGACCGGAACCAAAAAGAGCCAACTCTGCCAGACCTAATTCTGAAAGCCTGAGAAAGCGAGTTGACCTGAACTGTATCCATTCATCTCTTCTAGAGTAAGGTTTTTCGAACCTGAGAAGAAGAGCCAACCCAAGATAAAAAGAGCAGAATCCTCGAGTTCAAGATTTCAAGATTCAAGTTCGAGCCGACCCGAGTGATAAATAGCCGACTCGTCTAGAGTGAGGTTTTGCGCCCTGAGACAAAGAGCCGATTGCATTGAAGAAATGGTGACTCGACCTATCGACTCGAAGGATCTGAGCCGTCTCGAAGGAATCCGAGCCGACTCGAATGACACTTTCAGGTATCCAACATCTAGTTCCATAATTGGTTTTTAAATGCTATAAGGTGCTCCAACGGTCAAAAATCATTTCCTAATGGTCTACAACAACTAGAATTGACTTAGGATGATGAAAGACTTTAAATTTGAAGGATTTGAACCTTCTTGCAATAATGATTTAGAGAGTTCCTAAAAGAAAGAGAGCTTCATTGAATATCCTACCCACCAACAGCAAAAGAGCACAAAAGCATTCAAATCAAGCTTTCAAGTCTTCACCAACACTAATTTGAAGCTTGAAGCAACTTTAGGAAGATGCCACTGAAGTCATTAAAGCTTATTCAAGTGCATTCAAGTCGACTTCCAACAAGCTGCACCGGTAACTATTCGATAAATTGAGTTTGTCATTCTTGTTGCATTTAATTTTCAATTCAATCTTTGAATTGTTGGGTTATTAGTAAGCCCGGTTGAAAAACCAAATAGGTTCTTGGAGAGCCTTGTTAAAACCAAGGGTTAGGTTCTTGGTGATCCTATGAAAACCAATTTGGGTTTCTTTGGTGAGCCTGTCAAAACCAAAGGGTGTTGGGTTTTCTTTGGTGATCCCTTAAAACCAAAGTGTAGAGATTTTGGATTGTTATCTTGTAAAACAATCCTACTGTATTCGGGTGAGAATATAGTGGAAATCATAAGTGGTATCTTGGGTAGTGGATGTAGGAGCTGGGTTGCTCCGAACCACTATAAATTTGGTATGTTTGTGTTGTACTTTCTTGACTCTATTTAGTTTTTGCATTTTATAATTCTATCACAGCACCTATCACTTGCAAAGGATTTTGAATAGAACATTATTTGCTTCAATTTTTTTAAAAAAAAGACCCAATTCACCCCCCTCTTGGGTAGCCACCTAGGCAACAACTGGTATCAGAGCAGTTTCTCTGATTCTCTTGCAGTAAATATTGATGGCTCATCCCATGAGTACATCTTTGGCTGAAGGCCAGTCAATTAATAGGCCTCCACTTTTCACAGGCACAAATTATTCCTATTGGAAAGCATGAATGAAAATTATATTCAAACTGTTGATTTTCAATCATGGAAGGTCATTCTCAAAGGGCCACAGGTTCCCATGATCAAAATTGATGGCATGGATGTTCCTAAGCCTGAAGAGGATTGGGACAAAAATGACATGAAGATGGGAGAGTTAAATGCCTAAGCCATAAACTTGTTATACTGTGCTTTGGATAGTAACGAGTTTAATCGAATTTCCATCTGCTCTTCAGCGAAGGAAATTTGGGATAAACTTGAAGTGACCCACGAAGGAACTTCACAAGTGAAAACCTCAAAGATAAATCTTTTAGTGCATAATTATGAATTATTTAAAATGGAACCTAATGAAAGTATTTCTACCATGTATACTAGATTTACAGATATTATTAACGGTTTGAAAAGTCTTGGCAGGGTATACTCAAATGCTGACTTAGTATAGAAGATTTTGAGATTACTTCTTGATAAGTGGGATCTTAAAGTCACTGCCATCCAGGAAGCTAAAGATTTGAACATTCTATCAATGGATGAATTAATGGGATCTCTCATCACACACGAACTAGCCATGCAGCATAGAACGGATGATGATCAGAAAAAGAAGAAAACAATCTCATTCATAGCTGCATTAGAATCAAAAGATGATGAAGAGACGAAGACAATCTTGAAGATGAAGACATTGCAATGGTCGTGAGGAGATTCAAAAGTTTTTGGAAAAGAAGAAAGGAAGATATAACAGAAAATTCCATAAACGAGGAGAACAATCAAGAGAAAAGGACAAGTACAAAGATAAGGATAAGGAACAAGTCCCCACCTACTATGAATGCACCTACTATGAATGTAAGAAACCAGGACATATTCATCCAGACTGTCCTCAATTGAAGAAATTTTTCAAAAAGAAGAAAAGAAAGTGATGGTTGCCACGTGGAGCAATAGTGAAGACTCCACTTCAACTGAAGAAGAAGAGACCATGAAAATAGCAAATTATGTCTAATGGGTCTCGAGGATGAGGTAAATTCTCCGAACACACAAATTGAATTTACTTTTGAGGAATTAAATTTTGCATTCCATGATTTGTTATCTGAATTTAAAAAGGCAGGAGTAAAGATTAGATCATTGAAGCAAATCAATAATTCTTTACTCAAAGAAAAAGTGAGATTTCATAAAAGAATAATATATTGCAAAAATAACTTCATACATTTTTTGAAAAATATGATACATTAAAAACTAAAAATAGATAATTTCATGACGAAAACAATACCTTGATGAAAGAAAATAATGAGCTGAAAAAAGAGGTTGAAAAACTCAAGTCACTTATTAAAAAATTAACTTTATCTTCTAACAAGCTTGAGTTAATTCTCAAAGATCAAAGAATTACTGAAAATAAAGCTGGAATAGGTTATAATGCTTCAAATTCAAATTATATTTCAGCTACTACATTTATGAAACAAAAAGATTTTGTTCCCAAGTTTACTTCTCATAAAACCTTTATCACAAAAGACTCTATTTCCATTTCAAAACCTGTTGTTTCTGCACCTCATGCATATAGAACTTCAAAATCTAAATTATTTCAAAACTCTAGAATCAGGTGTTTTGCTTGCAAGAAACTAGGACATATAGCTTTCAATTGCAATATTATTAAAAATGTCCATAGTACATCAAAAAAAAATTGGGTTCCCAAAGGGACCACCTCAGCTAACCTTAAAGGACCAAAGTTAGCTTGGGTATCTGAAAAAACTTCTTGATTTTATTACAGGAATATTTTATAGCCCAGAAATCAAAGAAAAGATGGTATCTCAATAGTGGCTGCATAAGGCATATGACGGGTGACAAGGATCAATTTTTCACCTTGGAAATGAAAGAAGGAGGTATGGTTACTTTTGGAGACAATGGCAAAGGAAAAATAATCAAAATTAGTGAGATCAAGATAACTTCCTGTACTTTTATTGAAAATGTATTGCTAGTAGATAAGTTGAAGCATAATCTATTGAGTATTAGTTAATTATGTGATAAGGGCTTCAAAGTTATCTTCGAATCATCTATGTGTATAGTAACAAACTTTCTTGATTCTAGCAGTAAATTCATTGGACACAGACTAAGAAATATTTATATGGTAGATCTAAATGATCTTGCCATGTCAATGATGCAGGATGACTCTAAGACTGCTAAACATGCATGGAAAATAGTGAAAATTTTTTTTTATGATTTTTATAATTTTATTTGCAAGCTAGATTCCTAAAATAAAATAAGAACTAGTGGAAAGTCTAGCAGTGTAAAGAATCATCGGGTTGCAGGCATACCCATACAAACCAAAAAAATATCCAAGACCCGAGAGTTGAGAAACATCCAGTTTAGGATAGTTTATCTTAATCTAAATTAGATAATCAGAAAAGGAAAGGTTTCTTACCAGTCAGAGATTAAATTTCAGCAATAGAAGGGATCACTAACACTCTGATCGAAGCCTGGAAGAAAAAGCCTTGTTTCCCTTGAATCTGATGGCAAATCTGGGTGGTTCAGGCATCAAAGAAGTCCTCCTTAGGAGAGAGGAAGCACCTCGGGGATCCTACAAGCATCAGGGTTAATCAAAACATTAATTAAAAAATAAGAAAAGAACTATGGATTGAAAGGAATCAGGATTAGGGTTAGAAGATGGCGTTTGAAGCTTGTTGAAGATCGCCTTGCTTGGTGGCCTAGGGCACTCTTTCTTGGATGTGTGAAGGCTTGGATGGTAGTGAGTTAGGGTGTGGAAGGAAGCTAAGGCAGCAAGGAATTCGTCCAAGCACAAGAACACAAACCAAAGAACCAAAACAAAACACCAACACAAGACAATAACTCAAAATTTCAGCAAGATTTATTCATAAGAGAAATATGCTTACAAGAGGAGGAGGGGTGGGGTATTTATAGAGTTTCCATGCCCTCACTAACCATGGTTACACTTGGGTTACAAGTCCTCTTCCCAATTGGAATACAAGTCCTTTCCTAGCTAGGTTAGAATTACAAAGTTTAAAAGGATTAGAAATCTCAACTAGGTTAGGAATAAACTTGGTCTTCTCCTTCTTCTATTCAACTTGGACTTGGTCAAACCTCTTTCGACGTGGTCAACACTTCAAGGATGCCTAGGGGGCCATGTTGGGCCTCTAGGAGCAGCATGGGACCGGCCCAAAGGTGCTTGGGTGTATGGGTTTGGGCCTTTGGAAGCTGGGGTGGCCTGATAGCCTAGTAGCAAGAATATTCCCTGGAATCTTGCTTCTTAAGGGCTTGGGCTTGGTACCTGGGCTTGATTTTTTTGGGATGGGATGTAGGTGGACCTCTGGAATCATGGATGCCCTTAGTTTAGCAATAAGCTCTAGCGTCTGGGGAGGAATATGGGCATTTGGAGGATATCTGGAAAGAATCAGGATTTTTGGAAGCATCTTGGATCCTGGGTTGTCATACAAAATCCAATGGACTGATGTAGCGGCCTCTAACTCTTGGATGTGGCCTCGTGGAACTCCAAAAGAGGGTGACCTCCTCTCTTGTATAAAAATCGGGCTTATACTGGACTCATAATTGATGTACATAACTCAAAATACTGACTAGGTCGAGGGTTGAGACAAATCAACTAACCTGAACTTATTACAGGACTCAATTCTAGTTGATTACAAAATTTGACACATAGCTAAGCAAACCAAATAGGGCCTAGTAATATGTGTCTGATCCTGGTGCCCCCACCAATTCTCCCGAGGTAGGAGGAACTCGACCCTATCGAGTGTGGGATAACTTGGCTCTCATAATGCTCGAGTAGGTCTGGGTTAAGGCACTGCAGGTCCTCACAGGTGATCCATGAGTCCTCAGATTCTGGCTGACCTTGCCACCGGACCAAATACCTTTGATAGTCTCTATTCCGGGTACATATGGCTTGATCGTCCAGGATTCTCTCGATCTTTTCCTCGCTATTTGGCCAATTGGTTGGTGGACACTCTGGGGCAGGTTCACTTTCAAAGGAAGGGATAGGTCCAAAAGGCTCGCTGGAAATCACTGCTGGCTCCTTATACTCTACAAGATCTGAGATGTTGAAGGTGGAACTAATGCCTAAGCCAGGTGGTAACTCAATAACATAAGCATTGGGTCCAACTCTCTTGATTATCTTAAATGGGCCTGCTCTGCGAGCATGAAGTTTCTTTATAGTTCCTGGAGGGAACCGTTCAGGCCTAAGCCTGATCATCACAAAATTCCCTGCAGAAAATTCTTTAGCTCTTTTTCAAGAATTAGCCAAGTTCTTGTATAGTTCATTACTTAGGTTTATCTTTTGGCTAATTTCTTTATGCAGTTCTCTAACATGCTGTGCAAAAGACTTAGCTGACTTAGAAACTCATGCATGTGAGGGTAAGGGGATCAAATCAAGAGGTTTATTGGGTTTGTATCCATGAACAACCTCAGAAGGACTCTTCCTTATGAACCTATTAACAGAACTATTATAAGAAAATTCAGCTCGGGGTAATAATAGGTCCCAATTTCCTGTGTGTTTACCTATAAGGCATCTAAGAAGGTTTCCTAAGCTTCTATTCACTATCTCGGTTTGGCCATCAGTGTGTGGGTGGTATGCTGTAGAAAATTTCAACTTGGTTCCTAATAGGTGCCAAAGGATTTTTCAAAAGTAACTAGTAAAGCGGACATCCCTATCTGACACTATTGTTTTAGGCAATCCATGTAATCTAACCACCTGGTCAAGGAAAAGATGGGCTACTCTGGATGCATCGAAGGTTTGAGAGCAGGGTATAAAATGGGCCATTTTAGAAAATCTATCGACCACTACAAATATTGAATCATCTTTCCTGAGGGTCTTAGGTAGGCCTAAAACAAAGTCCATGCTTAAGTCCTGCCATGGACGGTCTGGTACGGGTAGAGGGGTATATAATCCAGTATTTTGTTTCTGCTATTTTGCAACATCACAGGTTCTACATCTAGACACTATATTAGCAACGTTCCTCTTCAAACTAGACCAAAAGAACTGGTCCTCTACAATTGAGATAGTCTTATTTCTTCCAAAGTGACCAGCAAGGCCTCTAGCAAGGGTTTCCCAAACTAAGAATTCTTTAAGTGAGGTTCTAGGAATACAAAGTCTATTGTTCTTAAACAGATAACCATCTTGAAGGGTGTATTCACTATGGATACTAGATGGTCCCTGGGCTAGGGATTGGACAATGTTACTAAAGTCTGAACAGGTTGTGTATTCATCTTTCAACCTATCAAATCCAATGACTTTAGTGCTAATGGTGTTCAACAGTATGGCTCGTCTACTAAGGGCATCTGCTACCTTGTTTTCAGATCCAGCTTGGTGTTTAGGTACAAAGGTATAGGCTTGTATAAATTCTACCTACTTAGCATGCCTAGGGTTTAGTTTCTTCTGGGAGTTCAAAAATCGGAGTGCCTCATGATCAGAATATAAAACAAATTCTTGGGGTAGTAAATAATGTCTCTAGTATCTAAGAGCTTGTACTACCGCATAAAACTCTTTGTCATAGGTTGAGTACTTTAATTTAGCCTCATTAAGTTTCTCACTAAAAAAGGCTACTGGGCGATTCTCTTGGCTCAGAACTCCTCCTATGCCTACTCCCAAAGCATCACAAGCTACCTCAAAAACTTTGGTGAAATCGGGTAACCTCAATATGGGTGCTTGTGTCATCTTAGCTTTAATCTCTAGGAAGGCTCTATCTGTAGATTTGGTCCATTCAAAGCTACCTTTCCTAATACAGTTAGTAATTGGTGCTACTATGGTGCTAAATCCCCTAATAAATCTTCTGTAGAAAGTGGCTAGACCATGGAAACTTCTAACTTCATGGACAGTAGTGGGTACTGGCCATTCTATAATGGATCTAACCTTTTCAGGGTCAACTGCTACAACTTCAGGGGTCACCACAAAGCCTCGGAAGATAACTCTATGGGTCAATAAATCACACTTCTTTAAATTTGCATAGGGGCTCTCCTTCCTAAGAGTCGAACAAACCTGTTTCAGATGCTCTATATGATCTTCCTTGGTTTACTATAAATCAGGATGTCATCAAAATATACTACCATAAATTTATCTATGAACATCCTAAGGACTTGGGTCATAATTCTCATGAAAGTGCTAGGGGCATTAAATAACCCAAAGGCATTACAAACCACTTATATAGACCATCTTTCATTTTAAATGCTGTTTTCCATTCATCCCTAGGTCTAATTCTAACCTGATGGTAGCCACTCTTAAGGTCTATCTTTGAAAAGATTGTGGCTCCTGCCATCATATCAACATATCATCCAAGCAGGGGATGGGAAATCTATATTTCATAGTAATTTATTTATGGCACGGCTATCAACACACATTCACCATGTGCCATCTTTCTTAGGGGTTAATAGGGCTTCCTATAGTTGGACTTCTAGTAAGGCTCAGAGTATTGGGTTCTCCTAGGGTTGTGCTCCAAGTATGGGTCATGGTATGGGGTTCTCCTAGGGTTGGTGATGCGGGACTAATATGCATGAAATTTTTTTGTATATTTTATATGTGGGGTTAGGTGATTAATTCCCAAATTTCATATCAAAATTAGTTATAGAGAATTTGTATGAATTTTTGAAGCCAAGCATGCAGTTTAGACCTAGAAAAGTACTAAAGAAGGATCACCAGGGCTGAGAAGCCTCGGTTAGGGCAAGTTCTCCTACAATATAAAGACTGGAGGTAGAGGGGGTGTACCTGGCAATGTCGGAAGTGCCCGGTGAAGATCGCAGCGAAGGGACCTCTCATTCCTCGATGGATGCGGCTGGAAAACTGAGCCAAAGACCCGCAGATACCCGGCTTTCTGCTCGGTGGTCCGATTGAGGCTTGGCTGGAGTCGTTAGATTCGTAGGAACTCGAGGACCTGCAAACGACCTGTCAGGGGTTAGAAAACTCAAAGGAGATCAAGAAAATAAAGGAAAATAGCAAAGGGAAGAAAGTTTTGGAGGGGGCTAGAAGGATGGTTGGCGGCAGGAAGATGGTTGCAAACACCGGGAAGAAGAACTCTCAAACCCCTTTATGCACACAGCAGGGTAATCACACAAAACAATAGAAGAACTCAAGGTTTATTTCATATATCAAAATCTCTCCTCATACAAGAGGCTAGGGTCCCTTAAATAGACCCTTAACCTTAGGCCCCAAGTAAGGGTACAATTGACATTACATAAGAATCCTTTTCCCTCTCAAACCCTAGCTAGAAAATAAGGAAACATTAGGTAAAAAAAATCCCTAAAAGTTCTCTTGACTTGGTCAACACTCCAAGGATTCCTAGGGGGCGTGTTGGGCTTCTAGGAGCAGCAAGAGGCCGGCTCAAAGGGGCTCAGGCGCATGGGTTTAGGCCTCTGGAAGCTAAGGTGGCCTGGTAGCTAGGTAGCAGGAATATTCCTTGGTATCTTGCTTCTTAGGAGCTTGGTCTTGGCACCTGGGCTTGATTTCTTTGCGCTAGGATTCAAATGGTACCCTTTGAAATCCAAGGATGGGGCGTGTGGGCTTCTAGGAGCAGCAAGAGGCCGGCTCAAAGGGGCTCAGGCGCATGGGTTTAGGCCTCTGGAAGCTAAGGTGGCCTGGTAGCTAGGTAGCAGGAATATTGGTATCTTGCTTCTTAGGAGCTCTGGCACCTGGGCTTGATTTCTTTGCGCTAGGATTCAAATGGACCTTTGGGATGCATCTATGAATATACTTTGGCAGGAAGGGAATCATCTGGAGGGCATTTGCAAGGAATCATGGTTTTTTGAATTTTTCACTTGGGGTCTTCAAATCTTCAAGCTGGATTGGACTTGGGCTATACTTCCATGTCTTCAATCTAGTTGGACTTGGTCTTCACTTGTATGATGTAGTGTTGAGTTTTCAGTGTACTTGGACAGGACTCAAAAAAAATAAAATTAGCTCAACATGAGCTGACTAGCATTGGACTGAACCAGCTCAACATGAGCTGACTAGTACAGAACTGAATTAACAACTCAAAAGACTCAAATAACAACTAAAATGGACTCATATGGGCTAGCCCTTATTATAGATGGGCTCATAAATTATTGATCAATCCACAAATGGTTGAAAAGCCTCTGTCTTATTCTGGTGCCTTTGGTGTCTGATGCAGCACGCATATGATTAATGTTTTGAATATGGGGTTTGTAGAGCAATGAAACCTAATTATACTTAGCATTGTACTCATCTTAATAAGATTTAAGGATTATATGAAAAGGGACTATTACATGATTAGACACAACTCTAAAACTAAGAAGGAAGAAGATCTAGACAATAGGGGCTAATGATTGAGGACTTACCTTGATGAGTTTTCCAACCTTCCTATGATTCAAAACTTGAAACTACTGATGCTCTGGACTGGAGAACTTGGATAACAGTGATCAGAACCCTGGACTTGGGCTTCAGCTTGTTGGTTCATTGTCAAGGGGAACCCTGTTCACAACTCAAGGACTTCGAAGGACCCTGCAATGAAGATCAAGTTAAGGTTGAAGGATGCAAACATAAAGAAGGGATGGGAGAACTTGTGAATAAAGAAAAGATAATTGAGAAGATCTGGCCGACTCCAATGCCTTTGCCTTGAGCTTGGATGATGAATTGCTAGGGAAGAGAGTGGCTTTGGGCGTGGAAGAAGAAGATAGAAAAAATTTCACACATAAAACTCAAGACAACTTCACTTCAAACTTCATTCATTTCCAAAATCAATCTCTTTTACAATGGGTGTCCAAGGCTTTTAATAGCCTCACAAAGCTAGCTTTTGAAATTTAAAAACTCCCCAAATCGAGGAGGATTACAAGGGGGGTTGGAGGATTTGGTAGAGAGTTTGGAGGGATGTGGGGGGGGATTGGAGGATTTGGTGGAGGACTTGGAGGGATGTGGCCAACCTCCTTGAATTTGAATCTTCCTTGTTGGTGCCCAAAGGGTGATGAGGTGGCTAGTGAAGTGGCACTTGATGACGTGGCATGGTGAGGTGGTCTTCTACTTGGATAAGAATGACATGTGGCGCCCAGTGGTCCTAGTTGATGGTCCTTTTCTCTTGCTTGGTTGATGTGTCTTCTCTTCTTCATGTGGTCAAATTCTGGGGTCTAGAATTTGAGTCTTGTTGCTGGCTTTCATGGCTTTAAGACTTGATTAGACTTAACTCAACTGAATTAGACTTAACTCAACTGAACTGACTTGACTGACCTAGACTTTAAAACTTGAAATGGACTTACAAGAAATGAAATTTTAAAAGTAATTACAGGACTCAATAAACACTCTTGATTTGAAACTCAAAATTAATTACAGGACTCTTGAAAAGGAAATGACTCTTGAAAATAAAATATTTTTGAACTAAAGGATACAAGGTAACCTAATTATCTTCGATCCAAATTGGGATAAGGCTAACCTTGTTGGAGTGAAGTTTCTTTCGGCTTCTGGTGTCCACACCAATTCTCCTGGGGTGGGCAGAACTCGACCCAGTCGAGTATGGTTCATTTTTGTCCTGGTAATGCTCGAACAAGTCTGGGTTAAGTCTTTGCAGGTCCTCTCGAGTAATCCAAGAGTTGTCGGACTCAGGTCAACCTTGCCATTGACTAGGTATCGCTGATAGTCCTTATTCCTGGTAGTAATGATCTTGTCATCCAGGATTCTCTCAATCCTCTCTCTCTGCTCAGGTAAGGTTGGTGGTGGACACTCGAAAAATATGTTCACTCTCAATGAAAGTTTCTGGATCAAAAGGCTCACTAGGTATTAGTAGTGGTTCTTTGTATTCTACTAGGTCTGAAACATTGAAGGTTGTACTAATACCCATATCAGGTGGAAGTTCCAAAACATATGCATTAGGCCCTATTTTCTTTAAGATCTTAAAAGGTCCCGCTCCGCGGGCATGCAGCTTCTTTATGGTTCCAGGGGGAAACCGTTCAGGTTGAGCCTAATCATCACATAATCCCCTTCACAGAATTCTTTAGCCCCTTATGTGAGTCAGCTAAGTGTTTATAAGTTTCATTGCTCAGGTGATCTTATTACTGATTTCTTTATGCAGATTTGCGACATGCTGTGCAAAAGACTCAGCAGACTTAGAAACTTACACAAGCAATTATGAAATGCAGACTGAACTAGGCATCTTTATTGAGAGGAATTTTATTGGACTCTCTAGGGCCTAAACCTAACAGATTAATGACTCTCTAGGTTTGACCCTGGTCTGGTATGCACATGAGAATTTACCATGGGTTCCTAGCAAATGCCATAAGGTTTTCCAAAAGTAGGTAGCAAAAGGAATAGGCTTTAAAGGCTCATGCAACCTAGTAATCTCATCAAAATGAAACTTAATGGCTCTAAAATTAGGATAAGACTTAAGGAAAGGCAGGAAATAGGAATCCGAGTCTTGGGATAATTTAGGGGAATCTTGAAACAGACCTTGGTTACTCATGATGACCTTAAGATTTGAATATTGATCTATAGGCGGGATGCTTCTTGGTAGTTGAAGGTCATCAGGAAAGTCTTCTAAAATAATGATTGGGTTCTTCTCAGGTACCTGAAGGAGTTCTTGTGTCGAAGCTAAAGTATTGGGTTCTTCCTGAGGGCATTGTCTTACGGGAACCAAGTCCTTACTAAATTTTGGTTGTTCTGATGTTTCAGGACTAGGCTCAATAATCTTTTCTTTACCAAAGGTTTCCTCAGGTAAGGTATTAAAGTTGTTCTCTTCACAGTCTTCCCCTTCATATTCATCTATTAAACTTATGTTAGTCTCATACACATATTTACTAGGTTCAGACTTGCCTTCTTCCTTCCCTAGCCCTTCAGTTTGAGGATACCCTAAGTCTTGAGTATTCTTGAACTCAACTTGTACTTCAGGGTTCTAACTCCTATCATTCAAATGAGCTAATGGGAAAGTAGGAGTTGGTTGGTCTAAGGAAAATTGTTTAGCCAGCATTTGGTTCAATGGGCCATTAGATCATTTAGGCCTTTCAGCATGGTTTCAAGATTTGGGTCCATGGCTACACTGGACTGGGCTTGGATTGGTGAATATGGTGTCCCTGCTCTAGTTGTCATGCATGCAAATGGACTCAAGCTCGAGCTAAGGTTTCCTAGACCTAGAGCACAAATTAGAGGTCTAATTAAGTGAACCAACTAGCTAGTAGTACTTATGGAACTTAGCCAGGTAGGTGGTGGGGAGTGAAGGTCCCTGATTGCCAACCTTAGACACCAATCTGAGATTGGCCAGGTAGGCGGACCAAATCACAAGCCCTGATACACCAATCCTAGACACCAAGCCAGTAAGCACACACCAATTAGCTGACACAGTTAACTTGACCCTAACCTGAACCCAATTTGTTGGTGTCCCTAACCCACTAGGGCAATTTTCTACTCAATTTTAATTAATGGACTGGGATCGATATGCTAGTTGGTGATTTTTGGGATAGGGACAGGTGATGAAACCCTGACCCTATGTCAAATTGATGCCCTTAATTTGATTTCTCATGAGATGAATGAAATGCAAAGGTGCTGCAGAAGTGTGTTGCAATTTAAAAGTGGTGTGGAAAACATGATGAAAAAATGTCTAAAAATTCTGAAAAATTCACAGAGGATTCCTAACTTATATGTTTCAATGTAGATGAAAGGAATTTTAAAACTAAAATCTATACTAATCTAAGCAGATCCTACAAATGAAGATAAATAAAAAGGATAGAACAGAACCCTAATGACAGTGTCGAACTGCAGAAATCTTTATTTTTTTTATAATTTTTTTCTGATGATGAATTTAATATGGTGATAACTAACTTAAAAAGGAACAAGAAAAAAAATATTTCAATAAAAAAATTAACGACTTGCCTTTGGAGCTGCAGACGGATTACAGTAAACAGATGCAAATTTTCAGAAAACAGAACCTAATCAAACAAGTGCAATGGCTTACCCAAAACTTCAATCTAAAAAACTCACGTCCGGCCAGGGGCTCATTATTCCCATGGGTCGTGACAGTGTACTAGAGTATACCCGCTCAGGAGGCATGAATTTTAGATCTTGCTTGGATTTAAAGAAAACTATTCTACCCTAATGCAACCATGCTCTGATACCAATTTGATGCGGCACGCATATGATTAATGTTTTGAATATGGGGTTTGTAGAGCAATGAAACCTAATTATACTTAGCATTGTACTCATCTTAATAAGATTTAAGGATTATATGAAAAGGGACTATTACATGATTAGACACAACTCTAAAACTAAGAAGGAAGAAGATCTAGACAATAGGGGCTAATGATTGAGGACTTACCTTGATGAGTTTTCCAACCTTCATATGATTCAAAACTTGAAACTACTGATGCTCTGGACTGGAGAACTTGGATAACAGTGATCAGAACCCAGGACTTGGGCTTCAGCTTGTTGGTTCATTGTCAAGGGAAACCCTGTTCACAACTCAAGGACTTCGAAGGACCCTGCAATGAAGATCAAAGTTAAGGTTGAAGGATGCAAACATAAAGAAGGGATGGGAGAACTTGTGAACAAAGAAAAGATAATTGAGAAGATCTGGCCGACTCCAATGCCTTTGCCTTGAGCTTGGATGATGAATTGCTAGGGAAGAGAGTGGCTTTGGGCGTGGAAGAAGAAGATAGGAAAAATTTCACACATAAAACTCAAGACAACTTCACTTCAAACTTCATTCATTTCCAAAATCAATCTCTTTTACAATGGGTGTCCAAGGCTTTTAATAGCCTCACAAAGCTAGCTTTTGCAATTTAAAAACTCCCCAAATCGAGGAGGATTACAAGGGGGGTTGGAGGATTTGTTGGAGAGTTTGGAGGGATGTGGGGGGGGATTGGAGGATTTGGTGGAGGACTTGGAGGGATGTGGCCAACCTCCTTGAATTTGAATCTCCCTTGTTGGCGCCCAAAGGGTGATGAGGTGGCTGGTGAAGTGGCACCTGATGACATGGCATGGTGAGGTGGTCTTCTACTTGGATAAGAATGACATGTGGCGCCCAGTGGTCCTAGTTGATGATCCTTTTCTCTTGCTTGGTTGATGTGTCTTCTCTTCTTCATGTGGTCAAATTCTGGGGTCTAGAATTTGAGTCTTGTTGCTGGCTTTCATGGCTTTAAGACTTGATTAGACTTAACTCAACTGAATTAGACTTAACTCAACTGAACTGATTTGACTGACCTAGACTTTAAAACTTGAAATGGACTTACAAGAAATGAAATTTTAAAAGTAATTACAGGACTCAATAAACACTCTTGATTTGAAACTCAAAATTAATTACAGGACTCTTGAAAAGGAAATGACTCTTGAAAATAAAATATTTTTGAACTAAAGGATACAAGGTAACCTAATTATCTTCGATCCAAATTGGGATAAGGCTAACCTTGTTGGAGTGAAGTTTTTTTCGGCTTCTGGTGTCCACACCAGTGTCCCCACCAGTTGGGCTCCTTATATGGATCAGAGTATTGGGCTCTCCTAGGGTTGGACTTCATGGTCACACTAGCGGGGTTGGATTAAGTCTACTGGTATTAGGTTCCTAATCTAGTGATCATGCAACAAATCAAACAATCAAAATGAAATGATGCAACCAAGCATGCAAAAGAGAAAGAAAAGACTAGTATAATCTAGGGGTTCCTAGACCTAGAGCCAGAAACTGGGTGGGTCAGCTCAACTTATACCTAACCCAATAGCTAGTACTTCCACTGGCTAGGTAGGAGGTGGGAGTGAGGGAGGATCCCTTCTTTCGTAGGGACCAAATTAAAAACCACAACACCACTTAGGTTATTTGACTCTGGACCCCCAGCCTTAGACACCAGTTTTCAGTAATAGCTAAAAGGTTAAATGCACTAGTTGGCCCACACAGCTCGGACCTGACCTGTTGATGTCTCCTAGCCCATTAGAGAAAATTAGGTCTAATTGATTTTAATTAGGCTTGGGTTCGTATGATGATGGTGGTTTTGGGCCCATGATAGGTATTGAAATCCTGCCCTGATCTGAGATTTTGTGTTGCCCTTAAGATTAGGTTAAAATGATGGCAATCGATAGCCCTGATGCAATCTAAAACAATCAAAAAATAAAAATATAAATATTTTTTAATGATTTATGAAGTGTCAAATTAGGTTTAAGTTAACTAGGCTTATCAAACAAAGTTTGACTTGGGATTGGGGGTTCGGAAGTTATTTAGGTTTAGGTTGAGTCAAGATGCAGAATTTAAAAGAAATCAGAAAAATTAGGGTTCAGATGATGCAGAAGTTGACATAGATCCCAGTGCATAAAAAAATTAAAAAAACTCTGGAATAGAGGATGGATGGTGATGATGAGACATACCAAATTTTATGCAGAAAAAAATCATATGTTAATTCAAACCTACGTGACTGCTGCATAAATTATTATGATTCTATTAGGGTTTTTATTATGCCAAATTTTAGATACATAGGTTTTTAGTAAAATTAATTCAAAATTATAATAATTACTAGGATAGAATAGAGGACATGAGGTGCAAATTTCATAGAAAAATAAAATGCTTAAGATGCCAAAATCAGATGAAACCTAGACACCTAATGCAGTGGACAGAATGTAGAATAAGGGTTTGTGAATGCAACGCAAATAAAAAACTATCCTAAATCCACTCTGATACCAAATAGATGTAGGATGACTCTAAGATTGCTAAACATGCATGAAAAATAGTAAAATAATTTTTTTGTAATTTTTATAATTTTATTTGCAGGCTAGATTCCCAAAATAAAGTGAGAACTAGCAGAAAGTCTAGCAATGTAAAGAATCATCGGGTCTTAGGCATACCCATACAAACCAATGAAATATCCAGGACATGAGAGTTGAGAAACTCCTAGTTTAGAATAGTTTATCTTCATCTAAATCAGATAATCAGAGAAGGGAAGGTTTCTTACTAGTCAGAGATTAAATTTCAGCAATAGAAGGGATCACTCAAACTCTGATCGGAGCCTGGAAAAAAAAGCCTTATTTTCCTTGAATCTGATGGCAAATCTGGGTTATTCGGGCAGCAAAGAAGGCCTCCTTAGGGGAGGGGAAGCACCTCAGGGATCCTACAAGCATCAAGGTTAATCAAGACAGCAATTAAAAAATAAGAAAGGAACTTTGGGTTGAAATGAATTAGGATTAGGGTTAGAAGATGGCTGTTTGAAGCTTGTTGAAGATCTCATTGCTTGGTGGCCTAGGACACTCTTTCCTAGATGTGAGAAGGCTTGGATGGTAGTGAGTTAGGATGTGGAAGTAAGTTAGGGCAGCAAGGAATTCGTCCAAGCACAAGAACACAAACCAAAGAACCAAAACAAAACACCAACACAAGGCAATAACTCAAAATTTCAGCAAGGTTTATTCATAAGAGAAAGATTCTTACAAGAGGAGGAGGGGTGGGGTATTTATAGAGTTCTCATACCCTCACTAACCATGGTTACACTTGGGTTACAAGTCCTCTTTCCAATTGGAATACAAGTCATTTCCTAGCTAGATTCGAATAATAAAGTTTAAAAGGATTAGAAATCCCAACTAGGTTAGGAATAAACTTGGTCTTCTCCTTTTTCTCTTCAACCTGGACTTGGTCAAACCTCTTTGGACGTGGTCAACACTTCAATGATGCCTAGGGGGGCATGTTGGGCCTCTAGGAGCAGCAAGGGACTAGCCTAAAGGGGCTTGGGTGCATGGGTTTGGGCCTCTAAAAGCTGGGGTGACCTGGTACCCTGGTACCCTGGAATCTTGCTTCTTAAGGGCTTAGGCTTGGCACCCAGGCTTGGTTTTTTTGGGTTGGGATGCAGATGGACCTCTGGAATCATGGATGCCCTTAATTTAGGAATAAGCTCTGGTGTCTGGGGAGGAATATAGGCATCTGGAGGACATCTTGGATCCTAGGTTGTCACATAAAATCCAATGGGCTGATTTAGTGGCCTCTGACTCTTAAATGTAGCCTAGTGGAATACCAAAATAGGGAGACCTCCTCTCTTGTATAAAAATTGGGCTAATACTGGACTCATAATTGATGTACTTGACTCAAAATACTGACTAGGTTGAGGGTTAAGATAAATCAACTAACCTCAACTTATTACAGGACTCAATTCTAGTTGATTACAAAATTTGACACATGGCTAAGTAAACCAAATAGGGCCCAGTAATCTGTGTCTGATCCTGGTGCCCCCACTAGTCAAGTAGCTCCAGTTTGGTTGCAATGAATGCTAAGACCAAGGATTCTTGCTTATTATGGCATAGAAGATTAGGTCATGCTAGCATGCATACGATTGCCAAAATGATTTCCAAAAATCTTGTTAGAGGCATGCCAAAGTTTAAAATTGATTTTGATCATGTTTGTGATGCATACCAAATGGATAAACAAACTATGAGGAGATTTAAATCCAAAAATCTAATTTCAACTTCTAGACCTTTGGAACTACTTCACATGGATTTATTTGAACCAAGTAGGATCACAAGCCTAGGAGGTATGAAATATGCCCTTGTGATTGTAGATGATTTTTCCAGATTTACATGGGTTTTGTTTATAGTGCATAAAGATAAAACTTTCAAAATGTTCAGGAAATTTCATAAAAAGTTTTCAAATCAGAAAAATCATTCTATAAACTTAATTAGGAGTGATCACGGGACTGAATTTGAAAATCAATTATTTGATAAATATTGCACTGAGCACAGCATTGATCATAATTTCTCCACTCCTAGAACACCATAACAAAATGATGTTGTAGAAAGAAAGAATAGGACTTTGAAAGAAATGGCCCGAATAATGTTGTGTGAAGGTAGTCTTCTAAGGCACTTTTGGATAGAAGCCATGAACACTACTTGTTATATTTTAAACCGTGTTTTGATCCGTCCTATTTTGAAGAAAACCCCCTATGAACTTTGGAATGAGAAGAAACCCAATATAAATTATTTTCATGTATTTGGATGCAAATGCTTTGTGCTTAACAATGGTAAAGATAATCTAGGAAAGTTTGATGCTAAATCTGATGAAGCTATTTTTCTTGGTTATTCACTTCATAGCAAAGCATATAGGGTTTTTAATAAAAAGACTCTTACTGTTGAAGAGTCGGTGCATGTCATTTTTGATGAAACCAACCCATCACCATCTAGAATAGATGAGTGTATTGATAATGATGCAGGTACCATTTAAAAGAAAATGGAAGACATGAGTATTCAAGATAAACTAGTTAAAGAAGGAGAAGAAGCGATAAGTAAGGATCATACCGATCTTCCAACCGAATGGAAGTACGCTACTTCCCATCCTAAAGAATTAATTATTGGTGATCCTTCTCAAGGTATAAGGACAGGTCTGCACATAGGACTGCACATGACTACCTAGCCTTTATATCTCAAATAGAGCCTCACACCTTAGAAGAAGCAGAAAATGACCCAAACTGGATGTTAGCCATGCATGAAGAACTGAACTAGTTTGAAAGAAACAAGGTTTGGACATTAGTTGATAGACCTAAAGACCACCCAATTATAGAAACCAAATTGATCTATAAAAATAAATTAGATGAACAAGGAAATGTCATTAGAAACAAAGCTAGATTAGTGTCTAGGGATATAGTCAAGAAGAAGGTATAGATTTTGATGAAACATATGCACCTGTAGCAAGATTGGAAGCCATTAGATTACTTCTTGCATTTGCTTGCTATATGAATTTTAAACTTTTTTAAATGGATGTAAAAAGTGCATTTTTAAATGGTTTTATCACCGAACAAGTTTTTGTAGAACAACCACCTGGTTTTGAAAATCATGCTTTTCCAAACCATGTGTTTAAACTCAATAAAGCTTTATATGGTTTGAAACAAGCTCCTAGAGCCTAGGATGATAGACATAGCACTTTCTTAATTGAAAATGATTTTTCAAGAGGAACTGTTGATAAGACTCTTTTCATTAAAAAGAAAAAACAATGATATGTTAGTTGTACAAATTTATATTGATGATATTATTTTTGGTGCAACTAATGAAAGTTTTTGTAAAGAATTTGCTAAGCTAATATAGGGAGAATTTGAAATGAGCCTAATGGGTGAACTGAATTACTTCCTTGGACTTCAAGTAAAACAAACAAAGGAAGAGATCTTCATTAACCAATCCAAATACACCAAAGAAATCATCAAGAAATTTGGTATAGAGATGAGTAAACAAATGAATACACCCATGAGCCCAACCTGCAAATTGGACAAAGATGAAAGTGGATCCAATGTTGACCAAAAGCTATATCGAGGTATGATTGGATCCTTATAATATCTAACTACAAGTAGACCAGATATCTTGTATAGTATATGTGTATATGCTAGATTTCAATGTAATCCCGAAGAAACACATATACTTGCTGTTACAAGAATATTAAAATACTTGAAAGGTACAAGTAATCTGGGTCTTTGGATTTCAAAAGAATCATCTTTAAATTTAATTGGATTTTTTGATGCTGACTATGCTTGTTGTAAAATAGATAGAAAAAGTACTAGTGGTACTTGTCAATTTCTAGGGTTGAATTTAATCTCATGGCACTGCAAGAAACAAAACTCAGTAGCACTTTCTACTGCTGAGGCAGAGTATGTTGCTGTAGGGAGCTGTTATGCACAAATGTTATGGATTAAACAACAACTAGATGATTTTGGTGTTTCTCAATGCAAAATTCCTATTAAGTGCGATAACACAAGTGCTATAATTTAACCAAAAATCCTATTCAGCATTCTAGGACTAAGCACATAGAGATTAGACATCATTTCATTAGAGACTATGTTTTGAATGGTGACATAGAACTATATTTTATCCCAACAAAAAAACAACTAGCTGACATCTTTACCAAGCCACTAAATCAAGATAGATTTGAGTAGCTTAGAGGGGAATTAGGGCTATGTTATCCTTTCTAGATCTAATAAACCTAATTTCTATCAAGAACTAAAGAAAATTATTTAGAACACCTCCTACAATTTTTTGTGATTTCTTAAACAACTTTTCTTGAATTTTTTGTATATTGAATTCAATTTCCAAATCATTTGATTTCTTGTGGAAAGTTTTTGTTCGAGTCGACTCGAGCAATTTTGCTCTAGTCGAGCTGGCTCGAATATTTGAGTCTCGTACTCTCGCTCTGCTCGAGCCGACTAAGATGTTGCTTAGCCGACTCGGTGTTCTAGCTGTTCTGAGTTTGCTCTGGTCGAGCCGACTCAGATATTTTTAGGATTGAGTGAGCCGACTCGAAAGTCGGAAAATCGCTATTTAGGAAGTTCTGAACTGCCCTTTCTATGTATTTCACTCTTTTACTTTACTTTAAACACACTCCACTTCCCTCGGAAGCTTTACCATTCTCCCAAAAATCATTCACCAGAGTCGAAGATTCCTTAATCCCTCCGCCATGGCTCCTCGAAGATCTATGAAGAAGGTTCTTCAAATCGGTGAATCAAATGCTCGTAGTACAGATGCAAAAGAAAGAAAGGAAAAGAGAAAAACGTCTGCTCCAATCCAGCAAAATGAAGAAACTCCTCCTCCCGGACAGCATGTCTCAATGACCAATCAAAAACTGGATAAAGAGTCGGGGGTGGAAGCATTTTTGTTCTTTGGATACATTAACCTACCCTTCACTGGTACAGATGTTTTATAAAAATATTGCCATTAAGAAATTTCATTTGGAATCTACAGTCAAGGGGAAGATAGTTATAGTAGATAAAGAAAGATTGGGCAGATTGCTGCAAATGCCAACAAACGGTGCTACTGAACTTTTTCTACCTGACAAAGAACATATTTTAAAATTAATTTTGGAAATAGAAGACATGAGCACATTCCAACATGTACAAGCCAATCTACTATCGAAGGAAATGAGGCTGCTACACAATATGATCAGCAAGATATTTCTTCCATGAACTGGCCACTTTGATTGGGTCAGTGAGAAGGATATGACAATTATGGGACACTTAATTGAAGAAAAGCTTCTCAACCTTCCCTATATAATGATGATTCAAATGACTGAGGCAGCAAGAAAGGTCAAAGCCTGTCTACCCTATGGTATGGTCTTCACTTTGTTATTTGAAGAAGCAGGAGTTGACTTATCAAATGAAATAGGCAAACCATTACATCACTTTGATATTCACTCCTTCAATTCACTAAAGAGAATGGGATACAAGTTACAAGAAGGAGAATGGATAAAGAAGATGCCTAGTCAGGTTGATACTACCATTTCTGAAGAAAATGAAGCTGCTGATGAAGAAGGGACTGAAAAAATAATGGTTACTCCATCAAACCTAAAAATTCTGATATTTCAAAAGATGGAAGCTATCTCCAATTCTTTGACTGATCATATGAATTCTATAATTGAAAAAATCAGAAAGTCAGTTGACATTAAATTGCAGAAATTAAAATTTGAACAAGAGCTTCACCAGTAAAAAGTGGAAAAGGAAATGGAGGACTTCAAAGAAGAAGTTAGAAGCATCATACTGCAATCACAGAAGGAAACCATTCCCACTGAAGATGCTCCTGAACAGATCATCAAGGAATCATCTAACATTCCTGCTCCTGTTCCTTTGTCCGATCCATCTAAACCTACTAAGACCAAGAAAGAATCCAAAACCAAGAAGACTAAAGTTCTTAGAGCCACTGTTTGAACTAGATTCAGAGATTTAAGGTTTAAACCCCTGAAAACTAAGACCTCTGATAGAGTTATAGAGGAAGGCTCCTATTCTTCTAATGAAGAAGAAGAAGAAGATTAGATACTTAGTTAGTCTTTTGGTTGTTTTTGAATTTATCAATGTTACACTTCTTTATTCTGCAATATGAATGTACTTCTATTTTGAGCTTATATGAAAATCTTATCAATGAAGTATCTTTTGATTTTATTTACTATCGTGTACAATGATTAAATCTTTGCACTTACTATAGCACAACTAATGAAATTTTAATTAGAATTTTCAAATTGAGAATGTGAAATTATCTCAAACAAATATTAAAAACTTTCTCAATCTATTTCAAAATTTGAGCCTTATTTGAAATCACCCTTTTGATTGATTGACAAAAAGGGGGAGAGTTCTGAAAAATATGAAAAAAAAAATGGGAGAAACTTGAAAAGAATGGAAATAGTATATATGTTGAGCTTTCTACCAACTACTCTTAAAGTGCATGAAAATAGTAAAAAAGGGATAGCACAAAAATAATGATAGCTCTTCTTAAACTACTTTAAAATCTAGAGAAAGGGAGAGATTCTCCTGAAATTATCTTGTTCTAATCTTTATCTTTTTAATGCTCTGATGTTAATTCTGTCAATTTCTTTTAGGAACTCTAATACTCCATGTTTTGTGCTAATTACAATATCTTGAAGCATGAGAAGTTCAATACTTTGAGGATATGCTAGGATATCATCTCTTGAGCTCTAATAATCACTTACTAATTCCATTAGCTCTGATACGTGTGAATATTTAATTTTCAAATACTATTATACATGTAAAGTGTAAAGAATTTGTCATGCCCAGTGTTTTATCATCATCAAAAAGGGGAAGATTGTTGACCCCATAAGTGATTTTGATGATAACCAAACATTGGAGCATGTACATTGATTACTGACAACTCTTCAAGTGTTTGACAAGTTTTTGTAGGATGAATAACATGTTCAACCTTTAATTCCTATACTTCTATTTTTTTGATCGAGTAGTGTGGTAAATATTTTTGTAAAGAAGAACCCAATCAAAATACTAAGAAAAATCAGTTAAAAGGGTTACTTCTGTGAGTATGTGTGTGCCATGAATTTTAGTTTGAGTTGGTTTGTGTGAAATTGTAAATGTGTTGGTGAGAGTTCTCTTTAAGTTTAATTGTAAAAATCCTGAAGAAGATACTCGAGCCTACCCCAAGTGAAGAAGAGTCGACTCTGCTTACGGACATGCAGCAAGGATTCTGGAACGCAGCAATCCGAGTTGACTCGATGGAAAGCGAGCTGACACCAGTGAATCCGAGTCGACTGGAATCAGTCCGAGCCGACTCCTCCAGATTCCATTTCCTGAAGATTTCTGAGAATAGCCAAGCGAGCCAACCCGAACAAAAAAGAGCCGACTCTGCTAGATCTAATTCTAAAAGCCTAAGAAAGCAAGCCGACCTGAACTGTATCGAGCCATCTCTTCCAGAGTAAGGTTTTTCGAACTTGAGAAGAAGAGCCGACCCAAGCTGAAAAGAGCCGACTCCTCGAGTTCAAGATTTTCAAGATTCAAGTTCGAGCTGACCCGAGTGACAAAGAGCCGACTCGTCTAGAGTGAGGTTTTGCACTCTGAGACAAAGAGCCGACTGCATTGAAGAAATGGTGACTCGACCTATCGACTTAAAGGATCTGAGCCGACGCGAAGGAATTCGAGCCAACTCGAATGACACTTTCAGGTATCCAACAGCTAGTTTCGGAATTGGTTTTTAAATGCTAAAAGGTGCTCTAACGGTTAAAAATCATTTTCCAATGGTCTACAACGGCTAGAATTGCCTTAGGATGATGAAAGACTTTAAATTTGAAGGATTTGAACCTTATTACAATAATGATTTAGAGAGTTCTTAAAAGAAAAAGAGCTTCATTGAATATCCTACCCACCAATAGCAAAAGAGCACAAGAGCATTCAAGTCAAGCTTTCAAGTCTTCACCAACTCCAATTTGAAGCTTGAAGCAACTTTAGAAAGAAGCCACTAAAGTCATTAAAGCTTATTCAAGTGCATTTAAGTGGACTTCCAAAAAGCTACACCGACAACTATCCGACAAATTGAGTTTGTCATTCTTGTTGCATTTAATTTTCAATTCAATCTTTTAATTATTGGGTTATTGGTGAGCCCGGTTAAAAAACCAAATAGGTTCTTGGTGAGCCTTGTTAAAACCAAGGGTTAGGTTCTTGGTGATCCTGTGAAAACTAAGTTGGGTTTCTTTGGTGAGCCTATCAAAACCAAAGGGTGTTGGGTTTTCTTTGGTGATCCCGTAAAACCAAAGTGTAGAGGTTTTCGATTGTGATCCTGTAAAACAATCCTACTGTATTCAGGTGTGAATATAGTGGAAATCCCAAGTGGTATCTTGGGTAGTGGATGTAGGAGCTGGGTTGCTCCGAACCACTATAAATTTGGTGTGTTTGTATTGTGCTTTCTTGACTCTATTTAGTTTCTGCATTTTATAATTCTATCACAGCACCTACCACTTGCAAAGAATTTTGAATAGCACATTATCTGCTTCAATTTTTTTTTTATAAAAAAGAACCAATTCACCCTCCTCTTGGGTAGCCACCTGGGCAACACCACTCCTAGTGGAAAATCATACTAGGAGATGGTAAGTCGACACTATGGCCCAGAATTTGTTCAAGGCGGACTGGCCAAGGATCATCTTATCGGCTGAAGGGGTTTGAACTACCGTGAAATTAATTGGAAGTGTCTTCTTTCGGGGTTTGATACCGAGGGTAACGGGTAGTATTATTTCGCCCTCCACCTCGACTTGATTTCCTCCGAAGCCGATAAGTGGGATAGGAGACCTTTGTAACTTATTTTTAGGTAGGCATATTCGATAGAAAGTATCATAGAGTAAGATGTCTGCAGAGCTTCCATTATCAATTAGGATATGCCTTACATCGTAGTTGGCCATAATGGCCGATATTACAACTAGATCATCATGCAGGAGTTGAACCCTAATAAGATCCTCATCGGAGAAGAGTATAGAGTTGTTATCCTTTAGCCATTTCGGGGCATTGTCTTCGGCTCTTCTCCAGTTGGTTGGCCAATGTAGCATTCTTACGTTGCCATTGGTGGGTCTTTGGTGCGGTAGCTCAGTTTCTTCAGGGGCCCTCTGGGGGGACATGGCTTCAGGCTTGGGTGGTGGGCGATTGATGTATCATCCCAAGTAGCCCCTCTTGATGAGATCTTCAATCACATCCATATGCTGGATGCATTCTTTGGTGTTATGGCCGTCGTCCTGTGGAATCTATAATATTTGCTTCGATTCCTCATAGAAGAAGATGCTCTAATGGGACACGGTCGCTGGAGATAATCCTCCTTTTCAATCTCCATCAGGATTCTCTCCCTGGGGAGATTGAGTGGGGTGTAAGAGTCGAACCTCTCGCCCAATGCTCTGGGCTTGGGACTCCATCATCGATTAGAGCCACCGTTATTGTTGTTGGTGTTGTTGTTAGAGGGTGCAGGGGGATCCAGCTCCCTGGTGTTCTTCTTCTTTGAAAGGGGTTTCCCTTCAGATAGTCATCGATTTGTCGCCTTTTCTTCTGCATCGGCATATTTTTGAGCCCTTGACAAGAGCTCAGCATAGCTTGTAGGAAACTTCTTATCCAAAAAAAAGGTAAGCCTGGATGATCGGAGCCCCTTCTTTAACACATACATGGCCACGTTCTCGTTGAGATTGGAAATCTCGAGAGTGGCCGAGTTGAACCTGGAGATATAGTCTTGCAGGCTTTCTTCCTCATCTTGGTGGAGGAGGAAAAGGGTGCCCGTGTTCCAGGGTATCTTGTGGCAGGTCCTGAAATGCAAGACAAATAACTTCTCTAGGTTAGAAAAAGAATCAATAGTACCTGGATGTATGCTCGAATATCACATTCGAGCTGCCTTCTTCAAGTGGTAGGGAAGGCAAGGCAGTATAGTGCATCCGAGGCTCCTTGGATCATCATATGGGTTTTAAAACTGCCCAGCTGATCGAGTAGATCAGTGGTACCGTCATAAAGTTCCATCTAAGGAATATTAAAGTGCCGAGGGACAGCTTCAGCCATGACATGAGGGGTGAATGGAGGACGTGACTCATAAGCCACAAGACCTCCATCCCTCCTCTCATCCCGCAGTTTCACCACCTTCGACTCAAGGGCCTTGAGCTTCTCCCCATAATCGGGTAGAGCTTCCTTCGGCAGATCTCTCCTTGGGGTAGAATCTTTGAAGGAAATGGAGGGGGATCGCCTAGATCTTTTTCTCCTCTACAGGGAACCGGCAGTCTTTGGGTTCCGAGATTTGTGGCCCTCGGGTGAAGAGTAGTCCCGAAGAGAGAGATGGGTAGATGCAGGCTGATGATCCCTTCTACTCCGGGATTGATGACTGTGTTTGGATACGGTCGACGGATGTCCCTCCTGGAGGGTTCGATCCTAGAAGTTCTGAACCATGGCCATCAAAGTATTGACTTGGTTCAGAAGGGTCTCAAATTGCTACTGTCCCATGATAAATGCATTGCGTGGGACGTCATTCTCGGGTAGGTTGTTCTTGCAGGAGGCAGGACGGCCTCTACTCATCGAAGCGCTCCTGTGGGAGGGAGGACGACCTCTACATATTGAAGCATTCTGAGCTCTTCCTCTCACCATTGGGATTTCCTTTTTACTCTCCATTTTCAACGGAAGAAGGGGGTAATAGTGGATGCATAAATAGGGCCCCCCTTCATGGCATGCCAATCTGTTGACGTAGAACCCTCCTCGATCGAGCGGAGCCACTAGATCACCGGTTCATTCCCCCATGCTCACCTGCAAAATAGGTCCCTGACCAGATTTCCTTCGATGGGGGACACTCCGATGCCTAAGTCAGGAGCAGGTTCTGGCAATAGAATGGAGAGTAGACAAAGTGGTGGCTAGGGAAGAAAAGAGTCATTCTCTTTCTTAGGATTGTTTTTTGCTTACCTCGAATGTCTCCTTTTACCAGTATTTATGGTGGTTGGGCTAGCCTGTCGTTCGGTATTTTTGTCCTATGATTAGGGCAGAGATCAATCAGTTTCATCCTGCCCGTAACTGTAAGTGGTTACCAAAAGATATTGGCCAGGCTGGAGGCATCGAAGTTGGAGCTAACGGTCGTGTGGCTTTTTCGAAGTAATTGCGATTTGCTTTCATTATTATGGAGTTGATCAGAGATCCATTTCCTGGCCTCCTGTTGGTGAAAGACTATCGTTGAATGTCCGAAGTGTCTTCGGACTTATCATCTTGGTCCGAAGTGTCTTCGAACTTATCTTCTTCGGGTCAATCTTCAGGATCAAGGCCCCAGGTCAGCACCGAAGACTGGGCCTACGACATGATGGGGGATGATCCGTCTCTTCATCTAATCTCATGGTTTTTTCTGGGCATTCCAGTCTAATTGTGTGGTTCGAGAAAGATCTGACGGGCGGTCGAATCGATAGTGGTCCAATGCTTGAAGCGGCATATCCCAACAAAGTCTAATGTTTGTAGTTGGTCCTCTAGATCAAGCTCAGATGTGGGCTGATCTAAGTCCTTGTCTAATCATCCTAAAGTAGAGGAAAGGCTTGACTTCAGTCCATTCCTCATAGCTTTCATCCACACTCATGAGCACTTAGAAGTTTTCATGTTTTAGTACTAGATCCCTACGGGATTTTTTCTAAAGGTTGCTAGTCTTGAGGACTAAATAGCTTATCCTCCTCCTAGTCTACCTAGGCTATATGAGGAGTGTCTTCGAGTTAGGCTTCAGCTACCCATATCTTACTTCCTAGTAAAACATTTTAAGTCTTTTTGGATAGCTCCCTATTGTGTCATCGCAAACTCATGGCGAATAATTATTGTATTTCTTACCCATTGTTTCCTCCTCTAGCCCGAGCTGACCATCACTATCTTCAGGGGATGCTTCATCTTCAAGGAGCACCCCAAAGAAGACAGGTGGTGGTATGCCTCCCCCGGACATGGTCAGTAACTTATTCAGGGGGCTCCTTCTACAGTGCATGTCTAAAAGGAGTGGTTCTTTCCATGTTAGCCAAGCAGCCTTAGGGCTTCAATGATTCATGGGATCCACCTTGGCTATCAAAAAATAAGAAACTGTGCTTTAAGGTGCTGAG
Source organism: Areca catechu (assembly GCA_021397845.1). Classification (NCBI taxonomy): domain Eukaryota; kingdom Viridiplantae; phylum Streptophyta; class Magnoliopsida; order Arecales; family Arecaceae; genus Areca; species Areca catechu. Next base: position 60,892,467 of record CM038044.1, on the reverse strand, counting down.
GAGGAGGTTTTGGAGTACATTTTCCATCGAACCACTCCACTTTTGCACTAGTTGCATTCGAAAAGGATGCTCTAAAGGTCGGCTTGAGTCTAGCTGATCCTGTTGGTGAGTTGGTTGCCTTAGTTTCATTTTACCTTGGATTTCTTAATCTGACATCTTTTACAATTTCACAGCTATGAGGGTTGAAATCCATTGGGCGGCCCAGAAGGGGAAGGCCCCAGCCAACAAATTCGCACCAAAGAAGCCCTGAGCCAAGGTAGTCCTGGCATAATTAGTAGTGGGCTCCAGTTAGGGATCAACTCAAGCAAGCACACCGAGGCAAGAGCCTACTATAGGAATTCTTCTTAGGGTTATCCTTGAACATGCATCAATGTGTGCAGCAAAATAAATTAAAACTAATTATAAATCACTCCGAGATCTAATTTATGAAGTTCATGTTTCAAGAAAAGCTTTAGCAAAATCATACTCACAACAGAATAAGAATCAAAAATAGATTTTATGATGAATGTAAAACAAGAAGAAGATCCTATCTTTTTGTATACTTTTGACTAATCAATGATCTTCGAACTCTGTTCTTCCTGAATACGCGAATGTACCCAACTTCTATAGGTATCTACATGGAGTCATGGACTGATCTAAAGATGTTGGCTTTACCAGGAAGCTAGCTCCCTTTTAGAAACCTTCTCAAGTTTGCTAAATTCTTCAAAGACTGTGCATTAAACTTTCTTGAATGCGTAGAAGAAGATGGAATCATCTGTTGGAAACAAGGCAAGGTTTCACGCATGAATATTTTTAAGCTAACAGAAGCAAATAAGATTAAAAAAAATTTTAATCTCTGATCATGTATTAGAATAATTCTGAAAACCTACCCTACAATATCATGATAGGATATGAATAGATTATTGATGCTAAAAATAAAATCAGCAAGCATCTATCTAATTGATGCATGGTATAAATCTAATCTACAACTATAATAGGATCGAATCCCATATCTCATCATGGGTCAATAAACACTGCTACTAATGGGGTATGGAAGAAAGTTTGGACATCGCCTTGTAGCCACACAGGTTATCTAGCCTCTATGAAAAGTCCATACGAAGCCAAAGAAATCACCTTCCCTAGGATGCTAGCTCTGTGTAAAGACTATCGATGGCTGATCTAAAATCTTCCTTCAATCTCTTTTTGATTCCTCTAAGAAAATAAGAAGATTGAGGATGAGGAGGGATAGGTCGAGGAAGAAAAAAAAACCTAAAACTAATTTTTTTATTTTGTTTTCCTTCCATTCATTCTCTCTTCTCCCTAGTCTAGAGGATGAACTCCCATGCTCAACTAGTTTTCATGCCCCACTCCCAATTTTTTTTATGGTGTTTCTAATCTAAAAACCACGAAAATCCTTCTCTTATTCTTTTGCAAACCAAAAAGAATCTAATAAAAATAGTGGCATGGGGATTAGGATAAGATATTAGGATTGGTTTAGAAGTTCTATTTGGACTAGGAGTTTGACTCATTCAAAACCCATACAATTTATATTCAAATCAATTCAAATAAATTTTAAAGTTTACAAAAACCTATCCTAACTCCAAAGAAATTGAAAGAAGGCATCAAAACAAATTTTGCATAGAGAAAAATGTATGAAAAAAATCAAAAAATTCATGGAGAACAAGGGGCACATTATCTAGTTGTCAAACCAGATACAAAACGATATTATAACTCCTTTTAAAAATTATTTTGACTTAATCCCAGTAAAAATGGATAATAGAAAGGATGATAATCATATTTTGGCATTGATATTATTCATTCAAAAATTTATTTTTGCATGGAGAACAACGAGGCACAAGGAAAAAAACTAGGTTCCTAGGTTTGACTTAGTCAAACTTTATTCTAATTTAAATTTAATTTAGTTTGACCAATTCAAATGCTTGAACCCAACCTAATTAGGCTCCAATTAAACTTAATTAATTAGAAAATAAATCAAGTCTAAATCTAAGTTAAATTAAGGTTAAATTTCTTAGCGATTGTATCATTGAATGATCTAATTGAGTGGAATCTAATTGAATCAAATTCAATTAGATTTGACCAAATCTTTTCACTCAATTTATTGATCCAATTAGTAATCTAATTGCTAATTAATCTTTCTTATATTAATTAATAATTAATTAATTACTTATTTATAACTTTTGTATAGGATAAATTATTGATCATATTTATAATTTTATTACTCGATGATTCTTAATCATCGATTAGCCATGATAAATCAAAAACTTCTATTGTATATGACCTCATAGATTTGAACCCTAGATCAGTAGCTTAAAAATGATTTTTTAAACTAATCAATGCAACCATCTAGTAATGGTACCCGATGTCTTAATTGGTCGAATGATGGCAAAGCAACATTCAAGAACCCAGGCTATGGTTACCATATAATTAATCCTTTTGACTTAATGCTCAGAATGAATTCAAAGTCTACTGCTAACTTTGAATAAGTGCATCCAAATGTATCTCAATGTGTTAAATCCTATGACTCCTCACCAAGATTATGCAGGCCTAGATTTTGCTAAATTGAAATACTATCAAGCATTTTCTCCAATAACTTAGAGTGGTCAATCCCTTATTGACTCAACACCGACTTAACAAGTACTTGAGTGCATCCATAATCCTTCCATCACTAGATTAAAAATCTAGGTAGTCTAGTATCAAAGTATAGTAAGTTGCTTAACAAGTCATCATGATATTCTTAGATCGGAAAGATAATTATACCCATACCCTTTTTGTGAGATATTCTTGATAACAGAGTACTTCACAAAGTTGGTCACTATTCAGTGATAATACTCCTATACTCGCATGCCATACTAGTATCTCTATACTTCTTGGTTAAGAGGACAACCAACCTATGTGGCATATAATGACCTATTCTAGATAAATATTATTGTCCTAGGTAGCAACATATAATTTGGTCATGAATTAATTTAAGAACCACTCGATAAATCCTCCTTTATCAAATTAATATAGTTCTAAGGACTTTAATACATTAAAGTTCATAAGAAGATGACAAACAGTGTTAAGCTATCAAAATAATTTTTTTTATTAATAATTTATATAATTAATAAGAAAACTCAATCGTCTGTAACTTAAATGATTGGTTTTATGATATTTTTTCCAATAACTCTCACTTGGACTAGAGCCAATCAGAATATATCATATACCCATCTTCCACTTGTGATCATCGAACTCTTTGATTCCGAGGACTTTAATAAATGGGTCAGCTAGTTTTTCCTTTCCATTGATCTTCTGGTAGTCGATATCACCTCGTTCCACAATCTCTTAAACAAGGTGGTAGTGATGCAGAACATCCTTGGTCCACTGATGTAACTTCAATTTCTTCGCTTAAGCAATGGCTCTAGTGCTATCCTAATAAAGAACAACTAGACCATCAATGGAGGGTGTCACTCCAAGCTTAGTGATAAACTTTCTTAACCATATAACTTCTTTTGCAACATTAAATGTTGCAATGTACTCCACCCTTAATGGAATCAGCCATAGTATGCTGCTTAGAATTTTTCTAGCAAATAGCTCCTCTACTAAGGGTAAAGATATAACCGACACACTTTTACTATCATCCCAATCTTACTAAAAACTTGAATTAGTATAACCAACAGTTTTCAGTCAGAATCTTTATAAACCAATCATTGGTCCTTAGTATTTCTCAAATACTTATGGATAGTTTTTACAACCTTCCAATCATTCTCACCTGGATCAGATTGGTATCTAGTCACTACTCTTAGTCGGTATGCCATATCTGGTCATTACCTATCATGGCATACATATTAGATCCCATTGATAGGATATATAAAATCCTACTTATATGCTCTCTCTCTTGAGGAGTTATCAAATAATCTTTCTTAGAGAGAGTAATTCCATGGCCTATCAAAAAATAGTCTTTCTTGGAATTTACCATGCTAAACTATTTCAACATAGTATTAATGTATGTCGACTAGGATAACCCTAGCAACCTTTTAGATCTATCTTTATAGATCTTCATTCCAAGGATATAGGTTACTTCTCCTAGGTCCTTCTTAGAGAATTAGGATGACAACCAAACTTTTATTTCTTGTATTACAAGAATGTCATTCCTGATTAAGAGAATGTCATTGATAAGCTTATTAATTATTCTAATTTAACCATTAAAAAAATAGTAATTGCTTTATATTTATTAAGAATTGATACTTTTTATTAGAGTTTTGTAGAAAAAGAGTCTATGGATAGAAAGAGCTTAATTTTTGGAATCCAATGGCATAGACAAAATTAAAACTGAAGTTCAAATGAGTCTAATATCAAATAAAAACCAATTTAATTAAAAGAATGCATGATTATTAGGGTAGTCGGTCTATGGCCTCCCCGAGCCATCTCCTTGTCAGGGAAGCTATCGAAGTCCTTTTCCTCATCATCATCGAGACACCCCTCATCGAAAAAACTACCAAGAAGCCACCTTTGGACTGGCAACCATTTTCCTTCCCTTCATTCGGCCATCCACCGATCCATGCCATGTGCACCTATTGTCACCGATCGAAGATGATGCTAGAGACCCACCACAGGCCATCGCCGATGACCCCTCTACCCCTGCCATCTCTTCCATCGATCAGCTACCCAACACCAACTATCCCACTTCATTATCAATTTCCTATAGCCAGTCACCATCAAGTGACCTCCACGCCACCGTCACCACTCAGAGCCACCACCTCATGTAGGCACGATCAGCGTCCACATCTAGAAAGGCTACCAGAGAAGCTCCCAAGGCACGGGCATCCACCTTCTTTGATTGGCCTTCTTCCTGTCTACCATTGATCCTTTCTACCACCGTCTGCCACCAACCAATGCCATCTCTCGCTACCATCGCCAGCTATCATCCATCCACTACCAAGAGCAAGTCCAAGTTTCAGTGGAAGAAGGATCCCAGGAGCTAGGATTTGGTAAGAGTCCAATTCGGAATCTATTTTCCTGAGAAGGAAGAAGAGACCATGTTTGCATGATTCTTGGCACAATTTGAGGCTTGTGATGCAAATCAAATGGCTAAGATGAGTCTGCATGATATTTGGTTGATCTTGAGCTTGATTGACTCCAATTTTGATCAGGAGAAAGTCCTAGATGAGCTCTATAACAGGACCTCGAGAAGCTATAGGCAATCATCAATTCCACCAATAATTTTTTTTTATTTTTTCTTCCTATAATTACTTTAAGTTTTTAGAGAGAGAGGGAGAGGAATAGAGAAAAGAGATTCTTTAGGAGAGGAGATGTGGTGATAGCATCCCGAGTCTCCAAGAAGATTTATCCAAGAGCCATGCTCGATTGAGGTACAATCTTTAAGAAAGTACAGGGATCCTTTTATTAATCTTTGTAATTGTTTTATTTTCTATACAATTGAATGAATGCTTTTAATGCCCTTCTTTTTTTGTCGATTTTCCAAATTAATTATCCTAGTGTGATGGATCATGATCCTAGCACAATATGATCAATGCACAACATAGGTAATTAATTCTAGAATTTTTATTTACATGTCTTATTATGATCTTTCCAACTAAGCATTGGATAGCCTATACTTGTGGGATGGGCCATGATCCTAATAAGATATTGTTCATACTCGGCAAGATAGCCTATTCTAAGGGTTAGCTTGAAAGATCTCAAATAAATATCGATTTTGATTATTTAGAGTAGAACATATGCATGATTTATGTTCGTGATTACCTAGAAACCAATAGACATCTTTTTATCATATAAATCCCTCGATCTTATATTTAGTTTTAATTGATTAGTTTTAATTAACCCATCATATATTTTTTAAACATCTAAATAATTATTTATTTTCTTTGCTTTTTTTTTTATGAAAAATTATCCTTGATTCTCAAGGATACGATCCCGACTAACTACTAGCTATATTAGTGAGTAGGTTCATTTTATTTTTGAATGCCTATGGTAGTGATCAAATTTTAGCATCGTTGCCGAGGATCCAAGCATGATTGTTTCATGAAAAAAAAAGTAAAATTTTTTTTTTTCATATATTTATTGCTTTCTTTAGTTCATTGTATTTTTTTTAGTTGCCTTAATTATTATATTTCCTTATTTCCTTCTTAACATAAAAAAATTTCCTTCTTTGTACAAACTAACTCCTAATATAATTAGTTGTTCCTTTTAATTAACTTTCCTTAAAGAACCTACAAGAAAATGCAAAGACACTTTCCATAAAATTAATTTAATTTAAGGAAATAAATAATAAACTTTAAAAAATTTCTAACTTGCTTAAATACTTTGTTTGATTTGCATTGCATTTCTATAAAATACTTTAAGGGCATAAATCCTAAGAAACATAAGGTGGGAATTTCATCACCTTTCCTTAGCCTACAAACCACCACCCTGTATATTGCATTGATCCAAGTCTTAATTTTAAATTAATTATATATTGGCCCCTAAGGATTTTCAAGCTCATTAGAACAAGGAACCCTAAGAGTTGGATTAGCTTAGAATTAACTAGTTAACTAGTGTCTAGGAAAGGAGTTCAAGGATAATGTTAGTCTTGAAAGAAGGTTGTTTTTTAATTGCTCCATTCTCTGACCTAGCCAATTAAATTGGTATCTAAGAAAAGCAATAGGAGGACCCCCACCAACCTTACCCTTACTTGGCTAGTGGCTAGTTAGTATCTGACTTCGAAGACTCAAAGGCAACCTTAGTATTTAGGAGCTATCTAGACATAAGGAAATCCTAGGATAGAGAGTCTATTATGTGATAACTTATTTGTGCTAACACAATCTTAACCTAATTAAACCACCCTTCTCTATTATCTTCAAATTTAGGACTCCTTAGGCTCTAACCTTTAGATCTCTTCTCTCTTTTTCTTTTTTCTTCTTCTCCCCCTCTCTCCATTAAAAAAAGCTAATAAAAATTCAAAAAAAAATTTCTTGCTTAGATAAAAGGATGATTGGTCAGATACAATCTAGACCATACAAGATTAAAGGTCATGGATCCCACTAGATGATCCAAAAGCCTAATGGATTATTGCTACCCTAATCCTATTGAACAACCTTAAACCCTACAATATTATTGGTACAAGATTGACTCTAACCGACCTTTTAGAATGAGAGCCCAAGCTAACTATTCTATGTATCGACTATAATAGATTGATATGCATCCAAAATTCACAAGATTTGAAGATGCATACAATCATACAAGAGAACCTAAAGAATCTATACTGGCATCTATGATCCATATTCTTGAGAAAGTCTTAGAATGCAAAGGATATATCTAATTTCACCATGTACCAACACCTATGTGCACGACATGTGATGCACCAAACCATGTTATAGAGGAATGCCCTTACTTTATGCATTCAACCTAGAATGGGTTTACACAGGGGACTATAGCTAATAATAGACATATAATTGACCATTATGCTCCAACCTATAACCCAAGGTGGGATTATCATCCTAATTTTGTATGGTCAGAAGATGCAACACTAGGATCCCGTAATTTTGACCAGCCCTATCCTAGGCCTAGCCAAGTACAAAATAATCAACCAGGTTTAGATCTTAAGGAGAAACCTAGTCTTTTAAAAAAAGCATTAGAAGCTCTGGCTAAATCTTATGCTGACCTTGAAGCTATAATTAAGAGTACTAATGCTATCTTAAATAGTTTCATGCAGACCACGGGCCAATGTATAACTCCTAATACCCAGCATTATGCTCATTTGGAGATGAAATTAGAACCATTAGCCATAGCTACAAGTAGAGAAGAGCTACCTAGTCAACCCGAGAGTTATCTTGAGGGACAATATCTAATTGAGAATTTTAATATCTATGTGACTATCCCCAACCAATCGAATATGACTCAAGGAAATGAATTGGTTATAGAGCAACCCTGTACAACCAAAGAGATCAAACCTAAATAATTTGACTAGGACATAAATATACGAAGAGAAATCAAAAAAGAGGGATGAACCACTTCCATCATCACCTAACTTACCTATGGTCCCAATCCCCAAAATCCTAGAAATGCCCATTACTTTTAATCAGAAGGGAGAATGAAAAGTTGCAATGATGGAATTAATTGAGACTTCTCAAAGATCACAAATATATAATGTACTGGAAGCCATGCATGAAAGTCTCCCCTATGATTCGTTAAATCCTAGTTTGGCTCACTTTGAGGTGGATGATCTTGATATAGAGGATTGTACCCTAGAGATGAGTGACCAAGTAGAAGCACCCTACCCCAACATTACTATATTTTGGAGCGAGAAATATGAGCCATCACTTTGACCCCCAATAGCTTCCTTTTTGGAATCACCACTTGATTTAAAATTGAAGCCACTTCTTAGTGCATCCACTAATACCTTACCGGTAATATATGTTAAGGAAGCCCAAATTGTAGGTGTTTTACAAGTATATAAAGAAGCTATTAGATGGAACATTTCATATATAGGAGATAATGAATTTAAAACTTTTATATCTGATTTCTTGATATTTGACACTACTTTTGAGAACTGCCTCTAAAATTTATCTATAGTATTAAAATGATGTATGGAGATAGAGTTGATATTGATTTGAAAAAAGTACCAAATTATAGATCAAAAAGGGCTTGTACCAAGATATAAACTATCAGCTAAACCCTTTCTGACTCAAGTTGAACCTTTTCCTAGGAAGGAAGAGGCATCAAATGGGGATCCTAAGGTATCCCCTTGGTACATCAATTACATAGATTCAGGTCCCTTAGAACCCAAATTGATACTTAAGTTATACCTAGATCTAATTATAAAGGAAGAGTTATTAGCTATTAGGAAATCAAGCTACCTAATGGTCCCATGCAAGAAATATTTTGAAGATGAACCCAAATCACGTAGGGAGCTACAACCCCATGCCAAGATTCAAGCGAGAATAGGATAAGAATCTTAAGAGGTCTAGCTGAAGATGTTACACTTAGCATTTGTTGGGAGGCAACCCAATCTTTTTACAGATTTTTGTTTAAGTGTTTTTTTATTTTATAGGAATAATGGACCACTTTTTATAGATGCACCCGGCACTTCATGATACATATCTAGTCCAGGTGGTATCTCTCTTTATCTTACTTTCATGTCCCAATTTTTTCTTACTCCATTAAGGACAATGAAAATTAAGTTAGGGGGTAAGGAAAAATCTTTTAAAAATTTTTTAAAATTATTTTGAAAATATTTTAAAAAATCTTGAAAAAATTATGGAGAAAATTTTTATAAATCATGTGCCATGAAAGAAATTCTTGAGCCAAACAGATTAGGAAAATAATATTAGAGTAGAAAGCATTTACTAATTAGTATAGGAAGTCAAAGAGTAAACTAGCTAGTAAGACTTTTTAGCGACCTACTTAGGTCACCTAAAAGCTATTAGCACTTCCATCGCACATGCACACTAACAAGGTAAAATAGGTATTAGTTGTAAGGTCAATTAAAGATTTAATTATTACAAAAAAATTGGTAATTGATATACACCGCTCCATTTAACTTGAATTTGAGGAAAGAGCTACCTACCTAAAAAAAGGAAAAAAATGAGAAGACGAAAAAATGGGGCAAGTTCTAACTATTGGTTTTCAACTAAGTAACTAGGCACCTTTGTCTAAGTAAACATTGTTGTTCATGTCAAAAAATTGGTAGTGTGAAGTCATCGCCAATAAGAAAAAGAAAAAAAAAAAAAGAGAAAAACTTAGGTGGTGTGAAAGCTACCTCAATCATGTGCTTAATTTGAGGAATGTAAAGAAAATTAACCAAAAGTAGGTGATAAGTGAAGATATAATTGTCCTTCATAATCTAGCACTAAAATACTGAGTTTAGCCATCATAAACATAAGTACTGTAGACCTTTGGATGAAGTCTAAGAAAGTTTTTAATAGTTTTGACTATGAAATTTATTTTGGAAACTCAATACCTAGTTAGTGATGCTAGCTAACTTCTTTTGACCTTAGGCCTAGATCCAAAGGAGAATCTTAATGATACATGGTTATGAAATTTATACTTATATTTTAATTATATTGCTAAGGGACTAGCAAAGATTAAGTTAAGGGGTGTGATAAGCTTATTAATTATCCCAATTTAATCGTTAAAATAAATAGTAATTGCTTTATATTTATTAAGAATTAATATTTTTTATTAGAGTTTTGTTAAAAAGATTCATGAATAAAAGGATCTCAATTTTTGAAATCCAACAGCACTCAAATCAGAGTTCAAACGGGCTAATATCAAAGAAAAACCAATTTAATTAAAGAATTAATGATTATTAGGATAGCCAATCCACCATGGACCGACTGCTTGGTCTATAGAAAAGGCCAACGGTCCATAGCTACCATGGTTGCCGGTCGATGCACCCATCTCATGGACCACCGGCATCCCTGAGCCATCTGCTCATCGGGAAAGCTATTGGAGTCCTTTTACTCATCACCGGGAGCCACCCCTCGCTAGAAAACCCACCGGGAAGCCACCTTTGGACCAGCCATCATTTTCCTTCCCAACGTTTGATTGCCCACCAATCCATGCTATGTCCACCTATTGTCGCTGGCTAGAGATGATGCTAGAGATCGCCATAGGCCATTGCTGATGATCCCTCACTCCCACCATCTCTTCAGTCGATCAGCTGCCCAACACTAGCCATCCCACTTCACTGTCATGTCATGTAGCTAGCCACCATCAAGTGACCTCCACACCACTATCACCACTCAGAGTGGCCGCCTCATTCTAGAACGATCACCGTCGACTGCTAGAAAGGCTATCAGAGAAGCTCCCAAGGTGTTGGCATCCACCCTCTTTGATCGGCCTTCTTCCCATCCACCATTGATCTTCTCTGCCACCATCCACCACCAACCAACACTCCCACCACCATCTCTAGCCGCCATCCATTCGCTACCAAGAGCATGCCCAAGTTTCAGTGGAAGAAGGATCCCAGGGAGCTTGGATTCGATGAGAGTCCAATTCCTACTCTATTTGCCCAAGAAGGAAGTAGTGACCATTTTCACACGATTCTTGGCACAATCTGAGGTTTGTGATGCAAATCAAATGGTTGACATGAGTCCATGTGATATTTGGCCAATCTTGAGCCCGATTGACTCCAATTTTGTCTAGGAGAAAGCCCTAGATGAGCACTATAAAAGGACCCCAGGAAGCCAGAGGCAATCATCAATTCCACCAATAAAAAATTATTTTTATTTTTTCTTTTGTAATTACTTTAGGCTTTTAGAGAAAGGGAGAGGAATAGAGGAAAGAGATTCTTCAGAAGAGGAGGTGTGGTGACAGCATCCCAAGTCTCCAAGAAGATGTATTTAGGAGCCATACTCGATTGAGGTGCAGTCTCTAGGAAAGTACAGGGATCCTTTCATTAATCTTTGTAATTATTTTATTTTCTATACAATTGAATGAATGCTTTTATTTCATTTATCTTTTCTATTAATTTTCTAAATTAATTACCGTAGTGGGATGGATCATGATCCTCGCATGACATAATCCATGCTCAACATAGGTAATTAATTCTAGGATTTTTTTACATGTCTTATTAGGATCTTTTCAACTATGCGTTGATAGCCTATATTTATGGGGTGGGCCATGATCCTGATAAGATATGGTTTGTACTCAATAAGATAGCCTATGCTAAGAAATAGCTTGAAAGATTCTGAACAAATATGGATTTTGATTGTTTAAAGTAGAACATATGCATGATTTATGTTCGTGATTACCTATAATCTTATAGACATCTTTTTATCATATAAACCCCTCGATCTCATATTTAGTTTTAATTGATTAGTTTCAATTAACCCATGATATATTTTCTAAACATCTAAATAATTATCACTTTTCTTTGCTTTTTTTATGAAATAATTGCCCTTGATCCCTGAGGATACGATCCTGACTCACCACTAGCAATAGTTATGAGTAGGCTTTGTTTTTGACCACCTACGATAGTGATCAGTTATCCACATGCAAAATAAGAAATACAATTACTGAACCATTAGCCCATTTATATATGCAAGGCTCTTCTCCATTATTAATGATGCCATACATTTTGATCACCTTATCAAAATGCATGTTCCAACTTTGAGATGCCTGCTTCAATCCATAATGGATCTTTGAAGCTTACATACCTTTGATTTATTTATGGATGTAAATCCTTTAGGTTGTATTATATACACCTCTTCTTCTAACTCTCCATTTAGGAAAGTGATTTTGACATCATTAGCCAGATCTTAAAATCAAGATGCATTGCTATCGTAAGCATAATCCTCATGGACTTGAACATTACCATGAGAGAAAATGTCTAGTCATAGTCAATACCATAATGCTGATGATATCCCTTGGTAACCATATAGGCATTTTTGGTCTCCACCATTCCATCTGTGCCTCTTTTCTTTTTGAAATTTTACTACATCCAATGGATTTTATCCCTTCAGGTGGATCAAATAGTGTCTACATACTATTGATCTCCATGGACTCCATTTTAGATTTCATGGCTTTAATCCATTTCTTAGAGTTGGAACTTTGTATTCCATCCATGTAGGTGATCAGATCCTCGTTGTTTTATCAAGTTCAACAGGATCACCATCCCAGACCAAGAAACTATAGTATCTATTTGGTTGACATGGTACCCTACCGAAACTCCTTAAGGTTGCCTCTATAATAGGTTTTGGATTCGATTAAATTAGTTTAGTTAATTGTATCAGCTTTTCTACCTGTCAAACTTCTTCAAGTTAAACCTTAGAGGAATTAGTTCCTTTCTCAAAGAAATCCTTTTTTAAAAAGACTACCTTATTACTAACAAACACTTTGTGTTCATCAGTATGGTAGAAGAAATAACCCGTAGTTTTCTTTGGGTACCCTATAAATGTACACCTATAAGACCAAGGCCCAAACTTGTCCATTTTTAAATGTTTGACAGAAATTGGATATCCTTAGACCCTAAAGTATGAGAGTACTGGCTTATGCCCTATCCATATTTCATATGGAGTTTTGACTGTAGACTTGTTAGGAACTCTATTTAGAATGTAACAAGCTGACTCTTATGCGTATCCCTAGAAGGAGATAGGTAGACATGCAAACCCCATCATGGACTGAACTATGTCCAAGGTTCAATTCCTTTTTTTAGACACTCTATTATGTTGAGGTGTCCTGGGAGGAGTCTATTATGAGAAAATCCCATTCTCTTCTAAAAATATCATAAATTTAATAGTAAGATATTCACCTCCATGATCAAATTGAAGGATTTTAATATATTTTCTAGTTGTTTCTCTACTTCATCACAAAATTGTTTGAATATCTCAAATGACTCTAACTTATGTCTCATCAAGTAGATGTACCCATATCTCGATAGGTCATTAGTAAATGTGATAAAGTAGTGATATCTACCTATGGCTAAAATGTTCATGGGTCACATACATAATATATATTAGACTCAAAACTTAGTATCTCTTTTATCCTTTCTAGTAAAAGGTGACTTAGTCATCTTTCCAAGAAGATAAGATTTGCATGTCGATAATGATTTAAAATCATTAACCTCGACGATTCCCTTTTTAGATAACCTATTCATCCTATTCTTGTTGATGTGACCTAGCCTACAACACCAAAGATAGACATCAAATACATTTTCTATCCTAGAAAGTTTATTGGACTTGTACATTACATTTAAAAGCTATGATAAAATATAAATGTCACTTTTCAGTTGTCCATGTATTATAGTAACATCATTCAAAATGATATCATAATAACTATCTTTTATTGATAAATGTTAACCATTTTTGGCCAAAAAGCCTACAGAGAACATATTTATTAAAAAATTAGGATAATAGCAATAATCACCAAAAACAATGATACTAGATTCAAAAATAAGCTTGACTATTTCTATAGCTAAAACTGGAATAAATCTTCCATCTCCAACATTCAGGAATTTCTCACCATCTTTGAATCTTTTACTAACATGAAGTCCCTAAAATAAATAATAAATATTAATAGGCCTTCCGATATCTAATACCTAGGCAATAGTATCACAAATAGAAAAATTACAAGGTATTATCATATAAGTACCTTGTCCAGCAATGCCTTGCCAGTTATTCTTCTTTCTTGGCCTGTTCAGGTCTAGCGAGGCAATGTAAAGAGGATAATTCCTAGTGGGGACACCAGGATCAGACACAGATCTCTGGATCCCATATGGTTTAATTAGTCATGTGTCAAAGTTTTGAAAATTTTATAATCAATTAAGATTGAGTCCTGTAATAAGTTAAGGTTAGTTGATTTGTCTCAACCCTCAACCTAGTCAGTATTTTGAGTCCTGTATATCAATTATGATTCCAGTATGAGCCCAACATTTGTACAAGAGAAGAGGTCACCCTATTTTGGAGTTCCACCAGGCCACATCTAGGAGTCAAAGGCCACTACATCAACCCAGTGAATTTTGTTTGATAACCCAAGCTCCAAGATGCTTCCAGAAACCCTGATTCCTTTCAAATGCCCTCCAGATGCCTAGATTCTAGTCCATATACCAGAGCATAATCCCAAACCAGGGCATCCATAATTATAGAGGTCCCTCTACATCCTAGCCCAAAGAAATCAAGTCCAAGTGCCAAGCCCAAGCCCTAAAGAAGCAACATTTTATGGAATATTCCTGCTACCAGGCTACCAGGCCACCCCAGCTTTCAGAGGCCGAAACCTATGCACCCAAGCCCCTTTGGGCCAGTCCCTTGCTTCCCCTAGAATCCCAACATGCCCTCCTAGGCATCCTTGAAGTGTGGACCAAGTCCAAGAGGTGTCCTTGAGTGGAATAGTCAAAGCATGAAGGAAAAAGGAGAAGACTAGGTCAATTCATAACCTAATAGGGATTTGTTTTTCTAACCTAGATAGGAAAGGACTTGTATTCCAATTTGGAAGAGGTCTTGTAACCCAAGTGTAGCCTTGTTTAGTGAGGGCATAGGAACTCTATAAATACCCCACCCCTCCCCCTCTTGTAATCAACTTGTATTCATGATATCAAAACCATGGTGAATTTATTTTGAGCTTACAAGCTTGTGTTACTTTGTTTTTTTGGTTCTTTGGTTTGTGTTTGTATTTCCTTGCTGCCCTAGCATCCTTCCATGCCCTATCTCACTGCCATCTAAGCCTTCACACATCTAAGAAGGAGTGCCCTAGGCTTCCAAGCAAGGAGATCTTCATCAAGCTTCAAGCCACCCCGCTTTTAATCCTTAACCTGATTCCTTCTAAACCTAGTTTCCTTTCCTTTTCTTACTTGCTGTTTTGATTGACCTTTGATATTTTGAAGGATCCCCGAGGTGTTTCACCTTCCTAGAGGAGGATTTCCTTGCATCCAAAACCATCCAAATCATCCATCTAATCAAGGGAACCGAACTTCATCATCCAGACTCCAATCAGAGTGCTGTGTGATCTCTTCATCGAAAGTCCTTCAAATCATTGATTGGTAACATCCTTCCCTTCTTTTAATTTATGATTTGATAAAGATAAGCTATCTTAATACAGGAGTTTCTCAATTCTCGGGTCCTAAAATTTATTATTTTGCATGAGTTTGCCTGTAATACGATGATTCTTTGCATTGCTAGTCCTTATGCTAGTTCTTACTTAATTTTGGGAATCAAGCTTGCAAATTAAATAATAAAAAAATATAAAAAAATTAGTTTACTATTTTTATATTATTTTTATCAATCTTAGAGTCATCCCGCATCAGTTTAGTATCAGAGCTGGTTTAGGATAGTCTTTTATTTGCTTTGCATTCATAAACCCTAATTCTGCATTTTGTCCATTGCATTAGATATCTAGGTTTCATTTGATTTAGGCATCCTAAATATTTTATTTTTTTGTGAAATCTTCACTGCATGTCCTCTATTTTGTCCTTGTAATTATCATAATTCTTAATTATTTTTATAGAAACCCTAAAGTCCTAAAAGTTAGCATTATCGGAACCTTAATAGAATCCTAAAAATTTCTATAGTAGTCCAAAACCCCAAGGATTTTCATCATCATTTGATTTTTTTTATGCATGAAATTTGGTATATAGAATCATAACCGTCATCCTCTATTCTAGAATTTTTTTGATTTTTTTTTTGCATCAAAACCTATGTCAAATTCTGCATCGGTTGAAACCCTAATTCCCTGATTCCTGCAACATTCTGCATCTTGACTCAACCTAACCTAATCAACTTCCACACACCCCAATCCCAAGCCTAATTGATTGCTAACCTAATCAACTTGAACCTAATTTGTCATTGTATAAAATATTCATAAAATATTTTTATTTTACTGATTGTTTTAGATTGCATTAGGGCCATTGATTGCCATCATTTTAACCTAATCTTAAGGGCAACTCAAATCTCAGATCAAGGTAGGATTTCAAAACCTGACCTAGGTCCAAAACAACCACCCAGCTTCCCACCCATGCCTTAATTAAAATTGATTAGACTTAATTTGCCCTAGAGGGCTAGGTGACATCAACAGGTCGGGTCTGAGCTGTATGGGCCAACTAATGCATTTAATCTTATGGCTATTACTGAAAGCTGGTGTCTAAGGCTGGGGGTCCATAGTCAAATGACCTAAGTGGACTGGTGGTTTATAATTAGGACCCTATGATAAGCAGGGGGAGCCTCCCACCACTCCACCCCCTACCTGGCCAGTGGAAGGATTGGCTACTGGGTTAAGTGTAAGTTGAGCTGACTCATCCAGTTTTGGCTCTAGGTCTAGGAAACCCTAGATTAAGCTAACCCAATTTTGCATGCTTGGCTACACCATCACATTTTGACTGATTGCTTGATTGTTTGACCATTATACTAGGAACCCAATATCAAAAGTCTAAACCCCAACCGAACCCAACCATAGATCCTAATTTTGAGGCTTTCATAAAAGCCATGAATGACTAGATGGTTACCCAATTAACTGCCCAACTAAACAAATCCAATGCCCAAATTAATGCTAAACTTGACCAAACCCAAGACTAGATAACCCAATTGATCCAATCCCAGACCAAATGAACCATAGATTCAACCAAGTATACCAATGATTTGACAAGGCAACCACTAGGATCAACCAGTTAACCACTAGTTTTGACCAAGTAGGAGATCGATTAGGAACCTTAGACAAGACCCATAGGACTGAACCCATAACCCTTAGTCAGCCTGAGCTTAATAGGATTAGTACCCTTAGATATGAACCAAGTGTTAGTCAGGAGCACCTTAGCCAACCTACCCTTGTCACCCAAGTCATTAGTCAGTTTTTCCTTAGTCTACCCCCTCTTACCACCTCATTGGTTCACCCAAATGACCTTGAAGAGAAGATATATGAGGCTGATCCAAGCTTAGTGGAAGAGTATGAGGAGGAGGAAGAGAAGTTGCCCATAGAAGACTTAGAGTTAGTTGAATCAATAGATACCCAGGTAGTAGCCACCCTAGAATCAGTTGACCCTGACCATACCCACATAGTAGTCGACCTAGAGTTAGATGGCCCAGATCACACCCAGGCAATAATGGAAGAGCAGTTAGAGGAAGGGAACCTAGATCCTATTACTAGAGCACCACCTGAGGAAACTTTAGAAGAGTATCCAATCGTAGAGCACCACCCGAGGGAACCCAGTCCTAAATTTCTTGAACCAGATGACTTTATTAAGGATTTGGCTTATCAGTACCGTCCGGAAAGATCCCATTTTATAGTCCCCATTGACGATCTTTTCCCTGAAATTAGTGACCCATTCTTCCATAAGGTAGACCCAGTAGATAGACACCAACCCCTTAAGGTCTACCTTATTAGTTTAGGATTAATCCCTGATACCCCTTCTTATATCCTACTCTTTCCAAATAACCCTAAACCCTTTTCATACTTTCTACCTTACCAAACCAACCCTGAATCCACCTCATATTTTTTACCTTTTCATGAACTTTCTTATGTTTCTTTAACCATTCATTGGCATTTTATAGAAGTAAGCATACTACATTCATACATTGTGCATATTAGGTTTGCATCTTACTTCTTGCATACCCTTTGGCATTTAGTAAGCATACATAGTAAATTTTCATGTGCATGCCATGCTAGGGTCAAACCTAAAGAGTCAGTAGTCTGTTAGGTTTTGTCCCTGGAGTTTAATAAATTTCCTTTGATAGAGAAGTCTAGTCGAGTCTATTAGGTGTTAGTCTAGAGTCCAATAAATTTACAGACCCAATCTACCTGTCCACACATGTACTAGCCTCTGCACAGCATATGCATCATGAAATTAGTCTAGAGCTAACATAATTAATGAACTAAATAACAACTTGGCTAATTCCCAAAAGAAAGATGAAGAATTTTCTGTAGAGGAATATGTGACTGTCAAAGAATTTTTTGCTCGCGAAGCTGGCCCATCCAAAATAATGAATAGTAGTGGACCCAATGTCTATGTGCCTGAGATATCACCTGATTTAGGTATTAGCTCTACCTTCATCATCTCAGACTTTGTAAAGTCTAGGGAGCCAGTAGTGATACCCAGCGAACCCCTTGAGCCACTCCCGTTCATTAAGAGAGAACCCACCCCAGAGCGACCACATATAATTTGGCCTTATGGTGAGGTAAAGATTGAAAGAGCTCTATATGATCAAGCTATCAGTACCCAGTATAGAGACTGTCGCAATATTTGGTCCGGTGACAAGGTCAGCCAGAATCTAAGGACTTGTGGAACACTGGTGCAGATCTGCAGCGCCTCAACCCAGACCCTCCTTGAGCCAAATTGACCCATACTTGACGGGGTCGAGTTCCTCTCACCCCGAGAGAATTGGTGGGGACACCAGGATCAGACATAGATCCCTGGATCCCATATGGTTTAATTAATCATGTGTCAAAGTTTTGAAAATTTTGTAATCAATTAAGATTGAGTCCTATAATAAGTTGAGGTTAGTAGATTTGTCTCAACCCTCAACCTAGTCAGTATTTTGAGTCCTGTACATCAATTATGAGTCCAGTATGAGCCCAAACTTTTATACAAGAGAAGAGGTCACCCTATTTTAGAGTTCCACTAGGCCACATCCAGGAGTCAGAGGCCACTACATTAGTCCAGTGAATTTTGTGTGACAACCCAGGCTCCAAAATGCTTCCAAAAATCTTGATTCCTTCCAAATGCCCTCGAGATGCCCAGATGCCAGAGCATATTCCCAAACCAGGGCACCCATGATTCCAGAGGTTTCTCTGCATCCTAGCCCAAAAAAATCAAGTCCATGTGCCAAGCCCAAGCCCTAAAGAAGCAAGATTTTATGGAATATTCCTGCTACCAAGGCTACCAGACCACCCCAGCTTTTAGAGGCCCAAACCCATGCACCCAAGCCCCTTTAGGGCAGCCCCTTGCTGCCCCTAGAAACCCAACACACCCTCCTAGGCATCCTTGAAGTGTTGATCAAGTCCAAGAGGTGTCCTTGAGTGGAATAGTAAAAGCATGAAGGAAAAAGGAGAAGACTAGGTCAATTCCTAACCTAATAGGGATTTATTTTTCTAACCTAGCTATGAAAGGACTTGTATTTCAATTTAGAAGAGGACTTGTAACCCAAGTGTAACCTTGGTTAGTGAGAGCATAGGAACTCTATAAGTACCCCACCCCTCCCTCTCTTTTAATCATCTTTTATTCATGATATCAAAACCCTGGTGAATTTATTTTGAGCTTACGAGCTTGTGTTACTTTGTTTTTTTGGTTCTTTGGTTTGTGTTTGTGTTTTCTTGCTGCCCTAGCATCCTTCCACGCCCTATCTCACTGCCATCCAAGCCTTCACACGTCTAAGAAGGAGTGCCCTAGGCTACCAAGCAAGGAGATCTTCATCAAGCTTCAAGCCACCCCATTTTTAATCATTAACCTGATTCCTTCTAAACCTAGTTTCCTTTCCTTTTCTTACTTGCTATTTTGATTGACCCTTAACATTTTGCAGGATCCCCGAGGTGTTTCACCTCCGCATAGGAGGCTTTCCTTGTATCCGAAACCATCCAAATCAGCCATCTAATCAAGGGAACCGAACTTCATCATCTAGACTCTAATCAGAGTACTGTGTGATCTCTTCATCGGAAGTCCTTCAAATCACTGATTGGTAACATCCTTCCCTTCTTTTAATTTCTGATTTGATGAAGATAAGCTATCATAATCCAGGAGTTTCTCAATTCTCAGGTCCTGGAATTTATTATTTTTCATGAGTTTGCTTGCGATATGATGATTCTTTGCATTGCTTTTCCTTATGCTAGTTCTTACTTAATTTTGTGAATCAAGCCTGCAAATTAAATAATAAAAAAACTAGTTTACTATTTTTCTACTATTTTTAGCAATCTTAGAGTTGTCCCACATCAATTCCTCTTCTAGTGGCCCTGCTTCTTATAGTAGAAGCATAGCTTGAGTTTGGTCAGCTTTCAACTTTTTGGTCTGACCTGGCTTACTCACTGGAGTATTTTGTACCTTTTTTTTATTTTTTTTCTTCCTTTCTTAATGGAATGACATCCTATCGAACCTCTCACTATATTCACCAACCGCATATGAAGCTGATGATCCTTCTCATAGGTCTATAGTAATCCCAATAGAGCATCATAGTTTACTATAGTTTATTCTGTAATGATCATGAAAGTCAATGTAGGACTTCGACAAAGAATTAAGGATCGCATCCTTCCCAACTATCATGTAGGGAAAATCCAAGTTTGCACATGTTCTTAATCAGTTTGATCATGTACAATACATGATCAGTGACTGACGACCATTCCCTCATCCTTGTGTTAAAAATGGCACAAGACACTTTATACTTTTCAACATTGTCAAGAGTATCGAAGGATTTTTTCAATACTTGAAGCTTGTCCTCTAACTGAGCATCCTCAAACTTGCAATTCAATTCTTCATTCATAGATGCCTGCATAATACAACAAACCATGGTTCAGTCATTGAGCTGCTTATAGAAAGTGTCTCGAGTTGCACCATAAGTGTTCTTAGCAGGCTTCTTAGGTGTCGAATTTATCAACACATACAAAATCCATTCATGCTTCAAGATATTTTTAGCTTTTGATATTAGCTATTGAAATTGGATCCCATTAATTTTTCATTATCTAGCAATGAATGGAGTGATAAAGTGGTGGCCATAGAAATTGGATCCCATTAATTTTTCATTATCTAGCAATGAATGGAGTAATAAAGTGGTGGCCATATTAATCTGAAAGGAGAATAAGAGCTAATTAGCATATGAAACATTTAATCCTAAAGTCTTGGACTTTAGTCTAAATGTTCTCCCATTATTTTGATCTAATTTGTAGCTTCTACCTCTAGTTCAAGAAATTTCACTAATTCCTTAGTGGGTACTAGAATCTAATAGACTATACATGAGCCTGGCTTTGGTCGACTCATCCATGTGTATCTAAAGGTAAGTTCTTAACTAATTATTTCTCTAAAAAATTTCTAGTAATAATTTTATCCCAAAAACAAATCAGTAAGCCTATGGACTACCACTGGAAGTCTTAGTTAGATCCAACCATTAATATGACATGACTGACTGCTTCTAGCCAACGATGCCCAAGCTTGACTTTGGATAGCCAACCTAACCTTCATTTACAAAGAAGTGACTAAGCCATCATTATATGAATAATAATTCCAATAGCCAGATGAGCGCTTGGTCTTTAGACCTCTAATGATCATCTTGACTATTAGACTCATTATCACTCTCTTAATGGCAGGCCATGACTCAATTATCTCAATAATTTTATCACTTAAGGACCTAATAATTTTAGAGAATTTAATTAGAGAAAAGAGAAAAAGACATAGACTAATCAACAACCTCCTACTGATTTCATCAAGTAACAAGGGTTGAATCACATTAGTCCAAGGGTACCTAAATCAGTTAAACTAATCTTCCTTATTAATATGGATTTGCTCAAATTGATGAGCTGTCTAATTAAAATCTGATTGACCAAATTGACCAAATATGTGAGATCGATGGGAGGGTTCCGCCATTAACCTCTTTCCTTAGACGTCAATAGAGTTGGCCAGATAAAAGGTAGCCCGAATTAATGGCCATGATCAAATGCCAAATTTATCTTAGATACCAATTGGCTCATCAATTTTGATTAGACAAGCCTAAGGACTCGTGTCTTACCACTGATCTAGAATCAAATCCAATTGATAATATAGACTTGATTAACCTATCACTATAGAATTGATCTAAGGACCTATTGACCTAATCCTAATCAAATTTTGGTTTGTTTAAATCAATTTCTCTAAGGTCCATATTAATCAAATTCTAATCAAAGGTCTAACCCTATAGTTTAACCTGATTCGAGCTAACCCAAAATCCATGTTTTGTGAATTGAGTTTTGATCTTTAATTAACAATTCTAGATCCAATCAACTCTTATTTATAGCAATTAATCATGATTTATTTTGCTAAAATTAGATCCAAATATTTTTATATGCATCATATACTGATAAAATAATTTTAGATCTAAACTACATGGTTTAGTGCAATTGCTGAAATTAAGTTTATAATTTATATTTTAAACAAAAAACCTTATATAAATAACTTAATTTCAGATTAATAGTAGCAAAATAATTAATATTAAACAAATAAAAATCAGATCTAAATTATCAAAATAATTTTAATAAAATTATCTTTTCACTTCACTTGTTCATGGGATATAACCACAAACGGCATCCGTACATGTCATAAGAATGGAAAGAAAGGGCCATTAAACCCTACTTTTTTTCTATGATCGAACAACCATGGTGATCAACCCAATATGAAGTAGTTACTCAGATTAAAATTTAGATCTACATCTAATCAAATCATGTCATGAACCTGGGGCTCTGATACCATTATTAGAAAACTAGGACAGGGTTTCAAGCATGAATTTTTTTTGGACTAGAGAAAGCAAATAAGATTAAAAATAATTTTAATCTCTAACTCATATATTAGAGTAATTCTAAAAACCTACCCTACAAGATCATTGTTGACCCCATAAGTGATTTTGATGATAACCAAACATTGGAGCATGTACATTTATTACTAACAACTCTTCAAGTGTTTGACAAGTTTTTGTAGGATGTATAACATGTCCAAACATCAACTCCTATATTTCTATTTTCTTGTTTTAGTTGTGTTGTAAGTGTTTTTGTAAAGAAGAACACAATTAAAAATGCTAAGAAAAATCAAACTAAAAGGGTTACTTCTGTAAGTGTGTGTGCCTTAAATTTTGTTTTGAGTTGGTTTGTGTGAGATTGTAAAAGCGTTGGTGAGAGTTTTCTTTAAGTTCAAATTATAAAAATTCTGAAGAAGACACTCGAGCTGATCCCATGAAAAGAAGAGCCGACTCTGTTTACTGGCATGAAGCAAGGATTCTGGAACGTAGCAATCCGAGCTGACTCGATGGAAAGCGAGCCGACTCTAGTAAATCCAGGTTGACTGGAATCAGTCCGAGCCGACTCCTCCAGAGTCCATTTTCTAAATGTTTTTTGAGAATAGCCATGTGAGCCAACCCGACTTAGAAAGAGCCGACTCTACTAGACCTAATTTCAAAATCCTGAGAAAGAGAGCCGACCTGAACTACATCGAGCCGACTCTTCCAGAGTAAGGTTTTCCAAACCTGAGAAGAAGATCCGACCCAAGCTGAAAAGAGCCGACTCCTCGAGTTCAAGATTTTTCAAGATTCAAGTTCGAGCCGACCCGAGTTGCAAATAGCCGACTCGTCCAGAGTGACATTCTGTGCCCTGAGACAAAGAGCCGACTGCATTGAAGAAATAGCTACTCGACCTATCCACTCGAAAGATCTGAGACGACTCAAAGGAATCCGAGCCGACTCGAATGTCTCTTCCAGGTATCTAACGGCTAGTTCCAGATTTTATTTTTGAATGCCAAAAAGTGCTATAATGGTCACAAATCATTCTCCAATGGTCTACAATGGCTAGAACTGCCTTGGGATGATGGAAGGCTTTAAATTTGAAGGATTTGAACTACCAAGAAAAAATTAAGAAGAGAGTTCAAAAAGAAGAAGAGACAGCTTCATTGAATATCCAACCAATCAAGAGAAAGAGCACAAGAGCATTCAATTCTGTATTCAAGCCTTCAACAACTCTGATCTAAAGCTTGAATCATCTATGGAATAAGCCACTTAAGTCATTAAAGCTTATTCAAGTGCATTCAAGTAGACTTCCAACGAGCTACATCGGCAACTATCCGAAAACTTGAGTTTATCATTTATTATTGCATTTATTTTCAATTCAATCTTTGAATTATTGGGTTATTGGTGAGCCCGATTGAAAAACCAAATAGGTTTTTGGTGAGCCTTATTAAAGCCAAGGTTTTGGTTCTTGGTGATCCTGTGAAAACCAAGTTAGGTTTCTTTGGTGTGCCTGTTAAAACCAAAGGGTGTTGGGTTTTCTTTGGTGATCCCGTAAAAACCAAAGTGTAGAGGTTTTAGATTGTGATCCTGTAAAACAATCATACTGTATTCAGGTGTGAATATAGTGAAAATTCCAAGTGGTATCTTGGGTAGTGGATGTAGGAGCTAGGTTGCTCTGAACCACTAAAAATTTGGTATGTTTGTGTTGTGCTTTCTCTACTCTGCTTAGCTTCTATATCCTTTAACTTTATCATAGCACCTACCACTTGCAAAGGTTTTGAAATTGCACATTACTTGTTTAAATTTTTTAAATACCTAATTCACCCCTCCTCTTCGATAGCCACCTGGGCAACAACTGGTATCAGAGCAGAGTCTCTGAATACACTAGAGTAAAGATTGATGGCTCATCCCTTGAGTACATCTTTGGCCGAAGGTCAATCAACTAATAGACCTCCACTCTTCACAGGCACAAATTATTCTTATTGGAAAGCACGTATAAAAATCTACATTCAAGCTATTGATTTTTAATTATGGAAGGTCATTCTTAAAGGGCCACATGTTCCCATGACTAAAATTGATGGCATGGACATCGCTAAACCTGAAGAGGAATGGGATGAAAATGACATGAAATTAGGAGAATTGAATGCCAAAGCCATGAACTTGCTTTACTATGCTTTGGACTCAAATGAGTTTAATAGAATTTCCATCTGCTCTTCAACAAAGAAAATCTGAGATAAACTTGAGGTGACCCATGGAGGAACTTCATAAGTGAAAAACTCAAAGATAAATCTTTTAGTGCACAATTATGAATTATTTAAGATGGAGCCTAATGAAAATATTTTTGCTTTGTATACTAGATTTACAGATATTATTAGTGATTTGAAAAGTCTTGGCAGGAAGCTAATGACTTGAATGTTTTAACTTAGTACAGAAAATCTTGAGATCACTTCCTAACAAATGGGATCCTAAAGTCATAGCCATCCAGGAAGCTAATGACTTGAATGTTTTAACAATGGATGAATTAATGGGATCTCTCATCACTCACGAATTAACCATGCAGCATAGAATGGATGATGATCAGAAAAAGAAGAAAACGATTGCATTCTAGACTGCATTAGAATCTAAAGATGATGAAGAAACTGAAGGTGACTCCTCCTCCTCCGAAGACGGTCTTAAAGATGAAGACATCACAATGGTCATGAGGAGATTCAGAAAGTTTATGGAAAAGAAGAAAGGAAGGTATAATAGAAAATTCCATAAACGAGGAGAACAATTAAAAGAAAAGGACAAGGACAAAGATAAAGATAAAGAACAAGTCCCCACCTGCTATGAATGTAAGAAATCGGGGCATATTCGTCCGGATTGTCCTCAACTAAAGAAATCTCTCAGAAAGAAGAAAAAGAAAGTGATGGTTGCCACATGGAACGATAGTGAAGACTCCACTTCAACTGAAGATGAAGACACCACAAAAATAGCAAATCTTTGTCTAATGGGTCTCGAGGATGAGGTAAATTCTCCCGATACTCAGATTGAATTTACTTTTGAAGAATTAAATTCTGCATTCCATGATTTACTATCTGAATTTAAAAAGGCTGGTGTAAAGATTAGATCATTAAAGCATATCAATGATTCTTTACTCAAAGAGAAAATGAAACTTCGAAAAAGAACCATTCACTAAAAAAGAAACTTCACATCTTTTCTGAAAAATGTAATGATTTGAAAAATGAGAATATTGAATTGAATGATAAAATCAGAGTTTTGCTAAAAGAAAATAATGAGCTGAAGAAGGAGGTAGAAAAACTCAAGCTACTTGTTGAAAAATTAACTTTATCTTCTAATAAGCTTGAGTTAATTCTTAAAGAACAAAGAATTTCTAGAAATAAAGCTAGAATATGTTTTAATGCTTTAAATTTAAATTATGTTTCAACTACCACTTTTATGAAACAAAAGGACTTTGTTCCCAAGCTTACTTCTTATAAAACTTTTGTTACAAAAGACTATATTTCCATTCCAAAACCTGCTTCATATGTTCCTAAGAATTTAAATGCAAGACCTGCTATTTCTGCACTCCATGCATCTAGAATTTCAAAAATAGAATTATTTCAAAATTCTAGAATCAAATGTTTTGCTTGAGAAAGATTAGGACATAAAGCCTTTAACTGTAATATAATCAGAAATGCCCATAATGTAAGAAAGATTTGG
Organism: Areca catechu; assembly: GCA_021397845.1. Lineage (NCBI taxonomy): Eukaryota > Viridiplantae > Streptophyta > Magnoliopsida > Arecales > Arecaceae > Areca > Areca catechu. Next base: position 60,865,921 of record CM038044.1, on the reverse strand, counting down.
GTTCTCAAAGGAACCTACTCAGCTAACCCGAAAGGACCCAAGTTATCTTGGGTACCTAAAAGTACTCCTTAATTTTGTTGCAGGAATGTCTTGCAGCCCAGAAATCAAAGAAAAAATGGTATCTTGATAGTGGCTGCTCAAGGCATATGACGGGTGACAAGGATCAATTCATTACCCTGAAAATAAAAGGAGGTATGGTTACATTTGGAGACAATGGCAAGGGAAAAATAATTGGAATTGGTAAGATCAAAATAACCCCCTTTACTTTCATAGAAAATGTACTGCTAGTAGATAAGTTGAAGCACAATCTATTGAGTATTAGTCAATTGTGTGATAAAGGCTTCAAAGTTTTCTTCGAATCATCTATGTGTATAGTAACAAACCTACTTGATCTTAGCAGCAAATTCATTGGATACAGACTAGGAAATATTTATGCGGTAGATCTAAATGATCTTGCCATGTCATGTAGCTCCAGTCTAGTTGCAATGAATGCTATAACCAAGGAGTCTTGCTTATTATGGTATAGAAGATTGGGTCATGCTAGCATGCATATTATTGCCAAGTTAATTTTCAAAAATCTTGTTAGAGGCATGTCCAAGTTTAAAGTAGATTTTAATCATGTTTGTGATAAATGTCAAATGGGTAAACAAACAAGGGGGAGATTTAAATCCAAAAATCTGATTTCAACATTTAGACCTTTAGAACTACTTCACCTGGACTTATTTGGACCAACTAGGACTACAAGCCTAGGAGGTATGAAATATGCCCTTGTGATTGTAGATGATTTTTCTCGATTTACATGGGTTTTGTTTATTGCACACAAAGATGAAACTTTCAAAGTATTTAGAAAATTTCACAAAAAGGTTTCAAATCAGAAAAGTCTTTCTATAATTTCAATTAGGAATGATCATAGCATAGAATTTGAAAATCAATTTTTTGATGATTACTATTCTGAAAATGGCATTGATCACAACTTCTCCGCTCCTAGAACACCGCAACAAAATGGTGTTGTAGAGAGAAAAAATAGGACGTTAAAAGAAATGGCCCGAATAATGTTGTGTGAAGGTAATCTTCCAAGGTATTTTTGGACAGAAGCGGTGAACAATGCTTGTTACATTTTAAACCATGTTTTGATCCGTCCTATCTTGAAGAAAACCCCCTACGAGCTTTGGAATGAAAAGAAACCCAATATAAATTATTTTCATGTATTTGGATGCAAATGCTTTGTGCTTAATAATGGTAAGGATAATATAGGAAAATTTGATGCTAAGTCTGATGAAGCCATTTTTCTTAGTTATTACTACATAGCAAGGCATATAGGGTTTTTAATAAACGGACTCTCACTGTTAAATAGTCAATGCATATTATATTTGATGAAACTAACCCTTCACCATCTAGAAAAGATGAGTGTATTGACAATGATGCAGGTACCATTAAAAAAGAGATGGAAGAATTAAGTATTCAAGAAAAACCAATTAAAGAAGGAGAAGAAATGGTAAGTAAAGATCATGCTGATCTACCGATTGAATGAAGGTACGCTACTTCCCATCCTAAAGAATTAATTATTGGTGATCCTTCTCAAGGCATAAGGACTAGGTCTACACATAGGATTGCACATGATTACCTAGACTTTGTATCTCAAATAGAGCCTCATACCTTAGAAGAAGCAGAAAATGACCCAAACTGGATGATGGCCATGCAAGAAGAATTGAACTAGTTTTAAAGAAATAAGGTGTGGACATTAGTTGATAGACCTAAAGACCACCCAATTATAGGAACCAAATGTGTCTATAGGAACAAATTAGATGAACAAGGAAATGTCATTAGAAACAAAGCTAGATTAGTGGCTAAAGGACATAGTCAAGAAGAAGATATAGATTTTGATGAAACTTATGCACCTGTAGCAAGATTAGAACCTATTAGATTACTTCTTACATTTGCTTGCTATATGAATTTCAAACTTTTTCAAATGGATGTGAAAAGTGCATTTTTAAATGGTTTTATTGCCAAACAAGTTTTTGTAGAACAACCACCGGGTTTTGAAAATCATGCTTTTCGAAACCATGTGTTTAAACTCAATAAAGTTTTGTATGGTTTGAAACAAGCCCCTAGAGCCTAGTTTGATAGACTTAGCACTTTCTTAATTGAAAATGATTTTTCAAGGGGAAATATTGATAAAACTCTCTTTATTAAAATGAAAAATAATGATATATTAGTTGTACAAATCTATGTTGATGATATTAGCTTTAGTGCAACTAATGAAAGTCTTTGTGAAGAATTTTCTAAGTTAATATAGGGAGAATTTGAAATGAGCCTAATAGGTGAACTAAACTACTTCCTTGGACTTCAAGTAAAACAAACAAAGGAAGGGATCTTCATCAACCAATCTAAATACACTAAAGAAATCATCAAAAAGTTTGGTATGGAGACAAGCAAACAAATGAACACACCCATGAGCCCATCTTGCATATTGGATATGGATGAAAGTGGATCCAACGTTGACCAAAAGCTATATCGAGGTATGATCGAATTCTTATTATATTTAACTGCAAGTAGACCAGATATCTTGTATTGTGTATGTGTATGTGCTAGATTTCAATGCAATCCTAAAGAAACACATATGCTTGTTGTTAAAAGGATATTAAAATACTTGAAAGGTACAAGTAATCTTGGTCTTTGGTTTTCAAAAGAATCATCTTTAAATTTTATCGGATTCTCTAATGCTGATTATGCTGGTTGTAAAATAGATAGAAAGAGCACTAGTGATACTTATCAATTTCTAGGGTTGAATTTAATTTCATGGCACTGCAAGAAACAAAACTCGATAGCACTATCTACTGTTGAGGCAGAGTATGTTGCTGCAAGGAGTTATTGTGCACAAGTATTATGGATTAAACAACAACTAGAAGATTTTGGTGTTTCACAATCCAAAATTCCTATCAAATATGATAACACAAGTGCTATAAATTTACTTAAAAATCCTATTCAGCATTCTAGGACTAAGTACATAGAGATTAGACATCATTTTATTAGAGACCATGTTTTGAATGGTGATATAGAACTAGAGTTTATACCTACAGAAAAACAACTAGCTGATATCTTCACCAAGCCACTAAAATCAAGATAGATTTGAGTTGCTTAGAGGAGAATTAGGGTATGTTATCCTTTCTGAATTTAGTAAACCTATGAAAAAATTATCTAGAAAGCCTCCTATATTTATTCATGATGTTTGAACAACTTTCCTTGAATTTCTTAGTATAGTTGAATTAAACTTCTGAACCTTTTGATCTCTTTTGGAAAGTTTCTGTTCGAGTCGACTCGAGTAATCTTGCTCTGGTCGAGCCGGCTCAAATATCTAAATTTCTTGCTCTTGCTTTGATCGAGCCAACTAAGTCTATGCTTAGCCGACTCGGTGTTCTGTTTGTTCTGAGTTCGCTCTGGTCGAGCCGACTCGGATATTTTTAGGGCAGAGCAAGCTATCTCAAAAGATGGGAGATCGCTATTTAGGAAAGTCTGTTCTGTCTTTTCTCAGTACTTCACTCCCTCTCTTTACTTTGAACACACTCTACATTTCTTGGAAGCTCTACCATTATCGCAGAAATCATTCCCTAAAGCCTAAAATCCTTTGATTCCTTTGCAATGGCTCCTCAAAAATCGATGAAGAAAGTACTTCAACTCGGCGAATCAAGTAATCGTAGTATAGATACAGGAGAAAGAAGGGAAAAGAGACAAAGGTCCACTCAAGTCCAACAAAATAAAGAAACTCCTTCTCCTCCCGGACAGCATGTCTCAATGATCAATCGACCTGTCACCTACGGAAGAAGGATCGACTTTACATTCCTATAGGAAATGAGAATGAAAATTGGACATTGGATAGAAAGCCAAGGGTGGAAGTATTTCTGTTCTTTAGACATACCGACCTACCCTTCACTGCTACGGACATTTTATGAGAATATTGTTATTAAAGAATTTCATTTAGAATCAGTTGTCAAGGGAAAAATAGTCATAATTAATGAAGAAAGATTGAGCAAGCTTCTACAAATGCCAACGATTGGTGCTACTGAACTTCTTCTTTCGAACAAGGAGCACATTCTGAAACTTATTTTCGAAAAAGAGGAAGTAGCACAGTTCGACATGTTCAAGCCAATCCACTGTCAAGGGAAATGAGGCTAATGCACAGTATGATCCATAGAATTTTCCTTCCTAGAACTCGCCGTTTCGATTGGGTCAGTGAGAAGAACATGATCATCATGGGACATCTGATCAAAGAAGAGCCTCTCAACCTTCCCTATATAATGATGATCCAAATGACTGAAGCAGCAAGGAAGGTCAAAAAAGCTTGTCTACCTTATGGTATGGTTTTCATTTTGTTATTTGAAGAGGCAGAATTGATTTATCAAATGAAATAGGCAAACCACTACATCACTTTGATATCTACTCCTTCAACTCACTTAAAAGAATGGGTTACAAGTTACAAGAAGGAAAATGGATTAAAAAGATACCTAGTCAGGTTGCTGCCACTATTTCTGAAGAAGATGAAGCTGCTATTGAAGACACTATGATTACTCCATCTAAACTCAAAAATCTGATATTTCAAAAGATGGGAACTATCTCCAACTCTTGGACAGATCATATGAATTATGCAATTGAAGAAATCAGAAAGTTAGTTAACATTAAATTGCAAGAATTGAAATATGAACAAGAGCTTCATCAGCAAAAAGTGGAAAATGAAATGAAGGATTTCAAGGAAGAAATTAGAAGCATTCTACTGCAATCCCAGAAGGAAACTGCTCCCACTGAAGATGTTTCTGAACAGATCATCAAAGAGTCACTTGACATTCCTATTCCTTCATCTGATCTATTTAAACCTACCAAGACCAAGAAAGAACCAAAAGCCAAGAAGACCAAAGTTTTTAGAACCCCTGTCAAAACTAGATTCAGAAATTTAAGGTTTAAACCCCTGAAAACTAAGACCTCTGATAGAGTTATAGAGGTTGGCTCTTCTTCTTCGTCTGAGGAAGAAGAAGAATAAGTAGTGTAGTTAGTCTTCTGGTTGTATTTCTGAAATGAATACTTGTTCCACTTGTTATCTTTTACAATTACAATGTACTTTCTATCATGCAAACTTCTTAATGAAATGAATGTTTTATGTTTACAAATTGTGCTTATGAAATTTTAATTAGAATTTCAAGTGTGAAAAAGTGAAATTATCTCAAAAAATATTAAAGACTTTCTCAATCTATTTTAAAATTTGAGCTTTATTTGAAATCACCTTTTTTATTGATTGACAAAAAGGGGGAGAACTATGAAAAATATGAAAAAATGGGAAATTAGTTCTTTATCAACTATTCTTAAAGTATAATGAAAAAGGGGGAGCACAAAAATAATAGCACTGCTTAAATTACATTAAAATCTAGAGAAAGGGGGAGTTTTTCTCTTGAATGATTTTGCTTCAAATTAATCCCATTTCTTTGATCATAATTGCATATTTTAACTCTCTGATACTCAATATTTTGTGCTAATTATAATATTACAAAGCTTGACACTTTGATGATGTATAGTAGTATCATCTATTGAGCTCTGATTTTCTTTTAAATTGAATCAGCTCTGTTACATATGAATATTTATGTTTCAAATACTGTTATACATGTAAAGTGTCTTACTAATTTTTCATGCCCAGTGTTTTGTCATCATCAAAAAGGGAGAGATTATTGACCCCATAAGTGATTTTGATGATAACCAATCATTGGAGCATGTACATTTATTACTAACAACACTTCAAGTGTTTGACAAGTTTTTGTAGGATGTATAACATGTCCAAACTTCAACTCCTACATTTCTATTTTCTTGTTTGAGTTGTGTTGTAAGTGTTTTTGTAAAGAAGAACCCAATTAAAAATGCTAAGAAAAATCAAGCTAAAAGGGTTACTTCTATAAGTGTGTGTGCCTTAAATTTTGTTTTGAGTTGGTTTGTGTGAGATTATAAAAGCATTGGTGAGAGTTTTCTTTAAGTTCAAATTGTAAAAATTTTGAAGAAGACACTCAAGCCGACCCCAAGAAAAGAAGAGCCAACTCTGCTTACTGGCATGAAGCAAGGATTCTGGAACGCAGCAATCTGAGCAGACTCGATGGAAAGCGAGCCGATTCTTGTGAATCAGAGTTGATTGGAATCAGTCCGAGCCAACTCCTCCAGAGTCCATTTCCTAAATGCTTTTTGAGAATAGCCAGGCGAGCCAACCCGACTTAGAAAGAGCCGACTCTACCAGACCTAATTTCAAAAGCCTGAGAAAGCGAGCCGACCCTTACTATATCAAGCCGACTCTTCCAGAGTAAGGTTTTCTAAACCTGAGAAGAAGAGCCGACCCAAGCTGAAAAGAGCCGACTCCTCGAGTTCAAGATTTTTCAAGATTCAAGTTCGAGCCGACCCGAGTTGCAAATAGTCGACTCGTCCAGAGTGACATTCTGCGCCCTGAGACAAAGAGCCGACTACATTAAAGAAATAGCGACTCGACCTATCGACTCGAAGGATCCGAGCCGACTCAAAGGAATCCGAGCCGACTTGAATGTCGCTTCCAGGTATCTAACGGTTAGTTCCAGATTTTATTTTTGAATGCCAAAAAGTGCTCCAACGATTACAAATCATTCCCCAATGATCTAGAATGGCTAGAACTATCTTGGGATGATGGATGACTTTAAATTTGAAGGATTTGAACTACCAAAAAGAAATTAAGAAGAGAGTTCAAAAAGAAGAAGAGGGAGCTTCATTGAATATCCAACCAATCAAGAGAAAGAGCACAAGAGCATTCAATTATGCATTCAAGCCTTCAACAACTCTGATCTAAAGCTTGAATCATCTGTGGAAGAAGCCACTGAAGTCATTAAAGCTTATTCAAGTGCATTCAAGTGGACTTCCAACGAGCTGCACCGGCAACTATCCAACAACTTGAGTTTGTCATTTATTGTTATATCTATTTTTAATTCAATCTTTGAATTGTTGGGTTATTGGTGAGCCCGGTTGAAAAACCAAATAGGTTTTTGGTGAGCCTTATTAAAACCAAGGTTTAGGTTCTTGGTGATCCTGTGAAAACCAAGTTTGGTTTCTTTGGTAAGCCTGTTAAAACCAATGGGTGTTGGGTTTTCTTTGGTGATCCCGTAAAAACCAAAGTGTAGAGGTTTTGGATTGTCATCCTGTAAAACAATCCTACTATATTCGGGTGTGAATATAGTGAAAATCCCAAGTTGTATCTTGGGTAGTGGACGTAGGAGCTGGGTTGCTCCGAACCACTATAAATTTGGTGTGTTTGTGTTGTGCTTTCTCTACTCTGCTTAGCTTCTGCATCCTTTAACTTTATCACAGCTCCTACCACTTGCAAAGGATTTTGAAATTGCACATACTTGTTTAAATTTTATAAATACCCAATTCACCCTCCCTCTTGAGTAGCCACCTGGGCAATAATCATTATAGGATTTGAATAGATTATAGATGCTAAAATAAAATCAGCATGCATCGATCTAATTGGTACATACCATAGATCTAATCTATAACTATAAATAGGATCGAGTCCCATACCTCATCATGGGTTGATGAACACTACTGCTGATGGAGCATAGCAGAAGGTCTAGATATTGCCTCATAGCTACACAAAGTATCTGGCCTCTACGAAAAGTCCACACGAAATTCCAAGAAATAACCTTCCCTAGAGTGCTAGCTCTATGTGAAGGCTATGGATGGCTGATAAAAAATCTTCATTCTGTTTTTCTTTGATTCCTCCAAGAAGATAAAATGATGGAGGATGATCAAGATCAGGTCAAACCAAAACTATTTTTTTATTTTGTTTTCTTTCATTTCTTTCTCTCTTCTCCTTAGTACCAAGAATATAGTCACATGCTCAACTAGTTTTCATGCTCCACTCCCAGTTTTTTTATAGTGCTTCTAATATGAAAACCCACAAAAACCCTTCTCTTATTCAAATACAAAAAAAAAATTCAATAAAAATAGTGGCATGGGGATTAGGATAAGATATTATGATAGGTTTAGAGGTTCTATTTGGACAAGGAGTTTTACTCATTCAAAACCCATTCAATTTAAATTAAAATCAATTGAAATAAGTTCTAAAATTTATATAAACTTATCTTAACTCAAAAGGAATTAAGATAAGAAACCAAAACAAATTTTTCTTGGAGAAAATACAAAAACAAAATTAGAAAATTCATAGAGAACAAGGGTGTGCATTATCCAGTTTTGACTTGGTCAAACCATATACAAACTAATATTAAAACTCTTTTTAAAAATTATTTTAACTTAATCCCAGTCAAAATGGATAATAGGGAGGGTGATAATTATATTTTGTCAATAAGATTCTTCACTCAAAAATTTGTTTTGCATGGAGAACAAAGTGGTGCAAGGGAAAAAACAACGTTCCTAGGTTTACTTGGTCAAATTTAGTTCAAATTTCAATTTAATTTGTTTTGACCAATTCAAATAGCTTGAACCTAATGAACTAGTCTCCAATTAAACTTAACTAATCAAAGAATTAATCAAGTCTAAGTCTAAATTAAATTAAGAATAAAATTTCTTAGCGATTGGATCATCGAATGATCTAATCGAGTGAAATCTAATTAAACCAAATTCAATTAGATTTGACCAAATCTTTTAACTCAAATAATCAACCCAATTAGAAAATCCAATTATTAATTAGTCTTTCAAATATTAATTAATAATTATTTATTTATTTATTTATAATTTTTGTATAGGTAGATTATTGATCATATTTATAATTTGGTCACTGGATGATTCTTAATCATCGATCAACCATCATGATCAATTGAAAAACTTCTATTACGTATGACCTCATAGGTTCAAACCCTAGACCAGTAGCTTAGGAATGGTTTTTTGAATTAATCGATCTGACCATTTAGTAATGGTGCCCAATATCCGAATAGGTCAAATGATGGCAAAGCAGCATTCAAGAACCCATGCTGTGATTATCGTATAATTCATCCCTTTGACCTAATATTTATGATAAATTCAGAGTCTACTGCCAACATCAAATAAGAACATCCAAATGTGTCTCAACATGCTAAATCCCATGAATCTTCATTGGAATTACCCAGGCCTAGGTTTTGCTAAATTGAAACACTATCAAGCATTTCTCCAACAACCTTAAGTGGTCAATCTCTTCTTGACTCAACACTGACTTAACAAGTACTTGACTATGCCCAGCACTACAAAAAATAGGAAAAAAGGTAATGCTAATATAAACCTTTCCTGATGCTTTAAAGTGTCGCTAAAAATCCTCCTGATATTTTAAAAAGCATCGTAAAAGCATCGCGAATGCAGGAGTGGAGACGTTTTTTCCCGACGCTTTAAAGAGCATTTAGATTTTTCCCGATGCTTTAAAGCATTGGAAATAACCTTATTCTAGAGTTATTCTTGATGCTTTAAAGCATAAGAATAACCCTATTCATAATGCTTGTAAAAAGTATCAAAAATAACTTTATTCCTGATGCTTTAAAGTATCAGGAATAACTTTTAAAGCATCAGGAATAACCTTATTCTAGAGTTATTCTCGATGCTTTAAAGCATAAGAATAACCCTATTCCCGATGCTTGTAAAAAGCATCGAGAATAACCTTATTTTCAATGCTTTAAAGTATCAGGAATAACTTTCTAAAAAGTTTCAAGAATAACCTTATTCTCGATGCTTTAAAGCATCGAGAATAAAGTTATTCCCGATGCTTTTTACAAGCATCAAGAATAGGGTTACTCCCGACGCTTTAAAGCATCGGGAATAGGGTTTTTTTAAAATATAATTATTTTTAAATTTAAAATATGTATAATTTTTTTAACATGTATAATGCAATAATAACAAATATTTCAATCTCATTGCATGCATTCTTCACAAATATAAATTCCAAATATAAAATTCATTAATCTAATATAATAAAATTTGTTACATATATGTCTGTTTAACAAAATTAAAAAATAGATGAAATACAAGATATAAAATGATAAAAAACTAAGGTCAATGATCTGCGGGAGGTAAGTCGTCACCCTATCCATGAGGATCTGATGCTCCAGAAGCCTATAAAAAATATTTAAAATGTTTAATTTGCAAAACTATGAATGATAATATATTATATAAATTATTGGTTTAATATAAGAATATATATTTAATATCATATATATTTACCTAATGTGGAACAAACATTGTATAACAGATATAAGCCGCTTAATGTGATTTTTCATGCTCTCCATCACTGCTCTATCGGTGGCATAGCTCTATCATCTCTTTTAGATCAGCGGCATAGCTTTATCATATCTCCTCTATCTCCTCCTCCAGTCTACAAACACGTGTATCCTGAGCACCCCTATAGCATCATGTGTATATCTACTGACCGTAGATAACTGAGTGGGAGTGACTCCAACTCTATAGCCCCTCACTCGACCATAGCGCTCCAGCCCTATCAACTCTGTAAACACCTCGACCTCTATGCGACTACTCTACGTAGATGCTATAGAATCATTGACACGCTTGGCAATAAGTGCTGTAGCTCTTTCCTGTATTAATTTAGAAAAATTAGTTAGATCTTAAAGATTAACAAAATCAAATTTAAATCATTGCATGAAATAAAGTGTAATAAATATTTATACATATATCTCTCAACTCATCTCTGACAAAAGTATTGTCACAATGAGTATGAGTCATCCGGTAAAACTCCACCTAATCGGGTTCCTTTCCATGATCATCTATCTACATGAAAAATTATAATTTTAAGCAAATAATTCAAATAAATTTAAAAATTATTTAAGATCATGATATATATGTATTCATGATATATCATCCATGATACATATATGTACCACGATACATTATCCAGGATACATATATGTACCATAATATATATATATATACTGCGATAAATATATATACCGCGATACATATATATACCATGATACATCGTCCGCTATATATAAAAGTACTGCGATACATATATGACCACGATACATCATCTATGATACATATATATATATATCATGATACATTTTCCAAGATATATAATATTAGTTTTATTAAAATGTACAAATACTTTAATATTGAAAAAAATAAGCTTATAGTTTAAGAAACATACAAACTCTTATTTGACTCGTGCATAACTCTTGGATCCCGATGTATGGTGAATAAAATAGAGTTACTCATATAGCTCTACCAATATCAGAATATGTCTGCAAAATCAATTAGATAACTTCTTATATCCTGAAAGTAATATACATATATGTATAATGTACAATATAAACTAAATATTTTAATAAAATTACTTTCAAGAAATTAGAAGATACCTGTCCCCTCTTGAAGAACCAATAATGAACCAAGTCCATCCATTGATGAAGGGGTACATCAAGAGGACAAGTACCAACTACCTGTTCCTCTATCATACCTAGCAACTTGTATTTCATCTTCGACTATGCTTTATATTCTTTCCATTTCTGGTTGAGAGACTTCAGTACAAAATCATGAGCGGATGGAGGGAGTACAAACTTGGATTACAAAATAAAATAATTAGTAAGTCAACTAAATGTTAGAAATAATTATGCAGATATTAAAATAAAATAAAGAAATATAAAATCCACCAACCCTCCACCTAATATCGTGTCGATACAAAATATTATTACTGAAAGAATATAAAACATAGCATAATATATCAACCATGAAAGATAACAAATAATTTAACACCAGTTTTTTATGTGCACAACTCATAGAATCTCAACTTTATACATCGGAAGCATGTCATTCTACTTTGCATAACTCATTGGACAAAGCTGATGCCTCCGTGCAACTATCCCTAAAAATAAACTTAATAAGCTGGCAGCTTTTTTAATTGGCTGCCCTAGCTCATTGCACTCAATCACTATCTTCTTACCCTTGTAATCTGCCAGATATCCTATACTACTGTGGGCCCATGCCTACATGTAACCCTCCTAGATCTGTGTGCATAAAAATAGATAAAAGTAAGCTATAGTAAAAAGTGTAATGAAATTTTATCTAACCAAGGATATTGGAATAAATTATCCTGAATGTGTAGCTCATCATCTGCTACATCGATGGAAAGATCATGATGCCCAAGGATAATGGACTTGTAGTAGACTGATGTGCCGAAGGACTAAATGCAATGTCCAGTACTGACGAACGACCAACATGAACCTCTTGTGCCGAAGAAGTACTGCCTCAGCCTGCTGTGTCGAAGCAGAAGTGTTGGCTTCTATCCGTCAGTGCTGCAACTATACACCAACAATCATCATGAGCGAGGCATAGTGTTACCTATCATTTACATCAGAGTCAGAATAAGTAAAAATAAATATTAATTTAACATAATAATTAATAAAAATTACATACATTACAAAATTTAATACCAATAAGAATCAAGTATTAGCATTTTCTTCAATTTCCATCCTAACCAATGATATTGTAGCATGTACTCATCAATTGGTACAAAATTAAATGGCATGGAATACATATAAGTATCATCATCTTCATCATCTTCCAGCTATTTTTCTATATCATATAAGTGCCTAGGTTTTGTTTTAATAGTAGTAGCCCAATCTTTGTCTTTTGCATCTTATACAAAAAATACTTAACGAGCTTGAAAAGAAAAAATAAATGGATCATCCTTTAAGAAGACACCAGTATGTATCAACCTTATAAAATTTATAGCTATAAATCCATTTGCATCTTTTTTCAAACCCCTTGATGAGTTTATATCTACCTTATCACATCTAAATAATATAACTTTAAAGATTTCATAGTAATCTAACTCATATATATCTTTAAGTGCACCATAATAAGTTTTTCCATCAACTTCCACCATAACACCGCTATTCTGTATTTTTCTAAATTTCTCACGATCTTTTGTATGAAATTTAAAACCATTAATTATGAAACCATTATATCTGATGACAACTTTGTTAGGTCCTCGAGCTAGGGATATTAATTCATCTGAATAATTTCTCTCTATCATTGTTGATACCTAAAAAATAATAAGAAATGTTAACAAGTTATTCAATGATAAATCTTTCCATATATTCTTTAAATATATATCAAACCTGTTTTGAAAGTGATGTAGAAAATAACTCGACTAACCATCACTTCTTAATCCTTGGACTAGGTTGAGTGCTACAATTAGCTTATTGCTTAGACATAAAAAATTTATTACAAAAAATTTACATTTATTAATGTATAATAAAACAAAGATATGATATTTAAGCTCAAAATATACTAAATATACTAACCTTCGATAATCAAATATTATTTTACTATGAAGCAATACATAACGATTTGCTTGTGCAATTGATTTCTGATCCAATACAATACTTTCACCTTTTTCCATTACTCTACCACCAGTAGAAAACTTACATAATTATGCATTGTCTACGAAATTACTATGCCGTTGAGGTCTATTAAATACAGTCTCTATACCTTGAAGATATCTTGAATAAAATATCAAACACTCTTTAGTAATATATCTTTTCATAATCGAACCCTTTAGATAAGCTCTGTTTTGTACATAATCTTTTAATTGCACAAGATACCTACAATATTTAAAAATTTATTTATACATCATCATGACACTACTTTTATTAAAAATTATATAGAGATTAAAAATTGACAACAATATCTCTTAATAAGATACATCAATCTATAGTATACCGATCTACCAAGCTTGACTTTCGAAGCTAAGTAAATGAATAAATGTACTAAATAGTAAGAAATCTAGGTGGAAAAATTTTTTCCATATGATAAAGTGTAATCATAATATCAGACTCTAACTGATCAAGCTCTTTAGGATCAATAACTTTTGAACATAATATCTTAAAGAATGATAATAACCAAATTATAACTATAAGAACTTGTTTAGGCACTAATGATCTTGAACCTATTAGAAAGATATATTGTATCAATATATGACCATTATGACTTTTGAGATTAAAAATCTTTCAATCTTTAAGATGTATACACCTTGAAATATTTGATACATATCCATCAAGTACTTTAATATTTTTTAATACTGTCAAAAAATTATCTTTTCTTGAGCTACATGGTATAGGATATAGAAGGCAAATAAATTCTATCATTAGTAAGCATTTTGGGATGAAGCTCATGTCGGATATCCAATTCTTGTAAATCCAATCATGCCTTCATGTTATCTTTGATCTTTCCATCAAGATTCAATAATGTTCCAAGTAGATTATCACAAATATTCTTCTCTATATACATGACATCAAGATTATGCTAAATAAAATTATGTTCTCAATAAGGTAAGTCAAAGAAGATATTTTTTTTCTTCCATAAATATTTGCTGGGCTGATTTGTAGATGCTATCTACATGTTATCCTCATTTTTATTTTCAAAAAAATTATCAGGATCTTCAAATACATGTGCTTCCATAGTACCAGTAATTACTTCTTCTACCAATCCTTCTTAATCATCCCTTTCTCTTTTTTTAGAAGACTTTGAGAATTTACCATATATGTAACTGATGGAACCAATTTGTCACAAATATTAGTTCCAAAAGGTGGAATAGGTGCACATCCCATTTCTATGGTACCATTAAATAAATCTTGTTAAAAATGAAATGGATGATTTGGTTCTAACTATCGACGATGTCCCATATAATAAAATTCTTCTCCATGTTTTAACCAAATTGAATGTGTCGAATTTGCATAACAAGGGCATGCATCCCGTCCCTTTGTACTCCAGCCAGATAAATTGGCATATGCTGGAAAATCATTAATAGTCTATAACAAAGCTGCTCGTAGTTTAAATGTTTTACCATTGGAAGCATTAATTGCATCAATAACTTTTCACAACTATTTCAATTTATCTATTAAAGGTTATAGAAAAATATTCATATCATTTTCTAGACCCTTATCACCTGAAAAAACCATTGACAAGATAAGTGAGGATTGTTTCTTGCACAACCACGGTGGTAAATTATATAGTATTAGAACTATTAGGAATTGTGTCCCAAAGCCAATCGTCTAAACTATAGATGGTTGTGCTATTTTATAATAGTATATAAATTTTTTAATGAATAAAAGTTATTCTTTTGGCTGCTCATCACATGTGTATTTTTTTGAAAAGAACTCTTGTGTGATGGAGTCCTTAGAACTACATTACATTTGATATAGAGAGGATATATCTAGTAGTTCTTAAACTAGTTCACAACCAAAGGTACATTGTTATAGGATGGGTCTGTATCAAGTGTAAGTTGTTGTATGTCACATTTGTTGGTTGTCCTCTTAACCAAGGAGTGTAGAGACACTGATATGATATACAGGTAAAATGTATGACATCTCACTGAACGTGATCAACTATGCAGCTCCTTTCTATCAAAGGGTTACTCATGAAGGGATATGGGTATATGTGTCCCTCAGACCTGAGGTCACTATGGTAGCTTGCAAGCAACTCACTTTACTTTGGTGCCAAACTACCTGGATTTCTAATCCAGTGATGAAAGGCTTATTGGTATAGTCAAGTACTTGTGGAGCTATGGTGGATCAAGATGGAATTGACCCCTCCAAATGGTTTGGAGTGAATGACTCACCATATCTCAATTTAGCAAAACATTGGCCAAGATAGTTCTTGTGAGGAGTCAAAGAAATTATAAGGTTGAGACATGATCTGGACATACCAGGTTAGGGTTGGCAGGCAAATGCTAGGTCATCTTGAGCATTTTGAGGTCAAAGGGATGAATTATGCGGTAACCATATGGCAAAGGTTCTAGAAAGTTGCTCTGCAATCTTTGTCCTATCTAGACATCGGGTATCATTGCTAGATTATGACTTTGATTGGTATTGGAAGTGTTTCAGTGCTACCGGTTTAGTGTTCGAACCTATGGGATACCACACCACAGGGGTTTCTATTTGATCTAAAGGCTCGTCAATGATTGAGAATCGTTTGCCATCACTAGAGGTCAGTATGATTGATCATGTTCCAAGTATCGACACTTGCAGGTGTCAACACTTGGAAGTGTCAATACTTGCAAGTGTTGACACTTGGAAAGTCAATACTTGGAAGTGTTGACACTTGGTTGTGACGAGCAAAAATTTTGGGAAGAATTTTTGAAAAGTTTTGACCTCAATTCGAATTTCAAATTCTAGTTGGTTTTGGGTCCAAGATTTCATGGAATGATGGTCATTCTTTGAAAGGTTTTGACCTCAATTCAAATTTTGAAGTTTGACTGGTTTTGGCTCCAGGCTTTCATGGAATGATAGTCATTCTTGCCTTATGAGCTTAGATCCAATTTAGTATGGCCCTTGACCTTCTCCCCAATTACTCCTCCTTCCTCTTTCTCTCTCTCCTGGCTACCTCTATAAATAAGGGTTGTTTTAGGGGCTGCTGGTCGGTGAAAGAGTTTTCTTGTTGAATGAGATTGTTGAAATTCTAAGAGGGAAAAGAAAAGGGGCTTGGGAGGACTGGGGTCTTGGATGTGTGACTACCTAGCACTAATGCTAGGTCTTGGAAAGAGAGCTAGTTAGGAAGGGTTACACCTCTCCTACTTATCTTCCAAGAAGAAGTATATCAGCCTTAAGGATCCCAAGGAGCTAGCACTCTAAGAGAGTTGATCAAAATTGAGCCCTGGTGTGAACTACCCGTAGAGGTCAGACACGTGTATGGCTGGAGGGCTTTTTAGAACCTCTTCCCAAAGGTATAATGGTAAGGTATCCTTTTGCTTTTTGGTTCTTTTCTTGCTTATGATGTCTTTTGCATGCTGCATTATCATACATGTTCCTATTGCTGGCAGATTGGTACATTATTTTGATCGATCTACCAAGCCTTCACTGTGCTTATTTTAAAGTTATTTTAAAATATTTCTTTTATACCAAGCCTGCTCATTTTGCTTTCCCTTCAACAGTATCAAAGCAAGGTTCTTCATAGTATAATAATGCTTGCATGATTTAACATCATAGTTTTCTTTTAAAGTACTTGGATTGGGTGCTTCACCATTGCTGTCCGGTCATAGGAGAGAAGTAGGGCTGCAAGACCCTCTCTTTCCATTCAATGGGATCTACTATGGCATGTAGGGGTGCCGCTTGTGATTGACTCATGAAAAAGAAAAATAAAAGAAAATGTAGATTAAAATGTTTTAACCTAATATTGTGATCATAAAACAAATTTAGATGAGGTCTAAGAGTTTTATTTTGATCGATTTTGATTAAAATGTTTTAAAAAATTTTTGAATTTGAAATCACTATTTTTTCCTTGTGACAGGCCTTGAGTCGACTTAAGTGTCGACACTTGAGTTGACTCATGCATGCATATAAAAAATATGACTTTCTATTAACTCTCTATCTCAGGCCTTGAGTCGATTCATGAGTACAAAGTGTTGACACTTGAGTCGACTCATGAGTGCATAGTGTCGACACTTGACCTGAGAATGCAAAAAAATAATGAATTCAAATTTCGATTCATTGTAAAATTATTTTACATTATAAATTAAAATTGTTTAAATTCATAAAGGGTATAAAACTTAATTGAGAATTAAGTTACCTTGAATGATAAAGAACTCTAGGAATATGATTCAAAGATTTTAAATCATTTCAATAGGCTTTAAGGGTCATGGGTTAGCTTTTATTAGGTCCTTAATTGGGTTAGACCTAAGTTTAGATGCATTGGACTATATAGAAAACTAATCTAATCAAATGTTGAGTTAGGGTTTCTTCTTTATAGATCTCTCAGATAGTTAGATTGATTAGTCCATAAATCTAAATGGACCTAATTAATGGCTTAGTGGATAGCCCGAGTTTTTAGGCTTGTCTTATCGAGTATGATGAATCAATTGGGTCCAAGATAAGTTTGGCAGTTTGATCTTAGTTCTTTTAGGCTACCTTTTACTTGGCCAACTTGGTTGGTTCTAAGAAAAGATGGTTAATGGTGGAACCCAACCCATGATCTCACTTACCTGGATAATGTGGTCGATCAGAATTGATTGGATAGCTCACTGACTCGTGTTAACCCATGTCACCCAAGATTAATCAGTCTTGACTGATTTTAGGTGTTATGAATCATTAATTATGTGTAACCCTCCTTGATAACTGATGTGGTCACTGGGATGTTGATCCATGTCTTCTCATCTCTTATTCTGTCATATTAAGATTAAACCCTCTAAATTATTAGGTCCATAAAAAGACGAAGTTATGGGGATAATCGAGTCTTAACCTTCCATTAAATAGGATGGTAATGGGTCCAATAGTTGGGTGTTCATCAACAGATCCAAAGATCGGGTGTTCATTGAGCTATTGGAATTACTGTTCCTAATATGATGGCTCAGTGTGACTCTCTTAACGGTAGTCAGGTGGACCGGCCAAAGTCGGGCTTGACTATTCGTTAGTTAGAAGCATTGAATTTTGTCATGTTAATGGTTGGACCTAACCGGGACCTTTAATAGGAGGCCCAAAGGCCAATTGAAGTGCACCTTGGGTAAAACCTAAATACTAAAAGTTATTCAGAGAAGTAATCAGTTGAAGAACCTACCTTTAGATGCGCATGGGTGAGCTGGCCAAAGTCTCAGGCTCATGTGTTGTGTATTAGGTTCTAGTACCCACTAAGGAATTAAAGTGATTCCTTGGACTAGAGGTAGAGGCTACCAGTCTGAACAAAATAGTGGGAGGGTCTTTAGACTAAAGCCCATATATTTAGGTTAATAATTCATATACACTAATAAGTTTTGGTTTTTCTTTCGGATGTCTTCTAACCTATCACTTTGACTCTTTTCAATAACAAGAAGCTTAAGGATCCCAACTTTGATAGTTGGTATCGAATGCTCGGATTATCCTAGAGCATGAACAGATCTTGTATGTGATATCGGATCTGGCACCTGAAACCCCTGCTCCCAATGCTCGAGGTTCGATTAAAGATACTTATTAGAAGTGGCTCTCCGACAGGACCACTATCCGATGCATTATGTTGGTAGCGATGAACAATGAGTTCAGTCACAAATTCGAAGAAGCCCAGCCAGAGGAAATCCTTCAAAGGTTGAAGGAGTCCTTCGGCACACCAGATGACATTGAAAGGTATAGGGTCTCTAGTACTATCTACAATGCGTGGATGCATGATGGGGCCTCAGTCACTGATCATATATTGTATATGATCAAGATGATTAAGCATCTAGGCAAGCTCAGATGTTCCTTGCATGAACAGCTCGGGAAATATGCGATTATGAATTCTCTGCCCTCTTCCTATCTAGACTTTCTCAATCATTTTAGAATGAATAAGCCTGCAGTAAACTACCATGGTTTGTTGGGATTATTGCAGACTTGTGAGAAAGACCACCAACTGAACAAAGGGGTGGTAAATCTAGTGGGAGGATCTTCGACAGGGCATCACCCCTTCAAGAAAGTGAAAAAAAAGAATAAATGAAAAAAGGTGCATAATGCTTCTAGGCCCGGTCAGGCCAAGAGGGTGAAGGCTGATAAGAGCCAAGTGGACTGCTTCTTCTATAAGAAGCAAGGTCATTGGAAGATGAACTGTCCTCTTTATATTGCTTTCCTTGACCCGAACATGTCCAAGAAGAGAAAGCAACAGGACGGTGCTGGACAAGGTATTTATATGATAATACCTTGTAGTTTCTCTATCTGTGATATACTAATTGGGTATTGGATACAAGAAGTCCAATTCATATTTGTAATTCTTTGCAGGGACTTCAAGTTAGTAAACTATTTTTGGATGGTGAGATATTTTTGAATGTGAAAAATGGAAGCCAAGTTCCAGTCCTGGCATTGGGAGTCCTCAAATTAGTTTTCAAGTCTTGTAAAATCATTTTGAGTGTCATTATTGTCCATTTTTCATCTTGAATGTCATTTACATAGGCCAATTGGCCATGTATGGTTATAAACTATCAATAAAGAATGACATTTGCAAAATCATTTGGAATGGTTCTATTGTAATGAATGGATATATGAACAATGGCATTTATGTACTATCGTGACCTGTTAGTGTAGTGTACATGTCTCGCAAACACCCAATGATAGATAATGTCAGCGATGCATACCTATGGCATTGTAGGCTAGGTCATATTAACAAGAACATGATAAATAGGTTGAAAAGCGAGGGTCTCCTTAATGATGCGGGACTAATATGCATGAGATTATTTTTTTATATTTTAGGGGTTAGATGGGGTGGTTAAATCCTGAATTTCAGATCAAAATATGATGTAGATAATTCTATATGAATTTAAAAAGCTATGCATGCAGATTAGGACCTAGGAAAGTAGTAAAGAGGGATCGCCGGGGCTGAGAAGCCTCGGTTAGGGCTAGTTCTCCTACAATAAAACTATTGATGGCAGAGGGGGTGTACCTGGCAATGTTTGAAGCACCTGGTGAAGATCACATCAAAGAGATCACTCGCCCTCAATGGATGCGGCCTAGAAAATCGAGCTAGAGACCCGCGGATTCCTGGCTTTCTGTTCGTTGGTCCAATTACGGCCCAGTTGGAGTCGTTGGATTCGTAGGGACTCAAGGACCAGCAAACAACCATCAAGGGTGAGAAAACAAGGTTAGAAACAAGAAAAATCTCAGGAAAACAACAACGGGCATGAGGATGAAGAGGCTTGAAAGGGGTTGGTCGACTAGGGTTTCTTCAGGTAGATCTTCGGCAGGAATTCAGGCATACAAGATCCCTTAATGCACACAGCAGGGAGGCACATAGCAATAGAAGAACTCAATAGAATCTCATATCAATAATCAATCTCTCATACAAGAGACTAGGGTCCTTTAAATAGACCCTTAGTCTTGGGCCCCATGTAAGGGTACATTAGACATTACATAAGAATCCTTTTCCCACCTAAACCCTAGCTAGGAAAGTAAGGAAACCTAGGTAGAAAAAATTCCTAAGAACTCTCCCATACTCCATGTCTTGGTCGGCCAAGGGGGTGACCCTTAGTTGCCGACCAAGGAGTGGTCACCATAAGGCCAAGGTGCCTTAGCTCTCTCTTGGGCCTGGGTTGGCCCAGTTTGCTTCTAGCTGGTCCAGGGCTTCAAGGTTTCTGAATTTTCCTCCTGGGTTCTTCAACTCCTCAAGCTGGGCTGGACTTGGACTATACTTCTATGTCTTCACTCTAGTTGGACTTGGTCTTCACTTGTATGATGTGATCTTGAGTCTTTAGTGTGATTGGACAGGACTCAAAAATAAAATTAGCTCAATATGAGCTGACTAACATAGGACTGGACTAGCTCAACATGAGCTGACTAATACAGAACTGAAATAACAACTCAAAAGACTCAAATAACAACTAAAATGGACTCCGATGGGCTAAGCCCTTATTACAGATTGACTCATAAATTATTGATCAATCCATAGAGGGTTGAAAAGCCTCTATGTTATTCTAGTGCCTCTGGTGTCCACACCAATTCTCCCGGGGTGGGAGGAACTCGACCCTGTCAAGTAAAGATTAGGATTGGCTCACATATCTCTCGAGAATATCTGGGTTGAGGTGTTGCAAGTCCTCTTGAGAAATCCATGAATCGTCCAACTCTGGCTGGCCTTGCCATCAGACCAGGAAGTGTTGATAGCCATGGCCTCGAGTTGTTAAGGCTTGATCATCCAAGATATGCTTGATCTATTCTCCTCTCTCAGGCCAATTAATTGGTGGACACTCTGGGCTATGGTCGCTCTCAATGGAAGGGATAGGTCCAAAGGCCTCACTAGGTATCGCTGTCAGTTCCCTGTACTCAACTAGGTTTGTGATATTGAAGGTAGAACTATTGCCTAGATCCGAAGGCAAATCTAACACATAGGCATTTGGTCCAACCCTCTCTATCACTTTAAAAGGTCCGGCTCTGCGAGCATGAAGCTTCTTTTAGGCCTAAGCCTAACCAAGATAGATCCAATACATCAAATTTTTTGGCCCTTCTTCGGGAATCAGCCAGTTTCTTTCAAAATTAGTGTAGGTGGTGAACATGCTGGGCACATGCAGACTCCTAACAGGTGATGCAAAGGACTCATACCTACACCTAACAGACTCGACTATGCATTCCTATCGAAGGAAATTTTATTGAACTCTTTGGATCTAAACATAACAGATTATAGGTTCTCTAGGTTTGATCCTAGCATGACATGCACATGAAAATTTACAATGAACTCCTAGCAAATTCCAAAGAGTATGCCAGAAGTAAGATGCAAACCTAACATGCGTGATGAATGCATGCAGTATACTAATCTTAGTTAAATGCAATCTAATGATCCTAGAAATGCTGGAGGTGTCTGGAAAGGGCAGAAAATAGGAAGTGGGTTCAAAATTAGTCTAGTAGGGTAGGGAAAAAGGTTCGAGGTTAGTTGGATAAAGTAGGATAAAAAAAGGGGCATTAGGGACTAATCATAGACTAATGAGGCTAACCTTATAGGGTTGGGGTATATCTATGGGGTTTGCATAATGGAAGGATGGGTTATTAATCTTAGGGAAGAGGTCCTCAATGGGAACTATAGGAGGAGGCTCATCCTGAGGGTACTGATTCAAAGAGATCAGGTCCTTAATAAATTCTTCAAGTTCTTGTATTTTAGGACTAGACTCTATAATTTGGTTCTCCTCTATGATTTCCTCAGGTAAGGCTCTAGCAGCAGTACCTAGGTTCTCTTCCTCTAATTGTTCTTCCACTATAGCTTTAGGCAGGGTATAATCAAGGTCAACTAACTCTAGGTTGGCTTCTACCTGGGTACCTACGGGGTCAACTAATTCTAGGTTTTCTAGAGATGAGTCTTCTTCTCCCTCATACTCATCCACTAAATTTATATCATCTTCATACACTTCTGCGTTAATATAAGCCTTGTCAATCAAAGGGATGGTAGGGGAAGGTCAGCTGAAGGAAAGTTGTCTAGGTCCTTGTTTCTAATTATGGGCACTACTCCTAGTAGGTTCAGGTTGCCTAAGGGGTAGTGGCTCACTACTGGGTTCATATTTAGGGATACTAATCCTATGGGATTCAAGTTGGCTAGGGGAAACCTGACTAGTACTATGCTGATACCTAGGGGTTATGGGCTCTCTGCACTCATAGGACAAGGGTGCTGACCATAGGTCATGGAATTATAGCGTCTGGGGTCATAGGATTTAGGTTCAGCTCTATGGGTCTTGGGTCTACAGGGCTCATGGGATATGGGCTCATAGGTTCTAGAGTCATAGGATTTGGAGTCATAAGATCTATAGGTTGCGGGTATACTAGGCTTATAGGGAGTGGATGCATAGGATCTGTATTCATAGGTTTTGGGTACATAGGGTAAAGGTGGCTCAAGTTTGGATCTAGATTGGGTCTTACAGATTTTCTCTAGGGTCCCTATCCTATTGTCCACCTGGTTCAAACCTATTGGCGAGATGTTCAAGTCTATTGTTGGTTTGGGTACCGGACTGAGTTAACTGGGTCATCTGTGTAGTCATCTGGGTAGTTAACTAGGTAGTCATCTAGGCCATGGATTGGGTTAGCTGCTCAGCAAAGGCTTTCATTTAGGCTTCAAAGTTATCCATGGGTTCAGCCAAAAGTGAAGATGGTGAATGATATGATGCTCCTGATCTAGTGCTCACACAAGACTCGATCAAAACAACTACAGCTCCCTAGACCTAGAGTCCAAAACTAGGTGCTCAATCAGGGTGGCAAACTAGCCTATAGTAACCCAATACTCAGCCAGGTAGGTGTAAGGGGAGTGTTAGGTCCCTGATTGCCAATCTTAGACACCAATCAGAGATTGGCCAGGTAGGTGGACCAGCACACAAGCCCTTCGGGAATGAATCCCTGAACTACCATTCTAGATACTAAGAACAAGGCACACACAGGTTAGCTTGACACAATGATATGACACTTAGCCTGGACCCGACCAATTGGTGTCCCTAGCCCACTAGGGAAAATTAAGTCTAATAGATTTTAAGTTAGGCATGGAAATGATTGCAGGGGATGTGGTTTTGGGCTAAGGAGAGGTGATCAAATCCTCCCCCCATATGACATAGCAAGAATGCCCTTAAAGGTAGTTTATGCAATGATGGCAGGCAGATGATGCAAAATTATGATTTAAATATTTTAGGTAGCTTTTATATATATAATTTTTTTTTTTTGTTCTTTTGTAGAAATATGATTTGCATCCATTGACCTAATATGCTATAAATATACTAAAAATAAAAGATATGCAAAGAGATACTAAACAAAACCCTAAACCTTCCAAAATTGTCTTGCTGAAAAAATAGAGCCAAAAATTTATAGGCTGTATTTCGGCTTGAGGAGACAGCAAAGATAGAGATAAAATTTGCAAAATCTCTGTAAAATACTTTGACTTATGATGAATCAATCAAAGAGAATTTCAAAATTTTTGGAATTCTAAAAAGGGAGAAATAACTAAAATAATAGAGTATATACGGACTATAAAAGATGCTGAAAACAAGTCCTAATCTAAGCTCTGATACCAGATGATGCGGGACTAATATGCATATGATTATTTTTTTTGTTTCAGGGGTTGGATGAGGTGGTTATATCCCAAATTTCAGATTTAAATATGAGGTAGATAATTATATATAAATTTAAAAAGCTATGTATGCAGATTAGGACCTAGGAAAGCAATAAAGAGGGATCGCCGGGGTTGAGAAGCCTCAGTTAGGGCTAGTTCTCCTACAATAAAAATACTGGTGGCAGAGAAGGTGTACCTAGCAATGTCTAAAGTGCCTAGTGAAGATCGCAGTGAAGAGATCACTCACCCTCGATGGATGCGCCTGAAAAATTGAGCCAGAGACCTGCGGATTCCCGACTTTTTGCTCGGTGGTCCGATTGCGGCCCGATTGGAGTCGTTGGATTCATAGGGACTCGGGGACCTGCAAACAACCATCAAGGGTGAGAAAACAAGGTTAGAAACAAGGAGAATCTTAGGAAAACAACAAGGGACATGAGGATGAAGAGGCTTGAAAGGGTTTAGTGGACTGGGGTTTCTTCAGGTAGATCTTTGGCAGGACTTCAGGCACACAGGATCCCTTAATGCACACAGCAGGGAGTCACACAGCAATAGAAGAACTCAATAGAATTTCATATCAATAATCAATCTCTCATACAAGAGACTAGGGTCCTTTAAATAGACCCTTAGTCTTGGGTCCCAAGTAAGGGTACATTAGGCATTACATAAGAATCCTTTTCCCACCCAAACCCTAGCTAGGAAAGTAAGGAAACCTTGGTAGAAAAAATCCCTAAGAACTCTCCCACACTATATGTCATGGTTAGCCAAGGGGGTGACCCTAAGTGGCTGACCAAGGAGTGGTCACCATAAGGCCAAGGTGCCCTAGCTCCCTCCTGGGCCTGGGTTGGCCCAGTTTGCTTCCGGCTGGTCCAGGGCTTCAAGGTTTCTGAATTTTCCTCCTGGGTTCATCAAATTCTCAAGCTGGGTTGGACTTGGGCTATACTTCCATGTCTTCACTCTGGTTGGACTTGGTATTCACTTGTATGATGTGATCTTGAGTCTTCAGTGTGCTTGGACAGGACTCAAAAATAAAATTAGCTTGACATGAGCTGACTAACACTGGACTGGACTAGCTCAACATGAGCTGACTAATACAAAATTGATATAACAACTCAAAAGACTCAAATAATAACTAAAATAAACTCAGATGGGCTAAGCCCTTATTATAGATGGACTCATAAATTATTGATCAATCCACAGAGGGTTAAAAAGTCTCTATCTTATTTTGGTGCCTCTAGTGTCTGCACCACTCAAGATTAGTGAAAGTGGCTCACTACCAACCTGTGAAACTATCTTCTTGGAAAGATGACAAAATCATCTTTTACTGGAAAAGGTGAATGAGCCAAAGAGATTCTAAGCTTGGTACATGCTGATGTATGCAGACCCATGAATATTAGTGCTAGAGGTGGGTACAGTTATTTCATTACATTTATAGATGACCTTTCGAGGTATGGTTATATTTTCTTGATGAGACATAAATCTAAATCATTTGAAATGTTCAAACGATATCATAATAAAGTAGAAAAACAAACTAGAAGGTATATCAAAATCCTTCGATCAGTTCGAGGAGGTAAATATCTTTCTGGTGAGTTTCTGACATATCTTAAGAAGAATAGGATTCTCTCTCAGTGGACACCTCCAAAGACACCTCAGTTAAATAGAGTGTCTGAAAGGAGAAATCGAACCTTGTTAGACATGGTTCGGTCCATGATGAGCTTTACTTCTTTACCACTATCCTTTTGGGGATATGCTCTGAAATCAACCTATTACCTTTTGAATAGGGCTTCGAGTAAGTCTATTAGCAAAACCCCATATGAGATATGGATTGGACGTAAGACGATACTCTCACACCTTCGGGTTTAGGGTTGCCCAGCTTATGTAAAATATCTAGGAATGGATAAACTTGGACCTAGGTCTGACTAGTGCATATTTGTTGGCTATCCAAAATAGTTTAAGGGGTATTACTTCTACTTGGCTGAGGAACAAAAGCTGTTCGTCAGTCTTAGGGCTGTCTTTTTGGAAAACGAGTTCCTTGGTGAAGGAACTGTAGCCACTAGGATTGAACTTAGTGAAGTTCAACAAGTAGAGGAACTGATAAACTTAAGGGACAACATAGAACCGGTTGTGCTTAGTTCACACCCAAAGCCCACACAAGAACCATTAAGAAGATCCGGTAGGGTACCGAGTTGACCAGACAGATACTATGATTTCTTGGTTCGAGACGGTGATCTCATTGAACTCGATGAGAACAATGAGGACCCAATCTCCTATTTGGATGCGATGCAGAGGTCCGACTCTGAGAAATGGCTAGGAGCCATGAAATCCAAAATGGAGTCCATGGAAATCAACAATGTATGGACATTGGTTGATCCACTTGAGGGGATAAAACCTATGGATGCAAATGGATTTTCAAAAGAAAAAGAGGCACAAACGAGCAGGTAGAGACCTGTAAATCCCATCTAGTTGCTAAAGGATATCGTCAATGTTATGGTATTGACTATGATAAGACATTTTTTTCTATGGCAATGCTCAAATCCATTCAGAGCATGCTTGCTTTAGTAGCATACTTTAACTTTGAAATCTGGCAAATGGATGTCTGAATAGCTCTCCTGAATGGTGAGTTGGAATAGGAAGTGTATATGATACAACCAGAAGGGTTCACATCCACAGACGAGTCAAAGGTGTGCAAGCTTCAAAGGTCCATCTATGGACTGAAATAAGCATCACGGAGTTAGAACATGCGATTTGATAACTGTATCAAGTCATATGGCTTCGTTAGGAATGGAGAAGAACCTTGCATTTACAAATGAGTTAATAATTTTGTGATTATGTTTTTTGTGTTGTATGTGGATGATATTCTCTTAATCGGGAATGACATCCCAGCACTACAAGGAATAAAGGTCTGGTTGTCATCTCAGTTCTCTATAAAGGACTTGGGTGAAGCCTCTTACATACTAGGTATAAAGATCTATAGAGATAGATCTAAGAGGCTTCTAGGATTATCCCAGTCTACGTACATTAGCACAGTGCTGAAGCAGTTTAGCATGAAAAATTCCAAGAAAAGCTATCTCCCGATAGGCACTGGAATTGCTCTCTCCAAAAGGGATTGTGCAACTGTTGGGAATCCGGTGCACCGCAGCGGAAGTGTAATTTCATAAAGATAAAATTCCCTGTTTTTGTCTAAAACCTTTAGCCACTAGTCTGGCTTTATAGGTTTCAACTTGGCCATCAGCCCCAATCTTTTTCTTATAGACCCATTTGCACCCAATAGGATTAACACCCTCTGGTGCATCAACCAAAGACCATACTTGGTTTACATACATAGAGTCTATTTCGGATTCCATGGCTTCTTGCCATCTATCTGAATCAGTACTCAAGATAGCTTCCGTATAGGTCAGAGGTTCATCATTTTGAATGACTTGGGCTTTATTATTTTCAATAATAAACCCATACCTCTCAGGTGCCCGTGGCACTCTATCAGACCTATAGGGAGGAGTTTTGTGTTCTGGTTCTGTCCTAACTATATGTTCTAATGGTTGAGAATTGTCTATCTGTGTTTCTTGTACTTCTCCAAGTTCAATAGTTCTACCATTGCCCTTTTCTAAAATGAACTCCTTTTCTAGAAAAGTGGCATGCCTGCTGACAAAAATCTTTTGTTCAGTAGGATGGTAGAACAGATATCCTCTACCTTCTCTAGGATATCCTACAAATAGACATTTATCCACTCTAGGTTCCAACTTATGTCCAAAATTTCTTTTAACATAAGCTGGACATCCCCATACCTTGAAATATTTAAGATATGGTTTCTTTCCACTCCAAATTTCATATGGAGTATTAACAATGGATTTAGAAGGTACCTTGTTCAGAATGTAAACAGCAGTTTCTAGGGCATGACCCTAGAAGGAAATGGGTAAATTTGTGAAGCTCATCATGGATCGTACCATATCTAATAAGGTACGATTCCTCCTTTCAGCTATACCATTTAGCTGTGGTGTATAAGGAGGGGTCCATTCAGAAAGAATTCCATTAACTTTAAGATAGTCTAAAAACTCCGTGGATAAGTATTCTCCTCCTCGATCAGAACGAAGAACTTTAATACTTTTCCCGGTTTGTTTTTTGACCATACTTTGATACTCCTTAAATTTATCAAAGTCTTCAGATTTATGTTTCATAAGATACACATATCCGAACCTAGATAAATTATCTGTAAAAGTGATAAAATATGAGTATCCTCCTCTGGCCTGAGTTGTCATTGGACCACATACATCAGTATGTATAAGTCCTAATAACTCAGTTGACCTTTCTCCATTTCCAGTGAATGGAGTCTTGGTCATCTTACCCATGAGACATGATTCGCAAGTTCCTAATGATTCATACGCATAAGGATCAAGGAATTTTTCCTTGTATAACTTGCTTATCCTAGACTCATTAACATGACCAAGTCGATGATGACAAAGTAAAGTATCATTAAAGTCTTTTCTTTTCCTTTTATTATTGACATGAAAAATACTATTATTGGAAGAAAGAGTTAAGAGCCCATTGCTAAATATGCCAGAACAATTAATTTTATTAGATAACATTATCGAGCAACCAGTGCTCGTTACATCCATTACATATCCTTGTTTTAATAACAAAGGAATAGATATAATGTTCCTAATAATCTTTGGCATATAGTAACAATTTTCTAACTCCAAGATCTTCCCTGAAGGCAACTTCAGAATATAGGTCCCTACAGCTTCTGCTTGGATGATATCACCACCAGCACCGTAGAGATTGAAGTCGCCTTCCTTTAATACTTTAAGCTTGTGGAGGTCCTGCAAAGATTTGCATATATGGTAACCACAAGCGGTATCCAATACCCAAGTATTTGATATAGACGAATTTAATGTCAATATAGTATGTATCTCATACATACCTTTTGGTGCATCTAACACACCAGGCTTCACAGTTGCAAGGTAAGCCTTGCAATTCCTTTTCCAATGTCCCGCTTTGCTACAAAAGAAATAGGTTGACTGTTTTGAGGCCTTCTTTCCTTTCTTGTTCTTATTGATGCCATCCTTAGGGTTTAGCCTCCTACTAAAACCCTTTTTGCCTGATTTCTTCTTATTGGTCTTATCAACAAGAAGAAGTGGAGCCTTTTCTTTCTTAACGTGGCTCTCTGTTGTTTTTAACATATTTAACAGCTCAGGCAAGGAAGTGTTCAGTTTGTTCATGTGATAATTCAAGACAAACTAAGAAAATGACTCCAGGAGTGATTGCAGGATTAAATCCTGATCAGCTCCCCATCCATAATAAACCCTAATTGACCCAATCTGGTGATTAAGTCAATTACCTTCAGAACATGATCCTGAACGGATGTTCCCTCTGTCATCCTAGCAAGGAATAACTGCTTAGATATTTCGTATCTAGTAGTTCTGCTTTGTTCTCCATAAAGCTCTTTTAAATTGAGCATTATGGATTGAGTATCCATGCTTTCATGCTGCCTCTGTAACTCATTGGTCATAGAGGCCAGTATGATACACTTGACAGTGAGGGAGTCATTCTGCCACATTTTGTATGTGGCCATATCTTCCTGTGTGGCATCATCCCCTAGTGGATTAAGACTAGGGGTATCAAGAATATAAGACAGTTTTTCTGAACTCAGTACAATCATTAAGTTTCTCAACCAGTCCACATAGTTTGGACCAGTCAGTTTGTTGGTATCTAAGATGCTTCGTAGTGATAATGAACATGCCATTTATCTACATTTAATAAAGAACAATACATAAGCAAACAACCATGAAATGACTTACATAATTAAATTAGGTCTTCAATTTAATTATGTCTTCCACTATTTTATCAAAAATCATAGCCCTCACTATGATAATCGAGAAGAACCCTGATCAGTTTTTCTTAGTGAGATTGAGATCCTAATAACTTATAAAAGATCTTGCAGATAACACAACAAATCTTTTATAAGCTCAAAGGTAGGAAACTCTTCCAATTATATCTCATATAATTCTCAAAAATAACTTGGCCTCTAGAACATTATAAGTCTTGCAGAAAACACAACAAACCATAATGTTCTAGTTAAGTCAAGACCCTTTCATTTCTATACAGTCAGTATTCAAATATAATGCCCTTGCAGATAACACAACAAGGCATTATGCTGAATATACTGTAAGCATATCTATGCACTAGACCAATATTATGTCAATCACCATATTAGGTCTTGCAAATAACACAACAAACCTAATGTGGTTCATAACACAATAATGATCCAGCATGAAGGAAGGCCAATATATAGTATTTTTTAACACTAAGCATTTATGTTAAGATTTAAATATAATCAAATCCGCCAGGCAAGTGGAAGAGATGTGGGAGTCCCCCCGTTGCTTTCCTAGACACCAATAAAAATTGGCTAGGTCAGTCAACGGAACCAATTAAAAATCACGATTCTCTTTACCTTCCCAGAACCACCTTTCTAGACACTGAATGATCAATTGTTCATCATGACTAGTGATGCTTATTAGTTAAATATACTATGACTTAATATAATTTTAAGAAGAGGGCTTTATAAAATTGCCAGCATATTCTTATAGAACATATCACAATCATATCACTCTGATAAACATATATGTGCTAAGTGTGTCATCATACTAGGACAACCATTTACCACATAATGGATCCACCATTATGCCAGGGCAACCTTATTTCAGTATGATGACTTCAAAACTAATCATATCTCTATAATAATTAGGGTTTGATTGAAAAACCCTAACTAGTGGCATACATCAAAATATTAATTATCATATATGCATCCCATAAATTATGCTAAGTGTATCAGCATTCAAGGGTTTAAAACCCTAATTGCGATACTACAACAAAAACACATATAAATAATTTTCATATGTTTAAACTATAATAAGGATGGCTCTGATACCACTGTTGGGAATCCGGTGCACCGCAGCGGAAGTGTAATTTCAAAAAGATGAAATTTGCACCATAATCCCTTAGCCAAGATCTCCTTATTCAGGATTAAAATATATAATAAACATACAAACTTACATTGTTAGAATTAGGGTACCAACCTGTAGTCGCTAATTCCAACAAAATTTGATGTTGAAGAGGCTAATTGATTTCACCAGGCATCCAAGTGTCTGCCCTCCGATGGTGATCCACACAGAGCAATGATCAAGACAACTCTATCTTCTTTTTAATGGTTCCTTCTATTGAGTTCTTCTTCCTAGAACTCAATTGCTTGGACTATGGCTTGAATTCCTCCACACAAGAGCTTGCCTCCCTTTCCTTGACCTCTTCTCCTCCTTCCACTAAGACCTTGGCCCTTTAGACACCCTTGTCTTGAAGAAAAGACCTTGTCCTAAGAGGACATAGGCTTGTCTTAAGTTGGAGGAGAAATTAAGACAACGATGTCTTAATGTAAGAAAGAAAGGAACAAATCAGAACTTCTTTCTTTCCTTTACCGTCGGAGACTTTTACTCTTATTCTTGTTCAGTAGCAGAGTTTCGACAGAGGTGTACTCTGTAAAGGAAACAGTGCAAGAGCAAGAAAAGAATAAAAGAGTCTTCAGGAGAGGAAGAAAGAAAAACATATATCTTTGTTCTGATTTTCCCGACCCTTTAAATAGATCTCAGATGGGCGCCCACACACCTCTCCGTAAACACCCATCTCATGCCCTTCTGATTTTCTCACGCCCCTTCCCACTTTCTCACGGCCCTTCAGATTAAATCCCACGGCCTTTCTTAAAGAAAAAGTCGCGGTGTCTTAAAAGAAAAGAGTCGCAACTTTTCATCTCCGAAGAGATGTTATTTCGCGCGCCCGGGAAGAAACAGTGACTTTTGTCTTTCTTAAAAGACTTCCAGCCGTTGGATTCCCATCCAAAGGGGGGTATGTGAGGCACTAATTTTAAGAAAAGAAGGCAGCCCCATCTTAATTCATCGGAGAATTAAGCGGGGCGCGCCAAGAGTCCATGTGCCATGGACTCTTCCAAATGGTGTGCCAAGAGTCCATAAGCGCATGGACTCTTGGCCTTTGGCGTGAAAATGCAAGGGGGGCGGGTGGGGAGGCTAGCCAAGTTACATGGCTAGCCAATAGGGTTAGCCATAATCCCAATTAACTCAATTATGGTCTAATTAGGTCCAATTAGAACCCAATTTGAACCAATCCGGAACCCTAATTCGAATCCGATTCGAATAGAAGCCAGGGTTTGCAACAACTGCTAGAGTGTTATCCTGCAAAGATGATTTAATTCTAAATTAAACTCTTGATCAATCCTCTTAAGTGTGTGACCCATTGGGTTCCACATCTAGCCAGCAGTGGGTTCGAATATAAGTTGACCTAATTTGATTAGAACTCTTTCTAATCGATTTAGGTCAAACCGGGCTTACCCGATTCGATTAATTAGGACTCTTCCTAATAAATGATCTTTGAATTTGATCAACCCACAAGATAAGATTGACGTCTAGCAACGTGTCATGTCTACCCGAAAGATATAGAAATTCTGATGAAATAACAAAATTACCCTTCAGTAGAGAGTTACCTTATAATTAAATCTTTCGATAAGCCTGCACCCAAAAATATAATTATGGATATGGATATATGTCAAATTCAATATTATATTTATTTCTAGCTCAATCTTATATCGATGATTCAATTATCTTGATATTAGAAACCATCTCTAATATCTTTAATTTGATCAAAGATTCCCTGAATCATCATCTGATTGTTAACTAGCTGGATGCAATCTCCTCTTACTAAGAGTGATCGATTCCTTGTTGACCTACTCATTACCTTCATATCCAATTCACCATTCCCAGTATCAATCCTGTGCATGACTCAGTGTCATGATTAGGATTGACCAAAGAATGGGTTCATGTACATTAGGTACTTATGGCAGTCTCAGGTCAAAAGATTACTTGTACCACTCCCACTATGAGAACCTTCTATTGACATGTAGCTAAGACTCCATTAGATGTTCTCAAGTTGGATCATATCAGTGAACTCATTCTCCAATGAGCACCCACATCCCAGTATTAGTGTCATACACAAGTGGCTGTGAGAGCAGTCACCAGTTCCAGTATACATGGGATATGCTAGTCTTACCGGAAAACCCTGATCCCCTACTCAGGGTTCCTTTGACTAGGAATACTTTAGATTAAGGTTTTAAGATTTTAGGTCTCACTGGTATGATCTCATCATAACCCTAAAATCATAGCCCTAATCTATGGGGTTCATCATATAATATAAACACAGCGTATGATAAAAAATAATGCCTTTATTTAGAAAATTGTTAATTACAATGGTTTGGGAGATACAACATAGATTGGCTTGTAGGGCATATCCCTTTCAGCAACAACTCCTAAGGAGAGAGAGCGTATGAGTAGAATCCCGTATGCTTCGGTAGTGGGTTCTACCGTGTATGCCATGACATGTACTAGACCAGACATGGCATACTTACTAGGTGTAGTGAGCAGATACCAATTTGACCCAGGTGAAGCTCATTGAAAAGTGATAAAGACCATTCTTAAGTATTTGCCAAATACTAGGGACCCATGGCTGATTTATGGAAAACCTGACATAAAACTTGTGGGATATTCTGACTCCAGTTTTTAATTAGATAGGGATGATAGAAAGAGTGTGTCATGATCTGTCTTTACCCTAAATGGAGGGGCGATCTGCTGGAAAAGTTCCAAGCAACCTACTATGGAGGACTCAGTATGTGAAGCAGAATACATTATAGCATCGGTGCAATAAAGGAAGCAGTGTGGTTGCAAAAGATTCTTGGTAAGTTGGGAGTGGCACCTTTCCTAGATGGTCCTATTCCGGTGTATTGTGACAGCATTGGAGCCATTGCTCAAGCCAAAGAGCCGAAGTCTCATCACCGCATAAAACACATTTTGAGGCACTATCACCTTGTACGAGAGATCGCAGAACGAGGTGACATTGACCTTTAGAAGATCGATGGAAAGGAGAACCTGGCCGACCCCTTTATTAAAGCTGTCAGTGTTCAAGAGTTCGACAGTTGTAAATAAAAAATGGGAATAAGATTCTGTACTGATTGGCTTTAGTCCAGGTGGGAGTTGTTGAAAATTGTGTCCCAAAGCTAATTATCTAAACTGTAGATGGTTGTGCTATTTTGTAATTGTATATGAATTACTTAATGAATAAAAGTTATTCTTTTGGCTGTTCATCACATGTGCATTTTTCTGAAAAGAACTCTTGTGGATGGAGTCCTTAGAACTACATTATATTTGATAAAGAGAGGATATATAGAGTAGTTCTTAAACTGGTTACAATGAAAAGATACATTATTATAGGACGACGATGTATCAAGTGTAGGTTGTTGTATGTTACATTTGTTGGTTATTCTCTTAACCAAGGAGTGTAGAGATAGTGATGTGACACACAAGTGAAATGTATGACATCTCACTGAACGTGACCAACTGCAAAGCTCCCTTCTGCCAAAGGATTGCTCACAAAGGGATATGGGTATATGTATCCCTCAGACCTAAGGTCACCATAGTAGCTTGCAAGCAACTCACTTACTTTGGTGCCAGACTACTTGGATTTCTAATCTAGTGATAAAAGGCTTCTGGGTATAGTCAAGTACTTGTGGAGTGGTGGTGGATCAAGATGGGATTGACCCCTCTAAATGGTTTGGAGTGAATGACTCACTATGTCTCAATTTAGCTAAACCTTGGCCAGGATAGTTCTTGTAGGGAGTCACAGAACTTGTAAGGTTGAGACTGAAAGCAAAACGGGGTTGCGAGAGCCTACACTAAGCATGCAATTATGTAAGGATCAGGTTTGTATTTTAAAATAATTTTAAACTAACAGCGGAGAAAACCTACTCCACACAAGATCTAACATTTTCAAGATGCATGTATAGGCAAAAGAAGGTATGAAATAGGCATGTAATATTTATAAACAATTTGATAAACCTAGATCTAGGCATGCATGAAAATTAAAACCAGAAATTTTACCTTATTCCTGCATGGAATAAAGTAAGGATAACTGCTAGAATAGCTGGAATATCTGGAATGACTTTATTCCAGTCTTCTTCTTCCAGCAACTGTTTGGAATGTTCTTTACCTCTTCTCCAAGAGCAACAAACCCAAACCAAAACTAGCAATACTTTATTCTCTCCTCCTGCAACAACAGCAAGGCAACATCTTGATAGGAGTTGCTTCAATGGATAGCTAATGCATCATTCTTCCAACAATGTTGAAGTCCCGTTCAGCCAGAATTTCAGAACTGCAATTCTGCAACCAAAAATAGAGGAAACAAAAATAGCAGCAATGGAGGTTGATGCAGCTCACAGGTGCTCAAGAGAACACCCTCTAGAGGGATGACATGCATGGGCTTCCTCTGATTCAACTTCTAGCGCGATGCTAGTCGCCGGAAATCTCTTGAAACGGTGAGAGGGGAGGAAGGAAAAAAAACAAAACACTATATTCTATTATTGTTTTCTCCAAAACAAAACTTTCTTCCACCGATTGAGCACCAACAAAACATGAAATCAAGGAAGTCTTTCTCTCCCAATCTTTCAAAAAAACAGGCCCAAAATCATTGATTGAAAGGATGATGGAAGCTCTCAAAGGAAGAAGACTCAATGAGCATTTCACAGCCCAGAAATAATATTTAGCGTGAACCATGTAACCGGTGATTTTGGGAGCTGAGGAGACCTTCTAGGAATATGAGAGGACACCATGTTTGAGAATGAATCGAATTTGTTTTCAGCATAGAAGTGAAGAGCCATTAAACAACGATTTATTTCCAGCCAAACGAGTGGAAACGGGAGAGAAAAAGACACCTTATAACCCTTGTTTGCCCATGTCGTTTTTACCGTGTGAATGGGTTCAATCAGCGTGTTGATGGGTCAAAACCAGTTCACAACCGGTTCAAACAACCCAAACCTATTCTAAATTCAATTAGATCAAAATCTAATTTATAAAAGGCTTGGTCAAGTCTTGGTCACCCAGGAATAATTCTCGATGGACCCGAACAATTTCTGATCGACCCATAACCGGGTCAATCCAAAGTGTGCTCAATCAAACTGTTACCGAAATAAATCCTAATCATAAATCGATACCTGGATCAGCGAGAAATCCTCTAAGGCATGTGACCTTATAGGTTCGAACCTAGGCGGTAGCACTGGAACAATTCCAGTACCAGCACAAGATACCATCTAGCAATGGGTCCCAGCATCCGGATAGGTCGTAGATGCGAGAGCAATCAATCGAACCTCGACATATAGTTACCGTATAATTCATTCCTTTGACCTCCAATGCTCAGGATGACCTAGGATTTGACTGCTAACCCTAGCTGAGTCAATCCACAACATGTCTTAACCTCACAAGTCTAGTGACTCCTCACTAGGACTATCCCGGTCGAGGATTTGCTAAATTGAGACACTGCAAGACATTCAATCCAAACAATTTGGACAGATTAATCCCATCTTGGTCCACCACTGCTCCACAAGTACTTGCCTGTACTTAGAAACCTTCCATCACCAGATTAGAAATCTGGATAGTGTGGTACCAAAGCACAGGAAGTTGCTTGCAAGCTATCATGATGACCTCAGGTTGGAGGGACACATATATCCATATCCAATCGTGAGTATCCATTTGGCAGAAAGGGACTACACGAAGTCACGTTCAATGAGATATAATATATCCCACTTGCAGATCATATCAATGTCACCACACTCCTTGGGTCAAGAGGACAACCAAATGATGTGAACCACAACAACCTACACTTGATACATTGCCGTCCAGTACAATGTATCCTTTGGTTGTGAACCTGTTTTAAAAACCACTCGATATATCTTCTCTATATCGAAGTCAATGTAGTCCTAAGGACTTCATCATATGAAAAAGAGTTCATTACAAGAAAAAGTCAGAATGTGATGAGCTGCCATAATAATATTTATTAATTCATACAAAGAGTACAATACTCAGCTCAACCCCCTACAGCCTAGGCGATTGGATTTGGGACACAATTCCCAACAGAGACATGATCTGGATGTACCAAGTTAGGGTTGACAGTCAAACCCTAAGTCATCTTAAGCATTTTGAGATCAAAGGAAAGAATTATACGATAACCATATGCTAGAGATTCTAGAAAGCTGCTCTACAATCTTTGACCTATCCAGACATTGGGTATCATTACTAGATGATGACTTTGACTGGTACTGGAAGTGTTCCAGTGCTACTGGCTTAGTGTTCGAACCTAGGGGGTCACATACTATAGGAGTTTCTATCTGATCGAAAGGCTGATCGATGATTGAGAATCATTTTCCATCACTGGAGGTCAGTATGATTGACCATGTTCTATGTGTCGACACTTGGCTATGACAAGCAGAAGTTATGGAAAGAATTTTTGGAATGTTTTGACCTTAATTTGAATTTAGAATTCTGGCTAGTTTTGGCTCCAAGCCTTCATGGAATGATGGTCATTCTTTAGAAGGTTTTGACCTCAATTCGAATTTTGAATTTTGGCTGGCTTTGGCTCCAAGCTTTCATGAAATGATGATCATTCTTGCCTTATAAGCTTAGAGCCAATTTAGTATGGCCCTTGACCTTCTCCCCCAATCACTCCTCCTTTCTCTTTCTCCCACTCCTAGCTACCTCTATAAATAAGGGTTGCTTTAGGGGCTGCTGGTCAGTGGAAGAGTTTTCTTGTTGAATGAGATTGCTGAAATTCTGAGAGGGAAAAGAAAAGGGGCTTGGGAGGACTAGGGTCTTGGGTGTGTGACTATCTAGCACTCAAGATAGGTCTTGGGAAGAAAGCTAGTTAGGAAGGGTTCCACCTCTCCTCCTTATCTTCCAAGAAGAAGTAGATCGGCCTTAAGGATCCCAAGGAGCTAGCACTCTGAGGGAGTTGATCAGAATCGAGCCCTAGTGTGAACTACCCGTAGAGGCCAGACATGTGTATGGCTTGAGGGCTTTTCATAACCTCCTTCTAAAGGTATAATGCTAAGGTATCCTTTTTCCTTTTGGTTCTTTTCTTGCTTATGATATCTTTTGCATGCTACATTTTCATACTTGTTCCTGTTACTAGTAGATTGGTAGATCATTTTAATCGATCTACCAAACCTTCCACTATGCTTATTTTAAAATTATTTTAAAATACATTTTTTCTACCATGCTTGCTTGTTTTGCTTTCCCTTCAAGAACAACTGGCCAAGTACTATATATAGAATTTAGAGTCCACAAAGGATTGAAGCTATCTGAAGCTAAACCCAACCGAATATTACGAATATCAGAGGCAAAATTAGAATGCCAAGCATTAAATGCTTTCCATGCTAAACTATCTACTGGATGTCTCAACATTCCATCCTTCGATGCCCTTCATGATGACATCTCATCAATGAAGCTATTTTTGATGATGAATATAGCCTCCTCAATCGAGAAATAAAAGGAAAGTAACGTAATACCTTCGTTGGTTTTTTTGTACAATGTAGTGTATCTATTCTATTCTCTACGTCATCCTCATCTCCTTCGTGAGTTGTCCATCGTGAAGATCCACATACATTGCATGACTCTTGATTAGTATTTTCACCATGATATAACATGTAGTTTTTTGGACAACTATGAATCTTTTAATATCTAAGATTCAGATTGTTAACAACTTTTTTTGCTTCATAATACGAGGATGGTGAACCATTGCCTTCTAGAAATGCATCTTTTAATAACTTAAGAAGCATGGTAAAACTCTTTCCCAACCATCCATTCATATATTTTATATGAAATAAATGTATAAGAAAATAGATCTTAGAAAATTTTAAACAGCCCGGATATAGTTGTTCATCTACTTCTTTCATTAAATTATGATACCGAGCTAACTTAGAAGTTGATGGTTGCATATGTTCATCGATATATATTTGTTTAATGAATGTAAAACCTTCACATATTCTAGTTGTTTCATGTATATCAGTTGAACCTCAAAAGTTTTGAACACTATGTCGAAAAGTTTCTGTGATCAAATCCATTATATCACCATCTCCTACAGGATTCTCTTGCATATTACTGGATCCAAGATCAGATGAGGGTTGATTACCTGATTCTGGCAACATAAATTCTCCATGAAAAATGCACTCAGTATAACCTCTAGCAAAACCTTCCATATCAAATATTCTTTAACTATTTGTGGATCCAGATAGGAACTATTAACACATTGTCGGCATTGATATAAAATATTTCCATTCAAACTACTTTTGTCCATATCAAATTTAATGAAATCATGAACTCCATCTAAATATTCTTTAGTATTTTTTGGTTTATTTATCCTACTTTTATCCATTTTAGGATAAAATGATCTAACTTTTAAGTTATCTAAAAATAAAAAATATTCTTCAATCAATAATAATGCACCAAGTAATTTTTTAAAAAAATATGTAAAAAATAACATAGGTTAACTAATAAATATATCCTATCACCAACTAATAGGTAAAGATAGATCCTATCCCATTTAAGAATTGCATTAATTATATAGGTCATTTACAGTAATCAAATGATATGCAATAAGAACTCTAAAAAAATTTTGGCAGCATTTTTCTTTAGTTCTCCCCATACGACTAAAGATGTATGAGGAGAATTAAAAGAAAATGCTATCCAAAATATTTCTGGAACTCTATCCATACTGCTTGATTATTATAAGTACTAATAAAATTATTTGTAATTCTCAAACTATCCAAACTGGATAATCAATTGACTACTATACATAATTCTTCCACCCTTACAAAAATAAAATAAATGTATGGATGTTATAGAATATGTATATTAATCAATTGATGGGTCTATGTTTCTATGCAATGCAAGTTTTATAAAGATTATTTAAAAAGTCATTATTGATCATAGCAAAACTATACATGGTATTGAAAGGAAAGATTTACAATAATAAAAAAAATAATGACATTAACCTACATAATATTATAAATAAAAAATATCATTAACCTAGTGAATTCAATTAATAAAACAAGTATTAAGAATGTTGACAAGTCAAGCTAACCTCTACTTGCTGCAATGTCAACAGTCTATTAAACAGAAGAAGCTTTATCTTGGCAAAAGATAAGTATCAATAATTCTTAAGATGAGAAAAAATATATGATAATTACCACTCTAATGGATTTCTGCTCAAAACTTGAGCAAGTATTGTTATGGCACATATGAGCTTATAACTTTCTTGCAAGAAGTACTGAAATATCAACATGTTGAAAAAATTAACTAAGCAAATTAGCCAAAACTAAAATAAAATGCATGACCAAAAAAATAAAATTGATTAAACATATAAAATTGATTTTGCATATCTACAATGATATCTAAACTAATCACATGAGCCAATAGAGCAATCCAAAAGCTTAATATATAAGACACTATAATGTACTAGATTACAATCTTAAATACTTAGCCCCCTTTCCTCTGTGAGATATCTATTCCCACAAAACTCACACGGTAGCTAA
The DNA here is from genome assembly GCA_021397845.1 of Areca catechu. NCBI lineage: Eukaryota > Viridiplantae > Streptophyta > Magnoliopsida > Arecales > Arecaceae > Areca > Areca catechu. Next base: position 60,824,985 of record CM038044.1, on the reverse strand, counting down.
ACAAGCACAAGAAAGGCCAAAACTACCTGCAATACCCAACATACAAAACAATCAAAAAAATCTTAATAAAATTTCAACCCAATCTCCAAACTAGAATCCCATATTTCTTGACCTTAACTTCAAACCACCCTACCAAGAAAACCTAACTTCAAAACACCCAGCTTTGACACATATTGTAATCTTTAAATTATACTAGTCATCCACCATCGGGACCATCCTTTAAGCATATAAATGGAATAAACACAACCCAGCAAAGTGCCACCTTTTATTTTTTTCCCTATGACAAGCATGAGACAAACAAATAAAAACCCCCCTAAACAACACATAACATAGCTCCATTTAAGAAACTATTCCTATGGTGTTGGCTTTGGCCCTTAATTTTGATGAATAACAAAATATTGAGTATATGTAAGTACTGATGTTTCAATTGGAGTTGTGAATTCTAGGTCATAGGTACTTCAAATTCTCCACTCAAAAGTATCAAAGCTATGGACATCAAAAAAAGATGAATTTCAATATTTGAGAGGTCTTCTCACGTTGAAATGCCATGAAAATGATCACTTTGGCCTTTATAGAGAAGAAACTGGAAGTCTAATGGACAAAATTTGAGAATTTTAGAGTTTTGTATACTTTTTTGAAATGGCACAGATCAAGTGTCAACCTAAGTGTTGACTCAAAGTATCGACTCATAAAGCAAAGTATCGATACCTTTGAAAACTAGCACACAGAGTTTCAGCTAGCATGCCAAGTGTCAACTCAAGTGTCGACCTAAGTGTCGACTCACAAGGTTCAAGTGTCGACTCATAGATCAGCTCAAGGCCTTAGAATAGAAATACACAGAACATCATTTTTGGACCAAAATGAAGTGTCGACTAACGAGATTCAAGTATCGACTCACAGATCGGCTCATGGCCTGAGATAAGAAATGAATAGAATAATGTTATTCCATGAATTTTTGTCTAGTGCTGACTCAAGTATTGACTCAGTTTCAAGTGTCGACTCACAAGGGAACTCATAGCTTGAGACCAGAAGTGAAGTAGAACCTTGAAATTCAAGAATTATACGTAGTATCGATCCAAGTGTCGACATATGAAGACTCAAGTATCGATCCAAGTGTCGACTCACAGGTTCTGACAACATTAATGGCTATATTTTTAGAAGTTCAGTTTTGTTCCAAACGGCCCCAAATGGCTAGTTTCTTCACTCTAACGGTCTCCAATAATTTTTTGGATATTTCTGGACTATTTATCACTTACCAAACTCATTGAATACACAAGAGAAAAAGTGAGACACAAGAGTCAAAGATCATCTTTTGAGAAAAGCTTTTAAAAAGACTTAAGTGAGCCTTAAAAGAGATTCCACCTGAAAAGCCTTAATTTGTGCTACTAAGACTTCAAATCATTATCCAAAAGTGTGCATTGAAGAGAATTCAAGAAGGAGACAACTCAAGCATTCAAGAAGAGCTTCATCAACATTTATTTCAGCTATTTTGAGAGTTTTTCTTATGCTTATTACTGTATACTTGACTTTAATTATTATAACTAGTTTCAAGGCTATTGAAACTGGGGTTAAGCCCTTCCAAGCCATGAACTGAAATTCAAGTCTAGGTTTGGTTGGAGGAAAAGGTTGTTGGTGAGCCTAAGTGACAAATCCAACAAAGGGTTTTAACTTGTGAGCTAGAAAAACAAGTTAGCATAATCCTGGTAATTATAGTGAAAATATCCAAGAAAAAGCTTAAGGAGTGGATGTAGGTGCTTGAAGTGCATCGAACCACTATACATCTTTGTGTTTGTGATTGCTTGCACTTTCTTGTTACTTGCTCATATTTATTCTACTTTTTATTCTGCTACATATCGTTATTGAGCACAATCATATTGTTACACGAGTACTTTAGTTCAGCAAATACTTGCTTAAATTTAAAATTATAAGAAATCCAATTCACCTCCCTGCTTGGGTTACTACACTAGACAACAAGTGGAATGAAAGCTTGGTACTCAATGTTTAGATCTTACGGTCTTGAGTCAAAGATCTAATGATAGCCCAAATTGGTGTTGGTATTGTAGAGGGTCAAACCTCAAACTATCCTCCATTGTTTAATGGCACAAATTACACCTACTGGAAGACATACATGTGCAATACATTCAAGCTATGGATTATAATATATGGAAGACTATAGTTAAAGGCACTCATCAGCCCACTATCTTGATTAATGGCATTCCTACCCCCAAATTAGAAGAAGATTGGAATGAGAATGATATTAAGCAAGCTGAGCTTAATGCAAAGGCCATGAATTTATTATTTTGTGCATTCAATCCTAGTGAGTTTAACAGATATCTAATTATACCTTTGCCAAAGAAATTTGGGATATACTTGAAGTTACCTATGAGGGTACACATCAAGTGAAGACTACCAAAGTAAACAAGCTCATTCATACCTATGAGATGTTTAGGATTGAACCAAATAAAATTATTAGTGAAATGTATACTAGGTTCACTAATATTGTTAACGGTATGAGGAGTTTAGGAAAAGTTGTATCTAATGCTAAACTTGTTAACAAAATCCTCAGGTCACTTCCATTTTCTTGGGATCCAAAAGTCATTGCTATCGAAGAAGCCAAGGATGTCAACACTCTTCTACTTGAGCAGCTCTTGGGTTCACTGATTACATATGAGCTATCCTTGAAGCAAAAGGTGGTGTACAATGAGAAGAAAAAGAAGGTATTGCACTTAAGTCTACAACCAAGGAAGATTCCAGTGATAATTCAGATAAGGAAGATGAAACTGCTCTCATCTTAAGAAAATTTAAGAAATTCATGAGGAATAAAATGTTCAACTACATGAAGAAACCTTAAAGAGGAGTGCCCAATAAGAAGAAAGAAAAAAAAAGGGAAAGGGAGCAACCAATATGCTTTAAGTGTAAGAAGGTAGGACATTACAAAATGGATTGCTCCACTCTCAAAAATGGGTCCTCGAAAGCAGGTTGCCTTCCATAAGAAGCGAACCCACTTTGAAAGAGAAAAAGAAAGCTCGGGCGAGAGGAGATCCAAGGCCCGACATGACCCGATTGAGCAGGATGAATAGCCACAGGATCAGCAAGTAGCGGTCAGTTCACCCCCTCGATAGTTATCCCCTACAATGGAGAGAGTTGTAGGGAAAGTGATCGCATACAGGAGGAGGATTGACCTACAATTCTAGTATTCAGTGGGGTTTATTATTGGAGATCTACTTAGGGCAGCTGGCTTAGTCCGTTTCTATATGATGTGGGAGAGGTATTACAGACATATGATGCGTGAGTTCTACGAAAGATGGCTACTGTTGCCGCCAAGACCGTCGTGACCCGTAGCTGCTACTGGTGCTACAGTGCGCTCCCTTTGCTGCATGTCGGTCCTCTGCTCCTAGACCTGCGGAACAAGGATTAGTGACCCGGGTCGGGGTTTCCGGCTAGGGCACTCCGACGATCAAGTCAGTGACGATCTAGGAGAACAGATCCTCCTGGTCAAGCCCCTCTTGATGGACTCCACTCTAGGAGGAGTGAGAGATGTGTGTAGGTGAAAACGTGACTGGAGGAGACTAATAGTGGGGATAGAGGGGTTCCCTATCACTCCGCTTCTCCTTGTTTCCCTCGTTTTCCCTCAGCTATGGTTTTTCTTTTGGTGGTGGCACTTCGCCCTCTTGGTCAAGCTTGCGCTTGTATTGTTGGTGGTGAGTTTGGTGCTACTGGTATGTTACCTCCCCCTCGTGGGGGTGACAATCGTTCTTTGTAGTTGAAAATTGGCCATTTGAAGCTTGCCTCGGGATCCTCGCTGGATTGGCAGGCACGTGCGGTGAGATTCCGTGCCGTGGACGAGATGCCTTTCCTGACAAGTGATGGGGAAAGCTTCCATTCGCTCTGACATTCTCTCCAGTCACCCCATTCCGGGAAGCCTGGTAGAGCCTCAACCCGTGGGCTGCCGCCCTAGGGGTGCATGCTCTTTGGCTGGCCCATCTCTTGAAAGTACGGCTGGGCAGGTAGTTATGGCGGTATGGGGGGTGCCGTTCCATGGTCCTCGGGTGGCTCGTTGATGTCCTGGGATGGCTGGGCTTGCTCCAGTCTGGATGCTCCGAGCTCGTGTGATCACCTCGGTGGAGGAGGAGAGAGTGCGGGCCCGGTCCAGAGGGCGCGCACTCGGAGAGGCTCCACATCGGCGGGTGAGCGATGAGCTCGACCTCGACCGCAGGGCACTAGCCTCCGAGGGTCTCGCTCTGGAGGGCGGAGGACGGACCAGGTCCAGAGGGCACTCGCTCGTAGAGGCTCCACATCGGTGGGTGAGCGGTGAGCTTGACCTCGACCATAGGGCACTAGCCTCCGAGGGTCTCGGTCTGGAGGGTGGAGGATGGACCCGGTCCAGAGGGCACGCGCTCGGAGAGGCTACACATTGGTGGGTGAGCGGTGAGCTCGACCTCGATCGCAGGGCATTAGCCTCCGAGGGTCTCGCTCTGGAGGGCTGAGGATGGACCCGGTCCAGAGGTTACGCGCTCGGAGAGGCTCCAAATTGACGGGTGAGCGGTGAGCTAGACCTCGACCGTAGGGCACTAGCCTCCGAGGGTCTCGCTCTGGAAGGTGGAGGACGGCTCCAGTCTAGGCATCCCGGACTTGCAGGCACGACCCGACGGAGGACTGAGCTTAGCCTGTGGCCTTGTAGGAGCTCAACTCAGCTCGGCAAAATGATCCGGGCTGGGGCATCGTCTTGGTATCCACCGTGGCGGCCTCCCTTAATATGATGCCTGTTAGCTACCCACTTCTACGATATTGCCACATCATCTGCCCCCCACTCCCGAGGCTCGTTAGTGCACGACGCTCAAGGCGAAGGGAGTAACCATAGTGCTGATGTGGAGAGGCAAAAATCTGGTGTAATGATGGCCGGGTCGCTGGCGCTTCGAGGGATAGCCCCGTCGGCCGGTACGGGGGTGCCACATGGCCATGTCCGAGTAGCAGTTAATGCTGGCACAGAATTCTGAGTAGCAGGGACTCCTTTTTCATCGATGGGCAGCACGTGGCGCAGATCCATTAGCGATGGGGTCATAACAACTCTAATTTAATGGGCCTTTTAAGGGTGAAAAGAAAATTTTCTTACCCGAAAATTTCCTTTCTTTCTTTCAAATCTTCCGCGCTTGCTGCAGTGCTCAGACCCATTCTTCTCCACGATCTGCACCCATCCTTCTTTTCCCTAGGTGTCCAGACCGACTTCGTTCTTCTTCTTTCTTTTCTTCTGAGGTAGGCTCCTTCCTTCTTAGTCCAGCATGTCTTACGCCCAAAGGATAGTGCTCTCCTCCTCCGACGAGGAGTCAGAGGGGTCACACTTTAGGGTCAGCATCAGGCCGGCCCTTCCTGCCCCCCCGGTGTTCGTTAAGGAGCCGAGGGTCATTCCTTCTCATCTGGCTAGTCCTCCCCTTCTGCTACTTGAGTCAGCCCCTGAGTCAGTTCGGTTAATAGGTCCGGGCGGGATCATTTCGACGATTTCCACCATGGAGCTGGGGGGCATTCGGGATGCCTATGGCATCTCGTCTTCTGTTCGAATCACGTCCCGGGGAGCGGGTCACTTTTAGTGGCCTGGGGCATCTTGCCTTCTATGAGGGGACCTTCTCTGGGGATCTCCACTTTCCTTTTCATCCTTTCTTCTTATCTGTCTTGAATAACTATCATATGGTCCCTGCCCAGTTGGTACCAAATGCCATCAAGGTGATCTTCTCTTTCATTATGCTCTACCACGTCCATGGGTTTGTTGCCCGGTTTTCTCTGTTCAGGGCATTCTTCACCCTGAAATGCCACCCGACCAAGGACGGGTGATGGTCCTTGTCTTCTCGCCCAAAGGGCATCAAGTTCGAGCTTCCCTCTTCCATCAAGGGATGGAAGAGCAGATTCTTCTTTGCAAATGTTGAGGGGGTTGACTGGGCTTGGAGCGAGCCGGATAGGTCCCCCAACCAGATCTCCGCGGTCAATGCAGCCGATCAGGATGATTTTGATCAGCTCCGCACCTTTCAGATCCCTTCTTTGGAGGTCTTGCTATCGAAGCGGAACCTTTTCGATGCCAAGGTCGACCCTTCGATGGGGCCAGGTGAGTTCAGCTCTTGCTCCGTCTGCATTTTCTCTTTTCACTATTTCAGGCTAACCTTCTTGGCTGTTGCTGTGCAGGGTTGACCCTTTCGGAGGGCGAGCCATTGCCAACCTCCAGGAAGAGGCCACCCACCGAGATGGCCGCCGAGCCCGCTCCGAGGTGGGTGCGGACTGAGGGACTATCGGCATCTACCCCCGCCGTGCCGGTTGAGCTGATAGGAAAGGAGGCCGTCGAAGCTCCCGTGCGACTGGCGAGGCCACAGGCGGAACTCCCTATCTTGGAGCTGGAGGCTACTGTCCAGACCGGCATTATTGCTACTACCGTGCTGCCTTGCTCTCCGCGTTTGGGGGCGGTCAAGGCTGAAGGAAGAGGAACCCACCCTGGAGATGAAAGATTGTGCCCTGAAAGCCAATTGAAATATTGTAATTTTGATCCCAAAATCAATGAATTGACATTTTATAAAGGCATTATTTTCATCATTTGCTGTGTCTTTTTGATTTTATGATGAACCCCATAGATTAGGGCTATGGTTCTAGGGTTATGATGAGATCATACCAGTGAGACCTAAAGCCTTAAAACCCTAATCTAAAATATTCCTGGTCGATGGGACATTGAGTTGGGGATCAATGTTTCCGGCAAGACCAGCACATCCTATATATATGTTTTGTAATAAGGGTGACTGATCTCACAGTCACTTGTATTTGACACTAATACTAGGATGTGAGTGTTCATTGGAGAATGAGTTCACTGAATTGATCCAGATTGAGAATATCTAATGGAACCTTATCTGTTTGTCAATAGATAATTCTCATAGTGGGAGTAGTGCATGTGGTCCTTTGACCTGAGACTACCATAGTACCTTATATACATGAATCCATACTTTGGTTCGCAGTCAATCATGACACTGAGTCATGCACGAGGTGATACTGGTTATGGTGGATTGTATATGAAGGTTGTGAGTAGGTCAACAAGGAATTGATCAGCCCTAGTAAGAGGGAATAGCATCCAGCTAATTTCAAATGATGGATTCAGGAAACCTTTGATCAAAGTATGAACATTAGAGTTATTTTCTAATGGTTCATTAATGAATCATCATTATAAAGATTGAGCTAGGGATGAATATGAAAATTGGATTTGACAAATATCCATATTCATAATCATATTCGGGATGCAAGTTGATCAAAGGACTGAATTGCCCGGTAACTCACCACTGAAGGGTATTTTGGTAATTCCACCAAAATTCCACATCTTCCGGGTAGACATGATACGTTGCTAGACGTCAATCTTGTCTTGTAGGTATATGATTGAGTCATGGTAATTCAAATCAGTCAATTTGAATTAGATTCTAATTGACCGAGTCGAGCTAGTTTGAGTTGACCTAAATCGGCTTAGTTGAGATCTAACCGAATTAAGTCAAATAGCACTCGGACCTACTGCTAGCTAGGTGTGGAACCCAATGGGTCACACACAAAAGAAAATTGATGAAGGATTTAATTTGGAATTAAATCATGTTTGCAGGATAAACACACTTGCATGTGTTGCAGACCAAATTTCTATTCGAATCAGATTCGAATTTGGTTCCGAATTGGGCTTAATTGGGTTCTAATTGAACCAGATTAAGGTCCAATTTAATTTTTAGGACATTGGGCTAACCCATGACTGAACCCAAGTGAATTTAATTCACTGAGACCCTCTCTCCAAGCCGCCCCCTCCCTTCTCTCACCCGCGCGCGCCAAGAAAGAAAGTCCACGCGCGTGGACTTCTCTTAAAACGCGTGAGAAGAAAAAACGTCGGAGAAATTCTGAAGAGGAGCGTTTCAGATCCTTGTCTGGCGCCCTTGGATCTGGATCTGATGGCCAGAAAAATTTAAGAAAAAGATCCGTCGCTTTTCGGTCGCAAATCCGTCTCCAAAAGTCGCGATCCTTCCTAAAGTTTTTCCGAGAGTTCTCCTCGTCGGAAAAACGAAAATCAAATCAGAGAATCATGATTTTTGGTTGAGGGGATGCGTGAGGAATGAGGGATCATGATCCCTGGGGTTTCAGAGGGTTGCGTTGTTTCGAGATGACACCCCTCTGAGATCTATAAATAGGGTTGGGGTTCTCGGGGGTTTTCATGTAACATAGTTCAGAGATCCAATTCCCTCACTTCCTCTCCAGAATACTCCTTCCTCTTGTTCTTGTTGGGTATTGTTTCCCTTACAGAGGTATCCTCTGTCGAAACTCTGACCCTGAACAAGAATAAGAAGAAGGTCTTGAACGGTAAAGGAAAGAACAGGGAAAGGATCTTTTCTTCTTTTCTTTCTTGAATTAAGACTTTGACTGTCTTAATTTTTTCTTCCAATTCAATTCAAGAAAAGGGATTCAAGAAAGGGAATTCTTGAAGAAAATTCAAGAAGAGGAAAGAAGGAAGAAAAGGAAATTTTCAAGAAAGAAAATTTCAGCCTAAAGGTCCAAGAATTGAATTCTTGAAAAAGAATTCAAGAAGAGGAACCAAGAAATAGAAATTTTGTCTTCATTGTTTTTCTGTGTGGATCACCATTGGAGGGTGAACATTTGGACGCCTGGTGGAGATTCAGAGTTTGGATTTTGCGATACAGGTTAGTATCTTGATTTGAGATTAAATCTTATATAAACATCTTATATGTTTTAATTGTTTTAAGGAGATTTTGGGTTGAAGGTTTGGTGAAGATTTCATTAAGATAAAAAAAAATTTTGAAATCTATGATTCCACCTTGCCACCGAACCTTACAGTGGTATCAGAGCCTCCTTATTAAGATTAAAATATATATTCTGAATTTTAGATGCATTTTTATAAAAGTAACATGAGATGTAATATATGTTTGTTATAATGTCACCAATTAGGGTTTTCACTCAAACCCTAATTGTTGTAGAGATATGCATAGAGATCTAGTCATCATACTGAAATAAGGTTGCCCTGGCATAATGGTGGATCCATTATGTGGTAAATGGTTGTCCTAGTATGATGACACACTAATCACATTTTTGTGTTAATTATGCATATATGTTTGAAGTATGCCACTAATTAAGGTTTTCACTTAAACCTTAATTTGCATAGAGATATGTTTAGCCTTCTAGTCATCATACTGAAATAAGGTTGCCCTGGCATAATGGTGGATCCATTATGTGGTAAATGGTTGTCCTAGTATGATGGCACACTATGGCACATATTTGCTAGAATGTGCTTTGTTTTAATAAAGCCCTCTTTAACAACATATTAAGTTGTAGTGTCATATACCAAAAGCAAAAATAATCAATATGATTAGTTTATCATTCGGTGTCTAGGAAAAGTGGTTCATGATCGGTAAAGAGGACGTGGTTTTTAATTGGTTCCGTTGACTGACCTGGCCAATTCTTATTGGTGTCTAAGGAAAGCAACGGGGGGACTCCCACCACTCTCCCACTTACCTGGCCGGTATGATTAACTTAATTATTGATTAATATGCTCAGTGTAATATTCACTACATATGGCTTTCCTTCATGCCAAGTCATTATTATGTTATGATCCATATTAGGTTTGTTGTGTACACACAAGGCCTTTTCTTTATGGTGACTAACATAATTTTTTCTTGGTACATTTGATGCTTATGGAATGATTTAATATAATACTTTGTTGTGTACACACAAGGGTATTATGATTAATATCATGACTATATAGCAATGAAGGGTCTGACTTAACTAAAATATTATAGTTTGTTGTGTACACACAAGACTATTAATATTTTAGAGGCCAAGATAAGTTGAGAATTGTATGAATTACAATTGGAAAGAGTTTTTCCTACCTTTGAACTTATATAAGATTTGTTGTGTACACACAAGGTCTCTTATAAGGAATTAGGATCTCAACCCCACTAAGAGAACCAATTAGGGTTTTCTCGATCATCACATTGAGGGTTATGATGCTTGATAAAATAGTGGGAGACATAATTAAGTTAAAGTCCTAATTTAATTATGTTTTGTCAACATTGATTGTCTGCTTATGTAATGTTGTTTGTTAATGTAGATTAAATGGCCTCTTCACTCTCACTCCGTAGCATTCTTGATGCAAATAAATTGACTGGACCAAACTATGTTGATTGGTTGAGAAACCTGAAGATAGTACTCAGCCAAGAAAGAATTTCTTATATTCTTGATACCCCAACCTTGGAACCATTAGGGGAAGATGCCTCGCAAGAGGATAAGACCACATATAACACGTGGCAAAATGACTCACTTACTGTCAAGTGTATAATGCTTGCCTCTATGACCAATGAGTTACAGAGGCAACATGATAGCATGGACACAAACTCCATATTGCTCAATTTAAAAGAACTTTATGGAGAACATAGTCGAACTGCAAGATATGAAATATCTAAGCAGTTATTCCGTGCAAGGATGACAGAAGGTACATCCGTACAAGACCATGTATTAAAGGTTATTGACCTAATCACCCGATTGGGTCAATTGGGTTTTGTTATGGATGGGGAGTTGAATCAGGATTTAATCCTGCAGTCACTCCCAGAGTCATTTTCACAGTTTGTTCTTAATTATCATATGAACAAACTTAACACTTCCTTGCCTGAGCTGTTGAATATGTTAAAAATAGCAGAGAGCCATTTAAAGAAAAATAAGGCTCCACTTCTTCTTGTGGATGGTGTAAATAAGAAGAAAATAGGCAAAAAGGGTTCCAAGAGGAGGTTAAACCCAAAAGGGGGCATCAAGAAAAAGAAAGGAAAGAAGGCCTCCGGACAAATGACCTGCTTTCATTGTGGCAAGCCGGGTCACTGGAAAAGAAACTGCAAGGTTTACCTTGCAAGTCTGAAGCCCGGTGCTAGTAATGCACCAACAGGTATGTATGAGATACATGCAATTTTGTCATTAGACACTTCTAATTCAAACTCTTGGGTATTGGATACTGCTTGTGGTCATCATATCTGCAAATCATTGCAGGGACTACAGAACATTAGAGTTTTGAAGGAAGGCGACTTCGAGCTCTACGGTGCTGGAGGAGATTCCATCCAAGCAGAAGCTGTAGGGACTTATATGTTGAAGCTGCCTTCTGGGAAGATTTTAGAGTTAAAGAATTGTTATTTTATACCTAGAATCATTAGAAACATCATATCTGTACCCTTGTTACTTAAACAAGGATATATTATGAATGTAATGAGCAGTGGCTGCTCAATCAGTTTTTCTAATGAAATAATATTTAATGGCATATTTTGCAATGGTCTCTTAACTTTATCTTCTGATGACAATATACTACATGTTAGTAATAAACGAAAAAGAGATGAAGTAAACAATACTTTACTTTGGCACTGTCGTCTTGGACATATTAGTGAGCAGAGGATTAACAAGTTATACAAGGAAAAATTCCTTAATCCTTATGACTAAGAATCATTAGGAACTTGTGAATCATGTCTCATGGGTAAAATGACCAAGACTCCATTTAGTGGACATAATGAAAGGACAACAGAGTTATTAGGACTCATACACACTGATGTATGTGGACCTATGACAACTCAGGCCAAGGGTGGATACTCATATTTCATTACATTCACTGATGACTTTTCAAGGTACGGATTTGTGTATCTAATGAAACATAAGTCCGAAGCTTTTGAAAAATTTTTAGAGTATCAAAGTATGGTAGAGAAACAAACGGGGAAAAGTATTAAGATCCTTCGATCAGATAGAGGAGGTGAATACTTATCCACCGAGTTTCTTGATCACCTTAAACAAAAGGGAATCATCTCTGAATGGACTCCTCCTTACACACCACAATTAAATGGTGTTGCTGAAAGGAGAAATCGTACTTTATTAGATATGGTACGGTCCATGATGTGCTTCACAGACTTACCTGTTTCTTTCTAGGGATATGCCTTGGAAACAGCGGCTAATATTTTGAATAGAGTACCATCCAAATCTGTATCTGGCATTCCATATGAGTTATGGAGGGGAAGGAAACCCAATCTTAAGCACCTTAAGATATGGGGATGTCCAGCTTATGTCAAAAGAAATTTTGGACAAAAGCTTGATGCTAGAGCAGAAAAATGTCTATTTGTTGGATATCCCAAAAATAGTATAGGATATCTATTCTACCACCCTACTGAACAAAAGATTTTAGTCAGTAGGCATGCCATTTTTATGGAAAAGGAATTCATCCTACAAAAGGGCAGTGGGAGAAATATTGAACTTGAAGAAGTTCAACAAATAGATACATCTCAACAAAATCATAACATAGTTAGTATAGAACCTGAACACACCACTCCTATCCGTAAGTCTGATAGAGTGCGACATGCACCTGAAAGGTATGGGTTCATTATTGAAAATAATGAAGCCCGAATCATTGATAATGATGAGCCTCTAACATATACGGATGCTGTCATAAGTAGTGACTCAGACAAATGGCTGGAAGCCATGAGATCCGAAATGGACTCCATGTATGTCAACCAAGTCTGGACTTTGGTTGATGCACCAGAGAGTGTTAACCCTATTGGATGCAAATGGGTCTATAAGAAAAAGATTGGGACAGATGGCCAAGTTGAAACTTATAAAGCCAGATTAGTGGCTAAGGGTTTCAGACAAAAACAGGGAATAGATTATGATGAAACATTTTCTCCTGTTGCCATGCTCAAATCTATTCGGATCATGCTTGCTATAGCAGCATATCATGATTATGAAATCTGGCAGATGGATGTGAAGACTGCATTCCTCAATGGTTTCCTTGAGGAAGAGGTTTATATGTCACAGCCAGAAGGTTTTGTCTTGGAGACTAAACCTAATCAGGTATGTAGGCTAAAGAAATCTATTTATGGATTAAAGCAAGCATCTAGGAGTTGGAACATCCGATTTGATAAGACAGTCAAAGAATTTGACTTTATCAAAAATGAGGATGAACCTTGTGTGTACAAGAAGACTAGTGGGAGTGCCATAGTTTTCTTGGTTCTGTATGTAGATGACATACTCCTCATTGGGAATGATATCCCAATGTTACAATCAGTCAAGGTATGGTTATCTAAACAGTTTTCCATGAAAGACTTGGGAGAAGCATCTTATATACTAGGCATCAAGATCTATAGAGATAGATCTAGGAGGATGCTAGGTTTATCCCAGTCTAGGTACATTGACCAAGTGCTAAAAAGATTTAGCATGGAGGAAAGTAAAAGAGGTTACTTACCTATTGGTCATGGCATACATCTTTCTAAGAAGATGTCTCCTAAGACACCTGAAGAAAGAAATAGAATGAATTCGGTACCTTATGCTTCGACAGTAGGGTCTATTATGTATGCTATGTTATGTACTAGGCCTGATGTGGCATATGCCTTAGGTATAGCCAGCAGGTTTCAGGCTGATCCAGGAGAGGATCATTGGAAGGCTGTGAAAAATATTCTTAAGTACTTAAGAAGAACTAAGGATATTTTTCTAATATACGGAGGATCTGATCTTAAACTAGAAGCTTATTCAGATTCTAGTTTTCAATCAGATCCAGATGACAGCAAATCTATATCTGGGTATGTTTTTACCCTTAATGGAGGAGCTGTAAGTGGGAAAAGTTCTAAACAGCAAACTGTAGCTGACTCAACAACTGAGGCAGAGTACATTGTTGTTAGTGAAGCTGCCAAGGAAGCTGTCTGGATGAAGAAGTTCATATCAGAGTTGGGCGTAGTTCCTGAGATTGAAGGTCCAGTATCACTTTACTGTGATAATACGGGGGCTGTTGCTCAAGCAAAGGAACCAAGAGCTCATCACAAATCAAAGCACATTCTGAGACGCTTCCATCTCGTTCGAGAGATTGTCGAAAGACAAGAAGTCTGCATTAAAAGGGTAGAAACGAAGAACAACATTGCAGACCCGTTCACTAAGGCTCTATCACAGCGAGAGTTTGATCGCCACCTTGATTGTATGGGGTTAAGATTTAAAGGCGATTGGCTTTAGTGCAAGTGGGAGATTGAAAGATTGTGCCCTGAAAGCCAATTGAAATATTGTAATTTTGATCCCAAAATCAATGAATTGACATTTTATAAAGGCATTATTTTCATCATTTGCTGTGTCTTTTTGATTTTATGATGAACCCCATAGATTAGGGCTATGGTTCTAGGGTTATGATGAGATCATACCAGTGAGACCTAAAGCCTTAAAACCCTAATCTAAAATATTCCTGGTCGATGGGACATTGAGTTGGGGATCAATGTTTCCGGCAAGACCAGCACATCCTATATATATGTTTTGTAATAAGGGTGACTGATCTCACAGTCACTTGTGTTTGACACTAATACTAGGATGTGAGTGTTCATTGGAGAATGAGTTCACTGAATTGATCCAGATTGAGAATATCTAATGGAACCTTATCTGTTTGTCAATAGATAATTCTCATAGTGGGAGTAGTGCATGTGGTCCTTTGACCTGAGACTACCATAGTACCTTATATACATGAATCCATACTTTGGTTCGTAGTCAATCATGACACTGAGTCATGCACGAGGTGATACTGGTTATGGTGGATTGTATATGAAGGTTGTGAGTAGGTCAACAAGGAATTGATCAGCCCTAGTAAGAGGGAATAGCATCCAGCTAATTTTAAATGATGGATTCAGGAAACCTTTGATCAAAGTATGAACATTAGAGTTATTTTCTAATGGTTCATTGATGAATCATCATTATAAAGATTGAGCTAGGGATGAATATGAAAATTGGATTTGACAAATATCCATATTCATAATCATATTCGGGATGCAAGTTGATCAAAGGACTGAATTGCCCGGTAACTCACCACTGAAGGGTATTTTGGTAATTCCACCAAAATTCCACATCTTCCGGGTAGACATGGTACGTTGCTAGACGTCAATCTTGTCTTGTAGGTATATGATTGAGTCATGGTAATTCAAATCAGTCAATTTGAATTAGATTCTAATTGACCGAGTCGAGCTAGTTTGAGTTGACCTAAATCGGCTTAGTTGAGATCTAACCGAATTAAGTCAAATAGCACTCGGACCTACTGCTGGCTAGGTGTGGAACCCAATGGGTCACACACAAAAGAAAATTGATGAAGGATTTAATTTGGAATTAAATCATGTTTGCAGGATAAACACACTAGCATGTGTTGCAGACCAAATTTCTATTCGAATCATATTCGAATTTGGTTCCGAATTGGGCTTAATTGGGTTCTAATTGAACCAGATTAAGGTCCAATTTAATTTTTAGGACATTGGGCTAACCCATGACTGAACCCAAGTGAATTTAATTCACTGAGACCCTCTCTCCAAGCCGCCCCCTCCCTTCTCTCACCCGCGCGCGCCAAGAAAGAAAGTCCACGCGCGTGGACTTCTCTTAAAACGCGTGAGAAGAAAAAACGTCGGAGAAATTCTGAAGAGGAGCATTTCAGATCCTTGTCTGGCGCCCTTGGATCTGGATTTGATGGCCAGAAAAATTTAAGAAAAAGATCCGTCGCTTTTCGGTCGCAAATCCGTCTCCAAAAGTCGCGATCCTTCCTAAAGTTTTTCCGAGAGTTCTCCTCGTCGGAAAAACGAAAATCAAATCGGAGAATCATGATTTTTGGTTGAGGGGACGTGTGAGGAATGAGGGATCGTGATCCCTGGGGTTTCAGAGGGTTGCGTTGTTTCGAGATGACACCCCTCTGAGATCTATAAATAGGGTTGGGGTTCTCGGGGGTTTTCATGTAACATAGTTCAGAGATCCAATTCCCTCACTTCCTCTCCAGAATACTCCTTCCTCTTGTTCTTGTTGGGTATTGTTTCCCTTACAGAGGTATCCTCTGTCGAAACTCTGACCCTGAACAAGAATAAGAAGAAGGTCTTGAACGGTAAAGGAAAGAACAGGGAAAGGATCTTTTCTTCTTTTCTTTCTTGAATTAAGACTTTGACTGTCTTAATTTTTTCTTCCAATTCAATTCAAGAAAAGGGATTCAAGAAAGGGAATTCTTGATGAAAATTCAAGAAGAGGAAAGAAGGAAGAAAAGAAAATTTTCAAGAAAGAAAATTTCAGCCTAAAGGTCCAAGAATTGAATTCTTGAAAAAGAATTCAAGAAGAGGAACCAAGAAATAGAAATTTTGTCTTCATTGTTTTTCTGTGTGGATCACCATTGGAGGGTGAACATTTGGGCACCTGGTGGAGATTCAGAGTTTGGATTTTGCGATACAGGTTAGTATCTTGATTTGAGATTAAATCTTATATAAACATCTTATATGTTTTAATTCTTTTAAGGAGATTTTGGGTTGAAGGTTTGGTGAAGATTTTATTAAGATAAAAAAAAAATTTTGAAATCTATGATTCCGCCTTGCCACCGAACCTTACAGGAGATTCTCCAGCGATGGGGTATCCGACCATGACAGTGCCTGCTCCTCAACCAGTTCTTGTGGGTACCACCACCGGAGGGACGGGCGCGGTCACTCCCCGGGAGAGCAGGAGAGACTGGGCGAGGTGCCATCTTTCGTTCAAGCTAGGGCCAGAGAGCTCCTTAGCCGACAACCATGGCCTGGCCTATCGCATGGTGGACTTCTCCATCAAACCCTGCGACCGGAAGGAGATGGATGGGTTGCCGGTTGAAGCTGTGATCGATAGCATCTTCCCTTAGCTCTTCACGATAAGCAGTTTTATCTTCTTCCTCCCCCCTCTCTTTCTTCTTTCTCTCCTTTTTTTTTTTTGACCTTCCCATATGGTGCAGATCGGAGTCGAAGCTCTTTTCATCAGGAGCAGCTGTCAAAACTGGAGCCGAGCCAAGCAGGAACGGGTGATCGAGATCGAGTCGTTGAGGGTCGACCTGCAGAAGAGGGCATACTCCGAAGGGGTGCTTGGCCAATGGGTCAAGGACCTCGAGAAGCAGCATGCCAACTCTGAGGGGTGCATGAGGGAGCTCCAGGAGAACCTCGACCATGAGCAGGGGGAGTCGAGGAAGAAAGCTGAGGGGCTTGTCGATGCCGAGAAGAGGCTGGACGTGGTCATCACCGAGGTGGCCCAATAGAAGAGGACCGCCCAATCCCTCCAGGCCCGGCTGGCGGTGGAGGAGGAGAAGTCAGCCACGGCCCAGAGGGCAACAGATGAGGTGGCCAAGTCGGCCACAAATGCCAGGCACGAGGTGGCCACAGCGAAAATGAAAGCTGGGGAGGCGATGGAAAGGTACAGAGCCTTGGAGGAGTTCCTCATCGAGATCCAACAGACGACGTCGGGCTCCTTCTTCAAGGGCTTCATGTACCTGCACCGCCTGATCGAGGAGTTCGTCTCAGCCGAGGGCCGCACCCACTTTGACTTTCCCGGCACTTCTTACCAGGAGACGGGCATTGAGGAGGCCTGCCACCTGAGCCCGAGGCCATGCGGCCTGAAGCTCCTGCTGATGGAGACTCCCAGCCGGTAGTCCAGCTAGCCAGTAGTCTTTTCTTGCTTCTTTTTGTATTTTGTTCTTTTTCTGTACTTGGTAGGGCTACCCGACATGTCGGCGGCCCGCAGGATACTTGTAATTGATATTTAATCAATGAAGTGCAAATTTTCTATCTTTCTTGTCCAGTCCTTTTTTCTCTTTCACTCCTCTTCTTTTCTTTCTTGATGTTTGGGGAGATCAGAGAGGGTGCCGCACTTTGCGAGGGGTTGAGTTATTAAACTTCAACATCAGCAAGATGGGCATATTGTTGGAGGCACTTAAGAGCTGCTGGGCTCAAAATTCTCTCGATCGGAGATCTGAGTTCCGGTCTTGAGCTGGCATTCTGGAGATAGGCTCGAGAACGTTGATGGTTGAGAGCTGCGTGGCTCGAAATTTTCTTGGCCGGAGATCTGATCTCCGGTCTTGAGCTGGCGTCCTGGAGATGGGCTCGGGGATGTTGATGGTTGAGAGCTGCGTGGCTTGAAATTCTCTTGGCCGAAGATCTGAGCCCGAGTCTTGAGCTATCATCCTATAGCTAGGCTTGGGGACGTTGATGGTTAAGAGCTACGTGGCTCGAAATTCTCTTGACCGAAGATCTGAGCTACAGTCTTGAGCTGGCGTCCTGGAGCTGGGCTCGGGGACATCGATGGTTAAGAGCTGCGTGGCTCAGAGGTCTCTTGGCTGGAGACCTGAGCTCCGGTCTTGAGCTGGCATCCTTGAGCTGGGCTCGGGGACATTGATGGTTGAGAGCTGCATGGCTCGGAGGTCTCTTGGCCAGAGATCTGAGCTCCGGTCTTGAGTGTGGAAAGTAGTGACTTCGATGTTGTATCTCCCTTTTATTTTCTCTCCCCCTCTCTTCCTTCTTTCTCTTTCTTCTTCTTCCTTTTTTCTTTTTCTCTTTCTTTCTCCTTTTTTTTTTTGAGTGGGGAGATCGGAGGAGAGGATGCTGGTTGTACCCCTATCTTGTTCTCTTTCTTTCCTTTCCCTCTCATCTTCTTTTCGAGTGGGGAGATCAAAGAAGGGGGCTACCGGGCTTCCCTCCTTGTTCTCTTTCTTTCCTTCCCCTCTCGTCTTCTTTTTGAGTGGGGAGATCAGAGAAGGGGGTTACCAATCTTGATTTCCTTGGAGCTAGGCTCGATGCCTTCCTAGACGTGGACTAGGCTCGGGCCCAGGGGGTTGCCTGAGATCTTGGCTTAGGTCTTTGGCGCCTTGGATCTAGGATCGAGGCATTGATGGGAGCTACGTGTTCCCATGGTCTCTTGGCATCCCGGAGCTAGGCTCGGAGATGTTTGAGATGGAGAGCTGCTTGGCTTGAAGTTCTCTTGGCCAAAGATCTGAGCTCCGGTTTTGAGTTGGCATCCTGGAGCTGGGCTCAAGGACGTGGATAGTTGAGAGCTGCTTGGCTTGGTGATTCTTTGACGTCTTGGAGCTGGGCTCGAGGATGCCTTGAGTTGGGAGCGACGTGGCTCGAAGTTCTATAAGCTGGAGATCTGAGCTCCGATTCGAGTTGGCATCCTGAAGCTGGGCTCGGGGACATGGATAATTAAGAGCTACTTGGCTCGATGATTCTTTGATGTCCTAGAGCTGGGCTCGGGGACGCCTTGAGTTGGGAGTAACGTGGCTCTATGATTCTTCGACATCCTGGAACTGGGCTCGGGGATGCCTTGAGTGAGAGCAGCATGGCTCTATGATTTCCTGGCCGGAGGTCTTGGCTCCAGTCTAGGATCGGTGTCCTGGGGCTAGGCCCGGGGTGCGAGCAAAATTCTCCTGCAAGACAAATAGACACTTGCGCAAGGAAAAAATGATTGTTATTATCATTGCTGGGAAACCTTACATCATTGGTAGTATTTCGGCAGGTTGGAGGTGTTCCATGTTCTAGGGAATTTGACGTCGCTGAGATCTTCTAAGTAGTAGGCCCCTTGTGAAAGGGCTTAGGCTAATTTATAGGGGCCTTCCTAGTTTGGCGAAATCTTGCCACACTCTCTGGGTTGAGACGCTTTTGCTTGCTGCAGCACCAAGTCTCCTGGCTTGAAGGCTTTTGTCTTGATGCGGGCATTGTAATACCGGGCCACTCATTGCCGGTACACTACCATCCAGAGGTGGGCTCTGTCCCTTGCCTCTTTGAGAAGGGCCAGGTCAAGCAGGAGGTGCATTGAATTTCATGCTTCATCGTGCTGCTGCACCTGCAACGTGGGCACGCCTAGCTCGACCGGGATGACCGCTTCGACGCCGTAGACAAAGTTGAAGGGTATTTCGTTGGTCGCAGTCCTAGGCATTGTGTGGTAGGCCCATAGGACACTCGGGAGTTCTTCTACCCACATGCCTTTAGCTTGGTCCAGCCTGATCTTGAGTCCTTGAAGGATGGTCCGGTTGGTCACCTTAGCTTCTCCCTTTGTTTGGGGATGAGCTACTGAGGTGAACTTGTGTTGGATGCTGTGCTCGGCACAGGACCCTTCGAACTCGCGGTTGTCGAACTGTCGCTCATTGTCGGTGATGATGCAATGAGGGAGCCCAAAGCGGCTAATGATTGATTTCCAGAGGAATTGGTGGACATTAGCTTTCGCGATCCGAGCTAGCGGCTCCGCTTCGACCCACTTGGTGAAGTAGTCGATCGCCACCAGCAGGAACTTCCGTTGCCCTGATGCTGGGGGGAACGATCCCAAGATGTCCATTCCCCACTGGGCAAATGGCCAAGGGGCTAAGAGTTGGGAGATCGCCACTAGCTGACGTTGTATGTTGGCGTGGCGCTGGCATTTATCGCACCTCTTGATGAAGTAGGCGGTGTCCTCCCTCATAGTCTCCCAGAAGTACCCCTGGTGGAGGGCTTTGTGGGCCAGCGTTCTCCCTTCCACGTGGTTCCCACAGAGGCCTTCATGTATCTCTTGGAGAACAAAGGTTGCCTCGACGAGCCTGAGGCATCTCAAGAGTGGGTAGGAGTAAGATCGGTGGTAGAGTTGGCCCTCCATCAAGATGAAATGAGAGGCTTTCTTCCTGACGAGGGTGACTTCTGCGCGGTCTTCTGACAGGGTGCCGTCAGTGATGTACCAGATGTACTTGTCCATCCAGCTCGGCTTGGGGGTGACTTGATGTACTTCCATCGGGTTCTTGTAGTTGGGACTTTCAAGGTGCTCGATATAGGCATTCCCCAGTGACGAGTCTAGCAGAGTCGCGAGCCTGGATAGCGCATCTGCACATTTATTCTCCCCTCGGGGGATGTGGAAGATGCTGAAGCACTGGAGGCCTGCTGTACTTGCATGGACTTGCTCCAGGTACTTCATCATCTGGGTGTCCCTCGCCTCATATTCTCCTGAAACTTATCCGGCGACCAGTTGGGAGTCGATGAAGACCTTCAAGTCTTGCACACCCAGCTCGTGGAAAACTCTTAGGCCCGCGAGGAGTGCTTCATACTCCGCCAGGTTATTGGTTATGGCGAACTTGAAGCGGAGGGCACATTCTGCCACAGTTGGTGAGGATGAGGCCTACTCCACTCTCGCCGGCGTTGGATGCTCCATCTACGTGGAGGATCCAGGGCTCTTCTCCTGGCCCAGGCTTCGTTCTTGTTTGCTCTGGCTCCTCGGCAAACCCGGTGCACTCGACCACGAAGATGGCCAGGACCTGGGCCTTTTGTGATGACCTCAGTCGGTACGCTATGTCAAATTTGCTGAGCAGCAGGGACCACTTAGCCAACCTCCCAGATGTCTCAAGTCGGGTGAGGATAGTCCTCAGCGGCTAGTCCATCACGACCACTATTAGGTGTGCTTGAAATAGGGCCTGAGGTACTTAGCAGACATTATTAGTACAAAAATGAGTTTTTTGGAGCGAGTGTACCTGGTCTTCTTATCACGGAGGATTTTGCTGGTGTAGTATACCGGCTTCTGAGATTTGTCCTCGTCCGTGAGGATGAGAACTGAGCTGACAGCCCCCGATGTCACCGCCAGGTATAGCAAGAGTTCTTCTCCCTCCTCTGGCCTGGGGAGCAGGGGAGGAGAGGCGAGGAAGTTCTTCAGCTCCTCGAAGGCTATCCTGCACTCCTCGGTCCAGGTGAAGTCATGCATCTTTTGCAGTGCCTTGAAAAATGGGAGGCAATGATCAGCCGACCTCGAGATGAATCTACTGAGGGCAGCGACTCATCCCATCAGGCGCTGGACTTGCTTCTTGGAGGTCGGGGGTTCCATGTTGACGATGGCCTGCACCTTCTTCGGGTTCGCTTTGATGCCCCTCTGGGTGACCATGAAACCAAGGAATTTTCCTGCTGCAACCCTAAAGGCGCACTTCACTAGGTTTAGCTTCATCTGATGCTGCCACAGGTTATGGAACGACTCGACGAGGTTAGCTACGTGGCTCGAGCCTGGCCTACTCATGACGAGCATGTCATCCACATACAGGTGCATATTGCGGCCAATCTGGTCTTTGAAGACCTTGCTGACCAGGCACTGATAGGTAGCCCTCGCATTCTTCAAACCAAAAGGCATCATCCTGTAGTAGTATGTCCCTTGATTAGTGATAAAAGCAGTGTGCTCCTCATCCTCCGGATGCATGCGGATTTGATTATACCCGGAAAATGCATCCATAAGGAGAGCAACCAGTGGCCCGAGAAGGCATCCACCAGCTGGTCGATCTTTAAGAGAGGGAAGATGTCCTTCAGGCAAGCTTTATTGAGTTCAGTGTAGTCCACACAGATCCTCCATTTGCCATTATTCTTCTTGACCATCACCATATTCGCCAGCCAGCTCAGGTACTGGACCTCTCAGATGAAACCGGTGGCCAAGAGTTTGTCAACTTCTTCTTTGATGGCAGCATGTCTCTCCGGGGCAAAACTTCTCTTCTTCTGCTGAACTGGCTTGTGCCTTGGGTTGATACTCAATTTATGAGAAATGATGTCAGGGGGGGTACCTGGCATGTCTGCCACCGTCCGACGAACACATCTGCATTCACCCACAAGAATCCCAGCAGTTGAGCCCTCTCCTCCTCGGGTAGCTGGGCTCCTATCTGCACTATCTTTGCAGGGTCATCTCTGAGTGGATAAGGAAGTATACACTCGACCGGGCCTCCCCTAGGGTCTTGGGCCCTTTGGTCGAGGTCATCCGCACTGGGGTCATCCTAAGGGACCTGGCCCCAGGGAGAGTTTGGAAATAGTGCTGCACTGGCTGGGGCACTCCCCTCATCTCCCCGACACCATAGGGAGTTGGAAACTGTACAAGCACCCTCTTGGTGGAGACAACGGTGTCAAGCAAGTTGAGCCCGGGCTGTCCTAGTATCACGTCGTAGGAGAAAGGAAGCCTTATAATCATGAAGGTCATCATGATGGTGCTTTGCCGAGGTGGGGTTCTGGCAGTGACTGGGAGAGTGATTTCTCCTTCTATTATCACAGAATCGTCTGTGAAACCAACAAGGACTGTGTGCACAGGCCCAAGCTGGTCAAGGGAGAGATTCATTCTGGAGAAGGCATCATAAAAAAGCATGTCTGTGGAGCTTCCACTATCAACCATAATGCACTTTACAGGATGCTTCGCGATCATCATTTCGATGACCACGACATCATTATTTACATTTTTCCCTCCATCTTCCCCTTCCCTCATAAAGGGGAGTACATTCTTAGAGTCCCCTGCCCCCCGAGCCTTCTTGGACGTGCGCGCCGCTCCCCAGGAGATCATGCCCACCGGCTTCTCGGTGGGGTGGTTGTCGATGGCTAGAGCTGGCGAGAGAGCAATGAGCACCTGGGACTCCACTTGAGGTCTGCCCCCCATGAATCTCTTAAGGTAGCCTCTCTTGATAGTTCCTTAAACTCCCACTTAAGGTTGCGGCATTCCTCAGTGTCGTGGCCATGGTCATGGTGGAAGCGGCAGCACTTCATCTTGTCACAGCCAGCGGTGGTCCTCAGCGGAGGTAGGCACCTTATGTAGTCCTCGCCCTCAATTTCCAAAAGAATTTTTATCCTCGGGGCAAGGAAATGAGTGTAACTCTCCTCAGGGACAGGGGTCCCTCTCAACCTTGGTCGGTCCCTCTGGGATCTCGGAGCTTGGGGGGCTAGTTTCCGGGTCCCGAACACTTCAGCAGGGGCCTACTTCTTCAGGGGTCCTCTGTCGAGCTCCCGCCTTGTACGGTCTACCTCCTCGGTGCGGATGTACTTCTGGGCCCGGAGAAGGAGCTTAGAGTAAGTCTTGGGGGGCTTCTTATCCAGCGAGTAGGTCAGGCGGGAGGTCCTGAGCCCTTGCTTCAGTGCCAGCATGGCGACTGGCTCTTCAAGACTGTAGATCTCCAAGCGGTGACCTTGAAGCGGGCCACATAGTCCTGTAGGGCTCGCGGTCTAGCTACTGGATGGAGAAAAGGCTGTCACCTCTCGTGGCAACTTCCTGCAAGCATCGAAGTGTGCCACGAACTTCTGCCCTAGCTGGGCAAAGGAGCTGATGCTCTCCAGCTCCAAACAGGTGAACCACACCTGGGCTACCTTCTGGAGAGTGGTAGGGAAAGCGACGCAGAGAAGAGCATCGGTGGCCCCCTAGACCATCAAGATGGTCCGTTAGCTTTCCAGGTGGTCCAGGGGGTCGATGGTCCAATCGTAAGGATCCACCTGCGGCATCCAGAATCAGTGCGGGATCGGCTCCACTTAGATTTCTTAGGAGATTGGGGGACGGGCATCGTTGCCCGCTGGCTCACTAGCGGAGCCCTTAATACTGGTGAACTGGCGAGCAAACTCCGCCAGCTTGCGCTCATGTTCCTCTAGGCACCTCTTCGTCGCGTGCCTGACGGCTTCATCAGTAGACCCCTCCACCAAAGGAGATGGAGAAGGTGACATGGGTGCATGGCACCCATGGCGTGCGGTCTTGCTTTTCTTGTCTCAACGAGGTCTGGGCACCTCTCGCCCGAGGTTTGGTGAGCGGCTCTCCCTGTCAGCAGAGCCGACTCGTTGTCTCTTCGCCAGAGCTTGATGGCTGCCCCGGTTGTCAGTGGTGGCCCACGGCTGCAACGGCCTTCCTTGGAAGGAGCGCAGGCTATCGCAGGGAGCTGCGGCATGGGCCGCCGGGGTCCCTGGCTGTTGGTGGGTAGCCAGGGACCGGTGCTGGTGCTGAAGCTGGTGCACTACCACGGCGAGGACTTGCATTTGCTGGGCAAGTACAGCCAGCTGGGCTTTCGGTGGAGGTGGCTGGACTGGAGTGGGTGGCTCCGCTTCTTGGCTGTGCGGGTTTCCCCGAGAGGGGGAGTCCCCGGCATGGCTGGTGGAAGCCTCCCTTGCTCTTGTCGTCACCATCCTCCCGTTTGGCTTATTTGTGAAGAGGTGGAGGGTTTGTTCTTGCCTCCTTTCTGGAGTGCCAATCAGTTACCGCCAAGACCGTCATGGCCCGTAGCTGCTGCCGGTGCCAGAGTACGCTCCCTTCGCTGCCTGCCGATCCTCTGCTCCTGGACCTGCGAAACAGGGATTAGTGACCCGGGCTGGGATTTCCGGTGGGGGCACTCCGACGATCAAGTCAGTGACGATCCAGGGAAACAGATCCTCCTGGTCGGGCCCCTCTTGATGGACTCCACTCTAGGAGGAGTGAGAGATGTGTGTAGGTGAAAACGTGACTAGGGGAGAGTAATAGCGGGGATAGAGGGGTTCCCTATCACACCGCTTCTCCTTGTTTCCCTCGTTTTTCCTCAGCTGTGGTTTTTTATTTGGTGGTGGCACTTCACCCTCTTGGTCAAGCTTGCACTTGTGTTGTTGGTGGAGATTTTGGTGCTACTGGTATGTTACCTCCCACTCGTGGGGGTGACGATCATTCTTTGTAGTTAAAAATTGGTCATTTGAAGCTTGCCTCGGGATCCTCGCTGGATTGGCAGGCGCGTGTGGCAGGATTCCGTGCCGTAGACGAGATGCCTTTCCTGACAGGTGATGGGGGAAGCTTCCACTCGCTCTGACATTCTCTCCGGTCACCCCATTCCGGGAAGCCTGGCAGAGCCTCGACCTGGGGGTCGCCGCCCTAGGGGTGCATGCTCTCTGGCTGGCCAATCTCCTGGAAGTACTGCTAGACAGGTAGTTATGGCGGTATGGGGGGTGCCATTCCGTGGTCCTCAGGTGGCTCGCTGGTGTCCTGGGATGGCTGGGCTTGCTCTGGTCTGGATGCTTCGAGCTCGTGCGATGCCTTGATGGAGGAGGGGAGAGTGCAGGCCCGGTCCAGAGGGCACGCGCTCGGAGAGACTCCACATCGGTGGGTGAGCGATGAGCTTGACCTCGACTACAGGGCACTAGCCTTTGAGGGTCTCGCTCTGGAGGGCGGAGGATGGACCCAGTCCAGAGGGCGCGCGCTCGGAAAGGCTAGACATCGGTGGGTAAGCGGTGAGCTCGACCTCGACCGCAGGGCACTAGCCACCGAGGGTCTTGCTCTGGAGGGTGGAGGACGAGCCCCAGTCCAAAGGGCACGCGCTCGAAGAGGCTCCACATCGGTTGATGTAGAACAGAAGCTCTGATACCAAAAATGATGCAGAACAAAGAACAAAGAAGCGTATGCGGAAGTAAATTTAAGATTAATTCTTTTTTTTTTTTTAATTTCAGAAATTGGCTTTGACTCAAAGTAAAGCTAAACTAAGTTGAAGGAAACTAGGTAAGGATTGAAAGCACAATTTAGAAGAAACTAAATTATCAGAGTAGTTCAGAAGTAACGGATCGCTGGGGGTTGAGAAACTCCCAGACCTAGGGTTTCGCTCTGAACTTTCAACAGGACAGAAATAAAGAGAAGAGATGGTTTACCAACCAGATAGTGATCTTCTCAAAATTTGGGTGGAAGAACTATCTCGAGCAGATTGTTGGATCCTCGGATTCGGCTATCTTCGCAATGGATCCTCCAATACTGATCTTGTGGTTTGGTCGGCTTCTCCTGGACTCAAGATCTGGGAAGAAGAAAAACAAGTGAGGGATTCAGAGACTCAGGGAAGGATTTACCAGTTCGAAGAACTTGAAGGCTGATGTCGCTGAGATCCGGATTCTCTTGAAGGCTGATTCGATTCCCTCTGGAAAGAGCTTTGGATCTGAAGTATCCGGACTGTAGCTGGATGTTGGTGGTCGGCCTGGACTTGGAGAGAGAGGCCGTGGGAGGTGGGATATGCTAGGGTTTGATGGATTGAAGTGGATGGTGGGCGGCTAGGGTTTTGGAGTAGAAGTGGCTAACCTAGGGTTTGGGTTTTGGAGATCTCACACCTCCTCAAGGTTCCTGGGGAACCCAGATTTACTCCCTCACAGAGCTCAACACCTGGATGCAAGTGCGGAAGAGAGAAAACACAAAGTTTGCTCACAAAAAAAATTGGTTTCATTCATCTGATCTTTTCAAGAGTTACATAGAGTTGAATATATAGACATAACAAAGAAATAAAATTTCATACACTTTCCATGTGGGACTAATAGGACTAACCCACACTTTAGGCATCAAATTCTCTTCCCAAGACTCCTTCCATGAGTGGGCAGCCCAAAAACTCCAAGAAAACTTGAAAATCAGCTCCAAATGGCAGGTTATGGGGGTGTCTCCTAGTATCTCTCCATGAATCAAGGATTTTTCCTTCATGGTTTGGCTCTTTTGGACACCTCCTAGTCTTGCTCCACAAGTTTAGGCTTCTTCCTTTCATGGCTTTGGCACTTTAGGAAACTTTTGGGTGCCTCCTTGATTTTCTCCCCAAGACATGCTCTCTTGGGTTTTTATGGAATATTGTGGGGCACCTCCTTGATCCTCTCTTCAAGAAAAATTCTTGCCATCCTGGCTTGGGTTTATCTGGAAAGAAGTTGGCTCCTCCTTGGATTGAGGTATCTTGATGGATTTCTCCCCCAAGTGGCGCATGAAAGAAGGGACCTGCTTTCTTGTGGTGTGGGGACCAAGGCACACTGGATGGAGATGTGGCACCTCTTGGACTCTGGCGTGTGGCTGGGAGTGTGGCGCCCACTTGCTTGGTCCTGGGAGAAAATGTGGCACCTTGGAGAAGACCTAGACCACTACTAGGACTTGTATTGAGTCAACATGACTCAACAAAATTTAAATTACAGGGAAATACAGACTCAAACTAAAATTGAGTTGACCAAGTCAACCCTTATTACAAAACCAGAAAACCCTAATTCTTTGGGCAATGTCAATCAGAGATCCAGATGGAGCCCTGAAGTCTTCTTCTGAGTCTGGTGCCCGCACCAATTCTCCCAGGGTGGGAGGAACTCGATCCTGTCGAGTATGGATCAAGTTGGCTTTGGTATCTCTCCAAGAGGTCTGGGTCCAACTCTTGTAATTCTTCTCAGGAGATCCAAGAGTCATCAGAATCTGGCCTTCCTAGCCAGCGGACCAGGTATCTTTGGTATCCTCGATTACGAGTAGAGATAACCTGATCATCCAGGATCTTTTCAATCTGCTCTTTCCTCACAGGCCAGTTTGTTGGTGGACACACAGGGTCAGGTTCACTCTCAAGAGCAGGATTAGGTTCAAAAGCCTCACTGGGAATCACAGCTGGCTCCCTATACTCTACTAGGTCTGTAATGTTGAAAGTGGAGCTAATGCCTAGTTCTGGAGGTAACTCGAGCACATAGGCATTGGATCCTACTCTCTTCACCACTCTAAATGGTCCAGCTCCTCTAGCATGTAACTTTCTAACGGTTCCAGGAGGAAACCGTTCAGGCCTTAACCTAATCATTACATAGTCTTCCTCAACAAAAGTTTTGACTCGCCTTTGAGAATCAGCCAACTTCTTATAAGTTTCATTACTTAAATTTATTTTGGCATGAATTTCTTTATGCAAGTCTTTTACATGCTATGCAAGTGCATCAAGAGACTTGTGTGTGTGGACTAATAGTGAAATCAGATCAAGTGGTGTGTGAGGCTTGTATCCATGAACAATTTCAAAGGGACTCTAGCCTATAGACCTATTGATCGAAACATTATATGCAAATTTAGCCCTGGGTAAATACAAATCCCAACTCCTGGTATTCTCACTTAACCAAAATCTAAGACAATGTCCTAAACTCGACTGACGATGCATTCCTAAAGAATGGACTTTATTCAAAGGAACCCTAGGTCTAAACCTAACAAACTATGGCTCTCTAGGTTTGACCTTGGGTCGGAGGATGGCATGCAGAGCATGAAAACTTATCATGGGTGCCTAGTAGGTGCCATAAGGTCTTCCAAAGTAGGTGGCAAACCTAATAGGTTCTGACATGTGGTTCACTCTAAAGACTTCGACAAAGTATACTTGGATGGTGTAAGAAGCATTGGAAGTCCTAGAGAAAGGGAGGAAATATGAGGTGGAGTCTTTAATTACCTGCTGATTAAAGGTAGTGACCTGAAGGTTTGAATGGTGATCTATGAGTGTCAACTGGTCATCCTTACAAAAGAAAAAGTTTGCTATTCCTAGGAATGGATCAAGAGATGGTTCGGGGAGTAGCCTAGGACATGTGATTGCAATAGTTAAGGTTTGTTCTCTAAGCAAACAATGATCCACTTTCTCAAGAAATGGATTAAAGAATGATTCATGGAAGGGCCTATGGATGATGACCTCAAGACTTGAAATTTGACCTATGGGTGAGGAAAGGTATACTCTATAGAAGGGTAGGTCAGTCATGTGAAGGAAGGGGTCTGGGGTCATAAGGAGGACTTCTACAGGACTGGGAGAATCAATCCGCTCAAGACAAGGATGTTCACCTGAGATTACGGGAGAGACCTTAGTGGCTGGGCATGGGACAAGGTCCAATTGTAAGAGGCTTGATTCAGTCATCCTAAGGAGAGGATCTACCATAGGGTGGGCAAACTTAAACAGTTCAGTGCAAAGATCTTCAATTGGTACTTGGGGAATGACTGTCATTAGAGGGTACGAACTTATAGCTCGGGCTAACACTATGAGTTCTTCCTGGGGGTATTTGACTAAAGGAACCTGATTCTCACAAATCTCTTGAATTTCTGAACTAGGTCCTACCACTTGGTTGCTCTCTAAGGTCTCCTCAGGTAAGGAACCAATAGTATCGATGTCACATTCTTCAAGTTCTTCCCCCTCATATTCATCAACTAGACTCAAGCCAGCATCATATACTTCCTTGATGCCATCTTCAATGGGTTTCGGGTCAGTGGTAATCGGGTCAACTGATTCTAGGCTTGTCATACCTAACCTTTCTTCCTCATTGGTAGGCTTGGGTTCTCCCTCATTAATGTCATCCTTAGGATTCTTACCACTTAGCTGTGCACAAGCCAGTCCTATGCATGGGCACTGACTAGATTTGTGGCCTCTTTCTCCACAAAATAAACATTCTTGCGATATAGGAACCTGGGTCACACTGGGTTTCAAGCTAGTAGAGACCTTACTTGGGCATGGGTGTGGATCTAAATGGTTTGATCTAGAAGACTTGGGTTGTTGAGTGACTGGTCTAGAATATTGTAAGGACCTCTCATAGACACGATCCACACTATAGATATCATGGTTAGGCTTCCTAAGGTTATGCTCGGGATCACGGTATAAGGTCCTCCGAGGCTCCTGGTATGGATGAGGTTGGGGCCTATTAAATTTTGGATCAGGGATCCAATTTTGATGTCTACGTTTCTCAAGGACTTGGACTTGATCCCTAAGCTGGGTAAAATTCTCATGGACTTTTTCTTTACACTGGGTAACAGTAGCAGTCAAATCCTGGCTTAATTTGTTCATGCTCTCAGTAAGAGCTCTAACCATCGCCTCTAAATCAGGTTGGATTTGACCAGGTTGGTAGGGCACTCCATTCCGGGTAGACATGATGCAAGCAAACACACAAAATGAGACTCAACTGAATGACTATGGGCTAACTAGACTTAGAGCCCAAACTAGATGCCCAATCAGAGTGGCAAGCTAGCCTGTAGTAACTCAAGACTCAGCCAGGCAGGTGTAAGGGGAGTGTTAGGTCCTTAATTGCTAATCCTAGACACCAATCAGTGATTGGCCAGGTAGGCGGACCAGCACACAAGCCCTTCGGGACGTAGTCCCTGAACCACCGTTCTAGACACTGAGTACAAAGCACACACAGAGTAACTAGACAAACTGACTCAACACTAGCCTTGACCCGACTTGTTGATGTCCCTAGCCCACTAGGGCAAATTAGGTCTAATCAATTTTTAGATTAAAGGCTTAGGTTCGAATGAGTGGGTGGTGGTTTTGGGCTAAGGAGAGGTTATCAACTCCTCCCCTTATCTTAGATGCTCAAATGCCCTTAAGATGAATTAAGAGATGAACACTCAAAAATAATTGGATTGCAGAACACAAAAATAGAGTTGCAGTAATTTAATTCTCAGAAATCGCATGGAAGTCAATAAATCATAGGAAAATTATACAAATTAGTTTCAATTATACTGGTTTCAGCAAAACAAAAATCACTGAATTTAAAGTTACATGCAGTGAGAAATAATTCCTGCAACAGGATAATTATGGGTTGAAAACAGAGCACTTCCTCGTTTACAATTCCTGCTATGAAGTTATAACCCAACGGATCCCCTACACGCCCTAGGAACACCCCGTGGAATGGGAAGAGGAGGTTTGCACATCGCTTCGTTCCTAGGACCGGACGTCCTGGGGAGTCTACTTCGAGCAGACAAAGTAAAAAGAGAGAGACTCAAACAAGCAATCAAACAGAAACCCTAGACAGGGCTCTGATACCAAAAATGATGCAGAACGAAAGCTCTGATACCAAAAATGATGCAGAACAAAGAACAAAGAAGCGTATGCGGAAGTAAATTTAAGATTAATTCTTTTTTTTTTTTTATTTCAGAAATTGGCTTTGACTCAAAGTAAAGCTAAACTAAGTTGAAGGAAACTAGGTAAGGATTGAAAGCACAATTTAGAAGAAACTAAATTATCAGAGTAGTTCAGAAGTAACGGATCGCTGGGGTTGAGAAACTCCCAGACCTAGGGTTTCGCTCTGAACTTTCAACAGGACAGAAATAAAGAGAAGAGATGGTTTACCAACCAGACAGTGATCATCTCAGAATTTGGATGGAAGAACTCTCTCGAGCAGATTGATGGATCCTCGGATTCGGCTATCTTCGTAATGGATCCTCCAATACTGATCTTGTGGTTTGGTCGGCTTCTCCTGGACTCAAGATCTGGGAAGAAGAAAAACAAGTGAGGGATTCAGAGACTCAGGGAAGGATTTACCAGTTTGAAGAACTTGAAGGCTGATATCGCTGAGATCCGGATTCTCTTGAAGGCTGATTCGATTCCCTCTGGAAAAAGCTTTGGATCTGAAGTATCTGGACTGTAGCTGGATGCTGGTGGTCGGCCTGGACTTGGAGAGAGAGGCCGTGGGAGGTGGGATATGCTAGGGTTTGATGGATTGAAGTGGATGGTGGGCGGCTAGGGTTTTGGAGTAGAAGTGGCTAACCTAGGGTTTGGGTTTTGGAGATCTCACACCTCCTCAAGGTTCCTGGGGATCCCGGATTTACTCCCTCATGGAGCTCAACACCTGGATGCAAGTGCGGAAGAGAGAAAACACAAAGTTTGCTCACAAAAAAAATTGGTTTCATTCATCTGATCTTTTCAAGAATTACATAGAGTTGAATATATAGACATAACAAAGAAATAAAATTTCATACACTTTCCATGTGGGACTAATAGGACTAACCCACACTTTAGGCATCAAATTCTCTTCCCAAGACTCCTTCCATGAGTGGGCAGCCCAAAAACTCCAAGAAAACTTGAAAATCAGCTCCAAATGGCAGGTTATGGGGGTGTCTCCTAGTATCTCTCCATGAATCAAGGATTTTCCCTTCATGGTTTGGCTCTTTTGGACACCTCCTAGTCTTGCTCCACAAGTTTAGGCTTCTTCCTTTCATGGCTTTGGCACTTTAGGAAACTTTTGGGTGCCTCCTTGATTTTCTCCCCAAGACATGCTCTCTTGGGTTTTTATGGAATATTGTGGGGCACCTCCTTGATCCTCTCTTCAAGAATAATTCTTGCCATCTTGGCTTGGGTTTATCTGGAAAGAAGTTGGCTCCTCCTTGGATTGAGGTATCTTGATGGATTTCTCCCCCAAGTGGCGCATGAAAGAAGGGACCTGCTTTCTTGTGGTGTGGGGACCAAGGCACACTGGATGGAGATGTGGCGCCTCCTGGACTCTGGCATGTGGCTGGGAGTGTGGCGCCCACTTGCTTGGTCCTGGGAGAAAATGTGGCACCTTGGAGAAGACCTAGACCACTACTAGGACTTGTATTGAGTCAACATGACTCAACAAAATTTAAATTACAGGGAAATACAGACTCAAACTAAAATTGAGTTGACCAAGTCAACCCTTATTACAAAACCAGAAAACCCTAATTCTTTGGGCAATGTCAATCAGAGATCCAGATGGAGCCCTGAAGTCTTCTTCTGAGTCTGGTGCCCGCACCATCGGTGGGTGAGTGGTGAGCTCGACCTCAACCACAGGGCACTAGCCTCCGAGGGTCTCGTTCTGGAGGGCGAAGGATGGACCCGGTCCAGAGGGCACGCGCTCAGAGAGGCTCCACATCAGCGGGTGAGCGGTGAGCTCGACCTTGGTCACGGGCACTAGCCTCCGAGGGTCTCGCTCTAGATGGTGGAGGACGGCTCTGGCCTAGCCATCCCGAACTTGCAGGCACGACCTAGCGGAGGACTGAGCTCAGCCCATGGCCTTGTAGGAGCTAAACTCAGCTCGGCAAAACTATCCAGGCTGGGGCATCATCTTGGAATCCACCATGGCGGCCTCCCTTAATATGACGCCTGTCAGCTACCCATGTTAGCGGTCTCGCCACATCAGGTACAAATGGCATCAGGTGGTCAGCACATGTCAGTGGAGTTGATATTCCGATTACACCTAAGACTATCAGTAGAGTATGAGAGATTCTCCTTTGAGGTATGGCTTGGAACTGGGTAGGAGATAGGGATGCTGCATTCAGGTGTATACTAGAGCATGAGGACATCAATGTCAGCAAATTTGTTATCTCTGGAGATGAGGGTGCTCAATCATATCATTGCTAGCATCTTGGTCCTGAAGATAGGTAGATTTGATTTTATCACTGAACGGGAGTTGGTATTTGTTGGATTTATTGGGTTTGATGGCACAATGGAACAATGGATTTCAAAATTTTCATTCTTGAAAACCATAACAACTAGAAACCCTAAGCCCAAGATCCCTTATTCACTACAATCAACAAGTCATTAAATTAGGGTTATGAAGAATACCTGGAATGCTAATTCCATCTTCTTTCCACTAGGAACACAACTGCATGCCCTCCAATGGTGATCCACACTAGAGTCAAGCCAAGGAACCACTCCTAAGTAGGTTGCTTAAGCCACCATGACTCTTATGAAGGCCTTTCTTTCTTTGGCAACCTCTCCTTCCTTGCCCAGGTCCTTGCCCTCCAGTAAAGCACTCTGAGCCCTTTCCAAAACTCTCTTCACTTTCTAATTCACTTCCTAAAACCCTTGTCCTAAAATGAAGAACTTGTCTTAAAACATGACCTAAATTCTAACAAGGGAGGAAGAGACAAGGATTGTGTGGCAGAGTGTGAGTGTAAGAATGCAGGAAAGAAAGGATTTTGTGATGCCATCAGCCTAAACACCGATGGCTATTTATAGGAGATTGGGAGGTTCCATATAAGCCTTATCATCATCCTTTGATCTATCCAAATGCGGATCATATAAGACCCTTCACTAAGAAGGAGTTTTATCTTGAAGCACCATGTCCCTTCTTGCGCCAAAAGACAAGATTTTTTGTCTCTTCAATTCCTAAATGAATTATCCACATGCCATATGTGATTTTTTGGTTGCAGGAAGGCCAAGGGACGTGGCTTTTGAATGAGAAGCATCGATGATTTAAAGGGACTTAAAGCAGAAGGACTTTGCTTACTTGAATTAATGCCAAAGTGAAGAGACGCGACTCTTCACTTTGCGCCAACTTCCTTCCATGCCACCTTTTCTTTATTTGATCAGTCAAAGACCATGCAATATGGGTGTCATATGAAAGAAGACAAAAAATAGTTTATCACCTTGTAAGTGATTAACAAGTAGAAGGACTCTTGGTCCTTCTGCACCCCTTTAATTGCTGACCCCTTCATTTGGCCCCAAGGGTCCTTCCAACTTAGGACTCTCCAAAAAATCAAGATAAAGGCTGAATAAGTCTAGATAAATCAAGATTAGTCCTGCCCCATAATGGACTAAACCCAATCCAAGATTTTCTCAAATTGGCTAGCCCATTAAGCAACTTTATAGACCCAATTCAATTGGGTTAGGAATTTGGTTAGCCTACACATGCTAGTAAGTAATCTCTAGCTAACCAATTAGGGTCCCATGATCCTAATTGACTTCCTAGGCCAACTCCCTAATGTGTGCAACCCTTTGGGTTCTGCATATAGCCAGTAGTAGGTCTAGGTCCAAGCCAATTCGATCCAATCAAACTCGATTGACCTAATTAGGTCAAATTGAGCTGACCTAAGTTGCCAATTCGAACTAGCTTTTGAATTGACTCATGAATTCAATCCAATTGATTCATGAAAACTCACAAGACATGATTGACATCTAGCAACGTGTCATGCCTACCCAGAAGATGAGGAATTTGTTGAAAAGTACCAAAATTCCTTTCAGCGAAAAGTTACCATACAATTCAATCTTTCGATCTCTCTTTATCCCAAATAAGTGATGGGTATGGATAATTATCAAACCGTAGCACTTATCATTTTGAATCTCAATTCGATAATAAAGACACTACTGATGATTGATTAGAAAACTCTTCTAATCTCATCCTGCTTTGATCAAAGACTCCTTGAGTCAACAATCAAAGAGATTACTTGAGATAACATTTTCTCTTACTAGGAATGATCGATTCCTTATTGGTCCACTCACATCCTTCATACACCTTCCACCATATCCGAGAACACCTCGTACATGACTCAATGCCATGAATGAGTATGAACCAAAACATAGCTTAGTGTGTATAAGGAACCATGGTGACCTCAGGTATAATGATCACTTGCACAACTCCCACTATGAAAACTATCTCTTGACAAGTAGTAAGACTTCCATAAGACATTCTCAGTACAGATCAGTTCAGTGAACTCATACCCTAATGAGCACCCTTATCCTTATAATAGTATCTCTATACAAGTGGCTGCAAGACCAACCACCCTCTCCATCGAGCATACATAGGATAAGCTAGTCTTTCCAGAAGCATCGATCCCCAAATCGATGATCTAACAACTAGAAACATTTTAGATTAGGATTTATAGGAACTTAGTTCTCACCATTATGATCTCCATCATAACCCTAAATCCTTTACCCTAACCTATGGGGTTCAACATAATCATTAAATAAGACACATAGTATGATGAAACAAAAAATACCTTTAATTAATATAATAATTTCATACAAGAGTTGAAAGATTACAAAAATACCCTTACAAAGATTGGCTTTTAGGCAACTTTTTTTTCAATCTCCCACTTGCACTAAAGCCAATCGCCTTTGTATTTTATACCCATACAATCTAAGTGACGCTAAAACTACTGGTAAGGTAGTGCTTTAGTGAATGTGTCTACTATATTATTCTTTGTTTCAACTTGTTCGATGACAATATCTTATCCTTGAATGAGGTAGAAGCATCTTAGGATGTGCTTGGGCTTGTTATTAGACCTTGGTTCCTCAGCTTGCACAACAACTCCGGTGTTCCCATAATAAGGTGACACCAGTTGTTTATAGTAGGAACCATGCCCAATTTTGTGATGAATTCTTTCATCCAAATAGCTTCCTTCGCGGCTTCACTTGAAGCTATGTATTTTGGCTCAGTGACTGAGTCAGCTATGGTTAGCTGCTTTGTACTCTTTCAACTCACTGCACCACCATATAGGGTGAAGACGTACCCTGATATGGATTTACATCATTTTTATCTGATTGAAAACTAGAATCTGTATATCCTTCTAATTTTAATTCAGATCCACCATATATGAGAAAAATATCCTTAGTCATTCTCAGGTAGTTAAAAATATTTTTCACAGCTTTTCAATGATCCTCCCTTGGATCAGCTTGGAACCTGCTTACTATGCCTAAGGCATAGCAACATCAGGCTTGATACATAGCATGGCATACATAATTGATCCTACAGTCGAAGCATAAGGAATCATAGCCATCCTCTCTCTTTCTTCTACTATCTTAGGAGACATTTTCTTAGAGAGATGTATGCCTTGACTCATAGCTAAGTATCCCCTCTTACTTCCATCCATGTTGAATCTCTTCAACACTACTAAGTCAATGTACCTGTATTGGGATAAGCCCAGCATCCTCTTAGATCTATTCTATATATCTTTATACCTAGATATAGGATGCCTATCCCAATTCCTTCATGGAAAACTTTGATGATAGCCAAGTTTTGACTGATTGTAACATTGGGATATCACTCCCAATGAGTAGTATGTCATCAATATACAAGACCAAGAAAACAAGTGCACTCCCACTTGTCTTCTTGTACACACATGGTTCACCACATTCTTGATAAAACCAAACTCCTTGATTGTTTCATCAAAGTAGATCTTCTAACTCCTCGATGCTTTCTTTAGTCCACAAATGGACTTTCTTAGCTTGCATACTTGGTTTGGTCTCCGACTTGAGACAAAACCCTCTAGTTGTGTCATATAGACTTCTTCCTCAAGATTTCCATTAAGGAAAGCAGTCTTTCGTCCATCTACCATATTTCATAATCATGGTATGCTGCTATAGCAAGCAATATCCAAATGGACTTGAGCATGGCTATTGGTGAAAAGGTTTCATCATAGTTAATGCTATGTTTTTGTCTAAAATCTTTTGCCACCAGCCAAGCCTTGTAGGTCTCTACTTGACCATCTACTCCTATCTTGTTCTTGAAGACCCATTTACACCCTATTGGGTTAATTTTTTCAAGTGGATCTACCATGGTCCAAACCTGATTGGAATACATGGAGTCCATTTTAGACTTCATGGCACTTAGCCATTTGTCAGAGTCTTTACTCTCGATAGCTTCTATATAGGTCACAGGATCATCATCCTAAATAATACTGGCCTCATTGTCTTTCTCGATGACAAAACCATATCTGAGAGGTGCTCCCCGCACCCTCTCTGACCTTCAGAGAGGAGGTGTATATTGTGGCTGTTCCTGATCAACAAGAACTTATGGTTGAGGAATTTCATTCGAAGACTCTTCAGGAATTGGTTGTTGGTTTTGAACTTCGCTTAGGACAAGTGTTCTTCACTACTTCTTTCTTGGATAAATTCTTGCTACAAGAATGTAGCATGTCTACTGAGAAATACCTTTTGTTCAGTAGTATGATAAAAAAGGTATCCAACACCCTCTTTAGGATAACCAACGAACCTTCATTTGTCAGTCCTAGCAATTAGCTTATGTCCAAAATTATTCTTGACATAAGCATAGCAATCCCAAATCTTCAAGTATTTAAGATTTGGTTTTTTGCTATTCCATAATTCATATGGAGTGCTAGTCAGTGCCTTTGGTGGTACCCTATTCAAAATATAGGCAGCAGTTTCTAGGGCATATCCCCAGAAGGAATAGGAAGATCTGTGAAGCTCATCATGGACCTCACGATATCTAACAAGGTGTGATTTCTCCTTTCTGCCACACCATTTAATTGGGGTGTATAAGGAGGAGTCCATTCAGAGATTATGCCTTTATCCTTAAGATGGTTTAGAAACTCACTAGACAAGTATTCTCCTCCTCGATCAGAATGAAGAATTTTAATACTATGCCCAATTTATTTTTCAACCATGTTTTGATACTCTTTAAATTTATCAAAGGCTTCAAACTTATGTTTCATTAGATACACATGACCAATCCTAGATAAATCTTCAATAAACGTGATGAAATAAGAGTAACCACCTCTGGCCTAAGTTGTCATAGGTCCACACACATTAGTATGTACAAGACCTAATAACTCAGTTGCCCTTTCTCCATCCCAGTGAATAGAGACTTGGTCATTTTTCTTTTGAGGCAAGACTCACAAGTTCCTAATGACTGAAAATCATAAGGGTCAAAGTAATTATCTTTGACTAACTTGTTAATCTTGACTCACTTATATGACCTAACTGGCAATGCTAGAAAAATGTGACATTGACAATATCTCTCTTTCTCTTCTTGTTATCACTAGTAATATTTCATCATTGAGTTCTAAAGTTAGAAGACCGTTAATAAAATAATCATATCCAAATACATTATTACTATGAAGAATAGAGCAGCCACTGCTCTTTACACTTATTTCATATCCTTGTTGTAATAACAAGAGTATTGAAATAATATTTCTTACAATATTTGGTACATAGTAACATTCTTCCAACTTTAAAATATTAACCGAAGGTAATAACAGAAGATAGGTTCCCATGGCTTCAGCATACATGGCTTCACCACTTGTGCCATATAGCTTGAAATCACCTTTCTTCAATTCTCTAATTCTGTGGAGTCTTTGTAAAGATTTATGATATAAGACCCACATGTTGTATCCAATACCCTTGAATTAGAATTAGAAGCACTCAATGATAAATTTGTTTGTATTATGTGCAAACCTTTAGATGCCCCTCCAGCATCTTGCTTCACATTTGCAAGATATGACTTGCAATTTTTCATCCAATGCCCTTGCTGGCCACAGTGGAAACAGGCTCCATCATTACCAATCTTCTTCGCCTTCTTTTTCTTCTAGATGCTCTTCTTAGGGTTGAATTTCCTTTCCAAACCCTTTTTCATTGCTTGTTTTTTCTTTCCATCAATGAGAAGAAGATTAGCCTTATCTCCTTTAGAATGGCTCTCTGCTATCTTAAGCATGTTCAGCAGTTCAGGCAAAGAAATATTCAGTTTATTCATATGATAATTTAGAATAAACTGAGAGAAGGAATCTAGGATTGACTGCAAGATCAAGTCTTGGTTGAGTTCACTATCCTTTACAAACCCTAATTGACCTATTCGGGTGATTAAGTCAATCATTTTTAAAACATGGGTTTGCAATGACAAACCCTCACTCATTTATGCATGGAACAACTACTTCGATATCTCGTATCGAGCAGCCCTACTTTGCTCTCTATATAGCTACTTTAGATGAGCAATATGGACTAAGGTTCCATCCCTTCATGTTGCCTCTGAAGCTCACTGCTCATCGAGGCTAACATGATGGAACTGACAGTTACGCTATCATTTTGCCACATTTTGTGTATGGCTATTTCCTCCTCGAAAGCATCCTCTTTGATCGGCTCTGGATTCGAAGAACCAAGAATGTAAGAAAGCTTTTCTTGAGCCAATACTTCCTCAGGTTCTTCAACCAGTCCATATAATTGGGACCGGTCAACTTGTTGGCATCTAAGATTCCTCACAGTGACAAACTTGAAGCCATAATAAATCCTACATTTAATTAAGACCAGTATAAGCAGACCACTCAGATGACATTCATAACTAGATAAGGACCTTATATCTAATTGTGTCTCCCACTATTTTATTCGAATACCATAATCCTTACCTATGGTAAGCAAGAAACCTTACCAGGTTTCTTTAGTAGGTTTGAGATCCCAATTCCTCATGAGTGCCTTGTGTTACACACAAACACTCGTGAGTTCAAAGGTAGGACTTCCTTTCCAATTGCAACCCATGCAATTCTCAACAAATGAACTACCTCTAAGAAACTTATAATCTTGTGTTACATAACAAACTATAATGTCTTAGTTTAGTCAGACCCTTCATTTCTATATAGCCATAATCAAATAATGTTGCTCTTGTGTTACATAACAAAGCAACAATACCAATCATGCTATACAGTAGTAAGTGCACTAAGACAAATTTTTATATCAAAACCCTAGAGCAGGCCTTGTGTTACACAACAAACCTACTATAGTTTTTAATATTAATTTGGCTTAGCATGAAGGAAGGCAAATTGTAGTGTGCTTAATCAATTAGCATTCTAAATTTAAGGTCTAGATATGAAAAAATTGGCCAGGTGAGTGGAAGGGGTGAGGGGGTCCCCCCGTTGCTTTCCTTAGACACCAATTGAACTGGCCAGGTCAGACAATGGAACTAATTAAAAATCTCATTCCCTTTACCTTCCTAGAACCACTTGCCTAGACACCAATTGGCTGATCAAAGCCTAATCAATTTTGCATCTTGATTAACTTTACACTATGACTAAATATGATTTTAATGAGGGCTTTGATGGTCTCATACATATCCAAAATAATCATGTTATTATGATATTTATACAACAAGCATATTAACCTTAATATGCATAACATAGCATGATTATAACAATACTCCGTTCACCTTACTTGTTCATGGGATATGGCCATAGCGGTACCCCTACATGCCATAGAAGACCCCATTGAATGGGTAGAGAGGGCCTTTAAACCTCACTTGGCTCTTATGATCAGACGGCCATGGTGACTAACCCAATCCAAAGCAATTACTAGGATAACACATATTACTAATATGCATTTGAATTAATCATGTATAAAATCATATAATCATTCGATTACATGCATTATGCATGATAGTATTTACTATCGTATATAAATTACAGTTAAGTATAACAGCCCCTAACCAGTGGAAAGCATCATACCAGATTACCATTATTAATCATGCAATATTTCACTGAACCCTAATTATTGGCATGCATCAAAATATATGATCAAACTAACTGTCACATAAGCATTCGATCATTCATTTGACCATTAATTAAATGAAATAAGGGAGGCTCTGATACCACTATTGGGTTTCTTGGATTTCGATGGCACAGCAGAATAATGGATTTCAAAATTTTCATTCTTGAAAACCCTAACAACTAGAAACTCTAAGTCCAAGATCCCTTATTCACTATAATCAACAAGTTATTAAATTAGGGTTATGAAGAATACCTAGAATGCTAATTCCTTCTTCTTTCCACTAGGCACACAAGCGCATGCCCTCCAACGGTGATCCACATAGGAGTCAAGCCTAGGAACAACTCCTAAGTAGGTTGCTTAAGCCACTGGGACTCTTATAAAGG
Organism: Areca catechu; assembly: GCA_021397845.1. Lineage (NCBI taxonomy): Eukaryota > Viridiplantae > Streptophyta > Magnoliopsida > Arecales > Arecaceae > Areca > Areca catechu. Next base: position 60,783,570 of record CM038044.1, on the reverse strand, counting down.
CCTTTCTTCCTTTGGCAGCCTCTCCTTCCTTGCTTAGGTCCTTGCCCTCCAGTAGAGCACTCTGAACTCTTTCCAAAACTTCCTTTACTTTCATTTTCACTTCTTAATTCACTTCCTAAAACCCTTGTCTTAAAATAAAGAACTTATCTTAAAACAAGACCTAAATTCTAACAAGGAAGGAAGAGACAAGGAGAGTGTGGCAGAGTGTGAGTGTAAGAATGCAGGAAAGAAAGGATTTTGTGATGCCATCGACCTAAACACCAAATGCTATTTATAAGAGATGGGAAAATGCTAGATAAGCCTTATCATCAGCCTTGATCTATCCAAACACAGATCATATAAGACCCTTCACTAAGAAGGAGTCTTATCTTGAAGCACCATGTCCTTTCTTGCACTGAGAGAAGATTTTTTATCTCTTCGGTTCCTAGCCAAATTCTCTACACACCACATGTGATTTTCTAATTGTAGGAAGGCCAAGGGACGTGGCTTCCGAATGAGAAGCATCGATGATTTAAAGGGACTTAAAGCAGAAGAACTCTGCTTACTTGAATTGGCATAAAAGTGAAGAGATGCGACTCATCATTTTGTGCCAACTTGGCTCATAAGACTCAAGTGTTGACTCATAAGATTCAAGTGTCGACTCATAAGATTCAAGTGTCGACTCATAGATCGACTCATGGGCTGAGACAAGAAATGAACAGAACAGTATCATTCCATAGATTTTTGCTTAGTGCTGACTCAAGTGTCGACTCACAGATCGACTCATAGCCTGAGACCAGAAGTGAAGCAGAACCTTGAAAGTCTGGAATTATACCTAGTGTCGATCCAAGTGTTGACTCATGAAGACTCAAGTGTCAACCCAAGTGTCGACTCACAGGTTCTGACAATAGTAATGGCTATATTTTTAGAAGCTCAGTTTTGTTCCAAACAGCTCCAAATGACTAGTTTCTTCACTTTAACAATCTCCAACAATTTTTTGGAGGTTTATGGATTAATTTATCACTCACCAAACTCATTGAATATTCAAGAAAAAAAGTGAGACACAAGAAACAAAGATCATCTTTTGAGAAAAGCTTTTGAAAAGACTTGAGTGAGCCTTAAAGGAGATTCTACTTGAAAAAGCCTTCATTTATGCTGTTGAGACTTCAAATCATTATCCAAAAGTGTGCGTTGAAGAGAATTCAAGAAGGAGACAACTCAAGCATTCAAGAAAAACTTCATCAACATTTATTTCAGCTCTTTTGAGAGTTTTTCTTATGCTTATTACTATATACTTGACTTTAATTGTTGTAACTAGTTTGAAGGCTATTGAAACTAGGGTTAGGCACTTCCAATCCATGAATTAAAATTTAAGCCTAGGTTTGGCTTGAGGAAAAAGATGTTGGTGAGCCTAAGTGACAAAACCAACAAAGGGCTTGTGAGCCCAAAAAATAAGTTGGCAATAATCTTGGTGATTATAGTGGAAATACCCAAGGAGAAGCTTGGGAGTGGATGTAGGTACTTGAAGTGCACCAAACCACTATACATCCTTGTGTTTGTGATTGCTTCCTCTTTCTTGTTACTTGCTCATATTTATTTTACTTTTTATTCTGTTGCATATCATTATTGAGCACAATCATGTTGTTACACAAGTACTTTAGTTCAGCATATACTTGCTTAAGTTTAAAATTTTAAGAAACCTAATTCAGCCCCCCTCTTGGGTTGCTACACTGGGCAACATACGACAAACCAAATTCAATAGTCATTCCTAGTTTGTAAATCTAGAGTTTACATTTCATAGCTCATCAGAGGCATAAAGGAAACCATCAAATAATGAGAAGCATTCAAAAAAAAAAGAAAAGAAAAAAGAAAAGAAAAAGAAGAAAGAAGAAAGAAAAAGAAATCAAAATCCTAGATGCTCATCAAATAATGAAAAGCATGGCTCATTTATAGCCAGATATCCAGTAGTGTTCAGATCTACTATCCATGGATGGATCACAATCAGATGCTCCTACCAATATTACTAATCCTTTAATGATCATGAAGGAAAGGTGGAGATAACATAATTCTGTATATTAGGACCATTAGGTTGATGCGGCCACTAGGCATTAGATTCCCGAGATCGCTACATGTATTTTATATATTGGCCCAAGTTTTTTATATTTTGAGAACGAGATCAATGGCACCAACCTAATCAATTAATCAAGAACTCATGCTAGTTGCTTAATTATGGAAGAAGAAATTCCCGACTTCCTTAGAGCCAGCTCATAATACAAGCATAATAGATGTTGGATTTAGCACCTTGGTTTCCTCTTATTTCTACCTTTGTTTTTAAAGTTTGGAATTCTATATTGTCCACCATCACACGACAAAAAATCATGCTAGTTACATCTAACCATTTCCAAAGTTTGTGGAGGTCACCACTTGTACTTTTCATTCACTACTTGTACTTTTCACTACATGAGAAATAGCTGAGTCACCTTTACAAGATAGGATTTATGTAAGGAATTGAATTCAGTGCAGTTACATTTTTTTTGCAGTATTGGTTGGGAAAGTTGGAAGTCGTAAGAGACCCAAATTGTTGGGGTTTCAGGTGCACCGCAGCGGAAGTGTAATTTCAAAATGATGAAATTTGCACCGAAATCCCTTAGCCAAGATCTCCTTTTACTAATTAAAACATACATACTAACATTCAAACATAGATTGTTAGAATTAGAGTACCAACCTGCAATCGCTAATTCCAACAAAGTTGATGTTGAAGGGGCTGATTGAATTCACCAGGCATCCAAGTGTCCGCCCTCCGATGGTGATCCACACAGAGCAGTGATCAAGACAACTCTATCTTCTTTTCAAAGGTTCCTTCTATTGAGTTCTTCTTCCTAGAACTCAATTGCTTGGACTATGGCTTGAATTCCTCCACACAAAGGCTTGCTTTCCTTTCCTTGACTCCTTCTCCTCCTTCCACCAAGACCTTGGCCCTTTAGACACCCTTGTCTTGAAGAAAAAGACCTTGTCCTAAGAGGACATAGGCTTGTCTTAAGTTGGAGGAGAAATTAAGACAATGATGTCTTAATGTATGAAAGAAAGGAAGAAATCAGAACTTCTTTCTTTCCTTTACCGTCGGAGACTTTTACTTTTATCTTGTTCAGTAGCAGAGTTTCGACAGAGGTTTACTCTGTAGAGGAAACAATGCAAGAGCAAGAAAAAATAAAAGAGTCTTCAGGAGAGGAAGAAGGAAAAAGATTACATAATGTTCTGATTTTTCCCGACCCTTTAAATAGAAATCAGATAGGCGCCTACACACCTCTCCGTAATCTCTTTCTCACGCCCTTTCCAATTTCTCACGCCCCATCCTCCCATCTCATGGCCTTCCAGATTAAATCCCACGGCTCTTCTTAAAGGAAAAATCGCGGTGTTTTAAAAGGAAGGAAGTCGCGACTTTTCATCTCCGAAGAGATGTTATTTCGCGCGCCCAGGAGGAGTTAGCGCTTTCTTTCTTTCTCAAAATCCCATCAGCCGTTGGATTCTCATCCAAGGGGGGAGAGAAGGTGCGCTAATCACTTAAGAAGGAGGCCGCCCAAATAAAAACATCGGAGAATTTATTTGGGGCGCGCCAAGAGTCCATGCGCCATGGACTCTTCCTTAAGGCGCGCCAAGAGTCCATATGCGCATGGACTCTTGGTGTTTGGCGTGAAAAATAAAAGGGGGCGGGTGGGGAGGCTAGCCAAGCTACATGGCTAGCCAATATGGTTAGCCACATTCCCGTTTTTCTTAATTAGGGTCTAATTAGGTCCAATTAGAACCCAATTTGAACCAATCCGGAACCCTAATTCGAATCCGATCCGAATAGAAGCTAGGGCTTGCAACACCTGCTAGAGTGTTATCTTGCAAAGACGATTTAATTCCAATTAAATTCTTGATCAATCCTCTTAAGTGTGTGACCCATTGGGTTCCACATCTAGCCAGCAGTGGGTTCGAATACAAGTTGACCTAATTTGATTAGAACTCTTTCTAATCGATTTAGGTCAAACCGGGCTTACCCGAATCGATCAATTAGGATTCTTCCTAACATGTGATCTTTGAACTTGATCAACCAACAAGACAAGATTGACGTCTAGAAACGTGTCATGTCTACCCGGAAGATATGGAAATTCTGGTGAAATACCAAAATTACCCTTCAGTAGAGAGTTACCGTACAATTAGATCTTTCGATCAGGCTGCACCCAAAATATAACTATGGATATGGATATATGTCAAATCCAATATTATATTTGTTTCTAGCTCAATCTTATAATGATGATTCGATTATCTTGATATTAGAAACCATCTCTAATATCTTCACTTTGATCAAAGATTCCCTGAATCATCATGCGATTGTTGACTAGCTGGATGCAATCTCCTCTTACTAAGAGTGATCGATTCCTTGTTGACCTACTCATTACCTTCATATTCAATTCACCATTCCCAGTATCAATCCTGTGCATGTCTCAGTGTCATGATTAGGATTGAACCAAAGGATGGGTTCATGTACATAAGGTACTTATGGCAGTCTCAGGTCAAAAGATTACTTGTACCACTCCCACTATGAGAACCTTCTATTGACATGTAGCTAAGACTCCATTAGATGTTCTCAAGTTGGATCATATCAGTGAACTCATTCTCCAATGAGCACCCACATCCCAGTATTAGTGTCATACACAAGTGACTGTGAGAGCAGTCACCCTTTCCAGTATACCCGGGATGTGCTAGTCTTATCGGAAAACCCTGATCCCCTACTCAGGGTTCCTTTGACTAGGAATACTTTAGATTAAGGTTTTAAGATTTTAGGTCTCACTGGTATGATCTCATCATAACCCTAAAATCATAGCCCTAATCTATGGGGTTCATCATATAATAAACACAGCGTATGATGAAAATAATGCCTTTATTTAGAAAATTATCAATTACAATGGTTTGGGAGATACAACAGAGATTGGTTTGTAGGGCATATCCCTTTCAATCTCCCACTTGCACTAAAGCCAATCGCCTTTGAATCTTAATCCCATACATTCTAGGTGGCGATCAAAATCTCGCTGTGGTAGAGCCTTAGTGAACGGGTCTGCTACATTGTTCTTTGTATCAACTCTATCTATGTAGACATCTTGTCTCTCTACTATTTCTCGGACAAGATGGAAGCGTCTCAGAATGTGCTTGGACTTATGATGAGCTCTTGGTTCCTTAGCTTGAGCAACGGCCCCAGTGTTGTCACACTAAAGTGGCACTGGGTTTTCAATTTGAGGAACAACACCCAACTCTGTGATGAACTTCTTCATCCAGACTGCTTCCTTGGCGGCTTCACTAACAGCTATGTATTCTGCCTCTGTGGTTGAGTCAACTACAGTCTGCTGCTTGGTACTCTTCCAACTCACTGCTCCACCATTTAGGGTAAAAACATATCCCGAAATGGATTTGCTATCATCAGGGTCTGATTGAAAACTAGAATCAGAATAAGCTTCTAGTTTAAGATCAGAACCACCATAAACCAGAAAAATATCCTTAGTCCTTCTTAGGTACTTAAGAATATTTTTAACTGCTTTCCAATGATCCTCTCCTGGATCAGCCTGAAACCTACTGACAATGCCTAAAGCATATGCCACATCAGGCCTGGTACATAACATGGCATACATTATGGATCCTATTGCCGAAGCATAGGGTATAGAATTCATTCTATCTCTTTCTTCAGGTGTCTTAGGAGACATCCTTTTAGAAAGATGTATGCCTTGACTCATAGGAAGATAACCTCTTTTACTTCCTTCCATGCTGAATCTTTTCAGCACTAAGTCAATGTACCTAGATTGGGATAAACCTAGCATCCTCTTAGATCTATCTCTATAGATCTTAATACCTAGTATATAGGATGCTTCTCCCAAATCTTTCATGGAAAACTGGTTTGATAGCCAAACCTTGACTGATTGCAACATTGGGATATCATTCCCAATGAGGAGTATGTCATCTACATACAGAACCAAGAAGACTATGGCACTCCCACTAGTCTTCTTATAAACACAGGGTTCATCCACATTTTTGATAAAACCAAATCTTTTAATAGTTTCATCAAAGCGGATGTTCCAACTCCTGGAAGCTTGCTTTAATCCATAAATGGATTTCTTCAGCTTGCATACTTGATTAGGTTTATTCTTTGAAATAAAACCTTCTGGCTGTGACATGTAGACTTCTTCCTCAAGGAAACCATTGAGGAATACAGTTTTCACATCCATCTGCCATATCTCATAATCGTGGTATGCTGCTATAGCAAGTAAAATCCGAATTGATTTTAGCATGGCAACAGGTGAAAATGTTTCATCATAATCAATTCCCTGTTTTTGTCTAAAACCTTTAGCCACTAATCTGGCTTTATAGGTTTCAACTTGGCCATCAGCCCCAATCTTTTTCTTATAGACCCATTTACACCCAATAGGATTAACACCCTCTGGTGCATCAACCAAAGACCATACTTGGTTTACATACATAGAGTCTACTTCGGATTCCATGGCTTCTTGCCATTTATCTGAGTCAGTACTCAAGATAGCTTCCGTATAGGTCAGAGGTTCATCATTTTGAATGACTTGAGCTTCATTGTTTTCAATAATAAACCCATACCTCTCAGGTGCCCGTGGCACTCTGTCAGACCTACGAGGAGGAGTTTTGTGTTCTGGTTCTGTCCTAACTATATGTTCTAATGGTTGAGAATTGTCTATCTGTATTTCTTGCACTTCTCCAAGTTCAATTGTTCTACCATTGCCCTTTTCCAAAATGAACTCTTTTTCTAGAAAAGTGGCATGCCTGCTAACAAAAATCTTTTGTTCAGTAGGATGGTAGAATAGATATCCTCTACCTTCTTTAGGATATCCTACAAATAGATATTTATCCGCTCTAGGTTCCAACTTATGTCCAAAATTTCTTTTAACATAAGCTGGACATCCCCATACCTTATAATATTTAAGATATGGTTTCTTTCCACTCCAAATTTCATATGGAGTACTAACAACGGATTTAGAAGGTACCTTGTTCAGAATATAAACAACAGTTTCTAGGGCATGACCCCAGAAAGAAATGGGCAAATTTGTGAAGCACATCATGGATCGTACCATATCTAATAAGGTACGATTCCTCCTTTCAGCTATACCATTTAGCTGTGGTGTATAAGGAGGGGTCCATTCAGAAAGGATTCCATTAACTTTAAGATAGTCTAAAAACTCCGTGGATAAGTATTCTCCTCCTCGATCAGAACGAAGAACTTTAATACTTTTCCCGGTTTGTTTTTCGACCATACTTTGATACTCCTTAAATTTATCAAAGGCTTCAGATTTGTGTTTCATAAGATACACATATCCGAACCTAGATAAATCATCTGTAAAAGTGATAAAATATGAGTATCCTCCTCTGGCCTGAGTTGTCATTGGACCACATACATCAGTATGTATAAGTCCTAATAACTCAGTTGACCTTTCCCCATGTCCAGTGAATGGAGTTTTTGTCATCTTACCCATGAGACATGATTCGCAAGTTCCTAATGATTCATACTCATAAGGATCAAGGAATTTTTCCTTGTATAACTTGCTAATCCTAGACTCATTAACATGACCAAGTCTATGATGCCAAAGTAAAGTATCATTAAAGTCTTTTCTTTTCCTTTTAGTATTGACATGAAAAATACTATCATTGGAAGAAAGAGTTAAGAGCCCATTGCTAAATATGCCAGAACAAATAATTTTATTAGATAACATTATTGAGCAACCAGTGCTCGTTACATCCATTACATATCCTTGTTTTAATAACAAAGGAATAGATATAATGTTCCTAATAATCTTTGGCATATAGTAACAATTCTCTAGCTCCAAGATCTTCCCTGAAGGCAACTTCAGAATATAGGTCCCTACAGCTTCTGCTTGGATGATATCACCACCAGCACCGTAGAGATTGAAGTCGCCTTCCTTCAATACTTTAAGCTTGTGGAGGTCCTGCAAAGATTTGCATATATGGTAACCACAAGCGGTATCCAATACCCAAGTATTTGATATAGACGAATTTAATGTCAATATAGTATGTATCTCATACATACCTTTTGGTGCGTCTGCCGCACCAGGCTTCACAGTTGCAAGGTAAGCCTTGCAATTCTTTTTCCAATGTCCCACTTTGCCGCAAAAGAAACAGGTTGACTGTTTTGAGACCTTCTTTCCTTTCTTGTTCTTATTGATGCCACCCTTAGGGTTTAGTCTCCTGCTAAAACCCTTTTTGCCTGATTTCTTCTTATTGGTCTTATCAACAAGAAGAAGTGGAGCCTTTTCTTTCTTAACATGGCTCTCTGCTGTTTTTAACATATTTAACAGCTCAGGCAAGGAAGTGTTCAGTTTGTTCATGTGATAATTCAAGACAAACTGAGAAAATGACTCCGGGAGTGATTGCAGGATTAAATCCTGATTCAGCTCCCCATCCATAATAAACCCTAATTGACCTAATCTGGTGATTAAGTCAATTACCTTCAGGACATGATCCTGAACGGATGTACCTTCTGTCATCCTAGCACGGAATAACTGCTTAGATATTTCGTATCTAGCAGTTCTGCTTTGTTCTCCATAAAGCTCCTTTAAATTGAGCATTATGGATTGAGTATCCATGCTTTCATGCTGCCTCTGTAACTCATTGGTCATAGAGGCCAGTATGATACACTTGACAGTGAGGGAGTCATTCTGCCACATTTTGTATGTGGCCATATCTTCCTGTGTGGCATCATCCCCTAGTGGATTAAGATTAGGGGTATCAAGAATATAAGAAAGTGTTTCTGAACTCAGTACAATCTTTAAGTTTCTCAACCAGTCCACATAGTTTGGACCAGTCAATTTGTTGGTATCTAAGATGCTTCTCAGTGATAATGAAGATGCCATTTATCTACATATAATTAAGAACAATACATAAGCAAACAACCATGAAATGACTTACATAATTAAATTAGGTCTTCAATTTAATTATGTCTCCCACTATTTTATCAAAAATCATAGCCCTCACTATGATAATCGAGAAGAACCCTGATCGGTTTTCTTAGTGAGATCGAGATCCTTATAATTTACAAAAGATCTTGCAGACAACACAACAAATCTTTTATAAGTTCTAAGGTAGGAAACTCTTCCAATTATATCTCATATAATTCTCAAAAATAACTTGGCCTCTAGAACATTATAAGTCTTGCAGAAAACACAACAAACCATAATGTTCTTGTTAAGTCAAGACCCTTTCATTTCTATACAATCAATATTCAAATATAATGCCCTTGTAGATAACACAACAAGGCATTATACTGAATATACTGTAAGCATATTTTGCACTAGACCAATATTATGTCAATCACCCTATTAGGTCTTGCAGATAACACAACAAACCTAATGTGGTTCATAACACAGTAATGATCCAGCATGAAGGAAGGCCAACATATAGCATTTTTTAACACTAAGCATATAAGTCAAGATTTAAATATAATCAAATCGGCCAGGCAAGTGGAAGAGATGTGGGAGTCCCCCCGTTGCTTTCCTAGACACCAATAAAAATTGGCCAGGTCAGTCAACGGAACCAATTAAAAACCATGATTCTCTTTACCTTCCCAGAACCACCTTTCTAGACACCGAATGATCAATTGTTCATCATGACTAGTGATGCTTATTAGTTAAATATGCTATGACTTAATATGATTTTAAGAAGAGGGCTTTATAAAATTGCCAGCACATTCTTACATAAAAACATATCATAATGATATCACTCTGATAAACATATATGTGCTAAGTGTGTCATCATACTAGGACAACCATTTACCACATAATGGATCCACCATTATGCCAGGGCAACCTTATTTCAGTATGATGACTTCAAAACTAATCATATCTCTATAATAATTAGGGTTTGAGTGAAAAACCCTAATTAGTGGCATACATCAAAACATTAATTATCATATATGCATTCCTTAAATTATGCTAAGTGTATCAGCATTCAAGGGTTTAAAACCCTAATTTCGATACTACAACAAAAATGCATATCAAATGTTTTAACTGTAATAAGGATGGCTCTGATACCACTGTTGGGGTTTCAGGTGCACCGCAGCGGAAGTGTAATTTCAAAATGATGAAATTTGCACCGAAATCCCTTAGCCAAGATCTCCTTTTACTAATTAAAACATACATACTAACATTCAAACATAGATTGTTAGAATTAGAGTACCAACCTGCAATCGCTAATTCTAACAAAGTTGATGTTGAAGGGGCTGATTGAATTCACCAGGCGTCCAAGTGTCCGCCCTCCGATGGTGATCCACACAGAGCAGTGATCAAGACAACTCTATCTTCTTTTCAAAGGTTCCTTCTATTGAGTTCTTCTTCCTAGAACTCAATTGCTTGGACTATGGCTTGAATTCCTCCACACAAAGGCTTGCTTTCCTTTCCTTGACTCCTTCTCCTCCTTCCACCAAGACCTTGGCCCTTTAGACACCCTTGTCTTGAAGAAAAAGACCTTGTCCTAAGAGGACATAGGCTTGTCTTAAGTTGGAGGAGAAATTAAGACAATGATGTCTTAATGTATGAAAGAAAGGAAGAAATCAGAACTTCTTTCTTTCCTTTACCGTCGGAGACTTTTACTTTTATCTTGTTCAGTAGCAGAGTTTCGACAGAGGTTTACTCTGTAGAGGAAACAATGCAAGAGCAAGAAAAAATAAAAGAGTCTTCAGGAGAGGAAGAAAGAAAAAGATTACATAATGTTCTGATTTTTCCCGACCCTTTAAATAGAAATCAGATAGGCGCCTACACACCTCTCCGTAATCTCTTTCTCACGCCCTTTCCAATTTCTCACGCCCCATCCTCCCATCTCATGGCCTTCCAGATTAAATCCCACGGCTCTTCTTAAAGGAAAAACCGCGGTGTTTTAAAAGGAAGGAAGTCGCGACTTTTCATCTCCGAAGAGATGTTATTTCACGCGCCCGGGAGGAGTTAGCGCTTTCTTTCTTTCTCAAAATCCCATCAGCCGTTGGATTCTCATCCAAGGGGGGAGAGAAGGTGCGCTAATCACTTAAGAAGGAGGCCGCCCAAATAAAAACATCGGAGAATTTATTTGGGGCGCGCCAAGAGTCCATGCGCCATGGACTCTTCCTTAAGGCGCGCCAAGAGTCCATATGCGCATGGACTCTTGGTGTTTGGCATGAAAAATAAAAGGGGGCGGGTGGGGAGGCTAGCCAAGCTACATGGCTAGCCAATAGGGTTAGCCACATTCCCGTTTTTCTTAATTAGGGTCTAATTAGGTCCAATTAGAACCCAATTTGAACCAATCCGGAACCCTAATTCGAATCCGATCCGAATAGAAGCTAGGGCTTGCAACACCTGCTAGAGTGTTATCTTGCAAAGACGATTTAATTCCAAATTAAATTCTTGATCAATCCTCTTAAGTGTGTGACCCATTGGGTTCCACATCTAGCCAGCAGTGGGTTCGAATACAAGTTGACCTAATTTGATTAGAACTCTTTCTAATCGATTTAGGTCAAACCGGGCTTACCCGAATCGATCAATTAGGATTCTTCCTAACATGTGATCTTTGAACTTGATCAACCCACAAGACAAGATTGACGTCTAGCAACGTGTCATGTCTACCCGGAAGATATGGAAATTCTGGTGAAATACCAAAATTACCCTTCAGTAGAGAGTTACCGTACAATTAGATCTTTCGATCAGGCTGCACCCAAAATATAACTATGGATATGGATATATGTCAAATCCAATATTATATTTGTTTCTAGCTCAATCTTATAATGATGATTCGATTATCTTGATATTAGAAACCATCTCTAATATCTTCACTTTGATCAAAGATTCCCTGAATCATCATGCGATTGTTGACTAGCTAGATGCAATCTCCTCTTACTAAGAGTGATCGATTCCTTGTTGACCTACTCATTACCTTCATATTCAATTCACCATTCCCAGTATCAATCCTGTGCATGTCTCAGTGTCATGATTAGGATTGAACCAAAGGATGGGTTCATGTACATAAGGTACTTATGGCAGTCTCAGGTCAAAAGATTACTTGTACCACTCCCACTATGAGAACCTTCTATTGACATGTAGCTAAGACTCCATTAGATGTTCTCAAGTTGGATCATATCAGTGAACTCATTCTCCAATGAGCACCCACATCCCAGTATTAGTGTCATACACAAGTGACTGTGAGAGCAGTCACCCTTTCCAGTATACCCGGGATGTGCTAGTCTTATCGGAAAACCCTGATCCCCTACTCAGGGTTCCTTTGACTAGGAATACTTTAGATTAAGGTTTTAAGATTTTAGGTCTCACTGGTATGATCTCATCATAACCCTAAAATCATAGCCCTAATCTATGGGGTTCATCATATAATAAACACAGCGTATGATGAAAATAATGCCTTTATTTAGAAAATTATCAATTACAATGGTTTGGGAGATACAACAGAGATTGGTTTGTAGGGCATATCCCTTTCACAAATATCTACCAAATATAAGGGTGCCATGAAATAGCATATTGATGCTTCATTTTATCGCATCCTGCATTAACAAATGATGAGACTTAAGGAGGTTTTATTGTTGACGATGATGAAGAAAAAGAAGAAAATGGGGCAAAGGAAGAAGATTGAGAGGAAGAGGACTAAGAGGAGGAAGAAGAAGAAGAGTATGATAAAGACTGCCCAGCATTTGTTGCCTTATGATGTTTGATTTGGTGAATATGGACTTAGGTTTCTAAATTATTTTGTATGACATATTAATGAGGAATCATAATAGTAGGAGATCTTCTATTTACATTTCGGGTAAGTATTGCTAGAATTCAAGTGCTTTGTTCTAATTAGTGAACTACAGGTACTTTAGATGATTGTCATACATAGATTTTAATTCCACAAATTATTGTATTTTTTTTTTGGGGGCTTTATCAACAATAAAATCCATCCTTCTGTTCTAAAACTTGTGAAAATGTCAATTATGATGGCATTTGACATATATAGGAAATGTTAGTGCTTCTTTAGTCAAACCAAAATAAAATCCTCGAACTTTTCATTTCTAGTTTCTGTTCCAAGTTACCACCTAATTTTGTTCTGGGTGTTTATTACATTTGATGAAGTCCCTCTCTATCAAGTACTGTGGTAGTGCGGGTTCGTTGATGGACATATAGAGAGTGATTTGGACCATTTGGTTGTTGCAAGATAATAAGGTAACTTTTAAGTCAAGATAACAATTTATACCCACAAAATAAAAGTAATCAAAACTAATTAGAAATACAGTCATGGAGGAAACTAGATTCTATGTTTAACAAGGTAACTTTTAAGTCAATATATAACCGAGGGATACTTATTATACCCTTGACTTCTAGGATGCAAGTAGCAAATTGGGGTATATCACAAGCATTGCACCTCTCTTCCCCCTTGAAAAGAGGTTCGAGGTTGGGAAAGTTATATTGTTATTCAAGTATTTGACTTAGTTAATTCTAAATTTTCTAAACTCTCATCATTTGCCAAATTAAACATGAGTTTATCAAAAAAAATATATGAAATTTAATCTTAAATGTAGAAATAAAACATATTTTCAACTATTGATATTCAAGTCCAATCAACTTGAAAAAGCACATGTAAATCTTGCTCATATCCCAAAAAAAGTACTCCAATCTATTCCAAAAAATCTCAAAAGTCCATCAACCGATGAAGATTCACACACTATATTATATAGACTAGATCAGAAACTCTTTTAGAATTTAACTTAACTTCTTCCTTTAATCAAAAAAAAGTGTACTGAAGTTCTTATTACCGATTCAATGATTTGAAGTCACCCTAATTTTGCGGTATTGATGTCTCCGGGTAGCAGGTTGGCCAATAGGTCCATAATGGCATTCTAGTCAGTGGTTGACCTCTCTCCAAATTGGCATTGTTTTTTCTCATTCAAGAACTTAGGAAACTTCCTAACATCTTCTCATATCCCACTTTGTTTAGTTCGCTATGATCTATCTAGAAGCTATCTTAATTTGTAATGGGAAATGACCAAGGTGTGCTCACTTAGATTTGATTGCTTAGTTATGAAAGCCAACCCGACCTGGTGATGCTTATCAGCTTATGCTTGAATCTTAATGCTTCTTAGGAAAATATCTTGCATTCCATATTTGTCACTATCAGTATAGCTAAAGGCCAAAACCAAAGTGTTAAAGGTTAGGAGGTCAAATAATTATGCCAGCCTAACCAATTCTTAGTGGGGACACCAGGATCAGACACAGATCCCTAAATCCCATATGGTTTAATTAGTCATATGTCAAAGTTTTGAAAATTTTGTAATCAATTAAGATTGAGTCCTGTAATAAGTTGAGGTTAGTTGATTTGTCTCAACCCTCAACCTAGTTAGTATTTTGAGTCCTGTACATCAATTATGAGTCCAGTATGAGCCCAATTTTTGTACAAGAGAGGAGGTCACCCTATTTTGGAGTTCCACCAGGCCACATCCAGGAGTCAGAGGCCACTACATCAGCACAGTCAATTTTGTGTGACAACCTAGGATCTAAGATGCTTCCAGAAATCCTGATTCCTTCCAGATGCCCTCTAGATGCCCAGATTCCAGTCCAGATGCCAGAGCATATTCCCAAACTAGGGCATCCATAATTCTAGAGGTCCCCCTACATTTTAGCCCAAAGAAGTCAAGTCCATGTTCCAAGCCTAAGCCCTAAAAAAGCAAGATTTCATGGAATATTCATGCTACCAGTCTACCAGGCCACCATAGATTCCAGAGGCCAAAACCCATGCACCCAAGCCCCATTGGGTCGGCCCCTTGATACCCCTAGAAGCCCAACACGCCCTCCTAGGCATCCTTGAAGTGTTGACCAAGTCCAAGAGGTGTTCTTGAGTGGAATAATCAAAGCATGAAGGAAAAAAGAAAAGACTATGTCAATTCCTAACCTAATGGGGATTTATTTTTCTAAACTAGCTAGGAAAGGACTTGTATTCCAATTTGGAAGAGGACTTGTAACTCAAGTATAACCATGGTTAGTGAGGGCATGGGAACTCTATAAATACCCCACCTCTCTCTCTCTCTTTTAATCATTTTTTATTCATGATATCAAAATCCTGGTGAAATTTATTTGAGCTTGCAAGCTTGTGTGTTACTTTATTTTTTTTTCTTTGGTTACTATTCTATTTGGCTGAATTCCTTGCTGCCCTAGCATCCTTCCACGCCCTAACTCACTGCCATCCAAGCCTTCACATGTCCAAGAAGGAGTGCCCTAGGCCGCCAAGCAAGGAGATCTTCAACCAGCTTCAAACAGCCCAGCTTCTAATCCCTAACCTGATTTCTAAACCCAGTTTCCTTTTTTTTTCTTACTTGCTATTTTGATTGACCCTTGACATTTTGTAGGATCCTCGAGGTGTTTCACCTCCCTAGAGGAGGTTTTCCTTGCCTCCGAGACTGCCCAAATTAGCCATCTAATCAAGGAAACCAAGCTTCATCATCCAGACTCCAATCAAAGTGCCGTGTGATCTCTTCATTGAAAGTTCTTCAAATCACTGATTGGTAACATCCTTTCCTTCTTTTAATTTTTGATTTGATGAAGATAAGCTATCCTAATATGGGAGTTTCTCAATTCTCGGGTCATGGTAATTTATTATTTTGCATGAGTTTGCCTGTGATACGATGATTCTTTGCATTGCTATTCTTTATGCTATTTATTAATTAATTTTGACAATCTAGTCAGCAAATTAAATTATAAAAAAATATAAAAAATTAGTTTACTATTTTCCTGCATCTTTAGAAATCTTAGAGTCATCCCGCATCAGTTTGATATCAGAGTAGGTTTAGAATAGTTTTTTATTTGCTTTGAATTCACAAACACTAATTCAGCATTCTGTCCACTGCATTAGGTATCAGTTTTGCATCTATTTTTGACCATCTAGGAATTTTATTTTTCTCTGAAATTTGCATGAGTTGTTCTCTGTGGAGTCCTCTATTTTATCAAAATATTTAATTAATTTTATAGAAAACCTAAATCATAAAGATTTGGTATTGATGCGCCCGTTCGGCTAGTCCCCGGTCGGACCGGCCCTGGCGTTCGGTCGATTGGTCCCCGCAAAGGCCGACTCCCCAGTCGGCTTACCCAAAGAGCCAGCCCAGAGGGGGCTTTGAAGGCTGGCAGGCATCTTACCACCCATGCGACGGCCCCTCTGGATGCTCGATCGACTATTGGAGATATCGCTGGGCACCCCGGTCGGCTTCTGGGAAATCAGCCGACCCACTGTTGAAAGGTCGCTCGAAGTTTCTAGGGACCTCTTCTCTCCTACAGCCCTGACATTCCATTGTAACAAATTCCAGTGCATGGCCACTGCTCTGACAAACCTGACACGCCACCACCGACGATCTCGCCACTACGCCCATCCTCTTGGGGGTATATCCGGGCTTTCCTAGCCTGCTCCCCCAACAGAATTTGGCAGCACTCTGTGCCTATAAAATGCACCCGGGGGACCTCCATGAGAGGTAACGTTCTTCTTCCCTATTGCTTACTTTCCTTTCAAACTACTTCCCATCCTGTCGCTCCAACCCTCCTCTAACTTAACCATCGGAGTGTCCCCCGCCAGAGCCCCTCCAGCGCTCAGGGACTTTTTACAGGTAGGCCAGTCGAGGAGCCCTCTAGCATGCCCGCCGAACCCGATCCTAGAGGAGTAGCAGCAACAGGTATATTAGAAACCCTTATAGAATCCTTATAATTTTTGTAGCAGTCTAAAGCACCCTAGGTTTGCATCATCATAGTATTTTTGTTCTATATGAAATTTGTCAAGTTTCATCACCACCATCCATCCTCTGTTCCATATTTTTTTTGATTTTTTTTTGCATCAGGATCTGTGTCAAACTCTGCATCGATTGAAATCTTATTTTTCTGATTTCTATTACATTCTGCATACTTAACTCAACCTAACCTAATCAACTTCCAAACCCCCCAATCCCAAGCCAAACCTTGTTTGCTAACCCCAGTTAACTTGAATTCAATTTGTGACAGCATAAATTAATTTTAAAAAATATATTTTATTTTCTAATTATTTTAGATTGCATCAGGACCATTGAATGTTCATCATCTTCTTAAACTAATCTTAAGGGCATTTCTCTATCTAACATCAGGGCAGAATTTCAGCACCTATCCTGGGCCCAAAACAACCACCAACATTCTAACACAAGCCAAATTAAAATTAACAAGACTTGATTTGCCCTGGAGGGCTAGGTGACATAAACAAGTCAGGTCCAAATTGCGTGGGCCAACTAGTGCATTTAATCCTGTGGCCATTACTGAAATCTGGTGTCTAAGACTAAGGGTCCAGAGTAAAACGACCTAAGTGGTGCTGTGGTTTTTAATTGGGTCTCTGCGAAAGCAAGGGGGGCCTCCCACACTCCCACCCTCTACATGGACAGAGAAAGGATTAGCTACTGGGTTAAATGTAAGTTGAGCTGACCCATCCAGTTTTGGATCTAGGTCTAGGAAATCCTAGATTAAGCTAACCCATTTTGCTTGCTTGACTGCACCATCTTATTCCACTTTGATTTGATTATTGTATGAACACTAGACTAAGAACCTAATATCAAAAGTCTAAATCCCAACCAAACCCAACCATGGATCCCAATTTTGAGGCTTTCATAAAAGCCATGAATGACCAAATGGTTACCCAATTAACTGCCCAAATAAACAAATCAAATACCCAAATTAATAACAAGCTTGACCAAACCAATGACCAGATAACCCAATTGACTCAATGCCAAACCCAAATGAACTACAGGTTCAACCAAGTAGACCAACAATTTGACTAGGCAACCATTAGGATTTACCAATTAACTACTAGATTAAACCAAGTAGAGAATCGACTAGAGTCTATAAAGAAAACCCAAGACTCTAATGCTGAACCTAATCCTGACCCATCCTGTTCCACCTCTCAAAACCTTAGGGGAACCATAAATCCAGATCAAGTTATGGAACTCAACCCTTGGAGGACCCAAACCCAGATTCAATTCATGGAACCCAGCCCTAGTAGAACCCAAACTCAGGAACCATACCAAGAGCCTAACCATAGGAGAGTTCAACCTCAGGAAATATACCCAGAGCCCAACCATAGGGAAGTCCACAACCCTGACCCTATCCAAAACCCAAATAGTAGAAGGCCCCAACATGAATTCCATGATCGAGATGAAAGGGCCATGAGAAATATTAGGATAGAAGCACCCACCTTTGATGGAAGTCTTGAACCGAAGGTCTATGTAGATTGGGTAGGTGATATGGATTATTATTTTGAATGGTATGAAATGAGTGAAGGGATGAAATATAAATTTGCCAAGATGAAGTTGATTCATCAAGCTAGATTACATTGGGCTAATCTTAAGCATACTAGGAGACAACTAGCCCTTCCACCTATAACTACTTGGCAAGAGATGAAATAGCAACTTAAAGAGAAATACCTACCAGAATCCTACAATCAGCAGCTCTTAGACCAATGGAACAAAATTCATCAAGGGAATAGATAAGTGTCAGATTATATTGCTGAATTTAATGAGTTTGCTGTTACATGTAGTGTAACCTTGTCCTTAGACAAAACCCTATCCAGGTTCAGAATTGGATTGCATGAGGATATTAAAAGGGAACTATACATTAGAGAGGTCCATGATTTGGAACAAGCCTATCAAATAGCTAGACATTATGAACAATTCCAAAGAGGACCTACCTATCAAAAATCTGAACCTGTTAATAACAATACCAAATTCCCATGATCAAACACAAACTAGGTATACCAGGGTAGACCAAATCCTAACCCCAACCCAGGTCGATTTAACTCCAACCCAGTTAGGCCAAACCCTAACCCAGTCCGACCCAACCCTAAACTAACCTAATTCAATCTCAATCCAAACCATCCCAACCCTAACCCATCTCGACCTAAATCGAGTATGAGTCCATCTAGTTCAAGTAATTCTGCACCTACTAGGATTGACAAGGGTAAGGCACCCATGTCTCAAAAAGCCCCAGCCCCAATGCCTGCTTTAGGTGTAATAAAGTAGGTCACTATGCTAGTCAGTGTCCCACAAGGTCATTACACATAGGGGAGCTTGAAGAACAAGAGACTGAACCCAATGTCGATGACCTAGAAGAAAAAGTTTATGAGGCTGAACCAGACTTGATTGAGGAATATGAAAGAGATGAGGAGAAATTTGATAAAGTAGGTGTAGTTAGATGTTATTTAACCCAAACCTAACCTGAGGAAGATTGGCATAGGACTAGCATCCTACAGACTTTTGTTAAGTTTGGGAATAAAGTATGTAAGATTATAATTGATGGTGGTAATTGTGTCGATGCCATTGCTACTGAGACAACTAAATCTTTAGGCTTGACCCTAGTTCCACATCCTGACCCCTATAAAGTATCATGGATAGATTCCACCTTTATGCCAATAAAGTCTAGGTGCCAAATCTTAATTAAATTGCAATCATATGAAGAAGAGATTTGGTGTGATGTCCTTCCCATGAAGGCTAGTAGTGTCATTCTAGGTCGACCATGGCTATATGATCATGATGTTGTCCTATCTGGTCGAACAACATCTGTACCTTGCATCATCATGGAAAGAAGTTTGCGATTTATCCCACTCAACCTAGGAATCCAAGAAATTCTAGTAGCCTTAGAGAAAAACCAAGAGTAAATCTAATTAAGGCTAAAAAATTAGAGGTAGACCCTTCTGAACCCACTAAGGAATTCATGAGAATTGATCCTAAACCCACTTTAATAATTGAAAAAGTAATTAAGCCAGGATCAAACTTTATGGGTGAAACTAATAATTTATAAGAGTTGTTCATAGAGGAAGCCTAGGATCAAATCCTTGAAGAACAACCAAAAGAAATAGGTGTACATAATGAAACAACATTTGAATGTGAGTCCACAGACTCAATCAATATGCCTGCACCTATACTAGCCTCTGCACAGCATATGCATCATGAAATTAGTCAAGAGCTCAACATAATTAATAAACTAAATAACAACTTGGTTAATTCCCAAAAAGAAGATGAAGAATTTTTTGTAGAGGAATATGTGACTGTCAAAGAATTTTCTGCTTGCAAAGCTGGCCCATCCAAAATAATGAATAGTAGTGGACCCAATGCCTATGTGCCTGAGATATCACCTGATTTAGGTATTAGCTCTACTTTCATAATCTTAGACTTTGTAAAGTCTAGGGAGCTAGCAGTGATATCCAGCAAGCCCCTTGAGCCACTCCCGATTTTTGAGAGAGAACCCATCCCAGAGGGACCACATATAATTTGGCCTTATGGTGAGGTTGTTGACTCCACTAATTGATTTTGATGATAAGCAAAATAGTTAAGTATAAGTTGAGGACTAATGATTTGCTTTGATTATATTTTTATTGAAAAGGTGCTCACAATATTTGAAAAAGCCAAATTATATTGAAGAAGCCAAGTTTGAAAGAAAAGTTTACTCAAAGAGGACTTGGACACTTAAGAGATGGTTTAATGGATGGCCAAGCTAAGTAGAAACTTGTTCCAACTAAAATTCAGTAGTTTTTGTGTGTTTTTCAATGAAGTGTCAACTCAAAGTGTCGACATATGACATGAAGTGTCGACACATGAAGAAGAAGTGTCGACTCAGGCCAGTATGCAGCAAAGTTTCAGATGGCATAGATGAAGTGTCGACACATGGACTTGAAGTATAGACTCAAGGTGTCGATACATGGATCAACACATTGCTTGAGACTTTCAAGCCACAGAACTTGCAGATATTAAAGGAGCAGCTGAAGTGTCGATACATGGAAGCAAGGTATCGACTCAAGGTATCGACTCAACTGAGAAGGTGTCGACACATCTGAGATTTTCAAAGAATCTAAATGGAGCTTTTTGAATTATATGTTGACTCAAGAAAAATATGTGTTGACCTTTTGTGTTGACTCAACTGAGAAAGTATCGACACATGGAGTTCTGGCAACAATAACGGCTAGTTTTTTCAAACACAGAACTCATCCAAAATGCCCACAATGGCTAGTTTTTCAAGTGTAACGGCTAGATTTTGTTTTTGAGATCTTGGGAGGGTATTTATTTGCTCCAAATCAAATCTAAACATATGATATTGAATACCATTAAAGAGTTTTGAGAGAAAAGAAGAGAGAAGAGCCTTAACTCCTATTCATTCAAGTTTCAACCACTCACAAGCTAAAGGAAGCCTCTAAGAATTCAAAAGCTGTCAAGAGCATTGAAGACCATCCATACTTGGGCATTCAAAAGGCTTCAATAAGTTCAAAGCAACTCTACATCGAGCTACATCGAGATATTCGCTTTGTTATTGAAAGCTTACATTGGTTCTTTATTTCTAAACCTTATTTCTTGTAAGGGTTCTTGGTTAGCCTTTTGTAAAACCAAGTGAGTTATTAGTAAGCTTTGGAAAACCAATTAGGATGGTGGTTAGCCCGCAAAATCACTAAGGTTCTTGGTTAGCCTAGAAAACCAAGGGAGGTTGTTGGTTAGCCTTGTAAAAACCAATTAGGTTCTTGGTTAGCCTTCAAAACCATGTGAGGTTTGACTTGTGAACCTTGTGAAAGTAAGTCAGGTTTTGATTAGTGAGCCTGAAAAACTAATCGACTGTAATTGTGTGATTATAGTGAATTTCCAAAAGGATCTTGGGGCGTGGATGTAGGTGCATGGTTGGCACCAAACCACTATAGTTCTTGGTGTTTGTGATTGCTTGATCTCTCTCTCTTTGCTCTTTATTTATTGTTCTTAATTTTTGTTGCACTTGTATTTTAGAGCATTGCATTTGAATCATAGTACCTTGCTTATATACATTTGTTGAATTGGATTGCCTTACTTTGTATCAAGTTTTGTTAAGTTAATAGCTTATATTAATTTTTAGAGACCCAATTCACTCCCACTCTTGGGTTGCTTACTGGGCAACAAGTGGTATCAAAGCCCTATTCTCAGTGTATAGGCTTTACCATCTTAAGTAAAGATCTATGGCAGCCCCAATTGGTACTAGTGTAGTTAAGGGACAAGCCTCAAATATACCTCCATTTTTCAATGAAACAAATTATACTTATTGAAAAATTATGATGAGAATTTATATGCATTCTATTGATTACAATTTATGTAAAGTAGTAGATAAGGGTCCTCATATTCCTTCGGTAGTGGTTAATGGTGTTTCTATTCCAAAACTTAAAGAGGATTGGGATGAAAATGATATTAAACAATCTGAGATTAATACAAAGGCAATGAATCTCCTTTATTGTACATTAGATCCTAGCGAATTTAATAGGATATCTATATGCATGTTTGTCAAAAAAATATGGGACACACTTGAAGTTACCCATGAGGGTACTAATCAAGTGAAGAATACTAAGGTTAATATATTAGTGCACACATATGAGATGTTCTGGATGTAACCAAATAAATCTATTACTGATATGTATACATGATTCACTAATATAGTTAATGGTATGAGAAGTCTTGGTAAAGTCATGTCTAATGCTAATCTTGTAAATAAAATTCATAGGTCACTTCCAACATCATGGGATCCGAAGGTGACCGCAATTCAAGAAGCAAAGGATGTGGATAAGCTACCTCTTGAGCAGCTAGTGGGATCGCTCATGACTTATGAGCTCAATCTCAAATAAAAATCTATAGACATGGACAAGAAGAAGAAGGGGATTGCTTTCAAGTCAAATATACAAGAAGAATCCTCAATTGATGAGTCCAAAGATGAAGAGGAAGAAGAAGGTGAAGAAGCCCTCCTTGCATGAAAGTTTAGAAGATTCATGAAGAGGAGAAAATTTCCTTATAAAAAGAAGTATCCATCTAAAGAAAAAGGAAAAGAAAAAGAGAAAGAAAAAGAAAAGGAAAAGGAGAAGGAAGTACCTATATGCTTCGAGTGCAAGAAGCTGGGACACTACAAGTTCGACTATCTTCTCCTTAAGAAATCAAGAAAGAAATTAAGGAAGAAAGCAATGATGGCCACTTGGAGTGACAGCGAAGACTCCAGTTTAGAAGAAGAGCAAAGTGAAGTTGCAAATCTCTACATCATAGCACATCAGGATAATGATGAGGTATGTTATGATACTAAAATTGATTTCACTTTTGATGAACTTAGAAATGCTTTTGAAGAGCTTATGCATGATTATAAATTAGTTTTATTTGAAAACAAGAAATTGAAAAAGCATGCAAACAGTTTTTCTTTTGAAAATAACTCTTTACTTGATGTTAGTTCTTTGAAATCTAAATTAGATATTTTAGAAAAGAAAAACAATGCTTTGTCTATGGAAAACGAAATTTTGAAAAGACCTAAAAATGTTATTTCTAACAATGATCTTTTAAAGAAAAACAAGGATTTAGAACTTGAAAATGCTAAATACAAAAATGCACTTGAAAAGATAAAATCTTTTGTTGATAAATTTACTTATAGCTCAGAAAAGTTAAATTTACTTTTAAATAATCAAAGAGAAATTTTTAATAAGGCAAGTTTAGGATATAAACCACAGAAACAACAAAAGTATTTTAAAAACTTTTTTGTACCTGCATCATCCAGCATTACTTGTTTTACTTGCAAAAAGCTAGGTCATAAATCATATCAATGTAACTTTAGAAAAATCATTTCTTTTGATAAAATGTAGGTTCCAAAAGGAACCATTTTGAATGCTAACCCTAAAGGACCCAAGTTGGCTTGGGTACCTAAGAACAAAGCTTGATCTTATTGCAGGTGTGTCTTGCAACCAAGGAGAACAAAAGAGTTTGGTATCTAGACAGTGGTTGCTCAAGACACATGACTGAAGATGTGAAGCAATTTACTTCTCTTGAAGCTTTGAATGGAGAGAGTGTGACCTTCGGTGATAATGGTAAAGGAAAATTCATTGGTATTGGTAAGGTTCACATAACTCCTTCTAATAGTATTAGTAATGTACTTTTAGTTGATGATTTAAAGCATAATCTTTTAAGCATCAGTCAGTTTTACGATAAAGATTTTCAAGTAGTTTTTAAATTATCATATTGCGTGATTACTAGTCTGGATATAAATGGAGTATAATTCATTAGAAAAAAAACATGGAAATATTTATTTGGTAGACCTTGATGATCTATCTTTATCCAACGAGAATGCCTTGTTACAGTGAATTCTACTAAAGAAGAGACTAGTTGGCTATGGCATAGAAGGTTAGGGTATGCTAGTATATACCATATTTCAAAACTTTATAAAAAGAATTTAGTTAGAGATTTACCTAAAATTTGCTTCGAAAAAGATAGAATTTGCCAAGCATGTCAATTTGGTAAACAAGTCAAAACCTCTTTTAAACCAAAAGGATTTGTAACTACTAGTATGCCACTTGAACTACTTCAAATGGATCTCTTTGGACCAACTAGAACATCAAGTCTAGAAGGTAAGAGATATGGATTAGTCATTATGGACGATTTTTCATGATTTACATGGGTTTTCTTTTTAGCACAAAAAGATGAATCATTTTCTATACTTATAAAGTTTTATAGAAAAATTTCAAATAAAAAAGGTATTTCAGTCGTTTGTATTTGTAGTGATCATGGAACTGAATTTGAAAATCAAGATTTTGAAAACTTTTGCAATGAAAAAGGAATAGAATATAATTTTTCTACACCTAGAATACCTCAACATAATGGTATAGTAGAAAGGAAAAACTGTAATTTGAAAGAAATGGCATGCACTATGTTTTATGAAAATGATTTGCCAAGGTATATTTTGGCTGAAGCTATTAATACAGCCTATTATATTGTAAATCGAGTTTTAATCTGCCCTATTTTAGAGAAAACTCCTTATGAACTTTAGAACCAAAGAAAACCAACTTTGAAATATTTTTGAGTTTTTGGTTATAAATGTTTTGTTTTGAACAATGGAAAGGATCATCTTGGAAAGTTCGATGCCAAGTCTGATGAAGGTATCTTCTTAGGATACTCTACATCAAGCAGGGCATACAGAATATTTAATAAACAACCTTTGGTTGTAGAAGAGTCAGTACATGTTGTATTTGAAGAATGTACTAACAAATCCTCGAGAAAAGCGGATATATCTGATTATTGTGCAGGTGCTGACAAGCTTCAGAAGCTAACATTGAATGGTCAAGCTCAACCAAATGAAGAAGATCAAGAGAAGGATGAGAAAGAAGATGACACTCCAAAGCATCAAGATCTACCTAAGGAGTGAAGGTATGCTCATGGACATCCTAAGGAATTAATCTTAGGTGATCCATCCAAAGGGATAAGAACTCGAGCATCTATTAGAAATGAATATGATTATATAGCATTTGTATCTCAAGTAGAACCTAAATGTTTTGAAGAAGTTGAAAAAGACTCTAATTGGATCAATGCTATGCAAGAAGAATTAATTCAATTTGATAGAAATAATGTTTGGACACTTATAAAAAGACCATTTAATGTTTCAATTATTGGCACTAAATGGGTATTTAGGAATAATTAGATGAAAATGTTATTGTTATTAGAAATAAAGCTAGGCTAGTTGCTAAAGGCTACAATCAGGAGGAAGGGATTGACTTTGATGAAACTTTTGCTCCTGTTGCTAGATTTGAAGCAATTAGGCTATTATTAGCATTTGCTTGTTTTATGAATTCCAAATTATTTCAAATGAATGTTAAGAGTGCTTTCTTAAATGGTTTTATAACTGAAAAAGTTTTTGTTGAACAACCACCTGGATTTAAAAATCATGCACATCCTGATCATGTTTTTAAATTACATAAAGCACCTTATGGATTAAAGCAAGCACCAAGAGCATGGTTTTAAAGCTCAGCAAATTTCTAATTAAAAATGAATTTTTTAGAGAAAATGTTGATAAGACTCTATTTTTGAAAAAGAAAGATAATGATTTATTAGTAGTACAAATATACATTGATGATATTATTTTTGGTGCTATTAATGAAATTCTTTGTCAAGAGTTTGCTAAGCTAATGCAGGGTGACTTCGAGATGAGCATGATGGGAGAACTCAATTTCTTCCTCAGACTCTAGATCAAGCAAACTACAGATGGTATCTTCATTAACCAAGCTAAGTACACAAGAGAAATTATCAAGAAGTTTGGAATGGAGACTACTAAACCAATAGGTATGCCTATGAGCCCCTCTTGTAGACTTGATAAAGATGAACATGGTAAATCTGTAAATCAAAAGTTATACAGAGATATGATAGGCTCTTTACTGTATCTAACAGCTAGTAGACTAGATATAATGTTTAGTGTTTGCATGTGTGCTAGATATCAGTCAAACCTAAAGAATCACATCTTATGGCTGTTAAGCGCATTATTACATATCTATCTGGTACTATTAGTATTGGTTTATGGTATGCTAGAAATTCATCTGCTGAATTAATTGGATATTCTGATGCAGATTTTGCTGGTTGTAGATTAGATAGAAAGAGTACTAGTGGAACTTGTCAATTTCTTGGAGTGAACTTAATCTCACAGTTTAGCAAGAAACAAACTTCAATAGCACTATCCACAGCTGAGGCTGAGTATATTGCAGTAGGAAGTTGTTGTGCTCAAATCTTATGGATTAAGCAACAACTTGAAGACTTTGGAATCAAGTTGGCTAGAACTCCTATTAAATGTGATAATACCAATGCAATTTGCTTGACTAAAAATCATGTTTAACACTCTAGAAGTAAGCACATTAAAATTAGACATCATTTTATTAGGGATCATGTAGAAAACAATGATGTTTTGCTTGAATTTATTAGTACTGAATTGCAATTGGCTGATATTTTGACTAAACCTCTTCTAGAAGATCGATTCTATATGATTAGAAGAGAGCTTGGGATCATCAATCCATTTGATTAAATCTTTCTCATACTTTGACTCAAACTAGATCAATTTGACCTTATTCATGATAAATCATGTTTGATCATTGTTGATTTGACTCTAGAATTATCTTATTTTAATTGATTTTGATATGCCTATGAAATCCCTAATTTTTTTTGGATTTTAAGTCATTGAGTCAATACATTTATGTGTTGACACCAAAATGTGTCGACACATGCGTGAGCCGATACATGAACGATAGTGGACTGAGATTTAAGGGGTTTTCAAACCATTTTTTCTCCCAAATCCTTTCTCCTCTGAGCCGACACTAGGTTGCAAGGCACCCTTACTATTCATCCTTCCATTTCGTTGCTTTTATCCATCATTTTCTTGGATTTGGAGGTTTGGTAGCCATTTTTTGTTGGATTCCTTCCTATGTTTTAATTCCTAAACCCTAAAAATCCAAAATTTCTACCAAAAACCTTGCCCAAACTTTGAATCTAAGAAATGGGTCCTTGCAAGCAAGTTGTTCATCGACCTCGTCAGTCAAACCCAGAAGAAGAGTGAAGGACGAAGGCTCGACATGAGTCTAGAGCTCCGGATCCGCTTGCACGATCCTTGTTTGTTCCGTCTAGCCAGATGAGCTTGAAGACAGTGGATAGAGGATGCCGAGTGGATTTTTCTTTTGTGGACCAGCAGCACTTTCAAATTGGAGAGTGGATTCGACAGGCTGGTTTGACCACTTTCTATTCACTCGGTGAGAGATATTACCCCGGGCTGATGAGAGAGTTCTACGGATCACTTGCCCGCGAAGCAGATGGTTGGATAGCACAGGTTAGAGGATGGGATATCCCCATTTCTTCAGAGATTCTGAGCAGAGTATGGGATATACCTATGACCAGATCTGTTATTGACAGTCTGATAGATCGAGTCAGTGGTCTCCAATATATTTTCGAGTCTGACATTCTACTAGAGGGAGCCACTGTACCAGCATCCAGGTTATCTGCGGTGATAAGACTGCTGCACCATATCGTCTCCCTGATTCTTCTACTGAAGACCAGACATTTTGACTATATCATAGAGTGAGAGTTGCTCATGATGGTCTCACTAGTTCAGTGCACGCCAGTATGCATTCCAGTTCTAATGGTACATCAAATTACAGAGGCGTCGACTAGCCAGAGGCTCTACTTATCGTATGTCATGGGACTGACATTGTTGTTTCGGGAGTATGGAGTCAGCTTTCAGGATGAGCCCTACCGTACACTCATTCATACTGATGTATATGACATCAGGTCATTGCATCGGATGGGCTATCATTTAGTCTGAGGCCAGTGGACACGTAGGATATCAAGTCAGGCCGAGGATCGAGTGATGATGATTACACAGTAGAGGAGGAGCAGATTCTTTCAGGTGAGGCTAGACCCAGTGAGACTCAGCCTGAGACAGCAACGTAGCAAGCAGTTGCTCCTCAATCTGATCCTTCTACATCTGCACAGCCTCAGCCAACATAGACGGAGACTCCAGACATTTCTGATAGTTTAGAAGACAGAGTCAGACACATGAGATTGACATGTTCATCATGAGGCAGCGTCTTGATGTATTCATAGCTGAGATGAGAGAGAGCCATATTGGATTTAGTCATGGCATCTCGGCTATTCTTTCTGCACTGTCCAGATCTTTGACGAGTACTCCGGCTGCAGAAACTGCTCCTGCTCCTGCTCATGTACCTGCTCCTGCACCAGCTAATGATATTGTTGACATTGATACTGGTGTCGATACTACTATTGGAGTTGATGAGACTGATGGTGATACAGTTATCGGAGATGATGATGGAGACGAGGAGACTGACTCAGACCAATTTGATATTGCTGATCTTGCTTCAGAGCCAGTTTCGAAAGTGACGAATGATTTGCCTATGAGCCCTGTTGTTGACCCATCCATCTCACCTGCCCAGACTCCTATTCCATTCTCTCCTTCTAGATCAGATGATCACACTCCAGTTCCTATTCCTATTCATATTCTCACTCCCGTTATCGATACACCTGTTATTGACTTCCCTAACATTGATACTTCATTTGTACATACACCTATCATTGCGACCCCCATTGTGGATACATCTTTTGTAGATTTACCGATACAATCTACAGCTGATACTACTGTTCTTAATACACCTTTTATTACTATAGTTGAGACCCTTACTTTTGATTCACAGATTACTGATACTCCTACCCTTCATACTGCAACACTTATTCGAGAGCTTGGGTTTTATATACCCTGCTTTCAGCATCTCGACTTTGGACCTTCATTTGATTGCACATCTCTTCCAGTGGGGGCTGAGATGGTTGACTCGATCACTTCTGTTCCTGTGAAGGATATTGCATCTACCTCTACTATTCAAGCCAGAGGTTGGACATATACTCATCGTAGAGGACGTGGTCATCGCACCCCTCCACAGCTAACCGGACCAAACTTAGAGATCTTCGATCGAGATGGCCGCGAGCTTGATCTTCTACTGATACCGAATCGATTGAGATGGTTCATCTTCTGATGAGTCTATGGATGAGGATTACGATTTTTATATACTTTTAGATAGTTTGTTTTTGTACTTATATGTACTTTTATCTTTGTTATGTATCAGTTTGCTGTACAAACTCTAAGTTTATATGAAAATCTTGTTCCTCATCTCTATGTTTGTGATGCAAATGAATGTTATATCTTGAATTGCTTTTACACCTCAATGTCTTCACTTTTAATTGAATAAATTTCTTAAAGATAAAAAGGGATGCAGTTTAGAAAATGAATTTATTATGCTATTTCTTGACTATTCAATTTATTTATTTCCCTACCTTTTTAATGATAACAAAAAGGAGGAGTATTTAATAAGATTTAAGTATAAATGAATATTTCACTAAATAAAAGTGGAGTAGTTTGATATAAAGGATAGACAAAATTTTGAAAAACCTGAATTGAAAATTATTTACAAAATTCCTTAAGAAAGGGGGAGCATTACTTTTTGTTCATTTGAAAATCCTTTCAAAGCAAATTTAACCCTTAAAACCCCTCTTTCAATGTTTGAAAAGATTTTTACAAATTTTGTTATGAATCATTGATTCAGGGGGAGCTTTGTTGTTTGCTGAAATTTCTTGTAGAGTATCATAACATATGCTTTCTATGCATTTAAATAAATACCAAAGTTCTGACACTCTCTATCTTTGTAACAAGCTCTAACTCTTTTACTTGTATTCTGAATTGGCATATCTTCAATGCAAGTAATGTTGATATACTTAATGCTTTCAATATTCAATTCACTTAAAGCTTTATTTTTAAAGCAATTTATACTTAAGGGTTTTGTCATCATCAAAAAGGGAGAGATTGTTGACTCCACTAATTGATTTTGATGATAAGTAAAATAGTTAAGTATAAGTTGAGGACTAATTGTTTGCTTTGAGTGTGTTTTTATTGAAAAGGTGCTCACAAAATTTGAAAAAGCCAAATTATCTTGAAGAAGCCAAGTTTGATAGAAAAGTTTACTCAAAGAGGACTTGGATACTTAAGAGATGGTTAAATGGATGGCCAAGTTAAGTAGAATATTGTTCCAGTTCAAATTCAGTAGTTTCTATGTATTTTTCAGTGAAGTGTCGACACATGACATGAAGTGTCGACACATGAAGAAGAAGTATCAACTCAGGCCGGTACGCAGCAAAGTTTCAGATGGCATAGATGAAGTGTCGACACATGGACCTGAAGTGTCGACTCAAGGTATCGACACATGGATCAACACATCGCCTGAG
Organism: Areca catechu; assembly: GCA_021397845.1. Taxonomy (NCBI): domain Eukaryota; kingdom Viridiplantae; phylum Streptophyta; class Magnoliopsida; order Arecales; family Arecaceae; genus Areca; species Areca catechu. Next base: position 60,752,957 of record CM038044.1, on the reverse strand, counting down.
ACTTTCAAGCCACAGTATTTGCAGATATTGAAGGAGCAGCTGAAGTATCAACACATAGAAGTAAGGTGTCGACTCAACTGGAAAGGTGTCGACACATCTGAGATTTTCAAAGAATCTGAATGGAGTTTTTTGAACTATATGTCAACTCAAGAAGAACATGTGTTGACCTTTTATGTCGACTCAACTGAGGAAGTATCGACACATGGAGTTCTGGCAACAGTAACGGCTAGTTTTTTCAATCGCAGAACTCATCCAAAATGCCCCCAATGGCTAGTTTTTCAAGTGTAACGGCTAGATTTCAATTTTGAGGCCTTGGGAGGGTATTTATTTGCTCCAAATCAAATCTAAACATATGATACTGAATACCATTAAAGAGTTTTGAGAGAAAAGAAGAGAGAAGAGCCTTAACTCCTACTCATTCAAGTTTCAACCACTCACAAGCTAAAGGAAGCCTCCAAGCATTCAAAAGCCATCAAGAGCATTGAAGACCATCCATACTTGAGCATTCAAAAGGCTTCAACAAGTACAAAGCAACTCTACATCGAGCTACATCAAGATATTCACTTTGTTATTAAAAGCTTACATTGGTTCTTTATTTCTAAACATTATTTCTTGTAAGGGTTCTTGGTTAGCCAATTATAAAACCAAGTGAGGTTATTGGTAAGCCTTGGAAAACTAATTAGGTTGGTGGTTAGCCCACAAAACCACTAAGGTTCTTGGTTAGCCAAGAAAACCAAGGGAGGTTGTTGGTTAGCCTTACGAAAACCAATTAAGTTCTTGGTTAGCCCGTAAAACCAAGTGAGGTTTGACTTGTGAACCTTGTGAAAACAAGTCGGGTATTGATTAGTGAGCCCGGAAAACTAATCGGCTGTAATCGTGTGATTATAGTAAATTCCCAAGGGGATCTTGGTGAGTGGATGTAGGTGCATGGTTGGCACCGAACCACTATAGCTCTTGGAGTTTGTGATTGCTTGATCTCTCTCTCTTTGCTCTTTATTTATTGCTCTTAATTTGTGCTGCACTTATATTTTAGAGAATTGCATTTGAATCATAGTACCGTGCTTATATATATTTGTTGAATTAGATTGCCTTGCTTTGTATCAAGTTTTGTAAGTTAATAGCTTATATTAATTTTTAGAGATCCAATTCACCCCCCCTCTTGGATTGCTTACTGGGCAACAGAGGTAAAGATTGAAAGAGCTTGGGATGATCAAGCTATCGGTACCAAGATAGAGACTGTCAGCGATATTTGGTCTGGTGGCAAGGTCAGCCAGAATTTGAGGACCTGTAGAATGCTGGTGCGGATTTGCAGCGCCTCAATCCAGACCCTCCTTGAGCCAAATTGACCCATACTCGACGGGGTCGAGTTCCTCCTGCCCCGAGAGAATTGGTGGGGATACCAAGATCAGACATAGATCTCTGGATCTCATATGGTTTAATTAGTCATATATCAAAGTTTTGGAAATTTTGTAATCAATTATGATTGAATCCTGTAATATGTTGAGGTTAGTTGTTTGTCTCAACCCTCAACCTAGTCTGTATTTTGAGTCCTGTACATTAATATGAGTCTAGTATGAGCCCAATTTTTGTACAAGAGAAGAGGTCACCATATTTTGGAGTTCCACCAGGCAACATTCAGGAGTCAGAGGGCACTACATCAGCACAGTGGATTTTGTGTAACAACCAAGGATCCAAGATGCTTCCAGAAATCCTGATTCATTCCAAATGCCCTCTAGATGCCCAGATTCCAGTCCAGATGCCAGAGCATATTCTCAAACCAGGGTATCCATGATTTCAGAGGTCCGTCTACATCCTAGCCCAAAAAAATCAAGTCCAAGTTCCAAGCCTAAGCCCTAAAGAAGCAAGATTTCATGGAATATTCCTGCTACCAGGCTACTAGGCCACCCCAGCTTCCAGAGGCCCAAACCCATGAACCAAAACACTTTTGGGCCAGCCCCTTGCTGCCCCTAGAAGCCCAACACGCCCTCTTAGGTGTCCTTGAAGTATTGACCAAGTCCAAGAGGTGTTCTTGAGTGGAATAGTCAAAACATGAAGGAAAAAGGAAAAGACTAGGTCAATTCCTAACCTAATTGGTACGGGCACTAGGCTCAGGAAGAGGCTTCAGCTAATGCCAAGTTCTTTATGGATAGAAGACTTGAAATTTAAGTCATATAATAAGTCTATGAGTCTTGTATTTATTTTTATTCAAGTCCTACGGTTATTTATAGAAAAGTTTGTCGTAGTTTACTTCGAAGACATTCTTATATATAGCAGGACCAAGAAGGATCATTTGGACCATTTGAATCAAGTCTATTTAGCACTTAGGGAAAATAGTCTCCTCGCTAATCTTAAAAAATGTTATTTTTTCATCCATAGAGTCATTTTCCTAGGTTTTGTTGTTATACCTGACGGAGTTTCTACTGACCCCGAAAAGATTAAGTCAATTATAGAGTGGCCTGTGCCAAAAAGTGTTCATAATGTATGAAGTTTTCATGGCCTCGCTACTTTTTATAGAAGATTCATTTGGGGGTTTAGTACCATAGTTGTACCAATCATGGATTGCATTAGGAAAGGCCAATTTGAATGGACAAAAGCTGCTGATAGGGCCTTCCTATATGTTAAGAAGAAAATGACACAAGCACCTATCTTAAGATTGCCTGATTTTTTTAAGGTTTTTGAGGTCGCTTGTGATGCGTCTGGAGTTGGAATAGGTGATGTTTTAAGCCAGGAGAGCCACCCTATAGCTTTCTTTGGCAAAAATTATATGAAGCCAAGCTTAATTATTCCACCTATGATAAGGAGCTCTGTGCAGTAGTGCAAGCTTTAAGGTATTGGAGGCACTATCTACTATCGCATGAATTTGTCGTGTTTTCTGATCACGAGGCCCTTAGATATCTTAATTCCCAGAAAAAGCTGAATCCTAGGCATGTTAAGTGGGTAGAATACATCCAGGCCTACACATTTGTCTTGAAACACTGTGCCAAAACTGAGAATAAGGTAGCAGATGCATTAAGTCGTAGAAGCCTACTTCTAAACTTGATTAGCATTGAAGTCATTGGATTTGAAAGACTTACGGATGAGTATGATACCTGTCCAGACTTTAGTGAAGTTTACCAAGCTTTGAAATTGGGACCATCTAGTGATCACAGTGAGTACACCCTTTTAGATAGTTATCTGTTTAAGGAAAATAAGCTTTGTGTTCCAAAGACTTCCCTGAGAGACTTTTTAATTTGGGAAACCCATGATGGAGGTTTGGCTGGCCATTTTGGAAGAAACAAGACCATATTGATACTTGAGGAGAAATTTTACTGGCCAGGCCTTAAGAGACAGGTAGCCAATATTGTTGCCCGATATAGGACATGTGCGATTGCCAAACATCAAAGACAAAACACCGGGTTAAATACTCCTTTAACTGTGCCGGATTGTCCATGGCGGGATCTTAGCATGGACTTCATTTTAGGATTGTCCAAGACTCTTAGAAAACACGATTCAATCTTTGTAGTGGTTGACAGATTTTTGAAAATGGCCCATTTTATACCCTACTCCCAAACTTTTGATGCCTCCATGGTAGCCAAGCTTTTTCTTGATCAAGTAGTCAAGTTACATGGGTTACCTAAGACCATTGTTTCTAATAGGGATGTCCATTTCATAAGCTATTTTTGGAAAACCCTTTGGCACCTACTAGGAACAAAACTGAAATTCTCAATTGCTTACCACCCTCAAACTGATGGACAAACCGAGGTTGTAAATAAAAGTCTAGGGAATTTATTGAGGTGCCTTGTTGGAGAGAGACTAGGAAATTGGGATTTACTACTACCTCATGCTAAATTCGCGTACAACAGCTCGGTCAATAGGTCTACTGTTAAAAGTACCTTTGAGATTGTCCATGGTTACAGACCTAGGAAACTTATCGACCTCATTCCATTACCCACACCTGCATGAATGTCTAACTCTGCCGAGTCATATGCACAGCATCTTAAAGAATTACATAAAAAAATTAGTAAGAAAATTCAAATAAGTAATGAAGTTTATAAGCATATGGTTGATTTGCGTAAACGAATAAAAGAATTTAATGAAGGGGACTATGTCATGATAAAACATAGACCTAAAAGGTTTCCACCAAAAACTATGAAGAAATTGCATACCCGGGGAGCTGGACCTTTCAAAATAATTAAGAAAATTGGATCTAATGCATGTGTTAGAGTTACCACCTGATTATGGCATTAGCTCCACATTTAATATTTCTAATCTAAAAGAATTTAAAGAACCGGCATTAATTCTTAGTGAGCCTTTTGGACCTCACCCTACCTTTGAGAGCGAAACCCTACCTGAGTGTCCACCAGCAATTCCACTAGACCAGAGAGACAAGACTAAACGTATCTTAGATCACCAAGTGATTACTACAAGAAATAAAGGTTATCAGCATTATCTGGTTCATTAGCATGGCTGACCAGAATCTGAAGACTCTTGGATCACCCGAGAGGATCTACAACAAATTGACCCAGATCTATTAGAAAAATACCACAGTCAAACCGATCCTTACTCGACAGATCGAGTTCCTCCCATCCTAGAAGAATTAGTGTAGGCACCAGGCTCAGAAAGAGGCTTCAGATAATGCCATGTTCTTTATGGATAGAAGACTAGGAATTTAAGTCCTGTAATAAGTCTATGAATCATGTATTTATTTTTATTTGAATAATTGAGTCATGTTTTATTTTAATTTGGGTCCAATTAGAGTTAAATTGGCTTTATATTGAGTCAACTTCAAGATCTACTTGCGTTGGGCTTTAATTAAGCAAGAATGAGTGCAACCAACTTCACCAACTACTTGGAGCACCACATCATCAAAGCACCATGCCACCTTGGAAGACAAGTCATGCCATCTTGGAGGATAAATCATGCCACATCACCAAGACACATCAACCATGAATTTTCAAATTTGAATGAAGCTCCACTCTTTATGGGTGCCCACCTTGTAATTAGGAGAATTAAATATGAATGGGCCACTCCTATCTTCATGGGATGCCCCTTGATTTTCTCCATGAAAGGAGGTGTAGTTTGAATTTGAAAGGGAGCTTAAGGTTTATAAAAGCTCCTACATCCTCTTGTAATGTTGATGATGATGAATGAAAGGAAATTTTATTTCTAAGAAAGCTTTCTTCTTTTTCTACCCAAAGACCCTTGAGAGAAGGTAGGTGTGAGACCTAGGATACTTAACCAAACAAGCTACTAGTCCCTCTTCCAATCCCAGTCGGCCACCCTTGGAGAATCCTCTTCAAGTCTCTACAATTTTGACATTCCCATCTTCCAAGAGAGATCATCAACAACGAAGTTCTCCACGCCAACAATTGAAGATGATTAAAGCAATGGACGCCACAGGAGATCCACTTAAAGCCAAATCTAAGCCATTTCATCCATTCCTAATTTTCTCTTCCATTTCTCCATTCTTCCACCTAAATCTTTTGATTTTACTATGTATCTATGTAGGATCCCCGGGTCTCCTGGTTTTCAAGGTGAAGGTCTACTATGCCAAGGAATCATAAACAAGGTGCCTTTAGATCTAGAGTAACTCCTTGCTATTCTTAGTACTTCATCTTGAGTGTCCTTTTTCTGAATTTCAGATTATTAATAGCCGGATAGCCATCTTTATAATCTTCTTTCAGATCTGAAATAGGAAAGTAAGCTAGCCCTAACCTGTGTGGTTTCCTAACCATGAAGATCCCTTCTTAATTACTTTGAGAGATTCTTTTCTAGTCTAGTTCTTTTCCTTATGTTCCTTTCATATAATTTTATTTCTTTTACGTAGAATAGCTGCATGTTTATCTATTTCATTTTTATTTAGTCCTTCTAATTCTTTTAAATGCATCATTCGATACATGTTTCCCATCATTTTTGGTATCAGAGCATGGTAGGTTAGGGTTAATTCTAAATTTCTGCATTTAGGTAGGTTGCTGAAATTTTCTGCATGCATAGCACTTATACTTGCTACATAGTTTTTTTGTAAATCCAATCTAGATCTAAGATTCATGCCTCCTGAGTGGGTGTACACTAGTACACTGTCACAACCCATGGGAATAATGAGCCCCTGGCCGGACGTGAATTATTAGGTTGAAGTTTGGTATGCAAATACCTTTGTTTGTTTAAATTCTACTTATTGTATTTCTAAGTAGGCTGACTGTGATTTGCATAAAAGTTTGAATGAAAGTAGTTAATTTTTTATTAAAATAAGTTTTTTTCCTACTCTATATTATGTTAGTTATCAGCATGAAAAATTTTACCTTCAAAAAAAAATTACAAAAAAAAATAAATATTCCCGCACTCCATCACTGTTGTTGAAATTTCTGCTGTTTTGTTCTGTTCTATTTACATTATCTAACTTTTAGAATTTGCTCAGCATAGTATAGATTTTATCTTTAAATTTCCTTTCATATGATATATCCCCTACAAGTTAAGAGTGTTTTTTGACTTTTTCAAGTTTTTATGAGATTGATACACGTCGCCCCACATCAAAACTTCAATACACTGATTTCTGCACCTGAAATTTGGATCCATATGCTTGTTACATTCATTTCATGGAAAAACAAGTTAAGGGCATCAAATTGAGATAGGGTCAGGATTTCATCACCTGTCCCTAGTCCAAAAATCAACAACTTTCATAACTAACCCAACCCTAATTAAAACAAAGTAGACATTTAATTGCTCTAGTGAGCTAGGGACACCCACAAGGTCGGGTCGACTCAAGTGTCAAGCCAACTTTGACAACCTGTTTGTGTGTGCTTGTATCTGGTGTCTAAGCAAGTGGTTCAATGACAAGAGCCCGAAGGAAGGTGGGTTGGTTCGCTTACCTGTCCAATTTCAAATTGGTGTCTAAGGCAAGCAAAGAGGAACCTCCACCAACCTTACACTTACCTGGTCAGGTGCTAAGTCACTACAACCCGGATTGTCAATTTGACCTAACATTTGGTTTGGGCTCTAGGTCTAGCAAACCCCTAGTCCGAGATTGAGTTCGAGTGTGCATGGCAACTAGATCATGAGCACCCTACCAGCAAACCTAAGCCCAATCGAGTGTAACCATGGAACAAAACTTTGAGAGTTTGATGAAATCTTTGAATGACCAAATGACCCGACTGAACCAGAACTTGACTGATCAATTGGCCCAGACCCACCAAAACATGACTGATCAGATAACCCTCACCACTGCTAGGCTTGATCGATTAGAAGCTCGTACCCCTGAAGGAACTCATGAAGTCCAGAATGAGTTAGAGCCTGAACCTGAGTTTGAGACATCCATCAACCCTAGAAGGGCTCTTCATCAAGACCATTTCATCAAGCCAAATCCTAGAAAGCTCAATCCTGATCGAGTCCATGACCCGAACCCTAGGATAGCACACCATGATCCAATCTATGAGCCAAACCCTAGGAGACACATCAGGATCAGACAAACTGTGATGAGCGAACCCTTAGGAGTTTTAGTTTGGAAGCACCTACATTCGATGGAAATCTGGATCCTAAGGTTTACATAGATTGGGAGGGAGAGATGGATCAGTACTTCGATTGGTATGACATGACAGAGAAGAGAAAATGCAAGTTCGCGAAGCTTAGGTTAATTCGTCAGGCTTGGCTTTACTGGGGAAACGTCGAGAGGTTCATTGACAAAGGGGTGATGTTCCCATAGAAACCTGGAGGGAAAGGAAACTTAGGTTTAAAGAGAAATACCTTCTTATGTCTTACCACTAGAGACTTCTAGACCAGTGGCAGAGGTTGACTCAGGGAACCAAGAGTGTAGCCGAATACATTGCAAAATCTGATGAGTTTGTAATGAGATGCAATGTAGATGAGTCCAAGTCAGTTACTTTGTCTATGTTTAGGGCAGGATTGAGAGAAGAAATCTAGAAAGAGTTATTCTTGAGGGAAGTCCATGACTTAGAGCTAGCTTATTAGTAGCATGAGATGCCGAGATATTCCATAGGGGACCACTTTATCATAGACCTGAACCTCCTAGAACTAGTGCACCTAGACAGCAGCCAGGACCGAATTAGATGTGAACCAGCCGACCCAACCCCAGCATCCCTCTGACCCATAGAGATGATAGGGGTAAAGCACCAGAAGTCTAGAGGAATCCAAACCCTAATGTTGTGTGTTTCAGATGTCGTAAGTTAAGCCATTATGCTAGCAATTTTCCAACTACGACCTTACACATAGGAGAATTAGAAGAGAATGATCCTGAACCCATAGAGCTCCTAGGTGATAATGTTGAGGAGGTATATCAGGCAGAGAAAAATTTGGCTGAAGATTATGAAGGTAACGAGGAACAAATAGAGCTTGATCTGTTCGGAGTAGTTAGATGCATCCTTACCCACACCATGACACAAGAAGATTGGCGTAGAATTAACATCCTACAAACATTTGTCAAGTTAGGGGATAAGGTATGTAAAATAATCATAGATAGTTGGAGTTGTGTAAATGCCATATCCACTAGTGCTGTCAAAACTTTAGGCTTGTCCATAGTTCCCCATCCAAATTCCTATAAGGTTTCTTGGATAGACTCCACTTCAATTCCCATCAAACATAGGTAACTAGTCCAAATCCAATTATAGTCATATCAAGAGAAAGTGTGGTGTGATGTCCTACCAATGGGAGTGAGCAGTATCATCCTAGGTCGACCTTGGTTATTTGACCATGATGCAACCCTATATGGCCGATCAAATTCCTACTCATTCATGCACTTAGGAAAGAAGTTTGTGATCAACCCAACACCACCTAAGGACAATGTTAAGAAAGGATCGAGCCACCTAAAGGAGAAGAAAACAGGAGTCAATTTGATAACTGATAAGGAGATTGAGAAAGAACTCACTGAGGGTGCACATGTTTGGATTTTAGCCACTAAGGAAATTCAGGAGCCTTCCCAAAAAGAACGCCCTCAGGAAGTGGCTAAAGTGTTAGAAGACTTTAAGGATGTGTTTCCAGATGACCTACCTGACCAACTTCCACCCCTTAAGGATATCCAGCACGCCATTGATTTAGTCCCAGGAGCCACCCTACCCAACCTTCCACATTATAGGATGAACCCTACCGAACACTTAGAGTTACAAAGACAAGTAGGGGATCTCCTTAGGAAAGGATTTATTAGAGAAAGTTTGAGTTCCTGTGCAGTACCGCATTACTGACCCCTAAGAAAGATGGCACTTGGAGGATGTGCATTGATAGTCATGCCATTAATAAGATCACAACAAAATATAGATTTCCCATACCCCATTTGGATGACATGTTAGATATGATGGCCGGAGCAACAATATTTTCAAAGATTGACCTTAAGAGTGGCTATCATAAGGTTAGGATTAGACCTGGGGATGAGTGGAAGACTACATTCAAGACCAAGGAGGGTCTTTTTGAGTGGTTAGTAATGCCTTTCAGACTGTCCAATGCTCCTAGTACCTTTATGCAAATTATGAATCAAGTCCTACGGTTATTTATAGAAAGGTTTGTTGTAGCTTACTTCAACGACATTCTTATATATAGCAGGACCAAGAAGGATCATTTGGACCATTTGAATCAAGTCTATTTAGCACTTAGGGAAAATAGTCTCCTCGCTAATCTTAAAAAATGTTATTTTTTCATCCATAGAGTCATTTTCCTAGGTTTTATTGTTACACCTGACGGAGTTTCTACTGACCCCGAAAAGATTAAGTCAATTATAGAGTGGCCTGTGCCAAAAAGTGTTCATAATGTATGAAGTTTTCATGGCCTCGCTACTTTTTATAGAAGATTCATTCGAGGGTTTAGCACCATAGTTGTGCCAATCATGGATTGCATTAGGAAAGGCCAATTTGAGTGGACAAAAGCTACTGATAGGGCCGTCCTATATGTTAAGAAGAAAAAGACACAAGCACCTATCTTAAGATTGCCTGATTTATTTAAGGTTTTTGAGGTTGCTTGTGATGCGTCTGGAGTTGGAATAGGTGAAGTTTTAAGCCAGGAGAAACACCCCATAGCTTTCTTTAGCGAAAAATTATATGAAGCCAAGCTTAATTATTCCACCTATGATAAGGAGCTCTGTGCGGCAGTGCAAGCTTTAAGGTATTGGAGGAACTATCTACTATCGCATGATTTTGTCCTGTTTTCTGATCACGAGGCCCTTAGATTCCTTAATTCTCAGAAAAAGCTGAATCCTAGGCATGTTAAGTGGGTAGAATACATCCAGGCCTACACATTTGTCTTGAAACACCGTGCCGAAACTGAGAATAAGGTAGCAGATACATTAAGTCGTAGAAGCCTACTTCTAAACTTGATTAGCATTGAAGTCATTGGATTTGAAAGACTTACGGATGAGTATGATACCTGTCCAGACTTTAGTGAAGTTTACCAAGCTTTGAAATTGGGACCATCTAGTGATCACAGTGAGTACACCCTTTTAGATAGTTATTTGTTTAAGGAAAATAAGCTTTGTGTTCCAAAGACTTCCGTGAGAGACTTTTTAATTTGGAAAACCCATGTTGGAGGTTTGGCTGGCCATTTTTGAAGAAACAAGACCATATTGATACATGAGGAGAAATTTTACTGGCCAGGCCTTAAGAGACAGGTAGCCAATATTGTTGCCAGATGTAGGACATGTGCGATTGCCAAACATCAAAGAGAAAACACCGGGTTAAACACTCCTTTACCTGTGCCGGATTGTCCATGGCAGGATCTTAGCATGGACTTCATTTTAGGATTGTCCAAGACTCTTAGAAAACACGATTCAATCTTTGTAGTGGTCTACAGATTTTCGAAAATGGCCCATTTTATACCCTGCTCCCAAACTTTTGATGCCTCTACAGTAGCCAAGCTTTTTCTCGATCAAGTAGTCAAGTTACATGGGTTACCTAAGACCATTGTTTCTAATAGGGATGTCCATTTCATAAGCTATTTTTGGAAAACCCTTTGGCACCTACTAGGAACAAAACTGAAATTCTCAACTGCTTACCACCCTCAAACTGATGGACAAACCAAGGTTGTAAGTAAAAGTCTAGGGAATTTATTAAGGTGCCTTGTTTGAGAGAGACTAGGAAATTGGGATTTACTACTACCTCATGCTAAATTCGCGTACAACAGCTCGGTCAATAGGTCTACTGGTAAAAGTCCCTTTGAGATTGTCCATGGTTACAGACCTAGGAAACTTATCGACCTCATTCCATTACCCACACCTGCATGAATGTCTAATTCTGCCGAGTCATATGCACAGCATCTTAAAGAATTACATAAAAAAATTAGTAAGAAAATTCAAATAAGTAATGAAGTTTATAAGCATATGGCTGATTCGCGTAAACGAATAAAAGAATTTAATGAAGGGGACTCTATCATGATAAAACTTAGACCTAAAAGGTTTTCACCGAGAACTATGAAGAAATTGCATGCCCGGGGAGCTGGACCTTTCAAAATAATTAAGAAAATTGGATCTAAAGCATGTGTTAGAGTTACCACCTGATTATGGCTTTAGCTCCACATTTAATATTTCTAATCTAAAAGAATTTAAAGAACCTGCATTAATTCTTAGTGAGCCTTTTGGACCCACCCTACCTTTGAGAGCGAAACCCTACCTGAGTGTCCACCAGCAATTCCACTAGACCAAAGAGACAAGATTGAACGTATCTTAGATGACTAAGTGATTACTACTAGAAATAAGGATTATCAGCATTATCTGGTTCATTGGCAAGGCTAACCAGAATCTGAAGACTCCTGGATCACCCGAGAGGATCTATAACAAATTGACCCAAATCTATTAGAAAAATACCACAGTCAAACTGATCCTTACTCGACAGGGTTGAGTTCCTCCCACACTGGAAGAATTGGTGCAAGCACCAGGCTCAGGAAGAGGCTTCAGCTAATGCCATGTTCTTTATGGATAGAAGACTAGGAATTTAAGTCCTATAATAAGTCTATAAGTCTTGTATTTATTTTTATTTGAATAATTGAGTCCTGTTTTATTTTAATTTGTATCCAATTAGAGATAAATTGGCTTTGTATTGAGTCGAGTTCAAGATCTACTTGCGTTGGGCTTTAATTAAGCAAGAATGAGTGCAACCAACTTCACCAACTACTTGGAGCACCACATCATCAAAACACCATGCCACCTTGGAAGACAAGTCATGCCATCTTGGAGGATAAATCATAACACATCACCAAGACACATCAACCATGAATTTTCAAATTTGAATGAAGCTCCACTCTTTATGGGTGCCCACCTTGTAATTAGGAGAATTAAATTTGAATGGGCCACTCCTATCTTCATGGGATGCCCCTTGATTTTCTCCATGAAAGGAGGTGTAGTCTGAATTTGAAAGGGAGCTTAAGGTTTATAAAAGCTCCTACATCTTCTTGTAATGTTGATGATGATGAATGAAATAATTTTTTTTTTCTAAGAAAGCTTTCTTCCTTCACTAGCCAAAGACCCTTGAGAGAAGGTAGGTGTGAGACCTAGGATAACCAAACAAGCTACTAGTCCCTCTTCCAATCCCATTCGGCCACCCTTGGAGAATCCTCTTCAAGCCTCTCCAATTTCGACCATCCCATCTTCCAAAAGAGATCATCTACAATGGAGTTCTCCACGCCAACAATTGAAGATGATTCAAGCAAAGGATGCCACAGGAGATCCACTTAAAGCCAAATCTAAGCCATTTCTTCCATTCCTAATTTCCTCTTCCATTTCTCCATTCTTCCACCTAAATCTTTTAATTTTACTATGTATCTATGCAGGATCCCCGGGTCTCCTGGTTTTCAAGGTGTAGGTCTACTGTGCCAAGGAATCATAAACAAGGTGCCATTAGATCTAGAGTAACTCCTTGCTATTCTTAGTACTTCATCTTGAGTGTCCATTTTCTGAATTTCAGATTATTAATAGCCAGATAGCCATCATTATAATCTTCTTTTAGATCTGAAATAGGAAAGTAGGATAGCCCTAACCTATGTGGTTTCCTAACCACGAAGATTCCTTCTTAATTTGAGAGATTCTTTTCTAGTCTAGTTCTTTTCCTTATGTTCCTTTCATATAATTCTATTTCTTTTACGTAGAATAGCTACATGTTTATCTATTTCATTTTCATTTAGTCCTTCTAATTCCTTTAAATGCATCATTCGATACATGTTCCCCATCACTAATGGGGATTTGTTTTTCTAACCTAGCTTGGAAAGGACTTGTATTCCAATTTGAAAGAGAACTTGTAACCCAAGTGTAACTATGGTTAGTGAGGGCATGGGAACTCTATAAATACCCCACCTCTCCCCCTCTTGTAATCAATTTTTATTCATGATATCAAAACCCTGGTAAAATTTATTTGAGCTTGCAAGCTTGTGTGTTACTTTGTTTTTTCTCTTTGGTTACTATTATGTTTGGCTGAATTCCTTATTGCCCTAGCATCCTTCCATGCCCTAACTCACTACCATCCAAGCCTTCACACGTCCAAGGAGTGCCGTAGGCCACCAATAAAGGAGATCTTCAACCAGCTTCAAACAGCCCAGCTTCTAATTCCTAACCTGATTCCTTCTAAACCTAGTTTCCTTTCTTTTCTTACTTGCTATTTTGACTGACCCTTGACATTTTGCAGGATCCCCGAGGTGTTTCACCTCCCCACAGGAGGCTTTCCTTGCCTCCGAGACTGCCCAAATTAGACATCTAATCAAGGAAACCAAGCTTCATCATCCATACTCCAATCAGAGTGCTGTGTGATCTCTTCATTAGAAGTTCTTCAAATCACTAATTGGTAACATCCTTCCCTTCTTTTAATTTCTGATTTGATGAAGATAAGCTATCCTAATCCAGGAGTTTCTTAATTCTCGAGTCCTGGTAATTTATTATTTTGCATGAGTTTGCCTGCGATACGATGATTATTTATATTGCTATTCTTTATGTTATTTCTTGCTTAATTTTGAGAATCTAGCCTGCAAATTAAATTATAAAAAAATATAAAAAAATTAGTTTACTATTTTCCTGCATCTTTAGCAATCTTAGAGTCATCCTGCATCAATTCTAGCCCAGCAAATGCATGATTTGCATTATATCATTCTTTTTGACAATAGTATGTAAAATCTTTATCCTTGAGAGGTTTCTCTTTTCTAGTCCTAGAAAGGTCCAAATTCTTATTTGAAAGAAATATCAAACTGAATGCAAGTATAGAAAATTTGTCTACTTGACATATGTTTTGGTTATACTTTTGAGGACTTACTATTCCAAAAATCAATCTTCTCGGATAACAAATATCCAGAATCTAGAAAAGGTAACTGAAAATAGGGTTATCAATGGATCCAAGTAGCTTGAGTTTGGCTTAATAGAACTAGTGCAATCTCCATTCTCAAACCATCTTCTCTTCCCTAAACCATAAAACTAATTCAGAGTCCAATTCTTTGAAGACTCACCCTAGAGCCCAGTCCTCCAAAACTACCCATATTATATATTTCAGCAACAAGAGGAAGCTAGTTTTGCATCAAGTTTTGGGTAGTGCCTTAGACTTTTTTTTGTTTTTCAATTTAAAAATATAAAATATGAAAAATGCAAAAAAAAAGGGGTATACATGAGAGAAATACCTGGAAATCTTGCTTGAGATCTCATATATGAAGAAACCAAGAAAGGAAGAGAAGATATGTAGGGATTTAAGTGCAATGAGTTGCTCAATGGGTATCCACCAAGATAGCAAATATCATGGAGTCAAAAGGCACCAAACGAGCACCCAAACCTTAAAAAAAAGTTACTATTGTGTCAATGAGGATGATTGAAGAAAAGCCACTTACCAGTGACTGATTCATGAAGGAAGTTAAAGAGATGGAGATCATAGCATAGAGAAGCCCCGAGGATGTATATCGGTGAGTGCCTGAGGGTGAGATGACTGGAGAAGTCCCTGAGATAGCGATCGCCAGTGTGAACGAAGGAGATGCAGGAGGAGAAGGGAGGGAGATTGTTGCTGGAGGTGGTGCATTACGAACAAAATTTGGGATCGGAGGAGGGGGTATCGAAACCTCTCGATGCTTAAAAGCATCATTAAATCATTTTTTCTTGACACTGAGAAAAAGGGTTGGCCATTCCTCATCATTATCTAGCAGTTTTCAAAAGCATCGGCACGTTTCAGGAGTTCATGATGCTTTACTATAGAATCAAAAACTTTGGGTCGCCATTTCTCTATTTTGTTATAGTACAGAAACCTTCCATCACTAGATTAGAAATCTGGTAGTCCAGAGCAAAGTACAATGAGTTACTTGCCAAGTCACCATGATAGTCTCAGGTCAGAGGAACACTTAAACCCATATCCTTTTTACGAGATACTCTTGATAAAAGAGTACTCCATAAAATTGGTCATTATTTAGTAAGATGTACTCCAACACTCACCTGCATACCATACAAATGTCTCCACACTCCTTAGTTAAGAGGACAACCAACCTATATGGCAAACAATGACTTATTCATGATAAATATTGTTGTCCTAGGTAACAACGTATTATTTAGTCTTAAACCAATTTAAGAACAAGTCTTAAAACTTCTTTATCAAATCAATATATTTCTAAGGACTTCAACACATTAGAGTTCACAAGAAGATGATAAATAATGTTAAGTTGCCAAAATAACTTTTATTTTATTAATAATTCATATAAATGTATAAGAAAAGTCAACC
Organism: Areca catechu; assembly: GCA_021397845.1. Taxonomy (NCBI): domain Eukaryota; kingdom Viridiplantae; phylum Streptophyta; class Magnoliopsida; order Arecales; family Arecaceae; genus Areca; species Areca catechu. Next base: position 60,737,322 of record CM038044.1, on the reverse strand, counting down.
ATCTACAATCCAAATGATTGGCTTTAGGACACTTTTTCCAACATCATCACTGCCCAACCCTTAGGCATGGAGAAGAGGAAGAGAGGAGGGAGAGGAGTCACCCAAGAGCAAAAGTGCTTCAAAAAATTTGTAGATACCCTTCAAAGGTAGCACTTATTTATAGGATTTAGAAATCCTAGAATCCTTTAGCCAAACCCAATCAGAGTGAAACTCCTATTCCACACCCACTTGGGATGCCCCACCTTTTATTTTGCATGTGGGAAAGCTTTTCATAATAAATAGTGGGTGTAGAAATCTAGATTTGGCATGGAGAGTCTATTGCCCAGTAAGCAATCCAAGATGGGGGATAAATTGGGTCTCTAAAAAATTATTACTTGATTTAATGCAATAGGTTGTAATCCAATTCAAAAATTAATCAAGGTACTATGAATTCAAATGTAATGCTCTTAAGTAAAAGTGCAGCAGAAATAAAGAGCAATAAATAAAAGAGCAAGTAGAGAGAACAATCAACCACAAAGATGGAAGAGAAACTATCCTTTTTGTATTTCTTCCCTTGGCCTAAATGGGTCGAAGAAGAAGAAGTAGCAAAGAGTTGCTAGACAAGGTATTTATATGATAATGCCTTGTAGTTTCTCTATCTATGATACTACTACTTAGTCTTAGACACCGGAAGTCCTATTCATATTGGTAATTCATTGCAGGGATTTTAAGCTAATAGGAGATTTGAGAAAGTGGGTGAACATCGATAACCGAGGGAAGTCCAATGGTGAGTCCCCCAGCACCAGTAAAGCATCTACAGAAGCCCAAGCTCCATGGTGACAATGCGAGCATGTGAGGCTTCTGCCAGTCGAGCAGGGGGCCACCCTCATCATGGTGACCTACAGAGCCCTTAGGGGGAGCTCCCCTCTCCACTACTACCACCTCCAGTGGATCCCTAGATCACCATACTGACCTAGCAGGTCCATGCCCTGGTTGCGGCAATGCACTAGCTTCATCAGAGACACTAGTCCCTGGCAATGCAGCAACAGCTAGGGATGCCAGTGGCCCAGTCCACCGATCCCCATACCAGCCTACAGTCCTTCCGGGAGGGGTCATTACACGCAGACTCCGACCCACGAGGAGATCCCAGGTGGCCAAAAAGAAGTAGCATGATGACCCAACTGACCGGGAGAGCCACTTCCTGGTCTTGAACCATGGTGCACACTCGCAACAATGGCGCCGACATGGCCAGGAACTCAGGTGAGAGTACCCCCACTCTGCACCTCCTTTATCCTTGATGGCTTCCATTAAGGGATCCACAAACGAGGCCATCCATCGCTAGGCGAAGAGGTGCCTCGAAGAGCAGGAGTACAAACTGGCTGACCTCTCCCATCGATTTGCAATGATTCAGGGCTCCCCTACTGAGCCCAAAGGTTACGACACCCATCCTCCCATCTCCAACAGAATCCAAGAGGAACTAATCCCTAGCCGATTCTGCATGCCTCAGGTTGACACTTATGATGGTACAATCGATCCCCTCGACCACCTGGAAAGCTACAAGGCCCTTATGAGAGTCCAGGGGGCCACTGACACTCTCCTCTGCATTAACTTCCTGGCTACCCTATTGAAGGCTAATCGAGCCTGGTTCTCCAAACTCAAGTCTAAAAGCATTGACACTTCCCTGTTAGAGAAAAAGTTTGTGGCACACGTTGATGCATGCAGAAAGGTGCTAGTGCCACATGAAGCTGACAGTCTCTTCTTGATCCGTCAGCGGGACTGAGAGCCCCTCCAGGACTACGTGTCCTAGTTTAATCTACCACCCTAGAGATCTACCACCTCGATAAGCCAGTCACCATGCTGGCCCTAAAGAGGGGGCTACGAATCTCCCGCTTCACCTACTCCCTCGACAAGAAGCCTATGATGACTTACTCGAAGATCATCTTCCAAGCTCATAAGTACATCCATGCAGAGGAGGTCGAACACACAAGGAGGGAGCTGGATGGGAGGCCCCTAAAAAGGCAGGCCATTAGGGAAGCATCCACTCCCCCAGCCTAGAAGAAGGCACCGATCCCACAGTCTGGGCCAAGACCTAGAGTTGACCCTACCAAAGAAGAGAAGTTCACTCCTCTCCTTGCCCTGAGTGCAAAGATCCTGATGGAGATCAAGGACGAGCGCTTCTTGCATCGACCTCCCCCATTAAGGCCATCTACCAAATGCGACAGGTTCTACTACTACCACACTTCCACTGGGACCACAGCCACGATACTGAGGAATGCCACCACCTGAAGAGGGAGATAGAAGACCTGATCAAGCATGGCTACCTCAAAAGGAACATGAAGGGAAGAGCTCCCCCAGCAACCTAGAATGAAGAACCCAAACTGCTAACCATCGATAATCAGTCCACCGACAAGCCGGTTGGGATGATCTCTTGCTGGTAGGGAGAACCTCGAAGAGGGCTAGGGGGAGAGAGGAGAATGATGATGTACTCCCCTACGAGGGAGAAGGGCCGACCATAGTAGATAACCCAAATAATGATGTTGTCATCATAGAGATGATGATAGCAAAACATCCTACAAAAAGAATTATAGTTGATAGTAGAAGCTTTGCAGACATCTTTTCTTATGTGCTTTCACAAGGATGAACTTGTCCATTGACCAAAGAAAGTCGGTGTTCATGCCCTTAGTAGGCTCCACCGGAGACTCAATCAGAGTCGAGGGAGAAATTACACTCCCAATAACTGCCGAGACCTCACCTTGGCAAAATATTGTGCTGACAACATTCACCATCATGAGGCATTCCTTGCCTTACATCACGATCTTGGGTCATCCTGGACTTAACCTGCTTGATGTCACCATCTCTACAAGATGTCTCCTCATTAAGTTCCCAACCCCTTAGGGGATCGGGGAGATGAGAGGGTCCCGCTAGCCAGTCCAGCACTACCTGTAGACCATCCTGGGATCGCAAGGGGTAGATCCAAGCCTAGCCATTGACCAACTGAATCTGGCGAAATCGAAGCTGAAGGGTAGACCAGTTGAGCCATTGCTGTCCTTCCCCTTGGGGGAGGATCCCTTGAAGACTGTGAAAGGAACCATAAGTAGGCTATAGATATGCATTTTAAAACCTTTTAACACGCATTGCAGCGAAAGAGTGAAGATTAAACTATTTTAATCTAAACATGATATAGAAACTACTTTCTACATAGCCTACCAATGTAAATGACATGAACAGCAATGTATAATATAAAACATGAACCTACCATATCAAACCTTTTGATGCACACCTTTTGAAGATGCAGAGCAACTCCTTACAGCAGTGGAAGATGGAATGGATGATGCTCTCGAATCACCAACTAAAGAGGTGGACAAAGCTTTAACAGCCATACAATCATCTGGCCTCCACGAGTAGTTCACACCGGGGACTTGCTTGACCAGCACATTCTGAAGTGCTAGCTCCGAAAACACCTTGGTATCCGTTTCCTTTTCCTCAAACGTCAAGACTCCTCGCATCGCTGAAGAACACAATGGAGGTGGGAAACACTCTGAAAATAATCCTTCCCATACTCTCTTTCCCAGCCTAGAGCACTAGGCAATTGCATACGCAATACCCTTAGATCTCCCTTCCTAACTTTAGGTAGAAAACCATTCTAGCTTTTTCTCCTTTTTCTCTCAATTTTTGCAAAGCTTTTCTATCAAAAACCTTTCTTTTCCTCTACTTTTCCATGTCCTAAATAGCCCCTATCTTATAGGAGAGAGTGAGGAAGGTGGGTGAGAGTTATGGAGAGAGTTAGTGGGGAGGGACCTAAGGATAGCATTTATCCAACCATTAATTTCAAATATCAGGTTAAATTCAAAAATTAAACTGATAATTCAAAATTAAATGATGTTTGAGTTTAAAATCCAATTTCAAACTCATATGGATAAGGTGCACTAGTTTTGGTTCAACCCGAGTTGACCAAACCTCCGAATCAAACCCGATTCGATTCGAGCTAGTAAATTTGCAACTCAATCAAATTGAGTTTAGAAGCAATCATATTGCACATTAGACCTCTAAGAAATCATTAACAATTGATAAGAATAATTTCATAACTTTTGTGAAGCCAAGTGTTGACTCATTAGATAAGTCCATGTGTCGACACATTGAAATGTCGACACATAGGTAAAATTTTATCTTATGGAATTTCGACCTCTAGATAATTCCCATTTATCAATCGGCTAATAGGTCAAGTAGTTACCCCTATGGCATGTGACCCCATAGTTTCAAACACTAAGCTAGTAGCACTAGAACAATTCCAGTACGAATCGAATTCGCCATCTAGCAATGACACCCGACGTCTGGATAGGTCAAAGTTGCAAAGCAACCATCAAAACCCTCTAACATATGGTTACTATATAATTCATTCGTTTGACCACTTAATGCTCTGGATGACTTAGGGTTAGACTGCCAATCCTAAATCAGCTCATCCAAAAATATGTCTCATGACTCTTCACCAGAACTACCCTGACCAAGGTTTTGCTATATTGAGACATCAGTGAGTCATTCACTCCAATTAATTCAGAGAGTTCAATCCCATCTTGATCCTACCATTGCTCCTTAAGCAGTTGACTGCACACAACATCCTTTCAAGCTTGAATTAGAAATTCGAGGAGTCTGGTGCCAAAGTACAGTGAGTTGCTTATAAGTTATAGTGGTGATCTCAGTTCTGAGGGACACATATATCCATATCCCTTAGCGAACAACCCTTTGATAGAAAATGGAGTTTCGATAGGTGGGTCACGTTCAGTGAAATGTCAAACACTCCACTTGCATGTCATACCCATGTCTGCACATTCCTTGGTTAAGAGGACAACCAACCTATATGACATACAATGATCTATACTTGATACATAGTCATCCTATAACAATGCATCATTAAATCGTGAACAATTTAAGAACTACTCGATATATCCTCTCTATATCGAGTACAAGAAAGTTCTAAGGACTTCATCACACAAGAGTTCATATTAAGAAAAATGCACTTGTGATAAACTTCCAAAAGATAACTTTTATTTATATCAAAATTCATATCCAATATATAAATAGTATAACCATCTACAGTCTAGATGATTGGCTTTGGGATACAATTCTCAATAACTCCCACTTGGACTAAAGCCAATCAGTACATAATCACATTCCCATTTTCCATTTACAATCTTTAAACACTTGAATTTTGACTGCTTTAGTGAAGGGGTCGGCCATATTTTCCTTTCCATCGATCTTTTGAAGGTCGATGTCCCCTCGTGCCACAATCTCTCGCACGAGGTGGTAGCGGTGCAGAATGTGCTTGGTACGCTGATGGCACCTTGTCTCTTTGGCTTGAGCTATGGCTCTAGTGCTATCACAAAATATTGAAACATGGCAATCCAGGGAATGTGCCACTCCCAGCTCACCTAGAAACTTTTGTAGCTACACAGCTTTCTTCGCTGCATTTGATGCTGCAATGTATTCTACTTTGCAAACCGAGTCTGTCATTGTATGTTGCTTGGAACTTTTCCAGCAGATGGCTCCTCCATTTAGGGAAAATACAAAGCCTGACACACTTTTACTATCATCTCTATCTGACTGAAAACTTGAATTGGTATAACCGACAAGTTTTAAGTTAGGCTCTCCATAGACAAGCCATTGGTCTTTAGTATTTTCCAAATACTTTAGGATGGTTTTCACCACCTTCCAATGTGCTTCACCTAGGTTAGACCGGTATCTACTCACTACTTCTAGTGAGTATGCCACGTCTGGTCTAGTACATGTCATTGCATACATTATGGATCTCACTATCGAAGCATATGGGACTCTACTCATATGCTCTCACTCCTCAGGAGTTGATGCACAATTCCTTTTGGAGAGAGTAATTCCATGGTCTATCGAAAGATAGTCTTTCTTGAAATTTTCTATGCTGAACCGTTTTAGCATGGTATCAATGTATGTTGACTGGGATAGTCCCAGAAGTCTCGAAGATCTATCTCTATAGATCTTCATCCCTATGATGTAGGAGGCTTCACCCAAGTCTTTCATAGAGAACTGAGATGATAACCAGACCTTTATTTCCTACAATAAAAAGATGTCACTCCCGATTAAGAGAATGTCATCTACATACAATACAAGAAATATAACCACATAACCATTAGCCCACTTATAAATGCAAGGTTCTTCTCCATTCTTAACGAAGCCATACAACTTGATACACTTATCAAATCGCATGTTCCAACTCCAAGATGCTTGCTTCAGTCCATAGATAGACCTTTGGAGCTTGCAAACCTTAGACCATCTATGGATGTGAACCCTTCAGGTTGCATCATATGCACCTCCTCTTCCAGCTCACCATTCAGGAAGGCTATTCAAACATCCATTTCCCAGATTTCATAGTGAAAGTATGCAGCCAAAGCAAGCATAATCTAAATGGATTTGAGCATTACAACAAGAAAAAATGTCTTGTCATAGTCAATACCATAACATTGATGATACCCTTTGGCAACCAGATGAGCTTTATAGCTCTCCACATTTCCATCTATGCCCCGTTTCCTTTTGAAAATCCATCTACACCCAATAGATTTTATTCCTTCAGGTGGATCAACCAATGTTCACCATCATTGATCTCCATGGACTCCATTTAGATCTCATGGCTTCTAGCCACTTATTAGAGTCGGACTTTTGTAGAGCTCCATATAGGTGATCGGATCCTCATTATTTTCATCAAGTTAAATGGGATCTCCACCCTAGACTAAGAAACCATACTATCTATCCAGCTGATGCGGTACTCTATCGGATCTCCTTAATGGGGTGTTCAATGGGCCCTGGATTTAAATTAGTCAAATCCGGTTCTGAGGTGTCTCGTAAATGTGTTGGTTTTTCTACCTGTTGAACTTTACTAAGTTCAATGTTAGTGGCTATAGTTCATTCACTAAGGAACTCCTTTTTCAAAAAGATAGTCCTAAGACCAACAAACAACTTTTGTTCATCAGGCAAGTAAAAGAAATATACCCTTTAGACTCTTTGGGATACCTAACAAATAGGCATTAGTCAGACCTAGGTCCTAGTTTATCAGTCTGTAAATGCTTAACATAGGCCGGACAACCCCAGACCCTAAGGTGTGAGAGCACCAATTTTCGTTCAAACCACATCTCATATGGCATCTTGTCCATCGACTTGCTAGGAGACCTATTAAGAAGATAACAAGCAGACTCTAGGGCATAACCCAGAAAGAGATAAGCAGAGTGGCAAAGCAAATCATGGACTAGACCATGTCCAACAAAGTCCTATTTCTCCTTTCAGACACACCATTCAGTTGGGATGTCCCTGGTGGTGGCCATTGAGAGAGAATCATATTCTCTTGAAGATAAATCAAAAACTCACTGGAAAGATATTCACCTCCTCGATATATCGAAGAGTCTTTATACTCTTTCAAGTTTACTTTTTAACATCATTACGATATCATTTGAACATTTCAAACAACTGAGACTTATATCTCATAAGGTAGACATAACCGAACCTAGATAGGTCATTTGTAAAACTAATGAAATAATTATATCCACCTCTAGCACTGACATTCATAGGTCCACATACATCTATATGTACTAGACTTAGAATTTCTTTGGCTCTTTCACCTTTTCCAAAAAAAGATGATTTGGTCATTTTTTCAAGTAAACAAGATTCACAAGTAGGTAATGATTCAAAATCATTTACCTCTAAGAAACCTTCTTGTTTCAACCTATTTTCCCATTCTTGTTTATATGACCTAGCCTATAGTGCTAGAGATAAGCATCGCTGACATTATCTATTTTAGGGTGTTTGCTTGTCGTGTACATTACACTCATAGGCTATGATAACAAATAAATGCCATTTACCAAATTTCCATTCATTACAATTGAACCATACAAAGTAATGTTGCAAATATTTTTCTTTATTGAAAGTTCAATACATTCTTTAGCCAACAAGCCTATAGAGATAATGTTTATAAGAAATGCAGGATGTTGCTGCGTCAACTCCTGGATTGGGGACCGGGGTGGCTGAATGGGCTGGAGCACTCTTCTCTCGGGCGAACCTGCAATAAAGTTTCCAAGGGCACCGGTGGTGTTCTGGCGAGGGACCCTCCGATGCTTAAGTTAGGAGGAGGTTGAAGGCAACATAATAGAGGAATCAAGGGATGAACAGTCTCTGGAGAGAGAAGAGCTCTTCTACCTTTGAACGAGATCCCCTGAGTACCTTATATAAGTGCAGAACAGTCCAAAATCTATTAGGGGAGAGGCTGAGAAAGACTGATCTGCCCCTAGGAGAATCTGGAGAGTGGCCACGTGGCGTGCATATATGGCAGCATCGTGGAAGTAGTGGAGCAGGGCCGTTGGGATAGTAGGATCCCGCAGTAACAGAAATGTGCTTTTGGAATACCCTGGATGCTAAGGCTCGCCTATCGGACGTCGGCCATGGGAAAGTCGGTCGGTCGGACCAAAGGCCAAACCTCCAAAAGAGAGCGATGGGATGGACCCCTATAGGAGAGGGTCGTTCGGACCTCAGCCTCAGTGGGTCGGACCTCTAAAGAAAAGCCATGGGCCGGACCCCAGTAGGAGAGGGTCGTTCGGACCTCAGCTCTGGTGGGTCAGACCATTGAAGGAGAGCCATGGACCGGACCCCAGCAGGAGAGTGTCGTTCGAACCTCAGCTCCAGTGGGCCGAGCTTCTGAAGGAGAGCCATGGGCCGAACCCCAGCAGGAGAGGGTCGTTCGGATCTCGGCTCCGGTGGGTCAAACCTCTCTTAGTTGGAGCCTTGAAAAGGGTGGCCAGGTCGGATCGCAAGACTAGGCCAGTTCAGGCTGATGGTGAGCCGTTATGGTACAACATAGGACAATAATGGCAGTCATGTAAAACGATTTTACAAGATTTAAAAATATGAGAAAAATCTCCTACCGCCAGAACTGGAACTCAACTTCCATCTCCAACATTCAAAAACCTTTCACCATCCTCGAACCTCCTACTAATTCGATGTCCCTGCAATTTAATGCAAAAGTGGTAAGGACTCCCAGTATCAAATACCCATTCAGTAGTATCACAAAAAGAATAGGTATAGAGATTTATCATATAAATACTTTGAGCAGCAACATCTTGCTGCTTCCTCTTCTTTGACCTTTTTGGGTCAAGGGATACTATATACAGAGGACAATTCCTCTTCCAGTGACCCTGCTTCTTAAGCACTCTGCTTGACTCTAGTCTACCTTTTTCTTCTCAGCCTGACTGGCCCCACCAACACTCTACACCTTTTTAGCCTTTTTCTTTTTATTTATCTTCCCCTTCTTAAGGGGACGATGCGCTGCCTTATTTCCTCCCACCAAGTACACCAATCCCTTATTGAGGTTATGGTCCTTCTCATAGTTCTGTAGTAACCCCAACAGACTGTGGTAGTTCACTACAAGCCTATGCATCCAGAAGTGATCAAGGAAATCAAGGTAAGAAGGGGGCAGAGAATTCAGTATAGCAAGTTTCCCCAACTGTTCATGCAGGCGACATCCGAGTTTGGCTAGCATTCAAATAACTAGGTCATGTACAATACATGATCAGTTACTAATGCTCCATCTCGCATATGGGCATTATAGATGGCACAGGAAGTCTTGTGCCACTCTACATCATCATGCATGCCGAAGGATTCCCGCAACTTTTGCAAGATTTTTTCTGTTTGAGCCTCCTTGAATTTGTGACTGAACTCGTCGTTCATAACTGCCGACATAATGCAACATACAGTAGTTCAATCAGAAAGCCATTTCTGATAAGTGTCCCTGATAGATGTACGAGCATTGGCTGCGGGGACCTCAGGTGCTAGATCCGATACAACATACAGGATCTTTTCATGCTCTAAAACAATCTTAAGCCTTCGATACCAATTATCAATGTTTGAGTTTTTCATTATCAAGCAATGAGCGGAGGGACAAGTTTGCGTACATTTTCTTGAAAGGAAATCCATAATTTCAATTCTAATCCTAAAGACATGGACTTTAGTATAAAGGTACTCCCACATATTTCATTCAGATTAGTAGCCGCTACCTCTAATCTGAGGAATTACACTTAATTCCTCAGTGGGTACTAGAATCCTAAAGGTGCCACATGTGACCGACTTTGGCCGGCTCACTCATGTGAACCTAAAGGTAGGTTCAATTAACCAATTGCTTCTTCCAAGCAATTTTTAGTATTTCAAATTTTGCCCCAGGAGCACTTCAATCGGCCTTTGTGCTTCCTGCTAAAGAAGGTCTTGGTTAGGTCCAACAATTAACATGACTAAATTCTGTGCTTCTAATTAATGAATGATCAAGCCCGACTTTGGCCGGCTCACCTGACCACCATTAAGAGAGTTGCACTGAGCCATTATATTATGAATGGCAATTCCAATAGCCTGATGACCACCCGTACTTTGGTACTACCGATGATCACCTAACTAAAGGACACATTGCCACCTAACTTAATGGTAGGCTAAGACTCAGTTATCCCTATAACTTCATCTTTTTAAGGACCTAACAATTTAGAGGATTTAAAAAAGTGACATATGAAGAATACATGGACCATGATCTCCCACTAACTTGTAGATGGCTCATGAACATCTTGGTCCATGGGCACCTTAAATCAGACAAATCTGATTACCCTTAGGTGACATGGGTTAATCCATTTCAGTAAGCTTCTCATGAGTCAATTCTGGTTAGCCATATCTTCCAGGTAAGCGCGGTCAAGGTACGAGTTCTGGCATTAACCATCTTTCCTTAGACACTAGCTACAAGTGAGCTAGCTGGTAAGAGGTACCCTCATAACCATAGATGATAAGGCTGCTTGCCTAGACACCAATTCGGTTCACCTTCCTCAACCATATCAGACTTAAAGAACCAGATTAATCACTGAGCCATAATAGATCCTTTTAGATGTTTGGATCACACTTTCTAACTATTAGAAACTATAGAGAAATGAAACCTAATTCAACTTTTGATTAGTTTCTTATCTCTAATTAATCCAATTCATCTAACCTTGGGTCTAACCCAAGTAAGGATCTATTCCTAGCTCATCCCATTTAATCCAAGTTTGATTCAGATGACTTAAGATCTTCAAATTAAATTCCTAGATGTCTCAGGTCATTAGAAAACTCAATTCTAAATCAAGTTTAACATTTTTTTAATCATTGAAATAGTTTCAAGATTAATGTCAAATGATTCTACATCAAATTTTGAACTTTAGATTTTCTATTTTCTATGAGTAAATTAAAAAAAAATTACTTCTAAAATTTATTTTTCATGTTAAAACAACTTTTTAACATAATCATAAACTCCTTTTAGATCTAATTTAAAACTTTTATGTCACCAAATTTAGAACAAACCAAGATTAAACAATTTTAATCTACAATGTTAGATTAAACTAGTTTTAATATACAACTTCGTTTTGATTCCTTTTGGCACCCTAACACGCTATACGAGTCCCCCTTGAATGGGAAGTGAGGGCCTTTAAACCCTACTAATCTCCTATAACCAGATGCCCTGATGTTTCCATCCAATACAGGAATCTACTAAGGATAACATGGAATATATTGTACAAAACTAATCATGTCAATATCAACCTGGCTCTGATACCATTTGAAAGGAACCATAAGTAGGCTATAGATATGCATTTTAAAACCTTTTAACATGCATTGCAGTGAAAGAGTAAAGATTAAACTATTTTAATCTAAACATGATATAGAAACTACTTTCTACATAGCCTACTAATGTAATATGACATGAACAGCAATGTATAATATAAAACATGAACCTAACATATCAAACCTTTTGATGCACACCTTTTGAAGATGCAAAGCAACTCCTTGTAGCAATGTAAGATGGAATGGATGACGCTCTTGAATCACCAACTGAAGAGGTTGATGAAGCTTTACCAGCCATATAATCATCTGGCCTCCATGGGTAGTTTACACCGGAGACTTGCTTGACCAGCGCTTTCCGAAGTGCTAGCTCCAGAAACACCTTGGTAACCGATTCCTTTTCCTCGAATGTTGAGACTCCTTGCATCACCGAAGAACACAATGGAGGTGGAAAACACTTTGAAAATAATCCTTCCCAGACTCCCTTTCCCATCCTAAAGCACTAGGAGAAAACCATTGTAGCTTTTTCTCCTTTTTCTCTCAATTTTTGCAAAGCTTTTCCATCAAAAACCTTTCATTTCCTCTACTTTCCCACAACCTAAATAGCCCCTATCATATAGGAGAGAGTGAGGAAGGTGGGTGAGAGTTATGGAGAGAGTTAGTGGGGAAGGACCTAAGGATAGCACTTATCCAACCATTAATTTCAAATATCAGGTTAAATTCAAAAATTAAATTGATAATTTGAAATTAAATGATATTTGAGTTTAAAATCCAATTTCAAACTCAGATGGATAAAGTGTACCAATTTTGGCTTAACTCGAGTTGACCAAACCTAGTCCAAATCAAATATGATTCGATTCGAGCTAGTAAATTTGCAACTCAATCAAATTGAGTTTAGAAGCAATCATACTGCACATTAGACCTCCATGACATCATTAACAATTTATAAGAATAATTTCATAAGTTTTGCGAAGCCAAGTGTTGACTCATGAGATAAGTCCATTTGTCAACACATTGAAATGTCGACATATAGGTAAAATTTTATCTTATAAAATTTTGACCCCTAGATAATTCCCATTTATCAATCGGCTATTAGGTCAAGTAGTTACCCCTATGTTATGTGACCCCATAGGTTCAAATACTAAGTCGGTAGCACTGGAACAATTCTAGTACCAATCAAAGTCACCATCCAATAATGACACCCGACGTCCAGATAGGTCGAAGTTGCAGAGCAACCATCAAAAATATCTGGCATACGGTTACTATATAATTCATCCCTTTGACCATTTAATTATCTGGATGACATAGGATTAGACTGCCAACCCTAGATCAGCTCATCCAAACATATGTCCCAATTTTGCAAGTTCAGTGACTTTTCACCAGAACTATCCTGGCCAAGGTTTTGCTATATTGAGACATTAGTGAGTCATTCACTCCAATTAATTCAGAGAGTTCAATCCCATCTTGATCCTACCATTGCTACTTAAGCACTTGATGGCACCCAGCATCCTTTCAAGATCGAATTAGAAATTCGGGGAGTCCGGTGCCAAATTACAGTAAGTTGCTTATAAGTTACAATGGTGATCATAGGTCTGAGAGAAACATATATCCATATCCCTTAGTGAACAACCCTTTGATAGAAAAGGGAGTTCTGATAGGGGGGTCACATTCAGTGAAATGTCATGCACTCCACTTGCATGTCATCTCAATGTCTGCACATTTCTTGGTTAAGAACACAACCAACCATATGACATACAATGATCTATACTTGATACATAGTCGTCCTATAACAATCAATTATTCAATAGTGAACAATTTAAGAACTACTTGATATATCCTCTCTATATTGAGTACAAGAAAGTTCTAAGGACTTCATCACACAAGAGTTCATATTAAGGAAAATGCACCTATGATGAACTGCCAAAAGATAAATTTTATTTATATCAAAATTCAAATCCAATATGCAAATAGCATAACCATCTACAGGCTAGACGATTAGCTTTGGGACATAATTTCCAACAGACTGTGCAGGTGGGATCCCTGCTGCTTGAAGAAGGGAGATCCTATTTGCTCAGGTTCCTGTGGGCCAACACGGACGTCTTCGCCTGGATTGCTGCTGATATGCTAGAGATTCCACTAAAAGTGATCACCCACATGCTGAACTATTGCCCAGTTGGCTTTTTCCAAGAGGGGGGGTGAATTGGAAATTACAAAATTTTTGCAAGTATGCGCACAAGTAATTCCTTTTAGTGGTTGAGTGCTATGTTAATCAGAGAATAAATGCAAAAGATAAAAAGTAAATCAAGCAAAACACAAACAAGGCAAGTTTATAGTGGTTTGGAGCAACCCGGCTCCTACGTCCACTATCCAAGTTCACCACTAGGGATTTTTACTATATCCCCGAAATCGGAATACAATCGGATTGTCCACTATCCAAGTTCACCACTCGAGATTTTCACTATATCCCCGAAATCGGAATACAGTCGGATTGTTTTACAGGCTCACAATCCCAACTTCTACACTTTAGTTTTTAAACCGGGCTCACCAAAGAAACCCACACTAAGTTTTCACAGGCTTACCTAGAACCTCTACACTTTGGTTTTGAAAAGGCTCACCAAACAAACCTATTTGATTTTTACAATCAGGCTCACCAACAACCCAAATATTCTAAGAGTAGAATAAGAAAAGCAACAATAATGACAAACTCAGTTGTCTGGTGGTTGCCAATGCAGCTCGAGTGAAGCTCAATTTAATGCTCTTCAATGCACTTCAATGGCTTCCTTGCTTTCCTCAAAAGATGCTTCAAGCTTCTGGTAAGAGTTGGTGAAGGCTTGAAGGCTGACTTCAAAGCTTAAGTGCTCTCTCTTCTTACTTCAATAAATATTCAATAACTATTCATTAACTCATTAGTCTCTCCAAGGATGTTCTCATACCTCATTTATAGAGACTTCAATTCCCTTCCCTTGATTTTGAACGTTATAGACCGTTGGGAGGTGACAGGTTACCGTTGGAGCACTTTTGGAATTCAAAAACAAAAAACTGGAACTAGCCGTTGGAGGTGACCCCGTCATTCCTGTTGGCTCGGACAAATTCGAGTCGGCTCGGATCAAGTTCGGGTTGGCTGGGTTGAACACCAGTCAGCTGGGTTCCACAGTTGAGAAAATGTTTCACTCTAGACGAGTCGGCTAGGCTGAAATCTAGTCAGCTTGGATCCCTAAGATTCTCAAAACGTTCTCAACCATGTTCTGGACGAGTCGGCTAGGCCTTGGTGCTAGTCAGCTAGATCTGTGTGCCAGAGAACTTCTTTCTTATGCCAGTGCCAGAGTCGACTGGTTCCTCCATCTAGTCAGCTTGAGAATGTTCTTCAGCCAGATCAAATTCAATCATCCAGAACTCTTGTCCCATGCTTTGAAAACTTCTTCAAGGTCTTCTTACAATCAAATCAAGAAAAATTGAAGCTTGAAAACTACTAGAAGAAACCCTTTATCTTTTATTTAAGTAGGAAATTTTTTGTTGGGTTCTTCTTTACAGGATTCTAAACACTTACAACTCAACTCAAAGCAGTAAAGATTGTAGGATTTAGAAAGTATGTCAATGTAATTGTCCTACAAAAACTTGTCAACCATTTGAAGAGTTGTTAGATAATCGATGTATGCTCCAATGTTTTGTTATCATCGAAATCACTTTAGGGGTCAACAATCTCCCCCTTTTTGATGATGACAAAATACTAGGCATGAAAGGAATCTATTCTATTCACAAGTAGATGTATATCATAGTAAGCATTCACACTTGTTTGACAAATCATAACATCAACTGTATTCTCAAATGTGTTTTAATATATGTTATACAGTTATACACAAAGCCAATTTTATAAAATGTGAGTGTTAGAGAATAATTGCTTGTATGCATCAAGCAGCATTAAGTATTGACAGTTAGATGTAATAAGAAGAGAACATCAAAGTAATCATTTAAGCAAATTGAACATGTAAATTAAATATCTATATCTCCCCCTTTTTATAAAATTTCTAAACAATATGAAATTTCTCTAAGTTTCTCTCCCTTTATCATTCATTTGAACATTTCAGCAAGAAAAGTATGCAAAAATCATTCAAAAATCATTAAGCTCTCCTTGTCTAATTTACTTTAGCAGTTCTATTTCAATTCATCAATTCATTAAGTTTTTTTTTTTTCATGCACTCTATTGTATGATAGTTCTCCCCCTTTTTGTCATCAAATCAAAAAGATTAAACAGTCAAGCTCAGATTTTAAATAGATTGAGAAAGTTTCAAGATTTGTTTGAGATAATTTCACTTTCTCAAATTAGAGAGAGAATTCTATTAAAAAATAGAGTGTAAACAGGATAACATAAGTACACACATTACACAGTGACCAAAAAGTATTCATTGCATTTCTATCAAAAAAATTCAGTACATCAAGCATTACATAAGCTTCAAAAAGCTTCCAAAAAGTATAAGAAATACTAAAGACCATACTAAATACCAATTCACTTTCAGATTCTTCTTTAGGTACATTGGTAGGTGTACTAGCACCATACCAAGAAGTAGGTCTTGGTGGTCTACTAGAGGATGCATGAGGTAGAGGTGCCCTAGGATGGTGAGAGGTAGTAGGAGCCCTAGCAGAAATAGGAGGAGGATCATACAAGGGTATGGTCCTAGCAGTGACCTCCAAGGATCTAACAGTGCCACAGATAGCTTGGACATTGGCAAATGCTTCGGCAGATCCTCTAAGTCTTCCAAGCTCTGACCTAATGATCCCAATGCCTCTAGTATAGTCATCTGCCATCTGTCTAGTTTCTGCAATTGTTCCCAATGTACATTTGGCTTCATTCAGTTTAGTTCTGTATTCCTTCAAAGTTGCATCCACAGATTTCAATATTGCTTCAGAACTAGAAGAGATACAATCTAGGATTGGTTGAAGTTCTATTTGAGGTGCCGATCTTGAAGCTTCTATTGCTTCAACCTTGTCCTGTAGATTTGAAACATGTTCTTCTAGCCTATCCAGTCTGCTATCCACTGACTTTTTCAGATCACCAAATAGAGAAGTAATTATACCTGTCAGTGTATCAGTCAAACTTTTTATCTGTTCCTCAATCTGATTTTGGATGATTGGAGGTTGTGATGCTGCATGAGGGTAGTCCGGTAGAGGAATATCAGCTACAAGCAAATCAAACTCGGGTGCAGGCAAATCAAACTCAGCTGCAGGCATGTCAAAAATAGGAGAAGGTACTCTAGTCTCCTCAACAGTAGTAGCAGGCTCGGAAATAAGAGACTCAGGCTCAGGTACAAGTGCAGAAGATGTTCCAGCTTCAACTACAGCAATGCCAGCAGGTTCTTCTTCTCCTTCTTCTTCCTCTTCACTGCTAGAGCTGCCTATAGCCCTGAAATTTGTACCTTTCTTCCTCCATACTCCTTTAACTTGGAAGTACCCCATCCTTTCTAGTGATTTGGAGGTGTAAACATCTGTATGGTGTAGTTCAACTCCATCTTCACCCTCCAAACTCACTCTTTGGGACTTAAATAGTAGGGTAAGCATCATTCCATAGGGTAGACATGACTTAGCCGTTCTAACTATCTCCTTCATTTGCATAATTATAATATACAAAATATTTACAGGAGTCTTCTCTATAATGTGTTCCATAAGGCATAAGTCTCTTTCACTTACCCAATCAAATCTTCCTGTTCTATGCAAGAATATTCTACAGATAAAATTGTGTAGCGACCTCATTTCTAGAGAAAGGGTATTAGCAAACACTGTTCTAATTCCACTAACCTCTTCCCTATTTAAGATTGTTCTTAAAGCCTTTTTCCTATTGTCAATCACTAGGAATTTCACTCCATCTGAAGGTATGTCCAGCAAACCATGTAGAAATTCATTGACAATAATCCTTTTTCCTTTAATAGTGGATTCAACATGATGTGTTCCCAATCTCAAATTTTCATAAAAATTTCTAATAAGAGTGGGATAAGTCTTTTCATTTTAAGAGAAAAACTTTCTCCATCCTTGATCTTCAATCAAATCTCCTATTTTTAACCCAATCTCCTTGATAAATTCAAAGTAATTTCGACGTCCAAAGGTTACCGGTCTTGTAAACATTGAAGGGACGTGACTTGGAACGGTTGTAGTATCCCTTGCAGCTTATTCCACAAGTTCCTCACTGTTAACGGTGCCACTTGGCTCTTCTTGATGCCTTTTGATCCTTCTTTCCCTTTCAATAGTCAGAGCAGCCCTAATGAAGCATTTTTCGGTTGCACACTTGGGAGCCATTGCTAGGAAAGATGGAAAACTGAGAGATTGGAGTGCTTGGAAGGGAGATAGAAGTCTTTGGAGTACGATTAGGAGAGGAACGAACCGTTAGAGAAGATAAAATAGAGGTTAAATGGCTCGGAGATAGGTTTATAATCCAAAGTAAAACACTTAGGCACGAAATTCCAGTCGACTTGAATAGCCCTAAAAAGGCTTAAGTCGGCTCGGCCAGAGCTCTCCTAAAACAATCAAAGAATCTAGTCGACTCGAAAATGCTCGAGCTGGCTAGGCCAGAACTCGCTCAAAACTCTCAGAAAATCCAGTCGACTTAGATTAATAACTAGTCGACTCGAATAGAGAAATTAGAGTTTTGGAAGTTTCGATCATAAATCAGAGAAATTTTGAAGTGAATTTCAAAGGAAATTAAGGCTCTATGATGTAGAATGAAATTAGGAGTTCTCTAGATAATGTTTCCTTAAATTTGAAGGAATTAGGTTAGAGAATTTAGAAAGGATCTCAAAGTCCTAATTCACTCCTAATTAGTTCAAATCTATCTTGATTAAGTGCCTTAGTAAATATGTCAGCTAATTGATCTTCAGTAGGAACAAAATCAAGCACTATATTACCATTTGAAGCATGATCTCTAATAAATGATGTCTAATTTCAATGTGCTTAATTTTAGAGTGTTGAATTGGATTTGTTGTCAAATTGATAGCACTTGTGTTATCACATTTAATTGAAATTTTAGATTGTCATACACCAAAGTCTTCTAGTTATTGTTTAATCCATAACACTTGAGCACAACAACTATCAGCAGCCACGTACTTAACCTCAGCTGTGGACAAGGCTATGGAGTTTTGCTTCTTAAAGTGCCATGAAATTAAATTCAACCCTAGAAATTAGCATGTATTGCTAGTGCTTTTTCTATCTAATTTTACAACCAGCATAATCAGCATCAGAGAATCCAATCAAATTTAGGGTAGAATGTTTAGAATACCAGATTCCTAAATTACTTGTTTCTTTCAAATATTTAATTATTCTTTTAATAGCAAGCATATGTATTTCTTTTGATGATGACTGAAATCTAGAATATACACATACACTATATAATATGTCAGGTCTACTTGCAGTCAAATACAATAAGGATCCGATCATACCTCTATATAGCGTTTGGTCAACATTGGATCCATTTTCATCTTTGTCCAATCTGCAAGCTGGGCTCATGGGTGTGCTCATTGACTTGATACTCTCCATACCAAACTTTTTGATGATTTCCTTGATGTATTTAGCTTGGTTGATGAAGATGCCTTCCTTTGTTTATTTTACTTGAAGTCCAAGGAAGTAGTTCAGTTTTCCCATTAAGCTTATTTCAAATTCTTCCTGCATAAACTTAGCAAATTATTTATATAAAATTCGTTAATTGCACCAAAAATGATATCATCAACATATATTTGTACAACTAAGATGTCATTATTCTTCTTTTTGATAAACAAGGTTTTGTCTATATTTTCTCTTGAAAAATCATTTTCAATTAAGAAAGTGCTAAGTCTATCATACCAGGTTCTTGGTGCTTGTTTCAAACCATACAATGCTTTGTTTAATTTAAATACATGGTTTGGAAAAGAGTGATTTTCAAAACCAAGTGGTTGTTCCACAAAAACTTGTTCAGAGATAAAACCATTAAGAAATGCACTTTTTACATCCATTTGAAAAAGTTTGAAATTCATGTAGCAAGCAAATGCAAGTAGTAATCTAATGGCTTATAGTCTTGCTACAGGTGCATAAGTTTCATCAAAATCAATACCTTCTTCTTGGTTATGTCCCTTAGCCACTAATCTAGCTTTGTTTCTTATAATGTTTCCTTGCTCATCTAATTTATTCCTATAGACCCATTTGGTTCCTATTATTGGATGGTCAGTAGGTCTATCTACAAGTGTCCATACCTTATTCCTTTTAAACTGGTTTAATTCTTCATGCATTGCCATCATCCAGTTTGGGTCAGTCTCAGCTTCATCTAAGCTATGGGGTTCTATTTGAGATACAAAGGCTAGGTAATCATGTGCATCCCTATGTGCAGACCTAGTCCTAACACCATGTGAAGGATCTCCTATTATTAATTCTTTAGGATGAGATGTAACATACCTCCAGTCCCTCGGTAGATCGGTGTGATCCTTACTTACCGTTTCTTCTCCATCTTGAGTGTCTTTGTCTTGAATGATCAAGTCATCCATTCCTTTTTGCAATGTACCTGCATCGTTATCTATGCACTCTTCTTGTATAGAAGATGTAGGTTTAGTTTCAATAAATACAACATTAATTGACTCTTCAACAGTAAGAGTCCTTTTATTAAAAACCCGATATGCTTTGCTATATAATGAATAACCTAGAAAAATTGCATCATCAGCTTTAGAATCAAATTTTCCTAAATTATCTTTTCCATTGTTAGGCACAAAGCATTTGCATCCAAACACATGAAAATAACTAATATTGGATTTTCTATTATTCCAAAGCTCATAGGGAGTTTTCTTTAAAATAGGATGGATCAAAACGCGGTTTAAAATATAACATGCAGTGTTCATCACTTCTGCCCAAAAATACTTTGGAAGATTGCCTTCACACAACATTGTGCGAGCCATTTCTTTCAATGTCTGATTTTTCGTCTCTACAACACCATTTTGTTGAGGTGTTCTAGGAGCGGAGAAGTTGTGATCAATGCCAAATTCAGTATAATAATCTTCAAAAAATTGATTTTCAAATTCAGTTCCATGATCACTTCTAATTAAAATCAAAGATAAGTTCTTTTGATTTGAAACTTTTTTGTGGAATTTTCTGAAAACATGAAAAGTTTCATCTTTCGAAGCAATAAACAAAATCCAAGTAAATCTCGAAAAATCATCTACTATCACAAGAGCATATTTCATACCTCCTAGGCTTGTGATCCCAGTAGGTCCGAAAAGATCCATGTGAAGTAGCTCAAGTGGTCTTGTTTTAGAAACTATATTCTTTGATTTAAAACTCTCCCTAGTTTGTTTACCCATTTGGCATGTATCACAAACATGATTTAAATCAACTTTAAACTTAGGCATGCCTCTAACAAGATCTTTAGAAATTAATTTGGTAATGGTATGCATGCTAGCATGACCTAATCGTCTATGCCATAGTAAACCCGACTCTTTGATCTTAGCATTCATTGCAACTAGACTAGGTCTACTTGACATGGCAAGATCATTAAGATCTACCACATAGATATTTCCAAGTCTATGTCCAATGAACTTATTACTAGAATCTAAAGAGTTAGTTACTATACACATAGAAGATTCAAAGACAACCTTGAAGCCTTTATCACATAATTGACTTATGCTCAAGAGATTATGCTTCAACTTGTCCACTAGCAAAACATTTTCAATAAAAGTGAAGGGAGTTATTTTGATCTTACCAATACCGATTATTCTCCCTTTGCCATTGTCTCCAAAGGTGACCAAGCCTCCTTTCATTTCAAGTGTGATAAATTGGTCCTTGTCACCCGTCATATGTCTTGAGCAGCCACTATCTAAGTACCACCTTTCTTCAATCTTTGGGCTAGACATTCCTGCAAAATAGTCAATGAATTCTTTCAGGTACCCAAGCTACCTTGGGTCCTTGCAGGTCAGCAAAGGCGGTTCCTTTGGGAATCCAAATCTTTCTTACATTCTTAAAGACATTTCTAGAATTATTGCATTCAAAAGCTTTATGTCCTATTCTTTTGCAAACATAGCATACAACTTTAGAGTTTTTAATAGAAACAGAATTTGAAGTTCTAAAAGTTGATGCACTTGATGCAGATCTTGAACTTTTTGAAATATATGCATTTTTGCTCAAGTTCTTAGGAACATATAATTAAGACTTTGAAGTTGAAACAGTTTTTGGTATGGCCAAAACTTTTTGTGATAAAACGTTTTGAACAGGTACTTTAAATTTCACAAAAGTAGTTGCAGAAATTCTATTCATAAAAGAAGTTTTAAAACCAATTCCAGCTTTGTTTCCTAAAATTCATTATTCTTTTAAAATTAACTCAAGCTTATCTAAAGACAAAGTAAGTTTTTCAACTAAAGGCTTGAGTTTTGTAACCTCCTTTTTCAATTCAATATTTTCAGTGAGTAAATTATTGTTTTTCCTCTCTCATAAAAGATTTTCATTTTTCAGCTTTTCAATTTTTTCAGAAAAGTCATGCAGTTCTTTTTGCAATAAAAGTTTCTTTTCTGAAATTTCATCTTTTTGTTTGAGTAAAGAGTCATTCATATTTTTTAATGATTTTATCTTTACTCCAGCATTCTTAAATTCAGATAATCAATTATGAAAAACAGAATTTAATTTATCAAATATAAATTCAGTGCAATTGTTTAGGGGATGTTACCTCATCTTCGAGACCCATTAAACATAGATATGCTGTCTTGGCAGTCTCTTCCGCTTCAGATGAAGATGATTCTTCACTATCGGACCATGTGGCAACCAAGGCTTTCTTTTTCTTTTTCTGTCTAAAGGATTTCTTCAATAGAGGACATTCTGGACATATGTGCCCCGGCTTCTTGCATTCATAGCATGTGGGGACTAATTCTTTATCTTTCTCTCTGTCCTTCTCTTTTTCCTTTCCAAAATTTTTCCTATGAAATTTTCGGTTATATCTTCCTTTCTTTCTTCCCATAAATTTTCTGAATCTCCTCACAACCATAGCAATGTCATCGTCATCTAGGTCATCATTGGAGGAGATGCTTTCTTCTTCAGATTCTTCATCATCCATCTTTGATTCGAAAGCAGATCTGAAGGCTATTATTTTCTTTTTCTTCTATTCATCTTCAGTTCTGTGCTGCATTGTCAGCTCATGGATGATGAGTGATCCCAGCAGTTCATCCAATAGAAGTGTATTGAGATCTTTATCCTCCTGGATTGCAGTCACTTTGGGATCCCATTTGTCAGGTAGAGAACGGAGTATCTTCTGAACTAGATCGGCATTCAAGTATACCCTGCCAAGACTCTTCAAACCATTAATAATATCTGTAAATCTAGAGAACAAAGCAGAAATTGTTCCAGAAGGTTCCATTTTAAACAATTATAATTGTGAACTAATAGATTTATATTTAAGATTTTCACTTGGGAAGTTCCCTCATGGGTCACTTCGAGTTTGTCCCAGATTTCCTTTGCTGAAGAGCAAGGGAAAATTCGGTTGAACTCGTTAGCATCCAAAGCACAATATAGTAAATTCATTGCTTTGGCATTCAATTCCCCCATCTCCATGTCATGATCATCCCAGTCCTCTTCAGGCTTAGGGATGTCCATGCCATCAACTTTGACAGTGGGAATGTGTGGCCCTTTTAAGATGACCTTCCATAATTGAAAATCTACAGCTTGAATGTAAATTTTCATTCATACTTTCCAATAGGAACAATTAGTGCCTGTGAATAGTGGAGGTCTATTTGTTGACTAGCCTTTGGCCATGGATGTACTCATGGGATGAGCCATCAATCTTTACTTAAGTAATCAGAGACACTACTCTGATACCAGCTATTACCCAGGTGGCTTTTCCCAAGAGAGGGGGTGAATTGGGAATTATAAAATTTTTGTAAGTATGTGCACAAGTAATTTTTTTTAGTGGTTGAGTGCTGTGCTAATCAGAGAATAAATGCAGAAGCTAAAAAGTAAATCAAGCACAACACAAACAAGGCAAGTTTATAGTGGTTCGGAGCAACCCAGCTCCTACGTCCACTATCCAAGTTCACCACTCGAGATTTTCACTATATCCTCGAAACCGGAATACAGTCGGATTGTTTTACAGGCGTACAATCCCAACCTCTACACTTTGGTTTTTAAATCGGGCTCACCAAAGAAACCCACACTAGATTTTCATAGGCTCACCTAGAACCTCTACACTTTGGTTTTGAAAAGGCTCACCAAACAAACCTATTTGGTTTTTACAATTGGGCTCACCAACAATCCAAATATTCTAAGAGTAGAATAAGAAAAGCAACAATAATGACAAACTCAGTTGTCTGGTAGTTGCCAATGCAGCTCGAGTGAAGCTCAATTGAATGCTCTTCAATGCACTTCAATGGCTTCCTTGCTTTCCTCAAAAGATGCTTCAATCTTCTGGTAAGAGTTGGTGAAGGCTTGAAGGCTGACTTCAAAGCTCAAGTGCTCTCTCTTCTTACTTCAATAAATATTCAATAACTATTCATTAACTCATTAGTCTCTCCAAGGATGTTCTCATACCTCATTTATAGAGACTTCAATTACCTTCCCTTGATTTTGAACGTTGTAGACCGTTGGGAGGTGACAGGTTACCGTTGGAGCACTTTTGGAATTCAAAAATAGAAAATTGGAACTAGCTGTTGGAGGTGACCCCGTCATTCCAGTCGGCTCGGACAATCTTCAAGTCAGCTCGAATCAAGTTCAGGTCGGCTGGGTTGAACACCAGTCGGCTGGGTTCCATGGTTAAGAAAATAGTTCACTCTGGACGAGTCAGCTAGGCTGAAATCTAGTTGGCTCGGATCCCTGAGATTCTCAGAACGTTCTCAACCATGTTTTGGACGAGTCGGCTGGGCCTTGGTGCCAGTCGGCTGGATCTGTGTGCCAGAGAACTTCTTTCTTGTGCCAGTGCAAGAGTCGGCTGGTTCCTCCATCCAGTTGGCTCGATAATGGTTCTTCAGACAGATCAAATTCAATCTTCCAGAACTCTTATCCCATGCTTTGAAAACTTCTTCATGGTCTTCTTACAATAAAATCAAGAAAAATTGAAGCTTGAAAACTACGAGAAGTAACCCTTTATCATTAATTTAAGTAGGAAATTTTTTGTTGGGTTCTTCTTTATAGGATTCTAAACACTTACAACTCAACTCAAAGCAGTAAAGATTATAGGATTTAGAAAGTATGTCAATGTAATTGTCCTACAAAAACTTGTCAACCATTTGAAGAGTTGTTAGATAACCAGATATCTGCTCCAATGTTTTGTTATCATCAAAATCACTTTAGGGGTCAACATGAACGTTGACCCTAACTATCGCCCGGTCAAGTAGAAGAAGAGGAGTTTCACCCTGGAGCGGCAGAAGGTGATCGATGAGGAAGTCGAGGAGCTCCTTGCAGCAGGCTTCATCCATGAGGTACGATATCCTAACTGGCTTGCTAATGTGGTGATGGTTGGAAAGCTTTTAGAAATTGAAGGATCTATGTAGACTACTCCTAACTCAACTAGGCATGCTCGAAGGATAACTTTCAACTCCCTAAGATTGACCAGCTGGTGGACGTGATCTCGGGCCACAAGTATCTCAACTTCATGGATGCATTCTTCAGATACAATCAAACCACATGCATCTAAAGGATGAAGAGCATACAACATTTATTATCGATAAATGTACGTATTGCTATAAGATGATGCTATTTGGTCTCAATAATGCAGGGGCCATGTACCAGTGCCTGGTCAATAAGGTCTTCAAGGACTAAATCGGTTGCAACATGCAAGTTTATATGGATGACATGCTTGTCATGAGCGGCTCGAAGTCAGACCATGTTGCCAACCTGGCAGAGGCCTTCAACAACCTCCACCTCTACCAGATGAAGTTGAACCCCATCAAATGCATGTTTGGCAGTACGACGAGAAAGTTCTTGGGGTTCATGATCACCCAGAGGGGAGTAGAGGCCAATCTAGAGAAGATCCAAGTTATCACTGACTTGAGATATCTCATCACCAAGAAGGAGGTTCAGTGTTTTCCAGATGCATTATGGCTTTGAGATGCTTCATCTCTCATTCTACCAAGCACTATCAGCCATTCTTCAAGGTGCTACACAAGATGCATGGCTTCACCTGGATGGAGGAGTGCCGAGAGGTGTTCGAGGGGCTGAAGAAGCTCCTCACCTCCTTGCCACTATTGTCCAGGCCAGAGCCAAGGGAAGAGCTCCTCCTGTACCTAGCATTCTCACTTGAAGCGATTAGCTTAGTCTTGGTTTGCACTAATAAGGATGGCTCCCAGTAGTCAATCTACTACACCGGCAAGCTACTCCGTGACACAAAAATCATGTATACCTGATCCAAAAAGATTATTTTTGTACTAATAGTGTCTGCACAGCATCTTAAGCCCTACTTCCAAGCACACCCGATTGTTGTCCTCAGTCACCAGCCTCTAAGGGCCATCCTAAGCCACCCCGATACTTCGGGGTGCCTACCTAAGTGAGCGGTAAAGCTCAACAGTTCGACATCACCTACATCCCGTGGCCAGTGCAAAAGGTGCAAGCCTTGCCGACTTTCTGGTAGCATGCACCTGGGTGGAGGAGAGCCCAAAAAAAGTGGATAGCAAGCCGCTAGGCTGGACCCGACCCTGGGAGCGATGATGTGGATCCTCCACATCGACGGTGCATCCAACACCAGAGGGAGTGGAGCCAGCCCCATTCTTACCAACTCCGAAAAAGTCATCACAGAGTATGCACTGCACTTCTTGTTCAAGGTGACTAACAACAAGGCTAAGTATGAGCCGCTCCTTGCAGGATTGAGGGTGTCCCGTGAGCTGGGTGTAAAATGCCTAAAGCTCTTCATAGATTTACATCTCATGGTTGGCCAGGTCTCCAGCGAGTATGAAGCCTAGGATCCCATGATGGCGAAGTATCTGGACAAGGAGCGCTCATATACGGTGAACCTTTAGAACTTCGACATCTCCCATATCCCTCAAGCTAGGAATGCCTGAGTCGATGTCCTCTCCAGATTGGCGACCCTGCTGGACTCGTTATCGGGGTGTACCTTCATCGAATATGTAGAGACCCCCAACTTTGAGTCCATAGTGGAGGTCTAACAAGTCACTATCGAAGCCAGCTTGATAGACCCCTACATCAAATACATTACCACCGGCACCCTACCTGAAGATCACAAGGAGGCTGGCCTCCTCAAGAAGAAAAATGCACAATATGTGATGATGGATGGGCAGCTTTATCCGAGGTCTCATTCCTATCCCCTACTGAAGTGCTTGAAGCCCTCAGAAGACACCTACATGCTCCAAGAAATACACAAAAATATCTATAGCAATCATATGGGGGGTAGGACCCTGGCTTACAAGGCACTCCGGCAAGGATACTTCTTGGAGACTATGCACGAGGATTCCACTGATTTCGTAAAGAAGTATGATCGTTGTCAGCATCACGCCCACGTTCAGTGATAGCCAGCGGCCCCACTCTCCCAATTATCAGCCACATGGCCATTCGCCTAGTAGGGAATGGATATCTTAAGGCCATTTCCCCATGTTTCCGACCAATGGAAGTTTTTAGTTGTGGCCATTGACTACTTCACCAAGTGGGTCAAGGCCGAACCCCTGGCACGGATCACTAAGGCCAAAGTCAGATCCTTCTTCTATAAGACTATTGTCTATCTATTTGGACTTCTACACTCAGTCATCACTGACAATAGATGCCAGTTCGATAATTAGGCTTTCGAGGAGTTCTGCACTGACCTCAACATCCACCATCGCTTCACTTTAGTGGCTCACCCTCAGACCAACAGGGAGGCCAAGGTGACCAACCAGACTATCTTGCAAGGGTTCCACACGAGGCTGGATGAAGCCAAGGGTCATGGGCCAAAGAACTCCCCAGTGTGCTATGGGCCTATCACACTACTATTGGGTTTTTAGGGTTTCGATAGCATAGCGGAACAATGATTTCAAAATTTTCATTCTTGAAAACCCTAACAACTATAAACCCTAAGCCCAAGATCCCTTATTCATTAAAATCAACAAGTCATCAAATTAGGATTAAGAAGAATACCAGGAATGCTAATTCCTTCTTCTTTCCACTAGGCACACAAGCGCATGCCCTCCAACGGTGATCCATATAGGAGTCAAGCCTAGGAAACACTCCTAAGTAGGTTGCTTAAGCCACTGGGACTCTTCTGAAGGCCATTCTTCCTTTGGCAGCCTCTACTTCCTTGCATAGGTCCTTGCCCTCTAGTAGAGTACTCTAAGCCCCTTCCAAAACACTCTTCACTTTCACTTTCACTTCCTAAAACCCTTGTCTTAAAATGAAGAACTTGTCTTAAGACAAGACCTAAATTCTAACTAGGGAAGAAGAGACAAGGAGAGTGTGGCAGAGTGTGAGTGTAAGAATGCAGGTAAGAAAGGATTTTTGTGATCCCATCGACCTAAACACCGATGGCTATTTATAAGAGAGGGGGAGGTTCCAGATAAGCCTTATCATCTACCTTTGATCTGTCCAAACATAGATCATATAAGACCCTTCACTAAAAAGGAGTCTTATCTTGAAGCACCATGTCCCTTCTTGTGCCAAGAGACAAGATTTTTTTCTTTTCGGTTCCTAGCCAAACTCTCCACATGACACGTGATTTTTTGGTTGGAGGATGGCCAAGGGACATGGGTTTTGAATGAGAAGCATCGGTGATTTAAAGAAACTTAAAGCAGAAGGACTCTACTTACTTGAATTAGCACCAAAGTGAAGAGACGCGACTCTTCACTTTGCGCCTTCTTCCTTCCATGCCATCTTTCCTTTTATTTGACCGGTTAAAGACCATGCAATACGGGTGTCAAATTAAAGAGGATGAAAATTAGTTTATCACCTTATAAGTGATTAACAAGCAGAAGGACTCCTGGTCCTTCTGCGCCCCTTTAATTGCCGATCCCTTCATTTGGCACCAAGAGTCCTTCCAACTTAGGACTCTCCAAATAATCAAGATAAAGGCTGAATAAATCTAGATAAAACTAGATTAGTGCTTCCCTACATTGGAGTAAATTGAATCAAAGATTTCCTCAAATTGGCTAGCCCATTAAGCAACCATATAGACCCAATTCAATGGGGTTAGGAATTAGGATAGCCTACACATGCTAGTGCATTATCTAGCGAACCAATTAGGATCCCATGACCCTAATTGACTTCCTAGGACAACTCCCTAATGTGTGTGACCCTTTGGGTTCCACATCTAGCAAACAGAAGGTCTAGTTCCGAGCCAATTCAATATAATCGAACCTAATTGACCTAATTAGGCAAAATTGAGCCGACCTAAGTTGCCAATTCGAATTAGCTTTCAATTTGACTCATGAATTCAATCTAATTGATTCATGAAAACCCATAAGACATGATTGACATCTAGCAATATGTCATGCCTACCCGGAATATGAGAAATTTGGTAGAAAGTATCAAAATACCCTTTAGTGGAAAGTTACCATACAATTCAATCTTTCGATCTCTCTTTATCCTGAATAAGTGATGGGTATGGATAATTGTCAAACCCTAGCACTTAGTCATTTCAAATCTCAATTCGATAATGAAGACTCTACTGATGACTGATTAAAAAATACTTCTACTCTCATCCTTCTTTGATCAAAGACTCCTTGAGTCATCAATCGAAGAGATTACTTAGGATACCATCTCCTCTTACTAGGAATGATCGATTCCTTGTTGGTTCACTCACATCCTTCATACACCTTCCACCATATCCGAGAACATTCATACATGACTCACTGCTATGAATGAGTATGAACCAAAACATGGCTTAGTGTGTATAAGGAACCATGGTGACCTCAGGTCTAAAGATCACTTGCATAACTCCCACTATGAGAACTATCTCTTGACAAGTAGTAAGACTTCCATAAGATATTCTTAGTGCATATTAGTTCATTGAACTCATACCCTTGTGAGCACCCTTATCCTTGTATTAGTGTCTCTACACAAGTGGCTGGGAGACCAACCACCCTCACCATCGAGCATACATAGGATAAGCTAGTCTTTCTAGAAGCATCAATCCCCAAATCAATGATCCAGCAACTAGGAATATTTTAGATTAGGATTTATAGGAACTTAGGTCTCACCATTATGATCTACATCATAACCCTAAATCCTTTGCCCTAACCTATGGAGTTCATCATAATCTTTAAACAAGACACAACAATATGATGAAACAAAAAATACCTTTAATTAATATAATAATATCGTACAAGAGTTGAAAGATTACAAAAATACCCTTATAAAGATTGGCTTTTAGGATACTTTTCTTTCAATCTTCCACATGTACTAAAACCAATCATTCTTGTATTTTATATCCACATAATCCAAGTGGTGATCAACTGCTGCTGGGATAGTGCTTTAGTGAATGGGTCTGCTATATTGTTCTTAGTATCAACTCGTTCAATGATAACATCTTGTATTCTTATGAATGAGGTGGAAGCATCTTAGGATGTGCTTGGGCTTATTATGAGATCTTGGCTCCTTAACTTGCACAACAACTCCATCATTGTTCTATAGTAGAAACCATG
This sequence comes from Areca catechu, assembly GCA_021397845.1. Taxonomy (NCBI): domain Eukaryota; kingdom Viridiplantae; phylum Streptophyta; class Magnoliopsida; order Arecales; family Arecaceae; genus Areca; species Areca catechu. The sequence goes on along the minus strand of CM038044.1, from coordinate 60,707,182 downwards.
CCCAATTCTGTGATGAATCTCTTCATTCACATAGCTTCCCTTATGGCTTCACTTGTAGCTATGTACTCTGTCTACTCACTATACCACCATATATGGTGAAAACGTACTCTAATATGGATTTGTTATCATCTGGATCTGATTGAAAACTAGAATCCATATATCCTTCTGATTTTAATTCAGATTATATGAGAAAAATATCCTTAGTCCTTCTCAAGTACTTAAGAATATTTTTTACAGCTTTTCAGTGATCCTCTCCTGGATCTACTTGGAACAGGTTACTATGCCTTAGGCATAAGCAACATTAGGCCTAGTACATAGCATGGCATACATAATTGATCCTACAACCGAAACATAAGGAATCATAGCCATCCTCTCTCTTTCTTCTGATATCTTAGGAAACATTTTCTTAGAGAGATGTATGCCTTGACTCATAGGTAAGTATCCCCTCTTACTTCCATCCATGTTGAATCTCTTCAACACTAAGTCAATGTACCTAGATTGGGATAAGCCTAGCATCCTCTTAGATCTATCTCTATAGGTCTTTATACCTAGTATATAGGATGCCTCTCCCAAACGTTCATGGAAAACTTTGATGATAGCCAAGTTTTGACCGATTGTAACATTGGGATCATTCCCAATGATTAGTATGTCATCAACATACAAGACCAAGAAAACAAATGCACTCCCACTTGTCTTCTTGTACACACATGGTTCATCCACATTCTTGATAAAACCAAACTCCTTGATTGTTTCATCAAAGCGGATGTTCCAACTCCTCGATGCTTGCTTTAGTCTATAAATGGACTTCCTTAGCTTGCATACTTGGTTTGGTCTCCCACTTGAGACAAAACCCTCTAGTTGTATCATATAGACTTCTTCCTCAAGATTTTCATTAAGGAAAGCAGTCTTTACGTCCAGCTGCCAGATTTCACAATCATGGTATGTTGCTATAGCAAGCAATATCCGAATGGACTTGAGCATGGCTACTAGTGAAATGGTTCATCATAGTCAATGCCATGTTTTTGTCTAAAACCTTTTGTCATGAGCATGGCCTTCTAGGTCTCTACTTGACCATCTGCTCTTATCTTCTTCTTGAAGATCCATTGCACCCTCTTGGGTTAATTCATTCAGGTGGATCTACCAAGGTCCAAACCTTATTGGAATACATGGAGTCCATTTCAAACTTCATGGCACTTAGCCATTATCAGAGTCTTTACTGTCGATAGCTTCTGTATAGGTTACAGGATCATCATCCTGAATGATACTGGCCTCATTATCATTCTCGATGATAAAACCATATCTGAGAGGTGTTCCCTGCACCCTCTCTGACCTTCAGAGAGGAGGTGTGTGTTGTGGCTGTTCCTGATTAATAAGAACTGGTTGAGGAATGTCATTTGAAGACTCTTTAGGAATTTGTTGTTGGTTTTGAACTTCACTTAGTTTAAGTGTTGTTTCACTACTTCTTTCTTGGATAAATTCTTGCTCCAAGAATATAGCATGTCTACTAACAAATACCTTTTGTTCAGTTGTATGATAAAAAAGGTATCCAACACTCTCTTTAGGATAAACAACGAACCTATATTTATCAGCCCTAGCACTTAGCTTATGTCCAAAATTATTCTTGACATAAGCATAGCAACCCCAAATCTTCAAGTATTTAAGATTTGGTCTTTTGCCATTCCATAACCCATATGGAATGCTAGTCACTGACTTTGATGGTACCCTGTTCAAAATATAGGCAGCAGTTTCCAAGACATATCCCCAGAAGGAAATAGGAAGATCTTTGAAGCTCATCATGGACCTCACCATGTCTAACATGGTGTGATTTCTCCTTTCTGCCACACCATTTAATTGGGGTGTATAAGGAGGACTCCATTCAGAGATTATGCCTTTATCCTTAAGATGGTTTAGAAACTCACTAGACAAGTATACTCCTCCTCGATCAGAACAAAGAATTTTAATACTATGTCCATTTTGTTTTTCAACCATGTTTTGATACTCTTTAAATTTATCAAAGGCTTCGGACTTATGTTTCATTAGATACACTTGACCAAACCTAGATAAGTCATCGATAAACATTATGAAATAAGAGTATCCACCTCTGGCCTGAGTTGTCATAGGTCCACATACATCAGTTTGTACAAGACTTAATAACTCAGTTGCCCTATCTCCATGCCTAGTGAATGGAGACTTGGCCATTTTTTCTTTGAGGCAAGAATCACAAGTTTTTAATGACTGAAAATCATAAGGGTCAAAGTAATTATCTTTGACTAACTTGTTTATCCTTGACTCACTAATATGACCTAACCAGCAATACCAGAAAAATGTGACATTGACATTATCTCTCTTTCTCTTCTTGTTATCAACAAGTAATATTTCATCATTGAGTTCTAAAGTTAGAAGACTATTAATAAAATAACCATGTCCAAATATTTTATTACTATGAATAATAGAGCATCCACTACTCTTTACACTTATTTCATATCCTTGTTATAATAATAAGGGTATTAAAATAATATTTTATATAATATTTGGTACATAGTAACATTCTTCCAACTTTAAAATATTACCCGAAGGTAATAACAAAAGATAGGTGCTCATGGCTTCAACATACATGGCTTCACCACTTGTGCCATATAGCTTGAAATCACCTTTCTTCAATTTTTTAATTATGTGGAGTCCCGTAAAGATTTACAGGTATGAGACCCTCATGCGGTATCCAATATCTATGAATTAGAAATAGAAGCACTCAATGATAAATTTGTTTGTATCATGTACAAACCTTTAGATGCCCCTCCAACATCTTGCTTCACACTTGCAAGATATGACTTGCGATTTTTCTTCCAATGCCCTTGCTTGCCATAGAGGAAATAGGCTCCATCATTACCAGCCTTCTTCGCCTTCTTCTTCTTCTAGATGCTCTTCTTAGGGTTTAATTTCCTTTTCAAATCCTTTTTCATTACCTATTTCTTCTTCCCATCAATGAGAAGATGATGATCCTAATTTCTTTTAGAATTGCTCTCTGCTGTCTTATGCATGTTCAGCAGTTCAGGCAAAGAAATATTCAATTTATTGATATGATAATTTAAAATAAAATGAGAGAAGGAATTTGGAAGTGACTACAAGATCAAGTCCTGGTTGAGTTCACTATCCATTACAAATCCTAATTGATCTAATCGGGTGATTAAGTCAATTATTTTTAAAACATGGGTTTGCACTGATGAACACTTACTCATTCATGCATAAAACAACTACTTCGATATCTCATATTAAGTAGCCCTACTTTGCTCTCCATAAAGCTCCTTTAGATTGAGTAATATGGACTGAGGTTCCATCCCTTCATGTTGCCTCTGAAGCTCATTGCTTATCGATGCTAACATGATGGACCTGATAGTTACGCTGTCATTTTGCAACATTTTGTGTGTGGCTATTTCCTCCTTAGAAGCATCCTCTCTGATCGGCTCTAGATCTGGAGATCATGAATGTAAGAAAGCTTTTCTCGAGTCAATACTATCCTCAGGTTCCTTAACCAGTCTACGTAATTGGGACCTGTCAACTTGTTGGCATCTAAGATTCCAAGTAGTGACAAATTTTAACCCATAATAAATCATACATTTAATTAAGAATAATATAAACAGACCACTCAAGATGACATTCATAACTAGATAAGGACTTTATATATCTAATTATGTCTCTCACTATTTTATTCGAATACCATAACCCTTACCTATGGTAAGCAAGAAACCTTACCAAGTTTCTTTAGTAGGGTTGAGATCCTAATTCTTCATGAGTGCCTTGTATTACACAACAAACACTCATGAGTTCAAAGGTAGGACTTCATTTTCAATTGCAACCCATGCAATTCTCAACAAATGAACTGCCTCTAAGACACCTATAGTCTTGTGTTACACAACAAACTATAATGTCTTAGTTTAGTTAGACCCTTCATTTCTATATAGCCATGATCGAATAATGTTACTCTTATGTTACACAACAAAGCAACAATACCAATCATGCTACAAAGCAATAAGTGCATCAAGACAAATTTTTATATCAAAACCCTAGAGCAAGCTTTGTGTTACACAACAAACCTATGATAGTTTTTGATATTAATTTGGCTTAGCATGAAGGAAGGCAAATTGTAGTGTGCTTAATCAATTAGCATTTCCTATTTAAGGTCTAGATATGACCAACTGGCCAGGTGAGTGGAAGAGGTCAGGGGGTCCCCCCGTTGCTTTCCTTAGACACCAATTGAATTAGCCAGGTCAGACAACAGAATCAATTAAAAACCTCATTCCCTTTAAGTTCTTAGAACCACTTGCCTAGATACCAATTGGCTGATCAAACCCTAATCAGTTTTGCAACATGATTAACTTTACATTATGACTAAATATGATTTTAATGACATCTTTTAGTGGTCTCAAAAACATCCTAAGTAAGACTTAATCATGTCAACCGAACATTCCTAACATTCATGACATCATCATGTAATAAGAACCATACACTTATGACATGATATTCATTCCATCATTCGAGCATATTAACTCTAATATGCATACCATAGCATGATTATAACTATACTCTATTCACCTCACTTGTTCATGGGATATGGCCACAGCGGCACCCCTACATTCCATATGAGACCCCATTGAATAGAAAGAGAGGGTCTTTTAACCCCGCTTAGCCCCTATGACCGGATGGCCATGGTGACTAACCCAATCCAAAGCAGTTACTAGGATAACACATGTTACTAATATGCATTTGAATTAATCATGTATAGAATTAGATAATCATTCGATAACATGCACTATCCATGATAGTATTTACTATCGTACATAAATTAGGGTTATGTGTAATAGCCCCTAACCAGTGGCAAGCATCATACTATGATTACCATACTTAATCATGCAATATTTCACTGAACCTTAATTACTGGCATGCATCAAAATATATGATCAAACTAACTATCACATAAGCATTTGATCATTCATTTAACCATTAATTGAATGAAATAAGGGAGGCTCTGATACCACTATTGGGTTTCTAGGATTTCCATGGCACAGCGGAATAATGGATTTCAAAATTTTCATTCTTGAAAACCCTAACAACTATAAACCATAAGCCTAAGATCCCTTATTCACTACAATCAACAAGTTGTTAAATTAGGGTTATGAAGAAGACCTAGAATGCTAATTCCTTCTTTTTTCCACTAGGCACACAAGCACACGCCCTCCAATGGTGATCCACATAGGAGTCAAACCTAGGAACCACTCCTAAGCAGGTTGCTTAAGCTACCGGGACTCTTATGAAGGCCTTTCTTTCTTTGGCAGCCACTAATTCCTTGCCTAGGTCCTTGCCCTCCAGTAGAGAACTCTGAGCCCTTTCCAAAACTCTCTTCACTTTCACTTTCACTTCCTAATTCACTTCCTAAAACCCTTGTCTTAAAATGGAGAACTTGTCTTAAGACAAGACCTAAATTCTAACAAGGGAGGAAGAGACAAGGAGAGTGTGGCAGAGTGTGAGTGTAAGAATGCTAGAAAGAAAAGATTTTTGTGATCCCATTGGCCTAAACACTGATGGCTATTTATAGGAGAGGGGGAGGCACTAGATAAGCCTTATCATTAGCCTTTGATCTATCCAAACACAAATCATATAAGACCCTTCACTAAGAAGAAGTCTTATCTTAAAGCACCATGTCCCATCTTGTGCCAAGAGATAAATTTTTTTCTCTTCGATTCCTAGCCGAATTCTCCATATGCCACATATGATTTTCTAGTTATAGGAAGGCCAAGGGATGTGGCTTTTGAATGAGAAGCATCGGTGATTTAAAGGGACTTAAAGCAGAAGGACTCTGCTTACTTGAATTAGCACCAAAGTGAAAAGATGCGACTCTTCACTTTGCACTAAGTTTTTTCCACGCCATCTTTCCTTTTATTTGACCGATCAAAGACCATGCAATATGGGTGTCAAAAGAAAGAGGATGAGAAATAGTTTATCACCTTATAAGTGATTAATAAGCATATGGACTCATGGTCATTCTGCGCCCCTTTAATTGCCGACCCCTTCATTTGGCACCAAGAGTCCTTCCAACTTAGGACTCTCCAAATAATCAAGATAAAGGCTGAATAAATCTGGATAAAACCAGAATAGTGCTGCCCCATATTGCGCTAAACCCAATCCAAGATTCCCTCAAATTGGCTAGCCCATTAAGCAACCATATAGACCCAATTCAATTTGGTTAGGAATTAGGTTAGCCTACACATGCTAGTGTGTAATCTAGTTAACCGATTAGGATCCCATGACCCTAATTGACTTCCTAGGCCAACTCCCTAATGTGTGTAACCCTTTGAGTTCCACATCTAGCCAGCAGTAGGTCTAGGTCTGAGCCAATTCGATCCAATCAAACCTAATTGACCTAATAAGGTCAAATTGAGCTAAACTAAGCTGCCAATTCGAACTAGCTTTCAAATTGAATCATAAATTCAATCCAATTGATTCATAAAAATTCACAAGATAAGATTGACATCTAGCGACATATCATGCCTACCTGGAAGATGAGGAATATGGTAAAAAGTACCAAAATATCCTTCAGTGAAAAGTTACCGTGCAATTCAATCTTTCGATCTCTCTTTATCCTGAATAAGTGATGGGTATGGATAATTGTCAAACCTTAGCACTTAGTCATTGCAAATCTCAATTTGATAATAAAGACTCTGTTGATGACTGATTAGAAAACACTTTTAATCTCATCCTGCTTTGATCAAAGACTCCTTGAGTCATCAATTAAAGAGATTACTTGGGATGGCATTTCCTCTTACTAGGAACGATCAATTCCTTGTTGGTCCACTCACATCCTTCATACACCTTCTACCATATCCGAGAATACCCCTACATGACTCAATTCCATGAGTATGAACCAAAACATAGCTTAGTGTATATAAGGAACCATGGTGCCTCTGGTCTAAAGATTACTTGCACAACTCCCACTATGAGAACATCACTTGACAAGTAGTAAGACTTCCATAAATTATTCTCAGTGTGGATAAGTTCAGTGAACTCATACCCTTTTGAGCACCCTTATCCTTATATTAGTGTCTCTACACAAGTGGATGTAAGGCCAACCAACCTCTCCATCGAGCATCATAGGAGATAAGCTAGTCTTTCCAGAAGCATCGATCCCTAAATCGAAGATCCAACAAATAGAAACATTTTAGATTACGGTTTATAGGAACTTAGATCTCATCATTATGATCTCCATCATAACCCTAAATCCTTTGCCCTAACCTATGGGATTCATCATAATCTTTAAATAAGACATAGTAGTATGATGAAACAAAAAATTCCTTTAATTAATATAAAATGTCATACAAGAGTTAGAAGATTACAAAAGTACCCTTATAAAGATTGTCTTTTAGGAAACTTTTCTTTAAACTACACCCCGCATGGTCACTAGCGAGATGCCTTTCACCCTTGTCTTCGGTTCTGAAGCCATGATTTTGATGAAGCTTGGTCTACCCATGCTACAAGTAGAGCAGTATGATGAAGCTGAGAATCCAGTCCATCTCCTCCTCAACCTAGACCTCTTGGATGAGATGAGGGACAAAGCCTGACTTCGGATGGTGGCCTATCGGTCATGAGTGGCGCGCTACTTCAACTCTCGCATGAGGCCTAAGGCGTTCCACCCAGGCGACCTAGTCTCAGGCGAGCAGAGGTGTCCCAGCCAGGAGAATGCGGCAAACTCTTTCCAAACTGGAAATGCCTGATAAGGTGGTCGTGCTTCTGCCAAGTAGAGTCTACTATCTCACCGAGCTCGACGATGCCCGATTTACACGAACATGGAATGAAAGCAACCTATGGATATACTAACAATAATGTAAGGCTTTATTTCAATTATTAAAGTACCTTTTTGGTACAACCCTATTTTTCACCTATGCAAGAATGCATCCGTCCGACTCCAAGTCCAACAAACAAAGCCGGGAAACTTATGAAGCCCTGCACTCAAAGTTGAGGGACTTACCAAGCCTTGCACTCAAAGCTAGGACACTTACGAAGCCCCGCACTCAAAGTCGAGAAACTTATGAAGCCCCACACTCAAAGCCAGGAAACTTACGAAGCCCCGCACTCAACTATACTACCTTGCTCACAGTCCAAAGATGTCAGCTGGGAAACTCCTGAAATCCCACCATCTACTACTTGACTAATAATTTGGCAAATCAAGTTGGGAGACTCTAGAAGCCCCACACTCAAATGCCTTGCTCACAGTTTGGAGATGTCATCTGGGAAACTCTTGAAATCCAACCATTTGTTACTTGATTCACAGTTTGGAAAATCAAATAGGGAGACTCCAGAAGCCCCGCACTCAATTGCCTTGCTCATAGTCCAGAGATGTCAATGGGAGACCCCTGAAATCCCACCATCTACTACTTGAATCACAACATGGCCAATCGAGCCGAGAGACTCCAGAAGCCCCGCATTCAACCACCTTGCTTATAGTCTAGAGATGTCAGTTGGAAAATCCTTGAAATCCCACCATCTATATCGCTTGACTCATAACTTGGCAAATCAAGAAGCTCCAAAAGCCTTGCACTCAGGTTCGCATGACTTCAAGACCAGAAAAGCAGGGATGAAGTTTTCTTAGAAACCTTTATACCAATCCTAAGGTTTCAAAGTCAACTTGGAGTGACCAAGGCTTGGGAGAGGCACCCACATTCGACAACCACGAAGCCTATCTTTTTGCCATGCAAAAGGGTAAAGGAGCTGAACGAAAAATAAAGACCAGACTAAGTACATCAGTCGAGTTGGACTACTTCTTCATTACAAAGATAAGTCCCTCACAAACTTTAAAGGATTCTTTGGAAGTACTTCAAGCCAAAGAAAAAAAAGAAGAAGAAAAGAAAAGAAGAAAAGAAGACAAGTGAATGAGGCACATTAGTTGAAAAGAAAAAGATATCTTCATTAATCAGTGTCTTCTTTACATCCTATGAAGGCTCTCGACAGGCTGGGAAGCCTTCCAAAATCTAAGTTACAAGAAAAGGAAAGAAAAAGTTCAAGTCTCGCTTGTCGGTGACATTGGCTCTGGCTTCGACCATGACCGTCTTCGGCTTTATCTCTGTAGTGGGCATCCTTGGTCGCACCGGGAAGGGCAGCTCGGGAAGGATGTTCTCCAAACCCTTCGACCCGAAGAGACGGATGGCCTTGCCATGGAAATCATTGAACCCCTAATAGTAGGAGTCCAACACCACCTCTGCAACCTCATCCTTAAAGGCCTCAGATGCCTTGAACTTGGGGACAACCTCGGTGGCTTCCTTTTTGGCCATCTCCATCAGTGCAATGGCTATCGTGGGTTTTTCTAGTGCTACCATGGTCTTGGCCACTTCTTCTTCAAGCTACACCTGGAGGCTTTGCACCCAACCCTCCAAGCGGGCCATCTCCATAATAGAGGTAGCAATCTTCTCATCCTTGCGAAGGCTCTCCCCCTTTTCTTCCATCAAGGCCTGCTCAACCTTGATGGATTTCTTCTCCAAGCTAGTCACCCTCACCTCGGTGCTGGCTAGCTGGTCCTGGAGGGCCTCATTTGGCCCTCCAATTTATGAACCCGGGCAGCCTGGGTCTAAGCCTCATCCTTCTCCTTACAGAGGCGGGACTCCCATTTCAGCAGCCCCAAGTAGGAGTCCCAGAGGAGCTGGACAACAAGGGCCACCTACATGAAGAGCATCGATTAGTACCTCTACAGAGATAAGAAAGAGAATGCAGTAACTAAGAAGGTAACTTATTAAGAAGAGTTGGGGGAACATCCCGGTGAAGATGTCCACTAGTGGCCGGCTAGTCCTCTCCTGGCGATCCAATGGCTAGATGAGGACATTCAGGACCTCCTCAGCTAGATTTCCATCCCTCGTCAGCATGGCATCTCGAGGCATGATGAGAGAGATCTTATTTGACCCTAACCTTGGCATCCCGGATGGTTTCGAGGGTTAGGGGGAATTGGCATGAAAGAGAGCGGCATCGGCAAGTCAGTTGTCGATGGGTCTCACCCTACATGGTAGTGTCGGGCTCTTTGTGGTGGCATCTCCCACCACCTCCTCCACCTCTAGCTGTAGTGGAGCTTCGGTTCGTGTAGGGGCTACTGGCGGTGCTGGCATAGTCCCCTCTACTAGTCAGGCCTCCCTCCAGGGCTCGAGGGCTAGAGGACGGAATGTTGGCCCAAACACGGCCGGTGCAGCAGGAGGCCCCCTCCTAGTAGGCTCACCAGCGGGCCTCCATCTCGACTCCTCCCGAGCCCTATTCGCAGGCTCCCCATTGGGCCCTATGGAGGCAGCTCTCTTTCTGGACATGCTAAGAAGCTCGTCCAATAAGAACCTCATCCCTATGAAACACAAAGAAGATTGGTCAATCGCCTGTTAGAGCCAGATATTGAACTCAAAAGTAGAAGAAGCCTAGTATCAAGCCTTACCCTAAGGTGGGGCCTGGCTGACTTCGGCGTTGATGAGGTTCCACTTGGTCAGTAGATCCCGAAGGGCTGGAACCTCAGAAGTGATAAGCTGGTCAAATATCTCTTTATCGATCGGCTTGACTACAGATTACCAGTTGGGGGAGCGGTTTGGGTCATTCCAAACCCAGTCTACCCCCTCAACTAAGACAAACAGGAACCTAACCTTCCATCCCTTGATGAAGGAAGCCGGGTCAAGCTTGAGGGTCCCTAGATAGGGGGCCATGAACCACCACCCCTTATTAGATGGGTGGCATTTTAGGGTGAACAAGGCCTTGAAGATGGAGAAATGGGCAACAATCCCATGGAAATGGCAGAGAATAATGAAGCAGAAGATAGTTCGGACAGCATTGGGAGCAAGCTGGGTCGGGACCAAGTGATAATTGCTTATAAAAGAAAGAATAAAGGGATGAAAAGGAAGATGAAGACCCCCGAAGAAGTCTTCATACATGGCAATTTGGCCTGGGCCATTGGAAGTAACCCGTTCCTCTGGTCTTGGAACAGAAAGCCAGATAAAGTTAGGAACCCCAAACACTCTCTAGACATGGAAGAGGTTCTCACCACTCATCGTCAAAGAAATATCGGTGGGACCGCCCAACTCCCTAACAGAAACAGGAGGGGGAGGTAGTCCCGACTCCTTGACAGGAATAGAAGGAGGAGGCAGAAGAGCCACAGGGCATCCAATGACAATTCTCAACTGGCGGGGACCCCTGTGGACCATAAAAGGAACATCCTCCTCCTCGCTATCTAAGGAAGGAGGCCTCAGTTGAGATGGACCAGCCTCACTGGAAAAATCCAGGCGACGGTGCCCTCCATCGAAGAAATTCATGGTGAACAAGGAGAAAGAAGGCAAAGAAGAAGGAAACCTAGAGACATAACAAGAGCTCTCCTTCAGCATAGGCCAAAGGAGAAGAACAAAAAAAGGAAATGAAGGAAGAAGGAGGGAGAGGTCTGACCTGCTAAAGACTTTGAACCTAGAGGCAAGGAAGAAGACTGAGTAAGAAGATGGACTCTACGGCCTTATATGCTCGAAACACCCTTTAGGGGCAAGAGGGCAAGATGGCAAGTCCCTTTCAAGCACCTGCGGAGTCTCGTCCCCTCGTACAAGTCGAAGACATGCACCTCTTCATCTCCCTGGCCAATCAAAGCTCTCCATGCATCAAAACCCAATAAGGGTGATGCTTCGATTCGGATGCACCTCTGTTGGGCTCAGTGTGGTAATTATGGTGTCCTTAAAGGAAGGCTAACGTGGTTCCCATTCATTAGGGTGGATGCACGATCTCCGGGGTGTCGGTGCTCGAGGCATTAATGGCATAGGAAGTGTGCTCTTCCATATCAGTGCGATCGTAACCTCAACACCCCGAGAATCGCTTCATTCTTCGGGCTCGAGAGTGGGTTCCATCTGATGTGGCACAATCGCTATGTGGAGCCCATGGTGGCAATAGTTGGCGACCGCATGGGTGGAAAGTGCCACCTCGATGCGATGCCCAAATAAAAATCAAAGGGCGAGCCCTCCAATCGAGGTTAGCTTCTAGCTAGGGTCATGCTCATAAGGTAACCCCTCTATCTGAGGATAGCTCCCGACCAGGGTCATGATCATAAATGCCAAAGACGAGCCCTCCGATCGAGGTCAGCTCCCAGCCGGGGTCATCCTCATAAGGTGAGCCCTCCATCTAAGGTCAGCTCTTGACTGGGGCCATGCTCATGCATTCTAAAGACAAGCCCTCCGACCGAGGTCAGCTCCCAGTCGAGGTCATGCTCAAGAGGTAAGCCCTCCATTTGAGGTCAGCTCCCGGCCGGGGTCATGCTTAGGCATGCCAAAGGCAAGCCCTCTATCTGAGGTTAGCTCCCAACCGGGGTCATGCTCATAAGGCGAGCCCTCCATCTAAGGTCAGCTCCCGGCCAGGGTCATGCTCATGCATGCCAAAGACGAGCCCTCCGACCGAGGTCAGCTCCCCGCCAGGGTCATGCTCATAAGGCGAGCCCTGTATTTGAGGTCAGCTCCCGGTCGGGGTCATGCTGATGTGTGCCAAGGACAGACCCCCATATCAGGGGTGGAGCACCCTGCCGAGGTCGCACTCATGCTTTCCAAAGGTGGCCTCCTACATCAAGGGTCGAGTTCCCAACCTAATCGTTCTCCCACTTTCGAAGTTAGGCTCCCTAGATTGAGCTCTCCCCCTCCTCCTACTATGATCGGAGTTCCCACCAACGATAAAAGGAGAGAGGATCAGCAGATGTTGGGTTTCAGTGGCACAGCAGAAGAATGGATTTCAAAATTTTCATTTTGAAACTCCAACAAATAGAAACCCTAAGCCCAAGACCACTTATTCATTATAATTAACAAGTCATTCAAACAAGGTTTGGGAAAAATATCTAGAATGCTAATTCCTCCTTCTTTCCACTAGGCACACAAGTGCATGCCCTCTAGTGGTGATCCACATAGAAATAAAACCTAGGAACAACTCCTTAATAGGTTGCTTAATCCACTGGGACTCTTCTAATTGCCTTTCGTCCTTTGGCAGCCTCTCCTTCCTTGCTCAAACCCTTGCTCTCCAGTAGAAAACTCTGAGCCCTCTCCTAAACCTTTCTTTACTCTCTCTATCACTTCCTAATTTTCCTCCTAAATCCTTGTTTTAGAATGGCAGACTTGTCTTAAAGAATGACCTATGTCCAAACAAGGGAAGGAAGAGACAAGGAGGATAAGTTGGCAGAGTGTAAGAGTATAAGAAAGAAAGATAATTCTAATACCTTCAGGATAAACACTAAAGGCTTTAAATAAGAGATGGGGGGTGCTAAATATGGCTCTTTATCAGCCTTTGATCTGTCAAATAATAGATCATATAAGACCCTTCATGAAGAAGGAGTCTTAATTGAAAAGTCAACTCTTCATATGCCAAAAGGCTTATATGAGTCCTCTGGATAATATTGGCCTTTTGTCCTCATGCCATGTGGCATGTAACTGATAGGACAATAGTTGGTGTGGGAAACCGAGTGGCTTATCCAAGAGATCAAGTCCCTTCATGAAGAAGGACTCTTGGTTTGAATTATTACGGCAACCATGAAGGGATGCAACCCTTCACTTGTGCGTGCCAATTCTTCTTACCGCCCATTCCTTCTTTCCACCGGTAATTAGCCAATGCAATCAAGCATGGGGTAAGGCTAGGAATGTCTTAGTTTAGGTGGAAACCAATTCCTATAAGCAGAAAGACCTAGAGTCCTTCTACACACCAACATATCTCATGCAAAATCCAATTGGTGCCAAGAGTCCCTTCAACTTAGGACTCTTCAAATAAATAAGATAAAGGCTTAATAAATCTAGATAAAACCAGATAATTGCTGCCCCACTTTGGACTCAACCTAATCTAGGATTCCCTCAAATTGGTTAGCCCATCAAGCAACCTTATATACCCAATTCAATTGGGTTAGGAGTTAGGATAGCTTACACATGCTAGTATGTAATCTAGCTAACCAATTAGGATCCCATGACCCTAATAAAATACCAATTGACTTCCTAGGTAAATTTCATAATGTGTGGGACCCTTTGGATTCCACATCTAGCCAGCAGTAGGCCCGGTCCAAGCTGTTTCAATCCAATCAAAATTGATTGACCTAATTAGGTCAAATAAGGCTGACCCAAGTTGCCAATTTGAACCAATTTTCAAATTGATTCATGAATTCATCCAATTTGATTCATAAACACCTACAAGACATGATTGACATCTAGCAACATATCATGCCTACCTAGAAGATGAAAAATTTAGTAGAAAGTGCCAAAATACCTTTCAGTGAAAAGTTACTGTGCAACTCAATCTTTCGATCTCTCTTTATCCCAAATAAGTGATGGGTATGAATATTTGTCAAACCCTAGCACTTAGTCTTTTGAATCTCAATTCGATAATAAAGACTCTACTAATGATTAAGTAGAAAACACTTCTAATCTCATCCTACTTTGATCAAAGACTCCTTGAGTCATCAATCGAAGGGTTACTTGGGATAATATTTTCTCTTACTAGGAATGATCGATTCCTTGTTGATCCACTCACATCCTTCATACACCTTCCATCATATCCGAGAACACCCTATACAAGACTCATGTCATGAATGAGTATGAACCAAAACATGGCTTAGTGTGCATAAGGAACCATGGTGATCACAGGTCTAAAGATCACTTGCATAACTCCCACTATGAGAACTATCTCTTGACAAGTAGTAAGACTTCCATAAGATATTCTCATTGCGGATTAGTTCAGTGAACTCATATCCTAATGAGTACCCTTATCCTTGTATTAGTATCTCTACACAAGTGGCTATGAGACCAACCACCCTCTCCATCGAGCATACATAGGATAAGCTAGTCTTTCCAAAAACATCGATCTCCAAATTGATGATCCAACAACTAGGAATATTTTAGATTAGGATTTATAGGATCTTAGGTCTCACCATTATGATCCCCATCATAATCCTAATTCCTTTGCCCTAACCTATGGGGTTTATCATAATCTTTAAATAAGACATAGCAGTATGATGAAACATAATGCCTTTTATGAATATAATAATATCAAACAAGAGTTGGAAGATTACAAAAAATATCCTTACAAAGATTGGCTTTTAGGGCACTTTTCTTTTAGTAGAGGTACAGACTGTGACATGGAAGCTTCCAGCTACCTGCAACCTCCTAGAAGTGGTGCACGCCCTACCAAAAATTCAAACTCTACAACACGCCACCTGCACGTTCTGTGCAATGTATGCTTCGCCAGGCTCCATATCTTGTAGCGCATCACCACGTCAACAACCGTGCAATCGAGGGCATCGACCCTCGTGACATAGAACCTGAACCTCCTCCAAGAAGAGTATTCCATTAAGGCTATAGGACCTGAGACACTCCGATGGTCCCTACCAAAATTGAAATGCTCCACCTTCGTTCGGGGCTCAGCGGCACGATGCCCACCTATCCCATGAGAAATTGCACCACCAGAGGGACAAGATCTGTACTACACCGACGATCACCCCGAAATAGAAGGATCTCGTATAGATGACTGGCCCGATAGGGGGGAGGCTATATAGACAAAGGAAAACCCCTCCAAAGAGGGATACTAAGAAAGGGACATCTCAATGAAACCCTAGGCTTGTCTAGGCCACTCCTACTAATATAAAAATAGAAGAGAAGACCCCCGACAGGGGAAGAGAAAAAAGAGAGAGAGGTAACTAGTATGACTCAAAGAGCACACAAGCAAGGAACTAGCCAAGAAAACCTCCCAGCTCTCTGATCTCCTCTTGACCCTATCTTTCCACTGCTTCTCATCTTGCATCCTCTATACGGAGAGTGCCCAAGCTCTGCACCACAGAGATTCTATTCCCCTTGATCATTCCAACTGACTTGACCATCGGAGTGTCCCCATCAAAATCCTTGGCTCGGGTCTCCTATTTTTTGTAGGCCACTCCAGAAAAAAATTGAGCACCCAACAGGAGCTCGTCAAGTCCACATCACGTTAGAGCTATAGGCCACATGGTACGGGCACCAGGATTAGACAATGATTACTGGGCTCATTATGGATTTTTTATTAGACTTTTGTGAAAGGGATATGCCCTACAAGCCAATCTATGTTATATCTCCCAAACCATTGTAATTGACAATTTTCTAATAAAGGCATTATTTTTCATCATACGCTGTGTTTATTATTATATGATGAACCCCATAGATTAGGGCTATGATTTTAGGGTTATGATGAGATCATACCAGTGAGACCTAAAGTCTTAAAACCTTAATCTAAAATATTCCTAGTCAAAGGAACCTTGAGTAGGGGATCAGTTTTTTTTTTTTTCCGGTAAGACTAGCACATCCTATGTATACTGAATAGGGTGACTGCTCTCATAGTCACTTGTGTATGACACTAATACTAGGATGTGGGTGCTCATTAGAGAATGAGTTCACTAATATAATCCAACTTGAGAACATCTAACGGAGTCTTAGCTACATGTCAATTGAAGGTTCTCATAGTGGGAGTGGTACAAGTAATCCTTTGACCTGAGACTACCATAAGTACCTTATGTACATGAACCCATGCTTTGGTTCAATCCTAATCATGACACTGAGTCATGCACAGGATTGATACTGGGAATGGTAAATTGGATATGAAGGTAATGAGTAGGTCAACAAGGAATCGATCACTCTTAGTAAGAGGAGATTGCATCCAGCTAGTTATCAATCGGATGATGATTTAGGGAATCTTTAATCAAAGTAAAGATATTAGAGATGGTTTCTAATATCAAGATAATTGAATCATCAATATAAGATTGAGCTAGAAATAGATATAATATTGGATTTGACATATATCCATATCCATAATTATATTTTGGGTGCAGGCTGATCGAAGGATTTAATTGTACGGTAACTTTCTACTGAAGGGTAGTTTTGGTATTTCACCAGAATTACCATATCTTCCGGGTAGACATGACACGTTGCTAGACGTCAATCTTATCTTGTGGGTTGATTAAATTGAATGATCACTTATTAGGAAGAGTCTTAATTGATCATAATCAGGTAAGCTCGATTTGACTTAAATCGATTAGAAAGAGTTCAAATCAAATTAGGTCAACTTGTATTCGAACCCACTGCTGGCTAGATGTGGAACCCAATGGGTCACACACATAAGAGAATTGATCAAGGGTTTAATTTTATAATTAAATCATTTTTGCATGATGACATTCTAGCAGGTGTTGCAAATCCTAGCTTCTATTCGAATTAGATTCGAATTAGGGTTCCGGATTGGTTTAATTTGGGTTATAATTGGATCTAATTAGACCCTAATTGAGGTTATAGGGATTATGGCTAACCAGGTATCTAGGCTAGCCCCCCACTCGCCCCTTATCCTTTTCACGCCAAAATGCCAAGAGTCCATGCGCTAATGGACTCTTGGCGTGCCAAATGGAGGAGTCCATGGGTGCATGGACTCTTGGCGCGCCCACTTAATTCTCTGATGAATTAAGATGGGGCAGCATTCCTTCTCTCTTTTAGTGCCTCAATTGTACCCCCTTGGACTGGAATCCAAGGGTTGATGTTTTTTTGAGAAAGGCAGAAAGCATTCGTTGCTTCTCGGTTGCGCGAAATAACATCTCTTCGGAGATTAAAAGTCGCGACTCCTTTCTTTTAAAAACATCGTGATTTTTCATTTAAGAAAAGCTGTGGGATTTATCCGTAAGGCCGTGAGAAGGAAGGATGGGGCGTGAGAAAATGAGAAAGGGCGTGAGAAGTTTTTCACGGAGAGTTGTGTGGGCGCCTCTTTGAGATCTATTTAAGGGGTCAGGAAAATCAGAACTCGGTAAAAAAAAAATTTTTATTTTTTCTTCTTCCTCTCCTAAAGACTCTTTCTCTTTTTTCTTGTTCTTGCACTGTTTCCTTTACAGAGTACATCTCTGTTGAAACTCTGCTACTGAACAAGAATAAGAGCGAAAGTCTCCGATGGTAAAGGAAAGAAGGAGTTCTGATTTTATTCTTTCTTTCTTACATTAAGACATTCTTGTCTTAGTTTCTCCTCCAATTTAAGACAAGCCTAAATCCCATTAGAACAAAGTCTTATCTTCAAGACAAGAGTGTCTTAGAGGGTCAAGGTCTTAGTGGAAGGAGGAGAAGAGATAAAAAAAAGGAAGGCAACCTCTTGTGTGGAAGAATTCCAGCCATAATCCAAAGAATTGAGTTCTAGGAAGAAGAACTCAATAGGAGGAACCATTGGACAAGAAGATAGTGTTCTTGATCATTGCTCTGTGTGGATCACCATCGGAGGGCGGACACTTGGACGCCTGGTGAATTCAAATAGCCCGTTGATCTTCAAGTTTTAATTCTTCGTAAATTGGAATTAGCGATTACAGGTTGGTATTCTAATTCAATTTGCATAGAAATGTTTGTCTTCATACATTCTAGTCTTATTAAGGAGTTCCTGATTTAGGGTTTTTGTGCATATTAATTTCAATTTTTGAAATTACCCTTTCGCTGCGTTGCACCAGAACCCTACATTTTGAATCTTGTAATAAGTCCATCAATCCTGAGTCACTTGAGTCCTATAATAAAGTGAGTACATTAAGTTAATTGAGTCCTGTAATAAAGTTAAGTCACTTGAGTCCAATGAGTCTTGTTGTTTCAATCCAGTCAACTAAGTTCAAGCGAGTCCTGTAATTTTGACTTCTTTCATTCAAGTCAAGTCCAAGAGGAGAGTCACCAGGCCCCCACTGAAGTAGACTTCATGCACCACCCCTGGTCCTCATTCAGGCACCCAAGCCCAAGAGTGATTGCCACCCAAGCCCATCAAAGAATGAAGCATTTAGGTGCCCAGGCCTACAAGCAATTGGCACCCCTCCCAAGCCCACATACAGCTGGCACCCCCACCCAGGCCCACAGAAGTTGGCACCCCCTCCCAGGCCCACAAGGAATTCAAGCCTCCCAAGCCTAAGAGGATTTGATGTCCCAGTTCAACCAGGAAGCAACCCTCCCAGTCCAACCAGGAGTCAAGTCTCCTTATCCTACTCAAACTTTGTATTCCAACTTTGACAAGAATTATACTCCAACTTTGATAAGGAAAGGGCTGGGTGATCTATAAATACCCCTCCTTCCTCTTGTAGAAAGTTAGATTACTGAATGAATGAAATATGAGTGTTCTTCTTTTATTTTCGTGCCTTGTGCATTGACGCTCTGTGAGGGAGAGGGTATGAGGTCCAAACCAACCTACTATCTTCCTACATCCAAACCCTAGCCATCCCCTTCTTCTTCCAATCTAGGCTGCTAGCCCTTCCATCCTTCAAAGCCCAAGGATGCCAACCTTCATCTTCATAAACCCTAGGCCACCCCTCCCATCTTCCCTTGGCCACCACTCCAAAGCTCCTCAGCCCCAAGCTACCAACTCTGAAGCCCTCTCCTAGCATCCAGGATGCCATTACATCCACTACCCAAGATACCACTTGGGATTTCTACTATATTCATCCATGGAATACACTGGATTGTTTTCACGGGCTCACAATCCAAAATCCAAACTTGGTTTTAATCGGGCTAACCAAAAATCCAAACTTGATTTTGACCGGGCTCACCAAAAATCCACTACAATGTTAGTTTTAAGATGAAATCACTAACAACCCATACTTGGTTTTCAACAAGCTCACCAAGAACCTAACAAACTGACAAAAGAGTTAAGAAAATACAAGTAACTTTATGAAAAACCCAAGTTGCTGATGGTTGTAGTTGCAGCTCAAAGGAAGCCTTCTTAATTACACTTGAATGCTCCTTAATGGCTTCTTAGATTTCTCAATAAATGCTTCAAGCTTTAGATGAGAGTTGGTGAAGACTTGAAGACTCTCTTGAATGCTTTCTCTTGAATATTCTCACCAAATAAACATTAAAGATCATTAGCCTTTCAAGAGATGTCCAAATCCCTTATAAATAGAGTCATGTACTCTTCTTTGGTGGATATAGCCATCGTAGACCATTGGGATTCAAAATATGATCATTGGAGCTTGATTTGATTTCAAACAGCAAGTTCTGGAACTAGTTGTTCCTTGCCTAAAACAAGTATTCGAGTCAGCTCGGATGCTTCAAGTCGGCTTGGGTTCTTAGATAAGTCAGAAGGTTGTACTACTTGAGTGGCTCCTCTTCATCGAGTCGGCTTGCCTGGCTTGTTCTTCAGAACTAATTATATTTGATCTCTATAAGAGTCGGCTCTTTTATCCTTGAGTTGGCTCGCCGGCATGTTTGAGAAATCCTTACTCTAGTCGAGTCAACTTGGATACCCTCGAGTTGGCTCGAATTCTAGAATTTTAGAACTTGTACTCTACTTGAGTTGGCCCTTTGCTTTCGGGTCGGCTCAAATTTCTGACTAGAAACTGAAGTACTAGATGAGTCAGCTCAACTTCTTTCGAGTTGGCTCGGATATCTACATGCCAGTAAGTTGTGTTTTGTGCCAGAACTTGAGTCGACTCTTTATGATTTGAGTCGGCTCTTCACTGAAGTTGCCCATTTTAATGAATTCTTTAGTGATTTTTCTTGGACACTTCTTTTCATAAAATATTTCCAATATTTCCAGAAATTTGGTTGACATACTTACAAAGCTGTAGGAAGTGTGAATGTGCATTAAAATCATCATACAAATACTAAGAAAAGACGTGGAAGTTGTTAGCAAAATAAATGCATGCTCCAGTATTTTGTTATCATCAAAATCATTCAAGGGTTCAACAATCTCTCCCTTTTTGATGATGACAAAACACCAGGCATGGAAAAGAAAACTTTACAATTACATGTATAAAGGTATTTGGGAGTTAGTATCAACATGTATGAGCAATAAATCTCAAATGTATCAGAGTATATTGACATAATATCAAGGCTTTTGAAACATTTTCATTATGTATTAACATTTATCCAAGCCTATTTTTGCCTAAATTAAAGTCAATAAGTATAAGGCAAAATTGATAGGAAAATTATATCTGAGTTCAAAATTTGCAAATTGTATTAGATCTTGAGATAGCAAAAGGTATTGGTGTTCGCAATATGTATCAGAGCTTATTCAGAGCTAATGGTAGTAGAGCTATTGAATGTATCATAGCTTAATATGTATCAAATACGTATCAAACCTAAATTTAGAAAACATATCAGAGCATAAAGCTAAAAATGTATAGCTCATTAACATAAAGCTCCCCCTTGTATATTTCTCTAAAATAATGAATGAATTTTCCATGCACATACACTTCATTAATATCATTTAATATCATTCTCCATTCTCCCCCCTTTTGTCATTAATCAAAAATGGTATACAATTAATTGCTCACTCTATGTTAAGTACTTTAAGCTCGATTTTTGAAACAAAATGAAAAGATTATTAACATTGTTTGAGATAATTTCACCTTCTCATAGAAATCTTAATTTAAATTTAACTTGATTAGATGTTGAATATATAAACATCATTGCATAGATAACATTGCATACACAATAAGTAAGAAACGATGCTTTCATTGCGTTCAAAGTTTTTCATTACAACTTACAAAATTTGAAAGTACCAACAAAAATACTAAAAAGAAATGGCCTACTCACTGT
The DNA here is from genome assembly GCA_021397845.1 of Areca catechu. NCBI lineage: Eukaryota > Viridiplantae > Streptophyta > Magnoliopsida > Arecales > Arecaceae > Areca > Areca catechu. The sequence goes on along the minus strand of CM038044.1, from coordinate 60,685,628 downwards.
CACTAGACTCAACTTTAACAGACTCAGACCGGCCATACCAAGATCTAGGATAACTAGAAGAACCTCTAGCCTTAGTAGATGGTCCAGAAGGTTGTTTAGAAGAAATAGGATCTGGATCAAACACTCCGGGAGGTACAAAAGGTGGTTATGTAGAGTAAGGTGGTGGCTGTCTAGGGGTAGATGAGTTGGCTCCTCTAGCAGTAGAAGATAGCTGAGACAAGAAAAGCCAAACAGTGGTAAGCCAGTTTGTATCTTCTTGATCCCCTCATGAAGTGTAATGAGCTAACAAGCTTGAGCATTGGCAAAAGCTTCTGTAGATCCTCTTAATCAGCCAAACTCAGCTTAGAGTATCCCCACTCCTGTAGTGTAATCATCATCACTCTTGCTGGTCTGCTCTAGTGACCCTATTTGAAAAGATAGCTCTCGTAATTCTGATCTGAACTCCTCTAATCAATGGTCTACTGTCAGTCGGATATCATCAGACAAAGACCTGAAAGAATCTGTCAGTGACTGAAAGTCTCTCTATGGCTCTGCTTTGGTAGACTCAACTATGTCCATTCTGGAGTGTAACTGTCTCAACTCTCCACATATCTCCTAATGTCTGGTATCGATTATTTTACGAATCTCGCCAAACATCGATCCAACAGTGCTCGTTATGGATTGTGATAACTGTTTGATCTACTGAGCAAAGAAAGCATGTGATACAGATGGTGCTGAAGTATCTACTGATGGACCTAGAGTAGGTGTAGCAGAAGGTACAGGGGTAGAAGTCTCTGCTAGTGCTAGTGCTGGTGAAGGTGCTGGTGCTAGTGAACATGCTGGTGCTGGTGAAGTCCTCGGAATCTCAAGCTCTCTGTATCTGTGCATGCTCATCAGCCTGTATGTCATCATCTCCTCTGTCAATAATATAAGTACCATCAATAGGGTGCTCAATCTGATCATCTTCACCTTCATCCTCATCTGAAGAGCTCCAAGCTCTCTGTTCTAATGACTTTTTGAACCAAACTCCTTCAATTTGATAGTAGCCCATCCTTTGAAGAGATTTTTTTGAGTAAGTGTCAGTGTGATGCAATAATCTACTGTCCTTTCCATCCAAGTTAAAACCAAAATATCTGAATACTAAGGTGAAGCCCATACGATAAGGTAAACATGCTTTGGCCTTACGAATTGCATCTCACATATGAATCAGCAAAATATAAGGTAGATTGAGGGCCTCCCCCTTAATCATGTATCTCATGAACATCATATCTCTTTTGTTGACCCAATCAAAATGTCTAGTATGAGGCAAAAAAATTCTACTTATGATGTTGTGTAGAAGCCTCATCTCTAGGGATAAAACATTGGCTTTCGCATTTGTTATCCCATCTACACTACTGGACTCTAGAATAAGCCTTAGAGTTCTTCTCCTATCCTTCATGATTAGGTGACATTCTCCACTATTAGGCATTTGAAGAATTTGGCTTAGACTAGCTTCATTCATAGATATTCTAACCCCTTTAACAGATGATGTTATCCCATGCCCTTCTATGGTTAGATTATCAAAAAAAAGCTTTTATAAGGCTTGGGTAAGTAGGAACATCTAAAGAGCAAAAGTATTCCTAGCCTTGAATTTCAATCGAGTTGCCTATCTGAAACCCTTGGTTTTCCAAAAATGAAAAATTTATCTTCCTATCAGTGGTTACGGGGTGATTTCCCATCTGGATGACTTGTCTTGGAGGTGCTAGAGGCGGATTTTAGATTTCTTCTTGTTTTTTCTATTCTTCCAAATGAGTCGGCTCTTCCTGTCTTCGCTTAGTCCTTTCTCTTTCAACTCTTGGATCAACCCTATGAGATCTCTTGTCGACTGCTCTTTTTGGTGCCATTAGGAGAGAAAATAGGTTTGGATTGGATTGAGTGGATTTTGGGAGAGTAGGGTAGGAGAGAGTATTCTAAAGCTTAGCGAGAGAGAGTTCTTAAGTTCAACTAGGATTTGACTAAAAATAAGGTCCAAGAAGGGTTCTACAGGTTTTATATAAAAATGCCCAACCCGATATTCGAGTCAACTCGAAAAAAGCACTGATGCTCGAGTCGACAGGAACCAAACTCTCTGGATGGTTCAAAAAGGTTCTGAATTGGTTTTTAAAGAAGGGTATACACTTATAAAGATGGTCAATATCCTTAATTTGATGTAGGACGCTTTCTAAATAATCTTTCCTTAATTTTTGGAGTAATTAAGTCAACAAACACAAAAATGGATCACATAAGCCTAATTCTCCCATAATCATCTGAAATCTCTCTTCATTAAGTGGCTTAGTGAAAATGTCTACAAGTTGGTTCTTAGTTGGAATAAATTCAAGTTCAATTTCTCCATTTAAAACATGATCTCTTATGAAATGATGCCTAATTTCAATGTGCTTTGTTCTTGAATGTTGAATTGGATTTTTGTCAAATTTATAGCACTTGCGTTATCACATTTGATAGAAATTTTAGTTTGTGTAACACCAAAGTCTTCTAGTTGTTGCTTAATCAATAACACTTGTGCACAACAACTCTCTGCAGTTACATACTCTGCCTCAACAGTAGATAGTGCTACAGAGTTTTATTTCTGCAGTGCCATGATATTAAATTCAATCCTAGAAATTAGCAAGTACCACTAGTACTTTTTCTATCAATTTTACAACTAGCATAATCATTATCTGAAAATTTAATAAAGTTTAATAAATATTTCTTTGAATACCATAGACCTAGATCACTTGTTCCTCTTAGATATTTTATAATATTTTTTACTACAAGCATATGTGATTCTTTAGGATTAGATTGAAATCTAGCATATACACATATGCTAAACAAGATATCAGGTCTACTTGCGGTTAAATACAATAGTGATCCAATCATACCTCTATATATCTTTTGATCAAAGTTGTTGCCATCTTTATCTTTGTCTAATCTGCAGGTAAGGCTTATGGGTGTGCTCATTTATTTGCTTGACTCCATACCAAACTTCTTGATGATCTCCTTGATGTACTTTGCTTGGTTTATAAAGATTTCATCCTTTGTTTGCTTTATTTGGAGTCTAAGGAAGTAGGTTAGTTCACCCACTAAGCTCATCTCAAATTCTTCTTGCATTAATTCAGCAAATTCTCTACAAAGATTCTTATTATTTGCACCAAATATAATATCATCTACATAAATTTGTACAACTAACATCTCATTAACCTTCTTTTTGATAAATAAAGTTTTATCTACATTTCTTCTTACAAAATTATTTTTAAGTAAGAATTTGCTTAATCTATCATATCAGGCTTTAGGTGCTTGTTTTAGTCCAACAATGCTTTATTAAGCTTAAAAACATGATTTGGAAAAGCATGATCTATAAAACTTGGTGGCTATTCTACAAAAACTTATTCTGATATAAAATCATTTAAAAATATACTTTTTACATCTATTTGGAATAGTTTAAAATTTATGTAGCAAGCAAATGCAAGTAGTAATCTTATAGCTTCTAGTCTTGCTATGGGTGCATAGATTTCATCAAAATCTATTCATTCCTCTTGATTATATCCTTTAACCACTAATCTAGCTTTATTTCTAACAACATTTCCTTTTTCATCTAGTTTATTTCTATAAACCTATCTAGCTCCTATGATAGGATAGTCTGATGGTCTATTTACTAATGTCCATACATTGTTCCTCTTAAATTGATTAAGTTCTTCATGCATGGCCATCATCCAATTAGAATCATTTTCAGCTTCTTCTAAACTATGTGGCTCCATTTGTAATACAAATGCTAGGTAGTCATGTGCTTCTCTATGTGATGACCTAGTCCTAACACCTTGAGAAGGATCACTAATAATTAAATCTCTTGGGTGTGAAGTTACATACCTCCATTCCCTTGGTAGATCACCATAATCTTTACTTACCACTTCTTATCCTTCTTGTATTGGCTTGTCTTTTAAGCTCATATCCTCCATTTCTTTTTCAAGTGTACCTACATCATTATCTATACATTCTTCTTTCTTTGAAGGTGAGGTGTTAGCTTCATCAAAAATGACATGGACAGATTCTTCTACAATTAGTGTTCTCTTATTAAACACCTTATATGCTTTGCTATTAATTAAATAACCCATAAATATAGCTCCATCAAATTTTGCATCAAATTTTCCTAGGTTATCCTTTCCATTATTTAACAAAAAAAATTTATAACCAAAAACATGAAAGTAATTAATATTTGGTTTCTTTTCATTCCAAATCTCATAAGGGGTTTTCTTTAAAATTGGTCTTATTAAAATATGGTTTAAAATATAGCAAGTAGTATTCATCGCTTCTACCCAAAAGTACCTTGGAAGACTGCCTTCACATAGCATTATTCGGGCCATCTCTTCCAAAGTCCTATTCTTTCTCTCTACAACACCATTTTGTTATGGTGTTCTAGGAGCGAAGAAGTTGTAATCAATGCCATTTTCTATGCAATAATCATCAAAAAATTAATTTTCAAATTCCGTGCCATGATCACTTCTAATAGATACAATTGAAAGATTGTTTTGTTTTGAAACTTTCTTATGGAATTTTTGAAAAGCTTTGAAAGATTCATCTTTATATGCAATAAATAAGATGCATGTAAATCTAGAAAAATCATCTACAATCACAAGTATGTATTTCATACCACCTAGGCTTGTGGTCCTAGTTGGTCCAAATAAATCTATATGAAGTAGCTCAACGGATCTAGAGGTTGAAACCATATTTTTAGATTTAAAATTTTCTTTAGTTTGTTTATCCATTTGACAAGCATCGCAAACATGTTCAAAATCAACTTTAAATTTAGATAAACCTCTAACTAGTTTCTTGGAAATTAATTTAGCAATTGTATGCATGCTAGCATAACCTAATCATCTATGCCAAAGTAAGCTAGACTCCTTGGTTTTAGCATTCATTACTACTAGACTTATATTACTAGTCATGGCTAGATCACTTATATCTACCACATATATATTTCTAAGTCTATGTCCAAGGAGTGTGGTGCTAGAATCAAGTGAGTTAGTTACTATACACATACATGATTCAAAGACAACCTTGAAGACTTTATCATACAATTAACTAATACTTAACAAATTATGCTTAAATTTATCTACTAGCAATACATTATCAATGAAAGTAGAAGGGATTATTTTGATCTTACAATTCTGACTATTTTTCCCTTGCCTATCTCCAAAAGTTACCAATCCTCCTTTCTTTCATTTGTAGGGTGATGAATTGCTCTTTATCACCCGTCATATACCTTGAGTAGCTGCTATCCAAATACCATCTTTTATTTACATTTTAGGCTGCAAGACATTTCTACAAAATAGTCACCGAGTATTTTTAGGTACCCAAGCTACATTGGGTCCTTTCAGATTAGTAGGATTAGTTGCTTCGGGAACCCAAATTCTTCTAATTTTATTTTTATTTTTCTTTAACATATTACATTGAAAGATTTGTGTCCAACCCCATTACATGCATAACAAACAACTCTAGAATTTTGAAAAGACATAAATTTTGATGCTCTAGAAGTAGAAGTATTATATGTACATGTAGAATCATTTAACTTAAAAGATTTTTGATTTGAAATTTTGGGTACATACTTTGAAGTTTTGGAAATGGATGTGGAAGAATTTGAAATAAAAGATTCGATACATAAGCTTTTGAAGATACAAATCTAGTGCTAAAATTCTATTTTTATTCAAAGAGTTATGATCGATTCCAACCTTATTACTTGAATTTCTTTGTTCTTTCAAAATTAACTCAATCTTATTTGAACATAAAATTAGTTTTTCAACCAAAGGCTTGAGTGTTTCTACCTCCTTTTTCAAACAAATGTTTTCTTCAAGTAAAGCTTTGTTTTTCTCAAAGTAACTATTCTTTTCAATTTGGAAAGCTTTATAGTTTTTAGAAAAGGTAATCAGTTCTTTTTGCAATAGCTTATTCTTTTCTAAAATTTCAATATTTTCATTCATTAATGAATCATTGCTATTTTTTAAAGCTCTAATTTTTACCCCGACCTTTTTAAATTCAGACAGTAAATCTGGAATGTTGAATTTAGCTCCTTAAAATTAAATTCATTATGAGGCTTAGGAGATATTACCTCATCTTTGAGATCCATAAGACATAGATTGGCAATTTTAGTGGTCTCTTCCTCTTCGGTTGAAGTCGACTCCTCACTGTCGCTCTAATTAGCAACCATCGCTTTCTTCTTCTTTTTCTTGTATGCCTTCTTTAATAAAGGACAATCAGTACATATATGCCCCAGCTTCTTGCACTCAGCATTTGATCCTTTTCTTTTTCTTTCTCCTTATCCTTGTCCTTGCTATATTCACCTTTCTTGTAAAATTTCCTGAATTATCTTCCCTTTTTCTTGCCCATAAATTTTCTAAATCTCCTTACGACCAGTGTTATGTCTCCATCTTCTAATTCATCTTTGGAGGAGGGGCAGTCTTCTTTAGATTCATCTTCTTGTTTCTTCATTTTCGATGTAGCTTTGAAGGCAATAGTTTTCTTCTTTTTCTGATCATCTTATTCCTATAATGCATGGTCAACTCATGTGTTATTAAAGAACCCATCAATTCATCCAGAGGTAGTGTGTTCAAGTCTTTTACTTCCTAGATGGCAGTTACTTTAGTGTCCCACTTGTCTGGAAGTGATCTTAAGATCTTTTATACTATATCTGCATTAGAGTAAACCCTGCCAAGATTTTTCAAATCATTAATAATATCTGTAAAACATGAAAACATGGCAGAGATAGTTTCATTTTGTTCCATCTTAAATAGTTCATAGTTGTGCACAAGAAGATTTATTTTAGAAGTATTCACTTGGGAAGTTCCTTCATGGGTTACCTCGAGTTTGTCCCAAATTTTTTTTGTAGATAAGCAAGTAGAAATTTGATTGAACTCATTTACATCCAAAGCACAATATAACAAGTTCATGGCTTTGGTATTTAACTCACCCATTTTAATGTCATGTTCATCCCAATCTTCTTCAAGTTTTGGGACATCCATGCCATCAACCTTTATCATGGGTATATGAGGTCCTTTGAGAATGACTTTCCATAATTGAAAGTCTACAGCTTGAATGTATATTTTCATTCGAGCTTTCCAATAACCATAATTAGTGCTAGTGAATAGTGGAGGTCTATTTGTTAATTGGCCTTCGACTAAGGAGGTACTCATGGGATGAGCCATTAATCTTTACTCTAATTAAAATTCAGAGACACAGCTCTGATACCAGTTGTTGCCTGGGTTGCTTTTTCCAAGTGGGGAGTGAATTGGGAATTTAAAAAATTTAAGCAAATGTGTGCTCTGTTAATTGTTCTTTAGTGTGGAAAGTGCTATGATTAGAATAATTAAAGCAGATGCAAGCAAAAGCAGAAAGGAATAATCACAAATACAATAAGTTTATAGTGGTTCAGAGCAACTTCACTTCTACGTCCACTATCCAAGATATCACTTGGGATTTCTACTATATTCACCCATGGAATACAGCCAGATTGTTTTCACGAGCTCACAATCCAAAACCCAAACTTAGTTTTAACCGAACTAACCAAAAACCCAAACTTGGTTTTGATTGGGATCTCCAAAAATCCACTATAATGCTAGTTTTAAGATGGGATCACTAACAACCCACACTTCATTTTCAACAAGCTCACAAAGAACCTAACAAACCCATAAAAAAGTTATGAAAATACAAGCAACTTTATGACAAATCCAAGTTGTCTGATGGTTGCAGTTGCAGGTCAAAGGAAGCCTTCTTAATTGCACTTGAATGCTTTTTAATGGCTTCTTAGATTCCTCGATAAATGCTTTAAGCTTTAAATGAGAGTTAATGAAGACTTGAAAACTCTTTTGAATGCTTTCTCTTGAATATTCTCACCAAATAAACATTAAAGATCATTAGCCTTTCAAGAGATGTCCAAATCCCTTATAAATAGATTCTTGTACTCTTCTTTGGTGGACATAGCCGTTGTACACCATTGAGATTTGAAATATGACTGTTGGAGCTTGATTTGATTTCAAATAGCAAGTTTTGGAACTAGCCATTACTTGCCTAAAATTGTGATTCGAGTCAGCTCAGATGCTCGAGTCGGCTCGAATTCTCAGATAGGTCAGAAGGTTGTACTGGTCGAGTCAGCTCCTCTTCATCGAGTCAGCTCGCCTAGCTTGCTCTTCAAAACTGATTATATATGATCTCTGTAAGAGTCAGCTCTTCTGTCCTTGAGTTGGCTTGCCTGTCTATTTGGAAAATCCTTCCTCTGGTCGAGTCAGTTTGGATACCCTTGAGTCGACTCGGATTCTAGAATTTTAGAACTTGTACTCTGCTTGAGTCGGCTCTTTGCTTTCGGGTTGGCTCGAATTTCTAACTAAGAAACTAAAGTACTGTATGAGTCGGCTCGACTTCCTTCGAGTTGGCTTGAATATCTGCATGCTAGTAAGTTATGTTTTACGCCTGTTGGCTTTAGCCCTTGATTTTGATGACTAACAAAATGTTGAGTATATATTTTATACTAATATTTCAATTATAGTTATGAGTTTCAGGATACAGGTACCTCAAATTCTCAATATATAAGTATCAAGGCACTCATTGAAAGCTAAGCAATTTTTAGTATTTAAGAAGTCTTCTCATCCTAAAAGGGCCTCAAAATAGATCAATCAGAGCTTTACAAAAAGTGTATTGAAGTTTCATTGAAGAACATTTTGAATCTTGAAGGTTGGTACAAGTTTTTGTCAAGTGGTAGAGTCAAGTGTTGACTCATGGTACATAAAGTATCGACACTTCAGAAGGCTGGCATGAAGAAATTCCTTTAGCATGCCAAGTGTTGACTCACAGAAATCAGGTATCGACTTGCAGAAGTCAAATGTCGACTCATGGCTTGAGAAAATTGAAGATACAGAACTATGTCATTCTGAGGTATTTTCTATCAAGTATTATCTTAGGAGACTCAAGTGTCGACTCACAATATTCAAGTGTCGACTTACATGGTTCAAATGTCGACTCATAGCCTAAGAACAGAAAAAGGACAGAACCATGATTTTTTAGAAGCTTATAACTTGAGTCGACTCATGCTCATCCAAGTGTTGACACATGAAGACTCAAGTGTCAACTCACAGAAGTCAAGTATCGACTCACGGGTTCTGATAGCCATAATGGCTATATTTTTTGAGACTCAGATTTGAGCCATACAAGCTCCTAATGGCTAGTTTTGCTCCACCAACGGTCTTAAACCATTTTTTGAAAGTTTTTAAAGTATTTAAGCTTCACCAAACTCATTCATGAAGAACTAACTCATAAGAGACAAGACATTTCTTGAGAACTGCACTTTCAAAGTCAAAAAGAGAGCAAAAGAAAAGATTCCACTGAAAAGAGCTTACAAGCCTTCATTTCAGCATTCCATAAGTAGTTTTTGAAGTGATTCCAAAGAGAAGACAACTCAAGCAATCATCAAGAGCCTCAAAGCTTCCATATTTCACTCTATGAGAGAGTTTGTTTGAGCTTTATATTTGTATCTTTGATTTCATTTATTATACTATTTTCAAGGATATTTGAAACTAGGTGTTAGGCCCTTCCAAGCCTTGAATTAGGATCCAAGCCTAAGTTGGCTTAATTAAAGGTTGTTGGTGAGCCTAAGTGAGAAAACCAACTTTGGGTTTGACTTGTGAACCCGCTAAAAATAAGTTGGCTATAATCTAGGTTGATTATAGTGAAATTCCCAAGGGGTAGCTTGAGAAGTGGATGTAGGTACTTGGTGTACACCGAACCACTATTTTACCTTTATGTTTGTGTGGGTGCTCTTTGATATTTTGCTTTTACTGCTTATACTCTTAGCATTGCATCTCACTCACTTGGTGCACACTTGCATTGCTTCACAAACATTAATTTCAGAACATATCTACTTTAATTTTTTTTAAAGAAACCCAATTCACCCCTCCTCTTGGGTTGCTATGCTGGGCAACAAGTGGTTTCAGAGCTTGGTATTCAGCATATAGGTCTAACAATTTTGAGTAAAATATCTAAATAATAGCCCAAATCGGTGTTGGAATTATTGAGGGACAAGCCTTAAATCGTCCCCCCTTGTTTAATGGCATAAATTATACATATTGGAAAACACGCATGCATATTTATATTCAAGCCATTGATTATAATATTTGGAGGACTATTGTTAAGTGCCCTCATCAGCCTACCACCTTGGTTAATGGCATTCTCACTCCCAAGATAGAAGATGAATGGGATGAGAATGACATTAAGTAAGTTGAGCTTAATGCTAAGGCTATGAATTTACTGTTTTGTGTTTTAGATCCAAGTGAATTTAATAGAATTTCAAATTATCTCTTTGCTAAGAAAATATGGGACACACTTGAAGTTATCCATGAGGGTACACATCAAGTAAAGACTATTAAAGTTAACATGCTCATACATATGAAATGTTTAGAATGGAACCATTTGAATCTATTAGTAAAATGTATACTCGATTTACTAACATTTTAAATGGCATCGAAGCTTGGGTAAAGTCATTTCTAATGCTGAATTAGTGAATAAAATTCTCAGGTCACTTCCTTCATCATGGGATCCAAAAGTGATAGCCATCGAAGAAGCTAAGGACATCAACACACTACCTCTTAAGTAGCTTCTAGGATCTCTAATGACATATGAGCTTCATTGAAATAAAAGGTTGTGGACAATGACAAGAAAAAGAAGACCATAGCATTCAAGTCTACAACCAGGGATGATACAAGTGATGATTCTAAAGAAGAAGATGATGAAGATGAAATGGCTCTCATCTCAAGAAAGTTTGTTCATGAGAAAGAAAAGGTATAGTTTCAAGAAAAAGCCTTAAAAGGGAGAGCTTAGTAAAGAAAAAGAAAAAGAGAAAGAAAGAGAGCTACCTACTTATTTTGAATATAAGAAACCCGACCACTTCAAGATGGACTACCCCTTACTCAAGAAGAGCAGAAGGAAACTATGGAAGAAAGCAATGATAGCCACCTGGAGCAAGAGTGAGGACTCGAGTTCAGATGAAGAGCAGTAAGAAGTCACCAATTTTTGTTTGATGGCTAATGATGATGAGGTAAAATCTGAACTTGAAGATGAATTTACTTTCAAAGAATTGCATGATATTTTTGATGATTTAGTTGTTGAGTATCAAAAACTTAAAATGAAAAACAAGGAGCTAAAGAAATAAAATTTGGAATTGATTAAAACAAATGATAAGTCATTGATTGAAAATGATTGTTTGCTTCAAGAAAACAAGAAGTTAACTGATAAAATTATCTTTTTGGAAAAAGAAAAGGAAGATTTGAAAAAGAAAAATTCTTTTGTAACAATTGAAAATTTTGTTAAACAAAACAAAGAACATCTGTAAGAAAACAAGAAGCACAAGGATGAGCTTGAAAAATCAAAACCTTTTATTGATAAGTTTACTTATAGTTTTGAAAAACTCAATATGCTTTTAAATAATCAAAGAGCTATTTTCAACAAAGCAGGATTAGATTTTAAACCTCAAAAACAATAAAAAATTTTCAAGAATTTCTTTGTGCCTGCTTCATCTTCCATTACTTTTTATTCTTGTGGCAATGTAGGACATAAGTCATATTTGTGTAACAAAAGGAAATTAAATAAAATTAGAAAAATTTAGATTCCAAAAGGAACCATATCCACTAATCATAAAGGATCCAAGATGACTTGGGTATCTAAAGTCTCTACCTGATTTATCATTGTAGGTGTGTCTTGCAACCAACAAAAGAAGATTGTGGTACCTCGACAGCGGTTGCTCAAGGCACATAACTAGAGATGTGGAGCAACTCTTTTCTCTTAAATATCAAAATGGTAGAAATGTAACCTTTGGTGATAATGGAAAGAGCAAAATTATTGGAATTGGTAAAGTCCATATCACCTTTTCTACTTATAAAGATAATGTTCTTTTTGTTGATGGTTTAAAGCATAATTTCTTAGTATTAGCCAGTTTTGTGACAGATTTTAAAATTATTTTTGAATCTTTCATCTGTATTGTTTCTAGTCTTGATGACAATGGCATCAAGTTTATTGGTCATAGGTGTATAATAATATTTATATGGTTGATCTTGACGATCTTCCAGTGCAAAATGGTTAATGCCTAGTGACAATAGAAGCCAAGATCAATGAAACTAGTTGGCTTTGGCATCATAGACTAGGACATGCGAGTATGTATTTGCTTTCAAAACTTAACAAAAAGAATCTCATAAAAGATTTGCCAAAACTTAGTTTTGAAAAAGATAAGATTTGTAGTGCTTGCCAACTTAGAAAATAAATTAAATCTTCTTTCAAATCTAAGGGAGTTGTCTCTACATCTACATTCCTAGAATTATTTCATATGGACCTCTTTGGACCTACTAGAATAACTAGTTTGGGAGGTAAAAAGTATGGTATAGTTATTATAGATGACCTCTCACATTTTACATGGGCCATGTTTTAAGCTCATAAAGATGAATCTTTTTCTGCATCATTAAATTTCATAAAAGAGTCTCAAATTAATGAATATGAAGGTGAAGATGAAGAACCCATTAAGAAATTTTAAGGAAAAAAGGTTGAACCCATTAAGAACCTAAAGAAAGAAACCCCTGAGTCCACAAAAGAATCCAAAGAAGACATCTATGAATCAAGTCTAGTGGAGGAGTATGATGAAGGTGGATGCAAGGTTGATGCGGGACCTATATGCATGCAATGATTTTTTTGTATGTTTTTTTATTAAGTTGGATGATTAATCCCGAAGAGTAGATTAAGGAATGATGTAGAAGGTTCTATATAAAAATAAGAGGCTACAGCATGCATAACAGGACCTAAAGAGCAAAAGAAAGAGGACCGCCGAGGCTGAGAAGTCTAGGTTGGGCTCGTTCATCTTCAATAAAACTACTGGTGGCAGAGGGTATGTACTTGGCAACGTCTGAAGTGCTTGATGAAGATCACAGCGAAGAGATCACTCCTCCTTGATGGATGCGGCCTGGAAAATCAAGCCAGAGACCCGCAAATTCCTGGCTTTCTGCTCGGTGGTCCGATGGAGACTTGGCTGGAGTCGTTGGATTCGTCGGAGTTGAGAGACCTACAAACGACCTGTTAGGGGTTAGAAAACTCAAGGCAGAAGAAGAAAATAAGAGAAAACAACAAAGAGAAAGGAAGTTTTGGAGTGGGCGGCCAAGGTTTGGAGGACAGGCTGGTGGCAGGAATATGTTGCAACACCGGGAAGAAGAAGACACCAATAAACCCCCTAAGCACACAGCAGGGTAGCACACAATAGTTGTAGAAAACTCAATTATCATTAATATATCAAAGTTGTTAAAATTTTTATACAAGGGATCCCTTATATAGAGTCATGAGACTTAGGGCCCAAGCAAAAGAAAATAAGAAAAATAATGGGTGACCACTTTCTTCCTAAAGTGTGGGGCTAAATACATGGAAGAAAATACTCTCCCACCTTTTTTCTAAAGTGTGGGGTTGAATACATGGAAGAAAACACTTTCATGCCATACAAAATCCCTCCAAATAAGGTAGGTAGTGACATCCAAAAGGGGGGGACCACTTCTTTCCTAAGCAAGCTAGCATGAATCACGGGATTCATGTTTATCTATTTTAACTTTCCTTCTTGTCATGCTGGCATGTGGAGTAGGTGTGCATAGGGTGTGGAATGGGTGTGCTGGAGTGTGGTCATCAACTCCTCATGCATGGGCCAACTCCATGATCCTCCAAGTAATCCTGATGGCGCAATCCAGGGTGTGACTGGGCTCCATGCGGCTACTGAGGTGGCATGCTGGGTAGTGTCCTTCACATGCTTGAGTCTTCTTTGATTGGGCTTGACTCAAACAGACTCAATACAAGTGGACATGATTACAAGACTCAAAAAATGATTAGTTCAACAAGAGCTGACTTGACCGACTGATCCAAAACTCTAAAAGTTTGGATCAAATGATACATACAAGACTCAGAAGGAAAACTAGCTCAACATGAGCTGACTAGTACAGGACTCAAATAATAAAAGACAATTCAAATAGGCTAAGCCCTCATTACAAATGGACTCAATGCGACTAAGTAATCCATAGAGGGTTGAGAAGCCTCTGTCTTATTTTGGTGCCCTTGGTGTCCCCACCAATTCTCCCGAGGTGGGAGGAACTCGATACTGTTGAGTGAAGATCAGGTTGGCTCACATATCTCTTGAGGAGGTCTAGGTTGAGGCACTACAAGTCCTCTTGAGAAATCCATTGGTGTGGTCACCAAGATCCGACAGAGGCTCCTCAACCCTCTGTGGATCTCAGATTAGGGTTCCACTCATTTGTATCTTGTAATAAGGCTTCAAGCCTCAAATTTGTAATTGCCTTTTGCTTTGAATTGAGTCTGTACCTTGACCAATTAGGTCAAATTGAGTCCTGTAATAAGTCAAGTCGCAAATCGAGTCCAGTCTGAGTCTCTTAGAAGTATGGGTCAATTGCAAGGTGGGTCTTAAAATTTAGTCTCCTTAGAAGCAAGTAAAGAAAGAAGCCAAGTCAACTCAGGGCCCACTTATGCATCCTACATGGCGCCATGACATCTCACCATGTGAGCAGCACACGTGGCATGCAAGGATGCCCAATGGGGAGGACCACTTTACTTGGTTCAAGCCTTTGTCCCTTCCCCCCATCAAGCTTAATTCCATGTAAGGGTGGTTAGCCAAGGAAGAATTCAATGGAAGATAATGGAGGGAATTCAAATCTCTTACTTCAAGCCCTCCAATCAAGCCTTCTTCCCAATTTGCTTCAACCTCTTTGGAAGGGAAAGACAAGAACCTTGGACGCCTCCACCTAACACTCCCCTTGTCATGTCTTATACCAAAGAAAGAACACCAACAAAGGAAGGAGGAAGAACACATGCCTTGCTCCAAGCCCCTCTTCATGCCTTCTTCCAAAACCAAGGAATTTCTTACCAAGCTCAAGGCACCAAGGACCTCACTCCAAGCCATGCATCATGCCACGCCCAATCCAAGTCACCTTTGGTCGGCCAAAGAGAGGAGAAGATCAATGCTTTTGGCGCCCATCCAAGAAAGTTTGTAATTTTGTTTCATTTGAAATTCAAATGGGCCTTGGGTGCCTATTTAAAGGACCCAATCCCTCCATTGTAAGGAATTGAATGATTAATGAAAAAAAAGTTTGAGTTTTCCATCCTCCAACCATTGTCTCTTAGGCTAGGTTAGAGTGAAGTTGCCTTCGTCCCCAGGGACATCGAGTGGTGTGAGGCCACCTGTCCATCGCCCCAGGGCATTGCGAATCCTTCGTCCTCCCGGACATCGCATTGTGTGAGGCCACATTCCTTCATCCTCCGGGATGTCACGGGGTGCGAGGCCCCAAGTTATCTCTATCTTCAACTTCGGAATCCGACCGAACACCGGGCTCGAAGCCCCTTCTCAACCCCATCTCAGTTCCTTTCCGTGCATCTTCCCATCTCGCTGATCCTTATTATGTTTGCCTACAGGTCCTCCCTGGTATCTCGGGCACCGGAGACAGTCGGCTTTGCCATCGTGACCTTCCAACCGAAAGCCAGTGCTTCCACAGGTTCGATTGCTCGGGCATCCAGGCCGCATCCGCCGAGTTGAGCGATCTCTGCACCGGACGCTTCAGACGTGTGAGGTTTGCTCTCTCTATCTCCTAAGTAGGTATTGTATTTCGAGCTAGTCCTACCAGGGTTTCTTAATCCCGGGGTCCTGTTATCGTTCTCACTTTTTTTAGGGTTTTGAACTGCTAGCGTAAGTTTCCGTTACTCATCTTTCTTATTTCTTGCCTTTGCTTGTGATCGGGAATCAAAACCCTAAGAAAAACAACTAAAAAACTCATCAACCTTAAAAAAAAAAAGAAATTCCTTGCATCATAAGCATCCATACTAGCATCCCTAGCCCGTCCCCTTTACTCCACACTATTCTTGGTATCAGAGCATTACATCCACATCATCCATGAATCGTCCGACTCTGACCAGCCTTACCATCGGACCAGGAAGCATTGATAGCTGTGGCCCCGGGTTGTAATGGCTTGATCGTCCATGATACGCTCAATCCATTTTCCTCTCTCAGGCCAATTAATTGGTGGACACTCTGGGTTAGGGTCACTCACAATGGAAAGGAATAGGTCCAAAGGCCTCACTAGGTATCACTGCTAGTTCTCTATACTCAACCGGTCTGTAATATTGAAGGTAGAACTAATGCCCAAATTCAAAGGCAAATCTAACACATAGGCATTTGGTCCAACCTTCTCTATCACTTTAAAAGGGCCGGCTCTGCGAGCATGAAGCTTCTTTTTTTTAGGCCTAAGCCTAACCAAGATAGAATCCACTACATCAAATTCCTTGATCTTTTTTCAGGAAATTAGCCAGTTTGTTTAAAAATTAGTGCATGTGGTGAACATACTGGGCACATGCAGACTCCTAACAAGTGATGCAAAGGACTCAAACTAACTCCTAATAGACTCGACTAAAGAGGTTTATTAGGTTTTAACTACCACTTGGGCATGGGGCATGAGTCGTGGTTGATGGATGACATGCAGAAAAAAATTTGCTAGTAACTCCTAATTGATGCCAGAGGGTCTGCCAAAAGTAGGTAGCAAATGGGATAGGCTCTATGGATCCTTGCAACCTAGTAACCTCAACAAAATGTAACCTAATAGTTCTAGACACATGAGAAGACTCAGGAAAGGCTCAGAAATAGGAAGGGGATTCAGGGACTGGTTCTCGGCTAAAGAGACTGACCTTAATGTATGAGCATTGGGTTATGTCTCTAGGCAAGAAAAGGTCCATGCTATGGAAGGATGGGTCAACAATTTCTGGGAAGAGGTCCTCAATGAGAACTATGGGAGGGGGCTCATCTTGGGGATACTGATTCAAAGAGATCAGGTCCTTAATAAATTCTTCTAGTTCTTGTATTTTAGGACCAGACTCTAAAATTTGGCTCTCCTTCACGGTTTCCTCAGGTAAGGTTCAAGTAGTAGTGTCTAAGTTCTCCTCCCCTAATTGTTCTTCCACTACATGTTCCTAATAAGTGGCCTCTTTAGATTTCTCAATGGGCTCAGGAGTTTCTTTCTCTAAATTTTCAAGGGGTTCATCCTTCTCAAAGTCTTCTACATCATATTCGTCTACTAAACTAGGATCAGCCTCATACACTTTTACCTTAGGCTCATTAATGGGTTCTGGAGTCTTTTCCTTGCATTCTAATGGGACAAGAGTAGTAGGCTAGTCTAAAGGAAGTCGGCTAGGTTTAGACTTAGGTTCAAGGAAATTAAGCTTATTAGACTTAGATTGATTGATCATGAGTTCCCTCTGATATAACTCGAATTCCCTAGCTAGGTGAAAGCCTTCTTCTAGGTCCTGAATTTGCCAATGAAATAGCTCCCACTGGATATCCCAACGTAGGCCATCTTGAAATCTAGCCATGATCTTAGACTCAGGTTCGACTATGTTATATTTCCTACTAAACTTGTTACATTGGTCAATGTACTCAAACACGGTCTTATTACCCTGCCTCAATTCGTACCACTGTTCTAAAAGTTTGTATTCATAAAATTCACCTAGGTACTTCGCTCTCAATTTACTTCTCATGGCTTTCTAGGTGCATATTTCATTTCCTCCTTGATAACATTCATTTTCAATAATTGCCCGATGCACCTTAGCATATCGGGTTAAACTATGTAGAGCCAATCTAAATTTTTCCAACTCTGACATCCTAGTGTACTCAAAATACTGATCCATTCTTTCCTCCCAATCAATATACAACTCTTGTCTTCCATCAAAAGTGGGTGCATAAGGTTGGGTGCTCCTAATGGGTCATTCATCTAGGTTCAGGTAATCATAATTGGGTTTCCTATGGTTAGGTTCTAAGGATGGATCATGGTATGGGGTTCTCCTAGGGTTGGGCTCCCTATATGAGTCAGAGTATTGGGTTCTCCTAGGATTGGGCTCCTTATATGGGTCAGAGTATTGGGTTCTTCTAGGATTGGACTCCCTATATGGATCAGAGTATTGGGTTCTCCTAGGACTGGGCTCCCTATATAGGTCAGAGTATTAGGTTCTCCTAGGGTTGGACTCCATGCTCACACTAGTTGAATTGGATTAAGTCTACTGGCATTGGGTTCCTAATGCAATCAAACACACACATTGACTCTTAAGTTAGTGCGCATGCAAGACTCGATCAAACCAACTACAGCTCCCTAGACCTAGAGTCCAAACTATATGCTCAATCAGGGTGGCAAACTAGCCTATAGTAACCTTGTACTCAGCCAGGAAGGTGTTAGGGGAGTGTTAGGTCCCTGATTGCCAATCCTAGACACCAATCAAAGATTGGCCAGGTAGGCAGACCAGTACACAAGCCCTTCAGGATTGAATCCCTAAACCACCATTCTAGACACTAAGCACAAGGCACACACAGGTTAGCTTGACACAGTGATTTGACACTTAGCCCGGACCCGACCAGTTGGTGTCCCTAGCCTACTAGGGCAAAATTAAGTCTAGTTAATTTATGTTAGGCTTGGGATGGATTGCAAAGATGGTGGTTTTGGGCTAAGGAAAGGTAATGACCTCCTTCCCTTATCTGGCATAAAGAGAGTGCCCTTAAAGTAAATTATGCAATGATGGCAGGCAAATGAGGATGTAAATTAGGGTTTAGATATTTTTTTGGTGTTTTTGGAGAATATGTAATATATATTTTTTTTATAGTTTTGTATTTTCTTAAAAATAAGAAAACTTGCAAATTATAGCCTAATATGCATGAAATATACTAAAAATAAAAGATATGCAAAGGAATACTAAAAAAAATCCTAAATCTTCCAAAATTGTCTTGTTGAAAAAATAGAGCCAAAAATTTGTAGGCTGTATTTCGGCTTGCAGAAACTACACAGACCGAAATAATATCTGAAGAAATTTTATAAAACACATTAAATTAAGATGAATCCATCAAAAAAAGTTACAAGATCTTTGGAGTTCTGATCAAGGAGGAACAATTAAAAGAACATAGTATATTTTAAAAGGATCGAAAATGAAAAATCCTAAGAACTCCTTGTGTTCTTCTTCACGGTCAATTCACAGTGGCACCCCTACCACCATAGGAGATCCCGTCAATTGGGAAAAAGGGTTTCAAAGCCCTAATAATCTTTTATGACCGGACGGCCACGGTGAAGCACCTGATACGAGTATCCAAAGAGAACCGAGCCCAAACAAGCTCTGATACCAAATTGATGCGGGACCTATATGCATGCAATGATTTTTTTGTATGTTTTTTAATTAAGTTGGATGATTAATCCTGAAGAGCAGATTAAGGAATGATGTAGAGGGTTCTATATAAAAATAAGAGGCTACAACATGCATAACAAGACCTAAAGAGCAAACGAAAGAGGACCGCCGAGGTTGAGAAGTCTCGGTTAGGCTCATTCATCTTCAATAAAACTACTGGTGGCAGAGGGGGTGTAACTGGCAATGTCTGAAGCACCTGATGAAGATTCCAGTGAAGAGATCACTCGTCCTTGATGGATGTGGCCTGAAAAATCAAGCTAGAGACCCACGGATTCCCGGCTTTCTACTCGGTGGTCTGATGGAGACCTGGTTGGAGTCGTTGGATTCGTTGGAGTTGAGGGACCTGCAAATGACCTATCAGGGGTTAGAAAAATCAAGGGAGGAGAAGAAAATAAGAAAAAACAATAAAGAGAAAGAAAGTTTTGGAGTGGGCGGCCAAGGTTTGGAGGACAGGCTGGTGGCAAGAATCTATTGCAACACCGGGAAGAAGAAGACACAAATAAACCCCTTAAGCATATAGCAGGGTAGCACATAGCAGTTGTAAAAAACTCAATTATCATTCATATATCAAAGTTGTTAAAATTTTTATACAAGGGGTCCCTTATATAGAGTCATGAGACTTAGGGCCCAAGCAAAAGAAAATAAAGAAAATAATGGGTGACCACTTTCTTCCTAAAGTGTGGGGCAAAATACATGGAAGAAAATACTCTCCCACTTTCTTCCTAAAGTGCGGGGCTGAATACATGGAAGAAAACACTTTCATGCCATACAAAATCCCTCCAAACAAGGTAGGTAGTGACATCCAAAAGGGGGGGACCACTTCTTTCCTAAGCAAGCTAGCATGAATCAAGGGATTCATGTTTATCTATTTTGACTTTCCTTCTTGTCATTCTGGCATGTGGAGTAGGTGTGCATAAGGTGTGGAAGGGGTGTGCTGGCATGTGGTCATCAACTCCTCATGCATGGGCCAACTCCATGATCCTCCAAGTAATCCTAGATGGCGCAATCCAGGGTGTGACTGGGCTCCATGCGGCTGCTGAGGTGGCATGCTGGGTTGTTTCCTTCACATGCTTGAGTCTTCTTTGACTGGGCTTGACTCAAACATACTCAATATAAGTGAACATGATTACAAGACTCGAAAAATTATTAGCTCAAAATGAGCTGACTTGACCGACTGATCCAAAACTCTAAAAGTGTGGATCAAATGCTACATACAGGACTCAAAAACAAAACTAGCTCAACATGAGATGACTAGTACATGACTCAAATAATAAAAGACAACTCAAATAAGCTAAGCCCTCATTACAAATGGACTCAATGCGACTATGTAATCCATAGAGGGTTGAGAAGCCTCTATCTTATTCTGGTGCCCCTAGTGTCTCCACCAAAGGTTGAGATCACTAAGAAACTAATAGAAAAGGATCCTGAACCCACTATAGAATTTGAAGGAGTGACTGAGCCAGGATCAAACATATAAGATGAAAGTGAGGGTTCACACGAGTTGTCCATAAAATAGGTCTAGGAACAAGTCCCTAAGGAGCAACCTCAGGAAGAAGACATTACTTTAGAAGACTTTCAAGATAAACTTCCCGAAGACCTTCCTGATGACCTTCCACCATCTAGGAGCATCCAGCCTACCCTAGATCTTACACCCATAGGTCATTATTCAAATCTTAAGGTCATCCTGGGTAACCAAGATCTATTTCATGTTTCCAATATATTATCCCAAGACTCTGATGTTTATATCCTATTGTACCCTAAGGCTTCCAATATTTTCCAAACTATCAAATTACACTTTGTTAAGGTCATTTAGTTTTCACTAATGCTGTGAGTATATTAGGTTTGCAACCTAATTTTGGAAGACCTTATGGCATTTGCTAGGGATCCACTATAAATTTTCATGTGCATACCAGACCAGGGTCAAACCTAGAGAGTCTATAATCTGTTATGTTTAGGCCCTAGAAAGTCCAATAAAATTTTTTTCAATAGGAATGCATAGTTGAGTATGCATTTGTTAGGTGTCTGTACAAGTCTCAGAGTCCATAAAGTCATTCGCATAGCATGCATAGGGAAATTAGCCAAAAAATCAATCTAAGTAATAATGCATACAAAAGATTGACTGATTCCCGGAAACGAGCCAAAGAGTTTGAAATTGGGGATTCTATAATGATTAGGCTTAGGCCTGAATGGTTTCCACCAGGAGCCATTAAGAAAATTCATGCTCATGGAGCTAGCCCATTTAGAGTGATAAGGAGACTCGACCCTTATGCCTATGTACATAAGCTATCCCTGTATTATGGCATTAGCTCGACTTTCAATATCTCAGACTTAGTCGAGTATAGGGAACCAGCAAACAAACCCAGCAAGCCATTTGGGCCTAACCTTTCTTTTGATTGCAAACCTAACCTAGAGAGTCCACCTCCAATTTTACCGGAGAGAGGAGAGTGGATCGAGCGTGTCCAGGATGATCAAGCTATCACCACCCGGGGCAAAGGTTATCATCTTTACTTGGTCCGATGGCAAGGTCGACCAGAGTCCAATGATTCATAGATTATCCAAGAGGACTTGCAGTACCTCGACCCCAACCTTCTAGAGAAATATCAAAGATAAATCAATCCTTACTCGACAGAGTCGAGTCCCTCCCACCACGGGAGACTGGTGTGGGCACAAGGTCAGATAAAGGCTCCTCAATCCTTTGTGGATTTCTGATTAGGGTTTCAATTTATTGGGTCCTGTAATAAGGCTTCAGCCTGAGCATTTTAATTTTGAGTCATGTATTTAGTTCCAATTTTTGTTTTAGCCTTGTACCTTGGCCAATTTGGTTAAGCTAGGTCAATGGGTCCTGTATTTAGATGTATTGGTCCAAGCCTAGGTCTACTTGAAGATTGAGCTCAAGATGGTCTGAAGTTGGAGTGGACACTTTAGTCAAGCCTAATTGATGGATCAAGCCATCTTCCCCATGACATGAAAAAATGCAACCTCAACTCTTGGAGCGCCACCTCACTGGCACCACTTGGCGGAAGGATGTGCCACATCATCTTAACACTTGGGTGGCTAAGAGAGAATGGAGGACTTCAAAATCAATGCTTGTTGGATGGGCCATGCTCCAAGCCAACAAACTACCCATCCCACTCCCCACATCAAGCTCTTTTCCAAAGAAGCTTGGTCAGCCAAGGAAGGTTCTTCAAGACAATGAAGCATCCCATGATTCCAGCCCCCACATCAAGCCTTCTTCCCGAAAGGTCATGGTTAGCCAAGGAAGGTTCTTCAAGACAATGAACCATCCCATGATTCCAGCCCCCACATCAAGCCTTTTTCCCAAAGAGTCATGGTCAGCCTTGGAAGAAAATTAAAGTCAATTAGGTGCCACCTTGAGTCATGAAGAAATTCAAACTTCGAATGGGTTCAACCTCCTCCCTTCCCTCCCCAAATCAAGCTCCTCCAAGTCAAGGACGGCCTAGCATCATGAATTTCAAATTTCAAGGGATTAAATGTAGATTTTGGGTGCCCCTTGTTTAATGTTTTGTAACTCCTCTCATTTTCAATTGAGACTTAGGTGCTTATAAAAGGAGCCCTAACCTCTTGTAAATTCAATTTTGATGAAATGAAAAAAATAGTTTAAGTTTTCTTCCATTTGCCCTTGTCTTCTTATACTAGGAACTCTGTGAGAGAGTGCCTTTGTCCTTCGGGACATCGAGGGGTGAGAGGCCCTAAGTTACCTTCCTCTCTTGCAAGCCACCATTCCATCTTCAAGTTGGGACGCCACCTAGAAGATCCGCCTAGAAGCCCAACAAGAAGAACCCTCTTCGACCACCATCTTCGATTCCTTTTCTCCTCCCTTTTCACATTTTTATACCCCTACATGCTATTTTCTAACCCTTTTCTTGGTTGCTCATAGGTCCTCTAGGTGCGACAGATAAAGGATTCGGTCTCCCTTGCCTTCAGACCATCGGACAAAAAGCCAGTGAATCCGTAGGGTTGAAGGCTTGATCTTCCAGGCTGCATCTGCGAGTGTGAGAGAACTCGGCATCATGCACATCAGAAACATCAAGGTTTGCATTCCGTGGTCTCTTAAGTAGGTATTGATTTAGAGCTAAGTTTTACAGGGTTTCTTAATCCCGGGGTCCTCTCTTCATCATTGTTTAGAGACTAAACTTGCATGCTAGAAGTATCTTGTTTTTATAGAACCCCTAGATCTAGTCTTTGCTCAACTTCAAGAATCAAAAAATCACTTAAAACCTAAAACACCAAAAAGAAATCATTTGCTTATCCATCTAATCATTAGTATAGTCCCGCATCATCCTAGGTCCCACATCACATTAAGGGGGTATAATGAGAGATTAATGAGCAGTTTGGGATCTCTTGAGATTCCAGGGAGGTTAGAAGTCCCTTGGAATTTAGCAATAGTAATTATTAAAACCCAAAATGCCCAGTATTAAATCCCATAACCATTATAGCATTTAATGAAGCATTCTCGAATTTGGGTAGTCCATCATACGAGTCGACACGGCTCGAGTCGACTCACTCAAAAAGAGTCGGCTCGAACAAAAGTTTGACAACACCTTGTCAAACGAGTCTGAAATGATTCTCAATTGTTCGCACGCTAACAAAGTAAGAAGAAACCCTTGGTTTGTGACCCCATAGGTTCAAATATTAAATCGGTAGCATGGGAACATTTCCAGTACCAGCCAAAGTTGCCATTTAGCAGACACCCGGTGTCTAGATAGGTTGAAGGTTGCAGAGCAACATGAACCTGTCGAATATGGAATAGTATTTAACTTATTCATTAAACCTCCTAATGCTTCGGATGGCATAGGATTAAGCTGCCTAACCCTAATTAGTCCATCTCAGTATGTCTCAAATAATGAATCCCTATAACTCCTTATAAGGAATGCCCTGGCCAAGGTCTTTCTCAATTGAAGCATATTAAGCATTCAATCCCAACTATTTGGACAGATCAATCCTATCTTGATCCTACTACTGCTATGCAAGTACTTGAATGTACCCAGCAACCTTCCATCACCGGTTTAGAACTGGTACCTAAGCACAGTGAGTTGCTTGCAAGCTACCATAGTGATCTCAAGTCAAAGAAATAATTCATGTCTACATTCTAATGTAAGACTCCTCTTTAGCGGAAAGAGAATCTCGCATGAGAGTCACATTCAGTGAAATGTCAAACACAACACCTGATGTCATACCAGTATCTTCATGCTACTTGATTAAGAGGACAACCAATAGATGATGATATGGGATAGGGGGTAGGATCGTTGACGAGCCTAGAAGTCACCAAAATTAGGGTATCATGTTTTTTTTTTTTGGATTTTTTTTTCTAGGGATGGTGAAGGAACAATGGGGATGGAGAGTAGGAAAATTAGACACTCTAGGATAAGGGACTTATATTCACGGAGAGACCTCTCATCTTTAGGGTATCTCATCTATCCCACTATATGTAGCCTAAGGCATCCCACCCATCTCACTACATGCGGAAACTAAGGTATCCCACCCAAATCACTACCTGGGGCCATAAAGGAAAATCCCTAAGATCTTAAAGGGGACTCGACGGGAAAGGGGATAACTAGGGTCTCACACCCCACAATGCCCGAAGGCGAAGGCAAGACGGGCCTCACGCCCAAAATTTTCTAAAAACTCATCTTTATTAACCCAAAACTATTTTTTACAAAGGACTGAGGGTGGTATTTATTGACCTTTCCAACCCTCATTTAAATTTGAATACAACATAAAAACATAGTGATGATTCAAATTCAAATAGAGATAGGATAAGATAATCCTATCCATATCTCAATCCTAACCAACCAAATCCTAATTCAAATTTTAAACAAAAGATAAATCCCAAACATTATTCTGGATATGCTCTATGATTTGTGCAGCTCTAGGATTCTTGCTTGCTCCATGATCTGTGCTGGCAATGCCCCCATCATTCTCCTGAGATGGGAAAAACTTGAATCCATCGAGTCAAGATCAGCGAGGGGCTTTGATGAACCGCATCCAAAGACTGCTCTAAAATCTATGTGGCATTGAGAATTATGCAACTTTGAGGAGCGTGCAGCTTTGAAATTGATGTAGCTTTGGGATTGGTGCAGCTTTGAGAACCGTGTAGAGGGAGAAGTCAGCTCTGAATGCTATGGGCTTCATATTCTCGATGGATTGAAACTAGCGAATAGGGAAGGCTCGCGGAAGGGCTCATTGGCATTGGTGCTGGGTGAAGGACAGTTCGGTAGGGTGATGGTGGTCATGGCATAGTCGGCGGTGGCTGGCGGTAGAGGAAGGGAACTAGATCGGGTGGGAAGAAGGAGGTAGCATGGCTTGATTCCGTGGAGGAGGGTCACTGGAAAACTCAAGCAATGGCGATCTGAGACATGAGGGTAGAAGTCGATGGTTTTGCTCTGGCGATGATGGATGAGAGGGAGTGGGTGTCACTCACTTGGCTTGGTTGGCGTGGATCTCCTGGATAGAGGGAGGTGGTGGAGTCGGGGTGGCACGCTCAACTTGCAGGTAGCACGTCGAAGATGGCAAACGGAGGGTCGACGATGGTGGTAATCTCCTCATAGGCGGAGGAGGGTCGGGCAGATTCAGAGAGGATGGGCGACCGGAGGAGTCCTTCGGTGGGGGATGGGGGGAGAAGATGGCGGGGGATGTCGGCCGGCTTGCGGGCGAGGAACAGGGAGATGTCGTCGCCGGTCGACTTGGGCCATGGATCTTGCAGATCGATAACATCGGAGGGGCGGATGGTGAGGTGGTGCGATAATAGGGGCATCGATGGTAGAATGCGGGTGTAGGGCATCCGGATGATGAAGACATTGATTATGGAGGGGACGGTGGTAGACAGAGGTGGATGGAGGTGGAATTGGTGGTGTAGTATGGTCGTCGGCTGCTGGGTGTTGATCCTTTTTTCTCCATGGCTGTCCGTTCGGTGGGATCTAGCTTGGTGGTGGCCAAAGAGGAGGGAAGGGAAAAGACAAAGAAGGCGAAGCGAACAGTGATGAGTTCGAGGAAATGGGAGAAAGATCTGAAAAAAATTATTGGTGAAGGAAATCTGAGGTGATTCGGGAAGAAGATAATACCTTAATCAATATGGGCTCTAATACCAAATTGATAAGTAACAGGATCAGGAGTAGGATCATTGGCGAGCCTAGAAGTCACCAAAATTAGGGTATCATATTTTTTTTTGGATTTTTTTTTTCTAGGGATGGTGAAGGAACAATGGGAATGAAGGATAGGAAAATTGGACACTCTAGGACTGGGGACTTACATTTATGGAGAGACCTCTCACCTTTAGGGCATCTCACCCATCCCATTACATGTAGCCTGGGGCATCCCACCAAATCACTACCTGGGGCCGTAAAGGAAATTCCCTAAGACCATGGAGGGGACTCTATGGGAAAGGGGATAACTAGTGCCTCACACCCCTCGACGCCCTAAGGCGAAGGCAAGACAAGCCTCACACCCAAATTTCCCTAAGAACTCATCTTTATTAACCCAAAACTCTTTGTTTACAAAGGACTGAAGGTAGTATTTATAAACCTTTCCAAACCTTATTTGAATTTGAATACAAGACAAAAAGATAGGGATGATTCAAATTCAAAAATGATAGGATAAGATAAGCCTATCCATATCTCAATCCTAACCAACCAAATCCTAGTTCAAATTTCAAACAAAAGATAAATCCCGAACTGATTTATTCTGGATATGCTCCAAGATTCATGCAGCTCCAGGATCTGTGCTTACTCCGGGATCCATGCTGGAGATGTCCCCATCATTCTCCTGAGGTGGGGAAAACTCGACTCCATCGAGTCAAGATCAGCGGGGGGCTTTGATGAACCACATCCAAAGATTATGCTCTGAAATCTATGTGGCATTGAGAATCATGCTACTTTGATAAGCATGTAGCTTTAAAATTAATATAGCTTTGGGATTGGTGTGGCTTTGAGAACCGTGTAGAGGGAGAAGTCGGCTCTGAACGCAGACATTGCATTCACATTCTTTCGGGCTTCATCTTCTCCATGGATTGAAACCAGTGAACAGGGGAGGCTAGAGGAAGGCTCGCTGGTGTCGGTGCTGGGCGG
This sequence comes from Areca catechu, assembly GCA_021397845.1. Classification (NCBI taxonomy): domain Eukaryota; kingdom Viridiplantae; phylum Streptophyta; class Magnoliopsida; order Arecales; family Arecaceae; genus Areca; species Areca catechu. The sequence continues at coordinate 60,658,278 of CM038044.1, read as the reverse complement.
AGGACAGTCCGGTAGGGTGGCGGTGGTCATGGCATAGTTGGCGACGGCTGGCAGCAAAGGAAGGGAACCAGATCGGGCGGTAGGAAGGAGGTGGGCATGGCTTAATTCCGGGGAGGAGGGTCACTGGAAGACTTAGGCGGTGGTGATATGAGACAGGAGGGTATCTATCGATGGCTCTGCTCCAGCGATGATGGATGGAAGGGAGTGGGTGTCGCTCAATTGGCTTGGTCGGCGTGGATCTCCCGAACAGAGGGAGGCGGTGGGTCAAGGTGGCGCGCTCGGCTTGCAGGCAGCATATCGAAGATGGTGAATGGAGGGTCGATGATGGTGGTAATCTCCTCACAAGTAGAGGAGGGTCGGGCGGATCCAGAGAGGATGGGCAACCAGAGGAGTCCTTCGTTGTGGGGTGGGGGAAGAAGATGGCGAGAGATGTCGGCCGTCTTGCGAGTGAGGAACATGGAGATGTCGTCGCAGGTCGACTTGGGCCATGGATCTTCCGGATCGACAACATCGAAGTGTCGGTTGGCGAGGTGGTGCGATAGAAGGGGCGTCGGCTGTAGAGGGTGGGCGTAGGGCATCGCGGATGATGAAGACATCGGTTATGGAGGAAACAGTGGTAGACGAAGGTGGATGGAGGTGGAATTGGTGGAGGAGTGCGGTCGTCGGTTGCTGGGTGTTGATCCTTCTTCTCGGGTGTCTATTTTGTGGGATCTAGCTTGGTGGTTGCCAGAGAAGAGGGAAGGAAAAAGGTAGAGAAGGGGAAAAGAATAGTGACGAGGTCGAAGAAATGGGAGAAAGATCAGAAAAAAATTGTTGGTGAAGGAAATCTAGGGTGATTCGGGAAGAATATAGTACCCTGATCAATCTGGGCTCTGATACCAAATTGATGGAGAACGGGATCAGGTGTAGGATCGTTGGCGAGCCTAGAAGTCACCAAAATTAGGGTATCATATTATTTTTTGGATTTTTTTTCTAGGGATGGTGAAGGAATAATGGGGATGGAGGGTAGAAAAATTGGACACTCTAGGACTGGAGACTTACATTCACGGAGAGACCTCTCACCTCTAGGGCATCTCACCCATCCCACTACATGTAGCCTAGGGCATCCCACCCATCTCACTAAATACGGAGCCTAGGGCATCCCACCCAAATTGCTACATGGGGCCGTAAAGGATAATCCCTAAGACCATAGAGGGGACTCGAAGAGAAAGGGGATAACTAAGGCCCACACCCCTCGATGCCCGAAGGTGAAGGCAAGACCGACCTCATGCCCAAAATTCCGTAAAAACTCATCTTTATTAACCTAAAACTATTTTTTGATAAAGGATTGAGGGTGGTATTTATAGACCTTTCCAACCCTCATTTGAATTTGAATACAAGATAAAAAGATAGGGATGATTCAAATTCAAATAAAGATAGGATAAGATAAGCCTATCCATATCTCAGTCCTAACCAACCAAATCTTAATTCAAATTTCAAATAAAAGATAAATCCCAAACTAATTTATTTTGGATATGCTCTGAGATTCATGCAGCTCCAGGATTCGTGCTTGCTCCGGATCCGTGCTGGCGATGTCCCCATCATTTTCCTGAGGTGGGAAAAACTCGACTCCGTCGAGTCAATATTAGTGGGGGGATTTGATGAACCACATCCAAAGACTCTGCTCTGAAATCTATGTGGCATTGATAATCATGCAACTTTGAGGAGCGTGCAGCTTTGAAATTGATGCAGCTTTGGGATTGGTGCAGCTTTTAGAACCGTGCAGAGGGAGAAGTCGGCTCTAAACATAGACATTGCATTCATGTTCGTGCGGGCTTCATCTTCTCCATGAATTAAAACCAGCGAATATGGGAGGCTCAGGAAAGGGCTCGCCGGTGTCGGCACTGGGTGAAGGACAGTCTGATAGGGCGGTGGTGGTCACGGCATAGTCGGTGGTAGCTGGCATTAGAGGATGAGAATTAGATTGGGAGGGAGGAAGGAGGCGACCGTGGCTTGATTCCTGGGAAGAGGGTTACCGGAAGACTCAAGCAGTGGCGATTTGAGATGGGAGGGCAGCAGTCGATGGCTCTGCTCTGACAATGATGGACGGGAGGGAGTGGGCATTGCTTGCTTGGCTTGGTCAGCATGGATCTCCCAGACAGAGGGAGGCGGTGGAGTTAGGGTGGCACGCTCGGCTTGCAGGCAGCACGTCGGAGATGGCGAACGGAGGGTCGACGATGGTGGTAATCTCTTCACAGGTGGAGGAGGGTTGGGCAGATCTGGAGAGGATGGGCGATCGGAGCAGTCCTTCAGTGGGGGGTGGGGGGAGAAGACAGTGGGGGACGTTGGCCATCTTGCGGTTGAGGAACAGGGAGATGTCATCACCGGTCAACTTGGGTCATGGATCTTCTAGATCGACAACATCGATGGGGAGGATGGCGAGGCGGTGCGATAGCAAGGGCAGATGGCGAGGAGGTGCGATAGTAGGGGCGTCGGTGGTAGAGAGTAGGCATAGGGCATTACGGATGATAAAGATGTTGGTTATGGAGGGGATGGTGGTAGACCGAGGTGGATGGAGGTGGAATTGGTGGTAGAGCATGATCGTCGACTGCTGGGTGTTGATCCTTCTTCTCCTCGGGTGTCCGTTCAGTGGGATCTAGCTTGGTGGTGGCCAAAGTGGAGGGAAGGAAAAGGATAGAGAAGAAGAAAAGAATAGTGATGAGGTCAAAGAAATGGGAGAAAGATCTGAAAAAAATTGTTGGTGAAGGAAATCTGAGGTGATTCGGGAAGAAGATAATACCCTAATCAATCTAGGCTCTGATACCAAATTGATGCGGAACGGGATCAGGAGTAGGATCGTTGGCGAGCCTAGAAGTCACCAAAATTAGGGTATCATATTTTTTTTTTGATTTTTTTTTCAGGGATGGTGAAGGAACAATGGGGATGGAGGGTAAGAAATTGGACACTTTAGGACTGGGGACTTACATTCATGGAGTGACCTCTCACCTCTAGGGCATCTCACCCATCCCACTACATGTAGCCTTGGTCATCCACCCATCTCACTACATGCGGAGCCTTGAGCATCCTACTTAAATCGCTACCTGGGGCCATATAGGAAATTCACTAAGACCATAGAGGGGACTCGCAGGAAAGGGGATAACTAGGGCCTCACACCCCTCGATGCCTAAAGGCGAAGACAAGATGGACCTCACATCCAAAATTCCCTAAAAACTCATCTTTATTAATCCAAAACTATTTTTTTACAAAGGACTGAGGGTGGTATTTTTAGACCTTTCCAACCCTTATTTGAATTTGAATACAAGATAAAATGATAGGAATGATTCAAATTCAAATAAAAATAGGATAAGATAAGCCTATCCATATCTCAATCCTAACCAACTAAATCCTAATTCAAATTTCAAACAAAAGATAAATCCCAAACTAATTTATTCTGGATATGCTCCGAGATTCATGCAGCTCCAGGATTTATGCTTGCTTTGGGATCCATACTAGCATTGTCCCCATCATTAATCCTAGAGTTGCACGAATCCTGGAGCAAGCTGAATCCTGGAGTGCACGAATCTCGGAGAATATCCAGAATAAATTAGTTTAGGATTTATCTTTTGTTTGAAATTTGAATTAGGATTTGGTTGGTTATGATTGAGATATGGATAGGCTTATATTGTCCTATGTTTATTTAAATTTGAATCATCCCTATCTTTTTATCTTGTATTCAAATTCGAATGAGGGTTGGAAAGGTCTATAAATACTACCCTCGGTCCTTTTTATAAAAATAGTTTTAGGTTAATAAAGATGTGTTTTTAGGGAATTTTGGACATGAGGCCCATCTTGCCTTCGCCTTCGGGCATCGAGGGATGTGAGGCCCTATTTATCCTCTTTCTCGTCGAGTACGCTTTATGGTCTTAGGGATTTTCTTTTACGGCCCCAAGTAGCGATTTGGGTGGGATGCCCTAGGCTCTGCATGTAGTGAGATAGGTGGGATGCCCTCGGCTATATGTAGTAGAATGGGTGAGATGCCCTAGAGGTAAGAGGTCTCTTCGTGAATGTATGTCCCCAGTCCTAGAGTATCCAATTTTTCTACCCTCCATCCCCATTATTCCTTCACCATCCCTTACAAAAAAAATCAAAAAAAAAGGATACCCTAATCTTCGGCGACTTCTCAGTTCGCCAATGATCCCTCCCATGATCTATCCCCCATCAATAGATATGACATCAATGACCTACTCTCGATACACTATTATCTTGAAACAGCGTATCTTTTGGTTGCGAACCAGTTTATGAACTATATGATGTATCCTCTCTATATCATATACAAGGTAGCTCAAAGGACATCATCACACAAGGGTTCAATTAGGAAGATGATATCTGATGAAAAACCAGAATAAACTTTTTATTTAATTCAATAATTCATATACATATATATAAGTTGCACAACTGTCTACTACCTAGACGATTGACTTTGGGACATAATTTCCAACAACTCCCACTTGGACTAGAGCCAATCAGAATAGAATCTAATTCCCATCTTCTATTTGCAATCATTGTACTCTTAAATTCCAATGGCTTTAGTGAAGGGGTCGACCAAGTTCTCCTTTCCATCGATCTTCAGAAGCTCGATGTCACCTCATTCAAGATCTCCTGCACAAGGTGATAACCACATAGAATATGCCTGGTCTGCTAATGTGACTTCGGCTCCTTGGCTTGAGCTATGCTTCAGTGTTATCACAATACACTAGAATAGGTCCATCCGATTAAGGTGCCACTCCCAGCTCACCTAGAAACTTCTGCAACCACACAGCATGATGGGGGACCCGAAACCCATCTAGGTTTTCTTTTAATTTTCTAGATTTTTTTATTTCAGTTTAAGTTTTTTATCCCTTCTATTCCACCTATTCCTATTATCCCAGTGTTATTCTAGGTTTATTCCTGAGTTATTCCTCTGCTATTCTTATCATCTTCAACCTCCAGAACCTCCTAGAAATCCCATTTTTCTTCATTTTTCTTCCCATTTGTCCCTCTTTGTCATGCCCGACCACCGGATACCACCCCCCAAACGGCCGTCAACCTCTTGGAGACAACCTCCTCATGGGAACGCTGGCGAATCCCATGGTTGCCACCCCCCAAGCAGCTCTGCCCATGATGCCTCCCTTCTCCACACCCGACGCCCCTCCGCCCGGAGTCATCACCAGCCGGAGTCATCTCCAGCCGGCAACCCCGTGCCTCCCGCGACACCCAGCCACCGCTCGGTCGCCGCCCCGCTCCCTCTCCCATGGCCGTCTCCTCCCATGATGTCCACCATATCCACGGCGCTCACCACCTCTAAACGCACGGTCATCACCATCGTACCTCTGCCCGTGAAGCCATCCATGCAACTGGGAACCCCTTGCCACATCGTCTCCATCCTCGCGCTGCCAATCCGGGATCCATCACGCCCAACCACTGGCCCGCTTGCTGCCATGATGCCTGTCGTGAGCCCGAGCCAAATCTAAGTCGTGTCCTCCTCTCCCTGCATCTGCACCGCCTATGCCGAATCCACAGCTCCAACCTCCCACGGCCCGTCCGCCCTCCACCTTGCCCGTGTCATCTTGGGCAAGATCCTCTCACTGTGGCGCTCCAACCCCTCCGGCCGGTCCGCCCTCTGCCTCGCCCCCGTCGTGTCCTTCATGTCCTCTACCCAATCCACCATTCCTCAATTCCACGGTCACATGAGATAGACACGCACAGATTTCAGAGTGAAAGAACTGGCATGGATCTCAAAGCTACAGAATTTAGGATTAAAGAAAAGTAAAGTAAAATAAAATAAAATTTTCATGTATATCCTACTTGGTTCCTAAGTCTTATAATAAAGTTAATGAAAATGAATTTTTGAAGGGTTTTTTCCACTTGTTTGTGATTTTGGGCTGAGGCCCGTTTGCCTTCATCCTTCGGGACATCGAGGGGTGTAAGGCCCCATCTTGCCTTCGTCCTTAGGGACGTCGAGGGGTGTGAGGCCCCGTCTTGCCTTTGTCCTTCGGGTTGTCGAGGGGTGTGAGGCCCCAGGTATCTCCATTCTCTCTCCTACCTTCATGTCTCTCACTGTTTCCCCTCGTGCCTTGAGATTCATCCGAGCGCCTCCAAGTATCGAGGAGGGCGTAATGCCTTAGAGATGAGAGGTCTCTTCGTTAGGGTGAGTACCAAGGTCCATGAGTTCTAGTTCCTAGTCTCCCATCCCCATCCTTCCTTCGCCACCTTCACCAAGAAAATTTGAAAACAAAAGAGGTCAGTCGTTTTAGGATATAGTTTCTGAGTCGTCCTAGTCCTGTGAGGCTTCTTAGCCCTCCCACAGTCTTAGTTTGCTTTAGGCCTTCCCCTTTTTCCGAATAACCATGGGTTTATTCGCGTGTTTGCCCCGCATCATAGCCTCCTTTGCTATATCCGATGCTGCAATATACTTTGCCTCACAAACAGAATCAGCCACTGTATGCTGCTTGGAACTTTTCCAGTAGACGGCTCCACCATTAAGGGTAAACACAACCAGACATACTTTTGCTATCATCTCTATCTAACTGAAAACTGGAGTTAGTGTACTCCATAAGTTTTAAGTCAGAATCTTCATAAATAAGCCATTGGTCATTAGTATTACTCAAATACTTAAGGATGCTCTTAACAACTTTCCAATAAGCTTCACCTGGATCAGACTGGTATCTACTAACTACTCCTAGTGAGTATGCCAAATCTGCTTTAGTGCATAGCATAGCATACATGATAGAACCTACTACCGAAGCATATGGAATCCTACTCATATGCTCTCTTTTCTCAGGAGTTATCGCATAATCCTTCTTGGAAAGAGTAATTCCATGAGCCATTGGAAGATAGCCCCTTTTGAAATTTTTTATGCAGAACCGTTTCAGCACAATATCTATATACATAGATTCTGACAGTCCTAGAAGCCTCTTAGATCTATCTCTATAGATCTTCATACCCAGTATGAATGAGGCTTCACTGAAGTGTTTCATAGAGAATTGAGATGAAAGGTAGACCTTTATTCTTTATAATGCAAGAATGTCATTCCCGATTAGGAGAATGTCATCCACATACAAAATAAAAGATACAACTATAGAACCATTTGCCCATTTATATATACAAGGTTTCTCTCTATTCCTAACGAAGCCATACATCTTGATACACTTATCAAAGTGAATGTTCCAACTCCGAGAAGCCTGCTTCAGTCCATAGATGGACATCTGAAGCTTGCACACTTTAGACTAATCTATGTATATGAACCCTTTAGACTGCATCATATACATCTCCTCCTCTAGCTCACCATTTAGGAAAGATGTTCGGACATCCATTTGCCAGATTTCATAATCTAAATGTGCTGTCAAAGCAAGCATAATCTGAATGGACTTGAGCATTGCCATAGGAGAAAATGTCTTGTCATAGTCAATACCATAATGCTGACAATACCCTTTAGCAACCAGATGGGCTTTATAGGTCTCCACTTGCCCATCTACGTCCAGCTTTCGCTTGAAGATCCATTTACACCCAATGGATTTTATCCCTTCAGGTGGATCAACCAATGTCCATACATTGTTGATTCCATGGACTCCATTTCGGATTTTATGGCTCCGAGCCATGACTCAGAATCAGACCTTGTCATTACATCCATATAGGTGATTGGATCCTCGTTGTTCTTATCGAGTTCAACAGGATCACCATCCTGGACCAAGAAATTGTAGTATTTGTCCAGTTGACATGGTACTCTATCAGATCTCCTTAATGGTGCACTATGAGCTATGGATCTGATCTGATCAAATCCGGTTCTATAGTGGCCTTAGAGTGAGAAGGTTCTTCTATCTATTAAACTTCCCCAAGTTCAATCTTAGCAGCTTGTGTTGACCCCTAAAGTAATTTTGATGATAACAAAATATTGGAGCATACATTTGGTTATCTAACAACTTTTCAAATGATTGACAAGTTTTTGTAGGACAACTACATTGACATACCTTTTAATTCCTATAATCTTTAATGTTTTGTGTGGAGTTGTAAAGTATTTAGAATCTTGTAAAGAAGAGCCCTACAAAAAGTTTCCTATTAAAATCAGTTTAAGGGTTACTTCTAGTAGTCCTTGCTTCAAGTCTTCTTTAATTTATTGTAAGTAGTCCTTGAAGAGGTCTTTAAAGCATGGGACAAGTGTTCTGGAAGTTTGAAGTTGATCTGGCTGAAGAACCACCTTCGAGCCGACTAGAAGGACAACCCAGCCGACTCTGGCACTAGCACTGAAGAGAAGTTCTCTGGCACACAGATCCAGCCGACTCATCCAAAATAAGGTTGAGAACGTTCTAAGATTCTCAGGAATCCGAGCTGACTAGAATCAAATCCAGCCGACTCATCTAGAACTCAGTTGAAAATGGTCTGAGAAGCCTCTAAGACTCCAGTCGACTGGAATTCAGCCCAGCCGACTCGTCCAGAGTGAGGTATTTTCTCAACTATGGAAGCTAGCTGACTGGCACTCGGCCCAATCGACCCGAACTTCATCCGAGCCGACTTGAAGTTTGTCCGAGCCAATTGGAATGACGGGGTCACCTCCAACGGCTTGTTCCAATTCTCAGTTTTTGAATTCCAAAAGTGCTCCAACGATAACCTGTCACCTCCCAACAGTCTACAACGTTCAAAATCAAGGAAAGGCAGTTAAAGTCTTTATAAATAAGGTATGAGAACATCCTTGAAGAGGCTAATGAATTATTGAGCATTTATTGAACACTTATTGAAGTGAAGTGAGAGAGCACTAGAGCTTTAAAGTCTGCCTTCAAGCCTGCAACCACTCTTACCAGAAGCTTGAAGCACCTTTTGAGGAAAGCAAGGAAGCCATTGAAGTGCATTGAAGAGCATTCAATGGATCTTCACTCAAGCTCCATTGGCAACCACCCAGACAACAGAGTTTGTCTTTATTGTTTCTTTTTTATTCTATCATTTAGAATATCTGGGTTATTGGTGAGCCCTGTTGTAAAAACCAAATAGGTCAATTAGGGTTTGTGATGGATGGTAAATTCAATCAGGATTTAATCCTGCAATCACTTCCAGATTCCTACTCTCAGTTTGTTCTTAATTATCACATGAACAAACTGAACATATCTTTGCCTGAACTATTGAATATGTTAAAGACAGCAGAGAGCCACTCAAAAGGAGATAAGGCTCATCTTCTTCTCATTGATGGAAAAAAGAAACAGGCAAATAGAAAGGGTTTGAAAAGAAAGTTCAACCCTAAGAAGAGCATCCAAAAAAAGAAAAATGTCAAGAAGGCAGTTAATGATGGAGCCTGTTTCCACTACGGCAAGCAAGGGCATTGGAAAAAGAATTGCAAGACATATCTGGCAAGTATGAAGCCAGATGCAAGTGGAGCATCTAAAGGTTTGTACATGATACAAACTAATTTATCATTGAGTGCTTCCATTTCTAATTCATGGGTATCAGATACTACATGTGGGTCTCATATCTATAAATCTTTAGATTGACTTCATAGAATTAGGGAATTGAAGAAAGGTGATTTCAAGCTATATGGCGCTAGTGGAGAAGCCATGTATGCTAAAGCTGTGGGCACCTATCTTATATTATTACCTATGGATAATTTTTTAATTTTGGAGAATATTTTTGCTCCGGCCATCATATCCAACATGTCGTCTAAACAGGAATAGGAAAACGATACTTAATGATGATTTTATTTATGGCCCTGCTATCTACACACATTCTCCATGTGCCATCTTTCTTAGGGGTCAGAAGGGTTGGTACTGCACATGGGCTTAGGCTCTCTCTAACGAATCCCTTTTGGAGAAGCTCTCTAACTTGACGTAGTAACTCATAGTGTTCTATAGGGTTCATTCTATAATAGGGGATGTTCGGTAATGTCGATCCTAGGATCAAATCTATGGCATGTTGAATGTCTCTCAAGGGTGGAAGGTGATTAGGAAGGTCTTCAAGAAAGATGTCTTGAAACTCCTCTAAAAACCTTAACACCTCCTGGGGTTTTTCCTTATGGGGTTGGTCCTGATTTTTCTTAGCTGCTAAAACCCAAATAGGTGAACCATTGCTAAACTCTTGCTCCAATTCTTTAGCAGTGATCATGTGTATCCCTTGTTTCTTATCCCTTAAGTGACTTGATCCCCTCTTAACTTGGTCCTTAGGTGGTGAGGAATTGATTACAATCTTCTTCCCATTATGGGTGAAAGAACATGAATTAGATCAACCATTTAGTATAGCATTATGATCATACAACCATGGTCAGCCTAATATGATGTTACCCAGAGAGCAACCCAAGAGGGGGGGTGAATTGGGTCTCTAAAAAATTTAAAACTAAGCTTGATAAAATAAGTAGCAAACTTCACAAGACAAGATATGCAATTCAATTCAACAAGGTACTAAAATTAATGTGCAATGCTCTAATGTAAAAGTACAGCAAAAATTATAAGCAATAAGCAATAAAGTAAAGAGCAAGGAGAGAGAGAGTAAGCAATCACAAACACAACAATCTATAGTGGTTCAGTGCCAACAATGCACCTACATCCACTCCCTAAGATCTCCTTGGGAATTCACTATAATCCAATGATTACAGCCGATTAGTTTTTCGGGCTCACTAATCAAAACCAGACTTGTTTTTACAAGGCTCGCAAGTCACAACCTCACTTGGTTTTACGGGCTAACCAAAAACCTAATTGGTTTTCACAAGGCTAACCAAAAACCTCCCTTGGTTTTCCGGGCTAACCAAGAACCTTAGTGGTTTTACAGGCTAACCACCAACCTAATTGATTTTCAAGGCTTACCAACAATCTCACTTGGTTTTCTAATAGGCTAACCAATAACCTTTACAAGATAAAAGATTGAGAAATAAAGAACCAATATAAGCTTTCTATAAAAAGCAAATAAGTCGATGTAGCTTGATGTAGTGTTGCTTTGCTCTTGTTGAAGCTTTTTGAATGCCCAAGATTAAATGATCTTCAATGCACTTGATAGCTTTGAATGCTTGGAAGGCTTCCCTTTGCTTGAGAGTGGTTGAGCTTTGAATGAATAGGAGTTAAGGCTCTTCTCTCTTCTTTTCTCTTTAAACTCTTTTTGGATATTCAATTCCTTGCTTCTTGATTTGATTTGGAGCCTTTATATATCTTCCCAAGTCCCCAAAATTGAAATCTAGCCGTTATACTTGAAAAACTAGCCGTTGGAGGGCATTTGGGAGAGTTATGCGCTTAAAAAAACTAGCCGTTACTGTTGTCAGTACTCCATGTGTCGACACTTCCTCTTCATGTGTCGACACATTAGGTCGACACATATTCTTCTTAAGTCGACACAAGTTCAAAATGTTCCATTCAGATTCTCTGGAAAAATCAGCTGAGTCGACACATTCTCAGTTGAGTCGACACATTGAGTCGACACATTAGGTCCGTGTGTCGACACATCAACTGTTCCTTCAACTTCTACAAGTTCTGTGGCTTGAAATTCTCAGGCGATGTGTTGATCCATGTATTGACACCTTGAATCGACACATAAGATCCATGTGTCGACACATCATCTGTGCCATTTGAAATTTCGCTGCATGCCGGCTTGAGTCGACACATCATCAAAAAAAGGTGCAGAAATTGCTAAACTTTGCTAGAACATGTTTTCATTTGCCTTAGTCATCCATTCAACCAACTCTTTAAGTGTCCAAGTCTTGTTTTGTTCATTCATTCCATTCAAACTTGGTTCTTCAACACAATTGGGCTTCTTCAAATTTTGTGAGCATCATTTCATTGAAAACACACTTAAAGCAAATCATTGTCCTCAAATTATACTAAACTATTTTGCTTATCATCAAAATCAATTAGTAGAGTCAACAATCTCCCCCTTTTTGATGATGACAAAACCCTTAAGTATAAATTGCTTTAAAAGTAAAGCTTTAAGAGAATTGGTCAAGATGCACAATATTGAAAGCATTAAGTGTCAATCATTACTTAAAATTATAATCATTCAAAATACAAGTGATAGAATTTGAGCTTGTTTGAAAGATAGAGAGTATTAGAACTTATCCAGAACTTTGATATTCATTTAAATGCAATAAAAACATATATCATGATACTCTTACAATGAAAGTTTCAGCAATTAACAAAGCTCCCCCTAAATTAATGATTCATAAAAAATTTTGAGAGAATCTTTTCAAAAACATTGAAAGAGGGGTTTTGAGAATCAAATTTACTTTGACAAAAGGTGAAGCTCCCCCTTTCATAAATTCAGGTTTTCAAAAAGTAAAAGCTACTCCCCCTTTAGTTTGGAAAAGTAAACACATTTATACTTAAATAACATCATGAATTACTCCCCCTTTTTGTTATCATTAAAAAGGTAAGAAGTAAGGGAAATGAATTAAACAAGACAAAGTATAGTCATTGAATGTATAAAAGCAATTCAAGACATCAAAGATATAGAAATGAGAAAACACAAGGATTTTCATATATGTCAGGAACTTGTACATCAAGTACACAACAAAAAAAAAGTACATGTAAGCAAGAGAGTAAACTATCTAGAAATATAAAGCTATCAAGAAATACATCAATGTCCTAATCCTCATTCATCGAGTCATCAGAAGATGAACCAATCCTAATCGGTCCATATCAGTGAAAGATCGAGCTCGCGGCCATCATGGTCGAAGATCTCAAAGTCTGGTCCTGGTCGGCTGAGGAGGGGTACGGCGTCCACGTCCTCTACGACGAATATAGATCCGACCTCTGGCTAAAGCAGTAGAGGTAGAAGCTACATCCTCCGTGGGAACTGAACTGATCGGGCGAATCATCTCAGCAACAGCTGGAGCAGGAGTATGATCAAAAGTGGGACATGAATCGAGATGCTGAAAGCCGGGTGTATAGAATCCAAGCTCTCGAATGACTAATGAAGTATGAAGGGTAGGACTATTAAAAGTAGGTGTAACAGCTGATGATACAAGTGTATTAAGAACAATAGTATCAGCTGTAGAAAGTATCAATGTATGTACAATAGATGTATCAAGTGTCGGTGTCTGAATGATAGGTGTATGAATGTCAGGAGAATCAATAGTAGGTAGATCAGTAACAGGTAGGTCAATAACAGGACTAAGAATAGGAATCGAAATTGGAACTGAAGTGTGATCAAGCGATCTGGAAGGAGAGGATGGATCAGGTATCGGAGCAGGTGAGAAGGATGGATCAACAGGTCTCGCAGCCACATCATCCGTCACCTCCACAACTGGCTCTGACATAAGATCATCAATATCAAACTGGTCGGAGTCAGTCACCTCATCTCCTTCAATATCTCCAACAATAGTATCTCCAACTCCATCTCCAATAGTAGTCTCAGCACCAGTATCAATATCACCAATGTCATCAGCTTGTGCTGGAGTAGGTACATCAATAGGAGCAGGAACTGTGTCTGCAGTAGGAGCACTCGTAGAAGCTTTGGACAGTGCTGAGACAATAGCCAAAATACCATCATGAAGACCAATGTGGCTCTCTCTCGTCTCAACAATAAAGACGTCTAGATGCTTCCTCATGATGAAAACATTGATCTCTATGCGTCTGACTCTGTCCTCTAGAGTATCTGAAATACCATGAGTCTCCGTCTGCTCTGGCTGTAGCTATGGCTGGGCAGATGTAGAAGGATCTGACTGAGCTGGTTATGCTGCCGTCTCAGGCTGTGTCTCGCTCGGTCCAGCCTCATCGAAAAAAATCTGCTCCTCCTCTGCTCTGTCCTCATCAATGTCAGCTGCATCCTCGGCCTGTCCTGATGTCCTCCATGTCCACTGGCCTCAGACTAAGTGATAACCCATGAGATGCAATGACCTGATGTCATAGACATCAATATGGATCAAAGTACGATAAGGCTCTTCCTGGAAGCTGACTCCATACTCTCTGAATAGTATTGTCAAATCCATGCCATACGGCAAGTAGAGCCACTGGCTAGATGCTGCCTCAGTAATCTGATGGATCATCAGAACAGGAAAACAAATCGACGTCCGCTGAATTAAGGAGACCTTCACGAGTAGCTCTTGCTCGGCAATGTAGTCAAATCGACCGATCTTCGGTATAAGAATCCGGGCAACTATGGGATGTAGTAGTCTCGTCTCTGCAGACAGTCTCGAAGCAGGAATAGTGGCTCCCTCTGGTAAGATATTAGACTCAAAAATATACCGGAGCCCACTAACTCTATCCAACAGACTGTCCATAACTGATCCAATCATGGGTATATCCCATACCCTACTCAGATTCTCTGCTGAAATGGAAATATCCTGTCCCCTGACCTGAGCAATCCAGCCATCTAATCCACGGGCAAGTGATCCATAGAACTCTCTCATCAGTTCGGGATAGTATCACTCGCTGAGCGAACAGAAGGATGCCAAACCAGCATGTCAGATCCACTCTCCTATCCGAAAATGCTGCTGGTCCAAGAAAGAGATGTCCACTCGACATCCTCCAACCACTGTCTTGGAGCTCATTCGACTAGAAGGTGCAAACAACTGTCGTGCTGGCAGATCCGGAGCCCTAGCTCGTGTCGTGCTTTCATTCTCCGCTCTTCTTCATGCTATGACTGACGCGGTCGGCGAACAACTTGTTTGCGAGGACCCATTATCAATAATCAAGGTTTAGGCAAGGTTTCTGGTGGAAATACGGAGTTTCTAGGATTTAGGAGCTAAAACCTAAGAGGATTTCCAACAAAAATGGCTACCAAAGTCTCAAATCCAAGAAATCCATGGCTAAAAACCAAGAAATGGGAGGATGAACAGTATGGATACCTGGAAACGAGGTGTCGGCTCGGAGGAGAATGAGTTTTGGGGGAGAAACAGTTCGAAAACCCTTAAAGTCTCAATTTCCCATCGGGCATGTGTCGACTCGTGCATGTGTCGACACATGATGTGTCGACTCATGATGTATCGACACATCGTCTTAAAAACTGGAAAAAATGGAATTTCACTTGAATGATCAAAATCAATTGAAGCAACATGTATTTGGAGTCAAATCATCAATGATTAATCACGATTTATCAAAAAATAAGGTTGAATAGATCTAATTTGAGTCAAATTTGCAGAAAAGATTTAATCAAAGGGATTGATGATCCCGAGCTCTCTTCTAATCATACAGAATCGATCTTCCAAGAGAGGTTTAATTAAAATATCAACTAATTAAAATTTAGTATATATAAATTCAAGCAAAATATCATTGTTTTCAACATGATCTCTAATAAAATGATGTCTAATTTCAATGTATTTGCTCCTAGAGTGTTGAACAGGATTTTTAGTCAAGCAAATAGCACTGGTATTATTACATTTGATAGGAGTTCTAGCCAACTTGATTCCAAAGTTTTCAAGTTGTTGCTTAATCCACAAGATTTGAGCACAACAACTTCTTGCTGCAATATACTCAGCCTCAGCTGTAGATAGTGCAACTGAAGTTTGTTTCTTGTTAAACCATGAGATTAAGTTAATCCCAAGAAATTAGCAAGTTCCACTAGTACTCTTTCTATCTAATCTATAACCAGCAAAGTCTACATCAGAATATCCAATCAATTCAGTAGAAGAATTTCTAGCATACCATAAACCAATACTAATAGTACCAGACAGATATCTAATAATGCACTTAACAGCCATAAGATATGATTCCTTAGGTTCAGACTGATATCTAGCACACATGCAAACACTGAACATAATATCTAGTCTACTAGCAGTAAGATACAGTAAAGAGCCTATCATGCCTCTATATAATTTTTGATCTACAGATTTACCATTTTCAACTTTGTCTAGTTTACATGAGGGGCTCATAGGCATACCTATTGACTTATAGTCTCCATCCCAAACTTTTTGATAATTTCTCTTGTGTACTTAGCTTGGTTGATGAAGATACCATCTGATGTTTGCTTGATCTGGAGTCCGAAAAAGAAGTTGAGTTCTTCCATCATGCTCATCTCGAACTCACCCTGCATAAGCTTAGCAAACTCTTGACAAAAAGTTTCATTAGTAGCATCGAAAATGATGTCATCAACATATATTTGTACTACCAATAAATCATTGTCTTTCCTTTTCAAAAATAGTGTTTTATCAACATTTCCTCTAGAAAATTTATTTTCAATAAGAAATTTGCTTAACCTTCATACCATGCTCTAGGTGCTTGCTTTAATCCATAAAGTGCTTGTGCAGTTTGAAAACATGATCAGGATGTGCATGATTTTCAAATCCAGGTGGTTGTTCAACAAAAACTTTTTTATTTATAAAACCATTTAAGAAAGCACTCTTAACATCCATTTGAAATAATTTAAAGTTTATGAAACATGCAAAAGCTAACAATAGTCTAATTGCTTAAGTCTAGCAACAGGAGCAAAAGTTTCATCAAAGTCAATCCCTTCCTCCTGATTGTAGCCTTTAGCAACTAGCCTAGCTTTATTTCTAATGACAAAATTATTTTCATCTAATTTATTCCAAAATACCCTTTTAGTACTCTAGTTCTTACCCCTTTAGATGGATCACCTAAGATTAATTCCTTAGAGTATCCATGAGCATACCTCCACTCATTAGGTAGATCATGATGCACTAGAGTGTCATTTTCTTTCTCACCTTTGTCCTGATTCTCTTCATTTGGTTGAGCTTGATCATTCAGTGTCAGCTTCTAAAGTTTGTCAGCACTTGCACATTCATCAAATGTATCCTCTTTTCTCGAGGACTTGTTAGAACATTTTTCAAATACAACATGTACTGACTCTTCTCCAACTAAAGTCCATTTGTTAAATACTCTGTATGCCCTACTTGATGTAGAGTATCCTAAGAAGATACCTTCATCAGACTTGGTATCGAACTTCCCTAGATAATCTTTTCCATTGTTCAAAATAAAACATTTACAACCAAAAATTCAAAAATATTTCAAAGTTGGTCTTCTTTGGTTCCAAAGCTTATATGGAGTTTTCTTTAAAATAGGGTGTATCAAAACTCGATTCAAAATATAACATGTTGTATTTATAGCTTTACCCTAAAAATACCTTGGCAAATTATTTTCACAAAGCATAGTGCATGTCATTTCTTCTAAAATATAATTTTTCCTTTCTACTATCCCATTCTGCTGAGATGTCCTAGGTGCAGAGAAATTGTGTTCTATGCCTTTTTCATTACAAAAATTTTTGAAATCTTGATTTTCAAATTCAGTTCCATGATCACTATGGATACAAACGACTAAAACACCTTTTTTGTTTGAAACTTTTCTATAAAACTTTATGAATATGGAAAAAGATTATCTTTTTGTGCTAAAAAGAAAATCCAAGTAAATCTCAAAAAATCATCCACAATAACTAATCCATATTTCTTACCTTCTAGACTTGATGTTCTAGTTGGTCCAAAGAGATCCATATGGAGTAGTTCAAGTGGTCTGCTAGTAGTTACAAATCCTTTTGGTTTAAAAGAAGTTTTGACTTGTTTTCCAAATTGACATGCTTGACAAATTCTATCTTTTTCAAAACTGATTTCAGGTAAATATCTAACTAAATTCTTTTTGCAGAGTTTTGAAATAAGGTACATACTAGCATGCCCTAACCTTCTATACCACAACCAACTAGTCTATTCTTTGGTAGAATTCATTGCAACAAGGCATTCTCCACTAGGTAAAGATAGATCATCAAGATCTACAAGATAAATATGTTGGGAATTGTGTCCCAAAGCCAATCGCCTAGGTTGTAGGCGGTTGTGCTCAGTATTGTATTCCTTTTATGAATTAATAAAATATTATTTTTTGGCAGCTCATCACATATTGTATTTCCCTGAAATGAGCTCTTTCCAAGTGATGAAGTCCTTAGGACTACACTGACTTCGATACAGAGAGGATGTATCGAGTGGTCCTTAAACCCGGTTCACAACCAAAGGATATATTGTACTGGACGGCAATATATCAAGTATAGATTGTTGCAGTTCACATCGTTTGGTTGTCCTCTTGACCAAATGAGTGTGGTGACACTGATGTGATCTGCAAGTGGGATATATGATATCTCATTGAACGTGACTCCGTGCAGCCCCTTTCTGCCAAAGGGAAACTCATGATTGGATATGGGTATATGTCTCCCTCTGACCTCAGGTTATCACGGTAGCTTGCAAGCAACTCCCTGTGCTTTGGTGCCGGACTACCCGGATTTTTAATCCGATGACGGAAGGTTTCTGGGTATAGGCAAGTACTTGTGGAGCAGTGATGGACCAAGATGGAATTGACCTGTCCGAACAGTTTGGATTGAATATCTCGCAATATCTCAATTTAGCAAATCCTCGGTCGGGGTAGCTCTAGTGAAGAGTCACTGGGCTTGCGAGGTTGAGACACGTAGTCGACTGACACAGTCTGGGTTGGCAGCCCAATCTCAGTCGTCCTGAATATTATAGGTCAAAGGGATAAATTATACGGTAACCATATGCCAGAGGTTCGATAGTTTGCTCCCTTATCTTCGACCTATCCAGATGCCGAGACCCATTGCTAGATGGTTTCCTGTGCTGGTACTAGAATTGTTCTAGTGCTACCATTTAGGTTCGAACCTATGAGGTCACACGCCACAGAGGATTACTCTCTGATCCGGACACCGATTACGATTGGAAATCGTCTCGGTTTTATAGTCACGATATTTTTTGAGCACTCTTTTCCCTATCTTGCCCTTGTTTGCATCAACTGAAAATTGTTCCGGGTTGACCAGCACTATGCCAGGATTTTTTTGAATCAGTTTTGAACTGATTCGGAGTTCGTTTCGGCCTTCAATTGGTTGTGAACCAATTTTTTCCCTTGAACCAAATTTTAAACCGGTTCAATTAGATTGAACCACTTGGTTTAAATGGTTTTGGACCGGTATTTATTTGACCGGTGGTTTTTCCTCTCACTTGGACCGTTTACACGATAATATCGCTGGGAGAAAAATTCTTGCGACAAGAAGGCCAAACGACCGAAATAAAATCGCTGGGCGTCCCTTCTTCTCCCTCCACCGGTTGGGTTTATTCCTCCTGTTTAATGGCTGTTAAATAGGTGATTGGCAGCCGGCATCGTTTGCTTTTCCCTGCCTCTCCCTCTCCCTCATCCCTGCTGCCTTTAAATTCCAACAGTCCCCTATTTCAGCCGCTAGTTTTTCATCACCGTGCAATAACACCAGGGCATCTTCTTTGAGAGGCTGTGTGTTCTCCCTTTTTGAGAGCTCAAACCTTGCTTCCATTGAGTGATCCTTGGGCTGGGATTTGGAGTATGTGAGGGAGAAAAACAAGGCATCAATCCCCTCTTTGAAGTGCTCAAAAACCTGCTCTGCAGCAAAGGAAAATTGCTGCAACTTACCGTGACCATTTCTCCTTCCAGTGGCTAGCACCGCTCGTGGAGAAGGATCGGGGAACCCCAAGCATGTCTCCCCTCTAGATGGAGTATTCCTTTACTCCTGGGAGCAAGAGGGTCGAGCCGGATTCGTTGCTACAGCTCCAAATGCAAGGAAGAAGGCTGTTATTTTTCTGTAGCAGAATTTTTCTGGCAACTACTTGGGTGATTTTGTACACCCTATACTTTGTGTATTTCTTGCAGATTTTGATTGGTGGTCGAAGAAGACTCTTCTCCCTTGCCGCTGTTTCGATTCGGGAGGAAAAGGAGCTCCGGACATCGTCGTTTGGTCGCTGTTTTGAAGAGCAAAAACAGAGTAACCAAACGTCCAAAGGAAGAAGACAACAGGAATAAAGTTATTCCTATTATCCCAGCTATTCCAGCAGTTTTTCCAGAGTTATTCCAGGTGGAATAAAGGTATGAAAAATCTTATTTTATCATGCATAAATAAATGTATTTATTTATATATTTTACAAATATTATATGCTTTGTTACATGCCTATTTTAATACATGCAACTTGAATAGATTAGATTTCTGGGCAGCAGTTATTCCAGAGTTATTCCACGTATAATAAAGGTATGAAAAATTTTATTTTATCATTCATAAATAAATGTATTTATTTATATATTTTACAAATATTATATTCTTTGTTACATGCCTATTTTAATACATGCAACTTGAATAGATTAGATTTCTGGGCGGAGCAGTTTTTCGCTGCGTGATTTTAAAAATTATTTTAAAATCCGTTATGCTCTCGTAACTGTTTGCATGCCTAGCGTAGGATCTTGTCAAATCACCTGCACCCTGTTTCTCTCAGTGGTATCAGAGCCAGGTTATAGGTGTAATTTATTCATGTATGCATGTATGTAGATTAAATAGTTTAATCTATCAGTGTATCAAATTCATTTTGGAACCTAGTTGAGACCTTCACCATGACCGTATATCTTTGACACGATGTGGATCGTCTGTGTTGGCCTTTTCAGAAGGATCCTTAAAGGATATAAAATTAAAAAATTATTTTAATTTTTAGATACATGAAATTGGCATGTTTTTAGGCATGTTTTATATTGGATATAAAATTTGTAAAATATATTGATGCATGATTTTTGTTATGTAAAAATATTTTACATAAAGACTTAATTAAAATTATTTTAATTAATAATTTGGCTTAATAAATTATTAGGTTTATGAAATCTAATTTGACATGAATAAGCCATTTTGGGTTAATTGGGTTAGTTCTCTAATTGGATCCTTAACTGGATTAGACCTAGGTTTAGTTGAACCGGATAAAAGAAGATTAATCAAAAGTTGATTAAGGTATTTCTTTAGAACTATCTAATAGTTAGATTAGTTGATCTGTTCATCTAAAATGGATCCAATTTGTGGCTCAGTGGACGCCCAAGTCTTTAGGCTAGTCTGATCGAGTCTGGTAAACCTACTGGTGTCGAGGTAGGTTTGGCAATGTGATCATGGTTGTCTAAGGCTACCTCTTTCCTGGCCAACTTGGTTGGTGTATAGGAAAGATGGTTAATGGCGGATACTCACCCATGATCTCACCTACCTGGCTAGTCAAGTCGACCAGAACTGATTGGAAAAGCTCAATGACTCGAGTTAACCCATGTCACCCAGGTTGATCGGTCTGACTGATCTATAGGTGCCCATGGATCATTTGTTGATTTATTTCAACCCTCCTGGAATCTGATTGATTCAGTGGGAGGATGATCCATGTCCTTGTCTTTTTCCTCTGTCACAACTAAAAATCCTCTATAATTATTAGGTCCTTAAAAATACTAAGTCAAGGTGTTGACAGTGTCTTAGCCTCCCATTAAGTCAGTTAGAAATGTGTCCACTAGCTTGGTGTGCATCGGCAGTTCCAAAGAACGGGTGTACATCCGGCGACTAGAATTTCTATCTGATCGATGATGGTTCAGTGCAACCTCCTTAACGGGACCAGGTGAGCCGATCAAAGTCGGGCTTGGTCTTTAGTTAGCTGGAAGCATTGGATTTGTCATTTTAATGGTTGGACCTAACCAGAGACTCGCAATAGGAGGCCCCAAGGCCGATTGGGGTGTTCTCTGGGGCAAAATGAAATACTAAAAATTGTTTAGGGAAGCAATTGGTTTACGAACCTACCTTTAGGCTCATATGGGTGAGCCGGTCAAAGTCGGGCTCATGCAAGGCCTATTGGATTTCAGTACCCACTTGAAAAAGTGTTTTCATGGATTGGAGTTAGAGGCTACCAATCTTTAAAAATTAGTGGGAGAAACCTTTAGACTAAAGTCCAAGTCTTTTGGTTAAAATTAATTCATATACTTATGTGGTCTTGTTTTCTTTTCAGATGTCTTCTAACTTATCGCTCCGGTCACTTCTCGACAACGAGAAGTTAAAGGGTCACAACTTCGATAGTTGGTATCGAAGATTAAGAATCATTCTGGAGCATGAACGGATCCTCTATGTGATAACAGATCCGGCAACTGAAATCCCTCCCGCTAATGCACGGAGTACGGTCAGAGATGCTTATTTGAAGTGGGTCTCTGATCGGACTACTGTCCACTGCATTATGTTAGCAGCAATGAACTTTGAGTTCAGTCATAAATTCGAGGAGGCCCAACCTGATGAAATCCTTCAAAAGTTGAAGGAATCCTTCGGCACCCCGGATGATGTAGAACGGTACAAAGTGTCTTGTGCCATCTACAACTCCAAGATGCCGAATGGTGGTTCAGTCACTGATCATGTATTGTACATGATCGAGTTGATTGAAAAGTTGGGCAAACTCGGATGCTCCTTGCATGAGCAGCTCGGCAAGGATGCGATCCTGAATTATCTTCCCTCCTCCTATCTTGATTTTCTCGATCATTACAGAATGAACAAGCCTGCAGTAAACTACCATGATCTTTTGGGGTTGCTGCAGACTTTCGAGAAAGACCACCAACTGAATAAGGGGGTGGTGAATTTAGTGGGAGGAAGTAGAGGTCATCGTCCCTTTAAGAAAGGGAAGAAGAAAATAAATAAGAAGGGAAAGGAGGTACTGAATGCTCCTGGCCCTAGTCAGACCAGGAAGTATAAGGCTGATCAGTCTTCTACAGAATGCTTATAATGCAAGAAGAAGGGACACTGGAAGAAGAACTGTCCTCTTTATATTGCATCCCTTGATCCGAACAGGCCGAGGAAGCAGAAGTCTGCTGAACAAGGTATTTATATGATAAAACCTTGTAATTACTCAATTGTTGATACTGCTAACTGGGTATTAGATACTGGTAGTCCAATTCATATTTGTAGTTCGTTACAGGGACTTCAAGTTAGCAGAAGATTTGAAGATGGAGAACAGTTTCTGAGTGTCGGGAATGGAAATCGTGTTCCAGTACTAGCGATCGGAGTCCTGCGTCTTGTCTATGAGTCTTGTACTGTCGAACTAGTCGACTGTCACTATTGTCCTAGTTTCATTATGAGCATAATCTCTGTAGGCCTTTTGGCCAATCGTGGTTTTGAACTATCAATAAAAGGAGATTTTTGCAATGTTATTTTGAATAACTCTGTGATAATGAAAGCTAGATTAAATAATGGCATATATGTACTATCAAGGCCTGTTAGTGTAATGTACACTTCTAGCAAATGCCCAAGATTAGATAATGTCAACGATTTGTATCTTTGGCACTGTAGGCTAGGTCATATTAACCAAAATAGGATAAACAAGATGCGAGGAGATGGACTCCTCGAGATCAGTGATTTTGAATCACTACCCACTTGTGAACCTGTTTACTTGGTAAAATGACCAAGTCACCTTTTTCCGGAAAAGGTGAACGAGCTACAGAACTTCTAAGTCTAATACATATTGATGTATATGGACCGATGACAGTTAGTGCCAAAGGAGGATACAAATATTTCATTACTTTTACAGACGACTTTTCGAGGTTCGGTTATGTCTTTCTAATGAGACATAAGTCTGAGTCATTTGAAATGTTCAAACAATACCGTAATGAAGTAGAAAAGCAAATTAGAAAAAGTATTAAAACCCTTCGATCTGATCGAGGTGGTGAATACTTATCTGGTGCATTTTTGACATATCTTGAGGAGAATGGAATTCTCTCTCAGTGGACTCCTCCAGGAACACCACAGTTGAATGGTGTGTCCGAAAGGAGGAATCAAACCTTGTTGGACATGGTTCGATCCATGATGGGTTTTGCAACTTTGCCGCTATCATTTTGGGGATATGCACTTCAGACAGCCTGTTACTTATTAAATAATGTTCCAAGTAAGTCTGTTGTCTCCACTCCGTATGAGATGTGGACTGGACGTAAACCCTCAATCTCACACCTTCGGGTCTGGGGTTGTCCGGCTTACGTAAAGCATTTAGACTCAGACAAACTTGGTCCTAGGTCTGATCGATGTTTATTCATTGGTTATCCTAAGGAAACCAAAGGGTATTTCTTCTATTTGGAGAATGAACAAAAGGTGTTCGTTGCTCTTAGAGCTATCTTTTTGGAAAAGGAGTTCCTTGGAGAAGGAACTATAGCCTCTAATATTGAACTTGATGAAGTTCAGCCAATAGAAGAACCTGCACACTCTAAGGACATCGTAGAACCGGCTGTGATTGAATCACACCCAGAACCCATTAGGAGATCCGGTAGAATACCGCGTCAGCTGGACAGATACTACGGTTTCTTGGTCCGGGACGGTGATCCCATTGAGCTCGATGAGAACAATGAGGATCCGATCACCTATATGGATGCACTTCGGAGATCTGACTTTGAGGCATGGCTTGGAGCCATGCGATCCGAAATGGAGTCCATGGAAATCAATAATGTTTGGACATTGGTTGATCCGCCTGAAGGAATAAAACCCATCGGGTGTAAATGGATCTTCAAAAGGAAAAGGGGCACAGATGGGAAGGTAGAGACCTATAAAGCCCGTCTGGTTGCCAAGGGGTATCGTCAGCGATATGGTATCGATTATGACGAGACATTCTCCCCTGTGGCAATGCTCAAATCCATTCGGATCATGCTTGCTCTGGCAGCATATTTTGATTACGAGATCTGGCAGATGGATGTCCGAACCGCTTTCCTAAATGGAGAGCTGGAAGAGGAGGTGTATATGATATAGCCTATAGGGTTCACATCCACAGATGAATCAAAAGTATGCAAGTTGCAGAGGTCCATCTATGGACTCAAGCAAGCGTCTCGAAGTTGGAACTTACGGTTTGATAGGTGTATCAAATAGTATGGCTTCGTTAGGAACGGAGAAGAACCGTGCATCTATAAATGGGTTAATGGTTCTGTGATTGTATTCCTAGTACTCTATGTTGATGACATTCTCTTAATCGGGAATGATGTCGCAGCATTACAAGGAATAAAGGTCTGGTTATCATCTCAGTTCTCCATTAAGGGCTTGGGTGAAGCTTCTTACATACTAGGTATGAAGATATATAGAGATAGATCTAAGAAGCTTTTGGGATTGTCCCAGTCTACCTACATTGATACCGTGCTGAAACGGATCAGCATGGAAAATTCCAAGAAAGGCTATCTTCCGATAGGTTCTGGAACTACTCTTTCCAAGAAGGATTGTGCGACAACTCCTGAGGAAAGAGAGCACATGAATAGAGTACCTTATGCTTCTGCAGTAGGCTCTATCATGTATGCTATGACTTGTACTAGGCCAAACGTGGCATACTCACTAGGAGTAGTGAGCAGATACCAGTCTGACCCTGGTGAGGCGCATTGGAAGGTAGTTTAGTCCATCCTTAAGTATTTAAGAAATACTAAAGATCAATAGCTAGTTTATGGAGAACCTGACTTGAAACTTGTGGGGTACTCTGACTCTAGTTTCTAGTCAGACAGAGATGATCGCAAGAGTGTGTCAGGGTTTGTATTTATCCTGAACGGAGGAGCGATCTGCTGGAAAAGTTCCAAGCAAGCAATTGTTGCAGACTCGGTATGCGAAGCATAATACATTGCAGCATCAGATGCGGCAAAGGAAGCTGTGTGGTTGCGGAAGTTCCTTGGAGAGCTAGGGGTGGCACCTTCCCTAGATGGTCCTGTTCCGGTGTACTGTGACAGCACTAGAGCCATTGCTCAAGCTAAGGAGCCTAAAGCTCATCACCGCACCAAACACATTCTGCAGCGCTACCACCTCGTACGAGAGATCGTAGAATGAGGCGACATCAATCTTCTAAAGATCGATGGAAAAGAAAATCTGGCCGACCCCTTCACTAAAGCCCTCGGAATAAAAGAGTTCGACTATTGTAAATGGGAAATGGGTATTAGATACTCTTCTGATTGGCTTTAGTACAAGTGGGAGTTGTTGAGAATTGTATCCCAAAGGCAATCGCCTGGGTTGTAGGTGGTTGTGCTCAGTATTGTATTCCGTTTATGAATTAATAAAATATTATTTTTTGGCAGCTCATCACATATTGTATTTCCCTGAAATGAGCTCTTTCCATATGATGAAGTCCTTAGGACTACACTGACTTCGATACAGAGAGGATGTATCGAGTGGTCCTTAAACCCGGTTCACAACCAAAGGATATATTGTACTGGATGGCAATATATCAAGTATAGGTTGTTGCAGTTCACATCGTTTGGTTGTCCTCTTGACCAAATGAGTGTGGTGACACTGATGTGATCTGCAAGTGGGATATGTGATATCTCATTGAACGTGACTCCGTGCAGCCCCTTTCTGCCAAAGGGAAACTCACGATTGGATATGGGTATATGTGTCCCTCTGACCTGAGGTCATCACGGTAGCTTGCAAGCAACTCCCTATGCTTTGGTGCCGGACTACCCGGATTTTTAATCCGGTGATGGAAGGTTTCTGGGTATAGGCAAGTACTTGTGGAGCAGTGATGGTCCAAGATGGAATTGACCTGTCCGAACAATTTGGATTGAATGTCTCGCAGTATCTCAATTTAGCAAATCCTCGGCCGGGGTAGCTCTAGTGAAGAGTCACTGGGCTTGCGAGGTTGAGACACGTAGTCGACTGACACAGTCTGGGTTGGCAGCCCAATCTCAGTCGTCCTGAATATTAGAGGTCAAAGGGATGAATTATACGGTAACCATATGGTAGAGGTTCGATAGTTTGCTCTTGCATCTTCGACCTATCTGGACGCCGGGACCCATTGCTAGATGGTTTCCTGTGCTGGTACTAGAATTGTTCTAGTGCTACCGTTTAGGTTCGAACCTATGAGGTCACACGCCACAAAGAATTACTCTCTGATCCGGATATCGATTACGATTGGGAATCGTCTCGATTTTATGGTCACGGTATTTTTTGAGCACTCTTTTTCCCATCTTGCCCTTGTCTGCGTCAACCGAAAATTGTTCCGGGTTGACCAGCGCTGTGCCAGGATTTTTCTGAATCAGTTTTGAACTGATTTGGAGTTTGTTTCGGCCTTCAATTGGTTGTGAACCAATTTTTCCCTTAAACCAAATTTTAAACCGGTTCAATTAGATTGAACCACTTGGTTTAAATGGTTTTGGACCGGTATTTATTGGACCGGTGGTTTTTCCTCACTTGGACTGTTTACACGGTAATATCACTGGGAGAAAAATTCTTGCGACAAGAAGGCCAAACGACCGAAATAAAATCGCTGGGCGTCCCTTCTTCTCCCTCCACCAGCTGGGTTTATTCCTCCCGTTTAATGGCTGTTAAATGGGTGATTGGCAGCCGGCGTCGTTTGCTTTTCCCTGCCTCTCCCTCTCCCTCGTCCTTGCTACCTTTAAATTCCAGCAGTCCCCTGTTTCAGCCACAGGTTTTTCATCACCGTGCAATAACACCAGGGCATCTTCTTTGAGAGGCTGTGTGTTCTCCCTTTTTGAGAGCTCAAACCTTGCTTCCATTGAGTGATCCTTGGGCTAGGATTTGGAGTGTGTGAGGGAGAGAAACAAGACATCAATCCCCTCTTTGAAGTGCTCAAAAACCTGCTCTGCAGCAAAGGAAAATTGCTTCAACTTACCGTGAACATTGCTCCTTCCAGCGGCTAGCACCGCTCGTGGAGAAGGATCGGGGAACCCCGGGCGTGTCTTCCCTCTAGAGGGAGTATTCCTTTACTCCTAGGAGCAAGAGGGTCGAGCCGGATTCGTTGCTACAGCTCCAAACGCAAGGAAGAAGGCTGCTATTTTTCTGCAGCAGAATTTTTCTGGCAGCTACTTGGGTGATTTTGTACACCCTATACATTGTGTATTTCTTGCAGATTTCGATTAGTGGTCGAAGAAGACTCTTCTCCCTTGCCGCTGTTTTGATTCGGGAGGAAAAGGAGCTCTGGACATCGTCGTTTGGTCGCTGTTTTGAAGAGCAAAAACAGAGTAACCAAACGTCCAAAGGAAGAAGACAACAGGAATAAAGTTATTCCTGTTATCCCAGCTATTCCAGCAGTTATTCCAGAGTTATTCCAGGTGGAATAAAGGTATGAAAAATTTTATTTTATCATGCATAAATAAATGTATTTATTTATATATTTTATAAATATTATATGCTTTGTTACATGCCTATTTTAATACATGCAACTTGAATAGATTAGATTTTTGGGCGGAGCAGTTTTCCGCTGTGTGATTTTAAAAATTATTTTAAAATCCATTCTGCTCCCGTAACTGTTTGAATGCCTAGCGTAGGATCTTGTCAAACCACCTGCATCCTGTTTCTCTCAAAATATTTCAATACCTTTTTTCAATAAATTGTACTCCATTTAAATCTGGACTAGAAATCATACAATATGATGATTTGAAAACTACTTGAAAACCTTTATCGTAAAACTGACTAATACTTAAGAGATTATGCTTTTAACAATCTACTAAAAGTACATTACTAATATTATTAGAAGGAGTTATGTGAACCTTACCAATTTCAATGATTTTACGTTTACCATTATCACCAAAGGTCACACTCCCTCCATTCAAAGCTTCAAGAGAAGTGAATTGCTTCACATCTCCAGTCATGTGCCTTGAGCAACCACTATCAAGATACCAAATTCATTTATTTTCCTTGGTTGCAAAACACACCTGCAATAAGATCAAGCTTTGTTTTTAGGTACCCAAGCTAACTTGGGTCCTTTCGGGTTAGCATTTAAAATGGTGCCTTTTAGAACCCATACTTTATCAAAAGATATGATTTTTCTAAAATTGCATTGATATGATTTATGACCTAATTTTTTGCAAGTAAAACAAGTGATACTAGATGATGCAGGCACAAAAAAGTTTTTGAAATACTTTTGTTGCTTTTAGGATTTATATCCTAGACCTGCCTTGTTGAAAACTGCTCTTTGATTATTTAAAAGTAAATTCAGCTTTTCTGAACTAAAGGTGAACTTATCAACAAAAGGTTTGATTTTCTCAAGTTCATTTCTGTATTTTTCATTTTCAAGTTCCAAATCCTTGTTTTTCTTTAAAAGATCATTATTAGAAACAACATGTTTAGGTCTTTTTAAAACTTCATTTTTCATAGCTAAAGCATTATTCTTCTTTTCCAAAATATCTAGCTTAGTTTTCAAAGAACTAATATCATTAAGTAAAGAATTATTTTCTAATAAGAAACTATTAGCATACTTTTTTAATTTCTTATTTTCAGATATTACTAACTTATAATAATGCTTCAATTCTTCAAAAGCACTTCTAAGCTCATCAAAAGTAAAATCAACTTCAGAGTCAGAACATACTCTTCGTTATCCTGATGTGCCATGAAGCAGAGACTTGCAATTTCAGTCTACTCTTCTTCTGAACTGGAGTCTTCACTATCACTCCACATGGCCATCATTGCTTTCTTTTTTAGTTTCTTCCTTGATTTCTTGAGGAGAGGATAATCAAATTTGTAGTGCCCGGGCTTCTTGCACTCGAAACATATAGGTACTTCCTTCTCCTTTTCTTTCTCTCTTTTTCTTTTTCCTTTCCCTTTTCCTTGGATTGAAATTTCTTTTTGTAGGGTAACTTCCTCCTCTTCATGAATCTTCTAAATTTTTGGGCAAGGAGGGCTTCTTCACCTTCTTCTTCTTCATCATCATCGGACTCATCAATCGAGGATTCTTCTTGAATATTTGATTTAAAAGCAATTCCCTTCTTCTTTTTATCCAAGTCCATTGATTTCTGTTTCAAGTTAAACTCATAGGTCATGAGTGATCCTACTAGCTATTCAAGTGAAAGCTTGTCTACATCTTTTGCCTCTTGAATTGCGGTCACCTTTGGATCCCACGACGTCGGTAGTGACCTAAGAATTTTATTCACAAGATTAACATTAGATATGACTTTACCAAGACTCCTCATAGCATTTACAATATTTGTAAAATGAGTATACATATCAGTAATAGATTCATTTGGTTCCATCCGGAACATCTCATATATGTGCACTAACATATTGACCTTAGTATTTTTCACTCAATCGGTACCTTCGTGGGTAACTTCAAGTGTGTCCCATATTTCTTTGGCAGACATGCATGTAGATATTCTATTGAATTCACTAGAATCTAATGCACAATACAAGAGATTCATTGCCTTAGCATTGATCTAAGATTATTTAATATCATTTTCATCCCAATCCTCTTCAAGTTTTGGGATGGAAACACCATTAACCACCACCGAAGGAACATGAGGACCTTTATCAACTACTTTCCATAAATTGTAATCTATAGAATGCATATAAATTCTCATCCTAGTTTTCTAATAAGTGTAATTTGCACCATTAAAAAATGGAGGTCTTTTTGAGGCTTGTCCCTCAGCTATACTAGTACCAATTAGGGTTGCCCTAGATCTTTACTCAAGGCGGTATAAACTTTCTGATACCACTTATTGCCCAGAGAGCAACCCAAGAGGGGGGGTGAATTGGGTCTCTAAAAAATTTAAAGCTAAGCTTGATAAAACAAATAGCAAACTTCGCAAGATAAGATATGCAATTCAATTCAACAAGGAACTAAAATTAAAGTCAATGCTCTAATATAAAAGTGCAGCGAAAATTATAAGCAATAAGCAATAAAGTAAAAAGCAAAGAGGGAGAGAACAAGCAATCACAAACACAACAATCTATAGTGGTTCGGTGCCAATAATGCATCACATCCACTCCCCAAGATCCCCTTGTGAATTCACTATAATCCAATTATTACAGCCGATTAGTTTTCTGGCCTCACAAATTAAAACCCGACTTGTTTTTAAAAGGCTCGTAAGTCACAACCTCACTTGATTTTATGGGCTAACCAAGAACCTAATTGGTTTTCACAAGGCTAACCAAAAACCTTCCTTGGTTTTCCGGGCTAACCAAGAACCTTAGTGGTTTTGTGGGCTAACCACCAACCTAATTGGTTTCAAGGCTTACCAATAACCTCACTTGGTTTTCTAATAGGCTAACCAATAACCTTTACAAGATAAAAGATAGAGAAACAAAGAACCAATATAAACTTTCAATAAAAAGCAAATAAGTCGATGTAGCTCAATGTAGTGTTGCTTTGCTCTTGTTGAAGCCTTTTGAATGTCCAAGATTGAATGATCTTCAATGCACTTGATAGCTTTGAATGCTTGGAAGGCTTCCCTTTGCTTGAGAGTGGTTAAGCTTTGAATGAATAGGAGTTAAGGCTCTTCTCTCTTCTTTTCTCTTTAAACTCTTTTTGAATATTCAATTCCTTGCTTCTTGATTTGATTTAAAGCCTTTATATATCTTCTCAAGTCTCCAAAACCGAAATCTAGCCATTATAATTGAAAAACTAGCTGTTGGAGGGCATCTGGGAGAGTTCTGCACTTAAAAATACTAGCCGTTACTGTTGTCAGAACTCCATGTGTCAGCACTTCCTCTTCATGTGTCGACACATTAGGTCGACATATGTTCTTCTTGAGTCAATACAAGTTCAAAATGTGCCATTCAGATTCTTTGAAAAAATTAGCTGAGTCGGCACATTCTCAGTTGAGTCGATACATTAGGTCCGGTATGTCGACACATCAAATATTCCTTCAACTTCTGCAAGTTCTATGGCTTGAAATTCTCAGGCGATGTGTTGATCCATGTGTTGACACCTTGAGTTGACGCATAAGGTCCATATGTCGACACATCATCTGTGCCATTTGAAATTTTGCTGCGTGCCGGCCTGAGTCGACACACCATCTTCATGTGTCGATACATCATGTCATGTGTCGACACCTTGAATCGATACATCATCAAAAAAAGGTACAGAAATTACTGAACTTGTACTGGAACATGTTTTCATTTGCTTAGTCATCCATTCAACCAACTCTTTGAGTGTCCAAGTATTATTTTGTTTATTCATTCCATTCAAACTTGGTTCTTCAACATAATTGGGCTTCTTCAAATTTTGTGAGCATCCTTTCATTGAAAACACACTTAAAGCAAATCATTAGACCTCAAATTATACTTAACTATTTTGCTTATCATCAAAATCAATTAGTGGAGTCAACATATGATGCTGCTAACTCCCATTGGAAGAACATCGCACCAAACCTTTTCCTGGTATGATTGGAATTGGATTGTGACCTGGCACCTAGACTTAATGGAAATTGAGGTTGAATCTATCCAAGATAGATTATATGGATTAGGATGGGACATAGTGGGTAATCCTAGGTTCTTAACTGTATTGGTTGATATGGCATTGATGCAACTACCACTATCTAAGATGACCTTGCATACCTTTTCTCCTATCTTGTTAAAGGTTTGTAGGATACTAGTCCTACACCAATCTTCTTGCTCCTTACTCTGGGTCAAGATACATCTCACAACTCCTAGGATTTCTGATGAGTCTATGATCTTTTCATCCTCTTCATACTCATTAGCTAAACTCACACATGCCTCATATAACTCTTCTTCTTCCTCACAATTTTCTATGGGTTCAGTAACTTCTTCTAATTTCTCTATGTGTAATGCTCTAGTGGGACATTGGCTTGCGTAGTGACCTATCTTGTGGCACCTAAAATAATGGACATTTCCTTCTCTTCTAACCTTATGGCTCTTTCCTTTATCTTCTCTTCAAACTAATGGAGTAGCAGGACTGGGTCTATTAGCTATACTTGGACTTGGACTTGGTCTATTTCCAAGAGGATTAATCCTAGTGGGTTCAGGTCGGTGAAATAAATGTCTCCTCTGGAATCTCTCACAGTCCCTAGCAACTTGGTAGGCCTGGTCTAGGTCATGGACTTCTCTCAAAAATAGTTCTCTCTAGATCTCCTCATGTAAACATACTCTAAACCTAGACAAGGTTGTTGCCTCAAACTCAACCACGTTGCATCTCATCACTCTAAACCTAGACAAGGTTGTTGCCTCAAACTCAACCACGTTGCATCTCATCACGAACTCATCAAACTTGGCAACATATTCGGACATTGTCTAATTTCCTTGAGTTAATCGTTGCCATTGATCCAAGAATCTTTGTTCATAGGACATTGGTAAATACTTCTCCCTAAGTTTCAACTTCATAGCTCTCCAAGTGGCTATAGGTATGTCACCCCTCTGTCGACTCATGCGCTCAACATTACCCCAATACAATCTAGCCTGACAGACCAATCTAAGTTAGGCAAACTTAAATTTCCTATCTTCCGACATTTCATACCAATCAAAATATTGGTCCATATCACCCTCCCAATCTATATACACCTTAGGATCCGAGTTTTCATCAAATATGAGTACATCTAGACCAATGTTTCTAAGAGCTCTCTCATCCTGGCCAACATAATCATGGTGAACTCTCCTTGGTTGTGGATTAGGAGAATACTCCTGGCATTTGACTCTAGGATGGACAGGTGGCAATTTGGATGATTGTGGCTCAATAGGGGCCAAACGGGCATCTTTAAGAGTTCCTATTCTCTCTTCCATTCGATCAAACCTAGTGTTCAATTGCTTTAACTGCTCAGTCATAGTTCTCATCAAGGTTTCTAGATTGGGGTCCATGGAAGAACTAGGATGGTCAAGTAAATACTGATAGGGAATTCCTGATCCAGTTGTCATGCACACAGACTCAAACTCGGGTTAGGGGTTTGTTAGACCTAAAGTCCAAACCAAATGTTAGGTCAAGATGATAATCTTGGTTGTAGTAACATGGCACCTGGCCAGGTAAGTGTAAGGTTGGTGGAGGTCCCTCTTTGCTTGCCTTAGACACCAATTTGAAATTGGCCAGGTAAGCGGACCAACCCACCTTCCTTCGGGCTCTTGTCCCTGAACCACTTGCCTAGACACCAGATATAAAGCACACTCAAACAAGTTATCTAAATTGGCTTGACACTTGGTTCGACCCAACCTTGTAGGTGTCCCTAGCTCACTAGAGCAAATTAAGTGTCTACTCAGTTTTAATTAAGGGTTAGGTCCGATATGCAAGATGGTGATTTTGGGCTAAGGACAGGTGATGAAATCCTGCCCCCATGTCATAATGATGCCCTTAAAATGATTTATCATGAGATGAATCCAAGCATGCATATGAACCCTAATTTCAAGTGCAAGAATTTAGTGTGTTGCAGTTCTGAAGTGGGGCAGAGAAGTGCTATGAATTAATCTCAGAAAGTTTTGATAAAATCACAAAACACTCCTAACTTGTAGAGGATATAGTAGATGAAAGGAAATAAAAAAATAAAATCCGTGCTTTGCTGGACAATTCCTGGAACTCAGACAATGCTAAAAGGAACAGAACAGAACATACAGGAATTTCAGCAATAGTGATGAAGTGCAAGAATTTTCATTTTTTCTGTGATTTTTTTCCAAAGATAAAATTTTGCATGCTGATAGCTAACTTAATATGGATTAGGAAAAAAATTACTTCAATGAAAAATTAACTATATTTTTTTTTGAGTTTTATACGAATTACAGTCAGCCTACTACGAAATACAGCAAGCAAAAAATAGAAAGTCCTACCCTAACTAACCATGCTCTGATACCAAATTTGATGCGGCATATTTATGAAAAATATGGCATGAGTGAAGAAAGCAACTAAGATAATTAAACTCAAAAACATGTGGTCAGAATTCATTCATAGAGGAGTCATTTAAATGCATTGAAGAAGACTAAATTAGAGGGCCAAAATGCTTTGCAGTGCAAATATGGATTAAGTTAAGAAAATAAGGACCTACATGGCTAGAGAAACCATCTAATTATGACTTTACCCTATTCAAGATTTTAGACCTCAAGAGGTAAGGATAGGTTTTAGAGACCAATAATGAACTTTAAAGACCCTACACTAAACCTACTACAGGAACTCTCAAGACTGGCGATTGAAAGATCAAACCAAACCACCCATTGGAAATAGAGGCTCCTGCTACTGAGTTGAAGGCAAGGAGGACTTCATCCTGGACTGGATACTCCTTAGGATCCTGCGAGAACACCCATTAGTATTATGGAGAAGATGGAAGATAGCAAAGAATAGAAATAATGGAAGGAAAAAAGTAAGGATTTGTTGAAGATCTAGGTGGAGTGTGGCCGGCTACTCTTGAAGATGTGGGAGGCGTCCATAGGAGAAGAACTTTTGCTGGAATTTGAAAACTAAAACACTTTGTTGAGCCTCTCACTCAATCCCTCATGGATGGCATTTGCAAACACAAATGGGAGAATGAAAATTCTGGATTTCATTCATTCAAAAGCATCCTTTTACAAAGAGATTAGGGGCCTATTTATAACCTTCTAAGCTCCATTTGAAATTCAAATTTTACATAAAAAGAGGGAGAAATATAGTTACATATTTGAATTTCAAAATTCATGAAAAGAGGGCACCAAATCTGAAAATCTGCATGCATGGGTGCCAAGTGTTTAAATCTGAAAATCTTCATATATGGGTGCCAAGTGTCCACATATGAAAATCTGCATGCATGGATGCCAAGTGTCCAAATATGAAAATCTTCATGTATGGGTGCTAAGTATCTAAATCTGAAAATCTTCATGTATAGGTGCCAAGTGTCCATTCTCTTGGATAAGGTGTTTGGTAAGGTGGCTTCAATCAAAGCTTCATTCCATCCAATGGCTCTTATTTCATGCACCCTTGATTTGAAGATTTACTTGATGTAGCTTTAGTTCATCCCTTGGTCCAATTATATGCTCCCTTGGTTGGACTTGACTCAAGCTCAAAAGAAAAATTACAACTCAATTTGGATTTGAGTACATTTGACTCTTACAACTCAATTGACCCAAGGCTTCAAGACCTAATACTTAGCAAGACTTAGACATAAAATTCATGATACAAGAAAACTTAACTAGACTAAAGACTTAGACTAGGAACAAGTTAACAAGGTTGGAACTCAATTTGCAATCCATAAAGAATTGGTGTTGACTAGGTTTGATTGAAGTCTTCTTTTTAACCTTGGTGCCCACACCAAATGGGGTGAGGAAAAATAGAATTGAGAACCACCCTCTTAAGAGAGCTTATCATCTTAAGAGCACATCCCAAAGCTCCCTAACTTCATGAGTATATACCTGAGATCCATTAAGGCATTTGCAAGCCTACCTACACATTTTTCATCTCCCATAAAATGTCTTGGCCTCCGCAACTCTACTCATCAGTGTGCCATCTTCCCAGAAGAAGATCTCACATGCACTGAGAGCCCCTTCTTCTATAGACCTCGTTCCATCTCCCTCCTTCATTCCTTCTCTAGCTCCTCCCTCTGCTTTACTTTAAATTCTAGGAGAGAATCTAAGCCTCCTCTGTTTGCCCATCCAAGAGATTGACTTAGGCATCGGGGGGTCCACCACTCAAAAATCCTCCAGGTGTGGGCTTTCTGATCCTTCTTTGTCTTACACGATCGACTCCTAGCAATAGGATCATGTGAGACCTAGCTCTTCATTAGCAGCCATCTCAACTCCAGCCCTATCTGAGTCAAGGCTGAGTTAGTTAGCACACCTCCATATTCGGCAACACTAGTGACTAGACCTAGAGTAGGAGTTGGCAAAACTACTTAGCCATGACAAGAGCAGCCAAAGGCTTGCTAGTAACTTGATCAGGGTAAACTTGGAGATCTGCCAGGACTACTAGTCCTTTATGGGAGAGGAACAGTAGTCTTGCCACTACCTCCTACTTGGCCATGACTGAAAAGGAGAGAGAGACTTCAGGCCCTCTTAACAACTATTGGGATTGATGGTCTCCTCCTTCTAGCACTAATCTATTACAGCACTGCTAGAGACCTATTAATATAGTTAGAGTTGGCTGTTATGTTGGATGGCTTTGAGTTTTCTTTCTGATTGCATGGGCATTCTAAAACCTGTAAAAATAACCAAGACATGGAAGTCCAATCATGATGGGAGGTTTCGTGGTGGTGGATCCTTTGATGACTAAGTGAGTCTCCCATGATATAAATAGAAGAGAGGGTATATAACCTCTTAGTAGATGGGATGGTGGAGGATTATGGCATGGAGATGGAGTGGAAGCAGGTGAGGCAGTAGAAGTGAAGGATGGATGTGGTAGAGCATATGCATGGATGAAGAGGATGCGAGCGAAGCTTTAAAAAGGTTGGTAAGGCCCAAGAATGTGAGGGCAAGGCATTAAGAAGAGCTCACAAAGCTTGCAAGAGTATAGGGGAGCTCTATGCATTTCCACCTAGGCCCCTCTTAGCTTTTCCTTCCTACTTTACCTCACTGAAGGCTCTCAGTGGTTCAACCTCTATGAAGATTTTGATCTAGACTTAAGAGACTTGAAAAGAGCTTTTAACACTCTTCAAGTGCTTACGCTAAAGGCAAAGGAACTTGCTAAAGAAGTTGAAAAAGAGAACTTAAGAGAGCTTAAAAGGGCTTTCTTTTTGAAAGCTTAAGAAAGTTAGAGAGCTTAGAAAAACTTGCTTGGAAAGCATAAGATCTTGCTGATGGGTTTGGTGATCAGGGCAGAAGCGTGGATTTCAAAATTTATCTTGAAAACACTACCAAACCCTTATCCCAAGAACACCTTATTAAGAACATAAATCATAAAATACAAATTAGGGTTTAAATACTAACCTTAATCGCTAATATCCAATCTGATGAAGAAAACCCTGATTCAGTCTTCTCCTCCACCGACACCCAAGTGTTCGCCCTCCAATGGTGATCCACACGGGGCTTGATCAAGACACCAGCACCTTCTTGCAACTTGGTTCCACCTATTAGACTCTTGGACCCAAGCCTAATTGGATTTGGGCAAAGTCCAATCCAATTGGACTAACTCTTCTTTGAATCAGCCTTTCTACTCCTTCTCTTCTTCTTTTTCTTCTTCTCTTCTTTACTTTTCCCTAATCCCTCTCCTAATTTGAACACTCCTAGGCCTTCCAAAGATCTTGTCCTAAAATGGCTAGAGTGTTTAG
The DNA here is from genome assembly GCA_021397845.1 of Areca catechu. Taxonomy (NCBI): domain Eukaryota; kingdom Viridiplantae; phylum Streptophyta; class Magnoliopsida; order Arecales; family Arecaceae; genus Areca; species Areca catechu. The sequence goes on along the minus strand of CM038044.1, from coordinate 60,620,731 downwards.
GACAAGAGAATAGGATGTAATAAAAAAGAAGAGCACTTTGAAGACTTCGGATAGATCATAAAACATCCCGGGTGCGCTACTCTATTTATAGCGTAGCCAGGGGCGCCAGAGAAGACTTCTCACATAAAGAGAAGCAATCCTCTATTAGGACAAGACTTTTGGTCTATCTACGCAACACTTGGATTATTTAAATCCAACTTAAGTGTATCAGAAAGCCCTTATAATGAAACATTACGTTGTTTCAATCATACGTCGCCTCCCTTCACTTATCCAAGCGTCAAAACCCATCCAAAAGTCATCTAGCCTTTTTTGAAATAGCACTTCACCCTGTGCGGATGCCAACTAGAAGAGTCCATGCATTTTTTCTTTCTCAGAAGGTGCGTGGAAAAGGAATGGATGCAACTTTTCATTCTTAGCATCAAGAGACCCAAGGGGCATGGACTCTTTTTCCTTTGGCGTGAAGAGTTATCCCAAGGGGCGTGGAAGACTCCGAGAGGCATGAAAGAGGTTTCACTTGGTCCTCTGCTTATTGTAGAAGGACTCTTCATCCAAAGAAGGTGCCCCTTCTTATTTCTCACAATTTATTATCGTGGGAAACCATTTGCGCCAAAACTCTTCATGCTTTGACCATTCCACAAGCCACAAAGACCACGTGTCCAAGGAAGGCTATATGGTTCTCAAAACCAGATAAATACTGACCCAATTAAAGGTGATCAGACCCAACCTCTTAGCCAAACTTAATTTATCTTAATTAGGATCAATATTAATCCAAATTGGAACCTGATTCGAACCTGGTTCGAACCCTGGTGCTAGGGTTTACAACACGTGCTAGCATGTTCACCTGCAAACATGGTTTAATCCAATTAAACCCTTGATCAGAACCCTTTTGTATGTGACCCATTGGGTTCCACATCTAGCCAGTAGTGAGTCCGGGTGTAACTTGGCCTGATTCGATTTGATCTCATCCAAACCGATTTAGGTCAAGTCAAGCTAGCCTGACTAGGTCAATTAGAATCCAATTCTAATTAACTGATTGAATTATCATAATTCAATAAAATTCCCACAAGATAAGATTGACGTCTAGCAACGTATCATGCCTACCCGGAAGATGTGGAATTTTGGTGGCATTACCAAAATATCCTTCAGTGGTGAGTTACCGGGCAATTCAGTCCTTCAATCAGCTTGCACCCTGAATATTACTATGGATATGGATACTTGTCAAATCCAATTTCATATTCATTCCTAGCTCAATCTGATAATGATGATTCATTAATAAACCATTAGTAACTATTTCTAATGTTCATACTTTGATCAAAGATTTTTTGAATCTTCATTTGATCGAAATCAGCTGGATGCGATTCCCTCTTACTAGGGTTGATCGATTCCTTTTTGACCTACTCATAACCTCCATATGCAATCCACCATACCCAGTATCATCCCATGCATGACTCAGTGTCATGATTGAGTGTGAACAAAAGTATGAATTCATGTATATAAGGTACCATGGCTGTCTCAGGTCAAAGGACCACATGCACTACTCCCACTATGAGAACTATCTATTGACAAATAGATAAGGTTCCATTAGATGTTCTCAAGCTGGATCCATTCAGTGAACTCATTCTCTAATGAGCACCCACATCCTAGTATTAGTGTTATGAGAACTATCTATTGACAAATAGATAAGGTTCCATTAGATGTTCTCAAGCTGGATCCATTCAGTGAACTCATTCTCTAATGAGCACCCACATCCTAGTATTAGTGTCAAACACAAGTGACTGTGAGATCAATCACCCTCTTCACCACTATGAGATCAATCACCCTCTTTACATAGGATATGCTGGTCTTGCCGGAAACATTGATCCCCTACTCAACATCCCATCGACCAGGAATATTTTAGATTATGGTTTTAATGCTTCAGGCCTCACTGGTATGATCTCATCATAACCCTAGAACCATAGCCCTAATCTATAGGGTTCATCATATAATAATAAAATAATTAAGATACAGCGTATGATTAAAATAAAATGCCTTTATTAATTGATAATGTTAATACATTGGTTTGGGATACAAAGGAAAATCCCATCGAAATACAACATTTCGATTGGCCTTTAGGGCATAATCCTTTCACTTGCTTGGAGGGTCCCAGGGAATGGTTTTATAGGCAGATATAAGGAAAATACTTTTTGCCAAAGGGATGTTATATGGTGTAGGGAGTGGTAGATAGCATGCCTCTGCAGAACACGTCCCTAGACAAATGGTTGGTGTAGATAGGGACAACACGGAGCTTGTTCATCTGGTAAGCATGCTTTCATGGAGTACATGTTTCTATAGGAGTGGTTGATATTAGAGAGTAGTAGCGGTGGGTCGCTTGCTCTCTTACAGAAGAGGACGTGTAGGGCTTCTCCCAGTATGGCTTCTAATGAACACATTGCAAGATCTGGAATGTCTGCTTTCTATGTTGAGTTGGTAAGTGTGTGGCAAGCCATGTTGGACTCCACATGGGCCTGACTATTTCCAGTGTATCAGTAATCATGTTAAGGTGTCACTATGCTTATCTAATATTTTTCATTATTTTTCATGTATAAATATATACTCTCAATATTTTACAATTTATAAGTATTTAATAATTTTATGTACAAAATCTAATTTTTGAATACATAAATATGCACAAAATAAATCCAGAGATTAAAAAAAACTTGTAGATGATCAGATCTAAAGATCACATTTTTTAATGCATGACTCAATCTTTAGATTTAATACTCTTTATTAAAGGCTCTGATAAAATAATATTAATATTGTTATTATTCTTTAATCAAGAAAATTATTGAAATGAAGAGAGAGAATCTCAGTCTAAGTCAGATCTATAAAGCTCGTTCTAATATAGGTCCAATCAAATAGGGGACCGATCAATAAAAGGGGTTTACAAAACGGTCAAATCACTCTCTTCTCTTTACTTTTCTCTCTTCTTATCTCTCATGCCTTTTTATCTCTGTCTTCTTCTCTCTCTCTTCTCTTTGCTTTTCTCTCTTTTTTTCTTTTTATTTTCTTTTTTATTTTCTTTTTTATTTTTTTCCTCTCTCTCTCTCTCTCTTTCTTTCTTTCTTCCCTTCTTCTTCCCCAATTGACCGCCAGGGGAGTTTCTTTGTAACTTCCAGGGTGGCTAAGGGGATGGGGAAATGGGGTGGCTTCTGATAGTGGCGCAGCTAGATGAGGATGGTGTTATCGGAGTGGCCGTGGCTAGTAGTGGCTTGGCCATGCACAAGAAAATTATGGGAGAGAAGGGAGAAAGGTGAATTGTCCCTTGCCACTTGGAGGCAGTTTCCATGATTGAAAGAAAGCAAGGAAGGGAGGGGACTTACCGGTGACCAAGAAAACGCTGGAGTTGGGCGGATTGTAGCAATCACAGAGAATCCAAAACTATCAGTGAATAAGAGAAGAAAACAAGAGACAAGGGATAACAATCTTCAATAGAGAAAAATAGAAGGCCTTGGGATCTTAAATAAAGATAGAGACTAGGGTTTTCTAGCCTCTTGGAAAGATCGAATTGAAGGAATCCTTCTCTTCTATCATGTTAAAATTAAAAAAAAATTCTCCTATATCCTAGTTAGCGAAGAGAGGGAGGAGACAGGTCATGGGCCATCTTGTTTGTCTTGAATTGAGCCTTACATTGACTGGAGTCAAAACCTCTCTTTTTTTCTAAGCAGAACGACTAACCTTGCTGTTTGTTTGAACGTTTTCCTTTTATATTTCAATCCTTTTTATTGTTGTACAAGGAGAAAATAATATAAGACAATACTTTCCACGTCTATTGCCGCCAATTATGGTGGGCTTAGTACTCAGATTTCTTTATGCAGTAACTTTTTAATATATACTTGAAACAAACTTATGCCAGAAACAAACACAATCACAGTGACCAATGAGATGCACGCATGCTATAAATTTCTCCGTTCCTTTATTAGCGTGGTTTACCCTCTAACTTTATTGTTGCAGGTTCTAGTGCTGGATCATTTCAATTTCAAAAATCTACCCTGGATTACTGTAACACCACAAGTAAAAGGAAATAGTTTATCCGTGGCGTACTACCTTTTCAACCTTCAATCATTTCTCGTGACATGTCCTATTGTGCTACGCGTATATCCACGTTATTTTGGATGCCTCCCTGGGAAAAAAAAAACCCCAAGCCAACAGTCTCCAGGAACGTGACCCTCCCCTTCTTTTTTGGTGCTTTCTACTTGTCCTCCCCTTCCTCCCAATCCCATGGCTTAGATCATGATCAAGAAAAGAAGACACAGATAGTCTCAGGTTCTTCTCTCTACGCAGAGAAAATATAAACTTCTTTCATTGAAGAAAGAGAGGAGAGGAGAGATGAGTATGGTGGCTAAGTTTCTTATTGTTGTTGTGTCGTTAGTGCTCATTTGTTTAGTTCCGGCCACCGCGGACGGCAACCTTCCCACGCCGCTGAACGACGAGGTGTTAGGCCTCATCGTGTTCAAGTCTGCCTTGGAGGACCCCACGGCGGCGCTGGCCTCATGGAGCGAGACCGACGCCACCCCCTGCGGCTGGGCCCACGTCGAGTGTGACCCGGCCACCTCCCACGTCCTCCGCCTCTACCTCGACTCCCTCTCCCTCTCCGGCCCCCTCCCCCGCGGCCTCGACCGCCTCCCCTACCTCGAATCCCTCTCCATCTCCAACAACAACCTCTCCGGCCTCCTCCCCGTCGGCCTCTCCCTCCTTCCCCGCCTCCACTCCCTCGACCTCAGCCGCAACGCCTTCTCCGGCCGCTTACCACAAGATCTCGGCAGCGTCCCCTCCCTCCGTTCCCTCGACCTCTCTTCCAACTCCATCTCCGGCCCCATCCCCGACTCCCTCTTCTCCACTGCCACCTGCTCCTCCCTCCGCTACCTCTCCCTCGCCGAGAACCGCCTCGAAGGCCCCATCCCCTCCACTCTCTCTCGCTGCTTCTTCCTCCTGCACCTCAACCTCTCCGACAACCAGCTCTCCGGTTCCCCCCCTTCTGCGCTCTGGTCTCTCTCCCGGCTCCGAGCCCTCGACCTCTCGCGCAACTACTTCTCCGGGTCTCTCTCTGAGGCCGTGGCCAATCTCCACAACCTCAAGAACCTCGACCTGAGCTCGAACTGTTTCTCTGGGCCGATCCCGGTCGGTGTCGGCTTCTGCCCGCACTTGACCAGCCTAGATTTGAGCCACAACTCCTTCGACGCTCCTTTCCCGGCCTCCATCCAAGGGCTTGCCTCTCTGACTTCCCTCAGATTGTCGAACAACCAGCTCTCCGGCGAGCTCCCGGCCTGGATCGGCAACATGACCGTGCTCCAGCACTTGGACTTGTCCAGCAACCAGCTCACCGGAAGCCTACCGGCCTCGCTCGAACACCTGAAAGAACTGAATTATCTGGGTCTCTCAGATAACATGCTGGCTGGACCGATACCGGATTCTGTGGCGGAGTGCACGAGGCTCAGCCAGCTCTGGCTGAAGAAGAACAGGCTCAATGGGAGCATCCCACAGGCTTTGTTCGATCTCGGGCTAGAGGTGCTCGACCTGTCGTCAAACGAGCTCACTGGCACCATCCCTCCCGGCTCAGCCCGCATATCAGAGATTCTCCACTCGCTAGACCTGTCGGACAACCGGCTGACGGGGACCATTCCCCCGGAGATGGCTCTTTACTTCAATTTGAGGTACTTGAACCTCTCATGGAATGATCTCCGGACCCAGCTGCCGCCGGAGCTCGGATACTTTCACAACCTAACGGTGCTGGATCTTCGTAGCAGTGCATTGTATGGGCCAATCCCTGGGGACTTGTGCGACTCCGGCGTCCTTGCCGTCCTTCAGTTGGATAGCAATTCTCTCAGTGGCCCCATCCCGGAGGAGATCGGAAACTGTTACTCTCTCTACTTACTGTAAGTGTTTGTGTATATTACACTCTCTAGTGGTTCATACTCGACTCCATTTTTCTTGTTTTTATCAGTCTAAAACCATATGTTAATAGATGAGGAAGTGAAATCGAATTATGTTTGGATTTTGGGTACCAATGTAGGAGTTTGTCCCGCAATAGCTTGAACGGTTCGATTCCGGCGTCCATGGCACGGCTCAAGAAGCTTGAGATCCTCAATTTGGAGTTCAACAACTTGGGCGGCGAGATACCGCAGCAGCTTGGTGGCCTGGACAACCTGCTGGCGGTGAACATATCTCACAACCGCCTCATTGGCCGGCTTCCGTCAGGAGGGTTATTCCAGAGCCTAGACCAGAGCGCATTGCAAGGGAACCTTGGCCTCTGCACCCCCCTTGTGATGGAGCCGTGTAAGATGAATGTCCCGAAGCCGTTAGTCCTCGACCCGAATGCCTATACCCATGGCAATGGAGCCACTATTGTCACGGTGGCGACACCGGTGATACCTAGGCACAAGAAGTTCCTCAGTGTTTCAGCAATTGTTGCAATATCTGCCGCTCTTGTTATAGTTATTGGGGTTCTAGTGGTCACCCTGCTCAACATATCAGCTCGGAGAAGGATTGGGCTCTTGGAGAATGCCTTAGAGAGCATTTGTTCAAGCTCGACGAGGTCGGGGAGTCCTGCTGTGGGAAAGATGGTGCTATTTGGTACTCGAAGCAATCTGAGATCAGAGGATTTGTTTGGTGGAGCTGAATCTCTACTGAGCAAAGCTACGGAGATAGGGAGGGGAGTGCTGGGGACCGTGTACAAGGCATCAGTAGGGGAGGGGAGAATCATGGCCATCAAGAAGCTACTGACCTCTAACATAATTCAGTACCATGACGACTTCGATCGCGAGGTCCGGATACTGGGGAAGGCAAGGCACCCAAATGTGATGCCACTGAAAGGCTACTACTGGACTCCTCAATTGCAGCTACTGATCTCAGACTATGACCCCCATGGAAGTCTGCACTCAAGACTTCATGAGAATTCTGGATCGATGCCCCCTCTGTCATGGGCTGATCGCTTCAATATTGCGCTGGGGACCGCGAAGGGACTTGCTTACTTGCACCAGTCATTCCGCCCTCCGATCATACACTACAATATGAAGCCGAGCAACATCCTCTTGGATGAGAATTGCAATCCGAAGATATCAGACTTTGGGCTAGCAAGGCTACTTCCAAAGCTTGACAAGCACATCATAAGCAACCGGTTTCAGAGTGCGATGGGCTACATGGCACCAGAGCTTGCATGCCAGAGCTTGAGAATTAACGAGAAGTGCGATGTATATGGCTTCGGGGTACTAATTCTGGAGCTCGTGACAAGAAGGAAGCCAGTGGAGTATGGAGACGATGATGTCATGATACTGATCGATCAAGTGAGAGTTCTTTTAGAGCAGGGGAATGTGTTGGACAGCGTGGATTCAAGCATGGGGGAGTTCCCAGAGGAGGAGGTGCTGCCGGTACTGAAGCTAGGTTTGGTGTGCACGTCGCAAATACCTTCAAGTAGGCCATCCATGGCCGAGGTGGTGCAGATACTGCAGGTCATCAAGACACCAGTTATAGAGAGAATGGAGACCTTCCAGTAGATGGTGCTCTTTCTTTTCTTCTAGTGTATGAACGAGTTCTTATCCCCTTCACTTGTGTTTATGTTAGAGAGCTAAAAAATGGTGTCTTTTATGTTACCAAAAGAAAAAAAAAAAAAAGGGTGTCTTTTTGTGCTGTGTGGATGAATGGATGTAGTTCTCATTTTGCTGCTTCAATCAATGCGACTCTCATTGATTCCTTTTCACGAGGATTGCCTGATCTTGTGACATAAATGCAGATCAAATGCTTACTATGAATCTCAATTGGTCATGTTGCAATTCAATCATCAAGGGCTTGGCTCGGTTTCTTGTTTTGTGCTTTTGTTTCTGTGAGGCCATTCCAAATTAAATCGAAGGCCCGAAGGCCTGTTCTGCCCACCCCACCCCCTCACTAATTTGGAAAATTGGAAAAATTTCCCTGTTCTGGCATGACGAAGGAGGATTCATCCTCCAATTAGGACTCTTTGTCTGCTAGAAAATCCTAGTTTCCATTCCTATTTAAGTTCCCGAACCCCCACCATCCCCGTCGAAGATCCCCGCCCTTCTCTCTTATTTCTTTCCTTGTTCACCAGCAGTTTTGGACTCATTGTGGCCACCGGAATCATCCAAACTATCTCATCTTCTCCATCACTGGTAAGTCCCCTCCCTTTTTTTCTTTTGGCCATAGGGGCAATGACCATTTTTCCTCTCCTCTCCTCCGTTCCAGCCAGGTGGAGCCACCATTGATCGTGACTGCTCTGGCCGTGCTACTTTCTCTCGGGCATGCTATTGCCAGACCCCCATTCTCTCATCCCTGCTTGCCTCCATCCTTTTCTTTTCAAGAATTGTTTTTGAGTTTGTCGAGCCAATGATAAGTTCTAGGATGAGGGATAACCCTATGAGGACCCTTATGCTCCTCTTCTCCTCCCTCCCCACCCCCCTGCCTACCTTGCCCACCCTTGTGGATTCATGGAATGAAACCCCCTAGGGGTCAGCTACGAGAAGAAGAAGAGAAAGAGACAGAGAGGTCCAGAGAAAGGAAAATAAAAGAAAAGAGAAGAATAGACAAAAAGGAAGAAAAAAAGAAGAGAGAGAAACAAAGAGAAGGGCAGAGAGAGAGGAAAGCAGAGAGAAGTAGAGAGAAGAGAGAGATCGACCTTTTTGTGAAACCCTTTCTTTGATCTGATCCTAATTTAACTAGATCTAGATTAGTCCGAGACTTATAGACCTAACTCGTGACTTGACCTAGATCACAACCAAGATGAGATTCTCTCTTTTCATCTCAGTTATTTTCTTGATTAAAGGATAATAATGCTGTTAAATTATTTTATCAAAGCCTTCAATCCTAGAAGAGCACCAGATCTCGAGATCAGCCATGTATCAAAAAAAATAATTTTTGGATCTAATCAACTATAAGTTTTGTTTTATCTTTGGATTTATTTTATGCATATTCATGTATTTAAAAATTAAATTTCCTACATAAAAATATTAAATACTTAGAAATTATGAAAATTTGAGAGTATATATTTATGCATGAAAAGTAATTAAAAATATTAGATCAAGCACAGTGACACCTTAGCATGATTACAAAACTCGAACGATTTGATTTCTCTTTTAATATTTCATAACCTTTGGAAAAATGATTGTTCGCATTTATCTTTGAATAAATTTTAAATAAAAAATTATTTTCTTGCTTCTAAAAATGAGATATGAAAAACTTGATTTGGTGTTATTGTAAAAAATAAGTATGATTATTTAGCTATGGTGGAAATAAGAAATAATCTCTAGTTAGACTATGATTTAAATCTAGCGAATGAGGCTGATCATTGGCCATATATTAGAAACTAGTCTCTCTTAGACCTAACCAGTCAAGGCTGATCACTACTAGAATTAGTCCTTTTGGGCTTAGCCAGTCAGAGCTAATTTTTGGCACATGCTAATGCTTCGTGTATTTATTTTCATGGATAATATCTTTGCCCTATCATGGGGCTAATCGTAGCCATGTAAATTAGCGTTAATTTCTTTCTGGGCCTAGACAGTGGAGCTAATTACTGGTACATGCTGATGGATCCCGTATCTGCTTTTAGGGGCTAGTCTCTCTAGGCCTTGTCATAGTGCTAATCATGGCTATAATCACCAAAGACTGAGAGAGGGTGTTGAATTTTACTATTATGCATAGCATCTTTTTGGAAGACAAATGTTTTTGCTCTAAAGATTTGAAGGCACTATTTATATATGGTACTCCTTGTGAGATTTTTATAGATCGTAAAAGTCTCAAGTATATATTTTTAAAAAAAGGAGTTAAATTTGAGGTAAAGAAGATGGTTAGAGTTGATTAAAGATTATGACATAATAATTAATTACCATCCAGGAAAATAAATTATCATGGAAGATACTTTAAGTAGGAACTCCATAGGTGGCATTGTTAAGAAATGTCTCCTAAAGCTAATCATATGAGTTATAGATAGTTGAGCTCTATGTATATTTATAAATAAATCATTAATAAATAAAAGTTACTTTTAGTAGTTCATCATATTATATGCATCTTTCATTGAACTATTTTATGATAAAGTCCTTAGAACTAATTCTAATCGATGAAGAAGGATTTGTTATATAGTTCTTAAATCTATTCATGACTAAATGATACGTTCTTACCTAAGATGACAACATTTATCCAGTGTAGATCGTTGTATGCCATATGAGTTGGCTATCCTCATAAACAAGAAGTGTGAATATACTGGTATGGCATACAGATAAGTGTATATGTACATTTACTAAACATGGCCAACTCTATAGAGTACTCTGCTATCAAGAGTATCTCTTAGAAGGATATGAATATAAGTATATTTCTGACTTGAGATCACCATGATAACTTGCAAGCAACTCACTATACTTGGATGCCGGACTACCTGAATATCTAATTTAGTGACAAAGTTTCTAGGTTTAGTTAAGTATTTGTTAAATTAGTGTGTGAGTTAAGATTGGATTGATCACATCAAGGTATTAAAGAAATTGCTTTATTATGTTTCAATTTAGCAAGACTTTGACCAGAGCAATCCTTATAAGGAGTCATAGGATTTATTAGGTTAAGATACATTTGAATGCCCTAATTAAGAGTTGGTAGTTGACTTTGATATTATCCTGAGCATTAAGTCAAAGAGATGAATTATACGGAAACATATACCTGGATTCTTGAATGTTGCTTTACAATCATTCGATCTATTTAGACATCGGGAACTATTGCTAGATGATTATATTAATTAGTTCAAAAATTGGTTCCTATGCTACCAGCTTAGTATTCGAACTTATGGAGTCACAAACAATAAAAGTTTATGACCGATCATGATAGCTAATCAATGATTAAAAATTGTTCAAGGATATAATTATCAATTCGATTGGTAATTAATCTAATACAAATATTATAAATAAATAAATTATTATTAATTATAGAAAGATTAATCAGTAATTAGATTGCTAATTAGTTTAATTTGATTAAGCAAGGAGATTTCTCAAGTCTAATTGAATTAGGTTCAATTGGGTTTCACCTTATTAGATTATACGATGACATAATTGCTAAAAGATTTTAATCTTGATTTGATTTGAACTTGGATTCAATTAATTTTTGATTTAATTGGAAAGTAGTTAAGCTATTATGGATCTAATTAGATTAGGTTCAGCAGTCTAAATTTGGTTTAACCAAATTGGATTTGGTTACAATTGATTTGGAACAAATCAAGATCAAGAATCCCTACCTAGCACCCCTTAGAAATGTTCCACGCATCTTCTTCATGCAATCCTAGAATTTACATGAAGATTTTCATGCCAAAAAATCTGATTACACTCCTTTTTTCTTTCATAATTAGATTAGGATAATATCTGGTTTAAACTTAGTTTAAATTAGAATTAGTTTGAATTTTAAAATTAATAGAGTTTGAATCTCTTGTCCTTTTCCTAATCTAACTCAAACTCCCTAACCATCTCCATGCCTTATTTTATTTGGATTCTTAATGAGGCATTGGACATTAAGAGAGGAGAAATTACCATGAGATAGGATAAATAATCACCAAACAAAATTATGGAGAAAAAATTAACATGGAATAAAAGTGGGCAAGAGTTCTTGGTTGGTGCTAGGTGTTTTATAGAGAAGGAAAAAAATAAAAGAGAGTCTTCTGTATTTTTCCTCTTCTCCAGCTTTAATCGTTCTTATCGTCTCCTCGTGGGCTTCTTGGAGGGTACCAGATATTCTAAAGAAAGAGTCAAATCAGTCATCCGGTGGCCTTCAAATGGAGCTAGCACTCCAAGGAGGCTGATCATATTCGGGACTTTGTGTGGACGATCTATAGGGGCAAGACATCCAGTACAAATGAGAAGCAACTTGAAGATCCCTTTTACATGCTATCAGTAGGGGCAATTAGTGACCCATAATCAAGTATGAGATTCAATCTCAAGTTTATTGTAGATTAGATTTACAGCGTGCATCGGTTGATCAATGCATGCTAATTTTATTTTTTGCATTACATATCTTATTAAGATCTTGTATAGGATTTTCTATAATTATTCTAAATATTTTATTTTTTGATTAAAATTATTTTAAAATAGATTTTCTTTCATTGATTTTTTTAAAAAAATCAAAATACATGCATGAAACCATGTCTAATTTTTCAATAGTGGTATAAGAGCGATCGATTACAAGACATGATATTTATATATAGAATCTTGCTATTAGATGTGTTTTAATCTAAGTAACTACCTCAAATTGGGCTGATCACCATGGTCATCTGGTCATAGAAGAAAAGTAGAGTTTAAACATCCTTTCTTCCCATTTCATGGGATCTCCTATGGTACCTTGTAGGGGTGTTGTTTGTGATTATATCCCATAAACAAGTAAGATGAAAGGAATATTATTAAATTTTTTTAATAATTGGATGTAAATTTCCAATGATTTAATCTTGTTTAATTTGCTGTTATTGATTTGAAGTTAAATTTTCATTATTTGTCTATATGTTTAGAACATAAAATATAATCATTAATTTCAGCATAATAATTATAAACGTATAGTCTAGATCTAAAGGTGTTTAATGTGCATAAGATGCATGCAAATTGTTTAGATCTGAGCTAAGAAAAATTAAAGTTGATTAACTATTGAAATTAAGATGTTAAATATAAGATCTGAAATTGTGCATTGAAGATCTAATAACATTTTCATAAACTCAGGCTTTGGCTTAGCTTGAATCAGGTCAATTAACTATGTTAGACCTAGGATTAGAATTTTAAATAATATGATCTAATAGGGACTTGGATTTAACCTAACTAAAAGTTGATCATGATTAGGTCAAAGATTCTCTAAATCAATTCTATAGTGATAGCTTGATCAAGTCCATATTATATTAAATGGACCTAGTTTTGGCTCAAGGTTGGACTCGAGTCATTAGGCTAGTCTAATCAAATTTGATCAACCAATTGGTATTTAAGATAAGTTTGGCATTTGATCATGGTTATTAACTGGGACTACCTTTTACTTGGCCAACTTGGTTAGTATCTAAGGAAAGAGGTTAATTATGGAACCCCTCCCATCGATCTACTTACCTAGCCAATGTGATCAATCAGAATTTGATCAGATAGCTCATTGGTTCGAGCTAATCCATGCTAATAAGGATGATCAGCATGACTGATCTAGGTGCCCTTGGACCAATTTATTTTCAACCCTCATCATAGACTTGGTTAAGTCAGTGGGAGGATTGTTTATTGGTCAATGTCTTCTTCTTTCTTCTTAACCATCTAATAAAATCCTTTAAATTATTAGATCTCTAAAATGATAGAGTTATTGAGATAGCTAAGTCATAGCCTCCCACTAAGAGGGTGTAATGGGTCTTGTTACGGCCGTAATAATGACGTGGTTGGTCTCATATTCCGTCGGACATTATTCGAGCCACGTGGAGGTTTTTGGCCGAGTCAGCTACGGCTCCCACACGTCCGAAGTTGAGCTCGGCCCGGGGTCCCCGGCCGCTTCGCCAGGTGGCACCCTGAGACGGCCCCACCTCGACCGAGGTCGAGCCGGGCCCCTTCGCTCCTTCGCCAGGTGGCCCCCGGAGACGGGACCACCTCGGCCGGAGCCGAGCGTCCTTCTGCCGCCCCGCCAGGTGTCCACCCAGGAGGGGTCCACCTCGGCCAAGGTCGGCTGCTCCCCCGCTCCTTCGCCAGGTGGCACCCTGAGACAGTCCCACCTCAGCCGAGGCCGAGCCGGGCCCCTTCGCTCCTTCGCTTGGTGGCCCCCGGAGACGGGACCACCTCGGCCGAAGCCGAGCGTCCTTCTGCCGCCCCGCCAGGTGTCCACCCAGGAGGGGTCCACCTCAGCCGAGGTCGGCTGCTCCCCCGCTCCCTCGCCAGGCGGCACCCTGAGACGGTCCCACTTCGGCCGAGGTCGAGCCGGGCCCCTTCGCTCCTTCGCCAGTTGGCCCCCGGAGACGGGACCACCTCGGTCAAAGACGAGCGTCCTTCTGCCGCCCCGCCAGGTGTCCACCCGGGAGGGGTCCACCTCGGCCGAGGTCAGGAAGCTCGTACAAAGAAGGTCCCAAAGAGCGGAGGCGCAGGCTCCGAGGTTGACCCTCGAGCCATGCACGCCGCACCTCGAGAAAGGTGCCCCGTACGGATGGCGGCGGCATGCGAAACATCACTTACGTCGGCCCGACAGGTTCCGCAGTCGAGAGACGCGGTTCTGACAAAACAGGGCCCGATAACGGACAGCGCCGGCACCTGGGAAGGTGAGCGCTCACACTCGGCCCGAGGTCTGGTCGGCCGCCCGGCCAACGCCCCCCTCCCTTACTCTTTCCTCGCTAGGCTCGGCAAACGAGGCCAGAAAGCCGTCTGGCCCTCTGAACCAGAAGGGAAAAGAGAAAAGGACGGAGGGAGTGTGACGAGAGCGACAAGGGAGCCTCCCGCGAGCGGAAAACGAGCAGGCAGCGGGAGGAGATAAAAGGAAGGAGAGAAGAGACGACCAGGTAAGGTGAGACAGGTAAGAAACAGAGGCTGGAAGCTCCGCTCCCAGAGCAAGATCCAAGGTCCCGAGAGGGGATCACTGGGAGGAGCTCGGCAAAGGGATCCAGCCGGGTTTTTGGTCTCTCCGGCATCTTTATTGCTAGTACATTCTCTGAGTTTGGGACCCCTTCGGGGGCCCGTTCCAGGGAATCTGTTCCCTCTCGCCGTCTACTGACTTGATCGTCGGAGCTCCCTCGCCAGAATCCCCGGCCAGGATCTTCTGACCTTGCCTTGCAGGTACGGTCCAGCAGGAGGCCCCAGGAGCAGGACTGTTTAGTCGGATCGGCGGTTCCGAGGCCACGGGCGCGGCGGCGAGATCGGCAACAGATTGGCACGCCAGGTAGGGAGGGCAGGACAACACCACTAATGGGAGCTAGCTTTCTGCAGACAAAGCGCTCTCCGACAATGGTGGTCACTCGTGGGCGCGAGGCATCCACCAGCCATGCGGGGGATGTTCCCTCCCCTCAAGGTGCCCACAGCCCGGAGAGGGAGCTCCCAGCTCCCCCTCCTCTTCCACCATAGCCGACCTCGGCGGACAGGCCTCTCGCGGCCGTCATCCAACAGCTGCAGACCTGGACCTCGGCGGTCCGGCAGCTACAACACCAGCAGCACTCCTTGGCCACGCAGTCGCAGCCAGGGACCCCTGCGGCTCGGGCCGCCGTGCCGCGTGGGAGCCTGCGCTCCATTCAGGGCAGGCCATCCCACCCTAGGGTAGTCTCCAACCCCCGCGGGAGCCACCAAACTCCCGCGAAAAGAAACTACTCCGGTTCGGCGGATTACGAGAGTCGATCCCCGGCTGATGAAGCCAAGATGGTGCATCGCAGCAAGCGACGCCGAGGCGTGACTCTGCGCCGAGACTGATCGGCGCCCCCTTCACCAGCGGCCTCAATGGAAGATTCCACCGACGATGCCATCAGGCGCCAGGCCGAGAGGCGCTTGGAGGAGCACGAGTGCAAGTTGGCAGAGTTCACCCACCGATTTGCCAACCTGCAGAACTCATCCACGGACCCGGTGGGCTACGACTCCCGTCCCCCCTTCTTTGAAGAAATCCAGGCAGAGCCGATTCCGAACCGGTTCCGTATGCCGCAGGTGGATCCCTACGATGGGACCACCGACCCTTTGGACCATCTGGAGAGCTACAAGGCTCTCATGAGGGTCCAGGGGGCTACTGACGCCCTTTTGTGCATCGCTTTCCCCGCTACCCTCCGGAAGGCCGCTCGAGTCTGGTTCACCCGCCTCGAGCCCGGATCTATTTGCTCCTTCCACCAGTTGGAAGGGAAGTTTGTGGCACACTTCGATGCTTGTCGGAAGGTTCCAAGGGAGGTGGATAGCCTCTTCTCCATCCGTCAGCAGGACCAGGAGCTGCTCCGAGACTACATCACCCGGTTCAAGACTGCAGCCCTGGAAATCTACAGTCTGGACGAGCCCGTCGCCATGATGGCCTTGAAGCGCGGGCTCAAGACATCCCGCCTGACCTACTCCCTGGACAAAAAGCCCCCCAGGACGTACTCCGAGCTCCTCCTCTGCACCCACAAGTACATCCGAGCGGAGGAGGCCGACCGCACCCGTCGAGAGCTAAGCGGGAAGACTCTGAAGAGGCCGTCCCTGAGGGATATTCCAGGAGCTCGGAAGCCCGGGCCATTTGCCGACCCTCGCCCGAATCTGAGGTCAAAGGGCGAGGCAATTCCGGAGCGGAGGTTCACCCCTCTCCTCGCCCCCCGAACAAAAATTCTCATGGAAATTGAGGGCGAGCACTACCTCTGCCGACCTCCTCCTCAGAACCCAAGAGGTACCCGGGACAAAACAAAGTACTGCCAGTTCCACCGCGAGCACGGCCACGACACAGAGGAGTGTCGCAACCTGAAGCGGGAGATCGAGGAGCTAATTAAGAGGGGCTATCTCATGAAGTTCGTCAGGAATGAGGTCCTGGCGGAGGGACAGCCACTTGTGGCCTTACCCCCAGTTCCTGCGATTGACAACTGCCCGACGGAGAAGTCGGTGGGCATGATCTCACTTGGGGTCGGGCGGGCGGCAAAGAGAGCCTGGGAGGTCGGGAGCCCGGAGAATGTACCCCCTTCTGGGAAGGGGAATGAAAATGAGAATGTAAACATTGATGCCGTGGTGGTCGAGATGACCATCGTGAAGCATCCTGTACACCGAATTATGGTAGATAGTGGAAGCTCGGTTGACGTGCTTTTTTACGATGCTTTCTCTCGAATGAATTTGTCCCATGATCAGCTGAGGCCGGTGCACACCCCCTGGTAGGCTTTACCGGGGACTCGGTGGGGGTCGAAGGAGAGATCACTCTCCCAGTCACCGCTGGATCCCCACCTCGGCAGACGACCGTCCTGATGACGTTTACCGTCGTCAAGCTCCCTTCGCCTTACAACGCGATTCTCGGGCATCCCGGGCTCAACCAACTGGACGCCATGATTTTCACGAAGAGGTTGTTGGTGCAGTTCCCCACGGCTTCTGGGCTCGGGGTGATGAGGGGGACGACCCAGCCAGTCCCGCACTGCCTCCAGACGGTCCCGGATGCCCGGGGCGCAGAGCTCGGCCCCGAAGTTGACGACCTCGACCTAAGGGAGAAGGAACCCAGGGGAGGCCCCGTAGAACGCCTGTTGACTTATCCCTTTGGTTCGGACCCGCTGAAGACAGTGCAGGTCGGGGCGCAACTCCCAGAAGAAGAACGGACCTGTCTGCTGGAATTCGTCCATGCGAACGCGGACGTGTTCTCCTGGTCAGCGGCCGACATGCCGGGCATTCCCCCCGAGGTCATTACGCACAGGCTGAACGTGGATCCGAGCTGCCGCCCGGTCCGCTAGAAGAAGAGGAGCTTCACTATAGAGAGACAGAGGGCCATCAACGAGGAGGTGGAGAAACTCCTCGCCGTCGGCTTTGTCTGGGAAGTCCAATATCCCAGCTGGCTGGCGAACGTGGTCATGGTAAGGAAGAGCAGTGGTAAGTGGAGGATATGTGTAGACTACACCGACCTCAACCGAGCTTGCTCGAAGGACAGCTTCCCCCTTCCAAAGATTGACCAGCTGGTCGATACCACCTCAGGGCATCGCCTCCTGTCCTTCATGGACGCCTTCTCCGGATACAACCAGATCCGAATGAACCCGGAGGACGAAGAGCACACCGCCTTCATCACCGACCGTGAAACTTTCTGCTATAGGATGATGCCGTTTGGCCTCAAGAACACCGGGGCCACGTACCAGCATCTGGTCAACAGAATCTTCAAAGACCAGATCGGCCGCAACATGCAGGTGTACGTGGACGATATGCTGGTGATGAGCAAGCCCGATTCGGACCATGTGGCTGACCTAGCGGAGACATTCGGCAACCTCCAACGTCATCAAATGAAGCTGAACCCAGCGAAGTGCGCCTTCGGCATCTCCGCTAGGAAGTTCCTAGGATTCATGGTGACCCAGAGAGGAATTGAAGCCAACCCGGAGAAGGTCCAGGCCATCCTGGACATGGAGCAGCCAGCCTCCAAGAAGTAAGTGCAGCAACTCACTGGCTGGGTTGCAGCCCTTAGCCGTTTCATCTCCAGATCGGCCAATCGCTGCCGACCTTTTTCAAGGTGCTGAGGAAGATGAACGACTTCGCCTAGACGGAGGAGTGCCAGGAGGCCTTTGAAGAGCTGAAGAAGACGCTCACATCGCCGCCACTGCTTTCCCGGCTCGAAGAGGGGGAGGAGCTCATCCTCTACCTGGCGGTCACCCCGGAGGCCGTCAGTTCGGTCCTAGTTCGGACCGACGACCAAGGAGTCCAGCGGCCGGTGTACTATACCAGCAAACTTCTCCGCGATGCAGAGCTCAGGTATTCTCGGCCCGAGAAGCTCGTTTTTGCGTTAATAGTGTCTGCTCAGTGTCTTAGGCCCTATTTCCAAGCACATCCCATCATCGTCCTGACGGATCAGCCGCTGAAAGCGGTGCTCAGCCGACCCGACACATCGGGGCGATTGGCGAAGTGGGCACTGAAGCTCAGCGAGTTTGACATCGCATACAGGCCAAGGTCGGCCATGAAAGCGCAGGTGCTAGTCGACTTCTTGGTCAAGTGTGCAGGCTTAGGTAAGGAGCCCGAGGAGGGCCCCTCGCACCAGCAGCTGAAA
Source organism: Areca catechu (assembly GCA_021397845.1). NCBI lineage: Eukaryota > Viridiplantae > Streptophyta > Magnoliopsida > Arecales > Arecaceae > Areca > Areca catechu. The sequence goes on along the minus strand of CM038044.1, from coordinate 60,602,074 downwards.
ATGGGCCCCGAGGAGCCCGGAGAGGATGCGTGGATCCTCCACATAGATGGAGCCTCAAACTATGGCGGGAGCGGAGCCGGACTCATTCTCTCCAACAGCGATGGGGTCATCACCGAATGCGTGCTCCATTTCCAGTTCACCGCGACAAACAATCAGGTGGAGTACGAGGCGCTCCTCACCGGGCTGAGGGTCTCTCGCGAGCTGGGCGTGGCTAACCTCAAAGCCTTCACTGACTCCCAGCTCGTGGCGGGACAGGTCTCCGGAGAATATACCGCGCACGACCCCCAAATGGCGAAGTACTTGAGCTTGTCAAAGCGGGCACGGCCGATTTTCGGCGCTTCCACATCTTCCACATCCCCTGCGGGGAAAACGCCCGAGCGGACACTCTTTCCCGGCTGGCGACCCTACCGGACTCAATGCTGGGCCACGCTCATGTGGAGCGCCTCAAGGCCCCAAGCTACGAGACCCCAGTGGAGGTCCATCAGGTCAGCCATGAGCCCAGCTGGATGGACAAGTATGCCGAATACATAACCAGTGGTACCCTGCCAGAGGACCGTGCAGTGGCCCGCCTCATCAGAAAGAAGGCCGCACGGTTCGTCCTGATGGATGGGCAACTATATCGAAGATCCTACTCCTACCCTCTCCTTAAATGCCTGAGACCCGCGGAAGCCAGACTCGTGCTCCAGGAGATTCACGATGGCATCTGTGGGAACCACGTGGGGGGCAGAGCGTTAGCCTACAAAGCCCTCCGTCAGGGCTACTTTTGGGAGACGATGAAGGAGGACGCCGCCGATTTCGTGAAGAGGTGCGATCGGTGCCAGCGGCACGTCGTGGTGCAACGGCAGCCCTCCAATCCAATCTCCCAGCTCTCAGCTCCGTGGCCATTCGCTCAATGGAGAATGGACCTTCTGGGCCCATTCCCACCGGCATCTGGATAGCGAAAATTCCTGATCGTGGCCATCGACTATTTCACGAAGTGGGTCGAGGCCGAACCCCTGGCACGGATCACCGAAGCAAACGTCGCCAAGTTCTTCTGGAAGACAATCATTTGCCGCTTCGGCCTCCCCCACACCATGATCACTGATAACGGGCGCCAGTTCGACTGCCGGGAGTTTGAAGAGTTCTGCGGCGACCTCGGTATCCGGCATCGCTTCACCTCGGTGGCGCATCCTCAAACCAATGGAGAAGCCGAGGTCACGAACAGGACCATTTTGCAGGGCCTCCACACGTGGCTGGACCAGGCCAAGGGCAGGTGGGTGGAGGAGCTGCCCAGTATCCTTTGGGCGTACCATACCATCCCGAGGATGGCGACCGACGAGACCCCGTTCAACCTCGTCTTCGGAGCCGAAGCGGCCATCCCGATTGAGCTCAGCCTACCCACACTACGTGTGGAGCAATATGATGAGACGGAGAACCCCGCCAAAATGATGCTCAACCTTGACCTTCTTGAAGAGACGAGGGACAAGGCCCGAGTTTGGATGGTGGCGTATAGGCAGCGAGTGATCAGGTATTACAACTCCCGAGTGCGGCCGAAGTCCTTTCATCCTGGAGATCTGGTCCTCCGGCGTGCTGAAGCTTCCCAGCCACGAGAGTGTGGGAAGCTCTCACCGAACTGGGAAGGCCCGTACCGGGTAGCAGAAGCCCTCCCCCACAGTGCCTACTACTTGGAGGAATTGGGAGTGGCCAGGTTCCCCCGACGTGGAACGCCTCGAATCTAAGGACGTATTATCAGTAATGTAAGGTTTCCCAACTCCTAAAATAAAGTTTCTTTGCTTCAAATGCTCTTTCTCACCTCATAGGGAAACCGGTGCATGGCTTTGAGTTCGGCATACACGACTGTGGCCGAAGGCCAGAAAAAGCGAGAAGTCCCGGACTTCGGTCTGGAAGGCGGGGCAGAACATAGTTCGCCCATGCGAGCACGGAGAACAGCTCGGCAAGCCATGCAAGGCTTGAAAAAGCTTGCGGCCCCGGGGTTCAGTCCGGAAGTCCCGGACTTCGGTCTGGAAGTCGGGGCAGAACCCAGTTCGCCCACGCGAGCACGGAGAACAGCTCGGCAAGCCGTGCAAGGCTTGAAAAAGCCTGTGGCCCCGGGGTTCAGTCCAGAAGTCCCGGACTTCGGTCTGGAAGGTGGGGCAGGACCCAGTTCGCCTACGCGAGCACGGAGAACAGCTCGGCAAGCCGCGCAAGGCTTGAAAAAGCCTGCGGCCCCGGGGTTCAGTCCGGAAGTCCCGGACTTCGATCTGGAAGGCGGGGCAGGACCCAGTTCGCCCACGCGAGCACGGAGAACAGCTCGGCAAGCCGTGCAAGACTTGAAAAAGCCTGCGACCCTGGGGTTCAGTCCGGAAGTCCCGGACTTCGGTCTGGAAGGCGGGGCAGAACCCAGTTCGCCCATGCGAGCATGGAGAACAGCTCGGCAAGCCGCACAAGGCTTGAAAAAGCCTGCGGCCCCGGGGTTTAGTCCGGAAGTCCCGGACTTCGGTCTGGAAGGCGGGGCAGAACCCAGTTCGCCCACGCGAGCACGGAGAAAAGCTCGGCAAGCCGCGCAAGGCTTGAGAAAGCCTGCGGCCCCGGGGTTCAGTCCGGAAGTCCCAGACTTCGGTCTGGAAGGCGGGGTAGAACCTAGTTCGCCCGCACGAGCACGAAGGCAAGCCCAAAGAAGGGCCCGCTCAAGGCCTACTCTACTGCCATCCAGTCCAGAATGCCCCAAACTTTGATCTGAACGCTGGATGGGACCAGGTCCACCCTCGTCTCGGCACTCCACATCAACATCTCAAAAAAAAAAAAAAGAGAAAAAGAAAAAATGAAAAAGGAAGGTGAGGTCGAGACATGGCCAAACTAAATCTTCATTGATTCAAGAAAGGGAAGTACAAGCAGGGAGTCCCGACAGGCCGGGAGTCCCCAAAAAAACAAAAAAGAAAAGATACACAGTTCAGTTTGGCGCAGTGGCGGGGTCCTCAGCCTAGGTCGCGTGCTCCACATCCTCGCCGTCGGCGGCTGCTGGCTCAGGGGGCCGCTCTGGAGCTATGGCCATGTCGCTCGCCGGGGCCGCAGCTATGACGCCGGCCGTGTCGGAAGCCCTGCTGTTGGATCCTTGCCTTCTACCTCCGAGCACCACCCCACTGAGGTCGAGCTCAGGGTAGAAGGACCCCACCTTCTCCCGGCACACTTGGAACCCCTTTAGGAAGGAGTCCACAACGGCCTCCCGGACCTCCGAGATGTACTCGTCGAAGGCCCGGAACCTCGGGACGGCTTCCTGTGCCTCCCGCTTCGTGGCTTCTAGGAGCCCGTTGACGTAGGTGCTCCGCTCCTTCGCCGCACTCGCCTCCCGCCTGGCCTCTTCCAGCTGGCGCTCCAGCCACTGAGAATGGGCCTGGAGGTGAGCCCTCTCAGCCGCGTCCTCCTCCGCGCGACACTGGTAGGAGATCCTCTCCTCGGACAGAGAGGACTCCAGGTCCTTGATGCGCTCCTCGGCGCGCGCCAGGTCCGCCTGGAGGGCCTGGTTGTTCGCTCGCAGCTTGACCCCCTTCTCCATGAGGTCTTTGACATCGGCTGTGAGCTTGCCGAGCTTCTCTTCCTTCTCGGCATCCTTCTTCGCGTACCCTAAGAGGAGTTTCTCAGCAGGAGCACGTCGTTCTCAATCTGCACAGCAAAAAGTATCGGGTTAGTAGAAAGGCTAACCGAAGTCACAAAGGACAGAAAATTCTGAGTTCGGACTTACCGTGAAGAGCTGCGGGAGGATCCCGAGCAGGGTGTCGGCGTAGTCCCTGCCGCATCTAGATCGGCGGTCCCGGGAGGTGGAGGCGTACTCCATCACTTTCTCCGTGAGCCCCTTGTCGCGGATTACCGAGCACCGGTTGGTGATCACCAGTGGTGGAGCCGTCAGGTCGGCTGCGATGGTGACTGACCCTCCAGGGGGAACCACCATCGATGGGGCGGCTGAGGTCGCGGCTGAGGTCGCAGGCGGCACCGTCGGCTCTGCAGCAATGATGGGGCCGGCGCGGGGCGGAACTGCTGACGATGGGGCCCCCTCGTCGGCAGCACCGCCGAGTCTGACAACTGGAGCATCAATGGCCCCTCCCCGAGGTAGCCTGGGCGAGGGAGCAGCAGCCACCGGGCTGGGTACGGTCGCCGGCATGACCTCCTGGCTCACCTCGGTGCGAGCCCTCTTCGCCGCAGGTTCATCAACCTCGACGACGTCCCTCTGGGCCGCGCCCTCTAGGAGGTTCTCCAACAAGAATTTCATTCCTGCAACACAAAGGAAAAAGAGGTCAGTCAGCTCGGCTAAAAAAGAGGAAGAATACAGAGGTCAGGGGAAGACTGAGTCTCACCCGGCTCGCGGATGGGACTGATCCCAGCCTCAAACAAGTTCTACTCCGAGAGCAGAACCTCGAGCGCCGGGACCACATCGCTCAGGAGCTGGGAGTAGGCCACTTGGTCCGTCGACTCGACCTGGGAGTTCCAGTTCGGAGACCGATCCAGTTCGCTCCAGGCCCAGTCAACGTCCTCGACCGAGGCAAAAAAGAACCGATTCTTCCAGCCCTTGATGGAAGAAGGGAGGTCGAACCGGAGACACCTGGGCCGGGGTGAGATGTACCACCAGCCATCATCAGTGGAGTACCTCTTCAGGGTAAACAGAGCCCTGAAGAGGGAGAAACGGGCAACAAACCCGTGGAAGTGACAAAAAATAATGAAATAGAAGATGACCCGGATGGCATTGGGAGCCAACTGGGCCGGGACTAGACGGAAGTGGCTAAGGAAGGAAAGGAAAAAGGGATGTAGAGGAAACCGAAGACCCCCGAGAAGGAAGTCCTCGTAGAATGCTATGCGGCCGGGGCCACTCATGGTGACGCGATCCCCGGGCCGCGGAACGAACAGACGGATTGACCCCGGGATGCCGTAGACCTCCCGGAGCGAAGAAAGGTCGCCTTCAGTCATTGTGGAAGTATGACCGGAGGGACCGACAGAAAGAAGAGTCGGAGGAGGAAGGGAAGAAAGTGGAAGAGCAGAAGCGACGGGAGGAGACCTGACACCCCTGGGGATGCCAATAGTGATACCCCCAGGTTGCAGTTGCCTGCGGGTCTCCTCCGGGATCACTTCCTCCTCCGAGGAGGAAGAAAATGGAGTCCTCGGATGGGACGGACCGGCCTCATCCGGATTAGAGGAAACATGGCGACGGCGCGCCATGACAAAGAAGAGAGTGGGAAAAATTCACTGGAAGAAAAGAGGAGGGCGAAGAAGAAAATGAGGGCACTCACCGAAAATGCACTGTGCGAACGCGAGGCAGTGGAAGTTAGCCTGCAGTAAATCGCCCACGGAGCAAGGGAAAAGGCCTCATTCCGGAAAGTCCCCTCCTTTTCAAACTCAATCGACAGCCACCGTACCCGTCATTCTGCCCCGGGCCATTGGATGATCGCCGCGTGGACGCACGCCCGACACCGACGCCTCGTTAGCAGGGAAACGGCCTCTGCTTCGAAGCGACGCATTTATTGCGGGCAAATATGCGACGCATGGCGGCCTCCTATAGGGCTTCGGGCACACCGAGAAATGGCGACGAGGATCGTGGCAATTATGATGCAAGATCTTTGCCTCCCCACATCATATCCGCATTTAATCCCAACGTTCCGTTCCACGATGCCCCAACGGAACGTTGAATTGGGGGGCAACTATTATGGCCGTAATAATGACGTGGTCGGTCTCAGATTCCGTCGGGCATTATTCGAGCCACGTGGAGGTTTTCGGCCGAGTCAGCTGCGGCTCCCACACGTCCAAAGTCGAGCTCGGCCCGGGGTCCCCGGCCGCTTCGCCAGGTGGCACCCTGAGACAGCCCCACCTCGGCCGAGGTCGAGCCGGGCCCCTTCGCCAGGTGGCCCCCGGAGACGGGACCACCTTGGTCGAAGCCGAGCATCCTTTTGCCGCCCCGCTAGGTGTCCACTCAGGAGGGGTCCACCTTGGCCAAGGTCGGTTGCTCCCCCGCTCCTTCGCCAGGTGGCACCCTGAGACGGTCCCACCTCGGTCGAGGTCGAGCCGGGCCCCTTCGCTCCTTCGCTAGGTGGGCCCCGGAGACGGGACCACCTCGGCCGAAACCGAGCGTCCTTCTGTCGCCCCGCCAGGAGGGGTCCACCTCGATCGAGGTCGGTTGCTCCCCCGCTCCCTCGCCAGGCGGCACCCTGAGACGGTCCCACTTTGGCCAAGATCGAGCCGGGCCCCTTCGCTCCTTCGCCAGGTGGCCCCCGAAGATGGGACCACCTCGGCCGAAGCCGAGCGTCCTTCTGCCGCCCCGCCAGGTGTCCACCTGGGAGGTGTCCACCTCGGCCGAGGTCAGGCAGCTCGTACAAAGAAGGTCCCAAAGAGCGGAGGCGCAGGCTCCGAGGTTGACCCTCGATCCGTGCACGCCGCACCCCGAGAAAGGTGCCCCGTACGGATGGCGGCGGCACGTGAAACATCACTTACGTCGACCCGACAGGTTCCGTAGTCGAGAGACGCTGTTCTGACAAAACAGGGCCCGATAACGGACAGCGCCGGCACCTGGGAAGGAGAGCGCTCACACTCGGCCCGAGGTCTGGTCGGCCGCCCGGCCAGCGCCCCCCTCCCTTACTCTTTCCCCGTTAGGCTCGGCAAATAAGGCCGGAAAGCCATCTAGCCCTCTGAACCAGAAGGGAAAAGAAAAAAGGATGGAGGGAGGGCGACGAGAGCGACAAGGGAGCCTCCCGGGAGCGGAAAACGAGCAGGCAGCGGGAGGAGATAAAAGGAAGGAGAGAAGAGACGACCAGGTAAGGTGAGACAGGTAAGAAACAGAGGCTGGAAGCTCCGCTCCCAGAGCAAGATCCAAGGTCCTGAGAGGGGATCGCTGGGTGGAGCTCGGCAAAGGGATCCAGCATGGTTTCTGGTCTCTCCGGCATCTTTATTGCTAGTACATTCTCTGAGTTTGGGACCCCTTCGGGGGCCCGTCCCAGGGAATCTGTTCCCTCTCGCCGTCTACTGACTTGATCGTCGGAGCTCCCTTGTCGGAATCCCCGGTCAGGGTCTTCTGACCTTGCCTTGCAGGTACAGTCCAGCCAGGAGGCCCCAGGAGCAGGACGGTCTAGTCGGATTGGCGGTTCCGAGGCCACGGGCGCGGCGGCGAGATCGGCAACAGGTCTAATAGTTAAGATGATCATTTTTTGTCCAAAGACTAGTGCTTATCTAGCTATTGGAATTATCATTTATATTATGATAATTCAATGGCGACTTTCTTAATTGTTGATCAGGTGACCTGATCAAAGTCAGGCTTGGCCATTTGTTAGTTAAAAGCACTGAGTCTGGTCATGTTAATGGTTAGACCTAAGTCAGACTTTAGTGAAGGTCCAAAGACTTGTTAAAGGGGTGTCTAAGATAAAATTAATATTAAAAATTATTTTAAAATAATTGATTATGAACCTACCTTTAGATGCACGTGGATCGACCCGTTAAAGTCAAGCTCATGTATAGTCTATTGGATTCTAGTATCTACTAAAGAATTAATGTAATCCTTAAATTGGAGATAGAGGCTATTAATTTGAACAAAATAATAGGGGAACCTTTAGACTAAAGTCCATATCTTTAGGATTAAATGATTCATATACTCATAGGTATTTGTTCTCTTTTCATTAAAAATGGCCAATATATATTACTTTGTTCATTCTTGGATAATGAAAGGCTGACGAGACCCAGTTTTAATAATTGATATCAAAAGCTATAAATCATCTTGGAGCATGAATAGATTGTGTACATGTTGATAGATCTAGTACTTGAGGAACCCACTCCAAACATCAGAGGTCTGGTTCAAGACACTTACTAGAAGTGGCTCAATGATCGAACCAGGGTCTATTGCATTATGCGAGCATCCATGAATGATGAACTCAATCATAAATTTAAGGATGCTTAGCCATAGGATATGCTTCAAGTATTGAAAGGATCCTTTGATATTTTCAATGATATTAAAAGGTACAAAATATCTTGTATCATTTTCAATGTCAGGATGAGGGAAGGGACGTTAATCACTGATCATGTATTGTACATGATCAATTGATCAAGCAACTAAGCAAACTCGGGTTTTCCCTACATGAGTAGCTAAAAAAAGATACGATTTTGAATTTCTTGTCAAAGTCCTATCTCAACTTTTTTAGTTATTATAGAATGACTAATCTTGCAATTGCAACTATGGTTTGCTTGAGTTATTGCAAACTTATGAGAAAGATCATCAACTTTACAATAGACTGATAAATGTAGTGGAAGGATCTACTTCAACAAGGTGTCATCCCCTTAAAAAAGAGAAAAAGAAAAATAAGAAGAAGGTGCAACATACTCAGCCATGTCAAACCAAAAAGATCAGGTCTAACCAAAATCAGGCAGTGTGCTTCTTTTATAAGAAGTAAAGTCATTGGAAGAGGAACTGTTCTCTTTATATTGCTTCTCTAGACTTGAACAAGCTAGAGAAGAAGACTTAGCAAGGGATTTCTACACAAGGTACTCATATGATAATACCTTATAACTTCTTCATATATGATACTACAACCTAGGTATTGGCTACTAGAAGTCAAATTGATATTGAAAATTCATTGCAGCGACTTCAGGTTAGTAGAAGATTTGAAGATGGTGAGAGTTCATAAATGTTGGAGATAGAAGAGCAGTTCCATTTATAGTTTTAAGAATTAGCAAGCTTATTTTCAATAATAATATTGTTGGTTTGAGTGATTATCACCATTGTCTTAGTTTTATGATGAATATAATTTCTATAGGCATTTTGGCCAAGAATAATTTTTATTTATCAATAAAAGATGATTATTATGATATCATTATGAATGATGTTATTGTAATACATGAACAACAAAAAAATGATATTTATATTTTGTCATAGTCTCTTAGTGTGGTGTACACATCTAGCAAAATCCTAGAATAGATAATGTGTTTGATATTTATCTTTGGCATTGTAGGCTAGATCATATCAACAAGACTAGGATAAATAGGTTAATTTAAGAGAGAATCCTCAAGGTTAATGATTGCAAATCATTGCCGACCTATGAATCTTGCCTTCTTAGTAAGATAACTAAGTCACCTTTTACTGGAATAGGTAAACAAGCCATTGAGATTTTGAGTCTAACACATAATGGTGTATGTGGACTCATGAACACTTTTGCCATAGGTGGATATCACTACTTTATCATTTTTACCGATGATCTATCAAGATATGGATATGTCTACCTTATGAAGCATAAATCTGAATCATTTGAAATGTTCAAATATTTTCATAATGAAATAGCAAAAAAACATGAAAGAGTGTCAAAACTCTTCGATCTAATCGAGGAGGTGAATACCTCACTAGTGAATTTTTGATATATGTAGAAGAGAATGGAATTCTCTCTCAATAGACACCTCCTAGGATATCTTAACATAATGGAGTGTCTAAAAGGAGAAATCAAATCTTATTAGATATGGTTTAGTCTATGATAGGGTTTGTGGGTCTACTAACCTCCTTTTGGAGATATATACTTGAGTCAGCTTGTTACGTTCTCAATAAAGTTTCTAGCATATCTGTAGATAAAATACCATATGAGATATGGTCAGAGCATAAGCTGTGACTCTCATACCGTAGGGTCTGGGAATGTTCGGCTTATATGAAATATTTGAAAATAGACAAGCATGGACAAGGTCAAATAAATATATTTTCATAAGGTACCTAAAAGAGACTAAAGGTTATTACTTCTACTATGCAGATGAATAAAAGATGTTTGTCAATAATAGGATAGTCCTTTTAGAAAAGAAGTTCCTTGGTGAAGGAATCATGCCTCTAAGGTTGAACTTAAAGAAGTTCGACAAATAGAAAAATCGGTACCATTTACTGAACCCTTTGAACTGGATTTGATTAGATCAAATCTAAAGCCCATTGTAGATGCACCCTTAAGGGGATCTGGTAGAGTACCGTATTAGTCAGATAGATATTATAGTTTCTTAGTTTGGGATGATAATCTTGTTGAACTTGATAAAAATAATGAGGATTCGATCACCTATATATATGCAATACAGAGTTTTGACTCTGATAAATAGCTTGAAGCTATGAAATCCGAAATGGAGTCTATGAAAATTAATAATATATAGACACTTGTTCACCTGAGGGATAAAATCTATAGGGTGTAAGTAGATTTTCAAAAGAAAAAGGGGCACAAACAGGAAGGTGAAAACCTATAAAGCTTGTTTGGTTACCAAGGAATGTTATCAATTTTATGGTATTGGCTATGATGAGACATTTTTGTCTATAGTAATGCTCAAGTCCATTCAGATTATGCTTGCGATAGTGGCACAACTTGATTATGAGATCTAGCAAATGAATGTCAAAATTGCTTTCCTTAATAGAGAGCTGGAATAAGAAGTGTATATAATATAACCTAAAGGGTTCACATCCATAGATGAATCAAAAGTGTGCAAGCTTCAAAGATCCATTTACATATTGAAACATGTATCTTGGTATTGGAACATGCATTTTAATAAGATAATCAAAATGTATAGCTTCATTAAAAATAGAGAAGTGCCTTGCATAACAAATCGGTTAATGGTTTAATAGTCATATTTCTTGTTTTGTATATAGATAATATTCTCTTAATTGAGAATGACATTCCTGTATTGCAAGGAATAAAAGTGTGGCTGCCATCTTAATTCTCCATGAAGGACTTGGAAAAAGCATCCTACACACAGAACGTAACACACAGAACGGGTCATGGATTGAGTTAAGGCTCCAATGTCAGCTCGAAGTTGGTCCATGGCTTCAGTAGGGGGTGGAGAAGGTGGGTGAAAAGAGGTTCCAGATCTAGTGCACATGTAACACACACACAGAACGGTGCTACGGTTTGCTAGACCTAGGAGATCTCTCCAAATGTGAAGTCAAGAAGATGAACCTGGAAGTAGTAACTTGGCACCTGGCCAGGTAAGTATAAGGTTAGTGGAGGTTCCTCTTTGCTTGCCTAGACACCAATTAAAAATTGGCCAGGTAAGTGAACCAACCCACTTCCCTTCGGGATCTAGTCCCTGAACCACTTGCCTAAACACCAGCTACTCAAGCACAGACCAACAAGTGATCTAGCTTGGCTCGGCACTTGGGTCGACTCGACTTCGTGGGTATCCCTAGCTCACTAGAGTAGATTAAGAGTCTAATCAATTTTAGTTAATGGCCAGGGTTCGATATGTCGGGTGGTGGTTTTTGGGCTAGGGACAGGTAATGAAATCCTGACCCTATGTTAATTTGACGCCCTTAGGATAAGTTATGGAGAATGATGCACAAAAATGACTAATGAAATGACTTAAAATTTTCTTGTTTTTTTGGTCTTTCAGATGTGTGAATGCTAAACAAAATGCAGGAATTAAAATATGCTTCTAAATGCAAGAAATAAGCTAGATGGATGAATGAAGCAAGAAATGAGATGCTTGTTGAAATTTCAGACCTAAGATTTTCTCAGGTAGTATTTTGGCTTGTAGAAATTCTACAAATTGAAATAAAATCTAAGAAAATAGAAAAAAATACTCTGAATTAAATGCGATCTAACAGAACAAAAATCATGAGATTTGGAGGTCTCTGTAGAGAGAAAAAATCCAATGATTAGACCATATACGGGCTGACTAGAATGCAGCAAATGAAAGAAAAAAAAATGTACTAGTCCTAGCCTTGCTCTGATACCAAAAATGATGTGGAATAGGGGGGTGGGGGGTAGGGATGGAGATGCTAGGATGGATGCTTATGATGCAAAGGAAATTTTTTTTTTAGGTGATGAGTTTTAGATAATTTTTTTTCTTAGGGTTTTGATTCCCGATCACAAGCAAAGACTAGAAATAAGAGAAGTGAATAACAGAAGCTTACACTAGCAGTTCAAGTCCCTAAATAGTAAAAATGAGAACAGGATCCCGGGATTAAGAAACCCCGGTAGGACTAAGCTCAAAACATAATACCTACTTAGGAGATAGGGGGCAAACCTCACACGTCTGAAGTGCCCGATGCAGAGATCGCTCAACTCGGCGGATGCAGCCTGGATGCCCGAGCAGTCGAACACGCAGATGCACTGGCTTTCGGTCGGATGGTCGCGATGGCAAAGTAGACTGTCTCCAGTGCCCGAGATACCAGGGAGGACCTGTAGGCAATCAAAGTAGGGATTAGCGAAATGGAGAGATGTATTTAAATGGACTAAGATAGGGTTGGGAAGGGGCTTCGAGCCCAGTGTCCGGCTGGATTCTGAAGTCGAAGAAGGAGATAACTTGGGGCCTCGCACCCCGTGACATCCCGGAGGATGAAGGATTGTGGCCTCACACCACTCGACGTCGAGGAGGACGAAGGACTTGCGATGCCCTGGGGCGACGGAAAGGTGGCCTCACACCACTCGACGTCCCTGGGGATGAAGGAAACTTCACTCAAACCAGGAGACAGTGGTTGGAGGATAAATAAAACTCAAACTCTCTTTTTCATTCAATCATTCAATTCCCTTACAATGGAGGGATGGGTCCTTTAAATAAGCATCCATGGCCCATTCGAAATTCAAATGAAACAAAAATTATAAACTTTCTTGGGTGGGCGCCAAAGCCTTGACTTTCTCCTCTCTTTGGCCGACCAAAGGTACCTTGGATTGGGCATGGCATGATGCATGGCTTGGAGTGAGGTTCTTGGTGCCTTGAACTTGGTAAGAATCTCCTTGGTTTTGGAAGAAGGCATGAAGAGGGGCTTGGAGCAAGGCATGTGTTCTTCCTCCTTCCTTTGTTGGTGTTCTTTCTTTGGTACAAGGCTTGACAAGGGGAGTGTTAGGTGGAGGCATCCAAGGCTCTTGTCTTCCCCTTCCAAAGAGGTTGAAGAAAATTGGGAAGAAGGCTTGATTGGAGAGCTTGAAGTAAGGGATTTGAATTCCCTCCATTATCTCCCATTGAATTCTTCCTTGGCCGACCACCCTTACATGGAAATGAGCTTGATGGGGGGAAGGGACAAAGGCTTGAACCAAGTGAAGTGGTCCTCCCCATTGGGCGTCCTTGCATGCCACGTGTGCTGCTCACATGGCGAGATGTTATGGCACCATATAGGATGCATAAGTGGGCCCTGAGTTGACTTGGCTTCTTTCCTTACTTGCTTCCAATGAGACTAAATTTTAAGACCCATTCTTGCAATGGACCCATACTTTTGAGAGACTCAGACTGGACTCGATTTACGACTCGACTTAGTACAGGACTCAAATTGACCTAATTGGTCAAGGTACAGACTCAATTCAAAGCAAAAGATAATAACAAATTTGAGGCTTGAAGCCTTATTACAAGGCACAAAGAAGTGGAACCCTAATCTGAGATCCACAGAGGGTTGAGGAGCCTCTGTCGGATCCTGGTGCCCACACCATGGAGGCCCCTCAACCAAGTCATGGAAGTAAGCCCTTCGTGGCCCCTGGTGGGCCTCCTTCGGAGTAGCTCAAGCAGATAAAAGAAGAGAAGGATGAAGAAAATGAGACAAGAAGAAAAAGTGTAGAATGGTCAAAACAAAAGCCTTCATTGATCAAAAGTCTTTTACATCCAACGGAGGTTCTCGACAGGTCAGGAAGCCTCCCGGAGATCTCAATTATTGATAAGAAGGTATCCTCCCTAGTTATGAGTCCTACTTCCGGAAGCAGCTGGAGGTACGCTAGTCCCTCCCTCAACCGAGCTTGCTGGGAAGGAGAACAATGATGCATCCGCCTCTAGCTCACCATCCTCCCCAGGAGCTCGTCGGGTCTCTAGAGCCCGGCATCAGCTCCACCACCCCGAGGATGCAGGTGCCCTACCTCAAGTGAACACCCGACAGGAAAACTAGTACATCGAACGCCTACCCTAGGCACGCTACACTAGGAAATAGGTATTGCATAATTAAACTTTTTAAACATGCATACGGAAAAACCTATTTATGCACAGGATCTAACATAAAATGATGTATGAAATAGATAAACAGGCATGTAAAGGTAAGTGCAATAATTATAAACAACATGATAATAGCTAGAAATGATGTATGAAATAGATAAACAGGCATGTAAAGGTAAGTGCAATAATTATAAACAACATGATAATAGCTAGATCTAAGCATGCATGATAACAAAAATAAATATACCTGATGAAACTGTCTCCCTCAGTCTTCACAACATATCAGCAAAAAATCAAAGCAGCCAGTTGAACTCCTTCAACAGCAAATCAGATTTGGAACATGGCTTCCACAAGATCTGCAACAACAAGTAGAAGAGATCGATATAATCTCTCGAGGTATCAAAGTATCCACTCTTTAGATTATCCATGCGTGCGGGCGCTCGCTGATCCAACTCCCGGATGGATGCTAGTGCTCCGAGAAACAAAGATACGTCACAAAAATATGGAGCTGAGAAAACTAAACAAATCCTTACGAACGGTCTTATCCAAGTTCATCCAAACTTCACAAAAAGCACGCACCGGAAAACATAAAAACAGGGAAAAGAATCAAGGGACCTCCATGAATCCGCAACACTCGGATATTCATCCCAAAAAGCAGATCGCTCTCGGTTCTGATCGTTCTCCTCTCACCCTCACACGCTCTCATATCATCCCCTGTTTCTTCCTCTTCCACCGCAAGTCTTGATCATATCAGTTATCGCACGGCCTGTTCCTCCTTCTCCCGCACACCTCACGGCCTGCAACCCAGCATAAAGAGAGGCGGAGAACACCCGCGAAGCCTTGGAGGACATCGTGAGATAAGGAGATAAAACCCGGAAAAACATATGCTAAGAAATCCCGTGAAGGCCATTGCTCTGTTCCAATCTCTCCATGGCCCCCTGCGCCCGGTCGAGCAGGGCTTGAAGCCCACTAGGAAGGAGACGTTGCCGAACGCTATGGCCCCCTTTACTTCCCCTCTACCATCTCACGGCCAGCAACTCCTCTCTCGCTCCCTCACACGGCCAGAAACCCAGAAATCAAAACCATAAAACAGGGCTTCCACAAACGAAAAAGTAGCAGAGACGGAGAAAACCGTAAAGGCTAGGAAGTGATCGATCGTGAGAGAGTCCAGATCAAATCCAAACAGCAAGGGATAGGCACAAGACCCGTTTAAACGCAGGAATCGCTGACTGGATGGGAACCAAATGGTGCCAAATTACCGTGTAAAACGCGACCGAGAGAGAGGAAAACCAGCGGAAGAAAAAACATCGAGAAACTCCTATCCGATTGCTGTGCTATTGAACCGAAGCAATGGATCTCCAAGCAGATCAAAACCCATCCAATCGGGGAAACCAAGAGCAGGGGGAAAACGTGAGAGGGAAGTTTGGATAAAACACGTTGAACCAAAAATCACCGTGTAAACAATCCCATGATTAAAACCGGCTCAACATAAAACCAAAAATCAGTTCAACCAAAATCCTAGTCTGACCAAACCCGATCATGAAGAAAAATCGGATCCAGTCCTGATTTACCAAAAACAATTTCTGGTTGATCCAAACCAATCCTGGCCGATTCAAATCAGACCAGACATATCAGAAAAAATCTAATTTATGCTCAATCAGACTGTTTGACCTTAATACCGAAATGATTCCGAATCGTTGATCGGCTCCCGAATCAGGAAGAAATCCTCTGTAGCATGTGATCTCATAGGTTCGAGCATAAATTATAGCATTAGAACACTTTCTGTACCAGCACAATATACCATATAGCAATGGGTCCCGGCGTCCGGATAGGCCGAAGATGCAAGAGCAATCTATCGAACCTCTGGCATATTGTTCCGTATAATTCATCCCTTTGATCTCTAATGCTCAAGATGACCTAGGGTTAGACTGTCAACCCTAACTGAGTCAATCCACAACATGTCTCAACCTCGCAAGTCTAATGACTCCTCACTAGGACTATCCCGGTCGAGAATTTGCTAAATTGAGACATTGCGAGACATTCAATCCAAATAATTTGGACAGGTCAATTCCATCTTGGTCCACCATTGCTCCATAAGTACTTGTATGTACCTAGAAACCTTCCGTCACCGGATTAGAAATCCGGGAAGTCGGCACCAAAGCACAGGGAGTTGCTTGCAAGCTACCAGGGTGATCTCAGGTCGGAGGGACACATATACCCAAATCCAATCTTGAGCAATCATTTGGTAGAAAGGAGCTCCACGGAGTCACGTTCAATGAGATGTTACACATCCCACTAACAGATCACATCAATGTCACCACACTCCTTTGGTCAAGAGGACAACCAAACGATGTGAACCACAATAACCTACACTTGATACATTACTGTCATGTACAATGTATCCTTTGGTTGCGAACCTTTTTAAAGGACCACTCGATATATCTTCTTTATATCGAAGTCAGTGAAGTCCTAAGGACTTCATCACAAAAATAAAGTTCATTAAAGGAAAATGAATAATGTGATGAGCTGCCAAAATAAAGTTTTATTAATTCATATACAAATTACAATACTGAGCACAATCGCTTACAGCCTAGGCGATTATGATGCAGAACGAAAGCTCTGATACCTAAAATGATGCAGAACAAAGAACAAAGAAGCGTATGCGGAAGTAAAATTAAGATTATTATTATTATTATTTTTATTTCAGAAATTGGCTTCGACTCAAAGTAAAGTTAAACTAAGTTGATGGAAACTAGGTAAGGATTGAAAGCACAATTTAGAAGAAGCTAAGTTATCAGAGTAGTTCAGAAGTAACGGATCGCTGGGGGTTGAGAAACTCCCAGACCTAGGGTTTCGCTCTGAACTTTCAACAGGACAGAAATAAAGAGAAGAGACGGTTTACCAACCAGACAGTGATCTTTACAGAATTTGGGTGGAAGAACTCTCTCGAGCAGATTGTTGGATCCTCGGAGTCGGCAATCTTCGCAATGGATCCTTCAATACTGGTCTCGTGGCTAGGTCGGCTTCTCCTGGACTCAAGATCTGGGAAGAAGAAAAACAAGTGATGGATTCAGAGACTCGGGGAAGGATTTACCAGTTCGAAGAACTTGAAGGCTGATGTCGCTGAGATCCGGATTCTCTTGAAGGCTGATTCGACTCCCTCTGGAAAGAGCTTTGGATCTGAAGTATCCGGACTGTAGCTGGATGCTGGTGGTCGGCCTGGACTTGGAGAGAATGGCCGTGAGAGGTGGGATATGCTAGGGCTTGGTGGAAAGAGAAGGGTGATGGCGGCTAGGGTTTGGGAGTGGAGTGGCTAACCTAGGATTTGGGTTTTGGAGATCTCACACCTCCTCAAGGTTCCTGGGGAACCCGGATTTACTCCCTCACGGAGCTCAACACCTGGATGCAAGTGCGGAAGAGAGAAAACACAAAGTTTGCTCACAAAAAAATTTGGTTTCATTCATCTGATTAAATTCAAGAGTTACATAGAGTTGAATATATAGACATAACAAAGAAATAAAATTTTATACATTTCCCATGTGGGACTAATAGGACTAACCCACACTTTAGGCATCAAATTCTCTTCCCAAGACTCCTTCCATGAGTGGGCAGCCCAAAAACTCCAAGAAAACTTGAAAATCAGCTCCAAATGGCAGGTTATGGGGGTGTCTCCTAGTATCTCTCCATGAATCAAGGATTTTCCCTTCATGGTTTGGCTCTTTTGGACACCTCCTAGTCTTGCTCCACAAGTTTAGGCTTCTTCCTTTCATGGCTTTGGCACTTTAGGAAACTTTTGGGTGCCTCCTTGATTTTCTCCCAAAGATATGCTCTCTTCCCTTTTATAACTTGGGTTTTTATGGAACATTGTGGGGCACCTCCTTGATCCTCTCTTCAAGAAAAACTCTTGCCATCCTGGCTTGGGTTTATCTGGAAAGAAGTTGGCTCCTCCTTGGATTGAGGTATCTTGATGGATTTCTCCCCAAGTGGCGCATGAAAGAAGGGACCTGCTTTCTTGTGGTGTGGGGACCAAGGCACACTGGATGGAGATGTGGCGCCTCCTGGACTCTGGCGTGTGGCTGGGAGTGTGGCTGGGAGTGTGGTGTCCACTTGCTTGGTCTTGGGAGAAAATGTAACACCCCAGGTTGAAACCCTAGTCCACTACTGAGTCAACATGACTCAACAAAATAAAATGCAGGTAATATAGACTCAAGCTAAAATTGAGTTGATCCAGTCAACCCTTATTACAAGCCAAAAAAAAATCCTAATTCTTCGGGCAAGGTTAATCAGAGATCCAGATAGAGCTCTGAAGTCTTCTTCTGAGTCTGGTGCCCGCACCAATTCTCCCGGGGTGGGAGGAACTCGACCCTGTCGAGTATGGATCAAGCTGGCTTTGGTATCTCTCCAAGAGGTCTGGGTCCAATTCTTGTAATTCTTCTCGGGAAATCCAAGAGTTATCAGAATCTGGCCTTCCTAGCCAGCGGACCAGGTATCTTTGGTATCCTCGATTACGAGTAGAGATAATCTGATCATCCAGGATCTTTTCAATCTGCTCTTTCTTCACAGGCCAGTTTGTTGGTGGACACATAGGGTCAGGTTCACTCTCAAGAGCAGGATTAGGTTCAAAAGTCTCACTGGGAATCACAGCTGGCTCCCTATACTCTACTAGGTCTGAAATATTGAAAGTGGAGCTAATGCCTAGTTCTGGAGGTAACTCGAGCACATAGGCATTGGATCCTACTCTCTTTACCACTCTAAATGGTCCAGCTCCCCTAGCATGTAACTTTCTAACGGTTCCAGGAGGAAACCGTTCAGGCCTTAACCTAATCATTACATAGTCTCCTTCGTCAAAAGTTTTGACTCGTCTTTGAGAATCAGCCAATTTCTTATAAGTTTCATTACTTAAATTTATTTTGGCTTGAATTTTTTTATGCAAGTCTTTTATATGCTGTGCAAAAACTTCGGCAGACTCAGAGACCCGTGTGTGGACTGGTAAAGGAGCTAGGTCAAGAGGTGTGTGGGGTTTGTAACCATGCACAATTTCAAATGGACTCTTATCCATAGACCTATTGACCGAAACATTGAATGCAATTTCAGCCCTGGACAAAAATACAAATCCCAATTCCTGGTATTCTCACTCAACCAAAATCTGAGACAATGTCCTAAACTCGACTGTCGATGCATTCCTAAAGAATGGACTTTATTCAAATGAACCCTAGGTCTAAACCTAACAAACTATGGCTCTCTAGGTTTGACCTTGGGTCGGAGGATGGCATGCAGAGCATGAAAACTTATCATGGGTGCCTAGTAGGTGCCATAAGGTCTTCCAGAAGTAGGTGGCAAACCTAATAGGTTCTGACACGTGGTTCATTCTAAAGACTTCGACAAAGTATACTTGGATGGTGTAAGAAGCATTGGAAGTCCTAGAGAAAGGGAGGAGATATGAGGTGGGATCTCGAATTACCTGCTGACTAAAGGTGGTGACCTGAAGGTTTGAATGGTGATCTATGAGTGTCAACTGGTCATCCTTACGAAAGGAAAAGTTTGCTACTCCCAGGAATGGATTAAGAGATGGTTCGGGAAGTAGCCTAGGACATGTGATTGCAATAGTTAAGGTTTGTTCTCTAAGCAAATAATGATCCACTTTCTCAAGAACTGGATTAGAGAATGATTCATGGGAGGGCCTACGGATGATGACCTCAAGACTTGAAATTTGACCTATGGGTGCGGAAAGGTATACTCTATAGAAGGGTAGGTCAGTCATGCAAAGGAAGGGGTCTGGGGCCATAAGGAGGACTTCAACAGGACTGGGTGAATCAATCCGCTCAAGACAAGGATGTTCAACTGAGATTACGGGAGAGACCTTAGGGGCTGGACATGGGACAAGGTCCAATTGTAAGAGGCTTGATTTAGTCATCCTAAGGAGAGGATCTACCATAGGGTGGGCAAACTTAAATAGTTCAGTGCAAAGATCTTCAATTGGTACTTGGGGAATGACTGTCATTAGAGGGTACGAACTGATAGCTCGGGCTAACACTATGAGTTCTTCCTGGGGGTATTTGACTAAAGGAACCTGGTTCTCACAAATCTCTTGAATTTCTGAACTAGGTCCTACCACTTGGTTGCTCTCCAAGGTCTCCTCAAGTAAGGCATCAATAGTATCGATGTCACATTCTTCAAGTTCTTCCCCCGCATATTCATCAACTAGACTCTAGCCAGCATCATATACTTCCTCGATGCCATCTTCAATGGGTTTCGGGTCAGTGGTAATCGGGTCAACTGATTCTAGGCTTATCATACCTAACCTTTCTTCCTCATTGGTAGGCTTGGGTTCTCCCTCATTAATGTCATCCTTAGGATTCTTACCACTTAGCTGTGCACAAGCCAGTCCTATGCATGGGCACTGACTAGATTTATGGCCTCTTTCTCCACAAAACAAACACTCTTGAGATATAGGAACCTGGGTCACACTGGGTTTCAAGCTAGTAGAGACCTTACTTGGGCATGGGTATGGATCTAAATGGTTTGATCTAGAAGACTTGGGTTGTTGAGTGACTGGTCTAGAATATTGTAAGGATCTCTCATAGACACGATCCACACAATAGATATCATGGTTAGGCTTCCTAAGGTTATGCTCGGGATCACGGTATAAGGTCCTCCTAGGCTCCTGGTATGGATGAGGTTGGGGCCTATTAAATTTTGGATCAGGGATCCAATTTTGATGTCTATGTTTCTCAAGGACTTGGACTTGATCCCTAAGCTGGGTAAAATTCTCATGGACTTGTTCTTTACACTGGGTAACAGTAGCAGTCAAATCCTGGCTTATCTTGTTCATGCTCTCAGTAAGAGCTCTAACCATGGCCTCTAAATCAGGTTGGGTTTGACCAGGTTGGTAGGGCACTCCATTCCGGGTAGACATGATGCAAGCAAACACACAAAATGAGACTCAACTGAACGACTACGGGCTAACTAGACCTAGAGCCCAAACTAGATGCCCAATCAGAGTGGCAAGCTAGCCTGTAGTAACTCAGGACTCAGCCAGGCAGGTGTAAGGAGAGTGTTAGGTCCCTGAATGGCAATCCTAGACACCAATCAGAGATTGGCCAGGTAGGCGGACCAGCACACAAGCCCTTCGGGATGGAATCCCTGAACCAGCATTCTAGACACTGAGTATAAAGCACACACAGAGTAACCAGACAAACTGACTCAACACTAGCCTTGACCCGACTTGTTGATGTCCCTAGCCCACTAGGGCAAATTAGGTCTAATCAATTTTTAGATTAAAGGCTTAGGTTCGAATGAGTGGGTGGTGGTTTTGGGCTAAGGAGAGGTTATCAACTCCTCCCCTTATCTTAGATGCTCAAATGCCCTTAAGATGAATTAAGAGATGAAGACTCAAAAATAATTGGATTGCAGAACACAAAATAGAGTTGCAGTAATTTAATTTTTAGAAATCGCACGGAAACCAATAAATCATGAGAAAATTATACAAATTAGTTTCAATTATACTGGTTTCAATAAAATAAAAATCACTGAATTTGGAGTTACTTGCAGTGAGAAATAATTCTTGAAACAGGGTAATTACAGACTGAAAACATAGCACTTCCCCGTTTACAATTTCTGCTACGAAGTTGTAACCCAACGGATCCCCTACACGCCCTAGGAACACCCCGTGGAATGGGAAGAGGAGGTTTGCACCTTGCTTCGTTCCTAGGACTGGACATCCTGGGGAGTCTACTTCGAGCAGACAAAGTAAAAAGAGAGGGACTCAAACAAGTAATCAAACAGAAACCCTAGACAGGGCTCTGATACCAAAAATTGATGCAGAACGAAAGCTCTGATACCTAAAATGATGCAGAACAAAGAACAAAGAAGCGTATGCGGAAGTAAAATTCAGATTATTATTATTATTATTTTTATTTCAGAAATTGGCTTCGACTCAAAGTAAAGTTAAAATAAGTTGATGGAAACTAGGTAAGGAT
Source organism: Areca catechu (assembly GCA_021397845.1). Lineage (NCBI taxonomy): Eukaryota > Viridiplantae > Streptophyta > Magnoliopsida > Arecales > Arecaceae > Areca > Areca catechu. The sequence continues at coordinate 60,580,232 of CM038044.1, read as the reverse complement.
TGAAAGCACAATTTAGAAGAAGCTAAGTTATCAGAGTAGTTCAGAAGTAACGGATCGCTGGGGGTTGAGAAACTCCCAGACCTAGGGTTTCGCTCTGAACTTTCAACAGGACAGAAATAAAGAGAAGAGACGGTTTACCAACCAGACAGTGATCTTCACAGAATTTGGGTGGAAGAACTCTATCGAGCAGATTGTTGGATCCTCGGAGTCGGCAATCTTCGCAATGGATCCTCCAATACTGGTCTCGTGGCTGGGTCAGCTTCTCCTGGACTCAAGATCTGGGAAGAAGAAAAACAAGTGATGGATTCAGAGACTCGGGGAATGATTTACCAGTTCGAAGAACTTGAAGGCTGATGTCGCTGAGATCCGGATTCTCTTGAAGGCTGATTCGACTCCCTCTGGAAAGAGCTTTGGATCTGAAGTATCCGGACTGTAGCTGGATGCTGGTGGTCGGCCTGGACTTGGAGAGAATGGCCGTGAGAGGTGGGATATGCTAGGGCATGGTGGAAAGAGAAGGGTGATGGCGGCTAGGGTTTGGGAGTGGAGTGGCTAACCTAGGGTTTGGGTTTTGGAGATCTCACACCTCCTCAAGGTTCCTGGGGAACCCGGATTTACTCCCTCATGGAGCTCAACACCTGGATGCAAGTGCGGAAGAGAGAAAACACAAAGTTTGCTCACAAAAAAATTTGGTTTCATTCATCTGATTAAATTCAATAGTTACATAGAGTTGAATATATAGACATAACAAAGAAATAAAATTTTATACATTTCCCATGTGGGACTAATAGGACTAACCCACACTTTAGGCATCAAATTCTCTTCCCAAGACTCCTTCCATGAGTGGGCAGCCCAAAAACTCCAAGAAAACTTGAAAATCAGCTTCAAATGGCAGGTTATGGGGGTGTCTCCTAGTATCTCTCCATGAATCAAGGATTTTCCCTTCATGGTTTGGCTCTTTTGGACACCTCCTAGTCTTGCTCCACAAGTTTAGGCTTCTTCCTTTCATGGCTTTGGCACTTTAGGAAACTTTTGGGTGCCTCCTTGATTTTCTCCCCAAGACATGCTCTCTTCCCTTTTATAACTTGGGTTTTTATGGAACATTGTGGGGCACCTCCTTGATCCTCTCTTCAAGAAAAATTCTTGCCATCCTGGCTTGGGTTTATCTGGAAAGAAGTTGGCTCCTCCTTGGATTGAGGTATCTTGATGGATTTCTCCCCCAAGTGGCGCATGAAAGAAGGGACCTGCTTTCTTGTGGTGTGGGGACCAAGGCACACTGGATGGAGATATGGCGCCTCCTGGACTCTGGCGTGTGGTTGGGAGTGTGGCTGGGAGTGTGGTGTCCACTTGCTTGGTCTTGGGAGAAAATGTAACACCCCAGGTTGAAACCCTAGTCCACTATTGAGTCAACATGACTCAACATAATAAAATGCAGGTAATATAGACTCAAGCTAAAATTGAGTTGATCCAGTCAACCCTTATTACAAGTCAAAAAAAAACCCTAATTCTTCGGGCAAGGTTAATCAGAGATCCAGATGGAGCTCTGAAGTCTTCTTCTGAGTCTGGTGCCCGCACCAGATTAGCTTAGGGGTACAATTATCAACAACTCCTACTTGTACTAAAGCCAATCAGAACAGTATCTAATACTCAATTCCCTTTTATAATAGTCGAACTCTTTGATTCTGAGGGCTTTAGTGAAGGGGTCAGCCAGATTCTCCTTTCCATCGATCTTCATAAGATTGATGTCACCTCATTCCACTATATCTCGCACGAGGTGATAGCGCCGCAGAATGTGCTTGGTGCAGTGTTGAGACTTTGGCTCCTTAGCTTGAGCAATGGCTCCTGTGCTGTCACAATACATAGGAACAGAACCATCTAAGGAAGGTGCCACCCCTAGCTCTCCAAGTAACTTCCACAACCATACGGCTTCCTTTGCTGCATCTGATGCTGCAATGTACTCTGCTTTGCATACCGAGTCTACAACTATTGCCTGCTTGGAACTCTTCCAGCAGATCGCTCCTACATTCAGGGTAAACACAAACCCTGACACACTTTTGCTATCATCTCTTTTGACTGGAATCTGGAGTCAATATACCCCACAAGTTTCAAGTCAGGTTCTCCATAAATCAGACATTGGTCCTTAGTATTTTTCAAATACTTCAGGATGGTCTTAACCACCTTCCAATGCACCTCACCTGGGTCAGACTGGTATCTACTCACTACTCCTAATGAGTATGCCACATCTGGTCTAGCACATATCTTAGCATACATGATAGAGCCCACTGCAGAAGCATAAGGAATTCTGCTCATGTGCTCTCTTTCCTTAGGAGTTGTTGCATAATCCTTCTTGGAAAGAGTAATTTCAGAACCATTGGGAGATAGCCTTTCTTGGAATTCTTCATGCTGAACCGTTTTAGCATGGTATGAATGTACATGATTAAGACAATCCCAGAAGTCTTTTAAATCTATTTCTATAGATCTTCATACCCAATATGTAAGAAGCTTCACCCAAGTCCTTCATGGAGAACTGAGATGACAACCAGACCTTTATTCCTTGCAATGATGCGATATCATTCCGATTAAGAGAATGTCATCAACATATAGTACCAGGAATACAATCATAGAACCATTAACCCACTTATAGCTACAGAGTTCTTCTCCGTTCCTAATGAAGCCATATGATTTGATACACCTATCAAATCGCATATTCTAACTTCGAGATGCTTGCTTGAGTCCATAAATGGACCTATGTAATTTTTACACTTTTGACTCGTCTGTGGATGTGAACCCTTCAGGCTATATCATATACACCTCCCCATCTAGCTCTCCATTCTGGAAAGCAGTTCGGATATCCATCTGCCAAATCTCATAGTCAAAATGCACTGCCAAAGCAAGCATGATTCAAATGGACTTGAGCATTGCCACAGGGGAGAACGTCTCGTCATAATTGATACCATATCGCTGACAATATCCCTTGGTAACCAGACGGGCTTTATAGGTCTCCACCTTCCCATCTACTCCCCTTTTTCTCTTGAAAACCCACTTGCACCCGATGGATTTTATCCCTTTAGGTGGATCAACCAATGTCCATACATTGTTGATCTTCATGGACTCCATCTCGAATCGCATGGCTCCAAGCCATGCCTCAGAGTCAGATCTCTGAAGAGCATCCATATAGGTGATCGGATCCTCATCGTTCTCATTGAGCTCAATAGGATCACCATCTTAGACCAAGAAACCGTAGTATCTATCCGGCTGACGCGACACTCTACTAGATCTCCTAATAATGGGTTCCAGGTGTGATCCAATCACAGCCGGTTCTATGATGTCCTTAGAGTGTGCATGTTTTTCTACTGGTTGAACTTTACCAAGTTCAATCTTAGAGGCTACAGTTTCTTCTTCAAGGAACTCCTTTTCCAAAAAGATAGCCCTAAGAGCAATGAACACTTTCTGCTCGTCCTCCAAGTAGAAGAAATACCCTTTTATTTTCTTAGGGTACCCAATAAATAGGCACCGATCAGACCTAGGACCAAGTTTATCTGAGTCTAAATGCTTTACATAAGTTGGATAACCCAAGACTCGAAGGTGTGAAATTGAGAGCTTACGTCCAGTCCATAACTCATATGGAGTGGAGACAACAGACTTACTTATAACATCATTCAGCAAGTAACAAGATGTCTCAAGTATATATCCCTAGAAGGATAGCGGCAGAGTTGTAAAGCCCATCATGGATCGAACCATGTCTAACTGGGTTCAATTCCTCTTGGATATACCATTCAACTGGAGTGTTCTTGGAGGAGTCCATTGAGAGAGAATCCCATTCTTCTCAAGATATGTCATGAACTCACCGGATAGGTATTCACCGCCTCGATCAGATCGAAGGATTTTAATACTCTTTCTAGTTTGTTTCTCTACTTCATTACGATATTGTTTGAATATTTCAAATGATTCAGATTTATGTCTTATCAAGAAAACATAACCATACCTGGAAAGCTCCTCTGTAAATGTAATGAAATATCTATATTCACCTCTGGCACTAACTATCATTGGTCCGCATACACAGTATGTATGAGACTCAGAAGTTCTGTAGCTCGTTCACCTTTTCCAGTAAAAGATGACTTGGTCATTTTACCAAGCAAATAGGATTCACAAGTGGGCAGTGAGTTAGAATCACTGAGCTCGAGGAGGCCTTTTGCTCGCAATTTGTTTATCCTATTCTGGTTAACATGACCTAGCCTACAGTGCCATAGATATAAGTCACTGAGCATTCTATCATTGGGCTGTTCGGGTCTAAGGATGCCTGATAAAGAGGACAGTTTCTCTTCCAGTGTCCCTGCTTCTTATAATAGAAGCACTCTGCACCAGTTTGATTAGATTTCACTTTCTTGGCTTGACTTAGACCAGGAGCACTCTGCACCTTCTTTCCCTTACCTTTCTTCTTCCCTTTCTTAAAGGGACGACGACCTCTAAAACCTCCTACTAAATTCACCACCCCCTTATTCAGTTAGTGGTCCTTCTCGTAAGTCTGTAGCAACCCCATCAAATCATGGTAATTGACTGCAGGCTTATTCATTCTATAATGGTAGAGAAAATCAAGATAGGAGAAGGGTAGAGAATTCAAGATCGCATCCTTGCCAAGTTGCTCGTGCAAGGGACATCCGAGCTTGCCCAATCGTTCGATCATCTCGATCATGTACAATACTGTTACGGCCGTAACGGTGACGTGGCCGGGCTCAGATACCGCCGAATATGATCGAGCCACGTGGAGGTTTCTCCGGCCGAGTCAGCGCCACATCGCAAAGGCCGAGCTCAGCAAGACTACTCCGCCAGACGACTTCCTAAGACAAACTGCTCTCGCCGAAGTCGAGCTCGGTTCGGGGCTCCTCTACCACCTCGCCTGGTGCCCACCCAGGAGGGGTGCGCCTAGGCCGAGGTCGCTCGATCCTTTGCCAGGTGGCCCCCCCGGAGATGGGCCCACCTCGGTCGAAGCCAGGCGACCTCCTGTCACCTCGCCAGGTGTCCACCCAGGAGGGGTCCACCTAGGCCGAGGTCGGCCGATCCTTCGCTCCTTCGCCAGGTGGCCCCCCCGGAGACGGGCCCACCTCGGCCGAAGCCAGGCGACCTCCTGCCACCTCGCCAGGTGTCCACCTAGGAGGGGTCCACCTAGGCCGAGGTCGGTCGATCCTTCGCTCCTTCGCCAGGTGGCCCCCCCGGAGATGGGCCCACCTCGGCCGAAGCCAGGCGACCTCCTGCCACCTCGCCAGGTGTCCACCTAGGAGGGGTCCACCTAGGCCGAGGTTGGCCGATCCTTCGCTCCTTCGCCAGGTGGCCCCCGGAGACGGGCCCACCTCGGCCGAAGCCAGGTGACCTCCTGCCACCTCGCCAGGTGTCCACCCAGGAGGGGTCCACCTAGGCCGAGGTCGGCCGATCCTTCGCTCCTTCGCCAGGTGGCCCCCGGAGACGGGCCCACCTCGGCTGAAGCCAGGCCGCCCGTACGGAGAAGGTCCCAGGGAAGGAGGCGCAGGCCCCGAGGTCATCCCTCGGGCCGTACGCATCACAGACGGTGCCCCGTACGGATGGCGGCACGCGAAACACCATTTGCATCGGCCCGACAGGTCCCGTAGTCGAGAGGCGCGATTCTGACAAAGCAGGCCCCATAGATGGATGGCGCCCACACTTGGAAAAGAGAGCGCTCTCACTGGGCCCGAGGTCTGACCGGCCGCCTTACCAGTGCCGCCCCACCCTTTTTCTGTCTTTGCCTTTTCCCTGTTGGGCTCGGCGGACGAGGTCGGAAAGCCGCCTGGCCCTCCTCACCGAAAAGGGGAAAGAGAAAGGGACGGGGGAGGGGAGCCTCCCAGGAGGAGAAGACAGGCGAACGATGGGAAGAGATAAAAGGAAGGAATCTGGGGACGACAAGGTAAGCGAACAAGCCTGGGGACAAGGAAGAAGCAGCGGCAAAAGGCCTCGCTTCGAGAGTGAGATCCAAGATCCCGAGAGGGGATCGCTCGGCGTGAGCTCGGCAAGGAGGCCCGGCCGAATTTCTGGTCCCCAATGCACCTTTCTTTCTAGTAAATTCTCTAAGTCTGGAACCCTTTCAGGGGTCTGTCTTGGAGAGTCTGTTCCTTCTCGTCGTCTACTGACTTGATCGTCGGAGCTCCCTCACCGGGATCCTCAGCCAGGGTCTTCTAACCCCTTCATGCAGGTTCACCGCAGCCGGGGAGGCTCCCTCGCCAAGCGATCAGGAAGGATCCACGGATCCAAGGCACGGGGGCGGCGATGAGAGCGGCAACAGATTGGCGCGCCAGGTAGGGGGGCAGGACACCAAACCCTAGCGGGAGCCAGCTTTCTGCAGGTGTCGCGCTCTCTGACAATGGTGGTCACTCGTGGCCGCGAGGCATCCACCAGCCGTATGGGGGAGGTTCACTCCCCTCCAGGGGCCCACAGCCCAGAGAGGGAGCTTCCAACTCCCCCTCCTCTTCCACCATAGCCTACCTCAACGGACGGACCCCTTGCGGCCATCATCCAACAGCTGCAGACCTTGACCTCGGCGGTCCGGCAGCTTCAGCATCAGCAGTGGTCCCTGGCCACGCAGCCGCAGCCAGGGACCCCCGCGGCCCGAGCCACGGGGCAGCGTGGGAGCCTGCGCTCCATCCAGGACAGGCCATCCCATCCGAGGACCGTCTCCAACCCCCGTGGGAGCCACCAAGCTCCCGCAAAAAGAAACTACTCCGGTTCGGAGGATCACGAGAGTCGATCCCCGGCCGACGAGGCCGAAATGGTGCATCGCAGCAAGCGACATCGAGGCCTGACTTCGCGCCGAGACCGATCGGTGCCCCCTTCACCCGCAGCCTCGGTGGAAGACTCCACCGACGAAGCCATCAGGCACCAGGTCGAGAGGTGCCTGGAGGAGCATGAGCGCAAGCTAGCGGAGTTCGCCCGCCGATTCACCGACCTGCAGAACCCGTCGGCAGACCCGGCAGGCTACGACTCCCGTCCCCCTTTCTCTGAAGAAATCCAGGCGGAGCCGATCCCAAAACGGTTCCACATGCCGCAGGTGGATACCTACGACGGGACCACCGACCCTCTGGACCACCTGGAGAGCTACAAAGCTCTCATGAGGGTCCAGGGGGCCACCGACACTCTTCTGTGCATCGCCTTCCCGGCCACCCTCCGGAAGGCCGCTCGAGTCTGGTTCACCCGCCTCGAGCCCGGATCCATTTGCTCCTTCCATCAGCTGGAAGGGAAGTTTGTGGCACACTTCGATGCTTGTCGAAAGGTGCCGAGAGAGGTGGACAGCCTCTTCTCCATCCGCCAGCAAGACCAGGAGCTGCTCCGGGACTACATCACCCGTTTCAAGACTGCAGCCCTGGAAATCTACAGCCTGGACGAGCCCGTCGCCATGTTGGCTCTGAAGCGCGGGCTCAAGACGTCCCGCCTGACCTACTCCCTGGACAAGAAGCCACCCAGGACGTACTCCGAGCTCCTCCTCCGCGCCCACAAGTACATCCGAGCGGAGGAGGCCGACTGCACCCGTCGAGAGTTGGACGGGAAGACTCCTAAGAGGCCGCCCCCAAGAGATCCCCGGGAGCTCGGAAGCCCGGGCCATCTGCCGACCCTCGCCCGAATCCAAGGCCGAGGGGCGAGGCCACTCCCGAGCGGAGGTACACCCCTCTCCTCGCACCTCGGACGAAGATCCTCATAGAAATCGAGGGCGAGTGTTACCTCCGCCGACCTCCTCCTCAGAACCCGAGAGCCACCCGGGATAAATCGAAGTACTGCCAGTTCCACCGCGAGCATGGTCACGACATGGAGGAGTGTCGCAACCTGAAGTGGGAGATCGAGGAGCTGATTAGGAGGGGCTACCTCAGGAAGTTCATCAAGAACAAGGCCCCCTCGGAGGGGCAGCCGCTTGCGACCTTACCGCCCGTCCCTGCAATCGATAACCGCCCAACGGAGAAGCCCGTGGGCATGATCTCGCGCGGGGTCGGTCGAGCGGCGAAGAGAGCCCGGGAAATCGGGAACCCGGAGAATGTAATCCCTCCCGAGGGGGGGAAGGGTAATGAAAATGTAAACAACGATGCCGTGGTGGTCGAGATGACCATCGCAAAGCATCCTGTACATCGAATCATGGTGGATAGTGGAAGCTCGGCTGATGTACTTTTTTACGATGCTTTCTCTTGGATGAACTTGTCCCACGATCAGCTGAGATCGGTGCACACCCCCCTTGTGGGTTTTACAGGGGACTCCATGGGGGTCGAAGGGGAGATTACTCTCCCGGTCACCGCCGGATTCCCACCCCGGCAGACGACCGTCCTAATAACATATACCGTCGTCAGACTCCCTTCGCCTTACAACGCCATTCTCGGGCGTCCCGGGCTCAACCAACTGGATGCCACGATCTCCATGAGAAGGTTGTTGGTACAGTTCCCCATGCCTTCCGGGCTCGGGGAGATGAAGGGGATGACCCAGCCAGTCCCGCTCTGCCTCCAGACGGTCCCGAGCGCCTGGGGCGCGGAGCTCGCCCCCGATATCGACGACCTCGACCTTAGAGAGAAGGAACCCAGGGGAGGGCCCGTAGAGCGCCTGCTGACTTTTTCCCTCAGTTCGGATCCGCTGAAGATGGTGCAAGTCGGGGCCCAGCTCCCTGAAGAAGAACGGACCCGCCTGCTGGAGTTCCTCCACGTGAATGCTGACATGTTCGCCTGGTCAGCAGCGACATGCCGGGCATCCCGCCCGAGGTCATCACGCACAGGCTAAACGTGGACCCAAGTTGCCGCCCGGTCCGCCAGAAGAATAGGAGCTTCGCCATGGAAAGGCAGAAGGCGATCAACGAGGAAGTGGAGAAGCTCCTCGCCGTCGATTTTGTGCCGGAGGTCCAGTATCCCAGCTGGCTGGCAAACGTGGTCATGGTGAGAAAGAGTAGTGGTAAGTGGAGGATCTGTGTGGACTACACCGACCTCAACCGAGCTTGCCCAAAGGACAGCTTCCCTCTTCCAAAGATCGACCAGCTGGTCGACACCACCTCGGGACATCGCCTCCTGTCGTTCATGGACGCCTTCTCCGGATACAACCAGATCCGAATGAGCCCGGAGGACGAAGAGCATACCGCCTTCATAACTGACCGCGGAGCTTTTTGCTACAGGATGATGCCATTCGGCCTCAAGAATGCGGGGGCAACGTACCAGCGCCTGGTCAATAGAATTTTCAAAGACCAGATCGGCCGCAACATGCAGGTGTACGTGGACAACATGCTGGTAATGAGCAAATCCGATTCGGACCACGTGGCCGACATAGCGGAGACGTTCGGCAACCTCCGACGCCATCAGATGAAGCTAAACCCGGCGAAGTGCGCCTGTGGCGTCTCCGCCAGGAAATTCCTAGGATTTATGGTGACCCAAAGAGGAATTGAGGCCAACCCGGAGAAGGTCCAAGCCATCCTGGACATGGAGCAGCCCGCCTCCAAGAAGCAAGTGCAGCAACTCACCGGCCGATTTGCGGCCCTCAGCCGCTTTATCTCCAGGTCGGCAGACTGCTGCCGTCCCTTCTTCAAGGTGCTGAGAAAGATGAACGACTTCGCTTGGACCGAGGAATGCCAGAAGGCCTTCGAGGAGCTGAAGAAGATGCTTGCGTCGCCACCGTTGCTGTCCAGGCCCGAGGAGGGGGAGGAGCTTATCCTCTACCTAGCGGTCACCCCGGAAGCCGTCAGCTCGGTCTTGGTTCGGACCGATGGCCAGGGGGTCCAGCGGCCGGTATACTATACCAGCAAGCTTCTACGCAACACGGAACTCAGGTATTCTCGGCCCGAGAAACTCATTTTTGAGCTAATAGTGTCTGCCCAGCATCTCAGGCCCTATTTCCAAGCGCACCCCATCGCTGTCCTGATGGATCAACCGCTGAAAGCAGTGCTCAGCCGACCCGATACCTCGGGACGATTGGCAAAGTGGGCACTGAAGCTCAGAGAGTTCGACATTACGTACAGGCCAAGGTCGGCCATGAAGGCACAGGTGCTGGCTGACTTCTTAGTCGAATGTGCAAGCTTGGGCAAGGAGCCCGAGGAAGGCCCCTCAGGCCAGCCGATGGAGATAGGCACCGATGAGCCCGGAGAGGACGCCTGGATCCTCCATGTGGACGGAGCCTCCATGTGGCTCATGTGGAGCGCCTCGAGATCCCAAGCCTCTAGGCATCGGTGGAGGTCCATCAGGTCAGCCATGAAGCTAGCTGGATGGACAAGTACGCCGAATACATCACCAGTGGCACCCTGCCGGAGGACCGCGAGGCGGCTCGCCTTATCAGAAAGAAAGCCGTGCGGTTCATCCTGATGGATGGCAGTTGTATCGAAGATCCTACTCCTACCCCCTCCTCAAGTGCGTAGGACCCACGGAAGCCAAGCTTGTGCTCCAGGAGATTCACGAAGGCGTCTGCGGGAACCACATGGGGGGCAGGGCATTGGCGTACAAGGCCCTCCGTCAGGGCTACTTCTGGGAGACAATGAAGGAGGACGCCGCTGACTTCGTGAAGAAGTGCGACCGGTGCCAGTGTCACGCCACGGTGCAACGGCAGCCCTCCAACCCAATCTCCCAGCTCTCAGCTCCCTAGCCATTCGCCCAGTGGGGAATGGACCTCCTGGGCCCATTCCCACCGGCGTCCGGACAGCGGAAGTTCTTTATAGTGGCCATCGACTACTTCATGAAGTGGGTCGAGGCCGAGCCCTTGGCGAGGATCACCGAAGCAAACGTTGCCAAGTTCTTTTGGAAGTCAATCGTTTGCCGCTTCGGCCTCCCCCACACCGTGGTTACTGATAATGGGCGCCAGTTCGACTGCCGGGAGTTCGAAGAGTTCTACAGCGACCTCGGCATCAGGCATCGCTTCACCTCGGTGGTGCATCCCCAGACCAATGGGGAGGCCGAAGTCACGAACAGGACCATTCTTCAGGGCCTCCGCACGCGGCTGGACCAGGCCAAGGGCAGGTGGGCCGAAGAGCTCCCCAGCATCCTCTGGGCATACCACACCACCCCGAGGACGGCTACCGATGAGACCCCATTCAACCTCGTCTTCGGAGCTAAGACGGTCATCCCGATCGAGCTCAGCCTACCCACGCTGCGTGTGGAGCAATATGACGAGACAGAAAACCCAGCCAGGATGATGCTCAACCTTGACCTTCTCGAGGAAACGAGGGACAAGGCCCGAGTTCGAATGGCGGCGTATAGGCAGCGTGTGGCCAGGTATTACAACTCCCGAGTGCGGCCGAAGGTTTTTCGTCCCGGAGATTTGGTCCTCCGGCGCGCTGAAGCTTCCCAGCCACGGGAATGCGGCAAGCTCTCGCCCAACTGGGAAGGCCCATACCGGGTGGCAGAAGCCCTCCCTCATGGCGCGTACTACCTGGAGGAGTTGGGAGGTGCCAGGTTCCCCCGGACATGGAATGCCTCGAATCTAAGGATGTATTATCAGTGATGTAAGGTTCCCTACTCCTGTAATAAAGTTCCCCCGCCTCAAACGCTCTCTTCTCGCTTTGAAGGAAAACCGGCGCATGGCCCTGGGCTCGGCATGACCAACCATGGCTGGCGGCCGAAGGAATCGGGAGATCCTGGGCTTCGGCCTGGAAGGTGGTGCAGAACCCAGTTCACCCATGCAAGCCCGGAGAATAGCTTAGCAAGCCGCGCAAGGCTTGAGAAAGCCTGCGGCATCGGGTTCCAGTCCGGAGATCCTGGGCTTTGGCCTGGAAGGTGGTGCAGAACCCAGTTCGCCCATGCAAGCCCGGAGAACAGCTCGACAAGCCGTGCAAGGCTTGAGAAAGCCTGCGGCATCGGGTTTCAGTCCGGAGATCCTGGGCTTCGGCCTGGAAGGTGGCGCAGAACCCAGTTCGCCCACGCAAGCCCGGAGAACAGCTCGACAAGCCGTGCAAGGCTTGAGAAAGCCTGCGGCATCGGGTTTCAGTCCGGAGATCCTGGGCTTCGGCCTGGAAGGTGGCGCAGAACCCAGTTCACCCATGCAAGCTCGGAGAACAGCTCGGCAAGCCGCGCAAGGCTTGAGAAAGCCTGCGGCATCGGGTTTCAGTCCGGAGATCCTGGGCTTCGGCCTGGAAGGTGGCGCAGAACCCAGTTCACCCATGCAAGCCCGGAGAACAGCTATGCAAGCCGCGCAAGGCTTGAGAAAGCCTGCGGCCCCGGGGTTCAGTCTGGAGGTCCCGGGCTTCGGCCTGGAAGGCGGTGTAGAAACCATGTCGCCCACGCGAGTGTGAAGGCAATCCCAAAGACGGACCCGCTCAAGGCCTACTCTGATGCCGCGCGGTCCGGGATGTCCCAACCTTCGATTCGAGCAATGGAAGGGACCAGGCCTACGATCGTTTCAGCATTCCACATCAACATCTCAGAAAAAAGAAAAGAGAAGGGAGATGGGGGAATGGAGAAGAAGACGAACTCGAGGCTTGGTCAAATAGAGTCTTCATTAATTTAAGCAACAGTACAAGCCGGGAATCCCGACAGGCCGGGAGTCCCCAAAAAAAAAGAAGAGAAGAAAAAACAACTACGACAACGAGGCAGGCGAGAAGATGATGGCTTAGTTTGGTGCGGGGTCGGAGCCCTCCGCTGGGGGCGCAGGCACTGCATCCTCGCCTTCTGTGGCGGCCGGCTCTTGAGGCTGCCCTGGAGCCACGGCTTCGCTGGTCGACGGGGCCGCAGGAGTGGCGTCGGCCGCGCCGGAGGCTTTGCCCTCGGCTCCTTGCCTCCTGCCTCCGAGCACCACCCCGCTGAGGTCGAGCTCGGGGAAGAAGGCCCCTACTTTCTCCCGCCACATCCGGAACCCCTTCAGGAAGGAGTCCACGGTGGCCTCCCGGACCTCCGACGTGTACTCGTCGGAAGCCCGGAACTTCGGGATGGCCTCCTGTGCCTCCCGCTTCGCGGCCTCCAGGAGTCCGTTGATGTACGCACTCCGGTCCTTCGCCGCGCTCGCGTCTCGCCGAGCCTCCTCCAGCTGGCACTCCAGCCACTGGGAGTGGGCCTGAAGGCGAGCCTTCTCCGCCACGTCCTCCTCCATGCGGCGCTGGTAGGAGAGCCTCTCCTCCGACAAAGAAGCCTCCAACTCCTTGTTCCGCCCCTCGGAGCGTGCCAAGTCAGTCTGGAGGGCTTGGTTGCTAGCTCGCAGCTCGACCCCCTTTTCCATGAGGTCCTTGACGTCGGCTGCGAGCTTGCCGAGCTTCTTCTCCTTCTCGGCGTCCCTCTTCGCGTTCCCTACGAGGAAGTTCCTCAGTAGGAGAACGTCATTTCCAATCTGCACAAACAGAGCAACCAGGTTAGGAGAAAAGGCCACTAAAATCATGAAAGACATAGAAGAAGGAGCTCGGGTTTACCGTGAAGAGCTGCGGGAGAATCCCGAGCAAGGCGTCCGCATAGTCCCGGCCGCCCCGAGCTCGGCGGTCCCGGGCTGTGGAGGCGTACTCCATGACCTTCTCCGCGAGCCCCTTGTTGCGGATGACTGAACACCGGTGGGTGATCACCGGTGGCGGAGCTGTCAGGTCGGCTCCTGCGGTGGCTGCCCCTTCAGCTGGGGTCGCGATTGACGGGCCGGCAGAGGCCACGGGCTGCGCCGTCGGAGCAGCGGCGACGATGGGACCAGCGCTGGACGGAGCCTCGGGCGGTGGAGCCCCCTCGATGGCAGTGCCACCAGGTCTGGCAGCCAAGGCATCAACGGCCCCGCCCTGAGGCAACCTGGGAGGGGGAGCGGTGGCCACTGGGCTGGGCACGGTCGCCGGCGCGATCTCCCGGCCCGCCTCAGTACGGGCCCTCTTGGCCGCGGGCTCGTCTACCTCCGGGACGTCTCTCTGGGCCGCGCCCTCCAGAAGGCTCTCCAGTGAGAACTTCATTCCTGCAATGCAAAAGAACAGAAGGTTAGCCGACTCGGTCATGAAGAAAAAGAGTGAAGAAGTCAAAGGAGGGCCGAATCTCACCCGTCTCATAGACGGGACTGATCCTAGCCTCAAAAAGATTCTGCTTCGAAAGCAGAACCTCGAGCGCCGGGACCACGTCACTCAGGAGTTGGGAGTAGGCCTCTTGGTCCGCCGACTCAACCCGGGAGTTCCGGTTCGGAGACCGGTCCGGTTCACTCCAGGCCTAGTCGACATCTTCGACCGAGACGAAGAAAAACCGGCTCTTCTAGCCCTTGACCGAGGAAGGGAGGTCGAACCGGAGACACCTGGGCCTGGGCGAAATATACCACCAGCCGTCATCGGTGGAGCACTTCTTCAGGTAAACATGGCCCTGAAGAGGGAGAAACGGGCAACGAACCTGTGAAAGTGACAGAAGACTATAAAGGAGAAGATAACCCGGATGGCATTGGGAGCCAACTGGGCCGGAACAAGCCGGAAATGGCTGAGAAAAGAGAGGAAGAAGGGGTGCAGAGAAAATCGAAGACCCCCAAGGAGGAAGTCTTCGTAGAAGGCTATGCGGCCGGGGCCACTCATGGTGACGCGCTCCCCGGACCGCGGAACAGATAGACGAATTGATCCCGGGATACCATAGGCCTCCCGGAGCAGAGAAAGATCGCCTTCGGTCATGGTGGAAGCATGACCGGAGGGACCGGCTGGAAGGACAGGCGGAGCAGGAAGAGAACGAAGGGGGACAGCGGGAGCAACCGGAGGAGACCGGACCCCCCTGGGGATGCCAATGGTGACACCCCCGGGTTGCAGACGCTGGCGGATCTCCTCCGGGATCGTTTCCTCCTCTGAGGAGGAAGAAGATGGAGTCCTTGGCAGGGATGGACCGGCCTCATCCGGATTGGAAGAGACATGGCGACGGCGCGCCATGACAAAGAGGAGGACAAAGATTCAGAGAAGAAAAGAGAGAGGGGAACTGGAGAAGGATGGAGGCACTCACCGAAAATACGCCAAGCGAGCGCGGGGCAACAGAAGTTAGCCTGCAGCAAACCGCCCACGGAGCAAGGGGAAAGGCCTCGTTCTGGAAAGTCCCCTCCCTTTCAAACTCAGTCGACAGCGGTCGTACCCGTCATTCCGCCTCGAACCACTGAACGATCGCCACGTGGACGCACGCCCGACACCGACGCCTTGTTAGCAGAGTAACGGCCTCTGCCTCGAAGCGACGCATTTATTGCGGGCAAGTGGGCGACGCGTGGCGGCTTCTTATAGGGTTTCAGGCGCATCGAGTCGTGGCGACGAGGATCGTGGCAATTATGATGCAAGATCTTCGCCTCCCCACGTCATATCTGCATTTAATCCCGACGTTCCGTTCTACGACGCCCCAACGGAACGGCGGGCTGGGGGGCAACTGTTACGGCCGTAACGGTGACGTGGCCGGGCTCAGATACCGCCAAATATGATCGAGCCACGTGGAGGTTTCTCCGGTCGAGTCAGCGCCACATTGCCAAGGCCGACCTTGGCAAGACTACTCCGCCAGACGACTTCCTAAGACAAACTGCTCTCGCCGAAGTCAAGCTCGGTTCGGGGCTCCTCTACCACCTCGCCTGGCGCCCACCTAGGAGGGGTCCGCCTAGGCCGAGGTCGCTCGATCCTTCGCTCCTTCGCCAGGTGGCCCCCCCAGAGACGGGCCCATCTCAACCGAAGCCAAGCGACCTCCTGCCATCTCGCCAGGTATCCACCCAGGAGGGGTCCACCTAGGCCAAGGTCGGCCGATCCTTCGCTCCTTCACCAGGTGGCCCCCCCAGAGATGGGCCCACCTCGGTCGAAGCCAGGCAACCTCCTGCCACCTCGCCAGGTGTCCACCCAGGAGGGGTCCACCTAGGCCGAGGTCGGCCGATCCTTCGCTCCTTCGCTAGGTGGCCCCCCCGGAGACGGGCCCACCTCGGCCGAAGCCAGGCGACCTCCTGCCACCTCGCCAGGTGTCCACCCATGAGGGGTCCACCTAGGCCGAGGTCGGCCGATCCTTCGCTCCTTCGCCAGGTGGCCCCCGGAGATGGGCCCACCTCGACCGAAGCCAGGCGACCTCCTGCCACCTCGCCAGGTGTCCACCCAGGAGGGGTCCACCTAGGTCGAGGTCGGCCGATCCTTCGCTCCTTCGCCAGGTGGCCCCCGGAGACGGGCCCACCTCGACCGAAGCCAGGCGACCTCCTGCCACCTCGCCAGGTGTCCACCCAGGAGGGGTCCACCTAGGCCGAGGTCGGCCGATCCTTCGCTCCTTCGCCAGGTGGCCCCCGGAGACGGGCCAACCTCGGCCGAAGCCAGGCCGCCCGTACGGAGAAGGTCCCAGGGAAGGAGGCGCAGGCCCCGAGGTCATCCCTCGGGCCGTACGCATCACAGACGGCGCCCCGTACGGATGGCGGCGGCACGCGAAACACCATTTGCATCGGCCCGACAGGTCCCGCAGTCGAGAGGCGCGATTCTGACAAAGCAGGCCCCATAGATGGATGGTGCCCACACTTGGGAAAGAGAGCGCTCTCACTGGGCCCGAGGTTTGACCGGCCGCCTTACCAGCGCCGCCCCCCCTTTTTCTGTCTTTGCCTTTTCCCTGTTGGGCTCGGCGGACGAGGTCGGAAAGCCACCTGGCCCTCCTCACCGAAAAGGGGAAAGAGAAAGGGACGGGGGAGGGGAGCCTCCCAGGAGGAGAAGACAGGCGAACGACGGGAAGAGATAAAAGGAAGGAATCTGGGGACGACAAGGTAAGCGAACAAGCCTGGGGACAAGGAAGAAGCAGCGGCAAAAGGCCTCGCTCCGAGAGTGAGATCCAAGATCCCGAGAGGGGATCGCTCGGCGTGAGCTCGGCAAGGAGGCCCGGCCAAATTTCTGGTCCCCAGTGCACCTTTCTTTCTAGTAAATTCTCTAAGTCTGGAACCCTTTCGGGGGTCCGTCTTGGAGAGTCTGTTCCTTCTCGTCGTCTACTGACTTGACCATCGGAGCTCCCTCGCCGGGATCCCCGGCCAGGGTCTTCTAACCCCTTCTTGCAGGTTCCCCGCAGCCGGGGAGGCTCCCTCACCCGGCGGTCAGGAAGGATCCACGGATCCGAGGCACGGGCGCGGCGACGAGAGCGGCAACAAATACATAATCAGTGACTGAACCGTTATTCGGCATTGTAGATGGCATAAGACACTTTGTACCGCTCCACATTATCTTGTGTGCCGAAAGATTCCTTTAACTTATGAAGAATCTCGTCTGGTTGGGCCTCCTCGAATTTGTGACTGAACTCGTTGTTCATCGCTGCCAACATTATGCATCAGACTGTAGTCCGATCAGAAACCCACTTCAAATAAGTGTCCCTAATCAAACTCCGAGCATTGGTAAGAGGGTTTCAGGTGCTGGATCTGTTATCACATAAGGGATATGCTTGTGCTCCAGGACTATCCTCAATTTTTGATACCAGCTATCAAAATTGGGACCCTTTAACTTCTCGCTATCGAGAAGTGACGGAGCGAAAGGTTTGAAGACATCTGAAAGAAAAAATAAGAACTAATTTGTATATGAATTAATCAATTAAACCAAAGACTTGGACTTTAGTCTAAAGGTCCCTCCCACTAATTTTTCAGATTGGGAGCTTCTAACTCCAATCCGTGAAATCATTGGTGGGGACACCGGAGGCACCAGAATAAGACAAAGGCTTTTCAACCCTCTATGAATTGATCAATAATTTATGAGTCCATCTGTAATAAGAGCTTATCCCATCTGAGTCTATTTTAGTTGTTATTTGAGTCTTTTGAGTTGTTATTTTAGTTCTGTACTAGTCAGCTCATGTTGAGCTAGTTCAGTCCAATGCTAGTCAGCTCATGTTGAGCTACTTTTATTTTTTTGAGTCCTGTCCAAGCATACTGAAGACTCAAGACCACATCATACAAGTAAAGACCAAGTCCAACCAGATTGAAGACATGGAAGTTTAGCCCAAGTCCAACCCAGCTTGAAGATTTGAAGACTCCAGGAGAAAAATCAGAAATCCTAATTCCTTGCAGATGCCCTCCAGATGCCCAGATTCCCTTCCAGATGCCAAAGTATATTCATAGATCAAGGCATCCATTATTTTAGAGGTCCATCTGCATCCTAGCCCAAAGAAATCAAGCCTAGGTGCCAAGCCCAAGCCCCTAAGAAGCAAGATACCAAGGAATATTCTTGGTACATGGCTACCAGGCCACCCTAGCTTCCAAAGGCCCAAACCCATGCGCCCGAGCCCCTTTGGGCCAGTCTCTTGCTGCTCTTAAAAGCCCAACACGCCCCCCTAGGCATCCTTGGAGTGTTGGCCAAGTCAAGAGAATTTTTAGGGATTTTTCTACCTAATATTTCCTTATTTTCTAGCTAGGGTTTGAAAGGGAAAAGGATTCTTATGTAAAGACTAATGTGCCCTTACTTGGAGCCCAAGGTTAAGGGTCAATTTAAAGGACCCTAGCCTCTTGTATGAAGCTTGATTTTTGATATGAAATAAACCTTGAGTTCTTATATTGCTTTGTGTGATTACCCTGCGTGTGCATAAAGGGGTTTGAGAGTTCTTCTTCCCGGTGTTTGCAACCATCTTCCTACCACCAACCATCCTTCCAGCTCCCTCCAAAACTTTCTTTTCTTTGCTATTTTCCTTTGTTTTCTTAATTTCCTCTGAGTTTTCTAATCCCTGATAGGTCATTTGCAGGTCCCCGAGTTTCTACGAATCCAATGACTCCAGCCAAGCCTCAATCGGACCACCGAGCAGAAATCCAGGTATCCATGTATCTTTGGCTCGATTTTCTAGGCCGCATCCATCGAGGAACGAGAGATTCCTTCTCTGCGATCTTCACCCGCCACTTCAGATGTTGTCAGGTACACCCCCTCTACCTCCAGTCTTTATATTGTAGGAGAACTTGCCTTAACCGAGGCTTCTCAGCCCCAGCGATCCTTCTTTAGTACTTTTCTAGGTTTTAATTTGCATGCTTGGCTTCAAAAATTCATACAAAATTTCTTACAACTAATTTTGATCTAAAATTTAGGAATTAATCACCTAACCCCACATATAAAACATACAAAAAGAATTGCATGCATATTAGTCCCGCATCATTTGGTATCAGAGCTAAGATTAGGACTTGTTTTCTGCAATTTTTCAATCCATATATGCTCTATTATTTAAATTATTTCTCCCTGATAAAAACTCTAAAGATTTGGAAATTTGTTTTTCTGGATTCATCATAATTCACAATAATTTTCAGAATTTTTTCAGATTTTATTTCAGCCTGTGAATTTTCTTCAAGTCAAAATACAGCCTACAAATTTTTGGCTCTATTTTTTCAGCAAGACAAGTTTGGAAGTTTTAGGGTTTTGTTTAGCATCTTTTGCATATCTTTTAATTTTAGTATATTTCTTGCATATTAGGCCATAATTTGCAAGTTTTCTTCTATTTAAGAAAATACCAAAATAAAAAAAATATATATATTCTTCAAAAATATCAAAAACATCTAACCCTAATTTGCATCATTTGCCTGCCATCATTGCATAATCTACTTTTAAGGGCACTCTTGCTATGTCAGATGGGGGGAGGATTTGATCACCTCTCCTTAGCCCAAAACTACACTTCCCTCGCATTCGGTCCCAAGCCTAAACTAAAATCGATTAGACTTAATTTGCCCAGTGGGCTAGGGACACCAACTGGTCTGGTCCGAGCTAAGTGTCAGATCATTGTGTCAAGCTAACCTGTGTGTGCTTTGTGCTCGGTGTCTAGAACAGTGGTTTAGGGATTCAATCCTGAAGGGCTTGTGTAATGGTATGCCTACCTGGCCAATCTCTGATTGGTGTCTAGGATTGGCAATCAGGGACCTAACACTCCCCTTACACCTGCTTGGCTGAGTACAGGGTTACTATATGCTAGTTTGCCACCCTGATTGAGCCCTTAGTTTTGGACTCTAGGTCTAGTTAGCTGTAGTCGATTTGATCGAGTCTTGCATGAGCACTAGATCAGGGGTTTCATATCATCCACCATCTCCACTTTTGTCTGAATCCATGGATAAGCTAGAAGCCCAGATGAAAGCCTTTGCTGAGCAGCTAACCCAATCCATGGCCCAG
Organism: Areca catechu; assembly: GCA_021397845.1. Lineage (NCBI taxonomy): Eukaryota > Viridiplantae > Streptophyta > Magnoliopsida > Arecales > Arecaceae > Areca > Areca catechu. The sequence goes on along the minus strand of CM038044.1, from coordinate 60,560,266 downwards.
ATGACTACCCAGTTAACTACCCAGATGACTCAATTGAATCAGTCTACTACCCGAACCAATAATAGACTTGAAACCTTAGCCAATAAGTTTGACCAGACGGAGAATAGGATAGGGACCCTAGAGAAAACCCATAGGACCCCAAACCCTGATCCCTACCATGAGGTTGAACCTAGGAGAGCCCATCATCATGACCCATACTATGATGCTGAACCTAGGAGGACCCCAAACCCTGATCCCTACCGTGAGGTTGAACCTAGGAGAGCCCATCATCATGACCCATACTATGATACTGAACATAGGAGGATCCCAAACCTGATCCCTACCATGAGGTTGAACCTAGGAGAGCCCATCATCATGACCCATACTATGATCCTGAATCTAGGAGGACCCCAAACCTGATCCCTACCGTGAGGTTGAACCTAGGAGAGCCCATCGTCATGACCCATACTATGATATTGAACCTAGGAGGACCCCAAACCCTGATCCATACCTTGAGGCTGAACCTAGGAGAGCCCATTGTCATGACCCAATCCCTAAGGTTAGTCCTAGAATGACCAATTAGGATTTTGTAGACCAGGAAGATAGATCTTATTTACCCACATCCTATAAGCCTAGTATACCTACAACCTATAGATCTTATGACTCCAAATCCTATGAACCTAGAACCTATGAATCCAGAACCTATGAACCTAGATCCTATGACTCTAGATCCCATGATCATAGATCCTATGCATCCACACCCTATAAGCCCAGTAGACCCAAGGCCCATAGAGCTGAACCTAAATCCTATGGGCCCAGAGAGCCCATAACCCCTAGGTATCAGCCTAGTACAAGTCATGCTTCCCCTAGTCAACTTGAATCCCATAGGATTAGTATCCCTAAATATGAACTCGGTAGTGAGCCACTACCCCTTATACAACCTGAACCTACTAGGAGTAGTACCCATAATCAGAGACCAGAACCTAACCAATTTCCCGCTAGCCGATCTTCTCCAACCATCCCTAAGATTCACAAGGCTTACATTAATGTAGAAGTGTATGAAGCTGATGCGAGCTTAGTGGATGAGTATGATGGAGAAGAGGAGACACCTTTAGTAGATTCCGAATTAGCTGACCCAATAGATACCCAAGTAGAAACCAACCCAGAGCTAGTTGGCCTTGACCACATCCAACCTAAAGCTATAGTGGAAGAACAAATAGAGGAAGAGAACCTAGGTACTGTTGCTAGAGCCCTACCTGAGGAAACCATAGAAGAGAGCCAAATTATAGAGTCTAGTCCTAAAATACAAGAACCTGAAGAATTTATTAAGGACATGATCTCTTTGAATCAGTACCCTCAGGATGAGCCTCCTCCTATAGTCCCTATTAAGGACCTCTTTCCTGAGATTAATAACCCATCCTTCCATTATGTAGACCCCATAGATATACCGCAATCCCCTAAGGTTAGCCTCATTAGTCTAGGATTAGTCCATGATGCCCCTTCTTTTATCTTACTTTATCCAACTAACCTTGAACCTTTTTCCCTACCCTACCAGACTAATTTTGAATCCACTTCCTATTTTCTGCCCTTTCCAGATACCTCCAGCATTTCTAGGATCATTAGATTGCATTTAGCTGATGAGATTAGCATACTGTATGCATTCATCATGCATGTTAGGTTTGCATCTTACTTCTGGCATACTCTTTGGAATTTGCTAGGAGTTCACTGTAAATTTTCATGTGCATGTCAAGCTAGGATCAAACCTAGAGAACCTATAATCTCTTAGGTTTAGTTCTAAAGAGTTCAATAAAATTTCCTTCCATAGAAATGCAGAGTCGAGTTTGTTAGGTGTAGGTTTGAGTCCTTTGCATCATCTTGTTAGGAGTTTGCATGTGCCCAGCATGTTCACCACCTGCACTAATTTTGAAACAACTAGCTAAATCCTGAAGATGGACCAAAGAATTTGATGTAGTGGATTCTATCTTGGTTAGGCTTAGGCCTAAAAGAAGCTTCATGCTCGTAGAGCCAGACCTTTTAAAGTGATAGAGAAGGTTGGATCAAATGCCTAGGTGTTAGATTTGCCTTCGAATTTGGGCATTAGTTCTACTTTCAATATTATAGAAATGGTTGAGTATAGGGAACCGGCAGTGATACCTAGTGAGGCCTTTGGATCTATTCATTTTCATTGTGACCCTAACCCAGAGTGTCCACTAACAAATTGGCCTGAGTGAGGAGAACGGATCGAGCGTATCTTGGACGATCAAGCCATCATGACCCGGTGCCATGACTATCAACGCTTCCTGGTCCGATAGCAAGGCCAGCCAGAGTCGGACGATTCATGGATTTCTCGAGAGGACTTGCAATGCCTCAACCCAGACCTTCTCAGGAGATATGTGAGCCAGTCTGATCTTCACTCGACAGGGTCGAGTTCCTCCAACCCCGGGAGAATTGGTGGGGACACCGGAGGCACCAGAATAAGACAGAGGCTTTTCAACCCTCTGTGAATTGATCAATAATTTATGAGTCCATTTGTAATAAGTGCTTAGCCCATCTGAGTCCATTTTAGTTGTTATTTGAGTCTTTTGAGTTGTTATTTCAGTTCTGTACTAGTCAGCTCATGTTGAGCTAGTTCAGTCCAATGCTAGTCAGCTCATGTTGAGCTAATTTTATTTTTTTGAGTCCTGTCCAAGCATATTGAAGACTCAAGACCACATCATACAAGTGAAGACCAAGTCCAACCAAATTAAAGACATGGAAGTTTAGCCCAAGTCCAACCCAGCTTGAAGATTTGAAGACTCCAAGAGGAAAATTAGAAACCCTGATTCCTTGCAGATGCCCTCCAGATGCCCAGATTCCCTTCTAGATGCCAAAGTATATTCATAGACCAAGGCATCTATAATTTTAGAGGTCCATCTACATCCTAGCCCTAGAAATCAAGCCCAAGCACCAAGCCCAAGCTCCTAAGAAGCAAGATACCAAGGAATATTCCTGCTACATGGCTACCAGGCCACCCCAGCTTCTAGAGGCCCAAATCCATGCGCCCGAGCCCCTTTGGGCTGGCCTCTTGCTGTTCTTAGAAGCCCAACATGTTCTCCTAGGCATCTTTGGAGTGTTGGCCATGTCAAGAGAATTTTTAGAGATTTTTCTACCTAATGTTTCCTTATTTTCTAGCTAGGATTTGAGAGGGAAAAGGATTCTTATGTAAAGACTAATGTGCCCTTACTTGGAACCCAAGGTTAAGGGTATATTTAAAGGACCCTAGCCTCTTGTATGAAGCTTGATTTTTGATATGAAATAAACCTTGAGTTCTTATATTGCTTTGTGTGATTACCCTGCATGTGCATAAAGGAGTTTAAGAGTTCTTCTTCTCGGTGTTTGCAACCATCTTCCTGCCGCCAACCATCCTTCCAGCCCCCTCCAAAACTTTCTTCTCTTTGCTATTTTCTATTGTTTTCTTGATTTCCTTTGAGTTTTCTAACCCTTGACACATCGTTTGCAGGTCCCTGAGTTTCTACAAATCCAATGACTCCAGCCAAGCCTCAATCGGACCACCGAGTAGAAAGCTGGGTATCCGCAGGTCTTTGGCTCGGTTTTCCAAGCTGCATCCATTGAGGAACAAGAGATCCCTTCGCTGCGATCTTCACTGGGCACTTCAGACGTTGTCAGGTACACCCCCTCTACCTCCAGTCTTTATATTATAGGAGAACTTACCCTAACCGAGGCTTCTCAGCCCCGGCGATCATTCTTCAGTACTTTTCTAGGTTCTAATCTGCATGCTTGGCTTCTAAAATTCATACAAAATTCCCTACAACTAATTTTGATCTGAAATTCGGGAATTAATCACCTAACCCCACATATAAAACATACAAAAAGAATTGCATGCATATTAGTCCCGCATCACTCATCATTTCATAGTGGGTATTGAAATCCAATAGACCACGTATGAGCCCGTCTATGGCCGACTCATCCATACGCACCTAAAGGTAGGTTCTCTAACCAATTGCTTTCCTAAGCAACTTCCAGTAGTAAATTTTGCCCCACAAAACCCTCAATCAGCCTTGGGGCCTCCTATTATTAGTCTCTGGTTAGGTCCAACCATTAATATGACAAATCCGATGCTTCCAGCTAACGAATGACCAAGCCCGACTATGGCCGGCTCACCTGATCACCATTAAGAAGGTTGTATTGAACCATCATCTATGGGAGAGTAATCCTAGTAACCGGATGCACACCCGCTCTATGGAACTGCCGATGTACACCAAGCTAAAGGACTCATTACTAACCCACTCAATGGGAGGCTAAGACACCATCAACTCATTGACTTAGTCCTTTTCAGGACCTAATAATTTTAGAGGATTTTAATTAAATTATAAAAGAAGAATAGAGAGAAGAACATGGATCAACCTCCCACTAATCAAATCAATTCTCAAGAGGGTTAAATTAAATTTAACAAGTTGGTCCATGGGCACCTAAATATCAGACAGGCTGATCAACTTGGGTGACATGGGTTAACTCGAATCAATAAGCTCTTCTAATCAGTTCTGGTTGATCGGATTGGCTAGGTAGGTGAGATCATGGGTGAGTATCTGCCATTAACCATCTTTCCTAGATACTAACCAAGTTGGCCAGGAAAGAGGTAGCCTCATGCAACCATGATCAAAAATGCCAAACCTGCCTAGACACCTATCAATTTACCAGACTCGATTAGACCAGCATAAGAACTCGGGCTTATCACAGAGCCACTAATTAGATCCATTTTAGAAGAATGGACTAACCCATCTAACTATTAGATAGATACTAAAGAGAATGTCCTTAATCAACATTTGATTAGTTCTCTTAAGTCCAATTCAACTAACTTTAGGTCTAACCCAATAAATGAACCCAATCAGGTAGCTAACCCAATTAACCTGGATGGCTTATTCAAATGACATTAGGTTTCATAAACCCTAATTGGCTTGTCATTTAATTAATCTTTCAATTCATAATTGTTAGATTATAAGCCAACTTTTAATTAAAATATTTTTAATTAAATTAATGTAAAACTTTTTTACATCTTTCATGCATCATATCTAGTTCTATCATATCAATTTATAATTTTGCAAGCCTTAACAATTTTAGACATGCCAATGTATAATCATGTATCAGGATTAAAATATTTTTAAAACCATAGGTTTCCTTTAAGGATCCTTTTGAAAAGGCCAACACAGACGAACCGCCTCGTGCCATAAAAATTAGGGGTTTTAAACCCTCATTAATCTGGACACACGGCCATGGTGAAGGTCTCAACTAGGTTCCTAGAAGTAATCCCTAATCTAGATACAGATCCATCAATACATGCAATCATGATGTGCTACACAGGAACCTGTTGCTCTGATACCACTGAAGGAAAACTAGTACATCGGATGCCTACCCTAGGCATGCTACACTAGGGAGTAGGTATTGCATAATTAAACTTTTTAAACATGCATATGGAAAAATCTATTTATGCACAGGATATAACATAAAATGATGCATGAAATAGATACACAGGCATGTAATGGCAAGTGCAATAATTATAAATAACATAATAATAGCTAGATCTAAGCATGCATGATAACAAAAATAAATAATATACCTGATCGAAGTAGGAAGAAGCCGACTCCCTCAGTCTTCAGAACATATTAGCAGCAAATCAAGGCAACCAGTTGAACTCCTTCAATAACAAATTAGATCTGGAACATGGATTCCATAAGATCTACAACAACAAGAAGAAGAGATCAATCCAATCTCTCGAGGTGTCCAAGTGTCCACCCTCTAGAGTATCCACGTGCGGGCTCTCACGGATCCAACTCCCGGATGGATGCTAGTCCTCCAGGAATCAAAGACAGGTCATAAAAATATGGAGCTGGAAAAACCAAACAAATCCTCATAGACAGTCTTCTCCAAGTTCGTCCAAACTCCACAAAGAGCACACACCAAAAAACATAAAAACAGGGAAAAGAATAAGGGACCTCCACAAATCTGCTGCACTCGGATATTTGTCCCAAAAAGCAGATCGCTCTCTATTCTAATCCTTCTCTTTTCACCCTCACACGCTCTTATATCATCCCCTGTTTCTTCCTCTTCCACCGCAAGTTTTGATCCTATCACTTATCGCATGGCCTGTTCCTCCTTCTCCCACACACCTCATGGCCTACAACCCCGCATATAAGACAGGCGGAGAACACCCGTGAAGCCATGGAGGACATCGTGAGATAAGGAGATAAAACCCGGAAAAACATATGCTAAGAAATCTCGTGAAGGCCATAGCTTTGTTCCAATCTCTTCATGGCCCCCTGCGCCCGGTCGAGGAAGGGCTTGAAGCCCACTAGGAAGGAGAGGTAGCCGAACGCTATGGCCCCCCTTACTTCCCCTCTGCCATCTAACGGCCAGCAACTCCTCTCTCGCTCCCTCATACGGCCAGCAACCCAGAAATCAAAACCATTAAACAGGGCTTCCACAAAGGAAAAAATAGCAGAGATGGAGAAAATTGTGAAGGCTAGGAAGTGATCGATCATGAGTGTTGGGATATCCTGGTTCAGCTACAAACCAAACTCCGGTTCGACTTATCGAAGCCCTTTTCTCCGGACTACGGACTTCGGACTAGGCGAAGGACAGGCCAACTGCAAGCAACCTAAGGCTTCACACCGGACTACAACATCCGGAGGCTAGTCCTTCAGGTAGCACCTTCGGCCCTAGCCAAAGTCTGAACTACTCATCGACTTCCGAAGACACGTACTTCGGTCCCCACCGTAGACATGATCTCCAGCCTCAGGGAAATACCAAGTCTTGGGCCCATGCAAGGGGAAATCCGAAGCTTGAACCACAATCTATTCCAGAAAGGAAACTGTAACCAACGGTTGCAATCGACACTCATCATGCCATGATCATGGCGTGCAACTCCTGTAGCCACGCCTCCGATCTGGCCGGAACTGCTCATTGACAACCCACGATCGCCAATCATGGGAGAGATTGGCTCCCCATAATCACAAGAAAAAGAACGAGCCACAGACCAAAGGCCATCTTTTAAATATAGATAAGAAGGATAGCTCGAGAGGTTCACGAACAATCTCGCATACATACACCTTCAATCCCCAAGAGCCTTTTCTCTTCCATTCTTTCTCGACACCTTCCCCATTCTGTGGCTGGAATCCACCACTGACTTAGGCATCGGAGTGTCCTCCACTGGAACAACTCCAGCAAGGGACCTGTTTTGCAGGTGAACCAAGCAGCGGTCCTGCGATGCAGTGGCTCCGACCAGCCGATTCAGGGACTCCATGCCAATAGATTGGCGTGCCAGGTAAGGGGGCGCATTAACATTCCTTAAGCTCCCTCCCAGACAAGGAGAAGAAAAAAGTTCTTTGATGGCAAGAGGAAAAGTCACAATCGCTTCTACAAGCTGGAGTCGTGCTCCATCTTAGGGGGGTGTACCCCCGGAGGAGAACGATGCTCCACCTCCCATGGTTATTGTGGGAGCACAGTAGTTTGAAGCTCTTATGAACCAGGTCGCCAACCTAACGACCATGGTTCAAGAGTTCCAAGACAGAGCCTTTCCGGTGGCAAACCGACCGGCTGTTTCTAGACATAGCGCTCGATCCCGAAGAAGGAGAGCACCATGGAAGGATTCTGTGCATCCCTCCCCCCGTTCTCGGCCCTCTCCCAAAGGCTAAACTTTGAGACTGCATAGGTCTGCCGATTCCCCGCAAAAAGGAAAAAGCCTAGGCAAACCTCCTCCTCCTCCAAAGACTCCACTCCGATGGAGAGAGCATCGAAGCAGACTCCCGATTATGACAGGAGGTTTGGTGCAGGCACCAGACTCAAAAGAAGACTTCAGGGCTCCATCCGGATCTCTGATTGACCTTGCCCGAAGAATTAGGGTTTTCTGGTTTTGTAATAAGGGTTGACTTGGTCAACTCAATTTAGTCTTGAGTCTGTATTTCCCTGTAATTTAAATTTTGTTGAGTCATGTTGACTCAGTACAAGTCCTTGTAGTGGCCTAGGTCTTCTCCAGTTTGGTGCCACCTTTTTCAAGTCAAGGTCCAGGGTGCCACATTTTTCTTCCAGGCTCAAGTAAGTGGGCGCCACACTCCCAGCCACACCCCAGAGTCCAGGGGGTGCCACATCTCCATCCCAGTGTCTTGGTCCCCACACCCAAGAGAGCAAGAATTTTTCTTGAAGCCAAAATCAAGGAGGCGCCCAATATATACCTTAAAAGGCCAAGCTAAAGGAGGAAAGAGGCATTTCTTGGGGAGCACTTCAAGTGGGCGCCCAATCCATGCCTAAAAAGATCAAAGCAAAGTTGGGAAGAGCCATGACTTGGGGAGAAAGAAAAGGAGGTGTCCAAAAGAGTTGAGCCATGGAAGGAAAAAAATTTTTCTTGAAGAGCAAGGCTAGGAGGCGCCACCTACTTACCATTTGGAGCCACCAATCAGCACTTATGGAAGCTCTTGGCCGGCCATATGAGAAGGATTTGATTCTACAAGCCTAATTTGAAGATCCATCCTATTAGTCCCACATGGGAAGATGTAAAACCCTGACCTCTTGTAAAGACCTTTAAAATAAACCCCTCTTGTAAGTTTTAGAGAACAAATGATGAATGAAATCAATTTCTGTGTGAGCAACTTTGTATTTCTCTCTTCCGCACTTGTATTCAGGTGTTAAGCTCCGTGAGGGAGTAAATCCGGGTTCCCTAGGAACCTTGAGGAGGTGTGAGATCTCCAACCCCAAAACCCTACCAAAACCCTAGGTTAGCCACTTCAATTTCAAACCCTAGCCACCATCATCTTCTTCATTCCACCAATCATCCAAACCCTAATCTACCTCATCATCTCACGGCCCCTCTCTTCCAAGTAGAGGCTGACCACCAGCATCCAGGTCCAGTTCGGCTACTTCGAAGACAGAGCAAATCCCAGAGGAAGTCAGATCAACATTCCAAGAGAATCAGGATTTCAGCAACATCAGCTTTCAAGTTCTACTATCTGGTAAATCCTTCCTTGAGTATCTGGTTTCATAACTTGTTCTTCTTCTTTCCCAGATCTTGAGTTCAGAAGAAGCCAACTCTGCCAAAGGGCCAGTATTGGAGAATCCATTACGAAGATATCTGAATCTGGGGATCCAACAATCTGCTCAAGAGAGTCCTTCCACTAAACTCTGTGAAGATCACTGCCTGGTCTATAACCCTTCTCTTCTCTTTACTTCTGTCCTATTGAAAATTCAGAGCGAAACCCTAGGTCTGGGAGTTTCTAAACCCCCAGCGATCCTTTACTTCTGAATTACTCTGATAACCTAGTTTCTTTAAATTTTGCTTTCAATTATTACATAGTTTCTTTCAATTTAGTTTAACTTTCCTTTGAGTCTAAGCCGACTTCTGAAAATATATAAAAAAAAGAATTAGTCTTAATTTACTTTTGCATTGCATCGTCTCTCTTTTGTTCTGCATCATTTTTGGTATCAGAGCATTCGTTCTGCATCAATTTTGTTATCAGAGCCCTGTCTAGGGTTTCTGACTTGCTTACATGTTTTGAGTGTCTCTCTTTTTTACTTTGTCTACTCGAAGTAGACTCCCCAGGACGTCCGGTCCTAGGAACGAAGTGAGGTGCAAGCCTCCTCTTCCCATTCCACGGGGTGTTCCTAGGGCATGTAGGGGATCTGCTGGGTTACAACTTCGTAGCAGGAATTGTAAACGGGGGAAGCATTCTATTTTCAGTCTGTAACTATCCTGTTGCAGGAATTGTTTTTCATTGCAGTTAACTCTAAATTGTATAATTTTTATTTTGCTGGAACCAGTATAATTGAAAATATTTTATATAATTTTACTATGATTTATTGGTTTCCGTGAAATTTCTGACAGTTAAATTATAGCAACTATATTTCTGTGTTTCTGCATTTCAATTTTTTTGAGTGATCATCTCCTAATTCATCTTAAGGGAAATTGAGCATCTAAGATAAGGGGAGGAGTTGATAACCTCTCCTTAGCCCAAAACCACCACCCATTCATTCGATCCTAAGCCTAAGTTTAAAATTTATTAGACTTAATTTGCCCTAGTGGGCTAGGGACACCAATGAGTCGGGTCTAGGCTAGTGTTGAGTCAGTTTGTCTAGTTACTCTATGTGTGCTTTGTACTCAGTGTCTAGAATGGTGGTTCAGGGACTACATCCCGAAGGGCTTGTGTGCTGGTCCGCCTACCTGGCCAATCACTGATTGGTGTCTAGGATTGGCAATTAGGGACCTAACACTCCCCTTACACCTGCCTGGCTGAGTCCCGAGTTACTACAGGCTAGCTTGCCACTCTGATTGGGCATCTAGTTTGGGCTCTAGGTCTAGTTAGCCCGTAGTCGTTTCAGTCGAGTCTCATTTGGTGTGTTTGCTTGCATCATCATGTCTACCCGGAATGGAGTACCCTACCGGCCTGGTCAAACCCAACCTGATTTAGAGGCCATGATTAGAACTCTTACCGAAAGTATGACCAAATTGAGTCAGGATATGAATGAGGGTTTTGCCCAGTTTAGAGACCGAGCCCAGGGACTTGAGAAACGTAGACATCAAAATTGGACCCCTGATCCAAAATTTAATAGGCCCCAACCTCACCCATGCCAGGAGCCTCGGAGGACCTTATACCGTGATCCCGAGCATAACCCTAGGAGCCTATATCCATACTTGGTTGACTCAAAAAAGGGACCCGTTAGGAACACCGAACCTTATGCACCTACTTTTGATGGAAGATAAGAGACATATATTAAGTGGGAAGAACAAATGGATCGGTATTTTGAGTGCACTAACATATCGAAATTAGGACAAGTTAGGTTGGCCAAAACCAAGTTCACCAAACATGCTAGGTCGCATTGGTATGCTATTGAGCATGAGTGTTATCAAAGAAAAGAGGAAATATATACTTGGAGAGATATGAGAAGTAAGTTGAGAGATAGGTACCTAGGTAGATCCTATGAGAAAAGACTTTTAGACCAATGGTACCAATTGCGACAAGGTAATAGGCCTGTGTCTAAATATATCGAGGACTTCCAGTGGTATGACATGAAATGCAATACCATTGAGACCGAAGCTCAAATCACATCGAGGTTTAGGGTTGGGTTACACCCAGACATCTATACGAAGCTATGCCTTAAAAAGACCAATAAGTTAGACCGAGCCTACCAAGAAGCCCAAGACTATGAGTGGTCTTTAAGATATAACCAATAAAGTACTTTGGACTTAAAGCCAACCTCTACCAACTTGAGTCAAGTTTCGATTGATCCGACACCCGTAGTGAACTAGACTTTTGTTTGTCAATACCCACTTGTGTCACCTCTGGACCAGAAGGATACCAATGAGGAAGAAGGGTTAGGTATGAGAAGCCCAGAATCAGTTGACCTGATTACCACTGACCCAAAACCCATTGAAGATGGCATCGAGGAAGTATATGATGCTGGCTTGAGTCTAGTTGATGAATATGAGGGGGAAGAACTTGAAGAATGTGACATCGATACTATTGGTTCCTTACCTGAGGAGACCTTGGAAAGCAACCAAGTGGTAGGACCTAGTTCAGAAATTCAAGAGATTTGTGAGAACCAGGTTCCTTTAGTCAAATACCCCCAGGAAGAACTCATAGTGTTAGCCCGAGCTATCAGTTCGTACCCTCAAATGACAGTCATTCCCCAAGTACCAATTGAAGATCTTTGCACTGAACTGTTTAAGTTTGCCCACCCTATGGTAGATCCTCTCCTTAGGATGACTGAATCAAGCCTCTTACAATTGGACCTTGTCCCATGCCCAGCCACTAAGGTCTCTCCCGTAATCTCAGTTGGACATCCTTTTCTTGAGCGGATTGATTCACCCAGTCCTGTAGAAGTCCTCCTTGTGGCCCCAGACCCCTTCCTTCGCTTGACTGAGCTACCCTTCTATAGAGTATACCTTTCCTCACCCTTAGGTCAAATTTCAAGTCTTGAGGTCATCATCCATAGACCCTTCCCTGAATCATTCTCTAATCCATCTCTTGAGAAATTGGATCATTATTTGCTTAGAGAACAAACCTTAACTGTTGTAATCACATGTCCTAGGCTACTCCCCGAACCATCTCTTGATCCATTCCTAGGAGTAGCAAACTTTTTCTTTCGTAAGGATGACCAGTTGACACTCATAGATCACCATTCAAACCTTCAGGTCACCACCTTTAGTCAGCAGGTAATTCGAGACTCCGCCTCATATTTTCTCCATTTCTCTAGGACTTCCAATGCTTCTTACACCATCCAAGTATACTTTGTCGAAGTCTTTAGAATGAACCACGTGTCAGAACCTATTAGGTTTGCCACCTACTTCTGGAAGACCTTATGGCACCTACTAGGCACCCATGAAAAGTTTTCATGCTCTGCATGCCATCCTCCGACCCAAGGTCAAATTTAGAGAGCCGTAGTTTGTTAGGTTTAGACCTAGGGTTCCTTTGGAATAAAGTCCATTCTTTAGGAATGCGTCGTCAGTCTAATTTAGTTTTTCTTAACCCTTTACTAGGCTTTGGCTCAGATTTTGATTTGATTGAGAGCACCAGGAATTGGGATTTGTATTTGGTCCAGGGCTAAAATTGCATTCAATATTTCGATCAATAGGTCTATAGGCTAGAGTCCCTTTGAAATTGCTCATGGATACAAGCCTCACACACCACTTGATCTAGTTTCACTATTAGCCCACACACACAAGTCTCTTGATGCACTTGCATAGCATGTAAAGGACTTGCATAAAGAAATTCATGCCAAAATAACTTTAAGTAATGAAATTTATAAGAAGTTGGCTGATTCTCAAAGGCGAGTCAAAACTTTTGTTGAGAGAGACTATGTAATGATTAGGTTAAGGCCTGAATGGTTTCCTCCTGGAACCGTTAGAAAGTTACATGCTAGAAGAGCTGGACCATTTAGAGTGGTGAAGAGAGTAGGGTCCAATGCCTATGTGCTTGAGTTGCCTTCAGAACTAGGCATTAGCTCCACTTTCAACATTACAGACCTAGTAGAGTATAGAGAGCCAGCTGTGATTCCCAGTGAGCCTTTTTGAGCCTAATCCTGCTCTTGAGAGTGAACCCAACCCTGTGTGTCCACCAACAAACTGGCCTGTGAGGAAAGAGCAGATTGAAAAGATCCTGGATGATCAGGTTATCTCTACTCGTAATCGAGGATACCAAAGATACCTGGTCCGCTGGCAAGGAAGGCCAGATTCTGATAACTCTTGGATCTCCCGAGAAGAATTACAAGAATTGGACCCAGACCTCTTGGAGAGATACCAGAGCCAGCTTGATCCATACTCGACAGGGTCGAGTTCCTCCCACCACGGGAGAATTGGTACGGGCACCAGACTCAGAAGAAGACTTCAGGGCTCCATCTGGATATCTGATTGACCTTGCCCGAAGAATTAGGGTTTTCTAGTTTTGTAATAAGGGTTGACTTGGTCAACTCAATTTTAGTCTTGAGTCTGTATTTCCCTGCAATTTAAATTTTGTTGAGTCATGTTGTCTCAGTACAAGTCCTAGTAGTGGCCTAGGTCTTCTCTAGTTTGGTGCCACCTTTTTCAAGTCAAGGTCCAGGGTGCCACATTTTTCTCCCAGGCTCAAGTAAGTGGGCGCCACACTCCCAGCCACACCCCAGAGTCCAGGGGGTGCCACATCTCCATCCCAATGTCTTGGTCCCCACACCCAAGGGAGCAAGAATTTTTCTTGAAGCCAAAATCAAGGAGGCGCCCCATATATACCTTAAAAGGCCAAGCTAAAGGAGGAAAGAGGCATTTCTTGGGGAGCACTTCAATGGGGCACCCAATCCATGCCTAAAAAGACCAAAGCAAAGTTGGGAAGAGCCATGACTTGGGGAGAAAGAAAAGGAGGTGTCCAAAAGAGTTGAGCCATGGAAGGAAAACAATTTTTCTTGAAGAGCAAGGCTAGGAGGCGCCACCTACTTACCATTTGGAGCCACCAATCAACACTTATGGAAGCTCTTGGCCGGCCATATAAGAAGGATTTGATTCTACAAGCCTAATTTGAAGATCCATCCTATTAGTCCCACATGGAAAGATGTAAAATCCTGACCTCTTGTAAAGACCTATAAAATAAACCCCTCTTGTAAGTTTTAGAGAACAAATGATGAATGAAATCAATTTCTGTGTGAGCAACTTTGTGTTTCTCTCTTTCGCACTTGTATTCAGGTGTTGAGCTCCGTGAGGGAGTAAATCCGGGTTCCCTAGGAACCTTGAGGAGGTGTGAGATCTCCAACCCCAAAATCCTACCAAAACCCTAGGTTAGCCACTTCAATTCCAAACCCTAGCCGCCATCATCTTCTTCATTCCACCAATCATCCAAACCCTAATCTACCTCATCATCTCATGGCCCCTCTCTTCCAAGTAGAGGCCGACCACCAGCATCCAGGTCCAATTCGGCTACTTCGAAGACAGAGCAAATCCCAGAGGAAGTCAGATCAACATTCCAGGAGAATCAGGATTTCAGCAACATCAGCTTTCAAGTTCTACTATCTGGTAAATCCTTCCTTGAGTATCTGGTTCCATAACTTGTTCTTCTTCTTTCCCAGATCTTGAGTTCAAAAGAAGCCAACTCTGCCAAAGGGCCAGTATTGGAGGATCCATTGCGAAGATATCTGAATCCGGGGATCCAACAATCTGCTCAAGAGAGTCCTTCCACTAAACTCTGTGAAGATCACTGCCTGGTCTGTAAGCCTTCTCTTCTCTTTACTTCTGTCCTGTTGAAAGTTCAGAGCGAAACCCTAGGTCTGGGAGTTTCTTAACCCCCAGCGATCCTTTATTTCTGAATTACTCTGATAACCTAGTTTCTTTAAATTGTGCTTTCAATTATTACATAGTTTCTTTCAATTTAGTTTTACTTTCCTTTGAATCTAAGCCGACTTCTAAAAATATATATAAAAAAAGAATTAGTCTTAATTTACTTCTGCATTGCATCGTCCCTCTTTTGTTCTGCATCATTTTTGGTATCAGAGCATTCTTCTGCATCAAGGTTCAGAGCCATCGAATCAGAGATGGCAAAGGTGCAAGAACAGAGAATGCAGGATTAGAGAGATCCCGATGACTTGATTGTGGGTGATCTACGCCCACCCTACACCGACCGCATCATGGCTGAGGACATCCCTCGACACTTCAGGGTTCCCCAGATGGAACCCTACGATGGCACCTCCGACCCCCTCGACCATTTGGACAGCTTCAAAGCCCATATGATGATCCAAGGAGCTTCGGATGCAATGTACTGCTTGGCATTCCCAGCTACCTTGAAGAAGTCCGCTCGGATGTGGTACTCAAGCCTGCGCCCAAGTACCATCGATTCCTTTTTCGAGTTAGAAAAACTATTTGTCTTGCATTTCAGGACCTGCCGCAAGACTCCTCAGAATACGGACACACTCTTCCTCCTTCACCAGAACGAAGGAGAAAGCCTGCAGGATTGTATCTTCAGGTTTAATGCGGCCATGCTTGAGACCCCAGATCTCAACGAACACGTGGCCATGTCAGCATTGAAGAAGGGGCTTCGTACCTCCAGGCTTATTTTCTTCCTGGATAAGAAGTTTCCTAAATACTACGCTGAGCTCCTGTCGATGGTTCAGAAATACGTCGATGCCGAAGAGCAGGCGGCGAATCGATGATTGATTGAAGGGAAACCTCCTTCAAAAAAAGAAGAATAATAGGGGACAAGGTCCCCAAACCTCCAATAATAACAACGGCGGCAGATATACAAACCGCCGAAGAAGTCCTCCCAAGCCCAGAGCGCTAGGAGGAAGATTCTACTCATACACCCCCCTCAACCTCCCTCGAGAGAAAATCCTCATGGAGATAGAGAAAGAAAACTATCTCCAACAGCCCCATCCCATGAAGGCCTCTTCTTCCATAAGGAAAATGAACAAAGTCTACCGATTCCACCGGGACCACGGCCACAACACAGAAGAGTGTATCCAGTTGAGGGATGCAATCGAGGATCTCATTAAGAGAGGATACCTGGGGCGGTACATCGGTCGCCAGGGACCCTGGTCGGAAGCAACTGTTCCCCAGCCACCTCCCGAAGAGGCCGAATTGCCAAATCAAAGGCCCACCACGGAGGTGTAGGGATGATACACCAGCCCACCAACTGGAGAAGGGATGAAGATGATGCTTCAAAGCGACTGAAAGATAACAATTCCATCCTCTTCTCCGACGATGACCTTGCTGAAGTTTGGCTCCCACATGATGACCCTCTTATAATTTCGGTCGTAGTGGCCAATTATGATGTACAGCGAGTTCTTATTGATAATGGAAGTTCGACTGATGTCTTGATGTACGATGCATTCTTCAAAATATGTTTGCCTAGACATCAACTACAAAGATCCCCTATACCAGTCTCCAGTTTCGGGGGCAACCAAGTTTATAACGAGGGGGAGATAGTATTGCCTGTAACCCTCGGCACTGAGCCTCGATAAAAGACATTGCCGATCAACTTCACGGTAGTCCAGATCCCCTCAGCATACAACATTATTCTGGAGAGGCCTACCTTGAACAGGTTCTGGATCATGATCTCCTCTCACTACCTCTTGGTACGCTTCCCCACCTGGAATGGTGTTGGAGAAGTTAGAGGGAACTAAAGGATGGCACGGCAATGTCTGATGATTGAAGACAGGCATTTCAAGGATTCGACTACTCCGGATCAACTGGATCCAAGGGATGCAACCACAAATCTTGGTGAACCTATGGAAAGGACCATCTCGGTGCCTTTGAAAGAGGAGGATCCCTCCAGAGTTGTGCAGATCAGGAGCACCCTTGATGAGGTAACCAGAACGGAGCTGATCCGTTTCCTCGGGGATAATGCCGATGTCTTCACTTGGTCGCTTCGGACATGCCCGGGATTCCCGTCGAAGTAATCACTCATCGACTGGAAGTAACCCCTGGGTACAAGTTGGTGGGGCAGAAGAAAGGAGCTTCACCCCAGAAAGATAGCAAGCTGTAGATGAAGAGGTTGGCAAGCTCCTCAAGGCAGGGTTCATCAGAGAGGCCTGCTACCCTGAGTGGTTGGCCAATGTAGTGATGGTGAAGAAAGCTAGTGGCAAGTGGAGGATTTGTATCGATTATACAGACCTCAACAAGGCTTGCCCATAGGATAGCTTCACTCTCCCAAAGATTGATCAACTGGTCGACGCTACCATTGGCCACCAGTTGCTGAGCTTCATGGATGCTTTCTCCGGTTACAACCAAATCAGAATGGATCCACAAGATGAGGAGAAGACGACATTCATCACTAACAAAGGTCTCTACTGCTACAAGATGATCCTATTCGGTCTCAAGAACGCCAGAGCGACATTTCAAAGACTCATCAATAAGGTGTTCAAAAAGCAACTGGGAAGAAATATGGAGGCCTATGTTGACGACATGATCGTCAAGAGCCTCCACCCGAGAGATCACATCCATGATTTGGAGGAGTCATTTAGCACCCTCCGGCGCTACCATATGAAGTTAAACCTAGCAAAGTGTGCCTTCGGGGTCACGTCGGGTAAATTCTTAGGCTTCCTTATCACCAAACGAGGAATTGAGGCGAATCCTGAGAAGATTCAAGCCCTGAAAGATATAAGACATCCCTCTAGCAAAAAGAAAGTCCAACAGTTGACAGGGAGGATTGCCTCCCTAAGCAGATTTATCTCTCGGTCAGCCGAGAAATGTCTTCCATTTTCAAGGTACTTCGGCAATCAAAAGGTTTCGAATGGTCCGAAGACTGTCGTGTTACCTTTAAGAAATTGAAGAAGTATTTGGAGACCCCGCCATTGCTCTCCAAGCCAAAAGAAGGCGAGGTCCTCTACCTGTACCTCTCTGCTTCAGATGAAGTAGTGAGTTCCGTTCTTTTTTGGAAGAAAGAAGACGGGTTCCACAAGCTGATTTACTATATCAGCAAGGTCCTGCATGACGCAGAAACGTAATATGCAAGGATGCAAAAGCTGATCTACTCTTTAGTGATTGCAGCAAAGTGACTACGGCCATACTTCCAGGCCCATGCTATTATGGTGCTGACTGATCAACCTCTCAAGGCCGTTCTTCGATCTCCGAACACTTCTGGAAGGATAACCAAGTGGGCTGTGAAGCTAAGTGAATTTGACATCAGCTTCTAGCCCCGAGCGGCTATGAAGGCCCAAGTGCTCTCCGATTTTTTGGCTAAGTGCACCTAGAAGTCCAAAGATGAAGCCTCTTCGATAGAAGAAGAAGCCCTAATGGAGATGAAGTCCGTTTCGGTGCTTCATGTGGATAGAGCTTCCATTGCTACCGGGTGCGGGGCTGGACTCATGTTGGCCGAACCTGACGGCCATACCATAGAGTATGCACTCCGTTTCTCCTTCCACGCCTCCAATAATCAGGCCGAATATGAGGCCCTACTCACCGAACTTCGGATCGCCAAATATTTGGGAGTCCGGTAACTTCGAACCTTCTCCGATTCTCAACTGGTTGTGAATCAAGTCAACAGAGAATACGCAGCCAAAGATCCAACCATGGTGCAATACCTGGAGAAGGTTCAGGCTTTATCCTCCTAATTGGAACATTTTGAAATTATCCATGTTCCCCGATCAGAGAACTCTTGGACGGATGCATTGTCTCGACTGGCAACTATAGCACCGGAGTCTCTTGGGCGCACCTTTGTTGAACATCTTGAAACTCTGAGCATTGCTGAAGAGGTTGCAGAAGTGCGCCAGATTGATACTGAGCCAAGCTAGATGGATCCCATCATCAGATTCCTGAATGAAGGGAAACTACCGGAAGATAAGGTAGAGGCCAAGAAGATTTGTTGGATGGCATCTCAATACATCATCTTAGACGGAACCCTCTACAAGAGATCGTTCTCCCAACCACTACTAAAATGCCTAGGACCCACCAATACAGATTATGCTTTGAGAGAGGTCCACGAGGGCATATGCGGGGATCATTTGGGTGGCAAGTCTCTAGCATACAAGATTATTCGACAGGTGTATTATTGGCCCTCCATCCAAAAGGACTCAGCTGATTTTGTACGGAAGTGCGACCAATGCCAAAGGTATGCCAATGTGCAGAGACAACCTGCAAGTCACCTGACTCAGTTGGCAGCCCCATGGCCTTTTTCCCAGTGGGGGATGGACATTCTTGGCTCATTCCCACCAGCATCAGGGCAAAGGAAGTTTCTCCTAGTGGCCATCGACTATTTCACGAAGTGGGTGGAAGCCGAACCATTGGCCCAGATCATAGAAGGCAAAGTAAAAAATTTTATGAAAAATTCCATCATCTTCAGGTTCGGCATCCCACAGGTCATCATCACAGATAATGGGAGACAATTCGACAATCCGAAGTTCAAGGACTTCTGTGCTCAGTACCATATCCAGCATCGGCTGACATCCGTAGCTCATCCGTAGTCCAATGGAGAAGTCGAAGTCACCAACCGGACCATCCTTCATGGTCTGAAGATGAGGTTGAATACCGCCAAGGGACTTTGGGCTGAAGAGCTGACCTCCATTCTCTGGGCGTACCGAACTATCCCGAGAACGACCACCGATGAATCTCCGTTCAACCTGGCCTACGGTACCGAAGCCATACTACCCATCGAAGTCTCCCTACAGTCTCTGAGAATTGACAACTTTGAAGAGCCTGAGAATTCCGATCGCAGAAGGATTGATCTGGATTTGCTATCAAGCACTAGGCTACAGGCCCAGATAAGAATGGTGGCATACCAGCAAAAAGTCGCTAAGTACTACAACTCAAGGGTGAAGGAGCAAACTTTCCGCACGGGGGATATGGTATTGCGAAGAGCAAAAGAGTCAAGGCCAATGGAACAGGGTAAACTCTCCCCCAACTGGGAAGGCCCATATCAAGTCGAAGAAGTCATTCGACCAGGGACATATCGACTCAAGACTCTGGAGGGGAAGACCCTATCCCGATCCCGACCATGGAATGTACAAAACCTTCGCAAATACTATCAATGAAAAAGTTTCAAAAAACTCCTGTGCAAAGCTTCTCAACTCTACTCAACTCAGAAAGGCTAGTTGCATTGCCTGAATGAAAACAGCCTGAATGACCCGATCTGAAAAATCGGTTAACTGCGCAAAGGAGAGTCTGATCCACTTACCTTATCGGTATGCCCGACAAGTGCAATGGATGGTCTGACCAGGCCACCAAAATGATCAAAGGCATAGGGATAGTTTTTGTAACCTACCCTACAGTGAATCTGAACACGCGCCGAGGTGGGCCTAAATAGCCTACCTTAATCACGACAAAAAGTGCACAGGGATTGCGTAAGCACCTTACCCTACGGAAAATCTGAACACGTGCCTAAAAGGACCACTGTTGTCCTCTCTATCAACAACAAACATTCTCAGAATGGTCCAATTGACCTCGCTTCTTCCCTGTAGACCGAAAGTGGTCTGCGGAGTCTACATTATAGACAAATCGTGATGCAACACATCGTAAAAAGTACGCGGGAAGAGGTAACAAAAAAGATCTTTCATTTCTTTCAAATTTTTTACACAAAAAAAAAGAAAGGGAAAAGAAAGAAAGAAACTCTCTTTAAAAGAGAGTGAGAAAAAAGAAAAAAAACTCTCTTAAAGAGAGATGTCAAAAAAAAAAAGAAGAGTAGCAGTAGCAGAATTTGGAAAATTTTCAATAACTCCCCGACGGGTTTTTCCCGTACCGTCGGGGAGAGACCAGATGGGATGACGAAGGGCCCCCGTGGTTCCCGCCCGAACTCGAGTCTGACCCCTCATCAGAGTCAGAATCGAATTCATGGCCGGGGAAGGGAATGGAGGGTTTGATATTATCCAAGCCCTTCAAGTTATAAAACTTGGAGGCTTTCCTCCAGCACTCCCAAAACCCCGGTGGAAGGAGTCCAGGGCCACCCCGGTGAGCTCGTCCTTGAAGGCGACAGAAGCTCTGAAGTTTGCGATGGCATCCGCCACCTCCTTCTTCGCCTCCTCCGCCATCGTGGTCGCCACTGTGACTTGAGCCCAGGCCTCCCTCAATTGAGCCTCCAAAAGGCAGACCTTCTTCTCGAGATGGTCCACCAGAGGCTCCTCCTCTTCGCCTCCAGGCCCAGGTGACTCCGGACTTCGCTTCCTCTTGGGATCAATAGCCCTCCTTTTTGCTGCTCGGCGGAGCTCAGAAGTACTGAACCTTATGGCTAATGGAGGGAAGAAGCCTACGGAAATGATGGCCTTTGACAGTGGAGGGCAGGGTCCTATTTATAGAAACCCTGCACCCACGACCGACTGCAGGGAGGCGTGTCCCACGTCCTTCCCAGCCGCATGAGAAGGTGCCACGTGTCCAAGAGATGCTTCGAGAATCAGAAAAGTTGCTCGAAGCCATCTCTAGGACAACAACCACCATCACTTCGAATCCGGAGAAATTCTCATCGTGCGACGGCATCATTAATGGTTTCTTTTTGGAAAAAAAGAGACATGACGGCTCGTAAGGTGCAAGAAATTAAGACTGTGCAAATTTGACGTGCCACGTGGACAACGGTGATCCTAATCAAATCTCCCTAATCACTGATTGGTGGGGAAATAGCTCTTGCCCGCCCCAACGGACAAATTTGACATCCGAAGTAATGCGACGGTCTTCAGCAATGGAGTTCGGGTCCGTTTCGGAGTTCGTCCCCACCGATTGAATGGCCTTCGGCCATGACTGCTCAACCAAGCAGAAAAGAGAACGGTAAAATCGGTTCTTATCGACTGAATGGCCTTCGGAGTCTATCGTTCGATTAGGCAAAAGGAAAAATGGTAGAACCGTTTCAAGCTACACATGAGGCACAACAACGCATATGCAAAGGAAGGAAAATTCATTCCGAAATTAGGAAAAGTTATCATACAAAGTTCATTGATTAAGCAAAAAGGAAAGGTGGAAAATACATCTAGAGTGACCCAAGTCACTCAACATCAGTAGAAGAAGGCTCCACACCAAAGGACTAGAGTACCTTATCGATTTGCTCTGAGAGGACCTCGTCAATCTGAGCTGGGACAGGAGAGCCTTCAGCTTGGACTCCTCCAGCCTGAGTTACTCCTGGGCTGGGATCGGAGCTGGCATCACCTCCGAATCTTTGACTGGGATAGTAGCCTCCTCCTCCAAACATGGTGACTCCTCGACCTCCCTTGCGGCTTCGGCCTCCTCCACTTCTTCTCCTTCCTCTCCAATTATGTTGTATGAGGGAATGCTCGAAAGGTCGAGGTGAGGGAGGGTCTCCTTTACCTTGGAGAGTCCATCGTTGAAGCCGTGCTAGTAGGCATACAATGATGCTTCATCAATCTCTGTCTGAAATTGCGAAGACATCTTGAAGTCAGCCACGGTATTGTCTATCCACTTCCTCAAAGCTTCGGACTCCCTCTTAGCGACTACGGATTCCAGGATCGCCTCTTTGACCCTCCTAGAAGCCTCCTCTGCCACCTTGGACAAATTTTCCATCTTCTCCTGATCCTCCCTGGTGGCCTGCTCCAGGGACTCAACTTGTTCTTGCTCCTCTTCCACCCTGCCTCTTATCCCGCTATCCTCAAGTAGGCACCTTTCAATTCGCTTTTCAGTTTGCGAACTTCATCAATTACCCAAACAAGACGGTCCTCCATGGATTGCTTCAACTCATCGGCTACTTCCCTGGTAGCCCTAGCAGTCTGAAGCTCCTCCTTGAAGAATTGAGGATTAAATAACTCTCAAGACAAAGGAGGCGGTGATAGTCATACCTGTTGCAGGGCAGCGAAGCCAGAATCGGACACTTTGAGAAAGCTTCGGTTTCGGAGAATTGCCAGGTTGTGGGGTAGTATCGTACCCTTCAACACCTGCCTGGTTCGGCCGAGACCAGTAGTCCCCATATAGCCGAGAGCTCCGAGGAGTTCATCGAATGGCCTCTGGTTGAAGAAGCCCTGTAGACAGACTCTCCTTCGACTTGCCGTGCTTTGCCCCTATCAGCGGTAGGGGGCAAATCGGTGGCACATCCACTCCTTGAGGCAGGCTCCCCGTTGTGTTGACTGGGGAGGCGACTACCGATAGAGTTTCGACTATACAGGGTCTTGCCGGAGCCCCTTCCGTAGCCACTACATCTTCCCCCGAGGTGCCTCGGGAGGACGAAGTGCTTTGGTCCCCTTTGGGGCCATCCCTCCGAGCTTTCTTCCGAACTGCAGACCTGGTGGAAGGGGCCTGTGCAACCCTCTTCCCCGAAATCTGGCGAAGCCAGCTCAAATCGCGCTTCATCCCACCACCTGCAGGCAAAGGGGATCAACTCAGTTAAATGAGCTACAATAAAACCTGAAGTAGAGGGGCAGAAATTTCCATCGCTATACCTAATGAGGGGAATTTACTAATTCCCACCTGATGGAAATTCCTCTCCTCCAATAGCTCCCGGATGGGGGAAACTTCGGAGTTAACCAGAAGATCATAATCTGATTGATTGGCTGCCAAGACTTTCTTTCCATCATTGGCGGTCAGGCGAGGCTTCTTCCATACAATGTCGAAGCCCCATGGGTCAAAAGACAACACAAATACAAAGACCGGTTTCCACCCGTGGATGGTGCTGGGCATGTCCTTGATCACCCTGCGACCCGATCTGGGGCCGATCACCCACCATCCGTTGCTGTGGAAGTCCCTCTTGAGAACGAAAAGGGTCGTGAACAAGTTGGTCCTAGGTTCTACATTGGCAATGCTGCACATAACCAGGAACCCGCAGATGTTCCTGATACTGTTTGGGATCAACTGTGCTAGCACCACTTGGTACAGCGAATGTTTGGGATCAACTGTGCTAGCACCACTTGGTACAAGCAAAAAATCTTAACAAAGAAGGGGTGCAAGGGAAACCGAAGACCAGCCTTCAGGTGATCTTCATATACAGCTAGGCACCCAGGGGGAGCTTCGTTCACCCGCTCCTCGAGCACGGGAAGGATAAAGGGAAACTCCTTAGGAATGCGGTAGCGTTCCCAAAGAAGGACTGCCTTGCCATGAGAAACCGAGCTGAGGACCGACTCCGTACCTACTATATCTCCGGCCCCCGAGGGCCCATCCTTTTTTTCCTGACTCTCAACGATCTCTTCCATGACAAAGGAATGAAGCAGAGGAGTGGAAAGAAGTTTCTACCTGGGGAATAGATTGGTAGTCTAGAACAGTTCAAGCAGGGGATGAGATGAGGTTGAAGAAGCTTCCTCAGACGGACCTTCACCCTTCCCCAAAAGAAAAATAAGGGTCTCTGGACCCCCACCGAGGGTTGTTTTGACTCAAGGTTACCCTGCGACGTAACCCACTTGCGACTGACCGCTAGGATAAGATCTACCCTTCATCCAACGGGCAGAGGACAGCAACCACAACTATCCAAATCCCAACAAAAAGATTGCCTCAACCACCGTGCAACAGGACAAGAAGAGATAGCCTTAGGGCCACCTACTTTTTCCGAATTCGGGAATGGCACCTGTCCACCATCTGATTCTCATATCGTGATTGACAGCCTAATAACGGTCGCATAAACACTGCACCGTCTCTCAGGAGGAAAATGACAATGCCATAATACTCTCACTTCTCGAGGCAGATCTTCGCTTTGACAACTGAGAGTAGGGAGGCAACTGTTGGGATATCCTGGTTCAGCTACAAACCAAACTCCGGTTCGACTTATCGAAGACCATCTCTCTGGACTACGGACTTCGGACCAAGCGAAGGACAGGCCAACTACAAGCAACCCAAGGCTTCACACCGGACTACAACATCCGGAGGCCAGTCCTTCAGGTAGCACCTTCGACCCTAACCGAAGTCTGAACAACTCATCGACTTTCGAAGACACGTACTTCGGTCCCCGTCGTAGACATGATCTCCGGCCTCGAGGAAATACCAAGTCTTCGGCCCATGCAAGGGGAAACCTGAAGCTTGAACCACAATCTATTCCATAAAGGAAACTATAACCAATGGTTACAATCGACACTCATCATGCCATGATCATGGTGTGCAACTCCTGCAGCCACGCCTCCGATCTAGCCGGAACCGCTCATTGACAACCCATGATCGCCAATCATGGGAGAGATTGGCTCTCCATGATCACCAAAAAAAGAGCGGGCCACAGACCGGAGGCCATCTTTTAAATATGGGTAAGAATGATAGCTCGAGTGGTACGCGAACAATCTCGCATACATACACCTTCAATCTCCAAGAGCCTTTTCTCTTACATTCTTTCTCGATACCTTCCCCATTCTGTGGTTGGAATCCGCCATTGACTTAGGCATCGGAGTGTCCTCTGCCAGAACAACTCCGGCAAGGGACCTATTTTACAGGTAAACCAGGGAGCGGTCCTGCGATGCAGCGGCTCTGACCGGTCGATTCAGGGACTCCATGCCAATAATGAAAGAGTCTAGATCAAATCCAAACAGCAAGGGATAGGCACAAGACTAGTTTGAATGCAGGAATCGCAGGCTGGATGAGAACCAAATAGTGCCAAAATACCATGTAAAACACGACCGAGAGAGAGGAAAACCAGCAGAAGAAAAAACACCGAGAAACTCCTATCCGATTGCTGTGCTATTGATCATAATCTGATAACCCAAGCAATCGATCTCCAAGCAGATCAAAACCCATCCAATCAATGAAACCAAGAGTAGGGGAAAACGTGAGAGGGAAGTTTGGATAAAACACGTTTAACAAAAAATCACCATGTAAACAATCCCATGATTAAAACCGGTTCAACAAAAAACCAAAAATCGATTCAGCCAAAATCCCGGTCCGACCAAACCCGATCATGAAGAAAAATTGGGTCCAGTCCTGGTTTACTAGGAACAATTCCTGGTTGACCCAAACCAATCCTGGTCGATCCAAATCATACCAGACATACCAGAAAAAATTCAATGTGTGCTCAATCAAACCGTTTGACCTCAATACTGAAATGATTTCCAATCGTTGATCGGCTCATGGATCAGGAAGAAATCCTCTATGACATGTGACCTCATAGGTTCGAATCTAAATGGTAGCATTGGAACACTTCCAGTACCAGCACAAGATACCATCTAGCAATGGGTCCCGGCATCCGGATAGGCCAAAGATGCGAGAGCAATCTATCGAACCTCTGGCATATGGTTACCATATAATTCATCCCTTTAACCTCCAATGCTCAAGATGACCTAGGGTTAGACTGCCAACCCTAACCGAGTCAATCCATGACATGTCTCAACCTCACAAGTCCAGTGACTTCTCACTAGGACTACCCCAATCGAGGATTTGCTAAATTGAGATACTGCAAGATATTCAATCCAAACAATTTGGACAGGTCAATTCTATCTTGGTCTACCACTGCTCCATAAGAACTTGCCTGTACTCATAAACCTTCCATCACTGGATTAGAAATCCAAGTAGTTCGGCACCAAAGCATAAGGAGTTGCTTGCAAGCTACCATGGTGACCTCAAGTCGGAGGGACACATATACCCATATCCAATCGTGAGCAATCCTTTGGTAGAAAGGAGCTCCACGGAGTCACGTTCAATGAGATGTCACACATCCTACTTGCAGATCACATCAGTGTCACCACACTCCTTTGGTCAAGAGTACAACCAAACGATGTGAACCATAATAACCTACACTTGATACATTGCCATCCTATACAATATATCCTTTGGTTGTAAACCTTTTTAAAGGACCACTTGATATATCCTCTCTATATCGAAGTCAGTGCAGTCATAAGGACTTCATCATATAAATAGAGTTCATTATAGGGAAATGAATAATATGATAAGATACCAAAATAAAGTTTTATTAATTCATATACAATTTATAATACTGAGCACAACTGCCTACAGCCTAGGCGATTGGCTTTGGGATACAATTCCCAATAAGAAAGGGGTAGAGCAATGCATCCTCCTCGACCGCACTGTCCTTCTTAGATTTCACCGATCTGGTGATTCCAAGACTAGCTGTGGCCGCTCCTTGTTAGGCCATTCTCAGTAACGCCATGACAACCACGGCCTTCTTCATGATGACTGCAACTGTGGCCACACCCAGGAGGTTCGTACGTAGGTTGCTCCCATCACATGGGCAACCACCTTCTCTGCCCCCCAGGGCATCTCCATTTCCTCCTCCTTCAAGAGAATCTCGAGCTCAGCAGACTTCTTCTTTGACCGAAACACTCCCACCAGGATGTTGGCCAGACATTCCCAGAGAAATATCATGTGACCTCTCGATCCTTCGCTCAAAGACCTGAAGCTCACCAGAAGGCCTCCCATGGCACAAGCCAAGAGAGAAGAGTCAAAGAGAAAAAGCACTGGAGAAAGGATGAGACTATGCGAAGGCCTATCCACCTGCACTTAAAAAGGAGGGGGAAAGCTTCTTTGGAACAAATCCTACCACTCCTTCGTACCGATTGAAGGTATGCACCTCATTAATTGTCAGGCCAGCTAGAAGATGCCACGTACAAGCATCGGGCGACCCAAATGCTTCGTTCCCAAAAGATTCGGGTTGATCCAGGAGAAGCATTTATGTCCGCCATCAGAAAGTCTAGCACAACGAAACCCACATCAATGTGAAGGCATGGTCAATGAGGCGCAGGCACGCGGAGATGTCAGAAATGTAAGAGACATCCCAATCCATGTTATCAAGATCATTACTCTCCATGCCCTGAGCATCATACCGTCTTCTAGGCTCGAGAGTGGGGGCCAACTGATATGGCTGTATTTACTGACATGGAGTCCATCTGGATGCTGACTTTCAGCTGGCAAGTGGAGGTGTCACCTGAGCATGGTGCCTAAGTAAGGAGCCGAAGTGAGCTGATGCGAGACTAACTAGAGATGGAATGATGCAGGTGATTTTTCTTTGTGATTTTTAGATTTTTTAAATGAGGTTAAGGATTCCAGAAGACAAGCAAGAGTAGAATTAAGGTTCTATGATAACAAGAACTTCAAACTAGCAAGTAAGCCCCTAAAAAGGATAAGAAGAGGATGCGAGGATTGAGAAACCCCGTAGGACTTAGCTCTCGGATCAATACCAACTTAGAAGTTAGGGTGGCAAACCTTAAAAGTTTTGAAGCACCCGATGCCGAGTTCACTCGCTCTTGTGGATGCGGCCTAGATGATTGAGCCTTCAACCCCGCGGATGCACTAGCTTTCCGTCCGAAAGTCTCGAAGGCAAGGAAGACCGACTCCGTATTCATGGCACCTAGAGGACCTGCAAGCAATCAAGACAAATATTGGGAGTTAGCAAGAGACAAGAAATAATAAGGGAAGAAAAGTTGAAGATGGTGGTGAATGGGGGATCTTCTTGCAAGGTGCCAAGATGGATCATCCCGATGGACTCCGAACTCGAAGATGGAGGATGGCTTGCATGGAAAAGAAGGCAACTTGAGGCCTCACACCTCTCGACGCTCGAAGATGAAGGCGCTCCCTCACGGAGATCGACGTTCTTAAGGAACGAAGGCAATAACTAGAAGAGTAGCACTCAAAATATTTTCTTTCATTTATTAAGATTAAACTTTACAAGAAAGGGGTAAGGCTCTTTACATAGGCACCTTAAAACTCATTCAAATTTCAAAAAAAATACAAAGCTTCATGAAGAGGGCGCCCAAATTCAGATTTCTTCTTCCTTTGGCCGACCAAGGTCTTGTGGCTTGAAATGGGACTTGAAAGAAGGGAGTTGTCTTCTTGATTTGAGGGTCAATGCTTTTCTTCCATAGCCGACAAAGCACTTTGGAAAGATGGCTTGATATGGGGCTTGAAACAAGGGAGTTGTTTTCTTGATTTGAGTGTCAATGCTTTTCTTCCATAGCCGACAAGCACTTTGGGAAGAAATCTTGATTTGGGGCTTGAAACAAGGATCATGCCTTCATTGTCCATTGACCTTCCTTGGCTGCCCATAGCTCCTTTGGAAAGAGGCTTGTAGGGGGAGGGAAGGGAGGAAAGATCAAAGAATGGTGTCCAAAAATTCCAGCATTCCCTTCTTGCCTTGGCCGCCCACTTGTCAAGGTGATGTGGTGCCATGTGGGATGGATGGTTTGGCACCAAGTGGCATACTTCATGGCTTGGGAGATGGCTTGACCTATTACAAATTGGACTAGACTCGAAGACCACTCCGGATTGGGCCCAATCTTCAAACAGACTCAGACTGGAATCATTATAGGACCCATAGACATAACTTGACCAAATTGGTCAAGGTACATGACTAAAACAAAAGCAATTGAGACTAACTTCATGACTCAAGAAAATAAAATACTTAGGCTTGAAGCCTTATTACATGGCTTGGTAAATTGAAACCCTAATCAAATACCCACATAGGGTTGAGGTGCCTCTGTTGGATTCTGGTGCCCACACCAGTTCTCGTGGGGTGGGAGCAACTCGACCCT
The DNA here is from genome assembly GCA_021397845.1 of Areca catechu. Taxonomy (NCBI): domain Eukaryota; kingdom Viridiplantae; phylum Streptophyta; class Magnoliopsida; order Arecales; family Arecaceae; genus Areca; species Areca catechu. The sequence continues at coordinate 60,530,980 of CM038044.1, read as the reverse complement.
ATAGAGTAAGAGTTGATTTGGCTTTGGTACTTTTCCAAAAGGTCGGGGTGGAGGAGTTGCAAGTCCTCCTGGGTAATCCATGAGTCATCGGACTTCGGTCGGCCTTGCCATCGGACAAAGTAACGTTGATAACCGTTATCCCGGGTGGTGATAGCTTGGTCATCTAGGACATGCTCGATCCGCTTTCCTCTCTCTGGTAAAATTGGAGGTGGACACTCTAGGTCTGGTTCACTCTCAAATGAAAGGTCAGGCCCAAATGGCTCGTTGGATATGTTTGCTGGTTCCCCGTACTCGACTAAGTTGAGATATTGAAAGTCGAGCCAATGCCATAATCCGGGGGTAGCTCAAGTATGTAGGCATTAGGGCCAACTTTTCTCATCACTTGTTCCACGAGCATGAAGTTTCTTAATGGTTCCCAGCGAAAATCATTCAGGCCTAAGCCTAATCATTATAGAATCCCTTATTTCATATTCTTTGGCTTGCTTTTGGGAATAAGCCAAATTATTTTAAAATTTGTACTTAATACAGAATTCTAGTATGATGCAAAATGCATACTCAACTATGAATTCCTTTTGAGAGAAATTTTATTGGACTCTCTAGGGCCTAAACCTAACAGATTATTGACTATCTAGGTTTGACCCTAGTCTGGTATGCACATGAAGAATTAACATGGATCCCTAGCAAATTCCATAAGGTATACCGAAAATAGGTAGCAAATGGAATGGGCTCTAAGGATTCATGCAATCTAGTGATCTTAACAAAATGTAGCCCCATAGCTCTAGAAACATGAGAAGACTTTGAGAAGGGTAGGAAGTAGGAATCAGAGTCTTGGGGCAATCTCTACGAAGCAGGAAATAGACCTTGGGGCTCGGTAGGGTTAATCCCATAGTGAGGAAGGTCTTTTAAAGAAAATCCTGGGACCAAGTCTATAGCATGCTGGATGTCCCTCAAGGGTGGTAATTGATCAGGTGAATTATTGGGTAAAGCATCCTCAGACTCTTTCAGAGCATCAACTCTGGCTTGAGGATGTTCTCTTTGGGTCGGTTCATTAATGGTTTGTTCCTGAACTCCTTCTGTGGACAAGACTAGCGAACCCTCATGTTCATTTACTAAATGTGATCCTGGCTTGGTCATTTCTTCTTCAACTTTTGTAGTCGGTTCAGAATCTTTTTTCTTTGATTCCTCAATGATTTCTACCTTGGGCCCATCTTCACCATACTCCTTTACTAAACCTGACTCATAGATATTTTCTTTGGATTGTTTAATGGGCTTAGGAGTTTCTTTCTCTAGATTTTGAATGGGTTCAACCTTTTCATACTTAAAGTCTTCAATGGGCTCAGGGGTTTTCTCATTTAAATTTTCAGAATGTTCAACCTTTTCTTCTTGAAATTTTTTAGAAGGTTCTTCTCTCTGGGTCGATTCATAAAATTCTTTAGTGGTAGGGGTTCCCTCAGTATTCTTCTTCTCCAACTCCTTGTCACTAATCAGGTTTACTCCAGGTTTCTTTTCCTTAAGACTACTTGATCCTCTTTTAACCTGGTCCTTAGGCTGAATTGGATTGATTGTAAATTTCTTCTCATGGTAGTTAAAGGTACAGGTATTGGTTCGACCATAAAGGGTGGCATCATGATTGTAAAGCCAGGGTCGACATAAGATAATGCTACTGATGCCCATAAAGCATGCTAATGAAGGAAGTCAAGATACCAATCCCCCTCTCTAAGCCCCTCCACATGCCATGCCCAATCCAAGTCTCTTTGGCCGGCCAAAGAAAGGAGAAGATGAAAATTTTGGGCGCCACCCCAAGAGATTTTGTAATTTGCTTTCTTTTGAAATTCAAATGGGCCTTGGGTGCCTATTTAAAAGACCCAATCCCTCCCTTGTAAGGCTATTGAATGATTGAATGATTAATAAAAAAAAGAGTTTGAGTATTCCATCTTCCAACCCTTGTCTCTTAGACTAGGTTGAGTGAAATTGCCTTCGTCCCCAAGGACGTCGAGTGGTGTGAGGCCACCTGTCCATCGCCCCAGGGCGTCGCGTGATGCAGAACGAATGCTCTGATACCAAAAATGATGCAGAACAAAGAACAAAGAAGCGTATGCGGAAGTAAATTTAGGATTAATTTCTTTTTTTCTTTTTTCTTTTTTTTATATTTCAGAAATTGGCTTTGACTCAAAGTAAAGCTAAACTAAGTTGAAGGAAACTAGGTAAGGATTGAAAGCACAATTTAGAAGAAACTAAATTATCAGAGTAGTTCAGAAGTAACGGATCGCTGGGGGTTGAGAAACTCCCAGACCTAGGGTTTCGCTCTGAACTTTCAATAGAACATAAATAGAGAGGAGAGATGGTTTACCAACCAGATAGTGATCTTCTCAGAATTTGGGTAGAAGAACTCTCTCGAGCAGATTGTTGGATCCTCGGATTCGGCTATCTTCACAATGGATCCTCCAATACTGGTCTTGTGATTTGGTCGGCTTCTCTTGGACTCAAGATCTGGGAAGAAGAAAAATAAGTGAGGGATTCAGAGACTCAGGGAAGAATTTACCAGTTCGAAGAACTTGAAGGTTGATGTCGCTGAGATCCGGATTCTCTTGAAGGCTGATTCGACTTCCACTGGAAAGAGCTTTGGATTTGAAGTACCTGAACTGTAGCTGGATGCTGGTGGTCGGCCTGGACTTGGAGAGAGAGGCCGTGGGAGATGGAATATGCTAGGGCTTGGTGGAAAGAGAGGGGTGATGGGCGGCTAGGGTTTGGGAGTGGAGTGGCTAACCTAGGGCTTGGGTTTTGGAGATCTCACACCTCCTCAAGGTTCCTGGGGAACCCGGATTTACTCCCTCACGGAGCTCAACACCTGGATGCAAGTGCGGAAGAGAGAAAACACAAAGTTTGCTCATAAAAAAATTTGGTTTCATTCATCTGATTTTTTTCAAGAGTTACATAGAGTTGAATATATAGACATAACAAAGAAATAAAATTTCATACACTTCCAATGTGGGACTAATAGGACTAACCCACACTTTAGGCATAAAATTCTCTTCCCAAGACTCCTTCCATGAGTGGGCAGCCCAAAAACTCCAAGAAAACTTGAAAATCAGCTCCAAATGGCAGGTTATGGGGGTGTCTCCTAGTATCTCTCCATGAATCAAGGATTTTCCCTTCATGGTTTGGCTCTTTTGGACACCTCCTAGTCTTTCTCCACAAGTTTAGGCTTCTTCCTTTCATGGCTTTGGCACTTTAGGAAACTTTTGGGTGCCTCCTTGATTTTCTCCCCAAGACATGCTCTCTTCCCTTTTATAACTTGGGTTTTTATGGAACATTGTGGGGCACCTCCTTGATCCTCTCTTCAAGAAAAATTCTTGCGATCCTGGCTTGGGTTTATCTGGAAAGAAGTTGGCTCCTCCTTGGATTGAGGTATCTTGATGGATTTCTTCCCCAAGTGGCGCATGAAAGAAGGGACCTGCTTTCTTGTGGTGTGGGGACCAAGGCACACTGGATGGAGATGTGGTGCCTCCTGGACTCTGGCGTGTGGCTGGGAGTGTGGCGCCCACTTGCTTGGTCCTGGGAGAAAATGTGGCACCTTGGAGAAGACCTAGACCACTACTAGGACTTGTATTGAGTCAACATGACTCAACAAAATTTAAATTACAGGGAAATATAGACTCAAACTAAAATTGAGTTAACCAAGTCAACCCTTATTACAAAACCATAAAACCCTAATTTTTCGGGCAATGTCAATCAGAGATCCAGATGGAGCCCTGAAGTCTTCTTCTGAGTCTGGTGCCCGCACCAATTCTCCCGGGGTGGGAGGAACTCGACCTTGTCGAGTATGGGTCAAGCTAGCTCTGGTATCTCTCCAAGAGGTCTGGGTCCAATTCTTGTAATTCTTCTCGGGAGATCCAAGAGTTATCAGATTCTGGCCTTCCTTGCCAGCGGACCAGGTATCTTTGGTATCCTCGATTACGAGTAGAGATAACCTGATCATCCAGGATCTTTTCAATCTGCTCTTTCCTCACAGGCCAGTTTGTTGGTGGACACACAGGGTTGGGTTCACTCTCAAGAGCAGGATTAGGCTCAAAAAGGCTCACTGGGAATCACAGCTGGCTCTCTATACTCTACTAGGTCTATAATGTTGAAAGTAGAGCTAATGCCTAGTTCTGAAGGCAACTCGAGCACATAGGTATTGGACCCTACTCTCTTAACCACTCTAAATGGTCCAGCTCCTCTAGCATGTAACTTTCTAACAGTTCCAGGAGGAACCCGTTCAGGCCTTAACCTAATCATTACATAGTCTCCCTCAACAAAAGTTTTGACTCGTCTTTGAGAATCAGCCAACTTCTTATAAGTTTCATTACTTAAAGTTATTTTGGCATGAATTTCTTTATGCAAGTCCTTTACATGCTATGCAAGTGCATCAAGAGACTTGTGTGTGTGGGCTAATAGTGAAATCAGATCAAGTGGTGTGTGAGGCTTGTATCCATGAACAATTTCAAAGGGACTCTAGCCTATAGACTTATTGATCGAAACATTGAATGCAATTTCAGCCCTGGACAAAATACAAATCCCAATTCCTGGTGCTCTCAATCAAAACAAAATCTGAGCCAAAGCCTAGTAAAGGGTCAAGAAAACTAAACTAGACTGACGACGCATTCCTAAAGAATGGACTTTATTACAAAGGAACCCTAAGTCTAAACCTAACAAACTAAGGCTCTCTAGGTTTGACCTTGGGTCAGAGGAGGGCATGCAGAGCATAAAAACTTATTATGGATGCCTAGTAGGTGCCATAAGGTCTTCCAAAAGTAGGTGGCAAACCTAATAGGTTCTGACACGTGGTTCACTCTAAAGGCTTCGATAAAGTATACTTGGATGGTGTATGAAGCATTGGAAGTCCTAAAGAAAGGGAGGAGATATGAGGTGGAGTCTCGAATTACCTGTTGACTAAAGGTGGTGACCTGAAGGTTTGAATGGTGATCTATGAGTGTCAATTGGTCATCCTTACGAAAGGAAAAGTTTGCTACTCCCATGAATGGATCAAGAGATGGTTCGGGAAGTAGCCTAGGACATGTGATTGCAATAGTAAAGGTTTGTTCTCTAAGCAAATAATGATCCACTTTCTCAAGAACTGGATTAGAGAATGATTCATGGGAGGGCCTATGGATGATGACCTCAAGACTTGAAATTTGACCTATGGGTGTGGAAAGGTATACTCTATAGAAGGGTAGGTCAGTCATGCAAAGGTAGGGGTTTGGGGCCATAAGGAGGACTTCTACAGGACTGGGTGAATCAATCCGCTCAAGACAAGGATGTTCAACTGAGATTACGGGAGAGACCTTAGTGGCTGGGCATGGGACAAGGTCCAATTGTAAGAGGCTTGATTCAGTCATCCTAAGGAGAGGATCTACAATAGGGTGGGCAAACTTAAATAGTTCAGTGCAAAGATCTTCAATTGGTACTTGGGGAATGACTGTCATTAGAGAGTACGAACTAATAGCTCGGGCTAACACTATGAGTTCTTCCTGGGGGTATTTGACTAAAGTAACCTGGTTCTCACAAATCTCTTGAATTTCTGAACTAGGTCCTATCAGTTGGTTGCTTTCCAAGGTCTCCTCAGGTAAGGAACCAATAGTATCAATGTCACATTCTTCAAGTTCTTCCCCCTCACATTCATCAACTAGACTCAAGCCAACATCATATACTTCCTCGATGCCATCTTCAATGGGTTTCGGGTCAGTGGTAATCGGGTCAACTGATTCTAGGCTTGTCATACCTAACCGTTCTTCCTCATTGGTAGGCTTGGGTTCTCCCTCATTAATGTCATCCTTAGGATTCTTACCACTTAGCTGTGCACAAGCCAGTCCTATGCATGGGCACTGACTAGATTTATGGCCTCTTTCTCCACAAAACAAACATTCTTGAGATATAGGAACCTGGGTCACACTGGGTTTCAAGCTAGTAGAGACCTTACTTGGGCATGGGTGTGGATCTAAATGGTTTGATCTAGAAGACTGGGGTTGTTGAGTGACTGGTCTAGAATATTGTAAGGACCTCTCATAGACACGATCCACACTATAGATATCATGGTTAGGCTTCCTAAGGTTATGCTCGGGATCATGGTATAAGGTCCTCCTAGGTTCCTGGCATGGGTGAGGTTGGGGCCTATTAAATTTTGGATCAGGGGTCCAATTTTGATGTCTACGTTTCTCAAGTATTTGGACTCGATCCCTAAACTGGGAAAAACCCTCATTCATGTCCTGACTCAATTTGGTCATACTTTTGGTAAGATTTCTAACCATGGCCTCTAAATCTGGTTGGGTTTGACTAGGTTGGTAGGGTACTCCATTCCGGGCAGACATGATGATGCAAGCAAGCACACAGAATGTGACTAGACTAAAGCGACTACTGGCTCACTAGACCTAGAGTCCAAACTAGATGCCCAATCAAAGTGGCAAGCTAGCCTGCAGTAACTCAGGACTCAGCCAGGCAGGTGTAAGGGGAGTGTTAGGTCCCTAAATGCCAATCCTAGACACCAATCAGAGATTGGCCAGGTAGGCGGACCAGCACACAAGCCCTTTGGGATGGAATCCCTGAACCACCGTTCTAGACACTGAGTACAAAGCACACACAGAGTAACCAGACAAACTGACTCAACACTAGCCTTGACCCGACTTGTTGATGTCCCTAGCCCACTAGGGCAAATTAGGTCTAATTAATTTAAAGATTAAAGGCTTAGGTTTGAATGAGTGGGTGGTGGTTTTGGGCTAAGAAGAGGTTATCAACTCCTCCCCTTATCATAGATGCTCAAATGCCCTTAAGATGAATTAAGTGTTGAACATTCAAAAATAATTGAATTGCAGAAACACAAAAATAGAGTTGCAGTAATTTAATTCTCAGAAATCTCACGGAAACCAATAAATCACATGAAAATTATGAAAAATATCTTCAATTATACTGGTTTCAGCAAAACAAAAATCACCAAATTTGGAGTTACCTGCATGAGAAATAATTCCTGCAACAGGGCAATTACGGGCTGAAAACAGAGTACTTCCCTGTTTACAATTCCTGCTACGAAGTTATAACCCAACGGATCCCCTACACGCCCTAGGAACACCCCGTGGAATGGGAAGAGGAGGTTTGCACCTCGCTTCGTTCCTAGGACTGGACGTCCTGGGGAGTCTACTTCGAGTAGACAAAGTAAAAGAGAGAGACTCAAACAAGCAATCAAATAGAAACACTAGACAGGGCTCTGATACCAAAATGATGCAGAACGAATGCTCTGATACCAAAAATGATGCAGAACAAAGAACAAAGAAGCGTATGCGGAAGTAAATTTAGGATTAATTTCTTTTTTTTTTTTTTATATTTCAGAAATTGGCTTTGACTCAAAGTAAAGCTAAACTAAGTTGAAGGAAACTAGGTAAGGATTGAAAGCACAATTTAGAAGAAACTAAATTATCAGAGTAGTTCAGAAGTAACGGATCGCTGGGGGTTGAGAAACTCCCAGACCTAGGGTTTCGCTCTGAACTTTCAACAGAACAAAAATAGAGAGGAGAGATGGTTTACCAACCAGACAGTGATCTTCTCAGAATTTGGGTGGAAGAACTCTCTCGAGCATATTGTTGGATCCTCAGATTCGGCTATCTTCGCAATGGATCCTCCAATACTGGTCTTATGGTTTGGTTGGCTTCTCCTAGACTCAAGATCTGGGAAGAAGAAAAATAAGTGAGGGATTCAGAGACTCAGAAAAAGATTTACCAGTTCGAAGAACTTGAAGGTTGATGTCGCTGAGATCCGGATTCTCTTGAAGGCTGATTCGACTTCCACTGGAAAGAGCTTTGGATTTGAAGTACCTGGACTGTAGCTAGATGCTGGTGGTCGGCCTGGACTTGGAGAGAGAGGCCGTGGGAGGTGGAATATGCTAGGGCTTGGTGGAAAGAGAGGGGTGATGGGCGGCTAGGGTTTGGGAGTGGAGTGGCTAACCTAGGGCTTGGGTTTTGGAGATCTCACACCTCCTCAAGGTTCCTGGGGAACCCAGATTTACTCCCTCATGGAGCTCAACACCTGGATGCAAGTGTGGAAGACAGAAAACACAAAGTTTGCTCACAAAAAAATTTGGTTTCATTCATCTGATTTTTTTCAAGAGTTGCATAGAGTTGAATATATAGACATAACAAAGAAATAAAATTTCATACACTTCCCATGTGGGACTAATAGGACTAACCCACACTTTAGGCATCAAATTCTCTTCCCAAGACTCCTTCCATGAGTGGGCAGCCCAAAAACTCCAAGAAAACTTGAAAATCAGCTCCAAATGGCAGGTTATGGGGGTGTCTCCTAGTATCTCTCCATGAATCAAGGATTTTCCCTTCATGGTTTGGCTCTTTTGGACACCTCCTAGTCTTGCTCCACAAGTTTAGGCTTCTTCCTTTCATGGCTTTGGCACTTTAGGAAACTTTTGGGTGCCTCCTTGATTTTCTCCCAAGACATGCTCTCTTCCCTTTTATAACTTGGGTTTTTATGGAACATTGTGGGGCACCTCCTTGATCCTCTCTTCAAGAAAAATTCTTGCCATCCTGGCTTGGGTTTATCTGGAAAGAAGTTGGCTCCTCCTTGGATTGAGGTATCTTGATGGATTTCTCCCCCAAGTGGTGCATGAAAGAAGGGACCTGCTTTCTTGTGGTGTGGGGACCAAGGCACATTGGATGGAGATGTGGTGCCTCCTGGACTCTGGCGTGTGGCTGGGAGTGTGGCGCCCACTTGCTTGGTCCTGGAAGAAAATGTGGCACCTTGGAGAAGACCTAGACCACTACTAGGACCTGTATTGAGTCAACATGACTCAACAAAATTTAAATTACAGGGAAATACAGACTCAAACTAAAATTGAGTTGACCAAGTCAACCCTTATTACAAAACCAGAAAACCCTAATTCTTCGGGCAATGTCAATCAGAGATCCAGATGGAGCCCTGAAGTCTTCTTCTGAGTCTGGTGCCCGCACCATCGCGAGTCCTTCGTCCTCCTGGACGTCGAGTGGTGTGAGGCCACATTCCTTCGCCCTCCGTGACATCGCGGGATGCGAAGCCCCAAGTTATCTCCTTCTTCGACTTCAGAATCCAGCCAGACACCAGGCTCGAAGCCCCTTCTCAACCCCATCTCAGTCTCTTTCAGTACATCTCTCCTTTTTTTTCGCTAATCCCTCTTTTGTTTGCTTACAGGTCCTCCCTGGCATCTCGGGCACCGAAGACAGTCGGCTTTGCCATCGCGACCTTTTGATCGAAAGCCAGTTCTTCCACGGGTTCGATTGCTCGGGCATCCAGGCCGCATCCGCTGAGTTGAGCGATCTCTGCATCAGGCGCTTCAGACGTGTGAGGTTTGCTCTCTTTATCTCCTAAGTAGGTATTGCGTCTCGAGCTAGTCCTACCGGGGTTTCTTAATCCTGAGATCCTGTTCTTGTTTTCACTTTTTAGGGATTTGAACTGCTAGTATAAGCTTCCATTTTGCAATTCACTTATTTCTCGTCTTTGCTTGTGATCGAGAATCAAAACCCTAAGAAACATATAAAACTCTTCAACTATAAAAAAAAAAAAAAAAAAAAAAAAAAAAAAAAAAAAAAAAAAAAAAAAAAAAAATATCCTTGCATCATAAGCATCCATCCTAGCATCCCAAGCTACCCTCTATTTCTGTATCATTTTTGGTATCAGAGCCAGGCTAGGACTAGTGCATTTTGTTTCATTTTCTGCATTCTGGTCAGTCCGTATATGGTCTGATCGTTGGATTGTTTCTCTCTGTAGAGATATCCAAATTTCGTGATTTCTATTTTTTAGATCGCAGTAATTTCAAAGTATTTTTATTTATTTTCTCAGATTTTATTTCAGTTTGTAGAATTTCTACAAGCCGAAATACTACCTGAGAAAATCTTAGGTCTGAAATTTTAGCAAGCATCTCATCTTTTGATTCATTCACCCATCTAGCTTGTTTCTTGCATGTTTTAATTCCTGCATTTTGTTTAACATTCGCCCATCTAAAAGACAAAAAAAAAAACATGAAAAAAAATTTTAAGTCATTTCATTAGTCATTATTGTGCTTCATTTCACATAACTTATCTTAAGGGCGTCAAATTAACATAGGGTCAGGATTTCATTACCTGTCCCTAGCCCAAAAACCACCACCCGACATATCGAACCCTAGCCATTAACTAAAATCGATTAGACATTTAATCTGCTCTAGTGAGCTAGGGACACCCACGAAGTCGGGTCGACCCAAGTGTCGAGCCAAGCTAGATTACTTGTTGGTGTGTGCTTGAGTAGCTAGTGTCTAGGCAAGTGGTTCAGGAACTAGAGCCCGAAGGGAAGTGGGTTGGTTCGCTTACTTGACCAATTTCTAATTGGTGTCTAGGCAAGCAAAGAGGAACCTCCACTAATTTTACACTTACCTGGCTAGGTGCCAAGTTACTACTTCCAGGTTCATCTTCTTGACTTTACACTTGGAGAGATCTCCTAGGTCTAGCAAACCATAGCATCATTTGTTATATGTGCACTAGATCAGGAACCTCTTTTCACCCACCATCTCCACCCTCTACTGACACCATGGACCAACTGCGAGCTGATATTGGGGCCCTAACTCAATCCATGACCCAGTTAGGCAACCGGTTGAACAATAGACTGGATCAAATAGAGGCCAGACTGAGACCCATAGAGGAAGCTGCTAGGCCCCAACCTGAACCCAGTCCTGAGTCCCCTCTTCCCAGGAGAAACATGGCACAAGATCCTTACTTTGAGGATGACTTTGGGAGAGACCTTGACCCCTTTGTTGATACCCGTCCTAGGAGACCCAATCTGGAGGATCGTGAAGAAAGGGCCCTTAGTAGCATCATGCTTGAGGCACCCACTTTCGATGGTAGCTTAGATCCCAGGGTGTATGAAGATTGGGAGTCTGCTATGGAGCAGTATTTTGACTGGTACTCTATGTCTGAGAAAACTAAGTTTAAGTTTGCCAAGCTTAGGTTGGTTCACCAAGCTAGGTTGTTCTGGAACAGTGTTGAAAATTACATAGAGCAGAAAGGTCAATTACCCATAACCGCCTGGGGGGAGATGAGAGATAAGCTTAGAAGGAAATACTTACCTGCATCCTACACCCAAAAACTGTTTGACCAATGGCAGACCTTAAGTCAAGGGAGTAAGAGTGTGGCTGATTACATCGCCAAGTTTGATGAATATGTTATGCGATGTAAGGTTGTTGAATCACCTGAGGTAACCCTGTCTAGGTTTAGGGCTGGCCTACACCTAGACATTCAGAGAGAGCTGTATTTTAGATCAACCAGAACCTTGGAAGAAGCTTACCAAGTTCTAGGCTTTGTGAGCATTTCCAGAGAGCTCCCACCTATAGAAGACCTGAGCCCTTTAGAAACCCGAGCCGTATCCCTGGATCCACCCAAGGTTATAACCAAGCTTACCCAAGTCGACCAAACCCAAACGAAACTGACCCAAGTCGACCAAACCCAGCCCGACCAAGTCCTAGTCATCCAAGCCTGAACCGACCCCAGTATAGTATAGAGGAAAAGGGTAAGGCTGTTGAAGTCCAGAGGATACCCGATCTCTAAGGTAAATGCTTTAGGTGTCATAAACCTAGACATTTTGCTAGCCAGTGCACCGCCCCTGCCCTACTCATAGAAGAACCAACTGAGACTGAACCCGAACCAATCGTAAAACCTGAAGAGGACATCTATGATCCCGAAAATCAGTTATTGGAAGGGTACGAGGGAGAAGAAGAAGTGTATGAATCTGAAGACCTTGTAGGAGTAGTCCGATGCATTCTAGCCCAAAACATAGTACAGGAAGACTGGCGAAGGACCAACATCCTACAGACCCTGATCAAGCTAAGAGATAAGGTTTGTAAGGTCATCATTGATAGTGGAAGCTGTGTTAATGCCCTTTCCTTGAGTACAGTCAAATCTTTAGGACTAGCCACAGTTCCCCACCCCAACCCTTACAAAGTCTTCTAGATAGATTCAACTTCGATCCCAATAAAGCCTAGGTGCCAAATCAAGATAAAAATGAGTTCCTATGAAGAATAGATTTGGTGTGACATCTTACCCATGGGTGTGGGTAGTATCATTCTAGGACGACCCTGGCTTTTTGACCATGATGCCACCCTTTATGGTCGATCCAATACTTGTGTCTTTCTCCACCAAGGGAAAAAGTTCACAATCAACCCAATCCAACCTGAGGACCCCGTCAAGAAAGGATCTAGTAGCCTTAAGGAGAAGAAAGCAGAAGTCAACCTGATCACACCTAAGGAGCTAGAGAAAGAGATTTTAGAGGGAGCCCCTGTTTGGATTCTAGCCACCAAGGAGAGTCACGAGCCAACCAATGTCGAACACCCCCAAGAGGTAGTAAAGACTCTAAAAGAATTTGAGGATGTTTTCTCGGAAGAATTACATGATCAACTGCCACCCCTTAGGGACATCCAGCACGCTATAGATTTGGTCCCTGGATCCACATTGCCCAACCTACCCCACTATAGGATGAACCCCACTGAACATCAAGAACTTTAGAAATAAGTGGGAGAGCTGCTTAGGAATGGTTTTCTTAGGGGGAGTTTAAGTCCCTGTGCCGTCCCTGCCCTACTTACCCCTAAGAAAGATGGGACCTAGAGAATGTGAGTTGATAGCAGGGCTATCAACAAAATTAAAATCAAATATAGGTTTTCTATTCCCCGCCTGGATGATATGCTCGATAGATGGCTGGTGCCACTATCTTTTCCAAGATAGACCTCAAGAGTGGTTACCACCATATTAGAATTTGACCGGGGGATGAATGGAAGACGGCATTTAAGACTTAGGATGGTCTGTTCGAGTGGGTAGTGATGCCTTTTGGGTTGTCTAATGCACCCAGTACCTTTATGAGAGTCATGACCCAAGTCTTGCACGAGTTCATTGGAAAATTCCTTGTAGTATATTTTGATGACATCTTGATCTATAACAAGACCAAAGAGGACCATCTTCACCACTTAAGGTTAGTCTGCCAAACCCTTAGGGAGAATAGCCTTTATGCCAACCCTAAGAAGTGTGAATTTATGACAACGAGGGTCATCTTCTTAGGCTTTGTAGTTACCCCTAAAGGAGTTTCAGCCGACCTCGAAAAGGTTAGAGCTATAGTTGAGTGGCCTGTCCCTGCTAGCATCCACGATGTACGTAGTTTCCATGGCCTAGCCACATTTTACAAACGATTCATTTGGGGATTCAGTTCAATTGTAGCACCTATAACTGACTGCATCAAGAAGGGAGATTTTCAATGGACTAAAGCTACAAACAAAGCCTTCATTGAAATTAAGGATAGAATGGTACAAGCACCTGTCCTGAGATTGCTAGATTTTTCTAAGGTTTTCGAGGTTGCTTGTGATGCTTCGGGAGTTGGGATTGGTGGAGAACTTAGTCAGGAAAATCACCCCGTGGCCTTCTTTAGCGAAAAACTTAATGAGGCCAAAATTAAGTACTCGACTTACGATAAGGAGTTCTATGCAGTCATCCAAGCCCTTAGGTACTGGAGGCACTACCTGTTACCCCATGAATTTGTCCTGTTTTCAGACCATGAAGCCCTTCGATACCTGAACTCCCAAAAGAGATTGAACCCTAGGCACGCGAAGTAGGTCGAGTATATCCAAGCCTATACCTTTGTGCTTAAACATTGTGCTGGTACTGAAAATAAGGTAGCTGATGCCCTTAGTCGTCGTGCCCTTTTGTTAAACACAGTTAGGACTGAGGTTGTAGGATTTGATCGACTTAAGAAGCAATATGAATCTTGTCCTGACTTCAGTGAGATCTTCCAGTCTAAGCTTCAAGAACAATTTAGTGCCCATAGTGACTATACCTTACAAGATGGTTATCTTTTCAAGGGTAATAAGTTGTGCATTCCCAAGACTTCACTCCGAGATTTTTTAGTGTGGGAAACCCATGCAGGAGGCCTTGCTGGTCACTTTGGTAGGGAGAAGACCATTTTAGTTGTTGAAGACAAGTTCTTTTGGCCTAGCCTTAAGAAAGATGTCGCCAATATTGTCTCTAGGTGCCGAACCTATGCTGTGGCCAAGCAGCAGAAATAGAATACTGGCCTTTACACCCCCTTGCCGGTACCTAGCCACCCTTGGCAAGACCTCAGCATGGATTTTGTGGTAGGATTACCCAAGACTGCAAGGAAGCATGATTCTGTCTTTGTAGTAGTGGATAGGTTTTCCAAAATGGCTCATTTTATACCCTACGCCCAGACCCTAGATGCTTCCAAAGTTTCCAAGCTTTTTTTGGAACATGTGGTTAAGTTACATGGCCTACCCAAGACTATAGTGTCCGATAGGGATGTTCGCTTCACTAGCTATTTCTGGAAAACCCTTTAGCACCTCCTAGAAACCAAGCTCCAATTCTCCACTGCCTACCACCCACAAACCGACGGACAAACTGAGGTGGTCAACCACAGCCCAGGAAACCTTCTTAGATGCTTGATAGGTGAACATACGGGAAACTGGGATCTTCTTTTACCTCGAGCCGAGTTCGCCTACAACAGCTCTGTAAATAGGACCACCGGGAAGAGTCCTTTTGAAGTTGTCTGTGGATACAAGCCTAACCGACCTATTGACCTAATTCCCCTACCCATCCATGCACGTGTCTCCGAGTCAGCTGATTCACTTGCATAGCATATTAGGGACATGCATAAAGAAATTAGCCAGAAAATTAATATAAGTAATAACACATATAAAAGGCTGGCTGATTCCTGGAAGCGAGCAAAAGAGTTTGAAATAGGGGATTTTATAATGATTAGGCTCCAGCCTGAACGGTTTCCACCGGAAACCATTAAGAAGCTTCATGCTCGTGGGGCTGGCCCTTTTAAAGTGATTAGGAGAATCCCTAACGCCTATGTGCTAGAATTACCTTCGGATTATGGAATTAGCTCGACATTCAATATCCTTAACTTAGTCGAGTATAGAGAACCCGCAAACATACCCAGTGAGCCGTTTGGGCCTGACCTCCCTTTTGAGAGTGAACCTGAACCTGAGTGTCCACCTCCAAATATACCTGAGCGAGGAGAGCGGATCGAGCGTGTCCTGGATGACCAAGCCATCACTACCTGGGGTAAGGGCTATCAACATTACTTGGTCTGATGGCAAGGCCGACCCGAATCCGACGACTCTTGGATCACACGGGAGGACTTGCAGCACATCGACCCCGACATCTTGGAGAGGTACCAAAGCCAAACTAATCCTTACTCGACAGGGTCGAGTTCCTCCCACCCTGGGAGAACTGGTGTGGGCACCAGGATCCGACAGAGGCTCCTCAACCCTCTGTGGATCTCAGATTAGGGTTCCCCTTCTATGAGTCCTGTAATAAGGCTTTGAGCCAAAGCAATTTCATAAATTCTTGTCAAAGTTTGTTTAGTCCTGTACCTTGACCAATTTGGGTCAAGTTAGGTCATGAGTCCTGTATTTGTTCGAGTCTGAGTTTGGACTGGGCCCAAGTCCAATTGAAGTCACCTTGGCTTTCATGACCAAGTCAAGTCCTTGTGGGCCAACCCACCCCTTCCACTTGGAATAATGCCAACTTAGGTGCCACCTCAGCTACCTACATGGCGCCACATCAGTTGCCACTTGGGCATCCAAGGAGGGAAACAAGGTGGCGCCCTCATGCTTTCCACACGCCATCCCCTTGCCTTTTTCTCTTGGGCGACATTGGAAGGAAGAAACACCATCCCCCTCTTCCCTCCCCCACATCACGCCATGATCCATCAAATGTGGGGCGTGGAAGATCATTGAAGAGACCAAGCCACAAAGCAAGCCCCCTTCCAAGCCTTCTTTCCAAAGTGTTCATGCAAGGATGGATGGTCAAAGGACACACTCCCCTCTCCAAGCCCTCAACTATGCAACGCCCAAAGATCTCTTCACTTGGTCGGCCTTGAATCAATCCAAAGAATGGTGTTGAAGAATCCAAGGGAACACATCCCTTCAAGCAAGCCATGCCCCATGCTTTCTTCCCAAAATGAGCATGCTAATGAAGGAAGTCAAGAGACCAATCCCCTTCTCCAAGCCCCTCCACATGCCATGCCCAATCCAAGTCTCTTTGGTCGGCCAAAGAAAGGAGAAGATGAAAATTTTGGGCGCCACCCCAAGAGATTTAGTAATTTGCTTTCTTTTGAAATTCAAATGGGCCTTGGGTGCCTATTTAAAGGATCCAATCCCTCCCTTGTAAGGCTATTGAATGATTGAATGATTAATGAAAATAAGAGTTTGAGTATTCCATCTTCCAACCCTTGTTTCTTAGACTAGGTTGAGTGAAATTGCCTTCATCCCCAGGGACGTCGAGTGGTGTGAGGCCACCTGTCCGTCGCCCCAGGGCGTCATGAGTCCTTCGTCCTCCTGGACGTTGAGTGGTGTGAGGCCACATTTTTTCATCCTCCGTGACTTCACGGGGTACGAGGCCCCAAGTTATCTCCTTCTTCAACTTCGGAATCCAGTCGGACACCGGGCTCGAAGCCCCTTCTCAACCCCATCTCAGTCTCTTTCAATACATCTCTCCTTTTTTTTCGCTAATCCCTCTTTTGTTTGCCTACAGGTCCTCCCTGGCATCTCGGGCACCGGAGACAGTCGGCTTTGCCATCGTGACCTTCTGACCGAAAGCCAGTGCTTCCACGGGTTTGATTGCTCGGGCATCCAGGCCGCATCCACCGAGTTGAGCGATCTCTGCATCAGGCGCTTCAGACATATGAGGTTTGCTCTCTCTATCTCCTAAGTAGGTATTGCATCTTGAGCTAGTCCTACCGAGGTTTCTTAATCCCAGGATCCTGTTCTTGTTTTCACTTTTTAGGGATTTGAACTGCTAGTATAAGCTTCCGTTTTGCAATTCGCTTATTTTTCATCTTTGCTTGTGATCGGGAATCAAAACTCTAAGAAACATATAAAACTCTTCAACTATAAAAAAATAAAAAAAAAAAAAAAACTCCTTGCATCATAAGCATCCACACTAGCATCCCTAGCTACCCTCTATTTCCACATCATGCTAGACCTCTTGCCTCAGACACCACCTTCTCGATACCAATTGAAGGGTTGTATGCAACCAGCTTTCCCAAAATGGTCAAACCCAACTCATTGATTTCCCTAATCTATTAGGTTGCTACTAGATTTTAGATTAGGTTTGGGTTTGAAATACAAGGGTAGTTTGTTTTTGGGCTAAGGAAAGGTAATGACTTCCTTCCCTTATCTTATGATATTGACGCCCTTAAGTTAATTCTGAAAATGATGGCATACAAATGATCTAATGAGGTGTATATAAGTCTTGTTTTTGGATTTTTGATGTATGATAGCAGAAAAAAAGATACTAGAAATGACAAAATATGAACCTAAATGCAAAATTAAACTATATGAGAAATGAAAAATGTGAAGAGATGCACTTGCTGAAATTTCGGAGTAGAATTTTCTCAGGTGGTAATCAGCCATGTAGAAATTCTACAGATTGAAATAAAATCTGAAAAAATTTTGAAAAATACTTCTAATTATACAAAATCCAGAAAAATAAAAGTCATAAAAAGTTGACATTCTTACAAGTAGAAACAACTAAAATAACAGGCCATGTACTGAAATAAAAATATGCAAAAATTTAAAGAAGATGAGATCTAATGATGCAAAAATTTTCTTTAGGGTTTTAAAAAACCTAACTCCTTGTGTTTCTCTTCAAAGGTCAATTCACATCGGCACCCCTACATGCCATAGAAAATCCCCGTGGAATGGGATGCGAGGGTCTTGTAGCCCTTCTTTTTCCTATGACTCGATGGCCATGGTGAAGCACCTAATCCAAGTACTTAAGAAGATGCTAAGTCCTAACCATGCTCTGATACCAGATGATGTGGGACTAACTAGAGATGGAATCATGCAGGTGATTTTTCTTTATAATTTTTAGGTTTTTTGAATGAGGTTAAGGATTCTCGAAGACAAGCAAGAGTAGATCTAGGGTTCTATAATAATAAGAACTTCAAACTAGCAAGTAAGTCCCTAAACAGGATAAGAAGAGGACTTCGAGATTGAGAAATCCCATAGAACTTAGCTCTCGGATCAATACCAACTTAGGAGTTAGGGTGGCAAACTTTAAAAGTTTTGAAGTGCTCGATACCGAGTTCACTCGCTCTCAAGGATGGGGCCTGGATGATCGAGCCTTCAACCCCGCGAATGCATCGGCTTTCTGTCCGAAGGTCTCGAAGGTAAGGGAAACCGACTCTATATTCGTGGCACCTGGAGGACCTGCGAGCAATCAAGAGAAATATTGGGAGTTAGCAAGATACAAGAAATAATAAGGGAAGAAAAGTTGAAGATGGTGGTGAATGGGGGATCTTCTTGCTATGCACCAATATGGATCATCCCAATGGACTCCGAACTCAAAGATGGAGGATGGCTTGCATGGAAAAGAAAGTAACTTGAGACCTCACACCTCTCGATGCCCGAAGGTGAAGGCACTCCCTTACGGAGATCGACGTTCTCAAGGAACGAAGGCAATAACTAGAAGAGTAGCACTCAAAATATTTTCTTTCATTCATCAAGATTAAACTTTACAAGGGAGGGATAAGGGCCTTTATATAGGCACCTTAAAACTCATTCAAATTTTTAAAAAAATACAAAGCTTCATGAAGAGGGCACTCAAATTCATATTTCTTCTTCATTTGGCCGACCAAGGTCTTGTGGCTTGAATTGGGGCTTGAAAGAAGGGAGTTGTCTTCTTGATTTGAGGGTCAATGCTTTTCTTCCATAGCCGACCAAGCACTTTGGAAAGATGGCTTGATATGGGGCTTGAAATAAGGGAGTTGTCTTTTTGATTTGAGGGTCAATGCTTTTGTTCTGTAGCCGACCAAGCACTTTGGGAAGAAGTCTTGATATGGGGCTTGAAACAAGGATTATGCCTTCATTGCCCATTGACCTTCCTTGGCTGCCCATAGCTCCTTTGGAAAGAGGCTTGATGGGAGAAGGGAAAGGAGGAAATAATCAAGGAATGGTGCCCAAAAATTCCAGCATTCCTTTCTTGCCTTGGCCACCCACTTGTCAAGGTGATGTGGTGCCATGTGGGATGGATGAGGTGGCACCAAGTAGCATCTTTCATGGCTTGGGAGATGGCTTGACCCATTATAAATTGGACTAGACTCAAAGACCACTCCAGCTTCGGCCCAATCTTCAAACAGACTTGGACTGGAATCATTATAGGACACATAGACACAACTTGACCAAATTGGTCAAGGTAAATGACTAAAACAAAAGCAATTGAGACTAACTTCATGACTCAAGAAAATAAAATACTTAGGCTTGAAGCCTTATTACATGGCCTAGTAAATTGAAACCCTAATCATATACCCACATAAGGTTGAGGAGCCTCTGTCAAATTCTGGTGCCCACACCATGAGCCCCCTTGCCGAGGCAGCACCCGACCGGGGTCGAGCTCATACTGCCACCAACTGAAGGAAGGAGGATGACGGAGATTCAAATCATTGCGAGAAAGAGGGTTGTCTTCATCAAAACCCCTCTACTGGGATGGTACGACTGACAAGCGATAGCCCACTGCCTGAGGCCTATGAAGGGAGATGCCTCACCGGAGCACCAGGATCCCCTCAGGCCTCTATTTACATCGATCGAGAAGGGATGCCCCATTCGAGGCGTGACACCCTTCGACCTACTGTCTGCATCACCCACAAGAAGAAGGTCGCACTAGAGGATTCAAATCCTAGGGTGGCCACTCACATACCAATGCTCTGCCAAGCTTCCCAAAACATGGCAACCAACCAGAATGTTTGAGCCAGCGATATAACTCCCTACCCCGAAGGGAGAAAGGGGAGCTTATGCGCAGTTCCCGAATGCTACTAGATGTCAACCCTCAGGACTCCCCCAAGAAGTGAACATCTTGGAAGCAAGCTCAAGGGGCAAAACTTCCTCTCCATAATAAACTAAAAGGGGCTTCCAATTGAAGACAAAACAGAATAAGAAACAAGGGACAAGTCACAAAATAGAGGGCAAGCCACAAGCAAGCAAGGGTAAGCGAGGTAACCATCGGCACATAGAAGGGGAGAGCAAACCAGATGAGATGCTTTGAGGCTACCGAGGAATTCATCGGAAGGATCCCACGGACATAGCCAACCCTGCTCGGGCTCCCATTCTCCACTGATGCTCCTTTCCTACTTACTTTCCTTTCCATAAAAAATAATCTCTGAACATGGAGACCTCACCGGGATCCATCGGGAAGGATCTGTTCCCCTAGATTGCCCACTGACTTGATCCTCGGAGTTCCCCCATCGAAATTCCTGGCCCGGGTCTCTTCTTCTTTTGTAGGATCGGGTGCGCGTGCAGGATTCTAGATGAGGAGGGCGATGCCTGACGCCACATCAGAGCTACAGGCCATGACGGTCCAGGCGGCAACAACTGGGTTTCAAGATTTTTCATTATTGAAACCCTAATCAATCAAATCCTAAACCCTAGGACTACTTGACCATGATAATTAATAAATCATAATTTAGGATTATAGAAGAATACTTGGAGTGATATACTTCTTAATTTTCATAAGGCATACAAGTGTATGCCCTCCATAGGTGATCCACATAGGAACCGGACCAAGGAAGCACTCCTACCAAGCTTGCATATTTGACCAGGACTCTTTCGATAGCCTTTCGAACTTTGTTCCTTTGCTGAAACCTCTACCCTCATGTAGGGCACTAAGAGACCTCTTTGAATCCTCTTTTAGAATTCAAATATCTCTCTTATATCTCTTTCTAGGCTCTTGTTTTAAAAGGACAAGCCTTGTCTTAAAAGGACAAGTTTTGTCTTAAAAGGACAAGCCTTGTCTTAAAGAGGAAGAGAAAATAGGAAGTACTTCTATTCGAATCAGACTGGAATGCCTGGTATCAGATTACCAATTCCTATTTATAGAGAGGGATGAAGTGCCTAATAAGTCTTTCCCTTAGCCCTTGATAAGACCCTTCAAGCAAAAGGAGTCTCTTGGGTGAGTAGACTTTTCTTGAAGTGTCTCTTTATTTTTCCAGCCAATTTCTTCACTTTCCATATGGCAAGTTACCTGTCTAATAATGGCCAAGGGGCATGAGATCCCAAGAGGTGTATTGGAGAAACCAAATGCGTTCAACAGAAGGACTCTAGCCTTTTGAATTAGTGCCAAATCATGAAAGGATGTGACCCTTCATCTTTCATGCCAATCTTCTCATGCCATTTTCTCATTATTTGATCGGTCAACACTCATCCATTTGGGAATGGAGATAAGGGAGAGGGGCTTAGAGATTATTTGGAAAAAGTGATTTAGAGGCAGAAAGACTCTTGGTCCTTCTGCACCCCTTATTCTTGGCGCATACCATTATGGTGCTAAGTGTCCCTTCCAACTTGGACTCTACCATAAACCAAGGATAAAGCCCAATTAAATCTAGATAAATATTGATTAAGGATGACCCACTTAGGACTCAACCCAATCTAAGTTCTACTTAAATTGGTTAGCCCAAATAGCAATCTAACTGATCCAATCCAATTAGGTTAGGAGTTGGGCTAGCCAATATATGCTAGTATGTTAATTAGCTAGCTAATTAGGATCCTGTGACCCTAATAAATATCCAATTGACTTCCTTGGCTAATTCCTTAATATGTGTGACCCGTTAGGCTCCATATCTAGCCAGTAATAGTTCCAAGTCCAAGCTACTTTGACCAATCAAAATTGATCGACCTAATTTGGTCAAATCTAGTTGACTTAAGTTACCAATTCAAACCAGCTTCCAAATTGACTAATGAATCCAATCAATTTGATACATGAAAACCTACAAGATATGATTGACATTAAGCAACATATCATGCCTACCTATAAGATGATAAATTTATTTAAAATTATTAAAATATCCTTTAGTGAAAAGTTACCAGTGCTATTCAATCCTTCGATCTTCCTTTATCCCGAATAAGTATGGGTATGGAGAATTGTCAAACCCTAGTACTTAATCCTTTCAAATCTTAATTTGATAATGAAGACTCAATCAATGAAAGATTACAAACCCTATCTAATCTTATCCTACTTTGATCAAAGACTTCCTGAGTCAACAATCAAAGAGATTACATGGGATAAGTCCTCCTCTTACTAAGAGTGATCGATTCTTTGTTGATCCACTCACATCATTCATGCATAATCCACCATATCCAAGAACATCCTGTATATGACTCTTTGTCATGAATAAGTATGAACCAAAACATGGCTTTATGTGCATAAGGAAACATTGTGATCTCAAGTCTAAGGATCACTTGCACAACTCCCACTATGAAACCATCTTTTGACAAGTAGTAAGACCTCTATTAGATATTCTCAAGGCAGATCGGTTCAATGAACTCTTATCCTAATGAGCACCCATATCCTTGTATTAGTATCCCTACATAAGTGGCTATGAGACCAACTACCCTTTCCATCGAGCATACATAGGCTGTGCTAGTCTCTCAAGAAAATATCGATCCCTAAATCGATGATCCAATGACTAGAAATATTTTAAATTAGGACTTATAGAAACATAGGACTCACCATTATGATCTCCATCATAACCCTAATTTCATTACCCTAACCTATGGGGATCATCATAATGATGGAGACATCGCCAGCACTAATTCTAGAGCAGCACTGATCTTGGAGCAGCACAGATTTCAATAAATTCAAATTCAAAAAACATTAGTTGATTAGGATTGGTTGTTTGAAATTTGATTTAGGATTTAGTTAGTTAGGATTGAGATATGGATAAGCCTTATCTTGTATTTGAATTTGAACCATCTTTTTCTTTTTATCTTGTATTCAATTTCAAATGAGGGTTGTAAAGGTCTATAAATACCACCCTCATTGCTTTGTAAAAAAATTAGTTAATGGAGTTGAGTCTTTTTTAGAAATGAGTGATTCTTTTCTTTCGCTCTATAAGGAGAGGGTGTGAGGCCCAATCCCAGGACATGATGATAGGTCATGTCTAATTATCCCCTTCCTTGATTTCATCATCTTTATCCCCATGTCCTTTGAGATTCATCCTAATGCCTCCAAGTTTCGAGGTGGGTGGAATGCCCTAGAGGTGAGAGGTCTCTTCGTTAGTATGAGTCTCAAAGTCCATGAAAGTCCAGATTTTCCTACATTCCATCTCTATTTTTCCTTCATCACCACCCTAGAAAAATTTTTAAAAAATAGTAGTACCCTAATTTAGGTGACTTCTAGGCTCGCCCACGATCCTACCCCATCCATCCCCCATCACATAATCTTGATAAGATGCAGTAGTATGATGAATCAATAATTACTTTTTATTAATAAATAATATCATACATGAGTTGGAAGATCATAGAAATGTCTATACAAAGATTGGCTTTTAGGGCATAATTCTTTCACCCCTTTGGCTAATAAGATTGTGACATGCTTCGGCACCTATTGTGCAGGGTGCTTTGGGTCATGAACCATCGCTCCGAGAGGAATGAAGGTCATCGTTCCATCCACATGGTAGGTTCACAGTGGCAGAAGAGGGGGTTCGCGGATCATCATGGACTCGAATCATGAATCAGTGCACCTGAAAGATGAAGGCATTATTGCTCATCGTCGCCCTTCATCCATGTGGTGGCCCCCTTGAGGTAAACCTGTGATCCATAAATTACTAGGTGACCATAGTAATTAATGAGGGGCCTGGGGACCTTCCACGTTGGTGGTGTCAGTTTACTCCCTTCACCCCGAGCCCAAGAGTTTCTTGGGCTGGGGAGTGGGGGGCATCTGATGTGGCAAGCCACATACGTGGTGCCCACATCCGACAAATCTGGCTGATGATTTGGTAAAGAGCATCACCTAGCCCATCCTAGGTGAGCTCCTAATCAAGGTCGAGCTCCCATTTGAGGTGAGATCTTGACCAAGGTTGAACTACTATCTAAGTCGAGCTCCCAGCTAAGATTGAGCTCCTATCTGAGGTGAGCTC
This sequence comes from Areca catechu, assembly GCA_021397845.1. NCBI lineage: Eukaryota > Viridiplantae > Streptophyta > Magnoliopsida > Arecales > Arecaceae > Areca > Areca catechu. Next base: position 60,507,022 of record CM038044.1, on the reverse strand, counting down.
TTAGCTGAGGTTGAGCTCTTAGCTGAGGTTGAGCTCTCATCCGAGGTGAGTCTCGACTGAGGTGAGCTCCTTTCCAAGGTGAGGTCTTAATTGAGGTTGAGCTCCCATCTGAGGTAAGCTCCAAGCAAAGGTCGAGCTCCTATTTAAGGTGAGCTCCCGTCTGAGGTTTAGCTCCCATCCAAGGTGTGCTCCTTACCAAGGTTGAGCTCTTTTTTGAGTGAGCTCCGGGCCAAGGTTGACCTCCCATCTAAGGTGAGTTCCCCCAAAGGTTGAGCTCCCATCCGAGGTGAGCTCCTGACAGGGATCGAGCTCCCATCCGAGGTAAGCTCCCAACTAAGGTCAAGCTCCTATCCAAGGTGAGCTCCCATTCGAGGTCAAGCTCCCAGTCGAGGTGAGCTCCTATCCGAGGTTGAGCTCCCGATCGAGGTGAGCTCTTGGTTAAAGAAAGCTTCAGACTAGTGAGGTCTTTGCCAGACCAAGTCCTTGAGTGCAAGAAGATATTTCCTTAACCATATTGGGAGAGGCAGTGGAAGGTGAGATACGACTCCCAAGGGACAATCTTGAAGGAAATTTGGATGGCAACATGGAGGCACAATGTCACTATTCCCACCGGACTGCCCATACCTTTTGCAAGGTGCATGCTTCACCGTGGCTCTAGGTCATGGAGCTTGCTACCCACACTTTCTGCAAAGCGTGTGCTGAAAGGATTATGCCCTATAAGCCAATATCTGTATCTCCCAGACCATTGTAAATTGACAAATTAATAAAGGCAATAATTTTTATCATTCGCTGTGTCATTATATGATGAACCCCATAGATTAGGGCTATGGTTGTAGGGCTATGATGAGATCATACCAGTGAGATCTAAGGCCTTAAAACCCTAATCTAGAATATTCCTAGTCATAGGAACCCTGAGTTGGGGATCAGGGTTTCCGGTAAGACTGGCACATCCTATGTATGCTGAAAAGGGTGACTGCTCTCACAGTCATTTGTGTAGGACACTAATACAAGGATGTGGGTGCTCATTAGTGAATGAGTCCACTTAATAGATCCAGTTTGAGAACATCTAATGGAGCCTTAGCTGCATGTCAATAGATGTTTCACATAGTGGGAGTTGTACAAGTAGTCCTATGACCTGAGACTGCCATAATACCTTATGTACATGAACCCATGCTTTGGTTCAATCTCAATCATGACACTGGGTCATGCACGAGGTTGATGCTGGGTATGGTGAATTGTATATGAAGGTAATGAGTAGGTCAACAAGGAATTGATCACTCCTAGTAGGAGGAGATTGCATCCAGCCAAATTAGGTCAGATGATGATTCAGGAAATCTTTGATCAAAGTACAGATATTAGAAATGATTTCTAATATCGAATTAATTGAATCATTAGTGTATGACTGAGCTGGGAATGAGTATAAACTGGATTTGACATGATTCCATATCCATAGTTATATTCGGGATGCAAGATGATTGAAGGATCGAATTGTACGGGAACTTTCCACTGAAGGGTAGTTTTGGAATTACACCAGAATTTCCATATCTTCCGGGTAGACATGACACGTTGCTAGACGTCAATCTTGTCTTGTGGGTTGATCAAATTAAATGGTTTAATTGGATCACTAATTAGGAGGAGTCCTAATTGACTGACTCGAGTTAGCTCGATTTGACCTAAATCGATTAGAATGAGTTTTGATCAGATTAGGTCAACTTGCACTCGGACCCACTGCTGGCTAAGTATGGAACCCAATGGGTCACACACTTAGGACAGATGATCAAGGATTTAATTTGGAATTAAATCTCGTTTGCAGATGAACACACTAGCATGTGTTGCAAACCATGACTTCTACTTGAATCGGATTCGAGTTAGGGTTCCGATTTGGTCTTTTTTAGATCCAAATTCATTCCGGTTTGAATCTAATTGAAGATTTAAAACGTTGGACTAACAATAGGCTAGCAATTGGGCTAACCTAAGAGGCTAAACCCCTTTCCCACATCGCCTAAAACCCTCCCCCTCTCTTCCCACGCGCGCGCGCAAGGAGAAGAGTCCACACGCGCGTGGACTCTCTCCAAATCGCGTTTTTGCGTGAAAAGAAAGAAGGGAACGGCGTCTTTTGACTGATGAGGCGTGGATCAGAGTCCACCTAGGCGTGGACTCTTCAAAATGGGAATTACGATGAAAAGAAAGAAAAAAAAAAAAACTTCGAAGGGGCGCGACTCTTTTCTCTGCGCGCGCCCTTCTGAGTTTTTCTCGATCCCTCTTCGCGTCTGTCCATCCCAAAGGCCGTGAGATTAATCCCAAAGGCCGTGAGATTAATCCCAAGGGCCGTGAGATTAAGAGAGAAGATGTGAGAAGGGAGAGAGGGGCGTGAGAGGATTTTTTAGAAGGAGAAGGCGCCTCTCTGTCGCCTATTTAAGAAGAAGGCTTCACCGTAAAAATCCATTCCAGATTTTCTACGGCGAAGCCTTGCTTCTCTTTCCTTCTCCCTCTCCAGAAGACTGTTTCCCCCTCCTCTCTTTCTTCTTTGATTCCTTTACAGAGCCCAGGCTCTGTCGAATCTCAGAACAGAAGGAGAGTCAGAGAGAGAAACTCTCCGACGGTAAAGGAAGAAGGCGCCTCTTTTCTTCTTTCTTACATTAAGACAACTTTGTCTTAATCTTCTTCTCCCTCCAAGACAAGCCTTGTCTCATTTTAGGACAAGGGCTTATTCTTAAGACAAGAGTGTCTTAAGAGGCCAGAACTGCCAAAAACTGGGAGAAGGGTAAGAGAGAAAGTTTTAGTCCCTGTTTGGCTAAAGGTGTCCTAGCCAATAGCCCATATATCAAGTTCTTGGGGTAGAACTTGATTGGAAGGAACCCAAATTGAGGAGTCACTGTCTTGATCATCTGCCCGTGTGGATCACCATCGGAGGGCGGACAAGTGGACGCCTGGTGTGTTCAAAAGGTTACTCCATTTGGAGTTTATTTCTATATCAGATTGGATATAGCGATCTGAGGTTAGTATCTAAACTGTGTTTAAATTTGGACATGCATGTAGTCATAAGTTTTAATTGCTAATAAGGAGATTTTGGGATTAGGGTTCGGACCTGATTTCATAAAGTTTTTGAAATCCACACTTCCGCACTGGTCACCGAACCCAACAGTGGTATCAGAGCATCCTTATTAGGATTAATACTTATGAAGTTCAATTCATGATGTAGTATCATGTTAAAGTTTTTATATTGATGCACAGTGCATGTCTTTGATTGAACATGAGTTTGATGATTGCCACCAGTTAGGGTTTTCCACTGAAACCCTAATTGTCTTAGAGATATGATTAGCCCTGGAGCCATCATACTGAAATAAGGTTGCCCTGGCATAATGGTGTATCCATTATGTGGTAAATGGTTGTCCTAGTATGATGGCACACATTTCACATATTTGCTTAGTTTAAAGCATGTATTAATATATGTGATAGCTTTTAAATTGAATGTGCTGGCATTGCATGAACCCCTCTTAAAATTATATTAAGTGGTAGTATAGTTAACCGATAAGCATTATTAGTCATGATGGATAATTAGTCATTTCGGTGTCTAGAAAGGTGGTTCTGGGAAGGTAAAGGGAATCGTGGTTTTTAATTGGTTCCGTTGACTGACCTGGCCAATTTTAAATTGGTGTCTAGGAAAGCAACGGGGGGACCCCCACATCTCTTCCACTAGCCTGGCCGATCTGATTGATTTAATTCTTGACTAACATGCTTAGTGTTAAAATACTATTATTGGCCTTCCTTCGTGATAGGTCATCATTGTGTTACGATCTATACTAGGTTTGTTGTGTACACACAAGACCTAATATGGTGACTAACACAATTTTTGGCCTAATACAATTATTTGTTTATGGCATGATTTAAAGTAATATTTTGTTGTGTACACACAAGGGTATTACTATTAAAGTCATGACTATATGGCTATGAAGGGTCTTACTTAACTAAAATATTATAGTTTGTTGTGTATACACAAGGCTATTAATATTTTAGAGGCCGAGATAAGTTGAGAATTGTACAGTTTACAATTGGAAAGAGTTTTCCTACCTATGAACTTATATAAGATTTGTTGTGTACACACAAGGTCTTTTATGAGGGATTGGGATCTCAACCCCACTAAGAAAGATCAATTAAGGTTTTCTCGATCATCGTATGGAGGGTTATGATGCTCGATAAAATAGTGGGAGACATAATTAAATTAAAGTCCTAATTTAATTATGTGTTGTCATTTCATGGTTGTTTGCTTATGTTTTCGTTCTTTGTTTAAATGTAGATAAATGGCCTCTTCACTCTCACTCCGTAGTATTTTAGATGCCAACAAATTGACTGGGCCGAATTATGTTGATTGGCTGAGAAATTTGAAAATAGTACTCAGTCAAGAAAGAATTTCCTATATTCTTGATACCCCGATTTTGGAACCACCAAGGGAAGATGCCTCGCAAGAGGAGAAGACCACATATAATATATGGCAAAATGACTCACTTACTGTCAAATGTGTTATGCTTGCCTCTATGACTAACGAGTTACAGAGGCAGCATGATAGCATGGATACTAACTCCATACTGCTAAATTTAAAAGAGCTTTATGGAGAACACAGTAGAACTGCTAGATATGAAATATCTAAGCAGTTGTTCCGTGCAAGGATGACAGAAGGTACATCAGTACAAGACCATGTATTAAAGATAATTGATCTAATCACTCGATTAGGTCAATTAGGTTTTGTAATGGATGGGGAGTTGAATCAAGACTTGATCTTGCAATCACTCCCAGAGTCATTTTCACAGTTTGTTCTTAATTACCATATGAACAAACTTAATTCTTCCTTGCCTGAGCTGTTGAATATGTTGAAAACAGCAGAGAGCCATGTAAAGAAAAATAAGGCTCCAGTTCTTCTTGTGGATAAGAAGAAGACAGGCAAAAGGGGTTCCAATAAGAGGATGAATCCCAAAGGGGGCATTAAGAAGAAGAAAGGAAAGAAGGCCTCCGAACAGATGACCTGCTTTCATTGTGGCAAGCCGGGTCATTGGAAAAGAAACTGCAAGGTTTACCTTGCAAGTTTGAAGCCTGGTGCATCAGAGGCACCAAAAGGTATGAAAGAAGTTCATACTATTTTGTCATTGGATTCTTCCATTTCAAATACTTGGGTGTTGGATACCGCCTGTGGTCATAACATCTGCAAATCATTGCAGGGACTTCAGGGGCTTAAAGTATTGAAGGAAGGTAACTTTGAGCTCTACGGTGCTGGAGGGGACCCCATCCAAGCAGAAGCTGTAGGGACTTATGTTTTGAAGTTACCTTCAGGGAAGATCTTGGAGCTAAGGAATTGTTACTATATGCCAAAAATCATTAGAAATATCATATCTGTACCCTTGTTACTTAAACAAGGATATACTATGAATGTAATGAGCAGTGGCTGCTCAATTTCTTTATCTAATGAAATTATATGTTATGGCATATTCTGCAATGGTCTCTTAACTCTTTCCACTAATGACAATGTTTTTCATGTTTCTAACAAACGGAAAAGAGATGATGTTAACAATACCTTACTTTGGCATTGTCGACTTGGACATATTAGTGAGACTAGGATTAACAAGTTGTACAAAGAAAATTTCTTTGATCCTTATGACTATGAGTCATTAGGAACTTGTGAATCATGTCTCATGGGTAAGATGACCAAGACTCCATTTAGTGGACATGGAGAAAGGACAAAAGAGTTATTAGGACTCATACACACAGATGTATGTGGGCCTATGACAACTCAAGCCTATGGTGGATACTCATACTTCATCACATTTACTGATGATTTTTCAAGGTATGGATTTGTGTATCTAATGAAACATAAGTCCGATGCTTTTGAAAAATTCTTAGAGTATCAAAGTATGGTAGAGAAACAGACAGGAAAAAGTATAAAGATCCTCCGATCAGATAGAGGAGGTGAATATTTATCCACTGAGTTTCTTGATCACCTTAAAGATAAGGGGATCATCTCTGAATGGACTCCTCCTTACACACCACAATTAAATGGTGTTGCTGAAAGGAGGAATCGTACTTTATTGGATATGGTACGGTCCATGATGTGCTTCACGGAGTTACCTTTTTCTTTCTGGGGATATGCTTTGGAAACAGCAACACATATCTTGAATAGAGTACCATCTAAAACTGTCTCTAGCACTCCATATGAATTATGGAGAAGTAAGAAGCCCAATCTTAAGTATATTAAGATATGGGGATGTCCAGCCTATGTAAAAAGGAATTTTGGACATAAACTAGATGCTAGAGCAGACAAATGTCTATTTCTCGGATATCCTAGAGATAGTATAGGATATGTGTTCTACCACCCTACTGAACAAAAAGTTTTGGTCAGTAGGCATGCCACTTTTATGGAAAAGGAATTTATCCTACAAAAGGGCACTGGTAGAAATATCGAACTTAATGAGATTCAACAAATAGACACTTCTCAGTCAAGTAACAACATAGTTAATATAGAACCTGAACACACTCCTATCCGTAGGTCTGATAGGGTGCGACAGGCACCTGAGAGGTATGGGTTCATAATTGAAAATAATGAAGCCCAAATCATTCAAAATAATGAGCCTCTAACCTATACGGAAGCAGTCATGAGTAGAGACTCAGACAAATGGCTGGAAGCCATGAGATCCGAGATGGACTCCATGTATGTCAACCAAGTATGGTCTTTGGTTGATGCACCAGAGGGTATTAACCCTATTGGGTGTAAATGGGTCTATAAAAGGAAGATTGGGGCAGATGGCCAAGTTGAAACTTATAAAGCCAGATTGGTGGCTAAGGGTTTCAGACAAAAACAGGGAATAGATTATGATGAAACATTTTCCCCTGTTGCCATGCTCAAATCCATTCGGATTATGCTTGCTATAGCAGCATATCATGATTATGAGATCTGGCAAATGGATGTAAAAACTGCATTCCTCAATGGTTTCCTTGAGGAAGAGGTTTATATGTCACAACCAGAAGGTTTTGTCTTGGAAACTAAACCTAATCAGGTATGTAGGCTAAAGAAATCCATTTATGGATTAAAGCAAGCATCCAGGAGTTGGAACATCCGATTTGATAAAACAGTCAAAGAATTTGAGTTTTTCAAAAATGAGGATGAACCTTGTGTGTACAAGAAGACTAGTGGGAGTGCCATAGTTTTCTTAGTTCTATATGTTGATGATATACTTATTATTGGGAATGATATCCCAATGTTACAATCAGTCAAAGTGTGGTTATCGAAACAGTTTTCCATGAAAGACTTGGGAGAAGCATCCTATATACTGGGTATAAAGATCTATAGAGATAGATCAAGAAGGATGCTTGGCTTGTCCCAGTCTAGGTACATTAACCAGGTGCTAAAGAGATTTAGCATGGAGGAAAGTAAAAGAGGTTACTTACCTATTGGTCATGGCATACGTCTTTCTAAGAGGATGTCTCCTAAGACACCTGAAGAAAGAAATAGAATGAGTTCTATACCTTATGCTTCGGCTATAGGGTCGATTATGTATGCTATGTTATGTACTAGGCCTGATGTGGCATATGCCTTGGGTGTAGCCAGTAGATTTCAGGCTGATCCAGGAGAGGATCACTGGAAGGCTGTGAAAAATATTCTTAAGTACCTGAGAAGGACTAAGGATATTTTTCTTATATACGGAGGATCTGATCTTAAACTAGAAGCCTATTCAGACTCTAGTTTTCAATCAGATCCAGATGATAGTAAATCCATTTCAGGGTATGTCTTTACCTTGAATGGTGGAGCAGTAAGTTGGAAGAGCACTAAACAGCAGACTGTAGCTGACTCAACTACCGAGGCAGAGTACATAGCTGTCAGTGAAGCCGTCAAGGAAGCTGTCTGGATGAAGAAATTCATCACAGAGTTGGGAGTAGTTCCTGAGATTGAGAACCCGGTGCCACTCTATTGTGATAACACTGGAGCAGTTGCTCAAGCTAAGGAACCGAGAGCCCATCACAAGTCCAAGCACATTCTGAGACGCTTCCATCTTGTCCGAGAGATAATCGAAAGACAAGAAGTCTGCATCAATAGAGTAGATACAAAGAACAACATAGCAGACCCGTTCACTAAGGCTCTACCACAGCGGGAGTTTGATCGCCACCTCGATTGTATGGGGTTAAAGAATAAGAGCGATTGGCTTTAGTGCAAGTGGGAGATTGAAAGGATTATGCCCTATAAGCCAATATCTGTATCTCCCAGACCATTGTAAATTGACAAATTAATAAAGGCAATAATTTTTTATCATTCGCTGTGTCATTATATGATGAACCCCATAGATTAGGGCTATGGTTGTAGGGCTATGATGAGATCATACCAGTGAGATCTAAGGCCTTAAAACCCTAATCTAGAATATTCCTAGTCATAGGAACCCTGAGTTGGGGATCAGGGTTTCCGGTAAGACTGGCACATCCTATGTATGCTGAAAAGGGTGACTGCTCTCACAGTCATTTGTGTAGGACACTAATACAAGGATGTGGGTGCTCATTAGTGAATGAGTCCACTTAATAGATCCAGTTTGAGAACATCTAATGGAGCCTTAGCTGCATGTCAATAGATGTTTCACATAGTGGGAGTTGTACAAGTAGTCCTATGACCTGAGACTGCCATAATACCTTATGTACATGAACCCATGCTTTGGTTCAATCTCAATCATGACACTGGGTCATGCACGAGGTTGATGCTGGGTATGGTGAATTGTATATGAAGGTAATGAGTAGGTCAACAAGGAATTGATCACTCCTAGTAGGAGGAGATTGCATCCAGCCAAATTAGGTCAGATGATGATTCAGGAAATCTTTGATCAAAGTACAGATATTAGAAATGATTTCTAATATCGAATTAATTGAATCATTAGTGTATGACTGAGCTGGGAATGAGTATAAACTGGATTTGACATGATTCCATATCCATAGTTATATTCGGGATGCAAGATGATTGAAGGATCGAATTGTACGGGAACTTTCCACTGAAGGGTAGTTTTGGAATTACACCAGAATTTCGATATCTTCCGGGTAGACATGACACGTTGCTAGACGTCAATCTTGTCTTGTGGGTTGATCAAATTAAATGGTTTAATTGGATCACTAATTAGGAGGAGTCCTAATTGACTGACTCGAGTTAGCTCGATTTGACCTAAATCGATTAGAATGAGTTCTGATCAGATTAGGTCAACTTGCACTCGGACCCACTGCTGGCTAAGTATGGAACCCAATGGGTCACACACTTAGGACAGATGATCAAGGATTTAATTTGGAATTAAATCTCGTTTGTAGATGAACACACTAGCATGTGTTGCAAACCATGACTTCTACTTGAATCGGATTCGAGTTAGGGTTCCGATTTGGTCTTTTTTAGATCCAAATTCATTCCGGTTTGAATCTAATTGAAGATTTAAAACGTTGGGCTAATAATAGGCTAGCAATTGGGCTAACCTAAGAGGCTAAACCCCTTTCCCACATCGCCTAAAACCCCTCCCCCTCTCTTCCCACGCGCGCGCGCAAGGAGAAGAGTCCACACGCGCGTGGACTCTCTCCAAATCGCGTTTTTGCGTGAAAAGAAAGAAGGGAACAGCGTCTTTTGACTGATGAGGCGTGGATCAGAGTCCACCTAGGCGTGGACTCTTCAAAATGGGAATTACGGTGAAAAGAAAGAAAAAAAAAAAAAACTCCGAAGGGGCGCGACTCTTTTCTCTGCGCGCGCCCTTCTGAGTTTTTCTCGATCCCTCTTCGCGTCTGTCCATCCCAAAGGCCGTGAGATTAATCCCAAAGGCCGTGAGATTAATCCCAAGGGCCGTGAGATTAAGAGAGAAGACGTGAGAAGGGAGAGAGGGGCGTGAGAGGATTTTTCAGAAGGAGAAGGCGCCTCTCTGTCGCCTATTTAAGAAGAAGGCTTCACCGTAAAAATCCATTCCAGATTTTCTACGGCGAAGCCTTGCTTCTCTTTCCTTCTCCCTCTCCAGAAGACTGTTTCCCCCTCCTCTCTTTCTTCTTTGATTCCTTTACAGAGCCCAGGCTCTGTCGAATCTCAGAACAGAAGGAGAGTCAGAGAGAGAAACTCTCCGACGGTAAAGGAAGAAGGCGCCTCTTTTCTTCTTTCTTACATTAAGACAACTTTGTCTTAATCTTCTTCTCCCTCCAAGACAAGCCTTGTCTCATTTTAGGACAAGGGCTTATTCTTAAGACAAGAGTGTCTTAAGAGGCCAGAACTGCCAAAAACTGGGAGAAGGGTAAGAGAGAAAGTTTTAGTCCCTGTTTGGCTAAAGGTGTCCTAGCCAATAGCCCATATATCAAGTTCTTGGGGTAGAACTTGATTGGAAGGAACCCAAATTGAGGAGTCACTGTCTTGATCATCTGCCCGTGTGGATCACCATCGGAGGGCGGACAAGTGGACGCCTGGTGTGTTCAAAAGGTTACTCCATTTGGAGTTTATTTCTATATCAGATTGGATATAGCGATCTGAGGTTAGTATCTAAACTGTGTTTAAATTTGGACATGCATGTAGTCATAAGTTTTAATTGCTAATAAGGAGATTTTGGGATTAGGGTTCGAACCTGATTTCATAAAGTTTTTGAAATCCACACTTCCGCACTGGTCACCGAACCCAACATGTGCTCCACCGGGGCTCAAGGCATGTAGCACGCCACTGCATCTCCTGCAAGAGGAGTGGTTCATCATGCCTCTAGGCCTTGCAGCAGCCGCTGCATCCTTTACAAGAGGAGTGCTCCACGGAGACTCCACGTTGATAAGTGATGGGATTCTAATATGATGCAGGATGATATGCCAGGGATGAACATGAAGAAAATCAGATTAAAACAAAAAAATATTTTTATGGTTTTATTTTCAAAACTAAGCAAGATTAGGCTAGGATTATCCTGTATCAATTAGCATCCTACCCACATGCTAGTTCAATCAAAAAGAAAAGAAAATCAGGATCCTAGGTCTACGAAGGCCTATTAGGAGCATGTTCAACTTTAAGAAATCAGAAAAATAGAGGCAGGATGGGTTAGTTTTACCTAGCAATGATGCTCTTGAGTCCATAAAAGAGATCGCTCCACTCGAATCGGTGCCTGGATGATCCTGTCACTTTTCTATGAATCCGTCGACATTTTATCAACTTCGTTCGGAGGCAAGGAAAATGTCATCCAAGGGGCATGGCACTGGAGGGATCCTGCAAACATCAGGGGATCAGTTAGAAAGCAAATAAAAGTAGAATAGGGATTAGGGCTGAAGGAAAAATGGAATGAGGGTTTGCTGATGCTGGCAACTTGGAAGTGGAAGAGAACTCCTTGTTGGGGATGGCTAGCGCTTCCTTCCTTGGGCATGTTAGGGCTTCGATGAAGGATGCTTTGGGTGGCTAGGGCTTGGAAGGGTTAGGGCACATAAGTATCACTCACACTCACTTTAAAGAAGAACACACAAGATAACATAAGCTAATAAAAATTCACCAGAGTTTTATTTCATGAATAAGAGTTTATTACAAGATGGGGAGGGAGTGGGTATTTATAGGCTCACCCAGATCCTCTCCTTATGAGAATTGGATTACAAAGTTTAATAGGGAGAAGGATTACAAAGTTTCTTAGAACTAGGAGTACATAATTTGAGTAGAATAAAAACATGATCTCCTTGTTAGAAGTGGACTTCTCTCCTTCTTTGACTTGGTCAAGGAGAGCCTTGGACTTTGTCAAAAGGGCCCCCTCTTAGGCTTGGATGCCAACTTGAGTTGGGCTTGGGCTTTTGGGTAGCAGGGGCATCCTCCAATGGGCTTGGGTGCTGCCTCCAATGGGCTTGGGCGCAAGACATCCCAAGTGGGCTGAAAAACCATGGACGCCTAATTAAATATGGACTTGGGGAAGGCCTGGGGCACCATGGGCTTCTGGGCTTGATAGGACTTCTTGGCTAGGGCACCTAGAAGAGGAATATTCTTTGGGTGATGCTTGGAATCTTCATGTATGGAGGCTTCATGGGCTTGGACTCTACTTTGACCTGTGAGGGCCTGGTGACTACTTTTGGCTGGTGATCCTCCTCTTGTATAAAATTAAACTAACACAAACTTGCACTGGACTAACACAAACTTACAGGACTTAACTAAACTCACTAAACTTGGATAAGTGTACTCACTCAACTTACAAATGGACTCAAATAATAGGACTCAAGGGACTTGTAAGATTGAGACAAGAGATTCATAGGACTTAATCGGACTTCTTGCAATAACTTATTACAGGACTCAATTGATGGATTTTGTTACAAGACTTAGCAAAATTGACCAACACATGACTTAGAGAACAAATTGGAGCTTGAAGTCTATGTCTGATCTGATGTCCCCATCAATTCTCTCGGGATGGGAGGAACTTGACCCTATCAAGTAAGAAGGTCAATCTTGCTTAGGTACTGCTCAATGGGTCTAGGTTGAGGTGTTGCGGATCCTCTCGAGTGATCCACGAATCCTCAGATCTCGATCAACCTTACCAACAAACCAAGTAACATGGTAGCCTTTGATTCGGGTACTAATGGCTTGGTCGTCTAGGATATGCTCAATCATTCCTCTCACAGGTTAATTTGATGTGGACACTCAGGGTTGGGTTTGCTCTCAAAGAAAGGGTCAGGCTCAATCTCACTAGGTATCATTGCTTGCTCCCTATGCTCTACTAAGTTTGAGATATTGAAGGTTGAGCTTAATGCCTAATTAGGCAACTCAGGCACTAGGTCCAACTCTCTTTATCACTTTGATGGATCCAGCTTATAGGTATGTAGCCTAATTATTATAAAATTTTTTTAGCAAACTCTTAAACTCTTTTTGGGAATTAACCATATTTTTATAAAAACATTTCTTACATTAATCTTATGAGTAATTCCTCATGCATATCTCTAATCATGCAGTGCAAATGATACACAACAACTCCTATTAACATGCAGACGAAACACCTAATGCAGGCAAATAACTCATGCCAACACTTATTGATATGCAAAGTCGACTAACTCCAAACTACAGTCGTGGGTTTGATCCTTGGTCAGGTGGGTGACATGTAGATGAGAATTTGACATGCACTCCTAACAAGTTCCATAGGGTCCTCCAAAAGTAAGATGCAAACATGACACGAGTAATGAATGAATGCAACATGCTTACTTCTACAAAATGCAATCTAATAGTGAGAAAAACATAAGAAGTTTCAGGAAATAATAGAAAATAAGAGGTGGGTTTAGGGTTAGTCTGGCAGGGTAAGAAAAAAGAAGATGGTTCAGGGTTGATTGGATAGAATATGATACAGGAAGGGTTGTCAGGAATTAGTCCTAGACTAATAAGGTTGACCTTACGGGGTTGAGGTATATCTACAGGGTTTGCATAATGGAAGAATGGGTCACTAATCTCAGGGAGGAGATCTTCAATGGGAGCTATAGGAGGGGATTCATCTTGAGGGTACTGATAAGCCAAATCCTTAATAAAGTCTTTTAGTTCATGAAATTTAGGACTGGGCTCTATAATTGGGCTCTCTTTTAAAGTCTCCTTAGGTAATGCTCTAGTAGCAGGATTTGGTTCCTCTTCCTCTAACCGCCCTTCCACTACAGCTTTAGTTTGGATAGGATCAGGGTCAACTAACCTTGGGTTGGCTTCTATCTGGGTATGGTCAGGGTCAACTAATTATGGGTTGGCTTCTACCTGGGTATCTACTGGGTCAACTAATTTTAGGTTTTCTATAGGTAACTCTTCTTCTTCTTCCTCATACTCATCTACTAAGCTCACATCAGCTTCATGTATCTCTTCTTCAAGGTCATTCTGGTGAACTAATGGGGTGGTAGGAGGGGGTCAACTAAGGAAAATTAGACTAGCACTAGGCTGATAGCTAGGGGTACTAATCCTATTGGACTCAGGGGATGTGAGCTCAGATCTATAGGTTATGGATCTCTTGGGCTCAAAGGACTTGGGTTTAGTTTTATGGGTTATGGTTTTGTTGGGCTTAAGGGATATGGGCTCATAGGATTGGGTTTCATAGGGTCTGGATTCATAGGTTCAGTGTTCACAGGACCTAGGTAGGTACTTTACTCTAAGTTCAAGTTTCATGTCGCTCTAGATAGTTATGGGTGTTTCTCCTTGTAGTTTAGCCATTTTCTCAAACTGATCCCAGTCTACCTTAAACTGGTGAACTAACTTGGCTTTAGCAAACCTAAACTGATCTCTTTCAAAATAAAAATTTCTATGGCTTTCAAAATATAGGTTCATATATCTTTTCCAACTAAGATAATCCTCAAACTCGGGATCACCACCAAATGTAGATACTATTCCCCAAGCATTCCTAATGGGCCTTTCATCCTGGTCCAAGAATTCTTGATTGGGCTTCCTATGTTTGAACTCCTGGTATGGGTCAGAGTATTGGGCTCTCCTAAGGTTGGGCTCCAAGTATGGGTCACGGTATGGGGTTCTCCTAGGGTGGGCTCTGAGTATGGGTCAAGGTATGGGGTTCTCCTAGGGTTGGGAGGTGGGGGACATGGGGTCCTAAGGTTAGACTCAGGTTTAGGTCTGGTATGGGGCTTGTAGTTTTTCCAAGACTGCCTAATCGGTTCCCTACCTGGTAAAACCTATTAGTGAAGTGGTCAAGCCTATTATGGGTTTGGGTATAGGATTTGGTCAATTGGTCAAATCTATGATTCATTTGGGTGTTCGATTGGTTTATTTGGGTGGTCAATTGGGCAATATGATTTGGGATTGGGTATTGATTAGTCGAACCGTGGTCCATCTGGTCAAATCGTCCGGTCAAGGCTTCCATGAAAGTCTCTAGATTGGGTTCCATGATTGAGTTGGGTTGGGGTTTAGACCATTGGTATTGGGTTCCTATTCTAGTGGTCATGCAATCAATCAGTCAAGGTGTTATGATATAGTCAAGCATACAAGGTTATTATGTACTATAGTTTGCTAGACCTAGAGCAAAGTGGAATGGGTCGACTCAACTTACACTCAACTTAGCAACTAATCCTTCCATTGGCCAGGTAAGAGGTGGGGTGGTGGGAGGCTCCCCCTACCTATGATAGGATCCTAATTAAAAACCACCAATCCACTTAGGGCATTTGCCTCTGGACTTCTAGTCTTAGATACTAGTTTTTAGTAATAGTTGAGGAATTGAATGCACTAGTTTACCCAGACAACTCAGACTTGACCTGTTGGTGTCCCTAGCTCACTAGAGCAAACTAGGTTGCTAGTTGATTTTAATTAAGATTTAGCTACGTATGCGAGGTGGTTGTTTTGGGCCTTGGACAGGGGATGAAATCCTGTCCTGATTTGAGAAAGAGAGAGTGCCCTTAAGATTAGTTTAATGCAAATGATGAACACATAATGAAACCTGATGCAGTTTAAAACATAACAGAAAATAAAAACCTTTGTCTTTTTATGAGGTGGCAAATTAAATCTAAGTTGGTTAAGTTATCAAACAAAATTTGGCTTGGGTTGGGAGGGGTTTGGTAGTTGATTAGGTTGGATTAAGTCAAATATGCAGAAATCACAGAAACTGAAATTATGGTTTGTTTTGATACAGAAGTTAGTATGGATTTTAATGAATAAAAATTCTAAAAAATTTACAAAATAGAGAATAACATGTCAAGATGATCCCTACAAAATCTCTTGCAAATAAAAAATTATTTGGCTATCCAGAACCTAGGATTTCTAACTGGGTGCAAAAAGATAGATTTTAGCTTAGGGTTTCTAGGATGCCAATTTTTGTGTGATTTTTGGTTCTTTAAAATCTTAAAGAAATATCATTAAAATATAGGACTCAACAAATATTATGTGATACAAATTTCAGAGAAAAATAAAATCCCTAAGTTGATGAAACAGATCTAAACTCAGACCCCTAATGCAGATGATAGGATATAGATTTTTGTTAGGATTTTATTTTTACTATTTTTTTGTTTATTTTCAGATCTGAAAAATTCCAAAAAAACAAAATAAGAATAGAGGACAAAATAGAGGACATTCTCCATGAAAATCAGAAAAAAATAAAAGCATTTGATAAGAAAAAAAATCCTATGTTTTGACTGGTTTAGTAGGACATAGTATGTAGAAATCTAAACTATGATGCAAGAACATGTCCTAATCCTAAGCTCTGATACCAAAATTGATGAGCAACGGGATTCTAATATGATGTAGGATGATATTCCAGGGATGAACATGAAGAAAATCATATTAAAGCAAGCCAATATTTTTATATATTTCTAATGATTTTATTCCTGAAACAAAGCAAAATTAGGCTAGGATTATCCTGTATCAATTAGCATCCTACCCACATGCTAGTTCAATCAAAAAGAAAAGAAAATCATGATCCTAGGTCTAAGAAGGCTTATTAGGAGCATGTTCAACTTCAAGAAATCAAAAAAAGAGAGGCGAGATGGGTTAGTTTTTCCTAGCAATGACACTCTTGAGTCCGTAGAAGAGATCGCTCTACTCGGATCGGCGCCTGGATGATCCGGTTACTTTCCCGCGAATCTATCACTTTTTATCAGCTTCGTTCAAAGGCAAGGAAAATGTCATCCAAGGGGTGTGGCACTAGAGGGATCCTGCAAATGTCAAGGGATCTGTTAGAGAGAAAATAAAAAGTAGAACAAGGATTAGGGCTGAAGGAAAATTGGAACTAGGGTTTGCTGATGCTGGCAGCTTGGAAGTGGAAGAGAAATCCTTGTTGGGGATGGCTAGGGCTTCCTTCCTTGGGTGTGTTAGGGCTTGGATGAAGGATGCTTTGGGCGGCTAGGGCTTGGAAGGGTTAGGGCACTCAAGTATCACTCACACTCACTTTAAAGAAGATCACACAAGAGAACATAAGCTAATAAAAATTCACTAGAGTTTTATTTCATGAATAAGAGTTTATTACAAGAGGGGGAGGGGGTGGGTATTTATAGGCTCACCCAGGTCCTCTCCTTATGAGAATTGGATTACAAAGTTTGATAGGGAGAAGGATTACAAAGTTGCTTAGAACTAGGAGTACATAATTTGAGTAGAATAAAAACATGATCTCCTTGTTAGAAATGGACTTCTCCTTCTTTGACTTGGTCAAGGGGAGCCTTGGACTTGGTCAAAAGGGCCCCCTCTTGGGCTTAGATGCCAACTTGAGTTGGGCTTGGGCTTTTGGGCAGCAAGGGCATCCTCCAATAGGCTTGGGTGCGGCCTTTAATGGGCTTGGGCGCAAGACATCCCCAGTGGGTTAAAAAGCCCTGGGCGCGTAATTTAATAGGGACTTGGGGAAGGCCTGGGGTGCCATGGGCTTCTGGGCTTGAGAGGACTTCTGGGCTGGGGCACTTGGAAGAGGAATATTCTTTGGGTGATGCTTGGAATCTTCATGTGTGGAGGCTTCATGGGCTTGGACTCTACTTTGACCTTAGAGGGCCTGGTAACTGCTTTGGCTGTTGATCCTCCTCTTGTATAAAACTGAACTAACACAAACTTGCATTGGACTAACACAAACTTACAGGACTCAATTGAACTCACCAAACTTGGACAAGTGGACTCACTTAACTTACAAATGGACTAAAATAATAGGACTCAAGGAACTTGTAAGATTGAAACAAGAGATTCACAGGACTTAATTGGACTTCTTGCCATAACTTATTATAGGACTTAATTGATGGACTTTGTTATAGGACTTAGCAAAATTGACCAATACATGATTTAGAGAATAAATTGAAACTTGAATTCTATGTCTGATCTGATGTGCCCATCACAGGCCCTGTAGCACACTGCCTGCATCCCCTACAAGAGGAGTGCTATATCCGGGCTCTAGGCCCTATAGCATGCCACCTACATCCCCTATAAGAGGAATGCTCCACTGGGGCTCCAGGCCCTGTAACATGCCATCTGCGCTTCCTGTAAGAGGAATGCTTTGCTGGGGCCCCAGGACTTGTAGCAAGCCATCTGCCCTTGCAAGTAGAAGCACTTAACCATGGCTCTAGATCCTTTGGCATGCCACCTGAACCTTCTATAAGGGATCACTCCACCAGTGGGGCTGGCTCTACGTATACCAGCTGCATCCCTTGAAAGAAGACCTTCTCCCGGGAACCTTGGACCTTATCCAATGGGGCTTTGAAGAGCTTATACCCCCTTTGCGTGGGACACTCTAGGAGAGGCACCCAACCAAGGCTCTAGACCCAGTCTGGCTCCATTAATTCCTATATAATAGTAAGAGGGGTCTCCAAGATGGGGGGGAAAATCAAAAGAGAGATGGTAAGAGAGCAAAGGCAAAGGGTTGAATAGTGAACAACCCCCTAGCTGATGGAATTCTCCCAGGGTGCCAAGGACCATGCAACATGCGGAATTGACTTTCAAAATAAAATTTCATAGCATGATACCATAACATGTATAACATGTATAGAAAATTCCAATTTCCAGGAACCCCTTGTGCAATTACAACAAATGAATCATCAAATAAAGTCAAGAAAAATACTTGAATCACTGAAATCCAACTTTTTTCACAAGGCTCACAAGTGCAAGCCCTCCAATGGTGATCCACATGAAACTTGGACCAAGGAAGAACTCCTTCAAGTTGCTTGGAGAAGTGGAACTCTTTCGGCAGTCTTTGGTCTATTGACCACTGTAAGACACCCTGTCCTACTGAAGGGCACTCAAGACACTATCCTAAACCACTGTAGGATCTAGGACTACCCTGCTCTAGGACCCTACAGGCTTATGTCCTAAAACCAAGCCTTATTCTAGTGTAGAAGAACTTGTCTTAACAAGACAAGTCTTGTCCTAAAACAAGGGGGGAGGGAGAAAGTGTAAGAACACTGATTCTCGAAAAAATAAAATACTCAGACTCTGAGAAGACTGAAGTCCATATTTCTCATTTTACTGTACCCCTATTTATAATCCAGATGGGGCATGAAATGCATCCTGACAACACTTATTAGATATTAAACATCATATCTGATAAGACTCTTCGGGAATGGAGAGTCATATCTGTGTTCTTTCACTTACCAGATCAATCCCTATCGCACCATGTGTCAAATACTTATTTCTTAGAAAGAAAGATGCCTCTTCTAATTTGAAGTAACGCGAGGCTTGAAGAGTTTTAGAGGCAGAAGGACTCTGCCCTCTGTTGTGCGCGCGCATATGAAGAGGCACGCATAAGAGGCGCGACTCTTCATGTGCGCGCCACCTTTCACACCTCTTCAAGCCATCCCTTTAAACTTTAAACTGGCTATTAGACTTCTTAAGACTATGGGGATAAAATGAAGAGGTGCCTTCCTGATGAAACTCTTAGAGTCTCATCTGCAGAAGGACTCTTAGTCCTTCTGCGCACCACTTATTCTCCCAGGTGCGCCAAAGGGCGCCAATAGTCTTTCCCTTTCCATTTAGTTTGCCCAAAGCATCAAATTGACTTGGTCAAACATATGCAATATGGGTGTCATTAGAAACGGCATCAAATAAGCTTTCTGACCATATTTTTTATTTTCAGATTAGAGGTCTGTAGGCCCTTTTGTGCCCTTTGAAGTTAAGGTATCATTTAGGTACTAAGAGTCCCATGCCATTGGGACTCTTCATATATGGCACCTAAAATGCCCTTAAGTTCAAATTAAAATCAGATTAAGCTCTGACTTGGCTAGCCCCACCTAGGACTCAACCTAATTTAGGTTTTCCATAATTAGGTTAGCCCATTTAGCAAGCAACCAAACCCAATCTAATAGGGTTAGGAATTAGGTTAGCCTACATATGCTAGTATGCAATCTGGCTAACCAACTAGGATCCTATGACCCTAATTAAATCATGAATGACTTCCTTGGCCAAGTCTCTATTGTGTGTGACCCATTGGGTTTCACATCTAGCCAGCAGTAGGTTTAGGTTTGAACCGATTCGATCTGATCGAACCTGATTGACCTAATTAGGTCAAATTGGCTCACCTAATTATCCAATTCAAATCACAGATCGAATTGACTCATGAAACCAAACCAATTGGTTCATGAAAACCTACAAGACAATATTGATGTCTAGCAACTTGTCATGCCTACCCGGAAAATGAGAAATTTGGTAGAAAATACCAAAATACCCTTTAGTGGTATGTTCTGTGCAATTCAATCTTTCGATCTCCCATTTTCCCGATTAAGTGATAGGTATGGATACATGTCAAACCCTAACACTTAATCATATCGAATCTCAGCTCGATCATGAGGACTCAGCTGATGACTGATTATATTCCACTAATCTCATCCTACTTTGATCAAAGGCTCCTTGAGTCACTCATCGAAGAGATTGCATGGGATAACAATTCCTCTTACTAGGAATGATCGAGTCCTTGTTAGTCAAATGCCTTTATTAATATGAAAGTATGTCACAAATGAGCTAGAAGTTTACAAAAAGGCCCGCATAATGATTGGCTCTTAGGGAACTTTTCTGTCAAACTTCCACTTGCACTAAAGCCAATCACCCTTGTATTTTATGCCCATACAATCTAAGTGACAATCTAATTGCTGCTTGGGTAAAGCTTTAGTGAATGGGTCTGCTTTGTACTCTTCTAACTCGTTGCACCACCATTCAGGGTGAAGACATACCTCGATATGGATTTGCTATCATCTGGATCTGAATGAAAACTAGAATCTGTATATCTTTCTAGTTTCAACTCAAATCCTCCATATACTAGAAAAATATCTTTAGTTCTTCTCAGGTACTTAAGAATATTTTTCACAGCTCTCCAATGATCCTCTCCTGGATCTGCTTGAAACCTGCTCACTATGCCTAAGGCATATGCAACATCAGGTCTGGTATATAACATGGCATACATTATCGATCCTATAGCCGAAGCATAAGGAATCATTGCCATCCTCTCTCTTTCTTTTGATGTCTTAGGAGACATTTTCTTAGATAGATGTACGCCTTGATTTATAGGTAAGTAACCTTTCTTACCTCCATCCATGTTGAATCTCTTCAACACTATGTCAATGTACCTGGATTGGGATAAGCCTAGCATCCTTTTGGATCTATCTCTATAGATCCTTATACCCAGTATATAAAATGCTTCTCCCAAATCCTTCATGGAAAATTTTGATGATAGCCAAATTTTAACCGACTGAAACATTGGGATATCATTTTCAATGATCTTCCACATATAAAACCAAGAAAACAAGTGCACTCCCACTTGTCTTCTTGTATACACATGGTTCATCTATATTTTTGATAAAACCAAATCCTATGATTTTTTCATCAAAATGGATGTTCCAACTCCTCGATGCTTGCTTAAGTCCATAAATGGACTTCTTTAATTTGCATACCTAGTTTGGTCTCCCATTTGAGACAAAACCTTCTGGCTGTGACATGTAGACTTTTTCCTAAAGGTTTCCATTGAGGAAAGCAGTCTTTACATCCATTTGCCAGATCTCATAGTCATAGTATGCTGCTATTGCAAACAATATTGGTGTGGGCACCAGGATCCGACAGAGGCTCCTCAACCCTCTATGGATCTTAGACTAGGGTTCTGCTTCTTTATGTCTTGTAATAAGGCTCCAAGTCTCAAAATTGTACTTATCTTTTGCTTTGAATTGAGTCTGTACCTTGACCAACTAGGTCAAATTGAGTCAGTACTAAGTCGAGTCACAAATCAAGTCCAGTCTGAGTCTCTTAGAAGTATTGGTCCATTGCAAGAGTGGGTCTTAAAACTTAGTCTCCTTGGAAGCAAGTAAGGAAAGAAGCCAAGACAACTCAGGGCCCACTTATGCATCCTACATGGCGCCATAACATCTCGCCATGTGAGCATCACACTTGGCATGCAAGGACGCCCAATGGGGAGGACCACTTCACTTGGTTCAAGCCTTTGTCCCTTCCCCCCATCAAGCTTATTTCCATGTAAGGGTGGTCGGCCAAGGAAGAATTCAATGGAAGATAATAGAGGGAATTCAAATCCCTTACCTAAAGCTCTCCAATCAAGCCTTCTTCCCAATTTGCTTCAACCTCTTTGGAAGGGAAAGACAAGAGCCTTGGACGCCTCCACCTAACACTCCCCTTGTCAAGCCTTGTACCAAAGAAAGAACACCAACAAAGGAAGGAGAAAGAACACATGCCTTGCTCCAAGCCCCTCTTCATGCCTTCTTCCAAAACCAAGAAGATTCTTACCAAGTTCAAGGCGCCAAGAACATCACTCCAAGCCATGCAACATGCCACGCCCAATCCAAGCTACCTTTGGTCGGCCAAAGAGAGGAGAAAGTCAATGCTTTTGGCACCCACCCAAGAAAATTTGTAATTTTTGTTTCATTTGAAATTTGAATGGGCCTTGGGTCCCTATTTAAAGGACCCAATCCCTCCATTATAAGGGTATTGAATGATTAAATGAAAAAGAGAGCTTGAGTTTTGTTTATCCTCCAACCATTGTCTCCTAGACTAGGTTTGAGTGAAGTTTCCTTTGTCCCCAGGGACATCGAGTGGTGCGAGGCCACCTTTCCGTCGCCCCAGGGCATCGCAAGTCCTTCGTCCTCCTGGACGTCGAGTGGTGTGAGGCCACAATCCTTCGTCCTCCGGGACGTCACGGGGTGTGAGGCCCCAAGTTATCTCCTTCTTTGACTTCGAAATCCATTCAGACACCAGGCTCGAAGCCCCTTCTCAACCCTATCTTAGTCCATTTCAATACGTCTGTCCATTTTGCTAATCCCTACTTTGATTGCCTACAGGTCCTCCCTGGTATCTCAGGCACCGGAGACAATCGGCTTTGCCATCATGACCATCCGACCGAAAGCTAGTGCATCCGCGGGTTCGACTGCTCGGGCATCCAGGCCGCATCTGTCGAGTTGAGTGATCTCTGCATCGGGCACTTCAGACGTGTGAGGTTTGCCCCTATCTCCTAAATAGGTATTGTGTTTCGAGCTTAGTCCTACTGGGATTTCTTAATACCGTCATCCTGTTCTCATTTTCACTATTTAGGGACTTGAACTGCTAGTGTTAGCTTCTGTTATTCAACTTCTCTTATTTCTAGTCTTTGCTTGTGATCGGGAATCAAAACCCTAAGAAAAACATCTAAAACTCATCAACCATAAAAATTCCTTTGCATCATAAGCATCCATACTAGCATCTCTAGCCCTATTCTACATCAAATATCAGAATGGACCTGAGCATGGCTACTGAAGAAAAAGTTTCATCATAGTCTATACCATGTTTTTGTCTAAAACCTTTTGCTACCAATCTAGCCTTGTAGGTCTCAACTTGACCATCTGCTCCAATCTTCTTCTTGAAGATCCAATTAAACCTTCTGGCTATGACATGTAGACTTCTTCCTCAAGGTTTCCATTAAGGAAAGCAGTCTTTATATCCATTTGCCAGATCTCATAGTCATGGTATGCTGCTATTGCAAGCAATATCCGAATGGACTTGAGCATGGCTACTGGAGAAAAAGTTTCATCATAGTCTATACCATGTTTTTGTCTAAAACCTTTTGCTACCAGTCTAGCCTTGTAGGTCTCAACTTAACCATCTGCTCCAATCTTCTTCTTGAAGATCCATTTATACCCAATTAGGTTAATTCCTTCAGGTGGATCTAACAGAGTCCAAAACCTATTGGAATACATAGAGTCCATTTCAGATTTCATGGCACCAAGTCATTTGTCCGAGTCTTTACTCTTGATAGCTTCCGAATAGGTCATAGGATCATTATCCTATATGATATTGGCTTCATTGTCATCCCCGATGACAAAGTCATATCTGAGAGGTGCTCCCCGCACCCTCTTTGACCTTCAAAGAAGAGGTGTGTATTGTGGTTGTTCTTAATCTATAAGAACCTCTGGTTGAGAAACTTCACTTGAAGGCTCATTGGTTTGTTGGTTCTTTTCATCACATAACTCAAGTGAAGAATCACTACATTCTTCTTGGATAAACTCTTGTTCCAAAAATGTAGCATGCCTACTGACAATTATCTTTTGTTTAGTAGCATTATAAAAGAGGTATCCCATACCTACTTTTAGGTAACCAACAAATCTACACTTGTCAGCTCTAGCACTTAACTTATGTCCAAAGTTATTCTTGACATAAGCATGACAACCCCAAATCTTCAAATACATAAGACTTGATCTTTTGCCATTCCATAACTCATATGGAGTGCTAATTACTGACTTAGATGGAACCTTGTTTAATATATGTGCTATAGTCTCTAGGGCATGTCTCCAAAAGGAAATGGGAAGATCTGTGAAGCTCATCATGGACCTCACCATATCTAATAAGGTGTGATTTCTTCTTTTTGCCACTCCATTTAACTGGGGTGTATAAGGAGGGGTCCATTCAGAAATAATGCCTTTGTCTTTTAGATGGTTTAGGAACTCACTAGATAAGTATTCTCCTCCTCGATCAGACTGAAAAGCTTTAATACTAAGTCTAGTTTGTTTTTCAACCATACTCTGATATTCTTTAAATTTATCAAAGGCTTCGAACTTCTGTTTCATGAGATACACATGACCGTTCCTTGATAAATCATCAATAAAAATGATGAAATAAGAATATCCTCCTCTGACCTGAGTTGACATAGGTCCATATACATCACTATGCACTAGACCTAATAATTCAGTTGCCCTTTCTCAATGTCCAGTGAATGGAGACTTGGTCAATTTTTCTTTGAGACAAGATTCACAAGTTCCTAATGATTGGAAATCATTAGAGTCAAAGTAATTATCTTTGACTCACTGATATGACCCAATCGGTAGTGCCAGAGATATGTGACATTGTCATTATCTCTTTTCCTCTTCTTATTATCAATAAGAAAAATATTATCAGTGAGTTATAAACTTAGAAGACCATTTACAAAAGATCCATGTCCAAATATTTTATTATTATGAAGAATAGAGCAGCCACTACTCTTTACACTTATTTCATATCCCTATTATAATAACAAGGGTATAGAAATACTGTTTCTAATAATATCTGATACATAGAAGCAATCTTCTAACTTTATTACATCACTCGAAGGTAATAAAAGAAGATAGGTACCCACAGCTTTAGCATGTGTGGCTTCACCACTTGCCCTACGTAGCTTAAAGTCACCATTGTTCAATCTTCTAATTCTATGGAGTCCCTGCAATGAATTGCATATATGAGATCCACATACGGTATCCAATACTCATGAATTAGAAGTGGAAGTACTCAATGATAAATTAGTTTGTATCATGTACAAACCTTTAGATGCTCCACTTGCATCTTGCTTCACACTTGCAAGGTAAACCTTGAAGTTTTTCTTCCAATGCCTAGTCTTGCCGCAATGGAAACAGGCTCCATCAGCCTTCTTAGCTTTCTTGTTCTTCTTCTAGATACTTTTCCTAGGGTTGAATTTTCTCTTCATACCCTTCTTCATTGCCTGTTTCTTTATATCAACAAGAAGCATGTGAGCCTTATCTCCTTTAGAGTGGCTCTCAGCTATCTTAAGCATGTTAAGCAGCTCTGGCAATGAAATGTTCAGTTTGTTCATATGATAATTGAAAACAAACTGAGAGAAGGAATCTGGGAGTGATTGCAGGATCAAGTCCTGATTGAGTTCACCATCCATGACAAACCCTAATTGATCCAATCGAGTGATCAAGTCAATCATTTTTAGCACATGGGTTTGCACAGGTGAACCCTCACTCATTCGAACACAAAACAACTGCTTCGATATCTCATATCGAGCAGCCCTACTTTGCTCTCTATATAGCTCTTTTAATTTAAGCAATATAGACTGAGGTTCCATGCCTTCATGTTGCCTTTGGAGCTCGTTTCTCATTGAAGCCAACATGATGCATCTGACAGTTGTACTGTCATTTGGTCACATCCTATATATGGCAATATCCTCCTCTGATGCATCCTCTCCAATCAACACTGGATCCGGAGAATCAAGTATATATGAAAGCTTCTCCTGAGTTAATACAATTCTCAGGTTCTTAACCAGTCCACATAATTTGGACCGGTTAACTTGTTGGCATCCAAGATGCCCCTTAGTGATAAGTTTGAAGCCATCATTTAAATATCCTACATTTAATTAAAGAACAATATTAGCAGACCACTCAATTATGATATTCATAATTAGATAAAAACTTTATATCTAATTATATCTCCCACTATTTTCTTCAAATACCATAACCCTCAACTATGGTAAGCGAGAAACCTTCTTGGTTTCCTTAGTGGGATTGAGATCTTTATTCCTCACGAGTGCCTTGTGTGTACACAACAAACACACATGAGTACAAAGGTAGGACAACCTTTCCAATTGCAACCCGTGCAATTCTCAACAATTATCTTTGCCTCTAGGACACTTATGGCCTTGTGTGTACACAACAAACCATAATGTATTGGTTTAGTCGGACCCTTCATTTCCATATAGCCATGATTAAATAATGTTTTCTTTGTGTGTACAAAATAAAGCAACATATCCAAACATGCTATAAAGCACTATGTGCACTAAGACAAATCTTATATCAATTCCTAGAGTAGGCCTTGTGTGTACACAACAAACTTACTATAGTTTTGACATAAATTTGGCTTAGCATGAAGGAAGGCAAATTATAGTATACTTAACCAATTAGCATTACCAAATTAAGATTTAGATATTACCAAATTGGCCAGGTAAGTGGGAGGGGTGAGGGGGTCCCCCCGTTGCTTTCCTTAGACACCAATTAGATTGGCAAGGTCAGACAATGGAACCAATTAAAAAATCTCATTCCCTTTACCTTCCCAAAACCACTTGCCTAGACACCAATTGGCTGATCAAACCTTAACTGGTTTTGCATCTTGACTAAGTTTTATACTATGACTAAATATGCTTTTTAATGAGGTCTTTGATGGTCTCAAAACACATTCTAAAACTATCATGATAATAATGTTTATTACTACTAGTATAAACATAGACATGATAACCAAGTTTATAACGAATATAAATACAATGCATATCAATCTAGCATATGCATTAAATTTTATGTCATCAAGCATATTACCCTAATATGCAAATCAAGGCATGATAGATAAAAAATACCTTTCGCCTCACTTATTCATGGGATATGGCCACAGCGGCACCCCTACACGCCATCGGAGACCCATTGAATGGAAAGAGAGGGCCTTTAAACCCTACTTGACCCCTATGACTGGATGGCCATGGTGACTAACCCAATCCAAAGTAGTTACTTGGTTCTGCATAATTTCATATTGACATAATATCATACATATGAACATGGTTGAGTCGACTCGATAAGGTTCGAGTCGGCTCGGTAATGGAATTTAATCAAACTCCAAAATGATTCATAATTGGAATGCCACAAGGATGGCTCTGATATCACTAATGGGAATTCTCCCATGGTGCCGGGGATCATGCAGCATGCGGAATTGACTTTCAAAATAAAATTTCATAGCATGATACCCTAACATATATAGAAAACCCTAATTCCCAGGAACCCCTTGGGCAATTACAACTAATGAATCATCAAATAAAGTCAAGAAATATACCTGGATCACTGAAATCCAACTTTTTTCACAAGGCTCACAAGTGCAAGCCCTCCAACGGTGATCCACATGAAACTTGGACCAAGGAAGAACTCTTTCAAGTTGCTTGGAGAAGTGAAACTCTTTCGGCAGCCTTTGGTCTATTAACCACTGTAGGACACCCTGTCCTACTGAAGGGCACTAAAGACACTATCCTAAACCACTGTAGGATCTAGGACTACCCTCCTCTAGGACCCTACAGGCTTATATCTTAAAATCAAGCGCTGTCCTAGTGTAAAAGAACTTGTCTTAACAAGACAAGTCTTGTTCTAAAACAATGAGGGAGGGAGAAAGTAGAAGAGCACTCTAACTCTTGGGAAAATAAAATACTCAGACTCTTAGAAGACCGAAGTACATATTTCTCATTTCACCGTACCCCTATTTATAATCTCAGATGGGGTGTAAAATGCATCCTGACAACACTTATCAGATATAAAACATCATATATGATAAGACTCTTCAAGAATGTAGAGTCATATCTATGTTCTTTCACTTAACAGATCAATCCCCATCACACCATGTATCAAATACCGGTTTTTGAGATAGGGAGACACCTCTTCTAATCCGAAGTAATGCGAGGCTTGAAGAGTTTCAGAGGTAGAAGGACTCTACACTCTGTTGTGCGTGCGTATATGAAGTGGCGCGACTCTTCATGTGCATGCCACCTTTCACACCTCTTCAAGCCATCCCTTTAAACTTTAAATTGGCTATTAGACTTCCTAAGAATGTGGGGATAAAATGAAGAGGTGCCTTCTTGATGAAACTCTTAGAGTCTCATCTGCAGAAGGACTCTTAGTCCATCTGTGCGCCACTTATTCTCACACCTCTTCAAGCCATCCCTTTAAACTTTAAACCAGCTATTAGACTTCTTAAGACAATGGGGATAAAATGAAGAGGTGCCTTCCTAATGAAACTCTTAGAGTCTCATCTGTAGAAGGACTCTTAGTCCTTCTGCGTGCCACTTATTTTGCCGGGTGTGCCAAAGGGTGCCAATAGTCTTTCCCTTTCCATTTTGTCCACCCAAAGCATCAAATTGACTTGGTCAAACATATGCAATATGGGTGTCATTGGAAAGGGCATCAAATAAGCTTTCTGACCATATCTTTTATTTTCAGATCAAAGGTCTATGGGCCCTTCTATGCTCTTTTGAAGTTAAGGTATCATTTAGGTACCAAGAGTCCCATGCCATTGGGACTCTTTATATATGGCACCTAAAATGCCTTTAAGTCCAAATTTAAATTAGATTAAGCTCTGATTTGGCTAGCCCCACTTAGGACTCAACCTAATTTAGGTTTTTCATAATTAGGTTAGCCTAATTAGCATGCAACCGAACCCAATCCAATTGGGTTAGGAATTAGGTTAGCCTACATATGCTAGTATGCAATCTGGATAACCAATTAGGATCCTATGATCCTAATTAAATCATGAATGACTTCCTTGGCCAAGTCTCTATTGTGTGTGACCCATTGGGTTCCACATCTAGCCTGCAGTAGGTTTAGGTTTGAGTCGATTCAAGTTGATCGAACCTGATTGACCTAATTAGGTCAAATTGGCTCACCTAATTGTCCAATTCGAATCACACATCGAATTGACTCATGAAACCAAACCAATTGGTTCATGAAAACCTACAAGACAAGATTGATGTCTAGCAACATTTCATGCCTACCCGGAAGATGAGAAATTTGATAAAAAATATCAAAATATCCTTCAGTAGTAAGTTACCGTGTAATTCAATCTTTCGATCTCCCATTATCCTGATTAAGTGATAGGTATGGATATATGTCAAACCCTAACACTTAATCATATAGAATCTCAGCTTGATCATGAGGACTCAGCTGACGATTGATTAGATTCCACTAATCTCATCCTACTTTGATCAAAGGCTCCTTGAATCACTCATCGAAGAGATTGCATGGGATAACAATTTCTCTTACTAGGAATGATCGATTCCTTATTAGTCCACTCACATCCTTCGTACACCTTCTATCATTCCTAGAACACCCCGTATATGTCGCAATGGCATGAATGAGTATGAACCAAAGTATGGCTTATTGTGCACAAGGAACCATGGTGACCTCAGGTCTAAAGATCACATGTATAACTTCTACTCTGGGATCTATCTTTTGATAAGTAGTAAGACTTTCATAAGATAATCCCGGTGTGGATCAGTCCAGTGTACTCATATCCTGATGAGCACCCTTATCCTAGTATTAGTGTCTTTACACAAGTGGTTGTGAGATCAACCACCCTCATCAACTGAGCATACATAGGATAAGCTAGTTTTTTCGGATTCATCGATCCCCGAATCGATAGTCCAAAGACTAGGAACATTCTAGATTAGGGTTTATAGGAAATTAGGTCTTACTGTTATGAACTCCACCATCATAACCCTAATTCCATTGTCCTACTCTATGGGGTTCATCATAATCAATAAAAATATGACACAGCGGTATATGATGAATCAAATGCCTTTATTAATATGAAAGTATATCATACATGAGCTAGAAGTTTACAAAATGGCCCTCATAATGATTGGCTCTTAGGGCACTTTTCTATCACTAGCTTCCCAAAAACTCTGGTTTTCCTATTATCTTTTATCTCCCTTTACCCAGTGGCATCCCAAGCCTCTGTCAAAGAGAGTCTATTCCCCATGGTCCCTTACTGACTTGATCGTCAGAGTATCCTCACTAGGATCCCCGACCCGGGTCTTTCTTTTTTACAAGACCGAATGGCCAAGAAGGTGAAAGGATGAAGATGCCAACATTGTTCTAAAGGCCAGCTCAACCAGGCCCCTTCAAAGCTACAAGCCATGGTGATCTTAGAGGCAATGTTGGGTTTCGGTGGCATGGTGGAAGAATGGATTTCAAAATTTTTATTTTGAAACTCCAAACAACTAGAAACCCTAAGCCCAAGATCCCTTATTCATTACAATTAACAAGTTACTCAAATAAGGTTTGGAAAATTACCTGGAATAATAATTCCTTCTTCTTTCCATTAGGGACACAAGCACATGCCCTCTAGAGGTGATCCACATGGGAATTGAACCTAGGAACCACTCCTTAGCAAGTTACTTAAACCACTAGGACTCTTTTGACACCTTTCTTCCTTTGGCAGCCTCTCCTTTCTTGCTCAGACCCTTGCCCTCTAGTAGAGCACTCTGAGTCCTCTCCAAAACCTTTTTTTACTCTCTTTATCACTTCCTAATTCTCTTCCTAAACCCTTGTCTTAAAATGGTGAACTTGTCTTAAGGCAAGACCTATGTCCAAACAAAGGAAGGAAGAGACTAGGTGGATAGAGTGAGAGAATTTAAGAGTGTAAGAAAGAAAGAAATTAGATTGCCTATAGCCTAAACATTGAAGGCTATTTATAGGAGATAGGGAGGTGCCAAAAGTGTCTCTTCATCAGCCTTTGATCTGTCAATTAATAGATCATATAAGACCCTTCATTAAGAAGGAGTCTTATCTTGAAAAAATATGACCCTTCTTGCACCAAAGGTCTTCTTCAAATTACTAGCCAAATTCTCCACTTGCCACATGGCAATTTCTGGTTGCAGGAAGGCCAAGAGTGTTGCCCAGGTGACTTACCCAAGAGGAGGGATAAATTGGGTATTTAAAAAATTTCACAAGTATGTGCTTCTTTTAAAATAACTTAGTGTGGTGAGTGATGAGAATTAAGTAAGAGATGCTGAAGCAAATGAAAAGCACAATCACACAACCACAAACATAAAGAATTTATGGTGGTTCGGAGCAACCCAGCTCTTATGTTTACTATCCAAGATACCACTTGGAATTTTCACTATATTCACCCTCGAAATACAACCGAATTATTTTCACGGGCTCACAATCCAAAATCCCAACTTGATTTTAAATCGGGATCACCAAAAACCCAATACACTATTACTTTTCATGGGCTCACTAATAACCCACTCTAGGTTTTTTAAGGCTCACCAAGAACGTAAACCAACCCCAAGTTATAGCCTTGCTGTACTTGGAACAACTCAAATGAAAAGTTTAATAAACAAAGCAACACTATGACAAACTGAACATTGTTGAGTGGTTGCAGCTGTAGATCTTGGGAAGCCTTCTTGATTCCTTCCTTGAATGCTTTTAAGGCTTCTGATCTTCCTCAGTAGATGACTCAAGAATCTGATGGAAGTTCATGAAGTCTTGAGTGCTTGCTTGTTGACCCCTGAAGTGATTTTGATGATAACAAAACATTGGAGCATGTATTTGGTTATCTAACAACTCTTCAAATGGTTGACAAGTTTTTGTAGGACAATTACTTTGACATATTTTTTAAACCCTACAACCTTTATTTCTTTGTGTTGAGTTGTAAGTAATTAGAATCTTGTAAAGAAGAACCCAACAAAAATTTTTCTATTTAAATCAAAGATAAAGGGTTGTTTCTACTAGTTTTCAAGCTTTAATTTCTCTTGATATTGTTGTAAGAAGATCTTAAGGAAGTCTTCAAAGCTTGGCATGTGAGTTCTGGAGAAAGAAATTGGTCTGGGTGAAGAACCAATCTCGAGCTGACTGGATGGAGGAACCAGCAGACTCTGGCACTGACACAAGAAAGAAAACCTCTAGCACGCAGACCCGCTGACTGGCACCAAGTCCTAGCCGACTCGTCCTGAACTTGGTTAAAAATGTTCTGAGAACCTCTGGGAACTGAGCCGACTGGATTTCAGCCTAGCTGACTCGTCTAGAGTGAGCTATTTTCAAGATTGTGGAACCTAGCCGATTGGATTTCAGCCTAGTCGACTCGTCCACAGTGAGCTATTTTCTCGACTATGGAACCTAGTTGACTGGTTTTCAACCCAGCCAACCCGAACCTGATCCGAGCCGACTCGAAGATGTCCGAGCCGACTAGAATGTCGGGATCTCTTCCAATGGCTAGTTTCAGATTTCAAAGTTTGAATCCCAAAAGTGCTCCAACAGTAACTTGTCACTTCCCAACAGTCTACAACATTCAAAATCAAGGGAAGGTAGTTGAAGTCTCTATAATGAGGTATAAGAACATCCTTAGAGAGACTAATGAGTCATTGAACATTTATTGAACATTTATTGAAGTAAGAAGAGAGAGCACTTGAGCTTTGAAGTCAGCCTTCAAGCCTTCACCAACTCTTATCAAAAGCTTGAAGCAACTTTTGAGGAAAGCAAAGAAGCCATTGAAGTGCATTGAAGGGCATTCAATTGAGCTTCACTAGAGCTGCATCGGCAACCATCAGACAACTTAGTTTGTCATTTCTATTGCTTTTCATTCTACTCTTAAAATACTTGGGTTATTGGTGAACCCGGTTGTAAAAACCAAATAGGTTTCTTTGGTGATCCTACTGAAAACCAAAGTGTAGAGGTTCTAGGTGAACCTGTGAAAACCTAGTGTGGGTTTCTTTGGTGAGCTCGGTTTAAAAACCAAAGTGTAGAGGTTGGGATCGTGTGCCTAAAAAATAATCCGACTGTATTCCGGTTTGGGGGATATAGTAGAAATCTCGAGTGGTGAACTAGGATAGTGGACGTAGGAGCTGGGTTGCTACGAACCACTCTAAACTTGTTTTGTTTGTGTTATGCTTTACTTACTTTTCAGCTTTCGCACTTAACTCTAATTAACACAACACTCAACCACTAAAAGGAATTACTTGTACACATATTTGCAAGAAATTTTGTAATTCCCAATTCACCCCCCTCTTGGAAAAAGCCACCTGGGCAACAGCTGGTATCAGAGTAGTGTCTCTGATTACTCGAGTAAACATTTATGGCTCATCCCATGAGTACATCTTTGGCCGAAAGCCAGTCAACAAATAGACCTCCACTATTCACAGGCACAAATTACTCTTATTGGAAAGCACGAATGAAAATTTACATTCAAGCTATTGATTTTCAATTATGGAAGGTCATCTTAAAAGGGCCACACATTCCCATGATCAAAGTTGATGGCGTGGACATCCCTAAGCCTGAAGAGGATTGGGATGATCATGACATGAAAATGAGAGAATTGAATGCCAAAGCAATGAACTTACTATACTGTGCTTTGGATGCAAATGAGTTCAACCGAATTTTCACTTGCTCTTCAGCGAAGAAAATCTGGGACAAACTCGAAGTGACCCATGAAGGAACTTCCCAAGCGAAAACCTCAAAGATAAATCTTTTAGTTCACAGCTATGAACTGTTTAAAATGGAACCTTCTGAAATAATTTCTGTTATGTTCTCTAGATTTACAGATATTATTAATAGTTTGAAGAGTCTTGAAAGGGTATACTCAAATGCTGATATAGTTCAAAAGATACTCCGATCTTTACCTGACAAGTGGGATCCCAAAGTGACAGCAATCTAGGAGGCCAAAGATCTCAACACATTACTACTGGATGAACTACTGGGATCACTCATCACCCACGAGCTGACTATGCAGCACAGAACTGAAGACGAACAGAAGAAAAAGAAAACTATAGCCTTCAGAGCTGCTACCGAATCAAAGAGGGATGATGAAGAGTCTGAAAAAGAAAGCACCTCCTCTAATGATGACCTAGAAGATGATGATATTGCAATGGTTGTTAGGAGATTCAGAAAGTTCATGGGAAGAAAGAAAGGAAGATTCAATCGGAAATTCCATAGGAAGGATTACAGAAAAGAAAAAGAAAAGGACAGAGAGAAAGATAAAGTAGTCCTCACATGCTATGAATGCAAGAAGGGGCACATTCATCCAAACTATCCTCTATTGAAGAAATCCTTCAGATAGAAAAAGAAGAAGAAAGCCATGGTTGCCACATGGACTGATAGTGAAGAATCATCTTTGTCTGAAGAAGAAGAGACCACCAAGGCTACAAATCTATGTTTAATGGGTTTCGAATATGAGGTAACATCCCCTAGCAATTGTACTGAATTTATATTTGATGAATTAAATTTTATTTTTCATGATCTATTATCTAAATTTAAGAAAGCTGGAGTAAAGATAAAATCATTGAAAAATATGAATGACTCTATACTCAAATAGAAAAATGAAATTTCAGAAAAGAACCTTTTATTGCAAAAAGAATTGCCTGACTTTTCTAAAAGAAATAAAAAGCTGAAAAATGAAAATCTCTTATGTGAAAGGAAAAACAATGATTTAATTACTGAAAATAATAAACTAAAAAAGGAGGTTAAAAAACTCAAGCCATTAGTTGAAAAACTTACTTTGTCTTCAAATAAGCTTGAGTTAATTTTAAAAGAACAACAAATTTTAGAAAACAGCTGGAATTGGTTTTAAAACTTCTATTATGAATGGAATTTCAGCAACTACCTTTGTGAAATCTAAAGTACCTGTTCAAAACGTATTATCACAAAAAGCTTTAGTTGCACCAAAAACTGTTTCAACTTCAAAATCTTTATTGTATGTTCCTAAGAATTTGAGCAAAAATGCTTATAATTCAAAAGGTTCAAAATCTGCATCAATTGCATCAACTTTTAGAACTTCTAATTTTGCTTTTATTAAAAACTCTAAACTTGTATGCCATGTTTGCAAAAGAATAGGACATAAGGCTTTTGACTGTAATAATTCTAGAAATGTCCATAAGAATGTAAAAAAAATTTGGGTTCCCAAAGGAACCATCTTTGCTGACCTGCAAGGACCCAAGGTAGCTTGGGTACCTAAAAGAATTCATTGATTGTTTTGCAGGAATGTCTTGTAGCCCAAAAATTGAAGAAAAGGTGGTACTTAGATAATGGCTGCTCAAGACATATTATGGGTGACAAGGACCAGTTTATCATCCTTGAAATGAAAGAAGAAGGCATGGTCACCTTTGGAGACAATGGCAAAGGGAGAATAATCGGTATTGGTAAGATCAAAATAACTCACTTCACTTTTATTGAAAATATTTTGCTAGTAGATAAGTTGAAGCATAATATTTTAAGCATAAGTCAATTATGTGATAAAGGCTTCAAGGTTGTCTTTGAATCTTCTATGTGTATAGTAACTAACATTTTAGATCCTAGCAATAAGTTCATTTGACATAGACTTGGAAATATCTATGTGGTAGATCTTAATGATCTTGCTATGTCAAGTAGCCCCAGTCTAGTTGCAATGAATGCTAAGACCAAAGAGTCGTGTTTACTATGGCATGACAACTAGGTCATGCTAGCATGCATACTATTGCCAAATTGATTTCTAAAGATCTTGTTAGAGGCATACCAAAGTTCAAAGTTGATTTTGATCATATTTGTGATGCATGCCACATGGGTAAACAAACTAGGAAAAGTTTTAAATCAAAGAATATAGTTTCTACAACAAGACCCCTTGAACTACTTCACATGGACCTTTTTGGACCTACTAGGACTACAAGCCTAGGAGGTATGAAATATGCTCTTGTGATAGTAGATGATTTTTCAAGATTTACTTAGATTTTGTTTATTGCTTTAAAAGATTAAACCTTTCATGTTTTCAGAAAATTCTATAAAAAGGTTTCAAATCAAAAGAACTTATCTTTAATTTCAATTAGAAGTGATCATGGAACTGAATTTGAAAATCATTTTTTTGAAGATTATTGTACTGAATTTGGCATTGATCACAATTTCTCTGCTCCTAGAACACCTCAACAAAATGGTGTCGTAGAGAGAAGAAATAGGACATTGGAAAAAATGGCTTGCACAATGATGTGCGAAGGCAATCTTCTAAAGTACTTTTGGGCAGAAGCAGTGAACACTGCATGCTATATTTTAAACCGTGTTTTGATCCGTCCTATTTTAAAGAAAACCCCCTACGAGCTTTGGAATGATAGAAAATCCAATATCAATTATTTTCATGTGTTTGGATGCAAATGCTTTGTGCATAACAATCGAAAAGATAATTTAGGAAAATTTGATTCTAAAGCTGATGATGCAATTTTCCTAGGTTATTCATTACATAGCGAAGCATATCGGGTTTTTAATAAAAAGACTCTTACTGTTGAAGAGTCAATACATGATGTATTTATTGAAACTAACCCTACACCTTCTAGATAAAAGAGTACATAGATAATGATGCAGGTACGTTGCAAAAAGAAATGGCGGACTTGAGCATTCAAGATAAAGACACTCAAGATGAAGAAGAAACAGTAAGTAAGGATTACACCGATCTACCTAGGGACTGGAGGTATGTTACATCTCACCCTAAAGAATTAATCATAGGAGATCCTTCACATGGTGTTAGGACTAGGTCTACACATAAGGATGCACATGATTACCTAGCCTTTGTATCACAAATAGAATCCCATAGCCTAGAAGAAGTTGAGACTGACCCAAATTGGATGATGGCAATGCATGATGAATTAAACCAGTTTGAAAGGAATAGGGTATGGACACTAGTAGATAGACCTACTGACCATCCAATAATAGAAACCAAATGGGTCTATAGGAATAAATTAGATGAACAAGAAAACATAATAAGAAACAAAGTTAGACTAGTGGCTAAGGGATATAACCAAGAAGAAGGTATTGATTTTGATGAAACTTATGCACCTGTAGCAAGACTAGAAGCCATTAGATTATTACTTGCATTTGCTTGCTTCATGAATTTCAAACTTTTTCAAATGAATGTAAAGAGTGCATTTCTTAATGGTCTTGTCTCTGAACAAGTTTTTGTGGAACAACCACCAGGTTTTGAAAATCACACATTTCCAAACCACGTATTTAAATTAAACAAAGCATTATATGGTTTGAAACAAGCACCTAGAGCCTAGTATGATGACTTAGCACTTCTTAATTGAAAATAATTTTTCAAGAGAAAATGTAGATAAAACTTTATTTATCAAAAAGAAGAATAATGACATCTTAGTTGTACAAATATATGTTGATGATATCATTTTTGGTGCAACTAATGAATCTCTACATAAAGAATTTGCTAAGCTTATGCAGGGAGAATTTGAAATGAGCTTAATGGGCAAACTAAACTACTTCCGTGGACATCAAGTACAACAAACAAAGGAAGGCATCTTCATCAACCAAGCCAAATACATCAAAGAAATCATCAAAAAGTTTGGTATGGAGAGTAGCAAATCAATGAGCACACCCACGAGCCCAGCTTGCAGATTGGATAAAGATGAAAATGGATCCAATGTTGACCAAAAGCTATATAGAGGTATGATTGGATTCCTATTGTATTTGACTGCAAGTAGACCTGACATATTATATAGTGTATGTGTATGTGCTAGATTTTAGTCATCACCAAAAGAAACACATATGCTTGCTGTTAAGAGAATAATTAAATACTTGAAAGCAACAAGTAATTTAGGAATTTAGTATTCTAAACATTCTACCCTGAATTTGATTGGATTCTCTGATGCAGACTATGCTAGTTATAAAATAGATAGAAAAAGCACTAGCTGTACATGCCAATTTCTAGGGTTGAATTTAATTTCATGACACTGTAAGAAGCAAAACACCGTAGCCTTGTCCACTGCCGAGGCAGAGTTCGTGGCTACTAGTAGTTGTTGTGCTCAAGTGTTATGGATTAAACAACAACTAGAAGACTTTGGTGTATCACAATCTAAAATTTCAATTAAATGTGATAACACAAGTGCTATTAATTTGACAAAGAATCCAATTCAACACTCTAGAACCAAGCACATTGAAATTAGACATCATTTTATTAGAGATCATTTTTCAAATGGTGATATAGTGCTTGATTTTGTTCCTACTGAAGATCAATTAGCTGATATATTTACCAAGCCACTTAATCACGACAGGTTTGAACTAATTAGAAGTGAATTAGGACTTTGTGATCCTTTTTAAATTCTCTAATCTAATTCCTTCAAATTTAAGGAAACATCATCTAGAGAACCTCATGATTTCATTCTCTATCATAGAGCCTAAACTTAGAAATTTTCTCCAAAAATCTCTCAAGTTTGTGATTGTATTTTCCAAAACCTAATTTCCTTGTTCGAGTCGACTGGTTCTTAAACCAAGTCGACTAGATTCTCTGTGTGTTTTGGGCGAGTTTTGGCCTAGCCGGCTCGAGCCTCTCTAGGGCTTTTTCGAGTCGACTGGATTATCGTGCCTGAGTTTTTTTATTTTGGGTCGTAAACCCCTTTCCGAGCTTTCTAACCTCCATCTCATCTTTCAAACCATCCGTTCCTCTCCTAATCCTATTCCAAATACTCCTCTCTCCCTTCTAAGCGCTCCATTCTCTCATCTCTTCCTCCTTCCTAGCAATGGCCCCTAAATGTGCTACCAGGAAATGCTCTGTACAGGCTGCTCCGTCTATGGAAAGGGAAAGAATAACTAAGAGGCATCAAGAAGAACTGACTACCACTGTTCATCATGAAGAACTTGTGGAAGAACCTGCAAGGGCTGCTCCCATTACGCCGAGTCAAATCCCTTCAATGTCCACAAGACCAGTAACTTCTGGCCGTCGTATCAACTTTGAATTTATTAAGGAAATAGGGTTGAAGATTGGTGACTTGATTGAGGATTGAGGATCAGGGCTGGAAGAAATTTTGCTCTCTAAATGAAAGAACCTACCCCTCACTTGTTAAGTCATTTTATGAAAATTTGAGAGTAGGTACAAATCATGTAAAGTCTACAATTAAAGGAAGAAGAGTTTTTATCAATGAAGAAGTTCTGCACAGCCTACTAGATTTACCTACTGATGGGGTGAAGTACTTAGTAATTAAGGATAGAGAAAAGATCTTGAGAACTATCCTAAACATGGAAGATGTCAGTGGGATTGGAACTGTCTTTGCCAATTCTTTATCACATGAAATGAGGTTATTGCATAATTTCATTAGTAGGATATTTTTGCAAAGGACTGGAAGGTTTGATTGGGTAACTGAGAAGGACCTATGCCTTATGGAACATATCATGGAAAAGACTCCTGTGAATTTATCTCATATTATCATTATGCAAATGAAGGAGACTATCCGAAAGGCTAAGGCTTGCTTACCTTATGGAATGATGTTAACCCTGCTATTCGAATCCCAAAAGTAAATTTGGAAGGTGAGGATGGAGTTGATTTGCACCACACTGACATCTACACCTCCAAGTCACTAGAAAGAATGGGATACATTTAAGTTGAAGGTGTTTGGAGAAAGAAAGGAACTAATATCAGGGCAATTGGTAGTTCAAGCAGTGAAGAAGAAGAAGAAGAAAATGAAGAAACTGTAGGTACTACTACTGCTGAAGCTGGAACCTCTACTGCGCCTGCACCTGAACCAGAATCTCTCATTCCTAAACCTGCTGCCACTTTTGAAGAGACTGGTGCACCTTTCCCTGAATTTGATATGCCTGCACCTGAGTTCATGCAAGCTAATATACCTTTACTAGACTTCACTCCTGCAGCTTCACATCCTCCAAATATCCAAAGTCAAACTAAAAATCAGATGAAGACTTTGACTGATTCACTGACAGGGACTATCACTTCACTTTTTGGTGATCTAAAACAGTCAGTGGATAGTAGACTATCTCAACTGGAAGAACATGTTACAAGTTTGCAAGAAAAAGTTGAAGCAATAAAAACTTCGAGATCTGCACCTCAAGTGGAACTTCAACCTATCTAGACCTCATTTCTTCTAGTTTTGAAGAAATAAAGAAATCAGTTGATGCAACCTTAAATGAGTACGGAATTGAGTTGAATGAAGTCAGATGCACTATGGGAACAATTGCAGAGACAAATGGAAGATGACTACACACGAGGCATTGGAATTATCAGATCATAACTTGGAAGACTAAGAGGGTCTGCTGAAGCTTTTGCTAATGTCCAAGCTTCTGAACTTTTGTCAATGCAAAAGGAAATTGGTGAAATGAAAGAGGCTATGAACAAGGTACCCCTCAAGGACATGGAACAGCAACTTGGTGCAATCTGGATGGAGATGGTTTCAATCTGTGGCACTGTTAGATCCTTGGAGATCACTGCTAGGACTAGACCTTTATATGATCCTCCTACTATTTCCTCTAAGGGTCC
This sequence comes from Areca catechu, assembly GCA_021397845.1. Taxonomy (NCBI): domain Eukaryota; kingdom Viridiplantae; phylum Streptophyta; class Magnoliopsida; order Arecales; family Arecaceae; genus Areca; species Areca catechu. The sequence continues at coordinate 60,466,632 of CM038044.1, read as the reverse complement.
TACCACTTCTCACCATCCTAGAGCACCTCTACCTCATGCATCTTCCAGTAGACCTCCTAGACCTGCTTCTTGGAATGGTGCAACTATGCCTATCAATGTACCTAAGGAAGAATCTGATAGTGAGTAGGTCTTTGGTAATTTCTGTACTTTTTGGAAACTTTTTGAAGATTGTGTAATGTTTATAGTACTGAATCTTTTAATGGAAATACAATGAATATCCTTTTGGACACATGTGTGTACTTCTTTTATCTTGTTAACACTCTCTAATCTTTTTTAAATAGGATTCTCTCTCTAATTTGAGAAAGTGAAATTATCTCAAACAAATCTTAAAACAATCTCAATTTACTTAAAATCTGAGCTTAATTGCATAACTTTTTGATTTGATGACAAAAAGGGGGAGAACTATTATACAATAAAGTGCATGAAAGAAGAAACTTAATAGAATTGGAATAGAACTGCTAAAGTTAATTAGACAGGGGGAGCGTAATGAATATTGCATACCTTTTCTGCGAAAGTGTTCAAATAAATGATAAAAAGGGGAGAAATTTCACATTGATTAGAAATTTTATAAAAAGGGGGAGAAATACATATTTAATTTGCTTCAATGATTCATGTTCTGCTCTCTACTAATTACATCTAACTATCAATGCTTAATATTGCTTAATACACACAAGCACTTATTCTCTGACACTTACATTTTATAGAATTGGCTTTGTGTATAACTGTATAGCATATATTGATACTCATTTGAGAATACAGTTAATATTGTAATACGTCAAACAAGTGTAAATGTTTACTATAATATACATCTATACTTGCGAATAGAATCGATTTTTTCATGCCCAGTGTTTTGTCGTCATCAAAAAGGGGGAGATTGTTGACCCCTGAAGTGATTTTGATGATAACAAAATATTGGAGCATATATTTGGTTATCTAACAACTCTTCAAATGGTTGACAAGTTTTTGTAGGACGACTACTTTGACATATTTTTAAGCCCCACAACCTTTATTTCTTTGTATTGAGTTGTAAGTAATTAGAATCTTGTAAAGAAGAACCCAACAAAAAATTTTCTATTTAAATCAAAGATAAAGGATTGCTTCTACTAGTTTTCAAGCTTTAATTTCTCTTGATATTGTTGTAAGAAGATCTTAGGGAAGTCTTCAAAGCTTGGCATGTGAGTTCTGGAGAAAGAAATTAGTCTGGGTGAAGAACCAATCTCGAGCCGACTGGATGGAGGAACCAGCCGACTTTGGCACTGGCACAAGAAAGAAAACCTCTGGCATATAGACCCAGCCGACTGGCACAATGTCCTAGCCGACTTGTCCAAAACTTGGTTGAAAATGTTCTGAGAACCTCTAGAAACCGAGCCGACTGGATTTTAGCCTAGCCGACTCGTCCAGAGTGAGTTATTTTCTCGACTGTGGAACCTAGCCGACTGGATTTCAGCCTAGCCAACTCATCCAGAGTGAGCTATTTTCTTGACTATGAAACCTAGCCAACTGGTTTTCAACCCAGCTGACCCGAACCTGATCCGAGCCGACTCGAAGATGTCTGAGCCGACTGGAATGTCGGGATCTCTTCCAACGACTAGTTCTAGATTTCTGAGTTTGAATCCCAAAAGTGCTCCAACGGTAACCTGTCACTTCCCAATGGTCTACAATGTTCAAAATCAGAAGGCAGTTGAAGTCTCTATAAATGAGGTATGAGAACATCCTTAGAGAGACTAATGAGTTATTGAACATTTATTGAACATTTACTGAAGTAAGAAGAGAGAACACTTGAGCTTTGTAGTCGGCCTTCAAGCCTTCACCAACTCTTGTCAAAAGCTTGAAGCAACTTTTGAGGAAAGCAAGGAAGCTATTGAAGTGCATTGAAGGGTATTCAATTGAGCTTCACTAGAGCTGCATCGGCAACCACCATACAACTTAGTTTGTCATTTTTGTTGCTTTTCATTCTTCTCTTTAAATACTTGGGTTATTGGTGAACCTAGTTGTAAAAACCAAATAGGTTTCTTTGGTGAGCCTACTGAAAACCAAAGTGTAGAGGTTCTAGGTGAACTTGTGAAAACCTAGTACAGGTTTCTTTGGTGAGCCCGGTTTAAAAACCAAAGTGTAGAGGTTGGGATTGTGAGCCTGAAAAATAATCCAACTGTATTCCAATTTGGGGGATATAGTGGAAATCCCGAGTGGTGAACTTGGGTAGTGGACGTAGGAGCTGGGTTGCTCTGAACCACTCTAAACTTGTTTTGTTTGTGTTGTGCTTTACTTACTTTTCAGCTTCCGTACTTAACTTTGATTAACACAACACCCAACCATTAAAAGAAATTACTTGTGCACATATTTGCAAGAAACTTTGTAATTCCCAATTCACCCCCCTCTTGGGAAAAGCTACCTGGGAAACATTGCTTGAAGGCTCTCTTGAATGTTTTCTTAAAAACTCATTAAATGCTCATTAACTTGATAAAAAGTTGTTCAAATCCCTTATAAATAGTATCTTGAACTGATTCCAAGAGGATATAACCATTGTAGATCGTTGGGATTCAAAATATGGCTGTTGGAGCACTTTTTGGATTCAAAAAGATAGTTCTAGAACTAGTTGTTACGAACCTAGAACTGGGATTCAAGTCAGCTCAGATTCTCAGATAGATTAAAACTTCACTCTAGTCGAGTTGGCTCTTCAATCTCAAGTTAGCTCTCCTGGCTGTTTCTTTAGAATTAAGATATTGTAAACTCTGGAAGAGTCGGCTCGGTTGACTATCAGGTCGACTTGGATGTCTGACTACATATTTGAGTCAGCTCAGATTTTGTTGGGTCAGCTCGCTTTGACAAACTCAAGAATTGAAACTCTGGATGAGTCAGCTCGATTACCTTCGAGTCAGCTTGAATGTTTTCATGCCAAAAAACTTACTCCTGTTCCAGAAAATTGAGTTAGCTCTTTAGCTTTGAGTCGGCTTCGAGTGACTTTTGCCAAAAACCTACCAAACTTCTCCAGATTGCTTTCAAAAGCTTCCAACCAATTTCAAAGGCTTTCCAACTCCTTCAAAGCCTAATCTAAAAAATTTAAACTTGAAAAATATATTAAACTGGCCCATGTTCATGAATACATAACTAGTTTCTCTTGGGGCTCTTCATTACATATCACTTTTTCAAAAATAAACTTGATAAACATCAATGTTGTAAGAGGAGTGGTTGTTCATTTAAATCATCCAACAAAAATTTAGAAAATACTTTGAAATAGTTAGTAATCAAATGCATGCTTCAATGTTTTGTTATCATCAAAATCATTCCATTGGTCAACAATCTCTCCCTTTTTGATGATGACAAAACATTGGGCATGGAAAAACTTTATAGTTATGAGTATATAAGCATATCAAAGTAACTTGTGTATGATTTTAAATTGATGTATATCTATATGTATCAACATGTCTCGTGAATTAATGGAAAGTATCAGAGCTTATCAAAAGTATCAGAGATTTTGAATTAGATCCAATATGTATCAGAGTTAATATTTATCAAAAGCTACTTTTGCCTATCATGTTTTGAAGTCAATAATTTTTCAAGGGAAATTGGATAGCAGCATGTATCAGAGCTAACTAAAATATTGGAATCAATAGTATTGGAGAATGTATCAGAGCTAGTAATAATATTGAAGAATATATCAAAGCTATTAAAGTCAATAATGTATCAGAGCTATATATCCATTCATCATAGCTAATTTTTATTTAGTATCAAGATGTATCAAGGTTACATGGTCATTCAAAATATCAGAGCAAAAAAAAATTTCTTTGATTTCTATTCATAGAATAATTTCTCCCCTTGTGTTATTTTCTTTGTATTTTCCATGCACATTATTAACATCACTCCCCGTTTTAGTCAATAATCAAAAAGGTTGACTCTCATAAACACTGAATTTTTTTGAAATAGTGTAAGGAGATAATTCATATAATTTCACCTTCTCATAAAATTTCTCAAATTAAAACTCTTCATTAATGTTCTCTTGAAGTGTTACACCCCCTTTTTAGGTTGAAAAAACAAAGATATAATAACAAGGAAGCATTGTCCACATTGATTTGAAAATAAACATTTCATTACTTTGATTAGAGGTACAATATATCATTTCCGTCAAAATATGACAAGATGTAATACAAGAAAGATATCAAAATGTAACATAGAAAGAGCACCTAATCTAGTCACTATCAATCCCTACATCAAAAGTCTAAGTCACATAGACTTGGGAACTTCTAACAGGTGGAGGTAGTCCTACTGAATTCCTGGTCCTAGAAGCTGGTCCTGTCCTAGGCCTATAATGTGGTGGAGGCTATCTAGGAGGTGATGCTCTAGGTCTAGGTGTGCTATGAGGTGGAGAGTATGCAGAAGAAGAAGCTCTAGAAAGGTGAAAGAGAATGGTGCTCATCCTAAATTGTAGCCTCTGAACTCCTTTAAGAATGTGCTAAAGGGTTGCAGTTTGCTGAGCAACAAAAGTATCTCCTGCTCCTCTAAGTCTACCAAAATCTGATCGCAGGTTTCTCAACTCATCCTGATGATCACCCTATGTCTATTGTAGTCTCTCGACTGTCTTAACTCTGTAGGTCAACTCTCTCATCTCAGTCCTGAACTCCTGAAGTCCTGTCTCAACTGTTTGGTGAAGATCGCTAAACATCGATCTAAAGAAACTCATCAGTGTCTCGATAAATTGAGTAAGCTGCTCTGCAATGGAAGCCTGAGTAGTAGTCGATGCTGGAGTAGAGGGTCCTGTATGGGCTACTAGTGCTGCTGACGGTGTAGGTGGAGTCCTGGGGTTGCTAGTCTAGCCAGCTTGTCCATTGAATTCCACATCACTAGAATCCTCGTCAAAGTCTTTGGAGCCACTGTCACTCTCATCATCTAACTCCTCTCTGGCATTCTCAGTATCTTAATGTGGTGATCTTCCTCCTCATCCTCATCTGATGACTGGTGAACCACTCTCTGACCTGATACTTTCTTGGTCTAAACTCCCTCAACTTGGTGATAACCTATCCTCTATAGGGACTTCACCGAATAAGTATCAGTATGGTGCAGCAATCTATTGTCCTTATTTGCCAAGTCAACTCCTGAATCTCTGAATAGTAGTGTGAATGCCATGCCATAAGGTAAGCAGGCTTTAGCCTTCCAGGCTACATCTCGCATCTAAGCAAGCATAATGGATGGTAGATTGAGGGCCTCCCCCTTAATCATATGCCTCATGAAGACTATATTGAACTCATTAACCCAGTCGAAGTGCCCGGTCCTCGGTAGAAAGATCCTACTGATCATATTGTGCAATAGTCTCATTTCTAGTGACAAGATATTAGCTTGAATAGTTGAAATTTCACTAACATTTCTTCTTTCCAATATGATCCTCAAGGTTTTCTGCTTGTCCTTTAAAACCAAATGATTTCTCCCATCTTTAGGCATCCTCAAAACTCTACTAATAGTCTCTTCATCAACAACCATCCTTATTCCCTTAATAGTTGATTCAATATAGTTTTCAACAAAAGATAAGTTCTCAAAAAAGTTTCTAACAAGGCTTGGGTAGGTTGGTATATCTAATGAGGAAAAGTAAGCCTAGCCTTGATCCATCCTCTAATTCTCATCCCTAAATTCTCAAGAAAAATAAAATCTATCTTCCTTCCGCTGGTAACGGGCCGATTACCCATCTGAATAATTTGTCTTAGAGGTGGTGGTGGCACATTTCCTTCCACTTCTTGTTGTTGAGCTTGGGTCGGCTCCTCTTCTCTTCTCTTGGTCCTCTTTCCCTTTGTGTGCTTGATTTTGTTCATCGAGGCCTCTTAGCAACCGCTCTTTTCAGTGCCATCTAGATCAAATCGATGGTGGGAGAGGGTAGATTGAGTGAATCTAAGGAAGGTGGGGTAAAGGAGTGGTCCTAAGTTTTGGAAAGGCCTTTTCAATTCCTCAGGTAGGGTTTAACAAGAAAAGTATGCCCTCGATTTGGGTCCTATGGCTTATATAAAAAAGATTATCTCGACATTCGAGTCATCTTGGCCATAACCTAGTTTGCTCGAGTTGGCTCGAGCATGGATCAACAAAAAGGCTCTAAAAGTGCAATAAAAAGGTGTCTAGCCCTAGAAACACACAAAATATGGTGGGTATCTACTTTAGATAGGTTATGGAGGTTTTTAGACATTTTTCCTTAATTTAGAAGAAATTTAGGTCAAAATTTCTAAAATGGGTCACATAAACCTAATTCTCCTCTAATCAATTGAAATCTTTCTTCATTAAGTGGCATAGTAAAGATGTCAGCTAGTTGATTTTCTGTTGGAATAAATTCAAGTTTAATATTTATATTTTGTACATGATCCCTAATAAAGTGATGTCTAATTTCTATATGTTTTGTTCTAAAATGCTGAATTGGATTCTTTGTTAGATTAATAGTACTTGTATTATCACATTTGATAAGAATTTTTGTTTGAATAATACGATAGTCTTCTAGTTGTTGCTTAATCCATAGCACTTATGCACAGCAACTTCCTACTATCACATACTCTGCCTCAGTAGTGGACAGTGCTATAGAGTTCTATTTCTTATAGTGCCATGAAATTAAGTTCAACCCTAGAAATTGATAAGTGCCGCTAGTGCTTTTTCTATCAATTTTACATCCACCATAATCAGCATCAGAAAATCTAATTAAATTCAATGAAGATTGCTTAGAATACCATAGACCAAGATTACTTATTCCTTTAAGATATTTTATGATTGTTTTAATAGCAAGTATATGTGATTCTTTAGGGTTTGATTGAAATCTGGTATATATACATATACTGAACAAGATATCCGGCCTACTAGCAATTAAATACAATAGTGATCTAATCATATCTTGATTATGCTTTTGATCAATGTTGTGTCCATCTTCATCTTTATCTAGTCTACAGGAGGGACTCATGGGTGTACTCTTTTCTTTGGCTGACTCCATACCAAACATCTTAATGATTTCCTTGGTATACTTTGCTTGGTTGATAAAAATTTCTTCTCTTGCTTGCTTAATTTGGAGTCCAAGAAAGTAGGTCAGTTCACCAATCAAGCTCATTTCAAATTCACCCTGTATAAGCTTAGAAAATTCTTTACACAAATTCTCATTAGTTGCACCAAAAATAATGTCATCTACATAAATTTTCACAACTAACATATCATTTTCTTTTCTTTTAATGAACAAAGTAGTGTCAACATTTCCTCTAACAAAATCATTTTCAAGTAGGAACTTGCTTAATCTTTCATACCATGCTCTAGGTGCTTGTTTTAATCCATACAATGCTTTATTAAGTTTGAAAACATGATTTGGAAGAGCATGATTTTCAAAACCTGGTGATTGTTCTACAAAAACTTTGTCTGAAATAAATCCATTCAAAAATATGCTTTTTACATCCATTTGAAATAATTTAAAATTCATGTAGCAAGTAAATGCAAATAATAATCTAATAGCTTCTAATCTTACTACGGGTGCATAAGTTTCATCAAAATCTATTTTTTCTTCTTGATTATATCCTTTAGCCACTAATCTAGCTTTATTCCTAATTACTTGGCCTTTTTCATGTAACTTATTTCTATAAACCCATTTAGTTCCTATGACAGGATGATCTGATGGTCTATTCACTAAGGTCCATACATTATTTCTTTCAAATTGGTTAAGTTCTCCATGCATGACCATCATCCAATTAGGTTCATTTTCAGCTTCTTCTATGCTATGTGGTTCTACTTGTGAAACAAATGCTAGGTAATCATGTGCATCTCTAAGTGATGACCTAGTCCTAACACCTTATGAGGGATCACCTATAATAAAATATTTAGGATGTGAAGTTATTTACCTCCATTCTCTTGGTAGATCACCATAATCTTTGCTTACCATTTCTTCTCCTTCTTGAGTTGGTTTGTCCTTTAGGCTCATGTCCTCCGTAGCTTTATCAATTTCAGCTATATTTTGTCAATGCACTCTTATTTTCTAGAAGGTGAGGGGTTAGCTTCATCAAAAATAACTTGAACATATTATTCTACTATTAATGTTCTTTTGTTAAATACTCTATAAGCTTTGTTATTGATTGAATAATCCAAAAATATAGCTTCATCAGATTTAGCATCAAATTTTTCTAGGTTATCCTTTCCAATGTTCAACATAAAGCATTTGCAACCAAAAACATGAAAATAATGAATATTAGGTTTTCTATCATTCTAAAGTTCGTAGGGGGTTTTCTTTAAAATTGGTCTTATCAAAACATGATTCAAAATATAGCATGCAGTGTTCACAGCTTCTGCCCAAAAGTACCTTGAAAGATTGCCTTCACATAATATTTTTTGGGCCATCTCTTCCAATGTCCTATTCTTCATCTCTACAACACCAATTTTGCTATGGTGTTCTTGTTGGGGTTTCAGGTGCACCGCAGCGGAAGTGTAATTTCAAAATGATGAAATTTGCACCGAAATCCCTTAGCCAAGATCTCCTTTTACTAATTAAAACATACATACTAACATTCAAACATAGATTGTTAGAATTAGAGTACCAACCTGCAATCGCTAATTCCAACAAAGTTGATGTTGAAGGGGCTGATTGAATTCACCAGGCGTCCAAGTGTCCGCCCTCCGATGGTGATCCACACAGAGCAGTGATCAAGACAACTCTATCTTCTTTTCAAAGGTTCCTTCTATTGAGTTCTTCTTCCTAGAACTCAATTGCTTGGACTATGGCTTGAATTCCTCCACACAAAGGCTTGCTTTCCTTTCCTTGACTCCTTCTCCTCCTTCCACCAAGACCTTGGCCCTTTAGACACCCTTGTCTTGAAGAAAAAGACCTTGTCCTAAGAGGACATAGGCTTGTCTTAAGTTGGAGGAGAAATTAAGACAATGATGTCTTAATGTATGAAAGAAAGGAAAAAATCAGAACTTCTTTCTTTCCTTTACCGTCGGAGACTTTTACTTTTATCTTGTTCAGTAGCAGAGTTTCGACAGAGGTTTACTCTGTAGAGGAAACAATGCAAGAGCAAGAAAAAATAAAAGAGTCTTCAGGAGAGGAAGAAAGAAAAAGATTACATAATGTTCTGATTTTTCCCGACCCTTTAAATAGAAATCAGATAGGCGCCTACACACCTCTCCGTAATCTCTTTCTCACGCCCTTTCCAATTTCTCACGCCGCATCCTCCCATCTCATGGCCTTCCAGATTAAATCCCACGGCTCTTCTTAAAGGAAAAACCGTGGTGTTTTAAAAGGAAGGAAGTCGCGAATTTTCATCTCCGAAGAGATGTTATTTCGCGCGCCCGGGAGGAGTTAGCGCTTTCTTTCTTTCTCAAAATCCCATCAGCCGTTGGATTCTCATCCAAGGGGGGAGAGAAGGTGCGCTAATCACTTAAGAAGGAGGCCGCCCAAATAAAAACATCGGAGAATTTATTTGGGGCGCGCCAAGAGTCCATGCGCCATGGACTCTTCCTTAAGGCGCGCCAAGAGTCCATATGCGCATGGACTCTTGGTGTTTGGCATGAAAAATAAAAGGGGGCGGGTGGGGAGGCTAGCCAAGCTACATGGCTAGCCAATAGGGTTAGCCACATTCCCGTTTTTCTTAATTAGGGTCTAATTAGGTCCAATTAGAACCCAATTTGAACCAATCCGGAACCCTAATTCGAATCCGATCCGAATAGAAGCTAGGGCTTGCAACACCTGCTAGAGTATTATCTTGCAAAGACGATTTAATTCCAAATTAAATTCTTGATCAATCCTCTTAAGTGTGTGACCCATTGGGTTCCACATCTAGCCAGCAGTGGGTTCGAATACAAGTTGACCTAATTTGATTAGAACTCTTTCTAATCGATTTAGGTCAAACCGGGCTTACCCGAATCGATCAATTAGGATTCTTCCTAACATGTGATCTTTGAACTTGATCAACCCACAAGACAAGATTGACGTCTAGCAACGTGTCATGTCTACCCGGAAGATATGGAAATTCTGGTGAAATACCAAAATTACCCTTCAGTAGAGAGTTACCGTATAATTAAATCTTTCGATCAGCCTGCACCCAAAATATAACTATGGATATGGATATATGTCAAATCCAATATTATATTTGTTTCTAGCTCAATCTTATAATGATGATTCGATTATCTTGATATTAGAAACCATCTCTAATATCTTCACTTTGATCAAAGATTCCCTGAATCATCATGCGATTGTTGACTAGCTGGATGCAATCTCCTCTTACTAAGAGTGATCGATTCCTTGTTGACCTACTCATTACCTTCATATTCAATTCACCATTCCCAGTATCAATCCTGTGCATGTCTCAGTGTCATGATTAGGATTGAACCAAAGGATGGGTTCATGTACATAAGGTACTTATGGCAGTCTCAGGTCAAAAGATTACTTGTACCACTCTCACTATGAGAACCTTCTATTGACATGTAGCTAAGACTCCATTAGATGTTCTCAAGTTGGATCATATCAGTGAACTCATTCTCCAATGAGCACCCACATCCCAGTATTAGTGTCATACACAAGTGACTGTGAGAGCAGTCACCCTTTCCAGTATACCCGGGATGTGCTAGTCTTATCGGAAAACCCTGATCCCCTACTCAGGGTTCCTTTGACTAGGAATACTTTAGATTAAGGTTTTAAGATTTTAGGTCTCACTGGTATGATCTCATCATAACCCTAAAATCATAGCCCTAATCTATGGGGTTCATCATATAATAAACACAGCGTATGATGAAAAATAATGCCTTTATTTAGAAAATTATCAATTACAATGGTTTGGGAGATACAACAGAGATTGGTTTGTAGGGCATATCCCTTTCAATCTCCCACTTGCACTAAAGCCAATCGCCTTTGAATCTTAATCCCATACATTCTAGGTGGCGATCAAAATCTCGCTGTGGTAGAGCCTTAGTGAACGGGTCTGCTACATTGTTCTTTGTATCAACTCTATCTATGTAGACATCTTGTCTCTCTACTATTTCTCGGACAAGATGGAAGCGTCTCAGAATGTGCTTGGACTTATGATGAGCTCTTGGTTCCTTAGCTTGAGCAACGGCCCCAGTGTTGTCACAGTAAAGTGGCACTGGGTTTTCAATTTGAGGAACAACACCCAACTCTGTGATGAACTTCTTCATCCAGACTGCTTCCTTGGCGGCTTCACTAACAGCTATGTATTCTGCCTCTGTGGTTGAGTCAGCTACAGTCTGCTACTTGGTACTCTTCCAACTCACTGCTCCACCATTTAGGATAAAAACATATCCCGAAATGGATTTGCTATCATCAGGGTCTGATTGAAAACTAGAATCAGAATAAGCTTCTAGTTTAAGATCAGAACCACCATAAACCAGAAAAATATCCTTAGTCCTTCTTAGGTACTTAAGAATATTTTTAACTGCTTTCCAATGATCCTCTCCTGGATCAGCCTGAAACCTACTGACAATGCCTAAAGCATATGCCACATCAGGCCTGGTACATAACATGGCATACATTATGGATCCTATTGCCGAAGCATAGGGTATAGAATTCATTCTATCTCTTTCTTCAGGTGTCTTAGGAGGCATCCTTTTAGAAAGATGTATGCCTTGACTCATAGGAAGATAACCTCTTTTACTTCCTTCCATGCTGAATCTTTTCAGCACTAAGTCAATGTACCTAGATTGGGATAAACCTAGCATCCTCTTAGATCTATCTCTATAGATCTTAATACCTAGTATATAGGATGCTTCTCCCAAATCTTTCATGGAAAACTGGTTTGATAGCCAAACCTTGACTGATTGCAACATTGGGATATCATTCCCAATGAGGAGTATGTCATCTACATACAGAACCAAGAAGACTATGGCACTCCCACTAGTCTTCTTATTAAACACAGGGTTCATCCACATTTTTGATAAAACCAAATCTTTTAATAGTTTCATCAAAGCGGATGTTCCAACTCCTGGAAGCTTGCTTTAATCCATAAATGGATTTCTTCAGCTTGCATACTTGATTAGGTTTATTCTTTGAAATAAAACCTTCTGGCTGTGACATGTAGACTTCTTCCTCAAGGAAACCATTGAGGAATGCAGTTTTCACATCCATCTGCCATATCTCATAATCGTGGTATGCTGCTATAGCAAGTAAAATCCGAATTGATTTAAGCATGGCAACAGGTGAAAATGTTTCATCATAATCAATTCCCTGTTTTTGTCTAAAACCTTTAGCCACTAATCTGGCTTTATAGGTTTCAACTTGGCCATCAGCCCCAATCTTTTTCTTATAGACCCATTTACACCCAATAGGATTAACACCCTCTGGTGCATCAACCAAAGACCATACTTGGTTTACATACATAGAGTCTACTTCGGATTCCATGGCTTCTTGCCATTTATCTGAGTCAGTACTCAAGATAGCTTCCGTATAGGTCAGAGGTTCATCATTTTGAATGACTTGAGCTTCATTGTTTTCAATAATAAACCCATACCTCTCAGGTGCCCGTGGCACTCTGTCAGACCTACGAGGAGGAGTTTTGTGTTCTGGTTCTGTCCTAACTATATGTTCTAATGGTTGAGAATTGTCTATCTGTATTTCTTGCACTTCTCCAAGTTTAATTGTTCTACCATTGCCCTTTTCCAAAATGAACTCTTTTTCTAGAAAAGTGGCATGCCTGCTAACAAAAATCTTTTGTTCAGTAGGATGGTAGAATAGATATCCTCTACCTTCTTTAGGATATCCTACAAATAGACATTTATCCGCTCTAGGTTCCAACTTATGTCCAAAATTTCTTTTAACATAAGCTGGACATCCCCATACCTTAAAATATTTAAGATATGGTTTCTTTCCACTCCAAATTTCATATGGAGTACTAACAACGGATTTAGAAGGTACCTTGTTCAGAATATAAACAGCAGTTTCTAGGGCATGACCCCAGAAAGAAATGGGCAAATTTGTGAAGCACATCATGGATCGTACCATATCTAATAAGGTACGATTCCTCCTTTCAGCTATACCATTTAGCTGTGGTGTATAAGGAGGGGTCCATTCAGAAAGGATTCCATTAACTTTAAGATAGTCTAAAAACTCCGTGGATAAGTATTCTCCTCCTCGATCAGAACGAAGAACTTTAATACTTTTCCCGGTTTGTTTTTCGACCATACTTTGATACTCCTTAAATTTATCAAAGGCTTCAGATTTGTGTTTCATAAGATACACATATCCGAACCTAGATAAATCATCTGTAAAAGTGATAAAATATGAGTATCCTCCTCTGGCCTGAGTTGTCATTGGATCACATACATCAGTATGTATAAGTCCTAATAACTCAGTTGACCTTTCCCCATGTCCAGTGAATGGAGTTTTTGTCATCTTACCCATGAGACATGATTCACAAGTTCCTAATGATTCATACTCATAAGGATCAAGGAATTTTTCCTTGTATAACTTGCTAATCCTAGACTCATTAACATGACCAAGTCTATGATGCCAAAGTAAAGTATCATTAAAGTCTTTTCTTTTCCTTTTAGTATTGACATGAAAAATACTATCATTGGAAGAAAGAGTTAAGAGCCCATTGCTAAATATGCCAGAACAAATAATTTTATTAGATAACATTATTGAGCAACCAGTGCTCGTTACATCCATTACATATCCTTGTTTTAATAACAAAGGAATAGATATAATGTTCCTAATAATCTTTGGCATATAGTAACAATTCTCTAGCTCCAAGATCTTCCCTGAAGGCAACTTCAGAATATAGGTCCCTACAGCTTCTGCTTGGATGATATCACCACCAGCACCGTAGAGATTGAAGTCGCCTTCCTTCAATACTTTAAGCTTGTGGAGGTCCTGCAAAGATTTGCATATATGGTAACCACAAGCGGTATCCAATACCCCAGTATTTGATATAGACGAATTTAATGTCAATATAGTATGTATCTCATACATACCTTTTGGTGCGTCTGCCGCACCAGGCTTCACAGTTGCAAGGTAAGCCTTGCAATTCCTTTTCCAATGTCCCACTTTGCCGCAAAAGAAACAGGTTGACTGTTTTGAGACCTTCTTTCCTTTCTTGTTCTTATTGATGCCACCCTTAGGGTTTAGTCTCCTGCTAAAACCCTTTTTGCCTGATTTCTTCTTATTGGTCTTATCAACAAGAAGTGGAGCCTTTTCTTTCTTAACATGGCTCTCTGCTGTTTTTAACATATTTAACAGCTCAGGCAAGGAAGTGTTCAGTTTGTTCATGTGATAATTCAAGACAAACTGAGAAAATGACTCCGGGAGTGATTGCAGGATTAAATCCTGATTCAGCTCCCCATCCATAATAAACCCTAATTGACCTAATCTGGTGATTAAGTCAATTACCTTCAGGACATGATCCTGAACGGATGTACCCTCTGTCATCCTAGCACGGAATAACTGCTTAGATATTTCGTATCTAGCAGTTCTGCTTTGTTCTCCATAAAGCTCCTTTAAATTGAGCATTATGGATTGAGTATCCATGCTTTCATGCTGCCTCTGTAACTCATTGGTCATAGAGGCCAGTATGATACACTTGACAGTGAGGGAGTCATTCTGCCACATTTTGTATGTGGCCATATCTTCCTGTGTGGCATCATCCCCTAGTGGATTAAGATTAGGGGTATCAAGAATATAAGAAAGTTTTTCTGAACTCAGTACAATCTTTAAGTTTCTCAACCAGTCCACATAGTTTGGACCAGTCAATTTGTTGGTATCTAAGATGCTTCTCAGTGATAATGAAGATGCCATTTATCTACATATAATTAAGAACAATACATAAGCAAACAACCATGAAATGACTTACATAATTAAATTAGGTCTTCAATTTAATTATGTCTCCCACTATTTTATCAAAAATCATAGCCCTCACTATGATAATCGAGAAGAACCCTGATCGGTTTTCTTAGTGAGATCGAGATCCTTATAATTTACAAAAGATCTTGCAGACAACACAACAAATCTTTTATAAGTTCTAAGGTAGGAAACTCTTCCAATTATATCTCATATAATTCTCAAAAATAACTTGGCCTCTAGAACATTATAAGTCTTGCAGAAAACACAACAAACCATAATGTTCTAGTTAAGTCAAGACCCTTTCATTTCTATACAGTCAATATTCAAATATAATGCCCTTGTAGATAACACAACAAGGCATTATACTGAATATACTGTAAGCATATTTTGCACTAGACCAATATTATGTCAATCACCCTATTAGGTCTTGCAGATAACACAACAAACCTAATGTGGTTCATAACACAGTAATGATCCAGCATGAAGGAAGGCCAACATATAGCATTTTTTTTTTTAACACTAAGCATATAAGTCAAGATTTAAATATAATCAAATCGGCCAGGCAAGTGGAAGAGATGTGGGAGTCCCCCCGTTGCTTTCCTAGACACCAATAAAAATTGGCCAGGTCAGTCAACGGAACCAATTAAAAACCACGATTCTCTTTACCTTCCCAGAACCACCTTTCTAGACACCGAATGATCAATTGTTCATCATGACTAGTGATGCTTATTAGTTAAATATGCTATGACTTAATATGATTTTAAGAAGAGGGCTTTATAAAATTGCCAGCACATTCTTACATAAAAACATATCATAATGATATCACTCTGATAAACATATATGTGCTAAGTGTGTCATCATACTAGGACAACCATTTACCACATAATGGATCCACCATTATGCCAGGGCAACCTTATTTCAGTATGATGACTTCAAAACTAATCATATCTCTATAATAATTAGGGTTTGAGTGAAAAACCCTAATTAGTGGCATACATCAAAACATTAATTATCATATATGCATTCCTTAAATTATGCTAAGTGTATCAGCATTCAAGGGTTTAAAACCCTAATTTCGATACTACAACAAAAATGCATATCATATGTTTTAACTGTAATAAGGATGGCTCTGATACCACTGTTGGGGTTTCAGGTGCACCGCAGCGGAAGTGTAATTTCAAAATGATGAAATTTGCACCGAAATCCCTTAGCCAAGATCTCCTTTTACTAATTAAAACATACATACTAACATTCAAACATAGATTGTTAGAATTAGAGTACCAACCTGCAATCGCTAATTCCAACAAAGTTGATGTTGAAGGGGCTGATTGAATTCACCAGGAGTCCAAGTGTCCGCCCTCCGATGGTGATCCACACAGAGCAGTGATCAAGACAACTCTATCTTCTTTTCAAAGGTTCCTTCTATTGAGTTCTTCTTCCTAGAACTCAATTGCTTGGACTATGGCTTGAATTCCTCCACACAAAGGCTTGCTTTCCTTTCCTTGACTCCTTCTCCTCCTTCCACCAAGACCTTGGCCCTTTAGACACCCTTGTCTTGAAGAAAAAGACCTTGTCCTAAGAGGACATAGGCTTGTCTTAAGTTGGAGGAGAAATTAAGACAATGATGTCTTAATGTATGAAAGAAAGGAAGAAATCAGAACTTCTTTCTTTCCTTTACCGTCGGAGACTTTTACTTTTATCTTGTTCAGTAGCAGAGTTTCGACAGAGGTTTACTCTGTAGAGGAAACAATGCAAGAGCAAGAAAAAATAAAAGAGTCTTCAGGAGAGGAAGAAAGAAAAAGATTACATAATGTTCTGATTTTTCCCGACCCTTTAAATAGAAATCAGATAGGCGCCTACACACCTCTCCGTAATCTCTTTCTCACGCCCTTTCCAATTTCTCACGCCCCATCCTCCCATCTCATGGCCTTCCAGATTAAATCCCACGGCTCTTCTTAAAGGAAAAATCGCGGTGTTTTAAAAGGAAGGAAGTCGCGACTTTTCATCTCCGAAGAGATGTTATTTCGCGCGCCCGGGAGGAGTTAGCGCTTTCTTTCTTTCTCAAAATCCCATCAGCCGTTGGATTCTCATCCAAGGGGGGAGAGAAGGTGCGCTAATCACTTAAGAAGGAGGCCGCCCAAATAAAAACATCGGAGAATTTATTTGGGGCGCGCCAAGAGTCCATGCGCCATGGACTCTTCCTTAAGGCGCGCCAAGAGTCCATATGCGCATGGACTCTTGGTGTTTGGCGTGAAAAATAAAAGGGGGCGGGTGGGGAGGCTAGCCAAGCTACATGGCTAGCCAATAGGGTTAGCCACATTCCCGTTTTTCTTAATTAGGGTCTAATTAGGTCCAATTAGAACCCAATTTGAACCAATCCGGAACCCTAATTCGAATCCAATCCGAATAGAAGCTAGGGCTTGCAACACCTGCTAGAGTGTTATCTTGCAAAGATGATTTAATTCCAAATTAAATTCTTGATCAATCCTCTTAAGTGTGTGACCCATTGGGTTCCACATCTAGCCAGCAGTGGGTTCGAATACAAGTTAACCTAATTTGATTAGAACTCTTTCTAATCGATTTAAGTCAAACCGGGCTTACCCGAATCGATCAATTAGGATTCTTCCTAACATGTGATCTTTGAACTTGATCAACCCACAAGACAAGATTGACGTCTAGCAACGTGTCATGTCTACCCGGAAGATATGGAAATTCTGGTGAAATACCAAAATTACCCTTCAGTAGAGAGTTACCGTACAATTAAATCTTTCAATCAGCCTGCACCCAAAATATAACTAAGGATATGGATATATGTCAAATCCAATATTATATTTGTTTCTAGCTCAATCTTATAATGATGATTCGATTATCTTGATATTAGAAACCATCTCTAATATCTTCACTTTGATCAAAGATTCCCTGAATCATCATGCGATTGTTGACTAGCTGGATGCAATCTCCTCTTACTAAGAGTGATCGATTCCTTGTTGACCTACTCATTACCTTCATATTCAATTCACCATTCCCAGTATCAATCCTGTGCATGTCTCAGTGTCATGATTAGGATTGAACCAAAGGATGGGTTCATGTACATAAGGTACTTATGGCAGTCTCAGGTCAAAAGATTACTTGTACCACTCCCACTATGAGAACCTTCTATTGACATGTAGCTAAGACTCCATTAGATGTTCTCAAGTTGGATCATATCAGTGAACTCATTCTCCAATGAGCACCCACATCCCAGTATTAGTGTCATACACAAGTAACTGTGAGAGCAGTCACCCTTTCCAGTATACCCGGGATGTGCTAGTCTTATCGGAAAACCCTGATCCCCTACTCAGGGTTCCTTTGACTAGGAATACTTTAGATTAAGGTTTTAAGATTTTAGGTCTCACTGGTATGATCTCATCATAACCCTAAAATCATAGCCCTAATCTATGGGGTTCATCATATAATAAACACAGCGTATGATGAAAAATAATGCCTTTATTTAGAAAATTATCAATTACAATGGTTTGGGAGATACAACAGAGATTGGTTTGTAGGGCATATCCCTTTCAGTTCTAGGAGTGAAGAAGTTATGATCAATGCCGTGCTCAGTGCAATATTCTTCAAAATATTGATTTTCAAATTCTGTACCGTGATCACTTCTAATAGAAATAACTAAATGATTTTTCTGGTTTGAAACTTTCTTATGGAATTTTTGAAAAACTTTAAAAGATTTATCTTTATGTGCAATGAATAAAACCCAGGTAAATCTCAAAAAATCATCTACTATCACTAGTCCATATTTCATACCACCTAAGCTTATGGTCTTAGTTGGTCCAAATAGGTCCATGTTTAGCTCTAGAGGTCTAGAAGTAGAAACCATATTTTTCAATTTAAAACTCTTCCTAGTTTGTTTACCAAATTGGCATGCATCACAAACATGTTCAAAATCAACTTTAAATTTTGGTAAACCTCTAACTAGATCTTTAAAAATTAATTTAGTAATTGTATGCATGCTAGCATGACCTAATCTCCTATGCCAAAGTAAGCTAGACTCCTTGGTTTTTGTATTCATTGCCACAAGACTTGTACTACTAGACATGGCTAGATCATTCAAATCTACCACATATATGTTTCCAAATCTATGACAAATGAGCTTAGTGCTAGAATCAAGTGAGTTAGTTACAATGCAAATTGAAGATTCAAAAACAACCTTGAAGTCTCTATCACATAATTGACTTATACTTAATAAATTATGCTTCAATTTGTCAACTAGCAATACATTTTCAATAAATGTAAAAGGGGTTATTCTGATCTTACCTATGCCAATTATCTTCCCTTTACCATTGTTACCAAAAGTGACCAATCCTCCATCCTTCATTTCTAGAGTGATGAATTATTCCTTGTCACTCGTCATATGTCTTGAATAGATGCTATCTAAATACCATCCTTTCTTTGTATTCTAGGCTGCAAGACATTCCTATAAAACAATCACATAGTTCTTTAGGTACCCAAGCTTTCTTCGGTCCTTGTAGGTTAGCAAGAGTGATCCCTTTAGGAACCCAAATCTTCCTATTCTTACTTCTGTTATTTCTTTTGAAATTGCATTCAAATGCTTTGTGACCAATCTCATTACATGAATAACAAGCAACTCTAGATTTTTAAAAGGCAGCAAATGTTGAAACTTTAGATGCAAAAGATTTTTGAGTCAAAAACTTAGGTGCATATGATTTTGAAGATATAAACTTTGTAGCTGAAACTCTATGAGTACTTATAGGGTTCTTTATTCATGCTTCAGCCAAAGAAGATTCCAGGTGGCTTACCCAAGAGAGGGGGTGATTTGGGTAATTAAAATTTTCACAAGTATGTGCTCCTTTTCAAAGTTTTTAGTATGATATGTGCTATGAGTTAAATAACTAATGCGGAAGCAGATAAGAACACAAGAAACACAATCACAAACATGATAGATTTTATAGTGGTTCGAAGCAACCTAGCTTCTATGTCCACTATCAAAGATACCACTTGGGATTTCCACTATATTCACCCTTAGAATATAGCCGGATTGTTTTCATGGGCTCACAATCCAAAACCCAAACTTAGTTTTATCTCGGGCTCACCAAAAATCCAATACAATGTTAGTATTAATCGGGCTCACTAACAACCTACTCTTGGTTTTCAAAGGCTCACCAAAAACCTTTACAAACCTAAGTTATAGTCCCTGCTGTACTTGGAACAATTTAAACAAAGAGTAGAAAACTCAAAGCAACTCTATGACAAATCAAAGTTATCTGATGGTTGCAGTTGTAGCACTTGAGAAGCCCTCTTGAATTCTCTTTGAATGCACTTCAAGGCTTCAAGCTTCTTCAATAAATGCCTCAAGAATTCATATGGAAGTTAGGTGTTGTCTCGAGTGCTCTCTTGAAAGCTCTCTTAAGTGTTCTTTCAAAAGCTCATTAATATTTCATTCACTGCTCATCTATATCTTCAAAAGTGATTTGAATCCCTTAAATATATTCCCCTCAACTGATTTTAGGAGGTTATATCCATTGTAAACTGTTGGGATTTGAAATTTGACCATTGGAGACCATTTTGGATTCAAAAAGGAAGTTTTGGAACTAGCCGTTACTCACATGGAACTTTCACTCGAGTTAGCTTGAATGGGTCGAGTCAGCTCGGTTCCTCAGGTAGGTCAAAACTTCACTTTGGTCAAGTCGGCTCTTCTATTTCAAGTTGGCTCGCTTGGCTAGTTCTTCAGAACTGAGATTTTCTGAAATGTGGAAGAGTCAGCTCTTCAGACTTTAGTTGGCTCAGCTGTTTGTCTGAGAAACTTTCACTCTGGTTGAGTCAGCTCTTCTAGCTCGAGTCGGCTTGAATTCTTAGAACTTTAGAAATAACACTCTACTAGAGTTGGCTTTTCAATCTCGAGTCGGCTCGAAGGTCTGCATGCTAGAATATTGCTTACCGGGCCAAACCTTGAGTCGGCTCTTCTACAATGAGTCGGCTCAGTGACTTGTCTCCAAAAACTTTCTAAACTTCTCAAAATTCTTCCAAAGGTATTCAATCAAGTCTAGAAGCTCTCCAACTCCATCAAACGTAAGTCTAACAGATTTACACTTGTAAAATACATGGAAATAGCCCATTTTCATAAATATAGTTGACTTTTCTTCGGGCCATACATTACAAAATATAATTTTACAAAATAAACTTATCATACACCAAGGTTGTAGGAAGAGTAGTCTTTCATTTAAAACATCCTACAAAAACTTAGAAAACACTTGGAAAATGTTAGTAATTAAATGCATGCTCCAATGTTTGGTTATCATCAAAATCATTCCAGGGGTCAACAATCTCCCCCTTTTTGATGATGACAAAACATTGGGCATGGAAAAACTTTATAGTTACGAGTATATAAATATTTAAACATGTCAAAGAAACTTGTGTATGACTTTAAATATATATATATTAGTATGTATTGAAGAGTATCGAGCTTATCAACAGAGTATCAAAGCTTTTGCAATGGAACTAATGTGTATCAAAGTTAATATATATCAAAAAATATTTTTGCCTATTATGAAATGAAGTCAATAATGTATCAAGGCAAGTTGAATATCAAAATGTATCAGAGTTTGCAATTGTATCAGAGTTTAAAGTAGCAAAATATATTAAAGTTAGCATCAAAGCTACAATTAGAATTAGCAAGAATTTATCAGAGCTACTAAAGGTAGCAGAAATGTATCAGAGCTCAAATATAAGTATTAAAGCTCAAAGATAGTAGGAATGCATCAGAGCTATTAGCATCTAGAGATAAATCAGAGCAAATTATGATCAGAGAAAATTGAGCAATTTATGATCAGAGCAAATTTAAGTAAATTTTGAGTAATAGGGATAACCATGCACATAAACAAACATTACATGCTATTTTTCCATGCACATATAATTACTCCCCCTTTTTGTTATTAATCGAAAAGGGTTCAAAAGCAAATTACATTCCCTTTTTAAATAGCATAAGAAGGTTAATAATATTGTTTGAGATAATTTCACTTTCTTATAGAATTTTTATAACTTCTATTCTTAATTAAAATTCTCCCCCTTATTAGGGTAATTAAAGAGATCAAACACTCGGAGATCAAGATATAACAATATTTCATTACACATTATTTTGCAAAAGAGACACTTCATTACAAGATAGTTGCAAAAAAAAAAACATTTCATTGCATCAAAAAACAAGATACATCAAAGAGTTCTTCTTACAAGATACATCAAAAAGAAAAAAGTAAAAACATATAACAACTAGTCTTCTTCCTCACTAGAGGAAGAGCCAATTTCTAAAACAACAAAGGAGGTCTTAGTTTTTAAAGGTATAAATCTAAGTTCTCTATTTCTAGTCCTAGTTGGGGCCTTAGAAGCTTTAGATTTTAGCCTAGGCCTAGATTTAGGTTTGGTACAAGATGGGGTAGGCTCTATTTTAACATCAGTAGGTGGAACAGGGGGCTATGAAATAATAGGAGTAGGATCAAACAATCCTACTATAGGAGGAGGTGGTGACTGTGCAGGTGGCTCTCTAGATGCTGAAGCTCATGAAGCCACGACAGTAGAAGATAGTCTCGATAAGATAACCCAAATAGTCCAGAGCTTGGTAGAGAAGGCTTGACCTTCCTTCTGAAGACACTGAAGCTCTGTTGTATGCTGGGTACTGAGAGCATCTGCTGCTCCTCTCAATCTACCAAAATAGTGCGTAGGTCTCTAATATTAGACTGAATGTCATCCTGCATTTGCGGTCTCCTCTCAACTACCTCGACTCTGGAAGACAACTGACTCATCTCAGTCCTGATCTCCTGAAGTCCAGTATCAACTATTTGACGAAGCTCACCGAACATCGAGGTAAAGGTGCTCATCAGGGACTTTGATAGCTATCTCAACTGTTGTGCTATGAAGGCTTGTGAAGCAATCGGAACTGAAGGTGCTGATGGTGCTGAAGGAGCCACTAAAAAACCTGGTGGAGTCCTAGGACTACTAGGCTCGCTCTTTGTCTCTTTGTGCTCCTCAGTCTTAGCCTTTACAACATGATCGACATCATCACCTCTATCAGTGGCAGTCTCAGTATCAGCTATAGGGTGCTCTGCCTGATATCATCATCATCATCATTTGGAAAAGGGTGTGCCACCCTCTATCCTAATATCCTCTTCGACCAGACTCCTTCAACTAGATGGTAACCCATTCACTGTAGGGACTTCATCGAGTAGGTATCGGTGTGATGAAGTGGTCTACCATGCTCTCCGATGTGGTCAATCCCAAAATGCTGAAATAATAAAGTGAAAACCATGCCATATGGAAGGCAGGCTTTCACCCTTCTTGCTACTTTCCTCATCTGAACCAGCATAATATATGGGAGATTGAGGGCCTCCCCCTCAATCAAGCATCTCATAAAGACCATATCTCTCTCGCTCACCTAATCA
Source organism: Areca catechu (assembly GCA_021397845.1). Taxonomy (NCBI): domain Eukaryota; kingdom Viridiplantae; phylum Streptophyta; class Magnoliopsida; order Arecales; family Arecaceae; genus Areca; species Areca catechu. Next base: position 60,443,412 of record CM038044.1, on the reverse strand, counting down.
AATCGGCTTGTCCTCGATAAGAAAATCTTGTTAATTATGTTGTACAACAATCTCATTTCCAGTGACACCATATTAGCCCGAACATTCCCCACATCATCTACATCTCTTCTCTCAAGAATAAGTCTAAGGGTTTTCTTCTTATCCTTCAACACTAGGTGATTCAATCTTTCATTTGGCATGTTCAGAACATTGCTCAGTCTTTCCTCATCCATAACTAATCTAACACCCTTGACAGTTGATTCAGTATGGTACTCTCCCAGGGTTAGATTTTCATAAAATGTTCTTACCAAATTGGGATATGTTAGAGCATCTAAAGAATAGAAATCAGTCCACCATTGAGCCTCTATCCATTCTCCAATTCTAAGCCCTAGTTCTTCCAAAAATGAGAAAATAATCCATCTTTTATGGTGACTGGGTGATTAGCCATTGAAATTACCTATCTCGGTGGAGTAGGTGACTCATTCATTTCTTCCTCTTGTTCTTGAGCAGGGGTTGACTCTTCTTCTCTCCATTTTGTCCTTCTTTCCTGTTGTGCACTAGATTCCACATGCCTTGCTCTCTTCCGTACTACCATCCTTGGTGCCATAACCAAAAATCAAAGGTTAGGAGGGGTTGAAATTCAAGGAAGGTGGGGTATAGAGAGTGGTCCCTTAGGTTTTGCAAGAGTTTTTAGGAAGTTTGACTAAGGTTCAATAGAAGATAAAAGCCCTAGGTTAAGTCCTATGGGTTATACAAAAATGCCTAACCCAACATCCGAGTTGGCTCAGCCAGAAGCATGTCTACTCGAGTCGACTCGAGCAGAAACACATAAAAAGGTTCTAAAACACTCTAAAAAGGTTTCTAATGATAGAAGAATACTATGTAAGGTAGTCATTGTCCTTAAATTGATGTAGGAGGTCTTCTAGATAATTTTTTCTTAATTTTAGAAGAAAATAGATCAAAAATTCTAAAACAGGTCACATAGCCCTAACCCTCCTATAATCATTTCCAATCTATCTTCATTAAGTGGCTTAGTAAAGATGTCAGCAAATTGGTTTTCAGTTGAAATGAATTCAAGTTTAATTTCTCCATTTTGTACATGATCCCTAATAAAGTGATGTCTAATTTCTATATGTTTTGTTCTAGAATGTTGAATTGGATCTTTTGTAAGATTAATAGCACTTGTGTTATCACATTTGATAGGAATTTTTGCTTGAATAACACCATAGTCTTCTAGTTATTGCTTAATTCATAACACTTGTGCACAACAACTCCCTGCTGCTACATATTCTGCCTTAGTAATAGATAGTGCTATAGAGTTTTATTTCTTACAATGCCATGAAATTAAGTTCAACCCTAGAAACTGGCAATTATCGCTAGTGCTTTTTCTATCAATTTTACATCCACCATAATCAGCATAAAAAAAATCAATTAAATCTAATGAAGATTGCTTAGAATACCATAGACCAAGATTATTTATTCCTTTAAGATATTTAATGATATATTTAATAGCAATTATATGTGATTCTTTAGGATTTGATTGAAATCTAGCATATATACATATGCTAAACAAGATATCAGGTCTACTTGCAGTTAAATACAACAATGATCCAATCATACCTCGATAAAGCTTTTATTCAATGTTGCCGCCATCTTCATCTTTATCTAATCTATAGGAGGGGCTCATGGGTGTGCTTATTTTTTTAGATGATTCCATACCAAATTTCTTAATGATCTCCTTGATATACTTTGTTTGGTTGATAAAAACTCCTTCCTTTGTTTGCTTAATTTGGAGTACAAGGAAGCAGGTTAGTTCACCCATCAAGCTCATTTCAAATTTACCCTACATCAACTCAGCAAATTCTCTACAAAGATCCTCATTAGTTGCACCAAAAATAATGTCATCTGCATAAATCTGTATAACTAATATATCATTCCCTTTCTTTTTAATAAATAAAGTTGTATCTACATTGTCTCTAACAAAGTTATTTTCAAGTAAGAACTTGCCTAATCTATCATACCATGCTCTAGGTGCTTGTTTTAATCCATATAATGCTTTATTAAGTTTAAAAACATAATTTGGAAGATCCCGATTTTCAAAACCCGGTGGTTGTTCTATAAAAACTTCTTCTGAAATAAATCCATTAAAAAATATACTTTTTATATCCATTTGAAATTCATGTAGCAAGCAAATGCAAGTTATAATCTAATGGCTTCTAATCTTGCTACAATTGCATAGGTTTCATCAAAATCTATTCCTTCTTGATTATGACCTTTAGCCACTAATCTTGCTTTATTTCTAATTACTTTTCCTTGTTCATCTAACTTATTCCCAATAACCCTTTAGTTCCAATAACAGGATGGTTTGAGGGTTTGTTTACTAAGGTCCATACCTTATTTCTTTTAAATTGATTAAGTTCTTCATGCATGGTCATTATCCAATTAGGGTCATTTTCAGCTTCTTCTATGCTATGAGGCTCTACTTGTGAAACAAATGCTAGATAATCGTGTACTTCTCTAATTGATGACCTAGTCCTAACACCTTGTGAGGGATCACCTATAATTAAATCTCTAGGGTATGAAGTTACATATCTCCATTCTCTTGGTAGATCATCATGTTCTCTACTTACCATTTCTTCTCCTTCTTAAGTTGGTTTGTCCTTCAACATCATATCTTCTATTGCATAATCAGGTGTACCTACATCATTGTCAATACATTCTTCTTTTCTAGAAGGTGAGGGGTTAGATTCATTAAAAATGGTATGAACAAATTCTTTTATTGTTAATGTTCTTTTATTAAACACTCTATAAGCTTTGCTATTGACTAAATAATCTAGAAATATAGCTTCATCAGATTTAGCATCAAACTTTCTTAGGTTATCCTTTTTATTGTTTAACACAAAGCATTTACAACCAAATACATGAAAATAATGAATGCTTTGTTTTTTATCATTTCAAAGTTCATAGGGGGTTTTCTTTAAAATTGGTCTTATCAAAACATGATTCAAAATGTAACAAGCAGTGTTCACCATTTCTATCCAAAAGTACCTTGGAAGATTGCCTTCATATAACATTATTCGGGCCATCTCTTCGAAAGTCCTATTCTTCCTCTCTACAACATCATTTTGCTGTGGTGTTCTAGGAGCAGAGAAGTTATGATCAATGCCATGCTCAGTGAAATAATTATCAAAATATTGATTTTCAGATTTTATGCCATGATCACTACTAATTGAAATAACTGAAAGATTTTTCTGGTTTAAAACTTTCTTGCAAAATTTTTGAAAAACTTTAAAAGCTTCATCTTTATGTGTTATGAATAAAACCAAAGTAAATCTAGAAAAATCATCTACTATCACAAGTCTGTATTTCATACCACCTAGGCTTGTAGTCCTAGTTGGTTCAAATAGATCCATGTATAGTAGCTCAAGTGGTCTAGAAGTGAAAATCATGTTTTTCGATTTAAAACTCCACCTAGTTTGTTTACCCAGTTGACATGCATCACAAACATGTTCAAAATCAACTTTGAATTTAGGTAAACCTCTAACTAGTTCTTTAGAAATCAATTTAACAATTGTATGCATGCTAGCATGACCTAATCTCCTATGCCAAAGTAAGTTAGACTCCTTGGTTTTAGCATTCATTGCTATAAGACTTGTACTACTAGACATGGCTAGATCATTCAAATCTACCACATATATGTTTCCAAGTCTATGTCCAATGAGCTTAGTGCTAGAACAAGTGAGTTAGTTACAATACACATTGAAGATTCAAAGACAACCTTGAAGCCTCTATCATATAATTGACTAATACTTAATAAATTGTGCTTCAATTTGTCAACTAGTAGTACATTTTCAATGAATGTAGAAGGGGTTATTCTGATCTTACTAATGCCAATTATCTTTCCCTTACCATTATCGCTAAAAGTGACCATTCCTCCATCCTTCATCTCCAGGGTGATGAATTGTTCCTTATCACCCGTTATATGTCTTGAACAGCCACTGTCCAAATACCATCTTTTTTTTGTATTCTGGGCTGTAAGACATTCATGCAAAATAATCATGGAGTTCTTTTAGGTACCCAAGCTTTCTTGGGTCCTTGCAGGTTAGTAGTGATGGGAAAATCGGTCCGCTCGAATCTCGGAACAGCATGGATCACGAAGCAAGCATGAATCTTGGAGCTGCACGAATCTTGGAGGATATCTAGAATAAATTTGTTTGGGATTTATCTTTATCTTTTGTTTGAATTTTTAATTAGAATTTGGTTAGTTAGGATTGAGATATGGATAGGCTTATCTTATTCTATCTTGTATTTGAATTTGAATCATCATTATCTTTTTATCTTGTATTCAAATGAGGTTGGACAAGTCTATAAATACCACCCTCAATCCTTAGTAAAAAATCAGTTTGGTTAATCAAGTAAGTTTTTTAGAAAAGAGTTTTTCTTTTTGTTTGCCCCGTATGGGAAGGGTGAGAGGCCCATCTGTCCTTCACCTTCGAGCATCGAGGGATGTGAGACCCTAGTTATTCCCTTCCCCGTTGAGTCCCCTCTATGGTCTTAGGGATTTTCTTATATGGCCCAAGTAGCAATTTGGATGGGATGCCCTAGGCTCCTTATGTAGTGAGATGGGTGGGATGCCCTAGGCTCCTTATGTAGTGAGATGGGTGGGATGCCCTAGGCTGCATGTAGGGGATGGGTGAGATGCCCTAGAGGTGAGATATCTCTCCATGAATGTAAGTTCTAAGTCTTAGAGTGTCCAATTTTTCTACCCTCCATCTCTATTTTTCCTTCTCCACCATCATAGAAAAATAAAAAAATTAAAAAAATAGGATACCCTAATCTTCTGCGACTTCACAGCTCATCGGCCATCCTAACCTAATCCCGTCCCTCATCAAATTTTGGTATCTAAGCAAGGAAAAATTAGGGTATATTTTTTTTTCCTGAATCATCCCAAACCCCGTTCACTCTTCCCTATCCTTCACCCATGAAGCTTCCTACATCGACTCCTTCTGCAGGACCGAGAGCAGCCCCAATCCATTCCGGCTGCCACCGAACCCAGCCAATCTTCCCCTCCGAGGCCTTAATCCAAACACTCCAACCCATCGAGAACTCTTGATCAACTCCCTTCCCAGGCTGACACCCCTCCGTTCACCATCATCATTGCACCACCCAAGATCTAGCGCGCCACCGCCTCCTTCCTCCTGTCCAGCACCCATCGACCGTTTTTCCCAACCAAGCCGGACCTTCTTCCCTCTAGCTGGTCAACCACTCAGTCTCCCCTTTTTGGCCGTTGTCCCCCCCAAACCATCTTTCGTTGATGTCCGTTGACCGCCCATCTCCTGTTGCAGCCCGGCACCCGTCCCCACCATCGATCTCCCATGCGTCACCATTGTTACTAGTCAAAGCTCCCTCCCTAGATCCAACACCTCCACCCGGAACTGACTGCACCTGAACCACCCACCATCTTTAGCCCCTCATATCGTGCCCACCGTCTTCCTCACCGGTGGAGTCGCTGTAGCCGATGCTCTTGCCTGAAGCCCCTCCACCAGATCCATTGTCTCACCGATTTTCTTCTGCCCAAATCCATAATAGCCGGACCTCCCCTGCTCCATCCTGCAATGGTCTGTGAAGAAGCCACAATCTTCCTTCCCCGTCGGCATCACCGGTAAGAGCCCACCGGATCTACCCCTTCAACATCGATTCCCCAATTTTGCATGCCCGTCAAAGCACCTAAAGATGCACACGGACATGAAAGCGCATGGATTTCAAAGCAAGACTCCCTCTACACACTTCTTAAAGCAAGATGCCTTTTCCATATTACCAATTTCTCCCTCTGCACAGATTTCAAAGTGCACAGTTCTCAAAGCCACACCACTCTCAAAGTTGCACCATTTTTAGAGCGGAGCCTCTTTTGATTGGATGCGGTTCACAAGAGTCCCTGCTAATCCAAACTCAACAGAGTTGAGTTCTCCCCATCTCAAGGGAATGATGGGGACATCGATCCGCTCGAATCTCAGAATGGCACAAATCCTGGAGCAAGCATGAATCTTGGAGCTGCATGAATCTCGGAGGATATCCAGAATAAATTTGTTTAGGATTTATCTTTATCTTTTGCTTGAATTTTTAATTAGGATTTGGTTGGTTATGATTGAGATATAGATAGGCTTATCTTATCCTATCTTGTATTTGAATTTGAATCATCCTTATCTTTTAATCTTGTATTCAAAAGAGGGCTGGACATGTCTATAAATACCACCCTCAATCCTTTGTAAAAGATCAGTTTGGTTAATCAAGTAAGTTTTTTAGAAAAGAGTTTTTCTTTTTGTTCGCCCCGTATGGGGAGGGTGAGAGGCCCGTCTGTCCTTCGCCTTCGGGCATCGAGGGGTGTGAGACCCTAGTTATTCCCTTCACCATTGAGTCCCCTCTATGGTCTTAGGGATTTTCTTTTACGGCCCTAGGTAGCAATTTGGGTGGGATGCCCTAGGCTCCGCATGTAGTAAGATGGGTGGGATGCGCTAGGCAACATGTAGTGGGATGGGTAAGATGCCCTAGAGGTGAGATGTCTCTCCGTGAATGTAAGTTCTAAGTCCTAGAGTGTCTAATTTTTCTACCCTTCATCCCTATTTTTCCTTCACCACCTCCATAGAAAAATAAAAAAATAAAAAAATAGGATACCCTAATCTTCGACGACTTCTTAGCTTGCTGGCGATCCTACCCTAATCCTGTCCCCCATCAAATTTTTGTATCAGAGCAAGGAAAAATTAGGGTATATTTTTTCTTCCCGAATCATCCCAAACCCTGTTCACTCTTCCTTGTCATTCACTCGTGAAGCTTCCCACATCGACTCCTTCCACAGGATCGAGAGCAGCCCCAATCCATTCCGACAGCCACCGAACCTAGCCAATCTTTCCCTTCGAGGCCTCAATCCGAACACTCCAACCCACCGAGAACTCCCGATCAACTCCCTTCCTAGGCTGATGCCCCTTCGTTCGCCATCACTGTCGCACCGCCTGAGATCGAGCTCGCCACCACCTCCTTCCTCCTGTCTGGTGCCCATCGGCCATTTTTCCGAAGCAAGTCGGACCTTCTTCCCTGCAGCCGGTCAACCACCCAGTATTCCCCTTTCGGCCATCATCCCCCCCCCAAACCATCTTTCATTGACGTTTGACGACTGCCCATCTCCCGCTGCAGCCCGGCACCCATCCCCACCGTTGATCTCCCACACGTCACAATGTTGCCAGTCAAAGTGTTGACCCCATAAGTGATTTTGATGATAACAAAATATTGGAGTATGTACATTTATTTCTAACAACTCTTCAAGTGTTTTACAAGTTTTCGTAGGATGATTTAATTGTTCAAACTTCAACTCCTACACCTTTGTTTCCTATTTGAGTTGTGTTGTAATTTGTTTTTGTAAAGAACAACCCAATGAAAAAGCTAAGAAAAAATCATATAAAAAGGGTTACTTCTATGTGTGCGCGCCTTAGAATTACTTTGAGTTGGTTTGCTTGAAAGATGTAAGAGTGTTGGTGAGAGCTTTTCCTTGAGTTCAATTGAAAAAACCCTGAAGAAGATACTCGAGCCGACCCAACATGATGAAGAGCTGACTCCATCTACTGGCACGTAGCAAGGATTCTAGTATGCAGCAATCCGAGCCGACTCGAAGGTAACCGAGCCGACTCTAGTAAATCCGAGTTGACTAGAATATGTCCGAGCTGACTCCTCTAGAGCCAGTTTTTGAAGATTTCTGAGAACAGCCAGGCGAGCCAACCCAAACCAGAAAGAGTCGACTCTACTAGACCTAATTTTGAAGACCTGAGAAAGTGAGCCGACTCGAACTGCATCGAGCCGACTCTTCCAGATTGATGATTTTAGAACCTGAGAAGAAGAGCTGAGCAAAGATCAAAAGAGCCAACTCCTCGAGTTCAAGTTTTTCAAAGATATAAGTACGAGCTGACCTGAGCTATCAAGAGCTGACTCGTCCAGAGTGAAGATTTGTACCCTGAGATAAAGAGCCGACTGCACTGAAGATTTGTTGACTTGACCTATCGACTCGAAGGATTCGAGCTGACTCGAAGGAATCCGAGCCGACTCGAACATCGCTTTCAAGTATCCAACGGCTAGTTCCAGAATTTATTTTTGAATACCAAAAAGTGCTCCAATGGTCAGAAATCACTTTCCAACAGTCTACAATAGCTAGAATTGCCTTGGAGTGATGGAAGACCTTATATTTGAGGGATTTGAACTTCTCTCAAGTAAGTTTTTGAAAGTTCTTTAAAGTTTTGAAGCTACGTTGAATATCCTAACTACCAACAAGCAAAAGAGCATAAGAGCATTCAAGTCAGCCTTCATGTCTTCACCAACTCTGATTTGAAGCTTGAAGCAATTAGGAAAGAAGCTACTAAAGCAATTAAAGCTCATTCAAGTGCATTCAAGTGGACTTCTATCAAGCTGCACCGGCAACTATCCGACAAATTGAGTTTGTCATTTTTATTGCATTTATTTCAATTCATTTTTTGAAATGTTGGGTTATTGGTGAGCCTGGTTGAAAAACCAAATAGGTTTTTGGTGAGCCTTGATAAAAACCAAGTGTTGGGTTCTTGGTGATCCTGGTAAAACCAATTTAGGTTTCTTTGGTGATCCTGTGTAGAACCAAAGGGTGTTGGGTTTTCTTTAGTGATCCCGTATAAACCAAAGTGTAGAGGTTTTGGATTGTGATCCTGTAAAACAATCCTACTATATTCGGGTATGAATATAGTGGAAATCCCAAGTGGTATCTTGGATAGTGGATGTAGGAGCTGGGTTACTCCGAACCACTATAAATTTTATGTGTTTGTGTTGTTCTTCTTTATTCTTACTTAGTTTCTGCAATTTACTACTCTATCACAGCACCTACCACTTGCAAGAGATTTTAATTGCACATTATTTGCTTTATATTTTTTAAAGTCCCAATTCACCCCTCTCTTGGGTAGCCACCTAGGCAACACAAAACTCCCTCCCTAGATCCAACACCTCCGCCTGGAATTGACTACACCTGAGCCACCCACCATCTTCAGCCCCTCAGATCGTGCCCGCCATCTTCCTCACCAGTGGAGTCGCTGCAGCCGATGCTCCCACCCAAAGCCCCTCCTCCGGTGCCTCCACTGGATCCACTATGTTGTCGATTTTCTTCCGCCCAAATCCATAGTAGCCGGACCTCCCCTGCTCCACCCTGCAATGGTCCATGAAGAAGCCACCATCTTCCTTCCCCCGTTGCCATAGCCGCCAAGAGCCAGCCAGATCTGCCCCTTCAACACTGATTCCCTGATTTTGCATGCACGTCAAAGCACTTGAAGATGCGCACGAACGTTGAAAGTGCATGGATTTCAAAGCAAGACTCCCTCTACATGCTTCTTAAAGCAAGCACCTATTCCCTGTTGTCAATTTCTCACACTACATAGATTTAAAAGTGCACGATTCTCAAAGCTGCACCACTCTCAAAGCTACACTATTTTTAGAGTGGAGCCTCTTTTGATTGGTTGTGGCTCACTAGAGTCCCTGCTGATCCAAACTCAACGGAGTTGAGTTCTCCCCACCTCAAGGGAACGATGGTGACATTGGTCCAATAGAATCTCGGAATGGCAACTATCTCAGAGCAAGCACGAATCCTGAAGCTGCACGAATCTCGAAGGAATCTAGAATAAATTTGTTTGGGATTTATCTTTATCTTTTTTTGAATTTTGAATTAGGATTTGGTTGGTTAGGATTGAGATATGGATAGGCTTATCTTATCCTATCTTGTATTTGAATTTGAATCATCCTTATCTTTTTATCTTATATTCAAATGAGGGTTAGACAGGTCTATAAATACCACCCTCAATTCTTTGTAAAAAATCAGTTTGGTTTATCAAGTAAGTTTTTTAAAAAAGAGTTTTTCTTTTCATTCACCCCGTATGGAGAGGGTGGAGGACCGTCTGTCCTTCGCCTTCGAGCATCGAGGGGTGTGAGACCCTAGTTATCCCCTTCCTCATTGAGTCCCCTCAATGGTCTTAGGGATTTTCTTTTACGGTCCCAGGTAGCGATTTGGGTAGGATGCCCTAGGCTCCGCATGTAGTGAGATAGGTGGGATGCCCTAGGCTACATGTAGTGGGATGGGTGAAATGCCCTAGATGTGAGATGTGTCTCTGTGAATGTAAGTTCTAAGTCCTAGAGTGTCCAATTTTCTGGCCCTCTATCTCTATTTTTCCTTTGCCAACACCATAGAAAAATAAAAAAAATTAAAAAAACTGGATACCCTAATCTTCGACGACTTCTCAGCTCGCTGACGTTCCTACCCTAACCCCGTCCCCCATCAAATTTTAATCCCATCCCTCATCAAGTAGGATTGGTTCCTTTGGGAATCCAAATCTTTATAATCTTACTCTTATTCTTCTTTTTCATATTACATTGAAATAACTTATGGCTAACCCCATTGCAAGAATAATAGATAATTCTAGATTTTTGAAAAGGTACAAATATAGAAGCTCTATATGCAGAAGTAGAAACATTTGATGCAAAAGACTTTTGATTTGAAAACTTTGGTGCATATGCTTTTGAAGGTATAAATCTAATAGCTGAAATTCTATTTGTTTGCAAAGGATTATAACCAATTTCAGCTTTACTACTTGAATCTCTTTGATCTTTTAAAATTAACTCAAGCTTGTTTGAACTCAAAGTTAGCTTTTCAACCAATGGCTTAAGGTTTTCAACTTTCTTTAGCAAACGAATGTTTTCTTCATGCAAAACTTTGTTTTTCTTAAGAAAATCATTCTTTTCAATTTCCAAAGCTTTATGTTTTTCAGAAAAGCCACTCAATTCTTTTTGTAAAAGTTTATTCTTTTTTGAAATCTCTTCCTTTTTTTCATCAAAATATCATTGCTATTTTTCAAAGACTTTATTTTCAAGCTGACCTTTTTGTACTCAGTTTCATGGAATGCAGTATTTAATTCCTTGAATGTAAATTCATCATGATGTTCAGGTGACATTACCTCATCTTCAAGACCCATTAGACATATGTTTGCTATTTTTGTGGTCTCTTCTTCTTCATTTGAAGTCGGCTCCTCGCTGTCGCTCCAAGTTGCAACTATTGCTTTCTTCTTTTTATTCCTATAAGTTTTATTGAAGTTTGGACAATCTAATCTGAGGTGCCCTTGTTTCTTGCATTCATAGCAAATGGGCTGTTGCTCTTTATCTTTATCAATTTTCTTTTCCTTGTCCTTGCTGTATTCACCTTTCCTATGAAATTTTCTCCAATGCCTTCCCTTTTTCTTGTCCATAAACTTCTTAAATCTCTTCACTACAACCGCAATGTCTTTGTCTTCAAAATCATCTTCGGAGGAGGGGCTTTCTTCATCGATTTCTTCTCTTTGTTTCTTCATCTCTGCAATAGCTTTAAAGGCAATTGACTTTTTCTTTTTGATATCATCTTCGTTTCTATGCTGCATAGTTAGCTCGTGAGTAATCAGGGATCCTAATAATTCATCCAATGGTAGAGTATTCAAATCCTTTGTTTCCTGGATAGCAGTTACTTTAGGGTCCCACTTGTCTAGAAGTGATCTCAATATCTTCTACACAAGGTCTGCATTAGAATAAGTCCTGCCAAGTGATGTGGAACGATGCGATACGATGTAAGATGATCTAATTTTAGTCTAAGATATTTTAAAGAGCAATGATCATAGCAGTAAAGCAACTAAACATAATAGACTAAAGAGATTAAAGAAAGTAACTAATTACTTACCCGCAATCTGATCTGCAAGCTATAAAGAATAAGGACCCGATGGCTAGGAAACCATCTAAGATTAGGCTATTCCATGCTTTAACTACCAAATCTAATGAGAATGGATTGGTTGCTTACCCCAATGGAGATTCTCTTTGACTCTGGATAGATCGGCTACTTGGTCGCTCAGATCTTGCATAGGATGAAGATCGAGACTCCAGATTTCAGATCTACCATCAGATCTCGATTCAAAAGTAAAGGATCCATCCTTTAAAGTCCTTGAACACCTGGGATCTGTAGAGAAGGTAGCAAACAAAACTTTAAGAATGAAGTAAATCAGTTCAAAATGGGAAAAAGGAAGGGTTGGATGCGTAGAGCTTGAAGAAGATCGGTAGCAGCTTGTCGAATCCAGCAAAACCACCACTCAAGGACCTCACCACCTTGAGCTCTCAAGGACCTCCTTGCCTTGAGCTCTTAAGGACCTCCCCGCCCTTAGAGAAAAATACTAAAGCCTAACCCAGCTTTGTGGAAGAAAAAATGTATTTTATTTCATGAATCAATAATTAATTTAATTACAAGGGATATGAGGTCCTATTTATAGGATTCTTCACACATGAAGATATCATAGACTCCTTTGAATTCAAATTACATTTAAATTTAAATACTCATTGGCTTCTTGGCTTCTTCCTTGAATTTAAAATTTAAATCCCTTTTTCATGGCTTGGGCGACTTCATGAAAAAATATGCGATAGAATGGAGATGGGGTGCTAATCTTCTTTTCATTTGAAACAAATCCTTATCAATCTGATTTTTTAATCCTTCTTGATCAACAACATGAGATAAGAAGGCCTTTGAATGATTGAATTAAAATCCTTTCTTGAATTTGAATTAGGATGAAGATATCTCTCCCTTTGAATTTGAAAGTTGATAGATGATAACTCCTCCTTTGAATTTGAAAGTAGATAGAAGATAACTCCACTTATCTTGGTCTCCATTTAAATTTGAATGAATCATTTATCCTTGGACTCTTCCTCCCATTTAAACTTTGAATGAACCATGGGTGGGCATCATCTAGAGTGGAATGGGCGACAATGAGAGGGGGGCGCCAGATGAAAAACAAAGTCCTTCTACTTTACTCCTCTTAAATGGACACCTCCTTGAAATGGGCGATGAAAAATAAATGGGATGGGGCACCTCTCTTGGATAAACTTGGATTTTAAATGTTGTCCCAATGTCTGGATGTCCCAATATCCATATGTCTTGATGTCTAGATGTCTGGATGTCCGGATGTCTGGATGTCCGGATATCCAAATGTTTGGTAAAAAACTTGGACAACCCTTTTTTGACCTAGAATTGATCCACCAAGGTAATGATGACTTGGGTCTTGGGTACTTATGACATCCCTTGACTTATTCAAGTACTAATTACAGGACTCAAATTTGACAATTCACCAAACAAAGCTAATTAATGCTATTTACAAGACTCTTAAACCAATTGATGGACTCAATGGACTGAATTGGTAACTCAACAACCCTAATTGACCAAATTACACTCAATTTGATCAAATTACAACTCAATTTGACCTAATTACAAACTCAAAACAATTGGGACTCGAGTGTTCTTTGTGAAGAACACATAGACTTACTCATTGGTGATCAGAATTGGAAAAGGTTTAGTTCCGCTTCCTGGGTCTTGTGTCCTCATCAATTCTCTCGGGGTGGGAGGTATTCGACCACGTCGAGTATGGGTCAATTCAGCTCTGGTAATGTTCTAGCAAGTTAGGGTTCAACTTTTGAAGATCCTCTTTGGTGATCCAGTTGGGAATCTGGTGCACCGCAGCGAAAGTGTAATTTCAAAAAGATGAAATTTGCACCATAATCCCTTAGCCAAGATCTCCTTATTCAGGATTAAAACATATAATAAACATACAAACTTACTTTGTTAGAATTAGGGTACCAACCTGTAATCGCTAATTCCAACAAAATTTGATGTTGAAGAGGCTAATTGATTTCACCAGGCGTCCAAGTGTCCGCCCTCCGATGGTGATCCACACAGAGCAATGATCAAGACAACTCTATCTTCTTTTCAATGGTTCCTTCTATTGAGTTCTTCTTCCTAGAACTTAATTGCTTGGACTATGGCTTGAATTCCTCCACACAAGAGCTTGCCTCCCTTTCCTTGACCTCTTCTCCTCCTTCCACTAAGACCTTGGCCCTTTAGACACCCTTGTCTTGAAGAAAAGACCTTGTCCTAAGAGGACATAGGCTTATCTTAAGTTGGAGGAGAAATTAAGACAATGATATCTTAATGTAAGAAAGAAAGGAACAAATCAGAACTTCTTTCTTTCCTTTACCGTCGGAGACTTTTACTCTTATTCTTGTTCAGTAGCAGAGTTTCGACAGAGGTGTACTCTGTAAAGGAAACAGTGAAAGAGCAAGAAAAGAATAAAAGAGTCTTCAGGAGAGGAAGAAAGAAAAACATATATCCCAAGTTCTGATTTTACATGCACCTTAAATAGTTTTCAAAGAGGCGCCTTCAAAACTCTCCGTAAACTCCTTCTCACACCTTCCTCAATTTCTCACACCCCTTCCCACTTTCTCACGGCCCTTCAGATTAAATCCCACGGCCTTTCTTAAAGAAAAAGCCACGGTGTTTTAAAAAGAAAGGGGTCGCGACTTTTCATCTCCGAAGAGATGTTATTTCGCGCGCCCGGGAAGAGTTAGCGCATTCCTTCTTTCTTAAAATCCCATCAGCCATTGGATTCCCATCCAAGGGGGGAGAGATGGTGCGCTAATCATTAAGAAAGGAGGTCGCCCCATCTTAATTCATCAGAGAATTAAGCGGGGCGCGCCTAGAGTCTATGCGCCATGGACTCTTCCAAATGGCGCGCCAAGAGTCCATAAGCGCATGGACTCTTGGCATTTGGCATGGAAAAGCAAAGGGGTCGGGTGGGGAGGCTAGCCTATTTACATGGCTAGCCAATAGGGTTAGCCATAATCCTATTTTCATAATTAGGGTCTAATTAGGTCCAATTAGAACCCAATTTGAACCAATCCGGAACCCTAATTCGAATCTGATTCGAATAGAAGCTAGTGTTTGCAACACCTGCTAGAGTGTTATCCTGTAAAGATGATTTAATTCCAAATTAAACTCTTGATCAATCCTCTTAAGTGTGTGACCCATTGGGTTCCACATCTAGCCAGCAGTGGGTTCGAATACAAGTTGACCTAATTTGATTAGAACTCTTTCCAATCGATTTAGGTCAAACCGGGCTTACCCGATTTGATCAATTAGGACTCTTCCTAATAAATGATCTTTGAATTTGATCAACCCACAAGACAAGATTGACGTCTAGCAACGTGTCATGTCTACTCGGAAGATATGGAAATTCTGGTGAAATACCAAAATTACCCTTTAGTAGAGAGTTACCGTACAATTAAATCTTTTGATCAGCCTGCACCCAAAAATATAATTATGGATATGGATATATGTCAAATCCAATATTATATTTATTTATAGCTCAATCTTATATCGATGATTCAATTATCTTGATATTAGAAACCATCTCTAATATATTTACTTTGATCAAAGATTCCCTGAATCATCATCCGATTGTTAACTAGCTGGATGCAATCTTCTCTTACTAAGAGTGATCGATTCCTTGTTGACCTACTCATTACCTTCATATCCAATTCACCATTCCCAGTATCAATCCTATGCATGACTCAGTGTCATGATTAGGATTGAACCAAAGAATGGGTTCATGTACATAAGGTACTTATGGCAGTCTCAGGTCAAAAGATTACTTGTAGCACTCCCACTATGAGAACCTTCTATTGACATGTAGCTAAGACTCCATTAGATGTTCTCAAGTTGGATCATATCAGTGAACTCATTCTCCAATGAGCACCCACATTCCAGTATTAGTGTCATACACAAGTGACTGTGAGAGTAGTCACCCTTTCTAGTATACATGGGATGTGCTAGTCTTACCGGAAAACCCTGATCCCCTACTCAGGGTTCCTTTAACTAGGAATACTTTAGATTAAGGTTTTAAGATTTTAGGTCTCACTGGTATGATCTCATCATAACCCTAAAATCATAGCCCTAATCTATGGGGTTCATCATATCATATAAACACAGCGTATGATCAAAAATAATGCCTTTATTTAGAAAATTGTCAATTACAATGGTTTGGGAGATACCACATAGATTGGCTTGTAGGGCATATCCCTTTCAATCTCCCACTTGCACTAAAGCCAATCGCCTTTAAATCTTAATCCCGTACACTCGAGGTGGCGATCAAAATCTCACTGTGGTAGAGCCTTAGTGAACGGGTCTGCTACATTGTTCTTTGTATCAACTCTATTTATGTAGACATCTTGTCTCTCTACTATTTCACGGATGAGATGGAAGCGTCTCAGAATGTGCTTGGACTTATGATGAGCTCTTGGTTCCTTAGCTTGAGCAACAGCCCCAGTGATGTCACAGTAAAGTGGAACTGGGTTTTCAATTTCAGGAACAACACCCAACTCTGTGATGAACTTCTTCATCCAGACTGCTTCCTTGGCGGCTTCACTAACAGCTATGTATTCTGCCTCTATGGTTGAGTCAGCTACAGTCTGCTTCTTGGTACTCTTCCAACTCACTGCTCCACCATTTAGGGTAAAAACATATCCCGAAATGGATTTGCTATCATCAGGGTCTGATTGAAAACTAGAATCAGAATAAGCTTCTAGTTTAAGATCAAAACCACCATAAACCAGAAAAATATCCATAGTCCATCTTAGGTACTTAAGAATATTTTTAACTGCTTCCCAATGATCCTCTCCTGGATCAGCTTGAAACCTACTGACAATGCCTAAAGCATATGCCACATCAGGCCTAGAACATAACATGGCATACATTATGGACCCTATTGCCGAAGCATAGGGTATGGAATTCATTCTATTTCTTTCTTCAGGTGTCTTAGGAGACATCCTTTTAGAAAGATGTATGCCTTGACTCATAGGAAGATAACCTCTTTTACTTCCATCCATGCTGAATCTTTTCAGTACTAAGTCAATGTACCTAGATTGGGATAAACCTAGCATCCTCTTAGATCATCTCTATAGATCTTAATACCTAGTATATAGGATGCTTCTCCCAAATCTTTCATGGAAAACTGGTTTGATAGCCAAACCTTGACTGATTGCAACATCGGGATATCATTCCCAATGAGGAGTATGTCATCTACATACAGAACCAGAAGACTATGGCACTCCCACTAGTCTTCTTATAAACACAGGGTTCATCCATATTTTTGATAAAACCAAACCTTTTAATAGTTTCATCAAAGCGGATGTTCCAACTCCTTGAAGCTTGCTTTAATCCATAAATGGATTTTTTTAGCTTGCATACTTGATTAGGTTTATTTTTTGAAATAAAACCTTCTGGCTGTGACATGTAGACTTCTTCCTTAAGGAAACCATTGAGGAATGCAGTCTTCACATCCATCTGCCAGATCTCATAATCATGATATGCTGCTATAGCAAGTAAAATCTGTATTGATTTGAGCATGGCAACAGGTGAGAATGTTTCATCATAATCAATTCCCTGTTTTTGTCTAAAACCTTTAGCCACTAGTCTGGCTTTATAGGTTTCAACTTGGCCATCAGCCCCAATCTTTTTCTTATAGACCTATTTACACCCAATAGGATTAACACCCTCTGGTGCATCAACCAAAGACCATACTTGGTTTACATACATAGAGTCTATTTCGGATTCCATGGCTTCTTGCCATCTATCTGAATCAGTACTCAAGATAGCTTCCGTATAGGTCAGAGGTTCATGACTTGGGCTTCATTATTTTCAATAATAAACCCATACCTCTCAGGTGCCCGTGGCACTCTATCAGACCTACGAAGAGGAGTTTTGTGTTCTGGTTCTGTCCTAACTATATGTTCTAATGGTTGAGAATTGTCTATCTGTGTTTCTTGTACTTCTCCAAGTTCAATAGTTCTACCATTGCCCTTTTCTAAAATGAACTCCTTTTCTAGAAAAGTGGCATGCCTGCTGACAAAAATCTTTTATTCAGTAGGATGGTAGAACAGATATCCTCTACCTTCTCTAGGATATCCTACAAATAGACATTTATCCGCTCTAGGTTCCAACTTATGTCCAAAATTTCTTTTAACATAAGCTGGACATCCCCATACCTTGAAATATTTAAGATATGGTTTCTTTCCACTCCAAATTTCATATGGAGTATTAACAACGGATTTAGAAGGTACATTGTTCAGAATGTAAACAGCAGTTTCTAGGGCATGACCCCAGAAGGAAATGGGTAAATTTGTGAAACACATCATGGATCGTACCATATCTAATAAGGTACAATTCCTCCTTTCAGCTATACCATTTAGCTATGGTGTATAAGGAGGGGTCTATTCAGAAAGAATTTCATTAACTTTAAGATAGTCTAAAAACTCCGTGGATAAGTATTCTCCTCCTAGATCAGAATGAAGAACTTTAATACTTTTCCCGGTTTGTTTTTCGACCATACTTTGATACTCCTTAAATTTATCAAAGGCTTCAGATTTATGTTTCATAAGATACACATATCCAAACCTAGATAAATCATCTGTAAAAGTGATAAAATATGAGTATCCTACTCTGGCCTGAGTTGTCATTGGACCACATACATCAGTATGTATAAGTCCTAATAACTCAGTTGACCTTTCTCCATGTCCAGTGAATGGAGTCTTGGTCATCTTACCCATGAGACATGATTCGCAAGTTCCTAATGATTCATACTCATAAGGATCAAGGAATTTTTCCTTGTATAACATGCTTATCCTAGACTCATTAACATGACCAAGTCGATGATGCCAAAGTAAAGTATCATTAAAGTCTTTTCTTTTCCTTTTATTATTTACATGAAAAATACTATCATTGGAAGAAAGAGTTAAGAGCGCATTGCTAAATATGCCAGAACAAATAATTTTATTAGATAACATTATCGAGCAACCAGTGCTCGTTACATCCATTACATATCCTTGTTTTAATAACAAAGGAATAGATATAATGTTCCTAATAATCTTTGGCATATAGTAACAATTTTCTAACTCCAAGATCTTCCCTGAAGGCAACATCAGTATATAGGTCCCTATAGCTTCTGCTTGGATGATATCACCACCAGCACCGTAGAGATTGAAGTCGCCTTCCTTCAATACTTTAAGCTTGTGGAGGTCCTACAAAGATTTGCATATATGGTAACCACAAGCGGTATCCAATACCCAAGTATTTGATATAGACGAATTTAATGTCAATATAGTATGTAACTCATACATACCTTTTGGTGCATCTGACGCACCAGGCTTCACAGTTGCAAGGTAAGCCTTGCAATTCCTTTTCCAATGTCGGCCACAAAAGAAACAGGTTGACTGTTTTGAGGCCTTTTTTCCTTTCTTGTTCTTATTGATGCCACCCTTAGGGTTTAGCCTCCTACTAAAACCCTTTTTGCCTGATTTCTTCTTATTGGTCTTATCAACAAGAAGAAGTGGAACCTTTTCTTTCTTAACATGGCTCTCTGCTATTTTTAACATTTTTAACAGCTCAGGCAAGGAAGTGTTCAGTTTGTTCATGTGATAATTCAAGACAAACTGAGAAAATAACTCCGGGAGTGATTGCAGGATGAAATCCTGATTCAGCTCCCCATCCATAATAAATCCTAATTGACCCAATCTGGTGATTAAGTCAATTACCATCAGGACATGATCCTGAACGGATGTACACTCTGTCATCCTAGCACGGAATAATTGCTTAGATATTTTATATCTAGCAGTTCTGCTTTATTCTCCATAAAGCTCTTTTAAATTCAGCATTTTGGATTGAGTATCCATGCTTTCATGCTGCCTCTGTAACTCATTGGTCATAGAGGCCAGTATGATATACTTGACAGTGAGGGAGTCATTCTGCCATATTTTGTATGTGGCCATATCTTCCTATATGGCATCATCCCCTAGTGGATTAAGACTAGAGGTATCAAGAATATAAGAAAGTTTTTCTGAACTCAGTACAATCTTTAAGTTTCTCAACCAATCCACATAGTTTGGACCAGTCAGTTTGTTGGTATCTAAGATGCTTCGCAGTGATAATGAAGATGCCATTTATCTAAATTTAATAAAGAATAATACATAAGCAAACAACCATGAAATGACTTACATAATTAAATTAGGTCTTCAATTTAATTATGTCTCCCACTATTTTATCAAAAATCATAGCCCTCACTATGATAATCGAGAAGAACCCTGATCGATTTTTCTTAGTGAGATTGAGATCCTAATAACTTATAAAAGATCTTGCAGATAACATAACAAATCTTTTATAAGCTCAAAGGTAGGAAACTCTTCCAATTATATCTCATATAATTCTCAAAAATAACTTAGCCTCTAGAACATTATAAGTCTTGCAGAAAACATAACAAACCATAATGTTCTAGTTAAGTCAAGACCCTTTCATTTCTATATAGTCAGTATTCAAATATAATACCCTTGCAGATAACACAACAAGGCATTATACTGAATATACTGTAAGCATATCTATGCACTAGACCAATATTATGTCAATCACCATATTAGGTCTTGCAGATAACACAACAAACATAATGTGGTTCGTAACACAATAATGATCCAGCATGAAGGAAGGCCAATATATAGTATTTTTAACACTAAGCATTTAAGTCAAGATTTAAATATAATCAAATCGGCCAGGCAAGTGGAAGAGATGTGGGAGTCCCCCCGTTGCTTTCCTAGACACCAATAAAAATTGGCCAGGTCAGTCAACGGAACCAATTAAAAACCACGATTCTCTTTACCTTCCCAGAACCACCTTTCTAGACACCGAATGATCAATTGTTCATCATGACTAGTGATGCTTATTAGTTAAATATACTATGACTTAATATAATTTTAAGAAGAGGGCTTTATAAAATTGCCAGCACATTCTTATAGAACATATCACAATCATATCATTCTGATAAACATATACGTGCTAAGTGTGTCATCATACTAGGACAACCATTTACCACATAATGGATCCACCATTATGCCAAGGCAACCTTATTTCAGTATGATGACTTCAAAACTAATCATATCTCTATAATAATTAAGGTTTGAGTGAAAAACCCTAACTAGTGGCATACATCAAAATATTAATTATCATATATGCATCCCATAAATTATGCTAAGTGTATCAGCATTCAAGGGTTTAAAACCCTAATTGCGATACTACAACAAAAACACATATAAATAATTTTCATATGTTTTAACTGTAATAAGGATGGCTCTGATACCACTGTTGGGAATCCGGTGCACCGCAGCAGAAGTGTAATTTCAAAAAGATGAAATTTGCACCATAATCCCTTAGCCAAGATCTCCTTATTCAGGATTAAAATATATAATAAACATACAAACTTACATTGTTAGAATTAGGGTACCAACCTGTAATCGCTAATTCCAACAAAATTTGATGTTGAAGAGGCTAATTGATTTCACCAGGCATCTAAGTGTCCACCCTCCAATAGTGATCCACACAGAGCAATGATCAAGACAACTCTATCTTTTTTTCAATGGTTCCTTCTATTGAGTTCTTCTTCCTAGAACTCAATTGCTTGGACTATGGCTTGAATTCCTCCACACAAGAGCTTGCCTCCCTTTCCTTGACCTCTTCTCCTCCTTCCACTAAGACATTGGCCCTTTAGACACCCTTGTCTTGAAGAAAAGACCTTGTCCTAAGAGGACATAGGCTTGTCTTAAGTTGGAGGAGAAATTAAGACAATGATGTCTTAATGTAAGAAAGAAAAAAACAAGTCATAACTTCTTTCTTTCCTTTACCATCGGAGACTTTTACTCTTATTCTTGTTCAGTAGCAGAGTTTTGACAGAGGTGTACTCTGTAAAGGAAACAGTGCAAGAGCAAGAAAAGAATAAAAGAGTCTTCAGGAGAGGAAGAAAGAAAAACATATATTCCAAGTTCTGATTTTTCATGCATCCTAAATAGTTTTCAGAGAGGCGCCTTCAAAACTCTCCGTAAACTCCTTCTCATGCCTTACTCAATTTCTCACGCCCCTTCCCACTTTCTTACGGCCCTTCAGATTAAATCCCACGGCCTTTCTTAAAGAAAAAGCCGCGGTGTTTTAAAAAGAAAGGGGTCGCGACTTTTCATCTCCGAAGAGATGTTATTTCACGCGCCCGGGAAGAGTTAGCGCATTCCTTCTTTCTTAAAATCCCATCAGCCATTGGATTCCCATCCAAGGGGGGAGAGATGGTGCGCTAATCATTAAGAAAGGAGGCCGCCCCATCTTAATTCATCAGAGAATTAAGCGGGGCGCGCCAAGAGTCCATGTGCCATGGACTCTTCCAAATGGCGTGCCAAGAGTCCATAAGTGCATGGACTCTTGGCATTTGGCGTGGAAAAGCAAAGGGGGCGGGTGGGGAGGCTAACCTAGTTACATGGCTAGCCAATAGGGTTAGCCATAATCTTATTTTCACAATTAGGGTCTAATTAGGTCCAATTAGAACCCAATTTGAACCAATCCGGAACCCTAATTCGAATCCGATTCGAATAGAAGCTAGGGTTTGCAACACCTGCTAGAGTGTTATCCTGCAAAGATGATTTAATTCCAAATTAAACTCTTGATCAATCCTCTTAAGTGTGTGACCCATTGTATTCCATATCTATCTAGCAGTGGGTTCGAATACAAGTTGACCTAATTTGATTAGAACTCTTTCTAACCGATTTAGGTCAAACCGGGCTTACCCGATTTGATCAATTAGGACTCTTCCTAAAAAATGATCTTTGAATTTGATCAACCCACAAGACAAGATTGACGTCTAGCAACGTGTCATGTCTACCCGGAAGATATGGAAATTCTGGTGAAATACCAAAATTACCCTTCAGTAAAGAGTTACCGTACAATTAAATCTTTCGATCAGCCTGCACCCAAAAATATAATTATGGATATGGATATATGTCAAATCCAATATTATATTTATTTCTAGCTCAATCTTATATCGATGATTCAATTATCTTGATATTAGAAACCATCTCTAATATCTTCACTTTGATCAAAGATTTCCTGAATCATCATCCGATTGTTAACTAGCTGGATGCAATCTCCTCTTACTAAGAGTGTTCGATTCCTTGTTGACCTACTCATTACCTTCATATCCAATTCACCATTCCCAGTATCAATCCTGTGCATGACTCAGTGTCATGATTAGGATTGAACCAAAGAATGGGTTCATGTACATAAGGTACTTATGGCAGTCTCAGGTCAAAAGATTACTTGTACCACTCTCACTATGAGAACCTTCTATTGACATGTAGCTAAGACTCCATTAGATGTTCTCAAGTTAGATCATATCAGTGAACTCATTCTCCAATGAGCACCCACATTCCAGTATTAGTGTCATACACAAGTGACTGTGAGAGCAGTCATCCTTTCCAGTATACATGGGATGTGCTAGTCTTACCGGAAAACCCTGATCCCCTACTCAGGGTTCCTTTGACTAGGAATACTTTAGATTAAGGTTTTAAGATTTTAGGTCTCACTGGTATGATCTCATCATAACCCTAAAATCATAGCCCTAATCTATGGGGTTCATCATATAATATAAACACAGCGTATGATGAAAAATAATGCCTTTATTTAGAATATTGTCAATTATAATGGTTTGGGAGATACAACATAGATTCGCTTGTAGGGCATATCCCTTTCAGATCCAAGAATCCTCAGACTTAGGTCTCCCTTGCCAACGAACTAGATATCTTTGGTAGTTCTTATTTCTAGTAGTTATGATCTTATCATCCATGATCTGCTCAATCTTTTCTCTCCTCTCTGGTAATTTAGCTGGTGGACATTCTGGGATAGGGTCACTCTTAAAGGTGGGATCAGGCTCAAATGGCTTACTAGGTATTACCATTGGTTCCTTAAACTTGATTAGATCAGATATATTGAATGTCGGACTAATACCTAACTCAGATGGTAATTCTAGCATATAAGCATTAGGTCCAATCTTCTTTATAATCCTATACGGTGCAGCACTACGGGCAGGTAGTTTTTTCATGGTTCTGACTGAAAACCATTCAGGTCGTAACCTGATCATGACGAAGTCCCCTTCGTTAAACTCTTTAAATCTCTTATGTAAGTTAGCCTCATGCTCAAATGATTCATTGCTCTTTTTAATTTTGTTACTGATTTCTTTATGCAATGCTTTGACATGTTGTGCAAATGACTCGGTTGATTCGGAAATGCGGGCATGCATGGGTAATGGAATTAAATCTTAAGGCTTTCGTGGCTTGTACCTTGTACAATCTCAAAAGGACTCTTACCAATAGACCTATTTACTGAACTGTTATAGGCAAACTCAACTCTAGACAGTAATAGGTCCCAATTGCCAGTATTCTTCCTACTAGACATCTTAATAAGTTTTCTAGACTTCGATTCACTACCTCGGTCTGGCCATCAGTTTGAGGGTAATAAGTAGTAGAAAACTTTAACTAGTCCCTAACATATTTCAGAGGGTTTTTCCAGAAATAACTTGTGAACCGTACATCCTTGTCAGACATAATTGTCTTGGGTAAACCATGTAATTTGACCACCTCATCTAGGATAAGTTTGGCAACTCTAGAGGCATCGAATGTTTGTGAGCAAGGAATGAAATGTGCCATTTTGGAAAATCTGTCAACCACGACAAAGACGGAATCATGTCGCCTCACGGTTTTGGATAAACCTAGAACAAAGTCCATACTTAGATCTTGCCAAGGGCAGTAGAGCAAGGCAAAGGGGTATAGAGGCCAGTGTTCTGCTTTTGCTGCTTCGTAACAGCACAAGTTTTACACCTAGTCACTATTTGAGCGACATTTCTTTTAAGACTTGGCAAGAAGAATTGGTCCTCCATTGCTAGAATAGTCTTATTTCTTTCAAAATGTCTTGCTAAGCCTCCAGCATGGATCTCTCAAATCAGGAATTTTCTAAGGGATGTTCTAGGTATGCAAAGCTTATTTTCCTTAAAAAGATAACCATCTCACAAAGTATAATCACTATCCAAACTAGATGGTCCTTGCTTGATTTTATCATAGATTTTCCCAAAATCTGGACAAGACTCATACTGCTCCTTGAGCTTGTCAAATCCAATAACCTTAGTATTGACACAATTCAACAACATTGATCGGTGTCTAAGGGCATCTGCAACCTTATTCTTTAAACCAGCTCAATGCTTCAACACAAAAGTATAAGACTGGAGATACTCTACCCACTTAGCATGTCTTGGATTTAATTTCTTTTGAGAGTTTAAAAACCTAAGTGCCTCATGGTCAGAGTACAAAACAAATTTCTATGGTAGTAAATAATGTTTCCAATATTTCAACGCTTGTACTACCGCATAAAACTCTTTATCGTAGGTTGAGTACTTGGATTTAGCCTCATTTAATTTTTCACTAAAAAAGGCTATAGGATGACTCTCTTGACTAAGTACTCCTATGCCAACATCCAAAGCATCACAAGCAACTTCAAATACTTTAAAAACATCAGGAAGTCTAAAGATTGAGGCTTGTGTCATCTTCTCTTTTATCTCTAGGAAGGCTCTATCAGCATTCTTGGTCCACTTAAAGGCTCCTTTCCTAATGCAATCTATAATCGGTGCCACAATGGTGCTAAATCCTTTGATAAATCTTCTATAGAAGGTGGCTAATCCATGAAAACTATGGACATCGTGGATATTCCTAGGTATGGGCCACTCAACTATTGATTTGATCTTCTCAAGATCAGCTGACACTCCCTCTGGGGTCACTACAAAACTTAAAAAGACTATCCTAGTGGTCATGAAGCTACACTTCTCAAGATTGGCATACAGGTTCTCTTTCCTAAGTGTCTAACATACTAGATAAAGATGGTCTAAGTGATCCTTCCTTGTCTTACTGTATATGAGGATATCATCAAAGTATACAACCACAAATTTTTCTATAAAGGCTCTTAATACTTGGGTCATTATCCTCATAAAGATGCTAGGAGCATTGGACAAGCCAAAAGGCATTACCAACTATTCGTACAAACCATCCTTAGTCTTAAAGGCTGTTTTCCATTCATCCCCAATTCTGATCCTAACTTGATGATAGCCACATTTAAGGTCAATCTTCGAGAAAATGGTTGATCCAGCCATCATATCTAACATATCATCCAAACAGGGAATTGGAAACCTATATTTAACAGTGATTTTGTTGATGGCTCTACTATCGACACACATCCTCCAAGTACTATCTTTCTTGAGGGTTAGCAAGGTTGGAACTACACAAGGACTAAGACTCTCCCTAATAAATCCTTTTTGAAAAAGCTCCCCTACTTGTCTTTGCATTTCTAAGTGTTCTATAGGGTTCATCCTATAATGTGAGAGGTTTGGCAATGTAGCTCCTGGGACTAGGTCTGTAGCATGTTGGATGTCCCTTAATGGTGGCAGTTCATTTGGCAAGTCTTCAGGAAACACATCATGAAAATCTTTCAAAAGCCCTACAACTTCCTTGGGTATTCAGGTTTAGGTTGTTCATGAGTCTCTTTAACCACTAAAACTCCAATAGGTGCACCTCCAATGATTTCTCTTTCCATCTCCATAGTAGTAACTAGGTTCAATCCTGGCTTCTCTTCTTTCAAATTACTGGACCCCCTCTTAATGTTATCCTTGGGTGGGATTGAATTTATGACTATACTCTTACCCTGATAATTAAAAGAACAAGAATTTGATCTTCCAAATAGGGTAACATCATGGTCATATAACTAGGGTCTTTCCAAAATTATGCTACTGACTTCCATTGGTAACACATCACACCAGACCTTCTCTTGGTATGACTGGAAATGGATTGTGACCTAACAAATTGACTTAATGAGAATTGAGGTTGCATCAATACATGAAACCTTATAGGGGTTGGGATGGGGTGCTGTAGGTAAACCTAAACTTTTGACTGCATTGGTAGAAATGGCATTGATACAGCTCTCACTGTCTATAATGATCTTACACACTTTGTCCCCTAATTTGATGAAGGTTTGCAGGATGTTGGTCCTACGCCAGTCCTCGTTCTTCCTAGTCTGAGCTAAAATACACCTAACAACTCCTACAAGATCAGGTGACTCTTTTTCCTCCTCATTACCATCATACTCCTCTGCTAAATCAAGCTCAGTTTCATATACTTTTTCTCCACACTCTTCAGCTGCTTCAGGTTCCTCTTCTTATCCCATCTCACCTATGTGTAGGTTCTGTACAGAGCATTTGTTAGCAAAATGGCCAATCTGATGACACCTATAACACTCTACATTCTGACTTCCTTCTCCATGTACTATAGGTGCTCTTCCTCTGTCATTCATATGATCTATTTGTGCCTTTCCTCGATCATCCATTCGACCTACCGGTGTGGGTTGACTAGGCTGACTAACAGGAACTTGGCTTAACCTATTTCTAGGGTTACTAAACCTATTGAGTTCAGGTTGATAAATAGGTTGTCTTCTTTGAAATCGTTCACAATCTCTAGCAACCTGGTAAGCATGTTCCAAATCATGTACTTCCCTTAGAAATAGTTCCCTTCTAATATCCTCATTCAAGCCTTTTCTAAACCTAGATAGTGTCACAGATTCTAACTCGACTACACCACATCGCATAACAAACTCATCGAACTTGGCAATGTACTCGGTCACTGTCTTACTACCTTGGGTCAAGTCCTGCCATTGATCCAATAGCCTTTGTTGATATGTTAATGGCACATACTTTTCTCTCAACTTGTCCTTCATATCCCTCCATGTAACTATGGGCATGTGTCCTCTCTGAAGGGTCAACCTCTCAATATTACCCCAATACAATCGTGCTTGTCGGACTAACTTGAACTTTGCAAATTTTACCTTTCGCTCCTCGACATTTCATACCATTCGAAATATTGATCCATGTCGCTCTCCTAATCCGTATAGATCTTAGGATCTAAGTTCCCATCGTACATGGGTGCATCAAATTTGACACTCTTAAAGGCTCTATCTTCTTCAGTTTCATCCTGAATTGGGCGTCTAGGATTTGGATTAGGAATAGGATCAGGACATTGGGCTCTAGGAATATAAACTAGAGTGGGTCTAGGAGGCGTAATATCTGGCTGAGACATATGAGATTCTTTAAGGGTTCCCATTCTATGCTCAATTTGGTCTAGCCTACCACTCAACTTCCTATACTGTTCAATCAAAGTATTCCTAAACTGTTCAGTCAAAGTATGCCTAAACTGTTTAATCAAAGTATGCATCAGGCTTTCTGAACTGAAATCCATAGATGCAGATATACTGGCTTGAGTCTGTCGATCATGGTATAGGGTACCTGCCCTAGTAGTCATGCAGTACAAACAATACAAATCAACCCAAGTCTAGGGATCCTAGACCTAAGGGCCAATATAGTGCTTAGTCAAGGTAATAACCAAGACTGTAGTAACTCCTCGATTGGCCAGGTAAGAGGTGGGGTGGTGGGATGCTCCCCTCACTTCTTGAGATCCTAATTAAAGAACCATTAGTCTGGTTAGGTCATTTGCCTCTAGACCTCTAGCCTTAGACACCAATTCTCAGAAGCACACATAGAAGTGACTACTACAATGGATTAACACGTATATAAAACCCGACCTGTTGCTGTCCCAAGCTTTAAGTGCTACTCAATTTTAATTAAGGCTTAGGAATATGCAAATGGGGTTGGTTGTTTTGGGCTAAGGAAAGGGTCTCAATCCTTCCCTTATGTTATATTGCCTGCCCTTAAGTGTTTTCAAGTAAAGTGAATAAACAATCAAGACAAGATAACACTAGCAATTCAAAATTTAAACTTTAAATTTCAAATTTTAAGTTTAGATTTCAGACTTAGATTTTAAATTTTAAATTTTAAATTGCAGAAATTAAACTTTTATGGAATTTAAACTATATACTGAAATTCTAAAATAGAAATATTCTTAGGCAGTAATCAGGCTTGCAGAAATTCTATTGACTGAATTAAATCCTAAGAAAATACCAAAAAATAAAACCAAATGTATCGACTCAAACGAAATAAAAATTAAAATTTTTTGATCTTCCTACATGCAAAAATAATTAAAATAACATACCATGTACTAGAATGGATGGGATGCAGAAAATTAACCCTAAAGATGCATTTCTCTTCATTTTCTTCTTCAAGGGTCAATTCACAACGGCACCCCTACATGCCATAGGAAATCTCCTTTGAATAGGATGTGAGGGTTTTGCAGCCCTACTTTTTCCTATGACCGGATGGCCATGGTGAAGCACCTGATCCGAGTACTTAAAGAGAATTTAACAAGCATGAAACCCTAATCTAACCTAATGCTCTAATATTAATAAGATGATACGGAATGATGCGATACAGTGTAAGATGATCTAATTTTAGTCTAAGATGTTTTAAAGAGCAATGATCATAGTAGTAAAGCAACTAAACATAACAGAATAAAGAGATTAAAGAAAGAAACTAACTACTTACCCGTAATCTGATCCGCAAGCTATAAAGAATATGGACCCGATGGCTAGGAAACCATCTAAGATTAGGCTATTTCATGCTTCAACTACTGAATCTAATGAGAAAGGATTGGTTTCTTATCCCAATGGAGATTCTCTTTGACTCTGGATAGATCGACTGCTTGGTCACTCAGATCTCGTAGAAGGATGAAGATCGAGACTCCAAGTTTTAGATATACCGTCAGATCTTGGTTCAGAAGCAAAGGATCCGTCCTCTAAAGTCCTTGAACATCTCAGATCTGCAGAGAATGCAGCAAATAAAACTTTAAGAATGAAGTAAATCGGTTCAAAATGGAAAAAAGGAAGGGTTGGATGCGTGGATCTTGAAGAAGATCGGTAGCAGCTTGTCAAATTCGATAGAACCTCCACTCAAGGACCTCACCACCTTGAGCTCTCAAGGACCTCCCCGCCTTGAGCTCTTAAGGACCTCCTCATCCGTAGAGAAAAACACTAAAGCCTAACCTAGCTTTGTGGAAGAAAAAATGCATTTTATTTCATGAATCAATACTTAATTCAATTACAAGGGGTATGGGGTCCTATTTATAGGGTTCTTCACACATGAAGATATCATAGGACTCCTTTGAATTCAAATTACATTTAAATTTAAATACTCCTTAGATTCTTGGATTCTTCCTTGAATTTAAAATTTAAATCTCTTTTTTCATGGCTTGGGCGACTTCATGAAAAAATGTGTGACAGAATGGAGATGGGGCACTAATCTTCTTCTTATTTGGCACAAATCCTTATCAATCTGATTTTTTAATCCTTCTTGATCAGCAACATAAGATAAGAAGGTCTTTGAATGCTTGAATTAAAATCCTTTCTTGAATTTGAATTAGGATGAAGATATCTCTCCCTTTGAATTTGAAAGTTGATAGAAGATAACTCCTCTGAATTTGAAAGTAGATAGAAGATAACTCCACTTATCTTGGTCTCCATTTAAATTTGAATGAATCATTTATCCTTGAACTCATCCTCCCATTTAAATTTTGAGTGAACCATGGGTGGGCGTCATCTGGAGTGGAATGGGCAACAATGAGAGGGGGGCGATAGATGAAAAGCAGAGTCCTTCTACTTTACTCCTCTTAAATGGGCACCTCCTTGAAATGGGCGTTGAAAAATAAATGGGATAGGGTGCCTTTCTTGGATAAACTTGGATTTTAAATGTTGTCCCAATTTATGGATGTCCCAATGTCTGAATGTCTGGATGTCAGGATGTCCGGATGTCTGGATGTTGGGATGTCCAGATATTCGAATGTCTGGTGAAAAATTTGGACAACCCTTTTTTGACCTAGAATTGATCCACCAAGGTAATGATGACTTGGGTCTTGGGTACTTATGACATCACTTGACTTATTCAAGTACTAATTACAGGACTTAAATTGGATATTTCACCAAACAAAGCAAAATAATGCTAGTTACAAGACTCTTAAACCAATTAATGGACTCAATGGACTCAATTGGTAACTCAACAATCCTAATTGACCAAATTACACTCAATTTGATCAAATTACAACTCAATTTGACCTATTTATAAACTCAAATAACTGGGACTTAAGTGTTCTTTTTGAAGAACACATGAACTTACTCATTGGTGATCCAAATTGAATTGGAAAAGGTTTGTTTCCTCTTCCTGGCTCTTGTATCCTCACCATCAAGACTCTTCAAACCGTTAATAATATCTGTAAAACATGAGAATATGGCAGATATGGTCTCATTCAGTTCCATCTAAAATAGTTCATAGTTATGTACAAGAAGATTTATTTTAGAAGTTTTCACTTGGAAAGTTCCTTCATGTACCTCTGGTTTATCCCAAATTTCTTTTATTGATGTGCAAGTAGAAATTCAATTAAACTCATTTGCATCCAAAGCACAATATTACAAGTTCATGGCTTTGGCATTCAGCTCACCCATTTTCATGTCGTGTTCATCACATTCCTCTTCAGGTTTTGGGACATCCATGCCATCAACTTTTTTCATTGGTGTGTGAGGCCCCTTAAGAATGACTTTCCATAATTGAAAGTCTACAGCCTGAATATATATTTTCATTCAGGCTTTCTAGTAGGTGTAGTTATTGCCTATGAACAATGGAGGTCTATTTGTGGATTGGCCTTCGGCCAAAGAAGTACACATAGGGTTTGCCATATAATCTTTACTCTAAGTAAATTCAGAGACACTGCTCTGATACCATTTATTGCCCAGGTTGCTTACCCAAGAGGGGGGTGAATTGGGTAATTAAAGTTTTTTCAAGTATGTGCTCCTTTTCAAAGTTCTTAGTGTGGTATGTGCTATGAGTTAAATAACTAATACGGAAGCAAATAAGAACACAAGAAACATAATCACAAACATAGTAGATTTTATAGTGGTTCAGAGCAACCTAGCTCCTACGTCCAGTACCCAAGATACCACTTAGGATTTTCACTATATTCACCCTCGAAATATAGCCGGATTGTTTTCATGGGCTCACAGTCCAAAACCCAAACTTGGTTTTATCCCGGGCTCACCAAAAATCCAATACAATGTTAGTTTTAATCGAGCTCACTAACAACCCACTCTTGGTTTTCAAAGGCTCACCAAAAATCTTTATAAATCCAAGTTACAGCCCTTGCTATACTTGAAACAATTTAAATAAAGATTAGAAAACTCAAAGCAACTCATGACAAATCGAAGTTGCCGGATGGTTGCAGTTGTAGCACTTGAGAAGCCCTCTTGATTGTTCTTTGAATGCACTTCAAGGCTTTAAGGTTCTTCAATAAATGCCTCAAGAATTTAGATGGAAGTTAGGTGTGGTCTCGAGTGCTTTCTTGAAAGCTCTCTTGAGTGTTCTTTCAAAAGATCATTAATTTTTCATTCATAGCTCATCTATATCTTCAAAAGTAATTCAAATCCTTTAAATATATTCCCCTCAACTGATTTCAGGAGGTTATAGCCATTGTAGACCATTGGGATTCAAAATATGACCGTTGGAGACCGTTTTGGATTCAAAAAAAAAGTTCTAAAACTAGCTATTACTCACCTACTTGAGTTGGCTTGGTTCCTCAGGTAGGTCAAAACTTCACTCTGGTCGAGTCGACTCTTCTGCTTTGAGTCGGCTCCCCTGGTTGGTTCTTCAGAATTGAGATTTTCTAAACTCTAAAAGAGTCGGCTCTTTAGACTTGAGTCGACTCGGCTGTCTGTCTGATAAACTTTCACTCTGGTCAAGTAGACTCTTCTGACTCGAGTTGGGTAAGGAGTTGCAAGGATTTTTTATTTGAGACATATTGAGATGGATTGATTAGGGTTAGGCAGTTTAACCCTAAGCCATCCAGAAAATTAGGAGATTAAAAGAATAAGTTCAGTGGTATTCCATATTTGATAGATTCATATTGCTCCGCAACCTTAAACCTATCCGGATACCGGGTGTCATTGCTAGATGGCGACTTTGGCTGATTTTGGAAATGTTCTTGTGCTACAGGTTTGTGTTTGAACCTATGGGGTCACACATCGTAGGATTTCTTCTTGTTCTATTGGCATGGAAATAATTGGGAATCATTCTGGACTCATTTTAACAAGAAGTTGTTAGAGCTACATTTAAGTCGACTCATTTGAAGAGTTGACTCGAGCAAATTCACTCTAGTCGACTTGAATAGTCGAGTCTACTTGACTAACGGACTCTGCTGAAAATTGAAACTACCTCATTTAAGATTGCAATTGTTATGGGACTTAATGATGGGTGTTTCGGGATTTTAATTGCTGCGATTGCTAAATCTCAAGGGGCTTGTAACATCCCTGAATTCCCAAGAGACTCAAACATTCTTTATAATCTCTTAATCTAAATATGAAAGGCATACCTATGGTTTTGAATTCTGAGAGTTTTCAATTCTGAGTTATGTTAAAGAATCGAAAACAAAGATCAAGGTCGAGTCTCTATTGGTCCTTGTTGGTTAGAGCTTTTCCTTGATCTCTGAGAGATTATTAGAGTGGGGTTTGAGTTTTGGGAGGGATTCTTGAGCGCAT
This sequence comes from Areca catechu, assembly GCA_021397845.1. NCBI lineage: Eukaryota > Viridiplantae > Streptophyta > Magnoliopsida > Arecales > Arecaceae > Areca > Areca catechu. The sequence continues at coordinate 60,410,141 of CM038044.1, read as the reverse complement.
ACCTTCTGTTGAAGGTTTGGGATAGAGAGTTGGGAAGGGTTCTCAAGAGTTCTGTTCCATCTGTGCTACAACAACAGATTCTTTAAGGAGTTGAAAGAGTCTGGGCCTCTTCAAGGTGTTGAAGTAGGAGTGGCTGCTACTGACACTATTTCCAAAGAGGCTAGCACCTCGAAGAAAGGAAAGGAATCCCATACCCCAGTGTGAACCACCTGTAGAGGCAGTACGTGTGTGCTGCTCGTAGAGCCTACTTTTCTACCTTGCAGGTGGAGCACGTGCCTTCCAAGTGATTATCATCTCGAAGGTATGGGCTTATATTATATATGTGTGATATATTATTCTTGCTGCATCATTGTGTGATTACATGAATAGTTCTTTGTTTCATGCTATAGATGTATGATTTCGTACATACATTACTCCAGATACATCAAGATCCATGTAAGGGGCTGTATTAATTAGATTAACATATTTGAGATAAAAGTATTTTATCCCCTTCCACGGCACCATGTGGTTTAGAAAAAATTTTAAATTACATGCACCATGCCCACGATTGCTTTTCCAATCCCAACAATGGGTATGTTATATTGTTCTTTGTATCAACTCGCTCGATGATAACATCTTGTCTTCCTATGATTTCCTAAACGAGGTGGAAACATCTTAGGATGTGCTTGGACTTATGATGAGACCTTGGTTCCTTATCTTGTGCAACAACTCCAGTGTTATCATAATATAGTAGCATTGGTTATTGTATTTCAGGAACCACGCCCAATTTCGTGATGAATTTCTTCATTGAGATAGCTTCCTTCATGGCTTCACTTGCAGCTATCTATTCTGCCTCAGTAATTGAGTCAGCTACAGTTGGTTGCTTTGTACTCTTCCAACTTACTGCACTACCATATAGGGTGAAGACATATCCTGATATGGATTTACTATCATCTAGATCTGATTGAAAACTAGAATCTATAAATCCTTCTAGTTTTAAATCTGATCCACCGTATAGAAGAAAAATATCCTTAGTCCTTCTCAGGTACTTAAGGATATTTTTCATAGCTTTTTAATGATCCTCTCCTGGATCTACCTAGAACCTGCTCACTATGCCCAAGGCATAAGCAACATCAGGCCTGGTACATAACATGGCATACATAATTGATCCTATAGCCGAAGCATAAGGAATCATAGCCATCCTCTCTCTTTCTTCTGATGTCTTAGGAGACATTTTCTTGGAGAGATGTATGCCTTGACTCATAAATAAGTAACCCCTCTTACTTCCATCCATGTTGAATCTCTTCAACACTATGTCAACATACCTTGACTGGGATAAGCCTAGCATCCTCTTAGATCTATCTCTATAGATCTTACTCCCTAATATATAAGATGCTTCTCCTAGATCCTTCATGGAAAACTTAGATGATAGCCAAGTTTTGACCGATTGTAACATTAGGATATCATTCCCAATGATAAGTATGTCATCACATACAGAACCAAAAAGATAATTGCATTCCCATTTGTCTTTATACACACAAGGTTCATCCATATTTTTAATGAAACCAATTTCTCTGATTGCTTCATCAAAATAGATATTCCAACTCCTCGATGCTTGCTTTAATCCACATATGGACTTTTTAAGTTTGCATACTTGGTTTGGTCTCCCACTTGAGACAAACCCTTCTAGTTGTGACATATAGACTTCTTTCTCAAGATATCCATTGAGAAAAGATGTCTTTACATCCCTCCGCTAGATTTCATAATCATAGTAGTATGCTGCTATTGCAAGCAAAATCTTGATGGACGAGCTTTTCTACTAGTGAAAAGGTTTCATCATAATCAATACCTTGCTTTTGTCTGAAACGTTTTGCCACTAGCTTGGCCTTGTAGGTATCTACTTCGCCATCTGCTCTAATCTTCTTCTTGAAGACCCATTTACATCCTATTAGGTTAACTCCTTCAAAGGGATCTACTAAGGTCCAAACTTGATTGGAATATATAGAGCCCATTTCAGATTTCATGGCATTTAACCATTTATCAAAGTCTCTACTCTCGATAGCTTCCGTATAGGTCACAAGATCATCATCTTGAATAAACTGGCCTCATTGTCATTTCCAATAAAAAAGTTATATCTGAGAGTTGCACCTCACACCCTCTTTGACCTTAGGAGAGGAGGTGTGTGTTATGGCTATTTCTGATCAACAAGAACCTTTGGTTGAGGAATTTCATTTGAGATTCTTCAGGAATTTGTTGTTGGTTCTGAACTTCACTAAGTTCTGGTGTTGTTCCACTACTTCTTTCTTGGATAAATCTTGCTCCAAGAATATAGCATGTCTATTGACAAATACCTTTTGTTCAGTAGTACGATAAAAGAGGTATCCAATACCCTCTTTAGGATAACCAACGAACCTACATTTGTTAGCCCTAGCACTTAACTTATGTCCCAAATTATTCTTGACATAAACATAGCAACCCCAAATCTTCAAGTATTTAAGATTTGGTCTTTTGCCATTCCATACCTCATATGGAATGCTAGTCACTGACTTTGATGATTCCCTGTTTAAAATATAAGCAACAGTTTCCAAGGCATATCCCTAAAAGGAAATGAGAAGATCTGTGAAGCTCATCATGGACCTCACCATGTCTAACAAGATGCGATTTTTTTTTTTTGTCGCACCATTTAATTCGGGTGTATAAGGAAGTGTCCATTCAGAGATTATGCCTTTGTCTTTAAGATGGTTTAAAAACTCACTAAACAAGTTGATGTGGCGGGATCGCTGACGTGTAATCTATGTCGGGTGCCAAATTAGAGAAAACTGCCACATCAGACATCTCACCTCGGACTCCTCTACCAGGCTGGCTCCCGCGAGGTCGAAGTGCCTAGACCGAAGTCAAGCTCCTCCCTCCTCCGCCAGGCTGGCTCCCGCGAGGTCGAAGCACATGGGCTGGAGTCGAGCTCTGCTCTCCTCCACCAGGTTGGCTCCCCCGAGGTCAAAGCACTTGGGCCAGAGTCGAGCTTCGCCCTCCTCCACCAGGCTGGCTCCCACGAGGTCGAATTGCCAGGGCCAGAGTCGAGCTCCGCCCTCCTCTGCCAGGCTAGCTCCTGCGAGGTCAAAGCACTTGGGCCAGAATCGAGCTCCGCCCTCCTTCGCCAGGCTAGCTCCTACGAGGTCAAAGCACTTGGGCCAGAGTCGAGCTCCGCCCTCCTTCGCCAGGCTGGCTCCCGCGAGGTCATAGCGCCTAGGCCAGAGTCAAGCTCCGCCCTCCTCCACCAGGCTGACTCCTGCAAGGTCGAAGCGCCTAGGCCGGAGTTAAGCTCCACCCTCCTCCGCCAAGCTAGCTCCCATGAGGTCGAAGCACCTGGGCTGGAGTCGAGCTCCACCTCTCTAGGTCAGCTCCACCTCGGACGAAGATGCTAGTGGCCGAAGGACATCGCCAACCCCCATAAACGGTGGTGGCCTGCCCGAGGGTCACGAAGAGGTTCCCGCCGATCAGCGATAAAAGCCCCATCTACCACTTCACCAAAGAGGGAGAGGCTCCCCGAAAGTGATGCCGCGCTCTCCACCGACCATCTGCACCATCCAGAAAAGGAAGTCAACCAAGAGACTCGAATCCCAGGGGGCAGCAGCTCCCCAACCAAGGCCCTGCCAAATTTCCTAGATTGGAGTGATCGGAAGGAATGTCAGTGCGCATGGTAGGTTCTCTATCACGAACCGGGAAAGATGTCTGGCCCATGGCATAAAATACCACCGCACGTGCCTGCTGACGGGAGGAAAATCCCGAGGTGGGCGTCTGCCAACTACCATGGATTAAAAGAGCCACTCATAGCCTCAAGCAAGGTAAGCGAACCTGAGAGAGAGATGAAGGCACATGGGAGAGAAAAAATAGGGATTGAGGACTCTAGGCTATCGAGGATCCACGAGAAGGATTGCATGGACACAACCACCCAGCTCCAATCCTCCTAAGCTATTACCTCTCCTACTTCACTCTCGGCTCACTCTCACTCATTAGTACATTATTCACTCCTCCTAGCATGGAGCCCGTCTCAAGGGGCTCGACCAGGAGGATCTGTTCCCCTGGATCGTCACTGACTTAAGCATCGGAGTGCCCCCGCCAGGATCATCGATCCGAGTCTCCTTTATTTTGCAGGTCCTGACGAGCAGGTCGATTTCAAAGTGATGAGGGTGCGATCCGACACCAACTTCAGCTATAGGCCATGGCAATCTAGGTGGCAACAAAAGTATTCTCTTCCTCGATTAGAATGAAGAATTTCAATATTATATATAGTTTGTTTCTCAACCATACTTTGATACTCTTTAAACTTATCAAAAGTTTCAGACTTGTGTTTCATTAAATACACATGTCCAAACCTAGATAAGTCATCAATAAATATGATGAAATAAGAGTATCTACCTCTAGCTTGAGTTGTCATAGGCATCAGTATGTACAAGACCTAATAATTCAGTTGTACTGTCTCCATGTCCAGTAAATGGAGACTTGGTCATTTTACCAATGAGACAAGACTCACAAGTTCGTAATGATTGAAAATCATAAGGATCAAAGTAATTATCTTTGACTAACTTGTTTATCCCTGACCACTTATATGACCTAATCAACAATGCCAGAGAAAAGTGACATTGACATTTATCTCTCTTTCTTTTCTTGTTATCAACAAGTAATATTGTATCATTAAGCTCTAAAGTTAAAAGACCACTGATAAAATAACCATGCCCAAATATTTTATTAGAATGAAGAATAGAGCAGCAACTGCTCTTTACACTTATTTCAAATCCTTGTTGTAATAACAAGGGTTTTGAAATAATGTTTCTTACAACATTTAGGACATAGTAACAATTTTCTAACTTTAGTACATTACCCGAAGGTAATAATAGTAGATAGGTGCCCATAGCTTCAGCATTCATGGCTTCACCACTTGTGCCATATAGCTCAAAGTCACCTTTCTTCAAGCTTCTAATTCTATGGAGTCCTTGTAATGACTTACAGATATGAGACCCGAATGCGGTATCAATACCCATGAATTAAAAATAGAAACACTCAATGATAAATTTGTTTGTATCATGTACAAACCTTTAGATGCTGTTCCAGCATCTTACTTCACACTTGCAAGATATATCTTGCAATTTTACTTCCAATGCCCTTGCTTGCCATAGTGGAAACAGGCTCCATCATTAACAGCTTTATTTGCTTTCTTCTACTTTTGGATGCTCCTTTTAGGGTTGAATTTTCTTTTCAAACCCTTCTTCATTGCATGTTTCTTCTTCCCATCAACAAGAAGAAGATGAGCCTTATCTCCCTTAGAATGGCTCTCTGCTATCTTAAGCATGTTAAGCAGCTCAAGCAAAGAAGTATTCAGTTTGTTCATATGATAATTTAGAACAAACTGAGAGAAGAAATTCGAGAGTGACTGTAGAATCAAGTCCTGTTTAAGTTCACCATCCATTACAAACCAAATTGACCTAATCGAGTGATTAAGTCAATCATTTTCGAAACATGGGTTTGAACTGATGAACCCTTACTCATGCATGCATGAAATAACTACTTCGATATCTCATACCGAGTAGCCCTACTTTGCTCTCCATAAAGCTCCTTTAGATTAAGCAATATAGACTGAGGTTCCATCTCTTCAAGTTGCCTCTAAAGCTCATTGCTCATTGAGGCCATCATGATACACCTGATAGTCATGCTATCATTTAGCCATATTTTATGTGTGGCCCTTTCCTCCTCGAAAGCATCATCTCCGATCGGCTCTGGATCCAGAGAATCAAGAATATAGAAAGCTTTTCCTGAGTTAGTATTATCCTCAGGTTCCTCAACCAGTCCACATAATTAGGATCGATCAACTTATTACAATCTAAGAGTTCAATAGTGATAAATTTGAATCCATAAAAAAACCTACATTTAATTAAGAACAATATAAGCAGACCACTCAAGATGAAATGCATAATTATGTCTCCCACTATTTTATTCGAATATCATAACCCTCACCTATGGTAAGCGAGAAACCTTACCAAGTTTCTTTAGTGGGGTTGAGATCTGATGTAAACTTAAGTTATAACCGTAAGCGCACGGTGTGCAAAATAGAATGTCCAGCGAGTATGGATCAATCCTACAAGAAAATGGTGTCTGAACTATGTTCAGACCCTCACTTAGAATAGATGACAAGAAAGAGCAAAAGTAATTTAAATTGCTAAAATAAATAATTTAAAGATTTAGAGCTTTTGAATCCACTAGACCAATGATTTCGAAAACTTTTCTAAGATTACTTTCATATCATCCATTTTCTTTCTTATATTAACCAAGTATAGAGTATGAAAGGATCCTAATAATACTCTATCAAGATTTCTACAAAAAGAAGGAAAAGGGATTCAAAAATTATTGAGTATTCTATCTATTTTCCCACTAGCATCGAATTAAGTATGAACTATGAAAGGGATGAAACCCAATAATAGCTCATCAAGTCTCTTAGCTAAGAGGTTAAAAAAAAGAAAAACTCTTAAATATTAAAAACCCAAGAAAATAAGTCTTAAGAAAACTTCTAATCATGATCTATCTTCTTTGCCAACCCCAGAGGGATTTGCTTAACTAGACATGATTAAAATAAAAACTTTAAAAATTATTTTTAAAAAATTATAAAATTAATTCTACTCTACTAAAATATAAATTGCAAGAAATTAAAGTTACAGAAATTAAACTATTAAAGTGCAGGAATTAAACTAACCTACTTGCAAATAATTAAATGATATTAATAAATTATAATTAATTAAACTAGTCCTACAGTAGAAATTAAAAATAACAATAATAAAAATAATAAATTCAAAATTTTATTGCTAAATAGAAATAATCATTTGTAAAAAAAAAAAAAAACTTTTAAGCTATTAAGAAAGCTTAGAGTTGGAATAACTAAAATAAAATTATTTATGGAGAGATGGAAAGCAAAAAAAAAATGGACTTCTGCTTCTTAGAAAAGTGGAACAACTCCCAGAATAAAGATCCTCCACCTTCCCTCCACGAGTCTCATATTTAATGACCTAAGGAACGAGTCCAGCGTGAGAAATTTACATTGGACTCTTCTCTTAATTTCTTCCAGTTCCCAACCATCCCTCCCGTAACCAACACAACCACCACTCTCTCATCCCATTTAAACTACTTCGGCATTATCCCGAACCTCCTGCTCCTTTAGACATCCAAGCTCCCGACAACGTGCTGTAGCAAGGGAGATTTGAGAGGAAGAAATCCAAAAGAGGAAAACAGCATGGCAGAGGTCGGTGAAGTGATTGCCATGAGTGTTGGACTGGTGGGAAGAAGAAGATGGCTGATTTAATGATAGAGAATGGAGGATAGGGCAGCAGCTTAGTGTTTGGCATGATGGCGACTTGACTTAGAGTGGCAGCTGACTGATGAGCTTGGTGGTGAAGAGATGAATGGAAGAGCAGGGGATGGTCTGGACGGTGAAGATGATCACGGTGGGGAAGATGATGAAGGCCAATGATGATGAGCGGCGACAACAGGGAAGAACAGTACCATGATGGAGACAAAAACATGGATGGCAACAGCAAGGAGAAGAGGAAGATGGTTCATGAAAGTGGACTGCAATCGCATGGAGACGACGGGCTGGAATTTTTTGGCGATGGGAAATGATCTGTTATTTGGAGAAGGAGAGACCATGGCAGACAGCGGACACGATGAACTCGGCATGCAACAATGGCAAGAGGAGGAAGACAGCCATGGGATACAATGAGATGGGATTTTTTGGCCTTCAATGGCTGATCTGATGAGCGAGGAGGATCCTGACGATGAGAAGAGGAAGAAAGCGATCATGGAGATGGGATGAAGATCACCGTGACTTTCCTTGGATTTTTCCAGCATTGAGAAGGTTTTCTGGCGTGTTCCCCTACCACGAGGAGACTCTCGACGATGTGAGGAAGAGTTCTGGCAATTTTCCCGGCAAAAATGGAGCTTGGTTTGGCCTATGGTCCACGGATCTGTTCCATGGACCAGCTGCAATGGCAGCCATGGACCGGTTAAAGGTTTGTGGACCATTTGGCTGGCTCACTATGGACCAACTACATCAATTTCCATGCAAATTCTTTAATAATTACTTCAAAACTCATTTCCTAGCTTAATTGAAGTCCGATTTGCATCCATTTGCATTGTTGGATCCCAAAAATCATGCTCTTCATGTTGACAGAATTCTTTTATTAAAAGACTGCACAAAAATATTAATTTTAATTAAATAAAGTAAATTTGATTAATAGATTAATGTACTTAATACTAATTTTTATGTACTTATTACTCCCCCCAACTTAAATCTTGCTCGTCCTTGAGTAAATAATTGATTAAGGAGACTACCAAAACTCTTAATACCTTATACAAGTTTACTCAGACTCAAAGGTTGTTCTCATACCCTTTTTACAAGTAGAAGATTTTTCATTAGATAGTAGATGAAATGGATCATTGGAATATTAATAGCTTCAAGTAAATTGGTTAAGTACAAACTCTTTATTTCTTTAAATAATTTTTAACCAACTCCTACTGTTATTTCTAAATCCTCTACTTCCATGGAGTGATGAGATATCATTTTAGTGCAAGGATGTTTCTTTTATTGTGACACTTTTTTGTTTAATACAGACAGTGCAATGTCTTAATCTCTTAAGCTTTCTATCTGATCCTTGTAACAAGTTTTTGACCAATGTCTCCCAAAGTAGTTGGCTTTAGGCCACTAGGTGTAGAACACCCCTCGAGTTTTCTGGCTTGAGTCAGAAAGGATACAAATCAAAACTGGCTATATAGCAAAATTTCTTCATATCTCCACTTTTTGATGCGAGACTCAACTGTTTACTAAGACGAAGAGGCCCGGTTACTCGGTGGAACAATGTTAAGAACTTGCATTTATTATCTCTTTTATTTTTTTTTTTTTTACTAATAAAGGAACTTTGCATTTAACAACACCCACACATATCCAAGAGGTAGATTCTTCTTCGATGCGAATAGGAGGGTTAAAATTATTTAAAAATTTGATTTCATTCTTACTTATCATTTTTACTTGAGTCTATTAATATTTTATCCCTCAATATTTTAAAAATTATCTAGACTATTCAATCAATTACTTATCAAAAGTGTATGATTTACCCTCAGTCTAAGATCAACATATGTAAGATAATAAGATAAAGGTAGATCCAAATATATACTTATTCAGCTTATTATTTCTTGTGAATAAAAATTGATTCTAATTGTATGCATGATATGGTGTAAAAGGAAATAAAGACACCTGAGGAATTTTCTTGAGCTCTCCCTCCAACTTAGCCAATGGAGCCTATTTGAGTCAGGATCTGCTAATCCTAAATATGCTGAAAAGAAAATTATTAGAAAGAAAGAAGCTGGGTTGCCTCTTAGGAGCGCTAAGTTTAATGTCTTCAGCCAGACTAAGCAGTGATAGCAGGCTAATCAAAATATGTTAGTTCATAAAGAACCATGGCTTCTTCCATATATTCTGTGGGTAATTCCAAGAATGGTTTTAATCGTTGACCGTTAACTTTGAAAATAACACCATTGCTTGGATTTTCAATTTCTATAGCCCTATATGGAAAGACTTCTTTAACTATGAAAGATCCTATCCATCTAGACCTAAGTTTCCTAGGAAAAAGATGTAACCTTGAATTATACCAAAGAACTTTTTGTCCAGGAGTAAAAGATTTTCTATGAATTGCTTGATCATGAAATACTTTTGTTCTTTCTTTGTACACCTTAGCATTTTCATAAGCTTCATTTCTAAGTTCTTCTAATTCATTGATCTGAAGCTTCCTATGATTTTCAACTAAGTCCAAGTCCATGTTCAATTTTTAATTGCCCACATAGCTTTGTGTTCTAATTTAACAGGCAAGTGACATGATTTTCCAAACATAATCCTATAAGGAGATATTCCTAAGTTAGTCTTATAAGCAGTGCGATATACCCAGAGTGCATCAATTAATTTTAAAGACCAATCTTTTCTATTAGCATTAATAGTCTTCTCCAAGACTTGTTTGATTTGTCTATTAGATACTTCTACTTGCCCACTTGTTTGAAGATGATATGGTGTAGCTAACTTGTGGGTAACATTATATTTCTTCATTAATGTGGCAAAGGTTCGATTGCAGAAGTGTGTCCCTCGATCACTAATGATTGCTTTAGGAATACCAAAATGGGAGAGAATATTTTCCTTAAGAATTTTAATGACCACTTTACTATCAGTGCATCTACATGGAATAGCTTCTACCCACTTAGAAACGTATTCAACAGCCACTAAAATATATTCATTTTCAAAGGAGTTTGGAAATGGTCCCATAAAATTAATCCCCAAACATCAAAAATCTCAACCTCTAAGATTGGATTAAGCAGCATCATATCTCTTTTGGTGATTTGACATATTTGTTGTCATCGTGCATAACTCTTACAATACACATGTGCATCTTTAAATAAATTAGGCCAATAAAATCCACATTGAAGTACTTTGGCAGCTATCTTCTTAGATGCAAAGTGACCACCATATGCTTGATCATGACAAAATGAAAGAATACTTCAACCTCATTATCTGGAACACACCTCCTAATGATCTGATCATGACACAGTTTAAATAGGTAAGGATCATCCCAAATGAAGTATTTCACTTGAGAAAAGAATTTATGTTTATCTTGAGCAGTCCAATGAGAAGGAACTTTACCAATGGCAAATAATTGACGATAACAGCATACCATGGCTCAATGGATACGGACAAGAGTTGTTCATCTAGAAAATACTCATTGACGGGTGGTTCACTAGATTGTGCGACAATGATTCGGGACAAGTGATCAGCTACAGCATTCTCTGTTCCTTTCTTATCCTTAATTTCTGGGTCAAATTCTTGAAGGAGTAAGATCCATCGTATTAAGCGTGCCTTAGCGTCTTTCTTTGCTAGGAGATATTTAATGGCTGAGTGATCAGTATAAACAATAGTGTGTGACCCAACCAAGTATGACCTAAATTTTTCTAGGGTAAAGACAACGACTAGGAACCCCCTTTTCTGTGGTCCTGTAATTAAGCTGCACATCATTTAATATTTTACTGGCATAATAGATAACTCTAGGCAACTTATTAATCCTTTGACCTAAAACTGTACCTACAACATGATCGGATGCATCGCACATGAGTTCAAAGGGTTTACTCCATATGGGTGGATGAATGATGGGAGTAGAAATGAGTGCCTTTTTAAGAAATTCAAAAGACTTTAAGCACTCAGGAGTAAGCTCAAATCTTACTTCCTTTGCTAACAAATTTGTCAATGGGCGAGCTACTTTGCTAAAATTGGGTATGAACCTTTTATAAAATCCTGCATATCCTAAAAATGAATGAATTTCATTAACAGACTTGGGTGGTGGAAGACTTGCAATCAGCTCAACTTTGCCCTTGTCAACTTATTTTCCTCTTTTTGAAACTACATGGCCAAGAACTTACCTTCTCTAACCATGAACTGATACTTTTTCCAATTGAGAACTAAATGCTTCTCTTTACATCTCTCTAGAACTAGTCTTAGATGGTTTAAACATTCGAAGAAGGTAGGGCCAAACATAGAAAAGTCATCCATAAAAATTTCTAAGATTCATTCAACCATGTTAGAAATAATACTGATCATACATCTTTGGAAGGTTGCTGGTACATTGCATAACCCAAATGGAATTCACCTATAAGCAAAGGTTCCGAATGGACACGTGAATGTAGTCTTTTCTTGATCTTCAGGGGCTATGGGCATCTGATTATAGCCAGAGTGTCCATCAAGAAAATAATAAAACTCCTATCCAGCTAACTTTTCTAACATCTGGTCAATAAATGGTAAAGGAAAGTGATCTTTCCTTGTCGCAGCATTCAGTTTCCTATAGTCTATATAGACCCTCCATCCTGTTTGGGTTCTAGTTGGGATAAGTTCATTTGCTTCATTTTGAATCACTATTATTCCAGACTTTTTAGGTACCACTTGAACAGGACTTACCCACGAACTATTAGAAATAGGATAAATGATTCCATTGTCAAGTAACTTCAAAATCTCTTTCTTGACTACTTCTTTCATTGATGGATTTTATTTCCTTTGAGCTTCTCTAGTTGGTTTTGCCTCTTCCTCTAAGTGTATCCTATGTTGAACTATGGAAGGACTTATTCCCTTAATATTTATCATGGTCCAGCAGAGGCCGGGCGATTGCGCGGCTCTGATAGAATCTCGATTTTTAATAGCGGATCTGCAGGCTTTTCAAAGCAGTCCCGGATAGCGATCCAGGAAAGTATTTTATATTTAAAATAATTTTTGTTTCAGATATGAAGTTTTTCTTATATGTTGTAGCATGTTAGGAATTTATATTAAATAAATTAAATTTATTTATGAATTGTATAATTAGATATAAATTATTTTTATATCTTCTTCCGCTGCGACAGGCTGTTGATGCCTGTTCGATTGCAATTTTCTGTTCCTAGGAGATAACCAACACCAAACTCTCAATTTCTCACAGGTTTGAGAAGATCTCTTCCAAAGGAATGTAGAGAGTCTCAACCTCAAAATAGGTGGAACAGGAAATTAGATCCTTGAGTGTGTGAACCATTCACCTTCCTGAGCCCTGTTTTTATAACAGCAGGCCCCAAAACCATTTAGAGGGCTAATGAGAGATTAATGGGGAGTTATGAGTCTCTTGGGATTCCTGGGTCTTTTGGAATTCAGCAATCGATCATCATAAAAACCATAAATGCATCCAATAAATGCCCACAACAATTATAGAATTAAATGGAACAATTTCGATTTATAGCAATCTGACAGACGAGTCGACTTCACCATTCAAGTCGACTCAACTCGAGTCGACTCATCCAAATGAGTTGGCTCGAACATAGGTTTGACAACACCTTGCCAAACGAGTCTAGAATGATTCCCAATCATTTGCATGCCAACAAAACAAGAAGAAACCCTCGATGGTGACCCTATAGGTTCAAACACTAAACCCGAAGCACGGGAACATTTTTAGTACCAGCCAAAGTCACCATCTTGCAATGACACCCAGTCTCCACTTGTCTTCTTGTACACACATGGTTCATCCATATTTTTGACAAAACCAAATCCTTTGATTGTTTCATCAAAATGGATGTTCCAACTCCTCGATGCTTGCTTAAGTCCATAAATGGACTTTTTTAATTTGCATACCTGATTTGGTCTCAAACTTGAGACAAAACCCTCTAGCTGTGACATATAGACTTCTTCCTCAAGGTTTCCATTAAGGAAAGCAGTCTTTACATCCATCTACCAGATCTCATAGTTATGGTATGCTGCTATGGCAAGCAGTATCCTAGTAGACTTGAGCATGGCTACTGGAGAAAAGGTTTCATCATAGTCTACACCATGTTTTTGACTGAAACCTTTTGCTACTAGTCTAGCCTTGTAGTTCTCAACTTGACCATCTGCTCTAATCTTCTTCTTGAAGACCCATTTACATCCTATTGGGTTAATTCCTTCAAGTAGATCTACCAGAGTCCAAACCTGATTGGAATACATTGACTCCATTTTAGATTTCATGGCGCCAAGCCACTTGTCGTCGTCTCTACTCTTGACAGCTTCCGAATAGGTCACAGGATCATCATCCTTTATGATACTGGCTTCATTGTCATCCCCGATAACAAAACCATATCTAAGAGGTGCTCCTTGCACCCTCTCTGACCTTCAGAGAGGAAGTATGTATTGTGGTTGTTCTTGATCCACAAGAACCTTTGGTTGAGGAACTTCACTTGAAGGCTCACTGGTTTGTTGGTTCTGTTCTTTACATAACTCAAGTGAAGAATCACTACATCCTTCTTGGATAAACTCTTGTTCCAAGAATGTAGTATGCCTACTGACAATTATCTTTTGCTCAGTAGCATTATAAAAGAGGTATCCAACACCCTCTTTTAAATAACCAACAAACTTACATTTATCAGCCCTTGCACTTAGCTTATGTCTAAAGGTATTCTTGACATAAGCATGTCAACCCCAAATCTTCAAATACTTAAGATTTGGTCTTTTGCCATTCCATAATTCATATGGAGTGCCATTCACTGATTTAGATGGAACCCTGTTTAATATATATGCAGCAGTATCTAGGGCATGTCTCCAGAATGAAGTAGAAAGATCTGTGAAACTCATCATAGACCTCACCATGTCTAACAAGATATGATTTCTCCTTTTTGCCACTCCATTTAACTGGGGTTTATAAGGAGGGGTCCATTTAGATATAATTCCTTTGTCCTTGAGATGGTTTAGAAACTTACTAGATAGGTATTCACCTCCTTGATCAGACCCAAGAGCTTTAATACTAAATCCAATTTATTTTTCAACAATACTCTGATATTCTTTAAACTTATCAAAAGCTTTGAACTTGTATTTTAAAAGATACACATGACCGAACCTTGATAAATCATCAATAAAAGTGATGAAATAAGAATATCCTCCTCTGGCCTGAGTTGACATAGGCACATACATCAGTATGTATTAGACCTAACAATTCAGTTGCCCTCTCTTCTTGTCCAGTGAATGGAGACTTGGTCATTTTTCCTTTGAGACAAGATTCACAAGTTCCTAATGATTGAAAATCATCAGAGTCAAAGTAATTATCTTTGACTAACTTGTTTATCCTTGACTCACTGATATGACCCAATCGGTAGTGCCAGAGATATGTGACATTGTCATTATCTTTGTATCATGTACAAACCTTTAGATGCACCACTTGCATCTTGCTTCACATTTGCAAGGTAAACCTTGTAGTTCTTCTTCCAATGCCCAGTCTTGCCACAATGGAAACAAGCTCCATCAGCCTTCTTAACTTTCTTGTTCTTCTTCTCGATGCTCTTCTTAGGGTTGAATTTTCTCTTCATACCCTTCTTCATTGCTTGCTTCTTTCTATCAACAAGAAGCACCTGAGCCTCATCTCCTTTAGAGTGGCTCTCAGCTGTCTTAAGCATGTTAAGCAGCTCTGGCAATGAAGTATTCAATTTGTTCATATGGTAATTAAGAACAAACTAAGAGAAAGAATCTGGCAGTGACTACAGGATCAAGTCCTGATTGAGTTCACCATCCATGACAAACCCTAATTGACCCAATCGAGTGATCAAGTCAATCATTTTCAGCACATGGGTTTGCATAGGTGAACCCTCACTCATCCGTGCTCGGAACAACTGCTTCGATATTTCATATCGGGCAGCCCTACTTTGCTCTCCATAAAGCTCCTTTAGATTGAGCAATATGGATTGAGGTTTCATAACTTCATGTTGCCTTTGGAGCTCGTTGCTCATCGAGGCCAACATGATGCACCTGACAGTTATACTATCATTTTGCCACATTCTGCGTGTGTCAATTTCCTCCTCTGATGCATCCTCTCCGATCACCACTGAATCCAGAGAATCAAGTATATACGAAAGCTTCTCCTAAGTCAAAACAATCCTCAGGTTCCTCAACCAGTCCATATAATTTGGACCGGTTAATTTGTTGGCATCCAAGATGCCCCTTAGTGATAAGTTTGAAGCCATTAAGATAAATGTCCTAGATTTAATTAAAGAACAATATTAGCAGACCACTCAATGATGACATTCATAACTAGATAAGGACTTTATATCTAATTATGTTCAACTATGGTAAGCGAGAAACCTTCCTGGTTTCTTTAGTGGGATTGAGATCCTGATCCCTCATTAGTGCCTTGTGTCACACAACAAACACTAATGAGTTCAAAGGTAGGACAACCTTTCCAATTGCAACCCGTGCAATTCTCAACAAATATCTTTGCCTCTAAGACACTTATAGCCTTGTGTCACACAACAAACTATAATGTCTTAGTTTAGTCAAACCCTTCTTTTCTATATAGCCATGATTGAACATTGTTGCCCTTGTGTCACACAACAAAGCAACAACTCTAATCATGCCATAAAACACTAAGTGCACCAAGACAAATTCATATTGAACCCTATAGTAGGCCTTGTGTCACACAACAAACCTATTATAGTCTTGACATGGATATGTCCTAGCATGAAGGAAGGCATATTATAGCTTATTTAACCAATCAGCATTACCAAAATAGGGTTTAGATGTGACCAAATTGGCCAAGTGAGTGGGAGGGGTGAGGGGGTCCCCCCGTTGCTTTTCTTAGACGCTAATTAGATTGGCCAGGTCAGACAACGAAACTAATTAAAAACCTCCGTCCCTTTACCTTCCGAGGACCACTTGCCTAGACACCAATCGGCTGATCAAATCCTAATTGGTTTTGCATCATGACTAAGTTTTTTGCTATGACTAAATATAATTTTGATGAGAGATTTTGATGGTCTCAAAACACATTCTACATTATCATGATTACTATGCTTATAATATATATAAATATGTAACATATCATCATAACATAACATGTTATGTTAAACAAGCATATTATAGCTAATATGCAAATCAAGGCATGATAAATACATAAAAATACCTTTCACCTCACTTGTTCATGGGATATGGCAACAGCGGCACCCCTACACACCATAAGAGACCCATTAAATGGGAGGAGAGGGCCTTTAAACCCTACTTAATTCCTATGACTGGACAGCCATGGTGACTAACCCAATCCAAAGCAGTTACTTGGTTCAATCAACATGCACAATTTCAAGCTTGACATAATATCATGTATTTCATAAAAAACTAAAATTAAATATATTACCTTAATATGCAAAATTTCATACAATTGCATTATCATATCATTTCATAAAGAAACCATAAATCATGCATATGAATTTGGTCGGGTCGACTCGATAGGGTTCGGGTCGGCTCGGATAGTGGAATTTCATAAAACTCCAAAATGGTCCATATATGCCACAAGGATGGCTCTGATACCACTGAGGGAATTCTCCCAGGGTGTCGGGAATCATGTAGCAAGCAGAAGTGAATTTCAAAACATAAATTCAAAGCATGAAACCCTAATTGGCTAGAAAATCCTATTTTCCAGGAACCCCTTATGCAATACCAATTAATGAAACATAAATGGAGTCAAAAAAATATACCTGGATTGCTGAAAACCAATCCTTTCTATAAGGCTCACAAGTGCAAGCCCTCCAACAGTGATCCATACTGGAATCAAACCTAGGAACCTCTCCTTTGTAGGTTGCTTGATCAATTGAGACTCTTCCGATGGACTTTCTTCCTTCGGCAGCCTCTCCTTCCTTGCTTAGACCTTCACCCTCTAGTAGAGCACTCTAAGCCCTCTCCAAAATCTCTCTTCTCTCTTTCTATCACTTTCTAATTCTCTTCCTAAACCCTTGTCTTAAAATGGTGGACTTGTCTTAAAGGAAGACCAATATCCTAACAAGGGAAGGAAGAGACAAAGTGGTAGATGTAAGAGTGTAAGAAAGAAACCAAAATATGATACCATCGGAACAAATACCGATGGCTATTTATAGGAGAGGGGGAGGTGCCAGATAAGCCTTCTCATCAGTCTTTGATCTATCCAAACACAGATCAAATAAGACCCTTCACTAAGAAGGAGTCTTATCTTGAAACACCATGTCCCTTTATGTGCCAACCGCCTAATTCAAGTCCCTTCAATTTTTTATCCAACTTCTCTCTTTGCCACTTGGCATTTCTGGTTAAAATGAAGCCAAAGGATGTGACTTATGAATGAGAATCATCGATGATTCAAAGGGACATAAAGCAGAATGACTCTACTTGAATTAGCGCCAAAGTGAAAAGACGTGACTCTTCACTTTGCACCAACTTCTCCATGCCATATGGTACTTTTGACCTAGTCAAAGTATATGCAGTATGGGTGTCATATGAAAGGGAATTAAATCTACTTTCGAACCATATAATTTGTTTTTAGATTGGAGGTCAATTGGTCCTTGTGCACCCTTTTGAATGCAGGGGTGCCACTTAGGCACGAAGAGTCCCATGCCTTTTGGACTCTTCATATATGATGCATAAAATGTTCAAAAACTATCAGATAAAATCTGATAAATTCATCCCACTTAGTAATCAACCCAATCTACTTCTCCAAAAAATTGGTTAGTCAATTTAGCAACCTTTCAGACCTAATTCAATTGGGTTAGGAGATTATGTCAGCCTACACATGCTAGTGTGCAATCTAGCTAACCAAGTAGGATCCCTTGACCCTAATTAAATGTCAATTGAGTTCCTAGGTCGACTCCCTAATTTGTGTGACCCTTTGGGTTTCACATCTAGCCAACAATAGGTCTAGGTTCAAGCCGATTCGATCCAATCAAATCCGATTGACCTAATTAGGTCAAATTGACTCACCTAATTGTCCAATTCGAATCACACATCAAATTGACTCATGAAACCAAATCAATTAGTTCATCTAACAATGTATCATGCCTATCCAAAAGATGAAAAATTTGGTAAAAATTATCAAAGTACCCTTCATTAGTAAGTTACCAATGTATCATGCCTATCCAAAAGATGAAAAATTTGATAAAAATTACCAAAGTACCCTTCATTAGTAAGTTACCGTGCATTCAATCTTTCGATCTCCCATTATCTCGATTAAGTAATAGGTATGGATATATGTCTGTTGTACCCATCCGGCCAATCCTGGGTTGGGCCGGCCAAGATGTCTGACCGGCTGACCCATGGGAGGAGAGGTCCAAATGACCCGCTTCCTTCGAGGTCTGACCGATCGGCTCTCGTGGAGATCCTGACTTATTCCCTCACTAGAGGCCCAGAAGGCCAACCAACCTAAAGGCCGACCCACTTCTGCTAAGGTATGGCTGACCCACTCCAAGGATATCGTAGAAACTCCAGAAGCCTCTTTCCACATCTACCGGTCGGGTTTCTCAAAGCCCCTCTCAGATACTCCCCGTCGGCCGGACGATGGGCTCCTGTTGAATCAGATCGACTCGTTCTCCTTCTGGGAACCGCTCGAAGGTTCCAGAAGCCCTTTTCCAGTTGGTACCGGAATCCTGTTGTAATGGACTCCACGACGTGGCCAAGTCTCCACGCCACCTGGCCATCACTCTGATTCTTTTAGGGGCAAATCAGGGCTTTCTAGCCTCTCCCCTAATAGAATTTGGTAGCATTCCATGCCTATTTAAGGTGACCAGGGGACCTCCGCTTGGGGCTAAGTGCACTCTTCTCTCTCAGTGTGCTATTCTCTTTTATTTTCTCCATTCTATTACTCCCAGACTCCTATTAACTTAAGCATTGGGGTGTCCCCCACTGGAACACCACCGGCGCTTAGGGGACTTTGTGCAGGTCGACCGGCAAAGGAGCTCTCCAGCATAGCCAACCAAGCCTGGTCCAGGAGAAGGCGCAGCAATAGATTGGCACAGAGGAAGGGCCTGAACCTCTGTTCTGCTCTCAACTCTAAAAGGAGAGATTGATTGAAAAAAATCTTGCAATGGCGAGGGGAAAAACTCGAAGTACCTCTGCCAGGAGAGGACATTCTCACCACAGGTCTGAAGCACCTCACAAAGAAGATGACACTGGTGCTGCCGCTGAGCCCACAGTTACTCTAGGATTGCAGTAATTCCAGATGTTGGTGAACCGCATCGAAACGCTCACCACGGTGGTCTAGCATTTCCAAGAAGCGAGTGACAACCGGCAGCAGTCACCGCGATGTCTTGCATCAATCATCAGCCAGCCGCCAGGGCAAGTCAGCAGCCAAAGGTGCCTCCGCGTCCATCCCATGATGTTCCAGAGCCCCGAATGTCCTTGGAGGCTCGCACTGATGGAAAGAGGGCGAGGTCAGCTTCCCCCTCTTTCGTTGACTCCGTCTCCCATGACGGTTAGCACCCTGCTGAAGATCCATGGGACTACAGCAGCAAAATCATGCACATGGAGAGTGCATTGCTGAAATTGTCAAATGGTAGAAGGCCGACGGGGGGCAGGCTTACGACACCCACCAACCTTTCTCTGCAAAAATCTTAGGGGAGTTGATCCCCCGTCACTTTAAAATTCCTCAAGTGGACCCCTATGACAGCACCACCGATCCATTGGACCATCTGGGCACCTACAAGGCCCACATAATGGTACAGGGCACCTCCGACGCCCTTCACTACATTGCCTTCCTAGCAACCTTGAAGAAGGTCGCTCGGATGTGGTTCACCGCCATCCGACCAGGGATGATCCACTCTTTTTCCCAACTTGAGAATATTTTTCTTTCCCATTTCAGGACATACAGTCAGACCCCGAAGAACACCGACTACCTCTTCGTCATACTCCAGAAAGAGGGAAAGACCCTTCGAGACTACATGGCCTGTTTCAACTCAGTAGCCTTGGAAGTCCCGGATTTGAATGAGGTGGTAGTGATGTCAGCCTTTAAGAGAGGGCTCCACTTGTCCTGGCACACTTCTCCCTATATAAGAAGTTCCCGACGAGCTACATCGAGTTGTTGGCTAGGGCACAGAAGTACGCCCTGGCAGAGGAGCAGTCGGTGAGTCGATGCCAGGCTGAGGGGAGGTCAGCCCCCAAGAAGCGGAGCAATAAAGTCCCCGCGGTCTGACCTCCCGGCGATGATAGCTGATCCACCCAGCACCGAAGTCCGAGGCCCAAGGACTTCCTCAGGAGGTTTGAGACCTATGCACCCCTCTCCCTTCTGAGGGAGAAGATCTTTACGGAAATCGAGAACGAGGCCTTCTTGCAAAGGCCTCGGTCGACGAGGGCTCCTTCTGTCGCCAGAAATAAAAGCAAGTATTGTCGATTCCACAGGGACCATGGGCACGACACCGAAGAGTGCCTCCAACTGAAGGATGCCATTGAAGACCTCATCAGGAGGGGGTACCTGAACAAGTACGTCTGACCCCGCCAGGACCGAGCCGAGACCTTGACCACCAGAGACCCTCCGGGGGAGGTGGAGCTTCTTAACCAATGCCCGACCGATGGGGGCATAGGTATGTTGCATTGGTGATCCGACTGGGGGCACGAGAGGGACCAAGACATTGTAAAAAGGCCTAGGGGTTCCACTATAATCAGATTTTCTGATGAAGACCTCTTGGAGCCTCATCTTCCAGGAGATGACCCTGTAGTCATGTCGGTCGTCATTGCCAACTATGATGTAAAGCACATCCTCATTGATAATGGAAGCTATGCAGATGTTTTGCTATATGATGCTTTTGCTCGAATGAACTTGTCCAGGTCTAGGCTGCAAGATCCCTAATGCCATTGACTGGCTTCAGGAGAAACTCTGTCAAAGTTGAGGGAGAAATAACCCTACCCATGACTATTGGGATGGAGCCTTACCAAAAGGCTTTCCCCATCAACTTCGTGGTCATTCGTACGACCTCGGCATACCACGCCATTTTAGGTCGACCAGCTCTCAACAAGTTTTGGGCCATCGTATCCACTTACCATTTGCTGGAGAAGTTTCTGACTCGTAACGGGGTTAGAGAAATGAGAGGAGACTGTAGGATGGATAGACAATGTCTGGCTATTCACGATAAGCAATTGGAAGGACGACCCACTCTTGTACAACTTGACCCTTGAGACGAAGCCGACGATCGTGGCCAGCTTGTTGAGAAGAACGTGTTTGTTTCCCTTAGGGAGGACGACCCCACCAAGGTCCTCCAAATTAGGAGTACACTAGGTGAAGAGGCCAGACAGGAGCTGATTGGCTTCTTGAGAAGCAATGCTGATGTCTTCACTTGGTCGGCGTCAGACATGCCAGGCATCCCGTCGGATGTCATTACTCACCAACTTAAGGTGGATCCAACTTATAGACCCGTCCGACAAAAAAAAAGGAGCTTCATCGCCGAAAGATAGAGGGCCATCGAAGAAGAAGTGAAGAAGCTATCTGACGCTAGCTTCATCAGGGAGGCCCATTACCCCGAGTGGCTGCCAATGTCATCATGGTGAAAAAGGCAAGTGGGAAGTGGGGGATCTGTATGGATTACACTGACCTCAACAAGGCTTGTCCGAAGAATAGCTTCCCCCTATCGAAGATCGATCAGCTGTTGGATGCCACGGTTGGCCATCAGCTCTTGAGTTTTATGGATGCTTTCTCTGGGTACAACCATATTAGGATGCACCCTGAAGATGAAGAGAAGATGGCCTTTGTCACAGACAAAGGGCTGTATTGTTACAAGATGATGCCATTCGACCTAAAATATACAGGTGCCACTTTCCAATGGTTGATCAACCGAGTCTTCGAAGGGCAACTTGGAAGGAATATGGAGGCGTACGTCGATGAAATAATTATCAAAAGCTCCCATAGAGCCGACCACATCAAGGACCTGTAGGAATCCTTTGACGCACTAAGATGCCATCGGATGAGGCTAAATCCTACCAAGTGCATATTCGGAGTGACCTTCGGGAAGTTCCTTTGTTTCCTCATCACATAGAGGGGTATTGAGGTCAACCCAGAAAAAATTAAAGCTATCATTGATATGGCACATCCGACCAGTAAAAAGCATGTGCAAGAACTCACAAGCTGCATCCTTCTCTTAGCCATTTTATCTCCCGATCGGCTGAGAGATCTCTTCCATTCTTCAAGACCTTGCATCGATCAGATCGCTTCCATTGGACCGATGAGTGTCGGTCAGCCTTTGAAGCACTGAAGGACTATCTGAAGAACCCTCCACTCTTGGCCAAGCGAATGGAGGGAGAAGTGTTGTACCTATATTTGTCAGCCTCTGACGAGGTCATCAGTGCTGTCCTCGTGCGGGTGGGGGAAGATGAACAATAGAAACCTATCTACTATATCAGTAAAGTTCTCCATGACACCGAGACAAGGTACCCTAAAATGCAGAAGCTGGTCTTCTCCTTGGTCATAGCGATAAAATGCCTCCGACCCTACTTCCAGGAACATCCGATCATCGTACTGACCAACCAGCCCCTCAAGGCAATCCTTCGAAGTCCCGACACCTCCGAATAGCTCACCAAGTGGGCCGTCAAGCTGGGCAAGTTCGATATTTCTTTCCAATCCCGATCGGCCTTAAAGGCCCAAGTAATCACTGATTTTATTACAGAATGCACTTGGGGGTCGGAGGCAACCTCATCAGCAATTGAAGTGCCTATAGCTGATCCCGTGGAAGAGATTGAAAATGCTTGGACCCTTCATGTGGATGGAGCTTCTAATCTTACGGGGTATGGCGCAGGCCTGATCTTAGCTGACCCCGATGGGCAGTGCCTGGAGTATGCTCTACACTTTGCATTTCAAGTATCGAACAACCAGGTAGAGTATGAAGCCTTGCTTGCAGGATTCAGAATAGCCAGTGAGTTAGGCATTGGCAGAATTTGGGCCTTCTTCGACTCCCAGTTGGTGGTCAATCATGTGAAGGGTGAATTTGAAGCAAGGGACCCAACCTTGGCCAAATACTTGGATAAGGTATAAGGCCATATATCTTGGCTTAAATTCTTTAAAATTCTTTACATACCTTGATTGTAGAACTCCTGGGTGGATGCTCTATCATAATTAGCCACTACCGCTGTCAGTACCTCTGACCAAACCTTTGTGGAGCATCTGCAGCATCCAACATTGCTGAAGAGCCGACTAAGGTTCACCAAGTCGAGCAGGAAGCCTCAAGGATGGACCCAATCCGTGCATTAATGGTTCAAGGAACTCTTTCGGATGATCCGGCCGAAGCTAAGCGTATATATTGGATGGCTTCCAAATATGTCATCCTTGATGGGGCCCTCAATAAGCAATTGTTCTAACAACCACTGCTGAAGTGTTTAGGGCTGACCGATGCGGACTATGCACTCAGAGAGGTACATGAAGGCATCTACAGCGACCACCTCGGAGGAAGATCCCTGGCTTATAAAATCATCCGACAGGGATACTACAGGCCCATAATTTAGAAAGATGTGTCGAACTTCGTTCGAAGGTGCGATGCATATCAAAGGTACTCTAGCATCCAAAGGAGGCCCGCCAGCCAGCTGACCCCGCTTATGGCGCCTTGGCCATTTGCACAATGGGGCATGGACATCCTGGGACCTTTCCCTGTTGGGAATTGTGTCCCAAAGCCAATCGCCTGGGTTGTAGGTGGTTATGCTGAGTATTGTATTCATTTTATGAATTAATAAAATTATTATTTTGGCAGCTCTTCACATATTGTATTTTCCTGTAATGAACTCTTTACATGTGATGATGTCCTTAGGGCTACACTGTTTTCGATACAGAGAGGATGTATCGACTGGTCCTTAAACCTTGTTCACAACCAAAGGATATATTGTACTGGACGACAATATATCAAGTATAGGTTGTTGCAGTTCACATCGTTTGGTTGTCCTCTTGACCAAATGAGTGTGGTGACACTGATGTGATCTGCAAGTGGGATATATCATATCTCATTGAACGTGACTCCATGAAACCCCTTTTCTGCCCAAGGGATACTCACGATAGGATATGGGTATATGTGTCCCTATGACCTGAGGTCATCACGGTTGCTTGCAAGCAACTCCCTGTGCTTTGGTGCCGGACTACCCGGATTTTTAATCCGGTGATGGAAGGTTTCTGGGTACAGGCACGTACTTGTAGAGCAGTGATGGATCAAGATGGAATTGACCTGTCCGAACAGTATGGATTGAATGTTTCACAGTATCTCAATTTAGCAAATCCTCGGCCGGGGTAGCCCTAGTGAAGAGTCACTGGGCTTGCAAGATTGAGACACGTTGTCGACTGACTCAATCTGGGTTGGCAGCCCAATATCAGTCGTCCTGAGTATTAGATGTCAAAGGGATGAATTATACAGTAACCATATGCCAGAGGTTCGATAGTATGCTCCCGCATCTTCGACCTATCCGGATGCCGGGACCCATTGCTAGATGGTTTCCTGTGCTGGTACTGGAATTGTTCCAGTGCTACCATTTAGGTTCGAACCTATGAGGTCACACGCCATGGAGGATAACTCTCCGATCCGGATACCGATTACGATTGGTGATCATCTCGGTTTTATGGTCACGGTATTTTTTAAAGCACTCTTTTCCCAGTTTTGTCCTTGTTTGCATCAACCGAAAATTGTTCCGGGCTGACCAGGTCTGCACCAGGATTTTTCTGAATCAGTTTTGAACTGATTCAGAGCTAAATTCGGCCTCCAATTGGTTGTGAACCAATTGAACCAAATTTATTTGGGCTTGGACCAGTTCAATTAAATTGAACCAAAAATTTTGGGATTGAACCAATCTGGTTTAATTTACTTGGATCGGTTTTCTTTTGAACCATAGGGTTTTATTGAATTGAACAAATTTATTTGGACCGTTGGTTTTTCTTCCAATGACTGGTTTGCACGCTGATTTCACGCTGGATGAATTCCAAGCATCGGAAGCCATTCAGCGTCTTCTCATCTCCCTCCACCCGCTAACCTTAAAACCCTTTTATTGGTTCTAATGGCTGTTTATTTGGTGATTAAGCCACCGACGTCTTTTGGCCTCCCAGGATTTTCATTTGCTCTTCCGCTGCTGCTCCTTTTATAAACCCTGCAGTCCCCTGGTTCAAAGGCTGAGACGTCACCGTGTGAGAAGTGAATAAGCTGTGAGTGTTCTTATTTCCTTGCATAAATTCTTTCCCATTCCACCGGTGAAATTGAGGGTTGGGTTTTGGTGAGTGAAAGGAAGAGAGATCAACCCATAATCCCTGTTTTCTGGTGCTCAAATTTGAAGGAAGAAGGAACTCTGTTTTGCTGAAAAACAACTTCTGAAATTCTGTTTCCTCCCTTCTTCCCTCCCACCGTTCCATGTCTTTCGGTGACTAGCATCGCCCGAGAGACGGATCAGAGCTAGCCCCTAGCGTGTTCTCCCTCTTGAGAGTGTTCAACCGAGCACTTGGAAGCCGGATCGACCTTTTTTTCCTGCTATTTTTGTGCTCTGTTTTCAGGTTGCAGATTTTCAGGTTGCTAAATTTCTGGTGCTATTTTTGGTTGAAAGGAAGGGGACCAAAATGTTGAATCATCTTCTCAGATTTTCAGGAAGACCAACCATCTTGTTCCCTAGCTTTTGGTGTTGGAAGAGGAATCAATTCGTTGGCAAAATCCCCTGTTGTTTTGCTGCAAATTTTGAAGAAAAAAAGCAACCTGTCAACGTGCTGGAAGTAGAAGACAACAGGAATAAATTTATTCCTGTTATCCCAGCTATTCCAGCTTTATACCAAGGCTATTCCAGGCTGGAATAAGGTATAACTTCTTGTTTTATTTTTCATGCATGTATAGATCTAGGTTTTTTAACTGTTTATAAATATTACATGGTCTTGTACATGCCTTGTATTGCCTATACATTGATGCAGAACGAAAGCTCTGATACCAAAAATGATATAGAACGAAAGAGATGATGCGATGCGGAAGTAAATTAAGACTAGTTTTTTTTTTTATTTTTATTTTTATTTTCAGAAGTCGGCTTTGACTCAAAGAAAAGTTAAACTAAATTGAAAAAAACTATGTAATAATTGAAAGCACAATTTAAAGAAACTAGGTTATCAGAGTAGTTCAGAAGTAAAGGATCGCTGGGGGTTGAGAAACTCCCAGACCTAGGGTTTCGCTCTGAACTTTCAACAGGACAGAAGTAAAGAGAAGAGAAGGGTTACAGACCAGGCAATGATCTTCACAGAGTTTAGTGGAAGGACTCTCTTGAGCAGATTGTTGGATCCCCGGATTCAGATATCTTCGCAATGGATCCTCTAATACTGGTCCTTTGGCAAAGTTGGCTTCTCCTGAACTCAAGATCTAGAAAAGAAGAAGAACAATTTATGGAACCAGATACTCAAGGAAGGATTTACCAGATAGAAGAACTTGAAAGTTGATGTTGTTGAAGTCCTGATTCTCCTGGATGCTGATCTTGCTTCCTCTGGGATTTGCTCCGTATTCGAAGCAGCCGAACTGGACCTGGATGCTGGTGGTCGGCCACTACTTGGAGAGAGGGGCCGTGAGAGATGGGGTAGGCCAGGGTTTTGGTGGAATGAAGAGGATGATGAGCGGCTAGGGTTTGGAGTTGAAGTGGCTAACCTAGGGTTTTGGGGTTGGAGATCTCACACCGCCTCAAGGTTCCTGGGGAACCCGGATTTACTCCCTCACGGAGCTCAACACCTGAATACAAGTGCGGAAGAGAGAAACACAAAGTTTGCTCACACATAAATTGGATTCATTCATCAGTTGTTTTTTAAAACTTACAAGAGGGGTTTATTTTATAGGTCTTTACAAGGGGTCAGGGTTTTACATCTTCCCATGTGGGACTAATAGGATAGATCTTCAAATTAGGCTTGTAGAATCAAATCCTTCTTATATGGCCGGCCAAGAGGTTCCATAAGTGTTGATTGATGGCTCCAAATGGTAAGTAGGTGGCGCCTCCTAGCCTTGCTCTTCAAGAAAATTTTTTTTCCTTCCATGGCTCAACTCTTTTGGACACCTCCTTTTCTTTCTCCCCAAGTCATGGCTCTTCCCAACTCTGCTTTAGTCTTTTTATACATGGATTGGGCGCCCCCTTGAAGTGCTCCCCAAGAAATGCCTCTTTCCTCCTTTAGCTTGGCCTTTTAAGGTATATGTGAGGCACCTCCTTGATTTTCGCTTCAAGAAAAATTCTTGCTCCCTTGGGTGTGGGGACCAAGACACTGGGATGGAGATGTGGCGCCTCCTGGACTCTGGCGTGTGGCTGGGAGTGTGGCGCCCACTTGCTTAGGCTTGGGAGAAAATGTGGCACTCGGGAGATCCAAGAGTCATCAGAATCTGGCCTTCCTTGCCAGCGGACCAGGTATCTTTGGTATCCTCGATTACGAGTAGAGATAACCTGATCATCCAGGATCTTTTCAATATGCTCTTTCCTCACAGGCCAGTTTGTTGGTGGACACACAGGGTCGGGATCACTCTCAATAACAGGATTAGGCTCAAAAGGCTTACTGGGAATCACAGCTGGCTCTCTATACTCTACTAGGTCTGTAATGTTGAAAGTGGAGCTAATGCCTAGTTTTGAAGGCAACTCGAGCACATAGGCATTGGACCCTACTCTCTTCACTACTCTAAATGGTCCAGCTCCTCTAGCATGTAGCTTTCTAACGGCTCCAGGAGGAAACCGCTCAGGCCTTAACCTAATCATTACATAGTCTCCCTCAACAAAAGTTTTGACTCGCCTTTGAGAATCAGCCAACTTCTTATAAGTTTCATTACTTAAAGTTATTTTGGCATGAATTTCTTTATGCAAGTCCTTTACATGCTATGCAAGTGCATCAAGAGACTTGTGTGTGTGGGCTAATAGTGAAATCAGATCATGTGGTGTGTGAGGCTTGTATCCATGAACCATTTCAAAGGGACTCTAGCCTATAGACCTATTGATCGAAACATTGAATGCAATTTCAGCCCTGGACAAAATACAAATCCCAATTCCTGGTGCTCTCAATCCAACCAAAATCTAAGCCAAAGCCTAGTAAAGGGTTAAGAAAAACTAAACTAGACTGACGACGCATTCCTAAAGAATGTACTTTATTACAAAGAAACCCTAGGTCTAAACCTAACAAACTAAGGCTCTCTAGGTTTGACCTTGGGTCGGAGGAGGGCATGCAGAGCATGAAAACTTATTATGGATGCCTAGTAGGTGCCATAAGGTCTTCCAGAAGTAGGTGGCAAACCTAATAGGTTCTGACATGTGGTTCACTCTAAAGGCTTCGACAAAGTATACTTGGATGGTGTAAGAAGCATTGGAAGTCCTAGAGAAAGGGAGGAGATATGAGGTGGAATCTCGAATTACCTGTTGACTAAAGGTGATGACCTGAAGGTTTGAATGGTGATCTATGAGTGTCAACTGGTCATCCTTACGAAAGGAAAAGTTTGCTACTCCCAGGAATGGATCAAGAGATGGTTCGGGAAGTAGCCTAGGACATGTGATTGCAATAGTTAAGGTTTGTTCTCTAAGCAAATAATGATCCACTTTCTCAAGAACTGGATTAGAGAATGATTCATGGGAGGGCCAATGGATGATGACCTCAAGACTTGAAATTTGACCTATGGGTGCGGAAAGGTATACTCTATAGAAGGGTAGGTCAGTCATGCGAAGGAAGGGGTCTGGGGCCATAAGGAGGACTTCTACAGGACTGGGTGAATCAATCCGCTCAAGACAAGGATGTTCAACTGAGATTACGGGAGAGACCTTAGTGGCTGGGCATGGGACAAGGTCCAATTGTAAGAGGCTTGATTCAGTCATCCTAAAGAGAGGATCTACCATAGGGTGGGCAAACTTAAACAGTTCAGTGCAAAGATCTTCAATTGGTACTTGGGGAATGACTATCATTAGAGGGTACGAACTGATAGCTTGGGCTAACACTATGAGTTCTTCCTGGGGGTATTTGACTAAAGGAACCTGATTCTCACAAATCTCTTGATTTTCTGAACTAGGTCCTGCCACTTGGTTGCTCTCCAAGGTCTCCTCAGGTAAGGAACCAATAGTATCGATGTCACATTCTTCAAGTTCTTCCCCCTCATATTCATCAACTAGACTCAAGCCAGCATCATATACTTCCTTGATGCCATCTTCAATGGGTTTCGGGTAAGTGGTAATCGGGTCAACTGATTCTAGGTTTGTCATACCTAACCTTTCTTCCTCATTGGTAGGCTTGGGTTCTCCCTCATTAATGTCATCCTTAGGATTCTTACTACTTAGCTGTGCACAAGCTAGTCCTATGCATGGGCACTGACTAGATTTATGGCCTCTTTCTCCATAAAACAAACATTCTTGCGATATAGGAACCTGGGTCACACTGGGTTTCAAGCTAGTAGAGACCTTACTTGGGCATGGGTGTGGATCTAAATGGTTTGATCTAGAAGACTTAGGTTGTTGAGTGACTGGTCAAGAATATTGTAAGGACCTCTCATAGACACGATCCACACTATAGATATCCTGGTTAGGCTTCCTAAGGTTATGCTCGGGATCACGGTATAAGGTCCTCCTAGGCTCCTGACATGGATGAGGTTGGGGCCTATTAAATTTTGGATCAGGGGTCCAATTTTGATGTCTATGTTTCTCAAGTACTTGGACTCGATCCCTAAGCTGGGTAAAATTCTCATGGACTTGTTCTTTACACTGGGTAACAGTAGCAGTCATATCCTGACTCAATTTGTTCATACTTTTAGTAAGAGCTCTAACCATGGCCTCTAAATCAGGTTGGGTTTGACCAGGTTGGTAGGGTACTCCATTCCGGGTATACATGATGATGCAAGCAAACACACAAAATGTGACTAGACTAAAGCGACTACTGGCTCACTAGACCTAGAGTCCAAACTAGATGCCCAATCAGAGTGGCAAGCTAGCCTGTAGTAACTCTGGACTCAGCCAGGTAGGTGTAAGGGGAGTGATAGGTCCCTAAATGCCAATCCTAGACACCAATCAGTGATTGGCCAGGTAGGTGGACCAGCACACAAGCCCTTCGGGATAGAATTCCTGAACCACCATTCTAGACACTGAGTACAAAGTACACACAGAGTAACTAGACAAACTGACTCAACACTAGCCTAGACCCGACTTGTTGGTGTCCCTAGCCCACTAGGGCAAATTAAGTCTAATAAATTTTAAAATTAGGCTTAGGATCGAATGAATGGGTGGTGGTTTTGGGCTAAGGAGAGGTTATCAACTCTCTCCCTTATCTTAGATGCTCAATTGCCCTTAAGATGAATTAGGAGATGATCACTCAAAAAAATTGAATTGCAGAAACACAGAAACAGAATTGCTGTAATTTAACTCTCAGAAATTTCAAAAAAACCAATAAATTACAGTAAAATTATGTAAAGTAGTTTCAATTATACTAGTTCCAGCAAAACAAAAATCACATAATTTGGAGTTACCTTCAATGAGAAACAATTCTTGCAACAGGATAGTTACAGACTAAAAATAGAGTGCTTCCCCCATTTATAATTCCTGCTACGAAGTTGTAACCCAACGGATCCCCTACACGCCCTAGCAACACCCCGTGGAATGGGAAGAGGAGGTTTGCACCTCACTTCGTTCCTAGGACTGGACATCCTGGGGAGTCTACTTCGAGCAAACAAAGTAAAAAGAGAGAGACTCAAAACAAGCAAGCAAAACAGAAACCCTAGACAGGGCTCTGATACCAAAATTGATGCAGAACTAAAGCTCTGATACCAAAAATGATGCAGAACGAAAGAGATGATGTGATGCGGAAGTAAATTAATACTAGTTTTTTATTATTATTATTATTTTATTTTCAGAAGTCGGCTTTGACTCAAAGGAAAGTTAAACTAAATTGAAAGAAACTATGTAATAATTGAAAGTACAATTTAAAGAAACTAGGTTATCAGAGTAGTTCAGAAGTAAAGGATCGCTGGGGGTTGAGAAACTCCCAGACCTAGGGTTTCGCTCTGAACTTTCAACAGGACAGAAGTAAAGAGAAGAGAAGGGTTACAAACCAAGCAATGATCTTCACAGAGTTTAGTGGAAGGACTCTCTTGAGCAGATTGTTGGATCCCCGGATTCAGATATCTTTGCAATGGATCCTCCAATACTAGTCCTTTGGCAGAGTTGGCTTCTCCTGAACTCAAGATCTGGGAAAGAAGAAGAACAATTTATAGAACCAGATACTCAAGGAAGGATTTACCAGATAGAAGAACTTGAAAGTTGATGTTGTTGAAGTCCTGATTCTCTTGGATGCTGATCTGGCTTCCTCTGGGATTTGCTCCGTATTCGAAGCAGCGAACTGGACCTGGATGCTGGTGGTCGGCCACTACTTGGAGAGAGGGGCCATGAGAGATGGGGTAGGCTAGGGTTTTGGTGGAATGGAGAGGATGATGGGCGGCTAGGGTTTGGAGTTGAAGTGGCTAACCTAGGGTTTTGGGGTTGGAGATCTCACACCTCCTCAAGGTTCCAAGGGAACCCGGATTTACTCCCTCACGGAGCTCAACACCTGAATACAAGTGCGGAAGAGAGAAACACAAAGTTTGCTCACACATAAATTGGATTCATTCATCAGTTGTTTTTTTTAAAACTTACAAGAGGGGTTTATTTTATAGGTCTTTACAAGAGGTCAGTGTTTTACATCTTCCCATGTGGGACTAATAGGATGGATCTTCAAATTAGGCTTGTAGAATCAAATCCTTCTTATATGGCCGGCCAAGAGGTTCCATAAGTGTTGATTGATGGCTCCAAATGGTAAGTAGGTGGCGCCTCCTAGCCTTGCTCTTCAAGAAAATTTTTTTTCCTTCCATGGCTCAACTCTTTTGGACACCTCCTTTTCTTTCTCCCCAAGTCATGGCTCTTCCCAACTTTGCTTTAGTCTTTTTAGGCTTGGATTGGGCGCCCCCTTGAAGTGCTCCCCAAGAAATGCCTCTTTCCTCCTTTAGCTTGGCCTTTTAAGGTATATGTGGGGCGCCTCCTTGATTTTGGCTTCAAGAAAAATTCTTGCTCCCTTGGATGTGGGGACCAAGACACTGGGATGGAGATGTGGCACCTCCTGGACTCTGGCATGTGGCTGGGAGTGTGGCACCCACTTGCTTGGGCTTGAGAGAAAATGTGGCACCCTGGAGAAGACCTAGACCACTACTAGGACTTGTACTGAGTCAACATGACTCAACAAAATTTAAATTGCAGGGAAATATAGACTCAACTAAATTTGAGTTGACCAAGTCAACCCTTATTACAAAACCAAAAAACCCTAATTCTTTAGGCAAGGTCAATCAGAGATCCAGATAGAGCCCTGAAGTCTTCTTCTGAGTCTGGTACCCGCACCATACATGCATCTGGAAGTTGTTAGATCCTGTATGGAGCAGGTATTTTTTCGCTGTGAATTTAATTTTTTAAAATTCTTGCCTGCTCCCTGCTTTGCATGCTTAGCGTAGGCACCTGCAATCGCACTTCTTTATCTTTCAGTGGTATCAGAGCGCCCAGGTTCTATTGTAGCATTTCTTGACTGCATGTATAGTTGATTGAAATGTTTAATCTTTGAAATTGTAAATCATAAAGTATGATTTGAAAGTACTTTTAGGAACCTAGTTGAGACCTTCACCATGACCGTGTGTTTTTAACACGATACGGTTCATCTGTGTTGGCCTTTTCAGAAGGATCCTTTAAGGAAATCATAGAATTAAAATTGTATTAATTCAAATACATGTTAGGCATGTTTGTTAATTTCTATTGGGCTATGTAATGTTTATAAAAGATCAATCTAGATATGATGCATGATTTTTGGTTATGTAAAAATGTTTTACATTATGACTTAATTAAAAATTGTTTTAATTAAATCTTTGGCTTATTAAAATCTTTTAGGTTTATGAAATCTAAAACACTCGAATAAGCCATTTTGGGTTAATTGGGTTAGTTATCTAATTGGGTCCTTAACTGGGTTAGACCTAGGTTTAGTTGAACCGAATAAAGAAAATTAATCAAAAGTTGATTAAGGTCCTTCTTTAGAACTATCTAATAGTTAGAATAGTTGATCCGCTCATCTAAAATGGATCCAATTAGTGGCTCTGTGGATGCCCGAGTCTTTAGGCTAATCTGATCGGGTCTGGTAAATCGACTAGTGTCGAGGTAGGTTTGGCATCTGTGATCATGGTTGTATGAGGTTACCTCTTTCCTGGCCAACTTGGTTGGTGTCTAGGAATGATGGTTAATGGCGGATACTCACCCATGATCTCACCTACCTGGCTAGTCGAGTCAACCAGAACTGATTGGAAAAGCTCAATGACTCGAGTTAACCCATGTCACCCAGGTTGATCGGTCTGACTGATCTTTAGGTGCCCATGGATCATTTGTTGATTTATTTCAACCCTCCTAAAATCTGATTGATTCAGTGGGAGGATGATCCATGTCATTGTCCCTTTTCTTCTGTCACAACTAAAAATCCTATAAAATTATTAGGTCCTTAAAAGACTAAGTCAAAGAGTTGATAGTGTCTTAGCCTCCCATTAAGTTGGATAGAAATGTGTCCACTAGCTTGGTGTGCATCGGCAGTTCCATAGAACGGGTGTACATTCGGCGATTGGAATTTCTATTTGATTGATGATGGTTCAGTGCAACCTCCTTAACGGGACCAGGTGGGCCAACCTTAGTCGGGCTTGGTCTTTAGTTAGCTGGAAGCATTGGATTTGTCATTTTAATGGTTGGACCTAACCAGAGACCCGCAATAGGAGGCCCCTAGGCCGATTGGGGTGTTCTCTGGGGCAAAATAAAATACTGAAAATTGTTTAGGGAAACAATTGGTTTACGAACCTACCTTTAGGTTTAGGCTAGTATGGGTGAGCTGGCCATAGTTGGGCTCTTGCGAGGTCTATTGGATTTCAGCACCCACTTGAAAAGATGTTGTTTTCATGGATTGGAGTTAGAGGCTACCAATCTGAAAAATTAGTGGGAGAAACCTTTAGACTAAAGTCCAAGTCTTTTGGTTAAGTTATTAATTCATAAACTAATTTGGTCTTGTTTTCTTTTCAGATGTCTTCAAACTTATCGCTCCGGTCACTTCTCGATAACGAGAAGTTGAAGGGTCATAACTTTGATACTTGGTATCGAAGGTTAAGAATTGTTCTGGAGCATGAACGGATCCTCTATGTGATAACGGATCCGGCGCCTGAAATCCCTCCTGCAAATGCACGGAGTGCGGTCAGAGACGCTTACTTGAAGTGGGTTTTTGATCGGACTACTGTCCGTTGTATTATGCTTGCGGCAATGAATGACGAGTTCAGTCGCAAATTCGAGGAGGCCCAACCTGATGAAATCCTTCAAAAATTGAAGGAATCCTTCGGCACCCCGGATGATGTAGAACGGTACAAAGTATCTTGTGCCATCTACAACTCCAAGATGCTGAATGGTGGTTCAGTCACTGATCATGTATTGTACATGATCGAGCTGATTGAAAAACTGGGCAAACTCAGATGCCCCTTGCACGAGCAGCTCAGCAAGGATGCGATCATGAATTCTCTTCCCTCCTCCTATCTTGACTTTCTTGATCATTACAGAATGAACAAGCCTGCAGTAAACTACCATGGTCTTTTGGGGTTGCTGCAGACTTTCGAGAAAGACCATCAACTGAATAAGGGGGTGGTGAATTTAGTGGGAGGAAGTAGAGGTCGTCGTCCCTTTAAGAAAGGGAAGAAGAAAATAAATAAAAAGAAAAAGAAGGTGCAGAATGCTCCTGGCCCGTGTCAGACCAGGAAGTATAAGGCTGATCAGTCTTCCGCAGAGTGCTTCTACTGCAAGAAGAAGGGACACTGGAAGAGGAATTGTCCTCTTTACATTGCGTCCCTTGATCCGAACTGGCCGATAAAGCAGAAGTCTGCTGAATAAGGTATTTATATGATAAAACCTTGTAATTACTCAATTATT
Source organism: Areca catechu (assembly GCA_021397845.1). Classification (NCBI taxonomy): domain Eukaryota; kingdom Viridiplantae; phylum Streptophyta; class Magnoliopsida; order Arecales; family Arecaceae; genus Areca; species Areca catechu. The sequence continues at coordinate 60,374,905 of CM038044.1, read as the reverse complement.
GATACTGCTAACTAGGTATTGGATACTGGTAGTCCAATTCATGTTTGTAATTCATTACAGAGACTTCAAGTTAGCAGAAGATTTGAAGATGGAGAACAGTTTCTGAGCGTCGGGAATGGAAATCGTGTTCCAGTACTGGCGGTTGGAGTCCTGCGTCTTGTCTTTGAGTCTTGTACTGTCGAACTAGTCGACTGTCACTATTGTCCTAGTTTCATTATGAGCATAATCTCTGTAGGCCTTTTGGCCAATTATGGTTTTGAACTATCAATAAAAGGAGATTTTTGCAATGTTATTTTGAATAATGGTGTTATAATGAAAGCTAGATTAAATAATGGTATATATGTACTATCAAGGCCTGTTAGTGTAATGTACACTTCTCGCAAACGCCCAAGATTAGATAATGTCAATAATTTGTATCTTTGGCACTGTAGACTAGGTCATATTAACCAAAATAGGATAAACAAGATGCGAGGAGATGGACTTCTCGAGGTCAGTGATTCTGAATCACTGCCCACTTGTGAATCCTGTTTACTTGGTAAAATGACCAAGTCACCTTTTTCTGGAAAAGGTGAACGATCTACAGAACTCCTAAGTCTAATACATACTGATGTATGTGGACCAATGACAATTAGTGCCAAAGGAGGATACAAATATTTCATTACATTTACAGATAACTTTTCGAGGTTCAGTTATGTCTTTCTAATGAGACATAAGTCTGAGTCGTTTGAAATGTTCAAACGATATCGTAATGAAGTAGAAAAGCAAACTGGAAAAAGTATTAAAACCCTTCGATCTGATCGAGGTGGTGAATACTTATCTGGTGCATTTTTGACATATCTTGAGGAGAATGGAATTCTCTCTCAGTGGACTCCTCCAGGAAGACCACAGTTGAATGGTGTGTCCGAAAGGAGGAATCAAACCTTGTTGGACATGGTTTGATCAATGATGGGCTTTGCAACTCTTCCGCTATCCTTTTGGGGATATGCGTTTCAGACAGCCTGTTACTTGTTAAATAATGTTCCAAGTAAGTCTGTTGTCTCCACTCCATATGAGATGTGGAATGGACATAAACCCTAAATCTCACACCTTCGGGTCTGGGGTTGTCTGGCTTACGTAAAACGTTTAGACGCAAACAAACTTGGTCCTAAGTCTGACAGGTGTTTATTCATTAGTTATCCTAAGGAAACCAAAAGGTATTTCTTCTACTTGGAGAATGAACAAAAAGTGTTCATTGCTCTTAAAGCTATCTTTTTGGAAAAGGAGTTCCTTGGAGAAGGAACTATAGCCTCTAAGATTGAACTTGATGAAGTTCAGCCAATAGAAGAACCTACACACTCTAAGGACATCGTGGAACCGGCTGTGATTGACTCACACCCTGAACCCATTAGGAGATCTGGTAGAATACCGCGTCAGCCGGACAGATACTACGGTTTCTTGGTCCGGGACGATGATCCCATTGAGCTCGATGAGAACAATGAGGATCCGATCACCTATATGGATGCACTTCAGAGATCTGACTCTGAGGCATGGCTTGGAGCCATGCGATCCGAAATGGAGTCCATGGAAATCAACAATGTTTGGACATTGGTTGATCCGCCGGAAGGAATAAAACCCATCGGGTGTAAATGAATCTTTAAGAGGAAAAGGGGTGCAGATGGGAAGGTAGAAACCTATAAAGCCCGTCTGATTGCCAAGGGGTATCTCAGCGATATGGTATCGATTATGACGAGACATTCTCCCCTGTGGCAATGCTCAAGTCTATTCGGATCATGCTTGCTTTGGCAGCATATTTTGATTACGAGATCTGGCAGATGGATGTCCGAACCGCTTTCCTAAATGGAGAGCTAGAAGAGGAGGTGTATATGATACAGCCTGAAGGGTTCACATCCACAGATGAATCAAAAGTATGCAAGTTGCAGACATCCATCTATGGACTCAAGCAAGCGTCTCGAAGTTGGAACTTACGGTTTGATAGATGTATCAAATTATATGGCTTCGTTAAGAATGGAGAAGAACCGTGCATCTATAAATGGGTTAATGGTTCTGTGATTGTATTCCTAGTACTGTATGTTGACGACATTCTCTTAATCGGGAATGATGTCGCAGCATTACAAGGAATAAAGGTCTGGTTATCATCTCAATTCTCCATGAAGGACTTGGGTGAAGCTTCTTACATACTAGGTATGAAGATCTATAGAGATAGATCTAAGAAGCTTTTGGGACTGTCCCAGTCTACGTACATTGACACCATGCTGAAACGGTTCAGCATAGAAAATTCCAAGAAAGGCTATCTTCCGATAGGTTCTGGAATTACTCTTTTTAAGAAGGATTGTGCGACAACTCCTGAAGAAAGAGACCGCATGAGTAGAGTACCTTATGCTTCTGCAGTAGGCTCTATCATGTATGCTATGACTTGTACTAGACCAGACGTGGCATACTCATTAGGAGTAGTGAGTAGATACCAGTCTGACCCAGGTGAGGCGCATTGGAAGGTGGTTAAGACTATCCTTAAGTATTTAAGAAATACTAAAGATCAATGGCTGATTTATGGAGAACCTGACTTGAAACTTATGGGGCATTCTGACTCCAGTTTCCAGTCAGATAGAGATGATAGCAAGAGTGTGTCAGGGTTTGTACTTACCCTGAACAGAGGAGCGATCTGCTGGAAAAGTTCCAAGCAGGCAACTGTTGCAGACTCGGTATGCGAAGCAGAATATATTGCAGCATCAGATACAGCAAAGGAAGCTGTGTGGTTGCGGAAGTTCCTTGGAGAGCTAGGGGTGGCACCTTCCCTAGATGGTCCTGTTCCGGTGTACTGTGACAGCACTGGAGCCATTGCTCAAGCTAAGGAGCCTAAAGCTCATCACCGCACCAAGCACATATTGCGGCGCTACCATCTCGTACGAGAAATCGTGGAGCGAGGTGACATCAATCTTCTGAAGATCGATGGAAAAGAAAATCTGGCCGACCCCTTCACTAAAGCCCTTGGAATCAAAGAGTTCGACTATTGTAAATGGGAAATGGGTATAAGATACTCCTCTAATTGGCTTTAGTACAAGTGGGAGTTGTTGGGAATTGTGTCCCAAAGCCAATCGCCTGGGTTGTAGGCGGTTGTGCTGAGTATTGTATTCATTTTATGAATTAATAAAATTATTATTTTGGCAGCTCATCATATATTGTATTTCCCTGTAATGAACTCTTTACATGTGACGAAGTCCTTAGGGCTACACTGTTTTCGATACAGAGAGGATGTATCGGCTGGTCCTTAAACCTTGTTCACAACCAAAGGATATATTGTACTGGACGACAATATATCATGTATAGGTTGTTGCAGTTCACATCGTTTGGTTGTCCTCTTGACCAAATGAGTGTGGTGACACTGATATGATCTGCAAGTGGGATATATCATATCTCATTGAACGTGACTCTGTGAAACCCCTTTTCTGCCCAAGGGATACTCACGATAGGATATGGGTATATGTGTTCCTATGACCTGAGGTCATCACGGTTGCTTGCAAGCAACTCCCTATGCTTTGGTGCCGGACTACCCAGATTTTTAATTCGGTGACGGAAGGTTTCTGGGTACAGGCAAGTACTTATGGAGCAGTGATGGATCAAGATGGAATTGACCTGTCCGAACAGATTGGATTGAATGTCTTGCAGTATCTCAATTTAGCAAATCCTCGGCCGGGGTAGCCCTAGTGAAGAGTCACTGGGCTTGGAAGATTGAGAAATGTTGTCGACTGACTCAGTCTGGGTTGGCAGCCCAATATCAGTCGTCCTGCTTATTAGAGGTCAAAGGGATGAATTATACAGTAACCATATGCCAGAGGTTCGATAGTATGCTCCCGCATCTTCGACCTATCTGGACATCGAGACCCATTGCTAGATGGTTTCCTGTGCTGGTACTAGAATTGTTCTAGTGCTACCGTTTAGGTTCGAACCTATGAGGTCACACGCCACAGAGGATAACTCTCTGATTCGGATACCGATTACGATTGGGAATCATCTCGGTTTTATGGTCACGATATTTTTTTGAGCACTCTTTTTCCGGTCTTGCCCTTGTTTGCGTCAACCAAAAATTGTTCCGGGCTGACCAGGTCTGCGCCAGGATTTTTCTAAATCAGTTTTGAAATGATTCGGAGCTAAATTTGGCCTCCAATTGGTTGTGAACCAATTGAACCAAATTTATTTGGGCTTGGACCAGTTCAATTAAATTGAACCAAAAATTTTGGGATTGAACCAATCTGGTTTAATTGACTTGGATCGATTTTCTTTTGAACCATTGGGTTTTATTGAATTGAACAAATTTATTTGGACCGTTGGTTTTTCTTCCAATGACCGGTTTGCACGCTGATTTCACATTGGATGAATTCCAAGCATCGGAAGCCATTCAGCGTCTTCTCATCTCCCTCCACCCGCTAACCTTAAAACCCTTTTATTGGTTCTAATGGCTGTTTATTTGGTGATTAAGTGATGTAGGATGAAAGACACGAAGAAAACCTATATTTATTTTGAAAAGAGGAAAAGCACCTAAAGCAAATCAAAGATCGTGGGAGGGCTAAGAAGCCTCCGGGACTAGGATAGAACGACCCCCGAAAATCCTAAAATGACTGGGCTCTTTTGTTTTTTTTTTTTTTTTTTTTAAATTTTTTTCTTGGTGGAGATGGTGAAGGAACGATGGGGATGGGAGGCTGGGACGGGAACTCCTAGACCTTGGGACTCATCCTAACGAAGAGACCGTCCACCTCTAAGGCATTACGCCCTCCTCAATACTTAGAGGCGCTAGGATGGATCTCAAGGTCGCGAAGGACGGGGGTGGGGAAGAACTCCTAGACCTCGGGACTCATCCTAACGAAGTGACCGTCCACCTCTAAGGCATTACGCCCTCCTCAATACTTAGAGGTTCTAGGATGGATCTCAAGGTCACGAAGGACGGGGGGGGGGAAAAACTCATGGATCTTTGGACTCACCCTAACGAAGAGACCGTCCACCTCTAAGGCATTACGCCCTCCTCAGTACTTAGAGGCGCTAGGATGGTTCTCAAGACCACGAGGGGAAGACACAAAGGTGGGAGGGAGAAAGGAGATACTTGGGGCCTCACACCCCTCGACGTCCCGAAGGACGAAGGAAAAAGGGCCTCAGCCCAGAACCACACACTGGAAGAACACTCAAAAATTTCATTCAACTGTTTTTTTTTTACAAGAGGAGTATGGGTATTTATAGATGCCCATATCCCTTTTGAAATTCAAAAATAAAATCCCCTGAAATCCTCCCTTGATTTTGAAATCAAATTCAAAATCAAAATCCCCAAATTTCCCAAATTACATTTATTAAAAAAAATTACCAAATAAATCCCGTTTATTTGAATTTTGAAATCCCCTCCGCTCTGAAACTCGTGCTACTCCAAAAATCGTGCAAAACAACTCTTCTTCCATCGCTTTGAGAAGCATGCAGAAGTTTCATTTGGCTGCTCTAAAAAGCGTGCGGAAGCTCCCTTCACAACCGAGCAACAGGGGCATCTGGATCTTCGGCACCCGGCCCAGCGGGCGGCGGCGGGGCGTCCTGGTGGCGTGCCGGCTGGCGGACGGCGACGGCGGGGCGGCACGACGGCAGCGGCGAACGGCGGCGGCGGCCGTGGATAACCGTTGGTCTTCCACGGTCCGCGGGTCTTCCCACGGGCGTGAGGCCTAGCGGGCGGTGGCGGGGCGGCCTGGTGGCGCGCCGGCGGGCGGACGGCGGCGGCGGGGCGGCACGGCGGCTGGGCACCACGACGGCGGCGGCGGCCATGGATGACCGTTGGTCTTCCACGGTCCGCGGGTCTTCCCACGGGCGTGAGGCCCAGCGGGATGCCGGCGGGGTGGCCGGGCGGCGGATCGGCGGAGCGCCGACGGGCGGGCGGTGGTGGCGGGGGTCGGGCACGGCTGATCGCGGACCGGTGGGGCAAAAAAAATTGGAAAAAAAAGCCTATGTGATTTTTCTGGAGGTTGAAGGAGATAGGAATAGCCTAGAATAAAGTTGGAATAACACCGGGATAACATGGGAATAAAGAGAATAGGTGGAATAGCGGGAATAACTAAAATACAAAAATTCTAAAGTTTTTTTTTAAAATTCTAAAAAAAATTTTAAAATTCTAAAAAAAATTAAAAAGGTGAAACCCGGATAGGTTTCGGGTCCCCCATCATTCTCCTACAGCACGAAGAACTCGACTTCGTCGAGTTCGAGGACTAAGAAAATCCTAGCCCGCTGCTAGCTCTAATACCAAATTGATGTAGGACGAAAGACACGAAGAAAACCTATATTTATTTTGAAAAGAGGAAAAACACCTAAAGCAAATCAAGGATCGTGGGAGGGCTAAGAAGCCTCCGGGACTAGGATAGAACGACCCCCGAAAATCCTAAAACGACTGGGCTCTTTTGTTTTTTTTTTTTTTTTTTTAAATTTTTTTCTTGGCAGAGATGGCGAAGGAACGATGGGGATGGGAGGTTGGGACGGGAACTCGTAGACCTTGGGACTCATCCTAACGAAGAGACCGTCCACCTCTAAGGCATTACACCCTCCTCAATACTTAGAGGCGCTAGGATGGATCTCAAGGTCGCGAAGGACCGGGGTGGGGAAGAACTCCTAGACCTTTGGACTCATCCTAACGAAGAGACCGTCCACCTCTAAGGCATTACGCCCTCCTCAATACTTAGAGGCGCTATGATGGATCTCAAGGTCACGAAGGACGGGGGGGGGAAGAACTCATGGATCTTGGGACTCACCCTAACGAAGAGACCGTCCACCTCTAAGGCATTACGCCCTCCTCAGTACTAAGAGGCGCTAGGATGGTTCTCAAGACCACGAGGAGAAGACACGAAGGTGGGAGGGAGAAAGGAGATACTTGGGGCCTCATACCCCTTGACGTCCCGAAGGACGAAGGAAAAAGGGCCTCAGCCCAGAACCACACACTGGAAGAACAATCAAAAATTTCATTCAACTATTTTTTTTTTACAAGAGGAGTATGGGTATTTATAGATGCCCATATCCCTTTTGAAATTCAAAAATAAAATTCCCTGAAATCCTCCCTTGATTTTGAAATCAAATTCAAAATCAAAATCCCCAAATTTCCCAAATTACATTTATTAAAAAAAATTACCAAATAAATCCCGTTTATTTGAATTTTGAAATCCCCTCCGCTTTGAAACTCGTGCTACTCCAAAAATCATGCAAAACAACTCTTCTTCCACCGCTTTGAGAAGCGTGCAGAAGCTTCATTTGGCTGCTCTGAAAAGCGTGTGGAAGCTCCCTTCACGGCCGAGCAACAGGGGCATCTGGATCTTCGGCACTCGGCCCAGCGGGCGGCGGTGGGGCGGCCTGGTGGCACGCCGGCGGGCGGACGGCGGCGGTGGGGCGGCCTGGTGGCATGCCGGCGGGCGGACGGCGGCGGCGGGGCGCCATGACGGCAACGGCGGCCGTGGATGACCGTTGGTCTTCCACGGTCTGCGGGTCTTCCCACGGGCGTGAGGCCAGCGGGCGGCGGTGGGGCACCTGGTGGCGCGCCGGCGGGCGGACGGCGGTGGCGGGGCGACATGGCCGCGGGGCGACATGGCCGCGGGGCGGCACGACGGCGGCGGCCGTGGATGACCGTTGGTCTTCCAAGGTCCGCGGGTCTTCCCACGGGCGTGAGGCCCAGCGGGATGCCGGCGGGGCAGCCGGGCGACGGATCGGCGGAGTGCCGGCGGGCGGGCGGCGGTGGCGGTGGTTGGGCACGGCCGATCGCGGACCGGTGGGGCAAAAAAAATCGGAAAAAAAAGCCTCTGTGATTTTTCTGGAGGTTGAAGGAGATAGGAATAGCCTGGAATAAAGTTGGAATAACACCGGGATAACATGGGAATAAAGGGAATAGGTGGAATAGCGGGAATAACTAAAATACAAAAATTCTAATTTTTTTTTTTAAAATTTAAAAAAAAATTAAAAGGTGAAACCCGGATAGGTTTCGGGTCCCCCATCATTAAGCCACCAACATCTTTTGGCCTCCCAGGATTTTTATTTGCTCTTTCGCTGCTGCTCCTTTTATAAACCCTGCAGTCCCTTGGTTCAAAGGCTGAGACATCACCGTGTGAGAAGTGAATAAGCTGTGAGTGTTCTTATTTCCTTGCAGAAATTCTTTCCCATTCCACCGATGAAATTGAGGGTTGGGTTTTGGTGAGTGAAAGGAAGAGAGATCAACCCATAATCCCTGTTTTCTGGTGCTCAAATTTGAAGGAAGAAGGAACTCTGTTTTGCTGAAAAACAACTTCTGAAATTCTGTTTCCTCCCTTCTTCCCTCCCACCGTTCCATGTCTTCCGGCGACTAGCATCGCCCGAGAGATGGATCAGAGCTAGCCCCTGGCATGTTCCCCCTCTTGAGAGTGTTCAACCGAGCACTTGGAAACCGAATCGACCTTTTTTTCCTGCTGTTTTTATGCTCTGTTTTCAGGTTGCCGATTTTCAGGTTGCTGAATTTCTGGTGCTGTTTTTGGTTGAAAGGAAGGGGACCAAAACGTTGAATCATCTTCTCAGATTTTCAGGAAGACCAACCATCTTGTTCCCTAGCTTTTGGTGTTGGAAGAGGAAACAATTCGTTGGCAAAATCCCCTGTTGTTTTGCTGCAGATTTTGAAGAAAAGAAGCAACCTGTCAACGTGCTGGAAGTAGAAGACAACAGGAATAAATTTATTCCTGTTATCCCAGCTATTCCAGCTTTATACCAAGGCTATTCCAGGCTGGAATAAGGTATAATTTCTTGTTTTATTTTTCATGCATGTATAGATCTAGGTTTTTTAACTGTTTATAAATATTACATGGTCTTGTACATGCCCTATATTGCCTATACATGCATCCGGAAGTTGTTAGATCCTGTGTGGAGCAGGTATTTTTCCGCTGTGAATTTAATTTTTTAAAATTCTTGCCTGTTCCCTGCTTTGCATGCTTAGCGTAGGCACCTACAACCGCGCTTCTTTATCTTTCATTCCCCCAGCATCCGGCCAATGAAAATTTCTCCTTGTGGCCATTGACTACTTTACCAAGTCGGTGGAGGCTAAAGCACTAGCATAAATAATGAAAGCCAAGGTGGAAAACTTCGTTCGGAACTACATTATCTTCTAGTTTGGCATTCCACAGACAATAATTGGTGGGGATACCAGGATCAGACATAGATCCCTGGATCCCATATGGTTTAATTAGTCATGTATCAAAGTTTTGAAAATTTTGTAATCAATTAAGATCGAGTCCTGTAATAAGTTGAGGTTAGTTGATTTGTCTCAACCCTCAACCTAGTAAGTATTTTAAGTCATGTAGATCAATTATGAGTCCAGTATAAGCCCAATTTTTATATAAGAGAGGAGGTCACCCTATTTTGGAGTTTCACCAGGCCATATCCAGGAGTCAGAGGCCACTATATCAGTCCATTGGATTTTGTGTGACAACCCAAGATCCAAGATGCTTCCAGAAACCCTAATTTCTTCTAGATGCCATCCAGATGCCTAGATTCTCTTCCAGATGCCAGAGCATATTCCTAAACTAAGAATCCATGATTCCAAAGGTCCACCTACATCTCAGCTCAAGGAAATCATGCCCAGGTACCAAGCCCAAGCCCTAAAAAAGCAAGATTCCATGGAATATTTTTTCTACCAGGCTACCAGGCCACCCCCCCAAGCCCATGCACCCAAGCCCCTTTGGGCCGGCCCCATGCTGCCCCTAGAAGCCCAACACGCCCTCCTAGGCATCCTTGAAGTGTTGTCCAAGTCCAAGAGGTGTCCTTGAGTAGAATAGTCAAAGCATGAAGGGAGAAAGAGAAGACTAGGTCAAATCCTAACCTAGTTGGGACTTATGCTCCTAATTGTTTTAAGATTTGTTTTTCTAACCTAGCTAGGAGAGGACTTGTAACCCAAGTGTGTAACCCTAGTTAGAGGGCATGGAAACTCTATAAATACCCCACCCCTCCCCCTCATATAAGCAACTTTTATTCATAATATCAAAACCCTGGTGAAATTTATTTGAGCTTGCGAGCTTGTGTGTTACTTTATTTTTTTTGGTTACTATTGTGCTTGGCTGAATCCCTTGCTGCCCTAGCATCCTTCCACACCCTAAATCACTACCATCCAAGCCTTCACACATCCAAGAAGGAGTGCCTTAGGCCGCCAAGCAAGGAAGATCTTCAACAAGCTTCAAATAGCCCAGCTTCTAATCCCTGACCTGATTCCTTCAAAACCTAATCCCCTTTCTTTTTCTTACTTACTATTTTGATTGACCCTTGATGTTTTGCAGGATCCCTGAGGTGTTTCACCTCCCTACAAGAGGCTTTCCTTGCATCCATAACCATCCAAATCATCCATCTAATCAAGGGAATCGAACTTCATCATCCAGACTCCAATCAAAGTGCTGTGTGATCTCTTCATCAGAAATTCAAATCACTGATTGGTAACATCCCTACCTTCTTTTAATTTCTGATTTGATGAAGATAAGCTATCCTAATCTAGGAGTTTCTCAATTCTCAGGTCCTGGAATTTATTATTTTTCATGATTCTATGCATTGCTATTCCTTATGCTAGTTCTTACTTAATTTTGAGAATCAAGACTACAAAGTAAATAATAAAAAAATATTAAAAAAATATTTTACTATTTTTCCTGCATGTTTAGCAATCTTAGAGTTGTCCTGCATCAGTTTGGTATCAAAGTGGGTTTAGGATAGTTTTCTATTTGCTTTGTATTCACAAACCCTAATTTAGCATTCTGTCCATTGCATTAGGTGTCTAGGTTTCATTTGATTTTGGCATACTAAATATTTTATTTTTATGTGAAATTTGAGCTTCATGTCTTCTATTCTGTCCTAGTAATTATCATAATTTTTAATTATTTTTAAAGAAATCCTAAAGTCCTAAAGTCAGCATCATACGAAATCTAAAAGAATCCTAAAAATTTCTGCAGCAGTCCAAAACCCTCTAAGATTTGAATCATTATTTGATTTTTGTTCTACATGAAATTTGGTAGGCAGAATCATCACCGTCCATCCTCTATTCTAAATTTTTTTTGATTTTGTTTTGCATCAAAATCTATATCAAATTCTGCATCGGTTGAAATCCTAATATCTTGAATTCTGCTATTTCTGCATTTTGACTCAACCTAACATAATCAACTTCCAAACTCCCCAATTCCAAGCCAAATTTTGTTTGCTAACCCCAGTAAACTTAAACTTAACTTGACATCTCATAAATTAATTAAAAATCATTTTTTTTTTTTGTTTTAGATTGCATCAGGACCATTGAATTTTCATCATCTTTTAATCTAATTTTAAGGGCAATCAATATAACATCAGGGCGGGAGGTCATAACCTGTCCTGGGTCCAAAACAACCACCCAGCATTCCCACCCAAGCCTTAATTAAAATTGATTGGACTTAATTTGCCCTAGAGGGCTAGGTAACATCAACAGGTCGGGTTTGAGCTGTGTGGGCTAACTAGTGCATTTAATCTTGTGGCTATTACTTAAAGCTGGTGTTCAAGGCTGGGGGTCCAGAGTCAAACGACCTAAGTGGACTGGTGGTTTATAATTAGGACCCTGTGACAAATAGGGGGAGCCTCCCACCACCCCACCCCCTACCTGGCCAGTGGAAGAATTAGCTGTTGGGTTAAGTGTAAGTTAAGCTGACCCATCCAGTTTTGGCTTTAGGTTTAGGAAACCCTAGATTGTACTAACCTTTTTTCTTTTTGCATGCTTGGCTACACCATTCTACTTTGATTAATTATTTGATTGAGTGTATGACCTCTAGACTAGGAACCCAATAACAAAAGTCTAAACCCCAACCAAACCCAACCATGGATCCCAATTTTGAGGCTTTCATAAAAGCCATGAATGACTAGATGGTTACCCAATTAACTGCCCAACTAAACCAATCCAATGCCCAAATTAATGCTAAAATTAACCAAACCCAAGACTAGATAACCCAATTGACCCAATCCCAGAACCAAATGAACCATAGATTCAACCAAGTAGACCAGCAATTTGACCAGGCAACCACTAGGATCAACCAGTTAACCACTAGTTTTGACCAAGTAGGAGATCGGTTAAGAACCCTAGACAAGAACCATAGGACTGAACCCATAACCTATAAACCCATAACCCTTAGTCAGCCTGAGCCCAATAGGATTAGTATCCTTAGATATGAACACAGTTTTTGTCAGGAGCACCTTAGCCAACCTACCCTTGTCACCCCAGTCATTAATGAGTTTTTCCTTAGTCTACCCCCTCTTACCACCTCATTGGTTCACCCAAATGACCTTGAAGAGGAGATATATGAGGCTGATCCAAGCCTAGTGAACGAGTATGAGGAAGCCCAGTGAACGAGTATGAGGAAGAAGAGAAGTTTCCCATGGAAGACTTAGAGCTAGTTGAATCAATAGATACAAAGGTAGAAGCCACCCTAGAATCAATTGACCCTGACCATACCCACATAGTAGTCGATCTAGAGTTAGATGACCCATATCACACCCAAGCTGCAATGGAAGAGCAATTAAAGGAGACTTTAGAAGATGATCCCATTGTAGAGCCTAGTCTTGAATTTCCTGAGCCAGAAGAGTTTATTGAGGACTTGGCTTATCTCACCCAGTACCCTCTGGATGAAGTCACTTCCTTGCTCTCAATTGAAAATCTTTTTCCTAAAATTAATGACCCATTCTTCCATAAGGCAGACCCAGTAGATAGACATCAACCCCATAGGGTCAATCTTATTAGTCTAGATTTTATCCCTGACACCCCTTCTTACATCTTATTCTATCCAATCAACCTTGAACCTTTTCTACCCCACCAAACTAACCTAGAATCTAGCTCATATTTCCTATCTTTTCTTGAATTTTCTTATATTTCTTTAATCATTCACTTGCATCATGTAGAGGTTTGCAAGTTGCATTCATTTATTGTAAATGTTAGGTTTGCATCTTACTTCTTGCATACCTTTTGGCATTTAGTAGGCATACATATTAAGTTTTTATGTGCATGCCATGCTAGGGTCAAACCTAAAGAGTCAATGGTCTGTTAGGTTTTGTCCCTAGAGCTTAATAAATTTTTTTTGATAGGGAAGTCTAGTCGAGTCTATTAGGTGTTAGTCTAGAGTCCAATAAATTTATAGACCCAATCTACCTGTCCATACATGTACTAGCCTCTGCATAGCATATGCATCATGAAATTAGTCGAAAGCTGAACCTAATTAATGAACTAAATAATAATTTGGCCAATTCCCAAAAGAAAGATAAAGATTTTTATGCAGAGGAATATGTGACTATTAGAGAATTTTCTGCTTGCAAAGCTGGCCCATCCAAAATAATGAAAAGTAGTGGACCCAATGCCTATATGCCAGAGATATTACCTAATTTAGGTATTAGCTCCACTTTCATCATCTCAGACTTTATAAATTCTAGGGAGCCAGCAATGATACCCAGCGAGCCCCTTGAGCCACTCCCATTCTTTGAGAGAGAACCCACCCCAAAGCGACCACATATAATTTGGCCTTATGGTGAGGTAAAGATTGAAAGAGCTCTGGATGATCAAGCTATCGGTACCCAGGATAGAGATTGTCAGCAATATTTGGTCTGGTGGCAAGGTCAGCCAGAATTTGAGGACATATGGAACGCTGGTGTAGATTTGCAGCACTTCAACTGAGACCTCCTTGAGCCAAATTGACCCATACTCGACGGGGTCAAGTTCATCCTGCCCCAGGAGAATTAGTGGGGACACCAGGATCAGACACAGATCCCTGGATCCCATATGTCTTAATTAGTCATGTATCAAAGTTTTGAAAATTTTGTAATCAATTAATATCGAGTCATGTAATAAGTTGAGGTTAGTTGATTTATCTCAACCCTCAACCTAGTCAGTATTTTAAGTCATGTAGATCAATTATGAGTCCAGTATGAGCCAAATTTTTATACAAGAGAGGAGGTCACCCTATTTTGGAGTTTTACCAGGCCATATCCAGGAGTCAGAGGCCACTACATCAGTCCATTGGATTTTGTGTGACAACCCAAGATCCAAGATGCTTCCAGAAACCCTAATTCCTTCTAGATGCCATCCAGATGCTTAGATTCCCTTCCAGATGCCAGAGCATATTCCTAAACCAAGGAATCCATGATTCCAAAGGTCCACCTACATCCTAGCTCAAGGAAATCAAGCCTAGGTGCCAAGCCCAAGCCCTAAAGAAGCAAGATTCCATGGAATATTCCTACTACCAGGTTACTAGGCCACCCCAGCTTCCAGAGGTCCAAGTCCATGCACCCAAGCCCCTTTTTGCCAGCCCCTTGCTACCCCTAGAAGCCCAACATGCCCTCCTAGGCATCCTTGAAGTGTTGTCCAAGTCCAAGAGGTGTCCTTGAATGGAATAGTCAAAGCATGAAGGAAGAAGGAGAAGACTAGGTCAAATCCTAACCTAGTTGGGACTTATGCTCCTAATTGTTTTAAGATTTATTTTTCTAACCTAGCTAGGAGAGGACTTGTAACCCAAGTGTGTAACCCTAGTTAGAGGGAATGAGAACTCTATAAATACCCCACCCCTCTCTCTCTTGTAAGCAACTTTTATTCATGATATCAAAACCCTGGTGAAATTTATTTGAGCTTGCGAGTTTGTGTGTTACTTTGTTTTTTCGATTACTATTGTACTTGGTTGAATCCCTTGCTACCCTAGCATCCTTCCACACTCTAAATCACTTCCATCCAAGCCTTCACACTTCCAAGAAGGAGTGCCTTAGGCCACCAAGCAAGAAGATCTTCAACAAGCTTCAAACAACCTAGCTTCTAATCCCTAACCTGATTCCTTCTAAACCTAATCCCTTTCTTTTTCTTACTTACTATTTTGATTGACCCTTCATGTTTTATAGGATCCCCGAGGTGTTTCACCTCTATAGATTAGGCTTTCCTTGTATCCAGAATCATTCAAATCAGCCATCTAATCAAGGGAACTGAACTACATCATCAGACTCCAATCAGAGTGCTGTGTGATCTCTTCATCAGAAATTCTTCAAATCACTGATTGGTAACATCCTTTCCTTCTTTTAATTTCTGATTTGATGAAGATAAGTTATCCTAATCTAGGAGTTTCTCAATGCTCAGATCCTGGAATTTATTATTTTGCATGAGTTTGCCTGCGATATGATGATTCTATGCATTGCTATTTCTTATGCTAGTTCTTACTTAATTTTGAGAATCAAGCCTACAAATTAAAAAAAAAAAAATATTAAAAAATTATTTTACTATTTTTCTTACATGTTTAGCAATCTTAGAGTCGTCTTGCATCAATCATTATGGATAATTGAAGACAGTTTGACAACTCTAAGTTCTGGGATTTTTGCCAACAATACCATATTTCACATCGGCTTACTTTGGTCAGCCACCCTTAATCCAATGGAGAGGCTGAGGTCACTAATTGAATGATCCTGCATGGACTGAAGACCCGGCTGAACGAAGCCAAAGGGCTTTGGGCGGAAGAGGTTCACTTGGTGCTCTGGGCATATCGAACGATCTCCCGAACGGCGACCGGGGATACTCCATTCAACCTGACCTACGGAAGCGAGGCAGTCATCCTCGTGGAAGTCACTTTGCAGTCCTTATGGATTGATCATTTCACTGAGCTGACCAACTCGAAGCAGTGAAAGGCTGACCTGGATTTACTGGAAGAAACCATGCTCCGGACAAGCTTCAAAATGGCAAATTACCATTAGAAGATGGCTAGATATTACAATTCGCTGGTCAAGGCGCAAACCTTCCAGGTCAGAGATCTGGTTTTGCGAAGGATGGAGATTTCGAGATCGACCAAGCAAGGGAAACTCTCTCCCAATTGGGACGACCGTTATTGAGTCATTGAAGTGATTCGAGCTGGAACCTACTGACTCGAACATTTGGATGGATGATAGATTGTACGCCTGTGGAATGTAGACAACCTTCGCAAATACTATCAATGAAGTCTACAATTTCTTCTATGAAGACTCCGAAAGTCCAACCCCGGTCGGCAAAGGCTCTAGGGCAGCCCACTCTGAAAGTCCGACCCCGATCAGCAAAGGCTCTAGGGCAGCCCACTACGAATGCCTGACTCCGGTCGGCAAAGGCTCTAGGGCAGCCCACTCCGAAAGTCCGACCCCGATTCGTAAAGGCTCTAGGGCAGCCCACTATGAAAGTTTGACCTCAGTCGGCAAAGGCTCTAGGGTAGCCCACTCCGAAAGTCTGACCCCAGTCAGTAAAGGCTCTAGGGCAGCCCACTCCAAAAGTCCGACCCCAGTCGACAAAGGCTCTAGGGCAGTCCATTCCAAAAGTTCGATCCCGGTCGGCAAAGGCTCTAGGGTAGCCCACTCTAAAAGTCCAACCCCGGTTGGCAACCACTTTAAAATAATCCACATGGAGCTGCATGGAGAACGGATTGAAATTCAGGCGAGCCGATGGACCAGAACTTGGAGAGATTTCTAAGTACCTAGGTCCGGACAGAGCTTCCGCCCCTCAGCCATTCTATCAGTTTCGAACTCAGACATGCCGACCAAAAACACTTGGAAATTTTCCTAAAATGTCCAAATTTGGATTGGGCTAGTGCTTGGCAGCAACTTTGAAAAGCTTGCAGTCCTGAAGAGCCAACCAAAAATACTTAAAAGAATTTTGAAAAGAAAGTGTTCTATCTTATTTACACCAACATACATAGAGGGTAACAAAATGACCCTTCTATTAACGTCGAAAGTAGACATTTACAAGAAAGGGGGGTCGGACCTTTACAAACTCCTTAGGTCAGAACTGCGGAAGGTGCGATAAGGACCTCAAACTCGGCCCCGCTCGTTACAAATGAAGGTTCAACTAGGACATCCACCATCCCTACATCGGCTTGAGTTGGGGCTTCGGCCCTAGTCTCTTCCCCACAACCTTCTGCCTGGCGCCCCTCTTCCCCCGTTGGTGCCTTTAGTTTGGTGCCCGATAGGTCGAGCTCCAGGAAAAGTCCAGCCACCTTCTTCAAGCAGTCGTCATAGCCTTCCCTATAGAAGTTCGACGCCGCTTCCTCTACCTCTTCAATAAAGTTGGAGGAGGCCTTGTACTTTGCCACGGCGTCCTGGATCAGCCCCGTCGCCAGCTCTTTGGCTTCTTCAAGTTGGATCGCCAACTATGCTGCAGCCGCCCGCTTGGCCTGAGCCTTCTCGTCGGCCTCCGAGAATCGTTCCTCCTCCTCTCTCAGTCGACGGGTGAGGGAGTTCACTTTTACCTTTCTCTTCTTCAATCTAGCCTCTCGGTCGGCCGGCTGGCTCTCCATCTCTTTTAGTGCCTCCTTTGATGACTCGACCTCTACCTGGATGGCTGATAGCCTTTCCTCTGAGGATTTTAAAGATGCCTCCGTGGTCGCTTAAGCCACCTCCAGCTCCTACACCTTCTTGGCAGAGGTCTTGGCCGCATATAGAACCGGACATATGCCATCATCCATTAAGGAAATGCTATGAAGAAGCTGCAAGCACAAGGCTAAGTTAGTACTACACAGGACAATTGGAAGAAAGGTAAAAATATGAGGAAGCAAGATGGGTGTTTTACCCTCATGAGGTCGTGGTAGGATTCTACGGCTACATCACTAAGATTTCTCTGAATTGACAACTCCCAGTCGGCATCCGTCATGGCCCCCCTAAGCAAACTCCATGCTCTCCTTGGGTTGTCCACGGCATGCTAGTGCTGGAACACCTCCCGACGACTTCTTGTTCGGACTCTTCCTCGCCCACCTCGCCTTCGGCCACCCCTCCTTCGGCTATCCCCTTTTCCTTGTCCACTAGAGGAACCGTCCCCTCTGGGTCGATGAGCGAGGGGGCTGATGCTGCCATTGTGCCGGATAGTTGTGGCTGTTCCTGCCCCGGTCGGGCGGTCGACCCCCCGACAGGATTTGAAGACCCTAGTGTCTTCCTTGCCAATACCTCCATAAGAGGGGTATCCTCTTCGCCAGAGTCCATGTCTACTACCAGCACGGGCCGTTCCTCCTCCTACCTTTTCTTTTGTCTCTTTGGGGCCGGCTCCATGGTCGGCTCTAGGGCAGCCCTCTTCTGCACCGCCCACTGGATGACCCTGGCTTTGTTGATCCTCTTCATCCTCCCTCTTGTTGTGACGAAAAAACAAAGTAAGCAAGAGGAACGGAAGTAATAGATCCAATGAAGCAAGTTACGAGAGAGGAGGTCGGCCCTTGCCTAAAAATCTTTAAGGGCTGATCCTCGCCTGGTGAAGGACATCCTCCCCTAGTAGTTCGTATGCCATGGTTAGGACTGCTCCGTCAATCTCATTAAACTTGGCCTGGTCGGCCATCAGGATCGACCTTCCTCCACGAAACCTCGGCCATGGCTCCCTCCACAAAGGCTGGAACCCCCAGGGTTAGAGGCTGCTCACAAGGAAAAATCGGGCCTTCCACCTATGGATGGTCGATAGAAGACATTTCAGGATCTTTCGACCAGGACGGGGATAGAATAGCCACCACTCCCGGCTCCTAAAGTTTTTCTTCAAAAACAAAAGTTGCCAAAGAGGGATAACCTAGTGTTGCTGTGCCTTCTCCTAGACCGGGCTCGGTTGGCTACACTGGAGAACTCCTCTATCGGTGGACCTGCACAAAGTCCCCTAAGCATCGGTGGTGTTCTGACGGGGAACACTCTGATGCTTAATTTAGTAGGAGTCTAGGAGCAATAGAATGGAGAAAATGAAAGAGAATAGCACACTGAGAGGGAAGAGTGCACTTAGCCCCAAGCGGAGGTCCCCCAGTCACCTTAAATAGGCATGGAATGCTGCCAAATTTTATTAGGGGAGAGGCTAGAAAGCCTCAATTTGCCCCTAGAAGAATCAAAGTGATGGCCAGGTGGCACGGAGACGTGGCCACATCATGGAGTCCATTACAACAGGATTTCGGTACTAGCTAGAAAGGGGCTTCTGGAGCCTTCGAGCAGTTCCCAGAAGGAGAACGAGTCGATCAAATTTAACAGGAGCCCATCGTCCGGCCGACGAGGAGTATTTGACAAGGGCTTTAAGGAAGCCGACCGGTAGATGTGGAAAGAGGCTTTTGGAGTTTCCAAGATATCCTTGGAGTGGGTTAGCCGTACCATAGCAGAAGTGGGTCGACCTTCATCGATCCCCGAATCGATGGTCCAATGACTAGGAACATTCTAGATTAGGGTTTATAGGAATTAGGTCTCACTGTTATTTTATCATAACCCTAATTTCAATGCCCTACTCTATGGGGTTCATCATAATCAACAAAAACATGACATAGCAGTATATGATGAATCAAATGCCTTTATTAATATGAAAAATATATCATACATGAGCTGGAAGTTTATAAAAAGGCTCTCATAAATATTGGCTCTTAGGGTACATTTCTATCATTCCTGATGCTGTAGTTGTGTGAATAGTTCTTTGACCTTTAGTGTCTTAGCTACTAATAATAAGGTTGCTATAGTTTGACAGCACAAATACATGGTTCCTATCCATTTAGGACCTAGCGGTGTTTGTTGGCTGCAGTAAGTTTATTGTAGGAGTAGGATGTTCACTTGTAGGGATCTATCAGCCTTAGTGTAAGGAATAATCCTATGCAGCTTAATGTAACTAAGTCTAGAAGTCCATGGCCATAGCAGGGTGATAATGAAAAGGTGTTTTCATTAGTATCATAATTGGACTTGAGTCAATTAAACTAAGCATATGACTGATGGGTTTGATGAGTATCTGTAACTAACATCATGTTAGAATTTTTGATAGAAAAATCAAATCACATGGTAACTACACCTAGGAGTTCTAATCTTATTCTACTAGGTAGCCACTACATACTACTAGGTCTCACTGGTGGATTGTGAGAGCCCATTAGGATCATTCTTGGATCGATGATCCTAATGAGGGTTTAGCAGAAATAGATTCTATCTATCAAAAGAAGTTTCAATGATGTATAATAGAGATTATAGCATGCTCATTATCAGACAGGATAGGACCTGATGGGTCACACACATTAGGAGCTTAAGTAACCAATCAGCAAATCAAAATGTTACTAAATTTGGTAATTTTAATATATTTGGACCTAATTATAAATATTACAATTAATAAACTATGGATTAATTATTAATTAAATTAAATTAGATTTAATTTAATTGAGTTAGACTCAGTTAATTGATCCTAATTGAGTTGGGTCAATAGCATATTTGAAATGGTTCGATCGGATTTAAAATTGACTTCGATTTGATTATCAAATCAATTTATTTGGACCATGACTTAAAGTCCTGTTGGACTGGGACTCTCTCTCCTTGTCTTTCCTTGTCTCCACATGCCAACAAGTGGGCCCCAAGTATTTTGTGTGACAAGAGGAGATGGGCGTGAATAGAAGAGGGCACAAAAGGTGTTTTGGCATGAAGAGAAAGAGGGGAGGAGGAGTCCTCTTTTACTCGTCTTAATTTTCAACTAGTTGAAATTAAACACCGGTCTTTTGGCATGGAGGAATTGGAGAAGGGATTTACTGTAAATCATAAAAGGGGAGAGGGATTGGTCGACCAATTGACTTCTGCTTTTGGCATGAATATTTTTCTTAGGCATCAATAGCAGATAATCTCTCTCCTGGGGTGCCAAGTTTTCCTCTCCCTTTTATTTATTTTCTCCTTCCTTTTGTGAGATCCAGAGAGATATTCTACAAGAGAAAGAAGAAAGAGAGATGTCCTACATCTTGCAAATCTCAGTTTGCAAGATACATGCCAGTTCAAGAAAAGCCGGTCCAGATTCGAATCGGCATAGTTTTTAAAGCGACTGATTTGCTGAAAGAGGAGAGGGCTGTAATGATCTAGCAGTCATGTGCTCTCTATAACTTGGTTATGTTTGCTTTGTGTGGATACCAGCAGAGGCCGGACAATTGTGCAGCTCCAGTAGATCCCAGTTTCAAAAGCGAATCAGCATACTTTTAGAGCAAGCCAGGATGGTGATCTAGGTATGTTTTTTCTATTCAAAATAATTTTATTTTTGGATCTGATATTTTTTTCATATATTATAACATGTTAGAAACTAATGATGAATAAATTAGATTTATTTGTAAATTACATCATTAGATATAAAATAGTATTTATATCTACTCCACTGTGTCAGGTTTTTGATGCCTGATCAATTGCAATATACTGTTCCTGGGAGAAAATCAATAGTGGTATCAGAGCCACGATTCTCCTTTATTTAACATGCATGGATGAGAATCATATCTGAAACATATTCAGATCAGAAAGATAGATGATGATTGTACCAAATCTATGCTGAATGTAAGATTGTTCTACCATAAAATTGTTATGTTTTGAAAACTGTTTTCAAAATTAAAATCATAATTTTTTAGATCTGAAATTAAATGTTATAATCTGAAAATTAATTGATCAAAGGTTGCACAAAGTGATTATAAGGTTGTCCTACTATAGGGTTTACCCCCTATAGTGCAAAGGTTGTCCTACTTTGATGTATACCTATTTTTGGAAAAGGGTTTTCAAAACATTTTAATTGATTTATAATTACATATGTGATGTGTTGTTAAGCATGTTTTAGATCTATTTAATTACATTAGATGTAGTCTCATTATATGATCTAACATGTTGATGTATGTGATGCACCAAATTAGGTTTAGATCTTAAATTTGATTCATGATCATAAGCCATTAAAGTCATGCATTTGAACCTATTTTAAAATTGATATGATCAAAAATTTAAATAGGTGCATGAGGGTTTGGGTTGAACAAATTAGGTCTAGTCACCTTAAAATTATTTTTAGATGATGTTTGGTCAGATTGATTCATTTGATTGTGAATCGATACGTTAATACCTAATTTGGCTTAGTGATGTGCCCAGATCACTAAATTTATCTAATTGAATCTTATCAATCAATTGGTGTCTAAGGAAGATTTTGATCATGATTTTTAATTGGGACTAACTCTTTCTCAACCAACTAGTTTGGCAGAAAGAGGGTATATGGCTGAACCCTCCCATGTATCAAACTAACCTAGCTAATTTGGTTGATTAAGTTTTCAATAGGGTCACTTTTGATTTGAGTTCACCCATGCTAGCTATTTTAAGTCAGACATGAGATTGTGCTGGCTTAATGTAATAGGTCAGACATGATTTGGCTAATCAATTTAGAAGAGACTTGAACCTAAGCTCCCCTAAATATTAAGTCTTGGGTCTTCCACCATTGTAGGTGTGCGGGTATCCTACTGGTGTTGATTATTCTCGACTGGTTACATTGGTCTAGTTGCATTGGGAAGACACAACCACCCTATTAAGCATGAAATGTTGCTAGGCACTGATGGGGTTGGGCCAAATAAATGGGCACATTGAGGGACTCATTGATGGCTTTGTCTAGCAGGAATGGTGGGTCTGATTTAACTAATGATTGGATCAATAAACGGGCACGTTGAGGTTCCATGATTTAGAGACCAAGATGCTACAACTTGATTTAGATGCAATGGACAAGAGTTGGCCACCTATTGGTATAGCATGTTACCAATAATCGGGCATGGTGAGGTGCCGCACATCGATGGGACCGTAGCACCCGCTAGAAACCTAGAGTTGTAGGGTTTCGGCATCTCCACGGGAGTGTGAAAGATTTGAGAAAATAGTGAGAGTTCTAAAATTATTTCTTAGAAACCCTAGAATAATTTTTATAATTAAGTATAAATATCTAATTTGATTCTTCTACTCTTATAGTTAACCATGTCTGCTTCAAATCACTTAGCTCGTATTCTAGAGACAAACCGACTTGTAGGCCTTAATTTCAAAGATTGGTTGAGAAATATCAAAATTATTTTTAGTTCTGAGTAGCTGGGCTATGTGCTTGACCAGGAACCCCCTGTCTTACCTGACCATCCAAATGCTCGTCAAACGACTGTATATGAAAAATGGATGGAAGATGATAATAAGGTTAAGTGTTACATGTTGAACTCAATGTCAAATGAATTGTAGAGCCAACATGAGAATTTGCCAACTGTTAAATCGATTCTGATTCACCTGCAAGAGTTATATGGTGAACAAAGTTAGATTACACTTCGAGGTGTCGAAAAGGTTTTTCAACAACAAGATGCATGAAGGGCAGTCAATCCATGATCACTGTTTGACAATGATCAAGGACTTCGAATAGCTTGATAAGCTGGGCATTCCTATTCATAAGAAGCTTCAGGTGGATTTGATCCTCCAGTCCTTAACTAGTTCATATGCTCAGTTTGTTATGAACTATAATATGAACAAGTTGAATTACACTTTACCTGAATTATTGAACATGTTGGTAAGCAATGAGGGGACCCTAAAGAGTTCAAGGGGCTCTGTTTTCTCTATGGAGCAGTCTTCCTCCAAAAAAAGGTCTACTTGGAAGAAGAAGAAACCTACAAAGAAGTTGAAGAAGGAAAACAAATAGAAGAAGAAGGATACTCCTAAGAAAGACAAGGTTAGCAAAGGAAAATATTTTCACCGCAATACAGATAGCCATTAGAAAAGAAATTGTCCTCTCTACCTAGAAAGCTTAAAGAAATAGAAGGATGATGCACCTTCTGAAGGTAAGTCGATATTCGTTATTGAATCTAACCTAATAGTTTCATCTACTTCAAGTTGGATTTTAGACTTTGGCTCTAGTGCTCATATATACATTTCAATGCAGGGTCTGGAAAGAAGTAGAATACTGAGAGAATGTAAGATGGTCCTACGTGTCGAAAATGGAGCAAAAGTTGCTGCACAAACCGTTGGATCATATTCTTTGGTATTACCTTTAGGGTTTAGATTAGTACTTAGTGACTATTATTTGGTGCCTAGAGTTAGTAGAAATTTGATTTCTATTTCTATGCTAGCATAGGAAGGATTTGAATTTACATTCAATAAAGATTTTTGTAATATTTATTTGAGAAATAAATTGGTTGCAAAAGCTATTTTAATTAATAGTCTCTATCATTTGCATACCGATGCATCTTTGAATATTAACAAGAAAATTAAAGTGAATGCCATAGGACATAAACATGCTAGAGATGACCTAAATGATAAATATATGTGGCATCTAAAGCTCGATCATATAGGTGAAGACAGAATTAACAAACTGAAAAGGGATGGGATCCTAGATTCAGTTAATTCTGAATCATATACATCTTGTGAGTCATGTCTTCAAGGAAAAATGACCAATTATCCTTTATAGGACATGGGGAGATGGCCACAGAATTACTTGCCCTGGTACACACTGATATGTGTGGTCTATTTGATGTGCAGTCCAGGGATGGTTTTTACTACTTCATAACCTTTACTGATGATTGTTCACGGTTTGGTTATATGTTTCTTATGAGACACAAATCTGAAGCTTTTGAAAAGTTCAAGGAATTCAAACATGAGGTAGAAAAACAAACAGGTAAAACCCTTAAGGTTCTTCGATCAGATCAGGGAGGTGAATATCTTAGTAGGGAATTTTTAGGTTATCTTAAGGATAATGGCATAGTCTCACAATGAACTCCATCAAGTACGCCTCAGCTCAATGGGATGTCTGAGAGGAGAAACAGGACACTGTTGGATATGGTCCGATCCATGATGAGCTTCACTGACTTGTCTTTATTTCTTTGGGGATATGCCCTACAAACTTCAATCTATATTCTAAATAGAGTTCCATTTAAATTTGTTCCTACCACACCATTTGAGATTTGGCATGGTAAGAAACCAAGTCTTACTCATTTCATGATTTGAGGATGTCCGGCCTATGTCAAAAGACTAATGGCTGATAAGTTGAAATCTAGATCTATGAAAGCTCGGTTTATAGGATATCCTAAATAAACTTTAGGATATTACATTTACCTTCCAGAAGATCATAATGAGATTATGAGTAGACATGCCATATTTCTTTAAAAATAGTTTATTCAGGAAGGTGGTAGTGGGAGGCTAATTAAGCTCGATGAGAAAGTCTCTGAAGAGCCGCCAGCTAGAGATCAGATAAAACATAATCAACCAATTCACATAAATGCTCTTCCACCTTGTAGGTCTACTAGAGTCTCCAAACCTCTTGAAAGGTACTTGGGTATGCTTACAGAGAATATAAAGGAAATGTTTCTTATTGGGGATAAGGATCAATTGATTGATCCTAAGACTTATGATGAGGCGATGTCAGACATCGACTCCGACAAATGGTTGAATGCTATGAGGTCGGAAATTGAATCAATGCATTCTAACCATGTATGGTCCTTAGTGGATCCACCAGAGGGTATTATACCTATTGATTATAAATGGATCTACAAAAGGAAAATAGATATAGATGGTAAGGTAAAGACCTTTAAAGCTAGGTTAGTGGTGCAAGGGTATAGTCAACATGAAGGCATTGACTATGATGACACCTTTTCATCAGTAGCTATGCTGAAATCCATCCATACATTGCTTGCAATTACATCATATCATGATTATAAGATATGACTGATGGATGTGAAAACTGCATTCTTGAATGAATATCTTGAGGAAGATATTTATATGGAGCAGCCTTTGGGTTTCATTTCCAATGATGAAGATTAAAAGGTCTGCAAGTTGCATAGATCAATCTACGGATTGAAGCAAGCTTCTCGGATTGGAATACTTGTTTCGATGATGTAATCAAATCGTTTGATTTTATCAAGATGAGGATGAGCCATGTGTTTATAGGAAGGCCAATGGGAGGGCGGTGACATTCCTCGTATTGTACGTGGATGACATCCTCCTTATAGGGAATGATATTTCCATGTTGACTTCAGTCAAAAGTTGGTTATTGTTGCTGCTCTTCCTCTTGGACTGGGCTCGGTAGATGCGTTGGAGAGCTCCTCGATCGATGAACCTGCAAGAAGTCCCTAGGCACCGGAGGGGCTCCAGCGGGGGACACTCCGATGCTTAAGTTAGAGGAGGGTTGGAACAACAGAATGGAATGAGCTCGGGGAAAGAGTTCACAATGGGGAAGAAGAGCATTACCCTCTTTATGGAGGTCCCCCGGGTGCCTTTTATAGGCATGTAGTGCTACCAAATTATGTTAGGGAACAGGTTGGAAAAACTTGAACATGCCCCCAAAAGAATAGGCATGGCAGCGAGGTCGTGGGTTGGCGGCATAGCAGGAGCATCAGAGTGGTGGCCTGGCAGCAAGAATCGTGGCCATGCATTGGAGTCCATTACAATAGAATGTCAGAACTTGTCAGGGAGAAAGGCTCCTAGAAACTTTGAGCGACCCCTTCAGCGGCGGGTTGGCCTGGCCTCCCAAAAGCCAACCGTGGTGCTCAGCAGGGCCTCCTAGAAGTTAGAAGCCGATCGTGGCAGTCAAAGAGGCCGACGCACAGATGGCGGGGGCGCCCGCCGGCTTCGAAGCCCCCGGGTCAACCCTTCGAGAAAGGGGACCGTGGGGTCCTCTCCTAGAACTGGGGAGTCGGACCCCGCGCGGGGATCAGCCGACCGGGCACCGGGGCCCGGTCCGACCCGGGGCCAGTCGGATGGGTGTAGCAGATGCCCCCTTGCTCTTGGGCCTTGAGGGACCATGTGGCTCGAAAGGGCAACAGCATGATTGCATGCACCTGTGGCGGATTCTAGATCGAGGCGTCGGGTTGCTTCGAATCCCCCTGGAATGGCTCCTTGGACAGTTGTCAGCCGCTCGTTGGGGGCACACGCGAGGTAGTTAATTTGAGTCAGGCACCATGATGAAGGCCAGGCTGTGCAGCATTGATTCGGGGAGAGTGGTGCGTCGCGCCACGCGATGGCATCTGGTCGGTCGGCGCTGCCTGCCAGGTGAGTCTCGCACCACTGATTCGGTGCGCACACGGATCGCCATCCGTGTGAGGAGATGCTTCGAATGCCTCAAACCATAAAACACGGGCGATTGCGGTCGCTGATGGGATGGCTGGGAAGTGCCCGAGGTGGGCGGTTACCTCATTCCCTCGCTCACCCCCTAGGTGCCTATAAAAAGGGGAGGAAACAGAACGAGGGGCTTTTCCCGCTGTGCCTGCGCTTCACGAGATAGACTTCTCTTCCTTCTTCCGCAAAACCTGGCTTCTAGGAGTCCAGCCCCAGGTTAGTCTCGGTCATCCTTCCTCCTCTTCTAGCTTCCAATGGAATCTAGCAATAAGGGTTCATCCCATAGGCTTAGGGACCTGGGCCGAGCGAAATACCCTCAACAATGACCCGGGATCAGGTTGAAAACCTTAGGGCGATGTACGGCATCCCCTCGACCCTACACCTTACACTTCCAGGCCAAGAGGGGAGAGCGAACAACCCACTAGGGCTAGGGACCCTCCCAATGTACGAGTCTCACCTTAAGGCCAGCCTCAGGTTTCCTCTGCACCCTTTGTTCATAGATATCTTCAACTTCTATAGGGTAACCCCGGTACAGCTGACCCCGAATAGCATTCGGGCGATATGCTGCTTCATAGTGTTATGCCATAGGGCCAGGTTCGACCCCCGTCTGTCCCTCTTCGGTAATTTCTTCTACCTGAAGAGGGACTTTAGGAGCCGGGAGTGGACCCTGTTTGTCCCCCGCCAAGGCCGAAAGATCTTGAAGTGCCTCTTATCAGCCGTCCACGGGTGGAAGGCCAGGTTCTTCTTCGTCAACAGTCTCGAACCCTGGGGGTTCGAGCCATTGTGGAGAGAGCCACGGGCGAGAGTCCACCAGGGGAGGTTGGTATCGACAGCCGACTTAGGCATGTTTAATGAGATTAGTAGAGCCGGCCCGGTGGCGGCATTTGAGCTGTTGGGGGAGGGAACCCTTCACCAGGCAGGGATCAACCCCCAAGGCTTTTTAGGCAAGGGCCGACCCCTTCTCTCATTGACTTTTTAGCCCTTTCTCCTCCTCTCTCACTAACCCCGAATTTGCTGTGACAGGAGGAAGGATGTAGAGGATTGACAAATCCAAGGTCATCTAATGGGCGATGCGAAAGCGGGCCGTCCCAGAGCTGGCCCTAGCATCGATTGCCGAGCGATAAAAGAAGAGACGGGAGGAGGAGCGACCCATCCCCATTATCGAGGTTGACTTGGATGGAGACGGCATCCCCCTTACTGAGCACATGGCAATGAGGGTGGCAAGAGCGTCGGCTCCATCAGGAGGGCCAGTCATCCGACCGGAGTAGGGGCATCCGACACAGCTGCAGCGCCAACCCCTACACCCGTCGGCGCTGAAAAGGTAGCTTCTTCAACCGACAAGGGCAAGGGGCCGGCCGTGAAGGAGGTAGTCGATAGCGAACCCAAGCAGTCAGACAAGGAGATCCGCCAGGAGGAGTTCCAGCACTGCCATGCACTCGACCACCCCAGGAGGGCATGGAGCCTATTGAGGGGCGCAATGACCATCGCTGACTGGGAGGTGTCGATCCAGAGAAATCTGATCGACGTGACCGTGGAGACTTATCGGGATTTCGTGAGGGTAAGGACTTTACCCCACTTCTTTACTCCATTGTTTCTGGTCCTCCAAGTATAATACTAACTTGGTCGGACGTTTGCAGCTTCTCCATGGCATCTCCCTCATGGATGACGGCATCTGCCAGGTAATGCACGCCGCCAAGACCTCTACGAAGAGGGTCCAGGAGCTGGAGACGGCCCGGGAAGCTACAATGGCATCCCTAAAGTTGTTCGAAGAAAAGCTGGCGGCAACCCAAGTGGAGGCTGAGTCAGCGAAGGCAGCTCTGAAGGAGGCCGAGGGCCGGCTGCCGACCGCAAGGCTAGGTTGAAGAAAAGGAAGGAGAAAGCTGACTCCCTCGCCCGCCGGTTGGGTGAGGAAGAGAAGCGGTCGGCGGAGGCCGACCAGAGGGCCCGAGCCGAGCGAGCGGCGATGGCACAGTTGGAGACTCAACTCAAGGAGTCCAAAGAACTGATCTCAAAGTAAATCCAGGGAGCCGTGGTGGCATACAATGCCTCCAGCGGCTTTACTGAAGACGTAGAGGAGGCAGCTGCCGACTTTTATAGGGAAGGCTACGACAATGCCCTGAAGAAGGTGGGTCTGCTCTTCCCAAGGCTGGACCTATCGGGCACCGAGCTGTGGGACCCATCCGAGGGAGAGGAGACCGAAGCAGAGCCCCCAGCAGAAGATAAAGCAGGAGCGGCAAGGGTCGAAGCTCTAGTGCCAGTCGACACGGAAGTGGTGGCCCTTCTGGAGGATCCTCCAGCAGCTGCAGTTCCAGCTGGCCCTTCAGTTGTAGCTGATGGGGCCGAGGTTGTGGCCCCTGATGCATCTCCCGTGGGTCGGACCTAGGTGTTTGTAAAGGTCCGACCCACCTTTTGTAAACGCTTTCCTTCGAAATGAATGAAAAAGTCTTTTGATCACTTTCAATGTGTGCATGGGCGTAAGACAAACCTTTTCTTTCTGAAATTCTTCTAGGTATCCCCGGTCAGCTCTGCGATACTATAGGGTCACGAGCTCCATCGAGGTGGCCGGCGAGCGTGGACCCAGTATTTTTCTTCCAAAATCTCTAAGTACCCCCGGTCTGCCTGCCTGGGCTAGAAGCCGATAGGGTAGTTGAGAATGATAACTTAATTTAGGGCGGATACCTGGCACTTGCTTTTGGTCTCCGTCCACGAGGTGGCCCCGTTGTGGCCCATCTTCCTGCGGTCTGATGGGGGTTGTCTCGGGATGGTTGCCGACTCTGGTCGGTAGAGGCTCTAGGGCAGCCCACTCCAAAAGTCCGACCCTGGTCGGCAGAGGCTCTAGGGCAGCCCACTCCGAAGTCTAACCCCGGTCGGTAGAGGCTCTAGGGCAGCCCACTCCGAAAGTCTGACCCTGGTCGGCAGAGGCTCTAGGGCAACCCACTCCAAAGTCTGACCCCGGTTGACAGAGGCTTTAGGGCAGCCCACTCCGAAAGTCCGACCTCGGTCGGTAGAGGCTCTAGGGCAGCCCACTCTGAAAGTCCGACCTCCTAGAAGCTAGAAGCCGACCGTGGCAATCAAAGAGGCTGACACACAGACGGCGGGGACACCCGCTGACTTCGAAGCCCCCGGGTCAGCCCTTCAGGAAAGGGGGCCGCGGTGTCCTCTCCTAGAACTGGGGAGTCAGACCCCACGTGGGGATGAGCCGACCGGGCGATGGGGGCCGGTCCGACCCGGGGCCAGTCGGATGTGTGCAACGGTTATCTAAGGAATTCTCTATGAAAGATTGAGATGAAGCATCTTATATTTTGGAGATTAAGGTCTATAAAGATAGATCTAATCGGATGCTTGGCCTTTCATAAAAATTGTACATAAGAAAGTGCTAAAAAGATTCAACATGGAGAACTCTAAAAGTAGATTGTTACCTCTTCAGCATGGCATTAATCTCTCCAAGAAAATATGTCCTAACATACCTGAAGAGATTCAATGCATGAGCAAGATTCCATATGCTTCGATAATTATGTACTCGACCTGATATAGCTCTTGCTGTGAGTGTCATGAGTAGATATCAGTCAAATCCAGGTGAAGAACACTAGATAGCTGTGAAAAATATTCTTAAGTACTTGAGAATGACTAAAGATTTGTTCTTAATCTTTGGAGGGAGTTCAAAATTAGGGATAAAGGGAAATACAGTCTCAGACTTTATGTCTGATCCTGATGATAGGAAGTCTACATTAGGGTCTATATTTTTGTGCAATGATGGGGCAACTAGTTGGAAAATTTCCAAGCAGACCATCATAGCAAGTTCAACAATGGAGGTAGAGTACATCACTGCCTCTGAAGCTACAAAAGAAGCCTTCTAGAACAAAAAGTTTGTTACGGAGCTTGGAGTGATGCCATATGATGCCATCCCCATATATTGTGACAATAATGGTGCAATAGCTCTTGCTAAGGAGCCCAGGTCTTAATATAAGTCTAAGTATATTGAGCGGCGATTTCATATCATACATGACTATCTCGAGAAGAAGTATGTTTAAGTGAGAAGAGTAGACTCCACAGATAATGTGGTAGACCCACTGACTAAGACTCTGAGCCAGCAGAAGGTTAAAGTCCACCTTCAGAAGATTGGACTTAGATATGTAACCAATTGGCTTTAGTACAAGTGGGAGATTGTTAGATGTATGCCCTGAAAGCCAAGTTAGCTTGACACATTCTAATTTTTAGGGCATGAATTTTGTACTTAATCTTTCTTATTAATAAAAGGGCATCAGTTTCATTCATATTGATGTGTCTATGAATCGTCCATGGAGTTAATGGACAATGACACATATTCTCAAGAGTTGAGAATCTGAGGCATGTCTTTACAGATTAACTCCTAAAAGCTTCCAATTATTAGAATATCACGAGGACGGTGATTGATCCATTAAAAATGGTGCACATATCACTTTTCTTTATGGGTATGAGTCTCTGACCTACAATGTGATGACACTAGAGTGAGAGTGCAGGTAGTTGATAGAGATCAACGGTACTGAGCATGATCAAGTACAGAAAGTTATACGGATAACTACTCACTCATCAATAATTTTCTGATGCGGTAGTTGTGTGAATAGTTCTTTGACCTAGAGTATCCCAGCTACTCACAATAAGGTTGCTGCAGTTTGACAGCACAAACATATGGTTCCTATTCATTTGGGACCTTGTGGTGTTCTTTGGCTGTAGTAAGTTTATTATAGGAGTAGGGTGTTCACTTGTGGGGATCTATCAGCCTTAATAGTAAGGAATAATCTTATGCAATTTAATGTGACTAAGTTCAAAAGTATATGGCCATAGCAGGGTGATAATGAAAAGGTGTTTTCATTAGTATCATAATTGGACTTGAGTCGATTAAGTTAAGCATATGATTGATGGGTTTGATGAGTATCTGTAACCAACATCATGTTAGGATTTTTGATAGAGGAACCGAATCACATGGTAACTACACCTAGGGGTTCCAGTCTTATTCTGCTAGGTTGCCACTATATACTGCTAGGTGTCACTGGTGGATTGTGAGAGACCATCAGGATCATTCTCGAATCGATGATCCTAATTAGGGTTGAGCAAAAATTATTTCTGTCCATCGAAAGGAGTTTCGATGATGTATAATGGAGATTATAGCATGTCTCATTACTAAACAGAATAGGACCTAAGGGGTCACATACATTAGGAGCTTAAGTAACCATTCAACAAATCAAAATATTACTAAATTTGGTAATTTTAGTATATTTGGACCTAATTATAAATGTAACAATTAATAAATTATGGATTAATTATTGATTGAATTAAATTAGATTTAATTTAATTGAGTTAGATTCAATTAATTGATCTTAATTGAGTTGGGTCAACAGCCTTTTTGAAATGGTTTGATCGAATTTAAAATTGGCTTCGATTTGACTGTCAAATCAATTTATTTGGACCATGACTTAGAGTCCTGTTGGACTAGGACTCTCTCTCCTTGTCTCCCCTTGTCTCTACATTCCAACAAGTGGGCCCAAGTATTTTGTGTGACAAAAGGAGATGGGCGTGAATAGAGGAAGGCGCAAAAGCTATTTTGGCATGAAGAGAAAGAGGGGAGGAGGAGTCCTTCTCTTTTACTCCTCTTAATTTTCAACCAGTTGAAATTAAACACCGTTCTTTTGGCATGGAGGAATTGGAGAAGGGATTTACCATAAATCAAAAAATGGGAGAGTGATTGGCCGACCAATTAACTTCTACTTTTGGAATGAATATTTCTCTTGGGCGTGAATATTCCTCTTGGTCATCAATAGCAAATAATCTCTCTCCTGGGGTGCCAAGTTTTCCTCTCCCTTTTGTTCATTTTCTCCTAACTTGTGTGAGATATAAAGAGATATTCTACAAGAGAAAGAAGAAAGAAAGAGGTCCTACATCTTGCAAATCTTAGTTTGCATGATACAAGCCAGTTCAAGAAAAATCGATCCAGATTCGGATCAGCATAGTTTTTAAAGTGGCTGATTTACTGAAAGAGGAGAGGGATGTAAGGATCTAGCCATCTAGTGCTCTCTACAACTCAGTTAGATGAGCTCTGTGTGGATACCAATAGAGGTCGGGCGATTGCGCGGCTCCGGTAGAATCCCGGTTTCAAAAGTAGATCGACGTGTTTTTCAAAGCAGGCCAGGATAGTGATCCAGGTAAGTTTTTTATGTTCAAAATAATTTTATTTTCAGATCTGATATTTTTTCTCATATATTACAGCATGTTAGGGATTTATGAAGAATAAATTAGATTTATTTATAAATTACATCATTAGATATAAAATAGTTTTTATATCTATTTTTGTTGCATCAGGCTTTTGATGCCTGATTGATTGCAATATACTGTTCCTGGGAGATAACCAACAGTGGACTCCTACTAAGTGCCATAGGGTATGCCTGAAATAAGTAGCAAATTTAATAGGTTCAAAGAATGCATGCAGCTTGCTAAGCTCTACAAAATCTAATCGAATGGTTAGAGAAACATAGGAAGCTTTAGGAAAAGGTAGGAAATAAGAAGTGGATTCGGGGTTAGCCTAGTAAGGTAGGAAATAAGAAGAGGGTTCGGGGATGAAACGGTCCAATGGATGGAAGGATGGATCATTAATCTTAGGGAAAAGATCCTTAACTGGGATTGGGGAAGGGAACACTTCCTGAGGGTACTGAATTAAAGAGTCTACGTCCTCACTAACTATCTCTGGCTTTGGAAGTTCAGAACTAGGATCTACAATTTGGTTCTCTTCTAGGGTCTCCTTAGGTAGGGCAAGGTCATGGTCCTCTTCCTCTAGCTGCTCTTCATATTCATCCACTAAATCCATTCCAGCTTCATATACTTCTACCTCATACTCATTAGTGGATTCAGGATCTTTCTCTAATTGTCCTTCCACATCAGTTTCAGTCTGAGTGTGGTCAAGGTCAACTAACTCTAGGTTGGCTTCAGTCTGGGTATGGTCAGGGTTGACTAACTCTGGGTCTACCACATGTACCTCTTCTTTAATGTCATTCTAGTGAACCAATGGGGTACTAGGGGTGGGTTGGCTAAAGGGAAGTGGACAACACTGCACTCATATTTAGGGGTACTAATCCTATGGGGTTCAGGTCAACTAAGGGGAACCTGACTAGCACTAGGCTGATACCTAGGGTTTATGAGTTCCTTAGGCTCATAGGACAAGGGTACGTAGGGTCTGGGTTCATAGGATCTAGGTTCATAGGTCCTGGGTTCATAGGATTTGGATTCTTTGGATCTGGGTGCATAGGAGCTAGGTTCATAGGATCTGGATAGGTACTTTTCCCTAAGTTTGTTTTTCATGGCTCTTCAAGTAGTTATGGGCATTTCTCCTTCTAGTCTAGTCATTCTCTCAAACTTATCCTAGTATATCTTAGCCTGGCGAACTAACTTAAGTTAGGAAACTTGAATTGACTTCTTTCAGACATTTGTTCCCTCTTAAAATACAGATCCATATTTCTTTCCCAAATAAAATAATCCTCAAACTCAAGATCACCACCAAATCTAGGTGCTTCTAACCTAATGTACCTAGTGGCTCTCTCATCATCATTGTGTTACCTTACACTAAGATCCTAGATTGGTTCAGGGTATGGGGCTCTCCTAGGGTTGGAAGGTAGGGGACATGGAGTCCTAAGGTCAGGCTCAGGTTTATATCTCGTATGGGTCTTAGGAGTTCTCTCTAGGTTTCCTAATTGCTCATCCCACCTATGGTTCATTTGGGCACACTTATGGTTCATTTGGATAGACTTTTGGTTCATTTGGTCAAACTGATGGTTCAGCTGGGCAAGCTATTCATTAATGGTCCTTAGTATGGTTTCTACGTTAGATTCCATGGTCAGGTTGGGTTAGGTGAGACTCCTAATCTAGAGATTATGCAATCAAGCACACAAGTGTTATGCATTCTAGTGTTTGCTAAACCTAGAATCCAAGTAGAGCGAGTCAACCCAACTTACACCCAACTCAACAACTAATCCTTCCACTGGCCAGGTAAGAGGTGGGGTGGTGGGAGGCTCCCCTTGCTTCTCACAAGGTCCTAATTAAGTAACCACCAATCAACCTAGGATGTTTGCCACTTGACCTCTAGCCTTAGACACCAGTTTCCAGTAATAATTGAAGAGTTGAATGCACTAGTTTTCTCACTATACTCGGACCTGACCTATTAGTGTCCCTAAATCAATTAGGTTGCTAATTAATTTTAGTTAGGCTTGGGTTCGAATGAGGGTGGTTATTTTTGGCCTAGGACAGGAGATGAAATCCTATTCTGATTTGACAGAGTAGAAGTGCCCTTAGATTAGATTAATGCAAGATGATGCACACACGATGAAACCCTAATGTAGTCTAAAAATCAAAAAATCAGAGAATAATTTTTTTTTTTGTATTTTATGCAGATGGAAAATTTAATTTCAGTTAATTAATATGCAAGAAAAGGGGCTTGGGTTTGGGGGAGTTTGGATGTAAATTAAGTTTAGCCCTAATCTACCTGCAAAAACTTCAGCAAGATAGGGTTTCGATTTCATGCAGATTTATTTGGGTTGTCAGATATAAAAAATTAAACTAAAATTACATAAAAATAGGGAACTAATCAGAGAATAATTGATGAAAAAATAAGAAAAAAATAGTAAGGTTATGATGGAAAATAAGACCTAAGTTTTGACTACTACGCAGATTTCAGCAAGCAGTTTTTTTGTTAGGGTTTTGTTTTACTGGTTTTGGTTGATTGTTTTTAAATCTAAAAAACTAAAAAAAATCACAGAAAAATAGATGACTAAATAGAGATTAATGGGATGAAAGTCAGAAGAAAATAGAAACATTTTGATGGGTAAACAGCCCGAGGTTTTGACTGGTTATGTAGGTTTTAGCATGCAGAAATTTTCCTAACCATGCAAGAACATGTCCTAAACTAGCTATGATACAAGAAATGTTGAGGGACGGACTCTAACTTACGATGGATGACATGCAAGGGATGAATATGAAGACAAACCAGATTAAAGAAAGCAATGATTTATGATGTTATTTTGGTTTAGTTCTCGAAAATAGCTAAGACCAGGTTAAGGTTTCATGCAACAGTTAGAATGCTATCCATATGCTAGAAACTTTCAAAGAGATAAAAAAATTAAGGATCCTAGGGTTAAGAAATACCTATTAGGTTCATGTTCTCAAAAATAAAATAGACAAAGAGAGGAAGGAATTGGATTTAACATACCAGGCAATGATGTCTTGTGGCTATAGATGAGATCGCTCTACTCAGATCGGCACTTGGATGACTTGGTCACTTTCCCACGGTTCCACTGGCTTTTTATCAGATTGGTTCGGGGCGAAGAGGACCTCATCCAAGGCCCATTTCTCTCAAGGGATCTTGCAAATGGCACAAGTTAGGCATGTAGATTATAGGAAAAATAATAAACAGGATGAAAAGAAGAGATCTGGTGGAAGAGTTGGTTTCAAGGGACTGGCGGCTTTGGAGGATGGTTGGGCATCTATATGGATGGAGGGGCGACCTGGGGCTGATGGGAGGATGCTTGAGTGCTTCCCTGGATGGTGGCCTGGATGGTGAGAGGTGGGTTAGAGTAAGGGTTTGTGGAGGAGTGGAGGGTGGTGTCCTAGATGCAAGTTGTGTGGGTGGCCAAGAGAAGGAAGGTGGAGGGCATCCTTATTGGAGAAAGGTGATGGGTGGCTAGGGTTTGATTGGGTGAAGAGTGGGGGGGGGGGGGTTTGGCTAGCTAGGGTTTAGAGATAACTCAGGCCTCACACCCATCGACGTTCAAAGAACGAAGGCAATTGGAAATAAAGAGTCACTCAAAATTTTCATTCATCAAAAATTATTAATACAAGAGGGGGAGGGGTGGGTATTTATAGATTCACCCAGGTCCCTGGACCCCATAACAAAATAGGATTACAAAACTTGAAGGCCAAGAAAACCCTCTTGGACAAGGTCAAAGCCTCTTTTTCCCGGGCTTGGGCAGCATGAACTCTAGTGGGCTGGGGAGGAACCTGGGGCGCCAACTCTATGTCGGGCTGGGGTGCCAACTGAGGTGGACTAGGAGGGGCACTAACCTAGTGGGCTTGGAGTGGGGTGCCAAGGCCTGGTAAGAATGAGGGTGCCAGGGGCTTGGGCTTGGGCCTGGGGTGCCACTTCCTCATGAGCTGGGGCACCAAGGTCTTCTTGGTCCTAGGCTTGGGAAGTGCCATCACTTGGTGTCTGGACTGGGGTGCTCTCTTATGGGCTTGGAGTCCATCATGACTTAGAGATCTTCATTGAACCTTGGACTTCATGTTGCTCTTGATGTCCTCATCACTAGGAAGGGTTCACTTATCAACAATGAGCTCTCATACTTTGGTGGTGGTTTAATTTCAACACTCCAAGGATTAGTAGTTGCACTTGAAAACTATCATTCTCTGGATGGAAGACTCCTAACGTAGATGGTTATAAAGCAAAGCAAACCTCCTCTTCAGCTCAAGATCAATGAGGATCCTGTAATGGAGGGCATTAGTGGATGTAGAGGGATGAGGGAAAAGGAAAGTAGATATTTAGAAGGAGAAAAAGGAAATGATTGTTGGCATCTTGGTTAAAGAGATGGGCATCCTGGTTGAAGAGATGGTGGCATCTTGGATGGATGGTTGGGCCTCACACCCTCTCCCTCACGGAGTGTCAAATGCAACAAGCAAATGAAAGTAGAAAAAAAACATTCATTCATTCATCATAAAGGTTTGATTACAAGAGGGTTAGGGGTATTTATAGACTTCTCTAGCCCTTTCAAATTCAAATTACAAGCTTAAAGAGGGGAGTGAAGAGTGGAGGGATACGTGGGATTCATGCATGAAGAGTGGAGATAAAAGAGGGAAGTTCCAAGTTAAATTCAAATATGAATTTGGATGCCCAAATGGAGTGATATGGCATGGGAGGTGAGGTGTCATCTTATCTTGGTATGGAGGAGGTGAGGTGGCTTCCATCTTGGCATGGTAATGTGGCATTCCAACTTAACATGGTGGCTGAGGTGGTTTGCTCCATCTAATCTCTAAGCTTCATGGTCTTGATCTTACTTAATTTTGAACCCAACTTGAACCCAACTTGCCTAATTGAACTTAACCAAATTGAACATAACTTAAGCAAATTACATGACTAAATTGAAATTAAAGTTGATTGGACTCTAATTACAAGATTCATAGACTTATGCTGAAATTAAAGGACTTATAGAATCATGTTGAAAGTAATACAAAGTTGAATCCAAAATCAGAGTTTGGTTTATTCACTTGCAATCCATAAGGAGCTTGGGTTGATATGGTTTGCTTGAAATCTCTTACAAACTCTAGTGCCCGCTCCAATTCTCCCGGGATGGGAAGGACTCGACCCTGTTGAGTATGGGTCAACTTGACTTTGGTAGTGTTCTAGTAAGTTTGAGTTGATCCTTTGTAAATCCTCTCGAGTAATCCACGAGTCTTCAGATTCTGGTCGACCTTGCCAATGATCCAAATAGTGTTTGTTGCCACCAAGATCGTCGTGGCCCATAGCTCTGACGCATTGGGTTCCCACCAGTTGCTCGGCACTCCGCCTCACGATCAGCTCACTCGTTCACTCAGGGGTCCTGCAAGATAGAGAAAACCTTGGATCGGGGATTCCGACGAAGGCACTCCGATGATCAAGTAAGTGGAACGATCGAGGAAAATAGAAACCTCTATTTTAGAGAGCTTGGGGGACTCTCCCCATTGAGAGGGTGATAAGAGAATAGATAATGCAAAAACGAATGAGTCTCTATTATTTTTTCCTTGCTTGCTTACCTTTATTTACCTTTTCGTGCGGGTCTTATATAGGCGAGTGGCTTCATGTTGGCTTCCAGGTTCTTGCCTTCGAAGGAGGCTTTCCATTGCCTGTTGTCACCTCTTTGTCAGGCCAGTTCTACTCTTGAGCCCTCAGCCATAACATGATGTTGCCATTTCGAAGGAGGCTGCCCGGGTACCATAGTGCCTAGGGTCTAGGGCCTATGGTCCAGGCATCTTATCATGAAATTCAAAGTCTCCCAGTCATGCAGTCTTCAACGTGTAGGCACACTGCAAGGCTAGGAGCCTGGTTTTGCTTGGATCGTGCAGATCATGTGCACGGTATGCCACAGGGGGCCTACACCCATGGCAGGGCATGCGCCACCTCTCAGAAGCTCTTCATGATCAGGTATTCCATCATCTTCATTTTGAATTCCAGCCTTTTTACACCTTTGGCGGGAATCCACGCTCCTACTGGTTGGAGGGTCCACTTTAGAGGGGTAGACTTGACATTGACTAGGAGCTTACCTTAGACAAGGGGCCTATCCAATGAGCCCTGCCTTGGTTGGGAGCAGACCTCGACAGGGTGGTCCATTCTGGAAGCATGAGCTCGACCCCAACCGGGAGCTGTCATCAGCCGGAGGGCTCACCTTGGATGGATGGACTTGACCTCGACCGAGAGCTGACCTCAGACAGGGTGCCCACCAAATGATCCCTGTCTTGGTTGGGAGCTGACCTCGGCAGGGTGGTCTGCCTTGGTTCTTCATCATGTGGCCTTGCCTAGGTGGTGAGTCTCTTATCATCATGGCTACCCACAGGCTCCATGTCAGTGGATTTGGCCATATCAGTCTGTAGGCTCCACATCAGCGGATGTCGCCATATCAGTTGCCCCCCACTCCTGAGCCTAAAGAATAAAGCATCCGCTCAAGACAAAGGGAGTAATGATTGCACTGGCTAGGAGGGGGTGCACCCCTTTCGTTTCCAATGCCAGATGCACTGGTGTTGGGCGGTCATGCTTCCGCACCATCTATGTGTCACCATGTCTTCTCTCCTAAAAAATGGTCATTAATTCCTCATCGACTTCATTGGAACTGCTTCGAGTTTGAAGCACCGCTTCGATACATGGCATCTCTCGATTGGCTGGGCATAAGACATGGCACATGTCTTCTACGGGCACGAGGTGACAGGACTCTAGGCCATTAAACAGGATCCATCTTCTCATTCCTTGGAGATTCTTCAAGCGATGAAAAGATGAGACTATTGCTTCGGAGCTACTCTCCCCCTTTCCCTTGGGCAAAGTCTTGAAAAGTTAGGCTCCCTTCCTTCTTTTCCCCCTTTTTTCTTCTTGAGTTGGGGGACGACCTTTGTTAGGGTCTCCAGGTCCCTATACGACCTTTATCTTCATTCTTTATATTGTATGGATGAAGTTCAGCCTTAAGGATCTCCGGGAGATGTCCCAAAAGAGGGCAGCTTTCGAGGAGCCTGAGGGGGAGCCCAGTGCAAAGGCCCGAAAGGGCGACGCGAGGACTACCGAGGCGATCAAGCTTGAGGTGGCCCCTGTCAAAGGGAGGGATGCTGACTCCCTTCGGGATGAGAAGATGGCCCATCTGGAAAGGAGGGTGCAGACCCTCCAGACTCAACTGGAGAAGGAGAAGGCTCAGGCCATGACGGTAGTTGAAAGGGTAGCGGTGGCTGCTGCATTGGCAGAGATGGCCAAAAAGGAGGTGGCAGAGGCCATCCCCAAGTTCATGGCATCCCAGGCCTTTAAGGATGAGGTCACCGAGGCTATCTTGGATTCCTTCCATCAAGGATTTAAGGACTTCAAGAGCAAGGCCTTTCACTTTTACGAGCTAAAAGGGCTAGACAACATCAGGCCTTCCATTCCATTCCCTGGGTAGGTTGACGAACCTGGCTTCGAGGAGGAGTTAGAGGAGGCTGAGGTTAAGGTGGGATCCGAGGCCTCCCCAAGCACCTCGTAGGAGGTGGGGGTCACCTGTCGGTCTGGAAAGGAGCCGGTGGCTGATATTTAAATCTTCCTTTCTTCTTTGTGTTTGTAAAGTCAAAGAGGGCATTCGATTTATTGGGGGCACCTCGTAGAGAATGTATAGGAAGTTTTCACCATATCAATGAAATCCCTTGGCTATCATTTCGCTTATTTCTCTTCCTCCTTTTCTTCTCTTCTTTCTCTCTCTCTCTCTTTTTGTTTTGCCTGGTTGTGGGCCAGGTGGTAGATGGTGGGACTAGCTTGGAGCTCCTATCTAACATCTCCAGATCAAGAGCTGGGCAATGAAATTGCTTGTCTCTAAGTGCTGGGCTTCATAAGTTTCTAGACTTGAAGTGCCGGGCTTTGGGAGTCTCCGGGCTTTGGTGCACGGTGCTGAGGCTCCGTGCTTGAGTACGGGGCTTTGGAGGTTTCCTGGCTTGAGTGCGGGGCTTCGAAGGTTTCCTGGCTTTAGTGCAGAGAGTTACGACTCCAGGCTTGAGTGCGGAGAGTTACGACTCCAGGCTTGAGTGCGGGACTTCGGAGGTTTCCCGATTTTGGTGCGGGGTGCTGCGGCTCAGAGCTTGAGTGCGGGGCTTCGAAGGTTTCCCGACTTTTATGCAGGGCGCTGTGGCTCCCAGTTTTGGTACGGGGTGCTGTGGCTCCTAGCTTTGGTGCAGGGTGCTATGGCTCTCGACTTTGGTGTGGGGCTTCAAAAATTTTTTGGCTTTGGTGTGGGGTGCTATGGCTCCCGGCTTGAGTGTGGTGCTTCGAAAGTTTCTCGGTATGAGTATGGGGTGTTGTGGCTCCCATCTTGAAATGGGGTGGATGAGTTCTTGCACAGGTGAAAAACAAGGTTGCACCAAGAAGGAACTTGAATTTATTATGGAAGAGCCTTACGTTATTGGTGGTACATCCTTAAGTTGCTTGCATTCCAGGTTCGTGTGAAGTGGATGCCGTCAAGCCCGGCGAGGTAGTAGGCCCCGCCCGATAAGGCTTCGATCACCTGGTAAGGACCCTCCCAATTTAGGGAGAGTTTCATGCACTCCCCTGGTTGGGATGCTTCTGCTCGCCTGAGCATGAGGTTGCCTGGGCGGAACACCTTGGGCTGCACGTGGGAGTTGTAATAGCATGCGACTCGTTGCCAGTAGGCCACCATTCGGTGTTGGGCTTTGTCCCTTGTCTCATCTAGCAAGTCCAGGTTGAGAAGGCATGCCAGGTTTTCGACTTCATCGTATTGCTCTATCTAGAGCGTGGGCAGGACGAGTTCCATTGGGATTACCACTTCAATTCCGAAGATGAGGTTAAAGGGCATCTCGCTAGTGGCAATACAAGGGGTGGTGTGGTAAGCCTGCAGCACGCTGGGCAACTCATCTATCCATCGGCCCTTTACTTCATCCAGCCTCGTACAGAACCC
This sequence comes from Areca catechu, assembly GCA_021397845.1. Taxonomy (NCBI): domain Eukaryota; kingdom Viridiplantae; phylum Streptophyta; class Magnoliopsida; order Arecales; family Arecaceae; genus Areca; species Areca catechu. The sequence continues at coordinate 60,332,915 of CM038044.1, read as the reverse complement.
TTACAAGATGGTGCAGTTAGTCATTTCGGCCTCCCCATCTATTTGAGGATGAGCCATCGAGGTGAAGCGATGGTGGATGCTGAGATCGAAGCAAAATTCTTCAAAGGTCCAGTTTTTAAACTGCTTCCCGTTGTTGGTGATAATGTGTGCAGGAGGCCATATCTATAGATTATGGATTTCTAGAAGAAAGACTAGACCTTTGCTTCTATTATCCATGCCAGAGGTTCAGCCTCGACCCATTTGGTGAAGTAGTCGATGGCCACATCATGAACCTCTGTTGGCCGGATACTGCAAGGAAGGGGCCTAGGATGTCCATTCCCCACTGGGCAAACAACCATGAGGCTGATAGCTTGGAGATAAGGGCTACCGGCTGCTGCTGGAGGCATGCATGGATGCTAGCACTTGTCGCATTTCTTCACAAAGTCGGCTGCATCTTCCTGCATGGTTTCCTAGAAGTATCCCTGCCAGATCGCCTTGTGGGCCAAGGCCCTACCCCTGACATGGTTGCCACAAATGCCTACATGTATCTCCTGGAGCACGTAAGCAGCTTCTGAGGGCTTCAGGCACTTCAGCAGGGGGTAGGAGTAGGACCTCTGGTAGAGCTGCCCATCCAAAATCACATAACATGCAGCCTTCTTCTTGAGAAGGTCGGCTCCCTCTCGGTCCTCTGGCAGGGTGCCAGCGATGATGTACCTAATGTAGGGATCCATCCAGCTAGCCTCGTTGGAGACTTGCTAGACCTCAACCATAGTTTCGCAGCTAGGGGCCTCTAGACATTCGTTGAAAGTGTGCCCCAATGAGGTCTCCGGTAGGGTGGCCAGCCTGGAAAGGATTTCAACCTGGGCATTCTCTACCCACGAGATATGGGAGATGTCGAAGTGGTGGAGGGTCGATGCATGGAGTGCACCCTGTCCATGTACTTTACCATCATTGGGTCCCATGCTTCATACTCTCTAGATACTTGGCCCGCTACTAGTTATGAGTTTGTGAAGACCTTCCTCTTGATGCCTAGTTCGTGGGATACCTTCAGCCCCGCAAAAAGTGCTTCATATTCTGCCTGGTTGTTGGTCACCTTGAAGAGGAAATGCAGTGTGCATTCTACGATGACCCCATCAGGGCTAGCAAGGATGAGGCCAACTCCGCTTCCTCTCATATTGGATGCACCATCAACATGGAGTATCCATATCTCCTTCGCTGGGATCGGGTCCTGCTTGAGCTCAGCTTGTTGGTTCGCCTCCTCGAACTTCCCTCAACCCAGGTGCATTCCATCACAAAATCAGCTAGAACCTGGGCCTTCTACACTTGCCACGGGAGATTAGTGATGTTGAATTTGCTGAGATTCAGCACCCACTTGGCCAAGCACCCAGAAGTGTCGAAACGGCTCAAGATAGCCCTCAGGGGCTGATCAGTAAGGACGGCAATGCGATGTGCTTTAAAGTAAGGTCTGAGATGCTGTGTAGATGTTATTAGTGCAAAAATAATTTTCTTGGATTGGGTGTACTTGGTTTCAGCATCACAGAGTAGCTTGCTGGTGTAGTAGACTGGTCGTTGAGAGCCATCCTTGTCAACACGAACTAGCATGGAGCTTACTACCTCTGGTGAGATCGCTAGGTACAGGAGGAGATCTTCTCTGAGCTCTGGCCTGGATAGTAGTGGCAGTGAGGCGAGGAGCTTCTTCAGTCCCTCAAATACTTCTTGGCATTCTTATGTCCAAGTGAAGTCATTCATCTTTTGGAGGACCTTGAAGAATGGCTGGCAATGCTCGGTAGAGCATGAGATGAAGCGGCTCAAAGCCACGATGCGCCCAGTCAGATGCTGGACTTCATTCTTGGAGGTGGGACACCTCATGTCTGTGATCACCTTGATCTTCACGCGGTTGGCCTCTATCCCCCTCTGGGTCACCATGAACTCCAAGAACTTTCTCGCCGCCACATCGAAGCATACTTGGTGAGGTTCAGCTTCATTTGATAGTGGTAGAGGTTATCAAAAGCCTCTGCTAAGATGGTGATATGGTCCTCTTCCGGGCCGCTCATGATAAGCATGTCATCCACATACACTTGCATATAACGGCCGATCTGGTCCTGCAAGATAATGTTGATCGAGCATTGGTAGGTGGCCCTTGCATTCTTAAGATCGAAGGGCATCATATTGTAATAATACATACCTCAATCGGTCACAAATGTTGTGCACTCCTCATCCTTGGGATGCATGCGGATCTGATTATATCCGGAGAACGCATCCATAAAGCTGAGGTACTTGTGGCCTGAAGTCACATCCACTAGCTGGTCAATCTTGGGGAGGGGTAAACAATCCTTTGATGGGTTTCTTAAGGGTCTTCTAGCATAAATGAATGCTGGGTTTCAAAAATTTACACATAAAAACCCGTATCGGCTAGAAACCCTAATCCCAAGATCCCCTTATTCATGTACAACTAATAAGTCACTAATAAGGGTTATGAAGAATACCTGAAATGCTATTTTCCACTCATTTCCACTAGGATCAAAAGTGCAAGCCCTCCAACAATGATCCACACAGGAATTTACCCAACAAAGAATTCCTACTTTAGTTGCTTGCTTGACTAGGACTCTTCTTAATAGCCTTCTGGACTTCCTCCTTTGTAAGACACCCTACCCTCCTGTAGGGCACTCTGAAAGCTCTCCAAAACCACTCTTTGATTTAGGATGGCCCTCCTATAGGACACTCTAGGCATATGCCTTAAAACCTAAGACTTGTCCTAGTAAGAAAAAAAACCTTGTCTTAAGAAGACAAGTTTTGTCTTAAGGAGGAGGGAGGGAGAGAGACACTCAGAATAAAACTTCGATGGAATTCTTCTCTAAAAATCAGAACACTGCCCCTATTTATAGTTTTAAGAGGGGCATGTGATATGACCAGCCACTGACTTATCAGATATGTTTTTCAAAATCGAAGAAAAATGATCTGGTTTGAAAAAACATATCCGATATGCAAGTTCATGCACCAAGGGCCATATCTGCATCCCTTCCCTTTCCTGGATTATTTTTCACTTGCCACATGGCAAGTACCAGTCTCTGGGAAGCCAAGAGGTGTCTCTTCAATTCCCAAGCATCGAAGATAATGAGGAGTCCTGATAGCACAAGGACTCTGCCTCAGACCGCATGCCATATGAAGAGTTGCGACTCTTCATGCATGAGCGCCTTTCATTCAATCTCCACACTAATTCAAATATGTTTTGACCGCTTAATCAATCCTAGGAGGCATGGGGATGTGTGCCAAGAGGAATCTAGATGAATTCAGCAAGAGAGATTCATCTGTAGAAGGACTCTTAGTCCTTTCTGCGCCCTCTTCTCCTTGGCATGCGCAACCTTGAGCCCAAGCACCCCAGCCAACTTTGACTCTTGTCCAAGTGGCACCAAATGCCCAAAAAAAGTTAGATAAAATCTAACATAGGCTGCCTTAATTAAGACATGTCCTAATTTAAGTCTCCCTTAAATTGGTTGATCAATTTAGCAAGCAACTAGACCCAAATCGACTTGGGTTAGGAATTAGGTTAGCCTACACATGCTAGTGTGCAATCTAGCTAACCAATTAGGATCCCATGACCCTAATTAAATTATGAATGACTTCCTTGGACAACTCCCTAACATGTGTGACCCTTTGGGTTCCACATCTAGCCAGCAGTAGGTCTAGATTCAAGCCAATTTGAACCGATCGAATCCGATTGATCTAATTAGGTTAAATTGAGCTGACCTAAATTGCCAATTCGAACTATCCATCAAATTGACTCATGAAACCAATCCAATTGGTTCATGAATACTACAAGACATGATTAACATCTAGCAATGTGTCATGCCTACCTGGAAGATGAATTTGGTAAAAAGTACCAAAATATCTTTCAGTAGAAAGTTTTTATGCAATTCGATCTTTCGATCTCCCATTATCCCGATTAAGTGATAGGTATGGATAAATGTCAAACTGTTGCACTTAATCATTTTGAATCTCTATTCAATAATGAAGACTCAGCTGATGACTGATTAGAAACTAATTCTAATCTCATCTTGCTTTGATCAAAGACTCCTTGAGTCATTAATCGAAGAGATCACTTGGGAAAACAATTCCTCTTAGTAGGAATGATCAATTCCTTGTTGATCCACACATATCCTTCATACACCTTCCACCATATCCGAGAACACCCCGTACATGACTTACTATCATGAATGAGTATGAACCAAAATATGGCTTAGTGTGCATAATGAACCATGGTGACCTCAGGTCTAAAGATCACATGCACAACTCCTACTTTGAGATCTATCTTTTGACAAGTAGTAAGACATCCATAAGATAGTCCCGATGTGAATCAGTTCAGTGAACTCATACCCTAATGAGCACCCTTATCCTTGCATTAGTTTTTCTACTCAAGTGGTTGTGAGACCAACCACCCTCTTAACAGAGCATACATAGGATAAGCTAGTCTTTCCAGATTTATCGATCCCAGAATCGATGGTCCATCGACTAAGAACATTTTAGATTAGGGTTTATAGGAACTTAGGTCTCACTATTATGATTTCAATCATAACCCTAATTCCATTTGCCCTAACCTATGGGATTCATCATAATCTTTAAGTAAGACACAGCAATATAATGAAACTATATGCCTTTATTAATATATTAAATGTCATACAGGAGTTGGAAGATTACAAAAATGCCCTTATATAAGATTGGGTTTTAAGGCACTTTCCTTTCAATCTCCAACTTGGACTAAAGACAATCATCCTTGTACTTTATGCCTATACAATCTAAGTCACGATCAAATTACTGCTGAGGTAGTGCTTTAGTGAATGGTTATGATATATTTTTCTTAGTATCAACTCGTTTGATATTTACATATTATCTTTCTATGATTTCCCGAACTAGGTGGAAACATCTTAGGATGTGCTTAGACTTATGCTGAGACCTCGATTCTTTTGCTTGTGCTATAGCTCCAATGTTATTATAGTATAACGGCACTAGTTGTTGTATTTTAGGAACCATGCCCAATTCCATGATGAATTTCTTCATCCAGACAGCTTCTTTTCCGGCTTCACTTATAGCTATGTATTCTTCCTCAGTGACTGAGTCGGCTATGGTTGGTTGCTTTGTACTCTTCCAACTTACTGCTCCACCATATAGGATGAAGATATACCCTGATATAGATTTGCTATCATTTAGATCTGATTGAAAACTAGAATTTATGTATACTTCTAGTTTCAACTTTGATCCTCCATATGTAAGAAAAATATCTTTAGTCCTTCTAAGGTACTTAAAAATATTTTTCATAGCTTTCCAATGATCCTCACCTAGATCTGCCTGGAACCTACTTACTTTGCCTAAGGCATAAGCAACATCAGGCCTGGTACATAGCATAGCATACATAATTGATCCTATAGCCTAAGCATAAGGAGTCATAGCCATCCTTTCTCTTTCTTCCGATGTCTTAGGAGACATTTTCTTAAATAGATGTATGCCTTGACTCATAGGTAAGTAACCCCTTTTACTTCCATCCATGTTGAATCTCTTCGACACTAAGGGTCAAAGTAATTATCTTTGACTAACTTGTTTATCCTTGACTCACTAATATGACCTAACGGTAGTGCCAGAGAAAAGTGACATTGATATTATCTCTCTTTCTCTTCTTGTCATCTACGAGTAGTATTTCGTCATTGAGTTCTAAAGTTAGAAGACCATTTATAAAATAACCATGTCCAAACATTTTATTACAATGAAAAATAGAGTAGCAACTACTCTTTATATTTATCTCAAATCCTTGTTGTAATAACAAGGGTATTGATATAATGTTTCTTACAATATCTGGGACATAGTAACATTCTTCCAACTTTAAAATATTACCCGAAGGTAATAATAGAAGATAGGTGCCCACAGCTTCAGCACAAATGATTTTTCCACTTGCGCCATATAATTTGAAGTCACTTTTCTTCAGACTTCTAATTTTGTGGAGTCCCTATAAAGATTTACATATATGAGACCCACATGCGGTATCCAATACCCATGAATTAGAAATGGAAGCACTCAATGATAAATTAGTTTATATCATGTATAAACCATTAGATGCTCCACTTGCATCTGGCTTCATACTTGCAAGATATGTCTTGCAATTCTTTTTACAATGCCCTTGCTTGCCGCGGTGGAAACAGGCTCCATCATTAACCACCTTCTTGTCTTTCTTCTTCTTCTAGATGCTCCTTTTAGGGTTGAACCTTCTCTTCAAACCCTTTTTATTTGCCTGTTTCTTCTTCCATCAATGAGAAGAAGATGAGCCTTATCACCTTTTGAATGGCCCTTTGCTATCTTCAACAAATTTAGCAGTTCATACAAAGATATATTCAGTTTGTTCATGTGATAATTAAGAACAAACTAAGAGAAAGAATCTAGGAGTGATTGCAGGATTAAATCTTGATTGAGTTCACCATCCATCGCAAACCCTAATTGACCTAATCAGGTGATTAAGTCAATCATTTTTAATACACGAGTTTGTACAGATGAACCCTCACTCATTCATGCATGGAACAACTGCTTCGATATCTCATATCGAGTAGCCCTACTTTGCTCTCTATATAGCTCCTTTAAGTTGAGCAATATAGACTGAGGTTCCATTTCTTCATGTTGCCTCTGAAGCTCATTACTCATCAAGGCTAACATGATGCACCTAATAGTTGTACTGTCATTTTGCCATATTTTGTGTGTAGCAATTTCCTCCTTGGATGCATCTTCTCTGATCGATTCAGGATCTAGAGAATCCAGAATATAAGAAAGTTTTTTTTTGAGTCAAAACTATTCTCAGGTTCCTCAACCAGTCCACATAATTGGGACTGCTTAACTTATTGTTATCTAAGATGCCCCGCAGTGATAAATTTGAAGGCATAATATATACCCTACATTTAATTAAAAAATAATATAAGTAGACTACTCAAGATGACATTTATAACTAGATAAGGAGTTTATATCTAATTATGTCTCCCATTATTTTATTCGAATACTATAACCCTCAATCTATGGTAAGCAAGAAACCTTACTGGTTTCCTTAGTGGGGTTGAGATCCCAATTCTTCATGAGTGCCTTGTGTTATACAACAAACACTCATGAGTTCAAAGGTAGGACTTCCTTTCCAATTGCAACCCATGCAATTCTCAACAAATAAACAGCTTCTAAGATACTTATAGTCTTGTGTTACACAACAAACTATAATATCTTAGTTTAGTCAGACCTTTCATTTCTATATAGCCATGATGGAATAATGTTGCCCTTGTGTTACACAACAAAGCAGTAATTTCCAAACATGCCATAAAGCACTAAGTGCACCAAGACAAATTTTATATCAAACCCTAGAGTAGGCCTTGTGTTACACAACTAACCTACTATAGTTTTGATATTAATTTGGCTTAGCATGAAAGAAGGCCAATTATAGTATACTTAATCAATTAGCATTCCCAAGTTAAGGATTAGATATGACCAAATTGGCCAGGTAAGTGGAAGGGGTGAGGGAGTCCCCCCATTGCTATCCTTAGACACCAATTGAATTGGCCAAGTTAGACAACGAAACTAATTAAAAACCTCATTCCCTTTACCTTCCCAAAACCACTTGCCTAAACACCAACTGGCTAATCAAACCCTAATCAATTTTGCACATGATTAAGTTAATACTATGACTAAATATGATTTTTATGAGGGCTTTGATGGTCTCATACACATCCTAAATAATCATGTTATCATGTTTATAACAACAAGTATAACAATAGCATATAAATCCAGCATATGCATAGTATGATTATCCAACAAGCATATTTATCTTAATATGAAAATCATAGCATGATTACACAATACTCTGTTCACCTCACTTATTCATAGGATATGGCCACAGCGGCACCCCTACACACCATAGGAGACCCTATTGAATGGAAAGAGAGGGCCTTTAAACCCTACTTAATCCTTATGACCAGACGGCCATGGTGACTAACCCAATCCAAAGTAGTTACTAAGATAAGACATGTTACTAAGATGCATTTAAATATCAATATGCATAATATCATATTAAGATTATCTTACATAACCATACAGCATTCCACCAAACCCTAATTAATGGCATGCATCAAAACCTATGATCAAACTAGCTATCTAATAAGCATTTTACCATACAAATGACAATTAATTGAATGAATTAAGGGTGACTCTGATACCACTGATGGGTTTCTTAAGGGTCTTCTAGCAAAAGTGAACACTAGATTTCAAAAATTTACACATAAAAATCCTTATCAGTTAGAAACCCAAATCCCAAGATCCCCTCATTCATTTACAACTAATAAGTCACTAATAAAGGTTATGAAGAATACCTGGAATGCTATTTTCCACTCCTTTCCACTAGGCTCATAAGTTCAAGCCCTCCAATGGTGATCCACATAGGAATTGACCCAAGAAAAAATTCCTACTTCAGTTGCTTGCTTGACTAGGACTCTTCTTGATAGCCTTCTGGACTTCCTTCTTTGTAGGACACCCTACCCTCCTGTAAGGCAGTTTGAATGCTCTCTAAAACCACTCTTCGATTTAGGATTGCCCTCCTGTAGGACACTCTAGGCTTATGTCTTAAAACCTAAGACTTGTCCTAGTAAGAAAAAAAACCTTGTATTAAGAAGACAAGTTTTGTCTTAAGGAGGAGCGAGGGAGAGAGACACTTAGAATAAAACTTTGATGGAATTCTTCTCTAAAACTCAAAACACCACCCCGTATTTATAGTTTTAAGAGAGGCATGTGATATGACCAGCTACTGACTTATCTAATATGATTTTTCAAGACCGAAGAGAAGTGATTTGGTTTGAAAAAACATATCCGATATGCAAGTTCATGTGCCAAGGGCCATATCTGCATCCCTTCCTTTACTGGATTATTTCCCACTTGCCACATAGTAAGTACCGGTCTTTAGGAAGCCAAGAGGCATCTCTTCAGTTCCCAAGCATCGAAGATAATGAAGAGTCCTGACAGCAGAAGGACTCTACCTCAGATCACGTGCCACATGAAGAGTTGTGACTCTTCATGTGTGCGCACCCTTCATTCAATCTCCATGCTAATTCAAATATGTTTTGACCGGTCAATCAGTCCTAGGAGGTGTGGGGATGTGTAACAAGAGGAGTCCAGATGAATTCAGGAAGAGACATTCATTTAAAAAAGGACTTTTGGTGCTTTTTGTGCCCTCTTCTCCTTTGCGCGTGCAACCTTGCGCCCAAGCACCCTAATCAACTTGGACTCTTATCCAAGTGGCACCAAATGTCCAAAATAAGTCAGATAAAATCTGACATAGGCTGCCTTAACTAAGAGATGTCCCAATTTAAGTCTCCCTTAAATTAGTTGATCAATTTAGCAAGCAACTAGTCCCAAATCAACTTGGGTTAGGAATTGGTTAGCCTACACATGCTAGTGTGCAATCTCGCTAACCAATTAAGATCCCATGACCCTAATTAAATTATGAATGACTTCCTTGGTCAACTCCCTAATGTGTGTGACCCTTTGGATTCTACATCTAGCTAGTAGTAAGTCTAGGTTTAAGCCGATTCGAACTGATCAAACCCGATTGACCTAATTAGGTCAAATTGAGCTGACCTAAATTGCCAATTCAAACTATCCATCGAATTAACTCATGAAACCAACCCAATTGGTTCATGAATACCTACAAGACATGATTGATGTCTAGCAACATGTCATGCCTACCCAGAAGATGAGAAATTTGATCGAAAGTATCAAAATACCCTTCCATTGAAAGTTACTGTGCAATTCAATCTTTCAATCTCTTATTATCCTGATTAAGTGATGGGTATGGCTAAATGTCAAACCCTAGCACTTAGTCATTTTGAATCTCTATTCGATAATGAAGACTCAACTGATGATTGATTATAAACCAATTCTAATCTCATCTTGCTTTGATCAAAGACTCCTTGAGTCATCAATCGAAGAGAAAACTTGGGATAACAATTCCTCTTACTAGGAATGATCGATTCCTTGTTGGTCGACTCATATCCTTCATACACCTTCTGACATATCTGAGAACACCCCATACATGACTTACTATCATGAATGAGTACGAACCAAAACATGGCTTGGTGTGCATAAGGAACCATGGTGACCTCAGGTCTAAAGATCACATGCACAACTCCTACTTTGAGATCTATCTTTTGACAAGTAGTAAGACTTCCATAAGATAGTCCCGGTGCGGATCAGTTTAGTGAACTCATACCTTAATAAGCACCCTTATCCTTGTATTAGTGTCTCTACACAAATGGTTATGAGACCAACCACCTTCTAAATAGAGCATACATAGGATAAGCTAGTCTTTTCAGACTTATCGATCCCTGAACCGATGGTCCAACAACTAAGAACATTTTAGATTAGGGTTTATAGGAACTTAGGTCTCACTGTTATGATTTCCATCATAACCCTAATTCCATTTGCCCTAACCTATGGGGTTCATCATCATCTTTAAGTATGATACAGTAATATGATGAAACTATATGCCTTTATTAATATATTAAATGTCATACAAGAGTTGGAAGATTACAAAAACTCCCTTACATAAGATTGGCTTTTAGGGCACTTTCCTTTCATGATGTGGAATAAAGCTCTAATACCAATAATGATGCAGGGGAGGAGTAGAGTAGAGCTAGAGATGCTAGTATGGATGCTTATGATGCAAAAGGTTTTTTTTTAAAGTTGATGAGTTTTAAATGTTTTTATATGTTTTTGATTCCCGATCACAAACAAAGACTAGAAATAGGAGAAACTGAAATAAAGAAGCCTACACTAGCAAATCAAGTCCCTAAATAGTGAAATAAGAGAATTGGATCCCGGGATTAAGAAATCCTGGTAGGACTAAGCTCGATACGCAATACCTACTTATAAGACAGGGGAAAACCTCACATGTCTAAAGCGCCCAATGCAGAGATTGCTAGACTCGATGGATGCGGCCTGGATGCCCGAACACTCGAACCCGCAAATGCACCGACTTTCGATCGGGTGGTCACGATGGCAAAGCAGACTGTCTCCATTGGCCGTGATACCAAGGGGGACCTGTAGGCAAGCAAAAGAGGGATTAGTGAAATGAAGGGAAGTATCGGAATGGAACTAAGGGAGCGTTGAGAAGGGGCTTCAAGCCCGGTGTCTTGCTAGATTCCGAAGTCGAAGAAGGAGATAACTTGGGGCCTCGTACCCCGCGACGTCCCAGAGGACGAAGGCATGTGGCCTCACACCACTCGACATCCCGGAGGATGAAGGACTTGCGATGCCTTGGGGCAACGGAAAGGTGGCCTCACACCACTCGACGTCCCTGGGGACGAAGGAAGCTTCACTCAAACCTAGTCTAGGAGACAATGGTTGGAGGAGAAACAAAACTCAAGCTCTTTTCATTTCATCATCAATTCCCTTTACAATGGAGGGATTGGGTCCTTTAAATAGGCACCCAAGGCCCATTTTAATTCAAAACAAATTAAACCCTTGAGCCTAAATTACAACCCAAAAATTGGCACCCACATGGATGGGGAAAGATCTTCATGGCCGACCAAAGGGAGGAGGGGATTGGCATGGCATGTGGGCGGGCTTGGAGAGGGGGATTGGCCTTTTGACTTCCTTCTTTGCATGCTCACTTTGGGAAGAAAACAAGGAGCAAGGCTTGCTTGAAGGGATGTGTCTCCTTTGGGTTTCTTCCATGCCTAGTTGGAGTGAATCATGGCCGACCAAGGAGGGAGCTTTGGACGTTGCAAATTTGAGGGCTTGGAATGGGGAATGTGCTCCTTGACTTTCCTCTCTTGTGTGAATACTTTGGGAAGAAGACTTGGGAGATGGCTTGCTTTGTGGCTTGGTCTCTTCAAGAATCTTCAACACCTCATTTATTGATGGATCATGGCATGATGTGGGGGAGGGAAGAGGGGGATGATGTCTCCTCCTTCCAAGGTCGCCCAAGATAAAATGGTATGGAGAGGGCGTGTGGAATGCATGAGGGCGTCTCCTTGCTTCCTTCCTTGGATGCCCAAGTTGCAACTGAGGTGGCGCCACATAGGTGGTTGAGGTGGCACCTAGGTTGGCAACTTTCCAAGTGTAAGAGGTGGGATGGCCCACAAGGAACTTGACTTGGTCTTGAAGGCCAGGTTGACCTCAATTGGGCATGGGCCCAATCTAGACTCAGACTCGAACCAAAAAATAAATACAGGAACCATGACCTAAACTTGACCTAAATTGGTCAAGGTACAAGACTTAGACTAGGTGCAAGACTAAAAATTATAAAATTACTTTGGCTTATAGCCTTATTACAGGACTCAAAGAAGAGGAACCCTAATCTGAGATCCACAGAGGGTTGAGGAGCCTCTGTCAGATCCTGGTGCCCACACCAATTCTCCTGTGGTGGAAGGAACTCGACCTTGTCGAGTAAGGGTTAGTCTGGCTTTGGTACCTCTTCAGGATATCGAGGTCGATGCGCTGCAAGTCCTCCTGGGTGATCTACGAGTCATCGAATTTGAGTCGGCCTTGCCATCGGATCAAGTAACGTTGATAGCCTTTGCCCCATGTAGTGAAGCTTGGTCATCCAGGACATGCTCGATCCGCTCTCCTCGCTTAGGTATATTTGGAGGTGGACACTCAGGTTCAGGTTCACTCTCAAAAGAAAGGTCAGGCCCAAATGGCTCGCTGGGTATGTTTGCGGGTTCCCTATACTCGACTAAGTCAGAGATATTGAATGTCGAGCTAATTCCATAATCCGGAGGTAATTCTAGCACATAGGCATTAGGGTCCATTCTCCTAATCACTTTAAAGGGACCAGCCCCACGAGCATGAAGCTTCTTAATGGTTCCCGGTGGAAACCATTCAGGCCTGAGCCTAATCATTACAAAATCTCCTATTACAAACTCTTTGGCTCGCTTTCGGGAATCAACCAAATTATTTTTTTAAAATTTATTTAATGCATAATCCTAACATGATGCAAAATGCAGACTCAACTATGCATTCCTATTGAAAAAAAAAAATTTATTGGACTCCTAGGATCTAAACCTAACAGACTTTTGACTCTCTAGGTTTAACCCTAGTCTGGTATGCACAAGAAAAATTATTAAGGATCCCTAGCAACTGCCATAAAGTATACCAAAAGTAAATGGCAAAAGGGATGGGTTCTAATGAGTCATGCAGCCTGGTGATTTCAACAAAATGCAACCCCATGGCTCTAAAAATGTGAGACGGCTCTGGGAAGGGGAGAAAATAGGAGTCGGAGTCTTGGGGTAATCTTTGGGCATCATGAAATAGACCTTGGTTGTTCTGGATAATCTTAAGATTTGGACATTGTTCTATAGGTGCAAGTTCCAAGGCTAGATGGGTGTTCCTAGATGGTGGAAGGTCATTAGGAAGGTCTTTGAGAATGTTATCTTGAGAGTCCTCAAAACTGATGTCTACCTCCTGGGGTAGTTCTATAAGGACTTGTTCCTGGACCTCCTCTAAGGGCAATACTTGTGAACCCTCACCACCCTCTACAATGTTCGATCCTGGCTCAATTACTCCTTCATAGTCTCTAATGGGTTTAGGATCTTTTTCTTTTGGTTCCTAGATAATTTCTACCTGGGGTTCATCTACATCACACTTCACCATTAGGTTTGACTCTGAGATGTCTTCATTGGCTTCCTCAATGATTTTAACCTTGGGCCCATTTTCTACAAAACTTGACTCATAGATGTTTTCTTTCAATTCTTTAATGGGCTCAGGAGTTTCTTTCCCTAGATTTTCAATGGGTTCAACCTTAAAGTCTTCAATGGGTGCAGGGGTTTTTGTATTCAAATTCTCAGAATGTTCATCCTTCTCTCCCTGAAACTCTTTAAAGGGTCCTTTCCCAGTAATCTCTTTTCTAACCCTTTGTCCTTGACCAGGTTAACTTCAGGCTTCTTTTCCTTAAGATTACTTGATCCTCTTTTAACCTGATCCTTAGGTTGAACTGGATTGATTGTAAACTTCTTCCCATGGTGGTTAAATGTATAGGTATTGGTCTGACCATGAAGGGTGGCATCATGATCGTACAGCCAAGGTTGTCCTAAGATAATACTACTGACGCCCATGGGAAGGATATCACACCAAATCATCTCTTCATAAGATTGCAACTTGATCAAGACTTGGCACCTCGAATTTACGGGTATCGAGGTTGAATCAATCCACGAGACCTTATAAGGGTTAGGGTGAGGAACTGGGGTCAATCCTAGGAATTTGGTAGTACTTGAGGAAATGGCATTAACACAGCTCCCACTATCAACAATGATCTTGCATACCTTATTCCCTAGTCTGGCAAAGGTTTGTAGGATGTTAGTCCTATGCCAATCTTCTTGCACTATGTCCTGGGTAAGGATGCACCTAATTATCCTTAAAAGGTCATCAGACTCATGTAGTTCATCCTGGTCCAGGAACTCCTGGTTGGGTCTCCTAAGGTAATTCTCAAGGGCTGGGTCAGGATATGGGACTCTTCTGGGCTCAGCCTCTAAGGAAGGTTTATGATGAGGATATTCCCTAAGGTGGAAAGGTGACTCAGACTCAGGCTCGATAGATGGTCGGGGCCTAGCAACTTCCTCTAAGGGTCTTAGTATGGCCTCTATTTGATCAAGTCTATTAGTCAACTGGTTGCTTAATTAAGTCATGGATTGAGTTAGGGCTCCAACGTCAGCTCGAAGTTGGTCCATGGCTTTGGTAGGGGGTGGAGAAGGTAGGTGAAAAGAGGTTCCTGATCTAGTGCACATGTAACACATACAGAACGGTGCTACGGTTTGCTAGACCTAGGAGATTTCACCAAATGTAAAGTCAAGAAGATGAACCTGGAAGTAATAACTTGGCACCTGGCCAGGTAAGTGTAAGGTTAGTGGAGGTTCCTCTTTGCTTGCCTAGACACCAATTTGAAATTGGCCAGGTAAGCGAACCAACCCACTTCCCTTCGGGATCTAGTCCCTGAACCACTTGCCTAAACACTAGCTACTCAAGCACACACCAACAAGTGATCTAGCTTGGCTCGGCACTTGGGTCGACCCGACTTCGTGGGTGTCCCTAGCTCACTATAGCAAATTAAATGTCTAATCAATTTTAGTTAATGGCTAGGGTTCGATATGTCGGGTGGTGGTTTTTGGGCTAGGGACAGGTAATGAAATCCTGACCCTATGTTAATTTGATGCCCTTAGGATGAGTTATGTAAAATGATGCACACAAATGACTAATGAAATGACTAACAATTATGTAAAATGATGCACACGAAGGAATGTGGCCTCACACCACTCGACATCCTGAAGGACGAAGGACTTGCGACGCCCTGGGATGACGGAAAGGTGGCCTCACACCACTCGACATCCCTGGGGATAAAGGATGCTTCAATCAAACCTAGTCTAGAAGACAATGGTTGGAGGAGAAACAAAACTCAACCTCTTTTCATTTCATCATCAATTCCCTTTACAATGGAGGGATTGAGTCCTTTAAATAGGCACCCAAGGCCCATTTGAATTCAAAACAAATTAAACCCTTGAACCCAAAGTACAACCCAAAAATTGGCACCCACATGGATAGGGAAAGATCTTCATGGCCGACCAAAGGGAGGAGGGGATTGGCATGGCATGTGGGTGGGCTTGGAGAGGGGGATTGGCCTTTTGATTTCCTTCTTTGCATGCTCACTTTGGGAAGAAAACAAGGAGCAAGGCTTGCTTGAACGGATGTGTCTCCTTTGGGTTTCTTCCACGCCTAGTTGGAGTGAATCATGGCCGACCAAGGAGGGAGCTTTGGGCATTGCAAATTTGAGGGCTTGGAATGGGGAATGTGTTCCTTGACTTTCCTCTCTTGTGTGAATACTTTAGGAAGAAGACTTGGGAGATGGCTTGCTTTGTGGCTTGGTCTCTTCAAGAATCTTCAACACCCCATTTATTGATGGATCATGGCATGATGTGGAGGAGGGAAGAGGGGGATGATGTCTCCTCCTTCCAAGGTCACCCAAGATAAAATGGTATGGAGAGGGCATGTGGAATGCATGAGGGTGCCTCCTTGCTTCCTTCCTTGGATGCCCAAGTGGCAACTGAGGTGGCGCCACATAGGTGGCTGAGGTGGTGCCTAGGTGCCAGCATCTTTCCAAGTGTAAGAGGTAGGTTGTCCCACAAGGAACTTGACTTGGTCTTGAAGGCCAGGTTGACTTCAATTGGGCATGGGCCCAATCCAGACTCAGACTCGAACCAAAAAATAAATACATGACCCATGACCTAAACTTGACCTAAATTGGTTAAGGTACAAGACTTAGACTAGGTGCAAGACTAAAAATTATAAAATTACTTTGGCTTATAGCCTTATTACAGGACTCAAAGAAGAGGAACCCTAATCTGAGATCCACAGAGGGTTGAGGAGCCTCTATCGGATCCTGGTGCCCACTCCATTTCATCCTTTGAGCATGCCTTGTTGAGGTCGGTGTAGTCTACGCAGATCCTCCACTTCCTGGAGGCTTTTTTGACCATCACCATGTTAGCAAGCCAGTCAGGATACCGTACCTCTCGGATGAAGCCTGCTAGAGGAGTTTATTAACCTCCTTATTAATGGCTTTCTATCATTCCTGGGAGAAGCTCCTTTTCTTCTACCAAACTGGGTGATGATTGGGTTCGATATTCAACTTAAGTTATTACCTCGGGTCGGATACCAGGCATGTCGATGGCTATCCAGGAAAAGACATCTATGTTAGCATATAGGAAGCTGAGTAGATGGGTTCTCTCATCCTGAGTCAACAAAGCCCCATCCTGTATCATCTTTGAGGCATCCTCCCTTAAAGGAAGAGATAACAAGGGTTCAACCAGCCCGCTCTTTGATTCTGGAACCTCTGGGTCGGGCTGGTCTATGGTAGGGCTAATATATGCTCCCCTTAGGCCTGGGATAGTCTGCCAATAGTGCTGCACCGGCTATCGGGACCCTCTCATCTCTCTAGTCCCCCATGGGGTCGAAAACTAGATAAGGAGGCATTTCGTGGAAATGGTGGCATCAAGCAGATTGAGTCCTGGGCATCCGAGGATGGCATTGTAGGGTGAGGGGAGCTTTACAACAGTGAAGGTCACCATCACGATGCTTTGCTGGGATGGTGTCCTAGCAGATATTGGGAGTGTAACTTCTCCCTCGACTCCAACTGAGTCTCCAATGAAGCCTACCAGAGTCATGAACACCAGTCTTATTTGGTCAGTGAACAAATTCATCCTTGCAAAAGCATCATAAAAAAGGATGTCTGAGGAGCTCCAACTATCTACCATGATTTTTTTTACAAGATGTTTGGATTTCATCATTTCAATGATGACAGCATCATTATTTGGATTGTCTACCCCAGCTGACACTTCTCTGATGTAGGGGAGTACATCATCACTACCCTCTCTCTCCCTAGCCCTCTTCAAGGTTTTCCCTGTCCCCCAGGATATCATCACTATAGATTTCTCCATGGGATGGATGTCAATGGTGAGGGGCCGAGGTCCTTCAATCTAGGCTACAGGGGCACTCCCCTCTTCACATACTAGCCAAGGTAGCTGTGCTTGATCAGCTCTTCAATCTCTCTCTTCAGGTGGTGGCATTCCTCTATGTCATGGTCGTAGTCCCGGTGAAAATGGTAGTAGCAAGATTTGTTCCATCCAGCATATGGCTTCAGTGGTGGGGGTCGATGCAGGAAATGCTCACCCTCGATCTCCATCAGGATATTTGCTCTAGGGACGAGGAAAGGAGTGAAACTCTCTTCATTGATAGGATCAGCCTTGGGCCTTGGCTTCAGTCATGGGACCTGCACCATCCTCTGGGATGTGTAGCTGGAGGACTCCCCGATGGTCTGCCTCTTTAGGGGCCTCCCATCCAGCTCCCTCCTGGCATGATCCGCCTCCTCGGCGTGGATGTACTTTTGCACCCAGAGGAGGAACTCCATGTACATCTTTGGGGGCTTCTTGTCAAGGAAGTAGGTGAAGCAGGAGGTTTGCAGCCCCCTCTTCAGGGCTAGAATGGTGATGGACTCATCAAGGTTGTAGATCTCTAGTGCAGCACTCTTGAAGTAGGACACATAGTCTCAGAGGAGTTCCCGATCTTGCTATCGAATCGAGAAGAGGATATCGATCTCGTGCGGTGCCTTCTTGCAAGCATTGAAATATGTCATAAACATCCTCTCCAGTTGAGGGAAGGAGTCTATACTCTTAGGATCGACTCTGGAAAACCAGACCCGAGTGGTCTTTTGTAGAGTGGCCGGAAGGCGACGCAAAGGAGGGTGTCGGTGGCCCACTGGAACCTCATGAGGGCCTTATAACTTTTCAGGTGGTCCACGGGGTCGGCTATCTTATCGTAGGGGTCAACCTGTGGCATACGGAACTGGCTAGGGAACGGCTCCTCTTAGACTTTCTTCAAAAAGGG
This sequence comes from Areca catechu, assembly GCA_021397845.1. Lineage (NCBI taxonomy): Eukaryota > Viridiplantae > Streptophyta > Magnoliopsida > Arecales > Arecaceae > Areca > Areca catechu. The sequence continues at coordinate 60,314,501 of CM038044.1, read as the reverse complement.
AGGATGGGAATCGTAACTCGTGGGCTCACTAGGAGAGCCCTGAACTTTTGCAAATCGGTGGGCCAAACCTGCCAGCTTGTGCTCATCCTCCTCGAGGTGCCTTTTCACTCGGTGGTGGATGGCCTCATCAGTTGACCCCTCGATGGAGGATGCCGGGGGTGCTGGAGGGCCGGAGTGAAGGAACTCATGCCTAAGTTTCTGTTGCCCAGGTGGCTACACAAGATGGGGGTGAATTGGATCTTTCAAAAAATTGAAGGAAAGTAATGTGCAATTCAAAATCCTTTACAAGTGGTAGGTGCTGTGATAGAATTATAAAATGCAGAAGCTAAACAGAGTCAAGAAAGCACAACATAAATACACCAAATTTATAGTAGTTCGGAGCAACCCAGCTCCTACGTCCACTATCCAAGATACCACTTGGAATGTTTACTATATTCACACCCGAATACAGTATAATTGTTTTATAGGATCACAATCTAAAATCTCTACACTTTGGTTTTATGGGATCACCAAAGAAAACCCAACACCCTTTGGTTTTAACAAGCTCATCAAAGAAACCCAACTTGGTTTTCACAGGATCACCAAGAACCTAACCCTTGGTTTTAACAAGGCTCACCAAGAACCTATTTGGTTTTTCAACCGGGCCCACCAATAACCCAACAATTCAAAATTTGAATTGAAATAAATGCAACAAGAATAACAAACTCAATTTATTAGATAGTTGCTGGTGCAGCTTGTTGGAAGTCCACTTGAATGCACTTGAATAAGCTTTAATGACTTTAGTGGCTTCTTCCTAAAGTTGTTTCAAGCTTCAGATTGGAGTTGGTGAAGACTTGAAAGCTTGACTTGAATGCTCTTGTGCTCTTTTGCTGTTGGTAGGTAGGATATTCAATGAAGCTCTCTTTTCTTTGAAGAACTCTCTAATTTATTGCTTCAAGGAAGTTCAAATCCTTCAAATTTAAAGTCTTCTATCATCCCAAGGTATTTCTAGCCATTGTAGACCATTGGGGAATGATTTGTGACCGATGAAGCACCTTTTAGCATTCAAACACAAATTCTAGAACTAGCCATTGGATACCTGGAAATGATGTTCGAGTCGGCTCGGATTCCTTCAAGTCGACTCGGATCCTTCGAGTCGATAGGTCGAGTTACCTAATCTTCAGTGTAATCGGCTCTTTGTCTCAGGGTGCAAAACATCACTCTAGATGAGTCGGCTCTTTGTAGCTCGGGTTGGCTCGAACTTGAATCTTGAAAATCTCGAACTCGAGGAGTCGGGTCTTTTCAACTTGGGTCGGCTCTTCTTCTCAGGTTTGAAAAATCTCACTTTGAAAGAGTCGGCTCGGTGCAGTTCAAGTCAGCTCGCTTTCTCAGGCTTTCAGAATTAGGTCTGACAAAGTCGACTCTTTTTTGTTTGGGTCGGCTCGCCTGGCTTTTCTCAGAAATCTTTAGAAAATGGACTCTGGAGGAGTCGGCTCGAACTGATTCCAGTCGACTCGGATTCACTGGAGTCAGCTTGCTTTTCATCGAGTCAGCTTGGATTGCTGCATTCCAGAATCCTTGCTGCATGTCAGTAAGCAGAGTCGGCTCTTTATCACTTGGGGTCGGCTCGAGTGTCTTCTTCAGAATTTTTATAATTGAACTTAAAGAAAACTCTCACCAACTCTTTTACAATTTCATCCAAACCAACTCAAACTAAAATTCATGGCACACACACACTCATAGAAGTAACCCTTTTAATTGATTTTTCTTACCATTTTTGAATGGGTTCTTCTTTATAAAAACATTTACAACACAACTCAAACAAGAAAATAGAAGTGTAGGAGTTGAAGTTTGAATATGTTATTCATCCTACAGAAACTTGTCAAACACTTGAAGAGTTGTCAGAAATAAATGTACATGCTCCAATATTTGGTTATCATCAAAATCACTTATGGGGTCAACAATCTCCCCCTTTTTGATGATGACAAAACACTGGGCATGAAAAATCAATATAAAACTTTACAATTACTTGTATAATATTATTTACAGGAGTATATAAACAAGTAGAACAAATTGACTTCAATTAGTGCCAAACAATGAGAGGAGAAATAAGGCATCTCCCCCTCAATAAAAGACTCCATGTTTTGGCATACTTTTCGTTCAATTTTACATTTCAAAGCTCAAAAACTTTGATCAATAGAGCTAACAAATGTTGAAGTGTAAAACATTATGTATCAGAGTTTGTAAAAAAATTGTAATTCAAGGCTTTAAACATTATAAGTCAGAACTTAAAGTATCAGAACTTGAAATATCAATGCATATTCTTTTCAAGTATCAGAGCAACTATGTATCGGAGCTTTGAAGTATCAATATTTTATCCTTTTCATGCAATACTTTCTCCCCCTTTTTGTCAATCAATCAAAATGGTTGAGAAAGAATTAAGCTCAGATTTTAAATAGATTGAGAAAGTATTTAAAATTGTTTGAGATAATTTCACTTTCTCATATTTATCTTGAAATTCTAATTAAAAGATTAATCATTGTAAGAGCAATCAAACATTCAATTCATAGAGAAATTGAAGAATTTGTGAGACAAAAGATGTACTTTCATTCCATTTCAAAAGTTTAGTACAAAGTATAAAAAGGTAATACACTTAGTCACTATCTATATCTATGCTAGGTTTTGAAGGAGTCTGGCTAGGAATGTGAATGCCAGGTGGTTGAGAAGCAATAGGATCAATAAATTATGAAATATTATGGAATTCAGGTGCGGAATTTGAATGCCAGGTGGTTGAGAAGTAATAGGATCAATAAATTATGAAATATTATGGAATTCAGGTGCCCTAATGTGTGGAGCAGGTTGTCTTGGATGGCCTGAATGACTAGGAAAGGATCTAGAAGAAGCATTGAGAGTAGCTTGGATATCTTCAATCTTGCCCATCATTTTCCACAAAAAATTGTTCATTGATTTCAATTCAGCTTCAACTTTCTTTACACTTCTAAAAGTAGCCAAGTCTTCTATTCCTTCTTTGATTTCTGCCACTTCTTTTTGTAGAGAAAGCATTTCTAAAGCTTGAACATTAGCAAATACATCGGCTGAACATCTCAACCTTCCAAATTCACTTCTAATTATACCAATACCTTTGGTATAATCTTCCTCCATCCTTTTTCCTGCTTCAAGTGATCCCATTCTGACCCTCAAGTTATCCATCTCAGTTCTGTAGGCTTTAAGGATTTGAGTGACTGAGCTTTTGATAGAATCTGAACTTGATGTAATCAACTGAAGGATCGGTTGGACATCTATCACAGTCGTACTAGTTGCTGGAGTTTTGGAGGTTTGAATATTGTCAATTCTTCCTTTTAGATCATTTATTTGTTCTCCAAACTAGGTTAGTCTATCATCAACTGATTTTTGAAGTACTCCAAACATCTCACCCATAGAAGACTTAATGGATTCAGTCATACTGTTCATTTGTTGTGCCAAGAGTCTTGTATCATTGAAGTGTTCATAGTAGGAGCAGTAGCAGCTTGATCATGATTTGGAATGTCTGTAGCCTGATCAAAGGTAGGTGTGCTGTATGGCATGTCAGGCAAGTCAGGGATAGAAATATTTGGAAAAGAAGTATTGAAGTCCATCTGGATAGGGGATTCCTGTTGTGGTTGTGGCTCAGAGATGTGGTACCTTCACCAGCCTCTTCTTCTATTTGTTCTTGGACTTCTTCAGTCTCTTCAACTATAGGAGTGTCAGTTTTCTTCTTCCAGGTACCATCTGTTAACAAGTATCCCATTCTTTGAAGGGTCTTGGCTGTGTATGTGTCAGTGTGGAGTAATGCCTTACTGTCTTCTCCAGTCAAATCTAAACCTGCTCTTTGAAAGAAGATTGAAAGAATCATTCCATATGGTAAACAGGCTTTAACTTTCCTAATTGCCTCCTTCATTTGACTAATCATAATTGCATGCAAATTAATCTTTTCTCCATTAATTAAGAGTTCCATAAAACATAAATCCCTTTCACTTACCCAATCGAATCGACCTGTTCTAGGTAAGAAGATCCAGCTTATGAAGTTATGTAGGAGTCTCTTCTCAATGGACAACATGCTTGCTTTGAGAATCCCGATCTCATTTACCTCAGCTCTTTCCAAAACTGTCTGCAATGCCTTGGCTCTGTCCTTTAGTACAACATATTCTGTGCCTTCAAAAGGCATTTCCAAAACACTTCCTAGGATTTCAGCAAAAATAATTATCCTCTTTCCTTAACTGAGGACTCAATGAAATTCTCTCCAAACCTTAAATTTTCATAGAACATTCTTACTAGGTTTAGATTGGTCTTAATATCCAGTGATCACAAATTCCTCCAACCTTGGTTCTCAATAAGATCCCCAATCACAAAACCGATTTCCCTTAGATATTCGAATAAAATATGTTGGCCGGTAGTGATTGGTCTCATACCTAGGGACATTTGGTGGTTTGGAGAAACTAGGCTTACTTCTTCTTTAGGCCGTGGTTCATTCCAAGAGACATTATCTTCTCAGAATTTCATTCTTCATTCTTGTGGAGCTGCATCACCAACTCTTCTAGATTTCTTTCCAACTACTCTCCTTGGTGCCATAGTGCAAAGAAATTGAGTTTAGAAGAGGTTTATGGAAGTTTAGAGAAGTTTGGAAAGTTTCTTGGAGGGAATGGAATAGGGTTTAGGAGTAAGAATGGTAAAAACAAAACCCTACGACTTGAACTAAAAAAGAGATGGCTCGACATCTGAGCCAGCTCGACCAACAGTTCATCTACTCGAGTCGGCTCAAGCAGAGGAAGCTCAAAAAAATAATTTTTGTATTTCAATCAAGGCTCATAAAATTTTGGGATTTGGATCAGAAGGTTATCTTAATACATTGTCCTTAAGACTTTGGAGGTGTTTCTAGATAGGATCACAAAATCCTAGTTCATTTCTAATCATTGCAAACCTATCTAAATTCAATGGTTTGGTAAAGATATCAGCAAGTTGGTTTTCAGTTGGCACATATTCAAGAGTAATATCATTATTCAAAACATGTTCTCTTATAAAATGGTGACTAATTTTCAATGTGTTTGGTTCATGAATGCTGAACAGGACTTTTTGTCAAAATAATGGCACTTGTGTTATCACATTTGATTGGAATTTTAGATTGTGTAACATCAAAATCTTCTAGCTATTGTTTAATCCATAACACTTGAGCACAACAACTACCGCAGCAATGTATTCTACCTCGGCAGTAGACAATGCTACGAAGTTTTTGATGCAGAACAAAAGAGGAGATGATGCGATGCGAAAGTAAATTAAGACTAATTCTTTTTTTGTTGGTTTTTTTTTTTTAATATTTTCAGAAGTCGGCTTTGACTCAAAGGAAAGTTAAACTAAATTGAAAGAAACTAGGTAATAATTAAAAGCACAATTTAAATAAAACTGGGTTATCAGAGTAGTTCAGAAGTAACGGATCGCTGGGGATTGAGAAACTCCCAGACCTAGGGTTTCACTCTGAACTTTCAACAGGACAGAAATAAAGAGAAGAGATGGGTTATCGACCACACAGTGATCTTCACAGAGTTTGGTGGAAGAACACTCTCGAGCAGATTGTTGGATCCTCGGATTCTGATATCTTCGCAATGGATCCTCCAATACTGGTCCTATGGCTGAGTTGGCTTCTCCTAGACTCAAGATCTGGGAAAGAAGAGGAACAAGTGATGGAATCAGATACTCAAGGAAGGACTTACCAGATTGAAGAACTTGAAAGCTGATGTGGCTGAAATCCGAATTCTCCTGGAGGCTGATCTGACTTCCTCTGGGAATTGCTCTGGATCTGAAGTATCCGGACTGGACCCGGATGCTGGTGGTCAGCCTTGACTTGAAGAGAGTAGCCGTGAGAGGTGGGATAGGCTAGGGCTTGGTGGAAAGAAAAGGATGATGGGCGGCTAGGGTTTGGGAGTGAAGTGGCTAACCTAGGGTTTGGGGTTTGGAGATCTCACACCTCCTCAAGGTTCCTGGGGAACCTGGATTTACTCCCTCACGGAGCTCAACACCTGGATGCAAGTGTGGAAGAGAGAAAACACAGAGTTTGCTCACACATAAATTGGATTCATTCATCAGATTACTTTCAAACTTACAAGAAGGGTTTAATTTATAGGACTTTACAAGAGAGTAGGGTTTTACATCTTCTCATGTGGGACTAAGGGAGGGGATCTTCAAATTAGGTTTGTAGGATCAATCCATACACATATGGCCGGCCAAAGGTTCCAAAAAAAGTTGATTGGAGGTTTTAAAAGGAAGGTAAGTGGCGCCTCCTAGCTTTGTTCTTCAAGAGAGAATTTCATTCCTTCCATGGCTCAACTCTTTTGGACTCCTCCTTTTCTTTCTCCCTAAGTCATGGTTCTTCCCATCTTTGCTTTGGGCATTTTTGGCATGGAATGGGCGCCCCCTTAAAGTACTCTCCAAGAAGAGTTTCTTTCTTTTCATAGCTGGGCTCTTATGGAATATTGTGGGCCGCCCCCTTGAATTGTGGATTCCATATTGCTTTCTCCTCAAATGGCGCATGAGAGAAGGGACCTGCTATCTTGTGGTGTGGGGACCAGAGCATACTGGATGGAGATGTGGCACCCCCTGGACTCAGGCATGTGGCTGGGAGTGTGGCTGGGAGTGTGGCGCCCACTGGCTTGGCCTTGGGAGAAAATGTGACACCCAGGTTGAAGTCCTAGACCACTACTGAGTCAACATGACTCAATAAAATAAATTGCAGGGAATACAGACTCAAGCTAAAATTGAGTTGATCAAGTCAACCCTTATTACAAACCAGAAAACCCTAATTCTTAGGGCAAGGTCAATCAGAGATCCAGATGGAGCTCTGAAGTCTTCTTCTGAGTCTGGTGCCCGCACCAGTTTTGCTTCTTACAGTGCCATAAAATTAAATTCAATCCTAGAAATTGCATATACCACTAGTGCTCTTTCTATTAATTTTACAACTAGCATAGTCATCATCAGAAAAACCAATTAAATTCAAAGATGATTCTTTAGAATACCAAAGACCTAAGTTACTTGTACCTTTTAAGTATTTGAAAATTTTTTTAACAGCAAGCATATGTGTTTCTTTAGGATTACATTGAAATCTAGCACAAACACATACACTGTACAAGATATCAGGCCTACTGGCTGTCAAATATAAAAGGGATCTGATCATACCTTTATTTAGCTTTTGGTCAACGTTGGATCCACTTTTATCTTTGTCTAGCCTGCAGGTAGGACTCATGGGTGTGCTAGCCTCTTTGTTGTTTCCATGCCAAATTTCTTGATTAATTCTTTGATGTACTTGGCTTGGATTATAAAGATTCCTCCCTTCATTTATTTGACTTGTAATCCAAAGAAGTAGTTGAGCTCACCCATAAAGCTCATTTCAAACCCAACCTATATTAGCTCAGTAAATTCTTCACGAAAACTTTCATTAGTTGTACCAAAGATAATATCATCAATGTATATTTGTACAACTAACATGTCATTTCCTTTGTTCTTAACAAAAAGAGTTTTATCAACATTTCCTCTTTTGAAATCATTTTCAAGTGAAAACATGCTCAATCTACCATATCAGGCCCTAGGTGCTTGTTTCAAACCATATAAAGCTTTGTTCAACTTAAACACATGATTTGGAAAAGCATGATTTTCAAAACATGGTGGCTATTCTACAAAAACTTGTTCAAAAATAAATCCATTTAGAAAAGCACTTTTGACATTCATTTGAAAGAGTTTAAAGTTCATGTAGCAAGCAAATGCAAGAAGTAATCTAATGGTCTCAGGTCTTGCTACCGGAGTATAAGTTTCATCAAAATCGATATCCTCTTCTTGATTGAATTCATTTGCTACCAACCTTACTTTATTCCTTATTACTTTACCATTTTCATCTAGTGTGTTCCTATAGACCCATTTGGTTTCTATTATTGGATGGTCTGTAGGTCTACTAACTAGTGTCCAAACATTATTCCTTTCTAACTTATTTAATTCATCATGCATGGCCATCATCCAGTTATAATTAGTTTCAGCTTCTTCTAAACTGTGTGGTTCAATTTGAGAGACAAAGGCTAGGTAGTCATGTGCATCACTATGTGCTGACCTAGTCCTAACACCATGAGAAGGATCACCAATAATTAAATCTTTGGGATGTGAAGTTACATACCTCCATTCCTTTGGTAAATCAGCATGATCCTTGCTTACCATTTCACTTCCATCTTGCATTGGCTTATCTTCAATATTTAGATCGTTCATTTTCTTTTGTAATGTACCTGCATCATTATCTATGCACTTATCTTTTCTAGATAGTGAGGGGTTAGCTTCATCAAAGACAACATGAATTGACTCTTCTACAGTAAGAGTCCTCTTGTTAAACACTCTATATGCTTTGCTATGTAATGAATAACCAAGGAATATAGATTCATCAGATTTTGCATCAAACTTTCCAAGATTATCCTTACCATTATTTAACACAAAGCATTTACATCCAAAAACATGAAAATAATTAATATTTGATTTTTTTCCATTCCAAAGCTCATAGAGTGTTTTCTTTGAAATTGGTCGTATCAAAACTTGGTTTAGTATATAACAGGCAGTGTTCATGGCTTCTATCCAAAAGTATCTTAGAAGATTACCTTAACATAACATTGTTCTGGCCATCTCTTCCAAAGTCCTATTCTTTCTTTCTACAATACTATTTTGTTATGGTGTTCAAGGAGCGAAGAAGTTGTGATCAATACCGTGCTCAGTGCAATATTCATCAAAGAATTGATTTTGAAATTCAGTTCCATAATTACTTCTAACAAAAATAACAAAAAGATTTTTCTCATTTGAAAAATTTTTATGAAATTTTTGAAATACATCAAAGTTTCATCTTTATGTGCGATAAATAATACCCATGGAATCTAGAAAAGTCATCTATAATCATAAGGCCATATTTCATACCTCCTAGGCTTGTGGTCCTATTTGGTCCAAATAAGTCCATGTGAAGTAGCTCAAGGGGTCTAGTTGTTGAAATAACATTTTTCGATTTAAAACTCCTCCTAGTTTGTTTGCCTAATTGACAAGCATCACATACATAATCAAGATCAACTTTGAAATGAGACAAACCTCAAACTAGATTCTTTGAGATTAATTCGGCAGTAGTATGCATGCTAGTATGACCAAATTGTCTATGCCATAATAAACATGACTCCTTGGTCTTAGCATTCATTGCTACTAGACTGGAACTACTAGACATGGCTAGATCATTAAGATCTACCACATAGATATTTCCGAGTCTATGGCTAATGAATTTGTTGCTAGAGTCAAGAGAGTTAGTTACTATACACATAGATGATTCAAAGATAACTTTGAAGCCTTATCACATAATTGACTAATACTCAATAAATTATGCTTCAATTTATCTACTAGTAGCACATCTTTAATAAAAGTATAGGGGGTTATTTTAATCTTACTGATTTCGATTATTCTTCCCTTGCCATTATCTCTAAAAGTAACTAATCCTCCTTCTTTCATTTATAGGGTGATAAACTGATCCTTGTCACCCGTCATATGCCTTGAACAGCCACTATCAAGAAACCATCTTTTCTTTAATTTTTGGGCTGCAAGACAATCCTGCAAAATAATCAAGGAGTGATTTTAGGTACCCAAGCTAACTTGGATCCTTTCAGGTTTTCACAATTGGTTCCCTTGGGAACCCAAATGGTTCTATATTTCAATGCACTAATCATAGAATTTTTCAAGGAATTACATTGATAAGATTTATGCTCAAATCTATGACATGCATAACAAATATTTTTTTCATTTTTGAATGATGATGCTTTGAAGCTATGACAGATGCAGAAACAGGAATACTTGATTTGAAGGATTTTTTCATAGTATTCTTAGTAACATATTTTAGGCAATTTGAAATTGATTTCGATGGAAAACCTTTTTCAAATTTAGCATTTATAACTGAAGCTTTTGAAGATACAAATTTTATTGCTGAAATTCCTTTAGCATTTATAGCACTAAATCCAATTCTGGCTTTACTTTTAGAGTCCTTTTGTACTTTCAAAATTAGCTCAAGTTTATTGGAACTCAAGGTCAATTTTTTCTACTAAAGGTTCAAGCTTTTCAACCTCCTTTTTCAAATCAGTATTTTTGGCAACTAAAATATTGTTTGTATTATTTAAAACAGTTTTTTCATTGTTCAAGATAATAACATTTTCAGAAAGGTTATTTAATTTTCTTTGCAAAATGTTATCCTTTTCAAAAATTTCATCCTTGTCTTTTAATAAAACATCATTTTGTTTCTTTAAGGACTTAATTTTAACCCCAGCTTTCTTGAATTCGATGAGTAAATCATGAAATAAAGAATTCAGTTTATTATATGTAAATTCAGTTTGAAGCTCAGGAGATGATACCTCATTTTTGAGACCCATCAAACAAAGATTCATAGATTTCGGAGCCACTTCTTCTTCATTTGATGAGGATGCTTCGCTATCGCTCCACGTCACTACCATTGTTTTCTTTTTCTTTTTCTTAAATCCCTTTTTCAATAAAGGACAGTCTAGTCGGATGTGCCCTAGATTTTTGCACTCATAACATGTGGGCACTTCTTTTTCTTTCTCCTTTTCCTTATCCTTCTCCTTACTGGACTCTTTATTCTTGTGAAATTTTCTAAAATATCTTCCTTTCTTTCTTCCCAAGAACTTTCTAAATTTTTTGATGATCATGGCAACGTCTTCGTCTTCCATGCGCTTTCAGTAGAGGAGCTTTCTTCTTCTAATTCTTCATCCCTTTTTGAATCCATAGCAGCTTTAAAAGTGATCGATCTCCTTTTCTTTTGATCATCTTCAGTTCGATGATGCATGGTCAGTTCATATGTGATGAGAGATCCTAGCAGTTCATCAAGCAATAAGGTATTCAAATCTTTTGCTTCTTGGATGGCAGTCACTTTCGGATCCCACTTGTTCAGAAGAGATCTTAGAATCTTCTGCACTAGATCTACATTAGTGTATACCATGCCAAGACTTTTTAAGCCATTAATAATGTCAGTGAAACGTGAAAACATAGCAGAGATTGTTTCATTTGGTTCCATCTTAATAATTCATAACTATGTACAAGAAAATTAATTTTAGAAGACTTCACTTGTGAAGTTCCTTCATGGGTCACTTCGAGTTTATCCCAAATTTCTTTTGTCGAAGAGCAAATTGAAATTCAATTAAACTCATTACTATCCAAAGCACAATATAATAAGTTCATGGCTTTGGCATTTAACTCTCTCATCTTCATGTCGTGTTCGTCCCAATCCTCTTCAGGTTTAGGAACATCCACTCCATCAATTTTAACCATTGGAATATAAGGATCCTTTAGAATGACCTTCCATAACTGAAAATCAACTGCCTGAATATAGATCTTCATTCTAGCTTTCCAATATGCATAATTTATGCTAGTGAAGAGTGGAGGTCTATTAGTAGATTGGCCTTCCGCCAAGGATGTACTCATTGGATGAGCCATCAATCTTTACTCTAATATATTCAGAGACACTGCTATGATACCAGTTGTTGCCCAAGTGGCTACCCAAGAGGGGGATGAATTGGGTCTTTTAAAAAATTGAAGGCAAGTAATGTGCAATTCAAAATCCTTTGCAAGTGGTAGGTGCTGTGAAAGAATTATAAAATGCAGAAGCTAAACAGAGTCAAGAAAGCACAACACAAACACATCAAATTTATAGTGGTTCGGAGCAACCCAGCTCCTACGTCCACTACTCAAGATACCACTTGGGGTTTTCACTATATTCACATCCGAATATAGTAGAATTGTTTTAAAGATCACAATCCAAAATCTCTATACTTTGGTTTTACGGGATCACCAAAAAAAACCCAACATCCTTTGATTTTAACAGGCTCACCAAAGAAACCCAACTTGGTTTTCACAGGATCACCAAGAACCTAACCCTTAGTTTTAACAAGGCTCACCAAGAACCTATTTGGTTTTTCAACCAGGCTCACCAATAACCCAATAATTCAAAATTTGAATTGAAAATAAATGCAACAAGAATGACAAACTCAATTTATCCGATAGTTGCCGGTGCAGCTTGTTGGAAGTCCACTTGAATGCACTTGAATAAGCTTTAATGACTTTAGTGGCTTCTTTCTAAAGTTGTTTCAAGCTTCAGATTAGAGTTGGTGAAGACTTGAAAGCTTGACTTGAATGCTCTTTTGCTCTTTTGCTATTGGTAGGTAGGATATTCAATGAAGCTCTCTTTTCTTTAAAGAACTCTCTAATTCATTGCTTCAAGAAAGTTCAAATCCTTCAAATTTAAAGTCTTCTATCATTCCAAGGTAGTTATAGCTATTGTAGACTATTGGGGAATGATTTATGATCATTGGAGCACCTTTTAGCATTCAAAAACACATTCTGGAACTTGCCGTTGGATACCTGGAAACGATGTTTGAGTCGGCTCGGATTCCTTCGAGTCGGCTCAGATCCTTCGAGTCGATAGGTCGAGTTGCCAAATCTTTAATGCAGTCGGCTCTTTGTCTCAGGATGAAAAGCATCACTCGGGACGAGTCAGCTCTTTGTAGCTCGGGTCGGCTCGAACTTGAATCTTGAAAATCTTGAACTCGAGGAGTCGACTCTTTTTAGCTTGGGTCGGCTCTTCTTCTCAGGTTCGAAAAATCTCACTCTAGAAGAGTTGGCTCGATACAGTTCGGGTCGGCTCACCTTCTCAGGCTTTTAGAATTAGGTCTGATAGAGTCGGCTCCTTTTGGTTCGGGTCGGCTCGCCTGGCTCTTCTCAGAAATCTTCAGAAAATGGACTCTAGAGGAGTCGGCTTGGACTGATTCCAATCGACTCGGATTTACTGGAGTCAGCTTGCTTTCCATTGAGTTGGCTCGGATTACTGTGTTCCAGAATCCTTGCTGCATGCCAGTAAGCAAAGTCGGCTGTTCATCACTTGGGGTCGGTTCGAGTGTCTTCTTCAGAATTTTTATAATTAAACTTAAAGAAAACTCTCACCAACACTTTTACAATTTCAAACAAACCAACTAAAACTAAAATTCATGGCATATACACACTCATAGAAGTAACCCTTTTAATTGATTTTTCTTACCATTTTTGAATGGGTTCTTCTTTACAAAAAAATTTAAAACACAACTCAACCAAGAGAACAGAAGTGTAGGAGTTGAAGTTTGAACATGTTATTCATCCTACAAAAACTTGTCAAACACTTGAAGAGTTATCAGAAATAAATGTACATGCTCCAATGTTTGGTTATCATCAAAATCACTTATGGGGTCAACAGTTCCCAACCATGCCAGTGCTGCTGGCGCGAGGGCATACAGTGGTTCGGGGTTGGGGAGCAGCTTCCCCGACTGGTTGGATCATGCTGCGGCCGCTTGCCACCCACCTGGTGGGCCTCTTAAGTGGGGGATGCCGCATGTAGTGGCCCATCCTGGAAGGACCGCAAGCTTGTGCAGGGATCGACTGCATGAGACACCAAAGTCCCTGGCTACTGTTGTGTTTCCAGGGAGAGATGCTTCTGGTTGAGTTGATGCACCATCGCATCTAGGAGATGGACCTGGTGGGCGAGTGTGGTGTATTGGGGGTCCATCAAATATGGCTGCGATGGAGTAGGATGCTCCCCCTTCGAGCATTGGTCATCACGGCGAGGGGAGTCCCCTGCTCAACTGGCGGGGGCTTCACAGGCTCGTGTAGTCACCATCGGACTAGGGTGTCCACGTGGTCTTTTTTGCTGTGGGATGGATGACGCTTTCTTTTGGCTATCATCCCCCCTACCTAGTGTGCCAATCTATTGCCACCAAGATCGTTGCAGCTCGTAGCTCTAACACATCGGGTTCCCGCCGGTTGCTCGGCTCCCCGCCTCACGGTTGGCTCGCTTGCTCGCTCGAGGGTCCTACAAGATAGAGGATACCTTGGGTCGAGGATTCTGGTGAAGGCACTCCGATGATCAAGTCTTTGGGATGATCGAGGGAAATAAAAATATCTATAGCATAGAGCTTGGAGGACTCTTTATGTCAAGAGGGTGATAAAAGAGAAGATAATGCCGAAACAAAAGAGTATCTGTTGTTTTTTCCTTGCTTACCTACCTTTACTTACTTTTTTGTGTAGGTCTGATATAGGCGAGTGTCTTCTTGTTGGCTTCCAGGTTCTCTCTTACGAAGGAGGCTTTCCGTTGCCTGTCGTCGCCTCTCTGTCGGGTCAGTTCTATGCCTGAGTCCTCAGCCATAATGGGATGTTGCCATTTTGAAAGAGGCTGCCCGGGTACCATAGCACCTAGGGTCTAGGGCCTAGGGTCCAGGCATCTTGTCATAGAAGTAGCAGTCTCCTAGTTATGCATCATCGATGTGTCGGCACACTGCAAGGCTGGGAGCCTGGTGTTACCTGGATCATGTAGATCGTGTGCATGACGTGCTGCAGGGGACCTGTACCCATGGCAGGGCATGCACCACCTCTCGGAGACACTGAATGAGCAAGTTTTCCCTCATCTTCATTTTGAATTCTGGCCTCTTTACACCTTTAGTGGGAATCCATGCTTCTGCTGGTTGGAGGGTCCACTTCGAAGGGTGGACTTGACCTCGACTAGGAGCTGACCTCAGATAGGGGGCCCGCCTAATGTGCCCTACCTCGACTGGGAGTTGACCTCGGCAGGGTGGTCCATTCTGGAAGCATGAGCTCGACCTCGGTTGGGAGCTGTCCTTAGCTGGAGGGCTCATCTTTGAGGGATGGACTCGACCTCGACCGGGATCTGACCTCATATGGGAGGCTCGCCGAATGTGCCCTGCCTCGACTGGGAGCTGACCTCGACAGGGTTGTATGCCTTGGTTTTTCATCATGTAGCCTTGCCTAGGTGGTGGATCTCTTTCCATCATAGCCGCTCGCAGGCTCTACATCAGTGGATGTCGTCATATCAGTCCACAGGCTCCACGTCAGTGGATGTCACCATATCAGCGTTGATAGTCTTTGTTCTGGGTAGTGATAATCTTGTCATCCAGATTTTGCTCAATCTTATCTTACCATTATGGTAATGTGGCTGGTGGACACTCAGGGATAGGTTCACTCTCAAAAATGGGATCAAGTCCAATAGGCTCACTAGATATCATTATTGGTTCCCTATATTCTAATAGATCTAAGATATTGAAGTTGAACCGATACGTAAGTCAGATGGTAACTCAATCACATAGACATTAGGTCCAATTTTCTTTATTATTTTGAAAAGACTTGCACCGCGAGCATGTAACTTTTTTCATGGTTCCTAGTGGGAACCAATCATGGTGTGGGCACCAGGATCAGACAGAGGCTCCTCAACCCTCTGTGGATCTCGGATTAGGGTTTTAATTTTTTAGGTCCTGTAATAAGGCTTCTAGCTTGAGCATTTTATTTTGAGTCATGTACTTAGTTCCAATTTTTGTTTTAGCCTTGTACCTTTGCCAATTTGGTCAAGCTAGGTCAATGGGTCCTGTGTTTAGCTATATTAGTCCAAGCCTAAGTCTACTTGATGATTGAGCTCAAGCCGGAGTGGACATTTGAGTCAAGCCCAGTTAAGGGATCAAGCCATCTTTCCCAAGCCAAGTTGGATCACCATGTCAGTGACAGGAGCGCCACTTCATCAATGCCATGTGGCAGGAGGGGGCACTACCTCACCATGACACTTGGGTGGCCAAGAGAGAATGGAGGGATTTGAAGTAAATGCTTGTTGGATGCCCATGCTCAAAGCCAACAAATCCCCCTTCCCACTCCCCACATCAAGCTTTTTCCAAAGTAGCTTTGTCGGCCAAGGAAGGTTTATCAAGACAATGTAGCATCCCTTGATCCAAGCCAACCACTTCCTTCCTTCCCTCCCCATATCAAGCTTCTCTCCATACAAGCATGGTCAGCCAAGGAAGGAGCTTGAAGTCAACCAAGCATCTCATGATCCTTGAAGACAAGATCCTTACTTCATGCTGCCACATCAAGCCTTTCTCCATAAAAGCTTGGACGACCAAGGAAAGAAGCAAAGATCAAGTGGGCGCCCATGATTCTTGAAGACATGCTCCCCTCCTCACTCCCCGAATCAAGCCCTCCACCAAATCAAGGTCGGCCAAGAGAGGATTCCATGAATCAAATTCAGATTTTAGGTGCCTTAATGAAGACTTGTAGCAAATTTTCATTTGAATTTGAATGGGACCTAGGAGCCTATTTAAAGGGCCCTACCCCCCCTTGTAATGCTAATGTTGATGAAATGAAAAGAAATTTTGAAGTCATTCTTCTAGCCCTTGTCTTCTAGACTAGGAATTCCAAGAGGCAGCACCTTTGTCCTTCAGGGTATCGAGGGGTGAGAGGCCCTGAGTTACTATCCTTCTGTGCAAGCCACCTTTCCACCTTCATGTTTGGATGCCATCTGGATGATCCACCTGGGCGCCTAGCAAGAAAAACCTCCTCCACCACCATCCTCAACTTCTGTTCTCTCATTTCTTACTTGCTTCTTGATGATTTCTAGCCTTTCACTTGGGTGCTTGCAGGTCCTCCAGGTGCCACAGACAATGGAGTCGGTCTCCCTTGCCTTCGTGACCATCGGAGGAAAAGCCGACGAATCCGCAGGGTTGATGGCTCGATCTTCCAGGCTGCATCCACGAGAGCGAGTGAACTTGGCATCGGGCGCATCAGAGTTTTTCAAGGTTTGCATCCCTAAAACTCCTAAGTATATATTGATCTAAGAGCTAAGTCCTACGAGATTTCTTAATCCTGGGATCCTGTCATTATCCTTATTTAGGGGCTAGTTTGCTTGCTAAAAAGTTCTTATCATTATAGAATCTCTAGATTCGCTCTTTGCTTATCTTCGAGAATCCTTAAATCCTTTAAAACTTAAAAAAAAATTAACAAGAGAGAAATCATTTGCATCAGCATGCATCTTAGCATCTCTTAGTCCCACATCAATTCAAGTCTAAGCCTAATCATCACATAGTCTCCTTCATAAAATTCTTTTGACTCTTTTACGGGAATTTGCCATATGCTTGCAAGTTTTATTGCTCAAATTAATTTTCTTACTAATTTCTTTATGCAATTCTCTAACATGTTGTATATATGACTTGTACCAACATCTAATAAATTATAGGTTCAACAATGCATTCTTATCGAAAGAAATTTATTAAATCTTTAACTATAACTTTATGCTTGACCCTTGGTTGGTGGGAGATATGTAGATGAAAATTTTACGTGGATTCCTAATAAATGCCATATGGTCTTCCAAAAATTGGTTGCAAATCTATCATGCTCAAAGGATTTATGCAACCTGTTACCCTCAACAAAATGTAATCAAGTGGTTCTAGAAGCATTGGAAGCCTTAGGATAGGGTAGGAAATAAGAAGAGGATTCAAGAAATAGTCCTTGATTAATGGGGATGACCTTCAGGTTTGGACATTAATTTATACCTACGGGCGATAAAAGGTCCACTTTATGAAAGGATGAGTTAGCAATTTCAGAAAAGAGATCTTTGATTAGGACTAAAGGAGTGAATTCCTCCTAAGGGTACCGAATTGAAGAAACCCTGTCCTCACTAATTTCCTCTTCTTCTTGAAATTCAGGACTAGGCTCTATAATTTGATTTTCTTCTTGTATTTCCTCAGGTAAAGTGGTGTGGGCACTAGAACCAACAGAGGCTCTTCAACCCTCTATGGATGTCTAATTAGGGTTCCAACTTTTTTGGTTTTGTAATAAGGCTTCAAGACTAAACCTTGTAATATTTTTAGCTTTGAATTGAGTCTCAAGTGTTTGTGTCTAGTCCTGTACTTTGACCAATTTGGTCTAGTTGTGTCCTATACTAAGTCCAGTCCTGTATTGAGTCCAGTATGAGTCTGTTTGAAGTATGGGCCCAAGCAAGATTGGTCTTGAAGTCTAGTTACTTTTGAGCCAAGCCATAAAGGATGCCAACTCATCCCTGGGGCGCCACCTCATCATCCTATGTGGCGCCACTTCACCTTGCCAAGTGGGCGGCACAAATCAGATTTTTGGGTGCCAAAAGGGGGACAACAACACTTGATACATTCCCTCCCCTCCCCCTATCATGCTCTTTTCCATGTATAGGTGGCCGGCCAATGGAAGGTCAAAGGGAGTTAGAAATTTGAAGAGTTTAAATCCCTTGCTTCAAACCCTCATATCAATCTTTCTTCCCAAACTATTTGACCAACTATGGAAGGAAGAGCAAGAATCCATGGGCGCCAAGACAACCTCCATCTTCCACTCCCCATATCATGTCTTGTACCAAAGGTGGATAACAACCAAGGAAAGGAGGAGGACACAAGCATTGCTACAAGCCCCATTTCAAGTCTTCTTCCAAAATGAGAGAACAACCTTCCAAGTCCAAGGGCGCCAAGATCCTTCTTCCAAGCCTCAAGTCAAGCCACGCCCAATCAAATTCAAATTCTTGGTCGGCCAAGGAGGAGAAATTTTTGAATTTTTGGATGCCCCATCAAGAGAAGACTTGTATTTTCATTTGAAATTTAAATTGGGTCCTAAGGTGGCTATATAAAAGACCTTACCCCTCATTTGTATGCTAATGTTGATGAATGAAAAAAACAAGATTTGAGAGCCATTCTCTTTAGTTGCCTTCGTTCCTTAAGAACGTCGATCTCCGTGAGGGAGCGCCTTCACCTTCAGGTGTCGATAAGTGTGAGGTCTCGATTTACTATCTCCTCTGCAAATCCATCCTCCAACTTTGAGTTCGGAGTCCATCGGGATCATCCAACCGGGCGACTAGCAAGAAGAACTCCATCCACCACTAACATCAACTCTTATTCCTTCATCCCTTGCTTTCTTTTTGTTGAATCCTAACTCTTCTCTTGAATGCTCGCAGGTCCTCTATGTGCCACGAACATGGAGTCGGTTCCCCTTGCCTTCGAGACCTACGGATAGCAAACCAGTGCATCCGCGGGGTTGAAGGCTCGATCATCCAGGCCGCATCCACAAGAGCGAGTGAACTCGGCATCGGGTGCTTCGGATCTTTTGAGGTTTGCCACCCTAACTCCTATATAGGTATTGATCCGAGAGCTAAGTCCTACGGGGTTTCTCAATCCTGGGGTCCTCTTTTTATTTTTGCTTAGGGACTAATTTACATGCTAGTAGTTCTTATCATTGTTGAATCCCTAGATCTACTTTTGCTTGTCTTCGGGAATCCATAACCTATTTTTAAAAAAAAACCTAAAAATCACAAAGAAACAAATCACCTGCATCATTTTATCTTGACATCTAGTTAGTCCCGCATCATGTTTGGTATCAAAGCATGGTTAGGACTTAGCACTTCTTAAGTATTTAGATTAGGTGCTTCACCAGGTCGTCCGGTCTTAGGAAAAAAGTAGGGTTTTAAGACCCTCTCCTCCCATTCCACGGGGATCTCCTAAGGCGTGTAGGGATGCCACTGTGATAGGCCTTGGAAGAGGAACACAAGAAGAAAAGTTTTAAAAACCCAAAAAATATATATATATTGCATAATTAGATCTCATCTTCTTTTAATTTCTGCATTTTTTTCTTTCTGTACATGGTCTGTTGTTTTAGGTGTTGCTATTTGTAAAAGCTTTCAAAATTTTTGATTTTTATTTTATTAGATCACACATAATTAAAAGTATTTCTAATAATTTTCTCAGATTTTATTGCAGCTTGTAGAATTTGTACAAGCCGGAATACTACTTGAGAGCAAATTCTGTTCTGTGAATTTCAGCAAGTGCATCTTTTCATGTTTTCATTTGTCAAATAGTTTAATCTTGCATTTAGGGCCATATCTTTTTATTTCCATCATCTTATTTCTGTTATCATACATCAAAAATCCAACAATATAACTTAGGTACATCTCATTAGATCATTTCTATGCCAACATTTTCATAAATTATCTTAAGGGAATCAATTTGACATAGGGTCAGGATTTCATTACCTGTCCCTAGCCCAAAAATCATCACCCTGCATATCGAACTTAACCTCTAATTATAATTAAGTAGACACTTAATTTGCTCTCGTGAGCTAGGGACACCCATGAAGTCGGGTCGAACCAAGTGTCAGCCAAGTTAGACAACTTGTTTGTGTGTGCTTGAGTAGCTGGTGTCTAGGCAAGTGGTTCAAGGACAAGAGCCCGAAGTAAGGTGGGTTTGTTCGCTTACCTGGCCAATTTTAAATTGGTGTCTAAGGCAAGCAAAGAGGAACCTCCACCAACCTTATACTTACCTGGCCAGGTGCCAAGTTACTACCACCAAGATTGTCATCTTGACCTAACATTAGGTTTGATCTTTTAAGTCTAGTAAACCCATAACATCTTTCATTGTGTGTTGCATGTCGACTAAATCAGGAGTCCCCTATCACCCCCATCATTCCCAATCAAGTGAATCCATGGAGAATGAACGAGAAGATCAATTAAAGGTCATCATTGAACAATTGGCTAGGGTGAATAATAGGCTTGATAAGTTTGAAGATAGAATTGGAGCCTTAGAAAAGAGTAACATTAGACCATCCATCAAGCTTGAGTCTGAGTCATCTCCTCACCCTAGGGAATACCCTCAGCGTGATCCTTCCTTAGAGTCTGAAGACCTTTTAGGAATAGTCAGGTGCATCCTTACCCAAAACATAGTGCAAGAAGATTGGCGTAGGACTAACATCCTACAAACTTTTGTCAAGTTAGGGGATAAGGTATGTAAGATCATAGTTGATAATGGGAGCTGTGTCAACGCCATCTCTTTAAGTACTGTCAAAGCCCTAGGATTGATCCCAGTTCCTCACCCCAACCCTTATAAGGTCTCATGGATAGATCCGACTTCCATACCTATCAAGTCTAGATGCCAAGTTTTGATCAAATTACAATCATATGAGGAAGAGATTTGGTGTGATGTCCTTCCCATGGGAGTCAGTAGCATTATCCTAGGTCAATCGTGGCTTTACAATCATGACGCCACCCTTTGTGGTCGAACCAATACTTATGCCTTTAGTCACCATGGGATGAAATTTGTAATCAAACCAATTCAGCTTAAGGACCAGGTTAAAAGAGAATCAAGTAGCCTTAAGGAAGAGAAGCCTGGAGTCACCCTGATCAAGTCTAAAGAGTTAGAGAAAGAGGTTACTGAGAAAGAACCCTTTAACGAATTTCAGGGAGAAAAGGTTGAACATTCTGAGAATTTAAATGAGAAAACCCCCTAAGCCCATTGAAGTCTTTAAGTATGAAAAAGTTGAACCCATTGATAATCTAGAGAAAGAAACTCCGGAGCCCATCAAAGAATCCAAAGAAAACATTTATGAACCAAGTTTAGTAGAAAAGTATGGTGAAGATGGGCCCAAGGTTAAAATCATTGAGGAATCAAAGGAAAAAGATCCTGAACCCACTAAAGAATTTGAAGAAATGATCGAGCCAGGATCACATTTAGTAAATGAACA
Source organism: Areca catechu (assembly GCA_021397845.1). Taxonomy (NCBI): domain Eukaryota; kingdom Viridiplantae; phylum Streptophyta; class Magnoliopsida; order Arecales; family Arecaceae; genus Areca; species Areca catechu. The sequence goes on along the minus strand of CM038044.1, from coordinate 60,293,105 downwards.
TGAGGGTTCGCCAGTCTTATCCACAGAAGGAGTTTAGGAACAAACCCTTAATGAACCGACCCAAAGAGAACATCCTCAAGAGATAGTTGTAGCTCTGAAAGGATTTGAGGATGTACTTCCTGATGAGTTACCTGATCAACTGCCATCCCTGAGAGACATCTAGCATACTATAGACTTGGTCCCAGGATCCTCTTTAACAGACCTTCCTCACAGTGGGATTGATCCTAGCGAGCCCCAAGAACTACCGGAACAAGTGGACCATTTGAGACCTATAGAACAATGTCCAAATTTTAAGGTCATCCTAAATAACCAAGGTCTGTTTCATGTTTTCCATAAGCCATCCCAAGACTCTGATTCTTATTTCCTACCCTTCCTTGAGCCTTCTCACGTTTCTAGAGCCATGGGGTTACATTTTGCTGAGATTCCTAGGTTGCAGGAATCCTTAGAGCCCATCTCATTTGCTTCTTACTTCTGGTATACCTTATGGCATTTGCTAGAGATCCATGGTAATTTTTCTTGTGCATACCAGACCAGGGTGAAACCTAGAGAGTCAGTAGTCTGTTAGGTTTAGACCCTAGGAGCCCAATAAAATTCTTCTCAATAGGAATTCATAGTTGAGTCTGCATTTTGCATCATGTTAGAATTTTGCATTAAGTAAAAATTTCAAAATAACTTGGCTGATTCCTGGAAGAGAACCAAAGTGTTTGAACAAGAAATTCTATAATGATTAGGCTCAGGCCTAAATGGTTTCCACCAGGAACCGTTAAGAAACTTCATGCTCATGGAGCTGGCCCCTTTAAAGTGATAAAGAGAGTTAGCCCTAATGCCTATATTCTTGAGCTATCCTCGGATTATGGTATTAGCTCGACTTTTAATATCTCAGACTTAGTCGAGTACAGGGAACCTGCAAACATATCTAGCGAGCCTTTTGGGCCTGACCTTTCATTTGAGAGTGAACCCGACCCAAAGTGTCCACCTCTAATTTTACCTGAGAGAGGAGAGCGGATCGAGCGTGTCCTGGATGACCAAGCAATCACCACCCGGGGCAAAGATTATCAATGTTTCATTGTCCGATGGCAAGGCCGACCTGAGTTCGATGACTCGTGGATTACTTGGGAGGACTTGCAGCACCTCGACCCCAACCTTCTGGAAAAGTACCTAAGCCTAATCAACTCTTACTCGACAGGGTCGAGTTCCTCCCACCCCGAGAGAACTGGTGTGGGCACCAGAATCTGATAGAGGCTCCTCAACCCTCTATGGATGTCTAATTAGGGTTCCAACCATTTGGGTTTTGTAATAAGGTTTCAAGCCTAAACCTTGTAATATTTTTAGCTTTGAATTGAGTCTCAAGTATTTGTATCTAGTCTTGTACTTTGACCAATTTGGTCTAGTTGTGTCCTGTACTAAGTCCAGTCTTATATTGAGTCCAGTTCGAGTATGTTTGAAGTATGGGCCCAAGCAAGATTGGTCTTGAAGTCTAGTGGTGCGGGCACCAGACTCAGAAGAAGACTTCAGGGCTCTATCTAGATCTCTGATTGACATTGCCCGAAGAATTAGGATTTTCTGGTTTTGTAATAAGGGTTGACTTGGTCAACTCAATTTTAGTTTGAGTATGTATTTCCCTGCAATTTAAATTTTGTTGAGTCATGTTGACTCAATACAAGTCCTAGTAGTGGTCTAGGTCTTCTCCAAGGTACCACATTTTCTCCCATGACCAAGCAAGTGGGCGCCACACTCCCAGCCACACGCCAGAGTCCAGGAGGCGCCACATCTCCATCCAGTGTGCCTTGGTCCCCACACCACAAGAAAGCAGGTCCCTTCTTTCATGCGCCACATGGGGGAGAAATCCATCAAGATACCTCAATCCAAGGAGGAGCCAACTTCTTTCCAGATAAACCCAAGCCAGGATGGCAAGAATTTTTCTTGAAGAGAGGATCAAGGAGGTGCCCCACAATGTTCCATAAAAACCCAAGTTATAAAAGGGAAGAGAGCATGTCTTGGGGAGAAAATCAAGGAGGCACCCAAAAGTTTCCTAAAGTGCCAAAGCCATGAAAGGAAGAAGCCTAAACTTGTGGAGCAAGACTAGGAGGTGTCCAAAAGAGCCAAACCATGAAGGGAAAATCCTTGATTCATGGAGAGATACTAGGAGACACCCCCATAACCTGCCATTTGGAGCTGATTTTCATGTTTTCTTGGAGATTTTGGGCTGCCCACTCATGGAAGGAGTCTTGGGAAGAGAATTTGATGCCTAAAGTGTGGGTTAGTCTTATTAGTCCCATATGGGAAGTGTATGAAATTTTATTTCTTTGTTATGTCTATATATTCAACTCTATGTAACTCTTGAAAAAAAATGATGAATGAAATCAATTTCTTTGTGAGCAACTTTGTGTTTCTCTCTTCTGCACTTGTATTCAGGTGTTGAGCTCCGTGAGGGAGTAAATCAAGGTTCCCTAGGAACCTTGAGGAGGTGTGAGATCTCCAAACCCTACCAAAACCCTAAGTTAGCTACTTCAATTCCCAAACCCTAGCCTGGTGCGGGCACCAGACTCAGAAGAAGACTTCAAAGCTCCATTTGGATCTCTGATTGACATTGCCCGAGAAATTAGGGTTTGTAATAAAGGTTGACCTGGTCAACCAGTTTATTTATTTTATTTATTGAGTCACCATTTAAATTTTGTTGAGTCATGTTGACTCAGTGCAAGTCCCAATGTGGTTTCAATTTGGTCCAAAATGGTGCCACATTTGTCTTCCAATCAAATCAAGGTTCAAGCAAGTGGAGGCCACACTCCAAGCCACACACCCAGCCACACTCCGAGCACACGCCAGAGTCCAGGAGGCGCCACAGAGGCATCCCAGTGTCATGGTCCCTACATCCAAAGAAGAAAAAATCAAATTGGAGGCTACTTTAAAGGAGGTGCCCATACCTGCCTATTTTACCTAAGCAAAGAAGGAAGAAGACTTCTCTTGGAGAAGAAATCAAAGAAGGACATCCAACCTACTCCTAATTGAAGTTCAAATCAAAATCAAAGAGCTTAACTTGGAGTGGAAGAAAAGAAGAAATACCATAAGAAGAAGAGGACTCCAAATCCAAATCCAACTCCAAAGGAGGCACCAAAAAAATTCAAAAAAAATTCCTTTATGGCCGTCCCAATTTTTTTTGAACTCTTGGTCGGCCAAGAGAGAAGATTTTCTACCTAATCTAGTGGTTGGAGGAGTTTAGTCCCACATGGGAATTTGTACAAGCTTGGAGAAAATTTTAGGTCTATATAATAGACCTCTCTTTGTAACTTTAAAAAAATCAATGAAGAAAAATTATTTTTGCTATTCTCTTGTGTTGAGTGACCTAGGTTTCTCTTCTTCCGCACTATTCTAAGTGTTGAGCTCCGTGAGGGGGTAATCCGGGTTCCATTGGAGCCTTGAGGAGGTGAGAGATCTCCATCTTTATCCAGAACCCTAGGTTAGCCACTTGAAATTCCAAAACCCTAGCCACCCTTCATTATTTTCAATCCATCAAACCCTAGATCCATCCATCTCCCACGGCCTCTCTCTCTCTACAAGTCCAGGCCGTCCACCTTCATCCAGATCCAGTCCGGCTACTTCAGATCCAGAGCAAGTTCCAAGGAAAATCACATCAACATCCAGGAGAATCCAGTTTTCAGCAATTTCAATCTTCAAGTTCATCAACCTGGTAAATCTTTCCCTTGACTCTCTGATTCCATCAATTGTTTTTCTTCTCTTCCAGATCTTGAGTTCAGGAGAAGCCAACCCGCCAAAGGACCAGTATTGGAGGATCCATTACGAAGATATCTGAATCCGAGGATCCAACAATCTGCTCGGGAGAGTTCTTCCACCAAAATCTGTGAAGATTATTGTCTGGTTAGATAAACCTTCTCTTCTCTTTATTTCTGTTCTGTTGAAAGTTCGGAGCGAAACCCTAGGTCTGGGAGTTTCTCAACCCCCAGCGATCCGTTGTTTCTGAACTACTCTGATAATTTAGTTCCCTTAAAATTGTGCTTTCGATTATCATATTAGTATCTTTCAATGTTAGGTTAACTTTTCTTTGATTTGAAGCCAACTTCTACAAACATATAAAAACAACAAAAAAAATTAGTTAATCTTAATTTACTTCCGTATCGCATCCCTTTATTTGTTCTGCATCATTTTTGGTATCAGAGCCCAGTCTAGGGTTTCTGATTTGCTTGCTTGCATGTTTTGATCGTTTTCTCTTTTTATTTTGTCTGCTCGAAGTAGACTCCCCAGGACGTCCGGTCCTAGGAACTAAGCGAGGCGCAAGCCTCCTCCTCCCATTCCACGGGGTGTTCCTAGGGCATGTAGGGGATCCATTGGGTTATAACTTCGTAGCAGGGATTATAAACGGGGAAGACAATCTAGTTGCAGCCCGTAATTGCCCTGTTGTCTGAATTATTTCTCCCTGCATAAAACTCTGAATTGCATGATTTTTGCTTCGTTGAAACCAGTATAATTGAACCTATTTTCCATAATTTTTCTGTGATTTATTGGTTTCGGTAAAAATTCTGAGCATTAAAATACAGCAACTCTGTTTTTTGTATTCTGCAATTCAATTCTTTTTGGAGTGATCATCTCATAATTTACTTAAGGGCAATTGAGCATCTAAGATAAGGGGAGGAGTTGATTACCTCTCCTTAGCCCAAAACCACCATCCAATCATTCGAACCTAGACCTAATTTAAAATCAGTTAGACCTAATTTGCCCTAGTGGGCTAGGGACACCAATTGGTCGGGTCTAGGCTAGTGTTGAGTCAGTTTGCCGAGTTATTCTGTGTGTGCTTAGCACTCAGTGTCTAGAACGGTGGTTCAGGGATCCATTCCCGAAGGGCTTGTGTGCTGGTCCGCCTACCTGGCCAATCACTGATTGGTGTCTAGGATTGGCATTCAGGGACCTAACACTCCCCTTACACCTGCCTGGCTGAGTCCTGAGTTACTACAGGCTAGCTTGCCACTCTGATTGGGCATCTAGTTTGGACTCTAGGTCTAGTGATCCAGTAGTCGATTTAGTCTAGTCTCATTTTGTGTGCTTGCTTGAATCATCATGTCTACCAGAAACGGAGTGCCATATCAACCTGGTCAAACCCAACCTGATTTAGAGGCCATGATCAGAACTCTTACTGAAAGTATGGCTAAAATGAATCAGGATATGACAAACACTGTGGCCCAGTTTACCTCACAAATTCATGAGGATCTTACCCAACTTAGGGACCGAGTCCAAGTACTTGAAGAACCTAGACATCAGAATTGGACTCCTGACCCCGATTTTAATGTGCCTCAACCTCACCCACATCAAGAGCCTAGAAGGCCTTTATATAGAGATCCTGAACCTAATCATAGGAGGCCTGACCCAGAGCCTGAAGATAGAGATGATAGGTTCATCAGGAACATCAAATTAGATGCACCCACTTTTGATGGTAGACTGAACCCTAAGGTGTATTCTGATTGGGAGGGTGAGATGGACCAATACTTTGAGTGGTATGCTATGTCTGAGGAGAGGAAATACAAGTTTGCCAAGATGAAATTAGTGCGTCAAGCTAGGTTATACTGGGGGAACATTGAGCTAACCACTAGGAGACGGAATGTTGAGCCCATAACCACTTGGCAGGGTATGAAAGAAAAATTGAGAGATAAATACCTACCCATTTCATACCAGCAAAACCTGTTAGACCAATGGCAAAACCTGAAACAAGGAAACCGATCTGTCTCAGACTACATAGCTACTTTTGATGAATACCTAATGAGATGTGATGTGAGTGAAGCCCACGAAGTCACTTTGTCTAGATTTAGGGCTAGACTGAGGGAAGATATCAAGAGAGAACTATTTCTGAGAGAGGTTACTGATCTAGACCAAGCCTACCAGATTGCACTGAACACTGAGAAATTTCAGAGAAGACCTATACCTTCTAGGGTTAGTGCCCCAATCCCAAGGAATGGACCTAGCCAAGTTATCCCTAGTAAACCTTTTCAGGGTACTTCTACCCCTAGGCCCATGGACAAAGGTAAGGCACCTGACACCCAGAGAACCCCTAGTTCAAATATCACCTGTTTTAAGTGTCAGAAACCAGGTCACATTTCCAGTCAGTGTACTGCCATAGCCTGTTTCAAGTGTCATAAGGTAGGTCATGTTGCTAGCCAGTGCCCACGGAGATCCCTTTACATAGAAGAGGGAGAGAATGATAATTCCGAGCCCAGTGAGGAATTTGAAGAAGAAGTTTATGAGGCCAGAATGAATTTGGTTGAGGAGTATGAAGGAGAGGAGGAACCCAATGAATCTGACCAATTAGGAGTTGTAAGATGCATCCTATCCCAGAATCTAGTTCAAGAGGACTGGCGTAGGACTAACATCCTACAGACTTTTCTTAAATTAGGGGATAAGGTATGTAAGATCATCATAGATAGTGGGAGCTGTGTAAATGCCATCTCTACTAGCACTGTCAAGATGTTAGGCTTAATCCCAGTTCCCCATCCCAACCCCTATAAGGTTTCTTGGGTAGATTCTACCTCCATACCCATCCAATCTAGATGTCAAGTCCAAATCCAAATGCAATCTTATCACGAAAAGATTTGGTGCGATGTTTTACCCATGGGGGTGAGCAGTATAATTCTCGGAAGACCTTGGTTGTATGATCATGATGCCACCCTCTTAGAAAAATCCAATACCTGTGTCTTTAGTTTCAATGGGAAGAAGATTACGATCCATTCCGTTCCCCCTAAGGACAAGGTAACTAAAGGAGCCGGTAAGGTTAAGGAGATGAAAACTGGAGTGAACCTAATCAGTGCTAAGGATCTAGAACAAGAAATTCATAGTGGTTCACCCATCTGGATGTTGACTGCTAAGGAACTTAGAACTTTGGAACCCTCAGAGCCTCCTCAAGAAGTTAAACCTGTGTTAAAAGAATTTGAGGATGTCTTTCCCGAGGATTTGCCATACCACCTTCCACCTCTTAGGGATATCCAGCATGCCATAGATCTAATCTCAGGAGCGACTTTGCCCAACTTGCCCCATTACAGGATGAATCCATCTGAGCATGAAGAACTGCAAAAGCAGGTTGGAGAATTATTGAGGAAGGGGTTTATTAGAGAAAGTCTTAGCCCTTGTGCAGTCCCAGCCTTACTAACCCCAAAGAAAGATGGCACGTGGAGGATGTGTGTTGACAGTCGTGCCATCAATAAAATTATAATCAAATATAGGTTTCCCATCCCTAGACTAGATGACATGCTTGATATGATGGCTGGTGCAATGGTTTTTTCTAAGATTGATCTCAAAAGCGGCTATCATCAGGTTAGGATTAGACACGGGGATGAATGGAAAACTGCTTTCAAAACTAAGGATGGTCTTTATGAATGGGTTGTTATGCCTTTTGGGTTGTCCAATGCCCCTAGTACCTTCATGAGAATTATGACCCAGGTACTTAGAGCTTTCATAGGAAAATTTGTGGTGGTCTATTTTGATGACATCCTGATCTATAGTAAGACCCTAGCAGATCACCTAGGCCACCTTAGAGCAGTCTGCCAAGTTTTGAGGAATGAGAGACTCTACGGTAATCTTAAGAAGTGTGAATTCATGACTAGTAGAGTTATCTTTCTTGGTTTTGTAGTAACCCCTGACGGCGTGGCGGCCGATCCTGAGAAAATTAGGTCCATAGTAGACTGGCCAGAGCCAACCAATGTGCATGAAGTTAGAAGTTTCCACGGCTTGGCTACCTTCTATAGGCGATTCATCAAGGGGTTTAGTACTTTAGCTGCTCCTATCACTGATTGTATTAGGAAGGGAGAATTTCATTGGACTAAGTCAGCCCATAAAGCCTTCCTAGATCTTAAGGATAAAATGACCCAGGCACCCATTCTAAAATTACCTGATTTTTCTAAAGTATTTGAGGTTGCCTGTGATGCTTCAGGTGTAGGAATAGGTGGAGTCCTAAGCCAAGAGAATCATCCCATAGCATTCTTTAGTGAAAAACTTAATGATGCTAAGCTTAGGTATTCTACCTATGATAAGGAATTTTATGCGGTGGTGCAAGCTTTGCGTTACTGGAGACATTATTTGCTACCGCAGGAATTTGTACCATTTTCAAACCATGAGGCTCTTAGATTTCTGAACTCCCAAAAGAAGCTTAACCCTAGGCATGCTAAGTGGGTAGAATATATCCAGTCCTATACTTTTGTCCTGAAACATAAGGCTGGAGTTGAGAATAAGGTAGCTGATGCCCTTAGTCGCCGATCTCTGTTATTAACTTCTGTTAGAACTGAGGTCATAGGGTTTGAGCAAATCAAAGAGGAATATGAGTCTTGTCCGGATTTCACAACTGTGTATCAGGATCTAGTTCAAGGACCATCTAGTAATCACCAGGATTATACCCTTGTAGATGGTTTTTTGTTCTTCAAAAATAGGCTTTGCATCCCTAGAACTTCTCTTAGGGAATTTTTGATTTGGGAAATCCATGCTGGAGGTTTAGCCGGCCATTTTGGAAAAGACAAGACCATTCTAGCTATTGAAGACCACTTTTTCTGGCCTAGCTTGAAAAGGGATGTAGCTAATATTGTAGCTAGATGTCGAACCTGCGCTGTTGGCAAACAGCGAAAACAAAACACTGGCCTTTATACCCCACTCCCTGTCCCAGATCGTCCTTGGCAAGATGTGAGTATGGATTTTGTGTTAGGTTTACCTAAGACCCAGAGGAGACATGATTCTATTTGTGTCGTAGTCGACCGATTCTCTAAAATGGCCCACTTCCTGCCTTGTTCCCAAACCTTTGATGCGTCTAAGGTAGCCACGCTTTTCTTCAATGAGATAGTTAGACTCCATGGCCTACCTAAGACAATCGTTTCAGATATGGATGTCCGGTTCACCAGTTACTTTTGGAAGACCCTTTGGCATAAGTTAGGGACAAAACTTAAGTTTTCAACTGCCTATCATCCCCAAACTGATGGCCAAACTGAAGTAGTGAACCGTAGCCTAGGAAATCTGCTGAGATGCCTTGTTGGTGAAAACACCAGAAATTGGGATTTATACCTACCAAGGGCAGAATTTGCGTACAATGACTCGGTCAATAGGTCTACGGGTAAGAGTCCATTTGAAATTGTACATGGGTACAAACCTCACACACCTCTTGACCTAGTCCCTTTACCTGTCCACACTCGAGTCTCCGAATCTGCTGAGAATTTTGCACAGCATGTAAAAGACTTGCATAAAGAAATTCATGCCAAAATAAATTTAAGTAATGAAACTTATAAGAAGTTGGCTGATACTCAAAGGCGAGTCAAATCTTTTATTGAGGGAGACTATGTGATGATTAGGTTAAGGCCTGAACGGTTTCCTCCTGGAACCGTTAGAAAGTTACATGCTAGGGGAGTTGGACCATTTAGAGCGGTAAAGAGAGTAGGATCCAATGCCTATGTGCTCGAGTTGCCTCCAGAACTAGGCATTAGCTCTACTTTCAACATTACAGACTTAGTAGAGTACAGGGAGCCAGCTATGATTCCTAGTGAGCCTTTTGAGCCTAACCCTATCATTGAGAGTGATCCCGACCCAGTGTGTCCACCAACAAACTGGCCTGTGAGGAAAGAGCAGATTGAAAAGATCCTGGATGATCAGGTTATCTCTACTCGTAATCGAGGATACCAAAGGTACCTGGTCCGCTGGCAAGGAAGGCCAGATTCTGATGACTCTTGGATCTCCCGAGAAGAATTACAAGAATTGGACCCAGACCTCTTGGAGAGATACCAGAGCCAACTTGAGCCTTACTCGATAGGGTCGAGTTCCTCCCACCCTGGGAGAATTGGTGCGGGCACCAGACTCAGAAGAAGACTTCAGAGCTCCATTTGGATCTCTGATTGACATTGCCCGAGAAATTAGGGTTTGTAATAAAGGTTGACCTGGTCAACCAGTTTATTTATTTTATTTATTGAGTCACCATTTAAATTTTGTTGAGTCATGTTGACTCAGTGCAAGTCCCAATGTGGTTTCAATTTGGTCCAAAATGGTGCCACATTTGTCTTCCAATCAAATCAAGGTTCAAGCAAGTGGAGGCCACACTCCAAGCCATACACCCAGCCACACTCCGAGCACACGCCAGAGTCCAGGAGGCGCCACAGAGGCATCCCAGTGTCATGGTCCCTACATCCAAAGAAGAAAAAATCAAATTGGAGGCTACTTTAAAGGAGGCGCCCATACCTGCCTATTTTACCTAAGCAAAGAAGGAAGAAGACTTCTCTTGGAGAAGAAATCAAAGAAGGACATCCAACCTACTCCTAATTGAAGTTCAAATCAAAATCAAAGAGCTTAACTTGGAGTGGAAGAAAAGAAGAAATACCATAAGAAGAAGAGGACTCCAAATCCAAATCCAACTCCAAAGGAGGCACCAAAAAAAATTCAAAAAAAATTCCTTTATGGCCGTCCCAATTTTTTTTGAACTCTTGGTCGACCAAGAGAGAAGATTTTCTACCTAATCTAGTGGTTGGAGGAGTTTAGTCCCACATGGGAATTTGTACAAGCTTGGAGAAAATTTTAGGTCTATATAATAGACCTATCTTTGTAACTTTAAAAAAATCAATGAAGAAAAATTATTTTTGCTATTCTCTTGTGTTGAGTGACCTAGGTTTCTCTTCTTCCGCACTATTCTAAGTGTTGAGCTCCGTGAGGGGGTAATCCGGGTTCCATTGGAGCCTTGAGGAGGTGAGAGATCTCCATCTTTATCCAAAACCCTAGGTTAGTCACTTGAAATTCCAAAACCCTAGCCACCCTTCATTATTTTCAATCCATCAAACCCTAGATCCATCCATCTCCCATGGCCTCTCTCTCTCTACAAGTCCAGGCCATCCACCTTCATCCAGATCCAGTCCGGCTACTTCAGATCCAGAGCAAGTTCCAAGGAAAATCACATCAACATCCAAGAGAATCCAGTTTTCAGCAATTTCAATCTTCAAGTTCATCAACCTGGTAAATCTTTCCCTTGACTCTCTGATTCCATCAATTATTTTTCTTCTCTTCCAGATCTTGAGTTCAGGAGAAGCCAACCCGCCAAAGGACCAGTATTGGAGGATCCATTACGAAGATATCTGAATCCGAGGATCCAACAATCTGCTCGGGAGAGTTCTTCCACCAAAATCTGTGAAGATCATTGTCTGGTTAGATAAACCTTCTCTTCTCTTTATTTCTGTTCTGTTGAAAGTTCGGAGCGAAACCCTAGGTCTGGGAGTTTCTCAACCCCCAGCGATCCGTTGTTTCTGAACTACTCTGATAATTTAGTTCCCTTAAAATTGTGCTTTCGATTATCATATTAGTATCTTTCAATGTTAGGTTAACTTTTCTTTGATTTGAAGCCAACTTCTACAAACATATAAAAACAACAAAAAAAAATTAGTTAATCTTAATTTACTTCCGCATCGCATCCCTTTATTTGTTCTGCATCATAGCCGCCCATCATCTTTCCTCCAATCACCATCCAAACCCTAATTTTCCATCTATATCCCACGGCCCCTCTCTTCCACATAGAGGCTGGCCACCAGCATCCAGGTTCAGATCAACTGTTTCAACTACAGAGCAAGTTCAAAGAAGAGTCAGATCAGTATCAAGATCTCCGGAACTTCTACATCCAACAATCTTCATTAAGTCCTCAGGTCAGTGTCTTTCTTTGAGTTTCTGGTTCTTCTTTTGTTCTTCTTCTTCCAGATCCTGAGTTCGAGAAGAAGGCCAACCTTGCCATAGGACTACAATCCGAGGATCCATTGCGAAGATACCCCGTCTCCAAGGATCCTACAATCTGCTCGAGAGTGTCCTTCAATTGAAGCAACGAGAGATATCACAGTCAGGTATAAAACCTTCTCTTCTCTCTTCGTCTGTTTCTTGAAAGAGGAGTAAACCCTAGATCTGGGGGTTTCTCAATCCCCAGCGATCCTACTTCTGAGTTACTCTGATAATCCACTCCTTTTAATTGTGCTTTCTGTCATTTCTTAGTTTCTTTCAACATTAGTTTATCTTTCCTTTGAGTCAAAGCCGACTTCTGAAAATATAAAAAAAAAAAAATACATTAATCATAATTTGCTTCCACATCGCATCATCCTTTTTGTTCTGCATCATTTTTGGTAACAGAGATTTTGTTCTACATCATTTTGGTATCAGAGCCCTGTCTAGGGTTTCTGACTTGCTTGCATGTTTTGAGTGTCTCTCTTTTTTACTTTGTCTGCTCGAAGTAGACTCCCCAGGATGTCCGGTCCTAGGAACTAAGCGAGGTGCAAGCCTCCTCTTCCCATTCCACGGGGTGTTCCTAGGGCATGTAGGGGATCCGCTGGGTTACAACTTCGTTGCAGGAATTGTAAACGGGGGAAGCATTCTGTTTTCAGTCTGTAACTACCCTGTTGTAGGAATTGTTTCTCATTGTAGTTAACTCCAAATTATATGATTTTTCTTTTTCTGGAACCAGTGTAATTGAAAATATTTTACATAATTTTACTGTAATTTATTGGTTTCTGTGAAATTTATGAGAGTTAAATTACAGCAATTCTATTTCTGTGTTTCTGCAATTCAATTTTTTTGAGTGATCATCTCCTAATTCATCTTAAGGGCAATTGAGCATCTAAGATAAGGGGAGGAGTTGCTAACCTCTCCTTAGCCTAAAACCACCACCCATTCATTCGATCCTAAGCCTAATTTTAAAATTTATTAGACTTAATTTGTCCTAGTGGGCTAGGGACACCAACAAGTCGGGTCTAGGCTAATGTTGAGTCAGTTTGTCTAGTTACTCTGTGTGTGCTTTGTACTCAGTGTCTAGAATGGTGGTTTAGGGATTCTATCCGAAGGGCTTGTGTGCTGGTCCGCCTACCTGGCCAATCTCTGATTGGTGTCTAGGATTGGCAATTAGGGACCTAACACTCCCCTTACACCTGCCTGGCTGAGTCCCGAGTTACTACAGGCTAGCTTGCCACTCTGATTGGGCATCTAGTTTAGGCTCTAGGTCTAGTTAGCCCATAGTCGTTTCAGTCGAGTCTCATTTGGTGTGCTTGCTTGCATCATCATGTCCACCCGGAATGAAGTACCCTACCAACCTGGTCAAACCCAACCTGATTTAGAGGCCATGATTAGAACTCTTACCAAAAGTATGACCAAATTGAGTCAGGATATGAATGAGGGTTTTGCCCAGTTTAGAGACGGAGCCCAGGGACTTGAGAAACGTAGACATCAAAATTGGACCCCTGATCCAAAATTTAATAGGCCCCAACCTCACCCATGCCAGGAGCCTAGGAGGACCTTATACCGTGATCCCGAGCATAACCCTAGGAGCCTATATCCATACTTGGTTGACTCAGAAAAGGGTCCTGTTAGGAACACCGAACCTTATGCACCCACTTTTGATGGAAGACAAGAGACATATATTAAGTGGGAAGAACAAATGGATCGATATTTTGAGTGCACTAATATATCGGAATTAGGACAAGTTAGGTTGGCCAAAACCAAGTTCACCAAACATGCTAGGTCGCATTGGTATGCTATTGAGCATGAGTGTTATCAAAGAAAAGAGGAAATATATACTTGGAGAGATATGAGAAGTAAGTTGAGAGATAGGTACCTAGGTAGATCCTATGAGAAAAGACTTTTAGACCAATGGTACCAATTGCAACAAGGTAATAGGCCTGTGTCTAAATATATTGAGGACTTCCAGTGGTATGACATGAAATGCAATACCATTGAGACTGAAGCTCAGATCACATCGAGGTTTAGGGTTGGGTTACACCCAGACATTTATAGGAAGCTATGCATTGAAAAGACCAATAAGTTAAACCGAGCCTACCAAGAAGCCCAAGACTATGAGTGGTCTTTAAGATATAACCAATCAAGTACTTTGGACTTAAAGCCAACCTCTACCAACTTGAGTCAAGTTCCGATTGATCCAACACCCATAGTGAACCAGACTCTTGTTTGTCAATTCCCACTTGTGTCACCTCTTGACCAGAAGGATAACATTGAGAAGGAGTTAGGCATGGTCATCCCAAAATTAGTTGACCCGACCAGAGCCGTACTTAAAGAGGAATCAAAGGAGAATAGATTAGAACCTTTCAGTGAGATTGAGGAAGAAATATATGAGCCTGACATAAGTTTGATAGATGAATATGAAGAAGAAGAATTTGAGGATATCTCTCCCGATAATTCAATTAACCAACTCCTACCTAATGGGGTTATTGAGGGGATCCCTGCCACTCAAGGAATTCAGGAGCTAACCCTAAGAGAAGATCCTTTTGAGGAAGTTTAGGAAGAAGAAATTACACCCAATGAATGTTTAAGTGAGAATACCCCTGAACTCATTGAGGAATCCAAAGAAGACACCCCTGAGTCAAATCTGGTAGAGAAGTGTGAAGAAGGAAGGGGTTCACAAGAATTGCCCATTGAGAAGGTCCAAGAACAAGAAAAAGATAGTAGCTTAGAGGACTTTTTAGATAAACATTCTAAAGACCTTCCTGATAACCTTCCACCTTCTAGGAGCACCTAGCCTACCCTAGAACTTGCACTTGTAGACCCTCCTAGAGCAAATCATGAGGTTTGGATGAGTGCACCTATAGAACAATGTCCTCATTTTAAGGCCATCCTGAATAACCAAGGTTTGTTTCTTATTTCTGATAAGCCACCTCAAAACTCTAATTCTTATTTCCTACCCTTCTCTGAATATTCTCATGTTTCTAGAGCTATGGGATTACACTTTACTGAGATCTCTAGGTTGCAAGACTCCTTAGAACCTATTAGGTTTGCCACCTACTTCTGGAAGACCTTATGGCACCTACTAGGCATCCATAATAAGTTTTCATGCTCTGCATGCCATCCTCCAACCCAAGGTCAAACCTAGAAAGCCGTAGTTTGTTAGGTTTAGACCTAGGGTTCCTTTAGAATAAAGTCCATTCTTTAGGAATGCGTCATCAGTCTAGTTTAGTTTTTCTTGACCCTTTACTAGGCTTTGACTCAGATTTTGGTTTGATTGAGAGCACCAGGAATTGGGATTTGTATTTTGTTCAGGACTAAATTTGCATATAATGTTTCGATCAATAGGTCTATAGGCTAGAGTCCCTTTGAAATTGTTCATGGATACAAGCCTCACACACCACTTGATCTGATTTCACTATTAGTCCACACACACAAGTCTCTTGATGCACTTGCATAGCATGTAAAGGACTGGCATAAAGAAATTCATGCCAAAATAAATTTAAGTAATGAAACTTATAAGAAGTTGGCTGATTCTCAAAGGCGAGTCAAAACTTTTGTTGAGAGAGACTATGTAATGATTTGGTTAAGGCCTGAGCGGTTTTCTCCTGGAACCGTTAGAAAGATACATGCTAGAGGAGCTGGACCATTTAGAGTAGTGAAGAGAGTAGGGTCCAATGCCTATGTGCTCGAGTTGCCTTCAGAACTAGGTATTAGCTCCACTTTCGAAAGATACATGCTAGAGGAGCTGGACCATTTAGAGTAGTGAAGAGAGTAGGGTCCAATGCCTATGTGCTCGAGTTGCCTTCAGAACTAGGTATTAGCTCCACTTTCAACATTACAGACCTAGTAGAGTATAGAGAGCCAGCTGTGATTCCCAGTGAGCCTTTTTGAGCCTTATCCTGCTCTTGAGAGTGAACCCAACCCTGTGTGTCCACCAACAAACTGGCCTGTGAGGAAAGAGCAGATTGAAAAGATCCTGGATGATCAGGTTATCTCTACTCGTAATCGAGGATACCAAAGATACGTGGTCTGCTGGCAAGCAAGGCCAGATTCTGATAACTCTTGGATCTCCCAAGAAGAATTACAAGAATTGGACCCAGACCTCTTGGAGAGATACCAGAGCCAGCATGATCCATACTCGACAGGGTCGAGTTCCTCCCACCCCGGGAGAATTGGTGCGGGCACCAGACTCAGAAGAAGACTTTAGGGCTCCATCTAGATCTCTGATTGAAATTGGCCGAAGAATTAGGATTTTCTGGTTTTGTAATAAGGGTTGACTTGGTCAACTCAATTTTAGTTTGAGTATGTATTTCCCTGCAATTTAAATTTTGTTGAGTCATGTTGACTCAATACAAGTCCTAGTAGTGGTCTAGGTCTTCTCCAAGGTACCATATTTTCTCCCAGGACCAAGCAAGTGGGCGCCACACTCCCAGCCACACGCCAGAGTCCAGGAGGCGCCACATCTCCATCCAATGTGCCTTGGTCCCCACACCACAAGAAAGCAGGTCCCTTCTTTCATGCGCCACTTGGGGGAGAAATCCATCAAGATACCTCAATCCAAGGAGGAGCCAACTTCTTTCCAGATAAACCCAAGCTAGGATGGCAAGAATTTTTCTTGAAGAGAGGATCAAGGAGGTGCCCCACAATGTTCCATAAAAACCCAAGTTATAAAAGGGAAGAGAGCATGTCTTGGGGAGAAAATCAAGGAGGCACCCAAAAGTTTCCTAAAGTGCCAAAGCCATGAAAGGAAGAAGCCTAAACTTGTGGAGCAAGACTAGGAGGTGTCCAAAAGAGCCAAACCATGAAGGGAAAATCCTTGATTCATGGAGAGATACTAGGAGACACCCCCATAACCTGCCATTTGGAGCTGATTTTCATGTTTTCTTGGAGTTTTTGGGCTGCCCACTCATGGAAGGAGTCTTGGGAAGAGAATTTGATGCCTAAAGTGTGGGTTAGTCCTATTAGTCCCACATGGAAAGTGTATGAAATTTTATTTCTTTGTTATGTCTATATATTCAACTCTATGTAACTCTTGAAAAAAAATGATGAATGAAATCAATTTCTTTGTGAGCAACTTTGTGTTTCTCTCTTCCGCACTTATATTCAGGTGTTGAGCTCCGTGAGGGAGTAAATCCGGGTTCACCTTGAGGAGGTGTGAGATCTCCAAACCCTACCAAAATACTAAGTTAGCTACTTCAATTCCCAAACCCTAGCTGCCCATCATCTTTCCTCCAATCACCATCCAAACCCTAATTTTCCATCTATATCCCACGGCCCCTCTCTTCCACATAGAGGCCGGCCACCAGCATCCAGGTTCAGATCAACTGTTTCAACTACAGAGCAAGTTCAAAGAAGAGTCAGATCAGTATCAAGATCTCCGGAACTTCTACATCCAACAATCTTCATTAAGTCCTCAGGTCAGTGTCTTTCTTTGAGTTTCTGGTTCTTCTTTTGTTCTTCTTCTTCCAGATCCTGAGTTCGAGAAGAAGGCCAACCTTGCCATAGGACTACAATCCGAGGATCCATTGCGAAGATACCCCGTCTCCAAGGATCCTACAATCTGCTCGAGAGTGTCCTTCAATTGAAGCAACGAAAGATATCACAGTCAGGTATAAAACCTTCTCTTCTCTCTTCGTCTGTTTCTTGAAAGAGGAGTAAACCCTAGATCTGGGGGTTTCTCAATCCCCAGCGATCCTACTTCTAAGTTACTCTGATAATCCACTCCTTTTAATTGTGCTTTCTGTCATTTCTTAGTTTCTTTCAACATTAGTTTATCTTTCCTTTGAGTCAAAGCCGACTTCTAAAAATATAAAAAAAAAAATACATTAATCATAATTTGCTTCCACATCGCATCATCCTTTTTGTTCTGCATCATTTTTGGTAATAGAGCTTTTGTTCTACATCATCTAGTCACTTTTAAGCCAAGCCATGAAGGATGCCAACTCAGCCCTGGGGTGCCACCTCATCATCCTATGTGGCACCACTTCACCTTGCCAAGTGGGCGGCACAAATCAGATTTTTGGGTGCCAAAAGAGGGACAACAACACTTGATACATTCCCTCCTTCCCTCCCCATATCATGCTCTTTTCCAAGTATAGGTGGCCGGCCAATGGAAGGTCTAAGGGAGTTAGAAATTTGAAGTGTTTAAATCCCTTGCTTCAAGCCCTCATATCAAGCTTTCTTTCCAAGCTATTTGACCAACTATGGAAGGAAGAGCAAGAATCCATGGGCACCAAGACAACCTCCATCTTCCACTCCCCATATCATGTCTTGTACCAAAGGTGGATGAACAACCAAGGAAAGGAGGAGGACACAAGCCTTGCTACAAGCCCCATTTTATGTCTTCTTCCAAAATGTGAGAACAACCTTCCAAGTCCAAGGGCGCCAAGATCCTTCTTCCAAGCCTCAAGTCAAGCCACGCCCAATCAAATTCAAATTCTTGGTTGGCCAAGGAGGAGAAGTTTCTGAATTTTTGGGCACCCCATCAAGTGAAGACTTGTATTTTCATTTGAAATTTAAATTGGATCCTAAGGTGCCTATATAAAGGACCTTACCCCTCATTTGTATGCTAATGTTGATGAATGAAAAAAACAAGATTTGAAATCCATTCTCTTTAGTTGCCTTCATTCCTTAAGAACATCGATCTCCGTGAGGGAGCGCCATCACCTTCGGGTATCGAGAGGTTTGAGGCCTCGAGTTACTATCCCCTCCGCAAATCCATCCTCCAACTTCGAGTTTGGAGTCCATCGGGATCATCCAACCGGGTGACTAGCAAGAAGAACTCCATCCACCACCAACATCAACTCTCATTCCTTCATCCCTTGCTTTCTTTTTGTTGAATCCTAACTCTTCTCTTGAATGCTCGCAGGTCCTCCTGGTGCCACGAACATGGAGTTGGTTCCCCTTGCCTTCGAAACCTACGGACATCAAACCGGTGCATCCACGGGGTTGAAGGCTCGATCATCCAGACCACATCTACAAGAGCGATTGAACTTGGCATCGAGCGCTTCTGATCTTTTGAGGTTTGCCACCCTAACTCCTAAGTAGGTATTGATCCAAGAGCTATGTCCTAAGGCGTTTCTCAATCCCAGGGTCCTCCTTTTATCCTTGCTTAGGGGCTAATTTATGTGCTAGTAGTTCTTATCATTGTCGAATCCCTAGATCTACTTTTGCTTGTCTTCAGGAATCCATAACCTATTTTTAAAAAGAAACCTAAAAATCACAAAGAAACAAATCACCTGCATTATTTCATCCTGGCATCTAGTTAGTCCCGCATCATAAAGCCTTCATAGTAGCAGTGTTATTCTCCTCATAGTTCTCTTCTTTTAATTGCCCTTTCAATATAGCCTCAGTCTGAGTATTTTCTTGGTCAACTAATTCTGGGTCTGCGATATATATTTCCTCTTCATTGTCATCCTTGTGAACAAATTGGGTAGCAGGGGTGGGTCGGCTAAGGGGAACTTGATTAGTACTTGGCTTGTATCCAGGGATACTAATCCTATTGGGGGTCGATGGGTTATGGGTCCCCTCTACTCATAGGACATGGGTAGGTACTTTTTCCTAAGTTTGATCTTCATGGCTTTTCAAGTGACTATGGGCATGTATCCTCTCTGTCAACAAATGCGCTCATCATTTTCCTAATACAATCTAGCTTGTTGAATTAATCTAAGTTTAACAAATTTGTACTTTCTTTCTTCCAACATCTTATACCACTTAAAGTATTGATCCATGTCACTCTCCCAATTAATATACACCTTAGGATCTAAATTTTCATCAAAAGTGGGTTCATCGAGATGTAAGTTCCTAAGGGCTCTTTCCTCCGAATCCATGAAGTCTTGGTGTGGTCATCTAGGGTTATGTTAAGGTGTGGGATTGTGGCGATGGGCTCTTGGTCCAAGGGGAGTTGGTCAAGGTGATTCAGGTTTCTTCAAGGGTCCCGATGCACTCCTCCATTTGGTAAAACCTATTGTTTAGTTGTTTGTATTGTTTAGTCATGGTTCTCAATAAAGTTTCAGGATTTGGGTCTATGGTGACACTTGGTTGGGTTTGGGAATATTGGTATAGGGTTCTTGATCTAGTAGTCATGTAATACAATCCTAGCTTCTTGGGCTCCTAGACCTAGAAGTTCAATATAGCATAATTGACAAGGCACTAATCAAGATTGCAGTCACCCTTTCAACTAGTCAGGTAAAAGGTGGGATTATGGAAGGCTCCCCTTGCTTTCATGAGATCCTAATTAAAAATCATAAATCCACTTAAGGCATTTGCCATTGGGCCCCTAGCCTTAGACACAAATATCTAGGAGTAAATACAGAATTAATTAATGTTAAGTCTTAACATGATCATAAACTTGACCTGTTGATGTCCCTAGTTTTAAGTTCTTACTCAATTTTATGTTAGGCTTAGGTCAATGCAATATGGGTTGGTTATTTTTAGGCTAAGGAAAGGTGATGAAATCCTTCCCTTATCTTGTGATAGGATTGCCCTTAAATGTTTTAAAATGAATGCACATCCAACAATCTAGCTAATCAATTGAACATAAAGACTAAGAATAACATGCATTTCAAAATTCAAACATCTAAATTTCAGATTTCAAATTTGAAATTCAAATTTCAAATTTTAGAATTCAAAATTCAATTTTCAATTTTTTTTTGACTTATGGTTAGGTGAATTTTGAATTTGAATTGTGCCAGAAAACTTTAGAACCTAAGTTATGCTAGAAGAGTAAACATGCAATGAAACACTCAATAAATCCAATCATTCAAGCATGCACTTAGCACAATGGGCCCTCCAATCTTGGGTTATCATGTCTGGTCTTGGCTCATTATTCCCATGGGTCATAAATATACTTTGTATACCTGCTCATGAGGTGTGATTTCCTTCGACTAGAAAGTAAGCTAGGAAAATAAAAATAAATTTCTAAAAACTCAAATTTGAAATCTATGGGAAAAGATTCTAGGTCTGGTTTGATCTAGATTGGTTACTTTGCAATTGAAAATTAAACTAGGATCCGAAAAGCTATGAGATGAGCTTTCAGGTCTAGTCCTTAGATGATGCAGAAAATTTCAGCAACTAACATACTTGTCCTAGTTAACCATGCTCTGATACAAAAAATAATACAGGATGCTAGATGGGGTTTTAAACTTAGAACCTGACAAACTAAAATGAGCAATGATTTTACCACATATTAGCAGGATTCATGCATAAGAGGAGCAAATAAATTTGATGTAAGAGACTACTAGATAAAAGTTATAATACCCATGATGTAGTTTCCATTCAATCAAAAGTATAAAAGATCTAATGGTTAAAAAATCATTCTAACTAGGACATGTACCTTCAAATAATCATATCTAAGAGTCTAGGAAGGGTTCTCTTATCAATAAGGAGCTCTCACACTTTTGGTGGTGGTTTAATTTCAGTACTCCAAGGATTAGCAGTTGTACTTGAAGACTATCATTTCTTGGATGGAAGATTCCTAACGTAGATGGTTCTGAAGCAAAGCAAACCTCCTCTTCAGCTCGAGATCAAGGAGGATCCTGCAATGGAGGGCATTAGTGGACATAGAAGGATGAGAGAAAAGAAAAGTAGAGATTTAGAAGGAGGAAAAGGAAATGATTGTTGGCATCTTGGTGGGATAGGCTGGCGTCTTGGTTAAAGAGATGGTTATCTTGGTTGAAGAGATGGTGGCATCTTGGATGGATGGTTGGGCCTCACACCCTCTCCCTCATGGAGTGTCAAATGCAACAAGCAATTAGAAGTAGAAAAAAAACTTTCATTCATTCATCATAATGGTTTGATTACAAGAAGGTTAGGGGTATTTATAGACTTCTCTAGCCCTTTCAAATTCAAATTACATGCTTAAAGAGTGGAGTGAAGAGTGGAGGGATAAGTGGGATTCATGAATGAAGAGTGGAGATATAAGAGGGAAGTTCCAACTTAAATTCAAATTTAAATTTGGGTGCCCAAATGGAGTGATGTGGCATGGGAGGTGAGGTGTCATCCTATCTTGGCATAGAGGAGGTGAGGTGGCTTCCATCTTGGCATGGTGATGTGGCATTCCTATAAGGAAACTATTTCCAGGGGCGATACATGCATTTTAAAACTTTTCTAAAGGCATGCAGTAGTGGAAAGCGATAAAACCAATTTATCTCAGGATGTTAATATAATTAACACATGCCCCTACCAGGATCTTGATTCATCTAGAGTAATGTAAATATGAAATCATGCAAACATTGTATGAAAAATAGAACCATTCTAGAAATCACATAATGATGCAGCAAAGATAATTATGTCATACATAAAATAAGCACATACCTTGGTGACGTTCACCAGGAAGAACCGAAAGTTGCAAAAATGCTTGCCTCTTAGTCGCGATCCCATGGACGGCACCGACCTGTGAAAAAAATCTGGATCTGCAAGCAACACACATGTACTGCCTCTACGGGTGGTTCACACCATGTAGCATGATTTCTTCTCCTTCCTTCGAGGTGCTAGCCCCTACGGAAACTTTGTCGAGTTGACTCCTTCTTCGACTCCTTGAAGAAGAGTCGGACACCTTCAACTTCTTGAAGTGCCGATTGTTGTAACAGTGCTGTAACAGAACAAAGACTCTCCCAGTTCTCTCTATCCCAAACCTTCAATAGAAGGTATGCACATAAAGATCCCACCCAAAACTCACTCTATCTCGGAGATCCAATCTCACAATCTCTCAAGGATCAAACAAGATCTCTAACCAAGGAATGTGGCAGAGTCTCAGCCTTTATCCAGATTTTTGGGTGTGGAATGTGAAAAGTGTTGAATGTCAACTATTGACTTTCTTTAGCCCTACTTTTATAACAGCAGCCCTCAAAATAATTAAGATGACATAATAAGAGATTAATGTGCAATTTTAGGATCTCTTGAGATTCCAGGGAGGTTAGAAGTCCCTTGGAATCAGCAACAGCAATTATTAAAACTTGAAACTCCTAGCATTAAATCCCATAACCATTACAACATTTAATGAAGAGTTCTCAAATTTCAGCAGTCCATCAGGTGAGTCGACTTGACCATTCGAGTCGACTTGGCTCGAGTCGACTCGTTCAAAAAGAATCGGCTCAAACAAAAGTTTGACAACATCTTGTCAAACGAGTCTAGAACGATTTCCAATCATTCGCATGCTGACAAAGCAAGAAGAAACCCTCGATGTGTGACCCATAGGTTCAAACACTAAACCAGTAGCATGGGAATATTTCCAGTACCAGCCAAAGTCGCCATCAAGTAATGACATTCAGTATCCAGATAAGTTGAAGGTTGCAGAGCAACATGAACCTATTGAATATATAATAGCAATTGAACCTATTCCTTGAACCTTCTAATGCTCCGGATGGCATAGGGTTAAACTGCCCAACCCTAATCAATCCATCTCAATATGTATCAAATAAAGAATCCTTGTAACTCCTTACAAGGAATGCCCTGGCCAAGGTCTTTCTCAATTAAGGCATATTAAGCATTCAATCCAAACCATTTGGAGAGGTCAATCCTATTTTGATCCTACTACTACTATACAAGTACTTGACTACACCTAGCAACCTTCTGTCACCAGATTAGAAATCCAGGTAGTCCAGCACCTAAGCACAGTGAGTTGCTTGTAAGCTGCCATAATGATCTCTAGTTAGAGAAATAATTCATGTCCACATTCTAATGCAAGACTCCTCTTCGGTAGAAAGAGAATCTCGCATGAGAGTCACGCTTAGTGAAGTGTCAAAATAACACCTGATGTCATATCAGCATCTCCATGCTACTTAGTTAAGAGGATAACCAATAGATATGATATCAATGACCTACTCTTGATACACCATCATCTTGAAACAACGTATCCTTTGGTCACAAACCAGTTTATAAACTATACGATGTATCCTCTATATATCACATATAAGGTACCTCAAAGGACATCATCACACAAGAGTTTAATTAAGAAGATGACATGTGATGAACAACCAGAATAAACTTTTTATTCAATTCAATAATTCATATACATATACATAAGTTGCACAACCGTCTACTGCCTAGATGATTGGCTTTGGGACAAAATTCCCACTACTCCCATTTGGACTAATGCTAATCAAAATAGACTCTATTTCCCATCTTTCATTTGCAGTTGTCAAACTCTTGAATTCCAAAAGCTTTAGTGAAGGGGTCAGCCAAATTCTCCTTTCCATGGATCTTCAGAAGCTTGATGTCACCTCGTTCAATGATCTCTCAGATAATGTGATAACAATGCAGAATATGCCTAGTCCGCTGATATGACTTCGGCTCTTTGGCTTGAGCTATGGCTCTAGTCCTATCACAATACACCAGAATAGGTCTATCCAAGGAAGGTGTCACTCCCAGCTCGCCTAGAGATTTTTGCAACCACATAGCCTCCTTTGCTGCATCGATGTTGCAATATACTCTACCTCGCAAACAGAATTAGCCACAGTATGCTGCTTGGAACTTTTCTAGCAGATGGCTTTACCATTAAGGGGAAACACAAAAGCATACACACATTTGCTATCATCTCCCTCTGACTGAAAACTAAAGTCAGTGTACCCCACGAGTTTTAAGTCAAAATTTTCATAAATAAGCCATTGGTCCTTAGTATTTCTTAAATACTTAAGGATATTCTTAACAACTTTCCAATGAGCTTCACGTGGGTCAAACTGGTATCTACTCACTACTCCTAGTGAGTATACCATGTCTGGTCCAGTACATAGCATAGCATACATAATAGAACCCACTACCGAAGCATATGGAATCCTACTCATACGCTTTCTTTCCTCAGGAGTTGTCGCACAATCCTTCTTGGAAAGAGTAATTCCATGGGCTATCGGAAGATAACCCCTTTTGAAATTTTCCATGCTGAACCATTTCAGCATAGTACCTATGTACATAGATTGGGACAATCCCAGAAGCCTCTTAGATCTATCTCTATAGATCTTCATATCTAGTATGAATGAAGCTTCACCCAAGTCTTTCATAGAGAATTGAAATGAAAGACAGACCTTTATTCCTTGTAATGCTGGAATGTCAATCCTGATTAGGGGAATGTCATCCACATACAAAACAAGAAATACAACTATGGAACCATTTGCCCATTTATATATATATGGTTTCTCTTCATTCCTAACGAAGCCATATATCTTGATACACTTATCAAAGCACATGTTCCAACTCCGAGAAGCCTGCTTCAGTCCATAGATGGACCTCTGAAGCTTGCATACTTTAGACTCATTTATGGATGTGAACCCTTCAAGTTGCATCATATACACCTCCTCCTCTAGCTCACCATTTAGGAAAGCTGTTCGGACATCCATTTACCAGATTTTATAATCTAAATGTGCTGCCAAAGCAAGCATAATCCGAATGGACTTGAGCATTACCATAGGAGAAAATGTCTCATCATAGTTAATACCATAACACTGATGATACCCCTTGGTAACAAGATGGGCTTTATAGATCTCCACCTACCCATCTATGCCCCACTTCCGCTTGAAGATCCATTTACACCTAATGGGTTTTATCCCTTCAGGTGGATCAACCAATGTCCATACATAATTAATTTTCATGGACTCCATTTTGGATTTCCAGGCTCCCAACCATGACTCCGAATTAGACCTTGTCATTACATCCATATGGGAGATTGGATCCTCATTGTTCTCATCGAGTTCAACAATATCACCGTCCTGGACTAAGAAACCGTAGTATCTGTATGGTTGATGTGGTACTCTACCTGATCTCCTTAATGGTTGCACTATAGTTTCTGGATCTGATCTAATCATATCCGGTTCTATAGTGGCCTTAGAGTGAGAAGGTTCTTCTATCTATTGAACTTTTTCAAGTTCAATCTCAATAGCTTGAGTGCCTTCACCAAGGTACTCCCTTTCTAGAAAGGTTGCTCTAAGACTAACGAATAATTTTTGTTGCTCTGGCAGATAGAAATAATACCCTTTGGATTCTTTAGGATACCCAACAAAAAAACATCTATCAGACTTAAGTTCTAGTTTATCCATCTCCAAATGTTTGACATACGCCGGACACCCCCAAACCTGAAGGTGAGAGAGAGTCGGCTTCATCCAGTCCATATCTCATATGGTGTTTTGTCAATTGACTTACTTGGAACCCTATTCAAAAGGTAGGACGCTAACTCTAGAGCAAATCCCCAAAAGGATTTAAGCAGACTTGCTAAGCCCATTATGCATCGAACCATGTCGAACAGAGTTTGATTCCTCCTTTCAGACACACCATTTAACTGAGGTGTCCCAAGAGGGGTCCATTGAGAGAGAATCCCATTCTTCTCAAGATAAGTCAAAAACTCACCGGAAAGATATTCACCTCCTCAATCTAATCGAAGAGTTTTAATAAACTTCCTAGTTTGTTTTTCAACTTCATTATGATAATGTTTGAACATTTCAAACGTATCAAATTTATGTCTCATGAGGTAGACATAACCTTATCTCGAAAGATCGTCTGTAAATATAATGAAATAACTATATCCACCTCTTGCACTAATATTCATCGGTCCACATACATCAGTATATACTAGACTTAGAATATCACTAGCTCTTTCACCCTTTCTAGTAAAAGGTGACTTGGTCATTTTTCCAAGAAGACAAGATTCACAAGTCGGCAAGGATTCACTCTCAGTAAGATCTAGGAGACCTTCTCCCACCAACTTATTTATCCTGTTCTTATTTATATGACCTAGCCTACAGTGCCAGAGATAAATATTACTGGCATTATCTATCCTAGGGCGTTTATTAGTAGTGTACAATACAGAACAGGCTATGACAGTATATATACGCCATTCTTCAATTATCCATTCATCACATTAGAACCATTCAAAGTGATGTAGCAAATATCTTTCTTTATTGATAATTCATAACCATCATTGGCCAACAGGCCAATAGAAATGATATTTACTAAAAAGAAAGGATAAAAATGACATTCATTAAGAATGATAGTACAAGATTTCAAATACAAAGAAACAGTTTCCAACACCATAATTGGAGCTTGACTTCCGTTCCCAACATTCAAGAACATTTCCCCACTTTCGAATCTCCTACTAACTTGAAGTCTCTGCAAAGAATTGCAAATATGGTAAGGACTTTTGTATCCAATACCTAGCTAGTAGTATCATAAATAGAGAAACTACAAGGATTTATCATATAAATACCTTGACTAGCAACATCTTACTGCTTTTCCTTCCTTTGCCTGTTCGGGTCCAGAGTAGCAAGATAAGCAGAATAGTTCCACTTCCAGTGACCCGGCTTCTTGCAGAAGAAGCACTCTGCCTTACTCTTGTCAGCCTTTACCCTCCTAGTCTGACTTGGCCCAGCACTAAGCACCTTCTTATTCTTTTTCTTCTTCTTCCATTTTCCAAAGGGATGACGTCCTGCTCCAGAACCTCCCACCAGATTCACTAACCCCTTATTGAGGTTGTGGTCTCTCTCATAAGTTTGCAATAACCCTAACATCTCATGATAGTTTACTGTAGGCCTATTCATTCTAAAATTATCAAGAATGACCTGGTAGGAAGGGGGCAGAGAATTCAGAATTGTCCTTGCCGAGCTGCTCGTGCAAAGGATATTCAAGTTTGCCCAAATGCTCAAATAACTTGATTATGAACATTACATGATCAGTCACTGAAGCTCCATCATGCATACGCGTGTTATAGATGGTGGAAGAGATATGGTATCTCTTCGTATCATTCGGAGTGCCAAAATATTCCTTCAACTTTTGAAGAATCTCTTCTGGTTGGACCTCCTCGAACTTGCGACTAAACTCGTCGTTCATCATAGCTAACATTATGCAACGCACCATGGTGCGGTCAGAGATCCACTTCTGGTAAGTATCCCTGATAGTGTGACGATCATTGGTGGCTAGGATCTCAGGTGCCGGATTTGTTATCACATAGAGGATCCGCTAGTGCTCCAGGACTATCCTGAGTTTTCGATACTAGCTATCGAAGTTGAGTCTAGACAGTTTGTCATTATCTAATAATGATCGAAGCGACAAAGTGGTCGATATTATCTGAAAAAGGAGAACAAGACCTATCAGTATATGAATTATTTTAAAAATCCTAAAGAAATGGATTTTAGTCTAAAGGTTTTTCCCATTATTTTATTCAGACCGGTAGCCTCTACACTCCAATCCGAAGAATAACATTTATCCTTTAGTGGGTACTAGAATCCAATAGACTACATATGAGCTCGACTTTGGCTAGCCAATCCAAATGCATCTAAAGGTAGGTACAATACCAATTACTTCTCCAAGCAATTCCTAGTATTCAGTTTGCCCTAGGGGTCCTCACAATCGGCTCTTGGGCCTCCTATTAGAGATCCTGGTTAGGTCCAAACATTAACATGATCAAATCAATGCTTCTAACTTATCCATGATTAAGCCCGACTTTGGCCGGCCCACCTGACCACATGGTAAGATAGTCGCACTGAGCCATCATATGTTGAAAGGCAATCCCACTCGCCTGATGACCACCCATTATTTGGAACTGTCGATGATCATCCAACTTATGGACTCATTGCCGATCCAACTTAATGGGAGGCTAAGACTTAGGCTATCTTATAACTTAGTCTTTTTATAGACCTAATAATTTAGAGAATTTCAATTTTGTGACATTTAAGAGGAAGACATGGACCTTGATAAAGAAAACTCCCACCAAACACTTAGAGGGTTTCTGGATCAATTTGGTCCATGGGCACCTGTAAACCAGTCAGACTGATTAACCTTAGTTGACATGGGTCAACTCGAATCAATAGATAATCTAATTTGATCTGATTCACCATATTAACTAGGTAAGTAAGATCAAGGGATGGGTTATGACAAGTAAGCCTCTTGCCTTTGACACCAACCATGAGTTGGCCAGGTAAGAGTTAGCCCTAAAGAACTTTGATCACACCTGTCAAACTTATCTTAGACACCAAGTGGTCTACCAGACTCAATCAGACTAACCTAAAGATCCGAGCTCACCACGAAGCCATGAATCAAGTCTATTTAGATGTATGGACTGATCTAACTAACTATTAAAGAGATCTATAGAGGAGAGACCTAATTTAACTTTTGATTGGTCTTTTCTCTATTTAATTCATTCATCTAAACCTAGGTCTAACCCATTTAAGGACCCAATTCTAGCTAACCCAATCAACCCATGATTTATGAATCATGACTTAAGATTAGAATCATATCCTAAATCTTAAAATTATACATCTTAATTCCCAATTAAGTGTATCATACTTATTGAAACATTTTCAAAATGAAATGAAATAATTTTATAAAAATCTGAAGCTTAAAATTACTGTTTCATAGTTTTCTGGTCAAGTCAGCTCTTGCAAATCGAGTCGGCTCTTCTGCTCGGTCGGGTCTTCAAGTCAGCTCTTCTACTCGAGTCGGTTCTTCGAAAACATAGATTTCTGGTCGAGTCAGCTCTTCTGCTCGAGTCGGCTCTTCCAGAACATAGATTTCTAGTCGAGTCAGCTCTTCTACTCAAGCGAGCTCTTCCAGAACACAATTTTTTCAAACTTCAGTTGTTTCCACTTGAACTTTTCAAAGTTCTAGGTCAAGCTTCTTTTAGATCTTATCTAAACATAGTTATGATCTATAAACCATAGATTAAAATAATTTTATTCCATTAAATTCCTCACTTTCTTCTTCATAAGGTCATGATGCAGCGGAACCTCTAAACGCCATAGGAGAATCCCTTGGAATGGAAAGAGATGGTCTTTAAACCATACTTCTCTCCTATGACCAGACGGCCATGGTGAATCCACCTTAATCCAAGTACTACCTGAAGGAAATCAAATCGATTTCACAAAAATATTAAACGAGATGCATACACAACCTAGATGCTCTGATACCATTGTAAGGAAACTATTCCTAGGGGCGATACATGCATTTTAAAACTTTTCTAAGGGAATGCAGTAGTGGAAAGCGATAGAGCCATTTTATCTTAAGATGTTAATCTAATTAATTAACACGTGCCCCTGCAAAGATCTTGATGCATCTAGAGTAATGTAAATATGAAATCATGCAAACATTATATGAAAAATATAACCATTCCAAAAATCACATAATGATGTAGCAAAGATAATTATGTCATACATAAAATAAGCACATACCTTGGTGATGTTCACTAGGAAGAACCAAAAGTTGTAGAAATGCCCACCTCTCAGTCGCGATCCCAGGGATGGCACCGACCTGTGAAAAAGGTCTGGCTCTGCAAGCAGCACACGTGTACCGCCTCTACGGGTAGTTCACACAGTATAGCATGATTTCTTCTCCTTCCTTTGAGGTGCTAGTCCCTACGGAAACTTTGTCGGGTTGACTCCTTCAACTCCTTGAAGAAGAGTCGAATACCATCAACTCCTTGAAGTGCTAATTGTTGCAACAGTGCTGGAACAGAACAAGGACTCTCCCAGTTCTCTCTATCCCAAACCTTCAATAGAAGGTATGCACACAGAGATCCTATCCAAAACTCACTCTATCTCAGAGATCCAATCTCTCAAGGATCAAACAAGATCTCTAACCAAGGAATGTGGCAGAGTCTTAGCCTTGATCTAGATTTCTGGGTGTGGAATGTGAACTCTTAACCTTCTTCAGCCTTGCTTTTATAATAGTAGCCCTCAAAATAATTAAGAGGACATAATGAAAGATTAATAAGCAATTTTGGGGTCTCTTGAGATTCCAGGGACGTTAGAAGTCCCTTGGAATTCAGCAACAACAATTATTAAAACTTAAAACTCCCAGCATTAAATTCCATAACCATTACAGCATTTAATAAAGCATTCTCAAATTTCAACAGTTTGTTAGACGAGTCGACTCGACCATTCGAGTCAACTCGGCTCGAGTCAACTCATTCAAAAAGAGTCAGCTTGAATAGAAGTTTGACAACACCTTATCAAACGAGTCCAGAATGATTCCTAATCATTCGCATGATAACAAAGCAAGAAGAAACCCTCGGTGTGTGACCCCATAGGTTCAAACACTAAACCGGTAGCACCGGAACATTTCCAGTACCAGCCAAAGTCTCCATCTAGTAATGACACCCGGCATCCGGTAGGTTGAAGGTTGTAGAGCAACATGAACCTATCGAATATGGAATAGCAATTGAACTTATTCCTTGAACCTCCTAATGCTCTGGATGGCATAGGATTAAACTGCCCAACCCTAATCAGTCCATCTCAATATGTCTCAAACAAAGAATCTTTGTAACTCTTTACAAGAAATGCCCTGGTCAAGGTCTTTCTCAATTGATGCATATTAAGCATTCAATCTAAACCATTTGGAGAGGTCATCCTATCTTGATCATACTATCACTATACAAGTACTTGACTGTGTTGGGTTTCTAAAAGAGCCTAGGTCATCATGCTACTTGCGGAAGTAAATTTTAAAACAAAAATTCAAGCATGAAAACCCTAATTGGCTAGAAGAAACCCTAATTTCCCGGATACCCTTAGACATTACCAACTAATGAATCATAAATGAAGTACAAGATGTTGGGAATTCTGTCCCAAAGCCAATCGCCTAGGCTGTAGGTGATTGTGCTCAGTATTGTAATTTGTATATGAATTAATAAAATTTTATTTTGGCAGCTCATCACATTATTCATTTTCCTGTAATGAGCTCTTTTTATGTGATGAAGTCTTTAGGACTGCACTGACTTCGATATAAAGAGGATATATCGAGTGGTCCTTTAAAAATGTTCACAACCAAAAGATACATTGTACAGGATGGCAATGTATCAAGTGTAGGTTGTTGTAGTTCACATCGTTTGGTTGTCCTCTTGACCAAAAGAGTGTGGTGACACTGATGTGATCTGCAAGTGGGATATGTGACATCTCATTGAACATGACTTTGTAGAGCTCCTTTCTATCAAAGGATTGCTTGCAATTGGATATGGGTATATGTGTCCCTCCAACCTGAGGTCTCCATGGTAGATTGCAAGCAACTCGCCATGCTTTGATGCCAAACTACCCGGATTTCTAATCCGGTGATGGAAGGTTTCTGGGTATCGGCAAGTACTTGTGGAGCAGTAGTGGACCAAGATGGAATTGACCTATCCATGTTGTTTGGATTAAATGTCTTGCAGTGTCTCAATTTAGCAAATCCTCGGTCGGGGTAGTCCTAGTGAGGAGTCACTGGACTTGCGAGGTTGAGACATGTGTGGATTGACTCAGTTAGGGTTGCCAGTCTAATCCTAGATCATTCTGAGCATTGGAGGTCAAAGGGATGGATTATACGGTAACCATATGCCAGAGGTTCGATAGATTACTCTCGCATCTTCGACCTATCCGGATGCCGGGACCCATTGCTAGATGGTATCCTGTGCTGGTACTGGAAGTGTTCCAGTGCTACCGTTTAGGCTCGAACCTATGATGTCACACGCCATAGAGGATTTCTTCTTGATCTAGGAGCTGATTAACGATTGATAATCATTTCGGTATTTAGGTCAAACGGACTGATTAAGCACACATTGGATTTTTCTGGTCCATCTAGTCTGATTTGGATCGACCAGGATTGGTTTGGGTCAATCTGGAATTATTCCTGGTAGACCAGGACTGGACCCTGTTTTTTTTATTGATTGGATTTGGTCGGACCGGTTTATATCATGTGATGATTACATGGTTTTTATTCTCCCAGCCGTATTTTTATTGAACCGGTTTTTTGGTCTAAATGAACCAGTTATTTGGGATTTTTGAACCATGGTTTTGTTTTCACAGTGCTGTTCTTCTCCTAGTATTTCAAAAGACTTTTATCACCGGTTTGATGGTTTCCCTTCTCACGGTATTGCCCTGCTATCGGGTGCTCTTGGTTTTACCGCTTGAAATTGGATGAGAATTGCTTGAAGTTCGAATGCTCTTGGGTTTGAATTGCATTGTGATCTGGATTGTGTTCTCCTCCCGTACGTAACTCCTTCATCTCGGTCGCTATTTTCACCGAGATAGCTAGCGAGTTCCCAGCTTCTTAAACATATCTTCCAAGGTGTTAGGATTTATATGGTCTCTCCTTCACGCATCTTCCAAGCCATTTCAATCGTTGTTATGGTTTTATCACTTCTCTCTCACGATTGTTCCTAGGCTTCGCGTGTTTTTCCTCCGCCGGTTATTTATTTTGGGTTGCAGGTCGTGAGGGGGTGTAGAGATGAGGAACTGGGGTATGCAAGAGAGAGATGCAGGGTGTGAGAGAGAGAGGAAGGAAGAGGGTTCTCGGTGCTCTTCACAGCCTTCATGCGACTTCCCTGCCAACCATCGGATTTCTTAGCGATTCTTTGATCTCTCGGTTGCTGGTCGTGAGGTGCGGTGAGAAAGAAATGTTGGGAATCCAGTGCACCACATCGGAAGTGTAATTTCAAAATGATGAAATTTCCACCATAATCCCTTAGCTAAGATCTCCTTATTCAGGATTAAAACATATAATAAACATACAAACTTACATTGTTAGAATTAGGGTACCAACCTGTAATCGCTAATTCCAACAAAATTTGATGTTGAAGAGGCTAATTGATCTCACCAGGCATCCAAGTGTCCGCCCTCCGATGGTGATCCACACAGAGCAATGATCAAGACAACTCTATCTTCTTTTCAATGGTTCCTTCTATTGAGTTCTTCTTCCTAGAACTCAATTGCTTGGACTATGGCTTGAATTCCTCCACACAAGAGCTTGCCTCCCTTTCCTTGACCTCTTCTCCTCCTTCCACTAAGACCTTGGACCTTTAGACACCCTTGTCTTAAAGAAAAGACCTTGTCCTAAGAGGACATAGGCTTGTCTTAAGTTGGAGGAGAAATTAAGACAATGATGTCTTAATGTAAGAAAGGAACAAATCAGAACTCCTTTCTTTCCTTTACCGTCGGAGACTTTTACTCTTATTATTGTTCAGTAGCAGAGTTTCGATAGAGGTGTACTCTGTAAAGAAAACAGTGCAAGAGTAAGAAAAGAATAAAAGAGTCTTCAGGAGAGGAAGAAGGAATAAAAGAAAACACATAACCCGAGTTCTGATTTTTCCTGCGCCTTAAATAGTTTTCAGAGAGGCGCCTTCAAAACTCTCCGTAAACTCCTTCTCACGCCTTTCTCAATTTCTCATGCCCCTTCACACTTTCTCATGGCCCTTCAGATTAAATCCCACGGCCTTTCTTAAAAAAAAAGCCGTGGTGTTTTAAAAAGAAAGGGGTCGCGACTTTTCATCTCCGAAGAGATGTTATTTCGCGCTCCCGGGAAGAGTTAGCATTTTTCTTCTTTCTTAAAAACTTTCCAGCCGTTGGATTCCCATCCAAGGGCACACAGGTGACGCGCTAATTCTTAAGAAAGGAGGCCACCCCAAATAAAATCATCGGAGAATTAAGTGGGGTGCGCCAAGAGTCCATGCGCCATGGACTCTTCCAAATGGTGCACCAAGAGTCCATATGCACATGGACTCTTGGCATTTGGCATGAAAATGCAAGGGGGGGCGGGTGGGGAGGCTAGCCAAGTTACATGGCTAGCCAATAGGGTTAGCCATAATCCCAATTAACTCAATTAGGGTCTAATTAGATCCAATTATAACCCAATTAGAACCAATCCGGAACCCTAATTCGAATCCGATTCGAATAGAAGCTAGGGTTTGCAACACCTGCTAGAGTGTTATCCTGCAAACATGATTTAATTCCAAATTAAACTCTTGATCAATCCTCTTAAGTGTGTGACCCATTGGGTTCCACATCTAGCCAGCAGTGGGTTTGAATACAAGTTGACCTAATTTGATTAGAACTCTTTCTAATCGATTTAGGTCAAACCGGGCTTACCCGATTCGATCAATTAGGACTCTTCCTAATAAATGATCTTTGAATTTGATCAACCCACAAGACAAGATTGACGTCTAGCAATGTGTCATGTCTACCCGGAAGATATGGAAATTCTGGTGAAATACCAAAATTACCCTTCAGTAGAGAGTTACCGTACAATTAAATCTTTCGATCAGCCTGCACCCAAAAATATAACTATGGATATGGATATATGTCAAATCCAATATTATATTTATTTCTAGCTCAATCTTATATCGATGATTCAATTATCTTGATATTAGAAACTATCTCTAATATCTTTACTTTGATCAAAGATTCCCTGAATCATCATCCGATTATTAACTAGCTGGATGCAATCTCCTCTTACTAAGAGTGATCGATTCCTTGTTGACCTACTCATTACCTTCATATCCAATTCACCATTCCAAGTATCAATCCTGTGCATGACTTAGTGTCATAATTAGGATTGCACCAAAGAATGGGTTCATGTACATAAGGTACTTATGGCAATCTCAGGTCAAAAGATTACTTGTACCACTCCCACTATGAGAACCTTCTATTGACATGTAGCTAAGACTCCATTAGATGTTCTCAAGTTGGATCATATCAGTGAACTCATTCTCCAATGAGCACCCACATCCCAGTATTTGTGTCATACACAAGTGACTGTGAGAGCAGTCACCCTTTCCAGTATACATGGGATGTGCTAGTCTTACCGGAAAACCCTGATCCCCTATTCAGGGTTCCTTTGACTAGGAATACTTTAGATTAAGGTTTTAAGATTTTAGGTCTCACTGGTATGATCTCATCGTAACCCTAAAATCATAGCCCTAATCTATGGGGTTCATCATATAATATAAACACAGCGTATGATGAAAAATAATGCCTTTATTTAGAAAATTGTCAATTACAATGGTTTGGGAGATACAACATAGATTGGCTTGTAGTGCATATCCCTTTCAATCTCCCACTTGCACTAAAGCCAATCGCCTTTAAATCTTAATCCCATACACTCGACGTGGCGATCAAAATCTCGCTGTGGTAGAGCCTTAGTGAATGGGTCTGCTACATTGTTCTTTGTATCAACTCTATTTATGTAGACATCTTGTCTCTCTACTATTTCTCGGACGAGATGGAAGCGTCTCAGAATGTGCTTGGACTTATGATGAGCACTTGGTTCCTTAGCTTGAGCAACAGCCCCAGTGTTGTCACAGTAAAGTGGCACTGGGTTTTCAATTTCAGGAACAACACCCAACTCTGTGATGAACTTCTTCATCCAGACTGCTTCCTTGGCGGCTTCACTAACAGCTATGTATTCTGCCTCTGTGGTTGAGTCAACTACAGTCTGCTGCTTGGTACACTTCCAACTCACTGCTCTACCATTTAGGGTAAAAACATATCTCGAAATGGATTTGCTATCATCAGGGTCTGATTGAAAACTAGAATCAGAATAAGCTTCTAGTTTAAGATCAGAACCACCATAAACCAGAAAAATATCCTTAGTCCTTCTTAGGTACTTAAGAATATTTTTAACTGCTTTCCAATGATCCTCTCCTGGATCAGCCTGAAACCTACTGACAATGCCTAAAGCATATGCCACATCAGGCCTAGTACATAACATGGCATACATTATGGACCCTATTGCCGAAGCATAGGGTATAGAATTCATTCTATTTCTTTCTTCAGGTGTCTTAGGAGATATCTTTTTAGAAAGATGTATGCCTTGACTCATAGGAAGATAACCTCTTTTACTTCCATCCATGCTGAATCTTTTCAGCACTAAGTCAATGTACCTAGATTGAGATAAACCTAGCATCCTCTTAGATCTATCTCTATAGATCTTAATACCTAGTATATAGGATGCTTCTCCCAAATCTTTCATGGAAAACTGGTTTGATAGCAAAACCTTGACTGATTGCAACATCGGGATATCATTCCCAATGAGGAGTATGTCATCTACATACAGAACCAAGAAGCATCTACATACAGAACCAAGAAGACTATGGCACTCCCACTAGTCTTCTTATAAACACAGGGTTCATCCACATTTTTGAAAAAACCAAACCTTTTAATAGTTCCATCAAAGCGGATGTTCCAACTCCTTGAAGCTTGCTTTAATCCATAAATGGATTTCTTTAGCTTGCATACTTGATTAGGTTTATTTTTTGAAATAAAACCTTCTGGCTGTGACATGTAGACTTCTTCCTCAAGGAAACCATTGAGGAATGCAGTCTTCACATCCATCTGCCAGATCTCATAATCATGATATGCTGCTATAGCAAGTAAAATCCATATTGATTTGAGCATGGCAACAGGTGAGAATGTTTCATCATAATCAATTCCCTGTTTTTGTCTAAAACCTTTAGCCACTAGTCTGGCTTTATAGGTTTCAACTTGGCCATCAGCCCCAATCTTTTTCTTATAGACCCATTTGCACCCAATAGGATTAACACCCTCTGGTGCATCAACCAAAGACCATACTTGGTTTACATACATAGTGTCTACTTCGGATTCCATGGCTTCTTGCCATCTATCTGAATCAGTACTCAAGATAGCTTCCGTATAGGTCAGAGGTTCATCATTTTGAATGACTTGGGCTTCATTATTTTCAATAATAAACCCATACCTCTCAGGTGCCCGTGGCACTCTATCAGACCTACGGGGAGGAGTTTTGTGTTCTGGTTCTGTCCTAACTATATGTTCTAATGGTTGAGAATTGTCTATCTGTGTTTCTTGTACTTCTCTAAGTTCAATAGTTCTACCATTGCCCTTTTCTAAAATGAACTCCTTTTCTAGAAAAGTGCCATGCCTGCTGACAAAAATCTTTTGTTCAGTAGGATAGTAGAACAGATATCCTCTACCTTCTCTGGGATATCCTACAAATAGACATTTATCCGCTCTAGGTTCCAACTTATGTCCAAAATTTCTTTTAACATAAGTTGGACATCCCCATACCTTGAAATATTTAAGATATGGTTTCTTTCCACTCCAAATTTCATATGGAGTACTAATAACGGATTTAGAAGGTACCTTGTTCAGAATGTAAACAGCAGTTTCTAGGGCATTACCCCAGAAGAAA
The DNA here is from genome assembly GCA_021397845.1 of Areca catechu. Lineage (NCBI taxonomy): Eukaryota > Viridiplantae > Streptophyta > Magnoliopsida > Arecales > Arecaceae > Areca > Areca catechu. The sequence goes on along the minus strand of CM038044.1, from coordinate 60,255,503 downwards.
ATGGGTAAATTTGTGAAGCACATCATGGATCGTACCATATCTAATAAGGTACGATTCCTCCTTTCAGCTATACCATTTAGCTGTGGTGTATAAGGAGGGGTCCATTCAAAAAGAATTCCATTAACTTTAAGATAGTCTAAAAACTCTGTGGATAAGTATTCTCCTCCTCGATCAGAACGAAGAACTTTAATACTTTTCCCGGTTTGTTTTTCGACCATACTTTGATACTCCTTAAATTTATCAAAGGCTTTAGATTTATGTTTCATAAGATACACAAATCCAAACCTAGATAAATCATCTGTAAAATGATAAAATATGAGTATCCTCCTCTGGCCTGAGTTGTCATTGGACCACATACATCAGTATGTATAAGTCCTAATAACTCAGTTGACCTTTCTCCATGTCCAGTGAATGGAGTCATGGTCATCTTACCCATGAGACATGATTCGCAAGTTCCTAATGATTCATACTCATAAGGATCAAGGAATTTTTCCTTGTATAACTTGCTTATCCTAGACTCATTAACATGACCAAGTCGATGATGCCAAAGTAAAGTATCATTAAAGTCTTTTCTTTTCCTTTTATTATTGACATGAAAAACACTATCATTGGAAGAAAGAGTTAAGAGCACATTGCTAAATATGCCAGAACAAATAATTTTATTAGATAACATTATCGAGCAACCAGTTCTCGTTACATCTATTACATATCCTTGTTTTAATAACAAAGGAATAGATATAATGTTCCTAATAATCTTTAGCATATAGCAACAATTTTCTAACTCCAAGATCTTCCCTGAAGGCAACTTCAGAATATAGGTCCCTACAGCTTCTGCTTGGATGATATCACCACCAGCACCGTAGAGATTGAAGTCGCCTTCCTTCAATACTTTAAGCTTGTGGAGGTCCTGCAAAGATTTGCATATATGGTAACCACAAGCGGTATCCAATACCCAAGTATTTGATATAGACGAATTTAATGTCAATATAGTATGTATCTCATACATACCTTTTGGTGCATCTGCCGCACCAGGCTTCACAGTTGCAAGGTAAGCCTTGCAATTCCTTTTCCAATGTCCCGCTTTGCCGCAAAAGAAACAGGTTGACTGTTTTAAGGCCTTCTTTCCTTTCTTGTTCTTATTGATGCCACCCTTAGGGTTTAGCCTCCTATTAAAACCCTTTTTGCCTGATTTCTTCTTATTGGTCTTATCAACAAGAAGAAGTGGAGCTTTTTCTTTCTTAACATGGCTCTCTGTTGTTTTTAACATATTTAACAGCTCAGGCAAGGAAGTGTTCAGTTTGTTCATGTGATAATTCAAGACAAACTGAGAAAATGACTCCGGGAGTGATTGCAGGATTAAATCCTGATTTAGCTCTCCATCCATAATAAACCCTAATTGACCCAATCTGGTGATTAAGTCAATTACCTTCAGAACATGATCCTGAACGGATGTTCCCTCTGTCATCTTAGCACGGAATAACTGCTTAGATATTTCGTATCTAGCAGTTCTGCTTTGTTCTCCATAAAGCTCTTTTAAATTGAGCATTATGGATTGAGTATCCATGCTTTCATGCTGCCTCTGTAACTCATTGGTCATAGAGGCCAGTATGATACACTTGATAGTGAGGGAGTCATTCTGCCACATTTTGTATGTGGCCATATCTTCCTGTGTGGCATCATCCCCTAGTGGATTAAGACTAGGAGTATCAAAAATATAAGAAAGTTTTTCTGAACTCAGTACAATCTTTAAGTTTCTCAACCAGCCCACATAGTTTGGACCAGTCAGTTTGTTGGTATCTAAGATGCTTCGCAGCGATAATGAAGATGCCATTTATCTACATTTAATAAAGAACAATACATAAACAAGGATACGATCCTGAATTCTCTACCCTCCTCCTATCTTGACTTTCTCGATCATTATAGAATGAATAAGCCTGCATCAATTACCATGGTTTGATGGGGTTGCTGCAGACTTACGAGAAGGACCACCAACTGAATAAAGGGTTGGTGAATTTAGTGGGAGGTCTTAGAGGTCATCGTCCCTTTAATAAAGGAAAGAAGAAAGGTAAGGAAAAGAAGGTGCAAAGTGCTTCTGGTCCAAGTCAGGCCAAGAAAGTGAAAGCTGATCAAGCTGGTACAGAGTGCTTCTATTGTAAGAAGAAAGGACACTTGAAGAGGAACTGTCCTCTTTATCATGCATCCATAGACCCGAATAGCCCAAGGATATAATATGTCAGTGACTTGTGTCTATGGCACTGTAGGCTAGTAATGTTAATCAGAATAGGATAAACAAGTTACGAGGAAAGGACCTCCTTGAGGTCAGTGATTTTGACTCACTGCCATTTGTGAATCCTGTTTGCTTGGTAAAATGTCCAAGTCATCTTTTACTAGAAAAGGTGAATGAGCTACAGAACTTCTGAGTCTCATACATACTGATATATGTGGACCCATGACAGTTACTGTCAGAGGTGAATACAGATATTTTATTACATTTACAGATAACCTTTCCAGGTATAGTTATGTCTTTTTGATGAGACATAAATTTGAGTCGTTTAAAATGTTCAAACGATATCATAATGAAGTAAAGAAACAAATTGGAAAGATAATTAAAACCCTTCGATCTGATCGAGATGATGAATACCTATCCGATGAGTTCATAATATATCTTGAGGAGAATGGGATTCTCTTTCAGTGGACTTCTTCCAGCATGTCAAGACACTTTTATCACCGGTTTGATGGTTTCCCTTCTCACGGTATTCCCTGCTATCGGCTGCTCTTGGTTTTACCGCTTGAAATTGGATGAGAACTGCTTGAAGTTCGAATGCTCTTGGGTTTGAATTGCATTGTGATCTGGATTGTGTTCTCCTCCCGTACGTAACTCCTTCATCTCGGTTGCTGTTTTCACCATGAGATAGCCAGCGAGTTCCCAGCTTCTTAAACCTATCTAAAGCCAGTTCCAAGGAGTTAGGATTTATATGGTTTCTCCTTCACGCGTCTTCCAAGCAATTTCAATCGTTGTTTTGGTTTTATCACTTCTCTCTCACGATTGTTTTCCCAGGCTTCACGTGTTTTTCCTCCGCCGATTATTTATTTTGGGTTGCAGGCCGTGAGGGGGTGTAGAGATGAGGAACAGGGGTATGCAAGAGAGAGATGCAGGGCGTGAGAGAGGAAGGAAGAGGGTTCTCGGTGCTCTTCACGGCCTTCACGCGACTTCCCTGCCTACCACGGGATTTCTCAGCGATTCTTTGATCTCTCGGTTGCTGGCCGTGAGGTGCGGTGAGAAAGAAAGGTACATGGGCGTTAATGAGGGGAGGACCCGGGCTTGCATGTGATAAAAGATGAACAGTCTTTTTGTTTTATTGATTGGTTCTGTTTGGAGACTGTGGCTTGCGTGTGTGCGGTGAGAGGAACAGGCCGTGCGGTGAGAGGAACAGGGCTTGCAGATGTGGGGAAGAACGGAGCTTTTGTGAGAGAGTCTTTGGACGAATTTTTGAGTGCTGAAAAGTTTGTTGGGCATTCCTTGTATTCTTCCTTATCTTGCGGTTTATACTGTGTGCTCTTGGTGGAGTTTGGGCGGTCTTGGAGAAGACCGTCCATGAGGACCTTTTTGCTTTCCCTAACTCCACCTATTTGTGACCTTGTCGTTGATTCTCGGAGGATTAGCATTTTTTCGAAAGTCGGATCAGGGATCAGGGATCAGCGAGAGCCCGTGCATGGATACTCTAGAGGGTAGACACTTGGATACCTTAAGAGACTGGACCGATCCTCTCTTCTTCTTGCTGTTTCCAGATATGTTTTGCTATTGAAGAAGTTCAATCGGCTACCTTGATCTGCTGCTGATCTATTTTGAAGACTGAAGGAGTTGGCTTCAATCAGGTATATTATTTATTTTTATTATCATGCATGCTTAGATCGAGGTTTTATCATATTATTTATATTTATTGCACTTGCCTATACATGCCTATGTATTTATTATATGCATCATGTTATGTTAGATCTTGTGCATGAGTGGTTTTTCCATATGCATGTTAAAATTTTTTAATTATGTAATACCTGCTCACTAGTATAGCATGCCTAGGGTAGGCATCCGGTATACTGGTTTTTGTTAGGTTCGGTGACCAGTGCGGAAGTGTGGATTTCAAAAACTTTATGAAATCAGGTCCGAACCCTAATCCCAAAATCTCCTTATTAGCAATTAAAACTTATGACTACATGCATGTCCAAATTTAAACATAGTTTAGATACTAACCTCAGATCGCTATATCCAATCTGATGTAGAAATAAACTCCAAATGGAGTAACCTTTTGAACACACCAGGCGTCCACTTGTCCGCCCTCCGATGGTGATCCACACGGGCAGATGATCAAGACAGTGACTCCTCAATTGGGTTCCTTCCAATCAAGTTCTACCCCAAGAACTTGATATATGGGCTATTGGCTAGGACACCTCTAGCCAAACAGGGACTAAAACTTTCTCTCTTACCCTTCTCCTAGTTTTTGGCAACTTTGGCCCCTTAAGACACTCTTGTCTTAAGAATAAGCCCTTGTCCTTAAGTGAGACAAGGCTTGTCTTGGAGGGAGAAGAAAATTAAGACAAAGTTGTCTTAATGTAAGAAAGAAGGAAAAAGGGGGCGCCTTCTTCCTTTACCGTCGGAGAGTTTCTCTCTCTGACTCTCCTTCTGTTCTGAGATTCGACAGAGCCTAGGCTCTGTAAAGGAATCAAAGAAGAAAGAGAGGAGGGGGAAACAGTCTTCTGGAGAGGGAGAAGGAAAGAGAAGCAAGGCTTCGCCGTAGAAAATCTGGAATCCATTTTTTTTTTTTTTTTTGGAGAGTCCACGCCTAGGTGGACTCTCTTCCACACCTCTTCAAAAATCACCGGTGTTTTATTCTTTCTTTTCACGCAAAGACGCGTCTTGGAAGAGTCCACGCGCGTGTGGACTCTTCTCCTTGCGCGCGCGCGTGGGAAGAGAGGGGGAGGGGTTTTAGGCGATGTGGGAAAGGGGTTTAGCCTCTTAGGTTAGCCCAATTGCTAGCCTATTATTAGCCCAACGTTTTAAATCTTCAATTAGATTCAAACCGGAATGAATTTGGATCTAAAAAAGACCAAATCGGAACCCTAACTCGAATCCGATTCAAGTGGAAGTCATGGTTTGCAACACATGCTAGTGTGTTCATCTGCAAACGAGATTTAATTCCAAATTAAATCCTTGATTATCTGTCCTAAGTGTGTGACCCATTGGGTTCCATACTTAGCCAGCAGTGGGTCCGAGTGCAAGTTGACCTAATCTGATCAGAACTCATTCTAATCGATTTAGGTCAAATCGAGCTAACTCGAGTCAGTCAATTAGGACTCCTCCTAATTAGTGATCCAATTAAACCATTTAATTTGATCAACCCACAAGACAAGATTGACGTCTAGCAACGTGTCATGTCTACCCGGAAGATATGGAAATTCTGGTGTAATTCCAAAACTACCCTTCAGTGGAAAGTTCCCGTACAATTCGATCCTTCAATCATCTTGCATCCCGAATATAACTATGGATATGGAATCATGTCAAATCCAGTTTATACTCATTCCCAGCTCAGTCATACACTAATGATTCAATTAATTCGATATTAGAAATCATTTCTAATATCTGTACTTTGATCAAAGATTTCCTGAATCATCATCTGACCTAATTTGGCTGGATGCAATCTCCTCCTACTAGGAGTGATCAATTCCTTGTTGACCTACTCAATACCTTCATATATAATTCACCATACCCAGCATCAACTTCGTGCATGACCCAGTGTCATGATTGAGATTGAACCAAAGCATGGGTTCATGTACATAAGGTATTATGGCAGTCTCAGGTCATAGGACTACTTGTACAACTCCCACTATGTGAAACATCCATTGACATGCAGCTAAGGCTCCATTAGATGTTCTCAAACTGGATCTATTCAGTGAACTCATTCACTAATGAGCACCCACATCCTTGTATTAGTGTCCTACACAAATGACAGTGAGAGCAGTCACCTTTTTCAGCATACATAGGATGTGCCAGTCTTACCGGAAACCCTGATCCCCAACTCAGGGTTCCTATGACTAGGAATATTCTAGATTAGGGTTTTAAGGCCTTAGATCTCACTGGTATGATCTCATCATAGCCCTACAACCATAGCCCTAATCTATGGGGTTCATCATATAATGACACAGCGAATGATGAAAAAATTATTGCCTTTATTAATTTGTCAATTTACAATGGTCTGGGAGATACAGATATTGGCTTATAGGGCATAATCCTTTCAATCTCCCACTTGCACTAAAGCCAATCGCTCTTATTCTTTAACCCCATACAATCGAGGTGGCGATCAAACTCCCGCTGTGGTAGAGCCTTAGTGAACGGGTCTGCTATGTTGTTCTTTGTATCTACTCTATTGATGCAGACTTCTTGTCTTTCGATTATCTCTCGGACAAGATGGAAGCGTCTCAGAATGTGCTTGGACTTGTGATGGGCTCTCGGTTCCTTAGCTTGAGCAACTTCCCCAGTGTTATCACAATAGAGTGGCACCGGGTTCTCAATCTCAGGAACTACTCCCAACTCTGTGATGAATTTCTTCATCCAGACAGCTTCCTTGGCGGCTTCACTGACAGCTATGTACTCTGCCTCGGTAGTTGAGTCAGCTACAGTCTGCTGTTTAGTGCTCTTCCAACTTACTGCTCCACCATTCAAGGTAAAGACATACCCTGAAATGGATTTACTATCATCTGGGTCTGATTGAAAACTAGAGTCTGAATAGGCTTCTAGTTTAAGATCAGATCCTCCGTATATAAGAAAAATATCCTTAGTCCTTCTCAGGTACTTAAGAATATTTTTCACAGCCTTCCAGTGATCCTCTCCTGGATCAGCCTGAAATCTACTGGCTACACCCAAGGCATATGCCACATCAGGCCTAGTACATAACATAGCATACATAATCGACCCTATAGCCGAAGCATAAGATATAGAACTCATTCTATTTCTTTCTTCAGGTGTCTTAGGAGACATCCTCTTAGAAAGACGTATGCCATGACCAATAGGTAAGTAACCTCTTTTACTTTCCTCCATGCTAAATCTCTTTAGCACCTGGTCAATGTACCTAGACTGGGACAAGCCAAGCATCCTTCTTGATCTATCTCTATAGATTTTTATACCCAGTATATAGGATGCTTCTCCCAAGTCTTTCATGGAAAACTGTTTCGATAACCACACTTTGACTGATTGTAACATTGGGATATCATTCCCAATAATAAGTATATCATCAACATATAGAACTAAGAAAACTATGGCACTCCCACTAGTCTTCTTGTACACACAAGGTTCATCCTCATTTTTGAAAAAATCAAATTCTTTGACTGTTTTATCAAATCGGATGTTCCAACTCCTGGATGCTTGCTTTAATCCATAAATGGATTTCTTTAGCCTACATACCTGATTAGGTTTAGTCTCCAAGACAAAACCTTCTGGTTGTGACATATAAACCTCTTCCTCAAGGAAACCATTGAGGAATGCAGTTTTTACATCCATTTGCCAGATCTCATAATCATGATATGCTGCTATAGCAAGCATAATCCGAATGGATTTGAGCATGGCAACAGGGGAAAATGTTTCATCATAATCTATTCCCTGTTTTTGTCTGAAACCCTTAGCCACCAATCTGGCTTTATAAGTTTCAACTTGGCCATCTGCCCCAATCTTCCTTTTATAGACCCATTTACACCCAATAGGGTTAATACCCTCTGGTGCATCAACCAAAGACCATACTTGGTTGACATACATGGAGTCCATCTCGGATCTCATGGCTTCCAGCCATTTGTCTGAGTCTCTACTCATGACTGCTTCCGTATAGGTTAGAGGCTCATCATTTTGAATGATTTGGGCTTCATTATTTTCAATTATGAACCCATACCTCTCAGGTTCCTGTCGCACCCTATCAGACCTACGGATAGGAGTGTGTTCAGGTTCTATATTAACTATGTTGTTACTTGACTGAGAAGTGTCTATTTGTTGAATCTCATTAAGTTCGATATTTCTACCAGTGCCCTTTTGTAGGATAAATTCCTTTTCCATAAAAGTGGCATGCCTACTGACCAAAACCTTTTGTTCAGTAGGGTGGTAGAACACATATCCTATACTATCTCTAGGATATCCGATAAATAGACATTTGTCTGCTCTAGCATCTAGTTTATGTCCAAAATTCCTTTTTACATAGGCTGGACATCCCCATATCTTAATATACTTAAGATTGGGTTTCTTACTTCTCCATAATTCATATGGAGTGCTAGAGACAGTTTTAGATGGTACTCTATTCAAGATATGAGTTGCTGTTTCCAAAGCATATCCCCAGAAAGAAAAAGGTAACTCCGTGAAGCACATCATGGACCGTACCATATCCAATAAAGTACGATTCCTCCTTTCAGCAACACCATTTAATTGTGGTGTGTAAGGAGGAGTCCATTCAGAGATGATCCCCTTATCTTTAAGGTGATCAAGAAACTCAGTGGATAAGTATTCACCTCCTCTATCTGATCGGAGGATCTTTATACTTTTTCCTGTTTGTTTCTCTACCATACTTTGATACTCTAAGAATTTTTCAAAAGCATCGGACTTATGTTTCATTAGATACACAAATCCATACCTTGAAAAATCATCAGTAAATGTGATGAAGTATGAGTATCCACCATAGGCTTGAGTTGTCATAGGCCCACATACATCTGTGTGTATGAGTCCTAATAACTCTTTTGTCCTTTCTCCATGTCCACTAAATGGAGTCTTGGTCATCTTACCCATGAGACATGATTCACAAGTTCCTAATGACTCATAGTCATAAGGATCAAAGAAATTTTCTTTGTACAACTTGTTAATCCTAGTCTCACTAATATGTCCAAGTCGACAATGCCAAAGTAAGGTATTGTTAACATCATCTCTTTTCCGTTTGTTAGAAACATGAAAAACATTGTCATTAGTGGAAAGAGTTAAGAGACCATTGCAGAATATGCCATAACATATAATTTCATTAGATAAAGAAATTGAGCAGCCACTGCTCATTACATTCATAGTATATCCTTGTTTAAGTAACAAGGGTACAGATATGATATTTCTAATGATTTTTGGCATATAGTAACAATTCCTTAGCTCCAAGATCTTCCCTGAAGGTAACTTCAAAACATAAGTCCCTACAGCTTCTGCTTGGATGGGGTCCCCTCCAGCACCGTAGAGCTCAAAGTTACCTTCCTTCAATACTTTAAGCCCCTGAAGTCCCTGCAATGATTTGCAGATGTTATGACCACAGGCGGTATCCAACACCCAAGTATTTGAAATGGAAGAATCCAATGACAAAATAGTATGAACTTCTTTCATACCTTTTGGTGCCTCTGATGCACCAGGCTTCAAACTTGCAAGGTAAACCTTGCAGTTTCTTTTCCAATGACCCGGCTTGCCACAATGAAAGCAGGTCATCTGTCCGGAGGCCTTCTTTCCTTTCTTCTTCTTAATGCCCCCTTTGTGATTCATCCTCTTATTGGAACCCCTTTTGCCTGTCTTCTTCTTATCCACAAGAAGAACTGGAGCCTTATTTTTCTTTACATGGCTCTCTGCTGTTTTCAACATATTCAACAGCTCAGGCAAGGAAGAATTAAGTTTGTTCATATGGTAATTAATAACAAACTGTGAAAATGACTCTGGGAGTGATTGCAAGATCAAGTCTTGATTCAACTCCCCATCCATTACAAAACCTAATTGACCTAATCGAGTGATTAGATCAATTATCTTTAATACATGGTCTTGTACTGATGTACCTTCTGTCATCCTTGCACGGAACAACTGCTTAGATATTTCATATCTAGCAGTTCTACTGTGTTCTCCATAAAGCTCTTTTAAATTTAGCAGTATGGAGTTAGTATCCATGCTATCATGCTGCCTCTGTAACTCGTTAGTCATAGAGGCAAGCATAACACATTTGACAGTAAGTGAGTCATTTTGCCACATATTATATGTGGTCTTCTCCTCTTGCGAGGCATCTTCCCTTGGTGGTTCCAAAATCGGGGTATCAAGAATATAGGAAATTCTTTCTTGACTGAGTACTATTTTCAAATTTCTCAGCCAATCAACATAATTCGGCCCAGTCAATTTGTTGGCATCTAAAATACTACGGAGTGAGAGTGAAGAGGCCATTTATCTACATTTAAACAAAGAACGAAAACATAAGCAAACAACCATGAAATGACAACACATAATTAAATTAGGACTTTAATTTAATTATGTCTCCCACTATTTTATCGAGCATCATAACCCTCCATACGATGATCGAGAAAACCTTAATTGATCTTTCTTAGTGGGGTTGAGATCCCAATCCCTCATAAAAGACCTTGTGTGTACACAACAAATCTTATATAAGTTCATAGGTAGGAAAACTCTTTCCAATTGTAACCTGTACAATTCTCAACTTATCTCGGCCTCTAAAATATTAATAGCCTTGTGTATACACAACAAACTATAATATTTTAGTTAAGTAAGACCCTTCATAGCCATATAGTCATGACTTTAATAGTAATACCCTTGTGTGTTCACAACAAAATATTACTTTAAATCATGCCATAAACAAATAATTGTATTAGGCCAAAAATTGTGTTAGTCACCATATTAGGTCTTGTGTGTACATAACAAACCTAGTATAGATCATAACACAATGATGACCTATCATGAAGGAAGGCCAATAATAGTATTTTAACACCAAGCATGTTAGTCAAGAATTAAATCAATCAGATCGGCCAGGCTAGTGGAAGAGATGTGGGGGTCCCCCCGTTGCTTTCCTAGACACCAATTTAAAATTGGCCAGGTCAGTCAACGGAACCAATTAAAAACCACGATTCCCTTTACCTTCCCAGAACCACCTTTCTAGACACCGAAATGACTAATTATCCATCATGACTAATAATGCTTATCGGTTAACTATACTACCACTTAATATAATTTTAAGAGGGGTTCATGCAATGCCAGCACATTCAATTAAAAGCTATCACATATATTAATACATGCTTTAAACTAAGCAAATATGTGAAATGTGTGCCATCATACTAGGACAACCATTTACCACATAATGGATACACCATTATGCCAGGGCAACCTTATTTCAGTATGATGGCTCCAGGGCTACTCATATCTCTAAGACAATTAGGGTTTCAGTGGAAAACCCTAACTGGTGGCAATCATCAAACTCATGTTCAATCAAAGACATGCACTGTGCATCAATATAAAAACTTTAACATGATACTACATCATGAATTGAACTTCATAAGTTTTAATCCTAATAAGGATGGCTCTGATACCACTGTTAGGTTCGGTGACCAGTGCGGAAGTGTGGATTTCAAAAACTTTATGAAATCAGGTCCGAACCCTAATCCCAAAATCTCCTTATTAGCAATTAAAACTTATGACTACATGCATGTCCAAATTTAAACATAGTTTAGATACTAACCTCAGATCGCTATATCCAATCTGATGTAGAAATAAACTCCAAATGGAGTAACCTTTTGAACACACCAGGCGTCCACTTGTCCGCCCTCCGATGGTGATCCACACGGGCAGATGATCAAGACAGTGACTCCTCAATTGGGTTCCTTCCAATCAAGTTCTACCCCAAGAACTTGATATATGGGCTATTGGCTAGGACACCTCTAGCCAAACAGGGACTAAAACTTTCTCTCTTACCCTTCTCCTAGTTTTTGGCAACTTTGGCCCCTTAAGACACTCTTGTCTTAAGAATAAGCCCTTGTCCTTAAGTGAGACAAGGCTTGTCTTGGAGGGAGAAGAAAATTAAGACAAAGTTGTCTTAATGTAAGAAAGAAGGAAAAAGGGGGCGCCTTCTTCCTTTACCGTCGAGAGTTTCTCTCTCTGACTCTCCTTCTGTTCTGAGATTCGACAGAGCCTAGGCTCTGTAAAGGAATCAAAGAAGAAAGAGAGGAGGGGAAAACAGTCTTCTGGAGAGGGAGAAGGAAAGAGAAGCAAGGCTTCGCCGTAGAAAATCTGGAATCCATTTTTTTTTTTTTTTTTGGAGAGTCCACGCCTAGGTGGACTCTCTTCCACGCCTCTTCAAAAATCACCGGTGTTTTATTCTTTCTTTTCACGCAAAGACGCGTCTTGGAAGAGTCCACGCGCGTGTGGACTCTTCTCCTTGCGCGCGCGCGTGGGAAGAGAGGGGGAGGGGTTTTAGGCGATGTGGGAAAGGGGTTTAGCCTCTTAGGTTAGCCCAATTGCTAGCCTATTATTAGCCCAACGTTTTAAATCTTCAATTAGATTCAAACCGGAATGAATTTGGATCTAAAAAAGACCAAATCGGAACCCTAACTCGAATCCGATTCAAGTGGAAGTCATGGTTTGCAACACATGCTAGTGTGTTCATCTGCAAACGAGATTTAATTCCAAATTAAATCCTTGATTATCTGTCCTAAGTGTGTGACCCATTGGGTTCCATACTTAGCCAGCAGTGGGTCCGAGTGCAAGTTGACCTAATCTGATCAGAACTCATTCTAATCGATTTAGGTCAAATCGAGCTAACTCGAGTCAGTCAATTAGGACTCCTCCTAATTAGTGATCCAATTAAACCATTTAATTTGATCAACCCACAAGACAAGATTGACGTCTAGCAACGTGTCATGTCTACCCGGAAGATATGAAAATTCTGGTGTAATTCCAAAACTACCCTTCAGTGGAAAGTTCCCGTACAATTCGATCCTTCAATCATCTTGCATCCCGAATATAACTATGGATATGGAATCATGTCAAATCCAGTTTATACTCATTCTCAGCTCAGTCATACACTAATGATTCAATTAATTCGATATTAGAAATCATTTCTAATATCTGTACTTTGATCAAAGATTTCCTGAATCATCATCTGACCTAATTTGGCTGGATGCAATCTCCTCCTACTAGGAGTGATCAATTCCTTGTTGACCTACTCAATACCTTCATATACAATTCACCATACCCAGCATCAACTTCGTGCATGACCCAGTGTCATGATTGAGATTGAACCAAAGCATGGGTTCATGTACATAAGGTATTATGGCAGTCTCAGGTCATAGGACTACTTGTACAACTCCCACTATGTGAAACATCCATTGACATGCAGCTAAGGCTCCATTAGATGTTCTCAAACTGGATCTATTCAGTGAACTCATTCACTAATGAGCACCCACATCCTTGTATTAGTGTCCTACACAAATGACAGTGAGAGCAGTCACCCTTTTCAGCATACATAGGATGTGCCAGTCTTACCGGAAACCCTGATCCCCAACTCAGGGTTCTTATGACTAGGAATATTCTAGATTAGGGTTTTAAGGCCTTAGATCTCACTGGTATGATCTCATCATAGCCCTACAACCATAGCCCTAATCTATGGGGTTCATCATATAATGACACAGCGAATGATGAAAAAATTATTGCCTTTATTAATTTGTCAATTTACAATGGTCTGGGAGATACAGATATTGGCTTATAGGGCATAATCCTTTCAGTTTTCCTTCACAAGAAACATACCTGAAATACTGTATACCAATTATTTCCACAAAGCTCACAAGTGTAAGCCCTCCAACGGTGATCCACACGAGAGTTGAACCAAGGAAGAATTCTTTCTTCAGTTGCTTGCTTGACTAGGACTCTTCTTGATAGCCTTCTGGACTTTGACCTTTGTATGACACCCTATCCTCCTATAAGGTACTCTGAATACCTTCCAAAACTACTCTTGGATTTGGTATTTCCCTCCTCTAGAAAACTCTAGGCTTATTTTTTAAATTCTAAGACTTGTCCTAGTAAGAACAACCTTGTCTTAAAGAGACAAGGTTCGTCTTAAAGGAGGAGGGAGGGAGAATAAAACTCTCAGAATAATTTTACGGTGGAATGTAAATCTGAAACTCATATCACTGCCCTATTTATAGTTTTAAAAGGGGTGTGTGATATGTCTACCCATCATCTTATCATATATGATTTTTCAAGATTGAAAAAAAATTATCTGGCTTGAAGATACATATATAATATGTCTTATCATGCACTAAAGCCCATATCAGCATCCATTTCCATTCTTGGATGATTTCTCACTTGCCACATGGCAAGTACCGGTCTTGGGAAGCCAAGGGACATCTCTTCACTCTCCAAGCATCGAAGAACTTGAAGAGTCCTGATAGCAGAAAGATACTGCTTCAAAACCGCGCGCCACATGAAGAGTTGCGACTCTTCATGCACCTGTGCACTTTTCCAAACTTCCATGCCAATTTCAAATGTTTTCACCGATCAATTAAATTCAAATGAGGCATGGGATGTCAGCCAAGAGGAGTCCAGATGAAATCAACAAAGGAATTTCATCAGTAGAAGGACTCTTGGTCCTTCTATGCCCTCTTCTCTTTGGCGCGCGCAGTATTGTGCCCAAGAGTCCATGCTGACTTGGACTCTAGTCCAAGAGGCATTCCAAGTCCAAATAAATCATGATAAAACCTGATAAATGCTGTCATAACGCAATTTCAGTCTCTTTTGAATTATTAATCAAATTTACAAGCAATTGTACCTAAATCAACTTGGGTTAGGAATTTGGTTAGCCTACACATGTTAATGTGCAATCTAGCTAACCAATTAGGATCCCATGACTCTAATTAAATTATGAATGACTTCCTTTATCAACTATCTAATGTGTGTGACCCTTTGGATTCCACATTTAACCAGCAGTAGATTTAGATTTAAGCCAATTCGAACCAATCAAACCCAATTGACCTGATTAGATCAAATTGGCTTACCTAATTGTCTAATTTGAATCATCCATCGAATTGACACATGAAACAAATCCAATTGGTTCATGAGAATCTACAAGACAAGATTGACATCTAGCAACATGTCATGCCTACCCAAAAAATATGAAATTTGGTAGAAAGTACCAAAATATCCTTCAGTAGAAAGTTACCGTGCAATTCAATCTTTCGATCTCCCATTATCTCGATTAAATGATAGGTATGAATATATGTCAAACCCTAACACTTAATTATATCGAATCTCAGCTCGATCATGAGAACTCAACTGATGATTGATTAGAAACCACTTCTAATCTCATCCTGCTTTGATCAAAGACTCCTTGAGTCATCAATTGAAGAGATCACTTAGGATAACAATTTCTCTTAATAGAAATGATCGATTCCTTGTTGGTCCACTCATATCCTTCATACACCTTCCACCATATCCGAGAACACCCCGTACATGACTTACTGTCATGAATGAGTATGAACCAAAATATGGCTTAGTGTGCATAAGGAACCATGGTGACCTCAAGTCTAAAGATCACATACATAACTCCTACTTTGAGATCTATCTTTTGACAAGTAGTAAGACTTCCATAAGATAGTCCCAGTGCTGATCAGTTCAGTGAACTCATACCCTGATGAGCACCTTATCCTTGTATTAGTATCTCTATACAAATAGTTGTGAGACCAACCATCCTCATAAACTGAGCATACATAGGATAAGCTAGTCTTACCGGATTCATCGATACCCGAATCGATGGTCCATTGATTAGGAATATTTTGATTAGGATTTATAGAAACTTAGATCTCACTGTTATAATTTTTATCATAACCCTAATTCCATTACCCTAATCTATGAGGTTCATCATAATCCATAAATAAGACACAATAGTATATGATGAAAGTAAATACCTTTATTAATATAATGTCATACAAGAGATGGAAGATTACAAAAATGCCCTTACAATGATTGGCTTTTAGGGTACTTTTCTTTCAGACTGTACCCAACAACCGTCCATCATCGAATAGAAGTCCTGGTAGTTTGGCACCTAAGCACAGTGATTTGCTTGTAAGTTGCCATAGTGATCTCAAGTCAGAGGAATAATTCATGTCCACATTCTAATACAAGACTCTTCTTTGATAGAAAGAGAATCTCGCATGAGAATCATACTCAGTGAAGTATCAAACACAACACCCGATGTCATACCAGCATCTCCATGCTACTTGGTTAAGAGGACAACCAACATATATGACATCAACAACCTACTCTCGATACGCCATCATCTTGAAATAGTGTATCCTTTGGTCATGAACCAGATATGAACTATACGATGTATCCTCTCTATATCACATACAAGGTAGCTCAAAGGACATCATCACACAAGAGTTCAATTAGGAAGATGGCATGTGAGAACAACTAGAATAAACTTTTTATTCAATTCAATAATTCATATACATATACATGAGTTGCACAACTGTCTACAGCCTAGACGATTAACTTTGGGACAGAATTCCCAACAATTCTAACTTGGAATGGTGGTTGAGGTAGTTTGCTCCATCCAATCTCCAAGCTTCATGGTCTTGATCTTGCTTAATTTTGAACCCAACTTGAACCCAACTTGCCTAATTGAACTTAACCAAATTGAACCTAACTTAAGCAAATTACATGACTAAATTGAAATTAAAGTTGACTAGACTCTAATTACTAGAATCTTGGACTCATGCTGAAATTAAAGGACTTATGGAATCATGTTGAAAGTATTACAAAGTTGAAACCAAAATCAGAGTTTGGTTTATTCACTTGCAATCCATAAGGAACTTGGGTTGATCTGGTTTAATTGAAATCTCTTATGAACTCTAGTGCCTGCACCACTCCCTCAATTAGAAACCTTCGAAGACTTACACGGAGATCCTCCTCTAGGCTCATAAGTATATACATGTGGAGGAGGCTGACATACCAGGAGGGAGCTGGATAGGAGGCCCCTAAAGAGGCAGGCTGTTGGGGAGGCATCAGCTCCCCGAACCCAGAAGACGGTGCTAGCCCAGTGACCAAGGCCGAGACCCAGAGTCGACCTAGCCAAAGAAGAGAAATTCACCCCTCTCCTCGCCTTGAGAGTGAAGATCTTGATGGAGTAGAGGGAGATTACTTTCTGCGTTGACCCCCCACTGAGGCCATCCACTGGACGTGATAAGTCCTGCCACTGCCTCTTCCATCGGGACCACGGCCATGATACGGAGGAATGTCTCTACCTGAAGAGGGAGATAGAGGACTTGATCAAGCACGATTACCTCGAGAAGTATGTGGATGCAGCAGCACCCCCGATGACCTAGAATGAAGAGCCCTATCCGCTCGCTATCGATAATCGGCCCACTGAGAAGGTGACAAGAATGATCCCCTAGGGGGTAGGGAGAACCTCGAAGAGGGCTAGGGGGAGGAAGGAGAGTGATGATGTACTTCTTTACATGGAAGAAGGGTCGATTGGGATAGATAACCCAAATAATGACACTTTCATCGTAGAAATGATGATAGCGAAACATCCTATAAGAAGAATCATGGTTAATAGTGGAAGCTCTACAGATAACCTTTTATATGATGCTTTTGCAAGGATGAACTTGTCTACTAACCAAATAAAACTAGTATTCATGCCCTTAGTGGGCTTCACCAGAGATTCAGTTAGAGTTGAGGGAGAGATTACACTCCTAATAACAATAAGAACCCCACCTTGGCAAAGTACTGTGCTGACGACATTCACCGTTGTAAGGCTTCCCTCGTCTTACAATGCCATCTTGGGGCATCCCGAACTCAACCTACTGATGCCACCATCTCCACAAAGCACCTCCATGTTCAGTTCCCAACCCTTTGGGGGACCGGGGAGATGCGAGGGTCATGCCAGCCAGTCCAACACTGCTTGTAGACTGTCTTGAGGCCTCGTGGGGCTGATCCAAGCCCGATCATTGACCAACCGAATCTGGCGGAGCCAGAGCTGAAGGGTGGACCTGTTGAGCCCTTATTGTCCTACCCCGTGGGAGAGGATCTCTTGAGGATGGTGCAGGTAGGAGCCCTGCTGCCTAAAGAAGAGAGATCATGTCTACTCGATTTCTTATGGGCCAATGCAGATGTCTTCTCCTGGACCATCATCGATATGCCTGGCATCCCTCTAGAAGTGATCAACCATAAGCTGAATGTTGATCCCAACTGTTACCCAGTGGCAAAAGAAAAGAAGCTTCACCTCAGAGCAGCAGAAAGCAATTGATGAAGAAGTTAAGAAGCTTCTCGTAGTGGGCTTCATCCGTGACGTTCGGTATCCTAACTGGCTTGCTAATATGGTAATGGTCAGGAAAGCTTCTGGAAAGTGGAGAATCTATGTAGACTACACCGATCTTAATCGGGCATGCCTAAAGGATAGCTTTCTCTCCCTAAGATTGACCAGCTGATAGACGCGACCTTGGGCCACAAGTTTCTCAGCTTCATGGATGCATTCTCTGGATACAATCAAATCCACAGGCACCTAGAGGACAAGGAGCACACCACATTTGTGACTGACATGATGGGTTTCTTAAGGGTCTTCTAGCATAAATGAATACTAGATTTCAAGAATTTTACACATAAAACCCTTATAAGCTAGGAACCCTAATCCCAAGATCCCCTTATTCATGTACAACTAATAAGTCACTAATAAGGGTTATGATAAATACCTGGAATGCTATTTTCCACTCCTTTCCACTAGGCTCACAAGTGCAAGCCCTCCAATGGTAATCCATATAAGAATTAACCCAAGGAAGAACTCCTACTATAGTTGCTTGCTTGATAAGACTCTTTATGACAACCTTCTGGACCTTCTCTTTTGTAGGACACCCTACCCTACTGTAGGGCACTCTGAGTACTCTCCAAATCCACTCTTGGATCTAGGATTGCCCTCCTATAGGACACACTAGGCTTATGTTATAAAAACTAAGACTTGTCCTAGTAGGAAAAACCTTGTCTTAAAAGGACAAGTTTTTTGTCTTGAGGCGGAGGGAGGGAGAGAGACTATCAGTATTTCTTCCAATGGAAAATCTTATCTCATACTCAGATTATGTTGCCCAAGTGGCTACCCAAGAGGGGGGTGAATTGGAAATTTAAAAATTATGCAAGTAATGTGCAATTTAAAAAACCTTTGTAAGTGGTAGGTGCTGTGATAAAGTTATAGAATGCAGAAGCTAAACAGAGTAGAGAAAGCACAACACAAACACACCAAATTTATAATGGTTCAGAGCAACCCAGCTCCTACATCCACTACCAAAGATACCACTTGGGATTTCCACTATATTCACACCAAAATACAGTAGGATTATTTTACAGGATCACAATCCAAAACCTCTACACTTTGGTTTTACGGGATCATCAAAGAAAACCCAATACCCTTTGGTTTTAACAGGCTCACCAAAGAATCCTAACTTGGTTTTCATAGGATCACCAAGAACCTAAACCTTAGTTTTAATAAGGCGTCCCAAAAACCTATTTGGTTTTTCAACCGGGCTCACCAATAACCCAATAATTCAAAGATTGAATTGAAAATAAATGCAACGATAAATGACAAACTCAAGTTGTCGGATAGTTGCTGGTGCAGCTCGTTGGAAGTCAACTTGAATGCACTTGAATAAGCTTTAATGACTTCAGTGGCTTCTTCCAAAGATGATTCAAGCTTTAGATCAGAGTTGTTGAAGGCTTGAATGCAGAATTGAATGCTCTTGTGCTCTTTCTCTTGATTGGTTGGATATTCAATGAAGCTCTCTCTTCTTCTTTTTTTTGAACTCTCTTCTTAACTGTAAACTTTCTTCTTAATTGCTTTTAGGCAGTTCAAATCCTTCAAATTTAAAGTCTTCCATCATCCCAAGGCAGTTCTAGCCATTGTAGACCATTGAGGAATGATTTGTGACCATTGGAATACTTTTTGGTATTTAAAAACAAATTATGGAACTAGCCGTTAGATACCTGGAAGTGACATTCGAGTCAGCTCGAATTCCTTCGAGTCATCTCGGATCCTTCGAGTCGATAGGTCGAGTCACTATTTCTTCAATGCAGTCAGCTCTTTGTCTCAGGGCATAGAATGTCACTCTAGACGAGTCAGCTCTTTGCAGCTCGGGTCGGCTCGAACTTGAATCATGAAAATCTTGAACTCGAGGAGTCAGCTCTCTTTAGCTTGAGTTGGCTCTTCTTCTTAGGTTCGGAAAACCTTACTCTGGAAGAGTCGGCTCGATGTAGTTTGGGTCGGCTCGCTTTCTCAGGCTTTTGAAATTAGGTCTGGCAGAGTCGGCTCTTTCTAAGTCAGGTCAGCTCGCTTGGCTGTTCTCAGAAAACTTTTAGAAAATGGACTCTAGAGGAGTTGGCTCGGACTGATTCCAGTTGACTCGGATTCACTAGAGTCGGCTCGCTTTCCATCGAGTTGGCTTGGATTACTGCATTCTAGAATCTTTGCTGCGTGCCAGTAATCAGAGTCGGCTCTTCTTATCTTGTGGTCGGCTCGAGTATCTTCTTTAGGATTTTTACAATTTGAACTTAAAGAAAACTCTCACCAACTCTTTTACAATTTCACACAAACCAACTCAAAACAAAATCTAAGGCATACACATTTATAGAAGTAACCCTTTTACTTGATTTTTCTTAGCATTTTCATTGGGTTCATCTTTATAAAAACACTTACAACACAACTCAAACAAGAAAGTAGAAATGTAGGAGTTGAAGTTTGAACATGTAATACATCCTACAAAAAACTTGTCAAACACTTGAAGAATTGTCAATAATAAATGTACATGCTCCAATATTTGGTTATCATCAAAATCACTTATGGGGTCAACAGATTACCACCCCTTATTTATAGACATAAGAGGGGCGTTTGATATGCCCAGTCATTGTCTTATCAGATAAGTTTTTTCAAGACCAAAGAGTACTGATCCGGTTGAGAAAACTTATCTTGATAAAACTCTTCATGCATCTAGGCGCATATCTGCGTCCCCTCCATTTCCAAACTTAATCCCCACTTTCCACATGGCAAGTACAGTCACTGGAAAGCCAAGAGGAATCACTTCAACTCCCAAGCATTGAAGATAATGAAGAGTCCCGACTGTAGAAGGACTCTGCCTCATACCGTGCGCCATATGAAGAGTTGCGACTCTTCACGCGCATGCGCCTTTCATTCGATCTCCATGGTAATTCAAATATATTTTGATAGGTCAATCAGTCCTAAAAGGCATGGGGATGTGTGCCAAGAGGAATCTAGATAAATTTAGCAAGAGCGATTCATTTGCATGACTCTTGGTCCTTTCTGCACCCTTTTTTCCTTAGCGCGCAACCTTGCACCCAAGCATCCCAACCGACTTGGACTTTGGTGCAAGTGGAACCAAATGTCAAAATTAAGTCAGATAAAATCTGACATAGGCTGCCTTAATTAAGATATGTCCCAATTTAAGTCTTCTTTAAATTGGTTGATCAATTTAGCAAGTAACTAGACCCAAATCAACTTGGGTTAGGAATTAGGTTAGCCTACACATGCTAGTATGCAATCTAGTTAACCAATTAGGATCCCATGACCCTAATTAAATTATGGATTACTTTCTTGGTCAACTCCCTAATGTGTGTGATCCTTTGGGTTCCACATCTAGCTAGTAGTAGGTCTAGGTACAAGCCGATTCAAACCAATCCAACCTGATACCTAATTATGTCAAATAAGTTGACTTAAGTTGCCAATTCAAACTATCCATCGAATTGACTCATGAAACCAATCCAATTGATTCATGAATACCTACAAGACATGATTGATGTCTAGCTATTATCATGCCTACTCAGAAGATTAGAAATTTGGTAGAAAGTACCAAAATACCTTTCAATAGAAAGTTACCATGCCTACAAATTACAACTCTAAAATAAAATTACAAAAAAATTAGTTTCTGTTTTCCTGCATTCATATCGATCTTAAGTTCATCCCACATCAGTTTGGTATCAGAGCATATTTTAGGTCTAGTTTCTGCATCTTGTAATTCCTATACATAGTCTGTTGTTTTTATTGTTTTTGTATGTATGTAGATCAGAAAATTCTGATTTTTATTTTTATAGATTTCACATAATTGATAGTATTTTTTAAAATTTTTTTATGATTTATTTTGGTCTATAGAATTTTTGTACACCTTTTTTTTTCCTAGAAAACTTCTGCATCCTATCTTTGCATTAGTGGTCTGATTTTTGGTCTATTTTGTTAACTTAAGGATTTTATTTTTTGTTTAAATTTGTACTTCATATTCTCTGTTTAGTCTTAATAATTGTCATAATTTTTAATTATTTTTTTTTTTAAAAAAAATATAAAATAAATTTGCATCTTAGAAATCCTAATAAAAATTCTGATTTTCAGCATAGAGTCTAAAACCCTAGGTTTTTCATCATCATCCAAATTTTGCTTTGTATGAGATTTGGTAGGAATTATCTACACTGCTCATCCTATGTCTTGAAAGTTTTTTGATTTTTTTTATGAATCGAAAATGATACCAAATTCTGCATCGAATCAAACCCTAATTTCAGTTTATGGTATTTCTGCATACTTGACTAACCCAAATCTAATCAACTTCCAAACCCTACCTCACCCAAGCCCAAATTTTTCTTTGATAACTTAACCAACTTAAACTTAATTTGCCACCTCATAAAAAATAAAAAATATTTTTTATTTTTTGATTGTTATTAGATTGCATTAGGGCTCATCGAGTGTCATCATTTCATTCAATCAATCTTAAGGTCAATTTCCCATCTCAGATCAGGGTAGGATTTCATCACCTATCCTGGGCCCAAAACAACAACCCAGCATCAGAACCAAAGCCTTAACTAAAATCAATCAGCAACCTAATTGGTTTAGAGACACGAACAGGTTGGGTCCGAGTTGTGTGGGCCAATTAGTGTACTTAATTCCTCAGCTATTACTAAAAACTGGTGTCAAGGCTAGAGGTCCAGAGGCAAATGCCCTAAGTGAATTGGTGGTTTTTAATTAGAACCCTGTCATAGGCAGGGGGAGCCTCCCACCACCCTACCTCTTACTTGGCTAGTGAAAGGATTAGCTGCTGAGTTAAGTGTAAGTTGAGTCGACCCATCCACTTTAACTCTAGGTCTAGCAAACCCTAGTACTTATCTGCTTTATGTACTTGGCTGCATCATAACACCCTGACTAATTGAATGTTTTCATGACCACTAGGTTAGGAACCCAATATCAACGGTTTAAATTCCAACCCAGTTCAACCATGGAATCCAATCTTGAAACCCTCATTAAAGCCATAACTGAACAGCTTGACCAAATGAACACCCAATCCCAAAATCAGTTTGCCCAGATGAACCATAAGTTCAACCAATCCAATACCCAATTGACCACCCAGATGACCCAATTGAATTATAGATTTGACCAAATGATCCAACCAAATAACGAAGTCAACTTTAGTCAACCTAAAATCCATAGGATTAGTACCCTTAGATATGAGCCCAATATTAGTCCACTTCCTCTTAGTCAATCCATCCCTACCCCAGCCACTAGTCAATTTTTCCTTAGTCAACCCCATCCTACCACCCCATTGGTTCACCAGGAAGACATTGAAGAGGAGATATATGAAGCTGATGTGAGCTTAGTGGACGGGTATGAGGAAGAAGAGGAGATACCTATAGAAGACCTAGAATTAGTTGACCCAGTAGATACCTAGACTGAAGCAAATCCAGAATTAGTTGACCCTGACCCTACCCATACTAAAGCCAACCTAGAATTAGCTGACCCTGACCATACCCAGACTGAAACCAATCTAGAATTAGCTGACCCTGACCACACCCAGATTGAACCTTAGTGGAAGTACAATTTAAGGAAGAGGACCTTAAGAAACCTGACCCTTCTATTAGAATCTTACCTGAGGAGCCACTAGAAGAAAGCCTAGTTATAGAGCCCAGTCCTAAAATTTAAGAGTCCATGGAATTTATTGAGGACATGATCTTTTTAATTCAGTACCCTTAGGATGAATCCCCTCCCATAGTTCCCATTGAAGACCTCTTTCTAGAAATTATTGACCCATCCTTCCATAGCATGGACCTTTTCTTGTCCATAGATATAACTCAATGTTCATACATTAAGGTCAATCTCTTTAGCCCAGAACCAGTCCCTGAATTCCCTTCCTATTTCTATCCTTTCCTAAGTCTTCTCATGTTTGTAGAACCATTAGATTGCATTTTGTAGAAGCATAATGCATATATTCATTGTGCATGTTAGATTTGCATCTTACTTCTGGTATACCTTATGTCATTTGCTAGGAATCCATTATAAATTTTCATGTGCATGCCAAGCTAGGGTTAAACCTAGAGAGTCTATAGTCTATTAGGTTTTGGCCCAAAGAGTCCAATAAATTTTCTTCGATAGGAATGCCTAGTCGAGTCTATTAGGTGTTGGTTTTGAGTCCAATAAGTCCACAGACCTAATCCATCTGTCCAACCTGCACTAACCTCTGCACAGTAGTTGCATAAGGAAATTAGTCAAAAGATAACCAAAAGTAATGAAATCTATAAAAACTTGGCTAATTCTCGAAAATGAGATAAAGAGTTTTCTGCAGGGTATTATGTGATGATCAGGCTTAGGCCTGAGTAGTTCCCTCCAGGGATCATAAAGAAATTTCATGCTCATAGAGCTGGACCATTCAAAATAATAAAGAGAGTTGGATCCAATGCCTATGTGCTTAAGTTGCCACCCGAATTAGATATTAGTTCCACCTTCAATATTTAAGACCTTATAAAAGAATCGGGAGCCAGCAGCGATCCCTAGCGAGCACTTTAAGCCTATCCCTTCCCTTAAGAGTGAACCCATTTTTGGAAATTATGTCCCAAAGCCAATCGTCTAGGCTGTAGATGGTTGTGCTATTTTGTATTTGTATATGAATTTTTAATAATAAATAAAAGTTTTTTATTTTTGGCTGTCCATCATTTTACATTTTTCTGTAATGAACTCTTGTATGATGGAGTCTTTAGAACTACATTATTTGATATAGAGAGGATATATCAAGTAGTTCTTAAACTGGTTCATAACCAAATGATACATTGTTATAGGACGACGATGTATCAAGTATAGGTTGTTGTATGTCACATTTGTTGGTTATCCTCTTAACCAAAGAGTGTGGAGATACTGGTGTGACATACAAGTGAAGTGTATGACATTTCACTAAACGTGACCATCTGTGGAGCTCCCTTCAGCCAAAGGGCTGCTCGCGAAGGGAAAGGGGTATATGTGTCCCTCAGACCTGAGGTCACTATGGTAGCTTGCAAGCAACTCACTGTACTTTGGTGCCGGACTACCTGGATTTCTAGTCCAGTGATGGAAGGTTTCTGGATGCAGTCAAGTATTTGTGAAGCAGTGGTGGATCAAGATGAAATTGACCTCTCCAAATAGTTTGGAGTGAATGACTCACTATGTCTCAATTTAGCAAAATCTTGGCCACGGTAGTTCTTGTGAGGAGTCACAGAACTTGTGAGGTTGAGACATGATATGGATAGACCAAATTAGGGTTGGCAGTCTAACCCTAGGTCATTCTGAGCATTGTAAGGTCAAAGGGATGAAATATGTGGCAACTATATGCCAGAGGTTCTTGTGAGGTGCTCTGCATCTTCGACCTATCCAGACGTCGGGTATCATTACTAGATGACGACTTTGATTGGTACTGGAAATGTTCTAGTTCTACCCGTTTAATGTTCGAACCTATAGGGTCACACACCATAGAGAATTTCTATCTGATCTTTTGGGCTAATCGATGATTGAGAATCGTTTACCGTCAGCTTAAGTCAATATGGTTGACTTTATTTTAAGTGTCGATACTTGAAATTTTACAGGTGTCGACACTTGGTGAAGTGTCGACACTTGGCCATTTTCGAGTGTCGACACTTCCTGTGACGAGTAGAAATCTGGGAGGTTTTCATGAGAGCTTTTTAGGCATGTTTTGACCTGGTTTGAATTTCAAATTCAAACCAGTTTTGGCACCAAGGCTTTATGGTATGAATGTCATACTTACCTTAATGGGTTGGACCCATTTGGAATGGCCTTGATCCTCTCCCCCATTCTCTCCCTCCATCTCTCCTCCTTCTTTCTTCTCCCTCTCATGGCAGCTCCTATAAATAGAGGTCTTTATAGTGGCTATTGGGGGTTACAATAGAAGAACAACACAACACAAAAAGAAAAGAGAGGAAGAAAAAGGGCTTTGTGAAAGGTTCAGGGATTGGGTGTGAGCCACCTAGCGATCAAGTTAGGTATTGGGAAAGAGGTTTGGGAAGGGATTCCTGCTCTCATTTCAGTCTTCTTGGAAGAAGAAGTTCAGCCCACGGATCCTGAAGAGCTAGCACTCTAAGGGAGTTGATCAGAGTCGAGCCTAGGTGTGGACATCCTGTAGAGGCCAAACGCGAGTGTGGCTCGAGCGCCCTCCTTCTCACCTTTACTGCTTCTCTCCTTCACTCTTAGTGGTATAGAGGTATGACCTTTATATTTATGTTCTTCTATTGTTTTTGATGTTATATGCATGCTACATTATTATGTTAGGTCCTGTTGTGGGTAGATCGGTAGATCGTTTATGTTGGGTTCGGTGACCAGTGCGGAAGTGTGGATTTCAAAAAACTTTATGAAATCAGGTCCGAACCATAATCCCAAAATCTCCTTATTAGCAATTAAAACTTATGACTACATGCATGTCCAAATTTAAACACAGTTTAGATACTAACCTCAGATCGCTATATCCAATCTGATGTAGAAATAAACTCCAAATGGAGTAACCTTTTGAACACACCAGGCGTCCACTTGTCCGCCCTCCGATGGTGATCCACACGGGCAGATGATCAAGACAGTGACTCCTCAATTTGGGTTCCTTCCAATCAAGTTCTACCCCAAGAACTTGATATATGGGCTATTGGCTAGGACACCTTTAGCCAAACAGGGACTAAAACTTTCTCTCTTACCCTTCTCCCAGTTTTGGCAGTTCTGGCCTCTTAAGACACTCTTGTCTTAAGAATAAGCCCTTGTCCTAAAATGAGACAAGGCTTGTCTTGGAGGGAGAAGAAGATTAAGACAAAGTTGTCTTAATGTAAGAAAGAAGAAAAGAGGCGCCTTCTTCCTTTACCGTCGGAGAGTTTCTCTCTCTGACTCTCCTTCTGTTCTGAGATTCGACAGAGCCTGGGCTCTGTAAAGGAATCAAAGAAGAAAGAGAGGAGGGGGAAACAGTCTTCTGGAGAGGGAGAAGGAAAGAGAAGCAAGGCTTCGCCGTAGAAAATCTGGAATAGATTTTTACGGTGAAGCCTTCTTCTTAAATAGGCGACAGAGAGGCGCCTTCTCCTTCTGAAAAATCCTCTCACGCCCCTCTCTCCCTTCTCACGTCTTCTCTCTTAATCTCACGGCCCTTGGGATTAATCTCACGGCCTTTGGGATTAATCTCACGGCCTTTGGGATGGACAGACGCGAAGAGGGATCGAGAAAAACTCAGAAGGGCGCGCGCAGAGAAAAGAGTCGCGCCCCTTCAGAGTTTTTTTTCTTTCTTTTCACCGTAATTCCCATTTTGAAGAGTCCACGCCTAGGTGGACTCTGATCCACGCCTCATCAGCCAAAAGACGCTGTTCCCTTCTTTCTTTTCATGCAAAAACGCGATTTGGAGAGAGTCCACGCGCGTGTGGACTCTTCTCCTTGCGCGCGCGCGTGGGAAGAGAGGGGGAGGGGTTTTAGGCGATGTGGGAAAGGGGTTTAGCCTCTTAGGTTAGCCCAATTGCTAGCCTATTGTTAGCCCAACGTTTTAAATCTTCAATTAGATTCAAACCGGAATGAATTTGGATCTAAAAAAGACCAAATCGGAACCCTAACTCGAATCCGATTCAAGTAGAAGTCATGGTTTGCAACACATGCTAGTGTGTTCATCTGCAAACGAGATTTAATTCCAAATTAAATCCTTGATTATCTGTCCTAAGTGTGTGACCCATTGGGTTCCATACTTAGCCAGCAGTGGGTCCGAGTGCAAGTTGACCTAATCTGATCAGAACTCATTCTAATCGATTTAGGTCAAATCGAGCTAACTCGAGTCAGTCAATTAGGACTCCTCCTAATTAGTGATCCAATTAAACCATTTACTTTGATCAACCCACAAGACAAGATTGACGTCTAGCAACGTGTCATGTCTACCCGGAAGATATGGAAATTCTGGTGTAATTCCAAAACTACCCTTCAGTGGAAAGTTCCCGTACAATTCGATCCTTCAATCATCTTGCATCCCGAATATAACTATGGATATGGAATCATGTCAAATCCAGTTTATACTCATTCCCAGCTCAGTCATACACTAATGATTCAATTAATTCGATATTAGAAATCATTTCTAATATCTGTACTTTGATCAAAGATTTCCTGAATCATCATCTGACCTAATTTGGCTGGATGCAATCTCCTCCTACTAGGAGTGATCAATTCCTTGTTGACCTACTCATTACCTTCATATACAATTCACCATACCCAGCATCAACCTCGTGCATGACCTAGTGTCATGATTGAGATTGAACCAAAGCATGGGTTCATGTACATAAGGTATTATGGCAGTCTCAGGTCATAGGACTACTTGTACAACTCCCACTATGTGAAACATCTATTGACATGCAGCTAAGGCTCCATTAGATGTTCTCAAACTGGATCTATTCAGTGGACTCATTTACTAATGAGCACCCACATCCTTGTATTAGTGTCCTACACAAATGACTGTGAGAGCAGTCACCCTTTTCAGCATACATAGGATGTGCCAGTCTTACCGGAAACCCTGATCCCCAACTCAGGGTTCCTATGACTAGGAATATTCTAGATTAGGGTTTTAAGGCCTTAGATCTCACTGGTATGATCTCATCATAGCCCTACAACCATAGCCCTAATCTATGGGGTTCATCATATAATGACACAGCGAATGATAAAAAATTATTGCCTTTATTAATTTGTCAATTTACAATGGTCTGGGAGATGCAGACATTGGCTTATAGGGCATAATCCTTTCAATCTCCCACTTGCACTAAAGCCAATCGCTCTTATTCTTTAACCCCATACAATCGAGGTGGCGATCAAACTCCCGCTGTGGTAGAGCCTTAGTGAACGGGTCTGCTATGTTGTTCTTTGTATCTACTCTATTGATGCAGACTTCTTGTCTTTCGATTATCTCTCGGACAAGATGGAAGCGTCTCAGAATGTGCTTGGACTTGTGATGGGCTCTCGGTTCCTTAGCTTGAGCAACTGCTCCAGTGTTATCACAATAGAGTGGCACCGGGTTCTCAATCTCAGGAACTACTCCCAACTCTGTGATGAATTTCTTCATCCAGACAGCTTCCTTGGCGGCTTCACTGACAGCTATGTACTCTGCCTCGGTAGTTGAGTCAGCTACAGTCTGCTGTTTAGTGCTCTTCCAACTTACTGCTCCACCATTCAAGGTAAAGACATACCCTGAAATGGATTTACTATCATCTGGGTCTGATTGAAAACTAGAGTCTGAATAGGCTTCTAGTTTAAGATCAGATCCTCCGTATATAAGAAAAATATCCTTAGTCCTTCTCAGGTACTTAAGAATATTTTTCACAGCCTTCCAGTGATCCTCTCCTGGATCAGCCTGAAATCTACTGGCTACACCCAAGGCATATGCCACATCAGGCCTAGTACATAACATAGCATACATAATCGACCCTATAGCCGAAGCATAAGGTATAGAACTCATTCTATTTCTTTCTTCAGGTGTCTTAGGAGACATCCTCTTAGAAAGACGTATGCCATGACCAATAGGTAAGTAACCTCTTTTACTTTCCTCCATGCTAAATCTCTTTAGCACCTGGTTAATGTACCTAGACTGGGACAAGCCAAGCATCCTTCTTGATCTATCTCTATAGATCTTTATACCCAGTATATAGGATGCTTCTCCCAAGTCTTTCATGGAAAACTGTTTCGATAACCACACTTTGACTGATTGTAACATTGGGATATCATTCCCAATAATAAGTATATCATCAACATATAGAACTAAGAAAACTATGGCACTCCCACTAGTCTTCTTGTACACACAAGGTTCATCCTCATTTTTGAAAAACTCAAATTCTTTGACTGTTTTATCAAATCGGATGTTCCAACTCCTGGATGCTTGCTTTAATCCATAAATGGATTTCTTTAGCCTACATACCTGATTAGGTTTAGTTTCCAAGACAAAACCTTCTGGTTGTGACATATAAACCTCTTCCTCAAGGAAACCATTGAGGAATGCAGTTTTTACATCCATTTGCCAGATCTCATAATCATGATATGCTGCTATAGCAAGCATAATCCGAATGGATTTGAGCATGGCAACAGGGGAAAATGTTTCATCATAATCTATTCCCTGTTTTTGTCTGAAACCCTTAGCCACCAATCTGGCTTTATAAGTTTCAACTTGGCCATCTGCCCCAATCTTCCTTTTATAGACCCATTTACACCCAATAGGGTTAATACCCTCTGGTGCATCAACCAAAGACCATACTTGGTTGACATACATGGAGTCCATCTCGGATCTCATGGCTTCCAGCCATTTGTCTGAGTCTCTACTCATGACTGCTTCCGTATAGGTTAGAGGCTCATCATTTTGAATGATTTGGGCTTCATTATTTTCAATTATGAACCCATACCTCTCAGGTGCCTGTCGCACCCTATCAGACCTACGGATAGGAGTGTGTTCAGGTTCTATATTAACTATGTTGTTACTTGACTGAGAAGTGTCTATTTGTTGAATCTCATTAAGTTCGATATTTCTACCAGTGCCCTTTTGTCGGATAAATTCCTTTTCCATAAAAGTGGTATGCCTACTGACCAAAACTTTTTGTTCAGTAGGGTGGTAGAACACATATCCTATACTATCTCTAGGATATCCGAGAAATAGACATTTGTCTGCTCTAGCATCTAGTTTATGTCCAAAATTCCTTTTTACATAGGCTGGACATCCCCATATCTTAATATACTTAAGATTGGGCTTCTTACTTCTCCATAATTCATATGGAGTGCTAGAGACAGTTTTAGATGGTACTCTATTCAAGATATGTGTTGCTGTTTCCAAAGCATATCCCCAGAAAGAAAAAGGTAACTCCGTGAAGCACATCATGGACCGTACCATATCCAATAAAGTACGATTCCTCCTTTCAGCAACACCATTTAATTGTGGTGTGTAAGGAGGAGTCCATTCAGAGATGATCCCCTTATCTTTAAGGTGATCAAGAAACTCAGTGGATAAATATTCACCTCCTCTATCTGATCGGAGGATCTTTATACTTTTTCCTATCTGTTTCTCTACCATACTTTGATACTCTAAGAATTTTTCAAAAGCATCGGACTTATGTTTCATTAGATACACAAATCCATACCTTGAAAAATCATCAGTAAATGTGATGAAGTATGAGTATCCACCATAGGCTTGAGTTGTCATAGGCCCACATACATCTGTGTGTATGAGTCCTAATAACTCTTTTGTCCTTTCTCCATGTCCACTAAATGGAGTCTTGGTCATCTTACCCATGAGACATGATTCACAAGTTCCTAATGACTCATAGTCATAAGGATCAAAGAAATTTTCTTTGTACAACTTGTTAATCCTAGTCTCACTAATATGTCCAAGTCGACAATGCCAAAGTAAGGTATTGTTAACATCATCTCTTTTCCGTTTGTTAGAAACATGAAAAACATTGTCATTAGTGGAAAGAGTTAAGAGACCATTGCAGAATATGCCATAACATATAATTTCATTAGATAAAGAAATTGAGTAGCCACTGCTCATTACATTCATAGTATATCCTTGTTTAAGTAACAAGGGTACAGATATGATATTTCTAATGATTTTTGGCATATAGTAACAATTCCTTAGCTCCAAAGTCTTCCCTGAAGGTAACTTCAAAACATAAGTCCCTACAGCTTCTGCTTGGATGGGGTCCCCTCCAGCACCGTAGAGCTCAAAGTTACCTTCCTTCAATACTTTAAGCCCCTGAAGTCCCTGCAATGATTTGCAGATGTTATGACCACAGGCGGTATCCAACACCCAAGTATTTGAAATGGAAGAATCCAATGACAAAATAGTATGAACTTCTTTCATACCTTTTGGTGCCTCTGATGCACCAGGCTTCAAACTTGCAAGGTAAACCTTGCAGTTTCTTTTCCAATGACCCGGCTTGCCACAATGAAAGCAGGTCATCTGTCCGGAGGCCTTCTTTCCTTTCTTCTTCTTAATGCCCCCTTTGGGATTCATCCTCTTATTGGAACCCCTTTTGCCTGTCTTCTTCTTATCCACAAGAAGAACTGGAGCCTTATTTTTCTTTACATGGCTCTCTGCTGTTTTCAACATATTCAACAGCTCAGGCAAGGAAGAATTAAGTTTGTTCATATGGTAATTAAGAACAAACTGTGAAAATGACTCTGGGAGTGATTGCAAGATCAAGTCTTGATTCAACTCCCCATCCATTACAAAACCTAATTGACCTAATCGAGTGATTAGATCAATTATCTTTAATACATGGTCTTGTACTGATGTACCTTCTATCATCCTTGCACGGAACAACTGCTTAGATATTTCATATCTAGCAGTTCTACTGTGTTCTCCATAAAGCTCTTTTAAATTTAGCAGTATGGAGTTAGTATCCATGCTATCATGCTGCCTCTGTAACTCGTTAGTCATAGAGGCAAGCATAACACATTTGACAGTAAGTGAGTCATTTTGCCACATATTATATGTGGTCTTCTCCTCTTACGAGGCATCTTCCCTTGGTGGTTCCAAAATCGGGGTATCAAGAATATAGGAAATTCTTTCTTGACTGAGTACTATTTTCAAATTTCTCAGCCAATCAACATAATTCGGCCCAGTCAATTTGTTGGCATCTAAAATACTACGGAGTGAGAGTGAAGAGGCCATTTATCTACATTTAAACAAAGAACGAAAACATAAGCAAACAACCATGAAATGACAACACATAATTAAATTAGGACTTTAATTTAATTATGTCTCCCACTATTTTATCGAGCATCATAACCCTCCATACGATGATCGAGAAAACCTTAATTGATCTTTCTTAGTGGGGTTGAGATCCCAATCCCTCATAAAAGACCTTGTGTGTACACAACAAATCTTATATAAGTTCATAGGTAGGAAAACTCTTTCCAATTGTAAACTGTACAATTCTCAACTTATCTCGGCCTCTAAAATATTAATAGCCTTGTGTATACACAACAAACTATAATATTTTAGTTAAGTAAGACCCTTCACAGCCATGACTTTAATAGTAATACCCTTATGTGTACACAACAAAATATTACTTTAAATCATGCCATAAACAAATAATTGTATTAGGCCAAAAATTGTGTTAGTCACCATATTAGGTCTTGTGTGTACACAACAAACCTAGTATAGATCGTAACACAATGATGACCTATCATGAAGGAAGGCCAATAATAGTATTTTAACACTAAGCATGTTAGTCAAGAATTAAATCAATCAGATCGGCCAGGCTAGTGGAAGAGATGTGGGGGTCCCCCCGTTGCTTTCCTAGACACCAATTTAAAATTGGCCAGGTCAGTCAACGGAACCAATTAAAAACCACGATTCCCTTTACCTTCCCAGAACCACCTTTCTAGACACCGAAATGACTAATTATCCATCATGACTAATAATGCTTATCGGTTAACTATACTACCACTTAATATAATTTTAAGAGGGGTTCATGCAATGCCAGCACATTCAATTTAAAAGCTATCACATATATTAATACATGCTTTAAACTAAGCAAATATGTGAAATGTGTGCCATCATACTAGGACAACCATTTACCACATAATGGATACACCATTATGCCAGGGCAACCTTATTTCAGTATGATGGCTCCAGGGCTAATCATATCTCTAAGACAATTAGGGTTTCAGTGGAAAACCCTAACTGGTGGCAATCATCAAACTCATGTTCAATCAAAGACATGCACTGTGCATCAATATAAAAACTTTAACATGATACTACATCATGAATTGAACTTCATAAGTATTAATCCTAATAAGGATGCTCTGATACCAATGTTGGGTTCGGTGACCAGTGCGGAAGTGTGGATTTCAAAAAACTTTATGAAATCAGGTCCGAACCCTAATCCCAAAATCTCCTTATTAGCAATTAAAACTTATGACTACATGCATGTCCAAATTTAAACACAGTTTAGATACTAACCTCAGATCGCTATATCCAATCTGATGTAGAAATAAACTCCAAATGGAGTAACCTTTTGAACACACCAGGCATCCACTTGTCCGCCCTCCGATGGTGATCCACACGGGCAGATGATCAAGACAGTGACTCCTCAATTTGGGTTCCTTCCAATCAAGTTCTACCCCAAGAACTTGATATATGGGCTATTGGCTAGGACACCTTTAGCCAAACAGGGACTAAAACTTTCTCTCTTACCCTTCTCCCAGTTTTGGCAGTTCTGGCCTCTTAAGACACTCTTGTCTTAAGAATAAGCCCTTGTCCTAAAATGAGACAAGGCTTGTCTTGGAGGGAGAAGAAGATTAAGACAAAGTTGTCTTAATGTAAGAAAGAAGAAAAGAGGCGCCTTCTTCCTTTACCGTCGGAGAGTTTCTCTCTCTGACTCTCCTTCTGTTCTGAGATTCGACAGAGCCTGGGCTCTGTAAAGGAATCAAAGAAGAAAGAGAGGAGGGGGAAACAGTCTTCTGGAGAGGGAGAAGGAAAGAGAAGCAAGGCTTCGCCGTAGAAAATCTGGAATAGATTTTTACGGTGAAGCCTTCTTCTTAAATAGGCGACAGAGAGGCACCTTCTCCTTCTGAAAAATCCTCTCACGCCCCTCTCTCCCTTCTCACGTCTTCTCTCTTAATCTCACAGCCCTTAGGATTAATCTCACGGCCTTTGGGATTAATCTCACGGCCTTTGGGATGGACAGACGCGAAGAGGGATCGAGAAAAACTCAGAAGGGCGCGCGCAGAGAAAAGAGTCGCGCCCCTTCGGAGTTTTTTTTCTTTCTTTTCACCATAATTCCCATTTTGAAGAGTCCACGCCTAGGTGGACTCTGATCCACGCCTCATCAGCCAAAAGACGTTGTTCCCTTCTTTCTTTTCACGCAAAAACGCGATTTGGAGAGAGTCCACGCGCGTGTGGACTCTTCTCCTTGCGCGCGCGCGTGGGAAGAGAGGGGGAGGGGTTTTAGGCGATGTGGGAAAGGGGTTTAGCCTCTTAGGTTAGCCCAATTGCTAGCCTATTGTTAGCCCAACGTTTTAAATCTTCAATTAGATTCAAACCGGAATGAATTTGGATCTAAAAAAGACCAAATCGGAACCCTAACTCGAATCCGATTCAAGTAGAAGTCATGGTTTGCAACACATGCTAGTGTGTTCATCTGCAAACGAGATTTAATTCCAAATTAAATCCTTGATTATCTATCCTAAGTGTGTGACCCATTGGGTTCCATACTTAGCCAGCAGTGGGTCCGAGTGCAAGTTGACCTAATCTGATCAGAACTCATTCTAATCGATTTAGGTCAAATCGAGCTAACTCGAGTCAGTCAATTAGGACTCCTCCTAATTAGTGATCCAATTAAACCATTTAATTTGATCAACCCACAAGACAAGATTGACGTCTAGCAACGTGTCATGTCTACCCGGAAGATATGGAAATTCTGGTGTAATTCCAAAACTACCCTTCAGTGGAAAGTTCTCGTACAATTCGATCCTTCAATCATCTTGCATCCCGAATATAACTATGGATATGGAATCATGTCAAATCCAGTTTATACTCATTCCCAGCTCAGTCATACACTAATGATTCAATTAATTCGATATTAGAAATCATTTCTAATATCTGTACTTTGATCAAAGATTTCCTGAATCATCATCTGACCTAATTTGGCTGGATGCAATCTCCTCCTACTAGGAGTGATCAATTCCTTGTTGACCTACTCATTACCTTCATATACAATTCACCATACCCAGCATCAACCTCGTGCATGACCTAGTGTCATGATTGAGATTGAACCAAAGCATGGGTTCATGTACATAAGGTATTATGGCAGTCTCAGGTCATAGGACTACTTGTACAACTCCCACTATGTGAAACATCTATTGACATGCAGCTAAGGCTCCATTAGATGTTCTCAAACTGGATCTATTCAGTGGACTCATTCACTAATGAGCACTCACATCCTTGTATTAGTGTCCTACACAAATGACTGTGAGAGCAGTCACCCTTTTCAGCATACATAGGATGTGCCAGTCTTACCGGAAACCCTGATCCCCAACTCAGGGTTCCTATGACTAGGAATATTCTAGATTAGGGTTTTAAGGCCTTAGATCTCACTGGTATGATCTCATCATAGCCCTACAACCATAGCCCTAATCTATGGGGTTCATCATATAATGACACAGCGAATGATAAAAAATTATTGCCTTTATTAATTTGTCAATTTACAATGGTCTGGGAGATGCAGACATTGGCTTATAGGGCATAATCCTTTCAGTTTAGATCTATCTACCGAGCCTTCTGCTGTGCATGATTTAAAATGGTTTTAAAATGTATATTCTCTACCCTATTTTTCTTGCATATTGTATGCTAGGTGTAGGTGTTTTCACCTTCAATGGTATCAGAGCCACAGGTTCATTTTGTAGTATAATGATGCTAGCATGCTAATAACTTCTCTTTTCTTCTTAAGTAAATGGATTGAGTGCTTCACCAGGCCATCCGGTCATAGGAGAGATGTAGGGCTGCAAGACCCTCTCTTCCCATTCAATGGGATCCTCTGTAGCGTGTAAGGGTGCCACTGTGATTGGCTCATGAAAAAGAAAATAAGAAGAAAGTAATTTGTAGGTTAAAAATATTTTAATCTAATGACATGATCATAAAACAACTTTAGATAAGATCTAAAAGTTATTTTGATCGATTTTTTGTTTGTATGTTTGAGAAACATCAGATTTCAAATCACTATTTTTTGTTGTCTCAGGCTATGAGTCGACACTTGGCCTTTGAAGTATCGGCTCATGAAAAATTTTCCTGAGATCTGGTTTCTGTTTTTGTTCTGAGATAGGCTAAAGTGTCGACACTTGTCCCTGAAGTGTTGACACTTGAGCCTGAAGTATCGACACTTGACCCTTGAAGTGTCGACACTTGAGGTGTGCCAGAAAACATGTTGTTCGATTTTTTGTTCTCTGTCTCAGGCCTTGAGTCGACACTTGCTCTTGAAGTATCGACACTTGGCTACAGAAAATGCTAAAAATAGTAAATTTAAATTTTGAATTTGTTGTAAAATTATTTTACATGATAAATTAAAATTATTTTAATTTATTTAGGGCCATTGAACTTAATTTTGAATTAAGATTGACTAAGAACTCTAGGAATATGATTCAAAGATCTTAAGTCATTTCAATAAGCCTTAAGGTTCATGGGTTAGCTTCTATTAGGTCCTTGATAGGGTTAGACCTAAGTTTAGATTCATTAGACAAGTTAGAGAACTAATCTAATCAAAAGTTGCGTTATGATTTCTTCTCTAGATCTATCTAATAGTTAGATTGATTAGTCCATAATCTAAATGGATCTAATTTGTGGCTCAGTGGAAAGCCCGAGTCTTTAGGCTAGTCCAATCGAGTCTGATAAACCGATGGTGTCGAGGTAAGTTTGGCATTGTGATCATGGTTCTTTGGGGCTACCTCTTACCTGACCAACTCTGTTGGTGTCTAGGCAAGACGATTAATGGTGAAACCAAACCCATGATCTCACTTACCGGCCAATATGGTCAATCAGGATTGATTAGATAGCTTATTGACTCATGTTAACCCTTGTCACCCAAGGTTAATCAATCTTGACCGATTTTAGGTGCCCATGGATCATTTGTTAAAGTGTAACCTCCTAAATTACTGATGTGGTCAGTGGAAGGTTGATCCATGTTTTCTCTTTTCTTCATCTGTCACATTAATTAAGACCCTCTAAATTATTAGGTCCTTAAAAGGACAAAGTTATAGAGATAACCAAGTCCTAGCCCCCCATTAAGTAGAATAGTAATGTGTCCATTAGTTCGATGTTCATCGGTAGATCCAAAGATCGGGTGGTCATCGGACTATTGGAATTGCTGTTCCTAATATGATGGCTCAGTGCGACTCTCTTAATGATGGTCAGGTGAGCCGGCCAAAGTCGGGCTTGACCATTCATTAGTTAGAAGCATTGAATTTTATCATGTTAATGGTTGGACCTAACCAAGACCTTCAATAGGAGGCCCAAAGGCCAATTGAAGTGCTTCTTGGGGCAAAACCCAATTAATAGAGGTTACTTGGTGAAGTAATCGGTTAAAAAACCTACCTTTAGACATGCATGGGTGGGCCGACCAAAGTCGGGCTCATGTGTTGTCTATTGGACTCTAGTACCCGCTAGGGAATTAAAGTAATTCCTCGGATTTGAGGTAGAGGCTACCAATTTGAGCAAAATAGTAGGAGGGACCTTTAGACTTAAGTCCATGTCTTTAGATTAATTATTCATATATACTAATTAGTTTTGGTTTTCCTTTCAGATGTCTTCTAACCTGTCACTCCGGTCTCTTCTTGACAATGAGAAGCTTAATGGACCCAACTTCGATAGCTGGTATCGAAGGCTCATGATTATCTTGGAGCACGAACGGATCCTATATGTGATATCGGATCCGGCACCTAAGATCCCTGCTACCAATGCTTCGGGTTCAGTTAAAGACATTTATCAGAAATGGCTCTCTGATAGGACCACTATCCAATGCATCATGTTGGCTACGATGAACGACGAGTTCAGTTATAAGTTCGAGGAAGCACAGCCGGAAGAAATCCTTCAAAAGTTGAAAGAGTCTTTTGGGACACCAGACGACGTTGAAAGGTACAGGGTCTCCTATGCTATCTACAACACGCGGATGCGTGATGGGGCTTCGATCACTGATCATGTATTGTACATGATCAAGATGATTGAGCACCTGGGCAAGCTCGGTTGTCCTTTGCATGAACAGCTTTGAAAAGATGCGATTTTGAATTCTCTCCCCTCCTCTTATCTAGACTTTCTCGATCATTATAGAATGAATAAGCCTGTAGTTAACTACCATGGTCTGTTGGGGTTGCTACAGACTTTTGAGAAAGACCACCATTGAATAAAAGGGTGGTGAATCTAGTGAGAGGTTCTTCGGGAGGGTGTCGTCCCTTTAGGAAAGGGAATAAGAAGAATAAAGGGAAAAAGGTGCTTGGTGCTTCTAGGCCCAGTCAGGCCAAGAAAGTGAAGGCTAATCAGAGTCATGCAGAGTGCTTCTTCTGCAAGAAGCTAGGACACTGAAAGAAGAACTGTCCACTTTACATTGCATCCCTTGATCCGAACAGGTCCAAGAAGAGAAAGCTGCAGGATGGTCCTAGACAAGGTATTTATATGATAACACCTTATAGTTTCTCTGTTTGCAATACTACTAATTGGGTATTGGATACAGGAAGTCCAGTTAACATTTACAATTCTTTGCAGGGACTTCAAGTTAGTAGAAGATTCAAGGATGGCGAGAGGTTCTTGAACGTGGAAAATGGAAGCCGAGTTCCAATTCTGGCATTAGGAGTCCTTAAACTAGTTTTCGAGTCCTATACTGTCATTTTGAATGAATGTCATTTTTGTCCTTCTTTCATTTTGAATGTCATTTCTGTAGGCCAGTTGGCCATGTATGGTTATGAATAATTAATAAAGAATGACATTTGCAAAATCATTTTGAATGGTTCTGTAATTTTGAATGGACAAATGCGTGATGGCATATATATACTATCGCAACCTGTTAGTATAATATACACGTCTAGCAAACGTTCTAGGATAGATAATGTCAGTGAAGCGTACCTATGGCATTGTAGGCTAGGTCATATAAACGGGAACAGGATAAACAGGTTGAAAATCGAGGGTCTCCTCAATTTTAGTGAAGATAGTTTACTTCCAACTTGTGAGTCCTGTCTTCTTGGAAAAATGACTAAGTCACCTTTTATTGGAAAAGATGAACAAGCCAAAGAAATTTTGAGTTTGGTGCATACTAATGTATGCGGACCCATGAATGTTAGTGCCAGGGGTGGGTACGTTTATTTCATTACTTTCATAAACGACCTTTCGAGGTTCGGTTATGTCTTCTTGATGAGACATAAGTCTGAGTCGTTTGAAATGTTCAAACGATATCGTAGTAAAGTAGAAAAATAAACTGGAAAGTATATCAAAACCCTTCGATCCAATTGAGACGATGAATACCTTTCCGGCGAGTTTCTGACATATCTCGAAGAGAATGGAATTCTCTCTTAGTGGACTCCTCTAGAGACACCCCATTTAAATGGAGTATCTGAGAGGAGTAATCGAGCCCTATTAGACATGGTTCGATCCATGATGGGCTTTGCTTCTCTGTCGATATCCTTTTGGGGATATGCTTTAGAATTAGCCTATTACATTATAAATATGACTCCAAGTAAGTTCGTTAGTAAAACACCATATGAGATGTGGATTGGATGTAAGCTGACACTTTCACACCTTCGGGTCTGGGGGTGCCTAGCTTTTGTAAAACGTTTAGAAACGGACAAACTTGAACCTAGGTCTGACCGGTGCCTATTTGTTGGGTATCCAAAAGAGTCTAAGGGGTATTACTTCTATTTAGCTGAGAAACAAAAGTTGTTTATCAGTCTTAGGACTATCTTTTAGGAAAAGGAGTTCCTTGGTGAAAGGACTATAGCCACTAAGATTGAACTTCGTAAAGTTCAACAAGTAAAAGAACCGTCACACCTAAGGGACAACATAGAATCGGTTGTGATTAGATCACACCCAGAGCCCACTCCAGAACCATTAAGGAGATCCGGTAGAGTACCGAACTGACCGGACAGATACTATGGTTTCTTGGTCCGGGATGGTGATCCCATTGAACTCGATGAGAACAATGAGGATCCGATCACCTATATGGATGCATTGTAGAGGTCCGACTCTGATTCATGGCTAGGAGCCATGAAATCCGAAATGGAGTCCATGAAGATCAATAATTCATGGACATTGGTTGATCCACCTAAAGGGATAAAACCCATTGGGTGCAAATGGATTTTCAAAAGGAAAAGGGGCATAGACGGAAAGGTAGAGACCTATAAAGCCCGTCTGGTTGCCAAGGGATATCGTCAACATTATGGTATTGACTATGATGAGACATTCTCTTCTGTGGCAATGCTCAAATCCATTCAGATTATGCTTGCTTTAGCAGCACACTTTGACTATGAAATCTAGCAAATGGATGTCCGAACAGCTTTACTGAATGGTGAGCTGGAAAAGGAGGTGTATATGATACAACCTGAAGGGTTCACATCCATAGATGAGTCAAAGGTATGCAAACTTTAAAAGTCCATCTATGGACTGAAGTAAGCATTAAGGAGTTGGAACATGCGATTTGATAAGTGTATCAAGTCGTATGGTTTCATTAGGAACGGAGAAGAGCCTTGCATTTACAAATGGGATAATGGTTCTATGATTGTATTCCTTGTGTTGTATATGGATGACATTCTCTTAATCGGGAATGACATCGCAGCACTGCAAGGAATAAAGGGCTGGTTATCATCTCAGTTCTTTATGAAGGACTTGGGTGAAGCCTCTTATATACTAGGCATAAAGATCTATTGAGATAGATCTAAGAGGCTTTTGGGACTGTTCCAGTTTAGGTACATCGACATCGTGCTAAAATGGTTCAGCATGGAGAATTCCAGGAAGGGCTATCTCCTGATAGGCACTGGAATTGATCTCTCCGAATAGAATTTTGTGACAACTCCCGAGGAGAGAGAGCGTATGAGTAGAATTTCATATGCTTCAGTAGTGGGTTCTATCATGTACGCCATGACATGTACTAGACCAGACGTGGCATACTCACTAGGTGTAGTGAGCAGATACCAGTCTGATCCAGGTGAAGCTCATTAGAAAGTGGTTAAAACCATCCTTAAGTATTTACGAAATACTAAGGACTAGTGGCTCATTTATGGAGAATCCGACTTGAAACTTGTGGGGTATACTGACTCCAGTTTCCAGTCAGATAAAGATGATAGCAAGAGTGTGTCAGGTTTTGTCTTTACCCTGAACGGAGGAGCTATCTTCTGGAAAAGTTCCAAGCAGCCTACTGTGTGGACTCGGTTTGCGAAGCAGAGTACAATGCAGCATCTGATACAGCGAAGGAAGATGTGTGGTTGCGGAAGTTCCTTGGCGAGCTGGGAGTGGCACCTTCCCTGGATGGTCCTATTTTGGTGTACTATGACAACACTAGAGCCATTGCTCAAGCTAAAGAGTCGAAGTCTCATCACTGCATAAAGCATATTCTATGGTGCTATCACCTTGTGTGAGAGATCGTGGAATAAGGTGACATCGACCTTCAAAAGATTGATAGAAAGGAGAACCTAGCTGACCCCTTCACTAAAGCCATAAGAGTTCAAGAGTTCAACTATTGTAAAAGGAAAATGGGAATGAGATTCTGTACTGATTGGCTTTAATCCAAGTGGGAGTTGTTGGGAATTGTGTTCCAAAGCCAATTATTTAGGCTGTAGACGGTTGTGCTATTTTGTATTTGTATATGAATTTTTAATAATAAATAAATATTATTTATTTTTGGTTATCCATCATTTTATATTTTCTTGTAATGAACTCTTGTATGATGGAGTCCTTAGAACTACATTGTTTGATACAGAGAGGATATATCAAGTAGTTCTTAAACTGGTTCACAACCAAATAATACATTGTTATAGGACGACGATGTATCAAGTATAGGTTGTTGTATGTCATATTTATTGGTTATCCTCTTAACAAAGGAGTGTAGAGACACTGGTGTGACATACAAGTGAAGTGTATGACATTTCACTTAACGTGACCATCTGCGGAGCTTCATTCTGCCAAAGGGCTGCTCGCGAAGGGTTATGGGTGTATATGTGTCCCTCAGACCTGAGGTCACCATGGTAGCTTGCAAGCAATTCACTATACTTTGGCACCAGACTACCTGGATTTCTAACCCAGTGATGGAAGGTTTCTAGGTGTAGTCAAGTACTTGTGGAGCAGTGGTGGATCAAGATGGAATTGGCCTCTCCAAATAGTTTGGAGTGAATGACTCACTATGTCTCAATTCAGCAAAACCTTGGCCAGGGTAGTATTGTAAGGACTCAAGAACTTGTGAGGTTGAGACATGATATGGATAGACCAAATTAGGGTTGGCAGTCTAACCCTAGGTCATCCTGAGCATTGTAAGGTCAAAGGGATGAATTATGTGACAATCATATGCCAGAGGTTCTTGTGAGGTGCTTTGCATCTTTGACCTATCCGGATGTCGGGTATCATTGCTAGATGAGGACTTTGACTGGTACTGGAAATGTTCCAGTACTACCGATTTAGTGTTTGAACCTATGGGGTCACACACCATAGAGAATTTTTATCTGATCTTTTGGGTTAATCGACGATTGAGAATCGTTTATCGTCACCTGAAGTCAATATGGTTGACTTTGTTCCAAGTGTCGACACTTGGTGAAGTGTTGACACTTGGCCATTTTCTAGTGTCGACACTTCTTGTGACGAGAAGAAATTTGGGAGGTTTTTATGAGTGCTTTTTGGGCATGTTTTGACCTTGTTTGAATTTCGAATTCAAACTAGTTTTGGCTCCAAGGCTTTATGGTATGAATGTCATACTTACCTTAATGGGTTGGACCCATTTAGAATGGCCTTGATCCTCTCCCCCATTCTCTCCCTCCATCTCTTCTCCTTCCTTCTTCTCCCTCTCATGGCAGCTCCTATAAATAGAGCTCTTTATAGTGGCATTGGGGGTTACAATAGAAGAACAACACAACACAAAAAGAAAAGAGAAGAAGAAGAAGGGCTTTGTGAGAGGTTTAGGGATTGGGTGTGAGTCACCTAGCGATCAAGTTAGGTATTGGGAAAGAGGTTTGGGAAGGGGTTCCTGCTCTCATTTCAGTATTCTTGGAAGAAGTAGTTCAGCCCATGGATCCGGAAGAGCTAGCACTCCGAGGGAGTTGATCAGAGTCGAGCCCAGGTGTGGACATCCTATAGAGGCCAGACATGAGTATGGCTCGAGCGCCCTCCTTCTCACCTTTACTGCTTCTCTCCTGCACTCTCAGAGGTATAGAGGTATGACCTTTATATTTATGTTCTTCTGTTGTTTTTGATATTATATGCATGCTACATTATTATGCTAGGTCCTATTGCGGGCAGATCAGTAGATCGTTTGGATCTATCTACCGAGCCTTCTGCTGTAAATAATTTAATATAGTTTTAAAATGCATATTCTCTACCTTATTTTTCTTACATATCGTATGCTAGGTGTAGGTGTTTTCACCTTCACCCATCCCAGAGAGTCCACTTATAAACTGACTAATTAGTGAGAAAAGGATTGAGCGCATCCTGGATGATCAAGCCATTAGTACCCGAAACAAAGGATATCACGGTATTTGGTCTGATGGCAAGGTCGGCCGGAATTCGAGGACTCATGGATCACCCGAGAGGATCTACAGTGTCTCAACTTAGACCTTCTTGAGCAATATGAGAGCCACATTAACCCTTACTCGATGGGGTCAAGTTCCTCCTGTCCCGGGAGAATTGGTGGGGGCACCAGGATCTGACACATATTACTAGGCCCTATCTGATTCACTGATTAGGGTTTTTTTTGAACTCTTAATAATGTGTCAAGTTTTGTAATAAAGTTAGTCCAGTAAAGAGTTTTGTAATGAAGTTAGCTCAGTAGAATTGAATTAAGTCGTGCAATAAGTTGAGTTGTCTCAACCTCAATCCAGTGCAATTGAGTCATGTAAGTTTGTGTTCAGTCCAGTACAAGTCCAGTTATACAAGAGGAGCACCAACCAAAGCCTTCACCAGGACCTCCTAAAACAAAGCAAGCCCAAGCCCATGAAGCTTTATATATGAAGATTCCAAGCGCCACATGATACCAGGGAATATTCTAGGTTCCCCAGCCCAGTGTTTCCAGCCCACCAGGAGGCCCATCCGCCCAAGCTCCTTGATGGCCACCCAAGCCCAATGGGAGAC
Source organism: Areca catechu (assembly GCA_021397845.1). Lineage (NCBI taxonomy): Eukaryota > Viridiplantae > Streptophyta > Magnoliopsida > Arecales > Arecaceae > Areca > Areca catechu. The sequence goes on along the minus strand of CM038044.1, from coordinate 60,210,614 downwards.
GCCCTTGCTCCCCACACACCCAAGCCCAACTCCATTAGGCATCCAATCCCAAGAGACCAAGCCCAAGGCACCCCCTTGACCAAGTCAAAAGAGGAGAGGAGTCCACTTCCTTTTGGGACTCAAGTTCTAATTTTATTCAATATTGTAATCCTTTTCCTATTCACATTATGTACTCCTAGTCCTAGGCAAAGTTTGTAATCCTATCCTAACAAGGAGAGGGCATGGGAACATCTATAAATACCCCACCCCTCCTTCTCTTGTAATCAACTCTTATTCATGAATCAAAACTCTATTGAAATTTTGCTGAGCTTGTATTCTTGTGTGTTCTTGTGTTGAGGTGTGTGAGTGTTACTTGTGAGCGCTAATCCTTCCAAGCCCTAGCTGCCCAAAGTACCTCCTTCCAAACCCTAATATGTCCAAGGTGAAGAAGCCCTAGCCATCCACAAGCAAGGAGCCGCCTCCAGGCCGCCAGCTTCAGCAAACCCTGATTCCAACAGCCTTCGAACCATAGTTCCATACTTTTGTTTCCTTATTGTTTTCTTACTGATCTCTGATGCTTGTAGGATCCCCGAGGTGTTCATCTCCAAAGAGAAGGCCCTCTTTGCCTCCTGGACCGAACCTCAATAGCTGATTGATCAGAGGAATTACAGGCTTATCTTCCAGGTGACAATCCCGAGTGCTGTGTGACCCCATCTATGATCGGATCTTCAATCGTTGCTTGGTACAATACTTCCCCCTCTAATTTCGGATCTCATTGAAGGTATGTTATCCTAACTGGGGGTTTCTCAATCTTCGAGGTCCTCCCTTTTATTATTTTGCTTGAGTTCATATGTGGGTATGTTGATTCTTTGCATTGCTAGTTTGCTTGCTAATCTTTACTTGATTTCGGGTCTTTAGCCTACAAATTACAACTCTAAAAATATTACAAAAAAGTTAGTTTCTATTTTCATGCATTCATATCGATCTTAGGTTCATCCTGCATCATCTGGGGGTGGTACTATGTATTCTCTTAGAACAAGCAACAGGATATCCTTTTGTTAATGGAATTCCTTTCACTGTCCATAAAGGCTTCAAGGTTGTCTTTGAATAGTGGGGGTGGATGAGGCTCTTCTTCTCTACAATATTTCCTACATGGATGGGCTTTTGTTTGATGAGACCCTTTCTTGACTAGGTCTCTATCGGTTGTAGACATGAGGTGCGAGCAGAGCATGGTCATTTTATCCATTTACTTCCATACTTGGCTATTTGTTTTTGTATGACGGCTGCATTTCTTTTTCCTACAAGAATGGATCTAATCAAAATCAAAAAGCTAAAGTGAAAGGCTTTCTCCAAGACACTAGCTCCCCTCTCGGCGAGGTAGAGGATTGACCTTACCTCCCATAAGGGGTTAGTAGGAGGTTCCACATCCGGAAGAGGGACCGTGTAGGTCAAGGGCAGCATTTTGCCTGTGGCCCCATTGACCACTATTGGTGTAGCTAATGTTGGGGTTCCAGTGGACACCTTCGCATCAGTTCCTGAGTTTGAGGGACAAGGGCCACTAGTCACACCTGGCCCAAGTATTAGCAACTAGACCACTACCTTGGAGGCCTTCAAGAGCATCCTCTTACTGATGTCCAAAACTATGTTAGGAGGTAGGCCACTCACCGAGCTTAGAATGCCTAATGTCCTACCTCGAGGTGAGTGGGAGTTAGATTCTACTACCACTTTTGGTCCATTGTTCATTTTGCGACACTTCTCCTCTTTCCTTTTTTAGCTAGGTCATTATGTTAATCACTACACCCATATATGGATATAAGTTTCGAAACTAGGGAAGGAAAAACTAATTCTCAATACTACCAAGTCCTCTCTCGAGACTGAGAAGTCTCCTTCAAAGCTGAAGTTGCCTGACTGAACAAGATATTAGCCAAGGAGAGGAAGAAAGGAGAAGATGAGAAGGAGTAGCAAGATACACTTGCTGGCATGCACAAGGAATTATCTAAGACCTGGCATGAGTTAGACACAATGGCCTGCAAAAGTGTTGAGGCATATAAGAATTCAGAAGAATACGCTGATGCCAAGATTAACTACACTACTGTTTGCTATAATTTCGATAGGGATAAGGTTCGAGTGAAGGTGTTTCTAAAGTATCCGACCCTTCAACTAGATTTTCTAGAGAGGTCTAACAACGATGATGATGTCGAGGCACCTAAAATCCCTATAGACTCTCCTGGTGATCTGTCCCCAACCATTTGAAGTCCATGCTTTCTATTATTGGTGTTGGTTTGCCCTTGGGCAAACCATTTTTGTAACAGCCCTATGGCTTATTCAAATGACATTAGGTTTCATAAACCCTAATATGGCTTGTCATTTAATTAATCCTTCAATTCATAATTGTTAGATTATAAACCAACTTTTAATTAAAACATTTTTAATTAAATTCATGTAAAACCCTTTTACATTTTTCATGCATCATATCTAGTCTATCATATCATTTATAATATTGCAAGCCTTAAACATTTTAGACATGCCAATGTATATGTATCAGGATTAAAACATTTTTAATACCATAGGTTTCCTTTAAGAATCCTTCTGAAAAGGCCAACATAAATGAATCGCCTCGTTCCATAGAAAATTAGGGATTTTAAACCTTGATCAATCTTTACGAACACACGGCCATGTGAAGGTCTCAACTAGGTTCTTAAAAGTAATCCCTAATCTAGATACAGATCCATTTACATGGAAACATGATATGCTACACAGGAACCTGTAGCTCTGATACCACTGAAGGAAATCCTGGTGCAGCAGAAGTCTACCCTAGGCATGCAACACAAAGGAGCATGTATTGCATAATTAAAATTTTTTAATTAGCATACGAAAAAACCTACTCATGCACAGGATCTAACATATCATGATGCATGTAACAAAATATACAAGCATGTACATGTAATTGCAATAATAATAAATCATATGATAACAACTAGATCTAGGCATGCATGATAACCAAAATAAAATATACCTGACTGAAGCAGGAAGAAGTCAACTCCTTCAGTCTTCAGAATTAATCAGTGACATGTTAAACTCCTTCAACAGCAAATAAGATCTGCAACAGTAAGAAGAAGAACGATCTAACCTCTCGAAGTATTCAAATGTTCACCCTTTAAAGTATTCACACACGAACTCTCGCTGATCCAACTCCCGGATGGATGCTAGTCTATCTCAAAAATCAATAAAATAATCTTCATGGACGGTCTTCTCCGGGACCAGCTAAACTCCACCAAATGACCGCACAACGGAAAACTAAAACCAGTGGAAGGGTTTCACGGAACACAAAATGAATTTCAAGCTCTGAAATCCATCCCAAAACTCTCTCACAAACCAAATGCTCTGTTCTTCCAAACACCCGCATGCCCAGCTTCTCCTCTCATGTGCCACGGCCAGCAACTAAGAAGTCGCAGGCGGAGAAAAAAACAAGCCACGGTCATCCCTCTCAAGCTATCTCATGGCCTGCGGTCTCCCCTAACCCTCTCACACGGCTTCCGAGCATGAAATAAGGGGCTGAGAAAATCTGGCTAACAACAAAACCGTGACGCCCTGTTTCAACCCGTCTTTCTCCCCTCACCGAAGGCTCTCCCAACTCATGGCCTACCAACAAGATATATAAGGGAGAGAAGAAAACCGTGAAGCCTTAGAAGAGATTGGGAGAGAAATCCCGTGAAGGAAGTAAACACCGTAAGAGCCACAACCAAACTCCAACGCACGGCCTTAAACCCAGAAATGGAGGCGGTGAAAACAGGGACCATGGGAAAGAGAGACGTGCGGGAGACTCACCGAGAGAGAAAGAGAGTGCAGGTAAATCCAAACTCTTGATGAAATCCTCTTGTTCGGTGGAGAAGTGAACCGCAGACTGAATGGGCTGAAATCCGTGTGAAAACAGAGGAAGACGTGCGGGAGAGACAAAAACATGGAGGGAGTCAAGCTGATCCGATCACAAGATGTTCTTATCCCATATACATGGTAAAAATAGTGCAACTCGGCCAAGGGAAGAACCAACGGGTTCACCGAGAGAAAAAATCCATGCAAGGCATCAAACCGGTTTTTAAAATTGCTGGGAGAAAATAAAAACAGTGTAATCATCACGTGTTAAAAAACCGGTTCAGGAAAAACTAAAATCCCGGTCCAATCAAACTCGATCAATAAAAAAATTTTGGTTCAGTCCTGGTCTACCAGGAACAATTCCGGGTTGACCCAAATCAATCCTGGTCGATCCAAATTAGACCAGATTGATCAGAAAAAAAATCCAATGTGTGCTCAATTAATCCATTAGAACTTAATACCGAAACGATTAACAATCGTTGATCGGCTTCCGGATCAGGAAAAAATCCTCTATGGTGTGTGATCTCATAGGTTCGAACATAAACGGTAGCATTGGAACACTTCCAATACCAGCACAAGATACCATCTAGCAATGGGTCCCGGCGTCCGGATAGGCTAAAGATGCGAGAGCTATCTATCGAACCTCTGGTATTTGGTTACCGTATAATTCATCCCTTTGACCTCCAATACTCAAGATAACCTAGGGTTAGACTGCCAAACCTAACTGAGTAAATCCACAACATGTCTCAATCTTAAAAGTCCAGTGACTCTTCACTGGGACTACCCTGGCCGAGGATTTGTTAAATTAAGACACTGCGAGACATTAAATCCAAACAACTTGGATAGGTCAATTCCATCTTGGTCTACCACTGCTTCACAAGTACTTACTTGTACCTAGAAACCTTCTATCACCGGATTAGAAATCAGGGTAGTCCGGCATCAAAGCACAGGGAGTTGCTTGCAAGCTACCATGGTGACCTCAGGTCGGAGGGACACATATACCCATATCCAATTGCGAGCAATCCTTTGACAAAAAAGGAGCTCCATGGAGTTACGTTCAATGAGATGTTATACATCTCACTTGCATATCACATCAGTGTCACACACTCCTTTGGTCAAGAGGACAACCAAACGATGTGAACCACAACAGCCTACACTTGATACATTGCCATCCTGTATAATGTATTCTTTGGTTGTGAACCTTTTTAAAGGACCACTCGATATATCCTCTCTATATCGAAGTCAGTGCAGTCCTAAGGACTTCATCATATAAATAGAGTTCATTACAGAGAAATGAATGATGTGATGAGCTGCCAAAATAAAATTTTATTAATTCATATACAAATTATAATACTGAGCATAACCGCTTACAACCTAGGCGATTGGCTTTATGACACAATTTCCAACATAACCAATGTAACATACAACAACCTATACTTGATACATTGTTGTCCTATAACAATGTATCCTTTGATTATGAACCAGTTTAAGAACTACTCACTATATCCACTCTATATCAAATATGATGTAGTTCTAAGGACTCCATCACACAAGAGTTCTTTTGAAGAAAATGCGCATGTGATGAATAGCCAAAAGAATAACTTTTATTCATTTAAAAAAATTACATACAATTACAAAATAGCACATCTACAGCCTAGATGATTGGCTTTGGGACACTATTCCCAAAGCTCCCACTTAGACTAAAGCCAATCAGTACAGAATCTTATTTTCATTTTTCATTTATAATTATCGACTCTTGAACTCTGATGGCTTTAGTGAAGGGGTAGGCCAGGTTCTCCTTTTCATCGATTTTCTGAAGGTCGATGTCACCAAGTTCCATGATTTCTTGGACAAGGTGATAGCGCCATATAATGTGTTTGGTGTACTGATGGAACTTCAGCTCTTTGGCTTGACCAATGGCCCAGTGCTGTCACAATACACCGGAACAGGACCATCCAGGGAAGGTGCCACTCCCAGCTCACCTAGGAACTTCTGCAACCACACAGCTTCCTTTTCTGCATCCGATGCTGCGATGTATTCTGCTTCACATATTAACTCTGCCATAGTAGGCTGCTTGGAACTTTTCTAGCAGATTGTTCCTCTATTTAGGATAAAGATAAACCTGACACACTCTTGCTATCATCCCTATCTGATTGAAAACTGGAGTCAGTATATCCCACAAGTTTCAAGTTAGGTTCTCCATAAACCAGCAATTGGTCCTTAGTATTTCGAAGATACTTAAGGATAGTCTTTACTGCTTTCTAATGAGCTTCACTTGGGTCAAACTGGTACCTGCTCACTATGCCTAGTGAGTATGCCATGTCTAGTCTAGTACATGTCATGGCATACTTGATAGATCCACTGCCGAAGCATATGGGATTCTACTCATATGCTCTCTCTCCTTATGAGTTATCGCATAATCCCTTTTGGAGAGTGTAATTCTAGGACCTATCAAAAGATAGCCTTTCTTAGAATTCTTCATGCTAAACCGCTTCAACACAGTATCAATGTACGTAGACTGGGATAGTTTCAGAAGCCTCTTAGATCTATCTCTATAGATCTTTATACCTAGTATGTAAGAGGCTTCACCCAAGTCCTTCATAGAGAATTGAGATGATAACTAGATCTTTATTTCTTGTAGTGCTGGGATATCATTTCTGATTAAGAGAATGTCATCCACATACAACACAAGGAATACAATCACAGAAACATTAGCCCATTTATAAATACAAGGTTCTTCTCCATTTCTAACGAAGCCATAAGACTTGATACACTTTTCAAATCGCATGTTCTAACTCCGAGATGCTTGCTTCAGTTCATAGATGAACCTTTGAAGCTTGCACACCTTTGACTCATCTATGGATGTGAACTCTTTAAGCTGTATCATATACACCTCCTCTTCTAGCTTACCA